>CM076598.1:112617500-115252500 GCA_038502835.1 Octonoba sinensis | reverse complement strand
GGTTTAGGAGAAGGTACAACATAAAAGATGCTATTACAAAACAAGTATTTAAACCTCAATTGAAATAGGAGTTATCGTGGTAATCTGAACTGAAATCATAAATACACAGTAAGATAAGAAAGGGCTCTTTATAAGGTTTCAAGACAAACTGGTTAAGTAGTTAAACGTAAATAAGGATTAGGACGAAATTGGATGTCCGAGTCTGAAAGTTCTAATCAAATTTGGTGACGCAATAGTAATCTGGTGTGAGACTATTGCAACATATCCATCGAAAGGGAATGTGGAGCCCCATAACCCCGAAGGCCCGAAAGCGAGGCAACTGCCAGCCCCCTTGAAGAGCAAAATACTAATAAGAAAGAGAGAGACTCCTCTACTGCCCCACACTTGTCGAGCTCCAATCATTAATCGGTGCATTCAAGAAAAGAGCTGGCCGCGGGCCATAGGAAGGCCGAGTAATGTCGAGGTCACATGATCTGGCTAATACAAGATCCCGGATCTACATTAAGCATTCTTGCATCGTGGGTTATTGTTGGTAGTCGACCCCCTCCTCCTATCTATCTATCTATTCCTTGCAGAGGACACACCCTGCTCTCTGTTTTAAGAGGCGACTACAAGACAAAAGCGTACGGGGTAATTTGGTGGTACTCCTCAGTAGCTAGCGACTACGCGGGCACCTGGCGGAATATGAAATTCCTGGATTATGAATACCTTCAGCAATTTTGCCTTCCCCCATTGGTAGTTTGCTCCCATTAAAAAAGATAAGCTGCCTTTTTTTCATCCTCTTTTTAATAGTTGGAAAGGTCGGGTCCGAATGTTTTTTGCAAATTATATATATATCCCGTGCTGGGCATTGCTATTCCACCAAAATGGCGAACACTTTATTAATGCCGCACATCTAGAGGACAACATAATTTATCGAAGCTCCATAACGGATGTAGGGATAAAATTTTGATTCCTAAATTGTCGCTGCAATGATGTATGGACCATTAAATTAGTGCTGAATATTATTCCGATTTTTTCCCGATTAGCTCATATTTATTGACGAAAAGTCATTACTTTACTTTTTGTGGGGCTATTGTTATTACGTTTCACATTTCAAACTTTATTTCCTAATTTTATAGAAACATATCCTTCAACAGATTTTATTTATTTATTTATTTATTTTTTTTGAATAAATAATTTTATTTTGTATTTCACAGTAATGAATATATTTTAAAACAAATGTCAAGTTCTTCATAAAAATATTAATTTTTATTTTATTTATTTTTTTAAATACAGAGTAAACAATCTATTGGTACAATTGGGTCATTTCATTGTGACT
Organism: Octonoba sinensis; assembly: GCA_038502835.1. NCBI lineage: Eukaryota > Metazoa > Arthropoda > Arachnida > Araneae > Uloboridae > Octonoba > Octonoba sinensis. Next base: position 115,251,179 of record CM076598.1, on the reverse strand, counting down.
AACGTAATATTAGGGAAGTGTTTAAAAGGAGTTTTGGAATAAAATATTACAAAAGAATACTTGTAAAACGTAATAGTTTTGGATATTATATAATTCAGTCTAAAATATTTGCACTGAAATAATATTAAACATTTTGAAATTTGATTGTGTTCAGTTTGAGCAATGTGACTGCATTTTTTTTTTACCACCTGAAAATAAGAAACTTTTAATTTAATTTTTTTAAAAATTTTAGATGTGTAAATAATACTTACAATTATTTTTGAAATATAGTACATGAATCTAACGTTTGGAAATTGCAGTTTTCGTTTGGTTAATAACTAACAACAGTTATTTACTGACGTTTTTATAAAGAAAGGGACGTTTCAAGAAAGGGGTACTAGGCATTTAGGGGAGCTTTATCTTAATGTTAGAGATTCGTGCATTATTTGTAGATGCTAAATATCAGTGGCATTGCATTACAAGATTACAGCTATGATGAGTTAAACAAATGGTATGCATGTACACTGCGTATATATTTTTTTCATTAAAAATAGAAGCGGATAAATCTTTATCTTTGCTTGCAATGTAAGTTTCAGATGCGTATTTCGGAGTTGCGAGGAGTCTTTTCTACAAAACAGTGAGGATGAGACTGTAATGATACTATTTCCGATAAATAACACAGCACCGAGCACTGCATGACTATCAAGTCGAAAAGAGCTCGAAGCCAATGAAAAATCAAAACCAATTGGACGTTTGAAGCAATGGATAAAAAAGATTTAGAAATCGGATGACCTTCAGTTGAACTTCCCCCCTTTAAACTAGAGTTATTTTGTCTGGATGTATTCGAAATGAAAGATTCTATAACCGCAATTTGGTCACCTGCGTCCATCCATCTTAATCTGAGTCGACCTTTTCTAGCACCGATTGGCTTTCAGCTATAACTGCTTCGACCGCACGTCATCACTCATTCTTAAAATAAAAGCATCCCACATAAGTTTCCTTACAAAACCCATTAAACCAAAGCTTGCGTCCCCTGCATTTTACAGCGTTCAAACATTATTTTATAGAGACCATCAGCTTGAATTCGTTCAAAAAAGCTTCTTGAAATAATGTATTTGAAGTCTTGTGTCTTTTGTTATACTCTATCGGTAGAATATGGTTTTAAAAATAGATCAAAATAGCATAGCTGAGTTTTATCAATCGGGCTTCCAATATTTTATTTACTCTATTTATTTGAAATTTTTACGTTCGTACAGTCAGTTAGTATGATGATAAAAATCATTAGATATTCAGTAAATTTTACTATAATATTAATAACTAGTAGGGTCACTTGGGGTAATTGTAAACGCTTTTTCAATGTTTTAACTTTTGATCCTTCCCTACCTCTTGAATGAATTCAGAGATAAAATTGTGAGCATTGTAGCCACTACTGTACTTCTTGTGAGTAAATGTGTACAAAAATTTTGACCTTATGACTATTTGTTAGCGGATGAGCTCGTGTTTACAATTACCCCAGTGTGTTTACAATTACCCCAGGGATCTGGGGTAATTGTTAACAGTGATTTATTTTTAAATAAAGTTGATGCAAATGGAAAATTGTTTCATATACAGTCTGAAGGCTTAAGAATTTCCTGAGCAATGGTTCTCAATCTGCGGCCAACAGGCCGCATGTGGTCCGCTGAGTTATGTTATGAGGCGGCTGAAATCATTTAACGAGAAATATCTTGCAAAACATCAAGTAATGCGCTAAACTTATGTAAAATTTGTCTCGCAGTGGATCAGTCGGTTAAGCTTGGATCCCACAAAACACCGAAAGTGAAGCACAACTGGCTGTGGTCAACTCTTGAGAGGGTGACCACCTCCCGCGACTGATTACTCTGATACCGAGTGCGCTAAAGGGAGCTGTGCACGTAAAATACATCGTCACTTCAACTGTCCACCAAGTTTGAAGTAATTTCCGATGAGGGACCAACCTAGGTGACGATCTCTCATCGGGGAGCTGGTTCAAAATCATTGAGCCCCTCTAAGCCAAGTATATTTCATCCTAGCGGAGCTCATTAATAATCAGTAGGAGTTTCCTTAATTCATGGTCGCCCTGCAAGGGGAGCTTAGATTTCCAAGTAGCATTAGCAACAACAACAACAGTTATGTAAAATAGACACAAAAGTGTAATTTACATCAAAATATAATACTTATAGTTCACCCAAAATATTTGGAAATAGGATAAATTTAAGTGTTTACAATTACCCCAGAGTACGAAATATATGGGGTAATTGTAAACACCTAAATTGCACATGAAAAATAACAGGGAAGATTAAATTCATAACTAAATGTTTTTAGCAGCATTCCATGTGACAAATAAAAATGGTTGAAACTGCTTACTTCGCTTTTGTAGATGAGCTGGAGAGGAAAATGTAAGATCACTAAATTTTGTTAAACAACTTTTTTCACTATGCCATTTTAAAACAATAGTGACGCATCCACAGTTGTTTCGAAACTTAACGAAACTGTTTCAATGTCTTCCCTATGCTGCCAGTTTATCACTCACAAGCAGTTAAGTTTTCAAAACCACCACAAGTGTAGTTTTGAAGCTTGTTTACAATTACCCCAACTGACCCTATTTCGGCCACAAAATATTACTTAAGTAAATTAAATATTCTGGTTTGGTTTTAGATTCTTAATTTTTTTTGTAGTACATAGAATCGTCATTGTATTCAGTAATCCACTTGTGTTGGATTATCATTCAGTTTTTCAATTGACTACCATTGTCAACAAATCTTTTACTGGTTGCTATCATTATAATTCAACGCACCAATACGCTACCACCTTCAATTTACTGTTAGGGGTCGTTCATAAATGATGTCACTTTTCAAAAAAATATATTTGATCCCCCTCCCCCCCTTTCTCACAAACTGTCACTCTTCAACGTGCCCGAATGCCCCCTTCTTGTCAGATGTTATGCTATTTTACATAAACATATGTTCTTTCAGTTCAGAAACAAAGCACTACGTTCAAGGGCGGATCCAAGAATAATTTCCGGTGGGGGCACGACAAAGAAAGAGTAATTCTCCGTCGTAAATATTCTCACAAAATTCCCATCAGAACTTTTATGTTGTTTATAATCCGTTTAAGTCAATTAATCTACATTAAAGTGCAGTACATAAGAAAAAAAATATTTAAATGAATAATTATAAACTTTTTTTAATTTCTTTTGGAGTCCTCTGTGCCGCTCCCCCCTCCCCACCTAAAATCCACTACTGACTACGGTATAGATTACATATCCAATTTTGTTGTTGAACTTTTAATGAACATTCGTAAGCATAACAATAATGATTATTATATGAAGGGTCCACTGAAAAAGCGACCTATGTCACATACTACTTTTGGAACTTTGCTTTATGTTTTTTTATAAATTATGTATTATAAATTATGTATTATAAATATATGTATTATAAATTTGAATTTGGGGGTTACGGAAAAGTAGGCTCGTATGGTTAAAATTAACATTTATGTTATAAAGTAATTGAATAAAACATAAAGCAAATTTAAAAAAGTAGTATGTGACTTAGGTCGTTTTTCCAGTGGACCCTTCATGTGTGTACGAAATTTGTACATAATTAAATTAAGGTTTACAGCAAAAAATAATTAGCATGTACTAGTAAAAAATATTAATTGCTCGAATTCTGTAAAAATGACCCATGCTATTTTATCTTAAAAGTGTAAATGCCCAAGAAAATTTCCATTTGCATTTAAGGCTACAGTAGACACTTAAAATGTCGAAAATTGGCCAAATATCGAATTGGTGTATAAAGTATGCTTACACTGTATTAATGAATATTATATATCAAATTTATGTGTATAAAACTAAACTTTTTAATGTATAAGTAATTTATATAGTTACACCTTTTTGAAATAATAAAAAGAAAGCCTTTTTTCTCAAAATCAAAAATTTACCTCAAAACAGAAATTCAAAACGTTCCACGTGCCGCAATTTTTATGCTATTACTACCAAACTTTCCAAAAGTGTTCTTATATTACGTAGTTATAGTTTAATGGATGAAATGTAGCAGTAATAATTATTTGAAAGAAGATATTTGACTTATTTATTGAAAAAATCACTAATTTTCAGAAAATTTCATAAAAGTACATTTTTGCCTATATTTTGTAAATTATCATATAAAATGTTTTATTTTATCCATTCATTTTTAAAAAGATATCTAAGGATTTAAAATCAGGAAAAAATTTGAATTTTTTAAAAAAATTGCGGCACGTGGATTATTTTCAAAACGTTCAATTTTTTTTAATTTTAAATTTTTAAAAAACTACCCATTTTTTTTAAGCTAAATTTTTTGTGGGGTATTTTTTCTAACATAAGTACAAACTGACAAAATTTTAAGTTTGTACATAAAGAATTTTAAAAAAAAATTTAGTGTCCACTGTAGCCTTAAACTTTTAATTAAAACTTAATTTAAACCTTAATCAGCATCGATGATTTCCATACAAAATGAAATCAATGAGAATACATAACAAAATAAAAAGTTTGAAAATAAATTACATAAGAGCCATTCCATTTCAGATCAGGCAGAGGGTGTCACATGACCCTCACAGATTTTTTTTGAAAAAATTACAGTAGTTACAACTAAGGGACATATGAAATATCTCAAAAGGATTTTGCAAAAAAAAAAAAAAAATTATTTCTCTAGTTACAGACTTTTAAAATTTGGGACAAAGTTGGCCGTTTTCAGAAAATCAGCAAAACACTCACTTTTTAAATTGCCATTGTTTCAAAAGTTTTTAACCGATTCGAATAACTTTTTTTTCTATTAATAATGAAGGGAAGGTATTTTATTTAGACACTAATTTTAAAAATCTAGTTGGCTTCGTTGATAAAGAAAAAACGTGTTTTTGAAGTGAAAAAATCGCATTTTTACCGAATTTATGCTTTTTTTTTTCTTATGAAAGAAATTTATTTTTGACAAAACAGAGGTGGCAATCTAAAGTGTTGTTATGGAAGTTTTGTATCAAATTTTATTGTAAGCCTGAGATGGATATCCCCTCAGAATTTAAAGTTTGAAATTTGAAAATGTTCAAAAATTACGATTTTTGAAGTGTGATTACTCAAAAAAGCCATTTTTAAAAATCTGAAAATCTGCTCATTTGTTGCCCTGAAAGTGCTTAATGAGCTGCTATCAATTATATTGTGTATTTTTGCCCCAGATATTTTTTATGATTTTTCAAAAATGGACTTTTGTGCGTTTCTCAAAAAAGCCAGAAATTCAAACTCGTTCTTATTTAATCACTTTAATATAAGATTTAATCAATATTTATTAAGAAATATACTATATTGTTACACAATTACTACAGATAAATTGTACTTAACCTTCTTAGAACTTAAATAGCTCCTTGCACAAAGTGTAGCTACTGTGATTTAATGCATGTTATTCTGTTCAATCCAATTACTAGTTTTAAACTCATACACTTTACATCAAATATGTTACAGCATTGATATATACATAGTTTTAAATATATATGAAGTTATGTACTTAAAGCAAAATAAATAGAATCGAGTTCTTGAATCATATTCTACTCGTTATTTCCAAAACAATGCAAAGACTAGGAGGGTTCAGATGGTGTTATATTTCTTAATTTCAGCACTACTTTATATTGGTCTAGTCCCCCCCCCCCCGGATTCTTCTGGCTATTGAAATATTTGTTCTATATTATCTGTGTACAAATTATTCGATAGTGTCCCTAAACCATCGGTGATACATTCGTAATTTGCCCCATTAAATAATTCTTATTCACGCGTTCAATAAATTTTCCTATTTAGAAATCATGCACTGAGTTATATTTGTTTAAGAGGCTGTTAGTTTTCTAACTGCTTCCCACTTCTTGTTAGCTCGTGTGTCCCATGTAAGCATTACTATTTTATGGATTTTTACTATTTATGAGTATTTTAGGATAGCCAATAATGTTTTGATTGGATTCCTACAATAAATTTTACATTTGCTGTTGCATGGGATTTGATGTAAAGCGTGTGAGTTTGAAACTAGTAATTGGATTGAACAGAATAACATGCATTAAATCACAGTAGCTACGCTTTGTGCAAGGAGCTATTTAAGTTCTAAGAAGGTTAAGTACAATTTATCTGTAGTAATTATGTAACAATGTAGTATTTGTCTTAATAAATATTGATTAAATCTTATATTAAAGTGTTAAATAAGAACGAGTTTGAATTTCTGGCCATTTTTGAGAAACGCACAAAAGGCCATTTTTGAAAATTCATATAAAATATCTGGGGCAAAAATACACAATATAATTGATAGCAGCTCATTAAGCACTTTAAGGGCAACAAATGAGCAGATTTTTAAAAAATGGCTTTTTTGAGTAATCACACTTCAAAAATCGTAATTTTTGAACATTTTCAAATTTCAAACTTTAAATTCTGAGGGGATATCCATCTCAGGCTCACAATAAAATTTGATACAAAACTTCCATAACAGCACTTTAGATTACCACCTCTGTTTTGTCAAAAATAAATTTCATTCATAAGAAAAAAAAATCATAAAGTCGGTAAAAATGCGATTTTTTCACTTCAAAAACACTTTTTCTTCTTTATCAACGAAGCCAACTAGATTTTTAAAATTAGTGTCTAAATAAAATACCATCCCTTCATTATTTATAGAAAAAACATTATTCGAATCGGTTAAAAACTTTTGAAACAGTGGCAATTTAAAAAGTGAGTGTTTTGCTGATTTTCTGAAAACTGCCAACTTTGTCCCAAATTTTAAAAGTCTGTAACTAAAGAAATAAATTATTTTTTTTTTGCAAAATCCTTTTGGGATATTTTATCTGTCCCTTAGTTGTAACTATTGTAATTTTTTCAAAAAAATCTGTGATGGTCATGTGACAAGTTTTAGACCTGCCTGCCAGATTTGAAATGGAATGACTCATAAAAATATTTAATCTTCTGATTTTAAATGTTTTTATTTTAACCAAAATGTGTGATGTCACACTTCTTGCAACCCCCTCCCCTCCCGTATCACAAAACTCAGAATTTGCATAACCCCTTCCTCCCTTGAACCTTGACATCATTTGTGAATGACCCCTTGACTACCATCACCAACATTGTTTTCTTCTTACTTATCTCATTAACTACTTGCCTTCCATGATTACCTTTCAATTTTCTAGCAATTTAATTGCAAAATTATATAAAAAGATACTCTATTGCTTCAGCAAGAAAGTTTTTGTGACATACTTTTTACGACACAAAATTGAATGACATAACGACTCCAATGCTATGTCATACATTTTATGACATAGCATCAGAGATCTACTTATGTAGGGCCTTAATAGTTCAGAGAATAACACAAATTTTCATGCTGAACACACTTATACTCCTTTTCATTTCTGCTTTTGATTTATTTAAAGAACTAAAACTTAGAAAACAGATATTATAGTCACACTGTTTCGAATGTTCCCGCTATTTTCGTCAGAAAATCGGAAAAGTGTCTTTCTGCTTCCTCGCAGTTTTTATGCAAAAGGAATGCAATTGCGTCATTTTAACCTTCTGACAGCTCTTTTGTTTATAGCGAATTCGATTCACTAAAAACTGGTCTACTTTAAGCAACTAAAGCCATCTCAATAATAAAACCTTAATTAATGTCCAAATACTTGAGAAATTGCATTAGTGTTGTTTTAACGATGAAACAGCGGGATAATATTTTAAATACACTTAACACGTTGACTGCCGCGCGCGTTTACAGTGAAATCTCTTTCAGGCCACTTATAGAATGTTTTAACACATTCGCTGTAGGTCACTTTAAGGATGAACCTTTATCAGGAGACACACCTAACGTACAATGCGGATTGAAGCAGATTGAAGCGAAGGCTAAGCCTTCCTTCCCGCTAACGGGTAGGCTGGTTACTGAAACATCACTCACACCACGTTTAAGCCTCTAACGCTCGCTGACGGTCACTTAGAGATGAATCTTCCTCAGTAAATGCACCTGAAATGCCCACTGCAGCGGAAAGCAACTGAGAAAGCGCAGCTTTTTTCGCGCGAGCTTGTGGCTGGCTAATAACTGACCGTCGTATTCACCGTCAACTCTAACCTCATGGTTTGACGCGAAACCGGTCTCCAACCTGGAGTTACCGCGGATTTCCTATTCACCATCAACTTTGACTACGCGCAAACAGGTTCCCGAAACCATGCCAGGTCGAGTAACTCAACCAAGCTCCCGAGCAAAGTTAAGGTTTGAGCGCATGCGCATTACATGTAAACATTAGCAATGGCGGACTCCATCGCTCATAAAACCTATTTGAACAATGCACTGACCCCAAGAGAACAGTTGCTTTTGACATTACGTTTTTTTGCTGTTTTGCGTCCGGATCATTTCAGATTGTTGTAGGGGATCTGTGTAATGTGAGCCAGCCTACAGTTTCTAGAACAGTTGGAGTAGGGGAATAATGACAGTTCTGCCCCAGCAGGCGGATCGCGGATCAGGGGGCGTGGCTAATCCGCCTCCCAATACCCCCAGGCGTGCCCTCAGGCGTTAGTCGAGTGGAGTTGAGTTGTATGCCCTCAGGCATTTTCGAGTGGAGTTGAGTTGTTTGCCCTCAGGCATTTTTCGAGTAGAGTTGAGTTGTATGCCCTCAGGCGTTTTTTACGAGTAGAGTTGAGTTGTTTTCCAAAAATTTATAGTTTTGGAATGGCAGCATTTTTTAATTTAGGTTTTATTCCGCCTCCTAGCGGCAAATAGTGGAACTACTATAGCACTGTTTCAATACTACTAAAACCGTTTTTTTAAGTTTATAGTTTTGGAATGGCAACACTTTTTAGTTTCAGTTTAAGACTTGATGTAAAACCGATTGTAGCGCCATCTATGAGAAGAAAAGGGAACTATTTTGGAACTTAGAATTATTATTTTTTCTAATGTTTTAGAATTCGAGCATTAAATATTAACAAAAAAATAATTATAATGTATAATGAATTAAATTTATTGTCGCTATTTACATCCTATTATGTATTTATTTCTTTTTTAGACTTAAAATTTTTTTCTTTTTCGATCTTTTTAATGTTTTCACTTAGCATTCACGCAGGAACTACTTCATATTAACAAAAAATTAATTATAAAATGATAGCGCTAAAAAGTTAATACTTAAAAAGGGATTACTTTAAATGCAAAGGGAATTATTAAAGTATTACATTTAAATGATATTAAAAAATAATAATAATATTTTTAATACAAATTAGTGATGATAAAAGGTATATTCAACTTACCCTAGCAGGAGATTCAGTAGATTGATAATTGATTCTTGAAAAATCCATGGTCGAGCGTATAAGGAACTGAGAAACGCTTTTAAAAAAGAGCAGAACAAAAATTCATCTTTACTAAGCAGGTGTAGAAAGCGAAGTGACTTTTCACTTTCCAGTCCTTGTAGCATTTTCTTTCAAGAAATATAGAAGCTAAAAGTTAACCAAATAGAATGCAGTATACTTCACAGTTGAAGAGAATGTATCCATTCAGGGTACATTTGCCGAAAGTTATAATTCCTGCAGCATTGCAAGACATGACCAAACTTGTATTGCGCTAAAAGATTGAAATCATAGTGCAGGTGTTTTTTTATGGCTTTAGATCCTTTGTGACGATCGGACAGAAAAGAAAAGTTCCCCTCTCCACCCCTATAGGCATACATTCTCTTTCTACATTGAATGAAGTGATTGACAAAGATCGCTTTCCTTTTCACATACAAAGCATCTACATTGTACTTAATTTTTAACTCTAGATAATGGATACATTACTTGATGGTGGTGAATATCAGCTTAATGAAAACAAAAATACGTTAATGAGAGATGATTTTTACTCGCAAGAAAACATGTTTGATAGTGTTTTCTTCTATTAGCAACCTTTTTTTCAATGGTGCAGAAGCTAATAGTAGGATTCATTCCGTAAAACAATAGAGAATGTAAGATTTTACTAACTAAAAATGTTTGAACTTGCAAAACAAAATTATTTTCTACTTGCAAAATTTTAGAACTTCGCATGAAAATTTTTAAAAAAAGTACTTATTCAAACGGTTGAAACTTGGAACTAAAATTTCAACACTGAATCATCAAAAATCCGAAACAATTTAAGCTGTGGAATAAAGATTCGAGACTTAAAAAGTAAATGTAAACTCACTAAAAGAGATTTGAAAATCTGAAAAGAGAAATAGAATAATAACTTCACTAGAAACTTAAAACTTGAAAAATTTAAATCACAAATTTCAAAACTATTGCAAAGTGCTTCATGTGAAACGTAAAAGTGCTAAGAGCAAAATGCTAAAACTGAGGAAACTTAGAAATACGTGGAACAAATCATTTACAACTATAAACTTTAAAGTTTAACTAAGAGTGAAAACTACAAAACAGCATGAAAGCTAGAAATAAAAAATATACAACATCAGAACTTAAATTCATCCAGAAAAACTTAGAAGAAAAAATGTAAAAGTTCGGAAATTTTCAAAACAAAAGTATGATGCACTTGCAAAATGTTAAAACTTAGTGCAAAAAACGTAAAAAGTACTATGTATAAAATGTTAAAATTTAGATTTATCTACTAAAACAGTGAATGAAGATGTAAAATTACTAAGAGTAATATATTAAAACAACACGAAAACGTAAAAATACTAAGTACAAAACGTAAAAAAAAAAAAATTATTTATCTGATATAACTTAGACTGAAGTCGTGAAATTACTAAGTACAAAGTGTTAAAACATCATAAAAATGTAAAAATATCAAGTATAAAGCAGCAAAACATAGATTTGTCTATAGAAATCTTGATCAAAAAATGTAAAAGTTCAAACAACAAAATCCTAAAACTCTGAAAAATTGAAAGCACGCAGTACAAAAACAGCAAAACCTGTAAAATTGCTAAGTATATAAGGATGCAAAGCTTAAATTTTTCCAGAAAAACTTAGAACGAAGTTGTAAAAGTACAGAACTTTTCAAAGTAAAAGTGTTATGCACTTACAAAATGTTAAAACTTAATGTAAAAATGTAAAAAATTCTTCTTCAAAAATATTAAAACTCTGATTTATCTACTAAAACTTAGAATGAAAATGTAATTGAATCAAATGTACTAAGTGTGAAATAGTAAAGTAACATGAAAATGTAAAAGTACTAACTATATAGCGTAGTCATCAAGTGAAACTTTGTACAAAAATGTCAAACTTAAGTACGAAACTTAAAAAACTTAGATCTGTCTGCAGAAATCTTGATCAAAAAACGCAAAAATTCGAACAACAAAATCCTAAAACTCCAAAAAATGTAAAAACACGCAGCACATAAACAGCAAAACATAGATTTGTCTACTGAAATCCTGATCAAAAATGTAAAAGTTCAAACAGCAAAATCCTAAAACTCTGAAAAATTGAAAACACGCAGTACAAAAACAGCAAAACCTGTAAAATTGCTAAGTATAAGGCTGCAAAACTTAAATTTTTCCAGAAAAACTTAGAACGAAGTTGTAAAAGTACGGAACTTTTCAAAGTAAAAGTGTTATGCACGTACAAAATGTTAAAACTTAAAATGAAAATGTAATTGAATCAAATGTACTAAGTATAAAATAGTAAAGTAGCATGAAATGTAAAAGTACTAAGTATATAGCGTAGTCATCAAGTGAAGCTTTGTATAAAAATGTCAAACTTAAGTACGAAACTTAAAAGACTTAGATCTGTCTGCAGAAATCTTGATCAAAAAATGTAAAAATTCAAACAACAAAATCCTAAAACTCTGAAAAAAGTAAAAACACGCAGTACAAAAACAGAAACTTAGAACAAAAAACGTAAAAGTACGAAACTTTTCAAAACAAAAGTATGATGCACTTGAAAAACATTAAAACTTAATGCGAAAATGTAAAAAGTACTACGCACAAAATGCTAAAATTTAGACTTATGTACTAAAACATTGGATGAAGATGTAAAATTACTAAGTAAAATATATTAAAGCAGCAAGAAAATGTTAAAGTACTAAGTACAAAAACGTAAATAAATTGATTTATCTACTAAAACATAGACTGAAGTTGTAAAATTACCAAGTACAAACTGTTAAAACATCATAAAATTTAAAAATAGCAAGTATAAACCAACAAAACATAGATCTGTCCACTGAAATCTTGATCAAAAATGTAAAAGTTCTAACAACAAAATCCTAAAACTCTGAAAAAAGTAAAAACACGCAGTACAAAACAACAAAACATGTAAAAATGGTAAGTATAAAGGTGCAAAACTTAAACTCAATCAGAAAAACTTAGAACGATGATGTAAAAGCGCGAAACTTTTCAAAATAAAAGTGTTATACGCTTGCAAAATGTTAAAACGTACTGCAAAAATCTTAAGAATTACTACGTACAAAATGTTAAAACTCTGATTTATCTACTAAAGCATCGCGAATATGTAAAAGTACTAAGTATATAACGTATTCATCAAGTGAAATTTTGTACGAAAATGTAATCGTTTATGTACGAAACTTAAAAAACTTAGATTTATCTAAAAAAAATCCCAACTAAAGTCGTAAAAAGTATGAAATGTTAAACATCATGAAAATGTAAACTTTCCAAAAATGCAAACATCAAAACAACTTAGATGTATCTAATAAAATTTAGAACGAGTAAAAGTGTCAAACTTAATAAAAGAACAAAGTAAAAAACAAAAAAACAAAAAACTAATATTCATCTACTAAAACACAGAAAAACTTAGAACGAAAAGGTAACAGAAAATTTTCAAAATAAACGTGTTATGCACTTGCAAAATGTTAAAACTTAAATTTATCTACTAAAAATCAGAACAAAGATGTAAAAATACTAAGTATAATACATTGTAGCAACACAAAAATTTAAGAGTACTAAATACAAAACGTAAAAAAAGTTAGAGTTATCCAACTAAAACTTAGACTGAAGTCGTAAAATTACCAAGTACGAAATGTTCAAGCATCATAAAAATGACTAAATAACAAGTATAATGTATCAAAAACATAGATTTCTCCATTGAAATCTTTTTAAAAAAATGTAAAAGTTCTAAGGACAAAAATGGTAAAGAAGTGAAAAAATGAAGAATACGCAGTGCCACACAACAAAGCATGTACTAACTATAAAACTTCTAATCTTGAATTCATCCAAGGAAAAAAAAAACTTAGAAAAAGTACTACGTACATCAACTAAAAACATGCACTTTGTTCTTCGAACTCTTACATTTCTGATTAAGGTTTTTGTAAACAGATTATATATTTTGATGCTGAATCTATGTTTTGAAGTTTTAATAGATAGTTCTAGTATTTTGCACTTTTATAATTTTGTGTTTCTTTAGTATATTATACTTAGAATTTTTATATCTTCATTCTAGGTTTTAGTAGATAAATCTAAGTGTTAACATTTTGTATATGGTACTTTTTACGTTTTTACATTAAGTTTTAACATTTTGCAAATGCATATCACCTTTATTTTGAAAATGTCCGTACTTTTACATCTTTCGTTTCAAGCTTTTCTGGATCAACGTAAGTTTTGATGCATTGTACTTAGTACTTTTAGATTTTCGTGCTGTTTTAACGTGTTGTACTTGCTATTTTTAAATTTTTATGCTGTTTTTAGTTGATGTACGTAGTACTTTTACTTTTCAAACCATTTTTTTAATAGAGGAATTTAACTTTTTGGAGTTTTACGTTTTTGCTTTTAACAATTTGCAAATACCTATCACTTTTGTTTTGTAAACTTCAGTAATTTTATATTTCCGTTCTAAGTTTTTCTGGCTGAAGTTAAGTTTTAAAATTTTATGATTTGTTACATTTTTAAATATTAGTTCTAAGAGTTTTTGCAGTTTGTATGTAGTGCTTTTATACTGTTTTAATAGATTAATCCTTGTTTGATGCGTTGGCTTTAGTACTTTAACAGTTTCGTTCTGTTTTTTACTAAATAAATGTATATTTGAGGTTCTATGCTTAGTACTTTTACATTTTTGTACCAAGTTTTACTAGATGAATCTAAGTTTTGATGCTTTGTACATAGTGCTTTTACATTTTAGTGTTGCTTTAATATATTATAGTTAATATTTTTAGATCTTCATTCCGTGTTTTCGTTGATAAATCTAAGTTTTAACATTCATACACAGTACTTTTTATATTTTTGCATTAAGTTTTAACACTTTGCAAGTGGATAACAGTTTTATTTCTGAAAATTTTCGTTTGGATTTACATATTTTTTTTCTAAGTTTTTTTTTTCCTTGGATGAATTCAAGATTAGAAGTTTTATAGTTAGTACATGCTTTGTTGTGTGGCACTGCGTATTCTTCATTTTTTCACTTCTTTACCATTTTTGTCCTTAGAACTTTTACATTTTTTTAAAAAGATTTCAATGGAGAAATCTATGTTTTTGATACATTATACTTGTTATTTAGTCATTTTTATGATGCTTGAACATTTCGTACTTGGTAATTTTACGACTTCAGTCTAAGTTTTAGTTGGATAACTCTAACTTTTTTTACGTTTTGTATTTAGTACTCTTAAATTTTTGTGTTGCTACAATGTATTATACTTAGTATTTTTACATCTTTGTTCTGATTTTTAGTAGATAAATTTAAGTTTTAACATTTTGCAAGTGCATAACACGTTTATTTTGAAAATTTTCTGTTACCTTTTCGTTCTAAGTTTTTCTGTGTTTTAGTAGATGAATATTAGTTTTTTGTTTTTTTGTTTTTTACTTTGTTCTTTTATTAAGTTTGACACTTTTACTCGTTCTAAATTTTATTAGATACATCTAAGTTGTTTTGATGTTTGCATTTTTGGAAAGTTTACATTTTCATGATGTTTAACATTTCATACTTTTTACGACTTTAGTTGGGATTTTTTTTAGATAAATCTAAGTTTTTTAAGTTTCGTACATAAACGATTACATTTTCGTACAAAATTTCACTTGATGAATACGTTATATACTTAGTACTTTTACATTTTCGCGATGCTTTAGTAGATAAATCAGAGTTTTAACATTTTGTACGTAGTAATTCTTAAGATTTTTGCAGTACGTTTTAACATTTTGCAAGCGTATAACACTTTTATTTTGAAAAGTTTCGCGCTTTTACATCATCGTTCTAAGTTTTTCTGATTGAGTTTAAGTTTTGCACCTTTATACTTACCATTTTTACATGTTTTGTTGTTTTGTACTGCGTGTTTTTACTTTTTTCAGAGTTTTAGGATTTTGTTGTTAGAACTTTTACATTTTTGATCAAGATTTCAGTGGACAGATCTATGTTTTGTTGGTTTATACTTGCTATTTTTAAATTTTATGATGTTTTAACAGTTTGTACTTGGTAATTTTACAACTTCAGTCTATGTTTTAGTAGATAAATCAATTTATTTACGTTTTTGTACTTAGTACTTTAACATTTTCTTGCTGCTTTAATATATTTTACTTAGTAATTTTACATCTTCATCCAATGTTTTAGTACATAAGTCTAAATTTTAGCATTTTGTGCGTAGTACTTTTTACATTTTCGCATTAAGTTTTAATGTTTTTCAAGTGCATCATACTTTTGTTTTGAAAAGTTTCGTACTTTTACGTTTTTTGTTCTAAGTTTCTGTTTTTGTACTGCGTGTTTTTACTTTTTTCAGAGTTTTAGGATTTTGTTGTTTGAATTTTTACATTTTTTGATCAAGATTTCTGCAGACAGATCTAAGTCTTTTAAGTTTCGTACTTAAGTTTGACATTTTTATACAAAGCTTCACTTGATGACTACGCTATATACTTAGTACTTTTACATTTCATGCTACTTTACTATTTTATACTTAGTACATTTGATTCAATTACATTTTCATTTTAAGTTTTAACATTTTGTACGTGCATAACACTTTTACTTTGAAAAGTTCCGTACTTTTACAACTTCGTTCTAAGTTTTTCTGGAAAAATTTAAGTTTTGCAGCCTTTTACTTAGCAATTTTACAGGTTTTGCTGTTTTTGTACTGCTTGTTGGGGTTTTTTTTTTAATTTTTCAGAGTTTTAGGATTTTGCTGTTTGAACTTTTACATTTTTGATCAGGATTTCAGTAGACAAATCTATGTTTTGCTGTTTATGTGCTGCGTGTTTTTACATTTTTTGGAGTTTTAGGATTTTGTTGTTCGAATTTTTGCGTTTTTTGATCAAGATTTCTGCAGACAGATCTAAGTTTTTTAAGTTTCGTACTTAAGTTTGACATTTTTGTACAAAGTTTCACTTGATGACTACGCTATATAGTTAGTACTTTTACATTTTCATGTTACTTTACTATTTCACACTTAGTACATTTGATTCAATTACATTTTCATTCTAAGTTTTAGTAGATAAATCAGAGTTTTAATATTTTTGAAGAAGAATTTTTTACATTTTTACATTAAGTTTTAACATTTTGTAAGTGCATAACACTTTTACTTTGAAAAGTTCTGTACTTTTACAACTTCGTTCTAAGTTTTTCTGGAAAAATTTAAGCTTTGCATCCTTATATACTTAGCAATTTTACAGGTTTTGCTGTTTTTGTACTGCGTGCTTTCAATTTTTCAGAGTTTTAGGATTTTGTTGTTTGAACTTTTACATTTTTTGATCAAGATTTCTATAGACAAATCTATGTTTTGCTGCTTTATACTTGATATTTTTACATTTTTATGATGTTTTAACACTTTGTACTTAGTAATTTCACGACTTCAGTCTAAGTTATATCAGATAAATAATTTTTTTTTTTTTACGTTTTGTACTTAGTATTTTTACGTTTTCGTGTTGTTTTAATATATTACTCTTAGTAATTTTACATCTTCATTCACTGTTTTAGTAGATAAATCTAAATTTTAACATTTTATACATAGTACTTTTTACGTTTTTTGCACTAAGTTTTAACATTTTGCAAGTGCATCATACTTTTGTTTTGAAAATTTCCGAACTTTTACATTTTTTCTTCTAAGTTTTTCTGGATGAATTTAAGTTCTGATGTTGTATATTTTTTATTTCTAGCTTTCATGCTGTTTTGTAGTTTTCACTCTTAGTTAAACTTTAAAGTTTATAGTTGTAAATGATTTGTTCCACGTATTTCTAAGTTTCCTCAGTTTTAGCATTTTGCTCTTAGCACTTTTACGTTTCACATGAAGCACTTTGCAATAGTTTTGAAATTTGTGATTTAAATTTTTCAAGTTTTAAGTTTCTAGTGAAGTTATTATTCTATGAAGTGTAGATGCTTTGTATGTGAAAAGGAAAGCGATCTTTGTCAATCACTTCATTCAATGTAGAAAGAGAAAGTATGCCTATAGGGGTGGAGAGGGGAACTTTTCTTTTCTGTCCGATCGTCACAAAGGATCTAAAGCCATAAAAAAACACCTGCACTATGATTTCAATCTTTTAGCGCAATACAAGTTTGGTCATGTCTTGCAATGCTGCAGGAATTATAACTTTCGGCAAATGTACCCTGAATGGATACATTCTCTTCAACTGTGAAGTATACTGCATTCTATTTGGTTAACTTTTAGCTTCTATATTTCTTGAAAGAAAATGCTACAAGGACTGGAAAGTGAAAAGTCACTTCGCTTTCTACACCTGCTTAGTAAAGATGAATTTTTGTTCTGCTCTTTTTTAAAAGCGTTTCTCAGTTCCTTATACGCTCGACCATGGATTTTTCAAGAATCAATTATCAATCTACTGAATCTCCTGCTAGGGTAAGTTGAATATACCTTTTATCATCACTAATTTGTATTAAAAATATTATTATTATTTTTTAATATCATTTAAATGTAATACTTTAATAATTCCCTTTGCATTTAAAGTAATCCCTTTTTAAGTATTAACTTTTTAGCGCTATCATTTTATAATTAATTTTTTGTTAATATGAAGTAGTTCCTGCGTGAATGCTAAGTGAAAACATTAAAAAGATCGAAAAAGAAAAAAATTTTAAGTCTAAAAAAGAAATAAATACATAATAGGATGTAAATAGCGACAATAAATTTAATTCATTATACATTATAATTATTTTTTTGTTAATATTTAATGCTCGAATTCTAAAACATTAGAAAAAATAATAATTCTAAGTTCCAAAATAGTTCCCTTTTCTTCTCATAGATGGCGCTACAATCGGTTTTACATCAAGTCTTAAACTGAAACTAAAAAGTGTTGCCATTCCAAAACTATAAACTTAAAAAAACGGTTTTAGTAGTATTGAAACAGTGCTATAGTAGTTCCACTATTTGCCGCTAGGAGGCGGAATAAAACCTAAATTAAAAAATGCTGCCATTCCAAAACTATAAATTTTTGGAAAACAACTCAACTCTACTCGTAAAAAACGCCTGAGGGCATACAACTCAACTCTACTCGAAAAATGCCTGAGGGCAAACAACTCAACTCCACTCGAAAATGCCTGAGGGCATACAACTCAACTCCACTCGACTAACGCCTGAGGGCACGCCTGGGGGTATTGGGAGGCGGATTAGCCACGCCCCCTGATCCGCGATCCGCCTGCTGGGGCAGAACTGTCATTATTCCCCTACTAGTTGGTGAGCATCAGTGATTAACAGATTCGTATTGATGCCTTATTAGACGGAAGAAGAATGTATAAAGGTAAGTTATCATGATCTCTCTTGCTTAGTAATTGCATGTTATCAATCATTTAGCAAATATTCTGCAACAATATTATATAAATTAAGCACAACTTCAGTGCATAGTAAAGGAGAGATGGGGGGGGGGGGGCTAAGAACTACTGATAAAACGACATGTATCGGCACATCTACGTCTGTATATTTTGTTTTAATATCTCCGTAACCCTGTCCTGTTACTGAACACAAAATCCGGTATACTGGCCAGGCCCGTCATATGGGCAATCTGGGGCATAAATTGCCCTTACCCCCCCCCCCCCCCGACTTTTAGAAATATATTGAATTTAAGCATGCTTTTATGTACTTTTTTGTTTGTTACCTACAGTAGGAATAGGTATTAAAAATATACCCCCTCCCCGGAAAATTTCGAAATGACGGGCCTGCATCTCGCAAATATAATTTGTTTTTTACGTATAGAATTTACAGGTTTTGAACACCAGAGCTGTATATCCTGTACAAATAAGTCACACAAGAGACACGAAATATCTGGGAAATCAATATCCGGTTTATTCCTAATTTTAACCTTGCCCCTCCCAATAAGCAAAGTCCTATGCATATGCACAGTAAATGCTTTTTTTCACATCTTTGACGACCTTTTCATTCATTTCGCCTGTTTACCCACGTTTTCCCTCTCGATTTGGACCGGGTTATCTGAGTTTTTGATTATATTCAAGGTATCTTCGTTACCTACCTACTATTCGAGAGCAGCTCAATGCACGCTGCATTTCAAACTGCACCACTGTGCAAATTCCATCTGGTGGGTGATAGCGGTTATGTCTGGATTTCTACGTTAATGACACCAATCAATAGACCATCGTCATAGGCAGAAGTTAGGTATGTCATAAAACTGAATTACATTATACATAATACTATAAGCACCCATCAAACTTTTTTGTATATAAAAGTTTCAGTATTCAGTAATCAGTTTATTTTATTTCTCATCCAGGATCATCATTTGGGCTCCCCGGGGCGGGGGGGGGGACTTGTTTTCCCCCTGACTTCAATACAATGTATTTTTGCATGTGTTTATGTATTTTGTTGATTTTACCTATTGAGTTTAAGCCTTCCGTGGTACCATTCCACAGGTCCGGGGTTCTATTCCCAAGCTGGGCAGGGTTGACTCGGCCATCCCTTTATTGGGGTCGATAAAATGAGGACCAAGCATGCTTGGGAACTAAACACTGGGGATTCCGCGTCAAGTCTAGAAAACTGGGATTTGCACAGTAGGCCATGGCCCCCAAAAGGGATGCTGTGCCACTGACTTTAGCTTTTTTTAGTTTGATTTTACCTATAATTTGCATTGAATATATACCCTTTAACCCCTCCCTAGCGTGCTAGTTCCCTGAGAAACCTTCGGGTAGAGCAGGGCATGGGAGGTTCATTGGGTACCCTTTAAGCCCCTCCCCCCTTTTAAAATTTTGAACCGACAAGGCTGCGTTGATCTCTCAAGGCAGGAAAAATTTTGAGCTTTTGATGCTAAGCAGCTGCCAGTATAGATTAATTCAGTGATATTCAAATTTTGTACTTTAATCATGTTAAGCTTTTCCAATTTTGGCTGCTTGGCACCAGTGGAAGAATTTAATTTTTCTCACGGCATCTTGGTCGTATAACACCTACTTATAATTGTAAACAGGGTAATGTCATATAAGGATAAATTGTCGAATGATTTTTTAAAAGTATTATTGCACCCCACAACCAGTGGCAAAAGCTAGCATAGGTGACACCCGAGACGGTTATCAATGGTATGTCCCCACCCCCCTGAAAAAAAGAAAAGCAATGAAAGAAGAAAGCCCAGCGAAAAAAAAGGAAAAATACCATTCATATTCTGTGAGTTATAATATTTAATGTATTTGTTGACAGCAATTGTGTGTGTTTAGCAATAAAAAAACCGATTTGAATATTTTTGTAATTAAACCTTTTCTCAACTAAAAGTAGAAAAGAAAATGAAAGAAAAAAATATCCAGTTCAAGGTATTTGTTCCATTATATGGAGCTGTTAAAGGTTTAAATTTTAAAGGTTTTTATGAAAAGAAATATGCTGTAAATATTTTTTGTATTGGGAAAAAAATTCAAAAATTATAATGTAAATTTGATTTATTTAAATATATATTCTTTAAATATTGTAAGCAAATAACTTTCCATTTCAGGTGATCCTGATCCAGAATTAGATGAAGAGCTGCAGGGCCTGTTTGATGATGTTTTATCACAAATGAATGTATTGATTGAAAGTAACAGCAATGGTACATCTGATGGCTTTGCAAAAAGAAATTTAACTGTACCAAATTTTTCTCATAAATGTTCAAAATTTTTTCTTAACTTAAATGTTTGAAATTTAATTGTTCAAATTTTTTTCTTAAAATAAATGTTCGAAATTTAATTGTTCAAAATTGTCCAGTAAAATATGTTTTATTATACCCTTTTTGTCATAATTTCCAGATTTTGTTATATTAATTTTATTTTATTTCTCATCCAGAACATTTCCTTGTTACCCATTATTTTAGAAGTTGCAAGTTGTTTTAATTACGTAAACTTTACTAGGGCTATTTGAAATACTGATTTGTATCCAAAACAAATATGTAATCTGACATAGAAAATTTTGCAGGTTACTTGGTTCTTTTAATTAATCTTTTAAGTGTTCATAAATTGGATTGCCCTCTTTTTTAAAAATTTTATTAACTAGTATTGTTCAGTGATTTCTTTGTCAATTTTGTATGTTTCCGATAGTGTTTTTCTCTCGGGAACTATTACTTCATTAAAGATTTTTAAACTTTATCATAATTCCTAATTGAACAGAAATACCAAACAATGGGGTAATATATCTTTAGTATTTTTATTTAATTATGTATTTATATTTCTCTCTCCTTGTTGCTTTTTAATATCATTTTATTCTACTTTTAAGTGTACATGCATATACTGAACATTTAACATGTGTCCTGATTTTTTTTTGCGAAGGTTACTTCTGGGCCTGAGAAGTACATGTGGTATATTTTGATTTATGTATGTCGAATAAAATAAACTTGTTGACCTTTACTATGTGTTTTATGTCATTGACCACTTTACATTTGCTTATATATTCCTTTCCTTTTTTTTTTTAAATGTAACAAAGGTTTTAAACATGTGAAAAGCTTCTTTTTTTTAAAAAAAAAGACATATTAAATGAATCCATAATGCTAATGGCAGTTTTGTGTTCAAAGGTAAACTGCAATGTTTTTGAAAAAGCCAAAATTTGTGCCATATGTATTTGTATTAATGAATTCATATTTGCATTAGAAAAAGGGTTCTTGTTAACCCCAAATCACATAATTTTGAATTAACGTTTCATGCAGTTGTAAGACTTAAACCAAATTACTACTGTACTTTGCCAATGCGAAGTGATTGTAAAAATTATATATTTACAAAGGTATAATTGAAATCAAATGAATTTTTTATTAATACTCTCATAAATTTAATGCAAGACCATAGCCAGAATTTTTTTTTTTTTTCGGGGGGGGGGGGGGGGGGGGCCCTTTGAAACATTTATGTTGAGGAAAGTTTCAGGGAGGAATATATGCTACATTGCGAAAAATTTCGGGGGGGGGGGGGGTCCGTGGGCCCCCTGGATACAGCCTTGATTTAATGTAAGAATATTCAAATAAAAATTTAAAAAATACAACAATACACTACTACTTGGTTCATAATGATACATTGCTGTAATATATATATATCGTTTGTGAATGGTACATTTCTAATGTCAGAAAGAGATATATTACATTGATGAATTAGTTATAATTTCCTCCTCATTAAATATATATATATTTTTTTTTTTTCATTTTCTGAGAGAAATTTTATTGGATTCTTTACTTTTCAATATTTTTAAATTTTTCCCACGAGTGCTAGAAGTAATTCCTTCTCAAACGGGCTAAAAACCACTCGTGTTTAATTTATCGCTATATCGCAGAAAACGGGAATTTTAAAAAACGGGAAACGAAATGTATACTGCGCGGCGAAAAAGCATGAAGAAAATCATGTGATAGTTTTGACCAATAACGGGCCAGCGTGCGTTCCCACATGGCGTCGAGGTGACTTCCTGGGACCCTACCACGAAAGTCCCGTCAACTACTCGTGACGTCTAGTTCTCCCTCACGGAATCCGAGATACGCCGAGAAAATAGTCGGTTGACCCCATTCGACCCTACCACGACGGTCTCGAGTGACCATTTTCTCCCTTGTTCTCGCGTCTCGCAAGTGAAAAGCGGTTGACCAATCAAATGATAGCTCCGTCAACGGTGTTTTCGCTTGCCTTTTCGGAAATATTTGTACGTGCGCGCTCGCTCGCTGTTCCGCCTTTGTATCAAATAGGAAATACTAATTTTTAATTATTTTAGATGAAATGTAGAGCAAGCCTGCGAACGATCTCTGATATATCTAAAGATATCATTTTATTTGTATAAATTATCAATTAGAGTGCGTCAAAGATTGCAAAAATGTTTTTATCAAGTCTTAATACCAAGGAAAAATTACAATTTGGGGCGATTAAAAAGGCGTAAAAAGACTCAAAATTAGGTAACAAAAGGTCTAAAAGCAGCAGAAGGAAAAATGTGTTAAAGAATTATGTTCAATCTTCAGTCAGATGGCAGAAATGCAATACTCACTTTTTTAGCGCAAATGATATAATTACGTACTTGGGGTCTTGGGGACATTTTAATGAAATTTATAAGGTAGCAAAGTATAATATAGGGTATAATATACTATAAGGTAGCCGTAACGTAAATAAATTATCCGATTTTACATCGTGCAGAGAACTTTGAATTTGTTCGCCTCTAAAATTAGCAAAAACGCAGATCACATTTTGCCATCTGACTACAGAAATATTCATTACAGCCTAAAGTAAATTGATATTAAACATTTAAATTTATATCGAATAAGGGGGGAATATTAATCTGAGAAATTGCTTGTAACGGCTGTGATCTAATTCATTTCTAATTCGCACATTAAACAAACCGCATCATCAAGCTGCTGTTAGTGATGCAAGAAGCTTATTATAATTATATTACTCATAATTTTATTTAAATATTTTGCTGAGCTTTTCTACATGAGTCATTATTTTTTTTCCTTGAAGGAGCATCGAAAAAATCGAAAAACTGAATTTCAAGATTGATCCCCCCATGAGGAAACTCATGATTTGGAAACAATAGAATTTTTTTAAATTAGAACATTTGCAGCAGATAATAAAAAATAATGTAAGTGCAACATGGAAATAATTTTGATTTTTGAAGATCGAAAGTTTCCATAAGCAAGTCTGAACAAAGCCCGGGGGGGGGGGACAGCTCCTGATTCTAAAAATAGCATTTCATGCTATAAATTAGCTATGACTTTTTGAACTCAAAATTTTAGAGCTAGCACGGTGCATAAAACTCTTATCAACTCGGTATGTTGTTAATCCGACAAAAAGGTATTTAATTATCTTAATTATATATTTCGTTACAATTGTATTACTTGACATTATTTCAGTTTCTTTTTCCTAGAAGAAATACGGGGAGAACTAAATTTCTAAAAGGGAATAACCGCCCCCCCCCCCTCCTCCCGCCGATGCGAGGCACATATTTTGAAAACAATAGAAAGTTTTCAAATTAGAACATATAAAACGAGTCATAGAACTGTACTTTATATGCGATACAGAAAAAATCAAAATCGTTTAACATTGAAGCTGAATAAGCAGTTTCAAAATGAAGGCGTGTACTCGACCCCCCCCCCCCCACTCAAATTATGCGGCGGGTGATTTGAAAACTAATTATCAAGTGTTAGATCATTTGGAAGGGATTCTGAAAATGCACTTCTATTGCAATATAAAAATATTAAAAAGTTTAAAAGTTCCAAGCTAGTTTGCGCAAAGATTTTAATATCGAAGTGGGAAAGAGGGAGGTCTTTTACGATACTAAAGTTACCAATTTACTTTTATAAATTCAATTTATCTATTAAGATTTTGCATAACATAGCACGTAAACCGATACTACTTGATTCTATTAAAAATTGAACGAAAAGTATTACTTAAAGCAGAAAACACCTTAAACGATATAGACATAAATTAGTGAATGAATATAAATGTTGGAAACTAATCAAATTTGGTATTTTTGATGAATTTCAGTACGGCGAATGCGAGTTTTTTTTTTTTTGTAAAATATAGGAAATATTAAAATCAAATCATCGACTGATCAATCAAACAGCTCATTGAATACACACCACAGCTTCTTCTCATCTTTTAACTTTATAAGCATTGCGGCACTCAATTCAATTAATACATTGATTCTCGTTAATGAATACGTTCTGTTGTTCGAAAATAATAAAACTTCATTCAAAAATCATTTTTTTTCGTTGTTGCATATAAATAAATCTTTTAATTTCAAAGTACAAAATTCTTACTAGTAAATCAATTTCGATACTTAGATCTATATTACGCTATCACTTCTTGTATAAGGCAATAATCAATTTTTCCGCGCCTTCAAGATTCAATTTTCCGCCGCAAAATTCAAAAATCGCGTGAATAGCAAAACTACTCGCTGCCGACAATGCGAACTCACCCGCTCCTACCCAGGCGACAAGTTTTCGGGAGCACTAGTCGGCAGCCAGACCCTTCCCGTGAGCTTCGTAGTAGCGTTTACTTGCGGATCCCGGAATGTGACGTCACGCGGGGAGAAAAACTGGTTTTTCGCCTAGCGACTTTGTTTCCGACAGGTTTCCGAGACCTTCGTGGTAGGGTCCCTGGTTGGAAAATCCCAGGTTGATTTTTCTCCGTGAATACCGATTCTTAACTTCGGAGCGCTGAGCCCCAACTCCGAGTTAACAAATCTCATGGTTTCACGCGTGGAGTTAGGTTGACGGTGAATTTGGCGGTGAGACATCACTTAACACAACGCTGTAAACTCTCGCACGTGATTAGAACTGGGGCAAGCGATTGACATCACGCGTTGGCGCGTGATCGGGAGCGAACGTGTTATAAAGTTTTGGATTCTACATAATTTTCTTAATAAACTATTTTCGCATTACTTTTATAACAATAGTTAATACTAATGAATACTCTATTATAGATTTAAGTTATATCAATAAATACAGTTTATATTAATATCCAATAGTTTTGTTTCTTCCTCTGCGAAATATTTTTTCAAACACATACCAATGTTATGCGCAAGTAATCAAATAGGCTTCACCCCGATACGGGTGACGTGGCAGTCAACGTATTAAAAAGCTCATTCCCGTGGAAATCGCGGGATGAGCAAGTTTCATTACATTTACTTTGAACGTGGGAATCTCCTGATAATCAGTCAGAGGGTTAATGGACTTAATAAATTATAAGACATCATATCGTTGGCTAAAATATTACTAGTAATCTGTTGAAGCAGAACTGATACCTTTATGCACAGCGCAGCTAAGGGGTGGGGGGAATACAGAAAGAAAAGAAAATCACTTTAATCACTTGTTCAATGGAAAAAACTAAAAGTTTCCGACTGCTGTTTCTGTAGTTTTTGAAAGATCTTGTTTAACTCAATAAAAAACGTATGAAGAAAATATATCTGTACTTGGGCAAGACGATTTCGGTAAGAAATGGATGCCAGTGTCTGACGGGCGTGTGGGAGAACTAAGCTTCTTTTTTTAACTGTTATGGAATCACATCCAAACCGCAGGATTGTTTCTATAGATGCAAGGGCTTCATATATAATGAAGTACGTAATTTTCGATTAAGCAGCTATGAAATAAAGCGTTATACCGCAACCTTATTTTCAATCAAAGAAAGCAATTGAATTCCCTTACCTGTAGAGAAGACAACAAACCAACTACAACCCGTATTTGGGCATTTCCCAATCGCCATTTTGCTGCAGGCAAGTGAAAGTGCTTATTATCCCCTATAACAGCGCGCTGTTTGTTCTCTTTGTGGTTTATCCAACTTTAACTCTACATTTCTAACAAATTGACATCCTGCATTTATTAGTAGGAGATTCCACACCTACTTTTATCCGCATAATATTGTAGAGTACTGAAATACTTGCTGAATGTTTCAATCTTTGATTTGCAGTTTGAAATCTTGCATTGCTCAGAAGATAAAATGCTGTAACGTATATCTTATACAAAATATACAACTAGTAATCATATTCGCTTTTTACTTCCTCTGATATATATTTAAATTTTATGAAAGGAGGTAGGGATTTCAATTTATGCTTAAATATGATTTTAAAATTTTAAATTAAATTTATTAGCTTCAAATGATAAGCTTTCTTTAATAAATTGTCAGAATACAAAAGACAAAATTCACCCGACAAAGTTAATAGTACCCTAGGTGTAGTATTTTCATAACACGTAGCTAGAAAATTTGGGTTGCTAGTTATTTTCGGTTAATTATTATGTTCATGTGGGAAGCTATGTATGTATACTGTTTCTTCCGCAATTGAAAACAAAAATAAGTTAAAATGTGTGTAGTTTCAAATGCATTCGAAATAATTGATCAATTTAATTTACTTTTATTCATTGATTTTTTTCCCTTTCATTTCGGAAAAAAAATATCTCTCATGACGTTGAACGTTCTTTCGCTGTGCCCTTCAACTTCAAGTATATTTAATGGGACTTGTAACAAAAAATTACCAGAAATAAAAGCGTGGAAGCTCTTCACTAACGATTTTGTAATATTAGGAATGCATCGAGATATCAGTGATTTCGCGCAGAAACTTTTAATTTTCCTTAATGCGTTCCAATTTTTATACCGAACAACAAATGTCATTTACTAACAAAATTTTTCAGATTGCTTCTGGAGCTGTAATTACAATAGTTCTGATTTTGGATCAAATTATTTTTGCTAATTTTCAAACCATACGCTAAGTAGAAGAATGTGGGGCAATGGTGAAACAGTAAAATGTTTGCTCTGTTTGCTCGACCACCTATTTAACCACTTAACGCATTTGCCCGTGTCTGACACGGACGAAAGTTTCCGGCAAATTTGCTCATGCCCGTGTTTAACACGGGCGATATTGTATCTCGCCTTATTTTATTTCTAATGCCCCTCTGAGATCCGTTTGCTTTTTGTTTGTATAATAATTTTTTATACAACTTTTACCCCACGCTCCACTCTCTAGTCACCCCCTATAACTGAAATTTCCAAAAACAATTTATACTATACCTATATATTAATTTACTGTCAAAAAAAAAACCTCGATCCTTTTTACCAGTTTTTCTGCAAAAACTCGTGTTTCAAGGGGTTAATAACATTTTAACTATATTACATAGTGGATTCCAGACAAAAAATAGTTCTCTAAAGTTCAAGCTATATGAGAATGCAAGTCATTTTCAAAATTTGATGCTCATGTTGCAATATTCTGTGTTAAATCAAAATTTTTCTTTGCTATTATATAATGATAAATTCATTGTATTAAATTTTAAATATTAATTAAGAACTATTTATGTGTAGTGCAGTGAGTGTTAATTTATTTTATGTTAGGGGGCTTGTTTTGGTTTCAAATGTTTAGCACAATTTGTCATGTGCATACGAGGCAAAATGAAATACATAATTAATTTCACTTTGTCCCTACATCAGTCATTAGATAACAAAATTTGTCGTTCATTTATCCATTAATTCAGTTATTAATTCATTTATTACGTAGTTTTTTTCATTCGTTCATTTAGTTATTCATGTTTAATAAAAGGTATTTATAGCCCTTTGTACTCGTAAATATGAATCATTACACATTATTTGGGACTACCATAAGGCGACATACGAAGTCAAAGGGTAAATTGTCCTATAGAAAACCTATTTCATTAGGAAAATATTTCAATTTTTTTACTTTGCCTCATTCATGGTGTAAAGTGATAATTTTCCACTTTTACTTTAACCCCTTAAAGCGCGAGTATTTTTAGGAAAAACTGGTAAAAAATGATCAAGTTTTTTTTTTTTTTGACAGAAATATATCGGTAAAGTAAAAATTTTTTTTGGCAATTTCGGCTGTATGGGGTGACTAGAGAGCGGGAGGTGGGGTAAAGTTACATTAAAAAATTATTATACAAACAAACTGCAACCGGGTCTCAGACTGGCATTAGAAATAAAAACGCAAGATACAAGATCGCCCGTGTGAGACACGGGCATGTGCAAATTTGCCAGTAACTTTCGTCCGTGTCAGAATGAACAATAAGGAATAAAAATAATTATATCAACATTTACTGTACACTTTTCCGTCCGTATCTCCATCTTGTTATTTAAAATGAAAGTAAAGAAAGCTATAACTGTTCATCTGTGTGGCAAAAAAAAGTTTAAATGAATTTTTCTCCGCTCATAAATATTGATATTATTATTTTTTATGCCGTACTGGTCATTTCCTACGTTAAAACCCTGTTATAAGGCTGAAAAGCGCCCCTAGCTGCCGTTTTTAGAACTTTTTTATTCCTTTTTTTCCCATGATTCCATGAACGCATCTCGTGTCTAGTCCATATACCAATTTTGGTGTCAATCCGTTAAACGGTTTTAGCTGTAAGATGCCCTGAATAGGGGAAGTTTAATTATAACCACCCTGTACATCTGAATCGTGACTTTTCATAGATTCTGAAATAAAATAAATTTGAGACAAAAAAAAGAGTTAATTAATCAATTAAATAATAAAGACAAAATTGTTAAAGGGCAATTAAATTGAGTGTGCTCTGGAGAGTTGGGTATTTTTTTTTAGCAAAAATTTGTTTAAACTCTTCTCATAACACGTTCACTATCATTGACTTAAGTCTCATTTATAATTTTGAATGTTCAAAACGGACATTAATCATTTGTCCTCTATACTTCTAGGGACAAAACAAAGTAATCATTTGTCCTCTATACTTCTAGGGACAAAACAAAGAAGGTACGGCATATGTTTACATGTTTTTTTTTAAAAGAGTATGCTCCAGTATATATTACGAATACAATAACGCATTATAACAATAAGTTGGACATGAGGATGTCAGGCTCTACATAAGGTTGCATTGATATTCTATTATAAGTGAGATAGATTCAGACACAGTATCCATTTCTGCAGTCTGCACAAGTTTTTTATGCACACTATCCATCTGCTTAAAACTACATTAAGAGAAGTTAGAGATTGCACTGGGTGGATGTTGTATCTAAATCTATCAGTAGCTACGATCTTTAAATACTGAACGAAAGTAGATGGATCTCCTCCAACTTGCAGATATGGTCCCCAACGTAGCAATAGTTACCATTTCTTAAACTTTAAAAAGAAAAAAAGAGAGGAAACATGCATCCATGTATTATATTATTGATACGATTTCGTAACGTATATAAAATATGCGAATGGAGAGGGGGGGGGGGGGAAGAAAGATCATACATTATCCTAGATCAGACAGTAGCCCACCAGTGGTTTGAAATGGAATCTAAACAGTCATCTACAACCTAGTAGGGTCAGTTGGGGTAATTGTAAACAAGTTTCATAAGTACACTTGTGGTGGTTTTGAAAACTTAACTGCTTCTGAGTGATAAACTGGCAGCATAGGGAAGACATTGAAACAGTTTCGTAAGTTTCGAAACAACTGTGGAGGCGTCACTATTCTTTGAAAATGGCACAGTGAAAAAAGTTGTTTAACAAAATTCAGTGATCTTACATTTTCCTCTCCAGCTCATCTACAAAAGCGATGCAAGCGGTTTCAACCATTTTTACTTGTCATATGGAATGCTGTTAAAACATTTAGTTATGAATTTAATCCTCCCTGTTATTTTTCATGTGCAAGTTAGGTGTTTACAATTACCCCATATGTTTCGTACTCTGGGGTAATTGTAAACACTTAAATTTATAATATTTACAATATTTTGGGGGGGACAATAAGTATTATATTTTAATGTAAATTACACTTTTGTGTCTATATTACATAACTTGTTGTTGCTGCTAATGCTACTTGGAAATCCAAGCACCCCTTGCAGGGCAACCATGAATTAAGGAAGCTCCTACTGATTATTAATGAGCTCTGCTAGAATCAAGTACACTTGGCTCAGAGGGGCTTAATGATTTTGAACCAGCTCCCAGATGAGAGATCGTCACCTAGGATGGTTCCTCAGCGGAAATTATTTCTAACTTGGTGCACATTTGAAGCGACGATGTATTTTACATACACAGCTCGCTTTAGCGCACTCGGTGTAATTGTAAGCACGAGCTCATTCGCTAGCAAATAGTCATAAGGTCAAAATTTTTGTACACATTTACTCACAAGAACTACAGTAGTGGCTACAATGCTCACAATTTTATCTCTGAATTCATTCAAGAGGTAGGGAAGGATCAAAAGCTAAAACATTGAAAAAGCGTTTACAATTACCCCAACTGACCCTATTAAATTAAGAATAAAAGCGTTATTTTATTAATAAAAAATCTAATACTGATCGATTAGCAATGTAAAACAATCTACTATTAGCTTATCGGCAAATCAGTAGTGTTTGAAGATTTGCAATGAACAAAGTAAGATATATTTGGCTTATATTATTTGCAGTTGAGCCAAATATCAGTAAAAAGTCACGCTGTCAATTAGTCATCGATTTTTTTGGAAGACAAGCGTGCTTTTCAGCATGTGTCCCATTGCTTACATAACTCATCATAAGAGTAAAATCTACGGGAGTTATAAGAAGCAGCTGCACCCACATGTTTAGCGTTGTATTGGAGGAGTATTTCGGTAGCAAGTTGACCATCCCATTTGTGTTAACATAAGAATAGGTGTGGTGGGCCTTTCCTTAGAAAGATTTCTTCTCACTGGGATGTGGAACATCTACATACGCGAGCTACTGGCATTTCAGTCGGTGCAATGTTGGAACTAGACATTTTGGTTTCTGTTAGAAAAAGAATAGACATAAAGGGACTTTCCACAAATTTATATTTATTGTGAATAAACCAGAGTTTATAGCTAGAGAAATTGCACTTCGGTTAAGATTTGATCTTTTTAATTCTGAACTCGCAAGATTTTTTTTTAATAGAGGTAATATATCTTTCTTAAAAAACAGTGAAAACGGAATTTCTAATCATATTTTTTTTTCTTTTTTTTTTTTGTCACTGTTGAGGAAAGTTAACTGGTATTTAAATTCTTGCCAAAAATTTTTTTAAATACAGAATTTAAATTTTGTCCCCGTGAGTTTTATATCGGGAGGACAAAACAAGAAAGTTTGTGAATCCAGAATTTTCTGATAACAACATATATAGTACATTGCAAATTGTACAGGAGCATGACCGTGAGCTTTTTTTAATGCTCAGAATTCAATTCACGCGAAAACAGTCCTTACCCTTAGGACCTTTAATACAAAGTGATAACTTCTACTAAGCCGGTACACACACCTTTGTCATGACTAGCCACATTTTGAACAGTGTGAAATTAAAATATTTATTGAAAGCTACGCTGCAAATCTACAACAGCAAAAAGTGAAAGGTTGGATTCTAAGAGCTGGTAAAATAGTAAAAATTTGATAAAGTTTTTGTAAGATGATCTTTAAAAAAAATTTCCAGCTAACACTAAAGGTTTATTCCTAAGCCCAGTTCTCAAACTGAGTGCCACAGCCAGAGATTAGAGGTGCTGCGAAGAGCTGATATCATTTTTTTTTCTTGGAAAACAAAATAGTAGTAAGTATATATACGAAGTGAACAGATATTATGTGTCTGGGGAAGAAATTTCTAGTTCTTCCATGGGTGCCACGACGGGGAAAGTTTGTTAATCCCTGTTCTAAGGTAGGGTCAGTTGGGTTAATTGTAAACATGGGGTAAATGCAAACAAACTTCGTAGCTACACTTGTGGTGTGAACTCTACCTAACTAAATTGCTGGCCAGTGATGACTTCGCAACATAGGGTGGTAGGCAGTGAAAGTGTTCCTTATATTTCCAAACAACTGTGGAGACATAACCATTGTTTGAAAATGACACTGAAAAAGGCTGTTCAACAAAATTGAGTGGTCTTACATTTTCCTCTCCAGCACATCTACAACGCGAAGTAACGATTTTTATTTGTCATATGGACTATTGCTAAAATCATTCAGTTATGAATTTTACACTCTCTGTTATTTTTTATGTGCAAGTAGGTGTTAAAAATTGCCCCAAACAATTTGTGCTCTGGGGTAACTGCAAACACTTAAGTTTGTCGTATTTCCAATATTTTCAGAAAATACTAGATTTTGATGTAAATTATTCTTTTGTGTACATGGTTAAAATTACCGCATTACTTAACGTTTGTAAGATATTTCTCATGAAATGATCTTAGCGGACTCTAAAATAACTCAGCTGACCACATGCGGCCTGTGGACCGTCGATTAAGGATCATTGCTCCAGAACTTCTTAAGTTTCCAAACAGACTGTGCATGCTACGGTTTTCTATTTGTATCAACCTCACGGGAAAATAAATCCCTGTTTAATTTACCCCACAGTCTGGGGTAAATGTAAACACAGAGTTCATCCGCTAACAAATAGTAATAAAATCAGCATTTTTGAACACATTTACTCACAAGGAGTATAATATTGGCTTACCAATGCTCTCAATTTTATCTCTCAATTCATTCAAGAGGTTGGGAAGGATCTAAAGTTGAAACCTTAAATTTGTGTTTACAATCACCTCAACAGACCTTATTATTAATAAGAATAAGGATACTGCTTGATACGCTATACTATCTTTAAAGTAAACACTATTATGCCTTATTAGAAGAACTACCAGGCTTAATATCGGTGTACATTAACAGAGTTCGCATTGTTTATTCAACTAAACTATGGATATTGCTGTCCGTGTTATTTTATGTGAATTGGAATATTTTTCATGATTTTTCTACCTATATCAATATATAGGACTTTATAGTCGACTTGCGCTATAAAGATCCTGCTTTACATCACCCAATGGGGAAGTTGTTACGACCTTTAAAAGAAAACCAATTGAGTTCGGTTTAAGATAATGTTATTTCACATTCAATATAACATGAAAGAACACGACTTTTAATATAAAGACCTACAAAACGGGGCCAAGCGAAAATTTCCTATTGAGAAAATTAGGAATGTTGCATTTGTCTGGCGCAGAGAAAAGAAAATGTTAATCTTCATTAAAAGAAATTGACACGTCCGCTTTCAGAAATTTAATATATATTCTTTCGCCTCACTGTGTACGAGAAGTGCGCCCTTTCATTATGCCTTAAACGAATTACAGATGTTTCTACGATATTTATGTCTTTTGTTCAAATGTGTGTTCGAAATTCAGTTTACGAGAAATACAATTTCATTTACAAATTTTTATTTTAAGATTTATATTTTACCACATATTTAATAGTACGACTTTTTCAAAATGTCATATAAACTTAGTTTCATCGCATTTGAACAAAAACATATCGTATCTCATTATTATTATAAAAATTATTATTATTTTTTTTTGTTTGAAAATGCTATCAAATTTAAAATTTTTATTCGATCTAAAAAATTTCACGTGCTTTATATCTAATAGATTTTATTTGTTTAATGACTATTCTGTACAGTTTTTTCTTAAAAAAAGCAGCTCGTTTACGGAAGTTTACTACATTTCCTAGGGTTTGCACAACCAACTCAATTGACAGTTAAACCGGCAGTTTTACGGGCAGATTTTTTTGTAAAGCAGAATACAGTTACGTTTTTAATGTAAAATTTGAACTAAAACTAACGATAATTGTTTTCTTTGATTTTGTTAGTACAGTAAAACCCCGTTATACCGCGCCTCAGTATACCGCGGAATCTGATATACCGCAGTGGCTATCATGTCCCCCGAAGTTTAAACCGCCCTTTAACATTGTCTTTCAAGAGTTATTCCTTATTTATGATTGTAAATAGATCCAGCCCGACCACACAACTATTCTAGCCAAAGAGCTGCCATTCCGCCACCACACACTCTAACAGATAAAGCCCTATAGTAATAGGCCTGATGTACACCTCTTTCTGTCTTTCAACCTAGGACCCTATATAGCTTGATTTCAAAATTGGGTACAATCGCCCTGACTGGCTCTAACTTGTTTCTCTTGACATGAGGGGAGCCCAATCTATCAGGAACTGTTCAGTTCAATGCTTAACTATCTTCCATTTTTCAGAAGTATACCTTTGTATTACAGATTCTTTAGCGTTCCTGCAAAGTATATATTTTCCAGTCTGAGTGCGTGTGTGTGTGTGCAGGCTTAAAGCATTGTTTCTTTGAGAAGTGCATTCCTCCCCTTCCAAATTTAATTTTTTCTTAGGACCTCTTCACAATCCCATATTGATAACATAAAGATATTTTTAGGCCCCCTTTTCTCGGAACCCAGTTGGTTTATAACCTATCGCTCGATAGACTGATTGCGCAGTTGAGATGTGTGATTCGTGCACAGCAATTAGAGTAAATAAAATAGTAGCAAAGAAGAAAAGAAAAAATTATACTATAGAAGAAAAGTTACGAGTGGTTGATAAAGTTAAAAATGATGCAACAAAGCGAGTATTATTTCGTAATATGGCTCTGCGGTATAGTTTCACTATACCGCGGTTATGTTATAACGCGGGTGCCAAACATGTCCCCCGACACCCGCGTTTTAACGGGGTTTTACTGTACTAGGCGTAATGTAAGAATAAGGCAACTTTTCTTATAAAATATTTCATATATTGCATATCCTTCTTCATTGTTAATGAAGGGCGTTCTAAAAATCAACGCTTTTTAAAATGTTAAATACTGCAACAATAATTATGAATTACATTTATTTGATTTTTACAAAGAGCAAATGTGCACATGAACATTAGAGGCTATTGTCTAATGTTTAGACAACTCTTACATAATTTGTATCATATTTAAAGATTAATGAGGAATAAGTGGGTTAACTTTAATATTAGTGGACTGTATGAAGAAAAGTAGGAAAAAATTTTCTTCTTTCTCAAAATCCTTCTATAAACATAATGTGTTGATTAAATGAGAATAAAAACAGTTAAATCGAGATTTTTGATAATATTTAACAACTTTTTAACAGTTATTTTTTACTTTTCGAATAGAAAAGTTTGTAAATAAAAGTGGAAGGGATATTGTAGTTTTTACTACTGACACCACAAATTTAATGAAAGTTTTATTTCCATTTGCTTTGATGAGTTCGACAACATAGAAATGAATATACAGTGCTTATTTTTTGAAAATGAATGTTTATATATATGTATTTTTTTCATGTTTATCTCAGGAAACTACAATTAGAAGAAATTTTAATAATATTAATCCAACGGAATAAAATTTAACTACTAATTTACACAAAATATTCAGTGCTTCTATTTTTTACGAAATGTACTAGAAGCATCAAGGGGTTATACCATATTCCTTGAATGGACACAATCTTAACATGCTCAGAATGCCATGTAGGAAGAGGAGAAAACTACGCTTCAGCCCGAGGGAGATCGCGGCCCGAGATTTTCTCTTTTCATACTTTTCTCCAATTACGGAATTAGAATTTGGTTTTAGAGAATATACTGCTCTATTTCAAAGCACGAAAAGTATACAATGGCTTTTCTACCTACGCGATTTTTTTTTTATAGCTGGGAAGCATAGGCTGATGCAACAAAATTTGTTGAAGCCATACTTTAAAATTTTGCTCCATGTGCAAATTTACTTTTACTCATCCTTATCATATGCATAAACATATTTATACATACACTTGTCCACGTGATGTAAATTGTGACCATCTTTTGAATGGAAAATGCAATGCTTTTCTGGAATACTCTCGTAGACTCAATTTTAAATGAAAATTTATTTTTAAATAAAATTATGTTTCTAATGGCTTATTCATTTATTTTTAGCCATGTACTATTTCTACTAGTATTACCACTTCTGTTGTACAATTATGATCCCTTGTTCATAATTGTATAACAGTTAGTCATACAGTTAATGTCGAATCGTTTTGTGATCCCTTGTTCATAATTGTAAGACTTCTCAAAAAGAATGGAAATCAGTCACTTATATCTGGTAGGAAGTAATTCATTATAGAAATAGTGGATCTATTTACAACTATTTAATTTTAAAATAATCGGAGAATTTTGAGCTGATAAATTCATCCTTGGATGTAAATAAAAATCTTTGCTGAGAAAAGTTAAAAGGAAGTAGCATGAAGAAGAGAAGAAGAAAGAAGAAAAAAAAAAGCAATCCAAAGAAACTTCCGTAAT
This sequence comes from Octonoba sinensis, assembly GCA_038502835.1. NCBI lineage: Eukaryota > Metazoa > Arthropoda > Arachnida > Araneae > Uloboridae > Octonoba > Octonoba sinensis. The sequence goes on along the minus strand of CM076598.1, from coordinate 115,214,442 downwards.
CATCCTTACACATAATTATATACATGCTAACTACTATAATCCAATGACGTCATATTTTAATCAGTTTAAGGTGTCGAATATTTTCATCAACAGCATTGCTTTAAAATATATACAAAAATGCCATCAGTGAGTTAGAAATTGAATTGCACGTATTTATACAGATTAGAACTGCACAATAAATCGCATGTCGACCTCAGCTGAACATCAAATGAATCTAACGAGTAAATTTTGGCTTATTGTTCTTTTGTCTAGTCTAAGTTGAGTAATATATGCATGGAAGTGCATTGCAAACAGTTCGGAGTCTCTCTTGTTGCGTTTTGACACTTATATCGGTTAACAGTTGTAGTAGTTTAATTCACCATGATCTTCCACTTTATTTACATCTCATCCCTCTTTTATGATAACCCTTTCAATATAAGACGTTTAGTGTTGTTGTTCATTATACAACGCGGCATAGACAAAAGCGCAAGACAAATCAATCTTTGTTGTTTGTTCTCAATATATGTGTACTCACTTCACCCATTTTACAGTTTTCCTTTACCTACTTTCTTTAGAAAAACAAGATGAAATTCCTATAATTGAGAAAGTAATTCATTTTGTAAAGTTAAAAATAAGGTTTAAAGCAAAATTTAATATGAATTATTGTGTGCTAGAAATAACAGCAGTTAGCTAAATTTTCGTGGGGTAAATTAAAGAGAAAAGACTATAATTCTTGCTGATTTTCGATTGTTCTTTCTCAGTGAGTTATTTCTCTCTTCGGTACGACAATAAAATCTTTTGTCTCCTATCTTATTGGGGAAATTGATTTTCTTTAGAGTCTTAGCCAAGTATTCTGTGGAAATAAGTTGTATTTTTAAATGTATTGAAGTTAGAACTTTCGAATAGGTTTCAAACTACAATCATTAAAATATGTCAAAGCAGTTAGCAACAAAATTTGAATTCTATTGCAATTCCGATGTAATTAATTTCTTCTAAAATATGGAGAAGATCCCTTTGTGACAAAAGCTCATCGGGGTGGAGCTTCACAATGCCGTTTATTGTATCATGAAAAATCATCCATACGCCCACCACCTAAGGCAGTTGATTTTTGCGATTATAGCACAAGGATTTTTCTCTCTGGCTCTTCAGGATGCAGCAATTATAAACATCTACTGTAAAATGTCGAGAGCTTCACAGTTCTGCTCCCACGCGAATTCATTGTTTTGCAGCTCCTTGATTTGTGTGTGTGGTTTTTTTAATGATTAGGCGGTTAATCAGAGGGCAGAGCAGTTTGAAAGTGAAGGATATAATAAAAAACTTGGCGTATATTTTATGAAAATATATCAAGTCGAATTAATTGTATGAAGTTTAATAATAAATAATGAAAAGAGATAGTGATTAAGTAGTTCTAAACCTGTTCTTCACCTGTTTCTTTCTACAAGTGAAAAATCTTTCGGTCAAATTATTTTGCCTGTAGATACAAAAAAATCTATATAGATAGTGAGGAGATGTTCCTTTGAAGGAGCAAAACAACTCAAAAGGGTGACATTTGGCATCTGGAGGAACGAAGTTTATCTTAGAATGTGTTATCTCAGCTTTTATAAAAATGTTCCACTTCTTATTCAATTTTAGCAGCTAATTTTTCACCAGTGTTTCATTACTTACCACACATTTCTTTTGCTGTGTGAATTTTTTGTTTTATGACGACGTAATTGTAGTAGAAATAATGAGCACAATTTTTCGGCAGAAATTTTTTTCATCGCAATCCTTTAAAAAGAAAAATCGTAATTGGTAGTTGTATTCAAGAAATGCTAATTTTTTTTTGTAAGTGAAGCATGTCTTCTGAAGTCCAAAAAGCTAGGAGTAAATCCTTAAAAAGTTAAGTATAAGTATCTTTATTATATAAATCATTGTAACATGAGCATTGTACTTTCCTGTCAAAAATCGTAATTGGTAGTTGTGTTCAAGAAAAAGTGAAGCATGTCTTCTGAAGTACCAAAAGCTAGGAGAAAATCCTTAAAAATTTAAGAATAAGTAACTTAATTATATACATGATTGTAACATGAGCATTTTTCTATCCTGTGCTGTATTCCTTTCTCGTATCCTGGTGCAAGATTAGACTTTAAAGAACTTTAAACCAAAATTGAAAAAATTGAGATAAAAGGATGATTTATGAAAGTAAACAAGGAGGAGGAAAATACCTTTAGTTAGGAGAGAAAAAATACATTTATTAACTTGGTTCAAATAGGAACAACAAAAGTAGAAACGAATAGGTATAAAACACTGCACTTATGAGAGGACGCATTTTGCACATAAAAATAATGCTTAAAAGTAATCCATACACATTGGGGAAAATGTAATTCGTAGTTTTCTGAAATTATTTTTCATATATGGTAATATTTAATCAATATTAATATTCTGTTTAGTAATTCAACTATCTGATACGAATGGGTTGAACTATGTTACCAAGCATAAATTATTCAGGATTGTAATTTTTTTAAAATTTATAAATAGGTTTTGCAGTTTAGGGTTAAACAAATTGAATTACTTTTGCAGATTAAACTCTTAATGATAATAATAATAATAAAACATACACTCATTTTAGAAAAAGATTTTTTTTTACAGGAGGGGTAAAACCTTTTTGTTTTAGACTACACTCAGCCCTGTGGGCAAAGTATTTTTGCTAAACACCCAGATTCAGATATATTCGACTGAATGGCTTACGTAAAGCAAACATTTAATGGATTAGTAATACGGTTGAATTCATGTACCCGTAACTATATTAACTACTTGCGTACGATTATTTCCGCTCTAAGTTAAAAGTAATTTTGTTTTTATATCACAAATAAAGCGTGGCTTTGGACTCATTTTATAATTTTTTTTTGTTTATATCCATTTATACGCAATTGTTTGTACCTGTCTATTTATACGTCTCTGCAAAAAATAAATTATTACTTTGCTAAGTTCGTTTCTTATTGAAGTTCTACGTGTTGTTGCTTTGTGCTTATTCAAAAATGTCTATTAAAAGATTCAAAATGTTGACTTGGTAGCAAGATCTAGTAGACATTACGGTTACTCATCGAGACCATGAAATAAGGCATGATATCTATGATTCGCTTTATTATAAAGAAGGTTTTATTGCATATGAATGGTTTTTTAAATGTAAGGATTAATGATTTTATTTGCTTTAACAAATCGTAGAAACGAAAATCTGATTAATATTTATTCCAAAATATATAATAGAATAATACTAAAAGAAAATTAAGCAGTGGGCATTTGATGTAATTACAAATTATATGAGTTGTTTCTTAGAATTATAATAAAAGATGAAAATAATAAGTTTTCCGTGCAATGTAAAAAGGCAAATCATGATCGCTACTTAAAAATGTTTTTTAAAAAAATTATTATTTATTAGCAAACTATATAAAACGTATGTTACTCATGCAAGGAAAATTTTACATTTGTAGCTGTTTATATAAGTTGAGTGGCAACCCGAAAAAGTTTCTAATAAAAAAAAATGTTCGCCGTTAATGTCCTTCGTTTAGTTTATCCTTGTATTTTTTTTTTATTAAATGTCTTACATATGTAATTGCCTTCTTTCATAGATAAACACAGACTTAATATATTATTTCATTTAGTATTCTTATCTTATACTCATATACATAAAAGCATGCAAGATATGAATAACAATTGAATCGTTTATATCGAAAAGGTAACAACTCTTAAAAAAAAATTTTTTTTCAGGAGATAGAAAAAAATGGCTTATGAAAAGTTGGAAAGCTTTATGGGTCTGATCTTTTATTTTATTTTAGTCGGTAATAGCAATGTAATATTAGTAAATTAAAATGATTTTGATTAATTATGCCATAAAAATTAATAAATTAACACTGAGAGTTCTTTTTTTTTCAAAAGAGACGTTACCTTTTCGAAATAAACGATTCAATTTCATGTGTATTCTATTTAAAATATTTATAATATTTTATGTTTTTAATCAATTGTAGCAGTCTCGAGCAAACAGTTACTTATGGAACTACCGAACGGGATACGACCGGAATTTTTGATGCGTGCAAAAATTTAATAAAAAACTTATTACATTATAGCTCTACTATCGACACCTCATGATAATTTCCAAATTAAACAATGCGTTATGAAAACGCTAAGAATTTTACAGTTCATTCCAGTATTGAGCTCAAATCACGACTTCTTTTATAGTTAGCCATGATAGCTATTATTAGCCAACCTGTTTCTTCTGCTTCGGTGCAAGACATTCCGTTTTCATTTTAAAAGCGGCAGATACCAATCTCCAGGAAAAGGAGTCGAAATTGAGGTTTGGAGATCCGGCTTTAAGACGCCTCACTCGTCAGTGGTGCGAGTGATTATGGTAGGTGTCATCGCTTATCCATCATCGGCGCTCGGGTATTCGGAGGGGTCTCCCTGATGTAATCGGCCTATTGTTCGTGGATTTCATCCCGTGAAGGGTTTCTGCGGGAAATGTCTTGATTGAGCATTTCATTATGGTTCTACTACATTTGCTCCGAGTCCGGCAACAAATTGAATAAGAATCTTCGTGAATGGGTGATGGTGCAAATTGAAATTTATTCACTGCTCTGAATTCACTTGCACTCTACAGCTTTTAAACATTTAATCTATTCATGAGGAATCTGACAAGATGAACAAGCTGATTTTTCCGTTAATACAAATAACATTTTTTATGATAAAAGTGCAAAAGAGAATATCATCTTTAAAGTAAGTTGTTCAACATTTATGGACACTATGAGAGCGTGATAATTCTTTTTGAGGGCGGAAAAATACACGATTATAAATAAATTATGCGAGTAAATTATATCTGTTTTACATGATTAACAATCTTTTACTTCTTAACAGTAAGTTACCAGTTAGCGCTGCTGTTTCTTACTAAAAGTAAAGTGGATCTTTGTTATGAAGTCAACAAACATTTTTTTAACTTCTCCAAAAATCATTTTAGTTTTTCTGGAATTTTTTGTCTGTGTGGAACATATAAGAGCTTCAAAAAATACGCTATGTTAATGGTAACGTTTGTGTACAATACGATAAGATATATGTGTTTTGAAATTTCGAATATGAACTATATTTTCAGATCTCATTTAACTGAAAAAAATATTTTTCCATAAGACTTCTTTCTATAATGTCAATAAAATTAACGGAAATTAGTTTACAAGGTTTATGCATATCGTATATAGAATGTGTATAGTTTTGGTTATTAAATCTATGCAGAACGGCAATGGTCTATAGAGTTAATAATGAATATATCAAGCCCACGAAGTCTATGAAACTAATAAGGCATGTCTATTGAGTCAAAGCAAGCTTGTTTATAAATTATCTAGAGAATATTTGTAGAGTATGCACGATGGCTACTGGTCTGAAGAAAATATCTGAATAATCTACGGGGGAAATTTGTGCAAAATATAAAGGATCAAAAGTAAACTACTTATGTTTCAAATGGTATCCTTCATGCATTTTTAAACTTACATGCATTGCGAAGAAAATATTACGAGATATGTACTTTCTTTTTTGTGAGTAGTACTTCAAAATGTATGAACATTATAATATCGAGATGGCAAATATACTCAAAAGTAAATATATGTTTCCGTTTTATTTTTATAACGTATTAGTTAGTTGCGCTGACGCTTAGTTTTTTTTTTTTTTGGAAGTATGAGACTTATTGTCCCATAATTATATCTATACATTCACTTTTAAACAACCAATTTTGAATTTTTTTATTATATTATTTTCATAAAAAACAACTTTTTTGTTCTTTAGTTACGCTTTTACTTTGTTTCTATGATAATTAAAACCAATAATTATTTTTTGTTCTATCCAACAGACTGGCACACGAAATATGTATCAACATAAATGAGAGTTCAAAGTTTTTGGAGTTATGCAATCGAACTTCTTCAATAGACGACTACTCTAGGAAAGACCAGTGCTAGTTTCAACGGTAAGTTATTATTAAACCATCTTGTTCAATAATAATCCATCCCCTCAGAAACAAAGCGTTTTGGTGCTGTATAGTTTGAAAAATCTCTCGTCAGTTTTTTCCAAGCTGGATTTAAATCCTAGTGGCTTTGATAAACTTGATAAAGTTCAAATTTGTGAGTCTCATTTTTGTTCTCTAAACACTGTATAACTTCACATTAAAAAAATACAAGCCGTCACAAGTAGTTTCTGGCTTATGCATCATTATTTATGGAGTCTATTTTTAGTATCCATTTTTTAAATAAACTATTATGCGCCAAATTCAGCAAGAAAACTTTTACGATATTCATTATTTTCACTAATTGCAGGCTTACTAGCTACGAATAAATATTGTCTTTTAATTATAGTTAATTGTACATGTTATGAACACACAAATGCACAAACACACATATATGTATATATATATCTTTATTTCAATGAAAATAAACAATATGTAATGTAATAAATTAAACTTCTGAGCTAAACCATTTGAGTATTACTAATATAAAAAATATTTTAATTTTAAAATTACCGTATGAGTTCATACATTAATCTTAGTTATAGTTTAAAGTGTATAACTTTAAACTATAATTAAGATTAAACAACTCAAGTAACATTTCTAAAAGAGAATACGTTTAAGTTAATTGCATACTTTAAATTTTAAAGTATTTTTTAAACTTTCCCAGCGCGTCAAATTCAAGTCTAACTACGTTCTTTCTGTATCATGAATTACGAATGTAATCTTTGAACTCTCCCCTCGAAAAAGTTCAACATTTCATCACTTATGACACTACACATCAAAGTTAAAGAAATGCAGCCGAATAATCTGACATTTAATTTTATGTAATCTCACTAACTTTTAACAAATGTTCGCCTTTCGACCTGTTCAAGACATTTAATTCATAATTTATTTCTGTATTATGCTTCTAGCGAATAAGAAATGTGTGTTGGTAACAGGCAGCCGTAAAAATTAAGTGCTCCATTTTGAAAAGATGTGTCATAGAACTTAAAAGGTTGAAATAAGTTGAATTCATTTCTGATACAAAAATAAATATTCCAAAAAAGTCAAATAGAATAAGTTAATTTTAAAAATTTGTATATGAAGCGTTTGCTGCAATCTCTATCTATTCTTTCCTATTTAAAACGTACTCGTTCATAGTTCGTAGATTTGAATTTTCCCTGACTGTTTAGCAAAAAGTAGTGGTATCAAATAGCGGTAGATGAAAAAATCCGAAAGTATTAATAGTTTTGGATAAAACTCTCGATTATTGGATGGTATAGTCAAAATTTTGAAACTGATATTTTTGTTGTTTTGCTGTTGTTGTTTCTAATGCCACTTGGGTATCCAACCTCCCCTTCGTAGAGCAACCAGGAATAAAGGCAGTAAGGTGAGCCTTCCGTTTATAGATGAGCACCACAACTGTGGAAGTACGACTTAGCTCAAAGGAAGATGGCGTGTTGTGGTGGCTCCAAAAACTGATATTTTTTTAATAGGTAATTCATTTATTTTACGACCTCTAACTTAATAGTTATGTTTCTATTCAAAAAAAGCTTAACTTAAGAAAAAATTACTCTTATAATACAGACATTATTGTTATAAGTTCCTAAAAATGAACGAATGCCAAAATGTAGACTAAAAAGATGTGCTATGCTGAAAAGTATGCATACTGTAAAAAAAAGTTAAGCTCATCATGATGTGATCTGTAAAATTTTGTGGTGTTAGGACAATATGCCTTTGACGCGGGATTGACATAAAATGAAGAAATTAGGCGTCAATCTGTCTTATTTACATATAATTTAGTTTATCTGTACACGTGGTGTGCATTTATCTAATCAAGAAAAGTCTAAGTAATTTATACAGAGCATATACCCCCCCCCCCCCATAAGATATAAAAATATAATTTCAACTAGGCAAAAGTGCAAAATTTAAATTCAATTAATCTTAGCATCAATTTCGACAAATGACGGTCAGTCATACGTTTCGTGTTTAACTTGTTTGTAATACTGTCCATTATGAACACAAATTAGTCATTTGTGACATGGTTCACTCTCAGTGCTGACGAAAAGTTGCTAGTTTTGCATCAAATAAATGTCTCGTTTCTAACAAAACGAAAAGTGACGTTTGGGGGAGTTATCCATTCAATATGAAACTGGATAATTGCATTAAATAGTATGAAACCTGTCATTTAACAGATAATCGACAGAACTTTGGTAAATGGACATGCAAAAACATAGAACTTACTTCAAGATGTGGAAATGGAATGTATAACGATAACGAAAGATGCGAGGTTTATATAAGTTCGCTTGTTGCATAAGTAAGGAAAAAATAGCATTGTAAGTGTTCGTTATTAAAAAACCAGTAGCTTCATTCTAAGTCAAGAATTTTTCCATGCAATGATGTACACCCTAAAATCGAAAAAAAGTCAAAAGCAATGTTTACCTATTTCATTCTCTTTTTTGAAATTTTCAAAAATAATTCTTGTTTTTTTCTGTTTATGGTGCAAAGCAGATTGTACCTATTTATAGCAGCATATTACTTTTTTCATGATGATATCGTTTCAGTCACAGCAATGTTGCTGTTCACAATCGGACATTTTTCATGTTATAAAGCCCTTTCTTTTGACTATTTACAATGCTATTTTTTATTACTTATCCTTCAAGAAAAATGAAAGAGTATGGTTGCTAGTATAGTCACACGTATGATAAATTTAGTAAAGTGATTAGTCACATATATTAAAAAGTGCATGACGCAGTGTATAACTCTTCTATACAGCTAATTGCATGCTTCGTTGCCATGTCTTCCATGTCCACGTCTTAAAGTAAGCTCTATGCTCTTGTATGGCCATTAGCCAAAGTTCTGTCAATTGTCTGTTAAAAGACAGTTCTCGTATTATTAAGTGTAATTTATTATCAAGTTACATATCGACCCTCAATGCTCCTGAGATACAGGACCACGAAAAGCGACCTTTTCATTTCGTTAGATACAAAAAAAAAAAAAAAAATCGTTAGCACATTAGGGTGAGCCGTTCTACAAATGACTCATTTCAGTTAAAAATGGAGAGTTTACACAAGTATGACTGACCCTAAGTCATGGGTAAGGGTGTCTCAAACATTACACTTTTCGCGATAAATCTTGGACAACCCTACCAGGCTACAATGAAGGTCAGTCATAAAACTTACAAATGAGTTCAATTTATTTACCAAAGGCGATGTTATAATTATAAGAATTACTTTGGCTGGTGCTCACGGCAAAAATGTCGATTTGAGAAAAACACTGAAATTTATTGAGAGGTCGTCTACCGGCATATTTATCGTTCTTGACGTTATAAGTTGACATTCTGGCAACTTCTTGGTCTAAATGCAAAGAAGATGTATAGATCTAGAACTTTGGCCGGTCGTGAATACCAGAAACAAGAGCAAAGTAGTTGTTCGTTGTCTATTTTCGTCTAAAAAAGAATGTTTGTGTGTTCCTACAAAATTTAATAATAAATCGCAAGCAAACAATTTTGCAGAAACAAAACTTTATTACCATCACTTACAAAATTTATGCTGCACAACAATGAAATTGACATTTAATGTACAAACAATACAAAAGGGGAAAATATGTTATTTATGGCATGGAAGATTTTTTGAACACTGCTTTTTATTCGATACACGTACAAAATTCATTAAGGCGCTCCACATATATATCTAAATAAATTCTAAATGAAAGCTAAAAGTGTAAAAAATTACTTTATCTTATAGAAACAGTATTAAAAATTTCCACCAATGTTATTTTTCAACAGTCGAAAGTTTTAAAATTCAGTAGAAGAGATCATAATTCATTTCAAATACATATTCATACATGAAGACATTGTAATACAAACTCTAATTTAATATCGCTTTTACAGACACCAAATATATCACAGTGTTGAAAAAAAAAATTGATTTTCTTCGTGACATTACTAAAAGTTAGAGACATATTCCTGAATACAAACATTTATTTAAACCCTTAATGAAGAACAATCAACGTGTTAGTATAGTCTTCAAAATTCATGTACAAAGAGTTACTAGCAATAATTTCAAACCTTTAACGTAAAACCAATCAACGTGTTAGTATAGTCTTCAAAATTCATGTACAAAGAGTTACTAGAAATAATTTCAAACCTTTAATGTAAAATCAATCAATGGGTTAGTATATGCTTCAATATTTCATCCAAGAAGAGTTACTAGAAATAATTTAAAATCGTTAACGTAAAAACAATCAACGTGTTAGTATACTCTTCAAAATTCATGTAAAAAGAATAACTAGAAATAATTTCAAACCCTTAAGGGCAAAAAGAATCAACGTGTTGTATACTCTTCAAAATTCATGTAAAAAGAGTTACTAGAAATAATTTCAAACCCTTAAGGGCAAAAAGAATCAACGTATGTATTAATTGATCGATCTGCAAAATTCATGGAAAAAGAGTTACTAGAAATAATTTCAAACCCTCAAGGGCAAAAAGAATTAACGTATTAGTATACTCTTCAAAATTCATATAAAAAGAACCAACGTATTAGTATACTCTGCAAAATTCATGTAAAAATAGTTAGTAGAAATAATTTACAACCTTTAACGCAAAACCAATCAACGTGTTAGTATACTCTTCAATATTTCATCTAAGAAGAGTTACTAGAAATAATTTAAAATCGTGAACGTAAAAACAATCAACGTGTTAGTATACTCTTCAGAATTCATGTAAGAAGAGTCGCTAGAAATAATTTCAAACCCTTTAAGGGGAAAAACAACCATCGTATTAGTAGTACCTTCAAAATTCATGTAAGAAGTGCTACTAAAAATATACAATGAAAGTTCGATCAATTTAGATAACAGTATGACTAAACAAAAAGTGGTATAAAGTACCATTATTTTGCAAGAATCCTTAGGAACAGAAAAATTGAACTTTTGAGTTTATTGCTAATTCACGAATATAAACATTTGAAAAGTAAATTTGAACATAATTTTCAGTGGGTACTTTTTCTGCAAAAAATTCTCCTTTTAGGTCCCGAAAATCCGTGGCACGTAAAAATTCAAATCGGGAATGTATATTCCCCCCCTTACCTGCTTGACCGGCAAAAAATAAATATTACGATATTAGACATATATATGATCCCCTCTTCCATCAAATATATCGAAAGTATATGAGCATACAAATATACTCATTTACTTTGGATCTTGAGTTTTGGAAGTTTTACACGCCCTAAGGAAGCATCTGCACAATTTAGTTAATGATTTTGCTTATATATAAATAAAAAATAAATAAATAAATAGCAAAAAAAAAAAAAAACGAATGTGAAAGTTGAGACAAAAAGTCAAACCTCATGTTTCTTAGATTTAATATACTTCTTGTTATTCGTTAGAAAACTTATCAGAAGGTTTTTTTTCTTCTACCGTTCAATATTTTAAACATTTTTCAATTTAAACTGGCAGCTGGTTAAACGAATTACCAGTAACTTTTCTGTGTAATTTATAAATAATATTATATAGTTAACAAAAGAATTACCTTATTTAATTTCCACTAAAATGTGAAGCAAAAATTTTAACATGTCTGATGTAAAGTACGAAAGTTTAGAAAACGGTTCATTTACCACTCTTAAAGAAAGTGCAGATCATAAAACAATAACACGTAAAAACTGGAAATGAGAAGCAATACAAAAATCAGCTTTTGAACACATAAGCAAGCAAAATATGAGAATTCCATTAGTAGAAAATCCAAAAGCTCTTCCACCTGAAAGATATCCAATTCAGTATTACACTAGTTAAGGAAAAAATATATGATGCAGGCAAAAATTACAATAAAGCACAAAAAAATTAGTTCCTATATGGTTAAAAGATTTCTTGAATCATGAAAGACTGATCAGGTTTCCGTCTCAGCCCAAATAGTCAAAACGTATCCGCTACGGCAAAAATAAGAATTTCTTTACTAATGAAAATTGCAAATAAACTTCTTTATCGAGACAAACACCGTTTGAGTTTACCACGTAATGAGACTATTTGAATGGCGTTACTAGCTTAGAAGAGCAACATGGTGTCTACAGAAGCGAAATTTCGTGACTTTTCAAGACTTTCTCGTGACCGTTAGTAGATATAACGGATACTGATTCTGTGGATATCGGATACCCGCTGTTCCCTCCAAGACGTATAAGTACTGGATAGCCAGCTCTGATGTTTGAAACCTAAAATTCTATACAAATTTTTAAACATCCCACAGCTACATATATTTTTAAAAGATGTTAATTCATTAAATTTTCAAAATCTAATTTGACGTGCCGAAAAATCGGAAATTTGGTGTAATGGCCGTTCTGGGTTCCGAATGTTTAAAAATCTGTCGGATGCCGGATATTCTATGCCTTCTGGAGGGAACTGGCAACACCCCCTGAACTAGAAAGCCTCCGGACTGAAACTATTGCGCAACGTCCGTAGGCCGATTTTCACCCCGCTCGTTAGCCGATAGCATTCGTAATCGGGACATTATACTGGATTTCGGCAGGAAATCTTTGCATAAAAATAAAAAGATGCCATCAGAAATTGCAGAATGAGTTCAACACATTTATATACTTACTCAGTATGAAAAAAAGTTAATATTTCCACTTCGAAAATAATTTCCTGCATTCAGATAATTATCCTCTACTCTTCACGAAACATGATCGCTGCAGTAGAACTGCAATTTTAAACATTTTAGAGGTGTTATTTTTGATACATAAATACTTATCAAGATATGTTGAAGGATTATATTTTATTTAATCTCAATATTTTAACACTAATGTTTGTTCAAGGAAAAAAATCCATTTTCATATAGTTTTTAATAATATTCCTGAAATTTATGTCACACGTGTGTGATAAGTGCAAATCTTGATTAAAGTTGTTTAGATACTAAAACTTTAAAAATCAAATTGAAATGAAATGATAAATTAGGGCAAAATATTAAAAAGCAAGCAATAACGGAAAGCTTTCTGTAGATTTTAAATTGTTGATGTAAAAATAATTTTGCAGAAACCTGGTCACTTCTGGAACAACGCTATATGACCACTTGAAAATAGTCTTGCACGCCATATTCGTAAAGGAAAACAACAAAAGTGAAGAAAAAGTATTTGCATAATCTTCTTATCAGATTCCCACAATTACGTTTTCTATTCCGGTGGTCTTTTATGACTGTGATTGAAAAGGGCTATTGAAAAGAGAAGCTTTTGTCCAGCGGACATTTTATGACTCTCTCATCTCAGAATTCTAGAAATTAGGAAGATTCCCTTTTACTAGAAAATAAAAGATGTTTTAAGGGCATCTTTGTGTTACGCCATGATCTTTCCTTCTGAAGGCTACAGAAAAAAACTGTGTGACGAGTAAAAGAAATGTTTTAAATTATTGATAATCGGAATTACGTTTTTTACTCTGATGCGAAGTTCAAATTAAAAATTAATGAGTTACTACGAAGCAAAAAGAGAACTATAGAGATAAATCATTTCCAACACTAAATTATTAAGCTATTTTTTTTTTTTTGGAAAAGAACTAAAAAAGAAGTCAAAAATAAATTGAACAGAATTAGGTCCATTTCTAAAGGGTCTGAACAGTATCTTTGTCTTATTTTCTTGTAAAATATAAACCTCAAACTTTTAAAACTGGGGATTTTTTGAAAGAAAAGTTGATGTATGTTTCTTTGATTTTTGTACGTGCTACGTTTGCGTAATTCATTAATATCTCTCGAAATATAAGAAGTCTCAAACATTCAAAAAGCTATGATACTGGAATCATTTACAAATTAATAATGTCACAGTTTTTCAATGTATTTGACCCCCCCCCCTTAGTCACCTTTGTCACAAAATGTCACACTTCAATGTAACCCCTTTTCCAGTCACATGTCACGCTATATTACATAAGCATATTTATTTGTACTTCAGAAACAAAGCACTACGTTATAGATCTCTTTTCCAATTTTATCTTGAACTTTTAATGACATTTCTGAGCATAACGATAACAATGATTATGTGTGTGCTTAATTTGTATAACATGAGATTAAGGTTTACAAGGAAAAAACGTAATTAATATATAATGTTAAAGACATTAATCGTTCGAATTTAGCAGAAATTAACGCGCTGTTTTGTCTTAAAGTGTAAATGCCCAAGATTTTCTTTCAAATTTAAACTTTAACTAGAAGCTAACTTAAACCTTAATCAGCATCGATGCTTTCGCCACAAAATGAAGTCGATGAAATCACAAAACAGAAAAAAAAAAGTTTAAAATTATTTTCCTATACTAATAAAAGTGTTTTTAAAGTATAGGAAAGCAATAACTTTTTATTATGAATTTTTAGTATAGAACGTAATTTTATTTGCTCTGAAATGTGTGCTCTACAAGTGGACTCTTCGGTGGGCGTTATTTGATGGTTTGATTGCAAAAACAAGCTGTGATTAATAATGTGAGTTGATCGCCAGCGCTCCAGCGCAGCAGAAGCTATAGATTTCGGCCTCCGACTTCGGCCTACGGAGAGAAGGGAATCGCTTCTCCGAGAGGCAGTCCAGAGGCTTTCTAGTTCAGGGGGTGTTGGAACTGGTCCCTTTGGAATCTAAAATTTTCGTGACCTATTCGCAATTTTCGCAATTTCCGTCGCCGATTTCAAAATTCATGACTTATTCGGGACTTTCGTGACCTGTAGACGTCCTGAGCAATAACAGCTTTTGCTTCCACATTCAAAACAGTGGTGTAGTTCTAGAAAAAAAGTTGGGGGTACGCTATATACAAACATAAGTTATTGAAAACAAAAATGGGGGGGGGGGGGAGGAGAGGGACGCTTGCGCTAAAATAAAGTGAAGAAAAGTCGTCCCCCTTCTGCTACACCACTGATTAAAAGTTAAGACAAAAGGAGGAAATTGCAATCATTTGGTTATAAATCTTAAAATTTGCTCAAAATAAGAAAATAAATGATATATTTAACTTCAACTGACTTTTGTTCTTTAGCCCCGGTTTAAAACGCGCAATAATGATCAGGTGCAATTTGGTGTCACTTTTATACATTACTTTGTCAGAAAAAGTAAAGCTTTTTAAAAACTTTCCGAAGGAATAAAGTCACGTCAAAAGTAAAAGTATCGCTTTAAGACTTTACTATTTTTTTCCCCAGAGCCTGTCGATTTTTAGAGAGCTGTAAAACGTCATTCCGTATGAATGAACACCATTTTTTTCCCTCGAGTCCGGCACATACATCAGGCTCTAAAAGGACGAGGCCCGAAGGCGCGAAACGAGAAGAAAAATGGCAATTAGTAATTAACTTTACTTGCGTGCAAATAAATTAGAAAGGCAAGCATTCAAGTGAATTGAGGAACGTGTGAGATGGCCTCGGGTCACATCGGTGAAGATGCATGGAGACCTCCAAAAGTCGTGACTTTGGGTCGTGCTACGATCCACGTGCCACAGTCACGACGTTCCCGCGGATACTGAGTCAATAAAAAGCGCAATCAACTCCCAAAGAGGAGGAAGAAGAGAAAATCCGACCGAGACGCGTGGCGTCCATCGAGATATCTATTTTGGAGAGTAGTACAATAATCGGCGAGTCACGACGCCGTTCACCCCTCGCTGCTACTCGCCTTCATTGAGATGTTTTAAAGTGTGATAACTGGCTCGATAATGTATCGGCGAGGCGTTTTGATAGGTATTGGCAATTTCGAGGAAGGCCCTATCAGCACGGCTTCGAACCGATTGGGGCGGAGAGTCGAACCGTTTTAAGAACGCGCAATGATTCATTAAAGTGCTTAAATGCGGTATCATCACGTTCAGGTTCGTGACTCATTTGTCAGAAATGCTCCTATAAATGTTTCCGATACAAGCTACACGTGTGCGTGTTTGCATACATTGCTGGATTCACTAGAAGTATAACTAAGCTAACTATATCCGCGTGTATCCCTTTGATCTGCGAATTATTCGTGCTAAAACGGGGAACCATCAATATTGTATTAGTTTTAATTTAGTTATTTCTCAAGACATATTTCTAAATCCTGCATATAATATAAACCAGTTCATGAAAATGCATAAATTTTTTAGACTATCTATAGCTTATGGTGGATTGATTTTAGAAACCTATAGAGTTTATCTAAAGTACTTAAGGAAACTTATATAGAAATATTTACATAGAAAAAGAATTAAAACACTATTTAAACAGAAAAAAATCGTGCTTTGCGACTTTTTACAAAAATTTAAAACCTCAGTTTATGTTTAATAACAATAAAAATATAACAAAAAAAAAAAAAAACAAAAAAAGAATACAGGGTACAAATTAAATCGCTTTTGCAGTTGTCTACCAGTCAAATTTATGAAACTTTTAGTATAAATAATACGCTGATTGAAAGTGCTAGTAACGCTACTAGTAAAGTAAGAGTATTTTTTTAATTCGTCATGTCATTTTTAAATTTTTAATATTTTACTAGGTCAAGTTCAGGCATTTAAATTTTTTTATAGTTCTAAACTTGGAAGAAAAGAACATTGGGACCATTCAAAAATGAGGGCTAGGAAGGTAAAGTAACAAAACGAATGCAACAATTTGGAGAAAAATGATATCATAATCATATCTTCCAACACAGGGGAACACTTACTGTCCGTGTAAGAGAGGTGTCGGCATTTGAGGGGTTTCCATTCGGTGGGATTTTGCTGTAATTTTTTTAAAAAGTAAAGCTGTTTTCTCTCTATGACACTACCTTCTACTCCCCATCCCCTTAAATACTTTAAACTTTTCTTAGCATATGCATAAATTTCTCATGCATATTTATTCATATTTTCTCCAGGCTAACTCGAATTGGTTTAACACAAACGTGTTTTTAATGTATAACTCTTTTACATGAAATAAAACAGTAAAAAAAAAATATATATAGCATTTTAAAGTGTAAAAAAGGGAACAGAAAATAATTGTTTTAATATTTTATTTTTAAGGTTTAACCAAAAAATTCGGATTACAATAAGGAAGTACAATTCCTGCTTATAATCCGAATGTTTTTGGTGGAAAATACACAAAAAAGTTTCATTTTAAATTCGATGTTTTAAGCAATGCTTACCATTGTTTTAAAGTCTGAATGATTTTAGTTTTTAAAAATAAAACTAAAAATTTCAAATGTATTCATTCAGAAAGAGCTACTTACCAGGTGGGTATACGTTAATCCAGGGCCCCAAAAGACAAAGCAGTAAATGCCAAATTATCCGGATCTCGTAACATATACTCCTTGCAGACTTCACAAGCATCCTGAAATAAAAATTGAAACTATATATCAACTATAAAACTACTGCAATAATTTAAAAAAAGTTTTAGAGTGTAATATTAGAACACTCAAGTAGAGACATAGGATTACAATATTCTCCAGTTAAAAATGGTGGTTTTGTGCTATAAGTATAATTAAGTACTTACACTACAATTGATGAAATGAAACTTGATAAGGCCCAAATTTGCACAATACCATTTTGAATTTCTGCAATTATGCAACGGTCTTGAGTATTTTGTCAACACTATTCACACTGATAATATATAGAATGCATACCCAGACACACATATCCATTTATCTCTTTCTTTCTCTCTTTCTCTCAATATATATACATATATATTATATATATATATATATATATAAGAATAAATAGTACTCATTAGCAATGATTGCAACTCTCGTAAATAAATAAGTGATGTATGATCTATAGTATAGCGTAAAAACATAAAATTTCAATGTTCAATTTCAAGGTAAAGTACACTGGGTTCCAAATGTTAAGGTACAACATGTTTTCCAAAGCTCACCTTCAAAAAATGGTAGTAACATTACAATTTATATTTTATTATGAATGATAATAACGAACTTTTAAAAAACAATGGCTATTTCTTTTATTTTATAGAAAAGAACAGGTATTTTTTCTCAGGTATTTTATCCTCAAGTATTTTTTTTCTCAGGTATTTTATTCTCTGAGTCAGAGAAAAATATGCAAATATCAAGCTTTCGTAATTTCGTGTGTAAGTTTTGTTGCTGTTCAACTGGCAGTTTCGTTGACAATAGTCAGTAGAGTCCAGCAATGTCTTAGATGAGGTTTCTTTCCCGATTTCTTAAGGTGGCAGGAAGCCGGATAGGGTTGTCGTTGTCACAGGTTGATGCTGCTAGACTTCTCACAGTGTCCCGCAGTGTGGCCCAACGACTTTGGGATCAGTAGCAATATAAAGATTCAATGCCCAAAAGACATGTTCCAGGTCGACCCCGAGCTGCAACACCTACAGATGACCGTTTTCTAGCTTTTTTTCGGCTCAAAGGAAAACCACCACAAATGTGCCGTAGATCGTTGTCGGCCACTTTTTAGCATCAGGGGGCACAATCTCCGCTATCAAATGCAAATCTTAATGCAAGGCAACAAGTTGTGTCCTCCCACCCCCACCCCTTAAGAGCTCGACGGAGAACAGTCCGCTTATTGATAGCAAGAGAACATGCTTTCTGGACCAAACAGCAATGGGCTGCTGTACTCTTCACAGATAAGTCCAGATTCCCAATGGAGAGCGATTCCCGACATATGCTGATCTGGAGGGAACTACGCACCAGACACCATCAATTCAAAACTGTTGAAATTCATAGTTATAGAAGTGGTGAAATCATGGTTTAGGCAGCTCACTTCGTGGTCACACTGACATGTATGTGCTCTACGAAGGAACTCAGATGAGTGTGAGATATCGGGATGAGATCCTTAACCCCTATGTCCTCCCGTATGCTGGTGCTATTGATAATGCCAGCCTCACTGAGCTGCGGTCATTGAGGATTATCTTGAGGAAGAATACCGACTTTACTAACTAAATTTCAAAAATAATGACTAATACTGACCAGGCCAAAAAATGCTGACTTTCGTAGACTTTTACTGACGAGTTTATGCCATGACATTCATTCATTCATTTGCAAGTTAGACGCAAAAAAAAAAAAAAATCGTGGAACCTTATCTTTTAGAGGCCCGTGTATTTTGGAAATTTGCTTTAATGATACGGCAAACATTATCTGCATTAAAGGAATGATTTTTCTTCTCCGAAAGAGCCTCACTTTCATTACCTCGCACAGTCGGAAAAAACTTGAAACGATGTGTACATGCGACAAGATTCGATTAATAGAAGATATAAAACAAATTTCTGAAATCATTTTCATGTCTACAAATACACAAAAAATCATCCAAATGTCCCTGAGAACAAAATTTCTTTCCCACCCAACTACTCTTTGCAATTGCAATAAAAATCGCAACTAAAACAATCAATAAATTATACATAAAAGAAAATGGTTGACTTTATAAAAGAACGCATGATCGAAGACATAAAATACTGAACTTCAAAAAGGAAACAAATACGAGAGTAAAAACGACTTCAGAGACACGTAAATCACTAAGACCACCCTTACAAACAAGAAGCTCCTTGCTAAGCGACCCTCACCATAGTGTCCTTTAACTTTTTGGTGCCCTTCTCTACGGGTGAACACTGTTGTTATGTGTCAGTAGCAATTGATCTATAGTTGCTCAGAACACAACTCGGGAAGAAGAAAGATAGGAAGTCCAGCAAGAAAGCAGCATGCAGAGGGTCACATCTTTGGAAATGCGAAGTGGCATCAACTGCAACATCGGTCCTTTTCTTGAATTTTCCCGTCTTTTTTTTTTTTTGCAAGAAGATATGGGCAGAATGTTAAACTAGCACTATGTTAATGATGGCAAACTGCTAAGAATAAACGGCATATTAGATACCAAGAAGTATCGTATCGGAATTCCTAAAAAATAATCAAACATAAATACGTCAGGAATTGGCACAAACACAGGAAAATTCTGTACTGCTTTGCTGTAGTAAGTTGAACGTCTACACTAAAGTAGAAAGTAGTCTCAATGTAGTTTCGAAAAATCTATTCTGCCACGCTAAACACAAAAATCGAACCTGCACTTTTTGGCGAAATTGAGTTATTGTCGCTTATTTTACCTAAATACAATATTTGGTAATCGTATGCGAATAAGAAACATTAAAAAAAAAATCTACACTTGTGCTTAGCACGGAAGTATTGGGTTCTGTTTTTTTTGAAAACTTGTATTTCTTTTAACACTAGATTTACCAGGCCGTTCTCAACCATTTCTAAACTTTCATTTTACACCAAGTTGCTACTAAATTTTGACACAAGTAATTTTCATTTATGAGATGTATTTTTTTTCTTTTTCAAAGTTTCTTCCCCCCCCCCCCCAAATTAATATTTAGACAGTTAACCAACTTAACGTCTTATCGTTTTGAAATGCCATGAAAACTTGATACTGTATCAGAATGATTACAAACACGCAAAATTTTTACTTAACTCTACTTTCACTTCTTTCTAAGGTAATGATTGCTTTCGATCTTATGGAATTCTTTGAGTGTCCAAGTTCTAAGAAAACCGATAATGTACAAATATTTTTTTCATAATTTCTTTCTTTTTTTATGAATAGCAGAATAAGTACTGATTTTCAGTTACAGAATTGATGCGCGATAAATTGCTCACAGATGGGTTTGGCATTCATTCGCTTTTGACGTACGTTAATTTCAATTTATTTTCTACAGGAATATTTCGTACATATTGCATTTATTTGTTTATTATCATTTCTTGAGATTCTTCCCGAGTGCACTATTGTTTGAAAGTAAAAATTTAAAACAGGACCTGAACCTTCCCGTTCTCAGCTTAGAATATCTATTAAAATTGGTGAGGGAAAAAACTTTTCTGAAAAAATAATGACGGCACATAATCTCATAAATAATTTTGAATAAAAACATCACAAATGACGATTTGACACAATTTCCAGACCTAAGAATCGCAAAGATTCTGTCTCATTTTTATCACAACTCAAGAGCATATTCGAAAGTCGCTTCTTAACTTATCGTCTCTCACCTAACTTTTAGAAATCTTAAACCGCAAATGATAGCAGAAATAAAGAAGCGACACTTATAGACCTGCCCGATTTTCAAATTATAGCAAGTTCAAAGCAAAGAAAACACCTCTAGAAAGCAAATTCCGATAAGAACTCCATTTCGGATGTGCCACATTCAAATAGCAATCCCAGGTGGCAAAGTGGGGGGCGTAAGGCAAGTATAAAATTACTGGTCTAGGAGGTCTTTATGGGTCACGCACTCCGCTGGAGACGAACAGTCAGCAAGAAAAACCAGCTAATCGGAAGCACGTCCTCGCTTCTGATTAGAGCTCCTTAAAAGTAGCTTGAAATGCCTTATCACAGCTCGGAGGGCCCCTGATGTCTTCATTTAGTACCAGGAGTTCTATGGAGAACAAAATATACGGCGTAAACCGACAAGATGGAATCTGTACTCAACTATAGGAGACCCAGTGAATACAAAACAGACCGGGATATTAATAAATCACAAGCCATTCCGGATAGTTCACGGTACCCCGTCGAGCTTTTAGGAGATCATCATGGGAGCTTGTGGCTCAGCAAGTGGTCTGCTGTTTGTCTATTTATTTCTTGTTTTAATTGGCCACACAGAAAAGCTGGACCTGGAAGACGGGGGGGTCTTCCAGGTAAAAGCACATGTTCGAAGCATAAAAAGTGAATCGATATCCAGGCCATAGTAGTCGTCTGGATTCGTATTCATTTGCTGATAGATTTATTTCAAGACAAGGCCCAAAGGCGGAAAATTTAAACAGATAAAATTCAGTGCCGAATGCATTAGCAAATATGTATTAAACTGAATGTATAGCTAATATGGTTTATTCCTTTTGTAGGAATTAGAGATACTAACTGCGAAATTATGTGAATAAAGAAGAAATTCTTCATGATCATGCGGCAATTCGCACAAAACGAAAACAATTACGGAATCTAAACTGGTAAAAATATATATATAGCAGGTAAAGAAAGTTAAACTGTACTGTTGTCAATATGCAAAGATCTAATATTAGGCACTAGCGCAAGTAATCTATTCATTAAGAATATATTAATCAATTATAATTATCAATTATATTGCATAAATTATTCAGCAGCGTAAAACATTGTTTTATGAATTATGAACTTTTGATAACAGCTCCGCTCTTACTCATGGAAGCTTAAGAACATGAATAAATTTTTGAAGTTAAAATCTTGGACAGGAGACCAGTTAAGACATTGATTCTGATGCAAAGGAAATACAAAAAGCAAAACAAAAAAATATTTTGAAGCAATTTACTGATTTGGATATTATTCATTCAAAAAAGAGCAATTTATTTTCAACCGAGCTAAAACGCATTGTTAACAACGAATAAAAACGTTCAATACTAATAATATACGTTCATTTTTATTACTAAACGAAAAAAAGAAATAATTTTTATAGAACTATAGAGAGTTTTTGTGCAGTTCTGGAGAAAAGAACTTGAAAGTATCGTAAAAATTCTGAATATAATAAATACAGGAACTTCAACTTTTGTGTAATATTAATAACTAAACTTTCCTTACTAAGTACTCCTTTTCCATAAATATTTAAAATCCTTTACACTTCAGTATAATAAAACACAACAACAGCACCTTATTTTGGTCCCAATAAGCAGTGAACAGATCTGGAGATGATCTCAAAGGTTTCAGCTGGGTCTTTGATGTTGAAGCAAAATTGTGTCATTTTTCAATTTT
This sequence comes from Octonoba sinensis, assembly GCA_038502835.1. Taxonomy (NCBI): domain Eukaryota; kingdom Metazoa; phylum Arthropoda; class Arachnida; order Araneae; family Uloboridae; genus Octonoba; species Octonoba sinensis. The sequence continues at coordinate 115,191,857 of CM076598.1, read as the reverse complement.
ATCACTATTTATTCATGTAGAATTGTCAATGAACAATAAAATTTTGAAAATTAAAAGGATACTGTGAATTTTAGAGATCAAAATAATAACATGAGTATACAATAATGGGAGCAGGAGGGGGGGGGGGGGATTGTAAAATCTAAAGAATACAAGACTGAAATGTATAGTATTTAAGCGGAGTCGGCCCCATAAGACCATTTTTTTCTCTGTGGTGTTTTTATTTACAATTTTTGTCCCATGTCATGTTATATCACTTCATAAGAAATTCGATGTTAAAAAACTGGATTTTTTAAATATAATTTGAAAAGTTTATTTTTTTTAATTTAGCAGTTTTTTAAAATGCATCTTCTTTTTCAAAAATTGGCGCAAAGTCTCAAATTTTTTTTATTGATTCATTACTTAATAAGCAAAACTTTTATTCATTCAATTTTTTATAAGTCAAATACTTGAGAAAATAAAAACTGAAGTAACGCAGAAAAAACAACGAAAAATTCAAAAAAAAACATACAAAATAAAAAAATAAATAAATAAATAAAAAAAAAAGTACTTAGTTAATATAAGAGTAATGCATTAATTTGTTATGTATAGTTTCAGGAACATGTGCGGAAAAAATCCACGTTATAGATACTAATTTTAAAAAGCCTTTGCATTTTAACCGAGATGAAATGCACAAAAAACAAAGCGAGAGAAAACAACATTTTAAGTTTTCGGCTTGCAATATCTTTATGAAAATTTCAAGTAAGGAACTATTTTTTTTCAGTAACAGTCGCGATAAAATTGCTTCCACTGGCTTATTTTATTTTCAGAAATAAATATTATAATTTATTAATTAAATTATAATATTTATTCTGATTTTTTTTCTCTATTATTAAAAATATATTCAGCAGTTTCGGTTTTGAAATGAAAAGGTGGCAAATCGCACCGTAAGAAAATCAATGATAAATAAATAAACATTGCTTCAATTTTTCTGAAACTTTTTTGAAGATTTACTTTACTATTAAATAGTGAAATAAATCTTCAAAAAAACAGAAATTTTTTTATTGGCTTAAAGCCAATAAAAAAAATTCTGTTTTTTTTTTTTTTTTGGACATTTTTGGATGCCGACTCCCTAAACGAAATTATTCGATTCTAATAATTTTGTTCCTTGCAGGGTTTACAATAAAGGAGTATACAATAAGAATTGCTAATTTGAATAAATAACTTGTTTTCGAAGTGAATATCACAATAGTTTTTACAAACGAGATAGAAACGTAACATAAAAGATATCGCTTCTCAAGTGCCAAGGAATTAAACCCAAAAGGTAAAAATCCTGGAGCAAGAGAGGAAAATAAACCTTATTTCCTACTACATCTAATAAAATACATGAAATATACTTACAAAAGTCCCTTCACATTTTAAATTTATGTTTTCTACTGTGAATTGCACTGCTCATGAATTAAACTATCTTACACTAATTCATTTCCAATCCACAATTAGTAAGCCAGTAAGGACTATCAAGATATATATAAACAGAGAATGTACTCCACTTTCGCAAACTATCATAAATTCACAGCTTAAACGTAGGATACGCGAATAAATTGCATTTCATGAATATTGCATAAATACTTGCAGGGCTTTCAATTATTTCCTTGCCGAATGGTTTGACCTTCATTTCACCAGACATAAGTTACGCACAGAACGTGATGTTGGAAATCTTGCCGAGGACATAGCTCATTTATTAAAGCGTTCTGTATTTTTAAGAGTAAAAGAAACAGGATTCTCCTGTCGCTTTAGGATTCCACGCCAGAAACGCAAGTCCTAAAATTTCTGGAATGCAGCAAGATTATTCAAGTGCGGATAGGGCCATTAAGATGGACGGTTCTTTCATCCGACGAAAACAAAATTTGAAGAGGCGAAATTTACCATAAGAGAATTTTACCTCGTGGTAGAACGCCCCCTTCTTCATTGTTCAAATTTTCCAGTTTATGAAGATTGCGTTCATGAATTCCCCTCAACATGAGTAATATTACGTACACAAACTTTGTCATCAAATTAAATGCTCATTGGCTATCACCCCGAGGATATACACCACATATAAGATATTCTGGCTACGACTACTAAATGAGAGCGTATATACAGCAGAGATGAGTTCGGGCTCATTTTTGCAGGCCCGAGCCCGAAGATTTGAAGTCCGAGCCCGAGTGATACTGTTCTGTGTCAAAGCCCGAGCCCGAAATGATTTTATAAAGTGTTGTTAATAGATGGGGTGCTACATCGATTAAATATAGGCTTTTTGTTACCATCGCAATTAGTTCTAATGATTTTTATTTTAATTTCAAGTAAAGAATACATATATTTTTAAACTATCATGAAATGCTCCAGTTCAGATTAAATTCTGCTGAGCTCAAATGCATGAAAAATCTTCGGTTTGAAAGCATTTTCGGGAAGTTCTTGATTCGCAGTCGAATTTAAAACTGGAATATATTCAGTGCAACTATTGCAGTTAGGAGACCTAATAAGATGGGTCTCTAGTCTGGAGCAAATTGAAAATTAAAGGGGACACAAGACTGGCAAAAAACCATTAGTCCGGACTGTAGGTTGATGTATGAATATTTTACCATGAGCCCGAGCCCGAGAGTAACTTTACAATGTAGAGCCCGAGCCCGTCTCATCTCTAATATACAGTGTAGTCCCGATAGTCTGAAATAATTAGGACTGGACCTTGTTTCGATAAGCCAATTTTTAAGACTAGAGTTCGCCCAGCGGTCGAAATTCGACCGCAATTCAGTACAATTTTCAAGTTCAACCTCGAACGTTTAAACAAATTTTAGACATTTTAGTGTTTCTGTTTGTTTTGTTAAAATATTTCAATTGGCGATAATCTCTCCTCAGTGCGACTGATTGACCACTGAGTGAGTTATTTAATTTAGCGCATTTGTAACACATTATTCTGCACTCCTTCTCCTGTAAAGAAAATAGAAATAAAAATTTCATGGCACCCCATAATTACTGAATAAGTTAAAAATACAAACACTTACTTTCAATTTAACCCACAGTTCAAAACGCTAATGCAAATCAACAAACTTGAAACGCTGATTCGAAGCAAAATAACGAGTCATCGCACTTATTATCTCATTTTATGTTATATTACACATTATACTGTACAAGCAATCTGACCGACTTATCTATCTATCTATCTATATATATATAATATACATTATGAAAATGAATTCACTGACACCTAAAGATTAGTATTGTTTTGCTTTGACTTTCTCATTCATTTAATAAATTACATTTTCTCTTTTGGTTTATTCTTGACATCTCTTCGTCTTTAAATTATTAATAGTAAAAAATGTATTGAGTACTGTACGAATATTGTAGATAGCAGATGTAAGGAGTAATGTGAAAAGTATGACGAATAAAGGCTTATAAAATAAGGCTAATATCTACATCGAAAGTAGGAAGGGGAAAAATATATTTCAAAATTTATTGACTACACTAAAAAACATCTAATTAAAAAAAAAAGGTCAAGGAAATCAGTTGACAAACAAAGGAGAAAACGGTACTTAACTGTTTTGTATTTGCCAATTTATTTATATATACAAAATGAAAGTTTGATGAACTTTCGAGTTGGCAACGCCCTTGTGGCAAAACGCTCTACAGCAAAATCTACGCAACGTACGATTACGAAAAGTGGCACAAAATTCTATCATATCTTGGTGGTTTGCACTTCGAAGCTGTTTTTTTTAAATTCGTTCAATATTCTTTAAATTCAACAATTAAAATATTAATCCTCCAGCATTTTCTTTACTTCACACGAGTTCTTGAAAGTGAATTAAAGTGAAGTGAGTTTCAGAAATTCCGCGGACGAATGTAAACAATAATGGCGCCGGCCTTACATGTAACGAAAATCAGACTGTTTCAGAAAGTCTTTTCAGATTTGATTGATTATTTCAATGAAATTTATTTTTTAAAAGATGCAATCCATTAAAATTGCAGCTACAATTACATCAGTAGCAAATAATAGCCCTGCATGGGTGATTCTGATCCGACATTTCCGAAAAACTTCAAGCACCTGTTCCGAAAGTTAAAAAAAAAAAAAATATCCGAAATTTTTAAAATTTACTTATTTTAAGGTTTCTTTGACAATTAATATCTGTGTTTTTCTTTCTACCTATTTTGTACTACTTTAAAATACTTTCAATACAATAATTCTTTCCAGAAAAAAAAAAAAAGACTTCTGGTATATAAGACCTTTTATTTAATTTCTTGAAGGATTATTTTTGAGCTTATATATATATATATATATATATATATATATTTGCGTATATACTGTGTGTTGAGGAAGGGGGGGGGGTTGTTAACCTATATAGTTTTTCATTTTAAATTGATGGTGCATACTTTTTCTGAAAATTTTTTGTGAAGTTCGGAACATTTTTTTCCGATTTGAATCACCCCTAGTTATTGGAGAGGTGGAAAATTTGATTTTCTTTTTTAGAATGTTGTTGGGCCTACTTAAACAATATATATCGATTTCAAGCATTATTATTCAATTAAGCGGCTCGCCCAACCAGCTTAATTCAACTGTGATGAAAATTTTTAATAAACTTATTAGTAACATAGTATCTACTCATAAAAATAATATTCATTAATTACCAAAAACAAGTAGCGAACAACTTTCACTGGAGCTGTGAATAATTCAATTTTTCTTTTGAAAATGTTGACAGGGCACTGCTGCAGTGCCGGATTAATGGAGGGGGGTTGCAACCTTCCGAGATACACACATTCACAATAGAATACGTACGTTGTTTTTAAATAAAGAAATTTAAAAATAGTTGAGGTATTTATGCATTTTAACGAATGTAAACATGGTTTTGTACTGATTCGAGCTCGCCGATTTATTCATCCTAAGCATTTGCCTTTTTTCGAATATGCTTTTAGTATTTCAATTTGTAAGAAATACAGAAAGAGCTGGGGCCGTCCACCTTCCGCCAAACGCATCGAACGACAGCCTATGCAAGTAATTTTAGAACTTCGATTTCAGCTAATTTCGAGGAAGATCCCCTTTTCCCCTCCCCTAATCTTACCAAAAATAGTGTAAAATTAAGTTTTTCGAATTTCAATTTTGAAAAAAACTTCTATGGAAGAGCTGTTGCCGTCTTTCTTCCTTTTACATAACTGACGATAACCCAAAGTTGTTTTCAGCTACTTCAATATTGAAAACCATTTCATTTGGAGGGGGCGAGAGGCAGGATTTTCAACCATCGCCCCTTGACTGGACTGTAAATCCACTCTGCCCTCATACAAATATCATTGGTTACAATCAGTATTATGCAGTTAAGTGTTGTATTTCATTGTGGAGGGAAATTTAATACTTTAGTACATTGGTTAACCCAATTAATAACACAATAGTAAATCTGTAATTACTGTTATTTGTTAAGGGAAAAAAATCTTGAAATAATTCAGTCAACAGTTTTTATCTTTCTTTATTTTTTGAGATCTAATGAGAATTTTTAATGCGTTAACATCCACTTGCTTTGAAAAATAATGGAAGAAAGTAGGTTGCCAGCATAAAACAAGAAATAACTTGATGCCGCTGCTAAAGTACACATGTTGAGAAATTTGTTCATCTTCAAAGAGTCGTTTCAAGGTATGTTAGATAAAAAGATCTTTTTTGCATTATATGAGGCTATTTTATTATCAAGCAGGGAGTGAACAGTGTCTATGGGAAAATTTTTAGTTTTAATCTTATATACAGGATATTCCATTATCCGTTACCAAAGAAATGTCTCTGACTTCAGAGCTGACACGCAGTCAGGACGGAGAAAAAAAAAAGAACCTTTAAAAGCTCCATAGAATGAAACAAATACTTTAAATTGGATATTTTTTTTCTCTTTTGAACTGAGCAAAGTGTTTCCTTAAAAAAATATATTCGCAATGTTTTTTAACCGCTAATCATAACCGTTATCGTCAACAAATACTTTAAATATTATGAGGCTCATGATACAAACGGTGTTTTTATTTTTCGCGATTTAAATATATATATATATATATATATATATATATTATATTTCATTAAAACTCCTACTTCATGCTTACATGATTTTTTTTTCTTGGAGGGGATAATCTTTTCCACAGGTGACACCTATCACTACCCACCCCGGGTATCGCCCATGCTAGCTACAACACTGCATTCCATACAATTTTCACTATCAACATACTTCACATCAAGCCTCCACTGTTGTTTTTTTATTTCATCAAACTGCCTACATATACATAGTCCAGCATCTCTTCGCCACAGCTTTCGCTTTTTTTGAATAGGCTAAGGATATCAGTAACTGTTAGATTTTTCAGATGAACTTTACTAAATGGCTTTGCCTGATCAATGTATCAATTCTCCATTCACCCTACTTTAATTTGTAGCAGTTAAAATTTCATATTTAAAATTGTATCAATTCATTTCTCTGATTTGATTTCAAAATGTATGTTTATGTGTAAAACTACTAATACACTTAATTTTTTATTTTTTCGTATCACAATTTACCCTTTTCATTGGTTGAAATAAACATTTATGAAATAACATTTATATTTTTGAATTCAGACTCAGAAAGAGTGTACTACTATCTATCAGAGTCAGAGTAAAAAAAAAAAAAGCTACGTAAAACTTTTGATGATGTAATAAAGATACATATGCCACATGATACAAATATAGATCAATAAATATAGGCTATTAGTGATAGATTGAAATAATTTTATACCTAAATCAAAGTAGATATACATTTGTGGAAAAAGACTGGCTGAAATAAGTTTTTTATCGGCTCAGAAGTGACTTAAGAAGTCGCCTTCGGTGTGTTGCTTGGGGAAAAAACAAGTTGCGCTGCTATTTTAACTTTGCACGGGCAATGCCGTTGCGGGTACCGCTAGTATATAGATAAGGCGAAATCATTTCTTGTTTAAATATCGTTGATAATAATTATAAGTAGATCCTTAAAATGGTTCTAAAACAACCTATCTACGAGTTAGCGCACACCATGTACTTTAGGTGTAATTTGCGTTCTTCAATCAATTTGACAAAGAAAATTAACAGTTTAATTTAATTAATCTAATTTTTAAAAACTCGTGTGGTTCAGAAATAATTAGTGCAAAATGTTGTCTAATTTTCCATTTCCTAGTAATTTTCAGAAATACGGTCAGGTGGGGTAAAGTGGTCATGCAGAAAATAAAAAGCTATAACATTGAAATAAATGTTAGAGTTGGCGTAATTATTTCAGCTTGCAAATAATTAAGAATCAAATATTACATTCCAAATTATATTAAGGAAAACTCTTTGGCTGAAGAAAAATAGATTCGTTTGCTTAAGCAGCATTTTGAAACTGAAATATCTATTTTGAGTTTTTCTAAGATTTTGTTTACAAGAATTTGCAGCCAACTGACGGTACAGAAACTTTTTTACACAGATCTCAAAAATACTTTCTACCCAGTGGCGTAGCTAGCAAGGGTGACACCCGATGCGGTTATTGATGGTGTCATCCCATGGAAAAGATTGAAAAAAAATATATGTACGCGCGAATTATGCATTGTGATGCAATACATTAAAAAAATCATCACAACTTTGAAACAGAAAAAAAGGGGAAAGGGTGGGGGGGGGGGGGACTGCCATTCTTATCATCGGCGTTATAATATTTCAGGTATTTGTTGATGGCAATCGTGTGTTTAGCAGTTAAAAACTTAGCTACGCTACTGTTTCTCCCAAACGGTTAAGCAAGATTTAATGTATATATTATCTTTTCTTTATTTTAAGTAATATGGGATACAATGGTCATAGTCTGAGGCTTATCATGCACACTTTTCTAAAATTACTTAAGGTTAATTTATGAGGTAGACCAAGAATAAATTTGCAGAAGCAGCTCCCGGGAATTTAGCTCCAGTACTTATTTTATGTGAATTCTATCTATCAGAGGGAATTCAGGCTATTTATGCATAGAAGTCAGTTTAGGAAACTATAGGGCTCTGACCTTCTTTTGTAAGAAATTAAGCCCGAAACACATGTTAGTAAATTATTAATATCACTAATGCTGTGTTATTTAAAAAAATAAACTGGATCAAACACAACTAAGCTCAAATGCAATATAGATTTACATTACTATAAAAGTCTTCTAACAATTTTACGTTAAGTATTAAGAAGAATATTTTAGAACACAGCTTCAAGTTATACCCGCAGAATAACAAATTTATAAACAGACTTATGATAAATATCAATAAACAGTAAATGTTGAGAACTATCAGTACTTCGAACAAGAAATATACATGCAATAAGTTATAGTCAGGCTAAAATATATTTCTTCCCATTTCGATTTTTAATAAACTATAATTATTTTTCTTATTAATAATATTCTCTTAATATGTAATTTAACTAATTTAAACATTCATTAAAAGTTATTCTTAATTTTCTTTTCAGAATACCAATCATGTATCTTAAAATGTCTTGGCACATATCTTAGTTTTTTCATTGCAAAATTGCAATACTGAGAACATGTGCGAAAGAAAATATACATAAAAGTACTCGAAATACGCGTTTAGAGTTAGCATTGTTGCTGTACAAAACGGCAAGACTACCTCTGCAGCAGCTGAAGAGACTGAAATACCTTACGAGACGTTACGAAGATGGGAAATATCTTTTGAGTTCGAGGGCATTAATAAATTTAATTTGATTAGATAATAAAGTTGTTTTCTTTCAAAGATAAACCATTGTCGAGTACTTTTTAACATTATGGTCATTTATACTTTTTAACATTATGGTCAATACGCTTATGTGTGTTTTTTTCAATTATGATCACTTTACCCTATGTACTATTCACTTTACTCCATGGGGTAAAGTGGTCTTAAATGTACTAGAAAAAGAAGGCGTCATCAAATTGTTTTGCTTAACTTTTTTTTCTGCCCAAAATTTACTGCAATGTTTTCTTTAATGATGTAATGTAAAATATCAACTAAAAAATCTGAAGTTCCCTGCAACAAATTCATATATTTATTATCCACCAAAGTTGAAAAACGTCGAAGTTAAGCGAGTGCAAATTTTATGAGTTTTTAAGACAGTGACGATCACGATAATATTTTTGGGGGAAAAAAGAAAAAAAACTAAGAAATTTTTTCAAATTTCTTGAGAAATACACGGCAAAATGCTCTGAAACTCCGGTCATATAAAAAGCATGCTTCACTTCACACCTTCCAGTAAAAATTACATAACGCGTGCATTTAGGGGAACAGCTACAAATCGCAGAAAAGAGAAGATGTTTTCGATCAGTAGCTGCTGTAAATATCACATAAGAATTTACTTGCTGTGTACAATATTTCTATCTCTTTTTATAAAACTATCCCGCATATTCGCGAAGTGCTAATCATTTCTTTTCAAAATGCTAATTTCCCCAGTACGCCTTTATCCTATAACACGCTGAATTTTTTACGGAATCTCAAACTTTCGGAAAAGTTAAGAACACACAAGAGAAACATCATACTGAAATTATAAATAAAACACAAAATATTATTTAAATTATGAGCATTTAAAGGAGATAAATTTGTACTGCGCACATGAGCAAAAGATCGCAGTTTTTAACTTTCATAGCTTCTTACCCAAATATATAGAACTCATGAAAAAAGTTCAGTCGAATATCTTAAAAATCCAAAGATATCGGCAATTTAGTTAGTGAGTTGTTTTTGAACGATTGTGAGAACAGGCATAAATAATAAGGGGTTTTTCACAAATTAGCCGTATGAGTTCAAAAAAAACCCTGAATTTTTATCATAAGTCGCAGCATGAATTTACTAAATGGTTGCGAACACATGCGGCTGATTTGTGAACGACCCACGTTCGATTTCTCTTTCCAAGACCGAATGAAGAACAATTGATCACTAAATTGCCAATATCTTTCTGAATTTTGACGACATTCAACTGAAATTTTTTTCCGAGTTGCCCTGTATGGTTATGACGCTATAAAAGCTAAGATTTACTATCTTTCGCGCATACACAGTAAAAAGTTAATTCCTTTAAGTACGCATGTTTTTTAAAATTTATTTTTTTACATTTATAATTTAAGTATGATGATTCTCTTGTATGCTTTCAATTTTTCTGTAAGTTTGGTGAAATTTTGTACAAAACCTTGCGTGTTATTGGCGAAAAATATGCTAGGGAAATTGGCATTTTGGAAAAAAATCATTATAACTTCCTTAATATACGTGCTAGTTTCATGAAAAAGGATGGAAATATTGTACACAGCAAGTAAACTCTTCTGTGAAATTTACAGCTTTTTTTCAAGCATTTTACGTGACAAGAAGTTCGAAAACATCTTTTATTTTGCTGGTCCTCTAAATGCATGCGTGATGAGATTTTTATTGGAAAGTGCTAAGTGAAGCATGCCTTTTTTACAAGTTCCAGAACATTTCGTCAAATATTGCTCTAAAAATTTGCAAAAATGTTGAAAGTGAAATTGTCCCATGACTTTCGGCTACACAGTTACTTTTCGGCTACTTATACTTCCGGCTTCGAGTCAAAGGGCACTTTCGCTAAATGGCATTTGACTCGATTCGAACGTAAGTGGAGACTTAATAACACAAAAATCATTTTTAGAAGGCATTTTTAAAAGCAGTTATATTCGTGATAAAGACAATAGCCTAGAAAGAGAGAGAGAGAGAAAAGGAACATTTTCAAGAAAGCCATACTGTTAGAAGCGTGGGAAAAGGCGTCATGTTTCAAGACCATTGATAATAAAACGACTTCTACCAGGACATAAAACAGATAAGAATCATCGTTGGGAGTACATAACATAGAAGCGGGATGGATAACAGTGGCAGGAACGTTCTTGATGGTGACAGGTAAAATCTTCTGTGCCACTCTAAAGGTGCTGCACAAGACAATCTTGAAAACAAGCTGGTGCGTTACTTCACATTAACAGTCGGTAGTTTGCAAAAACTCACGTCTCACCTTTAGATAATTTACACGGATATTCTCACAGGGCATAAAATTTACTTCAACCGTGGGAAAGTATCCGTGGGGGCACTTCAGGGACGGAAATTTACGTGAGAGATTAAAAACATTGCATTCAGGCAGTCCATTTTGGAATCAAAATGAATAGTTACATAGAGAAATACTATTAATTGATATAACCTACGCAAATAAATAGTAATAGCAACTTATATATTTCTTCATGGAAAAAAGAAATCAGTTACGGTGAACGACAAAATAACAAATATGAAAGTATAATTTAAAAAAAAAATACAAATCCGTCCTATTCCTTTCCCCAAATTTTATCCACCCAACTGAATTTTACTTTCTAGCAAGTAAAATAACTAAATATTAGATAGAACTGAAAACTTTTTGAAACTTTTCGGGGGTTACTGACTGAATATAAGAAGTAACATACTAGCACGGATAAACGGAATGTAACTAATAAGAGTATTTAGCAACACAAAAATGAATGTTTGTCCAAAAGGGATTAATATATTAATGTATATTTCTGTACAGAAAATAAGAGGAACGTCACATAACATAGGATGAATTCTTGAACTGAATCACAGGATGGTAAATCCTTTAGCGGTACGCATCAATAATAACAGTAAATTTGCACACGACCTGAGTCATTCGCGATTTTCCCGCCAAATTCAATGCTTATAAAAAGCAAGCTTACCCCTCTAATTGGCAAAGCCTTATAAAGACTATGAGAAATATATCTAACACTAAGTACGTCAATTTTTAAAAAGGAGAGGAATACCTTTCCCCTCTCCCCAAATGGATGGGAATTGTAACTTCTATTTAATGACTTATACGGATTTCGTTTCTGAAACCAATCTAGATCCAAAAAAAAAAAAGTTACCACTACTAGGGGGGAGGGAATGCCAGTTAACACATTATGAGCGGGCGATGTAGCACACGCAATTATGTTGCGTAGCGGGCTAAGTTGACTAAGTAAAAAAATGTTCTAAAAAAATACACCAATTCATACATTATATGAAACATTATTTGTTGCCTTGTGTGACTTAAAAGTGGTGATTTTAAACGGGTACAAATCCCCGCTTTTAAACGGCAATGCACAAAACGGGTATTAGACCTGCCGCCCCGCTCATAATGTGTTAAAGGGTCCAAACAAATTTTGAGAAAATAAAAGATGAAAACAAATCGATAATATTCAACACGAAGTCAAAATTCAAAATCATTGCACTTAGAACTAAGGATAAAATTGTAACTGCCTAGAAAAATTTTCAGAAAACCCGTTAAGCAGTAAAAGAAAACTAAAGTTTATTTCTGATGTATTGTTAAATTACACTACGTTGGGGAATTTAAGTTCCACTCAAAAACGAGAAATTCTATTAGTACTTAAAACCAACTAATCCAGAAATTTTATTTAACCCTAAACATAATCATGATAATAAACATTAGCATGCAATTCATAGCAGAAAATATCTTTTTTTATGTAGAAATAATATTTTAAGGAGTTTTAGACAAATCTATTTCAGAACAAATCGTGTAAATATTCAGAACTTCATTATTATTCATTCTTTTACGAACAACATTTAATATGCGTTTTCAGTTCACGATAAAAGTTTTCGCAAAAAGCGAATTCTTCAAATTCCTGCATAATATACTATAAATTCATTTTGCGTCTTTCTACTGACCTACTGCAAAAGAAACTCGGAATGAAAGCTATTTTCGCGCCATCAGAAATTCCACTAATGGGACCGCTACTAATTGCAAGTTGTTGCCTTTGAATGCAGAGCAGCCGACAGCTGAAAGACGGAAAACCACAGATGGTTAATTTTTATACACTTCCAGAGGGTCATTATAACCCAGGGATCAGACATCCGGTTCGATGGGTTGACATCTTCACCAACAGCACCATGCACATCAGGATTCATCATTCAGGAATTTGATCGCGATAACACGGGGACAATGGGTTCGCCAATCGCCAAATGTCGCCAAATGGTTGTGACGTGTTTAATTACTCTCAATTTCGGCTGAAGTTGAATACAAATTAAAAGAAATATTGTGCAAGATTATAATACAGTGGAAAAGAATTTTCAAATAAAAGTTTAAAATATTAAAGTGTCATTTCCTGAAACAGTTTAAAAACTTTAAAATTAATTTACTTCAATATTTTTAAAATAATTTTTAGAAACATACAAATCTTTTCGGGGGAAAAAGAATAAATAAATGAAAAAGGTAATATTGTCTCATTAAAGTTGTTGAAAAGACATTGGAAACATAAAAGGTAATAAATCTTTACATTACGGAAAGGATGACTCGAGAAAAAGCCTGTGTGGAAAGAAATATTGCAGGACTTTGCAAAAACTGTAAAATTAGGAAAAGTGAAATGCAGTGTATCAGGCGAGAGCTTTTATTTCCAAACGAAAAAGGTAAAACTAGGCAGTAACCAGCTCCCTATAGTTAGCGTGAAGCTTTAAGATTAAGCATCTTGTTCTGTTCATGCATAGTGCGCATAAATTCCAACTTTGCCTTTTATATCATAGAAACAAAAACTTTTTCATTGCATCAAGCTAGCGATACATTGATAACAATTATAAGCACCATCGTATTTTTCAGTCTTCGTATTGCTACTTCGAGAGGTGAAAAAAATATAAAATAATTGCAAAACAAGATTGACGTCTGATACACCACATAGATGAATCAGAATGATAAAAAAATATACATAAAAATGCTTCAAACTTTCGCTATAAAATGTCCCGTACGTAACACACAAAAACGTGAAATGACCTTTGTACAATAGGCAAATGAAAAACCGCTTTTTATCTGACTGCTAGAAAGAAGAATTATCTTCTTTAGAGTAAGAGTAAAAAATTAAAAAGATAAAAGTACTCTGATATAAAATCACTGGAAAATTTTTCGGACATGTGACCATAAAGATAGATTAGTAAATTCAAGAACAAATAGTTATTTTAAGTGACCATAAATGCATATTAGCGAATTGACGAACAAATAATTACTTTACCAACAAAGCAATCATGTAAAACAAAGATACATATCACTGCAACTAATTACTATAGCGAAACAAAACAAAATGCCTAGCGTAAAGAGAACAAATACTTTCAGAGTAATAACACTTCAAAGCCGATAAAGCGAGAATTAGAAATATAAAGATTACTACTTACTGATAAATTGTATGGTAGTCATTTTAATCACAAATCTCGATTTGAAATACTATCAAACGTCAATATACCATTATTCGTATGCTTCGCCAAAAGACCGACATCTAACGTTAGGCATCGTGGCGAGACTGCTCAAATATGATTCCGTATTCCAGCAGCCATTTCGAGAGCGGAAGCAAGCTATTCATATTTTACGATTCCAACATATACAATATTTCATCCTGCAACTACTGTCAGAAGATCAAGGAGTATATAATAGCACAACCCAAAAGACAAAATGTATTTCTTTCAAAATACATTTAGAATAGTAAAAAGGAGGAACTGTAAATGATTTCTCATTTATCAGCATTTACTGAACAGATGCTCATGAGCACCAAGAGCTTAATGTTTTTTTTTCAACAAATCGCCTTGGCTACGAAGATGGTTTAGCTAGATCTTTAAGTATTGAAGGTATGATAGATCCTTTATATTGATTATAGTTTGTCAATCATTATATGGTTACAAACAAGTTTCGTAATCTTCATTTTTGTAAAATGGTTTTTCTACAATCATATACAGTAGAACCTGTAAAGTTGACCACTAAAGTGCTGCACCGCAAGTGGTCAACTTACACAAGTTTCACTGTATTTTAATTTTCTTAAACCTTAACTCGAATACTCGATTGATATAGCAATCCAAACAAAACAAATAGACGATATCCCAGTAAATTTACATTGAATTTACCATTATAGTTCAATGGAATTTACAGACGCATAGCTGCCAACCGTGGTTGGAAAATAGGGAGATTCCGCAAACGAAATAAAACGAAACGAAAATTAATAATCATCCTTTTAGTGTAAATGATACTTGGTCTATCCTTAAATCACCCACCACTGGAGTCTTTGCCATATACTTTTCATTCGGATAACCCAAACTGCATTTTCTGGTAGATTGTATAACCGTTGGTGTAGTATGATTGTATAACGTAACACATTTTATTTACAAAATATTGAATTTGGCAGTGTTAGAAGAATAAGCGAAGCATGTAAAACAGCAAGATACATTATTTCTTCACAAGGTTTCAACTATTTACCGTTACACCTCAGTTTGACTGAAAATTTTGAGGTTTTCTCAAGAGAAGTTATGTTCGCCAAGGAAGCGCTGGCCTGAACCAGGTGGCACCACTATTCAGCGATCGCCATCAATAAAACGAAGTGTCGCGGGAGAATGTTCTGCAAGATAGAGATCTGTAGCAAAAAAAAAAAAAGGAATCAAACATAATCCCCCCTGCCCCGCGGCCAGTTGGCCTTCTAAGACAGCATGGCGCTAGTGTTTCCTAATTGCTGTAATGGCGTGGAATGCGGTGTGATGGAAGTCTCTTGGAGGGCCCCGAATACTTTCACGCACGTACAAGAAAACGACGCAATTATTCGTACCATGAAAAATAAGTGGACGCTGCTTTTTTTCTGTAGTCGCAGGCGGTTGAAATAAATTGAAAATATCTTTATCGATGAATTATTAGAGAGAATGGCAGATGATATGCTAATTTGGGGAGCTTTGAATCGTCTTTACGTGGGTAGGGGGGAACTTTTTGAAAAACTGTACTATTTTTCTACGATTACAAAATAAACCGCAATAAAATACGACATTTCCATAGTAACTTTTTGAATTTTCCCAACATTCAAATGAAATTTTTTTATGTGTTACCCTATATGTTCGGGTATGAAGCTGTTAAAATAAAAAATTACAATCTTTTGCGCATAATCATTGCGAAGTAAAACAATGTTCATAATTTATATATTACCGTAATTATCTGTGTATAGCCCGCGGGTTATCTACGAAAAAACTCCTTTTTTTACTACCTGCGGGCAGTATAACGATGCGGGCAATACATGAATTTTAAAAAAAAAGTATTATTAAAAAGACAAGTACCGTTCAAAAATATCGAAATCTCTTTTCCTGCAAAACAGAATGCAGAGAAATAAATCGTAGCTTTCGAAACAATGGTCCAAAGCAGATTGGGACTCGGTCGCAACAGGCGAATGTATTGTTTTCTAGGGGTGTATCCCATGTTTTTTTCTGGGTGCGGGTTATACAACAATGCGGGTTATACACCAGTTATTTTAGAATTAATTTTTCTTCCTGCGGACTATACAACGATACGGGCTATGTACCGATAATTACGGTATTCCGTTTTAGCCTACTTTCCCGTAAAAGTTTTTTAAAAAAATAATAAAGCTTGAAAGAATGCTTTTAATGTATCGTGAAAATATCGTTAAAAATCAAGAAATTTCAAAAATAAGTAATTAAATAAAGATTGAAAATGAAAAATTTGAATGTAGGGTTTTCAGATGAGGAAAATGTGTGTCTGTCGGTCTGTCTGTTCCCCCCTAATAACTTTTGAGGAATTGTCCGATTCGAAAGATTTTTTTTTTTTTTGCATTCGAAAGATCTCGCTGAGGACATCTCATTTCCATATTTTACATTTTGGTTTGAATAATTTTTCGTTAAATTTTGAACGGTTCAAAAAATCTTAACATTACCGCCTATGGCCAAATTATGTTAACTCTGGGAGGAAGATCCAAGTTCCTATGAACAAGCTTATTAGAAGAAGCTCTCGCGCTAATAGAAATCATTCTTTCCCCATCTAAAAAATGCCTTTTTTTTCTCAAGAAACAAAAATTCGAATACCAAATATACGCACGTTCAGTTTCGATGTAACCTAGAATGCAGTTACAATGAAACTTGACGATCTTATTGAATGTATAATTAATTCTAAAATAATACCTCGGGTTTCACAGACCCAGCGCACGTGCTCGAGGGTTAACCGCTTTAGGAGAAACTTGCCAAACCTGCTTGGTACAGAAAATTCATTTAACCCCTTAACGCATTTGCCCGTGTCTGACACGGACGAAAGATACCGCAAAGTTTGCCCATGCCCGTGCGTTAATTTCTTTCTAATGCCCGTCTGAGAACCGATTACACTTTTTGTTTGTATAATATACTTTTTCTATGTAACTTTTATCCCCCCCCCTCGCTCCCTAGTCACCCTCCCCTCAACCTGAAATTGAAAAGAATAACTTACACTATACTAGGTTTTCAGAAAAAAAAAAAAAAAACTCGTGCTTTAAGGGCAACATCGATCTAAATAAAGTTTATCATTTACGCCGTAAAGCAAATAAAGGGTTAAGGGACTGACTTTTAATTACTTTTATTTACGCACAATCAAAAACCATTTTTCGGGGCCCAAGAATAAAAATGATTCGCCGTTTGTAAACTACACTGTGAAGTTTATGTTTCCGAAAAGGTAAAAAATGCTACTGGGAACTCAAGAAGAAACATAAACGAGACCCACTGCGGTGAAAATCGAAAATATGATTGACAGGAAAGCCCATAAGAGGAAGCAGACAATACTAGTTCTAGATGATTTTATATTCTGTGTGTCCACTCAAAGCTGAGGCGAGCGATGGTAGTTTCACTCCATCTGCACCCTCAAAAGCGAGGAGGGAAAAGTAGGCAATGATTAGCCGTAGATTGTCATTGAAGCCCGTGAGCAGGCGAGCACACACTGGCCATCTAATTACAGGGTGTATCCACAGGACGCTATGATGACAGATTGCTTTGCGTGATACTTATATGCTTCCTCGCTCGGAACGCTTGTAGCGCCCCGGGGCATAAAAGAGAAAGCTTGGTTTTGAAACAGAGGGTAAAATGTGGCTAAAGAAGACTTATTAAAGTGGGAGGGACCAGACGGCAGTCCGCGTTCTTGCTCGAAAGTGGGGATCGCGCATTAATTACACTATAGTACTGCTGAATCTTCATATTCAGTTTCTTGTGCACCCAGGGCTATGGAAAAATTAATTTAGAAAAAATCTCAAACGTCATCAGGATTATCAAATTTTTAACCACACACTTAATTCCTCAGAAATATAGATAAGATTGGCAAGATGTATTTGTACGCGACATGAGTTCAAAATATTTCTTTTTTTTTTTTTTTTGGGGGGGGGGGGGGTAATTATTTTTAATAGTAGAATAATTCAGGAAAAACTGCAGAAACTTGATAAATGTCATTTTGAGTAACAGCATACGATATCGTTTTGAGTTAACTCTAGGGAAAAGTTTATCTTCTCTGAAGAATGAAAGTAAAAAATAAAAATAAAAAAATACCACGCAGCATACTGTCGAACTAATAAAACAGTTTCCATATATTTCATTCGAGGAAGGTAACTTTATGCGAATGATTTCTCTTTGTATGTGTTCACACTTAAAACATAAAATCTTCAGACACAAGAAAATACAAATTCAAAGCAAGAAAATACATTAGACTGTCCTTTTTTGTAGTCATTTCTAATGCTCCTTATGGACGTTATTGCAAATCAGCAATGAAAGGTATAAGTAACGCAGGGGTTTGGCATCCTTTTGTTAGTTGGCATCTATTACTTAAGGTATCTTCATCAAAAAATAAGGTGTTCAGATTTAATCATTTCAAATGTCATGAAGTTATTTGAAATTATTTTCCTTTTCTCACTTGAATATGATATCAAAAACTTTCTCCGTCATTAAATGATGCAAAGATCTGAAATTTTAGTTTATAACGCTGCGAAGCATGTTTGGTCTTCTATGAAACTACCTATGGACACGACACGTGTAGTATAGATCAAAAAAAGAAAGAAAAAAAAAACATAAATTTCAAGTAGGGATGTAACGAATAGTGATTTGGCCGAATACCGAATATTCGGCCGTTTCTTCCAGGCCGAATACCGAATATTCAGCCGTTTCTTCTAGGCCGAAGCCGAATATTCGGCCAATGTCTTAGGCCGAATACCGAATATTCGGCATAAATTTATGATGTATGATTTAATTCTGTTTACCAAGATTCCAAAACTATCTTAAATTAATGTGTTTTCTGTATTATTTTGAATGCAATAAAACTGAGAATTTCACCTACAAGTGGAATAGAAATGACAAGTTTTAATGTAAGCATTATCATTATTTTACTAATTATTTAATTCAGATTAATCCTACGCACTCGAGCGGCGCCGATTAACTAATGACATTGTGTAATATTTATCGAAGTTTGCGGCGACATATAATTGAATAAACTGGTGAAATTTTATTATTTGTAAACGTTTGTTTGTTTATAAATGTTTTGAAAACACTTGTAAAGTGTTTGTCGAATTTAGCCGAAATCGTCTCGAGTTGCTTGTTCGCGCAAGCGAAAAAGGCCTCGAATGTAAAGGGGTAAAGAAATACTATTGCTCAGGGAGCTTTTTACCTTGCTCAAAATAGTTTTATGAAGGTATTTAAAAAGTTATAAAAGAATATTTTTAGTTTATCGAGTTCTTTTTTACATACCTATTTTAAAAAGATCTATTGAAATAAACTGGAATATACTTTTACTTTCTGAAACCCCAAGAACTTATGCTATCTTAATATTCACGATACATTCAAGGCACATTCCTCTCTAACCAAATATTCAGAATAAATCAGTCTACCAAAACAAAGTCTGACTTCCACCTTGTTAATAATAACAAAATAAAAGTCTCAATCACAATTAACTATTGCCAGCATTTGGAAGCAAGCACCAAGTATAAAATACAATATTACAACTTTAAAATCTATTTTTTTTCAGTCAAACCTAAAAACAATGTTTAAAAAAGTAGCTTTTACTAAGTTATTTTTATTTATTAAAACTATATACCCTCAATGTGTTCTTTTGCAATAACTATAATACAGTTTTAAATGATTAAATCTACTAATTTCTTTATTTTTTTACATTTCTACTGTAGCAGAACTATTCGGCCGAATAGTCCATCAATATTCGGCCAGGCCGAATTTCATCTTACCGAGTATTCGGCCAGGCCGAATATTCGGCTAGTGTCATGAATTGACTATTCGGCCAAAGGGCCGAATACCGAATAGTGGCCGAATATTCGTTACATCCCTAATCTCAAGCACAGCGACAAAGAGCAGCAAAAGCACTTAAGTAAACAAGAAATCTGTACAAATTTGCACTCTCATACAGTTTAAAACAATAAAAGAATAATTTTTCACCTTTTAATTAAATATCAACATTACAACGTGGCGTAGAAAAAGCGATACAGACATTGCCAGTTAAAAAACGAACAAAAAACTAAATATATTAAAAAGCTATCATAAAAATGAAAAATTTAAAGGAATGATAATGCTATAATTCAAAAATGAGAAAAACCGAAACACTAAAATAGTGGCAATAATGAAAAACAAAAAATCAATACATTTCCACTACGCGTTCTATTGATAGCTCGTAATTATTACTTTTAATGCTTATATTTTTATTGCTTTAATTTTATAATGTTATGTATTGAAAAAAAACCCATGCTGTCCCATATAAATAAAAAAGTTTAAAAATATACGATTCTTTTCTTGATTATTCCGTCGAGTCATTCCCGGTCCAACTGGACCAATTTTTAAATTTTCTCCAATCGACCTCCATCCGACAATCTCCAATCTTTACAAAATTTTGTACATTCGTTCTAGTATGTATGAAAATAAGTGCGACAAAGTTTCAAGACATTAATGTTAAAACTTAAGTAATAAGGACCATCAAAATTTTCAAAAGATTGGAATACAATGAACAAGCTCCTACGAATCACACAGCTGAATTCATTGAAATCTGCCATCTCTGTACACAAAATATTAATATAGTTAGTTCACTTCTACGTTTATCTTACAACTGAAAAGGGGCTAAAAACTGAGTAAATATTGACTAGGTTAACCTCGGATAATCGAAATTTATCCAAATCATTACTATGGAAAGTGACGAAATTTAAGTTTACATACAATTTATTGATACTTGCAGTACTTATAAGGTATACTTGCAGCGATTGTATACAAGTGCGGTGCTCACTTAATATTATAGATTTCTTTTCTTTGGGGGAGGGGGATGTTAAACGTTTCTTTGCTGCTATGTTAGGCGATTTTGTTAGTGTCATGACATCACAATTAGAAGTGAAGTTTTTCTTGCTATTCAGTGTATTTTAATTAGGCAAATAAGCAGATGATACTGAAAGAGAAACCTAGTTTCTTTCAGTCTCTTTTTTGGTCAGAATGGAAAAAGAAACCCTTTATTTACAATAGACGCGCATCCTAAACTATAGATTTGCATCTCTAATAAAAATATGACATTGATGTTCAGAACTGTAGATAATCTTCAAAAGCTTATTTGAAGTTCTTGTTAAGATCAAGTTAAGAGTTTGTGGTTTAACGAAACATTGAGATTTTTCTTTTTTCTTTTTTTTCTTATATCTTAGCTACTTACTTTCCTTTCTAAGAACATTGAAACAGAAGTAAAATTAGAAACACAACAACCCATCCACCTGCAAATCATTAGAGCGAAAAAGTAAATATGTAATACATCATTACGTAACAGACAATTTGCAGTAAAAAAAGGTGGAAGGGGGGAAAAAACTAATCGAGTGGGGATACCAATGATCTCGCGCCGCTGCATAAAACACTCTTAATTTCTCAACCCCATGCTTACCGATCACACGGAAAACCAGCCCCGGAGCTAATACCACAAAGCGGATCTCGGTCGTCTCCCCCCCCCCCCTCCGAATAAGCTTCTTAAAATAATCCAAAGGCAGTTAACCGTCTCCCTTGGGGGGCTCAAGCATTTAGCGACGGTTTGGGTCCTCCCTTCAGCGCAAGTGTCACGCAACTCCAGCTATCGAAGAGCTGATACATTCAGGAGATTCATGCGGACTTCCTCGCAGAGGCAATGAGTAATATGTATGAGAATTAATAGCATCTTTAACAGTTCATAACGATGTGGGGATAGATTAAATGTACAGGAATGTGATATTGTGGAATTTGGCGAACATTTTTTAACACTCCATGTCTTCACGTGTAGTCTAATTCAAGTTTGAATCAAAAATGATTTAAAACTCGAAACCAATTTCTTATAAACACCTCGAATTAAATCTACAGTTAAAAATATGCACAGAGCAAAATTTAAAGTTCTCGAGCTGTTTTTTATGACAATTAAATTACATTTACTATGATTTATTTGAATTTTCGAATGGATTAGAAACGTTCATATTAAATTTAAATATTATTAAATATTATTTAATATCGTTAAATATTTTTTTTTTTTTTTTGTAACCACAACGCATTAATCTTGAATTTTTATTTAAAAAAGAAAAAAAAAAAAAATCTTAAAAGTTTCACCTGGTTGCTTTTAGTCCCGAAAAAAAGTTCTTTAAAAAAATGCGTGAAAGTTGGTATAATGTTCCGTGAAAATATCGCTATGATAAAAAAGTAATGGAATGAATTTTAAAAATATTGCAAAATGAAAAATGTGGAAGTTTGCTATGAGATGAGAGAAAAGTGGTCTGATTCGAACAAAACTTTTTTCTACTCGAAAGGTCTTCGCTACTTTACCTACCTTAGACCATTTTTCATTTCTTGATTTGAGAAACTTTTCTTTCAATTTTTAAACTTGACAGTTAATAAACTAAATCCTCATCTAGTTTTCATTTTTCAATACATACATGTAATAAATAATGAGGGTAAAATATTGCAAAACTATGTTTCAAATTTACAAAATACTTTTAATTACCAAAAATTTTAAATATTTTCATAATGTACCGCAAAATTTTGGACATAGTTAAGCATTATAATGAGCTTCTTGATAAATTCACAAGATTTACTATAACGACGTTCGAGTACATGCAATAACATAATATCCATAAATAACAACAACCAAAATTGTTCTTCGCATTCCTCAACAACTGACGCAGTGAGAAGCATAGGGATGTAAGTCCCCAAAAAACGATTCTGAGAAAAAAAGCGTTCAAAGATTGGATCTTATTTAACCTTTAACCCCTTGAAGCACGAGTTTTTTTTTTCAAAAAAACTGGCAAAAATGATCACTTTCTGTCAAAAAAAAAAAAAAAAGAAGAAAAACTCGAATATATAGGTATAGTATAAATTGTTTTTGGAAATTTCAGTTGTAGAGGGTGACTAGAGAGTGGGGGGTGGGGTAAAAGTTATATAAAATATATTATACAAATAAAGTGCAAACGGATCTCAGAGGGGCATTAGAAATAAAATAACACGAGATACAAGATCGCCCGTGTGAGACACGGGCAAATGCGTTAAGTGGTTATTGTTAATTTTTTCTAGATCACGTTGAAGCGGTGCACCTTTTAGAGCTATCACTAACACTTCCTGTCACAATATAAACTGGTGCAAATGATAGGGAAAGCCCTATTCATCTCCAAATTTTCAATTTTGTCACATACATCTCTTTGCTTCTAGGTGCCTATATTGCTTTCTTTCAAAATTTACCATTGGATGTCAGAGAATTAGTAGAAGAACTTTCGGAGGGAGACTTGCACTTCCAGTTTTCACACTAAAGCTGTCAGTTAAACATGTAAAATCTTGATATTTTGCAAAGAAATAGAGATAACGATTTTGAAAATTTATAAATTATCCAAACGAAGGAAGATTCTCATCCCTGACTTTGGAAAATAACAGTTTTAATCGATAGTTTTCATAACTTTTTTTTTTTTTTGGGAACATAGGTAAAATTGTGCAAAATGCTACCCATATTCATACAGAGATTTTAAAATGCAAGATTAAAAACCAAATATTATTAAAATAAATAAAAATAAAGCCGAAATTACAATGGATTTGAAATTTTGGATAAAACCACTTGCATTTAAAATGTCATTAAGAAAACGTTTAGAAAAAATGTAGCACAATCCGTGTAATGCAATATTTATATCCGCAGATAACCCCGAAATGGAGCGATAAAAACTCGCCTCTACAATATTCTACACAAATAAGCAATTAGTAATTAACCCCTAATAGCTTCCATGCGCAGTATACAACATTAATGGTCACCTAAAGCAGATATACGATGTGCTGAAAAAACGACATTAAAAGTGAGGAGGAAAAAGTATGTAATTGCTTTTACCCGGACCATGCACACGGAGAAACATATATTCCTGCCATTTTTGTTCTTAATTTCTCTCTTTCGCAGCAGTTTTGCGCAAGCTTACGGAGAGAATAATTGGAACTAATTTAGCGGTGGAGAGTTTTTCTTTACACGTAACAGAGAATTTTAAGTGCAAGCGAAGGTTTAAAAGAACGATTAGGTCGCGGTCTGACAAATTATGAAATGTTAATAATCGTTGATGGTCGGGATTACGGCCGATAATAGCAGCCTTATGGCTGCAGACTGAGAGGAAAAAGATTTAATCTGTATACCACGTTATTAAATGACGAGAGAGTTGAGAGAATAAATAAGTCTTTGCAAATGAAGATCAAAGTTTCATTTTTTATTATTAGGTTCATAATGTCTACGAAAATAAATTATGACAAGGGGGAGGGGATGTCCGTATTTCGAAGCATTAGAAATAAAAAATTAAATCATATGGTTGCAAATATTATATGTTCTTAAATGTGGACTCTACTTAGTTCCCCGAACTGGACTTTTCTAAAATTTCTCGATCGCAAAAACGAAGAGATTAGAAAATCATAAGCCATTCATTTCTATAAAAACAATTTCCCTTATGTCTCAACTTTTTTATCATATCATTTCAGCTTGCAATTAGATTTCTTCAGCATAGAAGGGTTAGATTTCTTCAATAATTTGCATTTCTTTTCTGTCTCAATTTTTACACAAAACACAACCACACACAAAAAAAAAGAAAGAAAGAAAGAAAAAGAAATGAAAGAAAAAAGAAAAGAAAACCAGAAAATGAAAAAAAAAAAGAAACTAGTTCCACAAAATTAATTACACACACAAAAGGAAAGAAGAAAAAAACATTGACCAAAAATTATCGGGACAAAACTCTGGAAATACAACTAGGTTTAAAGCCCAGAAGCAAGACCAATCTATGCCTCCCCCCCAGATAGGGCATATATTATACTTTTTTAGATTGATATTGGAAATACTCTTTCATACCTTACTCATACGGAAAAGATACCAAATCAGGTCTTAAACGATTTCAATATGAATATTTTTATAAATTTCAATGCAAGAAAAAATTTATATACACTTCATATGTTAGAACATTAGTATCAAAGAACAAATGGAGTAGAGTTTTATTTCGAGGTATACTAAGAAATAAATGTTCCATATTAATTTGGATGCACAATGTAGTTAGTATTTTTATAGTTCCTTAAAATAGAGAAAAATAATGTACAACTAAAAATAGAGAAAAATAATGTACGACTAAGGAATTCAATGTTTATTCGACTTCGGCGAAATAAAAATTATAGCATTTCATGTACCTAGACATGAAGTTAATAAATAACAAAAGAGCAATCAATATCTTTTAAAATATTCTTTCCAAATTATAGATTTACAAGTGTTGAAGTGCCATTCTGCACTTACATTCGAAATTTCATAAGTGTTCAGAAAACTCGAGAAACGTGATGGTTAATATCAAAATTTTATTTGAATATAACAGCCTGAAATTGAAAAAGGGGAAAATTTTAACAAACTACTGCATTTATAACTTTACACACAGCATACTGCTTAATACTAAACCTACCAGAGCGGTCAAATGACCATGTTTGAGACTTAAATCGAAATACATAAATTCCAGTTTCCATTTTTCTTGAACTTACTGCACGACTTTTTCTATATTGGTACTTAAGTAGTGGTACACCGCTCTGTTAGGTTCAGTGTTAAAAGGAAAAGAAAAAAGTGATAACTTAGAAATAAAACCGTTTGTGTACATGCAATTTACTAATTCTCAAAACCAAGTAAAATACGGAGATAAATAAAGACGCGAGATTGAAGAGCATTAATTTTTAAAATAGAGTTTCTGTATTAATAGCATTTTTCGTGACCACAAAAAGTGGAAATTGCAGGACTTAAACCCACCTATTCTAATACATGATTCAAATTTCTACGTTGAGCGTAATGTATGTGTGTGTGAAAAGTGTTTTGAAAACTGGCGGTCTCAGCTAAGACTTTTTTAATAAAAAAAAGTTTGATTGGTATCGGAATATTCCTTGAAAAGTCTTTGGAGTCTTGGCATAACAAAATATTTCACACAACTTTACAAACCTCTCACTTGGCTCAAGATAGTATTCTTAATAGTTGTTACGCTTACGAACCTCGTAATTTCTTTTGGAATAAATTTTGCTCCCCCCCCCCCCCCAGAACAGAATGCAAAGTCTACAGATTTGTTTTTAAACTGAATCCATGTATATAGTATATTTTACTTCGGAACCTGAACAGTAAAGACAAACTTGTAACTTCCTTTTAAAAAAAAGCTTATCAGATGATGCTAGATTAGCTAGAATAAAAGACACTAAACCTTGAATAATTTTAAAATTTTTATACAGATGAAAAAGATAAATTGCCTAATTTGTGTTTTGATGAATTGGTTGTTTAATCAAGTTGACCGATACGTGCATATAGAGAAGCATTCGGGCTTATAAAATAAATGCCTATCAACTTTGGGAGATTTAATTTGCAACAGTTTCGAACCCTCTTTATACTGAATTCGTCTGCTGGAAAATGAGTAAAAAACATTGACGAATTTCTTTATTTTCAAACGAACAGTAAACTCCTCTGTCTGGGAACATATTTTCGAAAATAAAAAGGCTATGAAGCTTCCGTTCTGTCACCCAATCAGAGTACAATTCCAAAACGCGTAAGAAAGATATGATGGTGATAAAGAATGCTCTCTACAGGAAAAGGTGAAATTACCTCGTCCACACGAATTTCCAGTGCAATTAAATGAGTGCAGCATTTTAAGCGAGCTCACAATCTGATTTATCTCGTTGAGACGTTAAACTGCCCAATAATCCTCCCCCTCCCAAGCGAAAAGGACTTCAGACAACTTGCCGTACAGTATCTCATCAGGCCAGCAGGATTACCTGATTGAATTCCGACTTGACGCCTGCTGAGGGCTAGCTGAGGGTACCCTGTTTCGCTGCTTCTTCTCGCTCATGCCCCCTTTTTTTCATTCTTCATCCAAACGAGTTTCATTTTCTTTTCTTTTGCTTTCCGTCGTAAAGAAAAAGAACAGTAACAGCTTTTATCATTGCGGGCAATCTATATGGATGAAAAGTCGTAGGCGCTTGTCAACGCAGACGTTAATGAAGCCAGAGATTCCCACAGATGCATAACTCTCGCTGGGCCAAGATAACGTGATAGATGTATAGAGGAAGGAGCCTTGATTATAAGCCGTCGTAAAAAAAATCGATGAGGCACTGTTGTTGCTTTTCATTTTTTTTTTTTTTTTAAAGGACAATACAAAGCGTTCAAATTAAATGGGTCGGATTAAAGACACAACTCCTACCCTTAATAAGTTTATGGACACTAAATAGGAAGGATTTAAGGAGCAGCAAAGAGAGAAAAAAACACCTTACTAAAGCTCAAACTCAATAGCGGAAAAGCATCTTAAATGTGTACAAAATACGAGCAGCACATATAAAATCTCACAAAAAATCATTACACAATGAATAGTGTAAAAATTGAACGATCCAGCTTGCCTTTTTAAGTCCCAACCGATTTTCGAAACAAATAAAAACATGTATGGTAAAACAAATATATATCGGACGAGTTAATAACACATCAACCATAAAATTCAAAGCAGACACAGGATATAAAAAAGCACGTAATAAAATTCTCCGGGAGAGGTTGATATGAATGAGCTCATTTTCCCATACTATAAGTACCAAGAATTATTCACACAAACAAGGTGGTCCAAAAATCAGTTAATAATTGAGTGTTTAATAACGCACAAAATAATGTGCTTACAGTGATTTAAAAAAAAAACTGCCACAAAAGCTTGAAAATCCACAAAGTGGTTTTACTCGAACTTTTAAGAAAATCATGAAAAACATCAATATTTCAAGAGTTTTGTATACAAGATTATTGATGTTACCAGAAACTTTTATCAATGCAGAAAAAGGTTTTAAGCTTCTAACGCCAAGCAACAGGCAAGCAACGATTGCGTTTTTCTGACGAATGCTCAACTTGTCGCACATCATTAATTAACAATATATCCAGGAGTGCCTAACCCCTAAAAACTACGTAATTCCCTCAAAACGATGATCCATCAAATCGGCCGAACAATCGATTAAGTCCCATAAAAGCCCGTGAAAACAGCCCCCCCCCCCCCGCCCCTGTATATCTGTAGCAAAAGAGAAAATATTACGAATAGTACAGTATAGCATACCTATAGAAATGGTGAGACTGTCCTCGGCTCAAGTCTTTTAACTTTTCGACTTTATTGGCCTTTTTTTCTGTATGTCCTTAATTGTAATATTTTTTATAAAAGTAAAAATAAAACCCTATGTTCCAAACATGTGTGTCAATTTCCATCATTCTACGCACATTCTTCGATGAATTACAAAACTTTCTAAATGTTAACTGGCTTTTGGATTACCTGGTAGATTATTCAATTCAAAAACAATTTGTACATTTTATGACCATGAGTATGCAGTTTTCCTTTTCGTTTCTACTTTGGTAATAAAGAGTAATACGCTACAGAGCTGAGTGATATGGATACATAGATACGATGAATTACATTTTTAAACACAGACTCGTGTCAGGTTCTTAGTACGACATCATGATTGCCATCCAGCTTTTTGACTGAATTAACAACTTTCGTAGGTATTGTTAGCAAAGGTAATCCAAACCGATACGACCCAACCATTCTTTCAGTACAATTGTACAGATTAATGATAATAAAACAACATTTCAAAGTATATGAATACAGCTACAAAAGTTTTGAGTACGTTTAGTTTATAAACTTGGCAACCAAGAAAAGTTGTCACATTGTAACAAACGAGCTGCTTGGTGTACGTGAAATTATTTGACATATAGACAAATGAATATCGAATGCAATGTTGGTTTAAAAATTCGATTATATTAAAATAACGATAATATTCTTGGAAAAGCACTGGGCAATTCATGAGAGTCGTAAACGCAAAGAAAAAAAATGATTTTTTTAGAGGACCCATTTTATCGACCACATAGGGGAAGAAATAAATTATTCCGATTCTAAATAATGAAATCTAACCCCCATCAAATGTTGTATAATTACCTTTATCAGAAATGCCAATCAAATCTTTTTACTTCCTGATGATGGGAAAATGCAAACAAGTTTTAGACTCCCTGCAAAGCACACAATGTTGTTAAACTCTCCATTAGCCCCATACTCAAACTTACGATCTCCCATATCGAAATTAAAACCCTAAATCCGCTTGAAGAAAACAACACGTACGTATCATTTCACGGTGATAAGGTAAACCTGGCAGTTTAGCTAAGTATGGATGTAACAGGATTCAGAAGTCTCAAATTTATTGCCAAACAAAAGTAAATTCAAGCAAGCTTAATAGACTAGCGATTCCGTTGATGTAGCTCCATTTTCCAAGAATATAAAAGGCAACTAACTATATCCGACGAAAAATATCATCCAGAATTCTTTGACCTCCCTGACCAGAACGCTGCTTTTGCAATCAGGGCGCACCTGCGTTTTAAGATCATTTCCAATTTAAGTTTTTCATCCTTTTCTTTTTCATTTATCCATCGGCAAACGTTGATGGGAAGAGGCGGGCCTCTCTCTTTTCACCCTCTCTGCGTCTTATCAGTGCGTGTACCTTACTTTCATTGCTGGGCCAGAAAGCCTACCGATTGTTCGGATGCACTTTTCCAGGAGTAATAGCTTTTTAATGCTCAAAATCCCTAACGGAGAGAGCTACAGCACTCGAGTTCAATAAGTATCAGCTTATTAAAACGATGAACAATACCTAAAAGAGATTGCACATAAAATTCGTCTATTTTTTTCCCCTTCCGTTTTAACACATTAAGAAGGAAAG
The DNA here is from genome assembly GCA_038502835.1 of Octonoba sinensis. Lineage (NCBI taxonomy): Eukaryota > Metazoa > Arthropoda > Arachnida > Araneae > Uloboridae > Octonoba > Octonoba sinensis. The sequence continues at coordinate 115,161,908 of CM076598.1, read as the reverse complement.
GCAGAACAGTTTGAACTCTTAAATAGTTAGCACTCATATCAATGGCATGAAACAAATGAACATAGAACAAACGCTGGAGTGAGCGATTTGTTCTATTGAACTTTTAAGAATCATTTAAAGAAATAGAATAGTTTAAGAAATTTATAAACTAGAAAAAGCTTTAAAACTCATGAAATATATCCATAAATGCAGTTACATGACTACAAAAGACGTAGTAAAGCAGCTAGTGCTCATAAAACAAGAAAATAAAAAATAGCATCTTCACAATAACCAACCTTTAGGGAATCCTCAATGGGGGGGGGGGGGGAAACTTTTGATAATATGAAATAGTTAAACATGTATTCAATTGATCGGATTTAAAAATCCCTTTGGGAAATTTTGACTTTCATTGCATTTATAATGGACATTAGAAAGTTAAGTGGGCTTATTTATGGCATAAAATATCCAGAAATCAGGTCAGTAGCGATAAAATTTGATCTAGATTTGTGTATATAGGAAGGGGGTTGTTAGGGGTAATTGCGTAAACTTACGAACAACGATGGATAAAAACAAAGAAACGAAAATGGAAGACATTTTCAAGGATTCACGTGTCAGAAATTAGCAAGTAAAAAATAAAAATAAAATGTTATCACTTTCGCGATAATAGGAATAATTTTGAGGAAAATTAATGGACAAATAAGGATAAAATCGTAAATTTAGAGAAAAAAAGAAACCAGTGTGAAATTAACTGTGTAAAAATGCTATACAGGAATGTAGACAACTAAAGAAATTACTTTTGAGCTAATGAGTGCTTAAAAAGTTATGAAATGTGTTTTCGCGATCACCAATTTTCGTGCAAGTTTCGTTTTTGCATTAAAAACTTTTGTGAAGTATTAGATTTTGTAATCGATATTTTTAAAAAAATTTCGTTTTGCGGTCGGGAATTTTATGAAAGGTTTATTTTAGGGCAAAAAGTACATTCTTGGGGATCAAAAAGTTTATTTTAGGACACCTGTTGTCTCGCATATTCAAAAGAATTATTAACGGGAATGCACATTAAAGGGGTTCTAGCAATAGAATTTAAGTCCTGGAAGGAAGCATTAAATAAGACACTGCGGCTGTAGGCGTTTTTCCGCACACTGATTTACAGAGTGACGAAAAAAAGAGTAATTCGAAAACTCTTGAGCCGTCATCCCGAGTCCATTCCCCCCTTTAATCCTGGCCAAGAGCGGCAGAGGTGGAATGTGCCTCCCTGTCCTAAAGAACTCCTACGAGAGCGCGTGTGTACTTACCGGTGCTCATGTAACAAGTCATAAATTCACAATAGGAGGCCGGTAGGTCCTTTGTTAGATGGCACTTATCCAGCGCCCGAGGAATGAGGCAAATAATCTCAGCGTCATTCTTATACTAAACGAAGGAGAGGTCATAGAGGTCCGACATAGCCCGTGCCCCCTTCAACGAGGTTTTTGACTTAAAATTGACGGTTTACCCTTAAAGAGCATCCCTGGCGCTTGTTAAACGCTAGTTTCCAGTCTGTGTCATCAAAAGATTTACACAGAACGTAGTCGACGGAGGAAGAGCGAACTGCTTTAGGAAGTATTGGTGAGAAGAATAAACAAGCGGAAATGATAGCTGTTAGTAGAAATGGATGCCAAGAGGTTGTAATTGAAGGGCACTGGCAAATTAACAGGTCTAAAAGGTTAAAGATATAAAGGAAGCGGATTTTTCAATTGCAAATTCGTAAGTTGCTAGAGATGCTACAGGAAAAATCTTACTAATAATTGATGGAAGCCTTTTAAATATATATTATATATATATATATATAATTTATTTGTTTGAATTACTTGTATACTTCGAATTGTTTAACTTTTCAGAGAAAATTTTTACGCAAATTCATTTTAACGTATATTTATACATACATGCATGAAAACTATTACGCCGCAGTTCACACCTTTAAACTACTGTGAATTTGCAAGTGTTTAAGATAATAAAGTAAGTGTATAAATTACATCAGTAGCACAATAAATAATTAAAGAAAGAAATAAGCGGTTCTATCAAAAGTAAAAATTTATAAAGATAAAACTTAGGGTTTACTTAAATTTATTCACGAATAAAGCAGCCTTTATACATCTGTAACATTTGTTACTTTTCCTTGACAATTGCGATCAATTTTCCACACTGGAGGTGGTACTTTTTTAAATTAAAGCCAGTGTTCGAGGATAAAATAAAACATCAGAACTGACAAAGCATTTAGATAATTCACAACTGACAACTGTTAGCAAAACGGCGCAAAAATTTCGAGTCAAGATTTTCTGCGATTGGCTTCATTGAATCAATAACAATGCAGGAAGCATGAAAGCAACGTGTGACAGGTTTTTTTTTTTTTTTTTTTTTCATATAAAGAGAAAAAAACAATAGGCCGAAACACAGGAGAGCAGCCCTCCAATATCTGACGGCTGCAACACTTGAAAGGACTGTTATTATTATTCAAGTTCTTGAGGATTATCTGTTGAAATGTTGAACGGGAGGCACACCTTTCCTCGATTTTGACGCGTGGCACAATCAGAAAGAGCTTGAGGCACCCTAGATTGACACTATTGGAAAAGCCATCGTTTCGTGGATGAAAGATTATAGCTGAATGAAGTGGAGAGGGAAGAAGCGCTCAAGAGTTGCTCCAGCTTCAGTCCTAATAGATGCCATGACAAGTTCTTGACAGTTGGTCGGAGAATCGCACGTGGAAGCGTGCTTCCGAAATCACGAACTTCAAGCTCAAGTTGAATTTTATATCAACTTACGAGGCAAGCGTTTATCACACAAGATTCTGCTTCGTTTTGATGAGTCTTACATTCGTTGGATAGATAAAAAAAGTACTTGACTGGAAAGTTCATACACTATTATGAGGGAAAAATGAAAATATGTCGATAAATGCTAAGAGAAAATGTAAAAGGAAGTATTTTTCAAAAGGTTAAAAATTAATTTTACACAAAAGATATGAATCAAATCTAACATATGGTTTTACTTAACACGTTCGCTGCCGGTCACTTTAAGGACGAACCTTTACATTAAGTAGTATCAGGAGACACACCTAACATACAAGGCGGATTGAAGCAGATTAAAACAAAGGCGAAGCTTTCTTCCCGCGAACGGGTGGCTGGTTACTGAGACATCACTCACACCACGCTTAAGCCTCTCACGCTCGCTGACGGTCACTTAGGGATGAATCCTTATGCAGTAAACACACCTGAAATTCCCACCGCAGCGGAGAGCAATTGAAGATGCGCAGCTTTTTTCGCTCGAGCTTGTGGCTGGCTGAGACATCACTTAACACAACGCTGTAAACTCTCGCACGTGGTTGGCACTGTGGCCGAGATTGACATCACGCGCTGGCGCGTCGTCGGCAGCGAACGTGTTAAAATGAATAGTAATAGAGACTTTCAGAATCTTTTAATATTATTCTATTATTACTTCTTTTCTCCTAAGTTTAAGTTGCTCAAAAATATTTACTGTAGCATGAAGTCAAACAACGTACCGAAGCACGAAGAAAAATGAAAGACCCACAAGAACTTTACTTTTAATGAATAAAGAGGCATTTAATTAAGTGCATTTAATAAATATTCAAAGCTAGCAGGCTTTATTTTCATGCAGAAACAGGTTGTAACATCGCCTTTTGAAAATTATCAATTTGCTATAACTTCGACTAATCTATCCATTTTATTTTAATTCAATAAAACTTGTTACATTACAAAAATGCTTGCCCAAGATACTGAAATTGGCAAAATGTTTTTTTCCCTTAGGCTCAAATATTAAATATGGTTATGCTGATAGAACAGTAGGGGATTCGTTTCGTACTTTTAGTGGTTTGGTGTGTTTACATCTGAAGAAGTAGTTTCCCGTCGAAAACCAGTGGAAATAACAGAATAGCTAACGGGAAAGATACTAACTAACTAACTCCCTGGCATTGCAGCCAATGTTGGACCATGTCCTCACTAACAATTTTCCTCCAAAGCCCTCTGTCTTTCGCTTTTTCTTTCCAGTTTCGGATATTTAGATTTTTAAGGTCTTTCTCCACCTCGTCTACCCATCTTTTAACCGGCCTTCCTCTTTTCCTCTGGCCCTGGCATTGTCCCTTGAAAATTTTCTTAGTGTCTGTGTTTTCCTCCATTCTCTCTAGGTGTCCTTCTGTTTTCCTCCATTCTCTCTAGGTGCCCCAGCCATTGTATTCTTTTTGTTTTTTCATAATTATATATTTTCCTTTAAATAATCTAAATACTAAACATTTGTTATATAAAATTAAAAAGTACAAAATAACGGTATATTTAAATTACAAGTGGAAAAAACTAGAATATATATCAAAGTTACATACATTTAAAAAGTACTTCTACGATTTTTTCGCCAAAACTTACTATTTTTCAACTTTTCTTATAGTTTCTGATAACATAAATATGAAAGCGTTTGAGATTTTGCAAGTTCTTTTATTGGAAGTCAATTTAATTGCATATCTAAGTAGGCACTTTTCGCGAAAATAAATTTTGATGAGCACATTTTTGTGCACACACACGTATGTCCCGTGAAGAATAGAATCATTTTAACTTTTGAATAAACAATCGAAAATCATCTATTCCGCTTCAAAGAGCAAGCAATTCTTACGGGGAAAAAATGAGAAAAATGTAACGCTGCCTAATAACTCCATATTAGTTTCTAAAAAAGCCTATAAATTTAACCCGTGCATGACACGGGACGCACCACCTGCACATCTCGTAATTCGTCTACTTCTATTTTTTCTGATCCGTACGCAATTCGAAAAAGACAATTCCACCCTATATAACATAATCTGGTGTGTGCGGCCAAAATATGCGTAGCATCCTCCCCCACGTTCCTCGGAAAACAGAGCAGGGCCGAAGTGGGCCGTCCAGGCGCCACGCGCAGGCAGCGCAGCGGGCGAGCCGCACGCCATGCGCAAACAGAGGTGCGGCCACTCGCCACCGCTTGCCCAACGGATTCGGCCACGGGAGCAACACTCGCACAACTCCTATGAAAACATGGATCAGCGTTCCGCGGCGAAGCAGTAGCGCTTACGTCACAAATAGTCTGATCATACTACCGAAAGGGGCACGACCGTTACTTTCATATCTCATGATCGCCTTCCATCGTTTTAATAACAAGCATAGACGCACTAAAAAGAGCCAAATCTTCAAGTCTAGTACACCTGTTTAAGAAACAATTCAAACATTTATTCGACATCAAACAAGAAACCAATTATAGTTTATGCCAGGTAAAATGATTTAATTATCACATTAAACTTCAGCTTTCCACGGACTTCACAGTATCTTAATATCAGGGCTGCGGTAGCGTGTCAGACTTACAATTGGAAGGTTTCGGGTTCGATACCCGACCCACTGAAGACCCACCATGTACACTTGGGGATACGTGCATGTAAAATCCGTGGACCCCACTACCCCCACTACTTCGCGTCCGGGGGAGGGCATTCCTAAGGTCTAGTGCTAACAAGGAAGGAGGTTGGAGGAGAAAAGTATCTTAATATCAGGATCCATGGATCAGCGTAAACTTTTTTTTAGCTAGTTGACAAAGAAAACTAACGAATATATCCCTAAAACGGCAAAAAAAAAAAAGTTTAGCTGAATTGAAAATAAAAACATTGTCTATTAGGTCGAGGACTCGTACGATTACCCAATACCGGCCGGATCTTCTTGCGAAAGGCGATTGTTGGCGAACTTTCGCATTGATATCGAAAGTCATTGTTTCGACTTTCGATATCAATGCAAAACTCCCTAGGTAAAATCTATTGTACTGGGACTCGAATTCTAAGCACTATTCCTTCTTAAAACCTTTACTTTCAAAATAAAAGTAAGAAAAATATTAAGAAATGAAATCATTCGTCTTTATAACATTTGAGATAAAGTGATACGCCCGCGAAAAGAAAAAAAAAATCGAAAAATTTAACACACAATAAAGAAAATTTCTTTTGAAATCAAATCACAAAAAATCTTTATTGACCAATTCTCTTCGACTTTAGATTAAAAGTCATATGACAAACTATACGTGATATTTTCTTTGAATGAGCAAAGCATATGTTTCTAATGAATTTACTTTTAAAACATACGAATAAAAAGTATACAATTCTATCCTTAAAAACAGAATAGAGACTTAAAAAATGAGCAGGGCCTGTAGTAAATGCTACTTGTGCTATGAGGGCAAACAGAGATTCACAAGTGTTTCTCCAGTTTTAACAAAAGCAGTAATCATCATTAAAGATCTCATAAGCTACGTAGGCAGTTAGAAACCAATGGGCAGCAATGGTTGACCTCATAGGAATTGAATATGCTCATTCAGAATCATTAACATCTAGTCATTTATCTAGAGATCTAGATTAAATACCCCATAGACTTTCCTATTTCAATACACTCCTAAAAGAATACCCGTGTGAATTGCTCAACTCATTACTCTTGGCAAGGAATTTTATGGATACTTAAGGAAATCGTTGACAACAGTTCCTTAAAACATTTGAGATAAAGTGATACGCGCGCAAAAAAGGAATAAAAAAAAATTCTCAAAAAATTAAACACAAAATATAGAAAATCGCCAAAAATCTTTAAAAGGCCAATTATCTTCGACTTTATACACACATGAAAAATTCGCAACAAAAGCTAAGGACGTTAACGAAATGTTTGAATTTTTTGAAACTTCATGAATGGAAAAATTATGCGAGATTATCTCAAACACTGTAAAGTCATATTGGCGACAACGCGCGATTTATAAAATTTGAAATCATTTTACTTCATATGTTCTTCGAGTTTACTTCTTCTGATGTGGTTGAGAGGAGAATTAATAGACGTAATGCAACGGAAGTGTTGACTTGAGTGCCGTCATAAATTTTTTGTTATCAAACGAAACTAACACAAACTCGCCGCCGTGATTTGAACCCAGGCAATTAGCGTCATTCGCGGACAACCAAGAGGTCGGGGCGGGATTTTAAACTAGAGTCCCTTTAGAGCGTAGCTTCTATAAAGGGACTCTATTTTAAACCACTACACTATGTGCATTTGTTCTGTTGAAATGTGTATTTTTTCTATAAAAAAAACTGCAAAAGCTAATATTTCATGTTCTGATAATGTACATTTAAATTTAATATTGATTTCAAACTTTAGTCACAATTTGTGGGGAGTCTTGTGCCGTTTATTGTATTTTTTTTTTTCCTGCAAAAAAGCAAAAGTTTTCATTCAACCAGGATCGAGTTTCAAAAGTTCTAAATTCTAAATCAAAATTAATTTAAAACTAGAAATTCTAATTTCTTGTGTCGTCTTTTGCTTTGTTTATCTAAACCAAGGTCTTATGCAATTAGTTCTTGATTTTCAATTTCAGTAGTATCTAAATTAACCACAAACTAAGGAGTTGCAAAGAAAATGGCTCAATAATAGGGGAGTGGGGTAATAAGAGGCAAAAAAGTATAATGTTGAAATTACTCTTTTACAAGCCATCGGGATTTGAACCTGTATTGACCGTGTCCTTTGCTGGATTTCTAACCATTATATTATAGGCTCTTGTTCATCACCAGTGAATAGTAGAGCTGGATACTAAAATAAAAACTACCTAACCGCGTATCGCGTATCCTTTTTTTTTAGCCTACTTTTCCGTAAAAGTTAAAAAAATAATAATAAAGTATGAAAGAAGGCTTAATGTATCGTGAAAGTATCGTTAGAAATTAAAAAAAAGTCAAAAATAAGTTAGTAATTAAATAAAGATTGAAAATTAAAAAGTTTGAAAGTAGTGTTTTGAGATGGGGGGGAAAAGTGTGTCGGTCTGTCTGTCCTCCCCTAGTAATTTTTGAACGAATCGTCCGATTCGAAAAATTCTTTTTGCATTCGAAAGACTTCGGCGAGGACATCTCATTTCCATGCTTTACCTTTTTGATTAGAACAATTTTTCGTTCAATTTTGAAAAGTTCAAAAAATTTTAACATTAGCACCCATGGGCAAAAATGAAGCAAATTATGTAAACTCTCTGGGCACAAGATCCAAGTTCCTATGAGCCAAGTTCCTATATTTGAACTTTTTTTTTTTTCATTTTCGAATAGTTCAAAAAAATTATCATAGCGCCTACGGGGAAATTTCAATCCTTTTTAAATCCTGATCTAACGGACCGATTTCCTTGGAACAAATTTTATCTGAAAGCTCTTATAACGTAGAACATGCACAGATAGAAAGTTCATCAAGAAGTAACGAGCTTATTTTCCTATGAAATTTTTTGATCTGGATTTTCAAGAATATTTTTTAATTAATGAATGATTGAATGAATAAGTGAAAGAATGAATGAACAAATGAGTGAATAAATGATTTTAAAAAAATGGGTTTATCATTTGGGTTATCAATGGGTTATCAGTTTAAAAAATGATTTTTAAAAACAAGCTGCGATACTGAACCACTCTTTCGCTCTTTCATACACTAAAACAGGGTTCGTACGCTTTTGTCAAGGACTTTTTAAGGACCTACAAAAAATTTAAGGACTTCACAAATTTTTCGAAATATACAAACTTATATTTATTTCAAAAGGAAGCATTATTGAAAGACGAAATTGATTTAACATCGTATTTTTATTAGGAACAAACCCACAAACACTTTTATGGAGCTCTCTTTGACTTGTTGCTCTTCTAATGTCCAATACAGTCAGGGAGTTAAGTAATTATTGGAGATAGTAATAAGAAGCACACAACACAAGTATTAATCATATATAAGCAAATTATAATGATAAGAAAAATTATCAAAAATAGTTAGTGCTATAAAATACAAGTTAAATGAAAAACAATTTAAATAAAAAAATTGTTAAAGAAAACGCTGCGCTTTGTCTAGAGAATTTGTGTTTAATTTAGATTTTTTTTTCATTTTACTTAACTTATGTAGCCAGCATATCAATTTAGGCTTACTTAAATTTTTATCTCTGCCATAAATAATTTTTTTAAATTATTTAGAAGAGCTCGCAAAAATTCAGAAGAAACTTTTTCAACTTGAGAAAAATATTTCCTTTTTATTATAAACAGCATACATTATTCGCTTAAAACTTTGTACATTACCCTCAAATAGTAATTAACAAAATTTTACTAAAACAAAGTTTCAAAAAATTGAACACTTTTCTAAATAAAAAATAAAACAAGCAGCCTACAGGCTGCAAATACTAAAACAACTCAACTTTTTAAATAATTGATATATTTACAGGATGCAAAAAGATAGAAGTCTCAAAAGCTGCGTGCAATTTTCGGCGAAGCACATGTTAGATGTTAGCAATTTTCCGAAAAATAGGTTTTTACATTTTCGCGGTATAAGTTATTAAAATTTATGTAAATCAATACATGTCTTTTTAAAAAGTTTCTTGAAAAATTTTCTTGTTTTGTAGTACAATCCCTTTAGATAAAAATACTTGTACATCAGCTTGAAAAACCGGATCTTTTTGCAAAAAATCGAATTTTCGAAGTTCACAAATAAAAACAGAAAAACTAGGGGAAAACGAGGGCGTTTGGCAACTACGGTGTATAGGTTTAAGAAGAGGTCGATTCCTTCAATTTACTGTAAATTAAGGAATTTCACAAGATACAAATTTTGATTAACGTAGCAAATATCCATCATCTCCCACACAACAAAACCCCACAACAAACGATCGCGAAGATAAATTGGTCGATAAAAATTTACTAAATATTAAAACATTGCCTTTAAAACAAATTTTCGATACGGGAATTTATTTGATCTAAGAACAAATAATGGGAGAACAAACTGTTTATCGAAAGGTCAGCTGAAAAGCGATCGGGAGAGTTGGCAACTCGGCGCTTATTATAGTGTAAGACGTAAGAAAAATGATAATAAAAATAAATCATTCTTTTACCTTTAACAGTATCAATAAGTGATAATTATATATGCTATTGGTCAAACGCAAAAAAAGCTGAAAGTTTTTTTTTCTTTTTTGCCTACATATTAGTTAAATGTATCTGTTTTATTGAGCTAGATGTCAACAATATGCTTCTTTGAAGTATACCCCCCCCCCCTTAAATTTAAAAAGAAAAAGTTTCAAAAGCAATATTTATTTACTGATTACTTGTTAAGAGCTGCTCCTACTTGCTTTATTGATAATTGTTTAGAATGTAGATGATTTAGTAACAATTTTCATGCAAAAAAAAAATTATTTACTTTGTAACTAAACTTAATAAATAGTATCGAATCCCAAATTTGAAATCCCGAAATTTGGCCCTTTTTCGAAAATTCCTGATTCCTGTTTATTTATTAAATTTTTCCCCTTGAGTCCTTAAAAGTCCGTTTTTCAAATTTTATTCCTTTTTCTTTTCTCTTTTAAACAAAATGAGGGAACTTGTGTGACTTGTTTCCTGTGGTCTTAAATGGTGCCCAGTTACTGGGCACACTGTTAAAAATTTCCGTAAGAAAATAGTAAAATAACCATTTATTTGATTGTTATTTTACCATACTTAATTATAACAGTTGAATAACCATTAAAAAGATGGTACTCAAACCGCTGATTGCGAAAAAAATCGTTTATTCTGTTTATCCTAAAGAACGTTTAACTAACCGTAATTTTCAAGCGCGCAATAAGAATCGGGCGTCCACCTTGGTTACGAAACCTTACCGGTCGTACGTTGTCGTTAAAATAGGGATACGGATTTATCAGTTAAAATCTGCGTGTGCACATAAAAAAAGAAGAAAAAAAAAAGTGGCTTAAGCAGTGGTTACTAAATAGAAACACATAAAACAAATACACACGTAAATCAAAAATTGGAGACATCGGATTTCCGAACTGTTTGCGAATGAGCGAACCCATAATTTGAGATGCTGAAGCTTGTTTATATTTTAATTTTTGCAGCAAATAAAATGATATTCGTTAATATACAGTAAATTTAGACTAAAAATGACTTTGGATCCAATCAAAAACTGAAATCTCAATTTTAAGGCAGTTTGCCTGTTGGAAAAGAAGATTTATTGATAAATAAACGGCCGCTTCACGTGGTGTTGATGGCCGATTGGCTAGAGAGCAATGTTGGTATACCATACACCTGCGTTTTAATGCTCATTTGTGCTTTAATTTAACGTGAAATTTTATTTCTATTTCCATACACCTAGGGTTCGATTCCCGCAAGCTTCGTTTACAGTTTCTACGCCTCGAAGATTCTACTCCTCAAAATAATTCAAAAACGGTAAAAATTTTGTTTTGAAACCATTATTAAATGGTTATAAAACCGTAAACTTTTGTATTTATAGCTTTTTAACAAAGTTGATTGGAAATGGTTAGGTCCCGTAAAGATAGAAAAATGTTCCAAACCGTAAATTTAACGGTGAATTAGATGGACAGACTGCTGCCGGTCATTTAACCGTAATTTCATGATGGAATTTCTAACAGTGCATTGCATTTTGTACAAATACTTGGTGTTTTGATTCGACTTCTCTACTAATATTTCATTTTTTTTTTAGATGTAGCTCTTTTTTCACACAATTGCAGGAAATAGCAAATTTTGAGTTGCCATGTGGGTGGGTACAAGTTCTTTTACTGAATTGGGTGTTGTAGTTTGAAGCATTTTATCAAAATCCATGAACATTTTTCTTTTTTTTTTGCAAAAATATATAACACATCAATTTATTTATACCTTTTCAAAAAATAAAAAAAACAAGAGTTAATTATTTATCAACCAGTTGAGAGCACTGCAATTTGTAGTAAAAATGCGATGATCTTTATGTAAATCCGCCATTTTTGGTACTGTCAATCCGCCGTTTTGGGTCTGTCCGAAAGCCGTGATAGTACCGGACCCGAACAAACCAAATTTGAGGTTCGATTAAGCAGTTGGAATGAAAGAAGTTTGATTCTTGTGAAGAATACAAAATATAGCCAAACAAATAGAGTGCATGGGTACCTTCTTATTTTAACAAAAAAAAAAATAAGGACTATTTAAGGACTTTTTAAGGCCTTAAAAATGAAAATGAACATTAAGGACTTTCTAAGGACCTTTAAGGACCGTACGAACCCTGTAAAAACAGTCCCGTAAAATTTACGGTTTTAAACCGGCAGCTGGGTTGGTTCTGGAAAACCGTAAAAGTTATGAAGTAAATCCGTAGTCGCAACGGCTTTTTACTGTAAAGTTATTCACGAACAGTAAAAAACTGTTGCGACTACGGATTCAACATTTACGGTTTTCCACACCCAACTCAGCTGCCGGTTTAAAACCTTAAATTTCATGGGATTTTTTTTTACAGTGTATATCAAGGGGAAAAGATTTTTATCGAAGTTTGCAGCATAACTTCAAAGGCATTTCAGTTCCCACTTTTAGTGAAGCACAAGCGCTTAAAATCAACTTTTGCCGATACCGACATAACTATTTAGGAGTAAACACAGTAATATAGAGAAGCTGGATAATTTCAGCAATTTTTTTCTTCATCAACTCAGAACTTGTACGCAGTAATTATATTTGACATGCTACTATCACATAACCGATATCTTTTACGATTTAACGCATTCTGGATTAAAATAACATACCGAATGATAAACTAGAGCACATGATAATAAACACACACCTAATTCACCATCTAACTCTTGAGAGAAATGCAAATAGCTAGGGTAATTAGGGGAGGGGGAAAAAGTTTCAACGCTCAGAGAAAAACAGCGGCAAGAGTAACGCGGAAAACTTTCTGAACACCGACATATGACGATGCTGCTTCAGCTAAAGTAATCAAGCAAAAGTATTTTCAATTAAAACGAATAATAACACCCCCTCGAAAAACAAAATAAAAACAAAAGAAGGTGTGGCGAGAGAAATCAATTCTCGGAAAGTATGATAGAAACAACTAAAACATAGGAAAAGAGCTGGCAATTAAGCGTCTATTGTGTTCCTTTATTGGAGAGCCCTATTGGTCAGAAGAACTTGTTTGGGGCGGATCGTTATAAACTGGAAAGCAGAGCTAGGGTGCGGCAAGTATGGCGCATATACCAACACACATGAGATTGAAAATATATATAATTTCGCATTGTTTACTAGAATTTGCACCATTCTATACTTGCAAGGTTCCCGGCTAATGAGATGCGAAAGGCGCCAAAAATCTTATCAACCGTCTTTAGAAGCTTAAGCAAAAAAAAAAAAAACCGTTTCACTACTGGCTCGAAATTTCGCGTAATCATTAATCTTTAGAATCAGTAAATCTTTAGGTTCATTTTTATTCTTAGTTGGCAATATGCAGTCGAGGGGGTGGAAAGGTCACCATTATCATCTCGCTTCTTCGGAGGATCCATTATGACTAGGTAAGTAGCTCAGTATCGATGGGTCTTACCACCCCCGTCCCCCAGAATTATTTACGATTCGTGTCCGTTCGACTCATTGGTATCCTGTACACGTTCCGACGAAACGGCCACTTTACTAGATAGCGTAGAATGGGCAAGAAAGGTATCAGACTCCCCTACTTTTCATATTAAGAGGGATCGAGAAGCAACTAGGGACTCTTAATTAACGACCGAATTCGATTCATTTTGCGGCTTTGACGGGCAGAGTACAATTCGAAAATGCTGCGGAATTGATTCAATAGAGGTGTAAAAAGACATTACTTGAGGTTTTACGTTCGCTGCGTTAACAGATACAGATTTGATAATATAAATAAAATAATAACTAAATGACGTTAACCCTCTAATTTCCACTACAAGAAATTTCATAGGAAAAAAAAAAAGATTTTTTTTTGGTTGAAACAGTGTTTATTTAGTTCAAATAACATAAATATGCGCAAAAATTAAGAAAACAATATTTTTATTGGCTTTTTAATGGTCGCATACATGCTACCAATGATTTTGAAACTCCATTAAGTATATTAAATAAAACTATCATTGAAGTCTTTTAGCAAAAGCAAATGTTTTTACACGTAATATTAGCAATAATTAAATTTTATTGCAATAAAATATTTGTACAACAGTAGAAAAGCTTGTCTGTGAAAATCATGTGCATCATTGTTTTCAACATTATTTTCCAATAATAAATTCTGTCATTTATGTTCCAAACCTGTTACTAATATATACAAAAGGTTGCGTAAATGATATACTAAACTCAGATATACACTCCGTAACCTTTCTGATGTAAAAGAGTAGAGTTCAAAGTATGATAGTATATATACTACTATGGACACTAGAGGGTTAATGTATTGCTGATGCACTACTTTAGCAGGGGGAAAAATAAGGGTAAAAGTTTGAACTAATGATTCCGCTAAAAGGTGTCTATAGTATCAGAATATTAAAGTAGAATAAAAAACGGTAATAATAGTCCTACCGAATAAAGGAGGAGTCATACCTTCAAAAAGGAACCACATCCCAAATCGAAAACTAATCTTTCTCATGCAGCTTCTAGTTTGCACAGAATGATTAGTTTCGCTAATATTCTGATGTATATTTAAATAGGCTACAGCTACTGCGATACGCTTTTATATATAAAAAAAAACAAAATTTGCACAAAATTATAAAAAACATACTTTGTAACTTATGTTAAAACAATCGCGGGATAATGGTTAGTTTAGAAGAAAATAGGACTGAAAACGTTAAAAATACGATATGTACTTTAATTAGTCAGCAGTTTTATTTTTTAATACAAAATAAGAAGAAATTGCTGTAGCATTAGAGACGGTCTGCGTTGTTTTATATTTCAAGGTAAAAAAATAAGGACTGGATTTTTGTATGTATAGGTTGGTTTATACAAGCAATAAATATTTATTTTTAAGTATAATTGACGCCAGAGGAATCTCAGGTGCTAACTGCTATGAATTTTAACTGTCATTTTTGCATTGAAATGTCGAATATAGTTTCAGCTCACGATAGATACTATTGCATCTACAAAATGTTTTACCTCCATAATATCTAGGTTGAGTAAATCTATTAATAACGAAAAGAAAATGCAGCTTTAGGAAAATATCTGGCTCTTACCGAGCCAAATTTTGAAGTATAGACAGACAGTTAATAAAGTACATATATACATAGATGATCAGACAAAACACCAAAACGAGAAAATGCATCAGTGGAAATTAACTGCGTTTCGGAAACTACTAGTGGTATAAAATTGTTTCAAGCACTATAATAAATAACACAAAAATATAATCTATTCAGAAAAATATTTTAAAACATAAACCAAGTACTCAGAGGTAAAGAGCTCAAGGAATACTTTTATGTCAAATACTGAACGGTAGTTAAAGCAACAAGAGCGCTTAAACTTGTACCTCCAACAGAAATGTTTTCATACCAAAGAGTAAAAAAAGTCTAATATCAAAACTATATTGATAAAAATCATTCATCATTAAGATATTTCTAAACAATATAGAATTTAAGAAGTAAAATTGCGTGACCTTTCAAAAGTATCAGTGCCGATATAAAATAGTGGGTTTTTCAAGCAATATAATGATAGTTACAAGAATTTCCTTTTGGGTTGGAAAAATTTATCCCTCAATATATTAAAATTTATTTTAACAAGTTGAAGGAAAAAGTATTTCGTCACTGCTGCAGTCGGTCCAATGTCTTCTCGGTATCATTACATGATACTTGAATTTAAATGGTAAATGAAAGTAAATTTCAATCTGTTAAAACGCTTTTTCGATATAAATTATATATCTATCTACCTTACTTTATTACGAGTGTGTAAGCCCCCCCCCCCCACTACTTTGAAAATTGATGCGTTTAGTAATCGAGTCTTCTGAAGAATCTGATTGCGGGGGAAAATATGTCGATGGTGATTTTGCTAATGGTTACACTAATAACAAAATCAAGACTTTTAAAGCGAATTTGAAAAACATTTCGGGTGTTCTGACGACGAATAATTTGGAATAATGGAATAATATTTGTATCGTGTACCAACTTAACAATGTTTCTCCTTTTCAATGCAAAAACCTAATATGTTAGATCTTTCCTTTATTACTATATGTTAAAGCTTTACTCAGCGGATCACATTTTGTAATTTTTTGTTCCGTGTGAAAATATATCTATTTGCAGCTAAACAACGCAATAAATTTTTCTGGAGTCGACCAGTGCAAGGGCTGCTTGATCAAGAACAGATTCATCAGTTCTAATTATTTTTATTCATCCTGACCTCTCAGAAAGAAAGAAAAAAAAATAGGAAAAGATACATTTCGTCATGATATCTCTCCCAACTTGTCTTGGTCTATTTTTTTGAACTAAAACCGAAACAACATTAAAATGAAATATTTCCGCTTAGTTAAAATAAATTAATACAAAAGCTTTTTACTCGCACCGTGTGCAACAGAGCAGGCGTTAAGACTTGGGGGGGGGGGGGCAATTACTGATTACGAAATGTCATCTACAACTAAAATTTCCTTTGTTGAGTTCATAATTTTGCAGTAGAATATGAAGAAATCATAATGCGCACTTGAAAAAAAAAGACATGTCGCTTTTTTTTAATTATTTTTTTCAATGAGTACACATTTTGAGGTACACATGCAGAAGGCTTGTAACTTTCTTGTTACATAGCTTATTATTATGTTTCAATTTTCTTCGCTTGGAAAAATTTAAGCGAAGGCGCCCTAAGCGCGGGGCCCTATCAGGATCAATCGGTCCAATCGGCTGGGTTTGGGAACTGAACGAAAGCACCCAAGAAATGAATATATTTAATTTCCCATATATGTTGATCCATCCGTATGCACCCAGAGTCCTCTAGAGTTAATGAAAGAAAATAATTTCTAAAAGAAGATTAGCTAGACATTAGTGCTAAGAACCGTAGTCGGCTATTGCATATTGCAATTATAAATTATAAAATTATATATTGGCAACATATATTGGTATATATTGGCATAATGAAATGTTTTTTTCCGTTCGTAGTTTTTTCTACTCGTGGCTTTGACTCGCGCCTTTATGTAACTTTTTCAAGGGACAGTTAAGCTTTATTTAATATTTTATCTATTACTTTTTTATAAAACTATTTTTGGGAGGTCGTAGGGAACTCTAGAGTGCTTTTCAAAATTATATTTGATTGATTTATTTTAATGTTTGACCTTTTAACGTTTTAATTTTTGCACTCTACAAGATACGACCCTCGAATGGTTTGCGATAGTGAGTTCCCCTGAAAGCTAGGTTATCGCATTCTATTCATTTATTCTTTTTAATTTATTTATCTCTATCTAAATTTGTTTTTTGTTCCATTTTTTGTATTGGTGTTATACTTGATTTTGTTGTTGCAGTTGTACACACATATATGCTAGTTTTACCTTTTTACTTTGCTAATATATATATATACCGAGAGAGAGATTTATTTTCGCAGCAATTTTGTATTTTCGACGTTTTCTTTTCGTTGCGGAAGGAAAGTAAGGCATTACGATCGTAGCAAAACTTCGTAAAATAGCAATAAAGGCGAGAAGTAACACCAACTAACTACAGTCCAATACAAGCAGCTGAAATCATTAACTAGCATGTATGTGTGTGCATTATATATCTACAGTAAAACCCCTCCTAACGGACACCGGTCAAATGTGGACTCCCCTCTAATTAGGCGAAAGGCTTTCAATTCCCCGGCAGCAAAGCATTGAGCCCCGTAATGCATTAAAAATCTCCCTCTCACACCTCTATTACGGTCACAGACACTATTTTAGGAGCAAATTAGCTTGATTGCGAAAGCTATTTCGGGAGCAAAGAATTAAGATTCGAGAATGAAATGATTAAATATAGGGATGTCAAAGTTTGAATCAAATTTTATGAGTAACTAAGAAAGTAAACTAATTCAAGCGGTACTTACAATTTTATTTTCCCCCGTGTATATGAAATTTGTTAGCCTTTTCGGTTTTCCAAAAAAAGAAAAGAAAAACATTAAGCTTTGCTTTATTTTCTTTTATAAGAGAACTGCCAGCAAAGAAATGTGCTTATATCTATCTTTAAAATAATTTCAACATTTGAAGAAACTTTACGGACTTTATTTGTTTGTCACTTTTTATTAATTGTCTTTCACAATCTTAAACTAGTCAAACATACATTCATTTTATTCGACTCGCATTTTTATTACGCCTAACTTCTGTTTCATAATGGGCATGAGTATTAATTGAAAATAAATAAATAAACAAATTTTTATTTTTCGGATTCGAAAGAAAAAAAAAAGGAATAGACCCCATAGCTTAACATTACAGTCGACGCTCGATATAACGACCATCTGCGTCCCACAGAAAAAGGTCTTTATAACGAGTGGTCGCTATAAGAGATGGAATTTTCCTTTAAAAATATACATGCATCATACATATTCAGTATTTCCATTAAAATTGGTGTAGTTTTTAAAAGATTCCAACTAAATTATTTTTGGATTTAAAAAAAAATATCAGTGCAAAATATTGTAACAAAATATTAAACAGATTTTAAAGTAGAAAATATAGGGAATAAAATTACATTCACATTTCTGGAAGCAGAACTTCTGAGCTGACATGACACCTGGTATGGTCGCTGTATTGGATTAGACGAATCAGAAAGGTCGCTATACCGAAAGCAAATTTACATAGAGTTCATAGGGATAAAGTTGGGACTTTTACCACTGGTCGTTATAATGGAATGGTCTTTATAATGTGTGGTCGTTATAAAGAGCGTTGACTGTAATTACAAACCAGGCTAAAATAAGAGGACATTTTATGGATGGGCTCCTCAACTAAAACATTAAATACAATTTCCAATTGCTCATTTAAAAAAAAAAAAACTAAACTAGTTTGTGGATCACGTTCGTTCTCTTACTTTTATTCTGAGATTTAATTTTTATAAGTTGAAGTACTTAGTAATCTTATAGGCAATGCATCTAATTAATGTTTTCCAAACCAGTGTATTAAATTTCGTATTCGATTAAAGTTTGACAAAAACTTATAATTCAAAGGAATTTATTTATTAGAGTAAATAACATTATAGGATAAAGTAAATACTGAACTAAATGTACCTCTTAGCTGATTTTGTACTACTATAGATGCTGGACCTGATTCTATAAGAACTGAGACATATAAAAAAGGTATTAAGTTGAAAATTGATGAAGCTCAGCAATCCCTCCCCCCTCCGAAATCCGAATTAATAACTAAAATACTGCTTATTTTATGAGATATTTTTTATAGCAGGTTGAAATAATTGTTGCATAAAATGAAATCAATTATTATAACAGTATTACAATGAAGAATAACGTATCTGAACATTTTATTACTTTTAAAAAATATTTTCATCGCACTGCTGCCGGTACCTTAACTGAGAATTTTCCATTCTAAATATTTTAAGCAGCACAAAATAAAAAATGACCTTAATATGAAAACAATGGGGAGACAATACTTATTTACATGTGCCTCGCAGCTCGCACTAAATCAAAAATAAAGTGCCTAATAAAAAAATTTCCTACTTTTAAATATACAAAAAGTATAATATTTGACAAATTTACCCGAATATGGCGAATACCGAATAGCGATTAGATATTTTTTGCATTCTAATTATTCGAACGGTAACTTTGAAACGTACAAGATGCAACTACAGATCTGTGGAGATCAGTGGATGCAACCAAATTTTCGTTCAAGTATGAAGTGCAGGTTGCGCCATCTATGGAAAAGAAAACGAAAGATATTCATTTACTACACGTTAAATCCTTTTTCGGCTAGGGATACATCTTTCTCAAGAAGAAATTCAAAAATTTGCGATTAAAATAATTTTCTTATCAGAAAGAAAAGCATATTAAAACAATTTTATTTACTTAATATCTGTTATAACTTCTTTTAATCCTCAAAGTTCAAAGTATACATAATCATAATCTTTTTTCAAAATTCAAGCAATTGGGAGTTTTGTAACACAAAAATCAAGCAATCGGGAGTTTTGTAACGCAAAAATCAAGAAATCGGGAGTTTTGTAATACACACAGTTCGCATATTTTTAAATTTTATACTATAGAAGTTCATGAAACACAAATGTGCGTCCGTAAAAATTTTTTTTCTTCCCTCCACAAACACTTAATTACAAATAGAAACAAATTGATATGATAAATAGCTTAAATATCACTCCGTATTATAAAAACTTATACATGTAGAGCAGACACTTTTCTTTTTCCTGAGGAAAAAAAAGATAATTGGGAAAATTGGATTAATGTTTTTGAACAGCGGCAAAGTCTAGGTGCTACCTTTTTTTCTGCTTTCGCGATGTAAATAAAGTAGTAACAGAAAACAATAAAAAATTAATTGCATTGATGGAAAAATAACAATAAGTGTCGTCTAGAACTATACGAGCTTACTTTCCCGAATAAACGAATATCAAATTGATAATGTAGCCATCTCTCTTTCTCATTTAGCTTTAGTTCTGAATTATTTCAAATATACCTTTTTCAACGGTTTATACATATTCATTCACTAATTTAGTCAGTCATTCACTCGGAAATATCCTTATAAGTCTAGGTCAAAAAGTTTCGTCGGAAAATAGGCTAGTTCAGTTCTGGATGAACTTCGTATCTGTACATGTTCTACGTCATAACATCTTTTCGATAAAATTTGTTCCAAACAAATACGTCTGTTAGAACAGAATTTATATAAAGAGTCCACTGGAAAAACGACCTAAGTCACATACTACTTGATGAACTTTGCTTTACGTTTTATTCATTCATTTTATGACATAAATGTTAATTTTAACTATACTATAAATTAGATTATAAACTTGAATTTGGGTGTTATGGGAAAGTAGGCTCGTATAGTTAAAATTAACATTTATGTTATAAAATGAATGAATAAAACATAAAGCAAAGTTCATCAAGTAGTTATGTGACTTGGGTCGTTTTTCCAGTAGACCCTTCATATGGGATTGAGATTCCCCCTGTTGCAAACTGTATCTCAACTGCAGGGGAGCTCATCTACCCGATGGGCGTTCCCTTGCTTCGTGGAACATTCATTCCTTTAGTAGAGCAATAAAGAGTCCAAAGTACTTTAAAAATAACATAAAAACAGTTTATTGAAACATTTCAATCTGAACTACATAGCACTGCCCCGCTGACACTGCAAGGTTAGTATTTATACAACTTATTCGGTGTTGCCAACAACAAAATAGTAAAAGTTAACAAACACAAACATGAATAAATTATCAGAAATTATCAGATCGCAACATACTCCCCACTTTGAGTCGGTTGGTAACGACTCAAAAACATAATTACCGAATAAATCCAATTTTGCTGTATTCTTAACCAAAGAATTCAATGAGGTGAAATTTCGAATTTTCCCTTCATTAGTGATTATTTCTCCTTGATTCATTTCCAATGGAAAAACACGTTGAATAGGTCGCGCAATTATCCCTGACTGAGTTTTTACTTTAACAGTTCGGATTTTCCCGTCACGACCTGGAATTAACTCTATTACCCTAGCTAGAGGCCAATACAATCTCTTTTTGAAATCATCACCGACTAAAACTATTTCATCTAACTTTAGTTCCCTACGATCTTCAGTCTGAACCTGTCTCTGAACCAGCTGACTTAAATATTCTCTTCTAAACCGCCCTTTCAAATCTTTCAGAAGTTTAGCTCTGTATCTTATGCGTTTTTGCAAATGTTTACTGTCTATTTCATCCAAATCCTCAATGTTAGAATTATGATTCTCGGCCAGAAACATGGACGGAGTTAAAGGGATCAAATCATGAGAACTCTCCGATACGTAAGTTAAAGGTCTAGAATTTAGAACCGCTTCACATTCGCATAAAATAGTCTCCAGTTCTTCATGAGATAGTACCGAGTTTCCTAATGTGCGTCGCAAAAGTTCTTTAACTAGTCTAACTAACCTTTCCCACCAGCCTCCCCACCAAGCGGCTGTGGGTGGAATAAACTTCCAAAATATTCTTCGAGTCTTTGATTCTCTCGAAATCTTATTCCAATCTAATCTGGAAAGTTCATTAAACGCACCTCTAAAATCAGTTCCATTATCGGAATAAATGGTCCTCGGCCTAGCTCTCCTCCCTATAAATCTCCTTAAAGCTAATAAAAATGCTTCAGTCGATAGCGAAGTCACAAGCTCAAAATGAACTGCCCTGTACACGGCGCAAGTAAATAAAACAATCCAAACCTTGTTACCACTTTTCAAAAATAGTGGCCCCGCTAAGTCAAGTCCTACAATCTCAAAAGCGGCACAATCTTCAATTCGATCAGCTGGCAGAGATGTAGGTTCACACCACATCGGTTTCGCTTTATATCTTTGACATTTCACACACTTATTCAAAACACTACGAACAGTTTTACGAGCTTTAAGAATCCAAAATTTTTCTCTCAATATACATTGCAACATTTGAACTCCGGCATGACAATTCTTTCTATGCGTATAATCGATTAACATTTTTGTGAAAGTACAATTACCAGGTAAAAGATATGGGTACAAAAAGTCCGAAGTATCTTTACGATTAGTAATCCGAGTTTTCACCCTTAAAAGATTGCCACTATCAGTTATCACTTCAACTGAATTAACATTTTTAACATCAGAAAACCAGGAATTCTGAATTGAACGAATCACTGATTTTTCAGCATGCTCTATTTCGTCAAGAGAAATTTTAGAATCTTTAATAGCAATTGAATTCTTTTTACAATTGTTAACGAAACGTAAAACCCAGCCAATTACACGAATCATCTTAGCATAATCAAAAGTTCTTAGGGCATACCAAGGGGGAGAACTTTCGGACATATTAATATTTAGCAATTTGACTCTTTTCCGTTCTAAATCAACATCTGCCGATGGGCACTCAATTTTACTATCCGGCCAGAATTCCGATTCTTCCTTCAACCAAAAGGGACCGCTCCACCAGTTAGAATTTACCATCCTCTTTATCGAACACCCTCGAGACAATACATCCGCGGGGTTCAGGTTACCAGGAACGTGTCTCCAAGATTGAAATTGAGTCAATTCATTAATTTCCCTGACACGATTGGACACAAAAACAGTCCACTCCCCTCTTTCCCTGATCCCCCATAAGGCTACAGTAGAATCAGACCAAAATGTTATTTTAATTTCGGATAAATTAAGTGCACGTTTTACGGAAAAAGCAAGCCTAGCTCCAATGCAACATGCCATTAATTCCAAACGCGGAATACTTAACTTTTTCAAAGGTGCTACTCTTGCCCTTGCTCGCATAAGTGTTACCTTAACTTCCGCGTTTTCCACAGCTCTCATAAATACGCATGCGGCATACGCATCCTTGCAAGCATCGACAAAAACGTGCAATTCAATGTTTACGTTGGAACCGACATAACGCGGTATTGCCACATCTTTTAACAAATGAATATCCGCTATCCATCTATAAAAATCATTCTCAATATCAGGTGGCAATATCTCGTCCCAAGAAATCCCGAGTCTCCATGTATTCTGCAACATGAGTTTAGGAAGCAGCATTACTGGAGCTAACAACCCAATCGGGTCAAAGACTGATTGCACTATAGATAAAATATGTCTTTTAGTGAGCTTCATATCACAACCTAACACATTTACATTAATATTACACCTCAAAGTGTCCAAATCTAAGTTCCACAATAAACCTAATAACGACGTGTCACCTGAATGCCTAGTTGTGTGTTTACAAGCGACGTTACTTTCCCAATTTCGCAAATTTAAACAACCTTTCGTCTTAAGACCCTGAGCCTTTTCAATAAAACACTCTTCCTCAGTCACATCAAATACACCAGTAATACAATTGTCAACATAAAATGAGCATTTTAACTTTTCAATAATATCTGCATCAGGCTTGGAGTAATCGCGATTACGTAATCGTAATCGGCTGTAATCGATTACATTTTGACAAAATCGTAATCATAATCGTAATCTGACAGTGGCATCTTCTTATAATCATAATCGAAATTGTGTAATCCCGTAATCCCTTTTCTCCCGTAATTTTAATCGTAATCTTAAGGAAAAAATCCGTAATCTGCTGGTCCTATAATCGTGTAATCTTGACCTGCTGAAAGCTGAAATTTTTAGTTCTACCATTGAATAGAAGAGATAAGATTACAAGAAAAAGGATTCAAGCTGTGTACTGAGGCGACCTATCCTATCCTAAGTGGTTTGTAACCTACGGGCGATCATAATATAAAAGGTTCTGTGTGGCGGTCGCAGACCCTTGATGGCAGGACCATATAGTCTGCCAGAAACGCTTCTTGTCCTGCTTGTTGCGGTTTCTCAGAATTCTTAATTGCGGCTCCACTCTCCCCGGGGAATGGCTGCTGGAGAGCCCGAGAAAAAAGGGTCTAGATACAGGACTTCTGGATATGTCACTCGCATCGCCTTGGGGCTCTCAAGGGGGTCTCCTCGCGTCGTCCAGTTTCGGTTAAAAGAGCGGTAATCTGTCCGCAAGTCAAAAAGATTTCGGGGTAGATAAGAAAGGGGAAGCACAAATTACCCCTTCAAAACATATGCAAACGGTTGAGCAATAGGCGAGAGTCTGGAGCCGGCATGAAATGGACGCCCCATTTTCCCTTTCAATAATCGAAGCAGACTGCCCCCCGAAAATCTAGTGGAAAGAGAATGTCACGAAATGCCTTTTGGCGTTTGTCTCCTTTCTTTAACGGCGGAAGTGAAGAATTTTTCCAAAGAATATCACATTTACACATCAGCAATTTAGGACTAGGTGTTACATGATGCTCTATGCTTATGTATGAAATCTTAATCCTGGAAACGTGTGATTATTATTGTTTTTTTAAATATGTTCTTCGAATATTTAAAAAAATACATACATTTAAATCTTAAATTTATTTATATTTTAATGCTAATATTCTTTTTAATTAATAGGCATGTACAAGAAAAAGAGATTATGTTCAGACATTCTCATAATTGTTTTTTACATGCATGAATTCATATTTATGAATTACTTTAAACAGTTAATTATCTTTTCCTTCTTAGAATTACCTCAACTGAATTTTGTATTTCAGTTTAATCTTGTACGTTAAATTTGTATTGTAAAATTACTTCCCTTTATTTTTTTATTAAAACAGTTACATGGAAAAAAAAAATTCCCACAAGAAATCATATTAAAATATTATAGTCATTCATATTATAATTATTCTTCATATTACATTTTAACGATTACTAATTTTTTAAGAGTTATTTGAATGTTCATGTTCAAATTTTTTGAAATTATTCTAAAATGCAGCATTTATTTTCAAAGGATTATTTATCTCTTACACTATCTGAATATTTTGTTATCTCGTGCAATCCATACACCTCTTATAAGTGATTTCATACAGAATCATACAAAATTATTATTTACAGTAAATTAATTGGTGTTGTGTGAAATATACTACATTTTTAGAAATTGCGGCCAGCTAAAATTTTGATTGTATGCACACAAAATAACAATGAACC
The DNA here is from genome assembly GCA_038502835.1 of Octonoba sinensis. Taxonomy (NCBI): domain Eukaryota; kingdom Metazoa; phylum Arthropoda; class Arachnida; order Araneae; family Uloboridae; genus Octonoba; species Octonoba sinensis. The sequence continues at coordinate 115,136,598 of CM076598.1, read as the reverse complement.
AGGTAAATCACTTATGCATTATATACATTTAGTGCATCGTCTTTTTTTATATACAAAATATGATCAATGTAGTTATCCCTCACATGAATTTTAAAAGTTCGGAATGTGCCTTTCCTGATTTTATATATATATATATATTACAAATTTTTCATTTCTGCAACGACGTCATAATTCCAGAACTGTGATGTTGAAATTATTTCATTATAATTGCATTCATCATCATTTTAGTTATCTCTTATTAAATCAAAAATTTAATTAAAAATCATAACTTTTTGATTTATGACACTATTGTGAAAATGAGAGTTGTATGCATAATATCGGATAATTTTATGCTAATCTAATCGTAATCAAAATCGTAATCGGATGTCATAATCGTAATCGATTACATTTTTCAACGACTGTAATCGCTGCCGTAATCGTAATTACTTTTTGGCAAAGGATTACAATCGTAATCGTAATCATAATCTCTCAATTTCTCCCTTTGTAATCGTAATCGTAATCGATTACGTTTCTTTGTAATCGACTCCAAGCCTGATCTGCATATTTCAGAGGAGAATGATCCAAAAGATGCTTAATGGACGCATTAAGCAAAAACGGGCTTGACGAAAGACCGAAAACAACTCTACAATGTCTATATATTAGTTCCTCATTGTCAGAAGGATAAAAAAAGCGCAAAAAATTTTTATCTCCTTTTGCAATTCCCAACTGTAAAAATGCCTTCTCAATATCGGAACTTAAACTTATAGGGTACATTCTAAACCTGTCTATAATATCAGATATCAATTCTACAAGATTAGGACCCTTAATTAAACATTGATTCAAGGAACATTTCCCCCTCTCGCTTGCAGATGCGTCAAATACCGGCCTCATTTTTGTTGTTTCACTACTATCTTTAATAACGGGTCTATGCGAACGGGGAAAATGACAATTATCATTTAATTCATTTTCGGGAACTTTTTCAATAATGTTCCAATTTTCCCATTCATTGAAAATGCGTTGATATTCCTCTAATATCTTATCACTTTAACCGTTTTATCATTCGCACATGCCGCCCCCATGCTAAATCTGTTATCCGATAATTCTATACAATCATTTTTCCAAGGCAATTCCAATTCATACCTTCCCGTAGGTAGAATGGTTAACTTATCCTGAAAATTAATTAAATCTTCAACATATTTTTTATTTCTATCCCTAGAAATAATCGGATCATTAATACTCAAACATTCTAAATCCCATAGTTGTTTTAAACAACTGTTACTGACATGCATAGAAATCACTGTTAAAGCCTTTTCATCTCTATATTTAGAATCAAGTTTTCCCATTATTACCCATCCTAATTTAGTTTTACAAGCAGTTAATCCCGTGTCTAGTTGTACATGTTCCCCCGTTAACAATTTTCCGAGAACATCTGCACCTATCAGCAAATCAATTTCTTTTTCCTCACAAAAAGAATCAGTTAACTCAATATTTTTACTTTTTAACTCTTCTAGAATATGAAAATCACCGACATTTGGTACAAAACCGCAAATTTTTCCTTCAGAAAAAACCTCAAAAGAACATTTATAAGTACCTTTCAAGTCACCAACTGCTATAACAAAGACAGAATGAAGTAAAGGGGCAGTTTCCCTACCTCTAAACAACCCATGTACAATTCGTTCTTTACGAATAGGCTTTAACTGGAATTGCTTTATAATTCTTTCCGATAGATAAGATCTTTGAGACGCAGAATCTAGTAACGCTCTAACTTTTATTAGTTTACCTTTAAGGTTTACATTTACGTATAAAGTCTGCAAAAATACCCTTTCGCGGTTGCTATTATTTGACAGTGACACATCGACCTTTGGATCATTCTCCTTACACTTGAAAACATTCTCATTAAAATTAAGACACATTATCTTAAAGTGATTCTCATTGCACTTAAAACAATTTATATTTGCTCTACATTGACTTTTAAAATGACCGAATTTTAAACAAATAAAACAACATTTCTTATTAAAAATAATCTTTTCCTTATCTTTTAGACTCATTCCTTCGGCTTTAAAACATTTATAGCTCGGATGCTGTTTTTCACAGAAAATGCAGTGCGAAATTAACTTACCCTTGTTAAAATCACCAGTCGTAAAAAGCATAGATGTCGGAATTTCACTATGTCCCTCATTTACGTTACCGGTAAATTTTCCCGAAATGTTTGCGGTCTTTGCTCGTTTTGCAGGGGTACAACCGAATCCAGAGCGGGCCAGCTTTATCATTTCTTCAGATTCAACTTCATGTCGAAGAAAGCACATAAGTTTATTTAAACTTCTTTCCGAACTTTTAGAACTTCCATCAGAACTTCTATTCCTTTCCCACGCGCGTAATACCTTCTCTGGTAGACACGACTCCACAAGGGGACCGAGGAAATCAGCAAATTTCTCTTTTGTTTTTCCCAAACTCTCTAAAGCCATTAACTTTCCTTCAATGGCATCGTAAACTGAAGACAACTCAATGTTCGAATGACCGGACACCGCATTTTGCATTACGAGACTTAATAAATCTCGCACATAAATCTGAACAAGTAAATCATCCCGTCCAAATCTTTCTTTCAATTGTTCTATCGCCTTTGGATAATTTTCAGATGTTGGGGAAAAACTGTTCAAAAATTGTGCAGCCCGAGAATTTGGCACAACGCATTGCCATAGGTACTGAAACTTGTGTTCTAGCGCGATATCAGGATCATCATGAATCTTCGAAAATTGGCTCCAAAAACCCAGGTAGTCTCTTGCCTCTCCGGAAAACCTCTTGAACTCCAGCAAGGGTAGTTGAAATTTCCGACTCTGACGAGTAGCAAACTGCCGGCTTACTACCGAGTCATTATCATCTTCCGAACTCTTCATTAACACTGAAAGTTTATTCTCTATTCGCACTCTCAAGGTTACGAAAGTATCACGGTATGTCTCTGACTCGGCATAATCACTTAAGTATTGCGCCTCTTCTTGCAATTGTTCAAGTACACCTTGCTGTGTAGCATCCAACCTTTCGAATTTATCATGGAGTTGAGTTAATAGGATTTTCAACTTTTCGCCATCACAGACTTCCTTAATCAATTCATCTTCTACTGTCTTCTTAAACAAAGTAAACGCAATTCGTTGTCCTTTACGTTGACCTTTAAGCAACTCCATGTTTCACAGTTCCACAGAAACAAAAGATATCAAGTGCGGACGCCAAAAAAAACCTATGTTGCAAACTGTATCTCAACTGCAGGTGAGCTCATCTACCCGATGGGCGTTCCCTTGCATCGTGGAACATTCATTCCTTTAGTAGAGCAATAAAGAGTCCAAAGTACGTTAAAAATAACATAAAAACAGTTTATTGAAACATTTCAATCTGAACTACATAGCACTGCCCCGCTGACACTGCAAGGTTAGTATTTATACAACTTATTCGGTGTTGCCAACAACAAAATAGTAAAAGTTAACAAACACAAACATGAATAAATTATCAGAAACATGACACAAAACAAAATCTACAATATTTCCAAAATCGAATCGCAACACCCCATAGGTGTTAACGTTAATTTTCTTTTTGAACAGTTCAAATCGAAAATCGTTTCCCATTGATAGCTTCTTCCAATATGTTTGTTCAAAGGAACTTGAATCCTATGCCAAGAGTTTACACAATTTGCTTCATTTATGCCCCGCAAATGTTAAGATATTTTGAACTGTTCAAAATTAAACGAGAAATTGTTCAAATCAAAAATTAAAATATGGAAATGAGATGTCCTCGCCTACATCGAGATCTTTTGAATGCAAAAACAAAAAATCTTTCAAATCGCACAATTCCTTCAAAAGTTATTGCGGGGGGTGGGGCTGTCTGGAAAGACAGACCGACCAAACATCTCATCACCCTACTTTCAATTTTTTTTTTTCAATATTTTCTTAATTACCTAACTTAATTTTGATTTTTTTTTTATTTCTAACGATAATTTTACGATACATTAAACCTTCTTTCATTTTTTTCTTTTTACTTTTACGGGAAAGTAAGCTAAATATGGAGGAGTAAAAACAGAGAATCCAAAAATTCGCTTGACCAGAATGATCAGATTATCGCGAAAATATGGCACAGTTTCAATTTATCAATTGTAATTTCCTTCGATTGAGCAGTATATAAGTTGCTCAAAAACGAAAATCGAACAAAACAGAAACTGATATCGTCCTGCCGACTGCTTTGCGCGCTGGAGACCCTTGACTCTGCGCTATTCTGTTACTACACTCGCACATTCCCACATACACTTCAAAATAAATTTCCCAGACTTCCATTGACCACTTGAAATACTATTTCACCAGTACTTTTTACAAATAATGTTATTAAAACAGCCTCATCTACACAGCCCTTAACTCTCTTTTAATTTTTAAAAGTTTTATTTTTAATTTTTAGAATAATATGATTTTAAAAATTGTTGTAATTGTTAGAAAGTCACTACATATTAGAATATCTGTCCATCATATAAGAAAGTGCATTAAAGGTTTAATTTATTGAAGCAATTTACAAACTGGTATTTTCATTCAATATATTGGCGAAATGCATCGGGAATTTTAGAATCAATATTGAAATGGCAAATATTTTCTCCAAACCCAACACATTTTTTTTAACTCCAACGTAAATAAGACATCATTAACCTACATATATTTCGGATTTATGAGGTACCGTTCTTCAGTAAGGAGGTAACTTCGCTTCCTCAGGCCTATTAAAATCGGACTTACGCAAGAGATATGATAGCCTATTTAGTATGCATAGATTTAATTTTTTTTAAACCCTTTGCACTCCGCAGTCCCCTCTCAGGGGGCATTCAAGTTTATTAGTGATTACGGGGAATTGAGTTATTTCAGCGCAACTTTTTGAGACATGCATGTTTCCCTGAAGTTTTATCTTAATACAGCTAATCATTTTGTGAAAGTTTAACATGAATGATTAGGAATTTTACGAAGAGTACTGACGTAAAAAAACGTAAAGGGATCCGATAAAAATATGCTAAACAGACCTCTGAAAGTAGATCATCTATATATATATTTCAGTTAACGTGGACCAGTTACGATTAAATTTTGCGATACGATACGATACTGACATCATGCAAAAACCAAGCTATGGTAAAACTATTTTTAAAAATTTGTTTAATGATTACAAGGAGACGGAACATAATATTTGTATTTATTATCGCAACTGACAGGGCCTTAATAAATTTATTTCTTTTTCTTACAAAGTATTTCCATTCATAACTCAATTTTTAATTTCAAATTCTTAGGAGTGGCAACACCTTAGTTTGTTTATATTGTCGATCATGTTTATATCTAAGCCAAGCGATCTTTTCTTAAGCCTTTCGAATTTTGCAGCGTTTTTACGATCGCAGATGTTCTGCGGGGCTCCAGCTAGTAACTAATTAGAATATTCCGTGTTTTATTGTTTAATCTAGGGGTCTTCAACCCGTGGCCCGCCGAAGATATTTTAGTGGCCCGCCAAACCTTTGCAATAAGTTAAAAACGAAAATGTGAAAAAAAAAAAAAATAAATAAATAAAATAATAAAAAGGATACTAAAACGGTCGATTGCTACAACACAGTTTAAAAAGGAAAAAAAAAAAGACACTTCACATATGCGCTAAGGAGCAAACAGTATGGAGAGAAAAACTTGCATATAGTAAAACCCCGCAAATCCGAACTAATTGGGGCTGCAGCCTGTTCGGATTTCAATTTGTTCGGATTAGCCGAAAACTATTCATAACACAATAAATGAACCCTCATTACGGTATAGGACTTAACCCTACACTGCGCAATTTTTTCTTCTTTGTAAAACATTTTTTGTTTGTTTGTTTGTGCTAATTATAAGTGGAAAACATACTTAAAAAATTCTTATTTAATTCGGAAAAATAGAATTCGAGAAAATTTGACATGTTGTTTAAAAACAAAAATGCGCATTTAGGGGTAACAATATTTTTTTATATAATTATTTTAATAAATGAAAAAAAATCAATAATAAATAGGTATGCATTATAGTCATAAAATAGCACTAAAATAGTAATACGCAGCAGCCACGCCAAATGAAGTCATGTTTATCCGACGCTGGCGCGCAATTGCCTCTGCTGGAAGGTTTTCGTCACTTCGACAATTTAAGTTAACTGACTTTAAGTGAAATTGATAATTTGTGAGTTTGTATTGTTATAGTAATTGTTTTATAAATTTAAAAAGTAATAGTTTTTAATTTTTTTTTGTGACAAAATAAATAAGATTCACTTTTTTGCGTGTGTTTTTCAAATTTATATTTGTTAAAAATAACTCGTTCGGATTTCCCGGGATTTCGGATTTTCGGGGTTCGGATTTGCGAGGTTTTACTGTATTTCTTGTTTAGAAACTGACTCGTCATTTAGGAGACTCTGCGGGACGGGCTTTGAGAATCCCATTAATTCATACAGCTCGTATGTATTTTGTTGGTTCTTCGGGACTTTTATACAACCATATATCCCCTCCTCCCCAATAGAAACCTTTGAGACATTGCAGGAAATTCCTCACCGTTAGGAAAAGGTTCATGTAAGGTATAACGAGAATATACCCTTTTACCTCCGTCCCCCTTCTCTCCACCGACCTCGAAAATTCAAAACGATTGTCTTGTTCAAAACTGTGGAGGGAGGGAAAGAAAGAAATGGAAGTTTATTTCTCCAACCAATGTTGCCAGGTTTCAAGAATGAAAACCGCACAGCCCGCAACAAAAGCCAGTCCCAAAACAGGCCAATCAATTTTATGACTGTTATTCCTCATCCCCCCTCGCCCGAAAAATTTTATTAATTTGGATGTTAAGAAAATAAATAAAAAAAACCACGCCCATATAAATATATATATAAAACAATGCCTAAGAATCCCATTAAGACTGAAGTGAGAATTTCTCCAGTAGAGTGAGACTTTTTTGTTTTTCAAATATTGTCAAGGGAATTTTGTAGTATCATTATGTACCCATATCACTATCAATCTGTTTCAAAAATAAGTACGTACAGAGTTGTTGATTTGATTTCTATTGAACTTTATTTATTTATTCATTTTTTAATTAAAAAACACAAAATACTAGCCCCCCCCCCCCCCAATTTATAAAAAGATTGCCCAAACCTTCCACATAAAAGCAATTCTATTCCTGTAATCTTCCTCCCAAATTTTAAATTTTCTTCTTGACGCTACTTATTCGGCAGATGTGCGAGCCCATGGGTGATTCTGATGCCGAATTTTTCGAAAATTTTAGCGAGCCTGTTCCGAAATGAAACAAAATCAGTTTTCCTAAAATTTTGCAATCTATTAATTTTAAGATTTTTCTAACAAATAAAAAATATCTGATTTTTCTTTCAACCTTGAGGCAAGCAACATATTTTGTACTTTGAAAAACTTGCAATAGTGTTTCTGAAAAAAATTGACTTCTGGTCTTGTATTAGGGATGTTTCATTTAATTTGGACTTTTAAGAGTCGTTTGAGAGGGCAGACGCGTGGCTCTTCGGCATGGGCGTTAGTAAGAAGGGGAGGGGGTAGCTGCCTCCGGGGTTTAATAAAAAATGCTTATTTTGTTCTTTATGAGTAAAAATGCTACGAGTATCTTTATTAGTAAAAGCATTTAAATTTTAAAAAGTTTTTGTTTGCTTTTTTTCCCTAATATTTTTGCAATCCCAAATGCATCTTCAAATGCCTCAAAATGCACCAGTTTGCAGAAAGTTTTCAAAATTTTCCCGGGGGAGAAAACCCCGGACCCCTTCGACTGTCAGAATTTCATACCTCCAGTTTAGGAGGGACTCTTCCTATGGCTCTACCTCCTAATCTAGAGCTAAAAGGGCCAAGCCGTAGAAACTTTAACGATAGTTTTATGGGTTTATCAATGGCCCACAAGTGAAAAATCCTCAAAAATGGCCAGCACATAAAAGTTTATGAAATATGAACAATAATTGGATGGAGGGGTGGGGGAGAGATTTTTAAGTTTTGCCCACCCAAGATCCGGTACTGGGGGAGAGACGCTTAATAGTTTTTTTTTTTTTTTTTTTTCAGTTCGTTGTGTGAAGTTAAAAATTATTTTTAACTGAGAATCACTTATAGTGTGGTCTGCCGAACTTCTCGAGTTAATGGATGTGGCCCTCGGACGAAAAAGGTTGAAGACCCCTTAGTTTAATCATAACAATTGGTTATTATAAAGATGAACTTAATTGCAGAAAACGCTTTTAAAATTAAATAATGTTTCATATTTTCAATAAAAAATGTCGGCTTTTTTGGCATTACCAAATTCTGGTGCAAGGCAAAATTAAATGCCTTAAGGGGACTTGGCACCTTTCAAATGTAGAAAATGGCTGAAAATAACGATTTTTCAATTTTTTGCTTAAAATGTGGTTTGACTCTCCTAGTATATCTGAGCGAAGTTTTGAAGCGATACAACCAATATAAATGTAGTTAAGAAGTAAGAGAACTCAAATATTTCTGATGTTTTAGTAGGATTTTGTATTCTTTAAACTGCGTTTTCTCGGTTTGTGTGTTTTCGCCATATTGTAGTACTTAAAATGCGAAAACTTCTACATATATTCATGTAGCAACTTGAAATTTTTTGTGTGTGTTCGATATGATGTGCTTGATAAAATTAGGGATATAATTTGCTATATATTTTCAAAAAAAAAAATTTTTTAAATGAAAATGTAACAAAAGTCGCTTTTTTTTTCTGTGTTCTACCATCGATGTAACTTTAAAAACTTTTTTCTCAAAAACTAATTAATTAATAGCAAAACCCATCCCTAAAATTGTAAACCACACTATAATAAGTACTTTAAAAAAATTTGGTAAAAAAAAGTAAAGAAATGAAAAACAAGAAGGAAATTTAAAATTGTTAAATAATTTTTAAAAAATTAAATTTAAAAATTTTCTGTTAGTTGAATAGGGAAGTTTCCACCTACAGAATCTTCCTATTTTGATGCTTAGATATTGTGAAGACTGTTATAAAACTCAAGAATTCACCCATGCCGAACAAAGAAAATTGAACATTGATTTTTAATTAATTTTTAAAAATCCCATCCACAAAAAACGAGGCGGAGCTTAATACGTCACTGTCTGACGTCAGCGGGCACCTCGCGCCTCGAACTCCTCGTATTTTGCAGCGTTCATTCAACGATTCATTTAACTAAACGTGCATCCATTTAATTAAACTACTGTCTATTTTTTATCTTTTTCTTATTCATCATGGACTGTAGGATCCCTTTTAGACAACAAGTTTTTGATTACCCATTTCCGAGTTAAAATTCGTTTTATTTATTCAGTTACGTGTATTTTTGTTGCTTGGCGACTTTTTGGTAATGTTTTGGTAACCCCAGTGCAGTTCATCATGCTATTTAGTGTAGCGCATATTACTTAGCTTATCGCTTTCTTGGCAATTAATCTTATATTTTTGAAATGAAGAATATTATTATGCTCCCCCCCCCCCCCCCCAAAGGATTTCCGATGTTTAATTTTTTTTACTTAAAGAAAATTCCGTTTTTTTACTTGCGGTTCAAGTGTGGAACTCAAAAAAAAAACATTGGTGAGGTTTTTGAATTGATCATGTGTTTCCTTTTAATGTGAAAAATAACCTGCAAACAATGGCGTAGCTGGACCTGGATTTCGGGGGGGGGGAGGGGGGTTCTTCGGGAGAAGTCTGCTAATTTCATTGTTTTCCAAGAAAAATTGGTCCAATTCTAGACAATCTTTACCATTTCAGGGGGGGTTGGGTTATTCCCAAAACCACCCCCTTATCTACGCTAGTGCCTGCAAATTAGCATAGAAAAAGCATTAAGCCAAACGATGTTGCAACTTTTATTGACTTTAAAATGCAGGTAGTGCAGTTAAATGCCATACAGAATCTTTTCAATTTCATTTCCCAATCGTGGTATATCATGTTTAACTTTATATATTTCTGTTTAAGTCTGGAATCCCTTAAAATGCTTTCAAAAATTTCTTTTAAAAAGGGGGATTATAAATATTATATTTAAATTCATTCTATTATTTTGAAAAATATTTTAGTCCTTGTTTAATCTTTCAAAAATTATACAGAGAAATGGGTGTTCATAAATAATGTCACGCTTTTTTCCCATATATTTGACCCCCCCCCCCCTTTGTCACAATGTCACACTTCAGCGGGCCCCCTTTATCACATGTCACGCTATGTTGCGTAACGCATGATGCCATACTTCTTGTTACCCCCTCCCTCCCTTGTCACACTGTTTTCACAATTTCAAGAACCCCCCCTCCCCCCTCGAAGCGTGACATCATTTATGAATGATCCCGAAGGTAATTATGATATTTTTAATAAATAGCTCTTGCAGAGAAGAATATATATGGTGATTCAGCTGTTGGATATGTACAACTAAAAAGGACAGCAGGAATTAGCACAGTCAAAAGTCGTGTATGTCCTGGGCACAAATTAAAGAGTCCTAACCAAGTTGTTATGGTAGTCAAAGAAGCAAAAAAATAAAATTGAATCAGCTGAGAGTTGCACTGCTGCCAAAGAATAATGTGTATTTCCTACTTGCAATAATACAAATTTCAATTTACCTAAATTTTTCGATGTCTTGAATCAAGTTATTTATGTATACTTTCATTACTTTTTAATGTAATTTTATCCCTTGAACAGGAAAATTTTCTTTCTCGTTTTCGATAACTCAAAATATTTTCTACACTCCAAGGCCGTATCCAGAAGCGGGAAAGGCGGGGGTTTCCCGAAAATGTTCGCAATGAAGCATATATTCCTCCCTGAAACTTTTCTTAACACAAGTGTGTCCAAGTTACCCCCCCCCCCCCCCGAAAAAAATTCTGGATATGGCTTTGCTGCACTCAAATTATTTCTTTCCGGTTCTGTGTTATTTCCATTGTATTGTAATTAATCAGCTCGTGTTGTTCTTACACTAATATCATTTAAATTTTAAGATAAAAATAATCCTAAGGGCCTTAATTATGCCATTTTTCTGTTATATGTATTATATATATGTATATATATTTATTTATTTATTTGTGTTTTGAAAACTATTAGGCACGAACGAAACCGGTACTGTAATTTTTAAGTAGATATGTTGTTATGTCTTAGTTGTACTTACAGAAATGATCTTCACAGCAATGAAAATTCGACTTCATAGAAACATCGCTTCTGCATTTAAATAGCCACGCTTTTCGAACTTTAGTTAGGGTCCCTTGGAACATTAATGAAGCGTTTGCCTGTAGTTTTTTTAGTCGTTGATGTGCATCCAGGTACAAAACAATACTTGTAATTAGTATTTGACATATTGATCGAACGCAAATGTAAGAAAGAGCACAACGACAAAAGTATAACACAAAGAAACATGAAATCCCCTCGTACATATATATATTCAGAAAGAATATCTTGTATCCACATAAAATGCTTCAATTTAGCAACTAATAAATTAATAATAATAGAGTCTGTTCGACGAATTCATTCTAAAAAAATCTTTTACGCAATGAATATTTAATTTAATATATAATTTTAATAGTTTATCTTTTAATTACCCCCCCCCCCCTGCACGAGAAAAAAACGCTAAATAAAGCTCCCTTTTTATATTTAGTTTATCAAAAATCAACGGTGCAGCAAAACATTTGCTGGAGAAAACGCAAATTAAATCCCCGGGATTCGAACCACGGTCGAAGGGAGTACAAGCTTTCTTCCCTAACCATTCGGCCATCTTCACTACGTTAAGCGGGTCTATGTATCAATAAATGTTTCTTTCCAACAGGTAAACTTCATTATAGATGAGATTTTAGTTTTTAATTACATCCAAACTCATTTTTGGCTAAATTTATTGTATATTGGCGAAATTCATTTTATTTTCTGCAAAAATTAAAACATAAACAAGATTCAGAAGCTCAAATTATGCGTTCGCTCATTCGCAAACAGTTCGGCAATCCGATGTATAAAATTTTTGATTTACGAGTGTATGTGTTTTATTTAGTAACCACTTGCTTAGGCCACTGTTTTTTAATTCTTTTGTTATATACATGCAGATTTAAACTTGTAAATCTTTTTATCCAAATAGATGAGCTCCAAACGGCTTCGCTCCCACATGGCTCGCTTGTGAATGGCTGGCTGGCTTTACGCTCGCCAAGCTATATACGTCATCCAACCTGTGACGCAAATCATGCCCGATGCGCAGAAAGTTTTTTTCGCGATCCCTGACTGCGCATGAATTAAAAAAATTATTTAAAAAATAAACACTAATCGTATAACAAAATTTTTTGCACAGATGGTGTGAAAATATGTTATTCTGTAGATTAAAAATAAAATTAGAAAATCGAAAACTTCCCTATTTTGATTTTTCATGTGAAAATCATTTTGTTGAACAATAGCACATAATATTATACAAATGAAATAGGTAAAAGTTCTTAAATTTAAAAAAAAATTGTCAAAGGGTTACCACCAGTTAAGTCCCCTTAACTGGTGGTATTAATTAAAAAAAGAAATATACAGTAAGCTGAAAGTGCTGTTTGAAACTGAGAATATTGAGAGATATGAAGCATAACAGGATATTATATATATTTATTGTGTGTTCAATCTTAAAGCTCAGTATGTATAGTAGTCGAAGCGTTGTTATTCGGTGAAACTGCGTTTCGTGCCATCACTATTTAAATTATTGAACAGCTTGTTTGTAAGCTCTTAAGGCAGTAATTAAATAATTTTAAAAAGCTATTCACTTATGGCACCGCCTTAACTCTTTATTTACTCGTTTGACTTATCAGTCTTCACAGTCTTATATTCTGTAATATATTTTAAAGACTTTTAAAACCTTAAAAATAACTAAGCTTAACTGGACTAAGTCCATTTTTTTGCAATTCGTTCTTCAATTGTTGTAAAACAAATGTGGTATAGTTCGATTCTAACCTAAGCTTGGTATTGACAAAAATTTATTATAAAAATTCAGTAAATATAGAGTTACAGTGCGGGCATAATATGCATAAATTATATACATTCAATGAAGATAAACATTCATGGACGCACATAAGGCATTTTACAAAGTAACGTCTGCCAGCGTTTTTTTTTTTTTCTTTTTACCTTACTGAAGTAAAAAATTGTACATTCAACGCAATAGCTCTTCGAAAAAAAAAAAAGAAAAAATGCGTGCAATGTTTCTGAAAGTTCCTTCTGGATTCTCCTTAGATGATGAGGAAAAACTTGAGAACCAAAAAACACTGGAAAGATTTAAAGTCCTTACACCTTCCGTCTGGGGTCCCCATTTATTATTCAAATATCTCCACCCACACAGAAGTGTCCCTTCCGTTGGCAGATTCCTGACAGTAGAGGATGATGAAATGGAGTTTACTCTACACGCATTATTAGAAAAACGTGAGCGGGATTAGCGATGCCCACTCCTTACGCATCTCCGCCTTATGGTATCACTCGGGGGCCTTGTACAGAGCCAGTGGCTCATACATGCGAGTACAAATTAAAGTTAATGTTCAAGGTATGGCAAGGAAAAACTTGAACACGAAATATTTTAAAATAATTTCTAAGAATAAGAAAGGGAAAAAACACAACCAGTATTCTACCTTCGTAACAGAGAAAGACAAGTTCCAAAAAGTTCACTTTTGGCTATGAGCATCTTTCTGAATATTTTTCTCGAACTTTTTCAAAAATAAGTTAGTTATTAGTTGGTTATTATATTAGCAATAAATACTTCCATTGCATTCTTACTTAGTTAAATCTAAGATGTTTATAACTACTCTATGACTCTAATAAATGTTCCTTAGAGGAAGGTAAAATGTTAAATAAAAAAAATTGAAAGATTTTCCCTTTCTTGTTTAGGAGGAAACTACTATAAATGTGTGACGGGCAGTGAGGACGAACGGACGCCAAAACTAGAAAGGAGAAATTTCTTTTTCTCTCCCCCCCCCCCCCCTTTAAAAAACACACACACATCAAGAGCCAAGAAAATTAAAATATGGCTACGTTTAGCTAGAAAGAATTTTTTAAACTTCAGAAGTGGTAACGACCCCGCTGTTGCACCTTTTCCTCGTGAGCAAATGCCCATTTTATCCTGTTTTGAATTTTTCTGTCCTTTTGGAAAAACAAACAGGTCACGGTTTGATTTTTAAAAAAATACTATTTTCTGTCTTTTTTAAATATCGGGATCGAAACGAAGAAAAGGGATAATTAGTAAAACATTTCATTTAAAAAATGCCAACCCATTGACCATTAGGTCATTAAGCTACGATCAACGAGCTCACAATATTTTTCAAGTCAAATTAATTAGCGCAAAACACTCCTCCAGATGAGCATCAATCATTGGTTGTCGATAAATACACAAAACGCAATCAAACGAATTATTTGAAACGATACAAATACGCGCCAAGACAGTCATGTCCAGTCAAAACTTGATTAGGAAAACGCAAATATGCACCGTTCATCAAAACCTAAAAAAACATGGCTATCGTTTGGTTGGGATATATTGAACTTCGCTTAACAACCCCATTTGGTTAGAATATATTGCAGCTGATTCCTTCTATGAACTAAGAAGGAACAGGTCTCGTTAACGCAAAATATAGTATAAGACAAATATATAAAAATAAGCAACGGGTGAAATTATTTGTCCGGATATAGTGTCGATTAGATATTATGTCAAAACTAATATCGGGCAGATAAAGTTTTTTTAAAAATTATGAGCATAAATAATGGTTATACCTGAAAACATCGACAACAAAAACACCACATGTAAAAATCATATGAGAGAAAAACATAACTGACAAGAACAATGTCAAATTCAAAGTTTACAGTAAAATTTTTATAAAATAATTTAAAATGGAATTTTCAAATCGTTGCTTAGTACAGCATCAGTCAATGTGCCAGATTAAAGCATAAAATGTGGAAACTAGACGAGGTTTTCTGAAACTTGCTAAGTAAAATATAACTTTATAAGATGATTAAGATTTCGGCGATTAAGCGAAACTAAAATAAGGGAAAAAAAGAAAAGGTAGCAACTAAAAATTGTTAACACAATGACTAGGGTCATACGAAACAAAACGAATAAGCAAAGCTGATTAAAAAGTATTAGCTAAAAAGGACCAAACAAAAACGTAGATGAAGTACTTCAGATCGTCACTTATTGGAAAAAAAAAATCTAATATATTATAGTATATATTTTTGCGACATGCTCATTGCTTGTAAAAACAAAGATGATTACAGTAGTTCTTTGAGTTATAATTAGATCTTAATATTTAATTGAATTGTTAATTTCCTTAAATTGCTCACATTGTTAAAATTTGGAATAGGTACTTCTAATACATAAAAGAAATTCATACCGGAAGTAGCATGCCTTCAATTGTATTTGAGTTCTTCGCAGTATATGTGATCCCAATTATAATAAGTAGACCCTTTAAAATTACAATACCTTTATAGCTTTTAGTAACAAGGCTAGTCCAAAAGTAAATTTCATTTCCCTAAAACGATTTCGCGCACACGCTGGATTGGGGGCTACGGTGCGATGGTGGAGGGGGTCGATGCAGACAAAAGTACTAAACAGCCTATAATTAGAACGGTCTTTCATTTTGATTTTTCAAGAAAGCAAAGCAACGCTAACGGCTCTAATGAGACGCACCGAGGCAGGTTGTTCCACCTGTTGGATGCGATGCGGGTCACGCTAAAACAACGAGATAAATGAGTGGCCCCGTCATATCCTGGACGGGGTCTGCAGGGGTTATCGGGGGTCAGGCCCTGGGCGGCGGATAGAGCACGGTTCTGGGGGCGGCAGGTGCCCGCTTCTATAAAAGGGGGCCGACAACAAGTGCGATCCATAACTCGTAGGATCATTCTCCATAGCAGAGGTCCATTTGCTGCCGATGAGAAATCCATCGCCCAACTTGCTCAGTTTTAAACGCAAGATTAAAAATGACCAAAGGAGTAAAGTTGCATAAGCAAGAGTTAGAAAACTACAAGGAATTTAATAAGAAGACTTGGAACACATTTTCATTTTATAAAATAGCTAGAATCTAAATTAACCGATAACTGATTTGTATGTATTTCTACAGAAACATTTTTCATACGATTCCGCAAACTTGAACCCCCCCCCCCCCCCAGATCTTACTATTATGTTACCATAAATGCACGCTAAAAATTATTCATATTTCGAATATCGAGCAGCAATTGTAGAAGGCCTCTAAAATGGCGTTTCAACGTAAAGATTGAGAACATGATTTACCAAGTTTCGGTATCAATAAGAGTTTTTTTTTTTTTTCTAATACGAATATATTTTGAAGTAAAAAAAAACAAAGCAGTATTTTATTAAATTAACAAAAAATCTTTAAAAATTTTAAAACATCTCATTTTTTAAGAAATTTCTAAGTTTTAGCCACATAATTTCTGCAGTTAATTCAATTCAATTCATATATTATTTAAATAGAACTGCAAGGCCTTTTCCGTTAAGCATTATCATTTTTAATACTGTCGACCCCGCTTAAACGAATATCAGCGGTTCTAATCCCTATTAGTCGACAGGGGGGAGGAGGAGGTTGCGATTACACGGGGAAACAAAATGTATAAATACAACGTAATAAATTAACACATTTCCCTTTTGCTTAATCAATAAGAAATAGTAACTCATAATAATTAATTATTAATTGTAAAAAACATGAAGTAAACTGAATAAACAACAAAATGAAGTAATAAAATCCTTATACCCTTATAATAAACCCGATTATTAGAAAGACCGAAAGGAAACAAAATGTGTGCTTTTTCCTCAGATGTTCTAATTATAAGGCGGACTCTTGAATTGTATAAAAAGGCGTGAAAACAAGTTTTCATATTTACACATTTAGAAAATTATTAATGTATGCACTTTGATATTATGATACAATCAAAACGGAAGCAATCGTTTTGAAAAGGGGGTGAATTACGCTCGTTTTCATTGTACTTGGATTCCACATGAGGCACCTAGAGTCAAAAGGGTGTAAGTGACAAAATTGAAAATTTGGAGCTAGTTAGCGCCCAAATGACACAAAATCAATTCTTACTGCAATATGAGGGAAATTATTCCATTAAACATGAAACTTTAACATTGAGTTACGGGGAAATTTTCGATCGCAAAAGGTTTTACTCTTTTAAGCGATATAATTCATTTATTCGTTATCCGATTAAGCGGAGCCGTCAGTATTTACGACACGAAAGTTAAGAAACAGAGCGACAATAACAAACGTTTATTCCTGATAACTCATTTCCCTGCATAATTGAAGAAATAAAAACAACAGTCTATTTGACTTTTGACTGATTTGCTGAGTGACATTTTAAATGGTAATTGTTTAACAAATATTATTTCAAGAACTCCTCTTAAATCTTCATGCCGATGCGATTTACTTTAAGATATTTAATAATTAATAACGTTTATCAAATAAAATTTTTCAAAAAAGAAAGAAAAAAAAAGTTTTAATTTTTGAATACTAACGCCGCAAATATAAAATAATTTTACACCTATCGCTGAATCGAAATCTTGAAAATTATTTTCACATCAACATCAACAAAATTATCAGTTCTACAACTGGCCTAATAGAAATGTATGGATATGGGGGCTAACCTTAAGTGGTCCAACAAATAATCCGGTGTCAAATTCACGAAATTTCTGGAAATGCCCTAAAAATTGCATTTTACCACTTTTCTCTCACTTCCAACGAAGAGAACCCCCCTAAAAAGTGCACGTGGGCTGACACGCTTCAGGCACATGCCCGCGTGACTAACGACTCGGTTTTACAATCACGAAATCGCCCCAAGCTTACTCATAAATACTAGGGTTGGAAAGCAAAATTACTCTTCAGAATACAATGGAGATCATCTATGAAATAGATAAATAATAAGCTAAAGAAATATTCATTCTAATTGTAGTAACTGTATGTACCCACACTCTTACACTACGTCTTAACGACAGCAATGTGTTTGATAATACATTTTTAATGAATGTTTCATCTTACACACGACTTGATTAGTTAATCTGTTGCTTCCTCACTCTTTTAAGATTTTCTTACCAATAATTCAAACGTCGACTCTTAGTCGATGTAATTGTAATAACATACGTTTCTCTGTAAATGGGTTATTTGTCAACCCTTTCAGCCCCAGTGATGCCATTTAGAATCATCATATTCATTAGTATTTTTTTCGACAACTAAACCTTCCTCTGATAGGAAATTAACGTCATTAAATTTTTCACATTTTCCTCTTTTCTCATGTTTAAATGTTACTAATAGCAGGGGCGTCTAGGCGGGGTGTCAGACATGGTTGATTCATGTGGCCCAGTTCGGCATCGATGTAGTTCAGAGGGTAAAATCTTTCTGTGGCTAAGATGCAAACGTAATGGGGGCGGGGGAGCTGCGATGAAGCCGACATGGGGCCCGTCTTGGCTCTCGGCGGCCCTGACTGATAGAGGACAATATGATCGATTTACTTTTCGAAAAATTGCTTTTTGAAACTTCATTTTGTTCAGCAAAGTATGTCAAAATAAAATCAATTTTAACATGAAATTATAAGCACAATTTCACTCTTAGTATTTTTTAAGATGTTAAAATATTTTATTTGAGCTGTGTTTGAGATATTACTTGTAAAATTTGGTCTTTTAGTTTTATGTTCTCTGAAATACTATAATTCCAACTGACATCAACTAGGATTGATGAACACAAGTAGCAGATCGCGGGGGTACTTTTCGCCACCAGACCCCTACCTGTTAGCCGAGGCCTTAGGATTGCTTACGCACGGGGAGAGGTAGTGGGGTCTACGGATTTTACATGCACATATCCCCAAGTATACATGGGGGTCTTCAGTGGGTATCGAACGCGCGACCTTCCAGGTGGAAGTCCGACGTGCTAACCACTAGGCTACCACGGCCCCATCGCGGGGGTACTGGAACACAAGCAGCGCTGCGGTGTCGAGGTGCCGCGGCGCTCCCCATCCCTGAGAGCACCGCTCTCAGGGATGGGCTAGTACTAGCAGTACTAGCAGGCTGTTATATTCCAAATGTTTAGCAGGATCACCAACTTTCAGCCTGGTAGTCCTCTTAGGTCATGTATAAATAAATGAAACAGTCTCTATTTTCTGTAATCGGCGAAATTTTGTATATCGTTTTCAACCTCATTATCTGTATAAAACTGCTTTGTCTCAAAAATTCAGAAGACATTTCCTTAAAGAGGAAAGTGAGCTCTTTCTAATGATATAAAGGAAAACCAAATTCGAGTGATCCCTTTTGAGGTATGGCTCTTTGAAAATGAGGTAAAATTGAGGCGTGAAATTTTTAACTGAATTTTGAACCAGCATAACTCAGCAGTTAATTGAGCAATTACGATGCCACTTGCGCACCTTTATGACATACCAGTAGGGTTCACATGATGAAAGAATCCAGTTCAAAAAATATTTCAATCGACAGATACAAGGCACAAAGTGTAGTCAAAATCCGCCACATTGGTACAAATGAGCTACTTTGGCAGCAAAATGTGAAAAATCAAAAATACATTAAGCTTTCGTTGTATTAGTAGGCTGTTATATCCCAAATGTTTAGCAGGATCACCAAGTTTCACTGTGTTAGTCCTCTTAGGTCATGATCAATAAGAACACAAAGTTGACAACTTAGTCATTTCAGTTGTGACTAGAAAAAAGGTGCCATTACAAAACCATGGCTAGTGGCCCAACTAAAAAAAAAAAAAATACAACTTACGGAACTGTAACTTGACAAGGCTCCATCTAACACATATATGCACATGCCATTAAAATTTCATCAAAATCGGAAGGAAAGGGGTCGAGTGGGGAATGTACCGAAATTTGGCCCATTTGAGATAGAATGACCCAATTGTTTTCAAATTATGTGCTTTGCAAACCGAGAGGGTGGAGGGGGAAGAGAAGCTATCTTAAATTTGGTTTTCGACGTTTTTTTTTTTTTTTTTTTTCAAGCAAAAAAAAAGTGAAATTTGAAAAAAGATCGCATAGAGTCATTCCATTTCAAATCAGGCAGGCAGGTCTGAAATTTGCCACATGACCCTCACAGATGTTTTTGAAAAAATTACAGTAGTTACAACTAAGGGACATATAAAATATCCCAAAAGGATTTCGCAAAAAAAAAATTTATTTCTCCAGTTACAGACGTTTAAAATTTGGGACAAAGTTCGCCGTTTTCAGAAAATCAGCAAAACACTCACTTTTAAAATGGCCACTGTTTCAAAAGTTTTTAACCGATTCGAATGATTTTTTTTCTATAAATAATGAAGGGATGGTATTTTATTTAGACACTTATTTTTAAAATTTAGTTCGCTTCATTGATAAAGAAAAAAAAGTTTCTGAAGTGAAAAAATAGTGTTTGTTCCGTCTTCATGATTTTTTTTTCTTATGAAAGAAATTTATTTTTGACAAAACAGAGGTGGCGATCTAAAGTGCTGTTATGGAAGTTTTGTATCAAATTTTATTGTAAGCATGAGACGCATATCCTCTCAGAATTTAAATTTTGAATTTTGAAAATGTTCAACAATTACGATTTTTGAAGTGTGATTACTCAAAAAAGCCATTTTTTAAAAATCTGAAAATCTGCTCATTTGTTGCCCTTAAAGTTCTTAATGAGCTGCTATCAATTATATTGTGTATTTTTGCCCCAGATATTTTATATGATTTTTCAAAAATGGCCTGTTGTGCGTTACCCAAAAAAGCCAGAAATTCAAACTTGTTCTTATTTAATCACTTTAATATAATATATTTTATCAATATTTATTAAGAAATATACTGTATTGTTACACAATTACTACAGATAAATTGTACTTAACCTTCTTAGAACTTAAATAGCTCCTAGCACAAAGCGTAGCTACTGTGATTTAATGCATGTTATTCTGTTCAATCCAATTACTAGTTTCAAACTCACACGCTTTATATCAAATACCAAGCAGGCTTGGAGTAATCGCGATTACGTAATCGTAATCGGCTGTAATCGATTACATTTTGACAAAATCGTAATCATAATCGTAATCTGACAGTGGCATCTTCTTATAATCATAATCGAAATTGTGTAATCCCGTAATCCCTTTTCTCCCGTAATTTTAATCGTAATCTTAAGGAAAAAATCCGTAATCTGCTGGTCCTATAATCGTGTAATCTTGACCTGCTGAAAGCTGAAATTTTTAGTTCTACCATTGAATAGAAGAGATAAGATTACAAGAAAAAGGATTCAAGCTGTGTACTGAGGCGACCTATCCTATCCTAAGTGGTTTGTAACCTACGGGCGATCATAATATAAAAGGTTCTGTGTGGCGGTCGCAGACCCTTGATGGCAGGACCATATAGTCTGCCAGAAACGCTTCTTGTCCTGCTTGTTGCGGTTTCTCAGAATTCTTAATTGCGGCTCCACTCTCCCCGGGGAATGGCTGCTGGAGAGCCCGAGAAAAAAGGGTCTAGATACAGGACTTCTGGATATGTCACTCGCATCGCCTTGGGGCTCTCAAGGGGGTCTCCTCGCGTCGTCCAGTTTCGGTTAAAAGAGCGGTAATCTGTCCGCAAGTCAAAAAGATTTCGGGGTAGATAAGAAAGGGGAAGCACAAATTACCCCTTCAAAACATATGCAAACGGTTGAGCAATAGGCGAGAGTCTGGAGCCGGCATGAAATGGACGCCCCATTTTCCCTTTCAATAATCGAAGCAGACTGCCCCCCGAAAATCTAGTGGAAAGAGAATGTCACGAAATGCCTTTTGGCGTTTGTCTCCTTTCTTTAACGGCGGAAGTGAAGAATTTTTCCAAAGAATATCACATTTACACATCAGCAATTTAGGACTAGGTGTTACATGATGCTCTATGCTTATGTATGAAATCTTAATCCTGGAAACGTGTGATTATTATTGTTTTTTTAAATATGTTCTTCGAATATTTAAAAAAATACATACATTTAAATCTTAAATTTATTTATATTTTAATGCTAATATTCTTTTTAATTAATAGGCATGTACAAGAAAAAGAGATTATGTTCAGACATTCTCATAATTGTTTTTTACATGCATGAATTCATATTTATGAATTACTTTAAACAGTTAATTATCTTTTCCTTCTTAGAATTACCTCAACTGAATTTTGTATTTCAGTTTAATCTTGTACGTTAAATTTGTATTGTAAAATTACTTCCCTTTATTTTTTTATTAAAACAGTTACATGGAAAAAAAAAATTCCCACAAGAAATCATATTAAAATATTATAGTCATTCATATTATAATTATTCTTCATATTACATTTTAACGATTACTAATTTTTTAAGAGTTATTTGAATGTTCATGTTCAAATTTTTTGAAATTATTCTAAAATGCAGCATTTATTTTCAAAGGATTATTTATCTCTTACACTATCTGAATATTTTGTTATCTCGTGCAATCCATACACCTCTTATAAGTGATTTCATACAGAATCATACAAAATTATTATTTACAGTAAATTAATTGGTGTTGTGTGAAATATACTACATTTTTAGAAATTGCGGCCAGCTAAAATTTTGATTGTATGCACACAAAATAACAATGAACCAGGTAAATCACTTATGCATTATATACATTTAGTGCATCGTCTTTTTTTATATACAAAATATGATCAATGTAGTTATCCCTCACATGAATTTTAAAAGTTCGGAATGTGCCTTTCCTGATTTTATATATATATATATATTACAAATTTTTCATTTCTGCAACGACGTCATAATTCCAGAACTGTGATGTTGAAATTATTTCATTATAATTGCATTCATCATCATTTTAGTTATCTCTTATTAAATCAAAAATTTAATTAAAAATCATAACTTTTTGATTTATGACACTATTGTGAAAATGAGAGTTGTATGCATAATATCGGATAATTTTATGCTAATCTAATCGTAATCAAAATCGTAATCGGATGTCATAATCGTAATCGATTACATTTTTCAACGACTGTAATCGCTGCCGTAATCGTAATTACTTTTTGGCAAAGGATTACAATCGTAATCGTAATCATAATCTCTCAATTTCTCCCTTTGTAATCGTAATCGTAATCGATTACGTTTCTTTGTAATCGACTCCAAGCCTGATACCAAGCAACAGCAAATGTAAAATTTATTATAGGAATACAATCAAAACATTATTGGCTATCCCACAATACTGCTAAATAGTAAAAATCCCTAAAATAGTAATGCTTACATGGGACGCACGAGCAAACAAGAAGTGGAAAACAGTTAGAAAACTAACAGCCTCTTAAACAAATATAACTCAATGCATGATTTCTAAATAGGAAAATTTATTGAAAGTGTGAATGAGAATTATATTGAATGGGGCAAATTAAGAATGTATCACCGATGGTTTAGGGACACTATCGAATTATTTGTACACAGATAATCTAGAACAAATATTTCAATAGCCAGAATATAATACCACAAGAAATATAACACCATCCTAGTCTTTGCATTTTTTTGGTAATAACGAGTAGAAGATGATTCAAGAACTTGATTCTACTTATTTTGCTTTAAGTACATAATTTCATATGCGTTTAAAACTATGTATATCAGTGCTGTAACATATTTGATGTAAAGTGTACGAGTTTAAAACTAGTAATTGGATTGAACACAATAACATGCATTAAATCACAGTAGCTACGCTTTGTGCTAGGAGCTATTTAAGTTCTAAGAAGGTTAAGTACATTTTATCTGTAGTAATTGTGTAACAATACAGTATATTTCTTAATAAATATTGATCAAATATTATATTAAAGTGATTAAATAAGAACAAGTTTGAATTTCTGGCTTTTTTGAGAAAAGCACGAAAGGCCATTTTTGAAAAATCATATAAAATATCTGGGGCAAAAATACACAATATAATTGATAGCAGCTCATTAAGCACTTTAAGGGCAACAAATGAGCAGATTTTCAGATTTTTAAGAAATCGCATTTTTGAGTAATCACACTTCAAAAATCGTAATTTTTTAACATTTTCAAATTTCAAAATTTAAATTCTGAGAGGATATGCATCTCAGGCCTTACAAAAAATTTTATACAAAACTTCCATAACAGGACTTTAGATTGCCACCTTTGTTTATTAAAAAATAAATTTCTTTCATAAGAAAAAAAAAATCATAAAGTCGGAACAAACACTATTTTTTCACTTCAGAAACACTTTTTTTTCTTTATCAATGAAGCCAACTAAATTTTAAAAATTAGTGTCTAAATAAAATACCATCCCTTCATTATTTATAGAAAAAAAATCATTCGAATCGGTTACAAACTTTTGAAACTGGCCATTTTAAAAGTGAGTGTTTTGCTGATTTTCTGAAAACGGCCAACTTTGTCTCAAATTTTAAACGTCTGTAACTAGAGAAATAAATTGTTTTTTGCAAAATCCTTTTGGGATATTTTATATGTCCCTTAGTTGTAACTACTGTAATTTTTCAAAAGAAATCGGTGAAGGTCCTGTGACACCCTCTGCCTGATCTGAAATGGAATGGCTCTTAATATATGACGCAATAAAATTTGCAAAACATAAAAAACAAAAGAAAAAAAAGAATAATGTTACTCAGATAAATAAGCTAGACTCGAAATCTTCAGGTTAAAAACATTGATAAAAATATGTCATTCTTAGAAAAATGAGAGTGAACCCTCACTCCACGGTTTTAATGTTTCATGGCCCTTGAAGCTTAAAGAATTTAATTGTTTCGCTATAGCAAATGGAAATGTATTTTCATTAATTTTGTTCAAAAAATGTTGTAATTTAAACACTTCCAATTGTTTTCAAATTATATGTCTCTCATGGGAGGGGGAGGGAAAGAGGTAGCTCTCTTTCTCAAAATTTGGTTTCCTACATATTTCTTCATATATAGTCTTCTCTTTCGTTATAAAAATCACATATAAATATAATTTTTGTAAAGAAATAAATAACGTAATATAATTAATATGTTCATTGCTAATCACGCGATACTGCGTGACGCGAACCCTCACCAAACGGCCGATCACGCGGTAATGCGTGGTACATATTTAGAGTACATAAATCCTATTTAAATAATTAAAGTATGTAGATAATGTATTAACTTATTTTGAGCATAATAAACTATGAAGAAAAAGAAAAAAAAAAACTAGCCACAACTCGAAATTCAAATTTTTAGCTTGGCAATGTTAAGATCATTAGTTAGCTTGTGTCATAAAAAGCACCCAGCTCATCTGGATTGCATGTTGTGCTAGATCCAAAATATTTTCTAAGTTTATAAAGGCAGACATAAGTAATACAAAGATATCCATTTGAAAAAAAATATTCACCCCTCCCCCCGGTCTCCCGCCATTACGTATTTTAAAATTTCTCTTACTGCATCGTGTAGCAAGTAGAACTTTGTTGTTTGTGCAGTCAAGTCTTTTTTCCTTCCAACAAAGTAAAAACGTAACATCACCGAACCCGGCTCTTTCTCTATTGGGTCCAAATGATATAATTCTTTCAATCTTCTTAAGGGGAATTGAAAGCTCCCGATGTAGCGAATTCTGACATCTAGATGGCGCTGAAATTAAATGCTAATTTGGGGATTTTTTTGTTTTGGTTTAAATTCCCTGTTTTGGTTTTCCCCACACACTCCCTTGTTTCCCTATTCTCACCCTCAACGTTTCTTTCCTCTGGGGCGTTCTTCATTATCTCCCTCCATTAGCGTACAATTACAGACTGTCGTTTAGAATCTTCAAAAATGTGACATCTGGTTTTGATTTTTTGTTAAAATGTTTCAAAGGAAATATTTGTCTTATTACAAGAGGCGAAACGTAGCGGTGCCTAGTTTTCTTGTTCGTTTGCGATGTTAGTTGCTTTCAATGTTTTTCAATTATCTTTATTATAAACTTAAATTTAAATTAATGTCTAAAATTCTTTAAAATTCCACTCCCACCTCTTAATGTAGATGTAGAATATTATTCTCAACCGGTTCATATTAATTTTAACAAGGTAAAAAACCCTGCAGTAGTACATCATGGGATGAAATGAATATGCATTTTTATTAATTCAATTAACGTATGCGTTAAGCAGATGTGATTAAACAAATTTTATTGCAATGAATTTCTGCAAGTTTCTGTTTAAAGAAATTACGATATTTAATTTATTAAATTACAAACAAACGAAAATCGTATTTATTAAATGTTTGGAAATTTAGTTTAGTAACTTTCAACTGAACGAAATTGCAACTTGCTGTGTCAACTGAACGACTGCGCCATTGGCATTTTTAGCAAAGAGAGGGGATTCTTTTTGAGGCGAAGGTACGCCAGCGCACTTGGGGGGATGTCTTGTATGGACATAATCATTTAGAAGATTTTTTTTTTTTAGTATTCATCTTTTCTTTTTACTTCTGCTGTTCTCATTCGCTTGTTGGTGTGGGACATTAAGTGCAAATTTGACCTTACACTGACGGACAGACTTCATGCATAGAAAGTGATTTTTCATAGTAGTGTGATTACCAAACTATAAAAATGTGTTTATAACAAACAACAAGAATAGAAAAACCATCCGCGAAAATCTTAATTTCAGATTAGACGCAAAGAGCAAGTATACTGAATAACAAAATTGCTATGATATATCTACTCTAAACGTTGGCCGTCAAAAATCAAGGGGGACTATGAGTTTGGTGGCCCCTTTATTGTTTTTATAAACGTATACATATGTATGTGATATATGAGCATGTATGGGATCATTCATAAATGATATCACACTTCGAGGGGGGGGGAGGGGGGTTCGTGAACTTGGGACAAAGTGTGACAAGGGGAGGAGGTAACAAGAAGTGTGACATTCCGCATTATCCAATATAGCGTGACGTGTGACAAAGGGGGGAAGGGAGGTCAAATATATGGGGGAAAAGCGTAACATCATTTATGAACGGCCCCTATATATCGCATATATAGTTATTATAAATAATTTATAGTCTTAATATTGGTATATATATGTATACGTATACAGTAATATGAGTGAGTCCAGCTTCTGGTATAGAAAGGGCTCATTGTTAGAATATGAGCAAACAATTCGGGAGGATTGCGTTATATATGCGGAAAAAAGAGAATTCACAAATTATCAATATAAACTTGATCATAAGTATAATATTATAGCATAAATAGAGGGGAGTCCTGGGAATCTACCCCGAAAAATTTAGAAAATTAAATTCGAAAAACGCAATTTTATACTATCATTGACGCCGTTAGGGGGACGGCTAGGGGTGGTCTCTCTTTGGTGACATCGATTAAAAAATTTGCAGAATTCAGGGCAACTTCCCGGAAATTCGCAATGACATCCATTGATACTGTTAGACCAAGGAGGGATTCAAGGCTATTTTTCAGAAATGTTTTAAAATTCAAGTCATAAAACTCACGTAAGACAATCTCTGGTGATGTTAAAAGACAGTAAAAAATTTTCTAATATGAAGTTCTAAAACTACAATTTTAATGATTTTCAAGGATTTGAGGGGACGGAAAGGGCTTGGGGGAAGAGCCCCCCCAGAAATTTTTTGAAATTGAAATTTTAAAAACGCATATTAGACTTTCCTTGGTGACACCAAAAACAGATGGATTCATGTAGTCTTCCGCAGAATTTTTTTCTAAATTCGGTTCGAAAATTCGCAATTTTGAACGTCCATTGATGATGTTAGAGAGAGAGAGGTGGGAGATTCAAGGCTATTTTTTTTTTTAATTTTTGGACATTCAAGACATAAAACGTATATTAGGATATCTTTGGTGATGTTGAAAAACGGCTGAAATTATTGTCCACACAAACACGCCGACTCTGACCGTGAAAAGAAAAAAAAAAGATCGCGTCCAGTGTGTGTGTGGAGGGCGGTGGGGGGAGTTCTGGCTCTTCCTCAAACCACCTTGACAACCATCCCTGTAATCAAAATGCTGTATGTAACAACAGTCCCTTCCTCATTTTTTATTTTCGAAAAACATTTGATTGCTCTGACTTTCTACTGTTTTTTTTTAAATTTCAGCCCTATATTTTTATATGTTTGAAATACAAACTTCTGGTGTGCAGCAAAAATTTTAACCTTTCGAACTGGGGTTTTATTTTGCAATGATACTTTAAAATTATTGTGAATTATTTTCCAATTTGTTTTATTATTTATATGCTTTTGGTTTTTTACCTTAAAAAACGGCTGGTGAGACTTTTTATTTCAATATTCTGAATCTCTCATTTTTTTAAAAACCATTTTGAAAGGAATTTCCACGGCCCATACAATTTTACACATTTGGCTGTGATTGTCGTAATGATAAAATATTTAAGTTTTTAAATTTTTATTAAAGTTAGGGAATGAGATGAATTTTGTGCCATTGAATTAGTTTTATGATAGAACAACACAAATATCCTTTTATCACAAATCTTAAAAATATGCGAAACAATTATTTAAAAAAGAGAGAAATGCCAGCAATTGGAACCTCTTCATTCAGTATTATTGAACTGTTTTCTAGGTGGCATTACGTATCCCAAATTAATCTAAGCTGACTAAGTTAGGGATTGTGCGGAAGTTCTTCGAGAATCAAAAGCGGTAGGTCTGGTTCAACTTGTCATTTCATAAATTGCCGGGGGGGGGGGGGGGGGGGGGAATGGCATATGATGCGAATAGGGCAGGGCGTCTAACTATTATTCTATTAAAAGTCTTTTGATTCTAACACCAGCCTCTCCATACTTTTCTTTTTTTTTTCATTACTGCAGTAGATCGTAGTGCTTGGAAAATGCTAGAGCAATGTTTTACAACATGAGCTATATGGCTACCTTGGGGGCCACAGAACAAATCTGAGGGGCCGCAGGAGAAAATAGTAAAATCGGAGACCCATGAGTCTCGGAAAGGAGACCATGGTACAATCATTTCCTACTGATAAAATATTTCACGCAATGGCAAAATATTGCATATTATTTTGACCAAATCTATTACAAGTCTACATATGACAATTTGTATTTTTCCTTGAAAATAAGAGTATGTTTACTGTACTCGATTATACCGCATATCAGTTGAATACTTCGGTAGTTATTAAATCATAAAAAATAAAAGTTTATAAAGTTGAGTATTACATTGAGTGTAATACCAGAATTTCGCGCGCGTATTTGTTTTCATTCAAGTATACTTGAATGAACTGTTGCGTACTTTTATAAAAGTACGCAACAGTACCTACTTTTTTTTTTCCTTCCGAAATTTATATTCAAAAAGCTTTTCACGTTTTGGAAAAACTTGTCTACTCCTTTCCTTTCATCTACTTCCCTCTGTGTATTTTTATAATTATTAATTTTATTATTATTATTCCTCAGATTCTTAGAATTCAAATGTTTTGCAATTTTAATTCCCCCCCCCCCCCAATCATTATTAGTTTTATAGTTAGACCGCAAGACTGTTTTATCGTTCGAATATTTTTTATTCTTTTTTATGTGCACATACAAGTGGGAACTCGGAACCCAGGACCACACAAACTAGCTTAAACACAAATAAATAAATTAAATTATCTTCTTATATATAAGCGGCTTATTCTGTCTGTCTGTCTGCGATAGAATCCCAGGCCGTTTTACAGATCGGGACCACATTCAGCACGGTTAATGTTTACGACCCGAGAAACTCATCGCTGCAAAAATGAAAGTTGCGACTCAATTAGGTTTTTTTTAATTATTTTTATTAAATCTTTCAATGATTTTTTTATCCGTTTTATTTTATTTTTGCATTGTTGCCGTCGTTTCCAACCATATAATTACAGTTGCCGTGTGATGAAACAAATCAATGCCATTGTTATTGTAACAAATATATTAATAATAATCAAAACGTTCATCTAGCGTATTGAGTGAGGCTCCGTTGTATTTTCAATCTCCGCTAAAAATTAATGTATACGCGAATTTAATTTAATCCTTTCGTTCTTTTTAATTTATTTATTAATCGTCTGCGCTTTTTAAATTTTTTTTATTAGAGTGGCAGTGCTCTTTTTCCCAGTTTCGTTAAAACTTTTGTTTTGAAAAGCATAATAAAATTTTCAATAAGTTCTTTGGATGGTAAATGTATAATTTTCACAAACAATTTGATTATGTAGTAAATACGTATAAAGTAGTGTGAGGCAATAAGTGAAGGGGCGTCTGACCTGGGTAATTCAGTTTGAATTAGCAGACACCTTTGCACAAATCATTTTAATTACAATTTATAATAACTAGAACAGCGGGCATTTTGTATGACCGCCAAGTTTACTAGTATATGCATAAACTCGAGGCCACGACAAGATTTGGTACATACAAGGGGGCCACAAGCGTTGAGAGCGTCTTTGCAAGAGAAGATCTTGAGGTGTAGTGAACTCAGTGGACTGATAATGGTTCAAAATAATGAGAAACTTAATGTATAGTATAGAGTGGGTCATGATTTAGACTTGAAAAACAAAAATAGGGTTTTTTCGTCCCATCCCAATATATTGCTGCTGGACAAAGGTTTTCTCTGTCAAAACCATGGAAGAAAAATAACGGAACCTATTCTACTGTATGTTATGATGCATCATATGCCTATCGGGGGGGGGGGGGGGCTCGAGGTGACTATGCCATTGAAATTTCAGGTTGGCGGATTTTTAGGGGGCATCGTTTTGTATCCGTAGCTTTTTACGTTTTTACGGTGATGCCGCCGTCGCTCGGAGGGGGGGGGGGGGGGAGGGAAGCATGGGGCAGACTCTGCCATTGAAATTTTTACGGGGGGGAGTGTTTTCAGAGGATTTGTGGAATTTTAGGGGTAACATCGTTTGCTCCGTAGCTTTTTAGAGAGCTTTTAGCTTTTTAGCAGGGATGGGCAACAAATTAATCGCGATCGACCGGTATACCACCAAGACATTTTGGGCTTTGGGGTGACCGCCTTTACTAAGACCTAAGACTTGCATGCTAAAAAAAAATCTCAAAATAGCTAAATTTACTGAAAAATAGCAGAAAAAAATTTGTAGCCTCAATAACTTTAGATAAAAATGGTTTATTTTTCATTGTATTTTCGAATTTGTTTGGTAAAAATGCATCATTTGAAATTATTGTATTTGTGGCCATTATTATTATGTAAGTACCTTGCATTTTGCTTTTAACGTGGTTTTGGAAGATATATAAATATTTTTTTCAGGTAGGGTTAGGTATAGTGATTCGTATCTATTATCAAGTTACAATGAATATTATAGACCTTTTTTTAGCTACGCCACCACTGATAAAACAAATGAATATTCCATTTAGAACGTTAAACAATTCCATAAATAAAAATGTCATAACAGTTTTTTTTAAACTTTGTGTATTATCAATGAGCTTGTAACATAAAATCAGTCAGGTGCAATTCCCCCCCCCCTTTTTTTGTAAATATTTTTAGTAGTAATTAATATTCGGGTTTCGAATATTTCGTTTTTCCAACCAACTAGTCAAATTACAGTATTGATGTATCTCTTAAAAATTGTCGTATCCTGTTAAAACACACCATTTCTCTTTTTGAAAATTATTGTTGTTAAAAATGTTTTATACAAAGCATTTAAAAAGTATGATTAACTTTAAAATTATAGGAACTTTAAATCGCGTTTTCTTCCACCCGTTATTTTACTCATTTATTGTATTTATACTTCTCATATTATATCAAAAATGCGTAAAATACTTTTTTATATTTTTGTAGGGCTCTTTCTAAATGGAATGCTTAAAAACCTATTTTATTTAAGCTATGTAAAATTTTAAAGCTTCTACTTTTATATCTTGATTCTGCCATTACATAGACCAAATTTCAATAAGACATTAAAAAACTATGGTTTAAAATATGTTACGGAAAACGCTGGCTCAACATTTATTTCAATTCTAGATCCTTTCGCTCAAAAGGCCAAGAAGGAAGCAAAATAAAACCGTCTTGTGTCTCTTGCCTGAAAATTCTAGGGAAACTCCCGCTCAAACAGTAAACTCTAGTAAATCAACCGTTAATCACTTTTTGCCTTAAGGATGACAGTTGATTGATGCCTCATTCTGAAACTCTTCCCTTTTTTCGTCTTAAAATTCCCTGTTTTCCAGAGGGCGCTGCAAAGCAGTGAATAAATTCTCAATTTTTTCTGATAAATCCACTGTTTTTGTTTTAAAGATTCCAGCTGAAATATTGGACGAAATGAACTTCTGTTTGTGGATTCAGACGCTAAACAGTGTAAATTTCGTCTATTACTTTCATTTTTTTAAATATTTTGATTAAGACGTATTTGAGAGCGTTTTAAAGTTAGCAACGCCAGTATTTTTCTCATTTCTGAAAAAGTTTTACTCCTTACTTCAAAATTCGAAAGACAAAGATAAAAAGCTTTCCTTGGTGCTTCATATGCAAAAAAACCGCATGAGGATACTCCAAAACATAAACTCAGGAGATGTGGAAAACCCGCTCCGTAGAGATAACATGGGAGACGAAGATTGCCGGAGGCCTGTTGCGATTCCCCTTAAATCATGTGCCTCGCAATCGGGAAGAGGCGACGCTCTTCTAGAAATTCTGTTTACCACGTTTCTTTAAGCAAAACGCCATAATGAAGCAGTGGTTGGGGGGGGGGGGGGGGAATTCACAGAACAAAATAATTTGCAAAGAAATGAGTAATATGATTACAGGGTTGCCACAGAAGAAATGAAACAAAAATAGTTGCTTTAGTAGCATAAAAGCATGAAAATAGTAGCCTAAATAGTAGCCATGGCTCAATGACAAACAAGCCTTAATTAACTTGTTCAGTGATGGGTGCATACTTATTACATTCAGTTGCTATAAAGAGTTGCTATAAATTCATAATTTATAAAAACCAATGGCATTTTTATAAGAAATAAACACGTCTCCGAGCATTAACTTTTTAAACCGAAATAACTATTTCATATCTACCAAAGATTAAAGATATCAATGAAAGAGGAGTGAAGTGAAAAAAAAAAGATTGCAGTATGAGAAGAGCAAGATTATTGGTGCAAACTAAACATACTTGAGATTTAAACACACAATAGCTGATCTTTTATTTAGATACATCTATAATATTGAGCAACTAATACTCTATAATATTATTGATTAATGAAATTCGAAGACCAAGAGGAGGCACTATCAAAAACATTGGGTTTACTTTTTTTTCAAATATAACAATTGTTTTATAATAATGGAAAAATCACCCAATAGACAATTGCTAAAGATAATCAAAAATTTAAAACACTTAATTTTAAATTACATGGCAAACAAGAAAAACATTTTTGGAAAAAATATTTTTTTAAACTAGTAGATTATTAACAAGGCTGAAATATTTAATTCTTGTAATTAACTTGTATGATCACTAAAACTTACAAGAATTTTATAAGAAATTTTATTTTCGGCCGAATTTTTCCAGTGGGCGTGACAAAATGACGTCCGTGCAAGTTCGTACTACAAAAGTTGAAACGTAACAAAGATTAAAAATTATGGTAAGTTTAAAGTTATTGAGCTCCGAGAGGTAGAATCTAATAGCAAATGAGTACTAGAAAGTTTTTTCCGAAGCCGATGCAATCGGATTTTGAAATACGTAAAAAATCGGGACCGAGCCTTAAAAGAGCGAAAAACAAAAAAAATGCATAAATTTTACTCGTACTTTGTAAAAGTTGGAAGGTTAGGCTACTTTCAAAACTTTCATTGAAAAAAAAAAGAAGGGATTTTCGTGGAAACGAAATTCTTACTTTCCAAAAATACCGACGAAACACATGTCTGTCTATGTGACGATTGGGTGTTTCGGACATATCGTTGCAATTCTTAGCCGTGCAACATCGCGGATATTGTGGTTAGGAACCAGTGCCGTTGGTTGCCAGGGTTAGAGAAAAGGTGAGGCTTACCGGAAAATAAGGAGAAAAAGCGCATATCGTGATATTGAAACGCATATCGCGCGCACACGCTGCAGCTTCCGTGTTGACTACCAAATCACACATGAAAACCTAAAAGAGCAAACTAACCCCTTTCATTGGCAGCACAGTGTCGGCTCGATTGGCAGGTGCTTCAAGGTCATAATGAAGTGTAGGCAGTCGCTTGAGCCAAGATGGAAGTTTGAAAAATTGCGGCACGATTTTCCGTGAAATAAAAGAATTTCAAGAGAGGCAAAAAAAAAAGTCGCTTAATAGTCCCCTCTTAGTAAAATTAGTTGCTTTCTTACTTGATTTCGACGAAAATAGTTGTCATAGTCGCCTGATGCTAAAAATAGTTGATTTTTAGTCTCCTGTGGCAACCCTGTGATTAAGATACATAAACAGTAACTTGATGGTGCGGTTTATATATTATGCTAGCCCGAAAATCGCCAGATTAAAAAAACCATACGTTATCAATTTTAAAATGAAAAATCACCCCCCCCCCCCCCCTCGTTACACTTCGTTCACGGTAGCTTTGAATTTCGAAGATCTTAATTATTTTCATAATGAACGAAAGTCAGACTTGCCAACCTTACAAAATGAAAAAGCAGGAGATATTTCTATATCTCAGAACCAAGTAAATCGTAGTATATAAAACGGATAATTTTTTTTTTCTTAGCTATAAATTACATAAAAATTAACACGAGATATAAAATGCATGTTTTATACGTTATCTATTACTAAAAGTCAATTTAGAACTAAAAATAAAATACTGGGTTTCCGTGTTTACTTTTTATGATCATTTACTATAGTATTTAAATTCTTTTGTTAATCAAGGTATTTTAGAACTAAAAATAAAATACCAATTTATGCTGTTTTTATTTTTCAAGATCATTTACTGCATTATTTCGAATGACTTTCATTAGTCAAACAATTAATTACAGAGGGATGCTTAAAAATATTTTGCAACAAAAAATAAATACATTTAAGCAGTTATCAGTAGCACTTTTATATGGACATGAAATGCACAAACACTAAACTAAAAATTTATGTTATACAACTGCAGCCAGTAAAATGTTTTTGTAATCAAAAATTGACACAAGTGTTAACAATCATAGAATTTTCTAAATGTTTTCTACAAAGAGATGAATAAGGTTCAGAAACTTTATTTTCCCTTAAAAAAACAGGAGAAATTTTTATGTGGTGGCAGGAGATTGACTAGAAAAGCAGGAGAGTTGTTAGGTCTGGGAAGTACATTTTTATATCCCGTTCTAAATGTCTTTACTTGAATATTTCCAATAGTTTTTCCGTATCATATGGCTGGCAATACTGTCGCATCAAACGTTAAAACACAAAAGTTTAAAACGAGATTAAAAGTTTAAAAAACTACCCAACAACGGACAAAACTAAAAAGAAAGAAACAAGTGAAGTACTGATTGCCATTACTGTCTTATCGAGTAAGACGAACTATTCGATATATTACATATTTCTTTATTTA
This sequence comes from Octonoba sinensis, assembly GCA_038502835.1. Taxonomy (NCBI): domain Eukaryota; kingdom Metazoa; phylum Arthropoda; class Arachnida; order Araneae; family Uloboridae; genus Octonoba; species Octonoba sinensis. The sequence goes on along the minus strand of CM076598.1, from coordinate 115,101,307 downwards.
GTTCTATTAAAGTCTACTGCAAGCTTCACATTAATGTCATAAGTCTTTTCAAATGCCGTGGTCGTGCAATGTGATGTATAAAAAAATTTTTTTTAATTTCATAGACAAATACAATTCAGATGTCGTCAACCAAGAATAAAATAATATGCAAATTGTTTCAAGTTATCAATCAAATTTTAATGTTAGTTTTTTTCTAGTTTGAGAAAAAAAAGACTATATAATTGTGCCCAAAAACCCCACGATTTTTGCTTTTTAAACTTGTTAGAATTCTTTTGCATCTACCTTGGTTTGCCGAGTTTAGTTTCAGCAAATCAGAAAAAAATGAGCAATATTGCTTCTTTATGAATCAAAATTTAGAAGATTGCGTTCTTATGAATCAAAATTTGGAAGAGTGCCAAGAAGAATCCATTCATGTTCAAGGGAGAAACAACTGGTATAAGGAAAGTACCATTTCTGATCTCGTTTTATTTGTTTAGCATACTTGATTTCTTTCCAATTGATGCTATATGCCAGTTTATAAATTTAGTTGGTTTCAACAAACAGAGAAGCAAACATTATGATTTGCATGCCTATAAACGCACCCAGTGATGGAACAGAAGGAACTTTGTTTTGGAGCAGCCAAAAACATCATTTTGGAGCAGCAAAATATCCAGTTTGGAGCAGCAGAAACCCATTTTGGAGCAGCAAAATATCAGTTTCAGAGTGAAAAAAAAAAAGACATTTTGGAGCAGCAAAACATCAAATTTGTCTCACACAATTTTTTGGACAGTAAAGGACAAGTTTTGCAGCAAGTAAAAAAAAAAAAAACTGCAACAACTTTACTTCGTAGGAGAAAAGAGAGTAGTCTTGGAGCACAAGTCTCTAACATTGTAAACCCTTTGCAAATATGTGCATTAAAGTAATGTTTTTAAGAACTCATACGATGACAACAGTAAATTTTTATATATGAACTGCAACATACATACGATACATACACAAAAAAAAAATCAGTAACTTCTGCTAAATTTCAGACTTGTTTCCTAAGCTTTTAAAAATATAACCTTAATTTAAATATCTGAAACAAAAATGAAATTGAGCCTGCCATGAAGAATTTAGTTTTGATTTTCTATTCGGAATGAACATGAGGGGAATTCAATTCAAAAATTTTTAAATAAAGAATTTTAAGAAAAAAAAAAGAAATTTTATTTATTTACCATTTAAGAAGTTTTATAAGCAAAAAAAAAAAGCCAAAAACAATCAAACTTCCTTAGAATATGCAAAATGATCGTATTTTTTTCAAAATTAAAGCACCAAATTATAAAAACCGCAAATAATAGTTCCTTTTAGTAAATAATTTCAGAATTACATTTTAAATACATGATAATTAATATCAATAATTACCGACAATATTGGTGATTTCTTTTAAGCTATGTTAAAACAATGCCTAAGAAAATACCTTAAAAAAAGAAGGTGGTATAAATGGATTGATGTGGGAAATCAAAATTTAACTAAGCTCGACGAAAGAAAATTACAAAAAATAAAAAACCAAGTCCTTGAAACATCAATGAAACTGCTACGTTCAAAATTAAATTTAATGGAGTACAACTCTTATCTGAATTTGCCATGGCTGTTTCCACTTTTCTTGCCAATGTAGTACTTTAGCCAGAGGCTGGAAAGTAAAAAAGGGTACAAAGTTGTCCTTACGTTCATGGAGCATGGCCAATACAATACAGGGGTAATTGTACGTTCAAAGAAAAATACCTGAAATTTTTAAGAGTAATATGAAGGGGCAGGGTCTTGCCACTTTCATTACTTTTAATAAACTGATTTATATTTCCCAACCCTTAATATAGCCTTAAAAACCCTGTATTTTTAATAATAACAGGCATCAAGTTCCAAAATCTGATTTGAATAATTTTGAAAAAAGACCTTTGTTCTCAAAAATTGCACGTTTTGAAATTAATGAAAACCGCATTTGCTACTAAATATGAAAGAGAACTTAATATGATGCACTAAGGAAATGTCCTAAACTATACAATGAGAACCGATTTTAGGATTTTCTTATTAATAAAGATATGCGTTACATAAAATCCTTTTTGTTTTGACGAGTTTAAGATCATTATTTTTACTTTAAATGATCTATTCATAAATTGTCATGAATATATGCTTTTTAAAAAATATTTGGAAAAAAAACTGCTATTATGAAATTGCCACATGAGCGAGTCACCAATTTTTGTTCTCAGATTTTTCAAATGCTGTTTAATTTTTTTCAGTTTTATTTCTAAATTTATTTATTTTAACTTTTTGAACCATTGAAGATATTGAATGTATCTTTCAAAAGTTTAAATAATTGACCCAAAAATAAAAATTAATCTAAATTCAGCAGTTAACTTTTTGACATTTGAGAAATCACACTCCTAACAAGTACAGAATTTCGTTTAAAAATTTTCAAATCAAGGTTTTACTGAAAATAAAAGCGAATTGTATTTATTTGCCTTTCAATAAAGCTTAATAAACATCAGTAGTGAAAAAATTCCGATTCTAACAGCGGATGCAAAAGGATTGTATCTTTTTAAAATAATTCTGTGAGTAGAATAATCTTACAATTGCATTTTAGTGGGATTATAATGATCAAGAGTAAAAATTAACGCCATTATCGTCGGAAATTTAGAGTAAATTAAAAATTAATGAAAAAAAATTGCCGATATTTTCGGTAATTTAAAATTTTTTAAATTGAGAAAATATCGAATTTTCAGACTCCCTGAAGCTGTGAGCTGTGATTGGGTGCCAGTACATCTGAGCCGAGCTTCCCACACAGGGTTGCCAAGAGCCGATTTCTCCCGACGATCGGCAGTTTGGCGGGATTTTGTTGAATTGGAGCAGTTTTCTTGAAAAATCGCCATTTTGGCGCAAGAAGGCGCAGAATTTTCGTCTAGGCGCAATTGGCGCAGCTGTTCCATCACTGCGCACCTGTAGAACAAACTTTCCTAAAACTCAAATGGATTTGTCCTTTTCTGTCATGCGTAGAAGGGTCCAAGTGTCAGAACTTCGTGGTCGCACTGTATATATATAAAACTAGCTGTTGTCTGCGACTTCGTTCATGCGGAAATTTTGATGTGTTGAGAACTGACAGCCTGACCAAAATGTGATCAATGAGGCCGAACATCACAAAAAGCATCTTTTTGGGTGCTGCATTTCTGGGCGGAACTAGTCCTAAGCAAAATTAAATGGCATTGAGGCATCGATGGCTTAAAAACCGGAAAATTATTGCACTAAAGAAGTATTTTTTCAAAGTGAGTGATCCAAACGCACAATGTGGGGGCTGATTTCTGGGCAGCTAATGTTGTGTCAATTCTGGGCGGGAAAGCACGCCATTAGGTCGCAAATATACACAATGGTCGTTTCAAAGAATAATTAACAAATTTTTTTATTCAATTATTTTATGAATTATCTACTGAAAAAGTTAAAATTTATATTTCATTATATAAAAATGGTGATTATAAGATGGACGGTGTGGCTCTACCTATTAATACTGAAACTCTATTTAATAAACTTAAAAAAAAAACTGCTTTTAAGTACACGGTTCCTGTAGGGTACAATTGTTATGCTCCCCCTTCCTAAACTACTACAATGCAAAAAATCATGTTGATTTTTTGCTCTGTGAAAAACAAAAACAATTATATCCCACAGGAACCGTAAATTTTTCTGGGATAGAAAGTACAGGTTTCTCACGGTCCCAGCAGAATAATAAAATAGGGTGGTTTTCAGGCCAATTTATAACTATATATAGGTCCACTTTACGTACTAATACATAGTAATACATTTTTTAAAATAAATATTAGGTATATGCTCAGATAAAAGTTACACACATATAATTCCGACTCTCCTTTTCACACATATTTAATGACTACAGAAAAGATTACAAATGATTTCATTTAAAATATCAAAATTTCCGATTTATTTTTGCTTCAATTGTAAATTACACAGGAAAGAAAAAATAACAGTGGTTTGCTTTTTGCCAGGTCGCAGGTCGCACTTTTAACTAAATTATTTCGATTCAATTTGCTCTATTATTAATTATAAGAATTAGAAAAATATATTTTTAGCTTAAATGTTTTCTTTAAATTTCACTTACAATGGAAAAGCTTAACACAAAATAAAAACAGAGCTTTTGTAAACATTTTTTACTAAAAGTACAATTAATTGATAAACATAAAACTTCAAAATAATCCATGGGTAACATGCCCTTGCAAAAAAACAAGTATAACTGAGAAGATTTGGAAAAAGTTAGAATTATTGGGTAAGATTAGTTTAATTGTGAATCAAATTGGTGGATTTTTCTTTTCCATCAATTTTAGCATTGGCAGTGATTCACATTTAAGATTCAAAAATAGTACAATATATTTTATTTTTATTCACATGATTCAAGCAAATGCTTCAAAACAGGACCTTTAATTACTTTTTAGGGCTTTTATCTACTAAATATGGCTGTTAGAGGGGCTCCTATAAACCAATCTTAAAAATAGGGCCTTTTTATGGCCCGTGGGAGCCCTGGATAAAATCAGAGCTTTTGTGAACATTTTTTACTAAATATACAATAAATTGATAAACATAAAACTTCAAAATAATCTATGGGTAACATGCCCTTGCAAAAAAAACGAGTATAACTGAGAAGATTTGGAAAATGTTAGAATTACTGGGTAAGATTAGTTTAATTGGGAATCAAATTGGTGGATTTTTCTTTTCCATCAATTTTAGCAATTGCTGTGATTCACATTTAAGATTCAAACATAGTACAATATATTGTATTTTTATTCACATGATTCAAGCAAATGATAAAAAATAGGGCCTTTGATTATTTTTTAGGGCTTTTATCTACTAAATATGACCTTTAGAGGGGCCCCTATAAACCAATATCAAAAATAGGACCTTTTGCTTGAGACCAGAAAACAAGAGCTAAAAAGTTTTTAAATCCTCAAATTTTTTTATTATAACCGTTTTTCAGTTGCATCATAGGTGATTTTTCATGAAAATACTACTTTACAAAAATCATTATAGCTTTTTTATTTCTGAATATATTAAAATATTTTAAAAGCCATTATATTCTGCAAAGAATGAACTAAATTTTTATTATGGTTTCCTTTTTGACAGTTCTTTAAAGATTTGCCCAAATAGACTATAAAAGTACCATGTTAAAAGTGAAAAATTGCATTTTTTACCTTAAAATTAAAACTGGAAGAAAGTAAGATTCATGCCTAATTTTTTTTTGCCTTGAATAGGTATCTTACAATACTTTTCACAGGAAAAGTATGAAACATTTGGAGACTTTTCTCTTTGTGTGATTAGCCAAACTTGGCCTCTCATTGTCAAAATGTTAACTTTAAGACCTAATATCTCTAAAAGGACTGAATGAAATTTTATAAAAATTTATCAGAATAATCTTCTCAAAGAAAAATATTTGGAAAAAATATTATGAGTGAAATCAATATCGTTTTAGAAACTTGGAGCTTTGAAATTGGCTGAGAAATCACATTTATTTCCATATTGTTTTCAGGCCTAGAAGTGATCATACCGCGAATTAATTTTAACATTTATTAATTTCATCCAAAGTTAGCCCCCTCAAGTCCTGCAGATTGCCTCAACGTGGCAAGGGGGTGGCACTGGGCGGAATGGACGATGCACGTCGGGAGTTTTATAACTATTGGTATTGTCACCCATGGCGAGAAGGCCATTCCTTATGCTCATCTAAAATCCGCAGGCAAACCCAATCCAAGGTGTGAGGTACCGTGCCGAGGGATGTATGGCATCTGGATCATGATGTTGCTAACGGTCCATTTGAGGTACCTGGCGCGTCCTCGTTTTATCTAGCCTTGCCCCTGCACAGGGAGGCTATGCAGGTGTCGACTCTTTATTTCCTCCCAGTTATTAGATTATTTATGGATTCTTCTTTAAAAAACTCTCAAAATTCAAAAATTGAAAAAAAATTCCGAAAAAAAAAGGAAGAGTCGAGTCATTCTGACGAATGTACTCCATGGGCCTATGAAACAACTCCAATGGAGTTGGATCCTGGCACTAAGGGCAACACCAGCAATCCTGCTGCTGGAGGAAGTGAAGTCGCAAGCCTGCAACCAATCAACTCTGCAGCGGGGAACAGGTAGTACTTACTAAGACACAAAGAAGGAATAAACGTAGGCAGGGAAGGAGGAAGTTGGATCGAGAGGCAAAAGCCACTATGACAGACAACCAATCCTGAGAAGTCTGTTGGAACCAAACGACTACGGTACGAAGTTTCAACACCCTCTCCTGCCCAAACTGCCGTACATAAGAGGGCAAGAACTGTGCAGTCACGGACCTATGCCCAAGTAACGAATATGTTCAAGATGGCTATTGTGAAGGAGGCCTATCCAAAGGATAAGCTCACTCAGGAGGACATTGAACACATTCAGATGGAGATATTGAGGAGAACGGACATGATCCCTGATAGGAATCATCCGCTGAAGATCTACCGGATAACTGCAAATGCTGGAACATTGCTCATCTTTTGTGGTGATGTTGAAACTGCAGAGTGGTTGAAGTCGGCATTTCATGGTAATGGCGAGGTTGTTGGTGGCACTACACTCCAAGTCCTGAAGGCTAGTGAACTTCCAAAACCTATTAAGGTGGCATTCAAAACAAGAGACCTTTTCACTAAAGATGCAGCCCTGTTGCTAAGGCGGCTTAACAAGTTAAACCCAGGACTGAATTCGGAGGAGTAGCGTTTCATCCACAAGTTGGAGGAACAATACACCATACGATGGATATTCGAGGTTGACTGTGAGGCTGCTGAGGCAATCAGGAATGCAAACTATGGTGCTTTTACTGTTCTTGATCATGGGATCTTCAAAATATTGAATGACCCCAATAAAAGGACGGAAGACATCCCAGCTGAACCATCTACATCCTTACAGAAGCAGTCTGAAAGCAAGGAAACCTCCTCCCAGGTAGGTGATTCTGACAAAGATTGATTTATTAATGTTTAATGAATTAAATTTAGGATCTAGCTCTAACGAAACATTGCGTGCCCATTCACCTCTGTCAAAAGAGATGAAGGAAGTGTTAGAAACAGAGCATACAAAGGATGATGATAAAACCACCTCCTAATCCTGACTTGTTAGGATTTGTCCTCACTTGTCCTTTCTTTTTTGGTCCTGCTTTTTACTTATGGCTGGTCATTTGAAAGTTGGTCAAATTAATCTTCATCATAGCCGTGCTGCTTCTGCTCTTTTGAGCATGAAAATGGCTAAAGGAGACTTTGATATTGTTCTTATTCAAGAGCCTTGGACCAGAAATGGACAGATTTTTGGTCTTAGTAGTTGGGATCATAAGATTCATCACGATCTTACCTGTGCAAGACCCAGAGCATGTATCATTACTAGCACTAGGCTTAATGCTCTAAATTTAGTTAGCTACTTAGATGGTGAAAATGTCGCGGTCAAGGTAACTTATGAGGTTGCGGGGCATAAAGATGATTTTATCTTTATGTCTTCTTATCTCCCTTATGAGAACAAGGATCCTCTTTCAGTTAAAATGAAAGCTTTTATTGAACACTGTAAGATGGATAATAAGAAGTTTATCATCATTGGTTGTGATGCAAACGCGCACAATGTAGTCTGGGGAGCTCTGATTGCAACAAACGCGGTGATAGCATACTTGAGGATATTTTATATTTTAATTAAACATCTTAAATAAAGGCAATGAACCTACCTTCATTATGGCAAATAGGAAAGAGGTTATTGAACTAACACTGTGCAATAACTGTTGCACAAATCTGGTTAATGACTGGAGGGTGTCTGATGAAGTTACTTTATCAGACCATCGCCTGGTCACTTTCTCTGTTTCAGGTCCTACAAGACTGAAAAACATCCAAAGGAACCCCAGAAACACCATTTGGGCGTCCTATATATAAGATTTGGAGCATCTTACTGGAGGTAATTTTAGTAAATTTAACTCGGTAGCTGACTTGGAGTTGTCTGTTGACTCAGTGCAATGTACCATTCTCCAGTCTTACTACCAAAATTGTAAGGCTACTGTTACTGACTCATCAAGGTTAGTTCCTTGGTCGACAAAAGAGATCAGTAATCTACGTAATAGGTGCAGGAAGCTCTTTAATAGAGCAATAGAGCCAAAGAAGAATGGTGATTGGGTAACTTACAAAACTTCCCTCACCAACTATAATAAAGCTATCCGGGATGCAAAATATAATTTCTGGAAACAGTTCTGTGATAATATTAATGATGCTTCTTCAACTGCTAGAAGTACTAGATTCATGGTCAGAGATAGAAACAGTGATCTTAATACAATTAAACTTCCAAATGGCAGTTTTACTGAATCAGGAGGGGAAACTCTGGCAGAAATGCTAAAAGTTCACTTTCCAGGTTCAGATATCATTAATGGCTCAGTCCCTTGTGCTACCATACCTACTCGTAGATGTGCAAAGTGTAAATGGGATTGTGCTAAAAAGATTATTACCTATGAACGAGTCGTCTGGGCTATTGATTCTTTCAAGCCCTTCAAAACCCCTGGTGTGGATGGCATATTCCCCGCCCTTCTTCAGAAAGGGTTAAAGGCTCTTTCTTGCCCCCATACTTTATAAGATCTTTAGAGCATGCATTGCTAATGAGCATGTTGTGACTGCTTGGAGACAAACTAAGGTTATTTTCAGACCAAAAATTGGAAAGGATAATTATTCCCAGGCTAAATCCTTTAGGTCCATTAGTCTCACTTCCTTCCTCTTAAAGGCTTTAGAAAAGCTTATTGATAGGCATATTAGAGAGACAATATTGTTGGTGTCACCACTCTCTCCCTCTTGGCATGCTTATCAGCCTGGCAGGTCTACTGAAACTGCTTTGTATAGTCTCTCCTATATTTTGGAAAAGTCTATAAAAGACAAGGAAATAGCCCTAGCTGTCTTCCTCGATATTGAAGGGGCCTTTGATAGGGTACCTGTAAACACTATTTTAGGTGCCCTGTTCAGGCGAGGCATCGACACAACTATCGTTAATTGGATTGAGAATCTGCTATCATATAGGTATGTTAATGCTTTTCTGTGTGGTGATGAACATACTGTTCAAGCAAATGCTGGCTGTCCTCAGGGTGGTGTACTTTCACCTATCCTTTGGTGTCTTGTAGTCGATTCACTTTTAAATAGTATTACGGCTTCTGGTCTTTCCTGCATCAGCTATGCTGATGACGTAACTATTGTAGCAAGAGGTAAGTTTATTGACACCGTCTCCTCCATTTTATTGCAAGGGTTAAAATGTGTGGAAAGGTGGTGTCATTCTGAAGGTCTCTCTGTGAATCCTCTTAAAACCACTATGGTTGCTTTCACACATAAGAGAGCAATCAAGGTGCATAGTGTCAGCTTCTTTGGACAATCTCTCACCTGTTCTGAAGTGGTCAAGTACCTTGGAGTCTATTTCGACTCCAAACTTAACTGGAACAAGCATTTTACCTATTGCCTATCCAAGGCTAGTAAAGTATTTTGGTCCTGCAAAAGAGCTGTTGGCCGTACTTGGGGCCTTAAGCCCAAGGCTATACATTGGATCTATATGATGGTAATATGTCCCATCGTTACATATGGCTCCATTGTTTGGTGGTCAAGAACCGGCTTAAGTACTGCTAAGACTGAACTTAACAAATTGCAAAGGATGGTCTGTATTGCCATAAGTGGTTGTATAAGAACCACACCTACAGCCCCTCTTGAGTTGCTTTTAGGTCTATGTCCCCTCTACATGCGCATTGAGGCTGAGGCTTTCTTGTGTATGGAGAGGCCTAAGCATTCCGGGCTCTGGAAATCCTATTCTGGGTATCTTTCCTGGAAAAACTTTGATGAGGAGGTCCTGGGGCATCCCCTTTCTGGCTTGCCGAGTGATACTTTTGACACTCACTGGGCATTTGATAGGCCCTATCAAGTGTTTCACTCTCGCTGTGATTGGATTGATCTGCCTCCAATGCACAGCAAGAGCTATACTCTCTGGTTCACTGATGGCTCCAAAATGAATTTGAACACAGGTGCTGGAGCTTACTGTCCCGGTGATGGCACTGAGTACTCCTATCCTATAGGCAAGTTCAGCACTGTCTTTCAGGCGGAGGTCTTTGCTATTCTTATGTGTTGCATTTTGTGTTTGGAGAAGGGCTACAGTAACAGGTGTGTTCATATCTGCTCTGATAGTCAAGCTGCCTTACTGGCCTTAAATAAAGTTGCTATGACTTCCCATATTGTTTGGGAATGTTTCAACTTGCTTTGTACTCTTGCAAAGCATAATAAGGTTACTCTTTATTGGGTGCTGGGGCATTCAGGTGTCGCGGGCAATGACATTGAAGATCACCTGGCTAGGAAAGGTTCTGACACTCCCTTTATTGGCCCAGAGCCTGCAATTGGGATTTCTAAGAATCTTATTAGGACCACTGTCTTTAATATTTTTAAAGATAAGCAGTATTGTAACTGGTGTAACATAGATGGACAACGCCAGGCTAAAGAACTTAATTACGGTTGCCCCAGCATCAGGGCGAAAGAGTTACTAAAACTTAATAGAAATGGTATCAAGAAGGCAATTGGTCTTCTTACTGGTCACTGTACCTTAAAGCGGCATCTTACTATTATGAGGGTCAGTTACGACCCAACCTGTAGGGGTTGCCATTTTCATGAGGAAACCGTTACACACATCTTATGCAGCTGTGAAGTGTTTTCTGCTTATAGGTTTGAACACCTAGGTCGTCATATCATCGAGCCCTGGGAAATTCACGACATCCCTGTTAGGTGCCTGCTGAACTTTGCCTCAGCTACTGGTCTCTTCTAGAGACATGCTCATCATTTCGGGGTTTAGTACAATAGACCTCTGGTCGCGGTACTTGGCCGTTCTTGCCCCCCTTTCCCTCATTTCATTAGCTTTTAATGTTTTTAAACTTAAATTATAGTAGTATTAAAATATACTACTTCCATAATCAATAAAAAACCAATGATGATCCCCAAGCCATGTTTGTTTTGTACATACTATGATCATATAAGCATATCTGATTTTTGTTGCTTCATTTCATTGCAGAGTTGCAAAATTTGTTTAGATACTGACGTATTTGTTTATTTATTCACTTATTATCTTCATTTATTTTTTATATGTTTTTATTTCTTATATTTTATATATGTTTTTGGGAAAAAGTGTTGTAGTCTATAACAAATTAATAATAAAAAAAGCAAGAGATGGATTGAGAAAAATTTGCATAACATTTATCTAAGCTAGAAAATCTTCCTGTTGATTTAGTTTCAAGTAAGTTACCAGCTATGCAAAAAAATTATTTGTTCACAAAACTTATAAAGAAACTACAAGTGATGATGATGATACTAAATTTACTTTGTCTTAAATAAACTGTGATTTTTTTAAAACAAAATCAGTTTATTTAGTTATTGTTTTCTTTATTGTTTTTTTATTAATTTGTTAATCAAGGTGCGCATAAAAATACGATACTGAACGAGGATGAAAGACATACAACATTAATGAGAGGGTCTACAGCATTCTATTGCAATGACTAAAGCATTTTCACACTTTTAGAGTGAAGTTGGAAGATAATAGACCTAGTGCACTTGAGGATGAATATGAATAACATAAGAGAAAAACGTGAAGTATGAAACTAGAATGAAAAGGAAAAAGGGTCTGTTATGAGATGCTTTATCTCATAGCAAAATAAGGCATGAAAAGTCAACGAATTCAGCAATGAAACAAACCAATTTAAGGTCTGACATGCATACATAAAACAGCATGGGTATAAAAATGTTTTCATCCATTACGTTGCATTGATTTTGCATTTGTTAGGTCTATTTTTAACAGACTTCACAAAGGAGGAGGCAATACATTCATACTGTATATACGAGGCGCGTTCATAAAGTCAGGGCCGTTTGGTCACAGAAAAAAATATACTCCTAAGAAACAAATTTTATTGTCATATTTAGTTAGGTACAAACTTACTTTACTTCGTTACATAATCGCCGTACACTTCTAAGCATTTTTCGTACCGCTGCACCAGCTTCTTTAACCCCTCTGCATAGAAGATTGCCGCCTGAGAGTTGAACCAGTTGGCAACGGCGTTTTTGAGTCCCTCTTCGGTTTCAAAACGTTGTCCACCGAGCCACTGTTTAAAATGCAAGAAGAGGAAGTACTCGTAGTCGCTAGGTGCAAGGTCGGGACGGTACGGTGGGTGATCAAAAGTTCCCAACGAAAATCTTGAATTTACTCTTCGGTTTTGGCAGCAGTGTGCGGACGCGCGTTATCGTGGAGGAGGATTATGCCAGATGAGTTTCCCGCGGCGTTTGTTTTGGATCATACCTCTCAGTTTGTCGAACGCACTCCACAGTTGGCGGGATCAACGATTTTCGCGGCCATTGTTCTTTGCATTCACGGACAACAATACGACTTCAGAATCAAAACAAATGACGCTGTGGCTTCGCAATGAGTCAGTAGATGGCGCTGCAGTAGTAAAACTGCTCCGAAGCGCCATTATTTAAATATAAGCAAACGGCCCTTACTTTATGAATGCGCCTCGTATGTTGTTTAACAAGTTACACACACTGTATGTATGTATAACATTAATATACTTTTAAAACCTTTGAAATCACTTTTTATGAAATGAAAAAATAACTAAGTAGTATAATGACTTTAAGGTGTAAATGCAATATGAAAATAAATGCGACTTTTCAGCCGCTTTTAAGGATCCAAATTTCTAAAATACTACGACATTGCTATCACTGCTAATATTTTCTCCAACTGTTTATGTCTATGAGACGTTTATTCTCATAACATTTTATAAAATTTCATTCAGTCCTTTTAGAGATATTAGGTCTTAAAGTTAGAATTTTGACGAGATGCCAAGTTTGGTTAATTACACAAAGCGAAGAAAAGCCTCTAACTGCTTCATACTTTGTCTGTGCAAAGTATTATAAGATACCTATTCAAGGAAAAAACAGGCATTTGAATTAGGCTCTGTTATTGTAGGGTTAGTCCATGAGTCTTACTTTCTTCCACTTAAAATTTTAAGGTGAAAAATGAAATTTTTCACTGTTAAGATGGTACTTTCAAGCTCTGTTTTGGTTAATGTTTAAAGAGCTGCCAAAAGGGAAACTGTAATTAAAATTTAGTTCATTTTTTGCAGAATATTATGGTTTTTATATCATTTTAATACATTCAGAAGTTAAAAAAACTATAACGATTTTTGCAAAGTAGCAATTTCACGAAAAATCACTTACAATGGGACTGAAAAACGGCTGTAATTAAAAAATTCAGGAACTTAATAACTTTTTAACTCGTTTTCTCAATATAACAAAAAACTGACAAAAACAAGAAAAATCAAAAACATTGAACACATTTTCCCTCTTTTTCTGAATTATTTCACCTGGATACCTACAATAACAAAGTTGTCAAAATTGCAGCAAAGTATCATACTCGCCGGCTTAATAAATACCGATGGTCACAGTTTGTTAACCTCGTAACATTCTTACATGTCACAGCGGCTCCCGTGTTCAGTTAAAAATCACACTTTTGATCCTCAGTAAAACCCTTCACCAAAATACTATCCCTAGCTTGTATGAAAATTTAACATTGAAAATAGGCACACTATCAGATCAAGATTCAATTTGTTTTACAGGTTCAGTTCAGTTTCGTTTTGAACAACGAACTTTTGCCAAATGTCCTTTCTTTTGACAATTTCTGCATTCCGTGTCTTCATGTTTATACTCATCAGCTAAATGTACTCTCTCACCAGTAACACTTGAGAGAAGTTTCTAGCTTATCTTTGAAATTCTGTTTTTTATTCTTAGTGGAAACCTTTTTATTTAACTTTATGTGGAACCCTTTTATTTAACTTTATCTTGAGAACTATATAATTTGTTGAAAGATACCATTTTATTCTGAATTTCATGCATGGCCCCCAAGTTTAGCGAATTAAATTGCAAATGTAATTCTTTTGATTCGAAGAAGTTAATTTACCTTCTGCCAGAAATTTTTTCTGAATATTCTTGTCACTTTAATCCATTAAATTTATCCCTAAGCATAGTACTTAAATAGTCGGCAAAATTAGTTAATCATTACTTTTTGTAATCCAGTACAATACCTAGAAATACTCACCTTCCAACTGATAATGCTTGTAAAATCTAAAACTTTTTGTAACCTCCAGTTGTTTCGGATTCAAATGGTCTGTAAACAGCTTTACGATATTATCATACTTCAAACCAGAAAGAACTTTTGGCATAGCCAAATTCTTTAGCAATTTGTAAATAGTTGAACTAATTAAACTTAATACGATAGGTAGGGTCAGTTGGGGTAATTGTAAACGCTTTTTTAATGTTTTGACTTTTGATCCTTCCCTACCTCTTGAATGAATTCAGAGATAAAATTATAAGCATTTTATCCACTAATGTACTTCTTGTGAGTAAATGTGTCCAAAAATTTTGACTTTATGACTATTTTTTAGCGAATGAGCTTGTGTTTACAATTACCCCAGTGTGTTTACAATTACCCCAGAGATGTGGGGTAATTGTAAATTTGATTTATTTTCGAATAAGGTTGATGCAAATGGAAAATTGTTTCATACACAGTCTGATTGAAGGCTTAAGAAGTTCCGGAGCACTGGTTCTCAATCTGTGGCCAACAGGCTGCATGTGGTCCGCTGAGTTACGTTATTGGGCGGCCGAGATCATTTAACGAGAAATATCATGCAAAAAAATCAAGTAATGCGACAAATTTATGTACAATTTGACCCGCAGTGGATCAGTCGGTTAAGCTTGTATCCCACAGAACACCGAAAGTGAAGCACAACTGGCAGTGGTCAACGCTTGGGAGGGTGACCACCTCCCGTGACTGATTTCTCTGAGACCAAGTGCGCTAAAGGGAGCTGTGCACGTAAAATACATCGTCGCTTCAAATGTCCACCACGTTAGAAATAATTTCCGCTGAGGGACCAGCCTAGGTGACGATCTCACATCTTAGAGCTGGTTCAAAATCATTAAGCCCTTCTGAGATAAGTGTACTTCATTCTAGCGGAGCTCATTGCTAATCAGTAGGAGCTTCCTTAATTCATGGTCGCCCTGCAACAGGGGCTTGTATTTCCAAGTGGCATTAGCAACAGAAACAAAAGTCATGTAAAATGGACACAAAAGTGTAATTTACATCAAAATATAATATTTATTGTGTTCCCAAAAGATTGGAAATAAGATATTTAAGTGTTTACAATTACCCCAGCGTACGAAATATCTGGGGTAATTGTAAACACCTAACTTGCACATGAAAAATAACAGGGAGAATTAAATTCATAACTAAATGTTTTTAGCAGCATTCCATATGACAAATAAAAATGGTTGAAACCGCTTACATCCCTTTTGTAGATGAGCTGGAGAGGAAAATGTAAGGTCACTAAATTTTGTTAAACAACTTTTTTCACTGTGCCATTTTCAAACAATAGTGACGCCTCCACAGTTGTTTCGAAACTTACGAAACTGTTTCAGTGTTTTCCCTATGCTGCCAGTTTGTCACTCACAAGCATTTAAGTTTTTAAAACCACCACAAGTGTAGTTATGGAGCTTGTTTACAATTACCCCAACTGACCCTACTTTCTTAGCATTAGCTATTTCATTCACTAAGAAGTAAGACTGGGGCCGTTCCACGTAACCTGGTCTAAACCGCTATATCAAATGACTCGAAATTAATATTGGTCGATCTCATCTTGGTCGCCAACCCGTTGTATTCATAATGTAATTTGTTATGGATATATATTACAGGTACAACATACATTTGATAATCGCAAAAAATGCATAACAATTAGAAAATTACACAGAGCCATCCTGCTCGTGTGGTGATCATGGCACCGGTGATGTCTCTATATACAAGTCTACTTGTTGCCAAACAGAACAAAACTTGCATGTTGCCAATACAAGACACAACAATGGCAGTGTGAGCTTCAAATCGTTACTTGGAAAAACAGATATTAATTTGAAAGTTATTTTAACATATGCTACCCTAAATCAGCTTATTTTAATTTTTATTCAGAGTTTATTTATTTTTCAAAACTTAATTACTTATTCCTGGAAAATTCTTAACTTTAAATCAATAAGCACTCAAGTATCTATTTGAGATTTTTTTCATATTTTGACTTGATTTTGGTGCCTGCTACAGCTAATACAGGAGTAAATAAATAGTACTTAAAACAATTAGAAAAAGCTTGAATTAGAAATCTGACACAAGATTGAAAATTAAAGTTAATGGTCAGAGCAAATTAAAGTTAATGGTAAGCAAGGATTAAACCAATGCTATAAACTGGGGGTGGCATGTGCCAATTGAAACTTGGTAGCTCAATGTGCCAAGATTTGGAGGAATACATATGAATGTCACATTTTGTTAACTGCTATTCAGTTGTCATACTCCAACTCTTAATTTTGAAAAGAAATTCTTTATTCTACTAAATTGTTTCTATTTTTTGACTAACTTCGTTTCACTGATTACTATTATAATATTACATGCACTTTTTCAAATAACCTTAGCTTATTAACCTTTAGGTTACGGCGCTCGAGCTCCCAAAATTCATCCGTAGAACGGCAAAACTGCCGAATTTTTTTCCCCACAGTGTAACGACGGTGTTCCTTATCTCCATTATAACTCTTTTGAGAATGATTGACTTCATTAGAAGAGCTGCCGTAATATAAACTTTCGTTAGTCAGTTACTATTATTTTGCTCCCAATCGCCAATTCGAAGCAAGGAAATTTATACAATTTCTAAAACTAATTTCCGAAAAGAAAGTAAAAAAGGAAAACAAAATATAATAATAATAATTTGGAAATATGCAGTTTTTTTCTTCCTCATTTAAACTACAGCTTTTTATTAAAGTATATTGTGAATTTCCCTGTTTGTCTAAAAACTTTTGCTAAGCAAAGGCAAAATTGCTGCGAAAATTAGGGTTAAAATTAACAATAAAAAGAGTTCTGTTCCACATAGTTGAGTAGTAGTGAGTACTCATTGTTTTAGAGAGTCAACGAAGTATTTTTTTTGCAATTTTTCTGATCTGTAACATTTAATTTGCTGTTTTTCAGGACTTTTACGTAATTTGCCTATTTCTCGAAAAATATATCAGGCGTGAAAATTCATGATGACGGCATTTTATGTTAAATATCTACAAAAATGCCTTATCAACAACCTCAATAAACAAGTACAACAGTTTAGGTATATTATATTAGTACACGAACTCTGTAATTAGCAGCGCTTTATTCCCCCCCCCCCCCTAATAGATTATTTTTCTACCAAGTTAACTTTTCACTTTGTGGAGTATTTCACAATACAAAATGATCACAAACTGAACAATTAAGTGAAGTATTAAATTTAATCATAACGGATTTACTTTATCCTAATTCAGTGAAAAATTGCAGGTATGAATAGACAATTTACCTTTGCTATTTTCACCACAATGACCTGTTGATCTCAGATCCATAGGAATCAGGGCCCTGTGTTGATGTACTCGTATAGTAATTTGAAAATGGTCATGCACCGAAGATAATCAGAATGCACTTCGAACTGTCTATTGTACTTCTGAAAAAGCCCCCAGTCTGCTGATAGCTTTGGGTTGAGGTCCTTTGTTAACAAAAGAAAGCCCAAATGTCCAGCTATTGCACTTAATTTCCCTTCACTACCATTGGTTTATCTTTAGCTTCACTGCTGTATTTTTAGTTGAATTCACTTACCGGAATGTATGGTGTGACATGGGGTGGACTTATTTCGATTTCGTCTCGTGTAGTGTGCACATGGTTTTTATTATTAGAAAACCAGGAAAAAAGGAATTATAGAAACAGTATGTTACTTCCAGCGCATAGACCTACTAATTGGATTATAACCCAGGGCGGCAGGGCTCTGAGCGCGACAGAATAACTTTTTTTTATACCAAAAGATGAAAAATATTGAAAATTTTAGTCAGTCATGTCATTTCAATATTTTCTACGATGGGGGGGGGGGGGAGAGTGTATATTAAATGTGTAGATAAAATGCAACAAAATACGCAAACACACGTATAAATACATTATATATCTAAAAGTCAGGTCGATATGACACCCTTCCCCACCCCGCGATTGTCCAAGTGATGGGCTTGGTTTCAGTGAGTATTAATATCACTATAAATGTAATCCAACCGAGTATATGCGTGTCTAAATCAGAAATATTTCAAATAATCGCCAGAAAGTAAATCAATACCGCATATTTCGCCAAGACTAGTCCTGAGGACAGGAAATGCTAATGACTCTCAATAATTTTATCACTTCCTGGTGATTTCCTTCCACTCAGGAAGGGGACGAAAGGTCTGGTACATATGCTGTACTGGAGCCGTTATGAAAGCCAAAGTTTTCTGCGGTACATATGCTGTACCGCCGTAATCTAAAGGTTAATATTTCTCTTTTGAATTTTAACACTGACATTTACTACACTATATAATGCTTTATAATGACTAGACCTGCATACTAAAGTCTTCGTTACTTATGACAATTTTAAAAAATTTTATTTTAAGCAAATTCATCCAATTACTTTAAGTAAAGGGGGGGGGGGGATAGGGGATGCAAAATTTGAATAGAAGTGAGTTTTTGTTATGTAGACATTTTTAATATACATGATACACTATGTATTATTTAGAGTTAAGCACTATCAAATAAACTATTTTGTGTCTCTGACTTCATAGCTTTAGGCATAGGCCACAATTTATGGACAATGTTGTGGTTACTAAAAACTTAAAATAGCTACCAATGTTTTGTATTAGTAGCCACTAGCCACCAAAGTAAAATCCATATACACCATTACACTCAAAACAATGCATACAAACAATAAGTACTTACTTCAAAAAATGTTTGGTCACTGGTAGGTCTGTGAAAAATGGGAGCATCTTGGCGACCATCTAAAAGTAAAAAATGAGATAATTGGAATATATGGATCATTTTTGTAGCCAATAATTCTTCAATGTTAAAAGGTCATTCTGAAATACCTAGAACTTAGTTGCTTAGACAAGTGTTTCCCCAAGGGTGGTATGCGTACCCCTGCAGTTATGGGAGAACCTTGGTGGAGGTACAAGGTGCATTGGAATGAGAGCATTGGGTAATGTTGCTTTCAAATTGTCTAAAATTATTGTTACAATCAGAAGAAACTTTATTGCTTCACATTCAAGATAAAGTGAATGCTACCATAACAAGAATTAAATTTGTAGTGGAAGATAGTTGGCAATACAGATCTTGACTTATTTCAGTCCCTTCTGAGTTTTTAACAAGTTTGGTTCAGAAAATTGATGCTGATACTCAGAAATGTATAACATAACATTTGGAGAATTTACAAATAAGCCTGAAAAACTAATTTCCAGATTTAAACAATAATATTGAATGGCTAAAATATATGTCCTTCCATTAGTAAACCATGCATGCCAAAAGGTTTGTCATGTGTGGGCAGAAGAGTTGAAATTAGCTTCAGGTGGATTCTTGAAAAATATAGAAGTGATATGTAATTTTATCATTCTGATTGCAAATTGAATATGTGTATCCAGTTTTAACAAAAAGAGTCATGGGATATTGATAATGTGATAATATTCTGATCATGCAAAATTTCATCCTTCTTATTGAAAATAAATAATGTTTATGATCATGACATAACTTTTATTTATTTTACTTATATTTTATTATGAAAAATTTTTAAATTTTCATCTATTATTATTTTGTCCATACAGTAAAAAATGAAGAAATATGTTATATATACATATATATATATGTTACGGTGAATCTCCGAAATCGGAGAATGTCGACAATCATCAGTGGATGTCGACATACACCAAGTAGAGAATGTCGACAATCACCTGTAGATGTCAACATACGCCAAGTAGAGAATGTCAACAATCACCAGTGGATGTTGACATTCCCCATCTATCAGACTGATGAATTGTCGACATTCTCCAATTTCGGACATATGCCGTAACATATATACAAATACAAAAGTGACAACCAGTAATAGGCACAGGACTCGGCAAGGCTGGTCATAGTCAATTTAACAATTCCCAACCAAAAGCGTTATTAAAAGTTTTTATCTCACTGCAAGTAATAGTCACTTCCTATCAACTATTTCAACCGCCTTCAACCCTATTGAAATAGCATTTTCCCCTAATTTCAAGATCAGCCTGAGGTTTGAAAAACTTAAACAATGACCTCTGGTTCTACCTTCAATGCCTAACTGTAGCTCATCAAAATTTTCCATTTTAATGAATTTAAATAACTAAATCATCTCCCCCCTAACTTCACTTTGCTCATATATATATATATATATCTATACATACAGTATGGGACCCCAAATTCTGAATCCCAAAACCCAGAAGACCCACAATTTGGAACTTTTTTTTAAAAATCGGCAGCTAAAAAAAAAAAAGAAAAGAAAAGCTTTTGTTCTTTGAAGAAAAATCGGGAAATATTTTTATGTTTTTATTTTGGAAATAGGTATTTAAAAAAAAGGAAAATAAAATGTAATGAACATGTTTAAGTTCGGAAATGTGCAGTTTTCAGAAAAGTTATTTTGTGATTTTCTGGAAAGGGTTTGTTTTTGCGATTAGAGTTTTTATTAAATTGTTGCTTTAATTCTATCATTAAATTTTGCTTTTTAAAAATTTCTTGTAGTTTTATAATATTTATTATTTCTTTAATGAGCTAATTTTCGCGCGATACAGAATATTCTCGAAATTGAAAATTGGTGTTTCTCAGATTTTCCCGATAGTCAGATCTTTTACTGCAATTTAGTGGCTAGAGAATATCAATCGTATCAGAATTTGATGTAATTCTTTTCTTTTATTGTTTAATTAACAAGGTTAAAATAATATCAAGAAAAGTCCAGATGTTTCGATATTTTGCCTCAAATGTAAGCAGACTCCTTGTTTTTTGTGCTAAATTTCACTACTTATAGGCGCATATATATATAATAAAAAATGCTATAAATGAGCAAAATGCTAATAAAAACTTCCAGAGCAAATTATATAGGCTCTGATACTACTTACAAAATTTTTTGAATGAGAACCCAAAATCCGGAAAATTCGGAAAGATTGCGACCCCTAGCCTTCCGGATTTGAGGTCCCATACTGTATATATATATATAGATATATTAGCAAATTTAAAAGGTAAAACTTTAAAAAATAGCAAAATAAAATAAAACATCGATATAACAAATGAAACAAAAAAAAAATTAGGTCAAAGCAAAAAATATATGTCTATAAATTAATAAGAAGAAATGAATGGAATGTGGTAGCCTAGTCTTCAGGGGATCTCACAACTGCAACCCATTCGAGGGTCCTTTCTTGTAGGGGGCACAACTTAAAGTGTAAGAAGGCCGAAAAGTATAATAAATTAAACAGATTTTAGAAAAAGCACTCAGAGTACCCAAAGACCCCCCAAAAATAGCTTACGAAAAAAGTAATAGATAAAGTATTAAATAAAGCTTAACTACCATGAAAAAGTTACAAACACAGTTACAAACGCCACAGGGGGAAAAGATTGTTTGTCTTGCCAGTAGGGATGTAACGAGTATTCGGCCACTATTCGGTATTCGGCCTATTCGGCTCTTTGACCGAATACTAGATAAGATCACATTCGGCTTGGCCGAATATTGATGAACTATTCGGTCGAATAGTTCTGCTACAGCAGAAATGTAAAAAATATTAAAAATGGTATTTTAAACTTTTAAAATTGTATTATAATTATTGCAAACGAATACATTAGTATATAGTTTTAAGAAATAAAAATGATTTGGAAAAAAAACTACTTTTTTAAAACCTTGTTCTATGCTTGACTAAACAAAAACAGATTTTAAAGTTATAATATTGTATTTTATACTTAGCATTTGCTCCCAAAAGCTGGCAATACTTAATTATGATGGAGAATATGAGACATTTATTTTGTTATTATTAACAAAGTGGATGTCACTTTGTTTGGGTAGACTGCTTTATTGTGAATATTGGGTAAGAGAGATGTGTGAAAAGCCTAGGAATATATCATGAATATTTAGATAGCATAAGTTATTAGGGTAATTTTAATAGATCTTTTAAAAATAGGCATGAAAAACGCATATTTATAAAAATATTAACTTTTATAACTTTTAAAATATCCCCATAAAACTTTTGAGCAAGGTAAAAATTCCTAAGCAATAGTTTGGTGTTTGACTTTGTAAATAATTGTAAATTTGACAAATACTTTCTATTACGACGATTTTCTAGAAATTTTAATATTCAGCCGCCGAATATTTGGTACTTGACCTAAGACCTTAGGCGCATATTCGGTATTCAGCCTAGAAGAAATGGCCGAATATTCGACTTCGGCCTGGAAGAAATGGTCGAATATTCGGTATTCAGCTATTCGGACAAATCACTATTCGTTACATCCCTAGTTGCCAGAATGTACACAGTTAAAGGAAAAGTTAAGCAAATTACATAGAGCTTCCAAACTAATTTTAATATGAACACTTAAAAGCAAACCAAAAAGGGAAAAAAGGAAAAAATGGAATTAATGATAAAGTCAAATATGGTACTAAAATTGTAGACATGAACTTAGAAAAATAGAAATAAAATAGAAGGAGAAAGAAATAAAGAAATAATAATGAAAAATAACAAAAATTCTTCAGCTAAGTGGACCTATTCACTTTTATGACAAAACATTAAACATGTTCCTCAAGCAAAGCAAATGCATCACATGATGCAGTCGTCAAATGTACCTGAGGGGTTAAATAGCTCTCGTAAAAGAGCTAAGAATTGTGTGACAATGGCCCTAGCGCTGACGGGATTAACAACAGAATAACGAAAACTCTTTTATGCATATTTTACAAATCCAAAAAAAAACCTTTATACCAACTTACCAAGTTCGAGAAGCTTGCCATTGCAGTTAACTAATGCTACAAAATGCAGTGTGACTTCCTCATTAGTTGGGGGAGGCTATAAAAAATTTAACAGAAACTTAAATGGTCAAATTTATGAATTAATTTCAAAATGTTATTACACTATGTTTACAATATTAAGCAATGAAATTTCTTATGCATAGTTTTTCCTGTGTACACAATCTGACACACATATTCATAACCATTACAAACTGCATATTAGTTTTTAACCACTTATACATGATACAATTATTAAAAACAAAGACATATTTGAAACTTAAAAACAATTTTAATGGGATTAGAAAATGATTTCACATAAGATTGGTGTAACACTTCAACAGCTTATGCAAAATACATTTTTGCAACTCATGAAGAACTACAACAAAAATCAAATAGCCACTGACAAATGCAATTTTTAAAATTACAATGGAAAAAGAGCACAAAAAAATAGCTATGACAAATATAGGAAACAAATTTAGAGAATATAACAGTGTGCTTCCCCTCCCCCCCTCTCAGGAATACTTATAATATTCATGTTTTTGAGTTTATTTATTTTCAGACTTTTTAAGGGATATGTGTTTATGCTAAGTTGACTTATGTTTAAAGGTTTTATATGTGACCGGAAAAAAAATTGTTTTTTTCTTCTAGAATTAATTAAAATTAAGTCTTATGTATTTTATAGTAGCTTAGATCAGTGGCAGATCCAGTGGGGTGGTGGGGGGAGGGGGAGAATGGTGCTACTGCCCCCACCTCAACACACAAGATCCAAGGGAGGGGCAATGGAAGCATAATTGACCTCAAATAAGAATGATAGAAGATTCTAAACAAATAAAATCGAAAAACTAATGAAAAGCAAAACATGTTCAAAAACAAATATTTCTTCAAATTTTGAGTTTGGGTATGGAAGTGAACTTCCTTTGCCTGGTATCAAATAAGAACAACATTTTAGTAATTATAAAGGGTTAACATTCTTTATTAATAGAAATACTAGAATAGCTTCTTTAGTGAGCTATTATAAAATAAAAATAATAGAACCAAAATAACGAATAGAGGGCCAGTTATGAGATAATATCGAATGCAAAAATGCGTAAGCATAAGTCATAATAGTGAAAGCAGCCAATGGCTAAGGAGGAAGGAAGGCATGGTGAGCGCCAGAACGCCTAGCCGATGGATACCGTTGCAGCTCCAGGATGCAATTCTTAATTTAGGAAAACTACCTATAATTGTTGAGTTGGCTCAATTTTTGAAACTTATTCAGAACAGTTTGTAGGGTCATATTTATGGTATAAAAGACATTATTGCTCAATCCAATCAGATTTGTTTGGATAGTTTGATCGCGAGTGAAATGCACACTGCTTGAATTTAATTAGTTATGTTCTAGTTCTCTGAATTTAGATTTCTGATTGATTTAGGTTGTTGGGAATGTTTCTATTAAATTTAATTTTATCAATTTCACTTTGGGGTCTGCGAGGGCTTTTCAAGTAATTAAATGTGTGTGGGCCGCTGCATAAGTTACAAGTAGGGAACAGATATTCGTCTCTTTTACAATTACTAGATCTATGTGGGCCAGCACATTTAATACAGACAGATGAATGAGAACATCAATAGCTGCTGTGGTTGAATTGCTGTTAATTCCTGCATTGATGTGTGGCTTCTTTTGCGTAAAGTTTCAGCTTGTAATTTTAAAATTTCCTATAAATTCGGTATTCCAAATATTAGAATTTAGTTCATTTTGAGGAAGGTGTATAACATATAATGGTAGAGGATTGTGATTTCTGCTGCAGTTGTGTCAAATAAGTTGGAAAATAACCTTGTAATCAAAAGATACTTACTAATTCTCAAGAACGATTATTACTGAACTCTATACTGATCACTTTTGTTTTAAATAAAAATGAAATGAAAGTACTTTTGCAAATAGGAGTTGAATTGCTAATGATAAAACTTGGCAGTTTACCGTTAGTTGCCGGTGCAAGTTCAAAATATTTAGAATATTTTTCAAGATTATTATTTCCAAAAAAAAAATTGAATATTCCAAGTTTTTGGCAATTTTCAAATTTTAGAATTTTGCTTTTAATTCCTGGGGGGAGGGACTATTTTTTCTGGGAATAAACCAGACGTTTTGAAAGCTTTGCAACACTTTTTCTTGAAGTAGGCTCAGTCTAACCCTACTTAGAGAAGGAAAAACTTGTATCTTATACTTATATTTATGTCACATATTGCATAATTTTATTTGCATAATATTACTTGCCTCAGTCTGGCCATCCTGAGCACTAGCTTCATGAGCAGCACCTATATCCTACATTTAAGAAAGAACAATATTTCATAACCTTATTGCCAAGTCAATGTTGTATTAAATAAATGCACATATTATGAAAAAAGCTTTTAAAAATAATATACAATAAATTGTTTAAAATCAAGAAAACCTGTCTTGCATAATCTGCTTCGCTTAGATTAACAATCAAGAATAAACTTCTCCAAAAGCAAGACCAAGACCGCAAGGAAGAACTGTTAAGATACTTCATTTAACAGGTCTACCTGGGGCAATTCTATCGTGTCAAAAGTGCATTTATGAATTATAAGAAAAGAAGAAAAAAATCTTAAAATTCATGTGTTAAAGAAAGATTTTTAGTCTTATTTAAAGTTTTTTTGTCTAGCATTCTTATATTTAACAAAATGCACTTGTTTGTAAAGTTATTTTAGAAGGAAAATTTGCAAAAAAAAAAGTCGCTCTTTTAAATTATAATTTGTGTTACAAGCACTTTCTGAAATTTTTGTATTGGACGTACTTGCATAGAAATGAAAGACAGGCTTAGTCCTTGAGATACAAACAAACTCGAAAATGCATGTAGCCTAAAATGGTCTGTGTAGTAAATAGCAAGAGTCATGATTTTTATTTTTTAATTTTTACTAAAAAAATACAGATTGTGTTCAGCAAATTCAGCAAACACACTTAGATATTGTGCTGTTTTTACATGCGAGATTGGCTGAAGAGTAATGCACAAATGCTTGCACAACACGAACAAAATAGCAATCTGATGCATGCCTGGTGGCATATATGAAATCTACATTTCTTCTCTATGTGCTGTGAAGTTTTACCATGTATATTTCGAGTAGTGGGAATACAGAGGTATGGGTAATTCTCACGAAAATGATACAAATCGCGTTGGGCACTTTGGAATTTTTTTAAATACTTTTCAATTATTATCACCAATTAGTCCTATTTTTTAATGAATTTCCATTTAATTCTGTGCAATGAAGTATAAATTGTTTGTATTTAAGTAATTTATGAAGAACTTAAAATTTTTCGTTTGGAACAAGAAGAAAAATTCTTGATGTCCCAGCTTTAAATTAGCAAGAGTTGGAAAGAAGTTTAGGAATAATACAAAATATGTTAACTCATATCTCTAACATTGAAATAATTAAATAATTGTAGCAATAAAGTTTCAGAAAATAATTTTTTCACTGAAAAAAAATTGATTTATTAAAAATTTCGTTGTTTTGTATTCTCTACTCTGTTACAGTCATTTACAAAATAAATAATAAATTACACTGAATCCAACTACAGTTCTGAGATGACTAAGTAATATTAAATTACATCTATGCTTCATTAGGTAGCTTAAGTTTATACTATACAGTCAATAACAAAAGTAAGACTTGTTCTTTCTTTTGTGCTGGTAAGTTATTTCAGTTATTGAATGTCCATTCTGTTACATTAATATTAATGGAAAAAAGGACTTTTCCTTGAAATTGCTAACATAATAAAAGTTTTAGGATCAAAAGGTGGCCGGGACCAAGACCAGGATTTGAGATGCATCAGGCATTGATTTTGTTGGGTATCCGATACCATTGTCGGATGGATTAGTACTGGATACCCGCTCTGCTGTTTAATCCGATCAATATTTAAATACATCCAGTATATGAATACACCCATTACCTGAACTATTTTTTAAACATCCGGTTTCGGACCAATTTTTAAATGGCCAGTTTCTGACCAATTTACCTTTACTGGATATGCGACCGAATTTTGAATACTCGACGTCTTACTGATTGTTAAATATAGTTATCCGACCAATTTTCAAATGACTTAATCCCACCAATTTTTGAATAACTGGTATCTGACTGACTTTTAAGTATAGGGAATATCACAGATTTTTAAATATTCAGTATCCAACAGCTTTTTGAATAACTGGTATCTGACCAATTTTAAATGTACGGAATGGTTTTTAAATATCCGGTACCCGACCAATTTTTGAATAATTAATATTTAAAAACCAGTCATATACTGATTATTTAAAAATTGGGCAGATGCCGGATAATTATAAATCTGTTAGATCCCAGATATTTGAAAACCGGTTGGACACTGGGTACTTGAAAACTGGTTGAATTCCGGTTATTTAAAAGTCGGTTGAATAGCCAATACTTAAAAATATTTAACATATAATGAGTAAGGAAGGATGGGGTAAAATGGGTCATGGGATAAAATGGGTCACTTTATAAAAAACCCAAGATAATAGAAGTTGAAATTGAAATTTTTAAACCAATATTTTAATGTTATTTTTTATGTATTGGCAACATTTTTCAATCTAAAAGATGTTAGATTCTTAAATATGGCAACACAAATTTTTTTTTGTCAACTTTGGATGAAGGTGTGCTCAACACATGGCTTACCAACTTCTGAAAAGCTCCATATTTTATCAAATAACAGCTCAAATTTAAAGGATTTCCTCACTAAGAAACTTTGGAGAACAATTCCAGCTGAGCAGTTAAGAAAAATATTAAATATTTTCTTTTTTTACATCAGTTTTTCTAGGATGGAGTAAAATGGGTCATGGTTAGGATTAAGTCGTTTTATTCTATTTTTTTTTTTTACTCTGTTGTACCTAACTGCGGCAAGATCCTAAATTTAAACAATGTAATTGCTTATATTATTGAAATTAAATTAATTTTTTTTAATGTTTTCCCTAAAAAATATGATGTTGATGTGGTAGAAAGAAATGATTTTGTTGAAGTGTTATGTGAACCAATATGTAACAATCAAGAACAATATTTTTACATTTCAATGTAGTCATAATTCAAAATCTTGCTAAATATGTTACTTACCCCCCATTTCGAAGTAATAAATAACTGTTTTCAGCATTATTTTGCATTATGACCCATTTTACCCCACAATGGGGTAAAATAGGTCACAAGTTTATAAGCTCAGTTAAACGATTTCATAATTAAAAAATAAATATTGAAATTACATAAAATTGTTCTAAAGGAATTCAATGTTAAGATGCAATCGAAAAGAAATGGGAAAAGTTTCTGGTTTTGCTGCTATGAAACTTTGAATATGAAAATAGCTAAAAAGTGACCCATTTTCCCCACCTGACCCTATTCAAAATTCAGTGGGATACCACACATTTGAAAATTGTTGGATAATGGATATTCAAAAATTGGTCACATACCAATTACTCAAAAATCAGTCTGACACAGGACATCTAAAAGTCTGTCAGGCTCTGGATATTTTAAAATTGGTTGAATAATGGATATTTAAAAATTTGTCGGATACCAGATGTTTAAAAATTGGTCAAATACCGACTATTCAAAAATTGGCTGGTACATCAGATATTTTAAAACTACACTGATGGGGGAAAAAAATCCCAACACCAAGAAATAATTATTGTAGAGTAATGAAATTTCAGCAATACATTTATATAGGTAACGTACGTAATTGATTACAATTTCAAGATCACAGGTTAATTTAAGCCCGAGAAGAGCCATTGCAGAAGTGAAATACAGATACATTAATAACCGGTGTAACCGCCAGAATTTTGAATGCAAGCATACAAACGTGCATGCATTGAATCATACAGGTGCTGGATGTCCGTTTGTGGGATGGAGTTCCATGCCTGTTGCACTTCGTCGATCAATACAGGAATGGTTAATGCTGGCTTTGGATGACGCTGGAGTTGTCGTTCAATAATGTCCCACACGTGCTCAATTGGAGACAGATCTGGTGATCTGACAGGTCAAGGCAACATGTCGACACCCTGTAGAGTATGAGGCCGAGCGTTATCCTGTTGGAAAACACCTCCTGGAATGCTACTCATGAAAGGCAGAACAACAGGTTGAATCACCAGACTGACGTACACATTTGCTGTCAGGTTGCGTGGGATAACCACGAGAGTGCATCTGCTGTCATAAGAAATTGCTCCCCAGACCATAACTCCAGGTGTAGGTCCACTGTCTCTAGGCCGCAGACAGGATCGCTGCAGCCGCTCACCTGGCCTCCTCCTAACCAACACATGGCACCAAGGCAGAACCGGCTTTCATCAGAAACACAACAGATCTCCACTCCGTCCTCCAATGAGCTCTAGCCTGACACCACCGACGTCGCAAACGGCAGTGGTTTGGGGTTAGTGGAATGCACGCTACAGGACGTCTGGCTCGGAGCTGTCCTTGAAGTAAACGATTGGTAACAGTTCGTTGTGTCACTGTGCCGCCAACTGCTGCTCAAATTTTTCCTGCAGATGCAGTACGACTCGCTACGGCCATACACCGAAAACAACGGTCTTCCCTCTCAGTAGTGCCACGTGGCCACCCGGAACCCGGTCTTCTTGAGGCAGTGCCTTCCCTTGACCACTGCTGCCAACATTCATGCACACTGGATGCATTCCTGCCAAGCCTTTCTGCAATCTCGCGGAAAGAAAACCAACCTTCTCGTGGGCCTATTACACGACCTCGTTCAAACTCAGTGAGCTGTTAATAATGGCTTCGTCGTCTTCTTAAAGGCCTTGTGGACTAACATCAACTCACTACATCAAATCTCGACGCTAAACAACGCTCAGGAACGTTACAGTGCGTATTTAAAGCAAACCTGATTTGCATCTTCCGTGTGTCGCTACTAGCGTCACACTGATGCGCCGAGCGCAAAATTTGAATCGACGTCCTCTTTCAGATGTATAGACACGCCTGCCAAATTTCGTTTCGCTAGCACAACTTCTTCTTGGTGTTGGGATTTTTTTTTTCCATCAGTGTAGTTGGATTCTGGGTACTTAAAAATCAGTCCGATACCAGACATTTAAAAATCGGTTGGATACCGGATATATGCCTCTGCACATGTGGATGAACGGTCCCGTTGGCCCCTACCCATCAGTGCGCCTCTGTTCATTCACTAGAAACAACAACATAAAGCATCATTACTAGCGAAAGAACATGTGTTCAATTCACAGGTTTTCCCCTATTTCTCTGAACAGCGACTAAATACCCCCTTAATTCAGAATCTACACATGCTACACCTATTGAAACAATTCAAACTATTTCCTACAAATGTATCAATAAAAATTTAATAGTAATAAAAGTAGTTATATCCACCAAACTAATGTTATTATTTTAGAAGAGAAACTGGGAGCTTCACACACAACCATTCCATAATTTTTTCAAAGGGAAATTCACATGATCAAAGTAATCCGTCAGGTGTCAGATAACTAGTATTTGAACGGAAGAAAGCTCCTGCGATAAAAAAAAATCTTTTGAAACTGTATTTCTTTTTAAAAAACTACAGAGTTGATTTACTGGGTGGTGTTCATTCACTAGTCAGATTACCCATATCCCTTATAAAAGGGCTAGAAATGTTTTTCATGGTTAAAAGCACTCTTTTATGCAAAATTTCCATTGCCTCAGTTTACCCATTGTTAACACTACTTGTTCTGGGTCATTCCTAATTTAAAATGTTCATCTGTAAAAAAATACTGTTGATTAATGAACTTTAAGGTCAATGCCTGAGATATGGACTGAATTTCAAATAATCTTTTTAATAAGAAATGCAAGAAGGAAAAGAAAGAAGAAGGGAAGTGTTTTCAAAGAGGGGGAAAGTACGCTTAGTAAACAAGTCTGTTTTCTGAGCACCGACAATTAAGGGATTTCTTAATAAGTAAAATTCTTGAAAAAAAAATTAATAATTTTTAAGAAATATTTATTAATGTGGCGTTATCTTATACGCAAGTAAGGAGCTTATAGAATGACTCTATAAGCAGTAATAAACTATTTATAAAATCAGCGGGTATTTATTTAGTGACTGTGAGGGAGCTCATCCTTATAATGAGGTTTGATAGTACATGTAAAGATAAAATACAGTGAGAAAATTTTATCTTTTTTAAAATATAAGCCTCGTAATTTTTAAAATGCTTCATAAAACTTGCTTTATATAGTAATAAATAAATGATAAAATATGTGAGCAAGAAACTTACCATGTTTTTTTCCAGATATTCAGCTTTCTCATCTGGGCCTAATTGAACTGTTTCTGTTAAAAATTTCTCAAGTGGAGAATCAGGCTCCAAATTTATGTTCTGCAAATTGTTAGCAACTGCATGGATCAATGCAACAGTACCACAAGCATTTCTGATTGTCTGTTTCACAAAAAAAACTGACGATTCTTTGATTTGTTTTGCATCCAAAAATTGCTTATTTGCACTTACTTTATAAAACTGTAATTAAAAAAATTATTATGAAACATGTTTGTTCTTTCTAAAAATGTCACAAAATATTTTGCTTCGTACTTTTAATATATTAAAGCAATGGTAAAATAAAATACTGAATTCCGATTTATAGCAATTGTGGTTTAACAGTAAAATGGAATCTAATTTAAAATAAAATTTTGTAACTAGTCCAATATTTTATGATCTTTGATTACATGCATAAAAATTTTTAAAAAGTAGTGGTAATAACTTTATGTGGTAAAAGCAACTGACATAACTTACAATTCTAAAAGGAAAAAAAATCATAATTCTAAAAAACTGTCAACCCCACTGGAATCGATAATTAGTTTAAGTAGAATTCCATACTAGAACTCATCAAAGTATGAAAAAAAATTAAGTCGAGATGAAATTGCGAATAGACATTAGATTGAGCAGAAAAGCAGTAAATCTTTCCAAAGTGAAACAAATTAAGAAATTATTAATTTAAAAGTTCTTTACAAAGTTAAATAAACAATTCACCAGTTAAACTGTAAAAAATAATTGCATGTAATTAAAGCACAAATGAGCCTTAAAATGCAGACATATGTTTCAGGATTGCTTAGAATCCCTTTTTCCATGCAATAGTGGAGCTTCTAGATGCAAAAAAAAAAAAAAAAGGAAATCGGAAAAATGTTTAGCATTATATTTCTAGTCTTATTATTTAATTATAGGAACAATTCTTAGCTCACAATAATATTATATGAAAATAGGACAAATCATAGCACAGAAATAGAAGCAAATCACTTGGGTTGAGTAACAATTTGTGTTAAGGCAGGAGCCTGCTTTAGAAGGCTTAAAAAAAATATTTTTTTATTGTTAAAATCTATTCCTAATATATCTAAGAAAATGTACGTAAAGTTATAGAGGCTTATTCTCAATATTTTCAAAAATACAGCACTAAATGTGGGCAGATGTCCCCAAGCAGGTATATGAGCGCTCGGGCAGAGAAATTTAGTGCCTTTTTTTAAAGCCATTTAATGATGCAGTGGGTATCGATTCTGCTGGATATCAGATATCTGGTGTCCCCTGTATGACATATACATACTGGATATTCAGCTCAGATGCTTGAAAACTGTAAATTCTGTATAAATTTTTAAATGTCCCACAGCTTCCAAACACGTAATAAGTTTGCAATTCACATATATTTTCAAAACATCTTAATTAAATTTTAAAAATCAAAGTGGACATGCCAGACAACCAGATATTTCACACAGTGGTCGGATCAGATACCAGATATCCAATATCTTCTGGTGGGACTGGCACCATTGGATGAGAAATTTTCATGACATATCCATAATTTTCGTGACCGATTTCCAAATTCGCGACTTTCGTGACCTGTAGACACCCTGTTCTAAATATGTATGCATAGGTTTGTGAAATTTTGTTTCATTAAATGAGTGAATCTGGATGTTTAATAACATTGTATACAGTGTTTTGGAAAAATGCAGTGCAGGTAACATTAACAATTTTAATATTTCAAAAATGTATTAAGAAAACAATACTATTAAGGTTTGGCAAATGTTAGACTACTTTTATGGATTGTTATTTTTGGGATGAACTGCTAAATTTAAATGAAATATTTTTTTTAATAAATGATGAAGCAAGTTTTATTACTTTGATTAAAGTTTTAAAATTTTCATTATAGTTTGCTAATATTACTGCAGAGTATTCTAAAAGAGGCTTTTCCCAAAACACTTGTTTTAATAAATAACAATTATATATACATAAACTAGGACAATTAGTTTATTGTTTTCAAGAGAATCCGATTGATTTCTTTTTTTATTATTTATTTATTTTACAGTGGGGGTGGCGTTTCTTATGAGCAGTGGAAAGAAATATTTTTTTTTCACCATCATCGACAGAAAGAGGTAATGTATCAAAGTTTCTTAACCATTCTCGCCAATATGCCAAGTGCAAGTGAAGGTGCAGCCTTCAGAAAGATTTTCAAGCCAATGAATACTCTACTGTAACTTTTAGTCTATGGAAATGCTTCCCTAACTTTTCCAGTTTGTGGAACCCTAGGAAGAATCTGAATTTCTCATAATACCTTAATTATACAGAGACTGTATGCACATTTTTTTATGAGTTTGGTTTGGTGTAAAAAATAATAATCTGGTTACAGAAATTTTCAGCTAGTATGTATGTAAAAGTAAATTATGGTCTGGTAACTAAAATTTTTGCTTACATGCAAAACGACATCTTTAAAGAACCTGGAAAATTGCATTTCCGGAAGGAAGGTGACTCAAATTAATGTATTTTATTAATTACAAAAATTCGTTAAAATTCTTAAATTGTGTTGTAAAGTAGTGTGCATGTTAAAGTGAACAAAACAAGATTTAACTCCACATTAACTAATGAAAATAATCTAAAGATATTTTTAGCCTTAGTCAGAATTCATTAATAAGAGTAACATTTAAATTTCAAATCTACAACAAAACTTTGAAAATATTAGTGAATTTCAACCAAGAGTTGTGCATAATGCAGCATAAAATAGTAATTTGAAAAATTAAGATATTTGTTTTTGGGATGCATGAGAAAATATAATTTCATTTAAAAGTAACCTTTTGACTGGAAATTAACAAAAATCTAGGGATTCTAATTTTTTACGTGAGCCACAATGTTTTAAAAATCTAATTTCAAGCAGAAAAAGTAGTAATTTCTTAAAACTGGTGCTTTTTTGATATATACAAATCATCAATTTATAAAAACATTCCTTCCAGCTAAAATATATTTCAGTTGTACATTAAAAGAAGAAAATATTTTTTTCTTTTTTATGTACACTTTTTTTTTTTTTTTGCATTTGCTTTTACTTTTCTACCTGACTCAATTTTCACAGAACTACTTTAACCATTGGTCATAATTAAGATGGTAAAGAGGATATCTGCTGAATTCGTAGCTGAGCAGGGTGTCTACAGATTTTCAAAAGCGAAATTTTGTCGCCTTTTCTGGATTTTTTCGAGACCATTTCGTGATACATTAGTTACTGATTCTACCAGATATCATGTGTCCTGTATGACAGATACGAGCTGTACATAACGGCTCTAATATTTTAAACTTGTATATTCAATACGTATTTTTAAACATCCCACAGTTTCCAAATGTTTAGTAAGTTTGTAATTCATATATTTAAAAAATAGGTCAATAAATTTTAAAATTCAAATTTAACCGGCTATTTTGTGCAGTGGCTGGATCAGATTCTGGATATTTAAAAACTTGTCGGACACTGGATAATCAATGTCCCCTGGGGGGAAGGGACTGGTCTTGTTGGACAGAAAATTTTCACGGCTTTCTCATTACTTTTGTAACCGATATTCAAATTTGGGACTTTTGTGGCCTGTAGACTTGAGCTGCTAAATAAAGTGAGATTTAAATTTGAAAATACTATACAACTAATATTAATAAAATAACAAAATTTTAAAAAGTGATAACTACGGACATGGTTAGGAGAACTATATAGCACAATATAAAGTAGTATGTAATTTTATTAAATTTCAAAATCACAACCTCTATCAATCTGATTAGTCTGTGCTCAACAATTGGGCAATAGAAAACTGGTGGGGTTTTTTTTTTTTCATATTTTCTCATATGTTGAGGGAAAGCCAGTTAATGAGCAGAGCAAGAACTATGACCTTATGTCACTCCACAATAATATGCCTCATTTTCTGTTATCAGATATTTACAAACATTTTTAAATCATGTGAGTGATCTCTTATCTAGATATCTTGTCGTAGTATATGGATACCTTATTTTCCCTTAATCTTTAAAAGCAGAACAGTTAAGAGAAAATAAAAAAAAAAATGAAGTACCTCACTTGTAGCTGGAAAAAGGAGTAAAAGTGCATAAGAAGGTTTTGGGACAAACTGAAGCATCTCAGCATCCATGGAAAAAATATCAGATACTCCCCATTTTTTAGGCACACCTAATTGCGTCAAGAACTGTCAAAGAAAAATTTTAACAAAAGCATAAAAACACTTCAACATTTCACAATTGAGTTCTTACACTACCCACCAGTTTGCTTTTTAAAAAGAATATTTTAAGTCATAAGAGTTTATATATATATATATATATATATATTCAGTGGCTCAGAGAGCAGGGTTTGTGATTGTTTTGATTTATTTTAAAAATCCAAAAAAAAAATTGGATTTTTTTAAAATTTAGATCGGATTCTTTTTATTTTTTTAAACAGACCTTAACGATTTTGAATATTTATTATGTTACACTTATACAAATAATATGACATGTTAAACTTTATGCAAAAAGACATTTTAAGCTATTTTCACTGCAGTAGATATTTTTAAATAATATTAAAAATGGAACAAAATTTCATGTGAATGCACGATTCAAATGAAATTTAACCCTACCAGGAATAATAGTACACTCTAAGTAAAGAAAAAAATGAACAAATTTAATTTGATTTTTTTTTTTTTTTTGCTGTTGAAAGCTGAAAAAAAAAAAAAAAAATCGGACAATTAATTGAGTGTACTTAATTTTACATTGAGTGTACTTGATTCATTTCTCTATTTTATAAATAAAATATCAGCTTGAAATATTTTTTAATCTACCCATTTAGTAAAATCATATGTTCATTCCGTCCATTACAAAAACTAAAAACTTTTTGTTTTAAGCATATATCTTTATTGAAAATTGCAAGATAAAAAAGGATTTCACAAGGGAAAAACCTTAAGCTTATGGTACATGGATGGAATATCTTTAAGGATACATATTCTAAATTCTAAACAACTTTGCTTTATACACTATCATCCTGAATTATCTATTGTGTGGTATTCATCAGGGTTTATTGATTTAAATCAAGTGATTTTTTTTTAAATCATGGATTTAAATATATTTTTTTAATTTCTAAAAATTGATTTTAGTGTTAGAAAATGTTGTATTTACAACCTCTATTTCAAGCAAAACTTCATAGATGCCTCTGTCAGTGTGTGTGTATATATTTCATAACTTTAGAACTAATTATCATTATTATTTAAATTTTATAATATTATTCTTGCTCTTCAGATGTCTTAACATTAATGCATAATTCATTGAACAATTCATAGTAATCATGATCCATCCATTTAATGTGTTTTAATTTTAATAGCATTTCAATTCTACTTAATGAATACCACCCCCACAATAAATAATGCAGGATGGTAAAATTTAAAACAAAGTTGCTTAGAATTTAGAATATGTATCTTTAAAGATATTTCATCCATGTTCCATAACAGTTTAAGGTTTTTTTTCCCTTGTGAAATATTTTTTCATCTTAGAAACTTTCAATAAAGATATCCAATTAAAATAAAAAGTTTCAGTTTTTAGTAGTGGATGGAGTGAACATATGATTTTGCTAAATAGGTAAATTTTAAAATAGAAAAATGAATAAAGTGCATTCAATATAGAATTAAGTGCACACAATTTTTTTTTTTTTTCAACTTTCAGTAGTAAAAGAATTCAGATTAAGTTTGTTCATTTTTTAATAATATTCCTGGTAGGGTTAAATTTCATTTGAATCATGCATTTGTATTAAAACTTTCATTTTAATTATCATTAAAAAATATCAACTATAGTAAAAATAGCTTAAAATGTGTTTTCGCATAATGATTAACATGTCTTGCTATTTTTAAAGGATTAACATAGTACAGGGTTCGTGCACTTTTGGCAAAACCAAAAATAAGGACTTTCTAAGGACTTTTTAAGGACCCACAAAAAATTTTAAGGACCTCACAAATTTTTTTAAATATACAAACTGTTATGTTTATTTCAAAAGGAAGCATTAATGAAAGAGGAAATTGATTTAACATCGTATTTTTATTAGGACCCCAACACAAACACTTTTATGGAGCCCTCTTTGACTTGTTGCTTTTCTAATGTCCAATACAGTCAAGGAGTTATTGGAGCTAGTAATAAGAAGCTCACAACACAAGTATTAATCATATATAAGCAAATTATCATGATATTATCAAAAATGGTTAGTGCTATAAAATACAAGATAATTGAAAAACAATTTAAATAAAAAAAAATGTTAAAGAACACGCTGCACTTTGTCTTGATAATTTGTGTTTAATTTAGATTTTTTTTTTTCATTTTACTTAACTTATGTTGCCAGCATCTCAATTTAGACTTACTTAAATTTTTATCTCTGCCATAAATATATATTTTTTTAATTATTTAGAAGAGCTTGAAAAATTTCAGAATTTTTTTTTTCAACTTTAGAAAAATATTTCATTTTGGAAACAACATACAAAAAAAAAAAGTAAAATTACGATGATGTTTATGTAAATCCGCCATTTTTGGTCCTGTCAATCTGCCGTTTTGGGTCTGTCCGGAAACCGCGATACTGGAACCGAGCAAACCAAATTTGAAGTTAGATTAAGTAGTCCAAATGAAAGAAGTTTGATTCTTGTGAAGAATACAAAAAATAAGCACCTGGAATAAAAAATAAGGACTATTTAAGGACTTTTTAAGGCCTTAAAAATGAAAATGAACATTAAGGACTTTCTAAGGACCTTTAAGGACCGTATGAACTCTGTAGTAAATATCCAAAGTCTTTAAGGTCTGTTTTTTAAAAAAAAATAATTTAAAAAATCAGATTTTAATTTTTAAAAATCCGATTTAAATTTTAAAAAAATCACGAACCCAGGTATTCATTAAGTAGAACTAAAATACTATTATTAACATTAAAAACACATTAAGTGGATCATGATTACTCTGGATTGCAATATGAATTGTTAAATGAGTTATGCTTTGATGTTAAGACATCTGAAAAGTAAGAATAATATTATAAAATTTAAAAAATAATAATAATTAGTTCTAAAGTTATGAAATATATAATACACACACAGAGACAGAGAGATCATTGAAGTTTTGCTAGAAATAGAGGTTGTAAATGCAACAAATTTTATGTTTAAAACAAACTTTTACTAACACTAAAGTAAATTTTTAGAAAAAAAATTTTTAATGATTTAAATTAATGTTTTTTTTTTAATCATGATTTCAATCAAGCTGATTTAAATCAACAAACCCTGACAGAGAGGGGAGTGGAAAAAGCAAAATATCGTTGAGGCTCTTCCACATAAAGGGGCCCCTCTGATAGTCCCAAATTATTTAAGGTCAGTTGGGGTAATTGTAAACGCTTTTTGAATGTTTAAGTTTTGATCCTTCCCTACCTCTTGAATGAATTCAGAGATAAAATTGTGAGCATTATAGCCACTACTGTAGTTCTTCTGAGTAAATGTGTACAAAAATTTTGACTTTATGACTATTTGTTAGCGAATGAGCTCGTGTTTACAATTACCCCAGAGATCTGGGGTAAATGTAAACAGTGATTTATTTTCGAATAAGGTTGATGCAAATGGAAAATTGTTTCATACACAGGCTGCTTGAAGGCTTAAGAAGTTCTGGAGCAATGGTTCTCAATCTGCGGCCAACAGGCCACATGTGGTCTGCTGAGTTATGTTATGAGTCGGCTGATATCATTTAACAAGAAATATCATGCAAAAAATCAAGTGATGCTACAAATTTATATAAAATTTGACCCGCAGTGAATCAGTCGGTTAAGCTTGGATTCCACAGAACACCGAAAGTGAAGCACAACTGGCCGTGGTCAACGCTTGGGAGGGTGACCACCTCCCGCGACTGATTACTCTGAGACCGAGTGCGCTAAAGGGAGCTGTGCACGTAAAATGCATCGTCGCTTCAAATGTCCACCAAGTCAGAAATAATTTCCGCTGAGAGACCAACCTAGGTGAGGATCTCTCATCTGGGAGCTGGTTCAAAATCATTAAGCCCTTCCGAGCCAAGTGCACTTCATTCTAGCGGAGCTCATTAATAATCAGTAGGAGCTTCCTTAATTCATGGTCGCCCTGCAAGAGGGGCTTGGATTTCCAAGTGGCATTAGCAACAACAACAACAGTTATGTAAAATAGACACAAAAGTGTAATTTACATCAAAATATAATATTTATTGTGTTCCCAAAAGATTGGAAATAAGATATTTAAGTGTTTACAATTACCCCAGAGTACGAAATATCTGGGGTAATTGTAAACACCTAACTTGCACATGAAAAATAACAGGGAGGATTAAATTCATAATTAAATGTTTTCAGCAGCATTCCATATGACAAATAAAAATGGTTGAAACCGCTTACATTGCTTTTGCAGATGAGCTGGAGAGGAAAATGTAAGATCACTAAATTTTGTTAAACAACTTTTTCCACTGTGCCATTTTCAAACAATAGTGACGCCTCCGCAGTTGTTTCGAAACTTACGAAACTCTTTTAATGTCTTCCCTATGCTGCCAGTATATTACTCACAAGCAGTTAAGTTTTTAAAACCACCACAAGTATAGTTATTTTGCTTGTTTACAATTACCCCAACTGACCCTACTATACAACAAGATGTCCCTCTTTTAAAATAATGAAAAACAAAGGTATTTTTTATGTAATCTATAATTCTATTTCTG
Organism: Octonoba sinensis; assembly: GCA_038502835.1. Lineage (NCBI taxonomy): Eukaryota > Metazoa > Arthropoda > Arachnida > Araneae > Uloboridae > Octonoba > Octonoba sinensis. The sequence goes on along the minus strand of CM076598.1, from coordinate 115,061,441 downwards.
TAGAAAATTACTGCATCTTGATTGTTGCTTCCCATTTTAGCCTACTTTTTGGAAAAAGCAAAAAAAAAAGGATGAGGAAAGGCTTAATGTATTGTAAAAAGTTGGGGAAAATACGTGTCTGTCCCTTAAAAAGACCTTTAACTGAGCCCAGGAAACCGATTTTCACTTTTCAACATGGTAGGGTTTTTTGGTTTTATCTTGATTTAATGAGTTTAGTTCATGTAAATCATAAATAAATTTTTAAACAGCTTCTTAGATTAATATTTTTCTAAATTTACTAAAAAAAAATTTAGGAAAAAGTGCAGAGTTTTAGGATTTTTCGAATTTTGGAATTCCGAATTTGGGGTTTGGTACTGTAATTACATTCTGTGGCAAATACTTGAAGAAAAAACTAAATTACTAAGGAGTAGTTTCTTCACTAAAAAAATTTAGAATTGTATTCAATACTCTTTAATACTCTTAAATATTTCATTCTATATACTCTTAGCTATTTAAAGGAACTTGTAAGTTTTTTGAACAAATTGTGAATAATAGCATTCAGTACTCTTTGATTTTAAAATTAGTTTTTGAAAAACAAGTAGGAAAAAAATCAAATAATCTGAAGAAAGTATGATTTTTTGGAACATTGAGAAATGAATACTTATCATTTAACACTCCATGACATTTACCTTGTTCATAACCTGAAAACAAAACATGCATTTCATTAAAAATATATAGTTCAAATCCTTTAATATACAATAAATTTATCATTGTAATGAAAAAATGGGAGTTGTTGGCGAGGGAGACACATCACACTCGATATTTGGAGAATAGTGAAAAGTTCCCTGCTCCCAATATTTTAGTTATATCGAATGCAGATGGATAGTCTCTAGAACTCTTTTATCGTAACAAGAAACAACATCAAAATTACTGAAATCAAGAAACTTGAATGTGCTACTAGAAACAGGAACACCTTGTTATCTAAAATTATAAATTTTCCTTTGTACCTTTGGGCCATAAAAGAATATTTATACTTGGAATAACCCCCCCCCCCCCCCCAGAAAAAAAATCAAATGTAATTTTTTTTTTAATTATTAGATATAAAAATTTGAAGATTGATGATGCAGGAAGTCATTATATTTCTCGACACTGATATTTTAGGATCAGAAATCATATGAATTCTATAGACGTTGATTTAATCTAGTAACATATATGTCAATTATGTATTCAACACTGAATTTTCCCTTTTATATTTAATTCTGATTTTTGAATGGGAAATAAATATTTATTCAAAACTGAATTTTTTTTTTTTTTTTGCATGGGAAATATGTTAATCAGGCTGTCAATAGATTTTCAGAAGTAACATTTTGAGAATTTTTGGGACTTTCATGATCTTTCAGTGATACATCAGACATTGATTTTGAAAGATATTGGATACCTGGTATCTTCTGTCTGATAGATCTGTACTAGATATCCGACTCTGATGTTTTAAAACTGTAAATTCTCTAAACATTTTAGAACAATCCCTAATTGAAATACATAGCAAGTTTATAATTTATATACATTCTGAAAAAACATGTTAATTAAATTTTAAAATAAAATTTGACATGCCAGATAAGTGGATATTTTGTGCAGTGGCCAGATCGAATTCCAGACATCTGACAATTTCTGGAGGGACTGGAACCTTTGGATAATGACCTTTACTACAGAAAGTTTTAGTGACCTATTCATAATTTTCATGACTTTTTCATTACTTTCGTGACCAATTTCAAAATTTGGAGTATTTTTCGCGACTTTCAACTTTCAAGACCTATTCAAAGTTTTCGTGACTTTTTCATTCCTTTAGTAACTGATTGTCAAATTTGTTTCTTTTTCGGGACCTGAAGACACCCTGTTAATGATGCTGATATAGTTAAACATGTTAAGAAGCGTCAGGTAGGAATTGATGCTACAATAAAAAAAATTTCTTTATTTCAAGGGCAGGTCTGTGGATACTGCCTTGATGGCCTTCATCATTTTCCGCAGTATATTTTGCAAACAACCTGCTCTCTATACTATAAGCTTGCAAACCTACAAACTTTACAAAATGAAAAAGCAGGAGAAACAAAACCAAAAAGCAGGCAAAATTTCTGTAACTCAGAACCAGATGAATGCTAATATAAAATTGATAACTGTTTTGTTCTTAGAAGATATAAATTACATAAATATTAATCCACGAGATACAAAATGCATAATTTATAAGTTATACATTTTTTAAAAATAGTTTAGAATTACAAATAAAATACTGGTTTGTTCTGTTTTTAAGATCATTTAGAACTAAAAATAACATACTAATTGATGCTGTTTTTATTTTTTTAAGATCATTTACTACATTATTTCAAATGTATTTTGTTAGTGCAACAATTGATTACAGAGGGATACTTAAAATATTTTACAACAAAAAAACTTAATATATTTATGCAATTAAGTAGGACTTTTATACGATCATGAAATGCACAAACACTAAACCAAAAATTTGTATTATACAACTGCAGCCTGTAAAAACCTTTTGAAAACAAAAATGGACCAAAGTGTTAACAGTTTTTAAGTTAGCTAAATTTTTGCTACAAATGAATGAAACCGAATATTTTCCCTTAAAAAGCCGGAGAAATTTCTAGGATGGCAGGAGGCAGGAGATTGAACAGAAAAAGCAAAAGAGTTGGCATGTCTGAGCTTGGTAGCTGTGTTGAATGTACTTGCATAACAATTATATTACACAACATGCACAAAAATAATGTCATTTTTTTCAATAAAATTGTAGTTCATAAATTTATTACTTATTGGAGATACTGATATAAATGCAGTGGTATAGTCAATAGGGACTGTGTTCCCCTACTTTTGTTTGTTTTAAGAAATGCGTCCCCCAGGCCCGGACTGGCCAGGTCGGCGATCGCCGAGGGCCCCCGTACTAGGGGACCCCAAACGTGGAGGGGAACAAAATAGTTTTCTATCCGAACTTCTTTATATCTGCTTCATTACGCTTTTTCCCAGGATGCTTCGCTATCGCAATCTGACAAAGCTTAAAGACTTTTACATATAACAGTGGTCGATGGCCCAATTGGACTTGCTGTTGCTTTGTATGAGCTTGTAAAATCAAAACTAGCTAGATGGGGCACTTCAACATAAAATATTATTGCTTGCTCGTTTGTCGGAGCTGCTCATGTGAACGGATTTGATAACAGCCTATAAGTCAACTTCAAGAAGAGAAACAAAAACCAGTGGGCGGACATGGCAGCCACCAACCAAGGGGGCCCCGAATTGAAAAGGGGCCCCTTCGTTATTTCAAATTTCCTTCCCCCCTACTGTAGACCACATGGATACAGGTAGGGCATCGCAATAAATGATGTTTCATGCAAATTGTACAGAATAGGAATGGTGAAAAAAAATGAGCAATTCAAATACTGGGCACTCACATTAATGTTTCCAATGATATTTTAAGGGGGCCCCATATTTATTTTACCGCCAGGGGTCAAGAGCGTGTCAGCATTTTTTTTCGCGGGGGGGGGGGGGTGCCCTAACTTTGAAGCACTAGTGTTGAGGAAAGTTTCAGGGAGGAATATATGCTACATGCGAAAATTTTAGGGATTTCGGGGGGGGGGGGCGACGCCCCCCCCCCCTGGATACGGCCTTTCCCCAAACTTCTCGTGTTCTTGACGAAGATTTTACTTCTACTCATAAACTCATTGCATGACTTCTATTTTGAAGTCCAATTTGGTTTCATAAAGTAGTAAAAATTATTTTTCTAGTTTTTGCCTTTTTGCAATATACTATATTAATAAGCAAAAGTATAAAAATTACATTTTTCTTTAAAATTGCTTAAAAATAAAAGGTGAATCTTATTTTTTTATATTACTTAGTAAAATACGGTATTTATGCATGAATAGGTAGACAATATCAATAACAGGACAGGTTATACTACCATGCGCACCCGAAGACCCCCCCCCCCCCCCCCCGCGCCTGCCATTATCTGGCTTATCATATTTTTAGATTTTTAGATGCAGGTTATTTAACAAGTTGACTAAGGTACATTGATAAAGTAATTTTCCAAGGATGCCAGGCAGTGCCGGATCTGGAGGGAGGGGGCATATTCAACTGTGATGCACAAAAAAAAAAAAAAAAAGAAGATGATGAAAGACAATACAATAAAAAAAGATAAATATATTTATTTTTGAAAATTTAACTTTTGCAAAGAGAGAATTAAAATCCTAGTTCAGTGCTCCGAATATGTTGCCTCGTTGATGAGTCAGCCGGCTCCTGTGGCAGACAAGGGAAGGCAAGTTTAGGGGATGGTAAATTTCGCAATGCCAAAATTTAAAAATTTATATTTTTAAAAAGTCACTTTTTTCTCCCCTTGTAATAGTGAAATATAAATCATGCTATGCTCAAACAATGTAGTAATTTTTCTTTTACAAATTTTCCAGGCATCCGTTCCGGAAAAGGTGGGAGGGGGATCCTTGCACGAGTCGTTTGAGAAGGCAGACACGTGTCTCTTCGATATGAACGTAAGCAAGAAGGCGGAGAGCGGGCGGATTATTAAAAAAATGCTCATTTTATTCTGCATTTTTATGAGTGAAAGAGTTTAAACTTTAAAAAGTTTTAATTTGCTTCTTTTTTCCCCTAATATTTTTGCAGTCCCAAATACCTTTCCTAAGCCTCAAAATGCACCACTTTTCAATTATAGTTTTCAAAAGTCCAGGGGGAGAATCCCCCTGGAACCCCTTCAACTGTTTGAATTTCATATCTCCAGATAAGGGGAGTCCTTTATATGGCGCTATATCCCTAATGTTCATGTGAAAGAACCTGGTAGGTTTCTCTGGGCCTGAAAAATTTTATGGGTTTATCAGTGCCTCGCCCTCACAAGGTGAAAACTCCCTAAAAAATGACCATAGCATAAAAATTTACGAAATATGAGCAATAATTAGCTGAAGGGGGAGGGGTGGCATTTTTAAGTTTTGCCCCATCATGCAAAACTACAAGATCCGGTACTGGTGCTTGAACTTTAATAAGTTTAGAACACTTTGGGATGACTAATATGATGCTTGCGATTTAAATGAAATAAATGTTTATTTTATTATTATTTTCTTGGTACAAGCTAATAATAATTTTTAAATTTTAACTTGGAGCAAATCTATTTGTGATTTTTAAGAAGATGTATATATTTTTTAAAAAGTAATTCTTAACAAACATAATTTTGACTTTTCATTTAGCTAGAAAATCATTCAGAAGGGCAGATTTTTAGTTTTATAATATAATGAAAATTATATTCAAATGATTTCATACAGTGCTGAAGCATACGGCAACATTGTTCATTTAATAAATAGAGGTTTATTATTTAGTAAGTGCTCTTGGCTTACTTAAAGACTTTTCCTTTCTCATTGTATTTTATAGTTTAATACTATAATTTCTGCAGTTTCTATGTGATTGAGACATAATAAAAATAGCATGAAATTTTGTTGTACTAAACAGTTAGTCAAGCATAACTTTAAAGCCTGCCCGAGGGCCCCAGAGGGAGCCAGTTCGGGTTTGGCGTCGACCCCACTTTTTTTACATTTTAACACTAGTATTTTTTATTTTAACACTAGTGGCCTTAACTTCTTAACACACTTTTTGAATTTAACATGTTGACTGCCTACTTACTGCGAGATAACTCGTAGTAGGTGACCTTAGCCGAGAGACCAAATTACAAGTTATCTTGTAGTTACCGACTCATTTTCACTTTTATATACATTAATAGAAAGTTTGTAATTTTTTACTTGATAAGATGTTTTGAACAATATGGTGTGATTAAATTAAACTATCGTCTGGAGACCCTGAAAGTGGAATCAGCGCTGGCAGTTAGCGTGTTAGCAGTCAACGTGCTAATAACTTAGTGCATATATGTAAGTGTCCCCTCAAACTGTTTTATATGACTACACCACTGTATAAATGCACACAATCAATAAAGATGCCAGTCTCTCATTGCTGGTATTTTGTTTGAAATTTCTAAATTTTAAGTTGGTTTCATACAGAAGCCTCCACAGATCTGTCACGGTGTCTACAGCTTTTATGTTTTAAACTTGTATTTTCTATACATATTTTTAAACATCTGACTGCTTCCAAACACCTAGTGAGTTTATAATTTACAAAACATATAAACAGATTAAAAAAAATAAAATTTGACAAGGCGGATAACCGTATGTTTCGTGCAGGGGCTGTATTGGATTGGACGAAAAAATTTCATGACATATTCAGAATTGTTTGTTACTTTCGTGACAACTTTCGTTTCAAATTTATTTGGTACTACTGTGTTATAATCCCCTCCTTGGCGACATTCGAGCTAGCGCGCTAAGTTGTAATGATTTTCGGTTGGCGATAGTTTCAATGGCAACCCAGCGCCATCGATGTTGGCCGACGTAATGTGTGGCAACCCTCAGTGTATGATGGGGAAGGGCTTGTGTCGGTGTGATTGTTGAACTTTTAGAAAAAATTTTTTGCGAATAAGTAGCTTTTTAATAGTTTATTTTATGTTTAAAATTTGTGGAGATTTTTCCTGTTGCTAAAGGAAGAATGTAAAGTGTTAAGGTGCATTAATTTGGTTCAATTGTTTTCTATTGCGGCCAGAGGAATGATTCTATATTACAATAGTTTGTTAAGGCGCCATGTTTTTGAATGTGGACGGAAACGTGATTTGGTGCTTTTGCTATCTGAAGTATGAAATTGTTTTGATTGATAAGTGCATAAGTTTGGTTAATTGTCACTAAAAGCAATGAAAAATTAAGTGATAATTTTCGGACCATTTCGTCATATTGGATAGCAAGTTTATAGTGATTTGGGATTAATATTGAAAAGCCAACTGGATTAAAGTGAGTTCTTTATTTTTCTAAATTTATTATTTGCTTATTTTATGTGTTTGTAAGGTTATAAAACAATGAATTTTCAATTGTTCTAAAATATTAGCTGTAGTAATTAGTGGCGTTGCTGGTTTTGATAAAGTGGGTTTCCGTTAGTTTAATGTAAAATGTACTTGAAGTTTTGCTTGGAATTGCGCGATATTTTTGCTATGTTTTTCGTTGAGTAATGCATATCATTTTATGTTATGATAATTAATTGCAATAGTCATTATTGTGCCTAAAATGCATGTTTTTTCAATGAATGGTTTTTATGGTATTTTTAATGGTAGGCTTCCAATAGTTTAATGCCAAAATGTACTTGAAGTGATGACCGTTATTAATTTTGTTATCTAGGGTGGTATTTTAAAATTCGGATAGCGTTGATTTGCGCGATATTTTAATTATGTTTTTCATTAAATAATGCATATCATTTTATGCAATGATGAATCATTGCGGTAGTAATTATTGGGCATAAATTGCGTGTTCTTTTAACGAAGGGTTTTTATTCAAGTTTAAGTGATTTGGTGAAGTAAATAATTCTATTTTTCGAGTGATTATTAATCCGTTAATGTATTGAATTGTTGTTGAAAAATGCTGTACGTGCTTTACATAGTAGCGTCGATATTGTGTGTAAGATATAATTTGCAATTTTTGGTATTTTACTGTTTTTTAGTGATTTTTCTTGACATGTTTGCTATGTTTATGATGTGAGATTGTTGGCGATTAAATCATCGCCAAGAGTGTTGTATTCTATTTGAAGTTGGCGACATAAAATTCTTGTTGGCGACGGTTTCTTGGCGCCAACGAAAAAATTGCCAAGGGAGGTTTATATCACAGTAGTTCCATTTATTTCTTTTTCAGGACTTTTGAGATCTGTAGATTCTGAAATAATCAAACATGTTAAGAGCACCAAATGGTCTTAATTAAACTTCATACAAGTTTCATGGGAATATTTTAAACCGGTATTCATGCCCTGTCAGTTTGCCTCAGTGCCCCATGCTCTTATAATTATATATATCATATTATAAATTATTATACATCAACAATATTTAGAATGAAATTAAGACTTGGTGAATGTCACTCAAGACTTTAAATATAAATGGTTGGTACTAACAAATCAGAGGAGAAAAAATGAACTGAAATGTCACTAAACCTGGAACCTGACAAAATATTGGTACATGCAAAAGAACGAGGGGAAAAAAAAAGAATGAGGATTTGAGGGTTAGCAGAAAACAGATTAGTATCGGCTCACACTAGCACAAAATGTATTAATATTACTAGGATGTATCATGACATCAAAGGAATAACTTCACTCACTTCAGGATTTGCTTCAAGAGGTAACCACCTGATGTCAGACATAGTAAATAATTTTCTTTTGAATATCTGTATTTAAAGGAAAATACTAATTAAAACTACATAACAATCACAACATAGATAGCTGCAAAAAATAAGTTACTGACTTAGACTTTAAATCCCTTACTCCAAGGCCGAAGTTCACACCTCTCAGTTCGTTTTAATTTACTTGCTTGTTATTCCAAATACAAACTTCGCAGCAATTGATGTTGCCATCTAAGAACTCCTCCAACCTTAACTTTTATACAGAAAAGTGACGTCACCCAAGTCGCTTCTACCCTAGCCCTTCTTTTTCACTCACTTAAATATGGCAGTGGATTGTTCCATTTTTATTGCAGTGGGGAAAGGACAAAATTATCAATACTTTCAGGGCTTGCGCTCGGCCGTGGGATTGCGCGATTCCCGCAATTTTTTTTTAAATCCCACTCAAAAAATGTTCGTTTGTGCGCTGTTCCCGCAACTAGCGGACACGCGGTCTAAAGATCGCGAAATCCTAATTTGATATTCAATACAAACTGAAAAGAGTAGGATAGTTTTCAACTGTCATCTTCAGTGCCGTAAAAACCGTAGGTGCAATCGGTGCGTTGCACCGGGGCCCAGGGGATAGGGGGCCCATCTTCCGCAAATATATTTAAACTTTTTTTTTTCTTATTTGATAAAAAAAAATATCGGTTAGCAAGTAAGAACGCCGCAGATGCATTCCGAGCTACGATTGGCACTGATAGAATATGACGTCATTCTAGACTTCCAATCAATTCATGTTAAAAAGTGTTATTTCCATCGAGTAGCAAGCAACATCTCAACTTTACCGATGGGCAGGTGGCAGCTCGGAAAGCCTAGAAGCTAAATGTACAATAGTTAACTTTTAGATTAATTTGATATCTTTTTCATTTTTTATAGTATAACAATGCCGCCAAAAATTAATCTAAAATCACCTCAAGATAGTGGAGCTAAAAAGCGAAAACGATTACGGGAAAAGCAAAAATCACAAGCTAGCCAAAAGAAGATGAGGACTTACTTCAGTGGCGTAGATAAGGGGGGGATTTTGGGGACAAACCCCCCCCCCCCCGAAATTTTGACTTAGATACGGGATGGCTTAGATGGACCCCACCGAAATGTTGGTGTCCGAAAACTTTTTTGAGACCTTAACTCTCTTTACGCTTTATAGTATTCTAAAAATATTTAATTTTGATTAGAACACTGCTAAAAAAAAAAGCGCGATACAAGACAAAAAAAAAGAGAGAATTATCGAACCTTTGCGTTGTAGGGTCGTACTAGGTCGCACCTAGGGTTGCAAATTTGTCGCAGAAAAGACCCCAAAATTTGCGGCAAATTTCGCGAAAGGCTCGCGAGAACACAAATATACCTAATGTAATAAAATTAGGATATCTGCAATGAAATTTATTTTTTAAGTAGGAAAGTACATAAGTGAACAATTTTATTTCTTTCAACTTTATGCAATATTTAGGTATTTATTTAAATGTACAGAATTTTGGTACTCGCTGTGCCTTAATACGTTTTTATATGTAGAGAAGGACCGCTTAGCATCTGCGCTACTGACGGAATTGACAAACATCGAATTGCCACTTTGGACAGGTCGGGAAAACTTTTTCTCTTGAATTTCCAAAATTGAATTGCCCTCCTTCAACGTGTAACTCATTTGGGGGGGGGGGGGGCTCATAGGGTTATTGTTAAAAATGGAAGAACTATCAACTTCGTTAAAAAGATTTAAATATTTGTATTGATTAGGATCAAAAACTTCTTCTAAACATGAATGTGATTATCTATAACTACTTTTATAGTTATTTTTCTGCTGGTGAATTTTTCTAAATTTTAGGGAAATATGTTATACATTTTAAAACTTCAGAACAGTATAAATTGCCATTAAAATTTAAGTATAAAACAATAAAAAATCTTACATTTTAAACAATGTTCGCACAAATCATGGAATTTTTTAAAAATCACGGATTTTAGGAAACAGCTTCAAAAATCGAGGGAATTCGCGGAGCGACAAACTTGCAGCCGTAGTCGTACCACTTTCCTAGGGGTTCCTCCCCTAAATACCTCCACCACAAACCCCTATTATACACTAGAGATGAGTTTGGGCTCACTTTTGAGCCCGAGTGATACTGTTCGGCGTCAAAGACCGAGCCCTCCCGACCCCGAAATTATTTTATAAAGTGTTGTTAATAGATGTGGTGCTACATCAATTAAATGTAGGTTTTTGTTGCTATCGCAATTGGTTCTAATGATTTTTCTTTTAATTTCAAATAAAGAATACAATATATTTTTTAACTATCATCAAATGTTCCAGTTGAGTATAAATTATGGTGAGCTAAAATGAATGAAAAATGATGTTGGAAAATCTTCGGTTTGGCAGCATTTTCGAGAAGTTTTTGATTCGCAGTCAAACAAAACTGGAATATGTTCAGTGCAACTCTTGCAGTTAGGAGACCAATTAATAAGAAGACCTATTAAATAAGATGGGTCTCTATAGTCTGGAGCAAATTGAAAATGAAAGTGGACACAGGACTAGCAAAAAACCATTATTAGAATAAAAAAAGGAGGCTGGAAATAGCTTTCAAATGCAACTAAGCCGTACTTTTAACGATAAATTTATCTAAACATGGTCATGGGAAAGATTCTAATCTTTCCCATGACTGTTCACAATTTTCCTTTCAAAGCTTCTGTTTAACAATTTTATCAGCCGTCCCTCACTACGTTTCATGCCCAGAGCGCAAGAAAGTCCGTTTTATGACTTCTTCCTTTTAGAAGGTGCTTTCAAGCACCACGGGGGTTTGCGTTAATTGCTCTCCACTTTCAACTTAACCCCATTCTCTACTGACCATTCAATAATAACGCCTCAACCGAACAGATATCGTTTACTTTACAGATATACAGAAACAGATGCACTGAACACGGAGATAGTGAGAGTAAATTGATGAATGTCATTCTCAATTTCTCTTCTCCCCTAACAAATAGCACTGCAGCCATAAAAAAAAATTCTCACGTTCTTTAAGCATCAACTATTTTTATTTAAATGGGTTTTTCCGCCAATGGTTGTTTACTTTGCCTATAGGTTAATGTATGAATATTTTACCATGAGCAGATACCTCCCACTTTCCTCTCGTGCGTGCACCCTTATGCATTGGTGGGTCAGTCTGTACTGATCAGGTTTTGCGCATTTTTTTCAAACCCAATTTATTTAGGGAAGTGCATTGAAGGAGAGGCAATAATGAAGTGAGCAAAACCTATTACAAACTTTTTTAAGCCGAAAGAGAAAATTGATGATAATTGCAATAAAAAGAGAAAGTTGATGCCCTCTGAGGAGTAGGAAGTACCATCTCCAGAATCAGAATTAGTTTCACTAGACACTACTGGAGGTAATATTTTATTTTTGCCGCTTTTGCTACTAATGCATTATCTAACAAGAAGTTCCGTCTAGAACTATACGAGCCTACTTTCTCGTATACACCAACTTCAAACTTATAATCCAGCTATCTCTCTTTCTCATTTAGCTTTAGTTCTTAATTACTTCAAATACCTTTTTCAGCGGTTAATACGCATCCCTTCACTCACTCATTCATTCTTTCATTTATTCAGTCATTCATTTACTCATTGTATTTATTCACTAATTTAGTTCTTTTTCAATTCATTCACTTGTTTATTTATTTTATCATTTATTCATTGAAAAATATCCTTAAAAATCCCGACGAATAAATTTCATATGAAAATAGGCTCCCTTAGTTCTGATTGAACTTCGTAACTGTACATGTTCTACGTCATAACATCTTTCCGATGAAGCTTGATCCAAGCAAATCCGTCTGTTATATCATCATTTATATAAGATTGAAAATTCCCAGTAGGCGTTATCTTAATTTTTTTTTTGAGCTGTTAAAAAATGAATAAAAATTGTTCAAATCAAAAAAATTTTCACGCTGAGAGCTTCTTCCAATAAGCTTGTTCATCGGGACTTGGATCGGATAGAGTTTACTTAATTTGCCCATAGGTGCTATTGTTAAGATTTTTTGAACTATTCAAAAGTAAGCGAAAAATTGTTCAAATCAAAAGGTCAAATATAGAAATGAAATGTCCACGCCGAGATCTTTTGATGCAAAAAAAAAAATTCGGATCGGACAATTCCTTCAAAAGTTAACAGCAGACAGACCGATAGACACAAGTTTTTCCCACCTCAAAAGACTACTTTCAAATTTTTTATTTTTCATTCTTTATTTAATTACTTCACTTATTTTAAACTTTTCTTGATTTTTAACGTTATTTTCACGACACATTTAGCCTTTTTTCATGCTTTATTATTATTTTTTTAAAACTTTGACGGGAAAGTAGGCTAAAAAGGATAATGAAAAAAAAAAATATCAGTTGGAAGTTCTATGTTCTCTGTGACAAAGAATATTCCTGTAAATTCGTCAAGTTAGGTACGTTTTTTAAAAATTATTATTTGAATGCAGTTAGGGGAACGGAAATGTATATAGTCTATACAATGCACCATTGTCATATTAAATACTTTCCCTACAATAAGAAACGAGTGCAAACAAAGAACAAAATCACGTAAAAATTAAAACTTTTAAAAGGGAAAAGTGTAAGTTTTTCCTTTTAGAAAGCAATTTGTCTTTATTATTAACCGACCTTCCAAAAGGAGGACGGTTATTAATTGATATCTATGCATGTTTTTTGTTTGTTTGTAAATCGATAACTTCTCATTTCATAAACCGATTTTAATTATTCTTTTTCTTAATCTATCGAGGATGGTCTTCCATAGATCCCATACTTTCGTTTTGCAATAAACCGTATACGATAATTAAAAGAAAAAAGGTTTTGGGAGGAAATTTACTAATTTTTGTGCTTTTTCAACCATAAAGTTGGACTAAATGAAACGATTTTAATAATTTTTTAATTCATAGAGAGGGGGGGGGGGTCGCCTGACTTAAATCTCGTACATCGGTTTGACTACAATTGTTCTTTAGAGGAATCGAACTTCCTCCAGAAGAAACCCCCCCCCCCCCCCACGAAATTGGGGTCTAGCTACGCCACTTCTTTCCTTCTGAAAATGGTGGAAGCAAAATCTCTAATCAAACTCAAGTCCCCGACCATTGCTGCCTTTTTCGATACAATTCAGGATGTATACACCTTTTTTAGCAGTAGCTCACCTAGATGGTCAACTCTAGCACTAGGAAGTAAAATGGATTCTCAAGTACAAAAGAAAACTCTTAAAAAACAATGCACAACTAGGTGGGAGTCAAAACATGTAGGTGTTGCTTGTTTAAAAGAACGGTTTGTAGACGCTCTAAAAACTCTAACAGCCATAACTTCAACAAGCTTGAAATGAGAAGAGCAACGTGAAGCTGAAGCTTTAAAGAAAAAGTTAGAATCCTATGAATTCATACTCACGTTGGTAACTTGGGAAAGCATTTTAAAATCTTTGTACCCCACATCAAATTATCTTCAGAAAGTCAACCTTAATCTTGAGCAAGCGCAAAAGAAGTTGAAAACTTCCTTTCTTGCTACAAGAAACAAGACAGAAGTATGATGAAATTGTGGCAGACGCAAAGTCATTATGCAAAAAGTGGGCCATTTCAGAGGTATTTCCAGTTCCAGAAAGAAGAAAGAGATACGCAAAAAAATATTTTGATGAGCTTTCGTCTGATAGCAGACTGGATGTCTCCGAAGATAGATTCCGTGTGTCTGTCTTCTTCCCAGTTTTTGATTGTGTAATTTCTCAATTAAATTCACGTTTTCGAGGAATGACTGAAATTGTTGAGAGTTTTTCTTTCCTTTATCACTCAGAGATTCTTAAAATGTCAGAAGAAGAACTTAAAAGGCGTGCCTGCAGTTTTGCGAAAAATTACTCAAATGACGTTAGTTCCGATATAGCACGTCAAATAATAACTTTCAGACATTATGCGAAAAACGATGCAAAAAAAATGGAAAACATTCATGATGTCGCTTCTTTTTATTCTGTTCAAAGATTTTTGTTCATCTTTTCAGGATTTATTTCAAGCATAATTAATTTTCCTCACTCTAATCGTGACAGTGGCCTCAGTAGAACGTTTATTTTCCAAGCTCAAACTCATAAAAAATCATTTAAGAAATAGTATGTCACAGCAGAGATTGACAAACATTTCTGTCCTGAACATTGAGAGTAATCAGACGAATCGTTTGGATATTGAGAAAATAGTGAAACAATTTGCTGATGCCAAAGCTCGCAAGCGAAAATTTTGCACATTACAATTTTCTGTTTATTGGAACTCTCATTAATTGTTTCAATAATTATTTTTTGTAAGAATATACATTGTTCCGCTAAACTTTTTTTTTAAATATGTAATCATCATTTATTATTTTAATTGATACGATTTTTGTTTGTTAAATAAACATAGCTAAATAGCTTTGCCATAACTGGTTTTCCACAAATGCTTTATTGATAAAAAAAAGTATTTACTTTTTGATTTTAATTCGTTTTCTTAATCTAAAATGTCATTTCACATTGATAATGCAATATTGTATGGAATGTATAATAAAAAATTTGCAATTTGAAGAGAAAAATACTAACATTATTTCTAGACTAATGATTTGTGTACGGGAGGGAGGGGGCCTTAAAATCATCACTCGCACCGAGGCCTCCAACAGTATGGTTACGGCACTGGTCATCATATCCCTATTAATGAAAAGAAGAAACTAGGAACCTTTTTTTTTTATCATGTATTAACTTGAGGGAAAGCTTGACAATTTCTGTATTCTTTGGAATTATTAAAAACTGAAAGGCCTTTGGAAATGCAGACTTATTTTGAATCATTTTATTATTCCCAGTTTCCATTCCACTCCAGTTTCTAAAATAGTTTTGTTTGAAAAACATCATTAGTGAATTGACATAAGATCCGAAAAAATGGAGGATATAGTAAGCCAATATTAGGGGGGGGGGAGGGGGTTTGGAAAAATTACATATCAAAGAATTTTTGTCATTTAAGAGGATCTTTTCCATGCATATATATTTATAAAGGACCTATTTTTGCGATCACGAAATTTGTCAAGGATTCGTTTGCCTGAACCTTGTTAATGTTTATTTTTTCCTTGCTGAATATAGATTATATAGTGATCTTTTATTATACAGTTACTAGTATTAAATCATGTTCGGACAATTTAGTAATATATTCAAAAACTAAAAAAAAAAAAAGTTCCCACCTAAATTTTAAAAAATCCCACTTAACATTTTGGCCAAGGTGGGAAATCTCACCTTTTATTTTTTGCCAGTGTGAAGCCTGGACTTTCATATTGCATTTAAAATCTACAAGCATTGTTCGAAGTTGCATTTCTATTGTATTTTTTGCATACTTAATATTATTCAATCTGAGTCATATATTTTATGCTACATAATTGAAAGTTGTACTGTTAAATAATTTTATTTTTTACTCGGACATTAAAAATGAAAGTGTCGTGTAATGTGTAATTTTTTTATTTGATACTTTATACTTTATCGTTCTACTTTATACTGCCTCAGGACCGTCACTTCAAAGTTTTCCGGAGGGGAGGGGTCGAAAGGTGTGAACTCAATGTCATCAATGTATATTGCATTAAAAAGCAACAAAATGTATACACATGCATATAAATGCATTATATTTCCGAAGGCCGGGGGGGGGGGGGCACGGGGCATAGATCTCTACTGTCCGTTATTCTAAAGCAGAGCCATGAAAGAATTTGCGCATGCGTCAGATCTGCACTAGCATCAAAATAGGATGATCGGTTGACATGCGACTGCGACATTACGGTAAGTGTTTTGTTTTTTTTCCTTTTGTTTTTCCCCCTGTATTATTTCAGCCTAACGGGTGTGGGTTTGTGCGGATGTTTTTTTTTTTTCTTTTTTTTATTTCCCTTTCTAAGCGGATCTTGGAAAATTACATAAAACTTTTCAGCAATGCTCCCGCGATGCATTTTCTTAATAAATAATTTCAACTTTTACTTCAAATATTCATAATCTTTTTAATGATGCGAACTGAAACACCGAAAATTTTACTGGCCCGTTTAGGATGAGTTACCGGAATATCAGTGGCTCAACCAGAAGGAGGCCCAAAGGGGCCGTGCCCCTCGCTCTGACAATGATGATTTGACATTTTTTCAAAACTGTTCTTTTTTACTCAAGAGCATAGATCTGGAGCGGATCAGTAGTTCAACGAGATTTTGCTTGAAACTGGAGTGGAGCAGGAGCAAAGAAGTTGATTGTGCTATACTGATCGATTTTTAAAAAAATATTTAAATTTTTTTTATTAGATTCTAAAATAAATTAACTTAAAAAAGGAGATAAATAATACAATCTATTTAATTTGTTTGGAGCACGGCGCAGCGCGGAGCTGAAGTGGTGCCGGATCAAACATTTATAAGTTGGCATGGAGTGACTCAAAAAAGTGGGCAGCTCCAGATCCAAGGCCGTATCCAGTGGGGGATCCTCGAAATCCCGAAATTTTTCGCAGCGTAGCATATATTCCACCCTGAAACTTTCCTCAACATTAGTTTTCCAAAATCACCCCCCCCCCCCCCCCCTGAAAAAAATTTCTAGCTACGGCCTTGTCCAGATCCCTGATCAGCGGTGACCCCCCCCCCCCCCTCTTCCCATCCAGTTCAATGACTTTTCCGTGTACTGTATTCTCGATATCCCCTTGCCTAACGAACATATACCGAATAGCCTGCTTTAATTTTTGAAGCCTGTAAATTCTGTACATATTTTTAAAACCAAAACCACACAGTCCACAGCTTGCAAATACGTAGTAAGATTTTCGTAATTTAGATATATTTGCAAATCATGCTAGTTAGGGACAGTTCATAAATGATGTCACGCTTTTTCCCAAATATTTGTCCCCCTCCCCCCTTTGTCACAAAATGTCCCACTTCAACGGATCCCCCTCCCTCCTTTGTCACATGCCACGCTATGTTGCATAAGCAGGGATGTCACACTTCTTGTTAGTTGTTCCCCTCCTCCCCTTGTCACAATTTCATGAATCCCCTCCCCCCTCGAAGCGTGACATCATTTATGAATGATCCCTTAACTAAATTTTAATAATCAAATTTAGCATGCTGGATTGCCGGATATTTCGTGCAATAGCAGAATCACATTCCAGTTATTTAAAAATTTGATATCAGAAATCCGCTAATAAATAATCTTCCAAAAAAAAAAAAAACAATTTCCTCAAAAATTCTGATGGCGCAACTTGCACCATGATCCCCCCCCCCCCCCCCCACGGGCACTCCTGTCCCTGCTCAAGAGAAGTTATGCAAGCGTCTTGGTAAAAACAAAGTTATTTTACTCACGAAAGCATTAACTATTGTAGGCAAGGTTGGAGGGGGGGGGGGGATTTTAATTCCTTTAAAATAGGAGAGATTTCAAAGGGGTTGCAGATTATTACTTAGAAAATTACATTATTTTTCCTTCTTTTTCACCTTTCCCCCACCTGCTGGAAGAAAAATTTCCACATGGGGAAATAAATAGGTACACTCCTCACCCAAAAAACAGGGGTCTGGAGCGTAGAGCAGTGGTGTAGTCCTGGAAAAAAAAGTGGGGGACGCTTATGTTAAATTTAAAAGAAATAGGGGGACCCTTGTGACAAAATCACAAAGTAGAGGGACGCCATCCCCTTGCGTCCCCCCTCGACTACACCACTGGAGTAGAGCCGGTGCACGGAGCAGTGAACCAACATTTTGCTCGAAACTGGAGCATAGCTGATGCAAAGAAATTTGTTGTGCTCCACTGCTCTTTTACTTTTTAATTTTTAATTTTTATCTCATTAAAAAAAACTTTTAAAAAATGATTAAAAAGATAATATATTAAAATTATGTGAAGCATGGAGCAGAGAAACTCAAATTCCCTGCTCCATCTCTCAGCTAAAACATTTTTTGGTTGCGCCACAATAATTTTATAACATTGTATAAAAACGTTCCTAAAAGCTTTATTTTTTACTTGAATAGTGTGAGGAATAAATAGAGACGTTTTTACTCGCATCAAACGAAACAGGCTATAATATGGAAATTGAAAGTAACATCGAGGAAAAAAAAAATGAGATAGGAAGGGCATGCTTAAGATTAAGTGCCCATCCACTGAACCTATACTCCTTTTTGAAGTGGAACCGCGCAACCTTGCCAGGCCTGCGTTTCGAGAATGAACAGTAGCACTGTTACTTACTTAATATCTTTTACTCTGATACTGAAATCCGAAGACAGCCTAATAAATCAAAATTTGATTTATATAATACTAACTTCGTCTTTAACATTACTTCTTTTATTTTACTTAATGTTGCGCATTTTATGGTAAATGATTCTAGTTTCATTATTTTATTAATGTGCTTAAAACCTTTTTATTAGGATATTAAAAACCTGAAAAACAGCTAAATCAATTAGAATTTATTCATTATTATCATTTTTATACTAGTTCTTTTAAAAATTCAAAATTAACATTTAAAACACACAAATAGAATAGTTGTTTTGGGGTTTACGTAAATGCTTAAGAGTAGCCCTAATTTCGGGGGGGGGGGGGAATAATCATTCCTCCCAAGAGACTCGCCCCCCTACGGCAGTGACTTTTAAGAACACTAAATGAAAGTTTAAAAAGCCAGAAATAGTGTTAATAACAGCAGGTACGTGATAGGAGCTTCGAAAAATTCCTCTCTCTGTCAAAAAAAAACTGGAGCTCATATATGGATGAAGAGACATCCTTTGTTTCTTCATTGAAAAAGAGGTTCCTTGAAACCCCGAAATACGTGTCAGCGTTTCTTACTGATATTCATCTCTTTTGATCGATATTTTTGAACTATCGAGGAATATTTTTCACTTTTAATAATCCACAAAAAGAAATTATTATATTTTTACTAGCAACTTTTTAATGTGTTGTTTTTATTTATTGCAATTGCCTATGCAAAACTTTTTACTCGGACATTTAAAATCGAAAGATGGCTTCAAGAATCATTTTTAATTGTTGCAAATCTTTTCTTTTCCTCCCCCCCCCCTTTTTTACGTGAATGTTAAGTGCTTTATTTTGTTTAAAATCTGCTATATTTCATGTTCTATATTTTTTGTTTAATTCTTTTTATTCGTGTGTTAAAAATCAAAAGAAGGTGTAGTGAACTAAGTAAATAGATGGTTCGTAAAGGAGGGGGGGGGGAGGACTGAATTTCATTAAGTAAATATTAACAAATAAAATAACTGTTAATGATGAAACATAACCTGAATAACCCATGAAAGTAACTTAACCTAAAGGATTAAATGTATTTTTTAGTATTTCAGCAGGTGATCTGTTTGCTCCTCAGTCACTCGCATAGCGAAGGAGAAGACAACGATCTATGATTTCAACGCAAGCGTCCCCCTACTTTTTGTTTTTAGTAACTAATGCTGGTATGTGCGTCTTCCACTTAAAAAAAAAAAAATTAGGACTATACCATACCGCTTAAGTCACAGAATAACTTCTGTTACAAGTGCTTTTGACGGAAGTGTTGGAAATAAAATTCAACGACATGCCATTGTATGTATTACTTGAAGAAATGGTTCAGAAATACGTACTTTAGAAATATTTTCATTCTTAAAACTACGATATACCCGGAGGAAACTCGTCATCAAACATATACTGCTTTCTTCAAAACATAGGCGTAACTAGAGTTGGTGAAAGGGGGGGGGGGTCACCCTAAAAATGTACAGACTAAACACCAATAAGAAGTGTAAAAGAGTTGAAAATTTACTAGTCATAAATACTTGTCTCTAAAGATATACTCCATGTTTATTTCAGGCATCTCCCGGGGGGAGGGTGAACTACCCCCTTGGAGCAAGTCAACTCCTCCCTCCCCCCCCCCGGCAAAAAAATTCATATCACAAGTTTTAAAAAAAGAAAGAAAAGAGAAATTACGCTTTTAAGACACTTTACTTTCAGAAACACTTTCAGGGAAAGGACATTGAACACTATCACTAGCGACACCAAAAGTAACTTAAAAGAAATGACTCTATTTTGAAAAAAAGTGCGAGGGGGAGGGTAACCAAACTCCTTTCTGTTTCCTCTAACATCACCAAAGTATCCCGAAATTGCATTGCTAGGAAGATTTCAAAAAGTTTCCTGGGGAGAGCCCTCGAACCCTTGCCTCCAGAGTTATCCTAAGCATTATAGATATAAGACCAGTTACAAAAATTTAAGTTGCAGAAGCCCCAAACACCCACTCCTCTAAACATACATCTACTATATATACATCAAAAAGCTATCATATATGTAAAAAAATTCATATTAACATCATTTCTAATCATATATATCTATATATATGTATATATAAAGGGTATGATTTTGAAGCATACACTGCCCTTCCTAATTCTTAACATGCTCCCCCTGCTCCGGAGCCAAGACAGTATCCATAATTTTTTTTCGGGGGGCCCAGACTTCGACACACTTATGTAAAGCAAAGTTTCAGGGAGGAATATATGATACATTGCAAAAGATTTCTGGGGGGCTGCCCGTGGGTCCCCTTCCCCTCTGGATACGGCCTTGATTCACAAAAACATTAAACATTCCTTACTAGATCTTTTAGTTTATTTTTTAATTCAAACGCAATAGAAAATTCAATATTTAGCGCTAAGCAATCTTCTATGTCCAGGCATTCATAATATTAAAACCGGGAAATAGTCGAATTTTAGAGAAAAAAATCCAAATTCCCCTACAAAAATGCTCATCCCCACAATAAATTTCTAAAAAATTTGTTAAATTTGTATCAAAACATACCTCAGAAGTGGAAGCGTCTGAATCAAATTTTATTTTCTTTTTGGATGACGAACGTGTCCATCGCTGGAGTGCAAACTTATTATGTATCGAAAATAATTAAAAATGTAGCTAAAATATAAATAATACTTGATTGTAAATTAAAATGCAGCATTAAACCGTAGCAGTGAGATTGGAAACGATGAACGGATGATTTCCAGAGTCGTAATGCAATCAGTGATGGACCATAATAAGAAAAAAAAAACATTTAAAATATAAGAGATGAGAAACATCTGTAAATGAGAATGCAATGCAAATACAGTTCATCAGTTTTCCAATCGGCTCATCTACAAAAAATTTTTTACCGAAATGGGTCTTTGGACAGGAAGTCATAAATAAATACAAACTGCTCTTTAAGTTTCTTAATGAGTATCCCTGCCTGGCTTGAGGGTTTAACCCATTAGGACAATTGGACTTTAGGACTCCATCACAACAGAGAATATTTTCCAGGAAACTTATTACTTGTGCGATTGTATTCCCAGATTGCTGCCTTTGGGTAAAAAAGACATCAAGAAGGAAAGAAAACCCTCTGGAGTGATTGAAAGGATCTCTGTCTGTGTGTGGTATGGTGATTGAAGCTACCTTTCGCGCGCGCGCGCTGTTAACCCCCCCCCCCCCCCCCCCAAGGTGATAAGGGGGTTGATTATAACCTTATAACCAGATGAAAAGTCTTCTTTATTATGAGCTGCATACTTTGGCCATGATCGCAACCCTTCAGAGAAAAGGAAAAAAAATCATATGCATATGTGTTTAATTTTCTTAGGGGGAAAAAAATTGTGCTTTGCAAGGCCGTAGTCAGAAATTTTTCTGTGCGCCTAAATGTGCCTAAATAAGAACATACCCAATGGGGGGGGGGGGGTTTGAACCCCCCCCCCCCCCTGGTTACGCCTATGCTTCAAAATACACAATGGCTAGCTGAAATCTTCTTCTCCGCGTATCAAACGATCAGAAATAAATCCTCCTCAAGTTCCTTATATCCAAAATTAGCAACAACAAAACTCCATCCCTTGCAGCGTCTGCAGAAATTCCTAATGATCAATGAACGTCGAAATACTTGTAACCATGCACCCTTTCTGCTCTCAGCTCCGAACTTTCCCGCGTTTCCAAAATAAGAAAGCTGCTTTTACGTCGAAACTCACCCTACTTGAAAGAGAAAATAAGTAAAAAACAACTTGTGACTTGCAAAATTCTACGAAAATAGAATTTTAACCCCTTCGGCCCTGAATGTTTAATTGGGAAGATAAAAAGTTAATGAGTGATATGCTAAAATCTATGTCAGTATCTTAAATGTGAAATATTATAAATTTCTGCCAAATACCGAGCAAATTAAAAATGTTCTGTATTTACAAGCCTACATTTTTCTTGAGAAAGCTTGAAGGAAATCCTAACTTGGTTAAAACTTGGCTAAGAAGCAGAATGAGTGATGATAGATTCACTGGATTAGCGTTATTGCATACCCATAAAGATATTACATTGGACGTTGAAAAAATTATAGACAGATTTCCGAAAGCAAAAAAACGGCAGCTTGTGTTCCTTTTATACGGGCTTTGAATAAACGTATATGTATTGAAAAAATGTGTTAGTAAAATTTTAAATATCACTACACTAGCATTTTCTTTTTTGTTGTTCCTGCGGTTTGAAAAAAAAAGGGGGGGGGGGAGGACTGTTGAAAAGGAATGAAGAATCTCCTCCATCCATCCTTTCCTTACATTGAACCCCGAGATTTCCAAAATCGCCCCCCCCCCCCTTGAAGATTTTCTAGATCCGCCCTTGGTTACTGAGCAATGGCGACAGGGCTGACAGGTTCTGGGTTCTCTTCGCCTGCCAGGACGATATATTGGTCATCCACTGCAGTTGTTTTTCTGGAGCGGCCCCCGCCAACCTTTCTGAGAGCTGTACCTGTGGTTCGGAAGGCTTTCCAAGCGCGAAACGACCCTTTTGGTGATTCCAAACTCTTTAGCTACACTGGTCACACTGCGACCCTCCTCAAACTTTCCCATCATTCTTCCACGTGTGAAGTCGTCCAGATCATATCTTCCACTCATAGTTCACGAAAAAACTCACTTGCACGTACAGCGAATGTTTTTAATTGCATTTACATATATTTCCTTTTATTGTACTCTTAAGGTGCGCGCGCCAACAGCACGCGTTTTGCATACGCTCACATTGCCTCTGACGCTTTGTTATTGATATTTGTATCCGCATGACCTTTCTACTGAATTGCATGTTCATTGTACTAATTGCAAGAAGCAGTGGCTGAGCGGTCAAATCGACTGGCTCCGCTGACTCCCTCTGCGGAGAGAAAGAGGCGTGGGCTCGATTCCCACCTTACCCTGGGTGTATTTCCTTCTTTGTATATTAAAATCTGTTGTGCTGTCTTGTTCTATCTGTCATATTGGACGAGAGTTTGAGGCATATCCTTGAGAATAGCAAATAAATTTGAATATTTATGTGACCTGAAATGGTCGTAAACAAACAAACAACCCTTTTTCTGCAATTTCATAGCTATCTGCTTAAAATTTACATTGTTGCTTAAGTTTTGCACACTAGTGTATTAAATTCCCATTTTCAATGCAATTTTTAATAATTTTTTTAGTTAAAAGATTGGGCTTAGGATTGGGATAGGAAAAACTCGGCTTAAAGAGTCTAATCTGTACTATGGATTTTGTTTAAAGATGCGGGGAAATTCATATAATAATATTTTGAAGATTAAGGACTAATAAAAGACGAAATATCTCTTATCTGAAAACGGCTACACTCTCAGAAACGCATGCTCAAATTTCACGAAACTTTCGTCGTATTTGACGAAATGGCTTCGTGAAAAATGCCCCGATTAAACATTTCGTCAAAGTGACGAAATTTGTTTCGTCATACATTTGACGAAATGAATTTCGTCAAAAACGAAAAAATATTTCGTCATATACGTTTCGTCAAAAACAACGAAATTTTAGTCACTTGTTTCGTCATCTGTTTGATGAAACACATTTCGTCAAAAACAACGAAATTTTAGTCGCTTGTTTCTTCTGGTCTATTTGATGAAATACATTTCGTTAAAATGACTAAATTTTCGTCATTTCTATTCCGTATTAACGCGTCTTTAAATTTCGTCACTTTTTATTTCAATTTCATCGAAAATGAAAAAATTTCGTCATTTTGATTCGTTAATCATCATAATCAATTTCGTTGTATTAACATAATTTCAAGTAAATTTCGTTATTTGAGCACGTCATGGAACCTTAAATAAAATCTTGAATTTATTTTTTTTAAGAGGGCAATTTGATATTTCTAGTAATTTGAGACTTCTGAAAATTTTCGATTTTTTGAGTTGCTGCATTAAATGTAGAAATATGTACCATTAATTTTAAATAAATGTTCTAAAGGTGACTTAAAAAAAATCATATTGAAAAATATTTTACTATCAGCAATTTTAATTCTTTGTACACAAGAACTTTTCTATGGTGCTTATACAAGCATGCCATATTATATACGTTTAAATTTATTTATTTTAGGTTAATTGTAACAAAAATTTCCAACAATTTTATTTTACATTCTTACTTTCCAAACAATTTAAAAGGTAGCATTAATTTCAAATTAAGCATTTTGTTGACATATAAAAGCAATTCAATTTTTTTAAGTATTTTTTTTCCCCTCATAATCCTGCAAGCAATGAACTATCAATTTGTCTAAGTTTTGTTCACTAATTCATTCAGAATATTGTTCAATTAATTTTAATAATAACACATTTAAAAGAAAAAACACCAGCAATAATAATAAAATTTGACTATTATGTTGGTAAACATTTTTTCAGCTCATATGGAGCATTACAGCAAAACTCAAATTACAGTATAAGCATATAAATTGATAGGAACATGTATACAGCACAAAAAACACGTTTGAAAATTAAAAAAAGGGAATTCAAACCATATATTAGGGAAAAAGCATGTTCATGATTACCGTAAAACACCGAATAAGCAAAAAAAAAAAACGTACCGATTAGGGGCGTTCATAAATGACCCCTCCCCCCTTTGTCACAATATGTCACACTTCAGCGGACCCCTCCCCCCTTTGTCACGCATCACGCTATGTTGCATAATGCATGATGTCACACTTTGTCACAATTTCACGAACCCCCCCCCCCCCCTCGAAGCGTGACATCATTTATGAATGATCCCTTATACGCCGCACCCATCCATGATTCATTGAACGCAGTACCACAATAAAACTCATCTATTACTTGTTTGTTTAGCCAAAATTCGTTCCGATCGACCCCTCCCCCCTCCTTAAAAATAAGAAAAGAAAAATCAAAGTGGCAAACGAATTTCTATCGCGCTGAATGCACAGCTCTGCATGTAACCTCCTTTCACATGTTTTCCTCTGTAATAATAAATGAAAAGATCATAATTATAAACAATAGCAAGAAAAGATAACATGAGCTGACGCCGACTGAGGCAGGTGCAAAACATTCATTCCCCTTGCCTGACGCATTCTTGATTTTTTAGTTAGTTGAAATGTGCACAAATAATTTTTTAAAATTTTCCTTTTCTGTCTTCTTCATTTTAGATCGGATATTGCGTGCTAACTTGCAAAACTGAAAACTCTAGCCCGACTATAGCACCCTAACGATGATGGTTCGCGCCGTTTTAAAAGTGCGTTCGCTTAAACACAGCATGAAAGTTGGAATTAGTGTTTTTTAAAAAATGAAAATAAAATTTATGAGTTTAAGATCGCAATTGAGCAATTTTCGTACTCATATTCGAGAATGGTCCACTTTTGCGACCGCCATTTTTGTAAAAAAAAAAGGTGGTTTGTTTCTGTGTTTTTTGCTAATTATTTCGGTTTCTTCTCTATAATTTCAATGACAACCCAAGTTCGGGGGGGGGGAGATAATCTGTACAGTAAAACCCCGTTAAAACGCGGGTGTCGGGGGACATGTTTGGCACCCGCGTTATACCATAACCGCAGAATAGTGAAACTATACTACGGTACCATGTTCATGAAATAATACTCACTTTTAGTAATGATTAAACTTTGTGCAAAGTAATAGAAATAAAATTTCACGTTAAATTAAAGCACAAATGAGCATTAAAACGCAGACATATGTTTCGGGATTGCTTGGAATCCCTTTTTCAATGCGACAGGGAGCTTCTAGATGCAAAACATCCAAATGAAGCAGACAGAACAACAAAAACAAAGCTTATATAGCCTAAGAATTAACTGTAAACCAATGAGAATAAAGGCAGTGTGAAGTGGAAGTAGAAGTAGTAGGAAAGGCACCAATAAGAGAGCAACAAACGAACGCAGTTGGAAGTACAGAAAGTAAAAAGGAATATCAATAAAAACAAAGCAAAAAGGACAACAGCGTGCATAAAAATGTGAAAATACATGAAAATTGCAAAAAATAAAATAAAATACAAAGAATAAAATGGAAATAAAATAAGTACAGAAAATACCAAAACAAAAAGCAAAACAAAGTACACATGCAAAAAAGGGGGAGGGGGGGGAGAGAGAAAAAAATTGACACAAAAAAGGAAAACTAACAAGAAAACCAAGAAAGAACAACAAATTAAAGGAACTTATGCCAGACCTGTGAAAAATAAGGAGTTGAGGAAGAATCATTAACCAAATTAGAACTATTCCTGTTAATATGATAAGCTTCCCAAAAGTCAAGTTCTAAAGGGGAAGAACATTTTTGAATAATTTTCCCAGAATTGAAATCAAAAGAGTGGTTGGAATTCCAACAATGTTGAGCAATGCTAGACTTATTCAGCTCTTGCTTTCGTACATAACCTTTATGCTCATTTAACCGAATTTTCAGAGCACGTTTTGTCTGTCCAATGTAAGAAAGGCCGCAACGGCAACTAATTTGGTAAATACCCCAAGTATTAAGTTGATCAACAGGATCTTTAAGAGAAGAGAAGGAAAGTTTGTTGCTGGGAGCAAAAACAACTTGAAATTGAAACCTTTTTAGGATTTTAGCAATACGAAAACTTACAGAATGAAAGAATGGTAACACAACCAAATCCTTTCTAGAAACCACATGATTGGGACCAGAAGTTTTTTTAGAAAGTTTGTTATGAATAGAATCAATTAAAGAGTGAGAAAATCCTCTATCAACAGCTACAGCTTTCAGATAGTTGAGTTCAATCTTGAGAAGCTCAGGAGAAGAGCAAATATTAATAGCACGATGGACAAGAGCATTAAAAGCCGAATATTTTTGGTTGGGAGGATGAGACGATAGTCTGTGAGGAGGTAAAGAAACAGCGAAAGGTTTACGATAGACAGAAGTTGTGAAACCAGACTCACTCCTAGAAATCAAAACATCAAGAAACTCTATTACTCACTTTTGTTGCATTATTTTATCTTTATCAATTACTCTTAACTTTTCTTCTATAGTATAATTTTCTTTTCTTCTTTGCTGCCATTTTATTCACTGTAATTGCTGTGCAAGAAGCACACATCTCAACTGTGCAATCAGTCTATCGAGCGATAGGTTATAAACAAACAGTGTTCCGAGAAAAAAGGGGATAAGAAATCTCTTTACGTTATCAACATGGGATTGTGAAGGGGGAGCAGGTCTTAAGAAAAAATTAGATTTGGAAGGGGAGGAGCGCACTTTTCAAAGAAACAATGCTTTAAGCCTGCATACACTGGAGAGTATGTTTACTTTTTCGGAATGCTAAAGAATCTGGAATACAAAGGTTGATAGTGCTGTAGGTGGCTGGACGGGAGCTTCTTAGACTAGAATACTTGTGCGCTCGGGCTGGCTTTATTTAAATGGTAAATAAGGAATCACCTTCAAATGGCAATGATAAAAGGATATTTGAACGTCGGGGAACATGATAGTCACCGCGGTATATATTGAGAGGCGTATAACAGGGTTTTACTGTATTTTGTCCTAAAGGTAATTCGCGGGAAACGGGGGGGGGGGGGGGGAGCGCTTGCTCGGTATTTTACGGTAAGTAAATTCTTCAGGGTCACAGGACGCTTAAAAAAAAAAAAAACTGTACAACAAAAATTTAACCGATATTCAAAAACATGCCAACCCTATAAAACAAATTACAAATCTGAAACTTGTACCATAGAACAAGGACATAATATATAAGAGGTTTTCTTCCCATATTTTGACATGATTTATAGATTAAAAATAAATGAATAAAACGTTTATACACATTATAATTAAAGCAAGTTATTTTGAATATGTTACCGTTACTTGGTTAATTATGTAGAAGAATTATTTTAAAAATACTTTTATAACTGAACCCCTTTTACTTTCCAATCTACATAAAAAAATAAGTATTTCTTAATCAATTCAAAGCTACACACTTTCATGTAAGATAACACTGACTTTACAAAAGTTTATTATTTACATTCTCAAAATCCTGTATGCAATAAAATGTCAATTTAAAAATTTATTTCTTTAAAATTTAAGAAATTATTTAAATTCTAACAAAAAAATGAGTAAAAGAAAAGATGAAGACTTTTGTTTTCAGATGTGTTAGTTGCATTCAATTAGTATACAAATTTAGAGAACAATTCTTGATACTTACAATTGATTTTTTGAAGATTCCGACACATTTAAGAAAAAACGGGATATACACACCTATATCAAAAAGAATTAACATAACTTACAACACCACCTGATGCATGAAATTTATTATATATTGTGGCTACAAAATACAATATTAATTACAATTTAAAAATTAAGACTATTTACATAATGTAGTAACAGAACTGGAGACTGCACTAACTCTGATTAATCGTCAGACTCTGATTATCAGAAATTATTATAAAATGTGATTATACATTAGATTTTTCAGCCCACCGTAATGTTTAAGTTTTAAGAGAAGTTTCCCAACTCCTTGTACTTTGTGGCATTAAAATTATAATCTGAAAAATCTCCCGCACCCCATTTAAATATGAAATAAAACCATACTTGTTTTTTTTTAATAGGTTGTACATAAAATTATACAAAATTGAACCAAAGCATAATGTATGGTAGAAACAATAATATTTTAATTCTGTCACTTAAATTCTTCACATTGTAAAAAAGTATGATTTAATCAAACTAGGCAGCAAAAATAAGAAATTCTGATTTATAAAAAACTTTAAAAAGAAGATTGTATTTAAAAAGTATTTTTCATAAATTTCAAATTACATTTTATTACAATTTAAAAGAAATTTGCAGAGGATAGTTATACAAAAGTTTAGTAATTATAGATAATTCATTTGAAAAAAACCAGAGTGTTTAGCAACTCTGCGACAGCTGCTAATGGAAATTAATACTGCTTATGAAATTAATATTTTTTCGAAATGTAATGATTCTTTCATTTCAAGCAATGTATTATTACAGGGTTCATACTATTTTGGGAAAACAAAGAATAAGGACATTTTAAGGAAACATTCATAAATGATGACACACTTTTTTTCAATATATTTGACCACCTGCTCCCCTTGTCACAAAACCAGCCTAGCCAGGCTCAGGGACCAGCCTAGCTGGGCCCTGAGCCTGTTGCTGGTCGTCACTTTTGTATTTGTATTTGTAAAATGTCCCACGTCATCATACCCCCTAAGTCACGCCATATTACACAAGCATATGGACTTAAAGTTAAGAAGAATTGGAGAGCTTCTAGTCTGTAGCTTCTTCATCTCGTTCATTGCCTATAAAAGATTAAAGGATAAAATCATGAGAAAAAACTTCAAAACTTTTCAGAAAAACTAATTTAAAAACATTCAGAAATTCATAAATAAAAGTTAAGTAAAACTCCAGAAGCATAAAGAACAACAATAATATCTTCAAGAATGGCAAGCAATTTTGAGCCAGTTCATCACAAGATGCATCTTTTGGACTATGACGAGCAGTGTTGTATTTTGAACGTTTTAAAACTATTAAATGTTTAAAATGAAATATTAAATGTAAAAATGTCCTTGTTCCAGCTTTGTCATAAAAGCTTTGTTCCCGCTGAACACCAAAAGTGAAACAACATTGACCAAGTTAGTGTTTGGGAGGGAGACACCTCTCGCAGCTGGTTGCTCTGGCACTGTGTACACTCAAGTGAACCGATACTTCTGGAGTTGCCATCCCCCAGGTGACAGTCTGGGAGCTGGTTCAAAAAAAGGGGCGGAGGTTGAACTCCTACCAGTAAGGGCCCCTATAACTAAGGAGCAGTGCCCCCTCTCTTTCTCACTTCATGCGAGAACTCACCAACAACAAATGTAGAAATGCTTTTGTCAGTACTTTATTACTTAGTTTTCTCAGAAATCACTTTTCGCTATTTCACAAATTCTTGACACATGTTCTATGCAATTTTTAAGCGGTCCACCTCCAATGCTTCTGCTTATTATTATTTTTTTAAAAATATGTTGTAAAAAATTTTTTTCCTGCAATTCGTACCTAGTACACAAAAGTAGGTTTGTCTTATTTTCTTATGTTTTATACTATCCACATTGGAGGGGGGAGGGGAGATATCTAAAGCCAACACAAGTTTATAATTGTTATCTGTTAATTTCAAATAATAGTAATAACAAAATATGGTAAAGTTAGAAGTAAGTACAAAATACGGTAAAGTTAAGAAATAAAAAGTAAATCACAAAATATGATCAAGTTAAGTAATAGCAAAAAGTAAACACAAAATATGGTAAAGTTAGAAAACATGAAGCTTCAACATTACATTACACATTAAATTTCAACTACAAATATTATTTATGTCGGGCAGATTTTTAATGCTACCATTGATAAACGGTACTCAGTTACTTGGCCAAAGTGCAACTCAGTATGGTGCTAATTTCAGACGTAGTACTCTTTCTGGTAGCATTAACAATGCTTAAGAAATAAATTAAAATGCTTAATAATTATTAATTTAAGCAAGTCTATAAACAATGCTTGAGAAATATAAATAAAATGTTATAAAAGTGAAAGTATGAAATGCCATTGTTAAAATTTGAAATTGATCCACTTTGAAGTATCCAACTTCAAAAGGCTAATTTCACTTGCAGTTACTGGATAATATTTTCTGAAATTGACACATAGATCTTTCAATTAGGGATTCAAATCCTCATTATTTTAGTCTTGAAGATACAATATCCATTTTTAGATAATTAAGCACTGTACGAAAAGGTCGTGAACCAACTTGCATAAGGAAAGAAACATTTCAAAATTAATATATTGCAATAGAAAATTGAGCAAGTGATACATAATGGGGACAGATATTTGGGGGAAAAATCCTTGGATATTCAAAATTTGGAGTAAATTATTTTTTTTATCAAGGTAGAAGATAGATTCATAGAATAAACACCTACTTCATAAAAACAATGAAGGTAAATTATGCAAATGCACTACAGTCAATCAGAGTAACGTTGCGCCACAATTACTTGATTTTTATTCATTCCAGTAATATTTTAATAATGTTATTTTTATTATTGGCATAAAATTAAAGAAAAAGTCCGAAAGTATAGTGTAGTTATTAAAAACTAAAATAATAATTATAAAAACCATCTAAAATGTATTATTAAACTGGTTCTTTTGACTTGACACTCAGGGTAACTTTGAAGTGCATCAGAAAAACTTGCATGAAATACACTATTTTAAAAGTATTATAGTTATGCAACATTGAACTAGAATTTTTTAAAATACTAAAAAACTCACTATTTTTGGTTCACAACATTACCAGTTTTGTATAACTTATGATAATGCAAGAAATGTTACATGAAAAAAAGAGTAGAATAAGGAAAACATCAATATTTAGGACAAAAATCCCCATTTTAAATTTATTTAGGAAAAAAATTTGCAGAAAACAATTTTCAATTATTTAAGTAAACATTTTCACACAAGTATATTAATTAAAACAACCATTTAAAAAGTCTCATTAAAATTTAACACTTTTAGCCAAGTACTTTTGCATTTAACAGAGTTGGAGATCATAAAAACCCTTCTGTTACCTGCTAGAGTAATATCTTCTGGAGCTAATATTCTTCGTACGAGAAATCATCAAAACAAATGTAATACCTTGAAAAAATTAAAATTGTAATCAATTTCAATTCTCACATTTAAAAAAAATATTACTTGAAAATTTTCATTCATATACGTACTAATCAGCAATTTAATGATAGTATGAGTATGTAATTTGTAAGCAAAATTATAAGAAAACAAAAGTAATAGTATTCTCTTTGGGAAGAGCTTTTATTCTATTCCAGGGGTCGGCAACCTGTTTGTCCTTAAGGGTGCAATACTAAATTTGAAAATCACCAAGGGCGCATATTTTACAGATAATCAACAGGTATAAATAGGCATTAAAAAAAACAGATTTTTTATAACTTTATTTTGTTGGTGTCATACATAATGATACATATAATTCAGTGTGAAACTTGGGTGTCCATATTTCCAGCTAATTTCTTATAATTGGGGATATATTTAGAGTTCTCGGTCCTTAAACAATTATCTAAATGTGAGTCATTAAGCTTTGTTCGGTATTTTGATTTCAAATATTTCGTATTTGAGAACAAAGACTCGCAATTGTACGTTGTTGCACAATATGAATAAATTTTTAGCGCACATTTCCTTAAAATAGAATACTTATTTTCATCGACTAAGTTCCAAAACATTTTATCATTACTATGCGCTTTTAAAATAATATCACTTTGCAAGTTTATTACTTCTAATTCTAGGTCTTCGATATTATTAAGCTCGAAATGCACTGAAACTATTTCAAGGACATCATCTTCAGTAACATTGAATGGATTTATGAAAAATCTTAGAACGGGTTCTAATGCTGCAAAATCTTCAAATCTAGAAGAAAACTCTTCTATTAGCTTATCTATAATTTCTAAATATGATTTCAAATTTAAACTCTCAACAGTATGTTTTATATTTGGGAAATGTGATAATGATTTTTTCAATAGATGGGATTTCAACAACCCATTTTTTAATTTAATTCATTCAACTTTGCCGTTATATCTGTCAGAAATCCGAGGTCGATTAGCCAATCCTCATTTTCTAATTGCTCGTAAAATTCGCCTCTTGATGCAATAAATTCCTTTATTTGTGGCAAAAGCATGATAAACCGCTCAAGTATTTTACCTCTGCTCAGCCACCTCACTTCAGTATGTAAAAGAAGATCTGTGAACTGAACGTCCTCATCTTCTAAAAGTAATTTAAACAATGTGTTGCATAGCTCCCGAGCTTATGGAATTAATAATTTTTGTTACTATCGTAAATACGTGTTGAAAACCGATTGTTTTTGCGCATAACATTTCCTGATGTATGAGACAATGATAAGAAATAAATTTCGGGAATAAGGAATCCTGTCTACCATAAGGCAATAAAACCTTTTTTTCTTACCAGTCATCGCTGGTGTCCCGTCTGTTGTGATTGACGATAACTTTTGTACAGGTAATTTTACATCTGTTATATACTTTTTGAAAGTAGAAAAGATATCTTCACCTCTGGTGCTTCCCTTTAATGGCAGAACTTTAAGGAATTCTTCTTTTGTTGTAAAATCAGAAAATACCATCTTCACGCAAATTACTAATTGTGATATATTTGTCACGTCTGTCGATTCATCCATCTGTAGCGAAAAGAAAATACAATCTTCCATATCATTTGCTAATTCTGCCTACAAATTCTCCGCAATTACTTCAATTCTTCTAGTAACAGTTCGTGCTGATAATTGCAACGTGTTAATAGCTGAAACTATTTCCTTTTTATTTTTAAATTCTTCAAAAAGTAAATCAGCAGCTTCTAACATGGCTTCTTTCACTAACTCTCCATCTGTAAATGGTTTTTTATTCTTAGCTAGCAAATGCGATATTTTATATGACGCGATCGTTGCTGCTTTATGTTGTTGCAGTGGTTTAGTCAAAAATCTTTGCTGGTTAGTTATTGTAGATTTTAAAGAAATATTTTTTTTTTCTTCTAATTTCAGAGTTCATTGGATAGTCACTATCAAAATTGGTATGAACGGTCTTAAAATGTCGTTCAATATTACTTTTCTTGGGAATCGCAACACTATTATTACACAACAAACAAATACACTTCCCTTTGTAATCAACGAAACAATATAGATGTTCCCATTCATCGTTAAAATAATATGTTCTTTTTCTTTTACATTTATCCATGAAGGGTTTTGAAAGAAAAGAATTATTTCGAATTACTTGGTAGTTTTAAATGCACGGTCTACGCGTGGTCTATTCGAAATACGATCACACACTAACAAAAAATACGTGCGTGCTATACTATCGTTTCAATCTCGACACGGCATCCTACGGGAGAGCACAACGCGCATGCTCCAAGTGGAGTTCATTTCTGGGTCTGGGGATGAAGTCATACGAGTGCGTGCTATTAGATACGCTCAAGGTTAGCAAACTGCTAATCTATGCACAATCCTAAACTCAACTGACTACTTGCTGTATATCGCCGTTTGACAAGAGTAAGTAAATCGCTGTGGCTATCATACATTTACATTAGTCCAGCGAGGGCGCATTAAAAATCGATCGGGGGCGCCATGGTGCCCGTGGGCGCCGCGTTGCCTACCCCTGTTCTATTCTATTCTATAGGTTCAATTTGAATATCACTCGAATATTCACTCATATGCACATTACATACTTAACAGCAATTTTTCACATATTCTCAGTGTAGACCTGAGTAGTGAGTATCAAATACTATTACTTAAATTTAATAGAATGTCTAGTTATATATGCTTCTTTACAATTTAATTAAATGTTTTTAGAATCAAACTAGATAAATATATTATATTACATTCTAATGGTGTTACTTGCAAACTTTTGTTACATGCATAATAAGTAAAAATAAAATTTTAGTTTATATGTAGACTATATCTATAATCAGTAAACAACAAATCTAAGGCTAACTTTCCGCCGGCTCAAAGTTACCCTTAGAACGGAATAAAATTGCAATGTCTTAATTGTTTGACATTTTACTAAATATTACTGAATTAAGAATCAGATACTAAAAAAATCACTATATTTAGTAGAAAAAATGCTTGGTAAATAGTACAACGTTACTTACTTTAAAAGAATAAGTTTTAACAACTTTTAATCAGCATTCAAAATAGTTTCCAAGCGGTAACTTTAGATCTATTGAATTATACAATTAGCTGTGTACAGTTTTTTTACTAAAATAAGGAGAAGAAAAGTGATTTTAAAACCTTGCCAGAAGAATAGCACTGAGAGCGTGTTCACAGTTTCATTTCAAGTCAAATATTCTAAAAAATATGAAGTGCTGCAAAGTTACCCTGCAGAACTGTATATATAAGTTGATTGGAGGTTAGACAAGTTTAACCTTATGATAATTTGAATAACAAAATATGCATTATTTTTAAAAGGTTTAAAATATCAGCACAACATTGCAGTGGGCAGTTTTAACTAAAAATTGTTGTTTTAATTTTTTATGAGTAAATACTATTTAAATGATTCCACATTTCCCCACTTGTCCATATAGTAAACCTACGGCAAACATAGTCGTTAGGCCTAACAGAAAATTGATAAATATTAATTCAATAATATGTGGTTATTAAACTACAAAGTATACAATCACAGGTTTTGACAATTCTAAAATACTAACCTTATAGCTCTTTTTCGCCCACATCTGATGTAATTTGTCACTTGAACGACATCTTCGCCAGCGCAGCTACGTAGAAGTCTTCCAAAATGAAAACGCCATTTTCTTTAGATTGGCGTTGAGCGAGGTGCGAGCGTTGAGTGAGGAAACATTTCGTTAAATTTCCGAGAGTTTGCATGTCGTCAAAAGTCAGGTGATCGTTTGAGGAAAGAATCGTTATAAATGATGAAATTTGTCTTGACGATTCAAGAATCGTCAAAAATGAGCATTCTATTTCTGAGAGTGTAGACGCTTCAATTATTGGCTCTGCTGGGGGCAAACTACGATCCACTGAACGAAAACGATGGCGTATTGGTATTGCATACATATAAATTATTAGTCGGATACCAAGTTGTGAGATTAAAATTCTTGAAAATGGGCAATATGGAGTAGTGTAAAGATGTGTTCTACTACTAAGACGTCAAAGCGGTTAAACCACGTTTTGCTCCCTCCTTCTTTACAGATCATGTAGAAAGTATTTCACGCGTGCTGTCTAAATGGCTTTTCAGTTTGAATTGCTAAATTGTTTTAACCCTTTAAAATCACTTTAAATTTAGACTACAACACCAAAATATTCTTTAAATATTTGCTAACTTATTATTATTACTCTCAAAATTACAATACTTTTCTTCTTGGATTAATTTTTGCATTTTACGCGTTTTATTGTATTTATTTTTGACAAATGTAACCCTTTCAGTCCATGGTGGCTGTGGTGATACTGTGGTATTTATGTATTAAAAAATGCTTTCACTTGAAGATGTTTTTGACCACGAATGTTTCACTACTTATTTTACAATTTTGTTTCTAATAATCTTTTTTGTAACTTTAGTTCAACGTTTTATTGAAATTGAATAACATTAATATTATTCTTTGCATTTTAGTTTGTCATATTTTTGTGGCTGTGTTTCTATTTTAGTTTATATTAAGTAAAAGTAAGAATGGGAGGTTTTTTTTGGCCGTGCATCAGTGAGAGCTTGCTTTTGAATTTTTACAATTTTTGTCACTTTCAAATAAGAAAATAAACTTCACAATAAATTTTTGTAACATTTGGTATATGACGCTAAAAAAATACTTTAATTATTGTATGTAATGATTTAGAAAAAATCTGGAGAGCTTGAGTGGTAGTATTTCAGGTTGTTTTGATTGTTTAAATAAAAAGTGGTACATCAACCAGTGAATGAACACAAAATTACCCAGTTAATAAACACCTTAGGTTTTGATTAAGTTTCAGTGGATTTTACATTAGGAAGGGTTGTGGAACTAAGATTAGAATTTGAGACGCATCAGATATTGATTTTGTCAGATATCGGATATCCAGTGCCACTTGTCTGACTGATTCGTACAGGATATCTGCTCTGATGTTTGATCCGACCAATATTTAAATACATGCAGCACCGACCAATTTTTAAATATCCGGAATCCGACCGTTTTTTACGAATCCGTAAACCGACCGATTTTTATGTATCCAGAATCCGACAGATTTTTATATATCAGAAATTCTACCGATTTTAGATTAATCGGTATCTGACCGATTTTTAACTATTCATTATCCGTCCGATTTTTGAATAACCGGTACTCGATCGATTTTTGAACAATCGGTACCCAACCTTTATTTGAACAGCGGGGACTGAATCATTTTTAAATATCTGGTATCCTATCGATTTTTAAATATCCGGAATCCGATTGATTTTTGAATAATCAGTGTGTGACCGATTTTCAAAAATCCGGAATCCAACCGAAAGTTAAATATCTGGAAACCAACTGATTTTTAAATATCCGGTATCCGACTGATTTTCAAATATCTAGTACACGACCGATTTTTGAATAACTTAAAAATTGGTGGGATAACCGGTTATTTAAAAATCAATAGGATATCATCCATGTATTTAAAAATCGGTCGGATACCGCATATTTCAAATTTGGTCAGATACTGGATAGTTAAAAATCGGTTGGATTCCGTATATTTGAAAATCGGTAGGATACCAAATATTTAGAAATCGATCGGATACCCGATATTTAAAAATCGGCCAGATCCCCGTTATTCAAAAGACGCTTGGATACCGGATATTTCAAAATCGGACAGATTCCGGATATTAGAAAATCGGTCAGATACCGTAAATTTAAAAATCGTCCAGATACCGATCATTCAAAAATCCGTCGGATTCCGGATATTTGAAAATTGGTCGGGTACTGGTTATTCAAAAATCTGTTGGATACCGGATGTTTAAAAATTGGTCGGATACTGGATGTATTTAAATATTGGTCGGATCAAACATCAGAGTGAATATCCGGAACGAATCCGTCAGGCAAGAAAGAAATTGGATATCCGATATCCACCAAATCAATATACGATGAGCCCCAACATGATCATGCTCTCACCCCCCCCCCCCCTTTTGCACCCCTTTCTAAAGTAAAATCCACTGAAACGTAATTAAAAGCTACCGTGTTCATTCACTGGGCTGTGGTACCACTTTTTAATGAAACACCCAAAACAACCTGAATACTACTACTCAAGCTCTATACATTTTTTTGAATAATTACATACAACAATAAAATTATTTTTAGTGTCATATACCAAATGTTACAAAAGTTTATCATGAAATTTTTCTTATGTGTTTATTCATTGCTCAGACTACCGTACAAATAAATAAATAAATAATATATATATATATATATATATATGGCTAATTCCATGTGTGACTTACACTACATCAGAAGACTTTTTTACTCTTTACATGATAAATTTCGGACAAACATTTACATGTTAAGAAAATGTGATGTATGGTAAATTAATTACAAACATATGAATTATTTTTAAAAACTCTTAAATTTTCAATAGTCGTTTAATTTAAGTTTTTAAAATTTGCTTTGTAATGATGTGACTTACACTACATGAAAAGAAGTTGCAATTTGTCTCAATTTTCATTTTAATATTTCTTCCAAACGAGACATTCTTGAAACTTCTTTTTTGCAGATTCTGTGCTATAGAGCTTCAAGTTAAAGAGAATGTAATTAACAAGAATGAAGGTTCTTTTAAATTTTTTTAATTTAATTTATTCTGTGTGACTTACACTACAGTGGAATCGTGACTTACACTACACATTGACTAACACATTAAACTATCCCATTAAAAGTTTAAAGTTGAAATTTGTAAATTTTAAGCTACTTCTTCAATCAAAATTTGGTTCTGGTAACTTAATCGTCTTCTTCCGATGGCCAAAAAATGGTTTATTTTCCATTTCAGAAACTTAACCTTTGAAAAAAAACTTCTCTCTACCTATGATTTGCCCAGCAAAATGCTTAACATTTTTTTTTCTCTCTCAAAGGGTACTAGAACCCAATTGCCAACAACAAAGGCAATTTATTTTCTGTGGTGTCATTGGTAATGTTATCATTAAAATCTTCAGGTTTCAAATTTTCTATTTTTCCTGTGATGAGGTTCATTTTCAAAAATAATTTGTGGTTTCAGTGAAACGTTAGCTACCTTTAGCTCATAATCTTTAATTTTAATGATGCAATGCATTTTTCTCGTCCCAGAAATTTGATATATTTGTTTTCCTGAAGATGCACATAGTTCGTCAATAAAGGTTTTTTCCTCAAGGACTTTACTTTCAGTAATTATAAGAATGGTAATATTTTTGCACAGATTCTCTGCTGAAGGAAATTTTTTTTCAGCAGAACGAGGATATATTTTCCTTGAAAGTGTGGATTCCCTTATTCTGCGTTTCACAATTCCACCGATACCATCAATAGGTCCCTTGCCATGACCTGTGGCTGAAAAGTGCCACTCTACCAGAACTGCCAAACAAATTGAAAATATGTTTCAAATGTTGGCCTGCCACATCTAATTGATATATGACTTTTGAAAGGCTTCACCAAGAGTCATACATAGATATTTCTTTTGTAATTTTAACTTTTCTCCATTTGCGTCTTTTATAATAACATAATCCTTAGTTCCAGGTGTCTGGTAGGAGATGCTGTCCTTTTCAAAAAAATTTTTTACTATTGAAACTGTTTCTTCATAGAGCTGACAAATTTTCGGTTTGCTAGATATTGGTTGAACAATATCTGGTATCAATTGATAAGCTAACTTTTTCACCAAAGCTTTAGATTTGTTAGGACTTCGTGGCAATTTTTTTTCACCTTAGCAAGGGCCTTTCCAAATGAAGCAGGACTTTTGAATGTTTTACGTGAAGAATCCAAATTTGAATTCTGTGCATCCATGACAGCTTTCTGTGCTTTCTTTGCACTGTATCTTCTCATTTCTTCCCTCTTCTTTACTTCCAAAGCTTCTTTCTCTTCAATAGTCATGAATTTTTGCTTTTACTTTGTCTTTCTTATTGCTTCTTAGATCCTTTTTCTTTAAAAGCTTTATAATTCACATTTGCTTTTAACCTGTCTCTTTGTTATTTCTTTCTCTCAGATGCAGTTTTTCCCATATAAAGTAAAAGTGAGACAACATATAAATTTTTTAATCTAAATCACTTTAATGACGCATGTGAATGTGACTTACTCTACAGTATAAAAAGTTTAATATTCAATAAATATATTTATCGTTTAAAAATTCAAAAATGTATTTTTACAGTCATCAGCATCAAGAAAGAAAATTGAAAAAATTATGAAAATTTACTGACTTTGTTTAGAAACTTAACACAAACTTTTGTTTGTTTCTTGTGACTTACTCTACAACAATTTTTTAAATTTCTTTTTCATAAAGCAAATGATAAGTTCTAAATAATAGTATCAACAAATATTTTTATACGTGATTTAAACACTAAATTTCTAATATATACTCTAAAATTTATTGTAAGAACTTAAGTTTGAAATTAGAACTTGAAAATCTTCCAAAAATCAAAACAACTTCATATGTGCAGAGCGGCCATTTTGAAACTCTACTGTTGCCACAAAATTAATTTCAAAATGTTGTTTATGCAAAATTTATTAAATTCAAGCATCTCTATAGCACATACAGGAAATATAACTCCCCCCAAAAAAATTTTTTTAATCACTCAAATTATAATTTTTCATGGAATTAGCCATATATATATATTATATAATATTAAAACCTTCTCAATCATTTCTTTACACCTAATTTTCCAAAGTGACAAAAATTGTAAAAATTCAAAGGCAAGCTCTCACTGATGCACGGCCAAAAAACCTCCCATTCTCTACTTTTACATAATATAAACTAAAATAAGTTAATGAAAAGGAAATCAAAATAAAGCACAGCCACGAAAAAGGTAACAAACTAAAATGCAAAAATTATTATTAATGTTACTCAATTTCAATAAAACGTTGAACTAAAATTATAAAAGAGATTGTCAGAGAGAAAATTGAAATATGCGAATTCAAAAACAACTCCAAGTGAAAGCATTCGTAACTTTTTAACGTATAACTAAATATCATCATATCACCACAGCCACTAAGGACTGAAAGGGTTAAATCAGACAAAAATAAATACAATAAAACGCGTAAAATGTAAAGATTAATCCAAGAAGAAAAGTATATTATAATTTTAAGAATTATATAGTAAGTTAGCAATATTCGAAGAATATTTTGTGTAGTAGTCTAAGTTTAAAGTGATTTTAAAAAGTTAAAACCATTCAAGGTTAGCAATTCAAACCAAAAGCATTTCGACAGCACGCATGAAATACGTCCTGCATATGATTCGTAAAACGGAGGGAGCAAAACACAGTTTAACTTCTTTGACGTCCTAGTAGCAGCACACCTCATCTTTAGTCCCAGTACTCTAGATTTCCCATTTTCAAGACTTTTAATCTCAAAACTACGTACCCTACTGATAAATTTACATGCAAGTATATCAATACGAGATGATTTTCGTTTAGTGGATCGTAGTTTGCCCGCAGCAGAGTAAACAAAGGAATCGTCTAGCTGTTTTCAGCAAAAGGTATATTTGGTATTTACGTCTTTTATTAGTTCTCAAAATATTATTATATAAAATTCCCTGCATCTTAAAAAAAAATCCCATAATACCATTAGACTCTTTAAGTCCAATTTAGTACTTTTAACTAAAAAAATAATTAGAAATAGCATTGAAAATGAGAATTTAATATATGTTCGACTAATAGGACATCAGGTCGTAGAGTAAAAATGTGTATTTTTATTTTTGCTCCATTAATAGTACACCAGATGCCTATTAGTAAAAAACTTATGTTTTTCTTTTAGAATAAAACAATATTTGCACTAAAAAATATTGGAATGTGCTTATAATTTTTGTACTTTAAGGTTTTTATTGACTAAAACTTTCGTGAAACTTATTAGATAATGCACATAACCTAGTTAAAAGGTGGCGCGAAAGAGATACCACCTTTATTGATGCAGCTAGACCGGAAGTATTGATGTTCTGTAATAAAAGCACAGGAGGAATGAGCAAAACAAACCATAGACAGGAAAATTGGAATATTGTAAATGCAAAACCACGCATTGTAGTGCATGAAAACATAAAAATATGCATGTATTTTATGTTTTCAGGCACAAAAAATGTTTTTCAAAATGTTTCATACAAAATAATTGTAAGCTGTAACTAAAATATAATTTCACTTTTTGCTTAAACATAGCCCGGTGTCCTTCGATTAGAATATTTTTAATTAGCTCGCTAATTGGCAGAATGTAATAATATTTCATACTTAAGTTACTGACACAGATTGTAGCATAACAAACCGCTCATTAATTTTTCATCTTCCCAATTAAAAATTCAGATCTGAAGGGGTTAAAATTCTATTTTCGTAGAGTTTTGCAGGTTACAAGCTGTTTGTTACTTATTTTCTACTACTAGTGGGGTAAATTTTGACATTTAAGTAACTTTCTTATTTTGGACATGCGGAAAAGCTCGAAGCTGGGAGCAGAAAGGGTACAAGGTTACGGCTATCACCACGTGCATTGGTCATTAGAAACTTCTGCAGACGTTGCAAGTATGGAGTTTTGTTACTGCTAATTTTAGATACAAGGAACTTGGGGGATTTCTTTCTGATCTTTAAATATGTGGAATAAGATTTCAGCCATTGCAAATTTTTAAGAAAGCAATATATTTTTGAAGACGAGTTTCTTCCTGGTTTATCGTAGTTTGAAAGAGGAAAATATTTTAAAAGCATTTCTGAACCGTTTCTTTAAGACCATACAATGACATGTCGTTGAATTTTATTTTCAACACTTCCGTCAAAAGCACTTGTAACGGAAGTTTTTCTGGGACTTAAGTGCAGTGGTGTAGCCCTAAAAAAAGACAAGGGACATACCAGCATTAGA
Organism: Octonoba sinensis; assembly: GCA_038502835.1. Lineage (NCBI taxonomy): Eukaryota > Metazoa > Arthropoda > Arachnida > Araneae > Uloboridae > Octonoba > Octonoba sinensis. The sequence continues at coordinate 115,018,540 of CM076598.1, read as the reverse complement.
TACTAAAATCGAAAAGTAGGGGGACGCTTGTGTTAAAATTTTAAAAAGCAAGTGGAACGCTTGCGTTGAAATCATAGACCTTGAAGACATGTACTATCTCTGTCTTCTCCTTCGCTTTGCGAGTGAGTAAACAGATTACCTGAAGTAGACCATCCAGTTTTGACCAATTAGCGTCTTTTATCGTATCTGCTTTTGTTTTTTTGTGCTTTCAAAACGGAAACCTGTTGCGCGTTTAATTGCACCTAAATTTTATTTAGAAACTAAAGTCCTAAAACCAATTGTTTGCTATTTTCGGTTATGTTAGCATAGTGGAGGGGAGGGGGGGGTGGCTCTCACCCAAAGAACTGAAGTCTAAGAAATGCTGTTTTAGATAGGCTTTACCGACATCAGGGAAAGGGGAAAAGTAACCCCCCCCCCCCCAGAAAATGTTCAAAACTGAAGTCCTAAAGCCACAATTTCAGGCTTTCTTTGGTGATGGAAGGTCGTCCCATTATTAGTCCTATCAAGGAATTGGCAACTTTTCCTTGGCAATGCACAGGAACAATTTTCCTCTGGTTTTTCATAATAGGTGATAAATCAGAGAAATTGAACTTTCAATGTAGATTATTTTTTTTCTTCATCATTTTTTTTTTTTTTTTGTTACCGAGCTGTTTTATACAAGTGTCACATATTTTTGAATGAGGTTCAATGCAGTTTCAGTTCACACATTCTAAGGTGTACTCGTCTGAAATATTTACAGCAAATTAAGCACTCTGAGCGAATTTGAAGAAGTTTTACTAAGCTACGAGAACAAATAATATTGGAATGATGGAGTAATGTTTTTATTATATGAGTATTCTTTTGTATTTCAAATACAAGAACTTCATATTGTACTTCTTTTATTACAGTATGTCAGGTTTCTATTCCGTGGATCAAATTTCGAAATTTTTTGACCCATGTGTAAGTACACACCTACTTTTAAGACAAGTTTTGTCCAAAAAAGTAATCTGAGACACAAGTATATATACAGCTAAGTACATATTGCTGTACCCCCTTTAACAGCTATAATGTGTGCAGGTCATAAATGCTGTAAATATTTAAGACTAATACACCTTTGAATGTGTGAACTAAAACTGCATTAAACCTAATTCAAAAATATGCGACGATTGTAGAAAACAGCTCGGTAACAAAACAAAAAAAAAAAAAAAAATGATGAGGAAACAAATAATCCACATTGAAATTTCACTTTCTCTGATGTATCACCTAATATGAAAAACCAGATAGAAATTGTTCCTGTGTATTGCCAAAAGAAACTGGCCAATTTCTGGGTAGGACAAATGATCTGATGACCTACCATCACCAAAGAAAGCCTGAAATTGGCTTTTTAGGACTTCAGTTCTGAGCATTATCTCGTGGGGGCGGGGGGGGGGGAGGTTACTTTTCCCCTTGCCCTGATGTCAGCTAAGACCATCTAAAACAGCATTTCTGAGACTTAAATTTTTTGGCTGAGAGGCCCTCCCCCCACTTTTTCAACATAACTGAAAATAGTATAAAAAAGGTTTTAAGACTTTAGTTTCTAAAAAAAATTCGGGAGTAACACTCCCTCTCTTTTTTTCCCTTAACGTCATAAAGGCAGCCTAAAATTGTGTTATGACTTACTGAATACATTTAACCTGAAAAAACTCTTGGTTGCTGTTAAAAACGTCTTAAAACTTCTTAAATATGAAAAATATGCCCTTTTGTTCTTAAATCAAATATTTTTGAAAATTCGGGAAAATATGATCCCAAGTTAAAATTCTGCATAAACAAAAATAAAATAGAGAGAAATAGTTGATAATTTTTTTTAAAGTTCTTCAATATACGTTTCAAGAGATAATTTTTATTGAAATTTAAATTTTAAGGTCATTTTCTAAAATTTAAAATTTTTATAAAATTAGTCATAATGCATATTATATGAAACGGCATTCAATATACTTCAAAATGCTTTTTACTAGAACTTTTTATCTCTATTTGTTGATGAGTTAAGGCCTGTTTTGTGTTGAAGCATTCATGTAAAAATGTGAGTTTTTTTTTAAATCAAAGCTTGATAACTAAAAACTGAACACGATAAGAATCTAAAAATTTGAATTTTTTATTATCTTGAGGGGCACAGTTGATAAGCCAAATTTGAAAAAAATAAAAAAAGATGAGGTAAAATACCTTGAATCAGTTGATATGAAATGACCCGCTACAAGATGCCTTCTGAGTGCCAGTTCGTCTCTACCCGTCACTATCAGTGCGGCCCTGTTCATTCAATAGAAACAGCATCATTACTAGTGAAAGAAATATGTGTTCAATCACTGGTTTTTCAAAATTTCTTTAACCAGTGACTGAACACCCCCTTACACACACAACACCAAACGTCAAAATCTTCATGTTTTACAATAATTAAAACAGTTCAAACCAGTGGTGTAGTCGAGGGGGGAAGCAGGAGGACTGCGTCCCCTTAATTTATTACTTTTAAAAAAGCGTTTCATTTGTTTTGAACTTTAACATAAACGTCCCTCCATTTTTTCATGTTCTTATTGGTAAGAGTTCCCCCAATTTTTTTTTTCCAGGACTACATCACTGGTTCAAACCATTTCTTGCTAATGTATATTGCATTTTCCTTCTATAGAGTTAGAAAATGATATTAATAAAAACAGTTAACAGCAATTAAAGTAGTTATATCCTCCAAATTAATCTCATTGTTTTCGAAGAGAAACTGGTAGTTTCACAAACACCAACCATTTCATAATATTTTCAGGAGAAATTCATGTAATTCATATGATCAAAATAATCATGCCTGTGTCGAATAGCTTGAAATTCAATGGAAGAAAGCTCTAATGGTCAATTTCTCTAAAAAAAAATCTGTTGAAACCTTATTTTAAAAAAAACTAAGCGTTCGTTAGATTACTCTGTTTGCTCTTAGCCTCAACTCCTTGATGAGAAAACGGTAAAAAGATCATTTTAGAACTTCCCGGAATTAGCTGTTTTCGTCTTCAACCGGTGACAGACATTGAACAAAACACTCATCTTCGCATCCGTGAAATTGGACATTTGAGTGTGGGTTTACGGATTTAGAATCTAATTATGTACGCAAACATGTGGACTGTTTGAATTATTTGTTTGTACAGAAATTCCAATTCTCGCTGACGGTTGCATTCGAGGAAATGGGGAGACTTAAAGTATACATGACACCATTTCTAGATGGAAAGGGTCACTGTTTTCTTGACCTTTTCAGAATTTATTGTTGTTGAACTAGTCTCGTTATTCCAAATTTCCAAGAAGATCAGGGCGCTCAATGCTTGTTATATATATGTACATATATAAGGCAGTGAGAAACAAAGGGATCTAAGTGACTAAAAAATGATTCCGAGAAAAACGCGTTCAAAGTTAGTTGGATCTTATAGGATTTTTAATGCTTTTTTTAAAAATCATGTTGGGGCGCAGCACCTGTTAGGGCTACCCCTAACATCTCGCGCCACAATATATAATAGTGCTTTCCCTACCATTTGCCTGTGTTTATCTCCAAATTTTCAATTTTGTTACTTACACCCCTTTGCTTCTAAGTGCTTTATATGATAATAAAAATAACTGCATTATATTTATTTCCTCCCCCCAAATGATGCATCAGTAAGTGCTATGTTTATTCTTAAACGCCGAAGTACAAAATTTTTAACGCAGAAATTTTTAATTTTGTTTTCGATTCGGAAAAAAGTTAATAAAAATTATTCATAAAAATAATTTTGTGTGCAAAAAGTACCGAATAAAAGGGGAAGCTTGCAAAGCGATCCAAAAAACGAAGCGATACTATTTTACCCTTATTTAAAGCAAGCGCGGGGCCAGAGAGGGGGCCATCGGGGCCAAGCCCCCCCCCCCCCCCTCGAGAAAAATTCGGATTTTTTTTTTCGGAATAAAAAAATCAAAAACCAAATTATCAACCCCAAAATTTTTTTGAACAGATTGTGAAATACTATCAGCAATTATTTCTCATTACAATTACAACCAGTGCATAAAATAAGATAGAAAGTGAGCGATATTAATGTCACCCAGTCACTACAGATGGTGCCGGCACAAAAAGAAAAGAAAGGAAAGAGATATTTGTTTTTTAAAAATTTAGTTTATTCCTTCACAAAGAATATTTTTTCATTCCTTCAAGCAAAAAACCTGAAGGTTTTGAACAAATTCTTATATTTATTGGCGACGAAAGTTGAAAAACGTGGTTTTTATGTCCTCTTTACCCCACCTGACCCTACTAGTTTTTCGGAAAAAAAATTCGTGCTTTAAAGAAAAATTAATATTTTTGTTCCTTTTTTTTAAATCTCAGTACGGACCATGCAGTGTAAACTAACGGCAGCTGTTCCATAAAACTACTAAATGCATAAGAAATTTAAATCTGAAAATAAAAACATGAATTCATTTTCACATAAAATAAGACAAGAGTTTACTTACTTTTTATTTGCTGTCCCTTAATAACGTATTCAAAAATAAAAAATATTATTGCCAACTTCTAAGCTTCGAAACTAAACTAAAGTTTTAAGCTCGTCGTGTTTATAGGAATTATGTCTATTTTAACTTAGAAGTTTTAAACATAAAGTACAGTTTCCACTAAAGCAATACACCAAAAAAAATCAGATACTAAACTGATACGAAAAAGTAGAAATTCAATCGTAAAAACAAAGCTTGACTACTATAAGAGAGACAAAATCACTTACACTGAAAGATCATTGCGCACAGGCCAAGTGCAAGAAGTGACGTATTCCGAAAATTTAAATATCTAGATAATTTCTTTGCATTACATTTTGAGCATCAGCTCTGCTTTTTAATGAGGACTGCAAATGGAATTTTGGAAGCACGTCCTTTAAGGCTCTTCGCTACCAAATCGGAAACTCGGAGCTGACAAAATCTCTGAAATAGTGGCAACACTGTGGGAGTGTCTTCTTCAGGCTCTTTGCACTGGTAATTGGTCTATTCTTTTGATGGACAGCGTCAATCACTATGCCTCTCAATGGGCAGCTATAAATCTTTTGAAGGGGAATCTCGCGACACCCCCTGCTGGTACTTGCTGTTTGCGGTCGGACCTTTTGGCACAAGAGAGGAGTCCAAAACACCTACCCTTTTCCTCGAAAAAGAGACTGTTCCTGATGACCCCCTCAGTGGATGACCCTCAGGGCTCCGCTGATGCATACGCATACGTACTAACATCTGGAAGTGGGGATTCATTCTACGTTCTCTTTTTTTTTTTTTTCAATCTCGGAAAAATCTGGACTCTCCTTTGGAGCGAACAAATTCTTTCTTGAAGCTTGCACTGTTGAAGCCGACTTCTTTCTTTCTTCCTTTTTTAAATTCAGTTCACATGATCACATGACTTATCGTAAAATACAACGTTTATTATTTTTCCGACGTACTTTTTATTTCTTTCAATCTACTGCTAGAATTAGTAACTGTTAGCGGTTTTAGAATATGATTTTATCTTGTAATACATAGGAAGCTTAATGACGCTTATATACCTTTGAATATTTTATATATTTTAAACAAACAAAAAAAAAAAAACAGGCATTCAGAAATAAAAACAATTATTTTTTAAATTTGATTAAAATTAATAGAAAATGCAAGAGGATATATGGGTAATTCAACAAAAGAGGGAAAGTCTGTTCCATATAGATGTTTCAGTTGCGTTTCATTTTTAAAAAAAATATCTAAACACGGCAGTGCGTCCGCCAAGTTCAAAGACGGCGACACTAGCCAATATGTATTTTTACCCGAACCATTTCCACCCCATCATTACTCAAAAACTATTAGGTCTACATACTTGAAATTTTGCACGACCAATAGGAGCCCCTTCAACCCCCAGAGTATTAAATTTCATTTATGTAACTCTTATACCGTAATTATCGGTAAATAGCCCGCATCGTTGTATAGTCCGCATGAAGAAAAATTCATTCTAAAAAAATTAAGTTCGGTGTATAACCCGCACCCCAGAAAAAAACATGGGATACAACCCTAGAAAACAATGCATACGCCTGTAGCGCCCGAGCCCCAATCTGCTTTGGACCATTGTTTCGAAAGCTACGATTTATTTCTCTGCATTTTGTTTTGCAGGAAAACAGATTTCGATTATTTGAACGGTAGGTGTCCTTTTTAATAATACTTTTTTTTAAAATTTCATGTATTGCCCGCATCGTTATATTGCCCGCAGGTAGTAAAAAAAGAAGTTTTTTCGTAGATAGCCCGCGGGCTATACAGAGATAATTACGGTAGTTAGAAAATTATTAAGGTCTGAAAAGAGTAATTTTTATCACTGACTGACTGACTCATTCATCAAAAACTTCTGCTTCTAAGTGACTTAGAAACTTGAAACTTGGCATCATGGTAGACAATTAAGCTTATATAAAGGGAGAAATCCAAGACTTGAAAAAGATACATTATCTTGTATTTCTTTTAACGGAACAACAGTGTGCTAAATTGGAATCATGTACGTCCAAAGATGGCATAAAATTGTTTTCTTTTGTCCCTCTTTGTTTCTCTTATAGTAAAACAAAATAAGTTCAAAATTTGACTCCAAACGAAGAGCACTTTCAATTTTACTACCCTGGCTAATAATACAAAAAATAAGTAGCTCATTAAGATAAGTTACGTGCAAGGACAGGATAAGAAGACAATTAAAAATGAACTATTATAAGCTTGCCACATGATTTTACTAACTACCTGTTAGAAATATTTCTATTTGGGCGAGTTTTTTGAATATAACGTATTGACATTTAAAACGTGCCGTTATAAATCCTATAACAGAGAAAGTAACAACTTGTTTTGGAAAGAATTGAAGAACACAACACTCTTACAGCTATGATTAAAACATCTGCTATGGAACTTGGCACCTCTCATATTTCAACTCTTTTATCGGTGACACCGACTATTCCGAAGATTGTTGTTCTACCGAACCCTTTTCACATTTATGTTTTTGTTCATATATTGTCAAGTTTAAAATTATGCAATATATATATATTGCATAATTTTAAACTTGTTTATTAGAGTAATTATCATATTTAACTATGCCAAAATTAAACTTTTTACTCCGCTAAAAATAATTCTTTTCAGTGAAATATCATCCACGTGCCCTATCCCGCAGCTATATTTTTTCTATTCTAAAAACTCTGGATATGAAATGGTTAGTGATTGCAGCTGCATTTTTTTTTTCTATAATTAAATATATGTATGTTACGAAAATTAATCGTGAAAAACCCAAAACAGTGTGAAAATTAATCTCAAAAACTAAATGTAAACGTTGGCCCAAGACCCCCTTTCCAGTCATTCAAATGGCCGAAAACTAAATACTTCTTTTTGTCTCATAAAATAAGTTTCCAAAAACGGCAACAAAGCAGGCAAAGATGCATTTTCGTTTGCTCATTCAGACTGAAGTTGCAGGTTTCAATTTTTCAAGCATTTTTGATTTGTAAAAATTTTAACTTCATTTTCAAGGTTCATTCAAGTTTTCATTGGTTCTCCCTCGTAAATATTTCATATAAAACAGCGGCGGACTGGCTATGCGGGCATTCGGGCAAATGCCCGGTGGGCCGGTCGCAAAATATCTTGTCTTTTTGTTATAAAGTATGCAGCTTTTACAATGTTCATAAAAAAAAACGGAGACCAAAACTTTGCCGTAACCCGGGCTTCAGAGAGTGCAGTGCACCAATGGGGCGAAATCTCTAGGGTCTGGCCGTAGGGCCACAAGGGGGGGGGGGGGGTCAAAGGCAGAATTTTTCAGGGCCGGCTGGTTCCTTATAGACAATCTAAACGGCTGCCTGAGGAGCAAAAGGGATTATGTTTCACTTTTAAATTTTGAAAATAAATAAGTAAATAAAAAAAATACATCAGTTTTGCGCTTTAGGCTACCGCCTAAGTCGTCTATATGGACGAGCTCTCCGGACTGGCTTGAGAAATTCTCAGGGCCGGCTCGTCCATATAGAAAACCTAGGCGGTCGTCTGTAATGCAAACTTTTGAGAGCCTCAAAATTGATGTTTTTAATTTTGAGCAGTGCAGGCAGGAGAGGCTAAGACGGCGAGGCGATTGCCTCACGGCGCATCATAGAGTTATTATTAACAATGGAACAACTATCAACTTCGTTAAAAAGATTCAAATATTTGTATTGATTTGGATCAAAAACTTCCTCTAAACATGAGTGGAATTATCTATAACTTGTTTTATAGTTATTTCTCTATTGATGAATTCTTCTAAAAGTTTGGTACATCTGTTATACATTTTAAAACTTCAGAACAGTATAAATTGCCGTTAAAGTGTAAGTAAAAAACAAAATAAGTCTTAAATTTTAAACAATTTGCTCACAAATCGTGGTATTCTTCAAAAAATCGCAGATTTTAGGAAACAGCTTTAAAAATCGAGGGAATTCACGGAGTGACAAACTTGCACCCCTAATCGTAGCACTTTCCTAGCGGTTTCTCCCCTAAATACCTCGCAAGCCCGAGATCGCCCGAACCCGAAATGATTTTATATAGTACATCGATTAAATGTAGGCTTTTCGTTGCTATCTCAGTTGGTTCTAATGATTTTCTTTTAATTTTAAGTAAAGAATACATATACTTTTGAACTATCATGAAATGCTCCAGTTGAGATTAAATTCTGGTGAGCTGAAATGCATGAAAAATGTTGGAACGTTTTTGGTTTGGCGGCATTTTCGGGAAGGTTTTGATTCCCAGTCGAATTTAAAACCGGAATTTATTCGGTGCAACTCTCGCAGTTATGAGACCTACTAACATTAAATATGGGTCTATGGGGAAAAGAAAAATTGAAAATGAAAGTGGACACAAGACTAGCAAAAAAACAAACAAAAAAAAAATATATAATTAGAATAAAAAAGGAAGCTGGAAATAACTTTCAAATGCAAGCATCGCGATCTTTAACAATAAATTTATCTAAACTAGAATCTTTCCCATGACTGTTCACAATGCTCCTAAGTTAAACAATTTTATCAGCAGTCCTTTACTACGTTTCATGCCCAGAGCGGAAGAAAGTCCGTTTTATGACTTCTTCCTTTTAAGAAGGTGCTTTCAAGCACCACGGGGGATTGCTTTAATTGCTCTCCACTTTCAACTTAACCCCAATCACTACTGACCATTCAATAATAACGCCTCAGCTGCATATACAGAAACAGATGCGCAGAACAGGAAGATGGGAGATAGTGGGAGATAAAGTGATCGAGTTTCTTTTTTCTCAATCTCTCCTCTCCCCTAACAAATGGTGCTGTAGCCATAAAAAGGCTATTTTCTCACGTCCTTTTCGCATAAACTATTCTAATTTAAATGGGTTTTTCCCCAATGGTCGTTTACTTTGCCTGTAGGATGTTGTGTGAGTGTGAATATTTTACCACGAGCTCGAGCACACCCACTTTCCTCTCGTGAAAGCTGTACCCACCACCTCCACCCCTTATGCATCGGTGGGTCGGTCTGTCCTGCGCATTTTTTTTCCCTCCAGAATTCCAACTCAATATATTTAGGAAAGTGCATTGAATGAGAGGCATTATTGAAGCGAGCATAAACCTATTACAAGCTTTTTTAATTTGAAAAAGAAAATTGATGATGATTGTTATAAAAAGAGAAAGTTGATGTCCTCTGAAGAAGTACAATCTACTGAATCAGAATTAGTTTCACTAGACACTTCCCGAAGGTAATTTTATTTTTGCCGCTTTTAGTACTAATGCATTATCTAACAAGAAGTTCCGTCCAGAACTATACGAACCTACTTTCCGTTAAAAACCAACTTCAAATTTATAATCCAGCTATCTCTCTTTCTCATTTACCTTTAGTTCTAATTACTTCAAATACCTTTTTCAACGGTTAATACATATTCATTCACTCATCATTCATTCTTTCACTTATTCAGTCATTTATTTACTCATTCGTGTATTTTTTCACTCATTTATTTTTCCATTCGTTCATTCATTTATTTATTTTAGAATTTATTCACTCATTTATTCATTCAAAAATATCCTTAGAAATCCCGATGAAAAGATTTCATATGAAAATAGGCTCCCTTAGTTCCGATTGAACTTCGTATTTGTATCATGTTCTACGTCATAAAATCTTTCCGATGAAATTAGTTCCAAGCAAATCCGTCTGTTAGATCATGATTTATATAAGATTGAAAATTCCCCTTAGGGGTTATGTTATTCTTTTTTTTTGAACTGTTCGAAAATGAATAAAGGTTGTTGGAATAAAAAAATCTTTTACGCTGAGAGCTTCTTCCAGTAAGCTTGTTCATAGGAGCTTGGTTCCTACGCCCAGAGTTCTCATAATTTGCCCATAGGCGCTAATGTTAAGATTTTTTGAACTATTCAAAATTAAGCGAAAAAATGGGCAAATCAAACAGTCAAATGTAGAAATGAGATGCCCACGCCGAGAACTTTCGATTAAAAAATAAAACACTTCGAATCGGTCAAATCCTTCAAAAGTTATTGCGGGTAGGGGGGCAGACAGACTGACAGAGATTCAGAAATTTTCTTGTTCGTTAAATCACCTTCCTTCCCAAGACACGTAAACTTGATCAGTGTTTAATTTTTAACATAATATTGTATTTTTTTCTTGTATTTTCCCCTGAAACAGCTTCAGCTCTAGTTTAATTCTGTCTGAAGCGAAAATTATATAAAAGCGTAAATCAGATTGTTTATAAGTTGATAAATGTTTTTTTCCTTCAATTTTCACATTAAAGTGAGTCAAGTTAGAAACTCCATTTATAATATTTTTTTTAATCATCAATTCGACCAATTGTTTTTGTAAAATTAACTGCGAGAAATCGACCTTCCTCCAGAAGAACCGCCCCCCCCTCCCCCCCCCCCCCACGAAATTGGGGTCTAGCTACGCCACTGTTTTTGGTTATCGTATAACAAAAAACGAAGTTGGAGTTGGCTTACATTCGAAGGCAAAACATCGAAAAACCTAGACTTTTCCGGATATTATTTTAATCTCTTAACAATAAAAGAAAAGAATTCTGGTAATTTCTGATATAATTTAATATTCTCTAGTTACTTAATTGCAGTAAAAGATCAAACGATCGAGAAAATGCGAGAAGCGCCGAATTTCAATTTCGTGAATGTCCTGTATCGCGAGAAAATTAGAGGTCATTAAAAAAAAATAAATGTAATAAAACAACAAGAAATAAAAAAACAAAATTTAATGATATTAACTCACAATTAAAGCAACAATTAATAACACTCTAATTCTAATCGCAAAAACGAACCTTTTTCAGAAAATCGAGTAACTTTTTTGGAAACTGCACATTTCCAATCTTAAACATGTTCATTGCATTTTATTTTCCTTCTTTTTAAATTGACATATCTCCCCCCTAAAAAAAACACGGCGGAAAATATTTACTGATTTTTTAAAAGAAGTTCCGGATGTTGGGTTCTATACTTTCCTCCACCAAACCCCTACCTGTTAGCCGAGGCCTTAGGATTGCTTACGCACGGGGAGAGGTAGTGGGGTCTACGGATTTTACATGCACATATCCCCAAGTATACATGGTGGTCTTCAGTGGGTATCGAACGCGCGACCTTCCAGGCGGAAGTCCGACGTGCTAACCACTGGGCTACCACGGCCCTGGGGTTCTATACTGGATTACACTTCTATGCTGAATAAGAAAAATAAGATTCGCGTGAACATTTAATATTTTAATACATATCGACATATTTACTGACAATATTTTTAGTTCCTGCAATATGCAAAATACCTGCCCTTACAAGGGCCGGTCTGTTTGAAATATGCCCGTGCCGAATTTTCGTCCCAGTCCGCCCCTGATATAAAAGTTGCCATCAGAGGTTTTTATGTTCCTTTAGTATCCTTTAAAACTAATTACAGTAAAACCTGTAAAGTTCACCACCTTTGTAAGCTGACCACCTGTCTAAGTTCACCGAAAGAAACTGGTAGGTGCGGGGGGTTTCTGGGCGCACTTGTCTAAGTTCACCACTTTTGTCAGGAACGGAATTAGCCCAATTATATATAATGTAGAGAAACCTTGGTAACTTGAGAAGTTAATTTGACCACCTGTTTATATTGACCACTTGTGTGCGCCAAATTTAGGAAGGAGTATTGTAAAAAACCCTCTGTAAGTTGATCGCCTAATTTTTACTGTACTTTAATTTTTACTTACTTGTTCCAATAATCCAATTTTCAAAGTTTGACAAAACATATTCTTACACATTTGGAAAAGTTAGAGTTTGAGTTGAAGTAGCTTAGTTCTCTAGTTTACAACTTTGTGACAATGGAGCCAGCACGAAAAAAGTAATAAAGCTTGTGCAAAATAAAATATAGTTGAAAGGCATTTCAGTAACCCGCGACCGGGCATGTCATTTTATGAACTTAACTTAGTAGTAAATGATGCAGCGTCTTTTAATGCAAAAACAAGTATTTTTCCTTCTATTATACAAGACCTTTCTCCTTTATTTTTTTTGGTTCTTGGTTCTACAAACCACTAGAAACTGTTAAGTTTCACACTTAATTCTAAATCCAGTTAGTATTGCTATAATTAAAATCTTGAAGTCATACAGAGTTAATTCGTTAAAACTTCTACGATTGCGTAGTGAAAGATATGATCTGTTATTCCAAATAACAGAAAATGTAAACGCAGTTAAACTAAAGTTCAAGCAATAAGATTAGCAAAAACAAATTTACAAAAGAAATTTAGACAAAGTTAATGCAATCCTAACAATTTTTCAGATTATGTAAGAACATTATCATAAACTATAAAACAAAAAACTTTAACAGATGAGAAAAATGTTAAATATTTTATTTTTCAGTTATATTTTGGACATATTCTTTGGACACTGGATATTCTTTCTTTTTTTGGCAGGGGTGCCCACCAGGGGGGGGGGGGGATCATGGTGTAGACTGCGCCATTGAAATTTTTAGGGGGGCGTTACCAAGGCTGGATTAAGACCTTTAGAGGCCCTATTCACTAAAAATGATTTGCCCACAAAAATTGCAGATTCAAAATGCAGGTAAATAAATACATAAAACGTTTTCAAACTGGTAGAAAAATCTTATAATAAATTGATCAAAGTTTGAACAAACAAACATTTATTTTTTTAGCTTAATTGTTACTTGGTTGAATAACTCTTGGGATCATTCATAAAAGATGTCACGCTTCGAGGGAGGGAGGGGGGGGGGGGTTCGTGAAATTGGGACGAATTATGACAAGGGGAGGGGGTAGCAAGAAGTGTGACATCATGCTCATGCAACATAGCGTGACATGTGATAAAGGGGGAGGGAGGTCAAATATATGGGAAAAACGCAAGACATCATTTATCGACTGTACTAATTCGACCCTTGTGCTAATTTTACCTGCAAAGGTCTGTGATTAAATCTCCCTAATCAATTCTGGCTGGAGATATTCAAGAATTTGTGTACGCTTGTAATGTTATTTAAGAAATATTTCTCTCATTTTCGCTGTTTCAAACATGCAAATAAAAACGAAATAGACATGTACTACTTTATAACTTTATTTTTCAGGATTGAGATAAGACAGAAAGATGGAATGTTTTATATAAAGAGCTTATTCATTTTACCCTAAAATTTGAAAATTCCTACGAATTAAATTAATTTATGAATTATTTAATTCACAATAAAATTTTTCTGAGGTTCCCCTCATTTTCTTGGTGCCCTAAGAACGTGATAATTTTGCTTACGGGTTACTACATTGCTCAGAGGGGGGTGGGCATCCGGCAACCCTCTCTTTGGTAATATACAAAGACCAAAATCTGTAAATTATTCTCTCGGTCTCGGTTTGATGTATAGCGTATGGATTAGGGGGCACTTGCATGTAATGCCATACATCTCTACTAATAATAAAACAGCAAGTATGTATGTGTGTGTGTTGATTCCATTGCCTTTTAATCGTGCTCTTTGTGTGGGTACCTTGAATCACAAAACATTACGCGTTTTTTTAAAGTTTCTTTTTGCTTTTTTTATGTTTGCGTCTTTGTCACAAGAAAATAAAGTTGCTTAAATATGTAGGATCACCGGTTGATTGTCGTGGGAGGCTAATTTTTAATTCTGTGGAATGCTATACATCTTAATAGAATAACATAATATATACACATTTCAAAAAATACCAGTGTATATATATAATGGTGAACCAACTGGTCTTTTCACTTCTTAAACGCGGGCAGGGCCGTGCGGGTACCGCTAGTATTATATATTGTTCTATAGATATTTCGCTGGTTCTTTTTTTTTTTTTAATATGTTCATTCATAGAAGAAAATATTTTTTCTATTATTTAATACTTAATAGCCATTATGCTGTTAAATTACAATTTTATAATCACTAAATGAAATGAATTTTTTAACCTTTTTGATTTTTGTAAGTAATTATATTACTTTAACACCCCAAATTACTTTTTGAACACAAATAAATACATAAATGAAAATATTTTTTCATCTGCACTTAAAATATATCGATATTTCTTTAATATACTCTTCAGCATTTAATTTTCAAGTTGAAAATAAAATATTAACGAGCATAAAATTTTGATTTATATAGTGTAATATAAAAGTGGAACAGCTTTATTGATCAAACTGCATTTTAGGTTTACTTTTTACTACAGTACGGTTTCTGCTATGTTAAAGACGCAGTATTCGCTTTATCATAGAACGATTTTCTTCATCAAGCATCAAGGAAATAGAATGTAATGCAAAAACTTCTTTTCCGCTTGAACTCAGAGCCGAAAACCAAACGGGTATCACAAAACATACAAAGCGATCGGTAAAGAATGGATGGACCTCTTGGCAACTTCTGAACAAAGGAGACTGATTGCTTGTCACTTTAAAGGGAGAGGGGAAAAGGTCCATCGAATGGGCGGGCCAAGGTGTGTTTCGTTACGGGGCGTGAATTTTCCTAGTTTTTCAAACTTTTTCAAAAACGACACTTTTACTCCTACTAATAACTCGTGAACAAATTGTCTCAAATATAAACTTAAAATATGGTTGTAAAGAGAAATATTCAAGCTTGGTTTGCTACTTTTCCGTTTCTCCGTATCTTTTTTCAAAGTTTTAAAAATTATGAGTTGAAATTAAAAAATGTTATAAAAAATTTTTGAAGTTCACCACAGAAAAAATGAAAAATAGCAAACCGTTAACTAGGTCCACTCTATTGTTTAAAAGAAACCGCATGAAAATATTCAAATAACTTCTCGAGTTATGAGTAGGACTTTTTGCAGATTTTCCCGTAGAGATAGCATTAGCGCCGAAAAGCAAGATGGACGGTAGCGAAGAGCCTTAATAACTTTCGTTGGGTTTTCAAAGTCAAGGTAAGTTAAGTTCTTTTAAGAGAAATAGGGGTGGGGGAAGCATATTTCAGATTTGGCTATGGACGGCATTGAGGTAAATTCTTTACACCGACCATTATAGGTCACTTTTTTTTTCTAATGGGGCTGCGCATGGTCCCCAACCTTTGCAGACCTAGTGCATTCAGCGGAAATCGGCATTGATTCTTTCAAGTAGCACCACTATCGGCGGATGCCATGATTACTGAGAATTTGGACGCTCAGTTTTCCCTAGATGGCCGCACCTGAGCTATCATTGATTCAGATTGCACTAAGAATTTAATTTAGCTGAGAGCATCCAAGCCAAACGGATACTCAAATGATGTTTTACATGCCGCATAATCATACGACATGGGCGCAGACGATTTTCTGCAACTTGAAAATCCACCGACGTGGGCCAGGTTTGAACTTGCGATCTTGGGCGTACAAGACCTGCGCCTTATCACTACGCCCCATCGACATTTCAGGCCACATACATTTTCGAGTTTATTTACTTTTTTCAGTGGATATGGCGGAATGTAAAAATTGATTTTCTTAAATAAAATTTTTCCGACAATGAGCGAAAGTTGTGGACTGGCATACTTTAGTTTTTATTTAAACTCAGTTCTTTCTTTCTTTCTTTACAACCATTTCAGGTCATATAAATATGCGAGTTTATTTGCTATTCTCAAGGATATGCCTCAAACTCTCGTCTAATATGACAGATAGAATAAGACAGCACAACAGGTTTTAATATACAAAGAAGGAAATACACCCAGGGCAAAGGTGGGAATCGAACCCACGCCTCTTTCTCTCCGCGCAGGGAGGCACCGGAGCCAGTCGATTTGACCGCTCAGCCACTGAGGCCCCTTAAACTCAGTTGTTATTTTAATTTCTTGTGAACTATTGTGCAAAATGGAAAATAAATGGGATAGCAAATTTTAGTTTTGTTACCCGTTAATTACGACTACAGTAGGGGGTTCGCCATTTTCTTCGGATTTTAGAAGGGGTTCGCAAGGGGGAAAAGATTGGAAACCACTGCGATAGACTATAGCAATACGAAGAGGGAAATTACAAGAATACACTCAGGGGCACAGGACGGGAATCGAGCCCATCGCTTCTTCACTGCGCGCAGGCAGGCACCGAACCAGTCGCTTAGACCGCTCAGCCACTGTGAGGCCCCTTAATCCCTTGAAGCACGAGTTTTTTTTCCGGAAAAACTCGCAAAAATGATTGAGTTTTTATTGACAGAAAATGAATATATAGGTATAGTATAAATTGTTTTTGGCAATTTCAGTTGTAGGGGTGACTAGAGAACGAAGGATGGGGTAAAAGTTATATAAAAAAAATATTATACAAACAAAGTGTAAACGGATATCAAACGGGCATTAGAAGTAAAATAACGCGAGATACAACATAGCCGGTGTGAGACACGGGCATGTGCAAATTTGCCGGTACCTTTCGCCCGTGTCAGGCACGGGCAAATGCGTTAAGGGGTTAAGATAAATTTGGCCCTTTGCTTTGTGTTTTTCAACAGAAAGATTGTCAAAAGAGGGAAACATTTTTATGAATGATTTTATTAGCTTTAAATCAAGGGCGGGTAAAGGAGAGAATTTCGGAGGGGGCCATTCGAATAAAATTTGTAGTCTTTACTGGGTAATAAAGCAATTTTAAGGTATTAAAAATACGTAATTTTTAGGTATTACAAAGACACTCACTTACCTTATTTTTTACACAAAATAACCTATTACTTTATATTAATAAAACAGCATAATATTTAAACGCTTTTACTCATAAAAATACCGAACAAAATTCGCATTTTTTTAAATCCAGCCAAGCCCTCCCCTTCTTCCTAATGCTCTTATAGAAGAACCACGTGTCTGCCTTCTCAAACGACACTTACAAGCTCCCTCCCCTCCACCTCTCCTTCCTAAAAGGGTGCTTTGAAAATTTGTAAAAGAAAAACTATTGTATTGTTTGAGCATACATGATTATAAGCAATTTTTTAATTTTGACATTTCAAACTTTTCTTCCCCCGAAAACTGCCTTCTCAACAGCCCTTGCCCTTCCGCAGGAACCAGCCGAATGATCAACGACGCAGCATATTTAGTATACCTCAATTTTAAAGTTTCCGACAGTTTATACAAGTAAATAATTCTATTGATGAATTTTAATTGTTAGTTTAAATCTGAGCGCCGAACTAGGATTTTAATTATCACTTTCAAAAAGTTAAACTTTCTTAATTAAATATTTTTTTCTTCTTTTACTTTATTTTCTTTCTTTCTTTCTTCTTTTTTTTTCTTTTTGTGCATCAGAGTTGAACTTTACACCCTCCAGAAGTGACGCCCGGGGCGTGGGGCCCGACTCCCCCCCCCCTAGATCCGGCATTAGGCTATGATGACATTGGAAGAGGGCGAGACAAGCCATCAAATCTCTCCTAGAAATTTTATGGAATTGACACCCTACAAACACAGTGCCGTAAAAACCGTAGGTGCAATTGGTGCTTTGCACCGGGGCCCATCTTCCGCAAATATATTTAAACTTTTTTTTTTCTTTTTTGATAAAAAAAATATCGGTTAGCAAGTAAGAACGCCGCAGATGCATTCCGAGCTACGATTGGCGCTGATAGAATATGACGTCATTCTAGACTTCCAATCAATTCATGTTAAAAAGTGTTATTTCCATCGAGTAGCAAGCAACATCTCAACTTTACCGATGGGCAGGTGGCAGCTCGGAAAGCCTAGAAGCTAAATGTACAATAGTTAACTTTTAGATTAATTTGATATCTTTTCATTTTTTATAGTATAACAATGAAACCAAAAATTAATATAAAATCCCCTCAAGATAGTCTAGCTAAAAAGCGAAAACGATTACGGGAAAAGCAAAAATCACAAGCTAGCAAAAGAAGATGAGGACTTACTTCTTTCCTTCTGAAAATGGTGGAAGCAAAATCTCTAATCAAACTCAAGTCCCCGACCATTGCTGCCTTTTTCGATACAATTCAGGATGTATACACCTTTTTTAGCAGTAGCTCACCTAGATGGTCAACTCTAGCACTAGGAAGTAAAATGGATTCTCAAGTACAAAAGAAAACTCTTAAAAAACAATGCACAACTAGGTGGGAGTAAAAACATGTAGTTGTTGCTTGTTTAAAAGAAGGGTTTGTAGACGTTCTAAAAACTCTAACAGCCATAACTTCAACAAGCTTGAAACGAGAAGAGCAACGTGAAGCTGAAGCTTTAAAGAAAAAGTTAGAATCCTATGAATTCATTCTCACGTTGGTAACTTGGGAAAGCATTTTAAAATCTTTGTACCCCACATCAAATTATCTTCAGAAAGTCAACCTTAATCTTGAGCAAGCGCAAAAGAAGTTGAAAACTTCCTTTCTTGCTACAAGAAACAAGACAGAAGTATGATGAAATTGTGGCAGACGCAAAGTCATTATGCAAAAAGTGGGGCATTTCAGAGGTATTTCCAGAAAGAAGAAAGAGATACGCAAAAAAATATTTTGATGAGCTTTCGTCTGATAGCAGACTGGATGTCTCCGAAGATAGATTCCGTGTGTCTGTCTTCTTCCCAGTTTTTGATTGTGTAATTTCTCAATTAAATTCACGTTTTCGAGGAATGACTGAAATTGTTGAGAGTTTTTCTTTCCTTTATCACTCAGAGATTCTTAAAATGTCAGAAGAAGAACTTAAAAGGCGTGCCTGCAGTTTTGCCAAAAATTACTCAAATGACGTTAGTTCCGATATAGCACGTCAAATAATAACTTTCAGACATTATGCGAAAAACGATGCAAAAAAAATGGAAAACATTCATGATGTCGCTTCTTTTTATTCTGTTCAATGATTTTTGTTCATCTTTTCCGGATTTATTTCAAGCATAATTAATTTTCCTCACTCTAATCGTGACAGTGGCCTCAGTAGAACGTTTATTTTCCAAGCTCAAACTCATAAAAAATCATTTAAGAAATAGTATGTCACAGCAGAGATTGACAAACATTTCTGTCCTGAACATAGAGAGTAATTAGACGAATCGTTTGGATATTGAGAAAATAGTGAAACAATTTGCTGATGCCAAAGCTCGCAAGC
Organism: Octonoba sinensis; assembly: GCA_038502835.1. NCBI lineage: Eukaryota > Metazoa > Arthropoda > Arachnida > Araneae > Uloboridae > Octonoba > Octonoba sinensis. The sequence goes on along the minus strand of CM076598.1, from coordinate 114,999,142 downwards.
GAAAATTTTGCACATGACAATTTTCTGTTTATTGGAACTCTCATTAATTGTTTCAATAATTATTTTTTGTAAGAATATGCATTGTTCCGTTAAACTTTTTTTTTAAAATATGTAATCATCATTTATTATTTTAATTGATACAATTTTTGTTTGTTATAAACATAGCTAAATAGCTTTGCCATAACTGGTTTTCCACAAATGCTTTATTGATAAAAAAAAGTATTTACTTTTTGATTTTAATTCGTTTTCTTAATCTAAAATGTCATTTCACATTGATAATGCAATATTGTATGGAATGTATAATAAAAAATTTGCAATTTGAAGAGAAAAATACTAACATTATTTCTAGATTAATGATTTGTGTACGGGAGGGAGTGGCCTTAAATCATCACTCGCCCCGGGGCCTCCAACAGTATGGTTACGTCACTGTTTAGAATTATTGACAACTTGAAAATTATTTTATTAAAAGTGCTTTTAAAAAATTTTCAATGATAAACACACCATTCTGAGAAGGCCATCTTATAATAATTTCAATCTCTCTTGCATTTGAGCTCAATTGCGTTTAATTCTATTTACTGAAGAGTAAATTTAAAAGTTATTTTTGAAAAAGAATACAGTATTAGTAAAGTAAATGTTTAACTAACATCTGCCTTGTGGCTTAATTTTTGACAAAAGAAGTGCTGAGCCTTGTAGTCTTCAAAATTTCTTTTCATGCTTAAATAGCCTGAATTCCCTAAAATAGTTTACATGTTTTTTTAAATTGAAAATAAATAAGGAAGCTGAGCTGCCGTGAGTGCCTATGCAAGTTAAGTCCTGGTATACCTTATAAATTAACCTGAAGTAATTTTAGAACATCGATCCGCATTAAGCCTAATACTATGACCACTTTACTCCATCTTACTTAAAGAACTATAAAATAATATATAGACTAAATCTAGCTTCACGGTTAGTGGGAAACTAATTTCAAGATCTGTGTAAAGCTTCCTGCATCGTCCATTTGCAGCAAATTTTTTAAAACAAAATGTCATAGAGAACTTAAAAGAGCTGTTTCAATTTCAAAGTGTTGTATAAAGAAACAAACTGACTGTTTTCTTCAAGTAAAGAGTAACCATTAAAATAATTTTGAATGTAAAATCTAACTCCTAATTATTAAAAGCTGAAATTAAAAATGTGCACCAATTGCTTTATTTATTTCAAAGCTATAGCTTTTTACGTGCAGTATGACCACTTTACCCCATTGACCACTTTACCCCACCTGACCCTATAAATACAAATACAAATACAAAAAGTACACCAACAACAGGCGCTAGGAACAACAAGGTTGGTGAATAGATGAGCAATTCCTGCTTGACTTCTTCATGCTCCTCTTCCTCTTCTTCCTGTCCCTACTTTTATCTTGAACACCCATTTGCAGGAAAGAAAAAGAAAAGCAGTATCAATTTACATATAAAACTATTTGAACAAAAGCTAAGAGAGAAACATTATCAGATTTCAACTGGCTGCTCTCTTCACAATCCCCCAGTGACGATCCAAACCTTCCTTAAACGATTTAACATCCTTAGAATTAACAATGTATGATGGCAAAGTGTTCCAATCCTTGACAACTCTACTGAAAAAACAATGTTTCCTACACTCCCTTTTAAATTGTGATTTAAATAATTTCAATCCATTTCCGCGAGTCCTATTACTATGAGAAAATTGTAAACCTTCTGTTTCATTTAACTTTATAAATTTGAACAACTGAATCAAATCTCCCCGTTTCCTTCTTTCTTGTAGCGTATACATGTTAAATTTCTTTAATCTGTTTTCATAAGCCATACCTGAGGTTCCTTTAATAATTTTTGTAGCCCTGCGTTGAACTTTTTCTAACATGTCAATATCTTTTTTTAAATATGGTGACCAAAATTGTACTGCATACTCTAGATGTGGCCTAACCAGTCCTCTGTACAATGGCAAAATAACGTCTTTTGATTTACACGAAACATGTTTTTTAATATAACCCAACATTCTATTTGCCTTATTACTTGCTTCTCTACATTGATACCCCATTTTAAGATCACTAGAAACCACTACACCTAAATCGTTTACAGTATTCCCTGATTTAATTTGTTGTCCTTGCAAGTTATATGCTGCGCATTTATTTTTATGGCCCATGTGTGACATTTTTACTTGACATTTTTTAATGGTACATTTTTTAATGGTAAATGACATACCCCACTTAGCAGCCCATTCCGATATTCGTGATAAATCTGTTTGAAATCGTTCTATTTGTTCCTCTGTGTTGACAATTCCCATAATTTTTAAGTCATCAGCAAATATACTAACTTTGCCCAGTATACCCTCAGTTATGTCATCAATAAATATGTGTAAGTTATTCTTTGCAATTTCAGGTTGTGGGGGGAGGGGGATGTCTAGGGAGCGGGAGGTGAGCTAAAAGTTACATATACAAAATATATTATACAAACAAAGTGTAAACGGATCTGAGGCGGGTATTAGAAATAAAATAACGCACAGGCGTGGGCAAACTTTCCGGTAACTTTCGCCCGTGTCAGACACGAGCAAATGCCTTAAGTGGTTAAAAAAGTAGGAATTCAAAATACGGACGAAAACACCAATGAATGTACTAACCAGGCTTGTCTGCAGATAGAACACACACAAAAAAAGGCAATTTGGAAAGCTTAACCCACGAAAAATAGAGTTATGGAATTGAAAACACATTAGAGTTCTAAAGTGTATGCAATACTTCCAGTTTCTTTCCCCTTCTTGACAAGGAAGGCATTAACGCAATAAAAGATCACCAAAATTTCACACCAACTGGAAGTTTTTCCGATAGTACACTGCTGGCCACCGTAAATGCAACACCCTGAAGGAAACGTGCAAATAACATGAAATTTACAACATGCATTAGTGGAGGTGAGATATGCAAATGATTAGAATTTCAGCGCAGACGCACATCACGCGCGCCTGTGACGGCACTCGAAAGCGCTTTTTAAGGCTTGGAGATAACAACGATTTCAAGTACGGAAATTATGTTTTTCTTGTTGTTTTTTTCTAAAAAACGATCTCATGCCTCGTAGAAAACAGCGATCATCTTTTGATCAAGTATCCGAGTTCGACAGAGGAAGGATAGTGGCCTATCGAGATTGTGGATTATCTTTCAGGGAAATTGGTAGTTGTGTTGGACGAAACCAAACAACTGTAATGTGGATGTGATCATTGGATGCAGGAGGGTACGACGGACCGACGTGATCGATCGCATCCACCTCAGTGCACCACTTCACGTGATGACAGGCATAATGTGAGCATGGCAGTGACGGATCGCTGAGTCACATCATGAACCATAGCACAGCAAATTCAGTCTGTAACGCATCATCCAGTGTCTGCGCGTACCATTCGACGCCGTTTGCAGCAGAGTCTGCAAGACGTCCATTGCTTCGTCTGCCCTCGACGCAGAACCGCAGACGTCTCCACCGCCAATGGTGCAATGAAAGAAGGATGTGGACGGCAGAATGGAATGAAATTGTCTTTACTGCCGAGTCACGCTTCTGTCTGCAACACCACGATGGTCGGATTCGAGTTTGGAGACACCGTGGAGAGAGGATGCTGAACAGCTGCGTTATGCACCGCCACACTGGCCCTGCACCGGGTATTATGGTATGAGGCGGTATTGGATATCCCTCTCGCACTCCTCTAGTACGCATTGCTGGTACTCTAAACAGCCAGCGCTACATCTCCGAGGTGTTGGAGCCAGTTGTCCTTCCTTACATTCAGGGCTTGCCCACAGCCATATTTCAACAGGATAATGCGCGACCACACGTGGCACGCATTGTCCAAGGGTTCTTCGTCAACCGCCAGATTGATTTGCTTCCCTGGCCGGGTCGCTCTTCGGATCTTTCGCCGATAGAAAACGTGTGGTCCATGGTTGTTCAACGATTGACCCAGAGTACATCCTCAGCTGCCACACCAAATCAACTTCGGCAACGTGTGGAAGTTGCTTGGTCTGATGTACCCCAAGAACACATCCAAAGTCTCTTTGAATCAATGCCGAGGCGTGTGGCAGCGGTGATATCCAACAATGGCGGCTACTCTGGCTACTGATTTTGGCAGGAACCACACTTCACAGAAGTCTATAAATTTAATCATTTGATACTTCGGCAACGTGTTATCTACAAAATAAATTTTGTTGTGATATCTCTTGTCTTTCTTGGTGTTGCAATTTGGGTGGCCAGCAGTGTATTTAATTTCTATTCCCTTTTAAAAAAGGACAATTTTCCGATTGCGTTTAAATACACGACTCGGATTCTACCTCTCAATACGTGATTTTCTCATTAAAATAAATAAATCACATGAGACAAATTTTTTGCAGCTAAAGAGATCTGGTAAGGCACATGTAAAAAAGAAAAAAAAATCATTGATTCATCCACTTCCATCCCGGAGTTAGTTTTCTTTGTTGAATGTCATGTGAATAATGGATTCTTTGATTTTGATGCAAAGAAACCTTAACACCTTGCTTTTTTCTTTCTTTCTATTGAAACTCATTTATTTCAGATTGAATAGTTTCAGTTGAATTTAAAAACTGGACAAATATTTAGCGCCTAAATGCAATACGCCATTTTGAAAACGCGTTGTTTTTAAAACAGTGTGAGAATTGGAAATAGGCATTTTAAAAAAAATGAAAATAAAATCTAATGGAGAAATTTAGATCGAAAATGTTCATTTTCGTATTATTTATTATTTGCATTTTTGATCGTGCTTTTTCTAAAAGAGTCCCTTTCTGCCTTTGCAAATTTTGTTAGTTGTTGCTTTTGTTCCTTACCCAAAGGAAATTCAAAGAAAAGGAGGGGGGGGGGGGGCGCTTGTTCAATACATTATAGTACATAATTAAGTCTAAAATTAATTTTATTTTACTTTTTTCTTATAAAAATTAAGTCTCCGTCTATTTTCCGACACTACATACAGGGTTTTTTCCCTGTATAATTTAAAATTAAAAAAAAAAAAAATTACATACTCGAATTTAAGTATAAAAAATAGAAGAGGAAAAAAACGAAGCACAAATTTGGGGGAGGGGGATGACCTATATGCACAGCAATACGCTGAAGAATGTTTTGTAGCAACTTGAAAATCTGTACCATAAGCAGTGGTGTAGTCGAGGGAGGACGTAGGGGGACGGGTCCCCGACATTTGTTATTTAAACAAAAGCGTCCCCCACTTTTTTTACAATTTTAACACAAGCGCCCCCCCCCCCCCCCCACTTTTGGATTTCAATAACTTCGTTCGCATATGTAAGCGTCCCGCCAACATTTTTTACAGGACTACACCCCACTCACTTACAAACCCATTACCCATGAGAGTTCAACTCTTTCAACTAAACAGCAAAGAAATAAATACTTAACATGTTCTAATATAATTTTAAATCAAATGACTGTTAATTAAAGAGCAGGCCCATTATTTCAAAATTTTTCAGGGGGAGGGGGCAAAGGGTATATTTTCAATGCATATTATAGGTAAAAAACAACAAAATACATAAACACATGTATAAATTCAATGCATTTCTAAAAGGGGGGAGGTCAATTGACCCCCCTGATCGCCCAAATGACGGACCTGTTAGTTTAATTATAGTAAAAGATCCAAACACAGAAACGAGAAGAGCTGGATTTTGGGTTTCCAAAGTGTTGATGGCAGTAACAATTCGAAAAATCAAAAATTTCAAGTTTTTTTATTCATAATAAAAACATCAAAGTTTCTGTAAAAGGTTCATTTTGTGATAAAATTTTTTATTACTTAAACAAAAAGGGGGAGGTGGCTTTGAGAATATCACATTAATTCATAGCTGCGCATGTATTTTGTTAGTTCTTCGGGGCTGAGATACGACTATATATCCCCTCCTCCCCAATAGAAACCTTTGAGACACTGTAGTAATTTCATCAGCCGTTCGGAAAAGGATAATGCATTGTATAAGGAGAATGTACCATTTATCCCTGCCCCCTCCTCTCCACCGACATCGAAACTTCAAAACGGCTGTCTTGTTCAAAAATGTGGGGGGAGGGAATACAAATACAAAAGTGACTCCCAGCTAGGCTGGTCCTAGTCAATTTAGCAGTCCCCAATGAACATAAAGAGCTTTCTTAAAAGTTTTTACCCCATTGCAATTAACAGTTGCCTCCGGTAAACTATTCCAACTGCCTGCAACCCTATTGAATTAGTAATGTTTCCTAATTTCAAGATTAGCTTGAGGTTTGAAAAGCTTAAAACAATGAGCTCTGGTTCTACTTTCAGCAATTAACTGAAGCCCATCAAGATTTCCCATTTTAATGAATTTAAACAACTGAATCATGTCCCCTCTAACTCTTCTTTGGTTATGACTATATTGAGGAAGAAGGAAAGAATTGGAAGTTTATTTCTCCAACCAGTGTTGCCAGGTTTCAAGAACGAACACCCCACAGCCCGCAACAAAAAAAAGTCCCAAAACTGCCCAATCAATTTTGTGACTCTTGCCCATTATACCCCCCCCCCCGAAAAAATATGTTATTAATTTGGATACTTAAAATTTGGTTGTTTTGGGTTTGGTTGGGTTTCTCACTCCTTCTTGGAAATATTTCAGCTTAAAGACAAGCCATAGGGCAAAAACATGCAATTCCGGCCAACTTGTCAGCCATTTTTCTCATAAAGGGCAAGTATTAGAAAATTTTTAATTTTTTAAAAATAAGCAACTGATGCAGTAGCGGATTTAGGGAGGGTCCCAGGGGCACATGATACCCCCCAAAAGGTTGTTTTACCTTGTTAAATATCTTTTAATTTTCTTACTGAAACAAACAAAATTTTAAAATATTATGCAAAAAAAGAAAAAAATATATGAAAAAAATAAATTTTAGTCGGCAATCAAAGTCACTATGCTAACAAGTGCCTCCTGGCATTGCTTCACATCATTTTATAACTTTTCAAAGCTCCCTCAGCTGCTGAAAAAGAAATCTTCGGAATGACCTGGCTATGCGGTATGGATCTACATACATGACGTTCAACAAACAGAAGACCGTCGCTTTCTTATCAGCAATTAAAATTAAATAAAAGGCAATCAGGTCGTTCGCCAAGGGGGTGGGGCAGTTTTTCAGGAAAGGGGCCGCCACAATTTCAGCTTGATGATCAGAAAAAGTATGAATGAAAGAACAGAAAAGATGAAGAAAAATTTTGCAGTATAGGGGTCATTCATAAATGATGTCACGCTTCGAGGAGGGAGTGGAGGGGGTAACAAGAAGTGTGACATCATGCTTACGCAACATAGCGTGGCATGTGACAAAGGGGAAAAGGAGGGTCAAATGTATGGGGAAAAAGCATGACACCATTTATGGACGGTCCTATAAATGAAAAAAAAAACGAGGAAGGAATGGATGAACAAAGTCACACTATATTTTTTTCCCTCTGTAAAATTAAAAGAAAAAAAAAATGCAATCTTAAAACATTATTTAGGCACATTGACAAAACTATTATTATTATTACTTATTTAAGGGCCGCCGAAATGCGCGTTTTCTTTCAAACCTTTCTTAGCGGAAAAAAAGGTATTCAAAACATTATAAAAACACAATGAACTATATTTTCCAAACCTGTCAATTCTGAAATTTCCGTTTTTGTGCACTTAATTAGCTGTTAATCAGTTAACGGTCGCATAAATTTCACGAAAACAAAAACCATGCACCAATTTGTTTTCCAGGAAAATATTTAAAAAAATGTTTATTCTCAAAAAAAACTATAAAAAGTTTGATACTATCATTTAGTATGCAAGACAATAAATAAATAAGTTTTCGGGATTGAGGAGAGAATTTTTTTTAATGTTTTGGTAAGCTACTTTGGAACTTTACAGCCCGTTATTTTGATGGGAGCGAGAGGGACAGTGGCGTAACTAGAGCGGGGGGGGGGGGGGGGCGGTCCGCCCCGGGCGGCACTGTTCAGGGGGTGGCAAAAAGTCCGGAAGTCCCATCTCAACAAAACGCAATCTTGTTTTAATTTTTTTTTCGCAAATTTCGCAAACAGGGCGAAGTTTTTCTTTTTTTCGAAAAGTCCCATTTACCGCTATTAATAAGGGCGGGGGGGGGGGGGGGACAGAAAGCGTTACGGCCACATTAGCCGCGTTCACATGGGACTCTTATAACCAGCGTGTACCCTGCTTATCCCCGCATTCCGTTTTTTTACCGGGTAAATGGTGGGTCTAGTTGCCTCCTGCCCAAGAGCAGGATATTTGCGGGGTTTCTACCCAGCGTGCCATTCGAGCAGCACTCTCGATTCCCCATGAGTTAACTTTTGATTGACAGATAGCGCGTTCCGTATGGTGTGCGCACCCAAGTCAAAATTTATGCTAGTAGTAGCATACAAAATATGCTAGTTTTTGCTATGTTTATGCTTTGTATGCTAATTTTTTGCTAAAATATGCTTCCTTATGCTAGTTAGCATGCCATGCTTATGAAGCTAGCATACAGAAAAAAGCATTTCATGCTATAAAACTAGCATATGATACTAATTAGCACTGCAAGCTTCTCAAAAGCATGCTGAGGTAGTTACCTTGACATGCTAGTTTTTGCTTTTTTATGCTAACTAGCATAAAATGCTTTACAACTAGCATACAGAAAAAAAGCATCTTTTGCTATAAAACTAGCATAGGATGCTAACTAGCACTGCAAGCTTCTCAAAAGCATGCTGAAGTAGTTACCTTGACAAGCTATTTTTTGCTTTTTTTATGCTAACTAGCATAAAATGCTATACAACTAGCATACAGGAAAGAAAAGCATCTTATGCTATAAAACTAGCATATGATACTAACTAGCACTGCAAGCTTCGCAAAAGCATGCTGAGGTAGTTACTTGACAAGCTATTTTTTGCTTTTTTATGCTAACTAGCATAAAATGCTCTACAACTAGCATACAAGAGAGTTACATACATGGTTCATACAGCTTTTAAAAAACAAAAATTAATGAGGTTTTAGTGGCCTTTTCATGACGTGAAAAATATTTTTTTGTTTTATCGGACATTATTATAAGTGTTAGTTTAAAACACTTATAAATGTCCGATGTAGTACATTAATATACATAATTTAAAGGGTTTTCTTTCCCTATTGGACAATATAGCTCGCGGTTATCCCAGTATTTATGCTAAAAAAAGCTAGCATCTGATGCTTTAATATTATGCTAAAAAATCAACCCAAAGATAAGATATGATGCTTAATACTATGCTAAAAAAGTAACAATTTTTAGCACGTGATGCTATAAAATTATGCTAAAACAGCAACAATTTATAGCATGTGCAGCGGTGCGAGTCAGTGCTTCAAATAGCCCTCTTTGCTCCTGTCCGGGGGGCGCGCCATTTGGGAAAGCGGTAAAGAATGCGCCTACTACCAAAATGATCTTGGTTCTACTAGCGACGCTTCACAGCCACTCTCGCACCGTTACATCTGGTGACCCGGCATTTACGCACGCAGCAATGGATACTCGAACACTCCACAGATGGCGCCACGAGATGACTTGCTCGCACGCATTCGTGCAGTCTGCACGCGCTCGCACTTGAGCCCAGCCACGGATACGAGCAAACAGGCCCAAACTTCTCACTCAAGCAGCAACCTGACGCAGCCTTTCTCTCGCGCTGGTGCACCTATCTGTGGTAAAATATCGTTCACTCTTCCCCTACTCGTTCACTGGGGGCGGAGTATGTAGCGGTGCGAGTCAGTGCTTCAAATAGCCCTCTTTGCTCCTGCCCAGGGGGCGCGCCTTTTGGGATAGCGGTAAAGAAATGACCACCAAAACGATCTCGGTTCGACTCCCGGTGCTTTACAGCCACTCTCGCACCGTTACACATGTGATGCTATAAAATTATGCTAAATAAGTAACAGTTTATAGCATGTGATGCTATAAAATTATACTAAGTAAGCAACAGTTTATACACTTCTCAAAACAATTAAAGGATCACTACTTTGGAATGATCGTGTACAAGAATAAGTTTTATAATAAATACGAGAATTTGACCTTTGGTACTGGACACCTTTAATGAGAAACAACAGAGGTTGTTTTTGTTTCTTGGCTTTGGATTAGTATAGATAATTCTGATGTTTTTTTAAACACACCGAAACAGAAATGAAAAAGAGCAAGATTCCAAGTACTAACCAGTTGTCAATCGAACTTACAAGGTGCAGTTCACTCATTTTCTGTTAGCTTCGTCCCGTTTACGTACCATGGCAGGTGTTAGAAGATTTCTTTCCGACAATGATGTGACTAGGGCTGTCACATGGTTTGAACCCAGACAGCCATGAATCTCCAAATTACATCCATAGGATATCTCTTGGATAAGATGAGTAGATATAACCACATCCATGAGATATCCCTGAGACATCCACATATCTGCTGAATATCCACAGAACGTCAAAAAGGTTGCAGCTATTGGATCTCCCTGAGACGTCGCGATATCGCGACGTCTATTAGATATCCCATGGATATCCAGGATATCTCATAGATATCCTGAAAACATCCAACAGATATCCCATAGACATCTTAACGTCCTAAGGTTATCTCTAGGATATCCAAGAGACATCCATCTCTTGGATATTGGGATATAGCTTGGATATCCATAGGAGGTCTCAAATGAATGGTTTATAGGTATTTATAAAACATCAGAATATGCTACAGATTTATTACATATGCAAAAAGAGTACAAAGCCTATAGCATAACATATATTTGAGCAATGTAAATTACTCCATTACAAATTATAATTACATAGCCATTATTTTCCTATAACTACTTTTGAAAATATTTATAATTTCTTTTCAAATCTTCATTTTAGGAAAATATGACTAAGCAATTAAAATTTTTAATGAATATTCAATACTAGAGATATATATTAGGCTACAGGTCAATACACTTCATGCATATGCAATAAATCTTTAGCACATTTTGATATTTTACATATATAAGCAAGAAATGTAACAAATATTATATAGTATTGACAAAACATTTTTATCTTTTTCTGTGAACCCGTATTAAATAGCTCATAAAAAAAAACAGAGTACTTAAAAAATATAAAAAATATTCCTTCATAAAACTACTTCTGAAAGATGAGACAAGTTTTTAAAATTTTACATCCATTTAGAGCATTAATTTCGAGTACTTATAATTACTCGCAATTTTCATACATTCACGATTTTCATACTAATTTAAACTTTACTCCTTTTTAATTGTGTACAGTATAATTCAGATATAATTATGATTGAATTTACTGATGTAACTCTGGACATTTCATTAGAAACAAGTGGTATTCAATGAGCAATACGAGGATTATTTTTTCTCAAAAATGTATTACTTTTGACTTAAAGATGATTAAGAGTAGGCTGCTGTTCTCCGAGACAAAAAAATAAACTGAACAAATAAGTCGTTTTTTTTGTTTTATTTTAAAAAGGCACAAAAATGATATACAGAAGACATTACAAAATAGATTATTTTATACAAAATAGATTTATTTACACAATAGTATTGCCCAAAAGGGATGGGGAGTTGGCAGAATTTTCTGCAGCCACTCTCATATGGGGTGCTTTCGCATGGTGAAGCCAATTTTTTATTGCAGTTTCCACTGCTGCATCCATTGCAGCATTTCTTACTGTTTCATTCCGTCTAGTTGCATCTAAAAAATTAATTTTCAAGAATGAATTTTTATACATAGAACAAATTTCTCTTCATAACAATGTAAAAGGAATTTTCTCATTTGTCCAATTTACGCACAAAATATACACCTGCACATGGATAAAGAAAAAAAAACTTATTTAAATACAAAATGTTGATTGTTACCCAGAAGAAAAAAAAACACCTGTAGCAAGGCAGAATTTAAATAAATAAGAAAAATAAAATAGCAAACTACATTTCAATAGCAATTTAATTAACAAGTGAAAAATTACTGTGAATTTACTCAACAAGAAATTTGGTAAACAAAATCAAAAACTTTTGATAATCAAAAATGTTTGATAATCAAAAAAGCCAAACAATGAACATGTATTTTCACACCCCTCTCCTTCCAGAACATGTGTAGCTGTTACAAGGTTTTCACAATAAAATCATGACTTCATTAGTTCATACTTCAAGGAAAATTCTTCAAACAATCCTTGACGGCTACATTCACAAAAACTTGAAAACCAATCAGAGCACTACAGATAAAGCTCAAAATACTTTAATGATAATTGTATATCCAACAGTTATGTATTCATTTTTAATGTATATAAATTATTTATATTATTTTATACATATAAATTAGTACCAAATATCACTCTTGTCAGCTGCAGCTTATAAAATACACTTTCCTTTCGCTCCCATCCAGCTGAACTCCTGTGCCACTACATCTGTCAGGAGTTTTCTCATGATCCGCTTTACAGTGGAGTCTACAGTTACGCCCCCACAGTTTGACGTAAAGTTAATCTATAAAAATTCATAGAAAAATTAATTCAAGATACACTGAAAGCCTTGGTTTAAAAGAAACTAATGCATACCAAATAATTGAAAATCTCTGGCTTCAAAAGCGCATCTTCTAAGCATTGCAGTTCCTCTATATTTTTTACTGGTAACTTAACCGGTAAAACATCCCCATCACCAGTGGTGTAGTCGAGGGGGGACGGCGTCCCCCTACCTTTTTATTTTAATACAAGCGTCCCCCCAAACATTTTACATTTTAACATAAGCGTCTCCCCCTTTTTTATTTCAATTGCTTATCTTCGTATGTATGAGCGTCCCCTCAACATTTTTTGTTCAGGACTACACCGCTGCCCATCACCAAATGTTTCGGCGATAGGGGCAAAGTTGTTTGTTGCTAAAAGAATAAACTCGAGAGTTCAAGTCATATGAACTCTTTCATAAAATTTTCAAGCTGAAACGCACTAAAATTGTCTAGAGCGCCAAAATGTTCCACATCTTTACAAAGATGCAATAACCCATGAACATTGCGAGATACATGTTGTTTACCATATAGGAGTATAAAACTTTGGACAAAACACTTTAACCAAGCCTGAGCATATGATACCATCTCTCTGTTAGGCTCAGTAACTAATACTTTAACTGCACAATGCATAAGCAGAAAATGCTCATACAGATCTTTACGTAAAACATTTGACAAAACTACTGGCCCAGTGTATAACTAAAACAGACGAAACTCTGTTCCTTTCCAACATTCAAATTCTTTTAAAGAACGAGGTTTTCGGGCGAAATCATTAGGGAAATAAGTTTTTAAGTTCTACTAGTTGTTTTGACACACTTTCTACCTGATTATTAGCAAGTCTAAATTTTAAATCATCTTTCAACCACAGCTTAATTAACTTTTTCATGACCCCTAAACATATCAAATGCATATACTCATATGGAACATGTGAAACAAGGCAAAAAGTATCTATCTCCAACAGTATAGAATCATATTTATGATGTTCATCATCAGGATCCCTATTTCTAAAATCAACATCAGTTCTTTCAGTGAAATTAACATTAGGAAAGCAAATTCTATTTTTATAAAATATACCAGTTTCAAAACATTTGTTACAACTCGAATACCCAGAATGGCTTTTAATGCATAATACAAAAGCTCGAGCAGGTGCATCACAAATTATTCCTTTAAGATGTATGTTACACATTTTACCATCAATAGATATACCATTTTCGATTAGATGTTTCATTTCACACAAAATCACTTAAAAACTCATTACGATTTTCGAGTTTTTCATAGGAATGGAATACACCAATGGAGAGCACACAAGGAAAATTCACAGTATAGCTTAACGGACCTAAAATTGGCCATAACCGACTGTTGGAACTTTTAACTATAGGAAATACATCAACATTTACCAGTAATTCAATTGTTGATTGTGTTACAACTGTACCTTTAATATTTTGAATGATATTTTTTATTCCGTTTTCAATACCAAAGTGGCGATAAATACCAGACGAGACACTTTTAATTGCTTCAGACCTAGCGGTTTGCAATAGTCCCCGTGCATCGCTTGGTAGATCAGACCCAAATAGATATTTCTTAAGAGTTTTTAATAAACCATTAATTGCAGTATGAGATATGTTATTCTCAACTGACCAGTTAGACGAGTCTTTCAGCAAATTTAGATTTTGTTCACACACACGGTTTCGAGAACTTTCCTCACACAAAGTCGGACACTAAGCAAAGTTCCCTATCAGAACTTTCATACGAGCTATCAGAAGGAAAACCCGACGCTTCATTAGAACTACAATCATGATATTGCTCAGTCAAATTACTAGATGTTGATTGCTAATCAATAATAGACACATCATTTACAGATTCATTAACTTTCTTATAAATTATCCAATGCAATCACTTGTTTACTTTAGTTTTAGGCATGATTTTCCCACAAACTAATGACAAATAGCAATAATCACACAATAGACCCAATAAGAATGAACTTCTAAATTGTATCCCAATTGTAAAGAATAAAATTGCTTGCCTCACCCAAACGACAAGTTTAAGACATGAAAATTGCTTTATCCAGCAAATCTTACTGAATTCAGTAGAAATAATTTACATGAAATGAAAAACACTGTTAAAAACTACATATGCCTGAAATTAAAAAAACAGAGCAATTATATACCAGAAGTTAAAAATACAGATAAATTATACACCTGAAATTTAAAATACAGATAAATTATATACCAGAAATTAAAAATACAAACAAATTATATCCCTGAAATTAAAATGATAAAAGCTACATGGGTGAAATTAAAAATACGGATTAATTACACGCGTGAGATTAAAAATACTGATGAATTATATATCCCTGCAAGTAAAAATAGGGAAATATTATGTCCCTGGAATTACGACAAAGCAATTAAATCAAGTAATTAAATAATAATCATTAAAAAACTGAACTACTTTCAATAATCATAAGCATAATATAACACAAAAATATATAAAATATATTAATACAAACAACAAAATCTGATCCGACTACACCGCTCACCAGCGATGCGATTGCATTGCAGCAATATTATTTGATCTTTTGAGCTATGCACCAAAAACCACGGAAAGTGAGTTGATCAAAATTACAGTTATTTTTTTCAGTTCAGCACGCAGTTTTAATAGAAAAAATTAAGAAAAACTATTTACCTTAATTAACCACGAAATCTCTAAATATAACAATTTTGAGCAGCAGAGTGAATATAAATAAGCCTAACAGTATCCAAAAGTCAAATAACATCTCAGGGATATGAATTGGACATACCTGAGATATCCATGGAGGATATCTCACAGTCATCCACAGGATATCCAAATATCTATATCTTATACATGTAACAGTCTGGATATCCATAGGATGTCCAAATGTCTATATCCCAAACATGTCACATTCTGGATATCTCAGGGATATCCAGAAATCCAAATCCATGACTTGGATGTTTTTGGATATCCACAGGATGTCCCAATATCTATATCCAAAACACGTTACTATCTGGATATCTCAGGGATATCAGGAGATCCAAATCCAGGATTTTGAGATATGTGGATGTCTGTGAGATATCCAACATATCCAGCAGATATCCAGGATGTTTTTTAGATCTTTTTGGATGTCTCAGAGATATCAGTGGTTGTCTGGGAAGGTGGTGTTTCTCAACGTGAGGTGGGTCAAAGGTTAGGTGTAAGTTAATCAGTGGTTTCAAGACTTTGGAACTGCTACCAACAACTAGAGACTGTCTGTAGAAGGCCAGGTCAAGGGCGGAGGAGGTCCACTTCAGCCCAAGAGGACAGGTATTTACGTCTAAATGCCCTCAGACGCAGATTTTAAACAGCCAGGGAGCTGCAAAATGAGCTAAGCCGAGCAACGGGGACCCAAATTTCCGACCAGACTGTACGAAATCGACTTCGGGAAATTGGATTGAGATCTAGACGACCAGTCCAAGTACCTCGGCTTACAGCACGTCACAAAAGATAAAGAATGCAGTTTGCTTGGACACACAGACGTTGGCAGCTAAGGCATTGGCGTAAAGTACTCTTTTCTGATGAGTCTAAATTTACTCTTTTTGGTAATGATGGTTGGGCTAGAGTATACAGAAGAAGGAATGAACGTTTTATTCCCTGCTGCTTATCTTCAAGGGTCCCATTTGGAGGTGGATCAATAATGGTGTGGGGTGGAATAACACTCAATGATCGTACAGACCTTGTAGTCATCCGCAACGGATCCCTGACCGCCCAGAGGTATGTTAACGAGGTGTTGGATGTCCAGATACGTCACAGAGCAGAAGCAGGAGGGCATAATTTCATTTTTATGCACGATGGGGCCCGTCCCCACACTACAGGGATCGTGCGTCAGTACCTATAAGCCCACAATATCACCACTTTAGGGTGGCCCGCTTACAGCCCGGACCTGAATCCCATCGAACATGTCTGGGATCAACTGGGAAGAAGTAACCGGAGCCCGTCAAAACCAACCCGCCACTTTGGATGAGCTGGAAATCGCTCTTCGAGAAGAGTGGGAGCGTTTGCCTCAAGAAAGCCTCAGGAGGCTTATAAGAACCATGCCCCGGCGAATCCGAGCTGTGATTTCTGTCCGAGGAGGAAACACAAGATACTGAGTCATTAGTTGTAACAAAAAAACAACTTTTTGTTTACTTTTGATTTTAATAATTAAAGGGTTTTCATTTTGATTTTGGCAGTTTTTTAATTCCCACACCTATTCCCAATACACAAAAAAAAATTATTCAATATTTTAGCAAGGATTTGGTAGCCATTTGCATTGCCTTTCAAAATAATATAACATATAATTAGTTTTTTAACTGTTACAAAAATGACAAGCTTATAAAGAAGTGATCCTTTAATTGTTTTGAGGAATGTAGCATGTGATGCTATAAAATTATGCTAAATAAGCAACAGTTTATAGCATGTGATGCTATAAAATTATGCTAAATAAGCAACAGTTTATAGCATTCTATGGTTTTTTGTTTATGCTAATAAGCATAAATTGTGTTCGAATTTTAATCATCTCATGCTGGTTTTTCATGCTAAACTAGCAAATATTTTAAGCATCTCATGCTAATTTGATATGCTATCAGTAACATCTTTTATGCTAGTTAGTAAAGCAAAATTAGCATAAATTTTGACTTGGGCAACTTGAGGATTTTAAATGAAATAGGCAAAAAGTACAGCAATAAAAATTACTTCTTACTTGTAATATTTTCTATGTTTATTCTTCAATTTTGTGTATATCTTTTGTCATCTCTAGATGTAATAAATTTAAGAAAAATTAAGATGAAAAATCCTATGATCTTGTACGTTTCCATACATGTTAGTACTAAGGTAGAAGAGTATTGTTACTTTTATTTTTTCATTCATTATTGAAAAAGTAATTTCTTATCTTGAAATGCAGAAATAATTTGTAGTACTCATCATAGTGACATCGGTTTGTTCATTTTTATTAGTTCATGTACTCAAATGTCTTTAAAACTAAAGAGTAAGAAACGCATAGGGGTTTAAACTTTAAAAAACGTATCTTTTATTTTTGGAAATGACACATGAATGCGATTAATATGTAAGCATAATTTTGTTGGCTGTGCCATATCAGGTTTTTCTTACACAACACTCTGGTGTTTATAAATAAAATTAACCGGGTTAGAAATTACTGTTCAGAATTTTTTAAAAAAGTAATTCAGAGGGAAATGGTTTAAAATATGGAATGCTATTGGATTATAAAATCGTTCGATATAAAAAAAAATGCGAGAAAATGTTTTTATTGAATTGTTTTTTGTGGAGCAGTACTTTAAAAGGCATTGGAAAAGCTCAATTGAATCTAGTCTACCTAGTATGATGCGGTGAATAGTAAGACTTGTGGTTATTCTAATTTCTAGGAAAAAGTAATTTTCTGTCGAGAAAATCCTCTAATATTTTCGCTTAGTATTACATAAAACTTGAAAAAAAAAAAAAGAGTGTTGTATTTATGGCTGCTAGGAGACAGTTTTATCTGGTACATGTCGCCTATAGAAATGAACAGTGTCATATCTGCAAAATGCAATTTTTTCAGGAGAGTAGTTTAAACTTTTTACAATTTGTTTTATTTTATTATGTTATTAGTTTTAATGATTATTACAATCGATTTTGTTCGGAAAATAATTATTGCTTGTTTCTCTCACATGATGGATGTTAAACGATGTAAAAAAGTTAGAAATAATTAAAAAATGCAGTTATGACAGTATTGCACCAAAAAAAAAAAAAAAAAAAAAAACAGTTTGTAAATTATTAAAAAGTAGTACAGTGACTAAGTATTGTTCGTTCCGGTAGCTAAATGTGGGTAACACTGTCCAATTCATTAAAAACTATTTTTTCCGATTAATATTTTTATTATTTTTTTATTTAGACTTTTCCCCTTGGAACATGTTTATATTATTTGATTAATATAAGCTTTAATTAGGCCTTCCTACTACCGTTAAATTATCTTAAAAAAAGCAAGCTGAAGACTATTCAAAAGGAAAAGTAAAACAAAATATAAAAATATAAAAGTTTATTTACTTAGGAAATAGGAACGTAATTCTTACTATTTAGAACTTAAAATAGGAACGCAAATATTTTTTTATGAAATGCACATTATTGTGATAGTTGTGCTGCAGCAGCATTAACAAAGCAACCAAATAAATAAAAACATTGAAATGAAAACTGCCTTATGCACCAATCAACCATTAGTTTATTCGACAAAACTGCTGAAAGGTAATAATAAATCAGAAATGGAAACTGCCGTATCTACCAACCTGACGGTATTTATCTTAATGAAGGACGTCGAAAAATGAAAAATTGAAATGAATACTGTCGTCGGATGTTACGTCCGTAGTTCCATCTGTTATGAGTATATAAACTACATGGACTTTGAAATTAAAGCTGATAAAAGATTGTACTTGCAAAAATTGCGATGCTATCCCGTTGAAATTCTATGATAAACAGAATTATTCTGCAATAAGGCGGTGTTGACATGTGAGAATTAGCGGTTCCAGCCAAAACGCATAATTGACACTAGTGTTCTCTAGCCTTAGTGTTTGAACATTTACTTACGACAATGACAGTATTCCAATATAAAGAGCGCAAAAATTTGAACATTTTGATATAAAAACCAAAAAAAAAAACTATTTTTTGCAGATATGACGCTGTTCACTCTATAGGCGATGTGTTCTTGATTTCATTGATAAGAGCAGTGGTCGGCAACCCGTCGATCGCGAGCCCATTTTCGATCGATCGCGACAGCATTTTGGACAGTTTATAGTTTAAAAAAAATAAATAAATAACTTTTGAATTGGATGGCGAGCTTATTATTATTTTTTCTTTCAGAAAATGTTTATTATTTGTCAGATCACTGACCGGACATAAAAAAACTTCCAATAATATGGAATGTCAATCGTCACTTTAACTATGCCATTGGTGAGAGTTAATTCATGAATGTAACTACATTTCACATGTGTGTTTTAGATAAAAAGCAAAACAAAAACTAACAGCTCTTTTTATCAAATTCGAAAGAAATAATATATTTGCATTGTTTTGATGCGAGTTAAAGTTTTAGCAAACCATTATTTTAGAAATTTTTAAGTAGGTGTTTTATAAGCATCAGAACTTGTTCTGACAAGAATTAACCTACAATTTGACAGGCGCAATTCCAACATGCCCTATTAATATAATATAAATAATGTATACCCCTCCCCCGGTCCCCCGAGTTGATCTTGGTGTTCACCGAACTTGGAAAGTAGATCTTCAGTCAGTTTAGGTTGCCGACCGCTGAATAAGAGCATATTGCCCTCACATTTCCGTCTGCGGTTTTTAATCCTTTGTTTTATGTTATGAACAATAAATTTATTGTCCAAATCACTTCAAAACGTGTAGTCTGATTTAATATACATTAAAAATGTGGAAAGAAAGTGTTTCAGGAATAAAAATAATCAAATACTAATGAAATATAGAATATTAATGCAATGGTCTGAAATCTAAGTTACTTTGAATACAGACATAAAATATTGTATTCAGTATTTGACAGCCTTTTTTCTATGCGTCTTACAACTAGTTTTACCAAAATTAATGTTATTTTGAGTTTTCGTGATAACCCCCACCCCTAAAATGGTAAAGATTGTCTAGAATAAGAATTTGACCAATTTTTCTTGTAAAGCAATGAAATAAGCTGACCTCTCCCGAAGAAACCCCCCCCCCCCCAAAATCCGGGTCTAGCTACGCCACTGGTCCGAGTATTTTATATCTTTAAGTACAACATTAGTCCTGAAAGTCGTAGAAATGCAACTTTACCAACTTAAACGACCGTGTTGACTAACTCGTGCTTTTTGTGACATACTTTTGTCTCATTTAAGGCAGTCAGTGGCGCAGCTAGACCCGGTTTTGGGGGGGGGGGGGGGCTTCTTCGGGGGAAGTGACCTAATTTTATCATTTTACAAGAAAATTGGTCAAATTCTAGACAATTTTGACCATTTCAGGGGGGTTTTATCCCCAAAACTACCCCCTTCGTGTAAATCAGTCAGTAGACTATAATCGAATAAACCATTTATTTACACTTGTAAAAGCAAATCATGATATGAGTAAAATAGGCTAAAAACATTTGGGTGAGTTCATAGTTCGAAACGAGCAAACGAGGTCTCCGCGCCAATGTCGAAATTTCGCCGGCGAACGGGTTGCAACGTGGTTTCGTGCTGCCATCTAGGGAGGAGCATTGAGGTTTAAAGTTTGTTCGCTGCAAAGTATAGCACTGAATTTAATAGCTAGAAATAAAACTTATTTTGTCACATTAGGACATTTTACGGAATGTCGAATTCCGAAGCAAAACTTATTTGTAATGAATATTGCAATTTCGGGATAAATGAACCTTGTATGAAACATGTAGCGGGCTTAAAAAAACAAGTTATTATATATTTTTTAAAAATATGTAAAATAAAGACAAATTGTCAATCTTTTTGACTCGCACTTGCGTTTCAGAACCTGAATCGCTAAAATTTAAGATACTGATTTAGATTCGCATTGTTTTTGATTTCAATTCTTTTTCTTTTTTTTCTTTAATTAGAAAGTACACTTTTGAAATTTTAAAAAGCTAAAACTAATTAGTAATAAAACCTAAATTGCATCAGCTACGTGGAATATTAAATGTACTGATGAATTTAAAAATTCATTTTTAAGCTTTTAATTTTATATTTTCTAAAGAATGCTGTTAATTTTATGTAGGGAATTTGTATAGTTTCTTAAGGAGGTTTCTTATAGCGTACTTTTACTGTTCATATCCGTTGAAAATAATCACTGCCTTTAAAATTCGAATGGTTGAATAAAATTGTACCACGTGGAAGATGCTTGACAGATAATACTTTTTGCGAAAGAAGTTCCCAAGTGTTTATAGTGTCAAATAATTTAATAGTTAAATGGTGGAGTAAGTACACTGCTTGACAATCGCTAAGTTGAACAGTTACATTTTTCGGAATAATTAATAATATACATTGATTGAAGAAATGAAACTGAGTACATATTTACTAGAGACAGTGTGCGCTTATTATTATGCAAAATGGTACGGATATCGCCACATCGAAAAATAAGAAAATTAAAAACAAAGAAGATGGCTCTTGGATGCTTTTCAAACAGAAACGAAAAATGGGTCTTCTAGCCAAAATGGAACAGATAAGTGTACCTCAGTACGATGTGTGATTACCTCGGACACTAATACACATTTTCATCTGTTATGCATGCTTTCCATTAAACTATCGAGGAGTACTTATAGGGGATATTGTCCTACTCTTCTCTCAAGGCGGTTTTCAGTTCTTGCACTTTTCGGGGAGGGGGTTTTCTTTGCGAAACACGCCTTCCAAGGGCTTACCAAGCATGCTCTATAGTAGGGGTCTTCAACCTTTTACGTCCGAGGGCACATCTATTAGCTCGAAAAGATCGGCGCGCCACACCATAGGTGATTTTCAGTTTAAAATATTTCTAAACTTCACACAAAATTTTCCAAAAAATTATACACCACGAATTGAAGAAAAAACAACTATTAGGCGTTTCTCCCCCAGTACCGAATCTTTGGGCTTTCCGTGGCGGGGCAAAGCTTAAAAATGCCTCCCCTCCCCATCCATCCAATTATTATTCATACATCAAACTTTTATGTGCTGGCCCTTTTTGAGGCTTTTTCACTTGTGGACCATTGGTAAACCTATAAAACTATCGTTAATGTTTGCACGGCATGGCCCTTTCAGCTCTACATTAGGGGGTAGATCCATAAGATGAGTCCCTCCTAAATTAGAGGTATGAAAATGTGGCAGTCACAGGGGGTCCGGGGGAAAAATTTTGAAAACTATATGCAACTGGTGAATTTTGAGGCCTTTGGAGACGCATTTGGGATAGCAAAAATATTAGGAAAAAAAGGCAAACAAAAACCTTTTAAAGTTTAATCGCTTTTACTCATAAAAATACTCATAGAAATGCAGAACAAAATACGCTTTTTTTTTTAATTCTGAGACAGGCCCCCCCCCCTCCCTTTCTTACTAACGCCCAGATCGAAGAGCCACGCATCTGCCTTCTCAAAGGACACTTACAAGCTCTCCCCCCCCCCTCCCGCCCTTTTCCAAAAGGATGCTTTGAAAATTGGTAAAAGAAAACTTGTATTGTTTGAGCATGGCATGAATTATATTTCACTATTACAAGGGGAAAATAGAATTGATTTTATGTGGAAGGTTTGGGCAACCTTTTTATAAATTGGCTAGTACATATTTTTGTTTTTTAATTTTAAAGATAAATAAATAAAGTTTAATAGTCAAATTAACAACTCTGTACTAAATTTTGAAACATACTGATAGTGATATGGGTACATAATGATGCTACAAATTCCTTGAAAATATTTTAAAAACAAAAAAGTCTCACTTTACTGGAGGATTTCTCTCTTCAGTCTTAATGGGATACTTGAGCATTGTTTTATATATATATTTATATGGGCGTAGCTTTTTATATTTTTTTTCAACAACCAAATTTTAAGTATCCAAATTAATAACATTTTTAGGGCAAGGGGTGGGGGTGGGTGAGGGTTAAGAGTCATAAAATGGATTTGGGTCGATTTTGGGACTGGTTTTTGTGGCTGGCTGTGTGATTTTCATACTTGAAACCTGGCCAACACTGGTTGTATAAGTAAACTTCCATTTCTTTCTTTCCCTTCCTCCCTTAATATTTTTGAACAAGACAGTCTTTTTGAATTTTCGAGGTCGGTGAAGAGGAGGAGGGCGGGGGTAAAGGGTATATTCTCTTTATACATTGCATTAATCTTTTCCGAACGGCTGATGAATTTCCTACAATGTCTCAAAGATTTCTGTTGGGGAGGAGGGGATATATGATTGTATCTCAACCCCGAGGAACCAACAAAATACATGCGCATCTGGGAATTAATGTGATATTCTCAAAGGCCCACAGACCTTCCTAAATAGCGAGTCAGTTTTTAAAGAAGAAATATATGTAAGTTTTTCTCTATATACTGTTTTCCCACTAGCGCATGTGTGAAGTGTTTTTTTCTTTTTTTTTTAACTGCGTTGTAGCAATTGGCCGCTTTCTTTTCCTTTTTATTTTATTTATTTTAAACATTTTTGCTTTTAACTTATTGCTAAGGCTTGGCGGGATACCAAAATATCTTCGGCGGGCCACGGGTTGAAGACCCCTACTGTATAGGATTTAGGTCCGGGGAGTTAGCAGGATATTGCATACGTACAATATCTTCACTCTCTAGTGTGTCCGATACTTCAGCACTTCTGTGTGGTCTCGCGTTGTCGTCCATAAACAGAAAGTCTGGACCTACCGCACCCCTAAAAAGACGAACATAATCCAGAATAATCTCTGTGCAATACCGCTGCTATGTTACGCTGCCTCGCTTAAAGATGTGAAACGGTATTCTGCCATTGTGCATGATGCCTACCCACACCAGCACACCTGGGCCATAACAATCAGGTTCATGAATATACTGTTGTGCATAACGTGTTCCCCCTCTCTCTCCACACTAACTGGTGGCCAGAATCACTCATCACAGTGAAACGGGATTCGTCGGAGAACATCACTCTGGACCACTGTTGGTGACTGCAACCAATATGTGCCTTACACCAACCATGGCTGCCTGCGATCATATAGCGGCTGTCCAAACGGGCGAAAAAGTGTGCGTGCAAGCAGAACTTACATTTTCTGCCACTTCAGTCAATTGGCGCTGTTAGCATGTACTTAAAAGCGAGGATTTAAAGGTCTAACCATTGCAATATCATCGCGTTAAAGGCTTGAATTTCAAGAAAAATAAACATTTAAGTGTTGAGGGCAAAAGTAACTATCAAAATACGTTGCAGCGTTATGTATTTGCCATTAAAACGTTTTTAATACAGAGGAAAAAATAAAAATATCGTTTTTTTTTGGTAGTAACACATGCAGACTTTGAAGCTGCTCTTTAAGATACAACTTTTCATACATACGTATACTTTTATATATAATGAACACAGAGGAAATTTTCTTCGCAATTGGCTGATCATATTATGCTTCCAGATTTATTTTTATTTTGAACGACAATAATTGAGCATAATTTTCTGAAATACATTTATCCTTTCACATTGTGTAGCACAAATAAATTGGTTAGCAGGTTTTTGACAGCCGTATTGAATAGTCTTTAAATGGTTATTAGTTACTTTATTGTCAAGGGAATTTTGTAGTATCATTATGTACCCATATCACTATCAATCTGTTTCAAAATTAAGTACGTACAGATTTGTTGATTTGACTTCTATTGAACTTTATTTATTTATTCATTTTTTAGTTAAAAAACACAAAATACTAGCCAAGTTATAAAACCTTCTAAATAAAAGCAATTCTATTGCTGTAATCTTCCTCCCAAATTTTAAATTTTCTTCCTGACGCTACTTATTCGGCAGATGTGTGAGCCCATGGCTGATTCTAATGCCGAATTTTTTGAAAATTTTAGGGAGCCTGTTCCGAAATGAAGCAAAATCAGTTTTCCTACAATTTTTCAATTTATTAATTTTAAGATTTTTCTAACAAATAAAAAATACCTGTGTTTTTTCTTTCAACCTTGAGGCAAGCAACATATTTTGTACTTTGAAAAACTTGCAGTAGTGTTTCTGGAAAAAATTGACTTCTGGTCTAATATTAGGGATGTTTCATTTAATTTTGGCTTGTAAGTGTCGTTTGAGAAGGCAGACGCTTGGCTCTTCGATATGGGCGTTAGTAAGATTCGGGGTCTCTGCCCCAGGATTAAAAAAAAATGCTTATTTTGTTCTGCAATTCTATGAGTATCTTTATGAGTAAAAGCGTTTAAATTTTAAAAAGTTTTGGTTTGCTTTTTTCCTCATATTTTTGCAATCCCAAATGCATCTTCAAATGCCTCAAAATGCACCAGTTTGCATATAGTTTTCAAAATTTTCCCGGAGGAGAAAACCCCGGACCCCTTCGACTATCAGAATTTCATATCTCCAGTTTAGAAGGGACTCTTCATATGGCTCTACCCCCTAGTGTAGAGCTAAAAGGGCCATGCCGTAGAAACTTTAACGATAGTTTTACGGGTTTATCATTGGCCCACAAGTGAAAAATCCTCAAAAATGGCCAGCACATAAAAGTTTATGAAATATGAACAATAATTGGTGGAGGGGTGGGGGAGACACTTTTAAGTTTTGTCCACCCAATATCTGGTACTGGGAGAGAGACGCCTAATTGTTTTTTTTTTTTTTTTCTTTTCAGCTCGTGATGTATAATTTTTCGGAAAATTTTGTGTGAAGTTAAAAACTAATTTTAACTGAGAATCACCCATCTTGTGGTCCGCCGAACTTTTCGAGCTAATGGATGTGGACGAAAAAGGTTGAAGACCCCTAGTTTAATCATATCCAATTGGTTATTATAAACATCAACTTAATTGCAGAATACGCTTTTAAAATTATAAATATTGTTTCATATTTTCAATAAAAAATGAAAAATGTCGGCTTTTCTGGTATTACCAAATTCTGGTGCAAGGCAAAAATAAATGCCTTAATTGGTGGTATTAATTTTAAAAAAATTACAGTTAGCTGAAAGTGTTGTTTGAAACTGAGAATATTGAAAGATATGAAGCATAACAGGATATTATATACATTTATTGTGTGTTCAATCTTAAAGCTCAGTATGTATAGTAGTCGAAGTGTTGTTATTCGGTGAAACTGCGTTTCGTGCCATCACTATTTAAATTATCGAACAGCTTATTTGTAAGCTCTGAAGGAAGTAACTAGATAATTTTAAAAAGCTATTCACTTATGACACCGCCTCAATCTTATCTTCTGTAAGATATTTTAAGGATTTTTAAAACCTTAAAAATAATTACGATGGGAATGTGGCCCTCGGGCGAAAAAGGTTGAAGACCCCTACTTTAGACCCTACATTCCTATGCAGAAAAGAGAGAAAAGTGCTTTAGAACGCTCAACAACCCCTCCAAGTTTGTCCCATAATCGTAGAATCACCCTGAGGAAGTGAAAACAATGCTGGTATGTCTTTTTGTAATTATGCGCCTTGCTATGGGTTGAATTTCTTTTATTTTCCTTTATTTTTTCTTCCAATGAACAGGTTTCTTAACACCTGGAAAATCTGCTTGTCGTAATTAGAATTTATGTATGGCGAACTTTAACCTTGTTTTAGTTAAAATAAACTTACCTTTAAAAAGAATATTTTTGTAACCGTCTAAATATGTGATCTGGAAGGTGTATTTCTGTGCTAGTGTGGGCATAAAATCGACAAATGTAGTGTACCTTCTGTGGGCTCGGATAATAAATTTCTATTCATATATATCCAACATTAAATATACACTTTAATATTTTCTTCAGTTTTCTTCAATTTAAATACAATATTATCTAACTTTGATAAAATAAACATATTTTTAAAGGGCAAAATGATTTCAAACAATTTAAAGTAAAATCTTTTGGCTTTTTCATATTGAATTTAGTATTCAAAACGTTTTATAAAGTCTATGTGCTAGCTACTTGTGCAAAAGTTGTAGGCACTGATTTCTCAAAATTTGTATCAAGATGTAGTGCATGACATCTAACACTGCAGGATCAGTGAATACCAGAATGTATTTCAAAAACGTAGCATTCAACAACCATGATTGTCACATCTATAGCAAGAGATCTTGGACAGCCATCAGATCTTGATTTTGCCTTCTAGGCATAGTAGAGCTATACTTACCTCCATCTAATTTTCTTACTGTTAAAACTTTTTTTGTACACGTGCTATTCTTTAAAAAATCTAATGTTTCTATGGCTAAAACCTATTTTTTTTTATATATAATGGTTTCTGAACATGCATTTCTAACCAGCAGGTTTTGTAATCCTTAGACTAATCAGATTCTTGTACATAATCTAATTATTCATCGGTAACGTATTGGATATGCAAAAACGGATAACAATGACCAGCTGCTTTTTGTTTCTGGAAACTAGACATATATTAATTCTACTGGCCACAAAACAAGCAACATTCCACAAAGAGGAATACACAGGCATTTTTACATAATTTCATAAGGAAGCACACTATGGGGGAATGATTATGTACTGCAGAAGAGGGGGCGGGCACTGATATTTAAATAACACACATTTAAAGCAAACTTCACTGTAAAAAGACTTGGTTCACAAATGCACGAGTTTTCAGCAATAAATGATATTGTTTTTCACATGAAGTAACCGACAATTATATTAAATCACTAACAGACATCACAATATGGAATTCCTAAATAACTGCAAAACTAAAAGCAGACTTTGTTTTTAACTTAATATACGTGTTTGAATATTACAGATCCAGCTGGCTCTATTCACCTGCATGCTAGAAGCAATTGTAGGGATGGAGGTTTTCAGACGTATTGTCTAGAGTAACTTCAAGTAAAACAATTTGATGAAATTTAGTGGTGGAAAAATGTGTTCAAGGTGCTTGCTGTCTGAAAATAAAATTAACAGAATACAGCAGTCTATTCACTTCCTAGAAACAATTGGTAGGGGAATGTTTTTCTAACATGGTCTTTGTAGTTACTTCAAATAAAAAATTGATAAGAATCAGTGATGGAAAAGATGTACTAAGGGAACTTTGCTTTTTGGGAACAAAATAAACAAAACAAACTTTACAAAGGGAAGCTTTTTGAAAAGGGTATATGAAAAGTAAGCTCTTGTCATATCTTATAACATTTACAAGTGCATGAGATCTTGTTCAAATATTTCTGAAACAAACTATACATTATTGTTCTAACTACGTTATGGATAGTATAAACTAGGGCACGCTTCAGATACAAAAGGCTGATACATTAATTTTTGGCCCAGACATGTAGATTTGACATTTACACCCGATGACATGAAATCAGTAAAACGTCACTGCACTTTGCCTAATGGTTTAATTTAAAGCGTGGAAAATTAAATTAACCAAACTTTAATTATCAAGTTACATATTTTGGATGAAAAAATAATTCAGGATAAAAAAATTAACAATTTTGATGCAAACACAATGTGATTAATATGAGTATTACTATTCTCAATAGCCAAAATAGAAGCACACTACTCCAATTACAGTTACTTTCAAATTTTGCATTTGAAAACATTTCTTGAACATTTTTAGAGACACTTAAAAATATGCCATTTAATTAAAAAAAATTAAATTAGCTGAATATATTTCTTAAAACAATTTTTGCTTCATATTTAGTGCATATATATAATATATATACATGTAAGGGAATTTTCGTTAATATTTTTTTTTTTTTTACCTGAGATAGACTGATCCAGAAACGAAACACGATTTAAATAATCAAAAAAAGTTATCTTCACCAGGCATTATACAGCTAACTTTGAACCTTTGTATAAAAAATGAATCATAAAATTAAAAGTTATTAGAGCTTTTAAAGCCAGTAGTATCCTCATAAATTATTGGAGAAGTCAAAATGTATACCATTGTGGGCCCCAATGATATATCCTTGTGATAAAGATAACCAAAACTCAAATAAATACTCCTCTTTAAAATTTCCAGAAGAGAGCATAGAAATCTGTGCAGAATGTTCCCTCTTTCCATCACTGGCATTGATACAACTAATAACATATAACATTTTTGGTTGCCAAACTGACCAAAAGATCATTTTACACAATCATAGATTCATAATATAAAAGTTATACTACATAACGCTGATGGCAATATCACTAAGAAACAGTTAACAAGAATTCTTACATAAACATTTTCATAATTACAAAGTTTTATCAGGACAGATATTTATACTTTCCTCTTCTTCAGTGCAGTTCTTTGAATATTCTGAAGAAAGGAAACAGTTCGTCCAACAAAAATATGATTTTTTTGTCATAAAAATTATCAGATCTTTCTCACGAATGAAATTTTCAGTCTAAATGCTGAAGACACTAGGCAAGATGTACGTGCATCTGACCGAAATCAGTTCTTGCAGCAAAACTGTAACTAAAGGTACGTATTTCCGGCATTTACTTATGCTTTCCAAAAGCTATTTTTGCCCCAGTGCTTGACTATGAAAATAGTTCCAGTATAAAAGTCTATGAAAATGATACCCCAGTTTAAGGGTCAAATGCCTTTACAGTAAATAATCATCAAAATACACTGAATGGTTGCTCCCATTCTTTGAGTTATGGTTATTACGTAGCCCAGCCATCTGCAGTGAGTCTTGGCCTCTTGCTTATATGAGGGTCATAGTCCATGTTTGGATCTGGTGACGAAGATGTTGATGGAGCCAAAGAATGACCTGGAGACAAATGACCTTGGACTGATGGTGGTCGATGCAAACTGATAGAATTATCACGAGGCGGAGATATGGGTTCACTTTTGATTTTGATTGGAAGAGGAGATGATGATGGGGGTGGAGTGGCACTGCTAACTGATAGGTGAGGTAAACTGCTGATAGTTGAACTGGGACTATAAATAATACAACACAGTTAATTTCATTTTGGCAAAAACAATACAGTATGCATAAATATTGCAGGAAATGTAATCGCTAAATAAAGCCACTACTGTAAAAGTGCGTAAGCATATGCAACAAAACTTCCTAAGCTGAAATTCTTAGCTTGTCGTTTTAGTTTTGTCCAGAAAGCTTTGATTTTAGTAACTTCTCCGATGACTAGCCATTTTTTGTCAGCTACCCATTTTTGTCTTCAATTATTAATGCTTTTCATTCACTTTCTGCATCACACAAATATAAAAATTCAAGGAAATTGGAAGTTTACTACCTATAGATGCAATTAAAAACTTATATCTAGCTTCAGCACTTTATAATCTACTCCTTTCCCAATCTTGAGCCCGTAACTGAGAAATTTCAATGAATATTCACTTTTCAATATTTCTTTTTAAAAGTTCAGTCACAATTCCCTTCAAAAATGCCATAAATGTTGCTAATCATAAAAGTATCATTGAATACATAGAAAAATCATTTCATAATGCTAAGTATTTATTATTTACTGTATCAAACCTGTCCATTATCAAATACATTTTCAATTAAGTATTTTTTTTAAAATCATATACGCAATTTTTTATACATCTTTATCACTTAAAATATACGTTTTAAAAGCATGTAATTATGCATACATGTGAAGAAATTTTCACTATAGAAAAGATTAGTTGATTTATTGTCGTCTGAAGGGGAGTTAGCACCCAAAAATGTCAAAAAAACTGAAATTTTTATTGGCTTAAATAGTAAAATAAATCTTTGAAAATATTCCCTGAAAGTTTCAGAAAAATTGAAGCAATATTTATTGATTTATCATTGAATTTATTACGGTGTGATTAGCCACCTTTTCATTCCGAAACCGAAACTGTGCTGAACATAAGCCACATATTTATTTTTTAAAATAAAATAAGCGAGAGGAAGCTATTTTATCGTGACTGTAACTGAAAAAAAAATTCTTACTTGAAATTTTGATAAAGATATTGCAAGCCGAAAACTTAAAATGCTGTTTTCTCTCGCTTTGTTTTTTGAACATTTCATCTCAATTAAAATGCAAAGGCTTTTTTTTAATTTGTATCTATAATGTGGATTTTTTCCCACATGTTCCTGAAACTATACATAACAAAGTTGTGCTTTACTTTTATGATAACTTAGGTACTTTAAAAAAAAAAAAATTCTTTTTGTAGGTTTTTTGAATTTTTCGTTTTTTTCTGCGTTACTGCAGTTTTTACTTTTTTCTCAAAACGCATTTGACTTATAAAAAATTCAAAGCATAAAAGTTTTGCTTTATGAGTAATAAATTAATAAAAAAAAAGTCGAGACTTTACGCCAATTTTTGAAAAGGATGCATTTTTAAAAATTGCTAAATTTAGTTTTAAAAATTCAGATTTTCAAAGTATATTGTAGAATACCAGTTTTTTTTAATATTAAATTTCTTATGAAGTGATATAACATGATATGAGACAAAAATTGTAAATAAAAACACCATAAAGAAAAAAATGGTCTCATGGTGCCGACTCTCCTTAATCTAAACATATACCTTGAATGAGGGTGTCCTTGAACTCCAGATAAAGGACCTTGAGACCAACCTTGTAGTATGCTAGGTGAGTTAAAACCTGACAATCCTAGCTCAGAGCTTAGTTGAAAGTCATCTGGAAAATAGCATCGACCTAATTCAATTATTCTTGGAATGAAATAAATAAATACTTTGAAAAACAATAAAGCCTTTTCATCATTGCAAATATTTACCACACAACGAGAAAACTGAGAGTAAACATGACGATGCTGTAATGTTTCGTTGTAAGTGAATGCAGTTCCGAGCATT
Source organism: Octonoba sinensis (assembly GCA_038502835.1). Lineage (NCBI taxonomy): Eukaryota > Metazoa > Arthropoda > Arachnida > Araneae > Uloboridae > Octonoba > Octonoba sinensis. Next base: position 114,967,369 of record CM076598.1, on the reverse strand, counting down.
CAGTTTTGCGGGCGAAAGTTACCGGCAAAGTTGCACAGGCCCGTGTCTCATACGGGATATCTTGTCTCCCGTTATTTTTTTTCTAATGCCTCTTCTGAGATCCGTTTGCACTTTGTTTAAATAATAATTTTTTATATAACTTTTACCCCACCCTCCACTTTCTAGTCAAGCCCTGCAACTGAAATTGCTAAAAAAAATTATACTGTACCTATATATTCATTTTCTGTCAAAAAAAAAAAAACTAATTTTTTACCAGTTTTTCCGAAAAAAAATTCGTGCTTTAAGGGGTTAATGGGTCGACCTTTTTGTAATTATGTACTGATACAATGGATCCATTGTAGTTTTCTTAGGGGTACGATGAAGCCTTTTCATCAGGGAAAACGTTCAGCACGCAATAGGAAAGCTGAGAGTGAATGTAAAAAGGTTGCTAAGTTTCGTTGTGAATATCCTCACTCACAGCTTTGTTAGCTGTTGAATGTTTACTAGTTCTACTGATGAAGTGACACCATTGTGACTGCAAATTTTCAACACACAAAGGTACAAATAAAGAGACAATATTGTCACATTCCATTGTATGTGAGTAAATATAACGTTCCGTTTCGTGACTGAATATACCTTCACTCACAGCTTTACCGTAATGCGTTGAACGTTTTGTAGTTATGTTTAAGTGGCTCCATCGTAGTTTTTTCAACAGTACAATGGAGACTTTTTATCATTGAGAACGTTCATTACGCAACGAAGATGTTGAGAGAGGGGGTGGGGTACGTAACAATGCTGTCGATAATTACATCTTCGCATGAAGAAAAGGGGGTAGAAAGGCCTCTTTTGAAGAATTTTTGCAATTAATAGTATTGTTTAGCTCCGGTGAGATGAGAACTATCTTTAAGAGAGCGTTCATCTCTTTAAAATGAGCTCAGTGATAGGGTCAATTGTTATTGGCACAGAGCTGAGCTATCGTTGCAGAAGTATCGCGCAACTCAACTCCACACCAATAAAGCTTCAACTTTTCCCTGAACTCCCCAAAAAGAAATGAACTCTCTCAGGGTCAGGTATCACCTTACTGAAGCGGAACAATTGTTATCAGGACTCGGAGAGAGCAGAGCAAGGTCTTGATTGTTTTCAGTTTGCGAGTTCTTTGCTTTTTTATTTACTTTTTTGCTTTTATTTTTTTTTTCCTCGAAAATGAAATGTGATAAAGGCAATATATATAGATTTTAAAAAGAGAAAAAATAATTTTGGTTTTAATATAGTCTAAGCCTGATGGGACGAGCACTGTTTATTACGAGAGCAAACTACAACGAGAGACTCAAAACACGTTGTCCATTATTTAAAGTTATATGAAAAATAAACGTTTATAGAGAGCTCTAAAATAGGGATTATGGATAATCGAACTGTGTGACATAAAGTATTTTTCGCATAACTTGGAATTTCACAGAAGAAAGGGTTCCTTGTCTCTCTGAAACATGTGAAAGAAATTCTAAATGCAAATTTGGGCTAAACAACGTTATTTTTCAATGTTTACTGCCGGCTATTTATTTATTTTTTTTTTTGTCTTTAGTAAAAGCACGTTTAAAGAAGTTATCGAAGGTTCGATTTCTAAGAACCGGCACAAAAGAGTTATTACTTATTAGTCAGTGACCAAATGAAGATATGCTACTGTTCCTGTGAAATTCGGCAAATGCAAGCCGAAACAATAAGAACATCAAACACAACCATATTAAAGGAGGAAATAGGTGTAGAGGTCTCAAAAAATTTTAAAAAAAATTTCTTCATAAATCGATTCTATAACTATTCAATAGTACACCCTGAAAATTTCAAAGCAAAATTCCAAGCCGTTTAAAAGTAATACGCATTTGAGCGAGCGTCCTTTCGGAGCGGTCGAGCAGGTAGCCATTCATGAATGACCTGATGGGTATTAGAGCACGTATTAGAGAGACAGAAGAACGTTAGCAGATGTCCCTTTTGCTTCTTTTAACAATTGAGACTTCGGATAGAAATTTCTATAAGTATTAGTGACCCTGTGATAACGTTCACATTTTAAAATCAGTCTTAAATTGATTCATTACTGCCTTAAATTTACATTCACTACCACTCTTTTTTTCAAACACGTTTTTCTCGAAATTACTTTTTTCGAATTTCCGCTCGCAGAGTTTTTGATCAATCCTTCTCAAAACTAGCACACATTTTCTTTATATATACATATGCTCCATTTAAACTTCAATCATAAATAATATCTTTATTTTTACTTTTTTTATTTCAAAAAACGATCAAAAATCGTACTTAATTTTCCTATTCTGAAGAAAAAATAGAAATTTCCGATTTTTTTTGTGATAATTGTAGTTCAAATAGAAGAGACACTTATAAAAAAAAATAAATTTTTTTCAAAATTGATTTCAGATACAAATTGTGACCTCCATGATGTACGCAAACTGCCGATCCGGGTGGCAACTTACAATGTGCAATAGCTGATATCTCCGGGATTTTTTAAAAGAAAATGTTTGAAAATCTCAGCAAATGTTCTTCAATATATCTATAGAATAACCGCAAAATCTCAATAAAATGTATTTATTCTTTATATGTTAAAAAAAATCATAAAATTATTCTTAATACGCCGTCATACAACTATTTCCCCCTTAACCCTTTAACGATCGGGTAATTTTCAAGAAAACGTTCATAAAAGTGGCTATTTTTTTATCCCTGAAAATTACATAAAAATATGTGTATGAACAATATATATATATTCATTTATAATTTTTGATTTGTTTTTAGCTCCAGCCCGAAAATATCACGGGAGCGAGAAATAGAAGGCAAAACCTCAGCCCGTCATTTTCACGGGAGCGAGAAGGCAGGGGAACCAATTCTCTCTACTGGGTTTTAAGAGGCCTAACTTTTGTTTATGTGAGTAAATATAAATAAAGATGTGAATGGGGATTTAGCTTACTTGGAGGGAAAGATGATGAAAGACTGGACGGATATGCTATACCAGATATAGATGCATTAACATTTCCGACTTGATTTCCCATAGAATTATTAGATGGTCTTGAATTCTGAAAAAAGAGAATTTAATTACTCATGACATTCGGTTTGATTTTAAAAATTGAAAAATAATTGTTAAAATCATTCACTCCATAGGGTATTTTGCAAAAAAAAAAAAAATAACAACAAAAACATATATATCGTGCTAAAATTATATTATTTTAATTAACCTTACCTCATTTATAAATAATATCGATAAACTTTTCAGTTTTACCAGTAGCGCTTTCTTCTCTCAAACCAATAGAGTAAATCTATTTATTTCTTATTCATCAATCTCTCCAATAGCATTCTTATTGATCTGCCATTTGGAAAATGGTGCGTTCATGCATGACGAGAATATTAGGAATGTAAAGCACTAACCTAACATTAGGAGAGGTTCTCGGGGAATAAGCCTGGTATTTCTTAGGCTACGTTTTTGTTCCTGTACTTTATGAATAACGTATTAGCTATATGTGTTACAAAGTTTTAAATAGGCTTAATTAATTATGTAAAGAATTCTTCTAAAAGATGTATTAATTTTATTTTTATTAAGTGAGCTTGGAAAAAATCACTTAATGAATAATAGCCCGTAGTTCTCAAACCACCATCCGGAAAAAATCGTAGCCAATCAAAAAGACAGTTGTGGGAAGAGCACAAAAGAACTCGAAATATGATTATTCAAGAGCTTTTGCTATTAACTTATTGTGGTTTTCATCTAGCAAATGGATAAACTACACAAGTCCCTCGATGCCAGTTAGAAACCAGCTTCTTTAAATCCTGCGGGTTTGTACATTAACTTTAAAGAACTAGACACCCCAAGCAGGCACACAGTTAAGAATCAGTTGGGCTCATGCAATGCGGGAAGACAGGTTGAAATGCGTTTTGAACAGCAATGTACAATTTTCTATGTGCGCGGTAAGATCGGAGTATATAAAATATTTGCAATTTTCTATAAAAATGAAAATTTCTGAAGAAAATTGGTGATTTTGTCAATACAAATTAAATATTATTGACTCTATGGTGCGTTAATACCAATGAATGTTAAATATTTACGTTAAGAAAAAACTATGTGACTTAAAAGTTGAACTTAAAATAGATGGTTAAAACTTGTCTCACTCCATCTTGTTTCATCATTATAGTATGCACGTACACAGTGGGGGTAAACCGGATATTGATTTTCACTATACCGGATATTCGGTCGCCGTGCGGTGGCCGGCGTAGAATAGCGCCGACGTAGTTATGCGTGTCGTAAGAGGAGACTAAAATAGCACTATCCGATCCGGGTGACGTAAGGCATACTTTGTAGTATGACTGTGGCCTCGGGTAGGTAAAGCAGGTAGGCAACGCTCTGCCAGGCCAGCCCAGCCCTTTATGGCCGGTGCTGGTTGTCAAGTGTCTAGAGAGTTGTGGGAGATTCGAAGGAGGACAGCGCCGCGGCCGCACCCCCGCGTATTGGGGGTAGTCTGTGAAACCGACAGTATGGCCGTGGTTAGCATTGATTGCCGGATATCCGGTGTTTAGCGTATAAATTATCCGCACTGGATACTCGGCTCTGGTGTTTGAAACCTGTAAATCCCCCCCCCCCCCCATGAAAATCAAATTTTACGTGCCCGATAACCGGATTTTTCATGCAGTGACAGGATCGGGTTCCAGATATTTAAAAAAATCGATGAGATACCGGATATCCGATGCCTTCTGCGGGGGACTTTTCCCATAGGCTCCCCCCCCCCCTGGGTGTTCCCTTGCACGTATATTTTAAATAATTGAACCAGCTAAATTTGTTTGCTCTTGCCACATTTGAGAATAAATTCAAAATAAGTGGTAGTGGCTTCCTAGGGCAGATAATGACAACATAACAAAAAACATAATGACAAAAAGCACTGCTACTTCCCGATTACACAAAAGTGATTTTAGTTATTCTCCGCAAAAGTATCGACACCCAAAGCCTCATACAGACTAAATGCCAGAAAAGTTTTGCCAATTCTCGTCGTGCAAATTGGCTGGTTGTGTCTTGCAATTTACGTGTTGAAACCAACTGTTCAGGGATCGAAACTGACTTGCCTTTTGTGTATGCGTTGGACTCAATCTGTATGTAGCTTGTGACGCGGGAAATAATTTGGAACAAGTGTAGTAATAAAAAAAAAAGATTCCATAGTGCACTTGCTTGTGGAAATTTAAATTCCCAGAATCAACTACCAATGATCTTGAGTGCAACATACATTTTTGTAAAATACAGAATGCATGATATCAACAACTAATGTCCAAAGTTTGACACGATGGCTACTTATCGATCCAGAAATCCCAAAAATTACGTATGCACAAAGATGTAGCACCATTTCGAATGTGCATCCCTAAACGGATAGTACATCCTGTAATTTTTGTAATATATTTCCAAAAATAAAAAAAAATCATGAATTTATTGCTAAAATTAATTGCTCGATTACTTGCTACAGCAAGGCTACTTGCAAGCCTATATTTTCCAACAATTGGAACTTTTTATTAAGAAAGATGTAATCATGCTCAGATTTTGGACACCATTGAGGAGATCGCTGCATGTTTATCATGAACTGATTGGCACATAATGCTCGGAAAGAGAGTTTCCAATACCATTGATGAGTTGGCATGAGAGCTGGGTATGACAACACGTAAATTGGATCGATTTCCTGGAGGTGAATGTAGCTTATTTACTTGTTTATTCATCATTATTGGTGAACTGCTGCCAGGAATAGATGGAGAGATGGCACGGTGGTAACCGTTGACTGTCACACCGTTGATGTCGAGTAGTCCTGAAAAAAGAAATCGGAGAGAAAAATGAAAACGGGAATTACAATACAGGGATATGACGTAAATACCTTGCATAACTGTTAAGTACTGATTGTAAGCCAAGTAAATTGACTTAAGAAATGTTCAGTTTCCACATTGAAAAAGAAAAAAAAATGTATATTTCTAATGCAATGAAAAAGACATTTACAGATCATATGCTAAAGATCCGCTATCCGTCACAGTGGAAAATGTCGGATAATTTTGTGTTATAATTCGCGTCATTTTACGTATTTTGTCGTACCGTTGAGAATGACTTACAAATGAGAATATCCGTACTAAGATGGTACAGCCAAAGTTGATGAGAGTAAGTTAAAAATAAAAACGTAGCTAATCTAGTTGTAATCTTGTGAGTAAGGAATGATATTGCCTAGTAACCTGCAACTGGAAGCATCAGTGGAAGTACATATAGGCGGTGTATTCATCGGTGTGCTGTAGAGGAATTTTTGGTTTACTTATTCGAGAGGTAGTTGGTGCCCAAAGAACATGTAGCTGTACCTGAAGAAGGCGACGTGAACTTAGGTTGCATTCAGACCAAAGGCAACGGAGACTGTTTGCATCTGTCGTAATAAATTGCTGTAATGATAATTAAATTAGCAGCGAGGAATCAGTGAGATCATAGCGCAATCTATAAATCACGTCCTGGGGGAAAGTCCCCTTTAATAACGCAATAAAAAGCTCCAATCGGTCAACACGCGCGAGAGCGTGATGGTTATTAAATTAAGAGGGACCAATGATGCGCGCGGAAAGTTTTGCTGCCGTCGTACATCGCTTGGCGCCGTTGTTGTGAGTGAACCCTTAGTTGGCATGTCTAAAACAAAGTAATAATAGTCGTGCGGAAATCCGCACTGCGCTAGCTGTTACAATTTTTCCCCACTATTATATAGATATTCGATTTAATCCCAATGATAATTATTTTTATTAAATAATATACATAGCATTGAAATACAATAACGAAACTGTTCCATTACTTAAAAATATAGGTACTGTTGGTTGGTTAGGCTCTAAACATTCATATAAATGAATGTGTGGAGCCTAACAATTAAATAAGTTCAACACACAGACGCAGTTAAACCTGTCCAATTTGCTACACAATAAAAAAGAAGAGTTTATTGTTTGTTTACTTGATAACAGATGAGGGGGGGCGCCAGCATACACAATACCAATTAGGCATCCATTAAAGGACCTCTTCTTAGCTGATTTTAACTCTCAAAGTGAAGCGCCACATTTTTAGACCACGGGTCTATTTTTAGTCATTAGCCGGCACGATAAGCTTTAAAAGGAGAAGTGAATCATGGAATTTGATAAAGGAATAAGGAAGAGATCTCGCGGAAGGAACAGAAAAACAGGCTAAAGAAATATATATAGATAAACCCTGCAAAAAAAAGTTGAGTGTAATGAGTGTTTTCTTAAAGTTTGCTGAGGAAGAAAGTAATATTAAAGTTACGTGAAAGGTAAAACATATTTGTAGTACTAATTGGGGAAAATCATTCTTCTACGATGCTGCGCTCATTTTCACGTAAAACAGTTTTCTCAAAAATAGACTTCAAAAGCAGTCATGGGCATCAATTAAGTGGTATATCATGTTTATTGCCATTGACTTTGAACAATATGAATACGCATAACAACCAGATATAGAAGATTAATACTTCTTAGTTTAGTTTTGAGTTCGGGTGAAAATTGGTTTTGTTAATTTCATTCTCAGTGATAAATGTTCTCAGTCATCATCGGTAGTTTAGACCACTGAATGTATAAAATCGCTAAATTAATATTTCCATTTTCATATTTTGTAAAAAAAAATAGCTATGTAAGGTATATGAAAAAATATATAAATACATATTTATATATATAATGTACCCGCATGTATCAAGTACATAGTACGGTGTGTAATCTATTTTTATCCTACATTGGACAAAAATAACCGGTCACTTGAGATTTAGATGTTTTGACGAACGTCCGGAAAAGTATTCGATGGTTTATCCAAACATTTAAGGGTTGTAAAAAATATGTAAGGCTTTATATATTTCTCTCAAGGTTTTGTTCCAGAGTTTAGCTTGGGGATCAAGAAAACATTGGAGGGGAAAATAATAATGTTCGAATTGGAATCACTCATGTTTCGGTTTTTTTTCTTTTCTTTTTGTTCTTTTTATTACAACTTCAGAAGGTTTTTCAACCCAATGCAATGCCATTTTCTTAAAAATTTGACAAATCACAGTAAGTCACAGACGATAATCTGTGAATGAATTGTAGAAATACAAAATTCGTCATTTTACCCGCCTTCGTTATCTGACCCTCCGTTACCCTATCATGTTCAGATCCCCATTTGTTGGATGAACGTTTACTAGAACGTATATTGAGAACGTATACTAGTCAGTATCGTGAAAATGTGTAACAAAAAGATAGTGTTTATAAATCCGAGTAAAGATATAAATTGCTGCTTAAAGATTTATAGAAAGTACACTGCGTGTTTTGTTAGTCAAATAGTGTCATTTTATTTAATCATCTGTGCGTGGAATCTTCCTTTGTCACTCTATGACTTCTACATTTTTTTCGTAATACTATCGAATTAAGAGCAGTGTTCCGTTATAGAAATTCCACAACTTCTATAACGGAATAACTTCAATTTTACGTGATAACTTCACTTTTATTTTTTAAATATAAACAAGCGGTAATACTCAAAACGGTCCAACTATTTTGATTTAACGCAATTTTTTTGGTCCAAAACTTAGAGAAAGTGGGCACTACAACCGCCTTACGTGGTTCCAACAAGATGAAGCCACAGCATACCTCACAAACTCGCGAGCAGCGCTGCAAGAGTTGTTTCCCGAAAAAGCGATTTCTCGAAGGGGTGACATTGAGTGGCCACCACGGAGCCCTGATTTAACCCCACTTGATTTTTTCTTGTGGGGTTACCTTAAGAGTGTTGTATACGAGAATAATCCACGAACTTTGGTAGATTTGAAAATAAATATTGAAGAGAGGATGAGATTGATTCCTCAACAACTTCTTACAAAAGTCTTCAATAACGTCCGCACATGGTTTGAAAAATTTCGTCAAACAAACGGTCGTCATTTAACTAATGTAATATTTAAAAAGTAAAATTTCCTTCTTTGGTTTTTTTTTTTTTTTTTTTTGGTATGAATAAATAAATGATTTTAAAGAGCATTTTTTTGAAAACTGGTGATCGAAATCATTGGATCGTTCTGAGAGTTATATATTAGTTATATATTTAGTTATATATTTAGTTATATATTAACTTTCAGGTTTCTTTAAATTTTGATGTTCGTATGGGGCAGAAGGCCAATGAAATGACAAAAAATAGTGAAGATACATCAAATTGAATCAGCTGGTCGACGAAGACTATAACAATTATATATAATAACAGGCAAACAATACAATGTTCAAAAGCGCCAACATTTTCGTAAATTTTTTGCAATGAGTATTTTATTATGTACCGGTGTAAATACAACATGACATCCGAGGCGAAGAACAAACAATACATAAAAAAGTCGAAAATAGCCTTACCCCCCTTTTTTTTGTGTAGGCCACATACATATGATGAGTATTTCACACTGGCTCCAATTGATGAAAATTAATGTGCGCTGTCAATAAATTGCTCAGTGATAATGTTGCAGAAATTGTCAAAAGAAGTGCAAGACTATAATCGAATCTGCACTTACTTGTGAAAAGGAAAAAGTGGTCTTTTAGAATGTAGTTTTGTATAAAAATTCATTTATATCATATCTAGATAAATTTTCTGATTACCTTTACTGGCTGGGACCGGATTGCCTGCAAAAGCTAGGCGGGCCGTATCTGGTCCTTAGTTTGCAAACCCCCCAAAAGCAAGTGAAATATCACCCCACCCCCAAATTTCAATGGCGCACTCTGTGCCTCCCCGGTAGACACCCCTGTATTTTGCAATTTCATGGGACTCGTATTTTTGGTATTAGCTAAAAGTGATAAATGCTGTATTCATTTAAATATTCAATTTAACTTTTTGGGCATCTACTGTTATTTAAAATGCGCATTTTTTTTCTTAATATGTGGCATACGAACATAAATTATTTGCTGTTTTACTTCCACTTCGGTCTCATGTCTTTGATAGCGTCTATAATGCACAAATACATTGGTTATCATGGATCAAATACTAACAAACGAAATTCTGTTAGGTTCCGAGAATATTTTCTTGTGCTATAAACCGAATTCTGGGCAATAATGCAAAACTACCGCGTTATCACTATTTTTGAATCCCTTATTCGAAGGGGAAAATGTGCATTATAGTTGAAAATGTTTTTTGTAATAAATAACCTATCTATACAATTGAAGCTGAAAATTTCTATAAAAATAAAATAAAAACATACTACGTACTTTTTTTGGAGAGAGAGAAAAAATCGCAATTGATTATCAATGAAAAAAATGCTACATTTAAAAGAAATACTGTGTTTTTGTACTTTTTTAAAAATTCCTAATAGCGGTATTCCGGTATAAGACATAAAAAATACAGAGTATCGGTATTAAATTTCTGTCCGGTATTGCAATCACTGGTCAGAAACTTTCGAAGTGTTCCCTTTGTAATAATACAATTTTCGAATAAATGTGATCCAGTGCAGTTCTTTACGGGCTTTAAAATGCAACAAAATTCGAGATGATATGGAAATCCGTTTGTATCGAGAATTAATTTTATGCAATTCCATTCTTTAAAAATTAGAACTTGAACTGTTCGGAACCTCACCATCAACAATAAAGACTAGTGACGGCTATGACTTCATTAGCCCAGCAGTAGCTCATTTTTCCAAGCTCCTGCATGTTTAGATTATTTATATATGCTTATATATCAATTTATATCTACCACCTACATTTGAAATCGAATTGAAGAAAGCGTATTTGAAGTGTACTATTACAAAAGTGTGGAAAAACCATAACAATTCTGTAACATTTTTACGAACGAAAGTATTTATAAGTAGGACAGCGGAAGATAATTGAAAACAATGAAGTAAATACAAATAATTGTTTAAATGAAATTATTGCTCATTAATTGATATTAAATTAACTTTATATTGAACATAACAATATAAAGTTAATTTAATATCAAATTAACTTTATATTGTTGAACTATATAACAAATTTTCATTTCTTTTTGTCTCCTTCCCCCTTTCCAAAAAAAAAAGCCGTAAAGGTTAAATATAAAGGGGTAACTTATGGCTCCATTAACTGAGACTGACAGTGTCAACTAACAAACTAACGTGGACATTGATCGGTGTAACTAGCTAGAATACTATCATCCGTAGAATTAATAGAAAACCAATGATGAAAGGAAGTTTCTCTTCAAATATTTCTTTATCTCAGACAGTTATGAGAACATCATGTACCACTTAAGTGGCATTAAATAATGACTATGAAATAACCGATGAAATTACACGGAGAAAATTGACAATTTCGAATTTTTTTTTCTTGAATGTTTTTAAATAACTTGGCAAAGATGCTTATATATGTATATAATATATATATATATATATATATATATAACATATATATTAAGTTATTCATTTAATGAAAGATCTTTTAAAGAATTCGATCAATGTTACTTGAACATTACCTCTTTTAAATTTTTTAACAATAAACTGATAAATAAATCAAAGAATATACTTTTTAATTTGCCTTCCAATTGAAATTAATTTCTGATTCAGTGTGTATGTAGTTTTTCTTTTTTTTCAACTTTCCTCATTTCGCCTTTTGAATTTCTCCTCCGTCTTTAAATGAAATTATACTTGAAAATTCAACGATGGAAAAAAAAAAGGCTGAATAGTCTGGCAATGGTCATTAGCCTGGCAATGTTCAATAGTCTGACAATGCATTATGGGAAAAGTTTTACAAGTACAACAATAAAGTAAAATAGTTTTATTTTTATTAAATTCCTGTTTAGTTCATATACTTTAAAATGAAATTACTCAGTTCAATTGGTGACTTTCTATGCCTTTCCAGCTCTAAACCGACAATTGGAGCGAAAGTTTCCAAACAGGTGTTTGGAAAAAATTTTGTGCCAAAATATTTTGTAAAAGGATTTTTTTAACTTTAATTGAAGGTACCTGAGACATCTTACTACAATAGAAATAATTTTTGGTCGGATCGGATGATCTAGAAGACCAGGGTAAAGTCAAACCGCAAGCCATTCCTCCACCTATCCAAATCTTCGAGCGTGGAACACATAATACTTGACAGATGAAGAAGGGGAATGGGAACAACTTATTAATTCTTACTTTTAAAATGACATAACATAGTACGAGCCCTAAAATTAAAAAATAATTTTTATAGAGAACTTTTGTGAAAGTGGCAATTCCTTGAAGAAACATGCAAATGAAACAAAAGTTGCAGGAAAAACAAAACAAATTAGAAAATGCAATTTAGAAGAGATGCATCTCCGAAAAACGCAACAATAATAATAATAAATTCAAGTAAAAAGGAACACTTTATTGATTAACCCTTTGTGTTCGCATGATTCTACTTGAGATATTTCTCCATCATATTTCACAACATTGTACTGATGTAGGAAAATAACTGAAGAATTCTTATTCTGCAATGCACTTTTCTAATATTATGTACATATTATGTATAACAAAAAGAGGTTTTCTTGACTTGAAAGATAAATACAGGGCAGAATGGATTAATAAACAAGACGGAAACACAGCATTATGTTAGATAAAAGTCTAAAATAAATGTACCTGAAGATCCCGGTCTTGGACTAATGTTAGTGTGTGTAGGAATTTGGGATGATCCCATTAGACTTTCTGCGCTTGGATAGCTACTGTTCAAAGAAATTGACATCGGGCCTAAAGCTTGACTTAGGGATGACTGTCCCTGCAATAGGAAGAAAACTTCATTTATTTCAATCACTCACAAACATGCGTGGATAAAACGCATCATATCAACTAAATGCATCGCAAGATTTTTTTTAACAGTTGGAGATTCATAAATTATTTGAATATTTTCAAGTAATTTGCTGACACGGTTTTTCTTCCTATGTCCCCCCAAAAAATTATGAGAAGCAACTAATTCTCACGACGATTCAGTAGTCAGTATTATTTGTTATTTTATTTGTACGGTTACAAATTTCGAAAGGGTTTAAGTGATAATACAGACCAAAATATATTTATTATAAAGATAAAGATATTTAAAACAAATTTCAAAATTCCTTTTTTGAAGTATTTATTCTTAAAATCCCGTGTGTGCCCAATTTAATAAAATATATTAACTATCTTTTAACTATTAAAGTTAGTGATGTCTGCAAGAATACTGTATTTAATTTTATGAAACACGATATTTACTGTTATAGAAGAAAATTATGTATGTATGTATGAATTTCAAATTAAAAGTTTTCCAGTATTTTGAAGACATTTCTAAAACAAATGTGTAAATAAAATTTAAAAAGTAATAATAAAAGCAAACCTTACAATTTTAAAACTAAGGGCGAAATATTTTTTTTCCTCTAATAGCAAATAGAAATCTTTAGTGTATTAGTAAATGTATTTTTATACCTGGTAGTCTTTTTTAGAATAGTTAAAAAAGAAAATCGTGGTGCTTACCGATAATTTTTAGAGTGTCAAGAAAAAAAAAAGAATAAAAATTAGAAGGCGTGATTTATTTAACGTTACTTAAAGCTCACTATATCTGCCAGTCCTCACTGGTATATTATAAGCCTAGATTTGTAAAGAGTAATTTTGCTCTGGTCATCATTACACAAAAATACGAACTAACTCTATTTCCATTGAGCTGCACATTTCTCTGCATCATCATTTCAAATTCTTCATTAATCTTATTATACTTGGACTCAGTCCTAGGAGTAAGAGCATACTCTTGGTCAGGTTCGGGACTATCACAACCATTGGAAGAACTTTTATGTTCCTTTTTACTTAAAGCCTATAATTAAAAAAGGTACATAAATATGTCATTTCAGGTAATTATTATTTCAAATAAATTTCATAGTCTTCTTCCGAAGAAGCAGAAAAATAGTAAATGTATTAGCATTAAATGTATTTTAAAACATTTCTTTTCGAAACAGAATTATTTTGTTAGTGCTGCCATCTATGGAGAGAAGTATGAACCGAATAGGATTATTTGTGAGTTAAAATAAATGACGTTTAAATTGCAAAAAAGAATAAATAAATAAATTTACTAAAAAACAGAGACTATAAATGAAGCTTTGAAATTAATTTACATTTAATGCCATTCTGAAAATTTTAAAATAGAAGCAATTTAACGACACAGAGTTGGCTCTCCTCTTTTGCGTGCTGCCATCTATGATCGTAATAAATAACTATTTTTTATATTTTAATGTGTGTCGATACATTCAACCAGTACGTTTTGTTTAATCATTTTAAGTCATAAATATTTGAAATGTGTAGCATCAGTGCATTTTCCTTTTGCTTAACTTAACTGCAATAAGTCCATGAGAAAATGAGATTTTTTGAATCTACGTACATTACTTTCAAATTTTAATGTAACTACAACATAAGAAAAGATGTTTAACTTGAAAATAACTTATTCAAAAATAAGAAAGTAAATAAAAAATCAAAAATAGTGATAATAGAATAAAATAAAATAAGAACCGCTGTCATATATTATGTTGTCAATGTGTTTTCCAGAAAGCGATAAAGCTCAGATCACGGTGCATTGAAATAAAAAAAAAAAAAAATAAAAAAAATAAAAAATAAAAAAAAAAAAAAAACTTCATTTTTGGATGAGGACGAAGAATACGTATGAGGATACCATAATAATACGTTGTAACGATAAACATTTTTCAATTTTCCTGAACAAATTTTTATTTGTATATTTTATAGCGATTTTTAAAACTTTAAGTATTTAACCTGTGCTGAGTTATTGGGTTTTAACAGTAATTTGATACGTTAAAAGTAACAACCAATAGTTTGCATTAATGAATTAGGCATAACGTTAATATGAGCTGTTTCTTAACAAAAAGAATTTTCGGGGGGAAAATTAAAAATAATAATATTAAGAATAATAACAAGTAATTAAAGATAAATTAAAAAAAGCTCAGTGCGTGTATTTTTATTTAGTTAAAACGGTGCATACTTAAAAACAGAAGAATAATACTGTGTTTGTTCACAAAACACAAGTAGGAGAAAGAGCGAATATTAAACAAGAGCTTAACATTTCCAATAGATGGCAGCACTACGAGTAAAACCGTAAAGTAAATTGCGGCTTTTCCATTCTCGGTTTCTAAACAAATTCCTTCCGGAAAAGAAGTTAAAATTATAACAGATGGGGGAGGGAGGGGGAGGGTTGACTACATACAACAAAAACTAAATTGTATTAAATAGTGATCGTTTGTGCAGGATTTTAAAGAAATATTTCAAAAGTATACTAATAGTAGCTTGTAATAATATCTAATATTTTTTTGAAAGCGGAGGAAGAAAAAAAAAACTTTAAAGACGAAACAAAGAGAAAGAAAAAGAAAAAAGCTTGTTTTGGTAAATTAGAGCAATATGAAATGCTTTCAATGCAAATCCTAACCACATTCACACAATATAATTATTAACAACTGAATAACGAACATGATTAATTAATAAAAACAAAAGAAACTGAAAATACTTCTTCTATTAAAAAATTCATACATCTTTAATTTTTAAGCAGTTATAACTGATACTCGTCATTAAATCATTCATGCTATTTTTTTTCAGTAAAAATGTAACTAATTCTCACACAAACCTGCAATTACTTACTTTCATTTGACTCGCAAAACTGGAAGCCGACTGAATGAAAAAAAAAGCTTACCATCACCTTACCTATATTGTGTATGATCCTTCAAATATTACTATCGGATTTCTTTCTGCCTAAGAAGCAGAGAAAGGTTAAATTCAAGAAAAGATTACCCTGGAAAAGTTAAGTTCCTGGAAAATCTTTTAGCAGACAGCAAATCTATTCCACATGATCGTTGTTACTAAAAAAGTACTCTTACACACACACTCACACTATCTGAATACAAAACTTTTTTACAACAAAATTCAATACTGCAATATTTAATACAACAAAAATTTTCGAAAAGAAAAGCATATAAAAAGCATTTAAAATTTTTTCAAGGAAATTAGGCTTAGGTTTCACGAGAAAATTTTCATTTATGTGTAATAAACTTGCGTGTATAAAAATATGCGTATGTATATGTATTATATGTATCATACACATGTGTATGTATAACTTATAAAAAAATGATTCATCATATCAATACATTCATTTATTTCCATGCTAACATTTCTGCATATTCAATTCACATAATACATACAAACTCACATGCACAGATAACGGTAGGATAGTGAGCGAAAGTTTAGATAAAAAAAAAAGAAAACGGAGATAGAAGCTTTCAATTTGAAAACTATACTGGTATAAAATAAAATAATAAAATACTGTCGTGAAATCATATGCAAATTGGAAATATTTTTAGGAAAAATATGATATAGCTTTTTATTAAAAATTGTATAAAAAGTTTAGAGCGTTATGGTGCTTTATAATATTGAAAAGACATTTTTCGTTAAAACACATTCATGTCATTTGGTTTTATATGATTTTTAAGCTAAAAAAAAGAAAAAAAAAGCTATAGAAAACAAAAGTTTTTAAAAATATTGGTAACTGTAACTGAAGAACACGTGATGCCCTAAGATTCATGTATACATTAAGCACCACAGTAGGTTTCATACTAACCGGATCAGAAACAAGAAATACGACGCATACCTCAACAATGTCGCTATTGGTCCTGCTTTCGTGAGGCTCATTGTACTCAGTGTACTTTAGAAGTACTTTATCCATATCTGTAGAGGCATACTGGAATAGTTTGTTGGTACTGTTGAATATGATAAGGGCAATTTCACAGTCACACAGCACACTCAGTTCGTAAGCTTTCTTCATGAGGCCAAACTTCCTCTTGGTGAATGTTACCTGCACAGTTAAAAGTTTCAATTAAATTTGAGTCGTACATGATAAAGTATAAACTAAAACCGCTTTCAATGTTGATTTTTATTCATGTTCATTTCGTTAAATTGTTTTAAATACACTCAGAATCA
Source organism: Octonoba sinensis (assembly GCA_038502835.1). NCBI lineage: Eukaryota > Metazoa > Arthropoda > Arachnida > Araneae > Uloboridae > Octonoba > Octonoba sinensis. The sequence continues at coordinate 114,950,465 of CM076598.1, read as the reverse complement.
CAGCAGAGCAAAACAAACGTAAATAAGGAATAAATTTGCAATACAATGTTGTGCAACTTTCTGCATAGCTTACGTTGCATTTTTTCCTACCTTGAGCAATATTTTACTTTTTAGAAACGTAATAATGACCCGTTATATCCATAATAGCGATATGTCGATCGTTTTTTTATACTGATTGGTATTTTTACCACAAAAATATTTTTTCATTCAATTTTCATCCATTATGAGTGTTAAAAAATGACAAATATCTAGAAAGGAATTTAAATTAATTACTCCCTTTCTTAATTTAGGAATAATTATAGGAAACTGAAACTAGGATCAGGAATAAGTTAAATCTGTATTCTGTAACGTAATAGAAAACATGCTTTCTTAAGTGTTTTATTTCATGCATTTTTTAGCATAATAGCTGCGCTATTTCTCATTACAGTAAAGTTTTAGTGGGAATGAGGCTCTTCCCTGTTTCAGTGATTTCTTTGATACCTTATGAACTATTTGATACTGTTTTATTAATGAGCGTAACAACGTAAATGGTGAAAAAAAGCGCAGATTTGGAAACAGCTGATGGAGGTATAGCCCGCTTTACAAGAGATGCGGTCCTAAAATTTTTGACAACACTCGACATTTTCAAAATCTATCAGCGATTTCCCATTATAAAATCGCTGAAATAATAAAAAATAAAACAAGTTTTCAGAATTAGGGGGCGTCCTGCATTCGATAGCTTCACGTCCGATCTGTGCGATAGATAAAGTAAAGTGCCCTAAAGCTGACACCCTCAAAAAAAAAAACATTTAAAGTATTATCAATTTAAAGGGATTTAAGTGCTGCCGTTCAAAAAGAAATAAAAACTAGTTTTAAATTATTTTAGGGTATTGGTAATACTTTAAATGTATTTTTATTTGAGGGTTTCAGCTTTAGGAACCGCGTTTTTTTTTTTGGGGGGGGGGGGGTGTCAGCTTTAGGGCACTTTACCTTACTGAGTCACCAAAAGAACTAGTCGTCCGAAACCAGATCTACCACACTGAGAAAAAGATATCACTCCGAAACTTTGGACACTATGTTATACAGTTAAGTTCATTAGCAAGAGGTAAATGACACCGTTTTTTTTCTTTCCAACCCATCCACTAAAAAACTCCTTTCATCCCTTTCCCAGTCTAACTTACGGGAACTACCACTTTTCAAAAGCCAAACAAAAACCAATTTCCCATTCGAATAGCCACAGAATGTTTTGATGCCAATGACCAGCCCATTACGAGAACGCACGAAGGAAAGAAAGAAACAGAAAATATGAAATCCAAAACAATGGCCTAGGGCGACCTACTTTTCCTGACGTCATTGCGCTTCAAAAGTAAAATCACCTGGAATGATGTCAGTGTGCTATCACTGAGATTCACGACGATACTTGTTTGGCGGGAAAATAATCCGGAGTCACCTAAACAAGCTTTCCATTGACTCTCTATTCGCAGAACGCAACCTCAGCAACCAATAGCATATTGGCCATTGCCAACGAACGATAGAACAAACAGCCGTTGTAGTTAGGTCATTCTTCTTGGTTAGCCCCTTAACGGTCGGGTAATTTTCAAGAAAACGGTCATAAAAGTGCCTATTTTTTATCCCTAAAAATTATATAAAAATATGTGGAAGAATATATATATTCATTTTTAATTTTTAATTTGCTTTTATTTTGAAATTTTAAACACTCCATCCCGGAAATATCGCGGGAGCGAGAAATAGAAGGCGAAACCTCAGCCCGTCATTTTCACAGGAGCGACAGGGAAGAGGTTAAATATTAAAGAGTAGTTAGGTTTGCTCCTTCGCAGTTTTGTTTTTATAATAATTGGGAATGAGAAAAAGAAAAACTCACTATGTATTAACTAGTAGCAACTCCTATTACGAACATTTCGATCTGTTAAATCAGTTTTTTTTCTTAAAATTCCAATTATTCGTAAAATCCTTGCTTTTGTCGTATTAATAAACTGTCATTGGGAAAAACTACTTAACGAACCCTGGTAGCAACGAGGAAGCAACTTTCCAAACTTCTTGACTTCCGAGTCACCGCACCCTTTAAAAATCTTTTCACACTGCCGTCTGTTAGTTTTTATTTCCAACAAAATATCTTGAAATTTATGATACATAACCTAAAACTCCAATGGGGTTTTAATTTTCAAATTTTAATGAAACATTTTGTGAGATGGGTAATTGCAAATACCCCATTCGAAAAAATATGCATTAGAAATTTGCAAGGGAAAATGAAATAGTATAAAATTATACATAAATGACAAAAATATTAGTGAAGTAATTACTAGAATAAGTACAGTGTAAAAATATTGGGTGAAGGATCCCTTCAGTAGCTTACTACATTAGAAACTTGTAAGGTAAAGGAATTAAGAATTTATTCTTAGATTTTGACTTTTTAGAAATAATGAGCAACTTCATATTCCAAAATTTGAAAATTTTAAACTAAAAAATGATTAGGAAACGATCATAAATAATGCCCCAATAAAAAAACAAATTATATAAAATTACTTAAAGGGTAGATCTTATAAAAGGCGGAATCAAGACCGTTGAGGACATTGACGTGTAACGAGTCGGCGATAATCACGAAAATGGAAAATATGCTCTCGTGATAAGAGGAAAATTCTGAGGGAAAAATGAAGTATTCATCAGTTCAAGCTTCGATGCTGAATTCCAATTTCTTAAAAAACCGTCAAGCTCTTGCACAATGATCAACGAGTATTTAAGAAAGGTTTATTAGTATTTTATTAGCAGTAGATCATCCCAGTTAGTTGCCGGAGGATTATTTTTTCAAGGAAAAAAGTGAAATTCATCTTGCTTCAAATACTTTATTTCCTTCCAAGGTTTAATTTATCTGCAATGATGCGATAGGAAGCTACTATATAAGAAAGCTGTTGTCAAAAGCAGCGAGTGTGTGGGGATGCTTTCCTGTAAAGTTGTGTCCATTTGAAAAACAAAAGCACTGTTGTTTTTGAAAATCATTTTCAAAGAGGAAGTACACTTAATTTTACGGGATAGCTTAATAGTAATTCCTATAGCGGTATACATATACGTATGCTGCCGTGCTAAGCACTAAGTCATACCTGCACTTTTTTGGTGAAATTGGGTTCTTGTCATCTGCTGGTTCTTCGTCACTTATTTTACCTAAATACAATGATTTGTGGTCGTATGTGAATCACAAACCCTCTTAAAAAATATCTGAAAAAGTGGTCTCTGAATCAAATACATGGAGGAGTAGAACTTTAATCGTCAATGTCTCCTTTTGGAGCTTAGCTGCAGATACATTTGTGCGTAGCACGGCAGTGTAAAAGGGAAGTATGTGAAAGTGTTCACAGAATGGAAGACAACTTATCTTTAATCTATGCGGAGGGAAAGTGATGTGTGCAAAATATGGATACATCAAGAAGTGGTAATTTAGCGCAGGAGGTTGCTCGGAGCATTCTACTCTATATTCAAATGAAGATTTACTAAATTCTACTCTAATTGGATATATTCGTAAAACTTCTTAAAACACTAATTCAGTCATATAATAAATTAAAGCAGGATTGCATTCAAAAGTTGCTCTCATGTGGTACTCTTTCGCTGAATTTTTAGAAAATGCTACTCAGTTACTAGCTGAGTTTGTGTGAAAATGCTACTCGATAACTACTTCAGTTGGAAACTGCTCTCAGTCACCAGCAGAAGAAAGAGGGAAGTAAGCCTAGCATTTTTAGCACCGAGTAGCATTTTTAGAAAATGGTTGTCGGTTACTAGCTGAGTTTGAAAATGCTAGTCGGTCACTAATTCAGTTGGAAAATGCTCTCGGTCACCAGCGGAAGAATAAGAGAAGTAAGAGTCTCCGGACTACATAACTAAAAAGTTTATGTCCAACATACTACTTCAATTCACTAATCTTACCTGTCTGTTCCTCTCGTCCGTGATGCGGGAAATTTGAATCTTTTTTCTGCCCATGATTGGTGGGTGGGATCAACAAATGATGAGAACTGTCGCAGTCGTATCTCTCGCTTTCTCCGCCTTCAAAGCCACATCAATCAATCATTGATCTGCAACGAAAGAAATAAACCATAAATCAGCACCTTAAAAAGTTTGCACAAAAGATCTAGTCTCTCCTCCCACGGAAGAAGGAATAAAATGTAGCAAAATTCCATCACATGTTTGTTCAAAAATAAATTAATAATTTAAATCACAAATTAACTATCTTATTTGAACATGGAGTTAGCCACGTTCAGCGTTATTATTACAGAGAGTCTTTACAGGGAAAGTTAGATTAAATATTCGTGAACATTTTTTGACATCAAGGTACGAAAAAAAAATGGTTATTTATGATTGAGAAACAGCTAGACACATCCGGTTTTGATATTTTAGAAAAATTATCACTCCAGTGTAGATACATAAATGTCTATAACTGCATATTAGCGATAGATTTGCTCATTAGAAAATAATTCTGATAAAAATCTTACTTTATTTCTTCAAAGTGCTTCAAAATGATAAAAAGAAGCATTCCATAAACTAAAAATTCCCTCTTTCAGAAACTATAGGCACATTTTATAAAGTTACTCAAATTTGTCTATGTATACCTATCACACAATCTAGATATCCACAAATGAATATCTTTATTAATTTAAAACACTTAATTCAAAATGTAAACGTTCAAGTCATAGACGAAGTGCAACTAACGTGTTACAAACAGAAACAGAAAGGATTATGAAATTAGCCACTTAAAAATCATAATATTAGTTACTTGAAAATATGATCCTTAAATGCTATGTAATCCCCGAACGAGAATCTGAGGATTCGTAATGAACTCAGGTAAATTCAACAATCATAAAGACAAATATTTTAAACTTTTCTTAATCTAAACAATAGTTGTTCTTGATTTTTGATCCTGCATTTGTTCTGATATTTATGCATACCTTTAATCAAAAACACTTATAAATATACAAGTGAGTTTATTATAAGTCTTAGTTAGAATTTATTTTATACTCTATTTTGGCTTTTCACTATTTTATTTGAAAATTTCAAGACTTAATTACTTAATTTTGCTTTAAAAAAATACTTATCCATAACTTACTTCCATGTAATTTTACATTTTATTTCACACCATTTTGCATGTTAATAATTTTAATTATTTTTTTATTAAATGGGTACAATATCTATATGGAAATGTATAGTTTATTTGGCTTAGAGGTATGGAGGTCAAACGAACAAAACTGCACTTTTACCACTCTTTCTGCAACAAACTGGATATACCAGTTTCTGTTCTTTACTTTTTTCACTCATTTTTTTTTTTTTTTTTTTTTTTTCAATTTTGTCTCCTTTCAACAATATTTTATCGATTAAAGGTTTCATATATTTTTACACCCGTCTTGTTATGTACAGTTCAAGATGGACGCAATTGAACAAATCCAACGTGGTAGGGCACACCATTTGCATGAATCAAAAAGTCACCAAGCGGAAGTGGTGGTAAAGCACCATGTTCCCTCTCTTGGACAAGGTTCCAACCCCGGCTAGGGCAAGGCTGTTATTGATGTATATTCCAACAATGGCTTAGAGGTTCGGAATCCACTTTAAGCTTCAGGCCCTCCATCGATTTTCGGGGTATTTTGTGATATGATCTGTCTAGCCAAATGTAAGTGCACACAAGGTGGTTCTTGGTTGTGTTACGACAAAAATACCAGAAATCTCAAAACTGCTATTTTCAGGCTTGCCACGTTCATCTTAGCATCTTTATGCCTGTTATATAATTGATAATTCCAGAAAATATAGAAGGAAACGTATGAGCTATCTATATAAATAAGATGGCATATTGGTGATTTTTAACTAACTTAAGATTATCAAATAATCAGAAAATAAAAATAAATTCTTATTTAATATTGAAAGCTCACAGTTAGTCAACACATCAAAGCATGTGACACGCACATGGACTGGCATATCAAAAAATTTATATATTAATATTTAAAGGGAAGCTTAGTTTATTTTTAAAGGGATAACCTAAACAAAGAATTCTTATAAAATTACCAATTTCTATAAAGCGTTCCGAAACGTAAAATTAAAATTTTGAATCTCATAATTCTATCACCATATATATATGTTTTGTTGAAGCGTTATTATAAAAGGAAAGCACAAACCATAAGCAAATGGAAGAAAAAATTTTAAAACATCGTGTTGCCATTTATTTACTTCTAGATTCAGAGTACGTTTTATGGGTGCTTTATTCTCTCCAAGCTACCCCCAACGACTTGCTGGTCAATGACTTTACCTTCCTGCGCATTCACAAAGGCATTTTCCGGACGAAGATTTGCCAAACTTCGCAAAGAAAAGGTCGTGAGAAGTTCTGAGGTACAAAAGTTGCACTGCCCACACCTGCACCCATCTGCTACCGGGGCAACAACAACCAACAGCAACGGAACTGCCGTAGGGGTCGCATCAAAAGGGTTGAACTTTTTTTTTTCCAGCTCTCACATAGATGGACATATTGTCCGCACTCAAAGAAAGTCTATCCCGACCCCCAGGGTGAAAAAATGAAGCTGTAAAAACTGTGAAGCACCCAAACAGGAATACTAACAAGGAAAGGGAGAAAAAAAGCCCAGATGAACCAAGTGAAGGAGAAAAAGGATTCTTTTGTTTGCCGGAGAACCTTTTGGTGGACGCAAAAAAAAAAAAAAAAAAAGAACTAAGGTCAACTGTTCCGCAGGCTTAGTTCTACTAAAGAGCTGAGACAAGCGAGATGTGGGAGGATAAATATTGGTTTTGATTCTCCCGAAGATCATGCTTGACTTCGGTTCGTAGCTTGGTGACAGTCCCCAAAGACACCATGAGCGCTAGTTCGGTTTTTAATCTTGTACGATAGTGGCATACGCATCAACTATTTTTTAAAGTTTATACTTGCTTTACCTCTTGCTGAAGCTTTGTCGGACTAAAAGTTGAAACTGCATTGTTTTGAGAAATGTGATATCCTTTTCAAAAATAATGCAAAACTGTTTTATTCCCTCAAATAACTTTGTTTCAAGATATCACGCATATAAGATTTTGCAATAATACGAGTAAAATTATAAAACATTATGAATACATCCTGAGTGTATTTCACTTTCTGAGCAAATGCGATGTAAATCTTAAAAACTCTTACTGTGTGAGAAGTTTATAAGAAAACATGTAGGCAATGAAAACGCGTTTTAAGTAAATGCAACTTAAACACACATTTGCTTCCAGTTCAAATAAAAATAAGTTACCACGAAAATGATCCTTGCTGATATGATTTTGAAAATATTATTCATTGCAGCGTGAAGTGTATACTTTATAAAAATGTGTAAGTCATAGAAATGAAATGCATTCTTGGAAGTTATAAAATCTCCTCGTCTTTATTTATAACCAAACTCCATAATATTATGTATTCTATAGTATGATGCACTTGTGAAGACAACTTTACGATCTCTACTCGCCCACGTAGAGGTGTAAGTGAAACAAACTTATGAAACGAAAGCGACAAGTGATCAAACATGACATTGACCATTTTCACACATTATCTCATTTTACAGAGGATACGGTGTTAAGATATAATTTCGTAAGCAATATTCTCCGTTTGGTCACGAATGTTGCCAAGCGCTTTTCCAGGTTTGATCTCATCATCATGCCACTGGGTATTTGGTTCTTTAAACACGATACTACAAATCCATAAGCATTACTTTAGTTAAAATTAATATTTTAGAATCATGAAATACAAAAATTAAACCTCAAACAGTTCAGTAGGAACGTAAATGTATATTTTCTTCATATTCGTACATTTATTCGGCTTTACATTTTTTCGATTATCTTAACGTTTAAAAGCAGTTTAAATTAAGCTGAGAAATCTTTACTTACTAAACAGAGACATAATAAAGACTAGTAGTTTAAACTGTCCCTGAGTTTTAAAAGTTGGATCCAAAAAAATTAAATTTTAATAATATATATATATTTGAAAAGGTTAGAAATTACATTCAGCATTTCGATAACACAAGGATGATTGATAACAAAAGAAGATCCATAAATGGCAGTTATCTTTAAAAAAATCAAAATCGCTAAGTCTATTGTGAGCTGCGCATAATATTGTTTTCAAAATAAAATGCCTTTAATTAGAAAAAGAAAATACTGCTGTTCAGTGATTAAAAAATCCACCTCGGCAGGTTTGGTTCTACAAATGTCGTCAATTTCATTAATGAATTAAAGAAGAGGGAGGTAGGAGTAAAAGGTTTCAACTACTTTAATTTTCAGTGAGTTACGAAACATTTAATTAATTAAATACAAAATATGCGGTTAATCATGAATAACTTTTTTACAGCAGAAATTAAGGATTAAACAACAATATTATTCAAATGATTTAATGTTTCAAAATGAGCAGGCTAAGCATCCCCGTTATCGCGAACGAAACGCAGCTGTCAAACGTGACAACTTGCTGATAAATAGCGTTAAAATGTCATCTTTTTAATCCAAGGCCGCTATTGTTGGACACTTTGAAGAGCGATCGCTCGAAATTGTGAGTAATCGCTTTTTTGGCGTCCGAATCAAGTTTCAATTCAGTAATTCTAATTTTCACTGAGGCGGAACATTAGGCCATTTCGTTCTCACAGGAGTTGATAAAATAAAATGGCGACATATTAGTGTCAAACATGGGAGAAATTGTATGATGTGCGATTGAATAATGTCGAGGATAAAAGCAAAAACATCTCATTTTTTCGCACATATTGCTGTTGAATAAACGCCGTTATGATTTCATATCGCATATTTTTTTAATAAGTACATTTTTTTCCTTTAATTTTTATAAAATCAAATTGCCATGAAAATTAGCCAAAAGAAAAAAGAGAGAGAGAGAATATATCTATTTAAATTATGCATTCACACAAATTTAAAAACTGAGTTATTAAAGTTCATGTTGAATATTTTGTAGCTTGAAATATTGCAGTTCTTGCACCAAACAGAAATATTTCCAATTTTTTCTTACAATATTTCTGATGGTTTTTAAAACATTTTATACATATGCAAAAGGTCTATGTGTCATTAAAAATTTTACATGTGCATTTAAAGCTGTTTCGACAATTTCAACACAACTAATACGATATATTTCGCACTCTAAAGTTAGTTCATATCTTGTTTTTATTTTAATTAATTATTTTTTTTTATACTGATAGAAAAAATACAAAAAAGCGTATAACTTGGAATAAAGACAAAATCATTTTTAAATTGATTGAAATATATGGCATAGTATACAAATAGTAAAATAGTTAAAATAAATATTATGGGCGATTTCAAAACAAAATAATTCTAGTCTCTCCGACAGAAATATTTACATATCTGTGTTTCTTTATTTCGCTTTCAACATGACTTTCTTATTGTTTCTTATTATTGTAAACAGTTCTACTTAAAAGGCATCAATTAATGTTTGGCTTCCCTTGTACTGCATACCAACATACCTGAAAACAGCCTTTGGAATAATCAAACCGTCAGTTGAATGAGATGTTACCTAACAGCTGTCAGCTTAGTATTTGTTGATTTTTCAAGTACTACTATTTTTGCGTGAACGTATTTTCAAAACTATCGTATTATGTATTATGTCGTTCATCTTGGTGTAGTACCAGTGGAGGTTCTCCCACCAAGTACCTACGGAGCAGTAATTTTTGCAATTTTTTTACTATCATTCTAAACTAATGCTGGAATTACTTTCGACGCTGCTCGTAAAAATATAGCAATCACAAATCAAGTACGAAAATGTCACAAAGTATCGGACGAGGTATTATTTTAAAGATGTTTTCACAGCTATAAAACAGGAAAACATGCTACGTAGATGCATCAGTGTATTAAAAGCTATGGTTAATTTTTTCCCTTTTCGTTTTCTTTCTTTCCTTTTTTAAATTTAATTATTTTTTAAACAAATTTTATTTATTTATTTATTAAACCTATTTGCAGATAATTTTCAAGATTTTAGGAAAGCATTCTTGGCGATTGCACGCTACGAGGGTTCTGATAACTTTGAAATAAAAACTACAGCTATCCAGCATGCAGTTTTTTTAAACAAAACATTAAATAACGTATAATGGAGATGTTAAAATAAGTAAATGTAATAAATAAAATTTGATAAACAAATAATACAATTTTATTAGAGCAAGTGATGATTATATATATATGTAATAATTTTTATTAGCAATTTTTATGATCCATCTTCAAGTAAATTTAATCTTTTTTTTTCGTAATATTAATGCATGTTGAATGCTATAGTTAAGAAAACTACATTCCATGAATTCCATGAATAGCATTTGATATTGGTAAGTTAATATTTTGGTTTGATAAGTTAACATTTCTTTTTTTGCTGTAAGAAAGCAACAACTAAATCTATTTTCCTTAAATATGGGAAGAATTCAACCAAATCAAGACAGAATGAATTCATTTTTCTGAATGCGAAAACAAGGTAAAGAAAGCCATTTACACAAACGCAGCTTATAAAAAACGCAACAACTGGACCAAAACAACAATGAAGCTTGTCTATTCATAAAATGCGAAAATGGCCTTATACTTACCTCGAGCAAAAGAAAAGTAATCCACACGAAAAAAGATGCGCGGATTCCCGGGGAGTTATTGTAGTGAGACATTGGGAAAATATATCAGTTATGGAAAAGGTGATACTGAGAAAAAATAATAGTAGAGTCTTCCGTACACAGTTTGGCAGCACAGAGAAGAACATTTCCGAATATGCTTCTGAATACGAAGTTGTATAACATTCCCTTCATTCTGCTTATAGCGCGATACAAAGTTAAACTTCTATTTTCATTAATCGCAGTAAGTGAATCAGCGATTGCGTATTTTTGTTAACGATATTAATTAGTCACGCTGTCAATCAAATTATTTTTAAAAATGCACGTCATCTGATAAAAGTGAGGGAAATAACCTTGAGTGCGATTGTTTTGGAAGTCGATGCTTATATACACTAATTCATTTATTTTTCATAAATTGTACCTGTTGTTTGAATGTTTGCATTTTTGCATAAATGTATCGCGGGGAAATATATAGTTGATTGCATAAATTGAAAAAATATTTTATGTTTATATGGTTCAAAATTTTTAACATTTTAGTTACGTCGCAGCAGGGGAAAAATATTTCGTCGCTTCGTTACGATAGTTTGCTTTTATTTGATAGCGTTTGTTTCGTAACAGTAGCTTATCTGACCACCGAGTCGCATGCATCATAACACGTGAGCTGCATCTGGTGTTTAGTTTCGGAATAGCGTTTAATGTCAAGGGTATATAAAGTTTTTATTTAAAATAGCTCCTTTAAATCACCTGTAACAATATTCTTGATACAAAGAAAAAAAAGACCATACGAATATACGTTTAGAATTATTTACTTGTTGAACAATAAATTGACGGTTTTTAAGTGAGGTTGTACATTTTGACTGGAAAATAAAAATAAAATGCATAAATAAAAGTTCGTTTGTTTAAAATGCTGCTTATTACTTATTATTAATAAGTTTATACAGCTTTAAATGTATTTTCAAAAATGTAACTTTTTCTAATACGCAATTATTTTCGGAATCGCCTTTTCCGTCACCGATGCGAAAATTTTCTTTTCAAATCGTTGCTTAAAAATATCTATTAATATATTATTGATACAAAAACTATCGACAGTATAAAGTACATGACTTAAAAATTATTGAGTTTGTGGTTTTTAAGTGCGGCTATTTATTTCTATACGAAAACTATTTAAAAAAAGGAAACTCCGTATTAGAATGTTAAATAACATTTTCTTGTTTAAAATGTTTTTTTTTTGTATTAATTTTTAATTTTAAGTTTACGCCGATTTCGGAGTTACTTTAAAAATTCATGTATAACTTGGTTTTCATTACTTATTTTATTTTTGTCTACATTACAATGAATACTAGATTATTTTATTACAATTGTAGAAAAGTTGTTTTCTGCACTTTCGAATTCATAAAATTATAGCTAGCGTAGGAAAAAATATTTCGTCTTGTTGATGTGCAACTCGATACAATAATTTTTTTTCATTTACTAATATTTTGTTAATTCATTGCAGATTATTGCCACATAATATATACAATCAAAATTAAGTAAAAGATCTTTAAAAGATGCTCCAAAATTTCTGGGCAATTATTTTTAAAATTTGAATTGGATTTAACAATTCAATTAACTTTCAATTTAACTCCTATTTTGTCACGGGAAGACTGCATAATTTTTGATAAACATTCTATTATAGTGTCGTCTAGAAAAGCACTAAAATCGTCTGATTTTTTTTTTCAGAACCCATCTTTTAGTCCTGGTATCCCGATAAAAGTAAAATTGTATCCATGTGACAAAATGTTAAAACAATAAAAGGGAAAATATTGTATTAGCTAAACATTAGAATAACGTTTTGGGGAAATTTTCTGTAAAAATTAAAGTTTTCGAGAAGCAAAACTAAATTTACATTTCCTTCTGCATTCAGTTTTGAAACAAGAAATAAACGACAAAGCGTTTAAAAGGCAACGTTCTCGAGAGGTTTAAATTTACATCAGTGATGCGCAGCTTCATCTTTTTTTTTTTTTTGTTTGACAGTTTAGTGACCGAATTAACAAATCCAAAAAGATTAACACGAAATTACATGGCGAAGAGAAATAAATGTATCTACATTTTCTTCCATTTCAGTGTCTTATTGCTTTTGTAATTGCAGACAGATTAAAAGTATCGAAAATTAGTGAGAAATAATAAGTTATGGAAAGATATGGCAAGAAGTCCATTTTGAAAAAGTACCATAAATGATGTGCCGACACGCTTTTTTTGGATTTCGAAATTAGAAAAAGTAGCCGGGGAAATATTTTTGCTGCGTACTTTTATCAATTTTCATTGATAGTCCCGCAATAAATAGATATTGCCCATGGAAGCCCAAAATAATACATCGATTCATTGAGAAGTCGGAAAAAGCGATTTTCAACAACCCATACGCCCATAGCTGAATTTCATAGCAGCCCGGAATCTCAAAATCACCGACAGTTAGTATTTGAAACTTCCTGCCCCTGTACTTATTACAGTGGTTAAAAAAGACGAAAAAATAATCTCTTCTCCCCCAAAAGCACTCTCCACTAAATACAAGAGTAATGCTAGGGCCCACAAGGCTAGGACGTAATCATAAACTAAGCAAAAAGCCCTGACCATTTCGGCTTACGCTGCAAACAACTTCCAGCCCGATCAATTCTCCAAAGCAGTTAAGAGCAAAATTACAAATTCTGGAGAGTATATAAAAAAGCGAGCTGCTACGGCAGAAGAAACATTCCAAACTACTTTCCAATAGTTGTCAAAAAACCTGCACGGGAAATTGAATGATTTTTATGATATTTCCTTCCAGCCTCTGGCCGCTATCAGGCAGGCGTTTTATTGCCCATTTACATGTCATACTCAAGAGATCGGGGGCTAGGGCAATGGAGAAAAAGAAAATCATTTCGCGATCAAAGTTCGAGCAAAGCTCTATTACGTCGGTTGGGTTCAATTTCTTATAAGCTGAGGAGAATGAGCGACTTTAATGCTTGTGGCCATGCTCCGGATTTCTTTGGCCCCACAGTTTGTTTTAATTTTAGAAAAATTCTCCCACTTCGGACTTCTTTCACTTTCTTCCTAGTCTCGGAAAAATTAATGCCCGAAAGAAAGATCCCTCTTTCTGCTGTTCACAAAGAATCTATTATGAGAAACAATACTCAAACCGCGTCCTATCACGACTTGTCCATTAAATGGAGATTTCTGTTCCTTTCAGATAAACACATTTTGAATATATTATAGTAGAATTTTAGTCTTTATCAGTTAAAGAAATGTAATACAAATTTGGCCATCAAGTATATGGACAAAAATATGGTTCATACTCTCTAAATAATTCTCAGCGGCTGGCACATTTGAAATGCAATTCAAAGGAAGTTTTTATTGAAATAATATCTTTAATTTATTTGTACAATGCTATCCGAAATGTCCCATGCTTCATGAGTAAGAAGAAAGAAATTGAGAAATTAATTAAATGGATAACATTCATACATGTTCAAACTAGCATCCATGTAACTGGCGTACGCAATTATATAGAATATGTGGCTTGTAAATCGAAAGCGCAAAAAATAAATAAATAAATAAACTAATTAAATAAAAAAGTTTTCATAATGAATAAAACAGACTATATTTTCAATAAAATAAAAGCATTTCTTTTTTTTTTTGTTAATGGAATACGTTAGGAAAGAATCGCAAAATTATAATAATAATAATTATCAATACAATAACAACTTGAAAAAAATTACAGCTTGTAGTCTAAAAACGCTGACATTAAAAAAAAAAAACAAAGAAAAAAAACCATGTAATATAAATGTGAATAAAAGATTAGTTTGAATGTGGAAAAACCTCAAAGCCAATGACACAGAATACAAAATGAAATACAGTAGAACCTCAATCCGTCATTCCCGAAAATGTCGTTTTCCCGTATGTATCGTCCTGTTTTAGCGGTTTAACGGTATTGTTTTGCTTTATACTACCCCCAAAATATAACAAAGGTATAGTTAAAATGCAAAGTAAAGTATAACTAAAAACACCTGCTTTTCATAGTAAGGTTATTATTATTTTTTTTTTTATCAGAAGAAAATGATGCTAAGGCTTGGGGAGTTCTAGGAAGAGAATGAGAAAAATAAAAACCATTTACAGCAAGTGTTGTAATTTATACAACTGAATGTCGAATAAAATAACGTAGATTAGGGCTATGTGCATTTCGAAACACAGAGTACAACTAAGGCTTGGCAACAAATAAAGAGCAGAGTTTCAGCAACAAAAGCGGTGACTACTCCTTATTAAAAATCCGTCCACACCCATATTTTTCTGTCCATTGCATTGAAAAATGGCGTTTTAGATACCTAGACCTCTAACGCTTGTTCCCGCTGACTAATCACCAAATGCGATCCCGCGAGCCTTTGTTTTTTTCCCGTTAAAGCAAACGGTTGAAAAACCGCGCGATTAAAATGGGTCATCTTGCTTCAGGTTGATTTCCCGCGGGGACGACAAATTATACTAAATGACGATATTCCCGGTTTCTCAAATCGAAAGTAAAAGTCTCCCATGAAAGGGAGAAACTTTTTAATCCCAATAAGCATGGACAAAAAGGGGAAGACAGAAGGACTGTAATCTTTGGAAGCCTTTTTTCCAGTTTCCGTTGTTCAATTGGTGCAAGGTAGCTACTGAAGAGTTTGAACGCGGTTTTCAGTGTCAACGAACTTTCTCAGAAGGCCTTTCCTTGTTTCCTTTCACACATAAAACACAATTTTACCTTCCTTTAATTTTTTCGTCCTTTTAGATCCGCAGCAACGCTTTTCAAGCTTCTTGGCATTCGAGCTTCAACTTACTTTTCATGTCACATGTTAATAGTTGTCGAATTTTTTCCATACAGCTTCTCTGACAGACATGGATCCATTTACCTCATTTACATAAACTGAACCACTCTTTCCTTTTCTTGCTCGGATAGATATTTTTAATGTAGTTAGGACTATTTGTCACTTTTACAAAAAAAGAATGAATACTGTTTACTTCTTTTAGGAATTGACCCTTATTAACCTTTAACTGAGATAGATCTATTTACTTCTTTTACGGAAATGGATCCATTTACGGCTTTTACAGAGAGGGATCCATTTATGTAAGGCCCAGACATTGCTCTAGTTTTTTGGATTTATATTCATGACGTTGATTTTTTTTTTTTTTTTTGCAGAAAATGGTAATATTCATAATTTTTTTCTTAAAAAAAAAAAAAAAAAAAAAAAAATCCATGCTTTTACAGATATGGATTTGTTTATTTATTTTTTATATGGGAAGTTATACATTGATTTACTTGTACAAATTAAAATGAATTTCCTCAAGGCAGTAATTATAATATCTAATTAGGCGATATCGTCTTTGTTGTGATAAATGATGCATAGCTGATATTGAAACACCAAAGATTGATTGCGCAGAGACAGAAAGGGTAAAAAAGTAATGTCACTATCTCTCAACAGAGCGAAGGAAACTAACTAGGTTCAGATACGCTTAAATGAAAAAAGTAAGACAGTGAGTCTTACTATTATGGAAAGCTTTATATAAATGACATTAAATATTAAAACAACAAACACAAATGATAGATCCAACTAAATCAATTAAAACCAAGATAAGATTTTAATTGATTCCGTTATGATAATTTGGATAACGGAAGTTCTTTTAAGATTTTTGTGATCTAATTTTTTATACAGCACGTGACCCCATTGTAATCAATGTATACATAAGGCATATAATCAAACTTGCAACATTTTTTTTAATTATTACTCAGTCAACAATATATATTTCTAGTGAAGATATTTTAGAGAAATTGAATCGCAATTAGCAAAAATATTACTGGAGTTAATGTAATTTTTTTAGTTCGAGGTGAACTAGGGGAGACAAAAGAGTAATGAGGTGAAACTTTTAATATATTCAATATTTATGTAAAAAAATGTGTATACTAAAAGTATTTTTTTTACAAAATCAAAGTATAAGCTACTTTGATTTTGTAAAAAATACGAAGAATATATACTTAATACGAAGTAATTAATAGAAAATGTTGAATATTTTTTCGAGAAAACTAATCACTTTTCTTGAAAGTCAATGTTGGAAATCACTTTTGTACCATTATCCTCCATATGCGGGTCTAATGGGACTTGATGCAGGGCTAATGGGACAAATGCAGGAAATTAAAATGAATTATGTAATGTATAAAACTTAGCTACATACAATAACTTATTTATGAAATAACCATTTCAATGACTTTTTTTCTTTGAACTATTTGTATGTTGAGAGATTTCATTTAAGGTCAATTAAAGAAAAATTAAATTTCTTGATTGTAGATGATGATTGATTTTTAGTGGTGGCAATTTTGCCAAAATGTATCTTCATTTGCAATTGAATTGCCGATTCAATAATGAAAGCTTCACATTGTATTTTGATTTCTTCTATATGGTGGCATAAGTTGGATTTTGAGGTAAAGTACATCTTAGCAGCGACTTTCACACATACTGCCGAGCTAAGCACAAATGTGTTATCTGCTTCTGAGCTTAAAATGAGAGATTGACGATTAAAGTTTTTAACCCCCATGTACTTGATTCAGATACCTAGTTTTCAGAATTTTTTTAAAAAATCTCCTATTTATACGTAACCACAAAACATTGTATTTAGGCAAAATAAGTGACAAAAAACCGCTTAGTAGCAATAACTCAATTTCGCCAAAAAAAAATGCAAATACAACTGTTGTGCATAGCACGGCAGCATAATGCGCCTTTTATTATACATTTTATAATGAGTGCTTTTTATATCCTGTTCTGTTACATGGATATTATTTGTTTTCAATGGTTTATTTCAAAATATCATAAAACATTAAATGTTCAGAAGAGCTACTAAAAACACTTAATACTCTAATTTGAAAATAAGGGTTATTTTTATTTTTAAAGAAAGTTTGTTTTATGTTAATTTTATTAGTTAAAATTTAATCAAAAATCGCGATATATCTTCCAAAAATAAAACAAAATGCTGGAAACAATTTTCGACCATACAAGAAAAATCTTCTTCTTCTTCTTTCTTATCCCTCCCGATCTGAATCAGATCAGGTCCATGAGTCCTTCCGCCTTCAATCTATCCAGAACCATACTAGGGTTATGCAATAGGTCCTCCCGAGCAAAAGAAAAATCTAAAGCACTTATTTAAATAAAAAAAAATTACTAGTTACATCTTATTTAGCTGTCCAATTAGCACCCACTAACAGTCCCACAGTCGAGTGAGCTTGCGTACATGGGTGGTTTACGCGAGAGGGAAAGCCTTTCGAAAATAAGTTGAATATATTAATAATAACTGCAAGTAGTCAAAATAGCTGAAAAAAATGTATGCTTAAAAATTATCCTGCAGTACTCATCACAATGAAAATCAGAAGAACAGTAATTAAAATTCAAGCCCTTACATTTGGAAAGCAAACAACAAAAACGAAGTTACATTTTTAGAGAAAGAAGTTATGAATTCAAGTAGACACTGTGCTGTTGTGTCTGTACAACTCCCTAAAATCCCGGTGCACTAACACCTCCCCTTCGCCCCAAAAATTCGAAGTGCGCAATTTCTGCGCAGTTCACTGAAAGTCTGTTAATAATAATAGTGACCGAACTCCTTCCAAGAAGTGAAAAAAATCAAAAGGCAAATACGTATAACTTCCTTAAAACTTCTTAAGTAAAACATCATATAATTTTACTTAAATACTGCAGTTTTAAAGTCAACTCATCTTGAACAATCCCCTCCTACCCAGTAGAAACCACTAATTTAAAAAGACAGAAAGGAAAAAATAGTTCCTTTTCAATCAAACTGAACCAGCTAATGTATATTAAAAAATAAATCACTCTTAGCTACGTATTCGTTTTCCGACAAGTAATAAGAAAGTAGCAGTAGAAAGCCTTTGTCAGTACAAACAAAACTATTTTCAAAGAAACTATTCAGTTATCCTCGGAAAAATGAAATAGACCGCGTCATTATCTCCTAAGGGCTGAAAAAAAGAAACTTTTACCCTACATTGGTCCTAAAAGACCCCTTTGTCCAGTCAAATGATCCTCCCCTTCTAAAATGAGACTTCAAAATTGATAGTTTCAGGGGCGACAGTTAGAAAAAAAATACAGCCGTTGTCTTCAAGACC
This sequence comes from Octonoba sinensis, assembly GCA_038502835.1. NCBI lineage: Eukaryota > Metazoa > Arthropoda > Arachnida > Araneae > Uloboridae > Octonoba > Octonoba sinensis. The sequence continues at coordinate 114,931,754 of CM076598.1, read as the reverse complement.
ACCTGGGAGAGAGAGCTGCCGAAGAAGAAAAAAGTGCAACTTCCAGAGATTTTCAGCCATCATCAAGTTTCAATGAAAGGGTTTCCCTGCGATAGGAGCATCGCTAGCCTGTGGCAAACTTGTTTGGGGTTCTCAAAAAAAAAAAAAAAAAAGGTTTGTTAAACTGCTGCATTGTGTTATGTCCTAGTTAGGAATGAAATCTTGTTCATCAAAGTAAATATGTACAGTTCTGAACGGTGAAAATGAAAGCATTAATTTCAGCTAGAAGGCTGCGTGGAATTCAAGTACTAGTATGCAAAACCTTTTTATAAAAGGAAGAGTTTTTTGAGGGATTGAAAATCGTCCTAAAACAGTTTCAACTTTTGCTAATAGTTAATCAGTTTTTTAATGTCTTATCAATTAACAAACTGACTAATGAAAATTATGTCCCACCTTGCTCGTTTTTTTCAAGTCATCATACTGTCAGATGAGAAGAAACATACAAAGAATATTTTTATTTTGAAAATCAGAAAAATTCTAATTTTTTATCAATACAAATAACATTAGCTTAATTTTTGAAGAATATTGATCTATTTATACTAAAAAAAAAAGACAAATGAAGAAAGAAAGAAAAAGAAAGTGGATTTTAGAGCACATTAATTCTTGAAACACGTTTACTTGTTAGTTACGTTTTATTTCTTACTGGTGATGACCTTTATCCCCATCCCTACCTTTTTTTGCTCTAAATGTTTTATCTCATGTTTTCACAATTCCTTTTGATTAAGAGCATGAAAAAATAAGCACAAAGTCAGAAATATAATTGCTTCAAAAGAACGGAAGTAAGAATTTTTAACTTTCAATAAATATGCTTAACTTTTAATAAATATACAACTTTAAAATTTGATAAAATATCGTTTTAATGCAACAAGTAACAAGCTGATTGATACAGCCGGACACTATTTTTAGAAATTCCAGAGCTAGAAAATGAAAATTTTGCTTTCATGCGGCTCTCGCTTCGATTCCAAATTCGATATCAAGATAATTACTTACGCACGTACATTCGACGATCATATCTTACAATCACTTGAAATTTTCTGAAACCACCCTCGACAATCTACATGCTCCTGAAGATGAAACTAATCGGAATTCTGCTATCGACGGAAAAATTGCTTTTTTTTTTCGGGGGGGGGGGGGGGGGGGCTTTTTGCGAAATGTAAGCAAATAATGTAATTCATCTCAGTTCGGTTAATAATTTCGAATATATTTATTTTGTCTTCGTACTTTTGTGATCAGTAAAATTTGAAAGTGAACCGGACTTATCATGCAAGTACTCACAACTAAATTTTTACAAAAGAAGAAACTTAAATTAGCTTTTTTTTTGTCCTCTAATATTTTCTTTTAACTTTTGAAAAGCTTCGTTTCAGTCCTTTATAAAGTCTTGAACGCTTATTTTGGTATTTATATAAACAAAGACATGACTATGCTTCCCTCAAAGCACTGAATATAATGAGATGTTTTAACTTGATTCATTGAGTGTTGACATCATTCTCAGCAGGTTAACAGCTTTCAAAAATCCAGCAGTTTTTCACCCTTCACACTTCGTACCAAATTCATGGTTGCAGAAGCAGGATCTCGGCAATTCCCAATTATGAGCTGGTGTGGGGTAGCAGCGAGGGTCAATGGGATCAATTCATTTTACTCTCATTATCTAAACGCCACTGAAGCGTGGAATCCAAACAATGATTACGATCCACAACTAGTTCACCTATATATAGAACAACCCATATAAATTAAAAAAGAAAAAGAAACGGAATACCAAACAAAGTAAAGATCCTGTAATCCCTCGCGATTAGTTCGAAAACCACCAAGTCGATCATTACCATTCTTCGGCTAGAAATGGGGAGGGGGAAGCTAGTAATGATCATGTCCGAGCTATTGTTTTAAGTCCTTTCTCGTTAGAGAAGGGATGGTTTCGAAGAAAGACTTGCCGTCTTAAATGTGGGTCAGTCTCCGGCAGAGTTTAATCCCTGCTGCTCTAGCAAGTTGTAAAATATAAGTTGTTGCTTCTCAAGACGAACCTGAATTCGAGTTATATGAAAGAAATCAAGGTCGAGAAAGGCTTTTTTTTAATTTTCTTTCGTGACAAACAGGTTAGACCCAACCCTCGCTTTATCGAAGTCTTTTTCTTTTTTTCGTTTTCAACCATGTTTTTGGCCTTTTATTTCTCGTGTCCCACTGCACTGGACAGGTAAGGAGGCGTGTTACAACTTTTACACTAAACTTAAAAAGGGGGCAAAGAAAAAAAATGTAATCAATTATAACACTTGGCACACATACCGCGCGAAAGTGTGCCAGGGCGAAAAGATTTTAAGTCATTCCTTTTTCCCGTCTGAAAAATGCTACTTTCTTTGTATCTTAGTCCGCTTTGACAAAAATTCCCGATGACTAAAAGAGCTTAAAACTCTACCCAAAAACATTAACATTTGAGACTAAATAAGATATTCAGGAATGAAATGGTCAATGGCGTGATAAGCACAGGAACATACCACTCATGTGTGGCAACAGCATCATAACTAGAAGAATTATGATTTGGTTCAATACTATACGGATATCAGCAATCATGATTGCAATTATCCTGCACCATTAACACAAAATAAGAGTTATGAAGCTGTTGTAGCAAATGAGCGATTTGTTACAAACAATACGGAAATTATTTCTGTTTTTTTGTAGGAGTTAAAAATATTCTATTTTAAGTAAGTAAGGAAATAGGAACATATATAGAAAATTAAGTTATAGATTTTTGAAATATTCGGCAAATTTTTATTAGAAAATGAAGTGCAATTTTTCGAACAGTATAACGAAATTTTCCTACCGGTAATGATATAAAAATATGATTTTTATTTTGGAATGTAAAATTATTATTATATTATTTGAAGCACTACAACGATCTTTGATTCTTGGTGAATTGAACAAGATGGAATTGAAAATATTCCACATTGAACAAGGTGGATGGATCTGCTCTATATTTACGAATGGGATGGTTTATTGCCTTTTTGTAGGATTCGTAGAAGAAACAGCCCCACTTTTTGCGTCTCGTATACATGGAAAGCTCAAATAGATAGCTTAATGAAAGATTGTGTCACAACAGCCTAACGCAAGGATTCGATCCCGGGACCTTATGATGTTGAGCCAAGTGCGGTCAATATTGTCCACGAGTACAAAAAATTGCAAATAGAAACCCGGAAATAGAAAACCGAAAGCAGAAATGTCTATTTATAAGTAACATGATGATATGTGTAAAAACGAAGATGCCATGATTTGGCTTAGTATGTGACTCAAATATATTGAGCCAAGTCATGGCACTTTCCTTTCATTAATACTATGCACTGGATAAGATAAAGATAAATATAAAAGTAAGTTTCCCAGCATTTCTATTGAAGAGATCCTCGAAATATTTTCTACTTCAACATGAGCCTTTTCTTTTTTTTTTTTTTTTGCAGAATGCATGAAGAGAGAAAACAAGATAGCATTCTTACGACGCTTAGCTTAATTGGCTCGCTATGAGACAAAGCATGCAAAGATCGCAAACGGCACATATGAGGCATATGAAACTATTCCTAGGTAATGGTGTTATCCTCGCTGAAAATATTAATGAATTGCCTTATTTGGAGATGTTATTGAAAAATACCTATGTTCCAAGTATGTGACATTTTTGGTACGTTTTGCTAATAACTGAAATAATTTTGCTGAAAATAACGGATATAAATAATAGAAATCGTGAGAGCTCTGCTATTTAACTATATAAAAATTAAGAAAAACAATGTTTATCTTTGTTCAGAAAAGAAAAAAATAAATTATAAAATAAACGTTATTAACGTACAAAATTTGAAAGATATCATATACACATGTTTCACGGTTACAAGGAACACCATTTATATACAGAAACGGTTTTGTGCATCAGACTCTAAATAGCAGTCCTATTAAAGCTCGTTAGTAAATTGAAATTTTATTCTTTATTGTGTGAGATAATACTTTATATGAAATTTGAAGTTATTATGAACTATGAAGAAATTTATATGGACGAAGGGTAGTGAGAACATTCATACTATATGAGTATTTTCTTCAGTTTATTGTATGGAACTTCTGATGTTTCGTATTTTACATTATACCTAAGATTGAGAGCATGAAAAACATATTTACAGACATTTAACCTATGCTTTACGCCTGATGCTGAAATATTTAGAAACGCAGTTATGATCGAAATTTAAGGGAAAAAATTATATAAATAAATAAAGTAAAAATGAAATTAAACTACACAAATAAAATAAAGTAAATACACATATAAACTAAAAATAATAAAATGGAGAAAAGTATTTTTTCCATAAACTTTCTTGTATATTTAAGTTTTATGGATTCGTGAGAGGAAAAAAAGCGTTAAAAGTTCAAACGGGTTTTTTTTTTTTGAATTTTTTTTTTTTCAAAAGTTCAATTGATGCAATGGACTAAAATTTTATGATGATCTAGCCGCAATGTTTTGCTTGAATAATGAAATATTTCATTAGGCATTGCTTTAATAAGTTCGTTACATTAAATATTCTAAGCAAAGCTTAAAAATAGGTATGAAAACTAATTTTGGTTCTTTATGTCGATTTTTCTACTCTTCTTTAATCTGCCGTATTATTAAACAAATCCCTTTGAGGGAAAGATTAAAAATAGTAACTTCTAAAAGCATTAAAATATCCCAAAATCTCTCAAATTATCCTTTTTCCCGAAGATTTTCCTATTTTATGGAAACTAGAAGCATCATTTGTTTTGAGTAATTTTAGTTACGGGATTCTTTGACAAGGCATCGACTAGTTACGATAATCAAGAACATAAATTTATTGAAAATACAGAAGGCTTCAAATTTGCGCTTAGACAAATGAAACTCTAGTGTTGCCATACGTTATATCTCCAATCAATAATACAGTTCCCATCTCATTCTTTTAAGAGCTGCGTATGCACTGCTCTTAATCTAGCACTTTTCAAAATAAAATTGTACGAATATAGTATGATTGACGAAGACTGACTCCATAAAAAATATTTTTAATATCTTATATTAACATTTATTTGTGTAGCGATTTTTCAAGAGATTGTATTTTTTAACGGATATTTCTGCTCTACTTTCCGAGCCAATTATAAAAGAGAATGAAATTTGATTTGCTTATACTACGTGCAATGTTATTTACTGGCTCATACGTTGTAGCAACAATGTTGTAATTTGGTTGATGAGTATAATAAAACGTTAATATTTTATATAGGAACCGGTTTTAACTTTGACTTCAGAATTTATAGTTAACTTAAACAAAGCAACTTGCACTTAATAATAATAATAATTTAACTTTGTGCAAGTAAACAGTAATAGAAATATAAATGTTCATTTGTGCTTTAAATTAACGTGAAATTATATTTCCAACTTACACTGTTAGAAATTTTATCATGAAATTACGGTTAAATGACCGGCAGCAGCCTGTCCATGTAATTCACCGTTAAATTTACGGTTTGGAACATTTTTCTATCTTCACGGGATCTATCCATTTCCAATCAACTTTGTTAAAAAGCCGTAAATACAAAAGTTTACGGTTTTATAACCGTTTAAAAATGGTTTCAAAACAAAATTTTTACCGTTTTCGATCCATTTCGAGGCGTAGAATCTTCGAGGCGTGGAAACCGTAAACGAAGCTTGCTGGAATCGGTCTGCAGGAACACCAACCTAGCTCGCTAGACATTCGGCCATCTAAACCACGGGAAGCGGCCGTTTATTTATCAATAAATCTTCTTTCCCAACAGGCAAACTGAGTTAAAATTGAGATTTCATATTTTGATTGGATCTATCATTTTGAGTCTAAATTTACTGTATATTGACGAAAATCATTTTATTTGCTGCAAAAATTAAAATACAAACAAGCTTCAACAGCTCAAATGATGGGTTCGCTCATTCGCAAAAGTTTGGGAATCCGATTCTCCAATTTTTGATTTACGTGTGTATGTGTTTCTATTTAGTAACTACTGCTTTAGCCACTTTTTTTTTTCCTTCTTTTTTTATATACACATGCAGATTTTAACTGATAAATCGGTATTCCTATTTTAAAACAACGTACGACCAGCAAGGTTTCGCAACCAAGATGGACACTGATTCTTATTGAGCACTTGAAAATTACGGTTAGTTAAACGTTCTTTAGGATAAACAGAGAATAAACGATTTTTTTCGCAATCAGCGGTTTGAGTACCATCTTTTTAATGGTTATTCAACTGTTGTAATTTAATATGGTAAAATAACAATCAAATAAATGGTTATTTTACTATTTTCTTACGGAAATTTTTAACAGTGTATACGTGATGGTTTTTAAAAGTTAGGCTTTTTTTAGACCAGGTTATTAATCAACTATGTAAGGCTATGAAATTTGATTTGCTTATGTTATATTTAATGCTATTATTTGTTTGATATGCGTAATAATATGTCCTTAAAAGCTAAAAAAAAAAAAAAAAAAGAGAAATCATTAAAAAGAAGGTGCTATTCTGTAACTTTGTGTGCTATTTATTGCGCTGATGTGTGAGCAATAGAAAACATTTTTTATGCTTACAAAAAAACCCAACAATGTAATAGAATATAAAAGATTTTGTTCAGAAAATTAAAATCTTTTTTTAAAAATAAAGGTAAGATTTTATAAAAAATGATATGTTACTATAAGGAGGTACACTTTTCAAAAGGAGGGCTTTCACTTATAACGCATGCATACACACATGTGTAAGTGTATATACAATTTTAGTGCCTCATATGGAGGGTTTTGACCCCTTTGTCCTCTTCCCAGTGGCAACATCAAACAGCACTACTTAGTTTTTTTTTTATACCTCGCATGAAATTTGATGCACAACATCAGCGTCAGACTGAACAACTGTCCATGACATTAGCTGTCGAGTTGCATATTCAACGCATTCTGGATTAAGTCGTTAAGTAATCGCTTCAGGATTTACGTCATTTTTATGTCAGCAACAAGTCAATCCATTGAAGTTCTCCAGATTGGAAGTTTCGCTGGTACGAAAGGACACATTCGAAGCAACTTAACGGTCTGGTCCAGAATGAAAGTGTACATTTTCAGTGATTGAATACATTTTGCTCTGAAGGCAGAAGACAGTGTCATGGACGTCCCACTTTTGTCTCAACATATGGTCAGTCTGCTCATTAGGGAATTCTCCAGTGAGCTGAAGCATCCTTTCTTTGGCGTCAGCCGTGGGTGCTAACGGCGGGTAACGGAAGAGCAGGCAGCGAGTGAACTTTCCGTTCCATTTCCTCAAATCAGCTGATGCTGTCTCTACGGAGGGTCACCGGCCACTAGAGGTCAGAGACACCAGTAATGGTAGTGGCCTCGATCCCTCAGAAACCGGGTTAGGGTCCGCAACCTTCTCTCTCAGTTTGAAACTGCATGTGGGACATCGCGGAGGAACGAAAGGGATGTGAATAACCTCGTCGGATGGCCACTCGCACTCTCCAGAGAAGAGCCCGTTACTGGGCCAAAGACGGGTTCGAAACATCGGGGTTCAAAGGACCGAAGTCTGCTGCCCAGACCTCCTGACATAGTGACGCGAGTTCCGCCCAGGGCCTCACTATAACATTTTACAACTCTCCCCTTTTTGTCAGAAAAGTGAATTATAACGATATTTTCAAGTAATAGTGCAAATGAATGTCGACATGGAAGCGGGCTTTGAAAGCATCCAGCTGCCAAATCAGACAGAAAAAGTACGATCCTTGATTAGTCAAAGAATGATAGAATTTCGCTCGCAGACAAAAAATAAACAGCCCTTGTTGAAAAACAACGTATCGACGTAAAATTTCGAAATGACCACTGCATACACTTGTTTCAAAGTTGCAATGAGCAGTTTCTTTAGAGCTTGGAAATTGAGTTAGGTGAAAAACTAGCAAATTCAGAGTACATCATTTTCATAAAAAAATGCCCCCCTCCCTCCCCTTCTCGTTTACTTTATCATTAATGCCAGTGACCGAGTTGGTATTTTACGTCCGAATAAAGAGTGACTTGTGATGAATTTCAGATGTGATAGCACTTTTTAATTGCATTAGGAAAAAAATTAAAATGTAATAATAGCAAGTTGTGTATTTTCTTACTGTCAAAGACCACTTAACAATGATTTTCGTCTGGTAGAGTACATACTATTTTCTTCAGTAGTATTTTGTTTTACTTCGCAATCAACAGGAGAAAATTTTTTATTCAAGTGACTTACTAATGTCCGCTTTTGTTTCTGTAAAAAAAGTTAGGATAAAATTTTGAAATATGGGACCTGCATAAAGAAAATGTATGTAACCCGTATCTACCATTATTTTTTTTTAATAATAATTATTATTATTTCCCAACGCTTTTGAAAGAAGTTTCAATGCTACTCACTGTGTTCATTTTTCATCTTTTGAAAACTCTCGGAAATCATGCATTTCAATGATCAATTTTATATTCGCTATTTTTCTTTATTAGTGTACACAAATAAAAAAATATATCGTATTGTCTATCTAGTAATTTATATTTTTATTATGTGCTTACTTCCAACAAGCACTTAAAATTCAAATGATGGAAAATCGTTTGGAAAACTATATTCAGGGGTTCATTCATAGCAACCTTATTATTTAAAGTGCAAACATTTATGAATTATCTTTAGCTATTGACTTTTGAGAAAAATGGATTTCAACCTCAGCATATATGTATATTCAGAGACTGCATTATTTAATATTCTCACCTAAAATTGAGTTACATTAACTTTGCAGTTACGGTGAGAAATCTTTATCAGAGAATCCTTATTATGAGAGTTAATAAATAAAATAAGGGTTTATCTTTTAACTCTCGAAGAACGAATGTAAAACATTTTAATTGCTGTACCTTTTGTTTTTAACTTGCTCCAAAACAAATTCTCAAATCACGCAGAATGGAAAAAATAAATCAAAGCATTCGATACGCTTTCTGAGCAGATTTAATGAGTTGTGTAAATTGACTTAACGAGGCAAAATGCTCTAATGTGTCTGCACCGCATGAATAAGGGAAAATATTATCTGAAAATGAATAAGGACTTGAAGAAGTGGTTTTCTTTCCTCAAACTTACAAAATGGAGAAAGAAAAAATATGCAAACACACACACACACACAAAAACAAAACAAGAAAAAAAAGTTCACTTCTTCCTCAATTGTGAACTTTTATCTTAAGACACGAAGTCATAATACCATGAATCGAAACAAGATGTGCTACTGACAATATTTTTTTAAAAAAGTAGTAACATCAAATAATATTTCTAAACATCAAACTACAATTTTGCAAGAAAGTTTTGATTATCTAGATAAATTTAGAGTGGACCTTTTCCCTCGATTTTAATTCAAACTGCATCTATGTTGGTGAAAGAAAATCGAAATTTTATTTCGTCATATTTTTGAGACCTCGTAGAGCAAGAGATTGTAACTTTCTCATCAAATTGGATAAAATCAATTTTAAACATCAAAATTGTCATTTCCGAAGAAAAATGGACGACCTTTGTAATATTTTTATGTGTAATCTCATAATTTTTAAAAGAATGTCACGTAGAAAAACATTTAATGATACAATAGTTAATAAAAAAATAAGTATTTCGTGTGCATCAAAAGCTCTTGAAATCTAGTATGATATTATGTTTCGAAATAACGAAATAAATAAACTTCATGCAGGCTAGCTATGTTTTAAAAACATAAAATGTTATCATATAATTTTACGAATAATAATAATAATAATAATAATAATAATAATAATAAATAATAATAATGATAAAAATTTCCGGTTTTGTTCTACTTGATATCAAAAGTTTGTAATACTATTTTATGCATCTGAACTTCTAGAAGATTCACTAGAATAATCTCAAAGCTCACAACTTGAGTGTATGGTTTTCGCAAATATATATCTCTTTCTCATTTAGCAAATACATATGTCCAACATTTTTCACCTAACTTAATAATAAATTGCTCAAATAAAATAAAACTAGGTTCTCCAAGTACCACAATTGCCAGTTTGTTTCAAATTAGATGAATTTTACGCAAATCAACTAAAGTTTGAAAGAAAACCACGAAACTTCAGAACTTCATTTTAGCCAAAAATCACGCAGCAAAATAAAGTCAATCTTCCATGAACAAGACAATTCGTAAATAAAATAAAACAGAAAATGGATTTTTTTCAGAAACTTTCGGTTCATGCTAGTCGCAGACAAATTTAATTTCTAACATGCAAATTAGCGCGTAGTTTTTTAAAGTGTTCTCTCTTCTGGATTTCTATGTGTTAAAGACACACGAAAGGTTATCTCTGCCCAAAGTTTGAATAAGTGCACACCGACGGGATTTTATCACATATATTTGTGGAACTGGAGAGGCTGTTTCGCGCCGGTCAAAGGTTACTATCAAGTCAACTGACCTAATCTGGTGAGTCGTGAAGCAGTTGGATTTAAGGTCAGGATTGCCATGTCCGCGTATCCACCTACGTGGGATCACGATTCCGCGCAGCAATGGGAATCTTTATCTGGGGATCGTTTGGAGAACGATCCCAAGCTCCGTGGGACGGAAAGGGGAAGGGTCACTCCAACTAAAAATTAGAACAATTGGTTCAGACGATTTGCATAGCGAGCTGTTCCTAAGTACACAAACCTCGAGTTTGTTTAAAAACATACACTTTTACTGCGCTTAAGAAAGCCCGTTTCTTTCTTTTCTTTCTCTTTTTTACACATGCGAGACAGGGGGCGTAAGGAAAATCTAGGTTATAGGTCACTCTCAAGTTATAATTCCACCTAATATCTATAATAACGACAATAATAATACACTTTTATCTATAATAATAATAATACTTATGAATAAATGCTCTTTTCAAAATAATGAAGAATTATTTGTTGTTGCAACGAAAATATTAACTTAAAACTAATTTTTCAAATGTTAAAATATTTTCTTTTAAATATTTATTTCTTTGTATCAGTAATTTTAATCTCATTAATTTTTATTGCCATAACTATTTTAAATATATTAGTTATAATATTTCCATCAAATGCATTATTATGTTTATTTTTCGTAGACGAATGAAAATTAGTTCTTCAACAAGCGATCTGCTATTTTTTCAAAATAATAAATAAATAAATGAATAAAATAAATAAATAATTAATAAACATTTCTGGATTGTTTTTAACCGTCTTTTGAGAAAAACTATCAATTTAAATTACAAAGTGAACGAACGTCTTTTTATTGAAAAGATTGACATAAAGTTATTTTTTAAATGAAGAACAATGAGATAGCAAGTAAACAAGCCCTTTCTGATCTAAAGAACTCGGATCTTGTTATTAATTAATCAATTATAATTTAAAAATAGAGTCTACTGCCCTTTCTATTTCTTTGCTGATAGTAATGAAGCCTGAATTTTTGATATCGATGGAAATTACAAAGGAAATATTTTGCATTAAAGAAAATCAAAACACCTTCCCTAGTTTAAAAGATGAAACAAGAAAAAAAAGTACCGTCAATTACGTCAACCTTGTGGTAACAAATCAGTTTTGTGACACAACATTTTTTCAGACACTAGGGCTACTTAGCAACTGACGAGGTGTAACTAGAGCTTTTAAAAATTTTAAGAGCTGTAAAAAATGGACTTTGTTCCCTAGCGTCTAAAAAGATGTTGTGGCACGAAGTTGGCGCACTTGATGGTACCATGATAATTATATAGTTAACGCGGGTAAAAGCTTTAATTGTGTCTATTAAATTATTTTTCAATTCATCTGTGATAATTATAATGAAAAAACAATGGGTTATGCAAAAAATATTAAAGCCTCTATGTTATCCTAAGCGTTAAAAAAAAAGAAGAGAAAATAATAATAGTAATAACTCGTCATATTTACTTCTAACAATATGTTTTCCAACACAATTTAAACCAACTTACGTTAATTAAAGATAAAGTTACCATTTTTTTTTTTTTTTTTGATAGGAGAAAATAAAATATATGACAGTATTACTCATCAGATAAATAAAAATGTAATTTTGCATTCTCTTAAAGTCTTTGAATTCGCAATGGATTTTAGCGGCCTACTAAGAATAATTGACAAACTGATTTGCATGCATATCCCATAAATTATCAGTTTCATTTACTATTAAAATACTCATATAGTCGTTATATACAAATTTTCGCACAGTCGTTTTTTCAGTTGAAAAAATAAAATGATTAACGCTATCATTCCCCTATTTCATTTATTTATTTACTTTCTTTTGAAATTTCATTTTCTACGGGAAAGTTTGTAAAAAAAACTAATATAAGTTTTACTTTCTGAATAATGCTAAATTTTATGAACTCGGCACGTATAACACAAATTCCTCAAAAATGTTTACTCTTAAAAAGCAGCATGTAGGGAGGAAAAGCATCAGAAGAAAAACATTTAAAGCATAAAATGGAACAGGTAAAAGTTTCATGTGAGGGCATTCAAGGGTACTGATGCGTACAAAACCCCATGCTCCGATCTGTGTAAGTACTAATCCCTATTTTCTCCCTCACGCAGCTCAAATAGCATCGGTTTTGAATACAATCGTCGACAAAAGAGACATAAGCTTGCATGTCCATTTAACAATCAATGTCCAAAACTTTAATTCTACTCACTGAAAGCCGATTTCACCATATTACATCGCGTCAACGCAAATCGGGAAAATCACGGTATCTTGTAGTGCTCGTGTTATATCTGTTACAAAAGGTGTCACAGTGCGATAAAAGCTGCCGCATCAAAAGCCTCTTCATCCTTTTGACAAGTTTGTGACAGTTGGTAGGGTTTCGTATTGGTTATAAATGATTTTGCCACTGATAGGAAATCCTGCGTTTTGAATGTGTGAAAGTTTTATGGGTCTTAAAGTCAGAGACACAAAATCTGCTATTGCTCGCTAGAGCATTAAAAAAAAAAAAACCTACATTTGAATAATGACTTTCTATTTTCCAATAATTAGTGATTTTAAAATAAGAAAAAAATATCACTATGATGCAAACTCAAAGATTGTTTTAGAAACATAAATATTACGAAGTGACTTCTAACTTTACAATTTTTCAGAGCATATAAATATAAATAGTAATATTAAGAACCAGGCAACAAGATTTTCCATTGTTTGCCAATCTAAATATTACTTCAAAACAAAAACTCCAGAATTTTTTTTCGAAGTATGCAATTTAGACATTAATGAAACACTTAATTCAAGGTTTTCCAAGGTACAAAATTCTAAATATTACTAAGACTACCGTTGAAAGATTTTTTAAAAGTAAATCAAGAGGAATCTGCATCAGACTTACACCCCATCTCTTACACCCGCAGAAATAACAAGGGAAGACTTAAAAAATAGTCAAATGCAATATACATACTACTTAATTGTCGTATTTTCATGACTTACAACTATTCATAACAGTTAAACCCTAAAATTACTAAAACTTCATAAGGTTACAGTGACCACCTTATTAAAGTATACATTTTTATAACAGAAGTAAAGACACAATGTCACAAAAAATGCAATAAGTAAGATAATGTATGTCAAAAAAATTACTTCCCAGACATGATGTCACTCCGTTTCATAAAAAAATGTCGTCATAGTTTCTTATACTTACAGCATACAGATATAATGAAATAAATATGTGCGGGAAACTAATAATGGCGGAGAAATGGGTGGCAGAGAAGCCCATATGAAGAACTAAATGTAGAGCAGCAAGTTTTTGAAAAATAAAAAACAGATATAATCATAACTAAATTGCAAAAAAATAAATATGTACTTTTTATGTTTTGTTTAATATAAGTCATTTGTGCACTGTTAAGTTAATGCCTCCTTAAATAATTTTTATTCACTTTAATTAGCTCATTCTATTCTATATTTTGGCACATACACTCACATCTATATATATATATATATATATATATTATACGCATACATATACATATGCTGATGAATATATGTTTACTGAAATTATAAGAAAAAATTGAAAGAAGAAACGAATATGTATAAAAAACAAAACCAGAGCATATGAGGCAGCAAAAAGAACAAAACGTCAGAAAGGGCGATGGGTTAAATGAAGTAGCTCGAAAAAATGACAATAGGAGGACGACCACCTATTGTTATAGTGCCCTTTACAATGGTGATAACAATATGGATGGGCATTGTCGTGTCATTCGAAATTTCGGAAGCGTCTGGATGAGATGTTTCGATGAAGTAAGGAATTTCGATGGATTCATTTTGGAAATCAAAAGCAACGGACTAACATTTTTAGAAAAGTTAGAGAAGGCCTTTATGAGGCAATGAATTAATAATAGTTGAATATGATATAATAGATAAATATATTTAAAAAATCAACTGTAACAGATATAACTCTGAAAGATATTTCAGTTAAATATCGGAGTTATGTAATTGGTTCCGGGCGCGATGATTATAAGATTTTAAAAAAAAGTCACCATCAGCAACACAGACGTGTCTTAAAAATTATTTCGTCTTGCAAGTTCACACCCGTTACATAAATAATATTCTGAAATGAAAGTAGATGTTGTTACAAAAACGCTCGCTCTTGCGTTCGTAATGCGCGATGCCTGAACTGATCATCGACCTTTCCCTTCGAAATGGACGTGACAAGAAAAGTGATTTTCCATGTAACCGTATTTGATAACATTATTAAGACGCATGTTTTCCACTGTTTACTCTCACTAAAAAACGGGGAAAAACATACCAATGAACTATATCATTCGGCTGTTCCGGCGATGGATGCAGGAACAAGGAAACCAAGCGTACAAGCCGACCCATTTGCAACACTTTCTTCGCAGCGAAAACGCAACTTCGAGTTTCATTACTTTCCTTAAACGCTTAAGCTCCCTAGGGCAACGTTTCTAGCGATCACTGAGAGATGGAGAATTCGATGATGCATTCGTAGATGAGATGATAAGAGTGATGACAAATCAGAAACATGGAGACCACTATACATTTAGACTCTTTCAGATTTTCGTGGACATCGACAAAAACAACAACTATATCGTGCTGTCTCACTTATTTGCATATATGAGATAAATTTCACTAATACTATGACTGACATATTTCTATTGATTGCATTGGGATGAAGAATTTTGAAACTAGGAATACGAAATTCGGAGTATTCCGGATTTTGGACTATTAGTGCTATTAGTACTGATACAAAGTCTGGATTCCAAAATCCGAAAGTCAAAATTTCGGAATTCTCCAAAAATGGACGTTTTATTTACCAATATTTGAATTTTTTTTTGGTCACATGTATATTAAAAAAAGTACATATATTTTTTTTCCGTGTTGTTTATTACGAAATTTTTTGATTGTACATACACGGCATTTTCACTTTATTAAGCACTTATCCTATGTTATGCATAGATGTTACTATATTGGTATGGATCCTTCCTGTATCACACGGTTTTCGTAAAATGGCATCAGAAAAACTCCATGCTTTTCGAATAATGGTCTTTATTAGCTGTCACGGATAAAGAGCTGATGCTTGTTAATACAAAATAAAGGAAAACGTTATTACGGGAAAATCCAAATGCATGAAGCAGCGTAAAATAAAGGACATGTTCGGTCTAATTATCTCAAAAGATGTTTCAATATCCTAGAGATTTTAAAGAAAAATATTTTGTATGGGTTCAAAAGTTATTTATTTTTGAACACCTTTAAAAAAAATATATTCTTATCAATATATCTGCTTTTTTTAGCACTGCAGAAGTACTCCCAGGGTAAATCACGTCCGATAAATTTAATTGACAAGGGAATATTTCTTGAGTGGCAAGAAAAATGCTAATGATCTAAAATCCGGGAAAGCATGAAATTCGAAGTTCGGTAGATGCCGGATTTGGGACTTTGTACTGTAATCTTTCATATTTATCTACTTTTTGCTACCTATTAACGCCTTCTCTTCAAGTTTATAAAATTCCAGGCAGAACTTTTTAAAAAAACAGTTCAAAATCTTACCATTTCTTGATCATTGAATTACAGCAGAAAACATCTACGCTTAAAAAATTAGAACACTGATGGTTTGATCGCAAAAGAGAACATCGGTCAAACTCGCTATCGTGAATGAATGAGAGTGGACAAACTTAAAAGGTTTAGACCGGTTTTAGAGAAAGAAAACTGAAAAAATAACACTTTTCATTTATTTCGTCTGTTGCATCCTCTTAAAGGAATTGCACTTTTCCAGTCTCTCATTTTGCTGAATTTAGGTTATGGAACGCTGCAGAAATTAAAACTCTTCTCACTATCTATTGCCCTCTTTTCCGACAATGGAAATAAAAAAAGAGTTATCCGTTAAAGTGACTCCTACTATTTAGAGTCGCTGCTGTTTCATAAATGTTAAACGTTTTGTATTGTATGAGAAAATACAGGAACTGTTTTAATTGAACTGAAAAGTTAAGAAGTAAATTTTGTTGCTAGTGCAAACGAGAGTAAAGCAAGCAACCGTTCGGCAGCTTTAACAATGAAACAAAATGATGAATATTGTTCATCATCTTGTGTTACTACAATAATTATTATAAAGGTAATCATAATTAACTTTCTTTCTTCTGTTTGTCATCATATCTAACACGTTTCATTATCTGATCTATAAGTGGTATCCAAAAATGTTTTCTACAGTGCATGGTTTTCTTAATGAATTTTAATGACGTGACCGATTAATTTAGATTCAGCCTCACATTTTTAATTTACTTCTCTCAATTTCTACAGTTGGATATGTAAACTATCCTTAGTAACCTATCTTCGAGCAAAAGTAAACATCGATGCTTGATAACCTCAGCAGTTATTATAATAGTACTCACGTTATTAAAATTTTATAATTTTTTTTATGTACCGCTAATATGTTCCGAAAATTAAGCAATTATACTCTTTCACGGCGGTATCTGTATAGGGCGCCAAACGTTTAGGGGCTACAAATTTTAGTTTTTATACATTTTAATAATATTTTTGAAAATAAAATATCAGTAAATTTTTATTACTTATAGCGACATTTTTCATTTTTACCACTTTTTCATATTGACATCATTAAATAATATCATTTCCCCATCCATAACATTAAAAATAAAATATTTTGTAACTATAACGTAATCAATTAGTTGAAGTGGTATCGGAAAAGAAGCGGCGTGAAGGTTTTATTTGGTTTCCGTAAGTTAAGGTAGGTTTGTTTCCTCTTTTAAGAGGAGGGGGGCTAAATTCGTCTCGGAGTTTCATCCGGAAACACCATTACCTTACAGAAAGTGTTGACGAATTTAGATATCGTCTTGATATTATACGTACCACTGGAAGTGGACAGATAGAACATTTATATTACCGCAGATGAAACTTTAGTATTTTGTGAGTTCTCTTTTACAACACCTTTATATGTTTCCAAAACAAACACTTTAAGGTTCAAAATGACATCGGGTCATTAGCTATGATACAACCTTTAAAATAAGAATTCATAAAAATATCGAACAGAACTTACTGATAGATTCAATGTGGCGAATTCCCCTGTGAAATATCCTTTAGCAAAATTTTCATTCAAAACAACTCCACGTAACCTATAGGAGAAAATGATAGTTTAATTATCAAGAATGGATAATACAGTAATGGGTAATTGGTTCATAGGTCCTAAGGAAATTTTTTTGTTATAATCTGGAAAGCAATGTTACAGGAAATAAATATTTCGGAAACCGATTGCTTTACAAAGTCCGAAGGAGTGTGTAAAAAAAAGTTGACTGGAATACTTTTAGAAAATGCAGTTAATTTATTATTACAGATAGGCAGCATTTCAGAAAGTTCAGCTAATCAAAGAATGGTACTGGGAAATTTTATGTTCACATTTAGTGACGCATTTTTAAAAAAGCATCATCAGTTGTTAGTAACTAAACAGGCCGTTTACAAGATACACGAAATAAATGAACGCAAGTAGAAATGAAACATAAGACGTACAAAAATGACGAAAGCACCTGTAAAAGTTTCAGCAACACAAGATGTTGAGCGGAAAAAATTAATATATATATTTTTTCTTTCTAATGGGCTGCCTGTTGGCTTCTGCCAATTGCAAACCTAGTGCGTTCTCGAGAGATTGGTACCATCTCTTTCAGTGGCACCACAATGGGTGTGGTACCATCGCCGCATGGGAATTTTGAATTTAATTTAGCCGAGACATCCAAGCCAAATGCCTTCTCAAGGGATTTTTTACATGCCGTATAATCTTACGACATGGGCGCAGACGATTTTCTGCATCTTGAAAATCCAGACACTACCAAGCTCGATCCTCAGCCTGGGGCGTACGAGCTCCGCGCCTTACCACGACGACAGACAAACATTAATATAATTGGCTTTATAAAAATATTAGTCGAGAAAAATATTTTAAAGTATCTTTAAAAACTAAAAATATTATTCTGCTGGCACATTCTGGAAAATACCTTCCATTGCCAAATTCTTAATTATTTTCAGGAAGAATTTCACAAATCCGTTTTACACTCAACGCAAAAACGTTAGCATTAACATGATGTTAAATAACATAAGTTATGACACTATTTACTTTTTAATACTACAACCCCTTGATATATATTTAATAAGTCGTACATTTGCCGTAATGAGGCATGATATCACGTAAAAATTTCATACTTAAGCAAGTTTGGGCACTTGTCAGAATCGTCATGCCACTATGATGAATGAGATATGGTGTGAAGCAAAAATATATATCGTATAAAATCTAATAACAGTTCATAGTACCATTCCATTTTTATTCCTATTGAATATTCAACCTATTTAGGTTAAACTAGGATTTTTTAACAGAAACTCCTAGACGTGTCAATCAGTAAAGCTGCATAATTTTCAACAAATGAAATCTACGAAAAACGTATTGAAAAGTAATAAAACAGATATGTGAATCTGGCATGAAATATTAGTTTAATCAACTACAAGACGCTTTTTTTTGCTCGTGCTTCTTTTTGTAGTATCTCCTTTTCATTTTATAGTTGGTTAACAATCTTTATGATCTTTAAAATGTGGAATGTAAATTTGACGTTCATGTGTAAATGACTTTTAACCCCTTAAAGCACGAGTTTTTTTTTCTGAAAAACTAGTATAGTGTAAGTTATTCTTTGCAATTTTAGGTTGGGGGGGGGGGGGGGGAAAGTTACGTAGAGAAAAAATATTATACAAACAAAGTGTGAACGGATCTCAGACGGGCATTAGAAGTAAAATAACGCACGGGCTTCGGCAAATTTTCCGGTAACTTTCGTCCGTATCAGACACGGGGTTTATCGACTGCACCGTCGGTGCATTATGATTTAAACTTGTCATTTACTATTAGTTGGTTGGTCAAAACAATTTGGCTAGAAGTGTAAAAATTGTTGATTGGTTGAATGGATTATGGGAAGAGGAAATATTCCGCTTCAAGCTGCCTAAAACTCAATTGTTTTAAATGGAGGTTTCTTTAGACATCTAGTTCTCAACGGATGGCAAACGAACTCCTTGAGGCTGTTAATATTTGATAAGGCTTTCTAAGTTGTATTTTCAAAATTAAATTCGGCGTCCCCTAATGACTTATCACTATTCGTAAATTGGGCTACTATTCTAATGAGAAAGTCAATAACACGATTTTATAATCTTTGAAGTCAATAAGCAAGCCAGGTTTGCCAGGTTTACTTTCATCCTGAAGCTGACAACTTTATGCATTGATAAACTTCTTCCTTGTAAACCCAAAACACGTGTATGAGATATATTTTATTTATTTAATTATTTATTTTTATGTTGCAGTTTGTCCTATAAATACATATTTTTCCTCGTTGTTTCAGCATACAGTATGGTATACGTTTTACTTTTTACAAAGTGCAATATTTAAAAGGTCCCTGTAGAACTTCAGGATGAAGCATGTTGCAGGGAACTTGTTTTCTAGACGATCTGATGGCGCGTCCATACGCTACACCTCAAGAAAACTACCAAAAACTGAAGGTCCAACCCGATTTTACAAGCCTTCAATTTCAAGTTTGTCATTTTTCCAACCATGACACTCAGAAAGAAATAAAAATTTGTACTCTCAAAACTTATTTTTGCGCGTAATAGATGTGTACTAACGGGATTCTTAAGGAGTATTTCTGCGCAATTCAATACAGGTAGCACTATATTAAATGAATAAAAAAGTAATTACAATATTTAGTTTCTTAGAAAGTTTTTATTGCTGTTATTAAAGCGATTTTGAAAATTAATCGCTTGCTTGTGTCATTCATTGATTATATAAGCATCTGACATGCATAAATATATTGTGGCACTTAATTACAAACTCGTGCATTTCTAGTTAACATTCTCAGTTACTCAAGGTTACTTAATTGCTCAAGGTTACGTAGATTGGTGGTGATACCAAACAGTTTGAAAAATTACTTGGTCTTAATGCTTAAATTTTGGTCAATAGCCATTAATCATATTTTGTCAAGAAACGAATTTTTTTTCACTGATTAGCCAATTATGCAAATATACATGTGTGCATTTGAAAACAATTGCTTGCCAAAAAATAAGTTTTTTCATTTTGTGGGGAGGGGGAACTATAATTCAGAGTTTCGAAAGTGAATAGAATAATATATTAAATCTCCAAAAAATGTTTTAAGTTAGTTTTATTTGAAAAAAAAAAAAAAAAAAACAAAAATGCAGTAGTAGTGGTCGAAAACCGCATGACACACTTCCGTGACAAATCAAGTTGAATGGAATGGATGAGACCGGGAACTGGTTTAGAACTGACGACCTCCGGTGTCACAATCCAACGCTATAACCACTGCGCCACAGACTCAGCTACAATCCATGTTAAATAACATCGTTGCATTATCCAAACAAAGCTACCGTTGCCATTCGACAAATAATAATTCTGATAATTTCTTTAGAGCCAAAATTATTAATTTGTTTTCCTAATTAATGTAATAATAAATTATAAAATGGATGGAATATTGTATTGTCATCGAAAGATAAGCTTGTGTGCGAAGTTTGAACATAATTTATGCAGTAATAGTGGCCGAAAACCGCGTAACAAACTTCCGTGACAAATCAAGTTAAATAAAACTAATAAAAAAGGTCCAAATCTAGCGAAAAATAATGCATCAAATGAGTGAATTTTAACGGATGAAGCAGGAAGTCAATAGTGAAATGAAAAGGAAAGAAAGGAATAAAAACTGGAATTTGTGGACCAGGAAAAAGAGCTAACAACTTGTGCGAAGTAATCAGCGATTGCTTCCGAATTCAAGCTAGCAACCATTCCATTTCACTGCTTAATAAATAGGAAAAGCCAGCCTGCGCTAATAATGCCTGTAGTCAACTTTCGATCAAGCGAGCTTGCTTGTTTTACAGGAGGAAAAACTCGGCCGTTATTGCCCAGCCTCCCTTCATCTTTTCGCGAAACATTGACCTACTGCGGAATCCTCCCACGTGATAAAGGTAAAAGAACTTGGAACACAAATGGAGCAACGCTTTCCAATAGCACAGAGAGAACTTTGATTTTGGAGACGGCTTGGCCATTGTTTCACTGGGATTAGGTCAGTGACCTGGCGGCATTTTTTGTGCCCAGAGGTCAAGCTCATGGACTCACGTGGGGGAGAAAATTATGGGCGAATTGTTGCTTGACCTAGTAAGAAGCATCGAGAACCAAAGTAGAAGAGCATGGGAGACGGACAAGACCTCTGCAATTGCAACCCATAAAAAGCAATTTACATTTGCTTTACCAAGTGAAAAAGTAATCCTCTAAACCTGAGGTTCCCAAGAGTTTTACAGAACCCTAGGGACACCATGTGCGCAGTTTTAAACCCTATTAGCTGATACCAGAGATCTCTCTACACCACGAGGGCATCATGGGAAAATAGGTCACTTTGGGATTTCAGCACAGCATTCTGTGATTCCGATAAAATCATATCATGGGCCGTATAAGGTCTACCTGCAGCGGTCGAGCCCATTTTGTTTAGGCTATTACTCTTTTAATTCGTACACTTACACATTGATAATGCGGTTTAATCAGAAAAAGTTATATTACTACTATTGGAACTCACGTAAATAAAATGAAAAGTAGAATAAAAATAAAAGGAAATACAAGCACTTGCGTCTTGCATTCCTTGTCTTTACTGAATGAATGAATTTACTTAATAAAAAAGTCTAGATAGGCAGGTGGAGGCCCACTAGAGAAAGTGTTTTCGAAAAGAGTCATAAAACATACATAAAGTAAAATAGCATAAAATAAAAATAATAAAATAAAATAAATAAAAGTGAAACTTAAAAGCAAATAAATGAGAGGCATAATCATAATCTATGCAGAGAGCTATATTGTAACCCGGAGTAAAGTTATTAATTCGGCTAACGAAGTGTTGTAAGGAAAACCAAAACTGACAAAGCTACACCACTACCATGTACATTAAATCCATGAAAAAGGATATATTATTCTGTGACTGTTATTAAATTTTTATTTACTGAATTCTTAAAAAGTTCTTAAAGTTTGTTCTACTCTTTTAAGCATATATTTTAGACGAAAACTAATCAATTTGTGCTGCCAACCAACAATTAAAGACTAAGTGCGTAGAACTGAACTTCAACCAGTAACACGAAAAGCTCCGGCTAAGTGGTTATGGCGTCTGGTGGAGAAAAGGAGAAAAGTAACACGAAAAAAAATGGCAAGATAAAGTCCCACCGGTAAATAAAGGATTTGCACGTCGCAAACTGGAGACTTTTGTTCTAGTATTAGATTTAAGTTTTTTTTTTTTTTAATTTTTATTTTTTTTTATATTTTTTTCTTGTTATAAACACACTGAAAGGGACTATGCGGTTCCTGCAAATAATAAATAGAAATTGATTATGCGTCTCATTTAGAAACATATTAATGTGTAGTCATCATAAATAATCCCGCAATTCGGATTTTTTCCTGTTATAGGAAAGGTTCTGCGAACCTCAGAACATCAATCTTTCCTATTTCAAAAGTTATTAATACTTGCGACTTGCGACAACAGTCCGAAGAAGTGATCACTTACGTACTTCTATATACCTTAATGAATCTGTATGACTTTTAGAATCATAAACTAAAAATAAATTTTTAAAAAATAATTAATTAGAAAAGAAATATTTCAAAATTCCGAATTTAACAATGAGACAAAATGAAACATTAAAAGGAGGTTAATTATCTTAAAATGGATGACAGAAAATTTTTTGAAAATAAAGAAAACTTGTTAGTGCTTGAAAAAATAAGGCTCTTTGCCTCAACACTGAGATCAGACAATCAAATGGAAATATTTGGAAAGTAAATTCAGAAACGTTGTTCGTAGTGGAAGTGTTAACAATTGCTGTTTTATTTTGCATAATTTTGTCTTACATCAAGCATGAATTTGTAAATGGCGTAACGTAGTCGGTAACTAAACGTAATCTAAATTGAGGCAGTGAGAAGTAAAGGTGAGAATTCTGAGTAAAACGCATTCAAAGTCTGAATCTTAAGGGACCTTTAATGTTAATTTTTTTCTAAATCACGTTGGGGCGCAGTACCTCTCAGAGCTATCACTAACATCTCTGGCCACAGTATAGAATGGCGCTTTCCCTATTATTTGCGCTAATTATCTCCATATTTTCAATTTTCTCACTCACACCCCGTTGCTCCCGAGTGCCTCAATTTTTATCCTTGGAGCTTAATTTTTAAAAAATGAAACAAAAACCTTATTACCCAATAGTTTACATAGCGATTAACTAGTAAAAAATTACTAAGTCTTAAATCGTATAGAGTATAATTCTCATGAAATGATATAAATATTGTAAATAAATTCAGTGGTGCGACAGCCTTTTGGGGGCCATGGCCTACTGTGCCCCTCCCAGTTTTCGAGACCGAGGGCCCTGGGGTGCAGAAGCATACGTTCCGGTCAAGTAGTCGGCCTGACGCGGAACACCCAGTTTTTAGTTCCCAATCATGCTTGGTCCTAATTTTATCCACCGCATTGAAGGGATGAAACGTTGAGTCGACCCTGCCCAGCCCGGGAATCGAACCTCGGCACTGGTAGCACGGAAGGCTACTACTCAGCCACTGGGCCTCAATTATTGTAAATAGTAATGCGTATAAATATTACACAACTATATGAAATCAATTGATTATCTAAATTTCTGTTAATTGAAAAAGCTGAGAAAAGTTGTGTTGAAAACACAAATGAATACATCTAAGAGTGATGATTGGTAAAAAATAACAGAATGCCAAAATTTGGAGGGACACGGTGCGAAAGTGATCTTTCAAAAGGATACTACGACGCAAATAAATAGTGTTATTTTATGCTCCATCATGGGGTGTGGGTTACGCATAATTTTCATGTTTCAGAAAAAATCGTTTAAATTAACTACTAAATTACACTTAGATTAGCGTAATGAAACATCAACAGTAAGAAAGAAGTACGAACATTTTATGTCAGTTTCTGATATAACAAAATGAGGCTTTCCTTTTTGATACGATTAGTTGTTGCTACTTATTTTAATGCATGAACTAAATAAATGACTTAACAATTGGGAAGATTTTTAGTTCTATACGTTTAGCTTTAATTTTCGTAGAAAACTCCTGCATAAATATATGCACACTAAAGCAGGGATGTTAATTTTTATGCACAAAAATGTATTAAATGCATAAATATGTAAAAAAGTATTTAAGTTGTAAAATAGTTCGTTTTAAGACAAACAAAAAATTACGAAGCGGAAGTATCGCATGGAATACACAATACACAATAATCAAGTTAAATAGGATTTAGAGCTTTCAGAACTGATAAGTTTAGGATAGACTGTAGATAGTATGCTTATTAATATTTTTCTGTGAGTACGCAATTATTCAAGACTAAATTACAAAAAAATTCAAATCTACTATTAGTTTTCCTCAATAATATCGTAAAAGTATTTTCCAAAATGCAAGAACAGTGAAACCAATTTAAAAAGAATTTTTTTATTAGTATTAAAGAGTTTATTCTGAAATTATAATACTTCCAAAGTATTTCTATGATCAGAAATTAAAAAAGAAATTACATATAAGATATTATATGTTTAAGTATTAAGAGTAAAGCTTTTTTCCAACAAGCGCCGTGTTAACTGGACTGGCGTCCGATAGATGGCTCTGTTGCATGAACAATGAGAAGAAATTTATTATTATCACGCACGTGCTTCCGCTGTATGGATTTGGTACCAATTTTAAATGCAGAAATAAGTAACTGGGGGAAAAGCTAACAATTTCAGTAGCAGAAATTAAGAAACGGAGTAAACTTTACGGTTGCTAAACAAAAGCATTTAACATTCTAAAATATCTTACGTCGACTGAAACATATAAGTCGCGGAAGTTACAGTACTCCAAATCCTACATCATGTTTATTTTCGACTATCAATTCCATTGTGAGCCAAATGTCTACATACAATAAAAGAGTACTTTGGAATGAATGTTTATTTTTAACTGCACTACGATGTATTGCCAATATTAGAAAACTTATTTACACCCGCATAAATGATGGATTGTTAACTAAACTTTCGACATAAAACTAATAAAAGTCAATAAAAATACATTTCACCAGAAAGGAATAACATTATGTAAGATTACAAAGGCGTAAATATGTATAAAAGAAGCACGTGGTACTAAAATAATAAAGTTTTCTAAATCGACAATGAAAAAATCACGTTCCCAAATTGCATAGCTCATTTTAAAGAATCTGCAAAAACTTCTCATTTAGTACGCTTAATCTTTTAAATAGTTGGTGTAAAAGTTTGAACTTTGCGTCATCCCGCTTTTGAACACCTGAAAATAATAATTATTTATTATTTTAAGTGTTTTATGATACTATTTAGAGT
The DNA here is from genome assembly GCA_038502835.1 of Octonoba sinensis. Taxonomy (NCBI): domain Eukaryota; kingdom Metazoa; phylum Arthropoda; class Arachnida; order Araneae; family Uloboridae; genus Octonoba; species Octonoba sinensis. Next base: position 114,905,908 of record CM076598.1, on the reverse strand, counting down.
TCCCGTTGTCTCGTTTTAAGGCATGATACGATATTGTCATTGAGTGTTTTTTTCTATTAACAGAAAGCTTCATGAGAATAAATATTATTGTTTTTTTGAAGAAGCTAAGTTTTTGTTTACTAATAAAATGCGGTGACAACGTGCTCATAGTTGAAACATAGGCTTAATATTAACAAAAGCTCAATATTATGCCCGTAGGAATATTAACATAATTTCTAAAATGTGGAAGAAGAAGCAACATTGACATCTGACGCATACATAGCTCTTTTTATTCTATTCTGCGAGAATTATCTCAAAATAGCATCAAATCTAAAAATCATCTGGGGAAAGTATTAATTACTTTCAGATCGTGATTCCATTTGTCAAAGAATCCCCCTTTTCACTATTATTTTTTTTCTTTAAGCACTAATAAATGACATCGTAAGATAAATTCTCCTCAACTCAACAACGCTTACCAGACTACTAATTCTGCCTCATTACTGCAGAACTAAAGGTCGCGCGGCGAAAACCAATGTACAGAGAATTGGCGTTTCTTTTGGCAAAAGCGATGAAAGTCGTTCCGAAAAATAGAAGCGGAACTTTATGCACGCTGAAACTAAATTTAAGTAGTTCACAGAAATATGGCTTTAGTATTTATATACGATACAGTAAACTAGTGCTGCAATGCATAACAATGTTAGGCTATATTGTTAGTACTAAGTATATATAGTACTATACAGTAGAGTATCGTTTATACGACATCTGTACAACGTTTTAGTGTAGCCCCAATTCTTGGATTTAACCAGAAGGGTAAATCGATTATACGATGTTATCGTTTATACGACGATTTTCCATATTTTCCGTTTGGCGTCGTATAAACGATACTCCACTGTATTATATTAAATATTATGAAATAATAATAATAATATTTACCAATACTAGCAAGAGCAATATGCTAGTTTTAAGCCTTAAAAATATTTTTAAAATTAATAATAATGACTATGCAAATAGAGTTTACGGGAAAATTTTGTAAGAAAAACAGTTCCCGAAATTTAATAAGTATAACACAATTTACTAGTTCTTTTCCCAGAGCTATTGTCATTTTCGACATAAGATCAGTATGAAAGGACAAGCTCAAATTTCTAGCATTGAATGATTTTATACACTAAATAATCGTACAATAACAAATTATAACAATAAAACCGAAATATGTCAGTAAAGAATTGTTTTTAAATGTTTTGTTATGTAAAGTCCCGACAATACTGAACAACAAATAGTTAAAAACATAAACATAAATAACGGAAGCATTTGAATAATTATGATAATCCGAGCTAAATGTACCATTCTTACATTCATTTTATTGCATAAGGAAAGTAATTCTAATCAGTATTATCTATATAAATACTAATTTATATTATATTTTCAAGTCACCAATTTACTTTCACTTTTCAAGTAATAAATGAAAAAAAAAATCATTAACAATTTCGTACATCCCCCAAATATTTATGTATTTTAGCAAAATTTAACGCACTTTAATTTCATTAATTCTTAATTTTTTCAATGAATTAATACTTAATTTTGATCAATAGAAGGACTTTGATTTTTGTTAAGATTTTTTTTTTAAAAAGGACAAAGCGGACAAATTATGCAAAAGTGCGAGCATAACTCAAACTAATTTCTTCCATAACCATAATTTTAGAAAAACATTTTTTTTTCTCAAGCAACAAACAAATTAAAATTTAAGATGTATAAGTAAAAAAGTTTCGAACGAAAGTTCAAAAGACAAAGACTTACGTATTATTATTTAAAAAACTCCGTAAAGTAAACAGTCTCCGAATTCTCACATGTTCATCGGTGATTTGTAAAATTGTTTAAATTTTACGAAATAAAACCTTCGTGAACTCTTAAATCTCGACTCAAAAGTGAATTCGATCCAAAAAAAACCGAGAGGCTGACCAACAGGAAAAGTTTTGGAATGGAATCGAATCTGACGAAAGTGACAAGTAACCAAAAATAGAACTTACCTCCAGTAGGAACTAGAGTCCTGCCAATCTGTGGCCATCTATCGGAGTAGACACAACGTGCGTGTGTAGGCAGCGCGTGCGCAGAAAGCCCTTCCTGACGTCACGCAGCCCCGACGAATCAAAGCCGAGAGTTCCTTGGCTGGCTTTGGGTCAGGTTCCAAGCGTGGCGACAGGTGAATTTTTTTTCCCTGCTTAAGTTGGCGAGGTATCGCCGTTTTTTTACTCCGCCAAATCGGAGGAACTGTGCAAGGCGAAGGTCTGGGTCAGCACATGGAGCGCGACGAGAAATTATACGTAGGTTGCTTGCTCTACAAAAGATCTTTTTTCTCTCCGAGATTTCAAATGGGATGCGAAAGATGGAAACATGCTTTTTATGCGCATCCGTGCAATCAGTCTACAAAGTGGATTATGTGCGTACAAACATCGGAACCGTAATTCCTCTACTTTAAATGCCACAATATTTGAAAAATAGCTTCCTTTACACGCACAAAATCGTATCAGGCTTCTTTAACTCCAGTCGTTCGGAAAACGATATTTCTGCAAGTGAAGGATCAAAATTTAAAGTTTCCGATTCATTCAATATTTCGTTCTGTTTAATATTTATTTGAGCACTTATTTAATTGACTTTCAACAGAATTTTACATTTGTAGAAGTTTTCTTCATTGGGGTCATTCATAAATGATGCCACGCTTCGGAGGAGGGGGTGAAATTGTGACGAGGTGAGGGGGTAACAAGCGTGACATCCTGCTTATGCAACATAGCGTGACATGTGACAAAGGGGGGGGGGGTCCGTTGAAGTGTGACATTTTGTGACAAGGGTGACATATTTTAAGTGTGACATTTTGTGACAAAGGGGGGAAGGGGGTCAAATATATGGGAAAAAAGCGTGACTTCATTTATGAACGGTTACACTCCGGATTACTGTCTCTGTCACAGCAAACTTTATCCTTCCTTCTTTGTTTCTTTTTTTTTGTGTTTTTAATTTGTTTTTGTTTTTGCCTGTTGTTAAAAGTATTGTTCACATCAGAGATTTAAAAGAAAAAAAATCTTATAAACGTTAATTTGTTTAAAACATTACTTATATGATCAGAAAAAAGGCAATTTAACGCGGTAGCGTAAACTATTCTCTCCAGCTACGTGTTTTTTTTTTTTTTTTTCCGATCTGTCCTTGAAATGTAGTTTTCTTGGAAAAAACAGAAGAATGATTACATTGAAATTTAATGATTGGTTTTGGCAATTAAGAATTGTTAACGCGAAAACTTTTTATATTAACGTAATGTAGGTACGTTTTTCTATTGTTACATGCCTCCCCCCATTTCCCCTAACTGAAAAAAAGTAAAATGAATTGTTAGATGAAACTCTGCGAGGGCAAAATTTAGAGGTTAAATTGGGGTGTATTTTTGTCAGACCATTTGAATTGTTTACTGGAGAGATTTGTGCTTTTTGTTTATTAGTGAGTACCGTTCTTAATGTGGTCTAGCACGTTAGCAAGTTGGAGAAGAATGAAATCTTATGATTACTGCAACATTTTTGTTTAATGAATCCCTGTAACTTTTGCAATACATTGAGTTCATTTTAACACAAGCGAACAAGAAAAATCTATTCATCTTGGGTGGCTGTCAGGAAAGAAAGTTCAATTTCAGGGTTAAGCAGCTCCACCCTTCCTTAATTCATAGTTCGATGTTAACATCGATTTAAATAACAAAAAACAGCTCAGAAATGTCAGTGAAACGATATCTTACGGAATAAAAACAGAAGCTGCAAACGAGCGTAATGGGATTGCGTATAAATTCTGGAGCTAAGAATGGGTATTAGGATAGAAGAGATAAGATTGTTTGCATGTTTATTCCGTTGCTTCCAGACACATTATGAGAAATAAATTTATAACAGTTTTTACATTATAGGTAGATTTTTTTTTGATCAAAATAGTCTAATTGAAATTTACATTTTATTTCAAAAATAAACATCTTAAGCACAAAGAATTACAAAATCTCAAAAAGCATTACAAATGTGTGCCCGTCATCAAATATATTGAGACCTTCTCTAATAATTTGATTTACCATTGCATATTTGAGTTAATGAAAAATAACATGAAAAAAGCTTAAAATGTTCGATATTTTTGCCTGTGCTTTGTTTTTTACTGACGTATTTTTTGCCGGAGTTGAATAAAATTGCCTATTCGCAATGCCCCTATCGCAATGCATTAAAATAGTTAAAAATATCAAAAAAAAAAAAAAACACTCATACACACACGAGATATATTCCCATATATTCACTGGTACACATTTAAAAACTGTTTAAAATTAACAAAAACTGCTTGCAAGCAAGATACTTCTTTTTAAAAAAGTGGGGGCCCAAGCAATAATTTCAAATGGTTCAAAAATGGACTTACTAATCTTTCCAAGATTTGGAACGGAACGTGCAAGATCACTTCACGTGAAAATAATTATGGTTTTGTTTACAACTCCTTCGTATTCCACTTTTTTGTATTGGCAGATTTGTAACTTCCCACTACTACATGTTTTGTTATTAACAGTCCTATTTTGAGATTTACCCTTTTTCACCTGCTGCACAGATATTAATTTGTATAATTTGACAATATTTTACTTCTTCTAAATAAAGAAAGATAAATTCAAAAGAAAATTTAGCTATTTCTTCTGAATGCGGAGAATAATAATCCGCATTTAGAACGGATTATTACATTTCACTGCGGAAAGTAATAATCCATTTTTAAAATAATTAATAAAAATCATCAGGCTAAATCATCGGTTTTCAATAGTCAGTGGAAAAATATACATAATAGTAGAAATCTTATAGAAACAATAGTTGAATGAAATCGGAAAGAAAAATTCGTGCAATCAAAAACTAAATATATAAAAACACGTAAAAGAAAAATATTTTTAATATCGTAATGCTTTGCATATTACTTCAATAAGGTTGCATGAAATATAATAATTTAATATCACATATTACGAGAAAAGTTCTGCAAAGTTTACATTTATTAAAAATAACAGTACAAATTTAATGCGTTAAAAGGTTGAATTTAACTAATAACTCCTTAATTTATACAATCCAATTTTCATTTTGGACTTAAATTAAACCGTATCACATTCATATAACTTATGTCTGAAATATAACTTAAGACTATATTAAAGCTCTTATAGATTTAATTATTTGATCGTAAAAATACAAAATTAAACAGAGTAAAATTTACATTCATCCGCATGATTTCATTGAAAGCAATTTCTTAAAAAAAATTCCAAAACTTTATTTAATTATCAGTTGAAAAAATGAAAAATTTGCACCAACGATATTTTATTAAATATCATATAATTCGGTTGTTTTAAGAAATTTTTGGCATCATTTCGTGTGAAACGTGGTAGAAAAATTCGTTGGTAAATTCATTCGCAAACTGAATGACAATTTAACCCTAATAAAACATTCTTGCTAGCACGTCCCAATTTGAACCTCATAAAATACCCTTATTAACATGTCAATTTTGAACCGAAGGAAAATCCCTTCAAACTAAAAGGAAACATTTTCTTTACTGATGCAGAAGTTTTATCGCATTGTATGCTCGGATTGCTTATGAATTTTCACACATTTCAAATCAGGCATATATAATGATGTTTATTTTCGCCAGATGTAAAAATTTAACATTTAAATATCCCCAAGTGCAGACGAAAAGTTGTTCAAATAAAATACACTTGTTAGGTAATTTTGAAGCAATGCTACTAACCCTTCATTGTGCTACGTTCTTTAATTCATTGTGCTACGTTCTACGAATTTAACATTTCTGAATTTGCTTATGATGTATTTTCTGGGGAAGATAGGGAGTTGTTCAAATGGAAAACGATTCTCCTAGTTAAAAACAATATTTTTATCTGTAATAAAAATTTTCGGGTTAAGAAAGCACAAATTAGCATTAAAATGCAAAACTTGTGCTTTCTTAACGTGAAAATTTTTATTACAGTTTGCTTGCACAAAGTTAGTTTATTATTTTTAATATTGTTATCATTACTTCACTGTGTTACGTTTGGTTGAGCATTTAGCATTACGTTTGTGATATAAATGATGTCATACAATATTGTTTTCTCAACATATTGGTTAAAAAATTACTAACCATAACTGTCGGGGAGAGGGGACCGCACAAATATTTAGATTTTATAATTTAAAAAAAAAATAAATTTTGAAATTTGAAGATAAAGTGATCTTTTATCTCATTCACAACGTTTTTATAATTGAAATTATGCAAGGTGAAGTCTCCAGTTTTGGATAACGGAATCTGTACTCTTAGTCAAAATTGGCTCTTATAGAAAGTTTTCTACGCATGAATGCTTGTGAACCCATTTGTGGATGAAAGAAGTCATTATGTACGACGGAAGAGCGTTTGTAAAAAAACATTAGTTTAGCTTCAAAATATAAAACAGAGCTTTTAAATTTACTGAAGAGCAATCCAAAAACATATGATATTGTACATGACTTCACTAGCGCATTTACTTTTGCATTGTAGGAGTGTCTTAACAGCGAGCAGCTAGGAACTAATTGTGATTCAAACGCTGCCTCGTTTTCAAGAAAATAACGTAATGAATTAAAGTTACTGTACTGTAAGTGACCTAGCCAAGGGGTTAAATAATAAATTCTAGGTGAAACGAAATCGATAGTTAACTTTAATTACAATGCCCTCGATCAGTCAGCAAACTTAGATGGATCCAGAGTCATATAGGGGATCCCTTCCCCTATTTACCGACCCACGGTTGCGAAAATAAAGGCTGAATAAGGATTTCGTTTTATAGCCTGTGTATGCATAAATTTTGCATGAAGTATATTATGTATAGGCGCCGATAAACATCAGAAGCCCGTCAAAAAAAAAAAAAATACCAAAGAATGTTTTTCACGAATTTTAAGTTATTTTTGTAAAAATGGCTACCAAGTTTGATAAATTTACCTTAGTGAAAAAAAAAACAACTGAAGAATGAAAGTGAACTCGGAGTTTTAAATGAAATATTAACCCTAGTTTAAAATTAACCATATGAAACGAAGCAAAGGAATTTAAGCTTTTAAGGAGAATGTTTTTGTAATAGAATGTAACTAATTAAAATATAGATTCATGTATTAACGTTACTTTAAAATAGTAATTAGCTTTTCTTTTCACAATTATCTAAAATATCATCAGATAAATTTAACTTGAATGACTTACAATGTATTCTATACAACTTTAAAAATAAAGTACTTAGTTAAAACAAAGATTAATTTCTTATGAATTATGTAAGTTACTTATTTGAAGATAAAGATTTCCTAAAAATACATAATTTTTCAAAATGGCTATATCAGATAGAAGAAAAAAGAAGAAACTTATTTCAAGAATAAAAGAGTGGTCATAGTAGTTTTCCCATATGGGCAACTTAAAAAGAGGTCTACGAAAACTTTATATTGACGTTTCATCCATCCAGACAAATACTGGTCTAACGTTATAGCATAAAAAATATCCTGGAGAAGTTTTTTTTTTTTTCAACTTTGCAAAATAGATAAATAAGTATAGTTATTCTTTGGCGGTCAACATACAAAGGCTAATACTCCCACCCAAATTTGGCGTATGTATGAGGCACCTAGAAGCAAAGCGGTGTAAGTGACAAAATTGAACATTTCGAGATAACTAATGCAAATTGTAGGGAAAGTACCATTCTATATTGTGGCAATAGATGTTAGTAATATCTCTAACAGCTGCTTCGCCCCAATATGATTTAGAAAAAAATAACATTATAGGTCCCAGAAGATCCAAACTTTGAACGCGTTTAACTCAGATTGGTTTTTTGGTCACTTACAGCCCTTTGCTTCTCACTGCCACATATGTGGTCAAATGAGGTGGTCAAGATACAAAGGTTCCAATGCATTATATAATATAGGGCTAATTCCGTTCCTCACAAAAGTGGTCAACTTAGACAGGTGGTCAACTTACAAAGGTGGTGAACGTATAAAGAAAAGGTAGGTGGAATTACGCCAATGATGAATGTATCACGAAGCAAAGTTCACGCATATGATTGCTGATGAATGTGCCGACATTAGTAATATTATCTGCATTGGAAGTTAAGAACTATGATAATGTGAAATTTGAAATGACGAAGTGCTTTCAGAGAGTTGGTGTTATGTCTGGTCAGTTGAATTGTGCCTCAATAATGAATTGAAATGCTTGCAGCCGAGTATTTATGAAATAAGAATCCACGGGGGACTGTTGATTAATTTGTTTACTCTGGTTATGATATCATTATTTACGATTTAATTTGCCACTCGTTTGGAATTTTCATAGTTGTTTTTGAAGCAGAGAAGGATCTATAAGAGAAAACGATGTATTAGTAGGATAAAGATTTTCCGATGAAAAAAGCATTTTCGTTTAAGTAATGTTATTCAAGGCATAGATTTTTTAAACAAATAGAGTAATTTGTTATAAATAATATCTGTACCTGAAAGCCGTATTAACTTAAGTCCATTATCAGCCTACAAAGGTGGTCAACTTTAGTTTTACTGTATACGGGAAAAAAAATCAAATTTCCTCTTTTTAATTTTGTAAAATTGATATTCGCTATTTAGATTTCAATGTATTACTTGTAAAGTGTACGGTGTAAACATGATATGGTGTATACTATCACACTCAGTATCTTAAATTTTATATCAGTAATCAGTTTTGGAAAATTAATTTATAATATATATTTTACAATTTCTCATCAATTATGTTGATTTAGTGTATCTTTTGAAAAATTACCATGGTAATAAGTTTTACTTTTTTCTTTGTAAATGTATCTAAAAGACAGGCGACAATCAGCGACTATGGCTAGGCTTAGAAAAACCTTATTTTTGGTTTAAGTACCAGTATACGAAAAATTTGCATGTCTGTAGATTAACAGCGATAATTGATTCCTTGCCTTCAGTCTGTAGAGCATCGAATGTTAGAATGAAAGAGGGTAAAAAAAGATTGGATTTCGTTTTGTTTTATTATTAATCCCCTCCACCGAACTTAGTGAATAACTTATAACGTGGTAGAGTATTTATCGGTAAGTAATTTGTTTGGCATGAAAAGTTTATAGATGAAACTGTTATTTGTTTTTCACTGAAATGAAGCGAAAATGTTCGTTTATTTCACGTTCATTAGACCCTTGTTTATTTTTGAAACCTTCGGAATCATTACAACAGCAACCGAATCAGAGACTTCGAGAGTGAACGGATGGCAGACAAAATGATTCAGGTAATGGGTTACATCGTCCCTCAGTGGACCATCGGTAGAAGCTCGGTTCCCGTAGAACACCGAAAGGGGAGCAACATTGACTAAGGTCAGTGTTTGGGAGGGTGACAACCTCTCGCGGATGGTCCGTGTACGCTAAAGGGAGCTGGTGCACGTTAAATAGGTCATGGCTCAAATGTCCTCTAAATGAAACAATACCTCTGGGGCTGCCAATCTCAGGTGAAGGTCTCTTATCTGGGAGCTGGTTCAAAAATATAAGAGACCTTTCAAAGGGGCGGAAATCGGACTCCTGCCTACAAGAGCCCCGTTACTCAGGAGAAGCGTACCCATTCTTCCTCACCACGTGCGAGGACGACAACAACAACAGCAATGGGTTACATCACTTTGTACAAATTTTGGTGTTCTGTGAACATCCATTTAAAAATTGTATTTAAATTTAAGAAACTACTTCATGTTTCACCTCCATATCAATCCCATAACTCCCACTACCATGCTTCTTGTGACTTTTAATGCTTAAGGTCAAGTCACTGTTATGATTATCAAAAATTAGGCGCCTAATATTTGCACTCGCAGGCCTTGGCCAAATTAGGGCACGCGTAATAGTTTATGAAAAACATGTTAATAAATAGCTAAAGCAGTTTCATTTTCGAGTACTTAATTGCACTGAATGTAGTCTGGATGTAAAAGTTACTTCAATATGTAGATCTTATAATGAAAAAAAAACATTAAATTAATTGCAAAATACATGTATTTATATTTATTCTAACCAGGGTTCGAAATTAGGATTTAAAAGTAAGGCCTTAATGGCACCTAGCTTCTTTGTCTTAGTTGCCAAAAAAGTTCTGCTAGGCGTAATTTTAAAATATTTCAAATTGCTTGGGCAGAGATAGCAACTGATAACTAATGAAGACAGTTGTGCAATCGTTAGAAAATATCGCAAAACATCACAACCTTACTGAAAAAATTATTGATAAATAAGAGAAGAATGTTCAAAAATCAAATTTCTATTAGTAACTTTTAAGAAAGTTGGTAATTCTACTTGAGTTTATGAATCAATATAAACGTCTATTTTAATCCGTCCTTAATAAAATAAAATATGCATTATTTGGCTTAACTATTTTTTCAAGTGTTATTTACAATCTAGTGCTATTTACTTCATTTGTAAGTAAAAATTCACAACTCTCGATTTAAAGGTAAAGAAGTTACGGTAGGCTTCATAGCTATCGGAAAAACTCAAAATACAGAAGATTACATGAAATATATATTTAAAAATATATTAATATAAAGTTATGCTATATTTAAAAATAAATAAATAAATACTGACTAGTTGGTGCAAATTGTGGTTGTCAAACTAAAAGTGTTTTGAAAGGTGAGGCGTCAAAAGTGACGACTGGATGTGAAATCGCGGTCGTCAAACGGGAATTTTTAGTTGCAAAATACTACAAACGACCATTAATTTCGAACCCTGAGTCATAACTATTATTATTGCTTGCCCGAAAATAAAGAAATACTATGGTTTAAAACTAAAGAATAACTAAAATAATCGAACAAAATAAAAAAGAATGTCCGCACCTGCAACACGCGAGAGCGCTGCTAGAGCATCTCCGTACTTGTTCGCTCTCTAATATATTGCAATGTAACACTACCAAATAAATAAGACGTAATTTAATTGACCTTACCAAATGAATAAGACGTAAATTCACGCCAGACACTATATGTAATTATAAAAAAAATCCATACTGCGCTTAATAATTTGGTCAGGAACTGCAGTCACTCTGCGGTTGGTGCGTGTATGTGTGTGAATTTTCCTTTCAAACTATTAAAAATGCTAAAACAGTCTCAGAATCACTCCCTAGCTATTACCGTTTTGCCTACTTTTGGCATGAATAATCACTCGTTGGTAATATTAAATTTGAAACGATATACTGATTTCAGAGATGGTGTAGGAAATCTGGATCTACTGAATTGTACCGGTGATGAATGTATCATGAAGCAAAGTTCACGCATCTGATTGCTGATGAATGTGCCATATTAGTAATAATATCTGAATTCGAAGTTAAGAACTATGGTAATGTGGGATTTGAAATGACGAACTGCTTTCAGAGAGTTGGTGTTAAATGTCTGGTCAGTTGAATTGTGCATCAATAATGAATTAAAATGCTTGCACTAGAGTATTTATGAAATAAGAATCCGAAGGGGGTTGTTGATTAATTTGTTTACGTTGGTTATGATATCATTACTTACGATTTAATTTGTCACATGTCCGGCATATTCATAGTTATTTTTGACTCAGGGAAGAACGTATAAGAGAAAACAATGCATCAGTAGGATAAAGATTTTCCGATGAAAAAAGCATTTAAGGTAATGTTATTCAAGACCGATTTTCTTAAGGAAATATTGTTATAAATAATATTTGTACCTGAAAGCCCTATTACCTTAAGCCCATTACCAGCTTACAAAGGTGGTCAACTATACAGGTTTTACTGTATGTATATATATATATATATATATATGTTACGGCGTATGTCCGAAATTGGAGAGTGTCGACAATCACCGGTCTGATAGATGGTGAAAGTCTACATGCACCGGTGATTGTCGTCATTTTCCGATTTCGGAGATTCACCGTAATATATAATATATATATATATATATATATATATATATATATATATATATATATTAAGAGTATATATGTTACGGTGTATCTCCGAAATCGGAGAACGTCGACATTCACCATCTATCAGACCGGTGATTGTCGACATTCTCCATTTCGGACGAACGCCGTAACATATATATTGCACTAGGTGACAAAAAATAACTTGGACAACACTTGGAAAGAAACATAATATACTTTCCATTGCAATTTTCAGCTTATTTTACATAAAACAAATTACTTGCACAAATTCAAGGAATTTTTTTTTTTTTAGATGCATACATAACATAACAAAGACAGCAAATTCTATTTTACCATTACATGCCCTAACAAGAGGCAATCTGAAATTATTCGTTTGTTGAAGGTCCCAAAGCGGGTAGTTTAATGCATAATCATACCGTTTCAGAAGTTGGTCTTGGTGATGATGAGGACAGACCAGGAAGAGGGGGAAAACACATGGTAACCACCACGAAACAACAATCACCGAAAAAGAATGGGACGGAACCCGGAACCACAGAGTTTAAATCAGAAAAATGGCAATCTGGATTAATCGTGAAACCATTCGATTGGATACAAAATAACAATGAATAAGCTTACAATAGTCATAATTACATAATACAGTCAAAAGATTCCATTAGGACCTAGTTTTGTGGAACATCGTCAAGCCAGAATTCCTTATGGTTTGAGAGGGATATGTCCTTGAGGAAAAAGCCCCTTGTTTTTTCTGAATCTGATGTGCAAATTAACATAAAAACATGTTGTAAGATCATTGTGGAAGATCTTCTTTGGTCACAAAAGCATTTTCTAAATCTATCATAAGTCTTCCAATGCATGTATAAATGTCTTCTGCCGGCAGGGTGGCGTAGTGGTAAGGCACAGGCCTCGTACGCTCAAGCTCGCAGGATTAAACCTGGCCCAAGTCGTTGGATTTTTCAAGATGTAGAAAATCGATAGCGCTCATGTTGTATAATTATGCGGCATGTTAAAGATCCCTTGAGTATCCGTTTGGCGTGGATACTTTCGGCTGAATTAAAATTCCTAGTGCAGTTTGAATCAATTAGAGCTCAGGTGCCGCCATCTAGAGGGAAACTAAGCGTCAAAAATTCACGGCGATGGTACCACATTCATTGTGGTGCCGCTGCAAGAGTGGGTACCAAATTCTGGGGAACGCACTAGGACCGCAGTTGGCGGAGGCCAATTCAGCCGCCCAATAAGAAAAAAATATATATCTATATGTCTGTGTTTTAGATATGTGAACGCCCGGTTTTGAAGCAGAAGTGGCAGGTAAGTGCACAAAATTAAAGGTAATAGTTCGGATTTGAAATGCATAAAATGCTTAAATTGTAATCATCACACTTTTTCGTTTTCTTAAGATTACAGTCCCTTTTTCGAGATCGAGATGCTTATCAAGTGGTTTGTTCTCCCATTTGCGTTCCAAAAAGAAGGTGACGACGCTAATTAGAAACAAAACAAAATGAGCTCTCTAGATAAGAATAAAAACATCTCTACCAGAGGCTCTAAACAAGCGAATAGAACTAAATGTATTTGAATTAGATTTATTTCATTGTTGTCACACGTTGTGTCACTCATAAAGCAGTTTCAAACAATATTAAAAACGACAGAAAAGTAAGCAAACTGTTTACTTTTTTGTTCTCTCCTTTTTCTATCTATTAATACATTTGAGCAAGAAAGAGACCGAGAAGGATTACCACGTACATATGAAAGTCACATGTAAAGGAAAGAAAAAAAGCAAGAACTGAGAAACAAAACAAAAAAAAGGCTATGAAAGAAAATTAAAAGTTCTTTGTATTTTTGACCAGTCTCCCAAACGAAAGCAAATACCCATTACCGCGAAAGAAATTGGGAGAAGAGCGTCATTTTCCCCCGCGGAGTATAGGTCAAATCTCAGCCTCCGGCTCTAGAAGTGCCTTCAAAAATGAAACAGAAAACTAACCCCGCCGCTTTTAAAATGGTAACGCGAGTAAAACACGTGTTTGACTCGACAACTGCGAATCGCCAGAGGAGAGCAGAAAGCGGACGTCGCAAATATGGACCACTGACCTTTAAAACACAACCATCGCTCGAGAAACGGGACTTGGCGATGTGTTTGGCGACCATTCTGGTAACCTTCGAGAAAGAATTCTCACGCAGGTACGGCAATGTTTTCTTTTACCTGAGTGCGATCTTCTGCGATTGTTTGATTTATTATTCGAAGATTAGTAGATTGTTTCTTTCCCCGAGGCACAGGTTATTACTTTCGTTTTTAATTCAGCTCGCTCGGAGGAAATCATTTTCCCCATTGATGCAGCTCCTGCTCCTCCACGATTTCTGCGGAAACTGCTAAAATTACTCAGATAAATTATGTCAATGTTGTGCCGCTTCAGAAAAAATCAGAGAACGGTTTTCTGACAAAATTTTATCAGAAGTGAAGGAAATTGCATGTTGAAATTCCCCGGTGGTTAACTTTTAAATGCAGGATTAAATAAGATGGCACGACATCGTGAATTCTTTAATATGAATTAGGAGGATTAGGAAACTATTGTAGTAACCATTTTAACAGGAACTTCGAAGAAATGAAAAGTTTTCTGAATATCATTCATAAAAAGCCAATTGCGATTTCAAAAAAATATATGCTTCGTAATTAATTTCTTTTCATACTAGATTACAAACAATTAGAAAAGAGTTACAAAAAAAAAACAAAAAAATAAGTTGCAACTTAAGTTTATGAGTGAACTAAATTTAACTTTAAGTTAGTAAGTTTTAGGCGTTTAAAGGTTTAGGCGTTTGAAGTTTTAGGCGTTGAAAACCTGCAAACAAGAACTTCGGATTTACAAGGAACTGAGTGATAACTTATGTCTTACGAGAATAGTAAAGCTGACTTATGAAAAGATATTGTAAAGAGCTATCTATGAATTTCAAAACATGTGTTTACACATTTATAGAAAACACCCTGAACATTTGTGAAGTGTGACGCATTTAAATCTGCAAAAAAAAAAAAAAAAAAAAAAAACACACTTAACTTGAGAAGGAAAAGATTAAATCTCGCGGTCATTAATCAGCTTCATCGTCATATTTTTCTTCTTTATCATGCTATGAGAACTGAAGTCGTATAAGTTCATTTACAGTACTTGATACGCACTTAGTACTTTTTTTAATTACTGGTGTAAAACTTAATCGTACTATTAAAAACCGAAAAGGGAGGGGGATTCTTTTTTTCTTGATTTTTTTTCTTCCGAAAGAAAATAGTTATACTTCGTTAAATTGTTTCTAATGCAGCAGAAGGAATAAAATCTATATAAATGCTTTATAAAAGCTTTTTCAATTAAAAATATATCAAATATTTAATATGTCAAGTAACAATGCTACAGCAAATGAAAAGAGAACTCATATGAAAGATTAGGCATTGCGCTCTCTGTAAAAGCTCATGAATCTGACGTTGTTTATCGCAAATTCGCATTGAAAATTACATACATGCGAATTCTCAAAGTTATAACGATTTTTTTTTCTACTCAGTGCAAAGAACATGGATTTTTTTTTTTGTTTTCCATTAGGTCCGTAATTATTATTTTATATATGTTAGAACTTTTGTTAGTAATTAAGATTAAACAGAGACATTTATAAATATTTAACACGGAAAACAAAGAGAAGGAATTCGTTTAGAAGCTGATAAATACAATTTACTTACACATTGAAAATACAAGGATCGTTACTGAAATATCTTAAGATCATGACAACACATTATCCCCTTGTTGGGCTTACAAAGTACAACCGTGATGCAATGTACTGTTAATTAGCATAATTATTCTGAGTTAAAAGCTCGTAACATTTTTTCATGAAAAGAGTTTTAATTTACTTTTATCCGCTAAATAATCTAACAAGTAAAAACTTTTACTGAGAAGATTACTGCAAAAAAAAAAAAAAAACATTTAAGCAAACTCAATTTAGCAAGTTAAAAAAAAAAAAAAAAAAAACCTTAAACGCAATCAGATAAGTTCAGAATGATTGCATTTGAGAACACAAAACAAATTTATTATTGAATTAAGTAAGTAAATTATCGTTATTAGTACACTCGATCAAATATGTTTTTAGGTCTAGTTAAGGCAGGGAGTGTCTGTCTTTGGGAGGGGGGTTAACTGTCATGAAAGAATTTCTCAAGATTAACTGGGTCATATTCGCATCACGTTCGAGAAAGACACATTCACACAGCTCGTCATGGCGAGCAAGCGGACGAGGCAATCTTTTTTCGCTTCCCCATTTTTACTTTTTATCTTTCTACTAAAAACACTACTAATGTTCAGTTTCGATATAATCGGTGTTTCAGGCAATTTATATTAGACTTGGATTTATTTTGTTTAGTTTTCATAGTTTTTATGCTCACGATCGACTGTACTGTGCTGCCGCCATTACGAGGGAAAGTAAAATTCCACTAAGTTATAGAAATAAAATTACACGTTAAATTAAAGCACAAATGAGCATTAAAACGCAGACATATGTTTCGGGATTGCTTGGAATCCCTTTTTCAATGCGACAGGGAGCTTCTAGATGCAAAACATCCAAATGAAGCAGACAGAACAACAAAAACAAAGCTTATATAGCCTAAGAATTAACTGTAAACCAATGAGAATAAAGGCAGTGTGAAGTGGAAGTAGAAGTAGTAGGAAAGGCACCAATAAGAAAGCAACAAACGAATGCAGTTGGAAGTACAGAAAGTAAAAAAGAATATCAATAAAAAGAAAGCAAAAAAGACAACAGCGTGCATAACAATGTGAAAATACATGAAAATTGCAAAAAAAATAAAATAAAATACAAAGAATAAAATGGAAATAAAATAAGTACAGAAAATACCAAAACAAAAAGCAAAACAAAGTACACATGCAAAAGAGGGGGAGGGGGGGGAGAGAGAGAAAAAAATTGACACAAAAAAGGAAAACTAACAAGAAAACCAAGAAAGAACAACAAATTAAAGGAACTTATGCCAGACCTGTGAAAAATAAGGAGTTGAGGAAGAATCATTAACCAAATTATAACTATTCCTGTTAATATGATAAGCTTCCCAAAAGTCAAGTTCTAAAGGGAAAGAACATTTTTGAATAATTTTCCCAGAATTGAAATCAAAAGAGTGGTTGGAATTCCAACAATGTTGAGCAATGCTAGACTTATTCAGCTCTTGTACGAAAGCAAGAGCTGAATAAGTCTAGCATTGCTCAACATTGTTGGAATTCCAACCACTTTTTTGATTTCAATTCTGGGAAAATTATTCAAAAATGTTCTTCCCCTTTAGAACTTGACTTTTGGGAAGCTTATCATATTAACAGGAATAGTTCTAATTTGGTTAATGATTCTTCCTCAACTCCTTATTTTTCACAGGTCTGGCATAAGTTCCTTTAATTTGTTGTTCTTTCTTGGTTTTCTTGTTAGTTTTCCTTTTTTGTGTCAATTTTTTTCTCTCTCCCCCCCCTCCCCCTCTTTTACATGTGTACTTTGTTTTGCTTTTTGTTTTGGTATTTTCTGTACTTATTTTATTTCCATTTTATTCTTTGTATTTTATTTTATTTTTTTTTGCAATTTTCATGTATTTTCACATTGTTATGCACGCTGTTGTCTTTTTTGCTTTCTTTTTATTGATATTCCTTTTTACTTTCTGTACTTCCAACTGCATTCGTTTGTTGCTCTCTTATTGGTGCCTTTCCTACTACTTCTACTTCCACTTCACACTGCCTTTATTCTCATTGGTTTACAGTTAATTCTGAGGCTATATAAGCTTTGTTTTTGTTGTTCTGTCTGCTTCATTTGGATGTTTTGCATCTAGAAGCTCCCTGTCGCATTGAAAAAGGGATTCCAAGCAATCCCGAAACATTTGTCTGCGTTTTAATGCTCATTTGTGCTTTAATTTAACGTGTAATTTTATTTCTATTACTTTGCACAAAGTTTAATCATTACTCCACTAAGTTAGTTACACCAAGTTTGGCATCCGCATTATTATATTGCACTTCTCTGTTAATATTTTCAAATAAGAAGTCCCCAAGAAGACACACAACGAATGAGAAACTTAATGTTGTGTGGAACAATACAAAAATAAGATAACCCGAAAAGTAGAAGAGATTTTAGATTTCGCAGCCACATAAAGTATTTTTTTTTCGTTATTTAACCACTTAACGCATTTGCCCGTGTTTGAACGGGCGAAAGTGACCGGCAAATTTGCACATGTCCTTGTCTCACACGGTCACACGGGCGATCTTGTATCTCATGTTATTTTATTTCTAATGCTCCTCTGAGATCCGTTTGCACTTTGTTTGTATAATAATTCTTTATATAACTCTTATCCCACCCCCCGCTCTAGTCACCCCCTACTACTGAAATTTCCAAAGACAATTTATACTATACCTCTATATTTATTTGCTGTCAAAAAAAAAAAAAAAAAAACGATCATTTTTTAACAGTTTTTCCGAAAAAAAAAACTCGTGCTTCAAGGAGTGACGCATGCCCATTGACGCATTGGTCAACGCGTGCTTCAAGGAGTGACGCATTGATGCCCATTTCAAACCTCTGCTTTTAACTCTGTCCTTTTTTTTAATATTTTTTATAATTTTATGTAATAATATTTTAAGATTTAAAGCGATGTTATGTGTAATGTGTGTAAATATTATACTTTCAGCACCCGGACAGTGATTTTGAATTCCAGATCATATTTTCAATTTGAAAGGATGCTTTTGGACCTCGTATATTATTTTTTAGGCCTACCTCGTATATTTTCTTTTATTATGAGATTTATTTTGATGGAGATCTTGTAAATACTTTTAAAAATGTTACTGTGAGGATCAAATGGCTCTGATTCAAAAGATAAGAAAACTCCGAAAGTGGTCAGAGGAAGGAGTAATTAGTCTTTTGATGCCTCAACAATCAGAGACAGCACAATCCAAAAAAAAAAAAAGAAGGAAAGAAAGCAAGGTATTAAAAAAATGAAGGAAAAATACCACGCTGTCAGTCGCACTGAACATTAATAAAAAAAGTCTAGAGCAGAGTCATCTTGATCAAGAATAATGCTATTCATTCAGTTACATAAACAGCATTATGAGATTTATTCTGATGAGTTTCGATGGGCTTGTTACAATTGGTTGTAGCATTGTATGCATCCGAAAGTTATAGTCCTTGCCGAAGGAATAAAGTTTTAATGAAAGTGTTGAATTAGCTGTCACCGTTTGCAGGGTAACCAGGTGCCCCCACCACATCGTTTACAGTGTCAGGAATGCCGTACGGGATTCCTTTTATTTGCATTAGATAGACAGATCAATATCGGGAGCAAAAATCTGCACTTTCTTGTTGAGGACTTTCTCTTATGATAGTCACGCGCTACGTTAAAATGTGTATCATTATTTCTTGTAGCTGATTTTATTCTAGTAATCTTGTTTAATTTTGCGAAGTTAAAACATTAATTAATTTAAATATAGGTTTCTATAAAAGCTTAACCTTCTTTCTTTGGCCAGATTTTTTTCCATTTTTAACCCCTTAAAGCACGACTTTTTTTTGTTGAAAAATTAGTATAGTGTAAGTTATTCTTTGCAATTTCAGGTTGTGGGGGGTGACTAGGAAGCGGGGGTGGGGTAAAAGTTACATAGAAAATATATGTTATACAAAGTGTACACGGATCTCAGAAGGGCGTTAGAAATAAAACAACGCACGGGCAGGGGCAAATGCGTTAAGTGGTTAATAAATAATTGAGAAAAACCTCTCTACAGCGAACATTTTGTGTTAATTAGGAAGGTCATTGAGAGCTAGAGCCATTATTAATGGAGATATCTTTAAAATGAATTATTTCATTAAACTATAAAAATTCAAAAGCACAAAGCGACAGCAATCATCTTTCTCCCGGGCTCAGAACTAGCACTAAATCTGAGTGACGGAATTTTTGCTGCTGTTTCTGCCGGTTTGAAGCCATCATAATAC
The DNA here is from genome assembly GCA_038502835.1 of Octonoba sinensis. Classification (NCBI taxonomy): domain Eukaryota; kingdom Metazoa; phylum Arthropoda; class Arachnida; order Araneae; family Uloboridae; genus Octonoba; species Octonoba sinensis. Next base: position 114,886,071 of record CM076598.1, on the reverse strand, counting down.
AGTAGAGCTTCGTTTATACGACAATAATTTATACAACATTTCCACTTATACGACGCTTTAGCGTGATCCCAAGTTTTGGGTTTAGATAGAAAGATAAATCGATTATGCGACATTATCGTTTATACGAGGTTTTCCGATAGTCTGTGCTTCGGCGTCGTATAAGCGATACTCCACTATACTAGTTTTAAATGTGACATTTAAACTTTAAAAGAGTCATTCTGGATTTTTGTATAAGCAACATTTTAATGCCCAAATTTACAATGATATTGAGCTACACACATTACTCTAAGGTTATATAGTGATAGTAAGCTATAGACGGGAGCATGAGAAGCTCTGTAAGAATGTATTATTATATTATTATTATTATTAGCTTATGTTATTAAAAAAACACTGACAATAACATACAGCTTTTGGAATTCAATCAATTGAAGTTAGAGTAGTGATAACGAAAATAAATAAAATAAATACGAATTATTTTTGGCCAGAAAAAAATAAAGCTATTTAGAGAAAAAGCCTTCAAATTTTGGTTGTTTCAGGAGAGGATCGTTTAATAGATCGGGTTGCTTGTAAAAAGTTCACTTTATAAGAAAAGGTGCTGTAATCATTACTGATATATGAATATATTAACCATTACTGTTATCATATGTTGGTCTTTTGAGTACTTTTTATTACGGATAAGACGACGTCAAATGTATAAATGTTACGTCGATGATCAAGTTTAACGTCAGCATTTCTGAAAAACACCCTTTGTGAGCTGATCCAAAAAAATAAGAATAAACCTTAATTTGTCTTATTTACAGGTGCACCTATGGCGCCACCGCATACTATAAGTAAGCAATATGTCTAGTTGAATTATAGTACTTATAATAAAATTACTTATATTTAAGCCCTTTCCATTCTGATAATATTTTTCTTACAACGATTTATCTAAAATTACGAAAAGCCTACATAACTGAAACATTAACAGAACTCTAATTTGAACCGTTTCCAATAAAAGAATATCCTTCTTTAGATATGATGTCCAAATCTGTACAGCTTACAATAAATTAATTTCAGTAGCATGTAGTCCTGTCTCTTTTTTTTCTCTCTCTCTCTCTCTCTGTTTTTCCTTTTTAAAATGCGTTACTGAAAAAACTATTATTTGCGCAAACTTAATATTAATGTTATTAGTGTTTTTTCATAAACTTATACACTTAGTTGCAATGTCAATTATCATGAGTTGACGCAAACTACGTTGCTTTTTTCTGACATTATGATTATGCACTACACATTAGTTTACTGACAAGAGCTAAACTGTACTAAGACCATGATAGTAATTTAAATTACTTCTGATTTCATGATGCCTGTTTAATCACCCAGCTTGATATTTATCATTGCATAAATTATTAAAAAAGCTATTATAGCTGGTGTTACACAACCACACTTTAAAAAAGTAAATTTAAATAGCGTTTATTCTCAGTCATCAAAAGCTTGCTTGCAATTATATTGCCGAAATTTTTTCACGAATTTTCCGTTTGGATTCTATTTTTCCCTACACAAAGTCTAATAATACCCCAACAATCCCCCCCTTTTTTTCTTTAGAAAATGCGATTTCAATTTAATTAGATTACCTATTTCATTCAAACAGACCTCCTTGTTAACGAGTGGTTATCACTCCTTATAATAAACACTTGACACTTCAACTCAACATGATGGTCGTATTGTCACTTCAATTACACCAGACATAATTTATGGGACTACAGTTTGGTGATTTATGCATCTTACTTAACAGAAAAGAGCTTACTTACTTTCCCCTTCCTAAAAAACGAATTTCAAGGAGCCACCCTTTCCCCGGAAGCCCACGGAATTTTTGAAAGCTTTCTTCTCGTGCACAAAACCTTCAGGTAAATAATAACCCACTTAACTCGGTTCGTCCCCCTCATAACTGTTTTAAAAGCGATTGTGTGTGAAGAAGCCATCATCAATCCATTCACGAAGACCGTTAGACAGGAATCTTTTCACAGGTGACCGATTACTTGTAAATAGCAAGTCAGCCCCCTAGCCAAATAACCTGCGATGATGACAAAGATACAAAGTTTCCTTTTCTAGCCCCTTCTGCCCCATTTGGGGCCCCCCGTGGGGGGTGCGGATACAAGGTAGCCGGTCAAGACGATGGAAACGGCTCTTCATGCTTGGCTCGGCAAGCTCTTCTCAAGGGTTGAGGAGAGGATATGGATATAAAAAATTGTATCTGATGCTGAAAGTAGATCCATTTGCCTCCAGACATAGCCACTTTCGAGAACCATGTTATCTTGATGCGAAGCCGATTGTTTCATCTGTTCTACATTTCAGTAGATTACCATTAGCTCTAACACTTCAGGGTAAATGCGATAACTACTGTGTACAAAAAAAAAAAAAAAAAAAGAATAAAAAGGAAAGAAAGAAAAAACGAAGAAAAGAAAAACAACAGAGATGTGAGATTAGTTCCTGAATTTCGTTGTAAATTTTCTGTATAAATAAAAATAATTACCATAGCCAGAGGTCAGCAATAACGTATATTTTATAGCCGTAAATGTTATGTAACAGAGAAATTGAAGCTTTAAATACTGATAAAGCCTTTTTTTTAAATGGAATTTTTTAATGATTTGAGTTATGCAACCGATTATTTCACTTAACGTATTTATTTAATTTCTTGCTCTATTAAACGTTTTATTGATAAAAGTATGCTTGTATATTTTTACTCCAGTTCGAAGCATATAATAGCAACGGAACCTGAACAAAGGAATCTAAAACTACTATGATTGAAAAGAAGTTTTTTTTGGTCAGGTTTGCCTTTCTGCAAAACGGTTTAACAAATATTTAAAGTTTTACCAAATGAGAACGAGTTTACTCGATTATTTATTTTGTACCAAAACAATTCTCCCTAAATAAGTAGGACTGCTTATCATTTTTCTTTTCCCTAGAAAGGAAGAAATGAAAAAAAATGGCTAAGTCTTTCATGCCGTGTCGCAAAATTCGGGATGTACCAGCGTACAAACATGTAGAAAATGTAATCTGATCGGGGAAAATAGTATTACTTACGCATTTCTACAATCATTGCTCTAAAAAGAGACATTTATTTATTTTCCTGTAAATATTTACAAATAAATCCCTTGCGTAAACCTTTGACTCTGATGCTCCTCGGCTAAATTAAATTCCTAGTGCAATTTCGCATCAACAGAGTCCAGGTGCTCATCCTTTCAGGTGGACAAACCGGACGTCAAAATTCTCATGCGGCGATGGTACCACACTAAATTGTGGTGCCGCTGAAAGAGATGGTACCAATCTCTGGGGAACGCATTAGGTCTGCAATTTGCAGAAGCCAATAGCAGCCCATTAGAAATAAAATAAAAATATTTACAAATAATGCTTTCAGAGTCTGATTACTACAAGGGTTATCGGAGAAGTGTTCTCGGTCTTCTTCTGGGAACCCTCAATACTGAGGTTCCCAGAAAAGTTCCCTAAAGTTATTTAAATATAAAGGGGGAAAAATAATAAATAAAACCCAATGTAGTTAGAGACCCAGGAGTTACAAAAGTACACCCTGAACATATTTCAAAAAAATTTAAAGAAATATAACTGAACTAATAACTCAAATGTATTAATAACATAAAGAAGGTATATTGCACGATTTACATGAATTCCTAAAATAGTCATCGATTTTACTTTCGAATACTAACAAGATTTCAAGAACTTAAATTGTATCGCGTACTGAAAATTCCTGAATCTTGTTTTTCAAACAAGGGAAATGCATTAAATGCATATTAGCATTAATGGTAACAAATTACTGTAAGTAAACTTGCTTTTGGAAAATTAAAAAGGATGAGATAAGTAGAGGTGAGAGAAAGCACGTTAAGCTGCAATTTTGTAATGAGCTTTGTGCAAGATTAATTTAGAAGAATAGACATTTCAAGAATAATACATACAACAGTTAACAAATCTTATAAATGCACAATTTTAGGTACGTGACAGAAATAACATCTAATTAATACGTAATTTCCTATTTTCTGATAAACTGTTTGCTTAGAAATTCTGTATATTTTTTGTACTTTATTATTCAAGTTGACTGCTTGTTTATGAACGTAATTTGCAGAATAATTCAATTAATTAACGATAGCTGAATTAAATTATCGAATTTAATAAATGAATGCTGTTACATATACTCGTTTTTCAGGGCTGTATAATATTTTGTCTACACCGAACTCCCGTTTATTCATGTGCGGATTATGCTGTTTGCAGATTATTCGTGAGGTTTAAAACAATCACATGATTATCCGGTTTTTATGAATTTTCCGTGCATTAGGAAGTCCTTTAAAAATCATTGATCACCCATGCATCTGTGCAACGAAAAGACAAAAATGTTCTTTATATAATTTAGTTCATTTTTATGACACTTTCAAAATGACCGAGTGTAAGGGATATTATTTTTCTTTCTTTTTTTATATTTTTCCTTTTTTGACGAGTATCCGAAAACGGAGAAGCTATCATGATTTACATACCAATATGTACATCTTTCTTCGCAGTACGCAAATTTCGACATACATGGGGTAAAATGTTCAGTAAGAAGGTTAAAAAAAAATTACCATACCTTTTCACTCCACAAAATACTTTACTTTGGAGAAAATGCCCCGTAAACAATATCATAATTTATCTCTTCTTAATTGACGTCTAACCAAAATTAGTGTGTACCTATATTTTATGCATGTCGTTTCTACAAGAACTATTAAATTTTAACAATTACAGTCGCGCCCGTTTATAACGAAATCGAAGGGACCCAATGAAAATTTCGTTCTTTCCATAATTTCGTTATAAAAAATTACGAATAGTACGTGGCAAAACAAGAAGGAATTCAAATTACAGTCGCGCTCGTTTATAGCGAAGTCATATATAACGAAATTACTGTCATAACATAATAATTTGAATTCTCTTTTGTTTTGCCGCGTACTATTCGTTATTTTTTATAACGAAATTTTCATTGGGTTCCTTCGATTTCGTTATAAACGGACGCGACTGCATTGCGTTATGACCGTAAATTCGCTATATACGACTTCGCTATAAACGAGCGTGACTGTATACTCATTTAGTGATGTCCATAAATTTTTTTCCCCCCAAATTTGTTTTACGGCTAACATTAAATTTTAGTAATTTCGCTCACTTAGTGGTGTCTATATAAATACATTTTATGTTTGTCGAGTACAGTTTGTGAAATGAAGCGGACTGGACGCATGGAAAGGATTGTCCAGGACGGTAGATTACCTGTAATCTGCTTAAGAGACTAGAGACAGAGATTTCCGGTTAAAAAAAGGTTCGTGTGTTTCTTTCCGAAAATGGGTATATTTCGTGATTTACTGCACCTCATTCAATCTTTCTATTCATTAGGTTTTACTTGCAAAGTCTACAAAAAATACAACTACGAGAATTGCCCCATGAGTTGAGGTGTAATAAAATCAACTACTTACGGAATGTGTTGCACATTTTAATTTTTCGATGCCATTGTGCTAAGGTAAGATTCTATACAGGAAGCGTTCTTTTTGTATAAGAAATAACTAATTAAAGGCAAAAAGAAGACGTAAAAAGCGAAAATTGGGACCTTGAACACCTGAACAGACGTTAGAAATTATACTTTTCAATTCTCTCTTTCAGGCAGGGATTTTATACGTAAGAGAATAAAGACTTTTCAAAAAACAGTAATGCATAAAACAAAACAAAACGCAATTTCAAGTTACATGCGTGTTGTGCAGAGCCATAAGAATCCGTACTTTATTTCTCTAATAATTATCTGCAAGAAAGAAAAATCAACAATCGAGTGGACAGCTACAAATTTGTCCTACAATATTGAAGGATGTTTTAGGACAAGGGGAAAATACTGTTAATTAAGAAAACACGTTGCAAATCTAAAAAATAATAATCTTCAGCATGATTTAATAAAATTTTTAAAACCCTAATCTTTTTAGATGCAATGATAGCTTTAACAATAAAATTACTTTTCGAGATGCATCGCAGCCATTTAGTGAGCAACAGCGTTCAGTGTGTGAAAAGCCATTTATAACAAACTTTATTTAGATTGTCTTTCGGGGGGGGGGGAGGGGGGGAGACCGCTCAAAATTACATAGTTTCACTGGCGTAATCCATCTATAGCCCACCTTACTCATATATCTTCGTTTTCAAAGAAATGAATCAGTTCTACAATGTTTGATGAGTGCAAAGTTATTGAGTTACATTTTTTAGGTATCATACTAAAGAATAATAGAAAGTGGTTTATCGCGAGACCATCTATAACAGTGGTGACGAACCTTTTTGAGGCGTGGGTGAAATTGTCCATATTTTTTTAGTACTAGCTCGTGGGTCACTAATGCCCATTTTCACTAAAGTTAAGTTTAAAATTTTTTAACTGAGTATCTTTAAAACTGAATATCTTTAAAATTCAATGGGCTTAACTGGTAAAATTGGGCGTGGTTTGACGCTTTAAAAACTTTTAAGTGTTTGAATGAACAAGGAATAACGAAAATTATGTACATTTTATTTGAAGAAAGTGTTTTAAAGATGGTTATTTGCTTTGGCTTGTCGATTTTTTTTCAACAAACAAAATGTGAGTAAAATTACACTTTATTTGATATTTTGTAAACACTTTTGCTATATTTCAAATACTACAAACTCATTTGTCGTCATTTGCGCAACTTTCAGTAACATCAAACTGAGGTTATAAGCAGCATTTAAATTGCTTTTGTGTCTATGCAGTGCTTAAAAAATGCAAAATAGAATATAAATTAGAAAATATAAGTAAACCCGAGTAAACAAACAAATGGTTTCCTAGCCATCGTGGGTCAGTGTCTGACCCACGATGGCTAGGAAATAAATATTATATGACGAGTCATGGGTTCACCACCACTGATCTATAACATACTTAGATGTCTCCCAGTTCAAGAGAGTTGTTCAAAACTAAAGTTTGTTGATAGCAAGACCGTATTATATACTTAGATACTACACCTTAAGAAGAATCGCTCAAAATCACGAAGCTAAATGAGCGCAAGGCCATCTACAATCTCCATCATTTAATGTCTCGGCCACTTAGTTAGTTGATAGGGAAATGAATAAAGACTTCACGCCACCCCAAATGAAAAAAAAAAAACAAAATCAATTCACCAAAAACCAAAACAGAAAAAAAGCAACTTTACGCTATCTGCTTCGGTGTGTGGACGCGAGAATCCAACAAGACAATCTCAACACAGATAACACAACCCGAACTGGAGCACCGAAGCGCCTGGGGCCTTTGCCCCAAAGCACCAACAAGAGACGCAGTTCGATAATAAAATGAAAAGCACTTATTTTCTTCGCTTGTAGGAATCAGATCAGAAGCGGAAGAGATATCACGTTTCTTAATGGAAAACATCAATAATAAGGAAATAAAGTAGCGTTACTTTTTCCTTTTTTTACTCTCGAAAACTTCTACTTTCTCTCCTGAAGAATTGTTACTAACATCGGGCGAAAATTAATACTGTGACCCCGAATAATGAAACATTTATGTTTGAGTAATAAAGCACCGTAACCTAAAACGGCAAATGAGAACAAGCATCAATTATAAGTAACCGCAATTTGAGATATAAACATATAGGAAAAAGTTGGGGGATAATGTATGTCACATAGTAATGTCTTAATTTAATGAAAGGTTTCACATTTCAAAAGCTCGACGTTTTACAATTTCTGGTGCTAGAATTGAACAGGAAAAAGGATTCACTAAAAGTTAGTGGTAAAAGTAAGAAAAAGTTAGTAAAAGCAAAAAAAAAAAAAAGGCAAAGAAAAAGTATCGTAAAAACATAGTTAAAAATAAAGAAAAGCCAAAAATAAGTGAAGTAATTAAAAAAAGATTTTAAAATAAATAAACTGAAAGAAAGGTTTTGAGATGGGCAAAATGTGTGTCTGTCGGTCTGTTTGTTTGTTTGTGTGTCTGTTAGAGAATTGTTTGATTCAAAAGATTTCTTTTTGGATTTGAAAGATCTCATCTCATATCCATATTTTATTTTAACAATTTTTAGTTTAATTTTGAGCAGTTCTAAAAAATTTAACATTAGCGCGTATGGGGACATATGAAGCAAATTGTATAAACCCTGGATATAAGGTCCAAATTCCTTTGAACGAGCTTGGAAAGAGCTCTCAACATGATTTTTTTTTTTTAATTTGAACAATTTTTGTTCAATTTTGAGCATTTCAAAAAAATTTTAACATCAGCGCCAAAAAAATATGGCGCTATCAATACGGGGAAATTACAATCCTGATCTAAGAGACGGATTTGCTTGGAACAAACTTTATCGGAAGCACCTTATGAAGTGCAACATGTGTAGAGCTTACCAAGTTTATCCAGAACTAAACGAGCCTATTTTCTCATGAATTCTTTGGATCTGTATTTTTAAGGAGATTTCTGAATGAATGCATGATTGAAAGAATGAATAAATACATGAATGGGGTGATAGAATACATACATGAATGAGTCAATGAATGAATAAATAAATGAGTGAATAAATGAATGAGTAAAGCAATATGCATTAACCGTTGATAAAATTAGTTTCTTTATGCCACCTTTTCCAGTGAAAAATAAATGGTGGTTGTTTTAAATTGCATGTTTTTATATATATATAAATACTATCCTGTCACGGTTTTTAAAGTTGATAGTGTTCCAGAATGATTAATTCGGTATTCTAAGATTTGATCCCTTTCCCTTTAACTTAATACTTTCTCTTCCCTACGGAGCCTATGGTGCAACCAAACAATTTATATATCGTGTATTCTTTAGGCTTAACCGTTTTCCGGAATTATAAACCAACACTTCGGCATTTAAAGCTTCAATCGCTTCAACTAAATTACTTTCTCTTCACTGTGAGGCAATAGGGGCAACGAGACCATTCACTTCCAATGCATAGTGTCAAAAAAGGAAGAAAGCCACCCGACGCGACTCCGGAAATTTGGAATACTAACTGGGGACGCTTGGGAGAAAATAAGATGCCATTTACACAGTTGACTCGTCTCTCTACAAAAGCTGAATCGCAGCACAATAGAGCACCTCATCAAAAATTCTCCCGAACAAGGTGTTTTTCCTCTCGTTTTGCAGTACGCAAGAAAAGAACGGTTATGGTCGGATGGACCCCACCTCAATCGGACCATGTCCAGCCTAAGGCTCTGTAGTGGCTCTAGTCCAGCCAAGTCTCTCAACCTCGGCGGGACAGGGGTCGTCTCCAAGTGCATTCGTTTTTCTTATTTCCGTAATTCGTTTCTCTGCTTTCTTAATGACGATATGCATACAGCGCAGTCAAGAATGATATGGGATGTAGCAAACTATTTATTAATGAGATGCGCACTCTTGTTAACCACACTCTCAGAAACGCGTGCTCAAATCTCACGAAACTTTCGTAGTATTTGACGAAATGGTTTCGTGAAAAATGCTCCGAGTAAACCTTTCGTCAAATTAGCGAAATTTGTGTAGTAACTTTTTAAAGTCACGTGATCGCGCAAGGAAGGAATCGTTGTAAATGATAAAATTTTTTTGACGATTGAACAATCGTCAAAAGTGAGAGCTCCATTTCTGAGAGTGCAACTTACACAGAGCATCAGCAAAAACGAAAATAAGCAACATAAAATTCATAAAGAAAAAGTGAAACTCAACCTTAAACCTGGTTTAAAACTGCAAAAATCATAACGAAAGCTGATAAAAAAAGCATGTTAAAATAAGCAGTTAATTATTATCTTTGTGAGGAAATTGCATGTCAAAGAACAGCGTCGTAAGGACAAAAACTGCAAAACATACGTTTGTATGAGGTTACAAGTATCACTTTTATGAATGCAAAACGGACGGAGGACTTCGAGACATAAGCAAACCGAGTTAAGTTCTACGTAATATACATTAATAATCGTCCCGTAAGGGCACTCGCTGCAGATACTTTATTGAAAAAGCTGTTAGTATTAACTGTTGTATGCTTAAGTTGCTTTAACAAAGGTACTATTATTTAAAAAAAAATTATATATAAATATATATATATATATATGTGTGTATGAAATTTGCATTACGAACTGTTAAAACAATTAAAATCGAGAAAGACTCACAAAAGCAAAATATGAGCTAAATAATGAAACCAATAAAGAATAACAACTGCATATGACCACTAATTCCAAATCGGTTTATTTGTTTACGCCATTTTTATTGATGAATGGATGACAATTGTATTACTTTAGGATCATCTACTTCTTGCGACTGCATTGCGTGCATCCCCGCCCTCTTTAAAAGTTCGCAAAAGGAATTTTAATTTAAAGCAAGTGAAGTGGATTTACCGGAGTGAACTTTTTTAATGAGTCTTGAAACATGACCTACAGTAGTACATGAAATCATCTATATACTTTCTGGAAATTTTATAGAGAGGGCCTGCATAGCGTTCTCTGCTCAATGTCTGTCTCTTGTATTTATCTCTTATCATCTTAATAAAAATAGAACATAACTCTAACTTAGCACAATGGATGATGCGTACGATTAGAAATAGATGAAATCCACAATCATTACCATCCTAAAGTGATCATAATACAACAGACGTTTCTTGCTTAATATTTTAGTTATTGACGAACGAACGCATTTACTCACTCTGCTCAAATGTCTATGAGGCAAGCTAACTCCGCCAAAATCTGGTTCATCGCTTTGCGAAATGTTCAATTAAATTAATTCCGGTGACTGAATTAAATCCTTCAAAATGTTCACAGAATGAATATAAGTAGGAATGCTAAGAGAGCTTTATTTCCTCTTAACTAAAATATAGCTACTCTTTTTTTTCTCCAATATTAATAACAGTTTGTGCTTGTGCCGGCAGGGTGGCGTAGTGGTAAGCCGCAGGCCTCGTACGCCCAAGTTCGCGGGATCAAAACTAGCCCAAGTCGGTGGATTTTCAAGATGCAGAATATCGACAACGCCCATGTCGTATGATTATGCCGCATGTTAAAAATCCCTTGAGTATCCGTTTGGCGTGGATACTCTCGGCTAAATTAAAATGCCCAGTGCAGTTTGCATCAATTAGAGCTCAGGTGCCGCCATCTAGGGGGAAACTGAGCACCAAAAATTGCGGCAATGGTACCACACTCATTGTCGTGCCGCTGAAAGAGTTGGTATCAATCTCTGGGAACGCACTAGATCTGCAATGGTTAAGAACCAATACTAAGCAGCCCATTAAAAATAAATAACAAACAGTTTGTAATGAGCATTTTAAATCTTGCGTAGGTAGATATAGCAATAAATTGGGTTAAAATAAAAACAAGAATCTGACTGTTGGTTCATACTTTAATTCATGGTCGCGAATGTCAAAAATATTCTTTTACATTCTCTGTTTATAAAAGGCATGCATTACTTGCAATCTTCCAGTTATTACGATAACAGAAAAATTCCTTTTTGAAATTTTTATGCAGACTGATTAGCAAAAATTTCTTGCGCTGTTTTCAATTCCTCATCCTTCATTTATGAAAAACGATAGAACTCATTTATCATGAAGATCGAGGTTTTCAGGTGGCAACAAGGAACCTTTCATAAATATTTCAGTTCTTTTCGTTTTGGAATTTTTAAACTGAATAACACCCAAATCAATTATTTCTGCAAGCATATTGAGGAGCAAGGCATGTTTTTACTGAAACGAAATGATTGTAAACCCTGTGTTTCAATCATTTAATTCGACACCATTCTGTCAGACAACAACCGACAAAAATCTCTTCCATACATTAAGTATTTGAATGTAAGAAGATTTTGGAACAAAGTGCATGACATTGAATAAGAATTCACGCCTCAGAAAGCAACAGAAGAAATAAATTGGATGCATTGTCCACCATTTAAAGGGGACGGATTTCAATCTACTAAATGTAGCTCTAACACCCGATGAGGGAACATGCAATAAGTTTCGTTGTGCAATTTCCCGAGAAGATTCCTTTGCCGTATGAAAAGAAACCGGACATTCTCTCATGTTGGAACATTAGCCAAAGACTAAACTCAAGAAAATTTGAATATTTCTAGGGAAATTAATAATTTTTTTTTATCATTAAAACTTCGCTAAATTAAACACCAGAAATGGGTAAAAAATTCATTCTATAGCTAACTGAGATAAAACTGTAAAGTAAGAATTAAACTCTGCTAAAAGTTATTTAAATTTAATGCCATCTCCATCGACGTGGACAATTAGTAGAATTTATTGTTAAATATCAATGTTGCATAGATCCAAAACTTTATATAATTCCTAGAAGATCTAACATTTTTTTCCTTTTTTAAAGTTTTTAAATACTTTCAATGTATATAAAGTATAGAAATTCATTTAAGCAAATTTTACGTGTGAATACCAGTAAGAATTAAAATCAACTTAGATATTTGAAGGGTTAGAAGTTTCATGTTTATTTCGTATGCATAAATAGACATCAAAGCATAACATTATAATGTCTAATTTACGCTCAAGTTGACAAAAAACTGAATTGTTGCGTTTTTTTAAACTTTAAAATTAATACGTAGACACGTAAATGGTTATCGGCTACTTAAGTAAAAAATGCTTGCTACATTAAGGTAGTTGGTGTTGGTACTACAAGTTGATCATTTGTGAGTTACATAAGTAAAACATATGCAGTAGCAACTAAATTGCTTATAAATTGCTTGATTAACTTAAGTAAAAGGTATTAATTACAAGTAGTATATCATTTAAGAAAGTATAAAACATAAAGTTGTTATAAAAAATGGGGTTGTTAATTATGAAAAAATAAAGACGACGACTAGAGAAACTGAAGCAGATAGATAACTCTGGTTTTTTCCCTTGTAAACTTCACTTTAAATTACCTAAATTGACATAACTTTTTGCAATTGTAAATTAACTGGAAGTAAACAGTTTAGTGTATCCAAGTATAAAATATCATTTGCCAATACTAGTACCTTATCTAAATGCTATAAGTGTCCTAGTGGTGCATGAACTGACGAAGCAAGTTACGAAAAAACAAAGATTAAATCTAAATAAATATACCGATACAAAAAAACAACACTTAGGCGACTTGCTTTTAATTGAGAGCTAGGTTCCTCCTTGGGCTATCTAAGTACTTTTTGTTACATTAGTAAATTAATTGATACTAAGTACTTTCGGCTACCTGAGTAAGAAATATCAACTTCAAATGTATATTATATAAATGGTAAAGAGTCATGGAGATGTAACAAATGAGGAAGCAAGTTATGAACAAAAAAACAAAAATGATGAATAGAGTAATGGATACAGGAAGATGAAACGTAAGCAAAAGAGAAGGGAAAATTAACTCAAATAATCATGTTCTCTGAACCGTAATAATCCATCAAAATGTCAAATCATACTTGTTTGCGACACTGAAAACTTCGTGTCAAAATTTGTTCCCAGAGGAAAAAAAAAGTGCATTCGAATTTTCAAAGTTTGACGAAATGATTTTCCTCGGCTAAAATGAAGCTACGCTGCGTCGCGGTTGAAGAAACGGTCGAAACATTCTTTTGCGTGGAATCTTCTCCCGACCAGCAACAGGTCAACGTTCGTAACCCTTCGCTGGCCAGGTCAATCTTTCCTGCACCCCGGTCTTATAGGGAGAGGGGTGGGCCGAAGAAAGCCCAAGCGGCACGTTTTCCGCATCGTCTTGCTTCATCACCTGTTGGCCCTTCCTTCCTCGGAAGATGTCGCCTGCAAAGAATACGGACAACACGACCTCGAGTTGAACTTGCAGGATCTTCAACTCGCTACTACCAATGAAGTGGTAAATTGTGGCAGAACGCAGGTTTCTTTTATGAACTTCTCAGCTGTTGTAAGCTTTAATGGTTTCGAAAAATATCCCTTACCTAAAAGTCATATTTTTCTACAAATTCCTTTTTACAACATCATGTTGAGCTAAATATTGTTAAGTTAAGCCCGTATAACGTTAACCCCCTGGATAACGTGAACAGTATTTATTTACTTAATTTAATAGTGAAGAATAAACTACGGATTTGCACTTTTTAATACTTTCCTATCTTTATTAAATAATTAACTACTGATTCGTCAGTAGCTATGACAATAATAACAATAGTATCATAGTGTGAATGCAAAAAAAATAAAAACCTATTAAAAATATGAATAAAATGTTGCAAAAAAAAGACAAAATGTTAACATAGGTTAGCTAACGCATCAGCTCCGATTTTATTTGCAATGAAGTTAGCTCAAAATAAATGCACACGGGTACAAATATTTTTCCACACTATAGACAAGTTTTTCAATTAAAAAAAATAATAACGATAAAACAAAATAAATAAATAAGATAACAAATACAACTACAATAATAATAATCTTAAAACATAAAATAAATAACCAACTACATGCCTGCTTATGAACGAAAATGGGTGCTTGTAAGGTAACTAAACGTCCAGTGCTATTTAAATAGCAATAAGAATAGTAATAACAATAAAAAAGTAAAACATATTATCAAATTACTATTCTATCCCGCATGTCATTAATGTCTATCGAAATAATGTGTACTTATCACTATTTTTTTACATATTCAATAAATGTAATTATATCTATTTACTTAGTGTAATTATTCGTTTTTAACACAACTCTTACAGTCTTAGTTATCGTAACTCTTGCATTTGTCTTACGATGCTATCAATTGAAAATTCAGGGATTAAATATTTTTCTCTAAGGCCATTTTTAGTGCTAATTAAAGCTAAAAAGGATAATAAATGAATTTAAAAAATCCGTTTTAGACACGTTCTGAAACATTTTTAGATCCACGCGGTAAAATCAATTCTAGAAAGTTTGATTTCTGCTTAAGCACTGTAAATTAAATTCGAATCCTTTTGACATGGCCTACTTTCCTTTAAACGTTTTCCCCAATATTTATGAGATTCTCTATATGTATGTTAGCTCGCAAAATTAAAAAAAAAAAAGGCAAAAGCTAGTGAGGTCTTTATTTCAGCAATGGGCTGATAATGGTTGCTTATGGTGCTGTCGCTATCGATACACACAATTAATAAGGTCTCGAATTCCTAGTTATTGGTTACAAGAAAATAATTTAATGTTATAATGATTCTGTAGAGTACCAGTTAAATGATTGCTGGACTAGTTGGCAATTTTAACTTCATATAAAAGGAAACATCACATTAAGACATGATTTTACTTATGAGTTTGGCTATTAACAAAAAGTATTGATATAGGCACATACTGATTAATCAATTTTTTAAAAAATATCTTGACAGATATAAATATATCTCCCTTGTTTGAACGAAAGACTCATAGAGAGTGCAGTACGCATAAAGTTTTAAAATTCTGTGTAACTAGTCAGTCCAAGAATTGTATAGTTCTACTAGTATCTAAATGCTAAATTGTGCTGCTGAAATTCAACAGAAAGAAAATATTTTTGTAGCCAAAACATTATTTCGAATAAATATTTCACAGAACTTAAAGCATTAATTCTTTTGAAATCTGATAAAAAAGGGGAAATTTATCTAGCACTTTAACCCATCTTTTACATAGTAATTCGTATATAGAAGATTTGTATTCATGCATATGTGGCGGTTAAAAAAGTTTGGTGTGATATTAGTTTGTCGCAAACCGGTGCTGGACTTAGTCTAGATTTAATGTGTGAAAAAAGGCTATGGTAATGAATATCGAGAATATACCGGAATAATATAAAGTACATGAGTGTTTTTAAATTTAGAAAATATACAGAAAAGCTTACGTATTTATTATCTTCTTATAATGTAAATGTAAGTTTCCGAACTCAGAACTGAGGAATTAATACACATATACGTCCTGCTAAATGTAACTTTCTAACCTAACTATAAAATATGAAACAATTTATTACCATTTATTAAACAGTTGAAATATGAGTCTCTCTCTTTTAACAGAAGTTTGAAGAAGTAATGAGCAAAATAGTATTCGGCAAAATAAAAGTGTGGAAAATTTCTCAATAAAAGTTTCTCTCTCAACTAGTTCTTTATATCTATCCCAACCCATGTATTATGCCTCAATTATGCCCTTAATACAGTTCTTTCGTTACCCAAATCTATTGTAAAACCATCGAAGCATACAGAAAAGAAAAGAAAGAAAAAAAAATCCCGTAAAAAGGTACGTTATACAAACAGTTTTTAGTAACAAAACACCATTCGAAAATTTATATAATGATCCAGTTAAAGTGTTGAAATTGCAATTTAAATTTTAAAACCTTTTAAGCATTCTTCAGTTGTTTCTATTTATCAATAAGAAGCATAGTGTAGCTTTATATAACAATCGTAAATAGAATTATTTTCAAATTAGTAGAAGAAGAATTCAAGACACTTTTAAAGTCGTGGTTATTCTGAAGTGGAACGTATAGCTTTTCTTCTTTGGAAGCGATTTTCTCTTCCCCTATTGATAATCATTGCCTCGATTTTTGCTTAAGTGTATACTACAGAGAAAAGATAGTTAAGCTTTTAGATTCAAACTCTGAAATTTAAATCAGGGAAAGCTCAGAAACCCGATACTTTAAATCTGTATTCAATATTAACATAAGAGAAGGACTCCAAAGTTCTACTTGATGGTTCATTGCACAAATTCGAAGAGTTTAACATGAATCAGTGCTTTTAATCCAACGATTCTTTTTTCTTCGGAATATGGATAAGATCCAAAAGCGCGATTCAAGAGTCGGTTCTTTCAATTAGATGGTGTGTACTTCTTTTCTTTGTTTTTCTTGGAGGGCCTGATGTTTTCGACTCGCATGTCGTTGGAAAAGAGCTGTTTGGCACAGGTGCAAGGATAAACATATTCTTCTTCCTTCTTATGCTTTTCCAAATCGTTAAGCAAGCTGTTCTCAAGTGGAGTTTATGAAAACCCAGCACTAGGCAGCCAGAAAGCTCTACGTGGGCTGTAGGTACAACAATGTTTATGGACCCCTTCGGAATTTTATAATTTTCAGATTTATTTTATAACATTCATTCGTTCAGCCCGCCAGGGTGATCGAAGTAACAAAGTATTACATCCTAAGTTTTCTGGGGGAAAAGAAATCTCCCCAGAATGAATTTAATTAAAGAAATTAATATATATATTTTTTCCATTGAAGAAAAATGTATCCATATATTGCAACGATTTTCCAAATACATTTTCAGATTATATTTTTCGCGAAAGTTGTTTGCAGTCTGGCCTCTTTCGCACTGAATGCCTCTAATATATATATACATAATATATATATATATATATATTGTAATAAAGTCATGAAATATTGTAATAGGCTTACAGAGGATTAGATTACCATTTTTTTAAGTTTCAAGGGTAACTACGAAAAACAATATGTTTCGCAAATCATCGAATTCCCTGAATTACATACTCATCTCAGGATTTTCAAAATCTGGAGTTCCAAACAGTTTATGTTCATTACCCTTTTTAAATATTACATTTCGTGGCATTTTTAAGCTACTCTCTATATATCGTTCGACAACTGTATTTTTGCATTTATTCGATTCATAACGTGATTGATCACCCAGCTGCAATTCACGTCAATTTCCGTCAATCAATCTCATGGCCACAAAGCACTGATTTTGGTCAAGATTCTGGTGCGACGCCTTGCCAATGAGATGCTTGTCGAAAGTTGACCACGCTAACTAACCGTCCCCACCCATTGTTATTATCTCTGAATTTCAGTTTCATAGTACTTTCTATTTATAATCGGGCCTAGTCGTGTGGGCTTATCATTGCCGGCAAGTGCGTCTTCAGGCCACGGATCCAGCCGTTCGCACCCATGTTTGTCGGACCGGACACATATCCGTTGTCTTGGCCGTAGCAAACATCCCCTCCGGAAGTTGTCGAAGCTCCTCTGGCTCATCTTCCTCCGAGAGCCCGGCTTTTTTTTATATCCTCAGATTATCCTTCCTGAAGTGCTTCGCCGATGGATCTGGTTGCGTGGCTCAAGATCTTTGTGGGCGCCTTATCTGAGGAAGCGTAGCCAACTGGAGCCTCCACTCAGATAGGGGAATTTCATTTGCCGCCTTCTACCTCCTAATTGACTCATTTACAAGTTGATAGATGCTCTGTTGACCTAAAACCAGAAGATTTTTTTTGTAGAGAGGGAGGACTATTTTACTGGTGCACAGGCGGTGTTGTGCATCAGATATAATACCTGTCGGAATAGGTTCCAACACATTCAGGCTCGATTCATAAGTAACGCTCAAGTTTTTACGGATGCTGCAGGCGGAAACAAATCATTTTATGATATTTCTGTAAGTAAGGTAACGATGAGTGTGTAATTTAAGAAAATTTTTTTAAAAGACATTTTGATTGCAGTAAAGTTTTTATTTTTTTTACATTCAATTAAAATTATAAGATCAAAAGTGATTTTATAAATCCCATCGGGAGCTCCCGAGTCAATAGGCAGACTTAATTATCATAGGAACAGGTAACACCTATCCTTACTCAAGATTTTTCATCAGTAAGTGCTACTGAAAATGCCAATGTTTTGTCTTTGGACCCTTGGATATTTTTCCATAAATGCTAACGTCCAGTTAGCACACTTACAATTCTGAAGTGGTGCAAATTTCACATTCATCAGTCACTTTCTGCCGTTAACAAAATAAATTCACTAATTTAAAAATACGATATACTTCCGGAAAAGGTCCTTTGAATTTTAACAAGATAAGGTTATCTCGGTCCTCTCAGTGTAGGACAGGTCTTGACCTTAGCTGTATGAATCATGCGATGATTATAAAATTGAAAAGAGCTAATTTTATGCATGTTTTTTAAACCTTAAAAAGATAACTTTGCTTTAGAAATCTTACACTTTCATTAAAAGTTGTCTTGAAGTTCTTTTCAAGGAAAAAAAAAATTTTTTTCCCCAGTAAAACAATAAGATTTCAATGTGGAAACTGATTGTTAACTGGTACAAAAGATACAAAAGAACGCATGATTTCTCTTTATTCACGAGTTTTTTTCAGTAACCTAGAGTAAAACACATGTTTATCAAAGTTACTTGCTCTGAAGTAATTAATACGTGAAATAACTCTAAGAAATTAGCATTGTATTTTGTGAAATTGCTTTTTTTTCGGGGTATAGCGGAATCAAAATATAAGCTCCCTTTCTGGCTACATACAGAGAATTATACATGGAAATATATCCCAGTTAACGTTCTATCCATACTTATAAATTTTGTAAAGTCACATTTGTACTTGAGCTTGGATCACCCGAATAGCTACTCGGTTACATGCTCAGTAGCAGACGCAGTTTAACATATAACTAATACAGTAGAGTATCGTTTATACGACAATCATTTATACAACGTTTACATTTATACGACGTTTTAGTGTGGTCCCAACTCTTGGAATTAGCCAGAAGGATAAATCAATTATACGACGTTACCGTTTATACGACGTTTTTCGATAGTCTCTTTGGCGTCGTATAAACGATACTCCACTCTTTTTGAATACAACTAATCAAAAGGGCATTTGAAACACATAAAAATTAATCTTCCTGATATAAATCACAATCTCGTAACCGATGATCTACTACGAAGATTTACTCGCATCAAAAAAACACTTAAATCGGAAATGAATGAACAGATCCTCAGAAACGAGGTGTATGTAAGCATCCTTTCAGTGCATTAAAACAAAACGAAAAAATTTCTTAGCCCGACTTTGAGACAGGGTGGCACTGACGCAATGCCAAGTTGTTACCGTCACTGCAATGTCGGACAATGATGGTAAGACAGCATGAAATGAAATCGCATCTGGCACCGACTCAAATCGAATACCAGAGGTGCAGTGACGCTTAATCCAGGTAAAGGTTGGGGAAGTAATTTGTATCTAGTCATCAGTAAATTGCAGATTTATGCTTCTGGATGTCTGAGATAACGTGTAATGTTCAGACAGGGTAATTAGTCCTGTATGTGTTATGATTTTTTTTCCAGACTTGTTCATTTTCAAGTAGTGAAGATTGAACATTAAGAGCTGAAATACATATAAACTAAATGATTTAAAAAAAAAAAATGCTTTGAATGCCGACTGGCAAAACATTCGTCTCAAAAAGCGAGATTAAATATCAAATATATAAATAGAAATAATATCAACACTTTCGACAACTCAAACAGGGATTTTTGCGTAGTATTACTAAGTGAGATATAACCTTACTATGAGGGATAACCTTACTATGTGTGATAATCTTACTATGGGTGTAACCTTACTGCGCTAATATTTTGGCGTGATAAATATTTTGGCGTAATTACTGCGAACGGTCTCAAAGACGAAAGAAAGTTTAAAAATAGTTAATTTCATGTACTAAATGAAGTGTTACATTATAATTATTTCAGCAGTTCTTATTTGTTTAAATTTTCCGAGTTTTAGGTGTGAAAGTAACGATTTGTGAAAATGTTGCTCGGTCTCTCAGGCCTCACACAGCAGTTGAAGGCTAAAAATATCAACTTCATAATGTACCAAGATCTTGCTGCAATAACGAATTTCAATATTTTAGTTTGACCAGATGTTTAATTTGGCTAGAAGTTAAGTGAATAAATCTTATCTGCAGTAAACTTCTGCCAGTGGTTTACATTTAAAAATTCTAAAAAACGTTTGAAGCTCAAAAAAATAGAACATATGAGTGATTCATCATATTTCCGCCATCATTGGTTACAATCAGGGCTGCATTTTTAATGAAAGAATTGCGGGAGCCCGAAAAGAGCAAGGGCCGAGTTCCCATGCAAATTAAGGCCTGGTCTCCCCCTCCAAATATTGCCGTTCGGAGCGACATCAACCTAAAAATTGTTCCGTACATTTCCTTTCATGATGTTGTTTTCGTAATAAAGAGTTTAAAAAGGATTATTTACTGAAATATTTTTTTCCAGCTCATATTGCAGTTTAAAAGATTTAATTTTTTGCGGTTTAAATAATGAAATGTTATAAAAGTATATTTTGGATATGTAATAAAGTTAAAGATAAGTAAAACCAATGAAATAATTATTAAAAAAAATCAGCTAATAACAAATATGTTTCTTTTAGGAACATTAATTAATAAATTTACTTTCAACAACATTAACTAATGATGCGAAGCAAAAAATTAAATCTATATTTTCGATTTCCATTCCCCACCCTGCCTTTCAAAAATATTGTGCGACAGTTCTAAATAAAAAGGTCTTACAGAAAATATATGACAAATGCACACAATTACCCACTTTTATTAAATAAATAAGCCGAGCAATAGGAACTTGGAGCCTATGTTATGGCTATGTTTAATGAAAAAGAATACGATAATAAAAGTTAAACTTTATGCCCATACTGTACTCGCAAAAATAAAAAAATAAACTAAGTAATTAATTAAAAAATGCGTTTTGATTAAAGATAAAACAACTACTTTTTGAGATCTAGAGCAGGACTTTGAAGAGTATATATGGTGCACATTTTGGAACCATATACTTAATCTGATTTCGGACAATAAATTAATGTGAAACGTTTTCACGCAACAAAGAAATTTATTTATATGTACGCCATTAGAAGAAAAAAAGTGAAAAACCTGTATTGATGTAATCTCATCGGGAAATATAAAATTCATTACAGAAGGCAGTAATATCCGCGAAATTACGAGTAGAATTAAGTAGTAGTAACTCTTTAATTATGACCACCCCGAACTAAGTCTCTTACTTTACTCTTTATTATTAAAACTAATAAGTATTCTTAAAGCTTAATAACATATTGCCTTTATACTGTATAAAATATACTGAAACTTCCTATCTAAAGGGGGGGGAGGAAGGAACTTAATAAAGGTTTTTGTTTGGTTATAATTATTGTAACCCAAGAAAAACCGACATAAAATTATAAGGCGCCGAAAACTTTGAGAACATACGTGAGCAATGTGGAACATAATGTCGACTCAAAATGTGGGAACATAAATGTCGACTTCAAGTAACTTATACAATTCTTAAGTTTGATACCATTTTCTGTTTTATTATATATTATGTACACCTAAAATGCATTATATAAACCTTAAAAGACACCAAGGGGTTTTAAAAATTAATAACTGGCGAATTTAATCAGTTGATCTATAGGTTACAGGATGTTGACATGTAAGTTACAGATTTGGGTATCACTGATCTGTTGGGTACACAATTTTTGATATTGTTAGCCTGATTTTCAACATATGTTTTATTTATTATTTTAAAATTTTTGAAATTTAATTATAAAAAGGATTTAGAACTATGTGAATGACTCTATTGACTAGCCATTACATAATACAAACGATATCGAGAATCGAAATCGAAACATCAAAAACAGACTTTATAAGGTCAAAAATGTTGAAGCAGGGAATCTTGATAGAAGATCAAAACTGACGTCCAGCAGACGCAAAGTTCTAAATTAAATGTTAATTTAAGAGATCCTTGGAAGATATATACGAAAAAAAGTCATAAAATAATTTACTTATATATGTGTTCTTACGCATACAATGCCTTCGAAAACACACGGGAAAAAAAATTTCTTCACGCAATTAATCCACAAAATTTTGAACTCTTCTTTACTCATTTATTTATTTATTTATTATTATAATTTTTTTTTCTTCCGTTATTTAGTTGCCAGAGTTAGGAGTTCGGTTTTCAGCTTAACTCTTCAGAACTCAAGTCAAAATGAGCAACCTGAAAACTCGCATTTTCTTACACCACCTGTTTTCCTCAGAAAATAATTGTAAAAAATATTTTCAACTAAAAAGCATTTTTATTATTCTAAACACCAAATGTTATCCCAAATAATATTATTATTCAAAATATATCGTATAGGTGTACTGTTGTCACGAAATATTATGTCACGCAAATTAGGTATTTTATTTGTGAAGTACAAAATGTTCCCTATGAAAACTAAACAAAAAATTGCTTTCGCAAACTATGTATGCCTGCTTTATAAGAAGCATTTCTAGCTAGAGCCATTTGAACCATCAGCCTTCCTTGTGAAGTCGTCCCCAAAAAAAAAAAAAAAAAAAGAAATTAGTACAAATAAATTTAAATAATTAAACAACTATACTATATAATTGATTTATTCATTTATTTTAGTCCATTTAGGGACATACCTGGTGTAATATTTGATGAAACTCAATTTTAAAAAAATCCATTTCGCTGAATCACACAAGCGCTCGCTAGATGAGAAAAACAATCACACTTGACTACTCCGACTAGTAAACGACCTTGGCGACAGTCAGACAAAGACTTAATGAGTGCGAAACACATCGGGACAGTAAGAGAAGGTTACAAGAAGAAGCAAGACAGAGCAGCGCCTTCGCCTATGAAGCAGAATACCACATATATTTTTTATCTTCTTGGTGTGAGTATTTTGCTCGAGTCACGAGTTCTGAAGGGTTAATTGAGTAGCAAACGGGATAGTTCAAAAATAACTTTTAATTTGGTTAAGCTATTGTTTGCTTTAAAAACAAAAGAGAAATTAAGTAATCAAAAGGAAAAGCTAATCTGAATTAAGATATGGAATTATAAGCGATCTTGAAACGGTGTTTTTGAAATGTGTCATACAAAATGCAATCAATTATTGAAAAGTAAGCTTAAAATTATTATGAAGACAATAAATAGATGAACTCATCAGAAAAGTAGAATATTAAGGGGAAAAAAGATAAAATTTTGAGACGTAAGAAGAGAAAAAAATGTGTTCACACACAAATAGTATGCGATTTAAAAGTTTGAAACAAGTTCAACACCTATGCAAATTATTAGACGATGAAAGAGCGTCAAAACACCCACGTAGTTTCTTTTTAGAAGTGAAAAATGTTGAAGCGTGGATTTCCGAAGCGGTGTTTTTGAAATGTATCAATTAAACCGCCTCGGTGATTTAGTCGAAATTTTGAAACGTATATTCAAGATGAAAGGAAAGAGAGAGATTTTGAAGGACAATGGACAAATATTTGATTAAAAATTCTCTTCTGCTGCACTTCCTACGTAAATGTCAGCGTTTAGAAGGAATTGATTAAATCGATGCTTGTTACAAAAAATTGATTTTGTAGAAAACTGAAGTGTGTTACGCTCGAAAATATATTTTTTACTTTTTTGTTTTAATAGAACAGCGTTTGAACTAATTCTGATATGAAAAATTTCAGATAATAGGAGAAACTAGAAATTAAATTGCATAACTATGTATTTTTTGTTTTCACCGCGACATGAAAATATTTCGCAATCACATTTACATTTATTTATATTTATCTCTCTAACAGAGTTTCATTTTCAGAAAACTCAGCTACTGCGTTTCCTTTCAATTTTGAGTGATATTTTACATATTTTACCAAAAATTCAGGACAATCAGTTTTGTAAACTATAGGGCTTCTGCGCTTTTTTTAAATATAAATTAAGCCCTGCTCTATAGTAATTATGTTCGCTGTTTTATATATATATATATATAGTGTGTGTATCGAGAGCGTTTGAACAGAAAAACATTGATTCACGAATTATATATTTCAATTTTGATAAACTTTTTCGTTTATCTAGGTTGAATTAAATAACCACACATATCTTTCAGTAAATATTTTTTTTTACTTAAAAGACTGATAAAAAAATTATCTTATGCATATAAAACATCAAAGTGAAAAAAGATCTTGTTTTATTATTATTATTATTATTATTTTATTGCATTTTATTTTCAGAGCTCATCCAACATATGCTCTGATTTGTAATTTCGCAAAGAGCACATTCAACGCACTCTCTAATGCAACTCTAATTTTAACATGCCATGACGATGTTAGGGTGTCAATTCATACACAATGCTCAGTAGACCATTTTCCAAAACATTCAATAGAACCTTTAATTTACCAAACTAGTCAAATTTTTTCACATTGAAGAACATAACTTTTTAAGCATCGAGGCATTAGGTACACCTTAATGAGCTTAACCCATTAATAACCCACTTCAGCCTTCAAAAGTTGTTTTCTGTATTAAGTTTCTTTACAAGCATAATTTTAAAATGAAGAAGAAATGAAAATATTTGACTACAATGGAAATAAGTCCTAATGTTTACTAACGATTTTCTAAAGTTACTGTACTTATTTTAGGCATTGTGTAAACAGTTAGTAAACTTTCAGAGTGAAATCATATTTATTTTTTGACAAATTTTATGCATCTGAGTTGATTCGGGATAACTAGACAAGCGTTTAAACAAAATAATTAGTCTGAAAACCAATAGAGCGTTTATCTTTGGAATCACCTCGTGGTCTTAGATGAGTGCTTTCCCGCGTGTTATGAGATCAGGCATCCCAGCTAATGGACCCCACGTGGCCAAAGCGGCTCTGGTGTCCAAGCGAGGATCTCCACGCTGCGTAGGTGGATGTGGTCAAACTTTGGCAGAGTTTGATGACCTGCATTTAGGCGCAGATCGTTCCGTTGTAAGATCCCGGGATTGGTCACAGTGCTGGCTGCGTGATTCGAGTGGAAGTCTTCCGGAACTCTAAGCAGTTTCCCACTTCCTCATTGGATTGCCAGGCCTGAAAAGATTTTGCACGTTACCAGTATCGACACTCGCTCGAAACGACGATTTTGTCCCACAGCATGACACACAGTTTCATGACACCTCGCTCGGAACTTCGCGATTCGACAACTTAATAACATTTCAGTCCAAAGAAAGACAATTTGGAAGTGAGGGTGGACACTCATCGATGAGAAAGCTTCATCATTCGATCCAATGGCAGAGGATGAACCAGGACCACTATGGACCTGAGTGACCTAGATAATTTGGAGTCTTTACGATTGCAACTCATATTTATAAACTGAACTTCCAATTATCCATGCTAATTGATGTTGAGTTTACGCAGCCTGTCAAGTATTAGCCCCGTAAAAAGTATATAAGTGGAAAAAATACTTTTTTCGTCATATTCCGTTGATATAAAATCAACTTTGAAAAATTTCCGTCACTCCCGGAAGGAGAATGGACTCCCCCCCCCCTCCTCCCCCACCCCACCTACAATATGATCGCTAATTTGAAGACTTGGTTCGTTGCAAACACCGTTACTCGATGCTCAATATTCCACTTAGCAATTTTAAAAAATCGTAACCAGTAATGTTTTTTAGTGTTTTTCACTTAATCTTCTTCTGTGGTGCCTTCACCTTTTCCAAGTCATAACCCTAAGGGCAGGTTTTGAAATGAAACAGAATGTTTTGGGCAGTAATTGTAAGGCTCGCAAATTTTCTGACCATACTACTAATGTAGTTTTAAGTTGTTTTGTATGTAATCAATATTTTTGCCTAACATTTTCATCTTACAAAGGGACTGTAAAGCGAAAACTATGCTAGAAAATAAGAAAACTAATCCACAACAAATAGTAAAATTTTACCTTCGTGTGAAAACTGAATATGGGAGGACCACGTTGTTTTGCACAAAAAATATACACACGTGTTTCAAGGTCACAAAGAATCCTTTATCATTTCAAAAAATAATGAGTTTTAGGAATCTGATAAGGTTCGAACTACGCGTAACATTTATAATACGAAGCTCCCAACTTTTTGCATTGATAAAGAGTTTTATTGTAACCGCGAAACATGTGCGTGCAATTCATTTTGCTGTTTATATGCGTTAGAATGTAGTTCTCTCACATTAACTCACAATTATTCGCAATATTTTACCTCGAAATGGTTACATCATCGCTTGAGTTAAACATGACTAATGATGAGATGTGGAAATGATTCGTTTCTTAATTTCTACTTTGTGCATATTTAAATATTTCCATGAATTTAAATTAACTCAGTACGGAAGTCAATAAGAAATGTGTTCTTTTGTATAAGACTTATTTAACAGCATTGATTCATGAAAACAAACTACTTAAAATTTCCTTCTCATGTAATTTAACCGTTTGACTACTAGCGACATATATATGTCCCACTGCTAAAACCCACCCATTTATGCATGTTTGATCTCTAGTTACATAAAGGGGGTTAGAAATTTGAAAATAAAGTTTATATACACAGCGTTATGTGTGTTTTATTAGGTAGATTGCTGCGGTTGGGACATGTATCCCAACATAAACTGTGATTGGGATACATACGTCCCAGCTTGTGGTTTGAAAACCATACGGTAAAGTATTTCAAGAACTAAAAACGGAATTTGTATGATAATTCGCATTTGTAAACAAAGTCAAGAAATTGTTTTCAAAAGCTCGTGGTCAAAGGGATTAAAAGGAAGCTGTTGAATTCTCGTTTTAGTGTTTTATCTAATGCTCTTGCATATCGTTACTCTAGTGGTAACTGCAATAATGATTATAATTATCAAGCAATATTCAATCGAAAATAATTACTTCCAAGTTATGACGTTACCCAATGATAGTCACCAAACGAGCGATTTATACTATGGTACTTCATTTTCCGACCAAATTCGCATAGCTAAGTGTTTTGAGAGAGAATTTCGCTTTGAGGCAAATTACAAACAAGCTTTTTCTTAAAGCTTTCAAATTCGGTATATCTTTGTTTTATTACAGGGTGTGGTAGGAGCATGCCAGTTGACAAGGAATAATCCAGAAACAAAGGCGACTACAGGACGAAAGTTAGCATTCAGGATGGCGGGACCAACCGCTGATACGAGTTCCGCTTTATGTATCCTCCTGTTTCCACTAACAACTTCGACACAATACTTTAACTTTTACCTCCACTAAAACGTAATAATATCGAAAAGACTTACGTGATTTCGAAAGCAAAAGTTTAATGTATGATCCTGCACAGGCGAAAACACTACTTTTATAGTATGATGAGAACTAAAAATAAGTGAATAAATAAAACAATTGGAATTGTTTCTCTTGGCGATCGCATAATTTTCAAGTGAAGAGCAAAAAGAAAAGAAAAAAAAAAAAAGAGCGCCTTAAGAAAATTGTTAAAAAAAGTGTGTAAGTTAAACACACACAGACACACACAATGTATCCAGTGACATCATAAATAATCTACTACTGTCATCTAGTATGAAAGTAAAGAAATAAATATTTTCCCGGCCAATGAGGAATAAACTATTTTTAAAATTTTTGTGCTCTACTTCTGATCTCTCCAGCTGAGATATATCACGGACACGAGAAATAGAGAGCATAACTTCTCCTCGTGATTTCAACGGGAGCGAGAGGGAAAGGATTAAATGCAGTAAAGAGTGAAAATTTTCTAACAAATTCATATTTCAAACACAAAAATTGCAATGAGAAAAATTATCTGCTTTGAAAATAAATTAGTTTTTTTTTTCTAAACCTGCATTGAATATAGCAAAAGAAAACGTAGCAACTGGAGGGTTGTAAAAATTAAGGGCGCTATCAGGAGGGGGGAGTTAGAGCTAACCTCCTACAGAAACCATATTACTTTCCAGCCCGGGGGAGTTAAGAGTTAACCTCCTCCAGAAACCATATTACTTTCCAACCTTGTTGCCAATTCGAGGACGTTGATAGACATGCATGAATATGGCACAAGACTTTTATGGCAAGACTTTTATGACCTCCTCCCCCCTGTCTCCCCCAGAGAACATTCTGTTTGCTGCCAGTTCTGATCTCAGAAGCTTTTTTCACTATTATTCAGTGATGTAGTCCCGGAAAAAAAGGTGGGGGAAGTTCACCTATACGAGCATCAAAAAAGGGGGGGGGGGCGGGGCTCGTGCTAAAAATTAAACAAGTGGGGTGACGCTTGTGTTAAAATAAAAAAGTAGGGGACACCGTCCCCCCTCGACTACACCCCTGCTATTATTATTTAGTTATTTTTATTTATTTATTTATTATTTTGATAAAGAAAAGCGCTATGAAAATTTCGTATTACCAGAGATTAAGATATATTTAAAATATAAGTGACAAATACAGAATGTATTACATGACAGGTGTCCGGAAGCACTGATGGAAGCATTAGCGTGCGTTACGGTCAAGCACGAGTTTCCTTCAAAGTTCCGCTGCCTAACAAATGGTCATGATAGAACGACTCATCTTTCTACATGCGTTCCTTCCCGACTCAGCTGCACACATAAGGGATTGTACTGAAGTGTCAATAAGTGATGCATCTTTAAGCATATTCAAAACATTCGGCTTGCTTGCACACAGAGGTATTTTCTTTTGCGAAAAAGTGAATGCGACAATGTTGAGTTAATATCATTCAAAAAGACACGAAATGATTACTTTTTTATCTATGAAGAAGGGGAAATAAATTTTATTTTTTCAGTGTTATCAAAGGTTTCCTCATCTAAGATTGGTCATTGAACTTGCGCGGTTTTAAGGGGGTACAACTGAACGAATGACTATAAAAATGAATTACGTGAGTTTCTTTATTTTACAGAAACTAAATGTAGAGCTAGAACGTGAAATGTAGTGAAGAAAATAAATCATAAATTATTTTGTGGGTCATGCAATTTATTTTTTGTTAGACGTGAGATAACTTTAAGAAAATACCACATAAAGACACTTATTTAACGTTGTAATTAATATATGTAAAAAAAACATAATTCACTTATTTAGGATAGATAAAAAGCAGAAACTTACGTAAAATGTTTTCCTTAAAATTCCATCAATCTTCAATAAGTTGATATGCAATGCTTCATACGATTAATCTACCTAGAAAACATGAATGATTCGTAAGGTCAGTGATTACAATTACTATTTATTAAATATCACAGGATAGCATAATGATAAATGTCAATCAACATTCTTCAAAATAAAATTGGTACCAACCATGGAGCACGACTTTTAGAAATTTCATCACTTGCCATCATCACTTTTTGACGGAGGCAATTTTGTTATGTCAACGAAACATAATTCATTGAAATAGCGTTATATATTTAAAGTCAATTTTAATTAATATTTATATAAACTGTTACGTTAACTATACTTTAATATATAGTGCGAATCCTCAGTAGACTTTTCCCAGTATGTATCAAACTGTATAAAGTTTAATCTGCTCTTAAAAGTTTTTAGAACTATTTGCGAGCAGTGCATTGCTTTTTCAGGAATAACAACGACCTTTGTAAGGCTTTTTCCCAGGGCATATCATTTTAATGAACACAGTATTATCCATTGAATGCGATTGACATTGTTAGTTTTGAGTTGATTATATATTGATTATCTAGTGTAGCTCTGACATGAAGGTTCCCGACCTTGAGAGAGTTCATTTTTTGTTAAGATGAATTTTTGTAGTGGCATAGAGATAGTAGGTTCGTTGAATGTTACTGTTAATGAATGTAATTCAAACTTGTTATAATCACGTCCATTTTAACAAATGGAATTGTTTAATCCTTCTTGCCATCAGGAACCTTCTAGTCAGGGCCAAATAGTACTTTTCTCCACCAGACCCCTTACCTGTTCGCCGAGGCCTTAGGATTGCTTACGCAATCCTAAGGCCTCGGCGCTTTTAGAGGTAGTGGGGTCTACGGATTTTACATGGGGCCAAATAGTACTTGCCGCATCGGCGTATACTTTATAAATAGATATAGAGAATGTGTAAAGTCTGATGACTGCTCTACAGACAATGATTTCTACGCCTGCAGAGCCCAAGGAAAATATATACGGGACCGTTCATAAATGATGTTACGCTTTTTTCCCATATATTTGACCCCCTCCCCCGTTGTCACAAAATGTCGCTACTCAAGGGACCCCCTAACCCCCTTCGTCACATGTCACGCTATGTTGTATAAGCATGATGTCACTCTTCTTGTTACCCCCTCCCCTCCCCTTGTCACAATTTCACGAACCCCCCTCCCCCCTCGAAGCGTAACATCATTTATGAATGATCCCCTATGCGGGTATAATTTTCTAAATACGATAAAACTATTCTAAAGTACAATAGAGTCCCGGTTATGTAGGCCAAGCTCACTTCGGATAAGTGTACAGCCCAGATACTAATCGGAAGTTACTTAAATTGTCATTAATTAATAATATGAAATATAAATTTGCTCACAATTTTATTCGTTTTATACCTATGCGGTCACTTACAATGATTGGAGAATTAAGTTGTTCACTTGTGAAATTTTCCTTTATAAAGATTCCTCGGGGGGATTGAAACGTTACTCAAGCAAACAGGGTGCCACTAAAAAATGCTGGATAATACAGAATCACGTAACACTAGCAAAACAATTTTTGTTTAAATATTAAAATAAGATATGGATATACAAATAATTCGTTGAAAATTTATGAAAATCAACGTAATGACTCAGGAGTAATTTTTAAGCTTGAGTAGATAAATACCTAGAAAAAGACAAGAGGATTCGTCCGGCTAACCGCTTAGAGAACAAAAGGGGGAAGGGAAACGAATTAGATAAATCGATTGCATTGATGAAGTTTTAAATGTCCTGCAGACAAGAAGTGCACCATGTAAAGATCTTAAGCGGTCGAGCACTTCGAAAAATCACAGTTCCTTATGAACCATCGATTTACTAAATGAACGTTATGTTACGTTTTTGCTTCACATATCACCATTACATCAGACAATTCATCAACTTGGATTCCGTTAAAGCTTTATGAAGTAAGATTATGTTACATGGGCTTCATTTCTTTAGTAAAGAGAATGCTTTTTATTTTTCGTCTCATTTGAGTAATTGTTGGAGCAGAAAGAAAAGACATGAATCATTCATATAACTCGACAATTGTTGTTCAATTAGAAATAAAAAGCGGCCGAATAGAAAAATATTTTGCAGTCAAATCTCAGAAAATTGAAATATTTAGGAAGGAGCCGTAGCTTTAGGGTTAAACTTATTTTATTAAAAATTACAGTATCTTAAGTTAGCATCCCAGTCATGCGTTAAAGATTCAAAAAGCGTATTCAAAAAACAAACCATACAGTTTCATTGATAAAGGAAGTAGAGAAGATGCTGATGAAAGATATCCTCCTTTATCACTACGTCTGCTTATGATTACCCTGGTCATTGATAAGGAAGCGCTAATTGTTATAAGATATCCACCGCCTTAACTAAAATTATTTATGCTTGCCCAAACATTGACAAGTCACCTCACAGTGATGTAAGTTTGAATCTATATTACTGCCATTGTTTATGCTCATCATGAACATCCACAACTCAATACACAAATTGCTATCAGGACAGTTTCCGATAAATTCTCATTGCAAATTGCTTTCGAAAAAAAAAGGGCAAGAGAAAGGCGGGGGGGGGGGGGGTCAGCTAAGGTCAGAAGCATAATAACTCGTACTTAAAAAAGTACTTTAAAGAGTTTAGAAGAAAGGCAAATAAAATCGCCTGATCATGAAGTAAATCAGACAAATCAAAACAAGCAGTCATGACGTAGACTGCGATGATATCTAGAGTATGATCCTATTCTGAAGATAACAGCAATATCATCCATTGGGATCTGGGAGTAAAACTGATTAAACAGCAAATGTCTGATAGAGAAATATGTTTTCGACGTTCATGATATTGGGTTTATATCGATGGTCTCTTTTGTGAATTGTATGAAAAGATACGATGCATGTTGAATTGAATCGTTTATTTCGAAAAGGTAACATCTCCGTTTTGATAAACGAAAAACTCTCAGTATTAATTTATTAATTGTTATGTCATAATTAATCAAAAATCGTTTTAATTTACCAATATTGTATTGCTATTACCTACTAAAATAAAATAGTAAAAGATCATACCCATAAAGTTTTCCAACTTTACATAAGCCGTTTTTTTCTATCTCCTGAAAAGAATTTTGTTTTTCAGAGTTGTTACCTTTTCGAAATAAACGATTCAATTTTGTTTTAAGCTTGGTTGACAAGTTTGCTACTATATTTTCAGTTTTTATACCAAGGATATTACCTTTTACCTTTAATACCATCAAGTTCTCGTGTGCCCGCAGAGTTCTTGTTATTAGATTTATTATATCAAAGAATCATCCCTTTTTTTCAAGCAGACATTCTTTCCTTCTTTAAAGTAATACTTTCTTGTCTTCTTAGTTTGGGATCCTTATTGTCTTTAAAATATATATATTTAAAAAAAAACTTCGAAAAGAGTCTCTGTTTATTAAAATATCTGTCAGACAAGCAGTTTATCTCGTATTATTAAGACACAATTGAGAACTAACACGTTAGGCCACAACTATACAGTGAATGCATATGAGTAGCAAATTCCGTTAAACCCATTTTACAAATCGTGTTGCTAAGTGAATCTGCATTTGGTAGGGCATTGTTTCTAAATGATGCAAAACTATTTATAACACTGGCTACAATGTACAGTAAAATCATTTCCATTTCCAGTTCTTGTTAACCCTCTCATGATTTCAGAACATAAGTACAATTTGTTACGTCTATTGTTTTCAATGTTCCAGTTCAATTTAAACGTTTTGAAACAATTTTCCCCACTTTTCACAAATTTTAAATTTTGCATTTAACAATTTTTGCCTCATATATCAAATACTTAAGCATCTAAAACCTTTCAAACTACTTACAGGACATTTCTCTTTTCCTCAGTAAGCAAATTTAATTTAAAAATCAGATTTTCGCCTTTTAAAATGAGTTCATGTTCATTTTTCCCATTAGCAACGATTATTCTTATTTTCTGTTTCCTATACACTCATCAGTGATTTTCAGGGGATAGTTTCCAGTACATCCATAAAATCTAGAGGGTTGTCAGGCAGTTGCAAAATATAAACTAGGAGAAAAATTTAAAGTGTACTAGCTGTCAGAATATGTACATTGAACTAAATATTTTTTTATGTGCTATATTTTTAGCATGCTTCAAAAGATAACAAAATATCTATCAAATACATCGTAAATTAAAATGCATCATGCTGTTACAGTTTTGTATGACTTTAGAATGTCTAGACTGCTATTATATGTAAGATTGTTCCCCATTTACTAGCCTCAAATTATTCCATCTCTTAGAGGAATCTTAAAGAGAAATAGAACACCTCTGTTTCACATTAGAAATGAGTCATCTAGATTCAAAACCAGATACAAACACTCTTTTTTCAATTTCAACTTTTTACACTTTAGTATAAAAAAAACACTAATAGTTTAAAGTAATCTTCATATGGTGTTAATTTTTTAAGTTTGTACAGCAGCTACATCATGCTAAAAAGTGTGTTTGAAATGTGCCGTTTAGTTACAAAACCAGATCCCCCCCCCCCCCCCTCATCGACCATGCTTGTCAGATCTTCTTTTCTTCTCTCCAAATATCTTCAAAGGAAAAATTATTTTTGTGTTAAAATTTCAGCAAGTTAAAAGTCTATCCCAAAGCTCTTTGCTAGAAATTCGCATTTCATAGATATTAGTTTTTTGCTTGCTGTGAAAAATTTCCTTTTTTGGATGTAGCTGGTTTTGAAACTAGACGACTCAAATATGGGTATTGGCAATACTCAGCGTTATAACTTTCCTTGAGGAATACAACTCATTGAGTTTTATGAGTTGATTAAGCTTGATAACATTTGAAAGCTTTTCAACGACAATGCTTGTTCACGCAAATATTCAACATTAAAGCTGCAAAAATCTACACTAAAAATTGTTGGTGTTACTAAACACCATTTTCGGTGTTCAGTTGGTGTAAAGTTGAAAATTATTCATTTTTTGATGTCTTTTAAAATTTTTTAAGTGTCTGTCTAAAAAATACAGACAGCAGAATGTTTTTTTAGCATATGATGTTCGTAACTCATTTACGCATCAAAAATTCAGTACGATTGCTCATTTACCCTATTCTTATAGAAATGAGCAATCGCAATGAAATTTTGGTACGTAACAGAGTCAAAAAATGTCATGTGCTAAGAAACGTTATACTGTCTATATTTTTTGAGGTAAACACTTAAAAGAATTTAAAATGCATTTAAAAAATGAATAATGTTCAACTTTACACCAACTGAAGACCAAAAACGGTGTTCAGTAACACCAAAAATGGTGGCAACTAGACGCAAAACTTTTACAGTGTAGGAGAAACTATTTAAACATCATTTATTTTCATTTCATATACATATTATTATCATTATTATTTATTTATTTAATTTAAAAATCTCTTTTTTAGCTGAAAAATGTTCCAGTATCTAATCTGTTCTTGAAAATCAGAAGACACTAGTATACGTTACACGAAATAAAAGTATTTTTTTTTCAAGAGATGCCTTTTCGCAACATACTACTTCAAAGGACGCTTCCAGCATTCATTTCATGGTCACTTTTAGTTTGCCTTCATTTGCTACGCACACAGTTATGATCCATATCAATCACTACGTTCATCAGCAACGTTGATAAAACAATGATTTTAAGGTTTATCGAGTTTTCATCTACGCCGATGCCCTTTATCGCAGTTTTTTTTTTTTTTTACCATTTCACGTATCTTATATCCAAAGGAAAATAATATACTTTGTCAGACAACTGGGGCCTTTTAAAGACAGAAATATAAAAAATGATGTTAGAAAATCCGAAAATCTATATCATTAGCCGGAAATGTATACTAAAACGCTTCGTTAATATATAAAAACTAGCTGATTCCCCGCAGAACATCTGCGGGATATAACCGTTTTCAAAAACGTATTTAAAATTCGAAAGACTTAAGAAAAATCGCTAGATATAAACAAATTAAGGTGTTGCCACTGCAAAGAATCGGAAATTAAAAATCGAGTTATGAATGAAAATACCTTTTAAGAAATATAAATAAATTTTTAAAGTCCGTAAGTTGCGACAATAAATACAAATATTACGTTACTTTTCTATGCTAATCATTAAACAAATTTTTAAATATCGTTTTACCATAGTTTGTTTTTTGCATGATGTCGGTATCGTATCGTAACGCAAAATTTAATCTTAACTGCTCCACGTTGAGTGAAATATATATATGGATATTCAATAATTATTTGATAGAATGAAGTCTATGTCTACGATTTTTATAGCTGACACGTTACCAAAAAAAATATTTGTGTTTTAATTTTTTTTATTGTTGTTACTAAATGAATTACAACAGTTAGGTATTCAACTACTGTTTATGTTTCTTTTTGTCAGCAGTTCATCACTAAATTCTGCGAAGAGCTTAAATTTTCATCTTTTTTAGTTTAAAAGAAATACGAAGTTTGTGTGCAAGAGTAAATTGATGTTACGGGTAATTTTGCTATGGATGTACTAAAAAATTCCAGCGCCAGAATTTCAACTACACTCTATTCAACCACTTAAGATCCCGAAAAAATATGCTTTTAGGAAAGAAGGCAAAAGAAAACAGCGAAAGTACGGTTTTCAAACTCATGAATGAATGGTCGAGTTAAAAAAGTTTTTACGCATAGTATTTATAACCTCGAACGTAGAATCTATCTATAATACTATAGCTGCAACAGAAATAGAGTTGTGAGGGAATAGATACCACCCTACAAGTTTAGAAACAGCTAAATTTAATTTATGCTTCATTCTTACTTTTACGCTTTAGCAAGTACACTACGAGTAGCAAAAAATGTTGGCTTTACCGCAGCAAAAATATTTATTTACTAAAAATCGCGCAATAATTAGATGACATGAATAAAGAATATTTAGAGTTTTAGAAAAGAAACCTTTTTAAAATCAGTAAGCACATAACTGTTACGTTTTAACAACACAGTGCGATGTTTTAAACACGTAGTATTGATATAAGTAAAATGCACACCTTTGAACTATCAGTTAGAAACTTAAAAACAACGTAGTAAAGCACAAGTAGCAATCAAAACTGCAGACACGTGTTTCGCGGTTGCAAAAGCTTTTGTCCAAAGTCTTTGCATCTCTTTTCTTAATTCTTTTGCTCTGAAAAAGGTCTTTGTAATTCAAAAACACGTATCTGCAATCCATATACTATTTTTTCACGCTTTTTTTTATTTTTCTATTTTTTTTTTTTTTTTTTTTTAACATTTTTAACGTACTAATATTTTATCATAGTGTCATTTATTAAAATTACTTTCGCAAGTAATCAACTTATAAGTTATGTTTGTAACATATGTAAACAGTTTTAAGCTGGTGTATTCTTGCGTTTTTTTTCTTTTCTTTTTTTGAAAATGTTCATTAAATTTTTGTTTTCAATAAATAATGTTAGTCATCGTGATGGCTAGATTTGCAAGAAACGGCATTCGTAATCAACAGAACAAATCTCATTTCTAGACAGAATTTTCAAGACAAATCAATTTATATTTGTTCCATATATGATATTGGTTCCTTAATTGCATCATTCAAATCATCATAACTTTTTTAAATAATTAAAATCACATTTACTATACAATAATTAAAAATTGCTCCGAGAAAGTCTTTTTAAACAATTGATTTTTCTTTTTAACCGATTTAAGTGTCAGGGTCATGTCCCTAGACTTCTGGATCCCACAACATCTAGCCCTAAGGAGGGCGGAAGGGGTGACAACCTTGGATGACAACTTTTTGGGAGTGACACCAAAAAGGAATTTAAGAGCTTTATAAAAAATATAGGTAGGGTAGAGCGGGGCTAGTTGAGCATAGGAGTAAGTTAAGCAATCGAAATATCTCGAAAACTATGCATCGCACGCTAATTCATCTAATTGACGAAAGAAGCGGCTGCAAAAGGGAACTCACCGCATGACCTGTAGAGACGATTTGTCGAACGAGTGACGCATACGCATGCGTTGTTTGTTTTGCCACAAAAAGGAACAGATAAATTTTAATAAAAGTTAGCGTTAACTCATATTTCTTCTGTGCACATCAAGAGTCATCCGTTTTCGATCATTAAGTTTTAAATTTTCATAAATCTGCTATATTTTTGATATCTAGAAAGGATTTGGCTCTTATTCGAACGGTTTTTTTATAACCACAATTTTGTCTCAAATATACTTGGGCTGGGTATAATTGGGCAATAGATTGTTTTCCTGAAATTTTTTGACCATTCCCAAATACAGATTCAAGAAAGACAGGCTCAGTTATCAGAAAAGAGGTTAAAGCTATTCATTCGGCAGATACTTCAGAACAAAATTTTTTTCAAGAGGAATAATATTTTTAAAAATCCTGGTTAAATTTTAAAAAATGCAAAAGACATTACAAAAAAAAAAAAAAAAAACAATCAAGTGAGGAAAGGAATGAATACGACTGGGACAATACTCATGCCCGGTTTGCGGTGAAGCTTCTGAAAGTTTACCAGAGGAAAAACGTATCCAATTATAAATAGGCACATACAAAATACGCGAAAACCGACA
The DNA here is from genome assembly GCA_038502835.1 of Octonoba sinensis. Lineage (NCBI taxonomy): Eukaryota > Metazoa > Arthropoda > Arachnida > Araneae > Uloboridae > Octonoba > Octonoba sinensis. The sequence goes on along the minus strand of CM076598.1, from coordinate 114,848,014 downwards.
ACAATGATTAGCTTCTTATACCAAATTAATATTTTTTTAAAATTTAAACCCAAATGATCATTATATAACTGAAAAAAGTACAGTAAAACTGAGTTGATTCCAAAAATTACGCGTAAAAAATGTTTTCTTTATACTGATTATATTTTTATGTTTAAATTAAAAAAAATAAATAGTTTCTGTGTTACTATTACTTGGTGGTTATATATGAAAAGTTGATTGCAATATAGCAGTTTTATAACCATGTGGAGTAAACATTCATGCCACCGTATGCCTTAATTTTCTGATTGTTCAATTTGCCCCCTACCCTTGTTCAACTTACCTCAACTATGAGGTAGGTTGAGCATGTCATTTAATGGGCATTACACTATAGCTCTTTAATCCGATTTATTAGAGAAAAATGTTCTATTAGACTTTTAGAGAGGAATAAAGTATCTGTCTATCAAAACAAATTCCTGCCAATTTTCCAATTGAATTATGGTTTAGAAGTTATGACTGGTAAAAAATTGCTCAACTAGCACTGCTCTACCCCTACTTGTGCATTTTCTTCCATCATAACTTCAAAAAACATTCTCAAATAAACGCATCGATAACGTTTTGGTAAACTTTTTTTAAAGTTTGTTAAAAAAATCTTCAAGGTAAACTTAGACCACAAAGCACGCTCAAACGAATTAAAGAGAAACAAAGAAGTTGGAAAGTCACTTTCAGATACGAACAAAATCGCTGAATTTCTCAAGAAAAAAAAAATATAAAAACTAATTATTATTTTTTTTTTTTTTTGGAACTTAGATGTGCGAAACATTGGGGGAAGGGAGAATTACATACTATGTATCCAGAAATGCATTCCTGATTTACACTGGTTCTATTTCAACATATTCTAAATAAATATTAATTTAAACTTTCGTTACACCAAATTTAACAAATTGAATTACTTTTGCCCGTTATTAAAACAGCGGGAAATTATTGAAACTGCGGTTTTTATATTAACTACATGTTTATAAAGTACAGCATTTCGTTCCAAGAGGGAAGAGTGTAACACCGCAAATTACCACACCGGGTTACACTTGTGCTGAGAACGCCACTGTATAGATATAAGGTTTTTTATGCCGCTCCCCCACTCAACCCGAAAAAACTCTCTGGCGTTTAACGTAGAACGATTAGTTGTACAATAATGAAGTTCTGCATTTCAGTCAATTACAGGAGATGGTGTGACTGGTTCTTCCTTGAAAACTTGTCTTAGCCATGTACATAACCATTTTACTATTTATTTAAAAAACACATCCTATGTTTAGGTACTGGAAAAATTTGAACTGTTGAAAGTTGCGATGGCACTCATGGTGAGTTGTTAATGTTCTCCATATCGTAAGGCAAAAGTTTACATATCATTGCAAACTTCCACCTCAAGACATTGAATTTCTTCAATTGTATGCCTACTCATAATTGAAGTAGGTTCACGATTAAAAAACCAAGTACAATTTCAGGAAAAGTTATTATTTTCATTTTAAGTTCCCTTTTTTCAAAGAAAAAAAAGAAAAGGAACGGGAAAATAAACAAAAGAAAAGAAAGAAATGAAAAAAAAAAACAGGGGGGGGGGGATATTTTTCGTGGTTTTGCAAGTGTTTAATCTCCCACCGTTGATTATAATATTTAAAATCTGCAAACAAGAGGTGTAATGCGTTTTCATTTCTTGATGAAAATTTGATAAACATCATACTGACATCACTCTCGACAAACGGGTAACTTTCAGAAAGCAGCAGGAAAGAAAAAGAAAATGAAAACTATTCCGCCAAGGCGGTGATCTGAAGAGTTAAGTGTAAAAACAATCATGAACAATACGATCCTTACCAGGGTTTGAAAGCAGTCGCTAGTTAAGAGGCGGGGCCCAATCTTCCTTTCTTCGTGGCAGAGATCCAGAGATGGCAACCCCCTCTCATCCCGACATCCCCCACTCATACCTCTGACTTGGCAACAGATGCTGAGAACGCGGCCGACCGCTTCCAAATTAGGACTGATCCTCCGCATCCCATGTAACTTGAGTTTAAGAGAGAGAGCGAGAGGCCCGAGATCAAGGGGATGCTGAGTCTTTCTACTTCTACGCTTTTACCCTTTATGGGGCCCGTCCACTTCTCTGCTAACCAACATCTACATGCTGCTGTAAATAACTCAAAATAGTGTTGGAAAAAGCGAAGGGGGATCGGAAAGTAAAAAAAAAAGCCATCTGCTAGGGAGGCTTCTTGCTTAACAAAGTGCTCCAGCTACCTAAAGATCTTTACTCATATTTTGCTTCTGACGTCTGCACTAAGGATTAACTGCGCACATGGGGAGAGACATTTCTGGAAGAAAGGTTTTTGGGGTACACTACCTTGAAATTCTGTTTACTCTCCAGCAAGCGAAAAAAATTGTAGTTGACGATTGTGACAGTTAGATTTCAGCTACTTAAAAAAATATAAGAAAAAAAGACACTTTTGTGTTCCGACATTTTATAAACCTTCGTAAAATATTTTTACGCACTTGGGATATCAGTGAAAGGAATCATTTTGGCATCGCAGTACATCGCTATGTATCGTGGTGATGCAATCAATATGACAATGCAGAATGCTTCTTAATTTATGGCATATTTTTTCACGTGAATAACTATACTTCTTGCGTTAAAAACTTTTTTTTGGAAATAATCCTACGTCTTCATGTAATACATCGCTTATAATATTTTAAAATGCGCAATTTTACTAATAGTATTACCAAATTCTACTTCTTTCTGATGTTGAAGGGGAAATGGGGCGGGGGGAGTGAACCGCCCTGTGACGTTAGGGGGACAATAAAGTTAATCATCCATTCCTTTTTAAAAGTTTAGGATCTAAAATACTAAACAAATATTAGTTTCTTAATGCCAATATGTGGGTAATAGAAGACTTTTGTTCACTTTCACATTTTCAGTGTCGAAATAATCAACTGGGTAATTTCTATTTTTTAAAAAAAGTTAAATGTAAGAATAATACGATCATGACAAGAAAAGATGTTATTTTTTTAGTAGTACTCATAATTATGTACAAAATTCAATTTAAAGATACTTTACAAAAAGTATTGTGCGAATCAGAAGCTTGTTTTATTCATTTAAATTCCCCTTTTGCACGACTTACAAACGCGTATATGTGACTAACTTGTAGCGATAGTTTTGGCTAAAATATATTTTGATGCATCGCAATCAAAATATCTGTGCTTCGCGAAAATGCAGTAATCACAATTATAGGTATGTTTTCATTAAAAATTAGGAGAAACAAAAATTTTCGATTCGAATAACAAAGCTAACCAGCAACGTTCCAAAGGCTAAAACTGTATGATATCCATTTTTAACTGATTTTTTTTCCATTAATATTTGAAGTGTCAGTTACATGTTTCAGATGCAATAGGTTTAAGTGGAAAAAACTCTGAATATGTGAGCTAGAAATACAGAATATCTTTTCATTTTTGTCACACCCTAACCTGTTACTGTAAAATTAGTATTAATTATAACAGATTGCGACGCATACCAAAAAAATGAGTGACTTTTTGATGGAGAGTAGAGAAGGGCCCCTTCTATCTGAATGCGCCGTTTATATATGTAAATACTTCTAGTTTTCAAGTCAATTGGTTGAAGAAAAATGGCTGTACCACAGGAAAGAGCTCTTAAATGTGGTTCGAAGAGTTCAAATCAAAAATGAATTTTTTAAAGGAGGCAACTGAGTGCAGTTAAAAAACAATAAAGATAATACTTCTGAAGTTTCGAGAATCTTGAAGTAGAAAAATGCGGGTCGTAAAGTTTCTAAAAACAGTAACGAAAACTCTATAAGAGTTTATCAGTATCGTACGTGAGTTCACTCATTAAGAAGTAAGGAATCCGGTGTACTTCGAATAAAATGAGGTCTTTCTGCATAAATCTTGATGTGTATCTTTACAAGATGAAAGTATTACTAGAACCGAAGCATGATGATAAGCTAAGCCGAACAGATTTCCCACCACATTAAAGTTTACTTTGTCCGATTATAAAAGCTACATCTGGTGAGGTCTATTAACTTTCTATCACTCAACAACTCGGATTCCAACCAACAAAATACCAACAAAACAAAACAAAAAAGAAGCACATAAGGCTTTTGAATTTTGTTTTTTTATTTTTATTTTTTTTTCAGCTTTTTATCACTTATGAAGTTGGATTTATTTGATTCTTTGGATTCGAGATAACAAAATTAAATAAATAAATAAAATACACGTATTTCAGGAAATTTTGTAACTGTTTATAAAGAAGATTACAAAAACAACGATCGAACGGGATGTTGTCTACAGTATTATTTAAAAGCTAAAATATAAATTCTCTCAAAGAGAGGAGAATTCGCTAAGCCGAACGGTGACATGGGGCTTCCTTATTCCTTTTTCAAACAACGAAACACAACATTAGTTTAAAATATTTCAAATACCTTACTCGCAAACGGTTTTAAATTCATCTCTCAAAATTTGACAGCCGGGTTTCATATGTACGTTAAAAATTAAAGTAATGTCAACATGAAATCATTTCTATTCGAACGGGAATACTTTCAAAAGATATTCTTGTATGATGCGATGTTTAATTTTTTTAAAGCTATTTTAGTGTAGACTTTGTATAAAGTTACTTAATTTAAGAGGATAATTTTATAGTTCAAGCGCTTAGTTTTCTATAAAATTCTCAACCAATGCAAAATAATCTTTTGTGCTGTTTTATGTAATCAGATGCATTGCCGTCAAAAAGCAAATTGCAAATTCATTTCTCAAATTGGTATGTTTTGAGATGCTTCTAAGAACTTTTTGAGATTATGAATTCAGCGGTATTCATTAAAAAAAACTAATAACAGTAAAATTTAAATTGAAGAACAAAATTATTCACAAGCGTGCTAGTTCACATCTCATATACAGTCTGCTCAATATTAATTCAGAACAATAACGACAACTAAGCGAAGTGTATACAATTTTTCAATGCTATAGTAAAAAAAACGAAATTAAAACTTATACTCCTGATGTCTGCCTAGAAGACTAATTGGAATCATCGATACAGTGGATGAACTCCAACAGATACAGATATTTTCTTATTCTTACTGTTATAGTTGGCATAAATAACATGCTATGAAACTAACAGTTTGACAGGCGCAGCCATTTTAATTTCTTTCCCACCTCTAAAGATCACTTCTATGGCTATCACATCGCCGTTCCGGAAGAACAATGATGTAACTTCAAAAATGTGTCAAATGCAAATATTTCCATACACAATATCAGAAACACATCTCTTACACAGGGTAACATGGACGTAACTACAGAACGACAGTTTGTGTCTTCTAGAACAACGAACAATTTTTAGAGAAACAATGACATAACTGCAATTAGGGGTTGAAATTAGGGTTATTAAATCCTAATCCCTGCTAAATGAAAGTACAGTATATATCCTACATAGTTACTCGCAATATACCATTATTTTCTGTCACTTACAGCTTTTCAATTATACGATTTATAAAACTGCAAATCGTTTTCATACTCTCCTGTAAAATTGAAGTTTTTGCATTTACGTCACTGTTCTTCCGGAACGGCGGATGAATAAGCTTGTCCGTTGCAAAATTTAAGACATACGGCACTGAAAACTATTTTCATAAAAAAAATTAAGAGCCGTACTGTGTAACAGCAAGCAGCGATTTACAAAATCGCAAACAAAACTTTCCTTGGAAAAGGGTTAAGATGACTAAAAATTGCATGACACATCCTCTAGCTTTTGCAACAATCGAAACTCCGAATACAAATATCATCAAGATGATTCACAGAAATCCGAAATTCATCCATGAAGACCACCCAGGTAGAAAAATCATTTCCCGTCCTAAGAAACTTTTGTCAATCATAAAAATTAAAATTTAAAACCGATCTTCGGAAATGGGCTTTCTCGGCAGCGGTCCAGCAATCGGGGGCAGTGTCCTCTCCTTTAAAAATCCCTGGCAACGGACGGCAAAGACAAGACCTCCCATAAATTCCGACGTGTTGCTCCTATCCTTCGATTCCTTTTATTAAAGTAGCAAAATGTGCTGTTTCATTTTTTTTGTGCCGCCCGACCACACTTGCCGTCTCTTGTGGCTTCCTGGATTATGGGAATGTCGGCATAGCCCTGAAAGCTCTGGGTGTGGTCCTGGTCTCTTAATTGATAAATGGCATGCAATTATTTGATCGATCCTTCTGCCTTGTCCGGAGTAATCGCTCCTCTTTTTTTTTCCGGGAAGGCCCAGGTACACAGTTCCAGTTCCGTTTAACAATCGATGACTTCCACACTGAGGACACAAGCTGGGGGAAGAACAAAAAAAGGCGTTCAACGGCAGTGGAGGTGACATGTATGAGGCCAAGGTCGCACGCGTTTCCAAGATGGGGGAGGGCTGGAATGACGCTGTTTTACGGCGAATTTACGCGGTTTGGGTGAAAGGGAGGCCCTTTCCGAATGCCCTTGGGTGGTGTTGGCGGCTTTGTTTTTTGATCTAGTTAATAACAATGTTTATGAGGGAAACCGGACAAAATAGTCATTCCTGTTCCGTGGGACCGATTCCAAGGAAATGAATTTTCAGTTGCGGGTACGGATACTTTTAAAATAATTTTTCATGAGCTTTTTCGTAAAGGCGACACTAAGATAATGCCCCCACAATAAAATTAAAATCGATAACAATGAAAGAAATTTAATAATAAATTAAAATCATGGTTTCTTTTTAATTCATATTAACCTTTTTCAATTGCTGTAATTTTACGTGAACGTTGTTGTTGTACAATGTTTGTATGTAAATGTATGTATAATTTTGTGGAATAATTATGGAATTATCTCATATTTCAGTTCCATCTATAAGTTGAATTTGCTTGAATAATTTACGAACAACACAATAAAACATACCTAATTGTTAATTTACTGCCATTGTCACTTTTTTTTAACTATGGCCCTCTTGCATTGCCGTTGCAATGTCTCTCTTCTAGCACATCAAAAGTTTGCTATGCCCACTATTGGTACGCCCACAACTGGCAAATCAAAATTTTGGTATGCCGACTTCTGGTGCGACAAAGCGAGCTAAGTTTAGATTTTTTAACCCTCTAATTCCCAACTCCGCCTCAAGGTGGACGACGACAACAAAACTTGGGCATTAGAGGATTAAGTCAAATTTAAATAATTTAGAGAAATGATTGAACAAAAATAACACTAAAAATTTCTACCAAACTATTAACCACCACGTAAGACAATGAAAGAAAGGTTTAATTAAATTTCTAACTCCCAACTCCGACACGAGGTGGACGACTTTAAAAAATTTGGGCATTAGAGGGTTAACAATTATATTGGAATTATTTTCATATTTCAGGTGATTATTACTCAGGATAAATATTCGTGCAACCACAAAAAATACAGATTAGCAAAAGCTCTACAAAGTTTAGTTAACGAGGAAATACGCTTAAGTGGCTCATTATTGGTATATGTAACCAGCAACAGTAGAAACAGTCTTGTGTTTTGCTGGTGTTCAGTGGGTAAAAGGATCAACACCACCCTATACGCTTTACCAGTACTGACGTTATAACGTATAACTACACTACCTGTAGGAGCCGACGAAAGACGAGAACATCGACTCTTTTTTTTCTACAAAAAGCAATTTCATTAAGCAATAACTGATTGCTTCTATTTTTTAATCTACTGAGGTTAATGTACCACTAATTTTTCATTCGCTGCTTTAAAATTGTAAGCATATTTTTTTTTTTATCTGACGATTGTCTAAACCCAGATTTTGGTGTAACTAAACTGTTTCCTTTGACCATGAGACCAAAAAGGATTTTCGCGAAAATCGGTTATGTAATACTAAGTACTGGATAATTTATTTAATACTTCGATTTGTGCGTAAAGTGTACCGAATGAGTTGCATTAAAATTGGTGGAGAACTGATTTATTTTATCAATATCAATTCTACAGCCGTTAATGTCGTCAAAGGATAATAATATAATATTCTTTCTACGAAGTTATTCTCTCAACTGCAAAACGTTTCACTTGCCAAAAACAAATTCAGTTTTCTTTTTCTTTTTTTTTGGGGAGAGAGAGAGAGAGTAACTTTACCGGTTTCACACGAAAAAATTCTAAGTAAACCGAGAACTTGCGTTACGTGAGGATGATTAAAATCTGTTAAAAAGCAATCTCACCGCGAAATCGCGGGCTAAGCGGATCGGACTTCTCAAGATGATTAAAACTGCAACAAGTGAAAATATTTCAGGACACTTCAATGACAGCTCCCGGCATCACCTGCGCCCCTAAGCCATATTATTCACGATTTAAACTTTTGTCCCGCCTTCTGCAACTAAAATACTCCAGAATTTCGTTTCTTAGTTTGTTACATTTTTTCCAAGCTCACAATTTAATTTCTAAGCACGCGCAAACGAATTCCATGAACAGACGTCTTCAGTTTCTATTTCGTATGTGATTTTTCTCGATACTCTTCGTGTAATTATTTCTTATCCCGATAGACAGCGAAGAAGGAATTAAAAGCTAACCATTCTCCTTATCTGAAGCTCAAAATGACACTTACATCATTAAATAACGAATTAACGGAAAACCCATTGTTAGTTGCTTGTTGAGATATAAACCCAAAGCAATCCCCTCTAGTAAACATATTATATGCATTATATATTGCAGGTTTTCATTCATATAAGATATCATTTCTATTGCCTATAAACGCTAAATTCTTAATATTAATGTGCAGTGAAGAAACATATTTTGTCTACTTGCTATATTTAAAATATATTACTTCTGAATATTATTTTTAAATTACAAAAAAAAAAAAAAAAAAAAAAGTAAATTCAGCTTCATCATCAAAAGCGTAATAACAGTTTGAAGCAAGAATTCTATTAGCTATTATTCTTCCTAAAGATTTCAAACTTTTAATTCCGGAAGAATAAAAGGCTTAGTGTTTAATGGTTCACAATTCTCGAAGGAGCATTTCGAGAATCTGAGACTTTTTTTTTTCAGACTGAGACTTCGAGAATCTGAGACTTTTTTTCAGACTGAGACTTCGAGAATCTGAGACTTTTTTCAGTAACTGGAAATGAAAGCTAAAAATTTATCTAAATAGATATTTCACAAAAATCGCATTCTTAACTCGGAAGTTAGTAAGTAATCAATATATACTATTAGACAATGACTACAAATTAAACAACAACAACAACAACAGCAACAATAATAATAATAATAATAATAATAATAACAATAATAATACAAATTTTAAATACCACTAGAAAGTGCAATTACAAATACGCCCTCGTTTACACAAAGTTATTTTCCTTTCGTTGCGCGAATAAGAAACCAACTTCAAAACGCAAGTAGTTTCTCAATACTATTGCTCAATACAATGAGTTGTGAAGCTGCTCTAAGTCACTATATCGAGAAATTATTCTACGTTACTACATATATATCAAGAAACTAAGCTAAATCACTACATCGAGAAACTACTCTATTGAGTTATTTATATAACGGTGACATTTAGTTAGGGAATAAATTTTATACGGTCGGATTTATATAGGAACATTTTCTAAAAAAAAAATCCAAACCACACTAGAAAATCACGTAGGTTTGATCTTTGGGGAGATGCTTTGAAACCTGCTAACAAATGTTATTTTTTCAAGAAAGTCATATATTTGACTTATATTTTATGATGCCAAAGATAGCTAGGGATAAATAGCATTTCACAGCAAATAACGCTAAATAAATTTGCGCCGAAGGTGACATTTTACATGTTTGGATCGAATGCATTTAAATCCCCCTACTTTATTAGTTTATGAAAAGTGACTTTATTTTTCCCATGAAAAAGCGTACATTTTTGAATGAAAAATTCAGGCTCATTCTCTATAAACAAGTAGACCAAACTAGAATTCAGCAAATGCAAAATAGAATACCACTTGTTTCCGATATAGTTCGCTTACGTAAATGCAAAAAATTAAAATGTAGTTAACTAAAAAATAGTTTGACATCATTTTGTTATTATTCTAGATAATAACAAAAAAAATAATGAAATTTACGCATTTCAGGATTTTGAATTTTGTTTAAAAAATAATAGTTAGCCCCTTATCACTCATAAGTTCGAATTTACTTAATTTTTTAGATTTGAGATAGTAACAAAAATTAATCAATTAATTAATTAATTACTTAAATAAAATACACATATTTCAAGAAATTTTGGAATTATTCATAAAGAACATTACAAAACAGCGATCGAACGGTACGTTCCCTAGAGTCTACACTATCCTCTTCAGACCCCAAAACTAAGCACAAACAATTTTGACGGAATTTTTTGGTTCTCTGATTTAAAAGATGATTACAAATCGAAATAACTAAAATTTTTTTTTTTTTTTTAATTAATTATTAGTTTAAATAATAATTAATCCCCAATTTCCATGTTTTCCATGTTTAAAACGAAGTAAATTATTTGTTGATTAATTTCAAAAACAATTGGGTGTTTTAGCTTTGAAATTGCACAAACAGTAGTTAATAAACAGTATTTTAAAATGTACCCAATTGGGTACAGAAAGTCGCAAGAGGCTATGATACAAAGGGCTAAGATCTCAGTGATAAAAAGGATTTTCCAATATAACGTTCAACAGTTATTTTACTTTACAGATAGGTGTATCTTAGAGTAAAATGCGATCGATAAAAAGTAATAATTTAAGGTTAAAAGGGTAAAAAACCAAAAGAACCTACAAATTGCCTTCGGGGAAACGTGATTTGACTTACATACGAAAACCTCCCCCCTCTCCCAGTATTTTCGACTTAACGGTATGTAATACAAATCATTTTTTGCCTCTAAAAATGTTGTTTTTTTTAAATATAATATAATATATATATATATATTTTATATATGTGTGTGTGTATCAAATATAGTAGGCATTTGTTAAAGTCATTATTGCAATAGTTTAGGACTACTCTGCTATTCCGTACGGAAAAATAAAGTGGACTCGAATAAGATCAAACTAGGACAAGACGGTCATGCTTAATTATATTATTTTTTTTTCATTAGTTTGATCTTATATTATTATGCATCTTCATTATTAGGATTCTTTTTTGGAAATCAGTAAATAAATTTATGTATTTGTTATTTTTAATTTCATTATTAATATTAAATATGTTTTACACTTTAAAATCAGATCTTAACCTAACTAAATTTTTTTTAAAATTTTAATTAATAATTAGTTTAAATAGTAATTAATCCCCAATTTCCATGTTTTCCATGTTTAAAACGAAGTAAACTATTTGTTGATTAATTTCAAAAACAATTGGGTGTTTTAGCTTTGAAATTGCACAATAGCACATTTAGCTTTGAAATTGCGGATCTTAACCTTTTTTAGCCTACTTTCACGTAAAAGCAAAAAAAAAAATAATAAAGCATGAAAGAAGGCTTAATGTATCGTAAAAATATCGTTAAAAATAAAGAAAAGTCAAAAAAAAGTGAAGTAATTAAATAAAGATTGAAAAATAAAAAATTTGAAAGTAGGGTTTTGAGATGGGGAAAATGTGTGTCTGTCGGTCTGTCTGTCGGTCTGTCGGTCTGTCTGTCGGTCTGTCGGCCTGTCTGTCGGTCTGTCCCCCCTTAATAACTTTTGAACGAATAGTCCGATTCGAAACATTCTTTTTGCATTCCAAAGATCTCGGCGAGGACATCTCATTTCCATATTTTACTTTTTGATTTGAACAATTTTTTGTTCAATTTTGAACAGTTCAAAAAATTTTAACATTAGCGCCTATGGGCGAAAATGAAGCAAATGATGTAAACTCTGGGTACAAGATCCAAGTTCCAATGAACAAGCTCACTGGAAGGCGTTTTTGGCGTGAAGTATTGATTTGAACATTTTTTTTTCCTTTTTGAACAGTTCAAAAAAAAAAAAAAAAAACTAACATATCGCATACGGGGAAATTTCAATCCTATATAAATCCTGATCTAACGGACCGATTTGCTTGGAACAAACTTTAGCGGAAAGCTCTTATAACGTAGAACATGTACAAATAGAAAGTTCTTCCAGAAATAACGAGCCTATTTTCCTATGAAATTTTTTTATCGGAATTTTTAAGGATATTTCTCAGTGAATAAATGAATAAGTGAAAGAATGAATCAATGAATAAATGAATGAGGAAAAGAATGAATAAATGAGGGAATAAATACATGAATGAGTAAATGAATGAATAAACATTTGAATCAGTAAACGAATGAATGCATAAATGAATGGCTGAATAAAGGAAAAAATGAATGTGTGAGCGAATATGTATTGTCCGTTGAAAAAGGTATATTTGAAAAAATTAAGAACTAAAGCTAAATGAGAAAGAGAGAGAAAGAGATAGCTAGATTATAAATTTGAATTTGGTGTATACGGGAAAGTAGGCTCGTATAGTTCTAGACGGAACTTCTTGTCCTTTTTTCTGTTCTTTCTCTTTGAATATATTTATTAAAATTATATTGCGCAAAACCACAGCGATCTCTCCTCCTCTGTAAATCTTTATATAATCATAAAATTATTGGCAAGTATTAATTTTGGCATCACGGAAGATTCATGAAAAAATCTAAGAAAGGATCAAGTTTATATTCTTTTACTACTACAAAATTCAGATTTATTTGTCATTCCAGTACATAATTTTATTAACGTTTTAAAAATAAACATGCAAGCCTAGAAAGCAGGGGTGGGGGAGAAAATTTGTCTGATGTGTTTTGAGTTAGTGCGTTTCGCGCAGATACTACATCATAAAAATTGAGTTAATGAACTTTATATCAGAATTCCAATTGTTTCTTAGCAAACTAAAGTGTGAATTGCTTTTCTAAAATTAACTTTCAACTTGTTGTTAATTAGACATTAATGACACATCCAACGAAACTGCTAAGTAAAAGCTATAAAGATACTTATGGTAAAAAAAAGTAAAACAAAAATCAATGACATTTTTCAAACTCACGACCGCCATTCATATTTATTTCTTTTAGTAAATGTGGCTACACAGTTGGCTCCCCTGTTACAGAACTTCTCCATTTCCGCCACGAAAAAGCGACAAATTCGAGAAGTCAAAAACAACATTACAAGAAGTAGGTCTAGTTAGGCTTAAAAAAAATAAGAGTTACTCTAGTAACAAAGTTATAAGTTTTTGTCAACATTGTCCCGCTAACGAAAGAATCAAACTTTGATTGGAACAGGGTAAGTGGGACCCAATCAGCTGCTACGCCACAGCATAAACAAGTCTATAAACCTAACGGGCAAAGCAGAGGTGACAAACAGATAAGAATACAAGACGCAATCGGGTGCTAAACTGATTGACATAACGGTGCGAACTACATGAAAACGCAGATGCTGCCTGCAAGTACGACACACACGCGTACACCACGTCTGCAATGTTTTCTACTTGATGGGGGTAGTGAATACGAAACCCCCTTCGATCTGACTTTATCCTTATGGGCCAAGCAATGGGAGCCGAACAATTGTTGTTGACCTGTCAACTACACGGATTCACGAAAATGATGGTATTGGGACCTTTTTTTTCCTCCATTTTTCCTCTTTTCACTGACCCACAAAAGGGTTGCTGTAATGGTATGAAATCCCATCGCCAAGGTTGAAATTCTGAGATTTTTTGCGGGTATTTTAATTACGACTAGAGTTCGCCTAGAGGTCGAAATTCGATCGTAATTCATTATTATTTTTTCATTTTCTTAAATTTAATTATATAACCACCTTGAAACATACTTTCGAAAAGACTAAATATTTTCAAAAGAAATATGTCTTGATAACAACTTGAGTCTCACTAAAAGTCGTTTCGCATTGAATTAGTCCCGCTACCTATTGTTATACGCAGACCAGACAGTTGTACAAACTTTAAAGGACTCTTGTTTGAAAAGGAAAGACCTATTTGATGCTCGCAAACTTCACTTAAAGTTATTAATAATAGATGAACCACTTAGCAAACAATCCATTCAATATACTGAAAGGTTTGAACTTCCTCAAGGAGCTGATGAAGCATTTAAATTTCAGTTAATACGAAAATGGACGTTGTACACGCAAAATCATATTTTAGTCTGGAAAGGGGAATGAACTGAAGTACCTAGACATGACGCCCTATTTCTGATATTGAAGTTCATCAGACAGTTATCTTAGAAGTACACACTCATCCCACTGATTAATAAATGCTAGAGCTCGTCCAGCGGTCGAAATTCAACCATATTTAATTATTTTTCAGTTTCAGTCTCGAACGTTTAAACAACTTATAGGCATTTTCATTTCTCTGTTTGGAAACAGCTTGTTTTGTTTAAATATTTCAATTAACTGTAATCTCTCCTCAGTGCGACTGGATTGACACCGAGTTAGTTGTTTAATTTAATGCATTTGTGACACATATTATACATAAATCTAATCCTTCTGCACTCCTCCTGTAAGGAAATTAGAAATAAAAATTTGCGTAACACCCTATTATTATTGAATAAATTAAAATCACTTTCAATTTAATCATAAGTTCAAAACGCTAATGCTAATCAACAAACGTACGAAACGTTGATTTGAAGCAAAATAAAGCGTACTTATTACAAAAACCGATATACCTATATACCTATATACAAAATAACCGCACTTATTATCTCGCTTTACTTTATATTTGACATTGTTAGCTTCAAACGTTTCTTATTTTGTTTGATATTGCACTGGACAAACCATCTAACTGTATATACAGTTAGATGGTTTGTCCAGTTAATAGATTACATTTTCTCTTTTGTTTTGTTTTCTTCTTTATTGAATTCTAAATATTAACAAATGGATTGAGTATTGTACAAATATTGTAGATTATAAGGAGTAATATTAAAGTATGACGAATAAGGACTTCTAAAAAGGCTTCGAATCTAGTAAAGTAAGAAAAAAATATATTAATGTTTTCAAAACTTTTTTATTGATTACACTAAAACTCATCAATAACTACTAAATAAAAAAAGGAAGAAAATCGGTTCACAAACAGAGGAGAAAATGGTACTTAACTGTTTTATCTTTGCCATATTTATATATAGATAATATGTTTTTGAGTGAATTATGAAAATTCATAATGCCATTTAAAGAAGATAATAATTAAACTTCATAGAAGGAAACTAATAATCATATTGCCCTATTTTTGAAAGAATGCGTTGTAGCTAATAGTAATTACTTTTTACGTTCAACTTTTTAATCTATTATTTTAATCCACCAATTGTGAACAATCAGCGAGTATTTACTGTTATATTTTTAAGCTTCTAATTTATACATCTTAAATTTCTTATTTATGTAGGAGCCATTTTCCTATTACATATAAAAAAATTCTTACCGTTACGATTTCACTGGAGATTTAAAAAACTATGAGAGAACCCTAAATCAGATACACATAAATCTTATTTCAGAACAAAATATGCATGTAAATATGCACCTGAAAAAAAAGGGTTTTGCATTATCACAAACATCTAGGTTTCAGAAATTTGAACATTTATTTTCATGTTTTTTAAGCAAACATATAAATTTCATTTCAGAATGCTTTGTAAGATTTGAAAAATCAGCATTTTTTATTGATGGTGTAATTTAATTGTTTTAAATGCACATTTCAATAAAATAAATAATGTGAAATTAAAAATATACAGCACATTAAAATCTCGTTAATCTGTACATCATTAATGCGATTCTTATCTGGAATGCGATCGACAAAATCGGTAGTGTTTACATTGAAAACGGAGAAAAATGCAACGTAATACAATTTAAAAAACACTATTATGCTAATTATAATGATTAAATCCCTTCTTTCGTATTATTTTATACAAATATTCTGAAAAAATAATATCCTCTTGCAAAATGAAATCAAAGAGTAATACAGTTCCTCCAATTCTTGGATTCCAATACCTCCAATTTCGTAGATTAATCCAATTTCTTGGATTAATCTACATCTTCATTAATCAAGATCATTTCGGCACCAACTAATCTGAATTTGAGTGTTTCTTCGATATTTAATTTGGCTCGATGGCGAAGTGCTCTTAATATTTTTTTTAATCAAGAAAACGAGCATATAGCGTAAGATTGTAGGTCCAACATAGCACTTGATAAATAAAATGGAGCTGATTTAAAAAGTTGTAATTTTAATGGGTTACATAGTTCAAGGAAGTGGTTGTATTTCCAATTCTCAAGTTAATCTGAAACTATTCTTACTTTCAATTACTCTTGGACCTCATTAATTAATAAAGTTTTCATTTATTCGTTCTCGAAGAAATCGATCAAGACGAACAAGAGAAATACAAAGAAAGACATTTTCAAATCCTTAAACCAAGTTAATTTCATTTTGTATATTAGCACTAATTAAATGTTTTTAAAAAGACCTATATTTCACCCCTATAAGTGAAAAATTTCCATAAATAGAACTTTAACATCATTAATTCTTCATTTCTCGAGTTATTAGTCCGTATTTCTACTACTCTACGTAATTCACACCATTTGATCAGGAAATTTCGGGTTCTTCTGATGCTTAACCCTTGAGCTGTCACCTATCAAGACATCATACAAATCGTCACGTCGGGTCATAGAGACCCGAATTAAAAATTTAGTAAATTGGGTATAAAAAGAATGCAAAACATTGTGTTTTACTTGTAATATAATGTAAGAATATGTAACATAGAAAATAAATTAAAATTGTACCTGGGTCAATATGACCCGACGTGACAGCTAATGGGTTAATTCTTCTGGATGCGGAACTTCAAAATAAGAAAAGAAAAATTTGAAAATTGTTGAATTCTTTTCACTTTCTCTTTGTGGGTTAAGAACCTACCTTTCCACATAAACCCTAAAGAGCGATATGGAGCCAAATGAGGCTCCAGGTTGCATCTTTCTCACCTGTCAACTCTGAATTTGGCGTAGTTTTGCGCGTGGGAGGCGACAGTAAAGATCGCCAGGTTTACGAAAGTAGAGCCAGCTGCGAGCTGTTGACAAGAGACGATTTTTTATTTCATTCTTATGATTTTTTTTTTGTTTGGGGATAGAGGGGGGAATCACAGATCTCCCGTCGAGAAACCCTGCCAAGACATCCAAACTGTCCTGCATTCAATCGTGCCCACACGGGGCTGGGCAGATGGCATTATTTGGTCGCGATTTGCTATTGCTTTATTGCTTTTATTTGCTTTTTACTTGTTGTCCCCATGTCCCCTCGTGTCGCGTTTCGCATTGAAATTGTTTGTGGTCCTTCTCAAAGAGCCGTCTCATCCCACACAAGGCAACGGGACGACGAGAAAACAATGATAAAAGAGTTCTAACGAGCAAAAAGTGAACCTAGATTTCTTCGATACGATTTGAACACTGCCAGAAATGCAGCTGGGTATTTTGACGGAACAGTAAATATATAGGTTTTGTATGATATGATGTGTGTTAGTAAAAGTATGTTAAAAGGAATAAATATTTTAGTAGCACTTTACATTTTTGGAAGTTTTTCCTTTAGAAAAGACGATATTAAATTCACACACAACTTTTAAATTGATCCTGACTTCGCGGCGTCAATCCGTGGCTTCCAATTTATGGTTCTTTCGTTCAATAGAATCAAGTTGCTTTTACTATGGAAGAATTTTGTTAGAAATACATTAACACCATTTTACAGAAATCTTGGAAATATAAAAAAAATAATAAACATCTCATTTTTTATTTCTTTAAAATGACTGGGATTTGGTAATGAAGCAACAAAAAACTCTAAAAAATAATAACCTAGCAATAAATGCTTAACTGTTGCTATAAAAGCAGCAATGCACAAGCACTATAAGAAGCAATCATAGCATTAAACGCAGCAATAAAGCAAATTTAAATTAATAAAATACCTAACTATACATTGAAAGGGATCGAATTTCACCCGGTGAGCCCTGTTCAATTATTTGACAAAAAAATATAAAAGGCTTAACATAAATTATTGTATGTTCAAGCTCTACGTCAGAAGCTCTTCCTCATAAAGTTTGCTCAAAATAAGCCTGCTGGTTAGGTTAAGAAATATTCAGATTTTTTTCGTACTTTCTCAATATTTTTAAAAACATCAAAAATGCTCAAATGAAAAAATGAAGCTTGAAATGGATGTGACCTAGGAATCATCTCTCGAACAAAAATGTTTTGTTCGAATGCCTTTAAAAGTTATTACAGAAGGTGAACACGCAGACAGACTGACAAACGTATATTTCCCAGTCTTTTTTTTATCCTTAATTTTAAGGGAGATATTATATTTTTAAAGGAATGAGAGAAGATTACTGTGACCAAAGACGAAGACCGACTTTTAGTTGATCTAAATACAGAAAAAAAAAAACATTTCATTAAAGAGCCTTTCAGGGAGCTATTATTCGACTCAAAAGAACTAGAACTAAACATTGCAATGAAGGAAAAAGGATGAACTTCTCTTTTGAAGATGGTTTGTTTTTGAAGCTCGTCGCTATTTAATGGGCTACGAACCGATATTTCTAATACGAACTCATTTCACATATGAAAAAGCTTATGTGCCTAACTCTTTTGCATTCACATGCTCTTCCAGGAGATTTTTTACTACACAATTTGAAAATTCAAAAAATATTCCAAATCCCAATTTGATAGTCGACTTCGCAAACGGATGGATACTGGAAGTGCCTTAAAAACCGAGGGTATGACTTGAGTAGTTGACATCCGGATGGGACTTGATTGGATTATATCCCACTTTATAAAGTAGTCAAAGTAAGGAAACATACTAGCTATCAAATTCAAAAAAAAACTTTCGAACATTTCAGCGCAGTTATGTAGTGCGGCATTTTTCTTATTTAATCTGGTTTCAAATATGTTGATTGACTGCAGAAATAAAATAAAATGTAAAAAAAAATCTCTATCATAAAAATTACTGGAGCTATATTGTTTACATTATTGCTTAATTTTGTGATAAAATCGCCCCACAAGGAACTGACATTTTTTGACACTGAATTTTTTGAGCCATTTTAGATGTTGTTTATATTTTAGTTACGACACAACTAATCACCAAAAACATGATTAGTTGTGTTGTAACTCAAAAACATCTTCATAAATATAATTACTTTTCGAAAAAGAATTTGAGGGCTGAAAAGATTGAGCGAAGCTGGTTAGCTTAATATCTTTACATAAAAAAAAAAAAAAAAACTTTAACATTAAAAATATTATAAATAAAACTTTTTAAGCAATTGTTCATTTTAATAACACATAGATTTAATTTTTAACTGTTAAATAATTACAAAATAATATTTTAATTAAAAAACTCACAAACTTCGTTACATTTAAATTTACATGTACACGTAATACAGGAGCCAAAATAACAATTTTGATAAAAATACTCCAAACAAAAAATATTTTGGCATCATGCACAATTAGTATAAGATATATGTTTACAGGAACAGTTTTTAAAATGAAGTTATAGAGAAGCAAATTTTATTTTCATTTAAAAAAAATCTAACTGTTTCGAAGTGTACCAAGCATGTAGAATCATGCATTAAAAAACCACTGCTTATAACTGATGATGGACCATCGATTGGATTTCATACTATTTTCTCTGTAACGTATTTCATCATCATATTCATTTTAACGATCATCATTTTACAGACATTTATCGAGCTTTATCTATACCGTCACCATAACCGTCACCAGATTAAAGATAATGAAAAAAATATTTTTTTTTTTTGCGATTAAAAATAAAATTCAAATGGTGTTACGATGTCCCATTAGTGATCAGTTATTTAAAAACTACGTAGAAGTAAAATTTTAATTACAAATATTCAAAAAATTAATTGTTTTATAAAATCATTATTTAAGATAATTAATTTGAAAAGTAAATTGTAGTAACCCGAATTCAAGACCGAATCCGAGCCACCTGATGAGCGTCGTAGCTCGCTTCACTGCTAAGCAGTTGAAACCGCTGGTGAATTTTTTTTTTTATTACAATGATTTTGCCTCGGAGCTAGACGGGACCGAATGGTTGGTGCGATCCGCCTCATAACGCAAACCTCTAACTTTTAACTAGGCTAGAGTATCGTTTATACGAGATTATTTATACTACATTTACACTTATACGGCGCTTTAGTGTGGTCCCAATTCTCGGATTTAGATAGAAGGATAAATCGATTATACGACGTTATCGTTTATACGACATTTTTCGATAGTTCCTTCGGCGTCGTATAAACGATGCTCCACTGTACTTTTTTTTCTAAGTTTTTGGTACTTTCGCTGCGTAACGTGCACAGTTGACCAGTGCGTAATTTCTGAAATTTTTGGAGTTGGGACGCATATCCTCCTCCCCCACATATAAAAGCCACAAGTTTTGAGTATTTAAAACTTGAGCTAAAACTTACAATGTGAGAGAGCGATATCTAACATAAAATATAGTAGCTACGATAAAATAAGTATCATTTAATACACGTGCACTGTTTAAAACCTCCCATGCGGACTAATTGTTCAAGCAAAGTACCGGTTTTTTTGCCACAGTTTATTAAAAACACTGACATAATTAAACATACTGTGGAGCATCGTTTATACGACGCCGAAGGGAATATCGAAAATCGTAGTATAAACGATAACGTCGTATAAAAAAAAATTACCCCTCTGGTTAAATCCAAGAATTGGACCCACACTAAAACGTCAACGTCGTATAAACGATCGTCGCATAAGCGGTACTCTACTGTAATTTAAAAAAATAAAGAAAAATCAAAACATTGGAATCTGCTATAACACAGTTCCGGCCGAAATTCAGCACATCCCTTAACTTGACAAAAGACCTCACATAATTTAAAAGTCGTTTAGAAACTGTTTTCTATTTTTAAATCTAGGTGGAACATAAAATAATGTTTTATTCATAAATCAAAGGAACTGATAGTGAAGATGAAGCGCAATTGGATGGCGTGTCTAAAATGACTAGCCTAAAAAAATAAAATTTTAATTGAAAAATACAATAAAATATTGCAGCAAGTCGTTTTTTCATCGCTAAATAATTATATGATATCAATCCTCCCTCGTGTGATCTATTTAATCTCTGGTATGAAACACATCGTCTGTTAATAATAATAATACACTGCATTTTAGCCACATTATATCGCCAAGTGAACGCTTCCTCATGATGCATAGTGAGTGATGCAATTCGAAATTGTTTTCAATTTCCTCCATTGCATACTAATTAAAAATATTCCAACAAAGCCTTCAAAAATCTAACCTAATCTTCTTCGCAAAAAAATGTAATTAAATTCAAATTATATTGCGTTCCACAACGATACGTTGTATACGGTATTGACACATAGGGTTAAATGTCTATATAATTATCATATACATATTTAAAGTAACAAATAATATCACTAGACATTTAAATCTTGCTTGTGCCTAAACTAAAACTCAATAGTATCAAAATAAATTTGCATTGAGTAACATAATTAGTTGTAATAAGGTGTCGACGAATTGATTAATGACATCAATGCAATAGTTGCCAATACAATAATTAGTATTTGCAATAACACATTTCAAATTGCTAATTCAGGACACATCCCACTGAATTTCTCCAAGGTAAAAATTCATTAGAAAGTAATAACTTCCTGATAAAGTTTCCTCTCTTCATTAAAACCAATTTACATATTATCAACTGAAAGAAAGACTGATTTTTTTAAGAACTAAATTGAAGGAAAACTTCTAGTATTTTACATATTTATAGTCATCTCATTATTTACTTTTGAAAATATAAGTAGTTATTAATATCATGGTACCTATATAAAAGTTTAAGAACTGATTTAAAATGTGTGCAGAATTAAATAGTTTTTATGATTTTGATGGGATGGTTACTACCTTACTGAAAATAAACTATAATTAGGATTCAAACAACTTAAGATAACTTTTTTTTATTTATATATTTATTATTTTATTTTGTTTATATATTTTTTAAAGTCAGATGTGACTGTAATAATAATGAATTAAGTCAGAGAGAGGGGAACTCTTACTATTCGCTCTCACGTCCATTAAGTCATTTACGCTCTCCAGGAAGAATACAAATACAAAAGGGCAATTAAATATTAATAGTTAAGCACTGCTGATGTCTTATTTTAACCCTCTGACTGCTCATTTTTTTTTTTTTAGCGAATTCGATTCGACAAAAATTGGTCTACTTTACGCAACTGAAGCCATCTCTGGAATAAAATCTTAATTAATGTCTAAATTCTTGAGAAATTGTCTTACTGACGTTTTAACGATGAAACAGCGGGATAATATTTTAAATACACTTAAAAAGCTCATGCCCGTGGAAAAGGTTTAGTGCCAATTCAGTCGTTCCCAACTGAGTCGGTAGGGCGAAATTGTGCCATCTCAGTCGATAAGGGTTATAATGAGTTTTGGGTATTCCCATTTGAGTCGGTATGCTTTCAGGTTACCAGAATTGGCTATATAGCGCTCATACATGCCATGAAAACTCTTCTTTAGAAAAACAAATTTAAATACAATGTAGTCATGATAAATGTTCCTGTCATGATGAAGTTAATGGTTGCTAAATCGATTCATAAATGATAAAACATGATGAAAAATATAAAAGATTTTTTTTCACATTCACATCACAGCAACATACTATTTTGTCTTTCTTCGCAAAATAGTCCACAAAATGCCTTTGTCGTCTTGTAAAGACTCGAAACTTCGAGAAAGTAGATAAAGCTTTTGTTGCCAAAAATGTCGCTAAAGTAACCCAAGTTCATTAAAAAGGTCTCTAGAATGGCAAAGATCTCACTGTCAATGAGAAAGACATAATTTATAATAAATTAAGTCGATAAATTGCGAAAATATGCACATTTATCCAGAAAATACGTAAAAAGCTGAAATGCGGAATTTTGGGAAAATGGTACGTGATAGGCAAAAAATAATTGCATATTCGTAATTTTCAGCCGAAAGTACATAAGAAACAGATATTTTTATCCAAAGGACATTTTTCGTGTAACACACACATGAATATATTGATAAAAAAGGTTTCTTTAATGCGAGTCAAACTTTGAATCGTAACATTTCAACCAAGAAAAAAAAAAATCATTTACACTCAAAATTTTATTTGCATTTTGAGTCAATATGCTTTAGATTGTAA
This sequence comes from Octonoba sinensis, assembly GCA_038502835.1. Taxonomy (NCBI): domain Eukaryota; kingdom Metazoa; phylum Arthropoda; class Arachnida; order Araneae; family Uloboridae; genus Octonoba; species Octonoba sinensis. The sequence goes on along the minus strand of CM076598.1, from coordinate 114,824,904 downwards.
ACTATTAATGAAACTTAAAAAACAACTAGATGCAAAAAAGTTTCTGCACAATTGCAGAAAAAACTATTATTGAGCCTAACACGTGGCATCGAAGAAATATTAAAAAATAGACTAAAAGTATAAAGTTTCAAGTTTCAAAGTTTCTGAAATTGAATAATGCGATAAGCGAAACATTTAAAATATTGGAAAATCGGGGGGGGGGGGGGGGGGTATAACTGAAATCACTTCACACATACTAATCGCATGAATCTCTTTTTATTTTCATGAATGATTGTGGTTTTCTCAGGCAAAGGTAAAATGGCTTCAGTACTTTACGGCTATGTCAGTTCTTTGACTTTGACTCATAACTGCATAGTGCTGACACCTTTATTAGTTCATCGCTTTTATTATAGAGAATAATCCCCCCCCCCCCCACCAAAAAAAGAAAACTATAAAATGTAGCTTGTGTCACCCGGACCATCTAAACGATTCCATGTTCATCTCATTCACGAAAATCGGATGAGTAATTCAGGATGACAAAAAAAAGATCAAAATCAGAATTTACTCGCTGCTTGACACTCAATAAGTGCGGTAGAACGCCAACGAGGAATAACTCATTCTGCAATGACGATTCTGACTCCCTCACCGTTCTGGCGCCAGTTATCCAAACTGTGCCAAGTCAGGACCACCGACTCAAATGGGAATACAAAGCTATCGCTAACTCCCCCACCGACTGAGTTGTTACAAAATTCCTGCACCGACTCAGTTGGGAACGACTGAAATGGGACATCACCGTGGAAAACACGGGATAATCAATCAGAAGATTAATCACGTAACCTTTCAAGTATTTTCTAATGTTTTTCAAACTTTTTAAGTAAAATTAGTTTTTGGAAACGCATGCAGTCTAAATGCTGCAGTATTTGTAGAATCGCCCATACATATAAAAACAGATCCAGTGCTCGTACTCAACGGACACTTTCAGTTTATTTGCAAGAATCGATACTTTATTTACGATTTATTTTCCTGGTGATAGAAATTCATGAAAGGGCCAAAAAATAGCCACATTACCTATGACAAGAGCGAGAAGAGAAGATAAAGTGCGGAAAAGTGTTCCGCGGAAAAGGTGCAGGAAAAAATAAAGCGAGATTTATTTTTTGATTTTCAAGCCGAGAAAGATAAGAGACTCGCGAGACAAAAAGCGAAAGAGTGCCGTCAGCAAGGTGACAAACGAGTGACGAGCAACAAGTGAGTGGAAAAGCATTCGGATTGAAAAAAGTGATCGGCTTTAGAGAACACGGAAAAGCAGGCCGAGATTTCCTCGAGATCCCACCAACTTGGGAGGAAGAACATAGCTTCGGATTTTCAATGCGGTGGGGAACGATACGAAATGTTTCAGAGTATTATAATACGATCGAACCTGTCTATCTCGAATTTTACGGGAATAATGGAAAATTCGAGATAAGGATGTTTCGAGATACAGAGGTCTTGATAAAGTTATAAAAATGGACAATTGGAACAACGATCGAAAGTTAACTCTTTGCCCTCTTTGTCGTTCATCAGCCTAATTATACAGCTAATGCTATGTAATATTTTAGAGGTTAGAGCGACATACAAGCAGTGGCGTTCCTAGCATAGGTGTCACCCGGTGCGATAATTTGTAGTGACCCCCCCCCCCCCCACCCCGAAAGAGCACAACTTCGTTGTGCTGTATAAATTTGTAGTTTTGTAGTTTATATTGTTTTTAGTAGCGCCAAAAAAAAAAAAAAAAAAAAAGAAAGAAAAGGAAAGGAAAGAAAGAAAAGCAGAAAAAATAAATCTTGAGAAATTCTGTTTTATTTTACTCTTAATAACTTTCATTAAACTGTATTTATATTCAGCTATTATGCATTGAAATGGCACAAGTAAAATTATATAATTATATTATGTGTATTTAAAAAAATAAAAACTCATGTTGGGTGCCCCCCCCAAACATCCCCCAAAAGGATGTCACATGCGGTGGACCGCCCCTGACCCCCCCTGTAGTGACGCTACTGATACAAGTGAAAGGTTTAATATATACTTAAAATCAAAAGTCTTTTGTTTTAATGTTTTTGTTGATTTTACTCTACGATTTACGGTAATTACATGCTTTACACATTTTAGCAATTATACTCAATAACAAGCTTCAGTGATTGCCATTCAAAAAAGCTACGGTTTTTACTCCATCCTATATAAAGAGTTTAAACACAAGAATGCCATAAACCGAGAGAACACAACAAAATAGCTTCTGTTAGTGACTTTTGAAAGTAAAACTCACGAAGTTCAGCTTTGTTCATCAGTGCTCCTTTTATTTTACTTTATTTCTTTACTTCAAGGTTAATATTATTTCATGTATTTATTAACTTTTTTGGACTAGTGCACATCCAGTATGTAATGTACCTATCTACAACACTATAGGGAGTGCAGGCATTGAATCATATGCTCCTCACTATTATTTTCATACAAAAAGCAAAATGGATCAATGTCTTCAGCAATATCTAGATTAATTGCTTGAATCTTTTGCTTTTCAGAACTTCAAAGGTTGTATATTTATCAGCGACGTAAGGAGAAACACATTTATTGCACATTACGAGAAGGGATCAAAAGATTCTAACATGGATAAGAAATTGAATTAATGTGATGTAATGGAAAGAGTCATTTTTTTTACATAGCGTTAGACAGACCCTTTAATTCAAAGAAGTGATAACATGTGAATTTCTGAAATCTTAAGGATAATAAAATCTCGGCATCAAATCACAGAAAACGTCTGCAGTTCAAACAAATCAATCACTTTAATTGCAGATAAATAAAAAATCAGAAGAAGCGTATGGTACACTGTAAAAAATTTGCGTTTAGTTGCCACCATTTTTGGTGGTACTGAACACGATGTTTGGTGCTCAGTTGGTGTGAAGTTGAAAATTATTCATTTTTTTTAAATACTTTATTTTTTTTTATGTATCTGTCTAAAAAAAATTGTGTCTGTCTAGATAGTGTAACGTTTCTGAGCAAATGAAATTTGTTAAATCCGTTACGCATCGAAATTTCATTGCGATTGCTCATTTCTATGGAAAAAAGATGAATGAGCAATCGCAATGAATTTTTGATGCGTAGATGAGATACCGAACATTATATGCTAAAAAACATTCTGCTGTCTGTATTTTTTAGACAGACACTTAGAAGAATTTAAAATGCATCACTAATTTTCTCCTTTACACCAACTGAACACCAAAAATAGTGTTCCGTAACACCAGAAATTTTCAGTGAGAAAAGAATAGAGAAAGCCTACAGCCCTTGAACTACGTTAGGAACGAAATGGGGTGTGTTCTCTCTTATTTGAAAAAGGTTTACATGAGTTGTCGGATAGAAAGAAAAAAAAAATACAATTTAGATGTTTTAAGATGTTTTTGACTTAATATGGTTGTACGGCTGGCAAAAGTCATTCCGCTGTAAGGTTCACTTGTAAAACAACACCGGCGTCACAATGGCGTCACAAAAGAAGGACTAAAAGCAAAAAAGCCTAGTAGTTTATTTATTTATTTGGTCGGCGTGTCTTGCAAAATTACAAAGCCGACGTTAAACATAATTAAATAAAAGTGAACACCTGCACAGAATCGCTTTTTTTAATTTAAAGAATACTCTTCCATTTATCTACTACAACTCAAAATTGCGTTCTCAAGGCCAATGTATGTTTTGATTACCTTCTGTTTATGTATCCAAATAATGTATATTTCATCTAATTATACCTCGTATACCAAAAACTCGGCCCATTTCATTGAGCATGATATAATGTTTCACCCATTGATATTGCTTTTTTAAAAAATAAGGTTATCAAAATTAATAAATAAGAAGAGATTGTAATGTAAAATGCAGTTATGTCACTTTTAAATCAATAAATGTTACATCAATAAATAAATAGTTTCGAGTAAACAAGTAGGTTTTTTTTAATGCCAATTAAAAAAGGGATGGAATTTTGAAACATAATTTCGTAGAAAAACTTGATTATGACTCAAAAGTGTCAATGCACAGGTTAAATGCATAAATATATAAAATACTTAAATGACTAAATGCAGTAACTCAACCTTCTCTTTCTATTAAGCAAAAAGAACGCCGCAATTAACATCTCATTCTAAAAACAATGATAAAAATATTTTTTTAAAAACTGAAAATAATTTCTGAAATTATTAATTTTACAAATAACTATTTGTGCAATTGAAATTTACCGACGTAGTTTCACGATCATAGATCTGGAATTAAAACAAATATTTTAAAATATTTTTTCATTATTCTACTCCAATACGTTTAAAGAAGAAAAAAAGAGTAACACAATTCGTTTCTATAGTTTCGAAGTGAAGACAATAAATCATTTCGAATATTTAACGACAGGCGATTCGAAAGATATCAGAGATGTATTGTAAGGTCATCTTGTTCTCGATCATATGTAATGTCAGGAGATAAGAAGTGAATAAAAGAACAAATAAAAGTCAAACCTACCAATTTCAGAAGCTTAAGAAGATTTTTAGTTAATTTATTGATTATTGATTCTCAGTTCTGATCAGTTTGACAACAATCTTTACTATGTTCTAAGTTTAACTTGAATCAGCAACATCACGACAAGAAAATAAGGATTTATGTAATGGAGTTTATAAAGAATAATAGCAAAGTAAGTGGTAATTCTGATTAATTGAAAACGAGATAAATGGAAAAATTAAAATTAACAAACATTTCGCTTAATCGATTTAAAAAGTAATAAAAAGATCCTAAGCCAATTAATTTTGTAGATGTGAACTACTTTTTCTTAACATAATTTCAAGAGCGGAAACGGCTTGCTTCGAATGCGAATAGTTGTAGCAACGTAGAGGGTGTAAGTGTCATGCCCGGTTCCCCCGCCCCCACCGAAAGAAAAAAAAGGCGTTACTATTTTTTTAACAACGAATTCTTTCAAAATACGACCTATTAGATCAGGGCTCTTTAACCTATGGCCCGCTGGCCCCATCTGGCCTATGAGTAGATTTTGTCCGGCCCGCGGGACGTTTACAAACTGAATTGAAATTAAAAATTATTGAAATTTTAAAAGAAAATAGGTAAAAGTTTTCTTATTTATATTATTTTTTTGTTCATAACTTTATTTTTAACAAACAAAAAAATAATTTAAGTTAGCTAATAACAAAGATATATAAGTAAATATAGCAACTTAGAAAACTAACCCCATAAAATCTCAAAAACTACCACTAAGCGCTTAATTAAGAAAAATTCCGGGGTGTACGGGGGGCTAGCACTAACTAGATCATTCTCAACTGAAATATTGTTGGCCCGCCTCGCCCCAAAAAATTTACAATGTGGCCCTTGAGTAAAAAAGGTTGGAGACCCCTATATTAGATGATGTGCATTCGTTCCAACTGTTATGAAATGCTCAAAACATTTTTAAAAATGATTTTATCAATTAATATTATTAATAAATGAGAACATGAACATTATTAAGGCACATATTGCAAAAATACTGCACAGACATGTTTCGGGGTTACATAGATTTCCTTCACCAATATATAAAGCCGGTAGCTTACGGATGTAAAAATTCTATTAAAGCCATCCCAAATCTGTTCTTATATCCCTAAGCTCAGAAGCTTATGCTTTGTTAAAAGTTCCTTGTAATCACGAAGCACGGGCACTCAATATTTTTCACAAGTTATGCTTTAATAACGTTGGTTTTATCATTAGGGCTTCCACAAAAAGATAAACATATTACTTCTTAATACTGTTAAGTTCATTGCACATTTTTCTTTATTATTATTATTATTATTTATTTTTTAAAACCCATTTTACATCATGAGAATATCGCCCTTTTACGTTATATCTACATATTGGGAATAGAGAAGACTAGGGGTTAACTCGAGCAAGTAAAGGTATTAGAAATTATTGCAATGCAGTCTTACGACAAAATATAAATCATTTTTTCCGCCGTGCTAGAAGACGCATTGTCGCGATGAATCAGTCCTCGGATTGCCATAATTTGTTTCTTTTTCTCACTCTTTCAGGCTATTGCTTCAGCATTAGCAAAGTGTGATGGTGGCGTGTTGCTTCTTGAAGTTTCCATCTAAACTGCCGGGAGAAGGGGGGGGGGGATCACTCTGTTCATCAAAATGGTTTCCCGAGAACGTTACCAGGAATATTGAGTAACGTTGGTGTTTATTAAGCATGACTACAGAGTGAAAGAAGCATGTCATCTCACTTGCCTTCAGAAAACAAAGAAAGCACAAGAAAAGAGTTTCCCTTTTTCGGGGGAGGGGTAGATACTCCTTCGTAATCTTACCTGCTCCCAAACAAAGTAATAGAGTTTCTCAAAGGGAAGTCAAAGAAGAGTTAATTATTTGCAACGTAATCGGTTAACTTTACGGGAATTTTCGCGCTAGAATTATCAATTTAATTGTTTATTTTCATTTAATGAAACGTTAAAAAAATCAATTTATCAACGTTTTTCTAAAACTTTTGTTTTATTCTTTTTTGATATATTATAAATAGTAAGTAATTACTCCAAATTTCTGTGTTGCCGAATTACTCGTATATTCAACGGAGTCCAAGAGTAGTTACGCAAACTTCAAAAAAAAAAAAAAAAAAATTATAATTTACTAATTTAAAGACATTAAAAAAAAAACTATGCTCTTTTGTTTCAGTCCTCACGTAAATCTATTCTTTGGAAGTAATCATAAGAAGACTAGAATTATCCGTGTAAAACTCATGCAACTAATTTACTAAACAAAACACTGACATTTTCAAAAATAAAAAGTTTAATCCTTTGACACACACAATTTGGAGCAAACGGAACCAAGGAAGTCGTATTTCCGTGACGTAGCAATCGAAAGAAAATGGACCGGATATCATTCTAGCTATACCAGACATCTGGAATCTTAAATCAGAGATAATACATACTTACTAAAATACAAAAATGGCCACTAAAACATGCCTTTGTTTCCCAACTACTCAATTTTAATAGTAGAATTTACTTGCATGTTATACGAAAATTGTATTAAAACTACTTTTTGGGCGAACTTAGAACTTCATTAGTTTTAATGGCGCGTAATATTGTAAATAAAGGTTAAAGGGAAATAAAATTAAGTAATAAACATTACTTGAAATGATATATTCTTTAAGTTCTTCATTGAAATCAGTCTATTTTAACGGATAGTTAATTTTTATTCCGTGCTAAATATTTTAAGCCAAGTACATTTTAAGTTATGTTCATCTATACAGTTTAAATAGGAATTTTCTTGTCGAAGTAAAAAATAATGAGCAAAATTAGAAGTCGGTGCTCTGTCTGTCTACTAAAAAAGACATTTTATGTCGCAGCTGCTATCGGATTCTGAATTACAGTTCTACCAGCAACCAAAGCAATCTGTCTGGCAGAGTGACAAGAAGAATCCATTCATGTTCAAGGGAGAAGCTGCTGGTACATGGAATGTGCCGTTTTTTTCTCGTTCTAATTCGTTTATAACACTTGATTTCTTCTGAACAGAGGCTATATGCCAGTTTATAAATTTAGTTGCATTCAACAAACAGTGAAGCAAACATTCTGATTCGCGTACTAAATGAACGCAGAAAAACGAACTTTCCTAAAACTCGAATGAATTCGTTCTTTTCTGCCATGCGCAGAAGCGTTTAAATGTTAAAAGTCCGAGGTCGAACTGTAGTCGCATGTAAACTGAAAAAATGCGAAAATGTCAGAGCAGGACAGGCAATTCAAAGAAAAAATAAATAAAAGGAAAGAGGAAAAAATGGAAAAGCGATACATAAAATGTAGATTTAACATCATCAAATTGTAGCAACGACGTCATAAGGCATATAACCTGTTCTTGAGGGGAGGGAGGAGTGAGCAATTTTTCAATTTCAAAAAACATTTACTTTTATATTTCTATCCTTTGGTGGCAGGACATTTGCAGAGTATCAAAAGGAACTTACGAGTCGTATAGTAAGTGACATAAAACTTGAGAAATTATGATTTATTTATTTATTTATTTATTCACTTATTTATTCATTTATTTATTTATTCACTTATTTAGTTATTCATTTATTTATTTCTACGATGCATGAAGTTTTGTGCTGATTAATTAACCTTGCAATAGTACAATCGTTCTGCTTTTCAGTCATGCCCTCAAAGCATCTTCAAAGCTCCTCCAATGCATCATCATATCGCGTATTTAATTTTAGTGTGAAGAAATATTTGCACAGGGGAAGCCTAAAAGATAATTCAGAATAAGAAATCAACGAAAACACTTATTTGTCAGCTTTAATCAACGAAAACACCTATTCGTCAGTTTTAATCAACGAAAACAACTAGTAGTCAGTTTTAATCATGCGAGACCACTTTCAATGATATGCAGTTGATTCTTTGTTCTTGAAAATACCTCTTTGGGAACGAAGCTGCCTCACTCTGGGGATTGGTCCTCAGTCATATATGTATGTATCGAGTGTCCTGAAATACTAATATCCTAAAATGCATGCTTTATTTATATTAGGATATTAATAATGAGTTGCTAGACTTACGATAGAGTTAGAAAATTTTTATAATTAGCTGAATGGAACCAAATAATGGAATTATCAGTTCCCCAGATCACTGTCATTATTAAATGGGTGTGAAATAAATGTTTAAAAAGATGCTCATTGATAAAAATTAAATTTTTGAGACTCGCCTTTCTTGTGCAAGAGAGCAATACAGTCAAGAGGTTTTGAAAATACCTTTTATTCTCTAAAGATGTTTATTATAACGTACTTCAGATAAGCTTTTTTCCGGTAATGTGTTTCAAACACTTGGTGGGATGCATATGCCGATTAGTAGTTAAAAGGTTAACCCCCTCCCCCCATCAGGTATTAAAATATATAATCTTTCAAAATATATTATTTAAATAGGATATTACTTAAATATATATATATATATATATATATTTAAATAGGATATTATTTATATATATATATATATATATATATGTGTGTGTGTGTATATATGTATATTATTTAAATATATTATTTCATAATATATTATTTTTCAAAACATTAGTATTCCAACGTATATCGGCATTTCAAAATGCATTTAAAAACGTCAAAGCGTATTAGTTTCTCCATATTACTACCTCTTACCCAAATTAATTACTGACTTTTTGTTCTAATAAAATGAGACAATGTTTTATATCAATATCTTTGTAGGTTCTACGAAGAACTCCACTGACCCCATCAACACTTTCGGATTGATTCAAATGAGTTTAGAGCTTTCCTCAAACGAAGTAACATGATCGCAAGCATAGTGAGATGATTTTTGAATTCTGCGGCAGATCTCGCCTCTAGAAGAGGCTCCATTTGTGGGAGGTTCATGAGCTTGAAGGGGAAAAAAAGAAAGTCGGAAAAGAGGAAAAGAAAAAAACTTCGGCAGCTGGCAGAAAGCACTGTTGCTCCTCCGTGCACTTGGCACGAGACCAAGGCCTCTGACCCCCTTCCTCCTCGCTGTGTCGGTATTTCCCTTCCGCCGCCCTCCCCCCCATACTAACCTTCGGAAGATGGAGATGCAAGAGAGATCCCAGCTGCTCCGCATCCTGCTCCCGGGCCTCTCGCAATCACCTGGGGGCGCGTGCGGAACCCGTTGCCAAGCTCCGCAAATTCATGGAGGTGAGGGCGGGGAAGAAGGGAAAAAATGCTTAGAATGGGACAGTTGTGAGTAGAGATCTCTACCAACAAACTTCGCTTGCATTTTTAAAGAACCCCGTTCTGGCTAATTTTTGCTTTTACGTGATAACGGCTCTGCCTTCAGAAAAGACGGTACCACGTGGTTCAGGAGCACAACATGCGGCAATGTTGTTGGGAAAGGAGAAAAAGTAGTTTTTCGAGCTCGGGAAAAAAAATCTCGACATTTTGTAGGATGATAACGAGTAACAGTACAAAAAAAAAGCTTCAATTCTTGTTTATTAATTCTACCTATACTACACCGAAGCCTCTGTTAGCGCATAGCATCAAAATGAAGATCATCTCTTTTGCGGGCGAACACTCTAGAATTATCGGCTATATTATTCGATGTTTCGTAATATAGGCATAGGCCGAGCTTTATCATGGGGGTACCGGGAGTTTAAATTACTTCCAGGAGATGGGGTTTTCCTGTACTCCCCATGAAAAAATTTGAAGAATTAAGAGTAAAGAAGCATTTTTAAGACCTGTGAGGTCTGGAATTAATGAATCTAAAACGCAAAAATTTTCCAGTTTTGTATTAAACGCTCGTTTTATGAGCTAATGGAGGCAGGCCCGTGCCTCCTTGGCGCCGTCATGCAAATTCTTACTGAACGCCGTTTCTAGAGTTAAAAAAACTCGTTTCTTTTCCCGAAAAACCTAATGTCATGATTTTTCGGGTTTTTTAGGGTTAAATGGGAAGGAGTATTATTAAGGGAATCTTTTGATTGGGAGGCCCCGCGCCTTTTTGACACTGAGCCGTCGTGCGCCGATCTTGCACATATGGACGGCGTGGGCCTGAATGGAGGCATTGCTGTACTACTAATTAGCCCCGTGAGCACGGGTACGTGTGATAACCCAATCAAAAGATTCCCTTAATAATACCCCCCCCCCCTCCCCCTGTTTGAAAAGAAAGAAAATAAAATAATGAAATTTTATTTTCATTAATTTATTTTCAAACGCAATATCACTTGACTAAAGTCAATAAAAAATTTCTCGGCGAAAGATGCAAATAATTTTTTATTATTATTTTTTTAATTTTCACGAAAACAATAATACAAAGAGAACTAACTAATTAAAATGAAATAAATGAGACAAAAAAACAAGATAAAATTGCGAAAACAGACATTAGTCTCATACAATGTCTGTTTTAAAAATATTTCACTTGAATGAAAGCGGAACGAACCTTGAGCGACAATGTTCTACCTTCACACATATACTTTCACAATAATTAATTAGTTATTTAACTAACAACTTCAATAATAACAAAAATTTAATGAAACAGGCACTTTTATTCCGCCTTTACACAGACAGTTAAGGGTTAGTTTGAGCATCTCTCCACAGATGGGGAAAATTTTCGTATCGCAACTTCAATGCTCTAGCTAAAACTGCATATCTATGCTAAGGTATTTGAAGTTCGTTTGCCAATATTTTCTTTTGAACGGCTAACAAACGGCGGTTTAACAAATAAACAACGTCGTACATTTGGGGATAAAGATATATGAGGGGTTTTGGGAGCAAATATTTCTGAGGGGATGGAGGAATGATTTACTCTCGACTGAATAGATTTATTTCAAGGTTCAAGCTTTATCTGTACTGGTAACATATTCGGAAAAGAGAGAATACTACTTTTCTTGTACACTGTAAAAATTTTGCGTCTAGTTGCCACCATTTTTGGTGTTCAGTTGGTGTTAAGTTGAAAATTATTCATTTTTGATAAACTTTTTGATTCTTTATGCGTCTGTCTAAAATGTACAGACAGTATAACGTTTCTTAGCACATGAAATGTGTTTACGTGTCGAAATTTCATTGCGATTGCTCATTTCTATGAAAGTAGGATAAATGAGCAATCGTCATGAGTTTTTGATGCGTAGATGAGTCAACGAACATCATATGCTAAAAAAACATTTTGCTGTCTGCATTTTTTAGACAGACACTTAAAAGAATTTAAAAGACATCAAAAAATGAATAATTCTCAACTTTAAACCAACTGAACACCAAAAATGGTGTTCAGTAACACCAAAAATTTTTAGTGTAGAGGCTGAAATCGCAATGAAGGAAGACCAGCAGTGAATCAATGGAAAGCAGGAATTAAAATTGTCCTTACTATCCTCAACGCACAGGTTATTGGTCATAATATAGTCTTTAAATATAGTATCCGGAATGTATTATATATTAATATTTTTTCGCATCAAAATATCAGTTTGTAGTGGTGATCTCTTTACATACATCTCCTTGGATTTCATACACAGCCACATTAACATACGTTTTCCTACAATTTTACAAAACTTGATATCGATAGATGTGCAATGTCAATTAAATTACGTGGGTGAGTAGTTTCCTGTTCAATAGAAACAGTTTGTGTTTCCATTTCATATATGACGTGAGAGCTTGGTAACAAGTTGGCCAAATTAGCTTTTTCATCGCAAATAGGGCATTATAGTTTCATAAGCACAATCTGTTGATTGATGCCCACATGGAGCAAAAGTGACATTTTTTTGTAATTTGCGCTACTTAACCTGAATTTTTTAAATTCAACAATTAATCACAACGTGTATCATACGTTTTATAATTACCTCAATACCATATAGACGTTTGCAGAATTTTCAACGCTTTGATTCATCTTTAATTTTAAAACTAAAAGCTACTCATTTAGTTTTTATCAACCACAACTATTATTTACACTAGATTTACCAGATCAGTCATTTTGACTGTTTCGAAGCATCCATTTTGCATAGTTTGCTACTAATTATAGTGCAACTTTCAATTGCATTGGCTTTTCCTAATGCACGGTAAGTAGGACAAGTTAATGTGACTGAAAGTTTCACTATAATTAGTAGCAACTTGGTGTAAAATGAAAGTCTAGAAATGGTTGAAAATGGCCTGGTAAATCTACTTTTAAATTATATTTGCGAATGAAGAGAAAAGGTTTTTTTTATTAGATGAATATAAAATATTTTTATATATATGAGGTGCAAAGAATCACACTGAAGTTTTATTCTCTGAATTCTTCAGAAAAGGAAAAAATAAATAAATAAAATATATTTCAATAAGCAGAACTTTCTTTCATCCTCATATTTATTTATCATTTTCAGCTTTAAAAACCAAGGCTAATATTTTGTGAAATAATTTATTGAATAATATATTTTTCTACAGCATTCAACTATCATTTACAAAGGTACTGTTTCAAGATCTGATGGTCCAAGCATAACAGAAAGCATTTCCTGTGATGCAACTTAACGGGGAGTCGGGATTAATATTTACCCAGAGATTTTAAGAGATTTAATCCAGTATCAACGAGTGGGTTATTTCTCTCTGACTTTGAAAAGGAGATAATTTGAAAAGGGACAACACTTACCATCACACTTCCGGCCATATTGATGATATAATTTCCTTATCTCATGCCATATTCTGAGTTTCCCCCGTTGCATAAGTACGGAAGTACGACCAGAGGACTTCAACACGTGCTTCATGTGTTATGAAGTAGGAGGTTTGTGGCCATATGGATTATCTCATTTTTCACTCACTATCAACTTGGAACGATGAACTTTTCGCAAAGTTTCAGCTGCACTGAAATTTTTAAAAGTTCAGAAACTTCATTCTATTGATGTAGGTGGATTATGCGTATCGCCTGGAATGTTTTTTTTTTTTTTAAATTTCTAGATTGTTACGGCGCTCAGAATAAATGACGAATTTGAACCATTTTATTATTTTTAATGAAATGTCAAAACTTTTTAAATCACTGTATAAAGAAAAGAAGAGAAAGGTGCATCACAGTGAAAATGTCACTATAATCAAATAAAGCCTTTTAATAAACGATGCTTTTAACGTATGGGCAGGATGACCATAATTTTTAATTTTCAATTCGAAATATTTTATTTACATGGCCGAAGAAAGAGTGTGGAGTCAAAAAACTCCTCTACACTGTAAAAATTTCGCATTTAGTTGTCACTATTTTTGGTATTGCTGAACACTATTTTTTGGTGTTCATCAAAAAAATTATTCATTTTTGAAGTATTTTAAATACAGACAGCAGAATGTTTCTTTTGCATATGATGTTCGTTAACTCATCTACGCATCAAAAATTCATTACGATTGCTCATGAGCAATCGCAATGAAATTTCAAAACGGAACGGAGCTAAAAATCATTATACATGTCTATTTTTTAGACAGACACATAAAATTTTTTTAAAGTTTATCAAAATTGAATCACTTTTATCTTTACACTGACTGAGCACCAAAAATCGTGTTCAGTAGCACCAAAAATGGTGGCAACTAAACGCCAAATTTTTATAGCGTAGAAATCAGTCAAGTGACTCCGTATATGGGCCAAATCACGATAAGACATTTCGTTGCGGAGGGGACATTTGACTGTTTATTTCACTTCAGTGCTTCGAATTATTAATCTTTTTCCGCGCTCAGTTTTCCTAATAAATGCATAAGCAGTACTAAAAACATTGACACATGAAAATTGAATCAGGGATTAAATGAAAGAGTGCAAAAAATATTGAAAATGCTTTGCGGAGGAGACAGCAAAATTTTTCAATTTTGAAATTTTCACTTAGTATCCATATTTCTCCACTTTATGATAAAGTATTGAAATGAATTTTTCTTTTTTTTTTACCATGAAATGTCAGTTCTACTTAATTGTAGCAGAAAATTGCACTCGAATAAAAAAAATTTCATTGCGAGTAAAATAAAATAAAAATTAGCATCGCGTTGTGGAGGGGATACTTTGGATTTTACAGTTAAAATTAGAAACTCATTCATTACGAATACTTTTTAGCAGCTGGATATACTTTCTAGGCATCAAATTAAACAATTAGTAAATTTCACGTTGTCATTAAGTATAAAGGAAATTAACTTTCACCAACTCATTTCTGTTAGCACTAAATCAAGCTTTTAGTTCTTACAAACTACACAATATACAGTGCGATTCTGAGGTTATGCTTCTTTATGGTGAATGTTTTGCCTAATTATGTGGGTGTGGTTAAATCATCTTTGTTGAAATGATGGTTGGGTTAAAAGAGACTTCATCAGAAAAGAGCTTACCCAACTGTTCTCTTCTCTTTTCAGAAATATAAAACATTTAGCCCCCCTCCCCCCAAATCACAAAACTACAACATGTACTTTATCAATAAACTAAGTTTGAGCAACTTAAAGACTTAAATGCACTATGATATGTTGTATTAATTTCAACAATTTAACTGCTGACCTGTTTCATCTGATTTTTGATTTTTTTATTACATGGCTTGACGCGATTTCAATTCACACCAACTTTTTAACAACAATTCGTAGAGAGCATTACAAAACTCCATCAGTAATAGTTTATTACTATTAAATATAAATCTAAATAGCCGTTCCTTTTTTTTCTTCCTTATGTGTTGCATGGGAGTAGAGCTGAATCTAACATAACCTTCTTCCCGTATTCTTCTGATCTTCGGGTGCCTGTTTTTGGCACATAGCCAGAGTTGCCAAATATAAAAACTGCAAATATGGGACAGCTGGGGAGCACTGATGGGGGGGGGGGGGGATCTTTAACCCCGGAAAGCATCGGATATCCGGTTGGCCGATTTTTAAGTATCCGGAATCGGGTCCGGCCACTCAACGATTCGGTTATTCGGCATGTCAATTTTAATTTTTTAAATTTAATTAATTGTCATATTTCGAAAATATATGTAAATTAAAAACTTAATTTACTCAAGTTCATAAACGCGTATAAACTGCTGAACTAGGCAGCGTTCCGCTCCTTCATCAATCATTTCGTTCATAGAATCAGTGATGTTTAGACAGACCTTATAAAAAAACTGCAGTCATACGTAATAATACTTATGTAATTGCACATTATTTTATGTGTAATGCACGCATTTCATTACCTAATTTATATTGATTTCGCTTAATACGGAAAAATAGTTAAACCTGAGAGTGAGTAGTCCCAATCATTTCGGATTATCACGACTCCACTAATCCGGTCAACAATCATTTTGTACGCAACCAATCATGCTTTCATTTTTCGTGGTACACGTTATTAATAATTAATCACATTTCGATTTCTAATAAGGATACATTATAAAACAAACATTCGTCACGTAAGAAAACATATTTTGGTTTTTATCTGCTATTTTTGAAAATTATGCGGAAAAACTAAAAATATAGCTTAGAAAACCAGTTAAGTCAGTGTAAAACTTTTGATCTTAACGGGATTTAATGATGATAGCCAATTTCGCCCACGCAACATTGAACGAGCACCTGCTGCACTCGATTATACGAAAAAATAAATAAATAAATAAAAATAAAAAATAAATTAATTAAAGAAAAAAATAAAAATGGCTATCTTCTAACGAATAACAGCTCCTCACTTTTAACTGAAAATTCTCAAATTATGCATTCTAATCTATGATTTACAAACGGACAATTATTCAAATAAAAACCACCAAAATAAATTTATAGATAAATACAAATTTTGCATACTTTTAAATGCTGTTGTGGTTCAATCAAAATCAATATTTTAGCATTGAGAGACGTCCAAGTTTTGTTCCTATTAAGAAAATAGAGAATTTTCGCTGGAATACGTTTACAAACGACGTTCGAAAAGAATAAATATTTACATAAAACAAAATTTTCTCCTGTGGTCCTTCCTCTTTATTAAATACAGACTGTCACGCAAGTCACGTTTATCAACCATTCTGTCCGGTTTCAATCCTAATGAAATGTGGTCACCCTTGCTCAAAGTCAGTAAAGATGAAAAAGAGAGTTATATAACTTAAGAGGAATGTAGGCAAGGTTGGTAGGTTTTATCACTTAATACATAATTACAACTTCACTCTGGGTTTAACTTAATATTTAGTTGATCGAGAGACATCGTTTGCTATGATTGATTAGTGAAAGCGCTATTGTAAAGTACTGTTTGAGATAGTATGTTATTGGAAAAAGAGTCATATATAATATCTAGGTCATTTATGAAGATATTTCGTTTGTAGGTAAAGTTTCCTTTACCGATATTATTTAGGAATTCGAAGCTCATTTAATAAACGAAGTTCAGTTTTTATAGAAATTTTGTTATAAATTAAACAGTTTTGAAAACAAGTGCTGGATGTTTTATTATTTGAAAGTAAAAAGAACAGAGAAAATAATATAACAACGCATGCAACTATAAGAATTAAAACATTTACGTTTGTGTCGAAACAATTAATGAACAAACTAACTTTATTATATTATATATTATTTCTCTAGCCTGATTTTCTGTCGATGTCACGAGATCTTCCTTATTCCTTTACCAAATTCCATGATTTACCCTTCATTTTAAAGCTTATCGTTCTGGCTAATGACAAAAAATAGACCCACGGTCTAAAACTGTACCGCTTCTCTTAAATTTGAGATTTAAAATCCTCCAAGAAGAGGTCCCAACTGATTTGGTGCGCAGTGCGGAATTCCGCACGGGCGCGACACATATTGCATACATTTGTTACAAGGAGCTCAAGTGTCAATGCATAAAAGCTGTGTGTTTCTGGATGTAAATAATTCGAATGAAATTTATTACTTGCATCCTAATGTATTTAATAAAATGTTACTTCTTACTCTGTAACACGTGTAATAATATTTTTTTGCCATTTGTGCTATATCAACATTGGTTGGCTCTTTAACATACAATTATGCTGAAAATTGCATGTATTGAAATCATATGCAAGACTTGACATTCAGAATATCTATTCCAGGTTCTTGTGAATAAGATGTTATGTTTCCAACATTTTGTAGAGATCAATTACGCAATAGCATTTCAGGAAAGAAGAACAAACAAAAAAACAAAAAAAACTACTTGGCTGCTCACTTCTTAGACACAAAATTATCGTTAGAGTTGAAAATTTTTCAGAAATTAATTTCTATACGTATAAGTCAAACGACAAAGGAGATTGAAGCACTAGAGCAACTCAAAATACATTTTAAAAAATAGCGTTTCCCTTAACTTAAAGAACACCTTCAAGCAATTAAAGCAGTGGGAATTTTAATCAGGAATTTTCTGAAAATATTATAGTACAACTAAATGCAACTAAATGTCAAGATTACTAATCATGTACAAAATCATAAATTTGAATCATGCTCTTACTTAATAATGCTTATCTGACAGTAAACAAAATCGGATACAATTGATTTAATTTCAACGAAGTGCTTTCAGATAAATCCACCCCTAGAGCCAGGTATTAAAAAAAATAACCGAAATATATGTTAACCATGATGGTTTCTAACATTATTATTTCCTGATAAGCAACTCAGGAATTCTACTGACATCATTAATTAACTCTAAAGCTAGTAAAATGGAACATAATTAAAACGAGCGGACAAACTCAAAAAAAAAAAAAGTCCTTAAGACTTCAACGGAACGCTTTCAGACAATTCAACTCCTGATAACTCAAACCAGCTATCTACTTGAAAAAGAAATAATAAAAATAAATACTAACCACGATGATTTCTAACCTTTTAGGCAGTTTCTTTTTTATTTAATAGGCATATGAGTGCAATATTGCGACCCGGCAATAAAGAATGTTTTTGTCAAACCCATATTACGTTCCCGCTCGGGAAAGATAGACTTGTGTCATGTTGGTTGCAAAGTGGCGTGGAGCCAAAAGGTCCCTTTTTTGCTGTTTATTTTCTCTCGGAGGGTGTTTTTCTTATCTTGTGGTAAAGGCCTCCTATCAAAGTCATCATCTATAGTCGCAAAGCGTGCCAAAAACTGATTACTGCGCCGAGTGAAATTTTCGCTGTGTTTGCTAGATCTTAGTTGACATGTATCACGCAGAAAAAGTAGTCATAAAAGCGCTACCGAGAAAGTTGCCCCAACAGGCAAAGAGCGGCCACATTGAAGCTAATGTTGAACGCAATTTCTGAAGTTATTTGCGATTCATTTGTGCTTGCCAATACCTACAGGCAGGAAAATGAACCTGTATATGGGGTCGGAAGCACTTTAGGAGAGAAAACTGCCTGGATGAAACCACACGTATTTGCGAACATTAATAACGAAACATTATATTAACAACAGCACTACATCAACACCTTAGACGCAAACTTGCTTAAACGCTGCAACAGCATATAATATATGATAAGGAATTACTAACTACGTATGAACAACTGCTTTTAGCTTTATGAAGCAGTACAACTATACTAACCTCTTGCAACTTTCGGTACCCAATTGCTACTTATTTGAAACTAATCAACAGATAGTTTACTTCGTTTTAAACATGGGAAGCATGGAAATTGGGGATTAATTATTATTTAAACTAATTATTAATTAAAATTAAAAAAAATCATTTATTTTGTTTTGTAATCATTTTTAAATCAGAGAACCGAAAAATTGCATCAAAATTGTTTGTGCTTATTTCTGGGGTCTCAAGAGGCTAAAATGCTAAATAATAATAAGAATTAACGAAATAAATAAATGGAAGAAAGTTACTACAAAAGAATACATATCAATCATGAAAAGTGCTCACAATTAATTCTACTACAGCTGCATAAAAATAAGTACAGAAGTGCATGTTAAATAACTAGTGTATAGAAAATTCAATAATGAATTCGGTGTAACTTTTAACCTTTTCTGCCCGTGGGATTCCCTACGGAATCCCAGAAATCTGATAAAGCAATTACAATCAGAATAACCTTAAAGCGTATATCATGGTATTCTACTCACTCTATAATGGTACTTGTACAGTACACCAGAAAGTTTTTAAAATTCATATTGAATTTCATGATTCATTATGTATAAGATAGTTTTATAAAATTACTGGTGGAAGAGTCTTTGCAAAATGGGGTGCGGGCCAAAAGTGTGCGAACCCTGTTACAGTTAAACTCAAAACAAGTTGAAGGAAAAAATGTTCACTTGCAAAATAAAATTCATGCTAGAAAACCTTAATCGTCCCCCTTACCGAAAAAGAGCTGCATTTATATTTAGCGCGCGCACATTCGTGTACTACCACATATCCGGACATTTATCTAACCAACCGCAAATATGTCGTCGACTTATGTCCACGTTGCTGACACCCCGAGCTGTGACACAATCAGGAATAATTGAGGGACGATAGGAGGGGGAGGGGCTGATGAAAAAGCGGAGAATGATAGCAAATCTTCTCCCGCAACAGATGAACGGAAGCGGCATCTCAATTATCTCGGAGGATTGAGCCTCATTCCGAACGGATGTAGGTGACCTCAAAGATACTCTTCTCACCAGCGGAGAGAGTTATCCGCTTCAAATGACTATCCATGTTGCACTCCATTTTAAAAGGATTTCGATTCGCTGTTGTAGATGGAACAGTGGCATGTGTCCTCAAAGAAGTCATTTGAAAGATGTCGATTTGTTTTATTACTTCTCGTTTTACCCAATAAAATATATTTTCTGTCTGCTAAGATGTACAACCAGGATCAGAAACTGATTTCATTGTAGAAGCATTTCTAAGTCATGAAGTTATGTTTAAAAAAAATAATATTGAATAGGTCTTTGAGAATAAACGTTTTGCATTAACCCCTTAAAGCACGAATTTTTTCCTGAAAAACTTGTATAGGGTAAGTTATTCTTTGCAATTTCAGGTTGTGGGGGTGACTAGGGAGCGGGGGATGGGGTAAAAGTTACATAGACAAAATATATTATACAAACAAAGTGTACGCGGATCTCAGACGGACATTAGAAATAAAATAATGCATGGGCAAATTTTCCGGTAACTTTCGCCCGTGTCAGACGCGAACAAATGAATAACTACGTGGTTAAGGACTACTTGCTACGGGGGGGGGGGGACACTAATTTTGTTTGTTTTGTAAATCAATTTTGTCCAAGGGATACGTAAATAATTCTGTTCAAGGAATAAAGGAAGCTCACATCCAGTAACTATTTTGGCATCGTAATACTTTAATAATAATGTTTATGACAAGAAGTGACGTCACACGTGATCGAGACGAAAAATAATTTTTTATTTCATCATAGTGAGTCATCACTATTAGTAAGGGAATTTTTTACACCTGTGTGCAGCCTTTAAATTCCACACTTTAAAAGAGCAAAACTATACTGTCTGATAATCTATTTCAGCCCGTTAGTGGCTAATTGAAATTCATTTGAATTTTAAAGTTACTTTGGGCAAAATAAGAAATAAAATGTGAAAGAAAGAAAACATTGAAAAGGTTACATAACATCACTGTTTTTCAGTGATGCAACCAACCCCCTTAAAAAAAAAAAAGCTTTCGGATCCCCGCGTTCCTTTTATCAAAGTGTTACATAACACATGTGATTTGCTAACCGTACTACAGCGAAGACAGCACTAATAAGTGACCCCGTACTAAGCGGAATATTCTGAACACTAAGCGAGACTGATTGTACTTAGTATCTATTACTTTTATTTTACAGCTGTGTGAATATGAGGTCCAGTCAAATGTTAACCTGCCATAGATAAAAAAAAAATCATATAATATGCAATGTACTAGTTTCAATGGACTTTTTACTGACTGTGATTCAGTGAGGAACTCCTCTTAAGCTTCATGTGGAAAGGGGTTAGGAGATCCTCTTTTACCATGAGTCTAGAAAAGTTTTAGATACACATAGAGATTAATTAGCTCAAGTCGATTTAGTCGCGCACTGAATGTAAAGAAAGTAGACACCACTTGATTCTACAGAACCATTTTTAAAAAATACTTTTTAATAAAATAATATCTAGAATCTTACTTCCATGATTCTACTGCGAATGATTTTATAAACGAGTGTAAGTAAAACATTTTGCAAATTTTTGTATAGAAAAATGAGCCCTCAAATAAGTAAAAGTAATTAACCATATAATTTTGCATTATAATTTCCGGGAACGGGTAATAGTTTGTTTCATTAAAACAAATCTCATTTCCCATTAAAATAATAGTAATTAAAATACCGGTATCGCATGCTACGTTTACGAAAAACTGATTACTATTTTGAAAAATACCTGAGCATTAAAATAACTTTATCAACCGCACAAAGAGGAGTATCGTTTATACGACACCGAAGGGACTATCGAAAAACGTCGTATAAACGATAACGTCTTATAATCGATTTTTCGTTCAGGCTAAATCCAAGAATTGGTACCACACTACAACGTCGTACAAATGTAAACGTCGTATAAACGATACTCTAGTTAAAAGTTATAGGTGTGCGTTATGAGGCGAATCGCACCAACCTTTCGCTCCGTCTAGCTCCGAGGCAGAAGCACTGTAAAAATCAAAAGCGGTTTCAACTGCTTAGCAGTGATGCGAGCTTCGACGCTCATCAGGCGGCTCGGATTCGGTCTTTAATTTGGGTTACAATTTACTTTTCAAATTAATTATCTAAAATAAAGATTTCATAAAACAATTAATTATTTTTGAATATTGGTAGTTAACATTTTATTCTACGTAATTTTTAAATAACTGCTCACTAATGGGACACTTTAATACCATTTGGATTTTATTTTTGAATATTAAATTATGTTGCAATGATAGTTCATAATGCAAAATTGCTTATGGGTAAATTATAAAAACGCTGAGGGGTCACGTAAATGAGAGGAAAGCTCTCTTTTGCAAATTGGGCTCTGGTAGCATAGTTCCGCACTCAATGTGACGCGCATCCTACTTAAAGTGAAAAATATGGAGGCAGCTCTGGAATGGCACCGCGGAGAGCTCCTCAACCCCCAGTTTCAATAACGCTCACTCAAGCGTCGTGTGCCGTAACAACCCCCAACAATAATTCGGTCGTCACCTTCACCAGAAATGAAGTCCTTTCGCGAGAGAGAGCATCTTCCTCTCGTCGCACTTTTTTCCTCGGATGCGGAAGGAGAAAAAGGAGAGGGGGAGAATAGGGGGCAATGTGTTTCGTTTGCTCTCCGCCATAACAAGTTGATTGGATCGTCATTTATGGCCTCAAGCCAGGCGCGTGGGCAGTAGGTTTTCGGGAGGAATAGGGGATTTCCTTAGGAGACTTCTTGTCTCACAATCGGAATGAAAGGATTTGGGACTCGTACTCTCATCAGGGTGGATCAGAGACTCCTCCTTAAGAAAGGAGAAGTTTAAGTTGAATAATCGGAGATCTGGAGATGAGTGTGGAGCGACGAAATTTTGCTTGAAACTGGAGCAAAAAAAATTGTTGTGCTCAACGGTTGAGTTTTTTTTTTTTTTTTTTAAATTGCATTCAAAACGTAAAAATAAATGAAAGAGGTTTTTTGTTTCTTTTGGTTGAAAAATGTTTTTTTTTTTTCTATTTTTGTTTTTTAAATGGGTTGAAAAAAATATTGCACATTGTCCCCAACAGAGTACATCTTCATTAATAAATATAAGAACAAATAATTAAAAAATCATAATACTACATCTTTATTAATAAATAAAAAGTCTATTAATGACTTTTCAAAATTTTTATCACATACGTAGCTATTAATAAATTAGCTAAATAAAAGCGATTAAGCAACATGAACTCCCATTCAAACTCTTCGGAGCTGGAGCAAGTACTTGGAAAATCGGAGCGGAGCAACTCAAAAAAAGTGGCTGATCCAGGTCCCTATAAATATTCCATTTTGTTTTAATTCCTTGGTAATATTAAGTCATAGATAAGGGGAAGTAACGGTTCACTTCTTGCCTCAGATTTGGTTAAAAAAAAAGGATTTGGAGTTTTGTACTCACTGCATTTTAGACAATTCAATAAACTTCTCTTCAACTTAAAAGTTGACTAAGTAATACTGTTCATTTCCATACCTTTGATATGTAGATAGGAGGGAAATAATGTGAGAAACCTCAAATTTATAATGGTAATTGTGCACTCCTGCGTTTTCAAGTTTTAAGGACCTTTTGCTTTATTACATTTAATTAAAGCTACGGTGCGATTATATTGCAATATCCATTTCAAATTTATGCTGTTTTAACTAACTTTAAAAGTGGGGAAAATGTTAATTTTGGTTTTTGTAAATAAAGAAAGCGGTTTTTTTTTTTTTTTTTTTTGAGCCGAACCATCAAAATTTTAAATGCAACTAAAAAATATGCGGCTAGCAAATTTTACATTGAATTCTAACATTTCCATAATTTTCAAACGGAATCTTAAAGTGTATCAAAATAATTCTCGTACTTATTAACTTTAAAGGAATTTAAGCTAAAAAGCGACAATTGAGGCGCTTAGAAGCAAAGTGGTGTAAGTGACAAAATTGAAAATTTGGAGATAAATACTGTAACTGATAGGGAAAGCACTATTCTATATTGTGGCGAGAGATGTTATGGGTAGCCCTAACAGGTGCTGCCCCCCAAAATGATTTAAGAAAAAAATAGTATTAAAGGTCCCATAAGATCTAAACTTTGACCGCGTTTTTCTCGGAATCGTTTTTTGGTCACTTACACCCCTTTGCTTCTCACTGCCTTAATTTAAAAATCTTAATATAATTCTCACACGAGAGGAGAAGTAGCTGTAAATGTCGATTGGAAAAGTATACCTAAAAGCATTGACTACACACGCAGGAATTTTTTGATCAATCCTATTTCAACGGTACATTATACGAACAAGGGTAAAAGTAAATTATAAAATAATGACTCTTCTCACACTCTAAGAACAGATTACATCGCAATGATAAATAAAAAGGAAAAAAATACTCCCTTTAAAAGAGGGAAAAACGGGAGTACTATACTGTAGCAATAATTGTCCTTTTCTCCTTTTCGCATCATCCGCATTAAATAAATGGAATAAAAAGTAGCGACTGATGCAGTTCTTTGATTTTAATATCTTAAAACATATTTCCTAATGCAGCGAGAATTAACAAGAATTTAACTCTAGAACAATAAGAGTCTACTTTTCCGCATACACCAACTTCTAATTTACAGTCTAGCTATCTCTCTCTTTTTCTCATTTAGCATTAGTTCCTAATTACTTCAAGTATACCTTTTTCAACGGTTAACCCTTCTTCTCATGAAGCAGCATATTGCTATCTGGGGTTTCCCCCTACTTTCTATTTGTTAAGTGACGTCAGAGAGTATGTTGCATTGTTATTGTTAGCCCTTATTCTCATAAAGTAGCATATATGCTCCCTTGGACTTTCCCCTACTTTCTATTCGCTAACAAATAGAAAGCAGGGGAAAACCCTAGGTAGCATATATGCTACTTTATGAGAATAAGGGTTAATACATATTCACTCACTCACTCATTCATTCATTCATTTACTCATTCATGTATTTATTCATTCATTTACTCATTCATTTATTTGTTTATTTACTCATTTAATCACTCATTTTTAATTCATTCAGAAATATCCTTAAAAATCCCGTTTAAAAAATTTCAGAGGAAAATAGGTATGTTTCTTTCTGGTTTAATTTTGTACCTGTACATGTTCTACGCCATAAGTTCTTTCCGATCAAGTTTGTTTCAAGCAAATCCATCTGTTAGATCAGGATTTATATAGGATGGAAATTTCCCCGCAAGCGCTAATGTTAAATTTTTTTTTTTCAACTGTTCAAAATTGAGCAAAAAATGTTAAAATCAGAAAGGATTTTAAGTCGAAAGCTCCTTCGAATAAGCTTGCTTAAAGGAACTTGGATTTTATGTGCAGTGTTTGCATAATTTTCTTCATATTTCCCCAATACCGCTAATGTTAAAATTTTTTAAGCTGTCCAAAATAGAACGAAAAATTGTTTGAATCAGAAAATAAAATATGGAAATGAGATGTCCTCGTCGAGATCTTTCAAATAATAATAAATAAAGACTTTCGAATCGGACAATTCCCCAAAAAGTTATTAGGGGGAGCAGACAGACCGATAGACACACATTTTCCCCATCTCAAAACCCTACCTTCATTTTTTTATTTTTCAATCTTTATTTAATTACTACTCTTATTGACTTTTCTTTATTTTTAACGGTATTTTTACGATACCCATCAAGCCTTCTTTCATACTTTATTATTATTATTTATTTATTTTTTACTTTTACAGGAAAGTAGGCAAAAAATTGAAACATCACCTTTATTTTACCACGTTAAATAAACAAGTCTACACCACCGTCAATTGTCTTTTTAGAAAATATTTTCACTTTTATTTTTCTCAATTTACTCACTATATTTATCTCGATCTTATTGTAGATGATAAAACTCAATCGCATTGACCTTAGTGATTGAGCTACTACAAACAAAACTACTAAACATAATTGAAGGATATTTTCTTGTTGAGCTATTTCTCTTAAATCTCTTTTGATAATTTAATCAAGTGAAATAATTTAGGATTTATGTAAATAGCAGAACTGTTGTATTTATTCATTTCTTTCAAGTTGAAATGCAGAGTAATATATTTTCCGGAATATTTCATAACGAAGATTCAAAGCAAAACCATGTGACAACATGACCTCCGCTTTGTTTTCAGATTGAGCTTACTGCCAGATAATACAGTTTCTGCCAACAAACACCCACAGCCGGGGGGCAGGATTGTAAATATTTCTTCGTCTTCTTGGCCCAAATTTCGCAGCAAGTTGTGAAAGCTGAGGATAATGTCCCAGGGTACAGAGGTACTCTTCAGGATGACGGAAAGACTTTCTACTTATATACATACATATAAATATATCGGCAGGTTGCTCCTCAAACCGACATATACGATCCAAAATAACCGACTTTTTCCCAGCCACTGAATCAGAGGTGGGTCTTAAAAATAACCCGTCTTCCTTACTATGACTGCTAACCTTAGAATAACGGTTACTGGCTAGCTGGAATTAGAAGTTCTAAAGCGAAACCTTCCAAAATTAACAACAAATCTAAACACCGAAGCTCAGGAGATGGTAACTTTCCTCACATACCACACACCACTTATAGCCGCGAACTGAAAGACGAACAACTAGTAATACTGAAATATCGGGAAGTAACACAGTGGATTCAAACTCTCTTATCGGATATGAGCCCCTCGGGGGATCAAGTGCACGTCGCATGGATAGACGCAATAGTGCAAGTGTGGTACAGTTCCAATCATAAATAGATGATAACATATATACCAAGCGTGGTCACCAGGTAAGCAAGCGCCCGTCATTAATAGTGTATAAATTGGCCAAAGACTCGGGTGGTCAAATGTACATACACATCGCATGGATACACGCAATAGTGCAAGTGTGATACAGTTCCAATCATAAATAGATGATAAAGTATAGACCAAGCGTGGTCACCAGGTAAGCGCCCGTCATTAATAGTGCATACATTGGCCAAAGACTAGGATTGTCAAATGGATACACTTTGTGGATTAACTTCCGGCCTGACAGACTCTTTTGTCATTACAAACGGATTAACGCAGCTGGTTGTGTATATTCCAGCATGTTTCGCAACCTGCGTAATGCTGGTAGAAACTCGAGGTCTGGTAATTAAGCATTGTCATTTCATGTTTTCTAAGAGTAAAGAACACGATTTATATTAATTTATTTTAAAAAATACTTTTTTAGAGATGAGTGATAGAAGATGCTACGTTTTCTTTTGACATTTATCGTTACAGTACATAAAGCAACGATGTCAAATGACTCAAAATCATATATAGTGCAAATGCTAAAAATGCTCGTAAAAGGACAGCAAATGCAATTTTCAATTGAAGACTGGTAAAAACTGTCAACAGTTTCGTAATTAAGTTATAAAAATAGGTATTTTTAAATATTAAGTAAATTAAATTATAAACCCTTGTTTTAGAAAAATACTACCTCTGATTCAATAAAAAAGAACTAAAAAACGTGTTTTCTTTTAGCTTTTTATCAAATCACTGCATGTGTGTGTTGGATATAATTATGCAGCTCTCAAGATTATCCCATTACAAAATGATATAAGGTAATGCTAAGCGTTCTAGGTAGGAAAGCGATTCAACATATTT
Organism: Octonoba sinensis; assembly: GCA_038502835.1. Taxonomy (NCBI): domain Eukaryota; kingdom Metazoa; phylum Arthropoda; class Arachnida; order Araneae; family Uloboridae; genus Octonoba; species Octonoba sinensis. Next base: position 114,797,382 of record CM076598.1, on the reverse strand, counting down.
TCCTGATGACTGTAAGCGTTTCCTAATGTACATAAACGCAGTAATTTTAACTGCTGTTTACTTTCCTATTAAAATTTCTATTTAAATAAGTTTTTCGCACACTATTTAAAATATTGTTCACATCTTCGGGAAAATGCTCCTGCACTGATTTACAAAATTTTAAGGAAAGTAATAGAATGTCATTAATATTAAAATTACAACAATTTTCGATAAAAATCATAACTGGAATCGATTTAAAAAATAAGAGAGAAACATTCTATCGTAAACCAATACCATGAAAACCGGCAGGTAACTCAAAAACATCAGACTGTAAGAGATTGTTTGGTCTTATAACTGCAATTATAAGTTAAACAAGTGTTATTTCTTAATAAAACATTGTATGAATTTAAAATATAACCAATTTCAAGGTAGATAGGTTTAGAGTCTGAGCACTCTCTCTCGTGTATATATATACACACAGACAAACATACACATATGTACATCGCCCGATGACATCAGTAGCAGAACAACTCCGAAACAGAAACAGGAATATATAACTATTAAACTTAACTATTTTCCCCTTTTAATCTCCAATTATCTAGGACAATAATTAATCATTATCCTCATAGAAGCCAAAAATTCATCTTTAGCATTACTGCTATAATTTCGAGGGAAGCGGGAAAAAATATTTTTCTACAAAAGCTTCAAAGGTTTATATCTTAGTTTGGAAGTGTAGATAACAAACACTAAAACAAAATAACGCACAAGCTTATAAAGTAAAGCGAAACATAATATATTTTACTAAGAATAAAAGAACCCCCCCTCCTCCTCGTTTTTTTTTTTTTTTTTGTTATATTTACATGTAGAGTTGATTAATGATGGAAATTCATTTTCAGTCCTTTGCTAGTAAAATCAATTATCGAATCCGAACTGCTGATTAAGCAAATAACAACAAGTGTAAAAGATAATTGCGCATCAATAGCCATCGATGTAAAAGCAGAACCCGCCAATCATGGATATGTACGATTAGGAGAGGAAAAGAAGCGGCGCCAGGCTTGACCAGTCACCAGGATGTGTCCAGTGTCTTATCAGTCCTCGAACATCGAGCATGTCCGTTCTGGAGGCATAGCTTGCTGTTTGATAGGTGGATGAGATTCGGACAATTATTGAAAATGTTGACGGAAGCGAGGGTGTGGGCCGTCGCCCTCCCCATCAATGCCACATTTATCTGGATGACTGTTCTTGGCCAGGGTTAGATAAAATTCAATTGACAGGGATATCAAACCGTGTTTCAGATCCGGTTGATTTTAAGCCTTCATGGGCTGTCAAGGAAAAATAAATAATTTAAATTTTTCTCATTTTCGCAAAAATAGAATCAATCATTTTGAGTTAAATCTAGGAGCATTTTAATAGCATAAATATATAATTGCGATTCCTCTATTAAGTAGATTACATGCTACATTTAGTTCTGTTTTCTTTTTCTCGTTCTATTGTGATAAAAGGAAAAATTTAATTGGCTGGAAAATATTATTTTTTTTCTTTATTCCGCAAAATGAATTTCAAGCAAAAAATACGTAAATATTTGAAGCCTTTATTTTAGAAAGAGCTCAAGCCACATTTTGAAAATCCATTTTGAGGAAAATATATTCAATTGGGTTAGCCACATAACGTTTAAAGTATTTATAGCACGACTCCAGACCCTACTATGGACCTTAGGTAAAGACGTTTACTTAAGAAAGAGCCTGTCATATAAGCAATTTTTCATGCCTGGTGCAAATTTGAAAAGCAAGACTTGTGCCCGTTCTAAAATAAACAATTCATGTCATAATTAAATACAGCGCAGTCATTTAGGGGGTAAGGAGGGGGCAATTGCTCCTCCTGGCTTGAGAAATATAGTGCATTTATCAAGGTATGCATTGAGTTTATAACCTTTTGACCCCCTCCCCATGGAAAATTTTGGAATGACGGGCCAGAGTAAAGATTAAAATAATGAAAACCAAAATACACAACATTTGTTTAAATGAAGTAGAATAAACGCAATTTGATCCAAGAAAGCTTCATTGAAGAACCATGTGAGGTATTTTAATACAGTAATAGATGTGTTATTGCAACTGATAGTTGGAGCAGATTTCGTGTTTGTTTTAAATATTTTATAGGAAAAGGTAAAGTTTTGTACTAATATAATTGGCTGGTTATTTCATGAAAAAAGTTTAATGACGTATACTAATTCATTATCATATCTAATAATAAATTGAAAGCTGAGAGAAAGTCATGAACAAATCATTGTTTTGCAAACAAAACAATTTTCATTTATACGTAAAGTATATATTAGGATTTTTTTCTTGTTGACTAATTGGAATAATCATCTTTTTTCTTTTTTCAATCAGGCCGAAAAATAGTAAAAATGTCTATTAATATAAAAATTTTCATTTATTTGAAGATTTCTAAATATTAAGTAGTTAGAGCCTTTCAATATGTAATATGGCGAAGAATTTGTATGCATTTAGTCAATTTAAAGGATTTTCACTTAAATATTTGGTAAGGTTTTTTTCCCCCCACAATAAAAAACCCCTCAAACCATTGCTTTGCTCCTCACTTAAGTCGACTCCTTTTCAACGATAGTCTCGCTTTGAAAAAGAACCATTGCTAAAATTTGGTGTCTAGCTTCGCGTGCATACCCTGCAAACTTCCAAAAAAAAAAGAAGCGGACTTTAAAGGGAAAGAACTGCATAGCTTATACCTCTGTTGTTCGCCGGAACGCTCATTGTGATACCTCAGACCGGGTGCTCTTTGAACTACCATTTCTTTAAATATTAGAGCATAGTTTTTAGTAGGATAGAGCTCTTTGGATTACTTAAAGTTGCAGGAGAGAAAACTACTAGAGAAAAAATTATCAAACTATTAACTTTAGCGTTATTTAGAAATGAACTAAAAGCGTAAACAAAAAATATTGTAATGAAGATACTGACGAAACCTCTAATAAAAAAAAGTGTACAACAAGTCCAGAATCTATATACAATGAGGTTAAATGTCTTATCCTTTAGTTGCACTAAAGCGTCATTTGCATAGGTATACCAGTTACTTATACTTAAGACCACTTATTATTTATACTTAATATACAATAATTCCAATTGTTATTTTGAGTACTGTTTCTTTTGTATGATTAATTATTAAAATCTTTGACTACAGAAGGGACATATATTCCTCATTTGCTGCAAAAATATAATTTGAAAAATTATGATATTTTACTTAATACTCTAAGATAACTGCAGCAATCATTGCAGTTGTAACTGTAGTACGTATTAACTCAAAATCATAATTTTTCGAGTTATGACGTTGTTGCAGCGAATGAGTGATACCACCAATCACCAAGCGATTTATGCCCAATTCATCTTTAATTACATTCATGGCATTAAAAATTTATAATTAAAGTTTTAAAACTCTATGTGTGCCTGTAATAGGTCGATTGTTAAAGGTGGAACATATGAGTCCTAGCATGAACTACAACTGGCATATGCATGTCCCAGCCTGTGGATTAAAAACCATTTGCTAAAAAAATATCAACACTATGTTTATCTTACTTTTGAGCTATAATGCTCATTCACAATGTAAAATAGGCTCACTTTTTTTCTTTTTCCTTTCTTTCTTTTTGCAATTCGTCGTCAAAGGGGAAGAACATTTTTGAATAATTTTCCCAGAATTGAAATCAAAAGAGTGGTTGGAATTCCAACAATGTTGAGCAATGCTAGACTTATTCAGCTCTTGCTTTCGTACATAACCTTTATGCTCATTTAACCGAATTTTCAGAGCACGTTTTGTCTGTCCAATGTAAGAAAGGCCGCAACGGCAACTAATTTGGTAAATACCCCAAGTATTAAGTTGATCAACAGGATCTTTAAGAGAAGAGAAGGAAAGTTTGTTGCTAGGAGCAAAAACAACTTGAAATTGGAACCTTTTTAGGATTTTAGCAATACGAAAACTTACAGAATGAAAGAATGGTAACACAACCAAATCCTTTCTAGAAACCACATGATTGGGACCAGAAGGTTTTTTAGAAAGTTTGTTATGAATAGAATCAATTAAAGAGTGAGAAAATCCTCTATCAACAGCTACAGCTTTCAGATAGTTGAGTTCAATCTTGAGAAGCTCAGGAGAAGAGCAAATATTAATAGCACGATGGACAAGAGCATTAAAAGCCGAATATTTTTGGTTGGGAGGATGAGACGATAGTCTGTGAGGAGGTAAAGAAACAGCGAAAGGTTTACGATAGACAGAAGTTGTGAAACCAGACTCACTCCTAGAAATCAAAACATCAAGAAACGCGAGGCTACTATTAAGTTCTTTCTCACAAGAAAACTGGATATTAGAATCAATGGAGTTCATAATCGAAAGAGCATCATCAATACCTAACAAGTTACTGTCCGTTAGGACAAAACAATCATCCACATAACGAACATAAAATTGAAATTGCAATTTTTGGAATAGTTTTTCCTCAAAATAATGCATATAGAAATCACTTAAAATAGGACTAAGAGGACTTCCCATGGCTAGGCCATCTACCATAGCAAAGAATTTACCATTAAATACAAAAGTGCTCTGTTGCAAGCACACACGATTAAGAAAAACTAATTCCTCGACTTCCACAGAAGTAAAATGGAATTCAGAAAGCCTTTTCCTGAGGCAAGTCAAAGCGCCATCAACAGGAACATTAGTAAACAAAGAATTAACATCAAAAGAGGCCATAACCGAATTATTCGGAACGAAGTTATGAAGTTTCTTAACAAAATCGGTGGAATTTTTAACAGTGAAAACATTCCGACTCCTAAGTGGAGAAAACACAGAAACTAAATACTTGGAAAGTTTATATGAAGCAGTGCCAATATTGGAAACAATTGGTCTGAAAGGAAAAGCTGACAAGGGTGGTCAGATTGTTGTTCTTAATAAATCATCTTATGTTGAAAAAACTGATGATTTAATTGCTTCTGGTCCTTATTCTGAAATTTATAAAGATCCTAGCGACAAGGAGTTAAAAGCTATTTCTTCTGCTGTTAAGTCTGTTCATTCTATTCCTTTGATTGCTAAACGGTCTGTGATTCCTTCTGTTGCTAATTGTGCGCGTTTCTATGCTTTACCGAAGGTACACAAGGCAGGTATTCCTTTCAGACCAATTGTTTCCAATATTGGCACTGCTTCATATAAACTTTCCAAGTATTTAGTTTCTGTGTTTTCTCCACTTAGGAGTCGGAATGTTTTCACTGTTAAAAATTCCACCGATTTTGTTAAGAAACTTCATAACTTCGTTCCGAATAATTCGGTTATGGCCTCTTTTGATGTTAATTCTTTGTTTACTAATGTTCCTGTTGATGGCGCTTTGACTTGCCTCAGGAAAAGGCTTTCTGAATTCCATTTTACTTCTGTGGAAGTCGAGGAATTAGTTTTTCTTACTCGTGTGTGCTTGCAACAGAGCACTTTTGTATTTAATGGTAAATTCTTTGCTATGGTAGATGGCCTAGCCATGGGAAGTCCTCTTAGTCCTATTTTAAGTGATTTCTATATGCATTATTTTGAGGAAAAACTATTCCAAAAATTGCAATTTCAATTTTATGTTCGTTATGTGGATGATTGTTTTGTCCTAACGGACAGTAACTTGTTAGGTATTGATGATGCTCTTTCGATTATGAACTCCATTGATTCTAATATCCAGTTTTCTTGTGAGAAAGAACTTAATAGTAGCCTCGCGTTTCTTGATGTTTTGATTTCTAGGAGTGAGTCTGGTTTCACAACTTCTGTCTATCGTAAACCTTTCGCTGTTTCTTTACCTCCTCACAGACTATCGTCTCATCCTCCCAACCAAAAATATTCGGCTTTTAATGCTCTTGTCCATCGTGCTATTAATATTTGCTCTTCTCCTGAGCTTCTCAAGATTGAACTCAACTATCTGAAAGCTGTAGCTGTTGATAGAGGATTTTCTCACTCTTTAATTGATTCTATTCATAACAAACTTTCTAAAAAACCTTCTGGTCCCAATCATGTGGTTTCTAGAAAGGATTTGGTTGTGTTACCATTCTTTCATTCTGTAAGTTTTCGTATTGCTAAAATCCTAAAAAGGTTCCAATTTCAAGTTGTTTTTGCTCCTAGCAACAAACTTTCCTTCTCTTCTCTTAAAGATCCTGTTGATCAACTTAATACTTGGGGTATTTACCAAATTAGTTGCCGTTGCGGCCTTTCTTACATTGGACAGACAAAACGTGCTCTGGAAATTCGGTTAAATGAGCATAAAGGTTATGTACGAAAGCAAGAGCTGAATAAGTCTAGCATTGCTCAACATTGTTGGAATTCCAACCACTCTTTTGATTTCAATTCTGGGAAAATTATTCAAAAATGTTCTTCCCCTTTAGAACTTGACTTTTGGGAAGCTTATCATATTAACAGGAATAGTTCTAATTTGGTTAATGATTCTTCCTCAACTCCTTATTTTTCACAGGTCTGGCATAAGTTCCTTTAATTTGTTGTTCTTTCTTGGTTTTCTTGTTAGTTTTCCCTTTTTTTTTTTTTTTTTTTTTTTTTTTTTTTTTTTTTTTTTCCCCTCTCTCCCCCCCCCTCCTCCCCCTCTTTTGCATGTGTACTTTGTTTTGCTTTTTGTTTTGGTATTTTCTGTACTTATTTTATTTCCATTTTATTCTTTGTATTTTATTTTATTTTTTTGCAATTTTCATGTATTTTCACATTTTTATGCACGCTGTTGTCTTTTTCTTTGTTTTTATTGATATTCCTTTTTACTTTCTGTACTTCCAACTACATTCGTTTGTTGCTCTCTTATTGGTGCCTTTAATACTACTTCTACTTCCACTTCACACTGCCTTTATTCTCATTGGTTTACAGTTAATTCTTAGGCTATATAAGCTTTGTTTTTGTTGTTCTGTCTGCTTCATTTGGATGTTTTGCATCTAGAAGCTCCCTGTCGCATTGAAAAAGGGATTCCAAGCGATCCCGAAACATATGTCTGCGTTTTAATGCTCATTTGTGCTTTAATTTAACGTGAAATTTTATTTCTAATAGAATACTTTTTGTCTAAAAAAGTTACTCGCAATACATAAATAGACTCTTGTATTGCTAATGGTGCGTAAAAAGTAGGAGATGATATCATTAATTAAGGACTATATTTAAGAATATTGCTAGAAAATGACTATCATAAGTATTTTCAGGGTTATCTTGTAGAAAACTGGAAATTTGATTGAGAAAAAAGGATGTAGCTACGGGAACTACATTTTCTCTATCTAAGGCTAATTATTCTGTCAAAAACAACGTTTGATGAGTCCTCTTCCGGCGCAACTTTAACATCCAAAATCAGTGCAGTTATTTTAGGAACAAACATCGATTTTCTCGTCTGCATTAAAGGAATAGCGTGAGAAAGTAGAAAATAATATTCTGAGGTGCTGATGGATTTTTTTCCTCTGGTGAAACCAAAGTATCGTTAACTGACCATGTGGCTTCGCAATGGATGCAAACTTGCTGGAAGAGCGAGAGACTTTTTTCTTTTCTCCTGGCCAAAGCAGAGGGAGAGATAAGATGCGTCGGGGCCAGAGATGCGGGGAGAGAGGCTACGTTGGGGGTCCTTTCCGGAAACGGAAGCGCTGGCGCACGTGCTAGGCGGACGTCACCAGATGGGATTGGTTACCGCCTGGTTACCGCCGACGACGAAGTCCCCCGCTGTAACGGAGACGCCATCTTTGGCCTTCATTCGTTTCGCTCAGGATTTTTAACCCTTTACATTAATGTTTGTAGTGTGTAGTAAAAGGATCAGGTACGGTGAAAATTACTTATTATATGTTTGTAATAAATAAATAAGTGAATACCACAAAGTTCGTAGAAACAATGAAAATAAATCATAGTAAGTGTCTTGCATCTAGGCCGGAAGAAAAAATACATGTAAAGTGCGACAAAAAATAAATTTACTGATGGAAGAATAGATAAATTCTATGTGTGACGGAATGACATCTTTGATCAAAAATCAACGTTGAAGTGATTACAGTGAAGCTATGTTCATTAAAACATTTTATTCCCCTTTGTTTCTCATTGCTAAGAATTCAAAGATGTACTGGTGAAGAAATGATTTTTATCTATTTATTTACTTTTTTTCCATACCTTTAGATTTGTGACAGAATGGCATTCCTCTGCCATTCCCTCAAAAATCTAAAAATGTGCAAAATATTTTAAAGTAATACACTTAAAATTCGTTTTTTCAGTATTTTACCAGCTTTGAGTTGTTAGCAATGAGATGCAGAGGAAAGAATAGATCAAATTGCTAACATTTTTTAAAAACTTATAATGACATTTGTGAGAATAACAATAATAATGATTATATGCTGTGTACTTAATTTGTATAAAATGAGAATAAGGTTTACAACAAAAAAATAATTAGCATAGAATAGTAAAAAATATTATTTTTTTCAAATTCTGAAAAAAATAACTGCTCTATTTTATCTTAAAAGTGTAAATGCCTAAGAAGATTTCCTTTTAAACTTTCCCTAGAAGCATCGGTGTTCTCGATACAAAATGAAAGCAGATACTTTAAAATCAAATTGTTAAAATAAAAAAAACGAAAGAATAAATTTAATTTACTGATTTTAAATCTTTTTTATAGAAATTAAAATGGATGATGGCACACTTCTTGTTACCCCTTCTCTCCCCTTGTCACAAACTGTCACAATTTCTCGAAACCCCCTAACCCCTGGAAGTGTGACATCATTTATGAATGACCCCCTTTTTCATTTTTATGGAAAAATATGCCGTGGCTGACACCGTGATTTCAATTTTTGTCATGTTTGTCGCGGCATGTTTTTTGCACAATAATTCCAATACTTATCTCTTAGACTGAAATTCATCCGCCATTTTTAAAGAAGGCATGAAGATACCTAAGCACACCAAAATTTGTTAAATTATTTTAATATTTAGTACCTGAAATGAAATAAATAGGATGTGACAGACATGACAAAAGGATGTATGGGATTAACCTTCACACATTTTTAATTTGAAAATATCTTTGTTCAATTTTGACATGGAGAATGCGCAAATAAAATGATTCTGTTTAATAAAGCGCATCATTACGATTTTTGACCAATTAAAAACTTACATTGGCATAGATTCAAAGCTTTTAATCCAAAAATGCTGTTAAAATTCTAGATGAAAATGCTTGCTTCAAGTATTGCGAAGATACGATTCATGTAGTATTTGAAATAACAATAACTTTTAAAAAATAAAGAACTTACGCACAAACACGGCTATTTATGAGAAAAATACCAAAATGAACAAACACATGAAATTCTAAACATTTTCGAAGTGAAAAAATTTAAAAGTAACAAATATTTTTTAAAAAATGCACTCTGTTTATTTATTGATAGAAATGATAATATAATGCTAATCTTCCATTTATATTTTTCATTTTTGTTGTATTATCATCACCATTTTTTTAATGTTTGATTAAAAACTTAAAATTATTCTTATTTCAGTTCAAACGCTTGATATTTTGGTTAAAACCCTGTTCTGTTTCTTTAAAAATATATAAACAAATAAATGATTAAAGCATTTCATTTTTATTTATTTCATTAATTTGGGTTACATTTTTCGAGAAAACGTTCGAAAGCAATTCTCTAAAAATGTTTTAATCGACATTTTTTTAAGCTTAGCAAACAACAATAATAAAAGTGCTTTCTCTAAAAAAAAAAAAGTAAATAAATAATATTATTGCATGATAACGAATATAATTTTAATACAAGCATAATCAACAATGATAAGAGATGAACAACATTCGGAAAATTAAAAAACTGCAATGAATATAAAATAAATGAATGAATTTAATTAAAAATTGACATTTTGCCATTTCTCTCCAACAAGTAAATTTCTCTTTTAAAAAAAAAAACGATTTTTGTGTAACACATTAGGTTGGGATTAAATTGCGTATTTATTTCTTAGTTATTGAATAAATTAGATGTCTAATGTTTTTAGTGTTTCTACTGTTTAATAATATTCTTATGCTAGTACAATGTTAGTGAACTTACGTTTATAATACAATATGCAAATATGTATGCTACTTTACTTTTGTAATACGAAATAATTATTACATGCATAAATTTTATTTCCGATACGAGTTATAGCTTTTACAACGACAGGTACTTAAATGACTTTTTCTTTATAAATGAGCGACATTTGTTTTAAGTTGAAAAGTACTTCAAGATTTATATCAGCTTAGAAAGGGTTACAATATTTTAGTTTACTTTATGACCTACATTGTAAATTTAAGGCATGAAAAACTGCTTTTAACTCGCGAAAGATTCGAGTTTGGAAAAGAAGTAAACAAAAATAGTCGAAAATGAACGTTCTGTTTATCATTTCCGCTTCTTTTTTCGCTTTAAACTGAAAAGGATAGATGGCAGCACAGTTGTGTAATTTGATTTTTTATTTATTTTACTTATTGTCCTTATTATTATTTTTTTCAATAGCTGAAAGTTTTATTCAGATTTTTGCGTCAAATTTCAGAAGGGGTAGGAGCGAAAATATATTTTATAAAGTGCCGGATCTTCGATTTTTTCGCGAGATGTGGCTAAGTCTATTAACTGTCGCCCTTACCCCTCCTCTTTCAAGTGTTTCTATAATGAATATTAATAATAGCAATAATTATAATTTTAAACATAATGATTAAACGTAAGATAAGTTTAACACTGCGAATTTTTTTATCTTTAATTTTTGCTTTAAAGGGAAGATAGAATACCAAATATTATAAGTTCTGAAACGTAATTTTAAGTTATCTTTGGTGACATAGGGAAAGGGGGAGATTTGAGGCCTCCCCCCCCCCCCCCTTCCACAGATTTAATCAATCTTTCGTGCCGTTAAAAGAAGATAGTCTGGGGAAAACTTTCAAAAGAAGAAGGGGGGGGGGGGCGGACAAATTTTCAAAGCTGAAGTGCTAAAATCACAATTCATAGCTATCGTTTAGTGGAGGGGTAGGGCAGACCGGTCTATTAGCTCATATTTTTATAAAGTAATAATAAATGCATCATACTGCATTTTTCACAGTAGCACGCAGTACTTAAAACTAACTACATAAAAAAATAAAGCAAACCTATGGCCGAAAATACCTTAAGTTAATGTTTGTCCGTCACAGAATATTTATTCTAATAAAGGGGGAAGAGGCGTACAATTCTTCGATTAAAAAAAAAAAAAAAAATTAGTCATCTTCTTAACGTAATTCTGGTAATTGTTTTCCATCAGAATTACTTTTTCTAAATGTATCATAAGAGAAATATATATTGTTTTAAGAACAAAATAAATTAATTAACATTTCTTTGCTCAAAATTAGCTAGATTACAGAATTTCCAAGTTGAAGTTGAAGTACTTCCCCCACATGATAATGTTCAAAACTAGCAGGTTCAAAAATGCATAGCGTAACTAACCACATGTGTCTCGAGCGATTTAAATCTCGGTGAAACTGGTTCCTAGAGCCACATATACTGGCACATGCAACTCGTAAAGTAGAAATTCAGAGTGTGTGGTAACATATCGAATGACAGGCTAATTCACAAAAAAAAATCAGTCACTTCTCACTTGCGTACTTAACCCCTGCAATAGACCAGCTTAAGTATTGAATTTCGACAGTTTTTTCTAACCTATTGTGGCACTTGTATAAAACCGTCATTTGTATAAAAACCCTTTTTTTTATTGTCTTGTTGAATTTCACACCAGAAATTAAATGTCATACAATGAGGCGTTCGTAAGTGGTACGGAAAAGAAAGATTTTTAGTCCCGCAGTGGACCAGTCGGTAGAAGCTCTGTTCCCGCAGGACACCGAAAGTGAAGCAACATTGACTGAGGTCAGTAGTTTGGGAGGGTGACAACTTCTCGCGGCTGGTTGGTTTGAGACCGTGTACGCTAAAGAGAGCTGGTGCACGTTAAATCCGCCGTGGCTTCAATGTCCTCCAAGTGAAACGATATCTCTGGGGGTGCCAACCCCAATTGACGGCCTCTCATCTGGGAGATGAATCAAAAATTTAGAGACCTCTCAAAGAGGCGGAAATTGGACTCCTGCCTATAAAGACCCCGATTGATTGAGGAGCAAAGCAGCCATTCTTCCTTGCCTCGCGCGAGGACTTGACAACAACAAAAGCAAGATTTAAGCTGTGAAAAATAAAACAACGATTTTACAATAACTATTCTAATATGAATAAGAAACACAGAAAAGAAGGGAAGACCACCCAACCGAGATAATTAATTCTTTATTTCCTGCAGATAAACAAAATACTAAGTTAACAGATTCTAAACGCAAGAAATTGAAGTGAAAGATGTACTCGTATGTCACGGACGTACTACTCTATAGACGCATTACAAACTTTTCTTTCTGTATACGGCCTGAAGCACATATAAATTTTTAATTGTACTCGCATGTTGCAACATATTACTCAAAAAATGCATTACAAACATTTTTTTGTGCATACGCCATCAAGCCCATCGACTGTCATACAAAATGCATTGAAGCTTTCGTTGAAATTCGTTAGTTGCTCTCTCTTCTCTCTCTCTCTCTCTTTCTTCTCGGTAATGCAGAAAAAGTGGGAACTGATAGGAGAAACATGCATTCAAACATATAAAAGTAAATGAATGATATCTTCGGTGCCACTTTTGTTCCAATTTTCGACATCAGTCAAAAGATGAAATAACTGCATTTCAAATTCTATACTGCTTCCCATGCTAGTCTACCCTTTTTCTGCATTATCTGAAAAACAATGTGCAACACCGATTTAACGATTGTCTACTGACCGAAAAAAAATCGTTACATCGAGGATATCGTGAAATCTGTGTAACATAGATATCAGCGAAACAGTTTTGAGTTATTGATTGTTAAATGAATACTCACCAAAATGTTTAGTGAACTTTTGCATCTTGAAGAAAGAAAAACATTTTTATTATGAAGAGAAATATTTTATTGATTACTGTTTTTTTTTTTTTCGCCTTTAGTGTAGCATTTGCAATAATGCCCTACAAACATTCTTCTGGATTTAACTCCATTAAATATCTGTTAACCTTATTTAATCCATTGTTGCCTTCAAGTAAAGCCACTTTAGCAAAGACACTCAGTTCCAATAGTGTGCTCAGTTTTATAAATGACGCTATATCTTTGACAGAAACGATCGATCCATCCGTTGGATGCATTGCAATTCTCAACACCGAGATGATCTGCAAGTTGAACTGCCTTCTCTTTTTGCAGACAAGACTAGGCAAATTGCTGGCTCTGACCTGCTGAAACCAAGTAAAAAGAGCTTTTTCCAGGTTTGAAGGTGACTTTTTCAAAGAGTTCCCCTTTTGGAAATGTTCCGCCTTCAGCAGCACATTTCAGCTCGATTTTTCAATATCGTCGCTAAAGTTGATTGTGAAACCCCTACATTTTTAGCTAAATTCGTTTGTGATCTTGGAGTTTTATCAACAAAATTCCTAATTTCAACTTTCTCAGCCAGAGAAAAACGCTTCCGCTTTTTTTTTGTTTTCTTCCATTTTTCTCACAGAGCAAACGTCTTAGTAAAGGAGCAAGGCACACATTTCCAATACTGGACAAAGGGAGAACTAACTGCTTTGAAAGTTTAGAGTGACGTGTGCTTCAAGTTTCTGTGCTGCTCAAGGGCACCCTGCGTACCTTTCGTGTATTCACGTGTTTTTTAACACTGCTCTTTGCCTACTAAAAGGTTAAGGCAAGTAAAGGAACATGGGATTTGTATTGTGGCTTGAAAAAAGTTGGAAAACCGTTTTTGCACTTGCTGCTAGAGCATCTCTGATGACTAATTGTTGCGGCAGCTATTATCGTTAAATTGAGAAAATTTTAACGCTCCAAGTCTGGACCAGTTAAAAATATTGTTAAATTGAGAAACTCGTTGTATCGAGTATCGTTAAATCCTTTAAAAAAAATCATTTTTAACGCACCGTCCATACGTATGTTAATTTAGTATTTCGTCATTTCTTTTACGTTAGTTAAAAATTCCGCCATTACAATGTTATTTTCGCGCACCCCCTTCCTACTCTGCGCGAACCCCTAAGGGTTCGCGAAACACTGGATGGGAAACGCTAATTTATGGGAATATAGTCTATATTACCTCAAGTAGATATGAAAGTCTTTCACAAAAAGAAAACTAAAATCTAATTTACCAAGAAACGATTGTATACTTTCATTTATATTGATCTGAAAGTCATAAATTTATGATACTTAACCCAAAGCTTGCATTTGTTTAAAGATATACTACTATCGTTTATAAAGCATGAAAACTTTTGTACATTATGTATAAAATCATCCATTATTTAGAAAAATGTGTGCATTATTAACAAACCGAGAAATAAATAGTTATTTACTGTTAAAATTTTTATACATTCGTTTTTGTCCTACAATTGTACACTTCAGATAGTGAGAGAAATAATATTTTATTTATTGAAACATACTCGCATTTTCCCTTACTTGGATTCAAGTAGACATTGTGCTGTTGTGACTGTACAACTATCTGAAATCACGGTGCACTCACACCTCCACTTCCCCCCAAAAATCCAAGTGAGCCATCTCTCCGACGTGCAGTCTCACCAAGTTTTAATTTACTACTCCTCTGATTTTCATTGTGATGATAGTACTGCAAGATACTTTTTGAACAAACGCTTTTCCAGCTATTTTGACAATTTACTTGCAGTTATTATTAATATAATCTTCTCTATATCGAAAGCAATCTCTCATGCGTGTGAATCCCCCATGTGCGAAATCTCACCTGCCCTATAAGGAGAGAAGCGAAAAATCGCTGTATTGGCTTTATTCTTACTGTCGTTTTAAATTACAGCATAACAAGGCAATACTGATAGAAATGCATACAAAAGGAATGTATCTTTTAGTATTCACCAAAAGTTTTGCAAAATATTAACGATTTCATTCTTTTTAATCATGTTTTCCAATTGTGCGCCATCTCTATCAGCATTACCTTATAGATTTCAAAGTGGTATATTTGCTGTTTGTTGTTTTTTCTAACCCCACTTGGGTATTCAAGCTCCCCTTCGCAGAGTGACCAGGAATTAAGGCAATATGGAACGCCTTCCGTGTAGCTGAGCACCACAAAAGTGGAAGTACGATTTGGCTCATTATGTATTTAGATGTCACACGATGGCGTAACCACAAATACGCCTCCTTGCTTTCGTGACCTAAGAGTGAAGGGGAGGGAAATTCTCCCCCTTCCGGTACCCTCGGAACTGCCTCGAGACTTCAGGGTCCACGGATTTTGCATGCACGTATCCCCAAGTGTACATGGTGGGTCTTCAGCGGCTCAGGTATAGAACACCCAATCTTCCGGTTGGAAGCCCGTCACTCTAACCACTAGGTTACTACGGCCCTTAAGTGGTATATTTACAAATGTGCACAAACAGCTTTTACTGACTGCGTAATTGATATATTTGAGTTAACATAAATGTAAAATTATTTCATATATGACATAAAGATACATAAAATGGTTTCATTCACAACACACATACTTATAGGGATTTAAATGTCGTACACTTACAAATAGAGAAAGAAAACAAATTTTAATGTCAAAAATTGACACCAAATTGAAAAATCACATTCAGGTTAAAAGGGTAGAAATGCCTATCCCCTTCTTGGAATCTCTCCTTTTGCAACCCTTTTCTTCAAAAGCGTTCTTCAAGATCAAAACGTCCATCTTCGGAAGAATGAAATATGAGGCAGCGAGATCAAACGTTTAAACCTCAAAGCTCGAAGATAATATTTTAGGCCGAAACCTATTCAACGATCTATTAGACTCTTAGTGCAATTCGTGCACGAAACTTGTTTTAAAATATAGATAGTACTACACACCTTGCAACCATTCGGAGAGCCGTCAGTTTGACGAAGCGCTCCTACTATTCATAAAAGCCTCTTCAGAGCAGCGTGGACCCTTTATTGACTCACTCGCTAGTCACGCTACCCTTCTAAAAGAGTTTTTCAGGGCTCATTTATTCACATTTGGATCAAAATATAGGAAAGATAAATGCTAGACTGTTTGGGGTGCACTTAAGGTGCCACACAGGAAGGAAAGTTTCCTCTTCAAAAAATAATCTATTGGCATTTTTGGCCGTTTTACATAATTAAATTGCAATTTAAATTTTCGTAAGATAAAATTTGTATGATTTCAAAATTTGGAAAATGTTTGATGCACAAACTACTATAGTCGAGCTCGGTTATTGCGAACCCAGATTAAAGGCGAGCACTGGATTTATGGGGGAAGTTAAAATAATTGGTTGGTTTAAGGTTAAAATCCTTTTATAAAATCCGGTTATTACGAACGTAATTCGGATATAGTGAGAATTTTTTTCGTAATAACGTCTTCATTTTCTCTTTGGAAACAAGTTTCGTGGAATTATAGGATAGCGGAAAAAAACAATGTTGAAAATTTTGCAAAAAGTGTGGCTAATCTTTGTTTACAGTTTCAACGCCGACAGTTGCCAAAAAACAAAAACAAAAAAAAAAAAAACTATTTTTTCCAAATAACCCTGACCAGTTTTTTCCCTCCTTGTACAATAAAGGATTGGAAATGAAGTGTTTTTTTCTAAACTGAAAATTTTATCAACTTCATTTTTATGTGATAAAATTAATTCAAATCTTATCACATAAAAATTCTTACTAAATTATTTTAACTTACCTCATGAATCCGGTGCTCGCCTTTAATCTGGGTTTGCAATAACTGAGCTCGACAAATATATTATGCCCGGGTTTTCTATAAATTTACATAGAAAACCCGAGTATAACGAGCACTCGAATTTAATGAGCATATTGTTTCAGTCCCTTCACCCTCGTTATAACCGAGTTTGACTGTAAAAGCTCATTTTGACGTTTTTTTTTCTTTTTGGTTGACCAAAAAAGCTTCAACAGTTAATACTGAGTCATAAATGATGTAGCGGGGTACTAACACATTAAGGAGTGAAACCATATACACGTTTCACAAAGCAAGGAATTCCCTCTTCAGCGGCCGAAAATGATGACAAATACTAACGCTTTAAGGCGCACTTGCTACACTGTCAAAAGCAAAGATTCCTCGCGAAAAGCATTAGGGGGAAAAACTTTAGACATTTGTGACATTGTTATAGAATTAAATTACATTTGAAATTTCCCCTAATAATCTAGAAATTTGAAAATGTTTGATGCGCAAGCTTTGGGAGGCTGAACCACGTGTCTTCATTTTCACAACTGCTATCACTTTGTCGACTTCATTTTTAAGCATTCAAAATTCACATGAAGCAGTTAACTTCTTCTAACAAGACGAATGAACGCCTTATGGGATAAGCAATACAAGCGAAGACAACAGCATAAATGCAGCAGCTGTGAATGCTTTGATTGCGGATATTAATCCTTAACCATTGAATTAGTTACTTCAACTTCCATTTAATTTAATTTAATTTATTTAATTTGTCAATATAGAAGGTGGTTATAGTTAAAATTACATTATTTAGACCTAGGTAGAGCTCGTTCTAATAGATATCTTTCTGAAACTTGGTACATACCTATATAACCACAGGGAAAATAAATATGCTAATTTTTACCAGCAGATAAAAAGGGGGCACGTGAACACAAGTTAGAAAAAAAAAACTTTCCTTCATACTTTTCATGGCAGTATTTTTTCAATGTGCATTCCATTTGCTTCAATCACGTTTAACCCTTTCGCGCCGGTTGGCGCGCAAACGTAAGAAACGTACTCTACCCCTAACCGGCACGCCAGCGTGCCAGAGTGTTTCTTAGATCATCCCCGCCGTCACGTATACGTGCCAGTGGCTTGGAACGTTTCAAAAGTTATAATTATAGGCAAAAGATGACCATTTTATGTAGGATTCGCAATATATGCAGATTTGACCTTCTACTAGAAATGAAAGTAGCACGATTCACATGCAAGTGTATTTTGATTACATAAGCATAAAGAGTAAGGAATGTTTCGGAATTGGTGGCTTATTTTTTTATAGCAATTAGTGGAGTTTTATTTTCTCTAGAGTGTTGAGTACTTGAGTTTGCAATGCTATTTTCAATCGATAATTAGACCTTATAAACGCGAGAAATCTGAAAAGACCGTCACACTGTCGAAAAAAATGTTTTAAAAAAACCTTACTTAAACAATGTATGAAGATATGGTATATACATGCTCTTCAGAACATTATTAAGCAACACGTTCATATTTCGGAGATGTCATGGATTTCGGCTTAACAGAAGAAACAGTCCGGCCCTGCTGCACAGAAGCTCGCGAAAAAGAGTTCCGGCTTGAGCAGTAAGCACGCGTTTGCACCACCCCTCGTAAAAGGGTTCAAGCGTGTTCAACGCAGTAGTACGAATGCTTTCTGTATCAATTACAGCAACTTGGAGATGAAAATTACAATTAATAAAGAAACTACAACCCCACACATGGTGGTAAAAATTTTGAGCTATTATTTACTTATCGCAAATTTCTTTTCCCCGTGTCTCATATAACGTAGATACGAGGATTCAATGACATACGTCAATTAGAGCTAGCTCTATGACGGTCTAAGCCGGGTAACTTTAATTATAACCACATTAAATCGTGCTTTCGAAAAGACTAAATGTTTTCAAAAGGAATATGTCTATAACAACTTGAGTCTCACTAAAATTCGTTTCGCATTGAATTAGTCCCGCTGCCTATTGTTTTACGCAGATCAGAGTCGTTCGAAATTCAAAGGACTCTTGTTTGAAAAGAAGACCTATTTGATGCGTACAAACTTCAGTTAAAGTTATTAATAATGGATGAACCACTTAGCTAACAATCCATTCAATATACCGACAAGTTTAGACTCCCTCAAAGAGGTGATGAAGTACATAGTTAATACGAACATGGACGTTGTTCACGAAAAATCATATTGTGGTCTGGAAATGGGAATGAATTGAAGTACCTAGACATGACGCCCTATTTCAGCTATTGAAAATCATCAGACAGTTATCTTAGAATTAAACACTCATCACACTGATTAAGAAATGCTAGAGTTCGTCCAACGGTTGAAATTCAACCATATTTAATTATGGTACTTTTCCATTATCCCGGCACCTTTCTTTGGTGACAGCACATGCAAAAGGTTACCAACTGCGATATTCCGTTTGGCGTTAGTTGCATCATTATTGGCGACTTTATCGCCTGCACTGGGATAATGGTAAAATACCTTAATTATATTTTTTTTTCAATTTCAGTCTCAAATGTTTAAACAACTATTAGACATTTTAGTTTCTCTGTTTGACAACATCTTGTTTTGTTTAAATATTTCAATTAGCTGTAATCTCTCCTCAGTGCGACTGATTGACACCGAGTTAGTTATTTATAATACATTATACGTAAATTTTATCTTTTTGCACTCCTTCTCCGGTAAAAAAAAATAGAAATAAAAATGTGCATGCCACCCTATTATTATCGAATAAATTAGAAATACAAACACTCACTTTGAATTTTATTAAGAGTTCAAAACGCTAATGCAAATCAACAGACTTACGAAGCGTTGATTTGAAACAAAATAACGCGTCACTGCATTTATTATCTCACTTTGTATTATATTAGAGATTGTTAACTTCCAATTGTATTTTATTTTGCTTTCCATTGTATTGGACGAACAATATGACTGACATATCATGTGTATATATATTTTGGAAATGGATTAACTGACACTTTAAGATTAGTGTTATTTTTCTTTTACATTCATTTAATAGATTACGTTTTATCTTTTGCTTTGTGATTAACATTTTTCCTTTATTGCATTGAAAGTAGTAAAAAATGTATTGAGTATTTACAAATATTGTAGATTCCAGATTTAAGAAGTAGTATGAAAGTATGCCGAATTAGTACTTCTAAAAAAAAAAAAGCTTCGAATCTACGTCGAAAGTAGGAAGAAAGAGAATTAACTATTTCCAAAACAATTTCATTGATCACACTAAAACTTATCAATAGCTACTAATTTTACTATAATACCAAATAAAGCCTTAGAGTTTCGTGACCCACTAAAATTTACTTGCGATTTACCACTGGGTCATGATCCACAGTTTGAGAAACACCGGATTATTTTATAATGAGTGAAAATCTTTGAAAAATAGTTGACATCAGCTAACAATACGGTAAAAAGGATCTTAAGCTAGGGTAGCTCAAATGGTAGAGCGTCGGGGCTCAAACCCGAAGGTCCTTGGTTCAACTCCAAGCCCTAGTCTATTTTCCTCATAAGTTGCTGTAAAAACTGCTGATAATTGCTCGGTCAACAAGCTATGCAAATAAATATACAGGATATCAAAATCATAAACTTCCACACGTAATTAATTTTGAATTATATAAACGTTTAAAGACATGTCTCTGTATTTATGGAAATTGAGTAAAATCAAAAGTTTGGAAAAAACAAAATAAAGTTATGGTCAATTGATTTCAAAAGTCAGAAAATTTCGATTTGAATTAAATTTGTGTTGAATCAATCTCACAACGAGGAAAATGCGATCTGTTTCTTAAAATATTGTTTTGAAATTAATGCACTACAATTAATTTCGAAAATATGTCAGATATATACAGTTATTATTCAAAAGCCAATTGAGTAATAATGCTATACACAGTAATAATGCTATTAACACAAGAAAATCGTTCTTGTGTTGATCATCTCTATCTCTATCTCTACTAATAATAAAGCAGCAAGTATGTGTGTCTGTCTGTCTGTCTGTGTCCGGCGTAGGGCCTAGACCGTCCAGCGGATTTTCATGAAATTTGGTACGAAATTAATTTGGAACATGGGGGTGTGCACCTCGGAGAGTTTTTTCTGAAATTCGAATTTGTTCTTCTTTTATTCCAATTTATAGCCGAAAGTTTCATAAAATAGTCATTTTATATGGGAAGGAATTATCGCATCGCTTCGAGCTTGATACCGTTGAAAAGCGCGTAAAAAACTACCCCGGAAGAAGTTTTGCTCTGTGTGCGAAAATTCGAAGCCTCTAAATTACCTAGAAAAGAAGTTATAAGCATTTTTCTCTGCAGTTCGAAATTATTTTTTCACGGTAATTAACTTTAATTTTAATTGTTACCATGCCCCCCCCCCCGACTGACTATTAATCCTTTTTTCTTTTAACGAATTAAAATTTATTGCTTGCGGTTTTTAGAATTTTGACGAGCAGCCGATTTTTAATTTATCTATTTCTTTTTTTGGATTTTGATTATTAGGTCGTGATTATTAAACGATTTTTTTAAAACGAATTAAAATTTATTTCCTGCGGCTCACAGGCGATCACAGCTTTATTTTGATTTCCTTATTTTGACATGTATTTTACGGGACCATTTTCCATACTGTTCAGGAGTTTTTAAAAGAAATGTTATCCTTTATAGCGATTTTTGTTATTCCAGCTTATTATTACTATTTATACTTTCATTTATTTTTTTTTTTCGACAGTGAATTAGCACATATGTTATTTTCCTATTTGAGCTCGGATGAAAGGTTTATTCCGCTTTCAAAGCTTTGCTTACTGCTGTTTATTTCTGCAAGCTACAAAATTTCGTCTTTCTGTTTTAAGCAGGGTCCAGACGCTACGTTTTGCACAACCTTTTGTCTGCGCAGTTCAACACGTTGCAGATAAAACGTTGCGTGTAGTTTGGCATAGTGCGCAGTATTGTCCGGTGCGAAGACTGTACAGTTGCAGCGATAACTGAGCTAGAAAGCATAGATGTCTGAACTGTGCAGACAAATCGGCACATGTAGACGGTAGCACCCTTTACGGATTCATTTTGTTTCTCAGTTTCAATTCGTCAGGCGACAATGGCTGACTTTCGGCGATGTTCTTGGGAGTTTCTCGCAGAATTTATTGCATTATGCGAAATTTTCCCATGCATTTGGCGTGTCAAATCCAAGGAGTATAGTGACAGGGATAAAAAGGGGGAGGCTTATGAGAGCTTAGTGGAAAAATTCAAAGAAATTGATGCAACCGTAAACAGAGAAACAGTTGTAAATAACTAATCCTTTGAGAAGTGTTTACCGTAAAGAATTGGCAATTGACCAGAGTAGTACCTCCTTTATGACGATATCGCACAAAACTGAGTGAAATATACAGATATCTCTGCACCACGTAGACGCATAAAAAACTGCAACGTTTTCATTCAGTCTTAAGACCGCGCAGACAAAAGGTTGTACAAAACGTAGCATCTGGACCCGGCTTTAATGTCAATAAATAATAGATAAAAATTCATTATACTAAAAATTTATTAATTAAAACTATTATAATCGTCCTTTTTGTGTGGGTACTTGAACTAAACAAACAAAATGCGTTTTCTTTCAAATATTTTCTTTTTTGTTTTGATTCGTTTCTTTCTTTCCTTTTTCCTTTTTTATTGTGTGTTTTGTAAAAAAATGCTTAAATGTGTAGGATCTCTGGTTGATTGCAGTGGACAGATAATTTTAATTATGTGGAATGCTATACATTTTAATAAAATAACATAATTTGCACCTAAAAAAGTTCACAGCACCTAAAAAAGCACCTAAAAAGTCACTATATACACAATGGCAAACCGAATGGTCTTTTCATTTTTTAACACGGGCATAGCCGTGCGGGTACCGCTAGTTTGAAAAATAAAATTAATATTTTTTGGAACATTGCCAGATAGCACCATTTAATTATGTATTTATTGCCCTACTTATTCAGTTCTTAATCTGCCAGATTGTTTTTACTCATAACAATACTGCATTGAGTTTGAAATATTTTTTTAGAAATAGGCAACATTGATTTTTTACTTGAACTTTTAAACCATTGAAATGAACTTTCAGTCCCCTGTGTTGTAGGAACTTCCTTGTTTCAAAAACATTTCGCAGATCAGGAACATATTATGTAATTAATGTACTGAGGATACTTTTTTGTAAATGATAAGAACATTTTGGCTGTTTATACCGTTGAAAAAGATTAACCTCTTGAAGCACGAGTTTTTTTTCAGAAGAACTGGTAAAAAATGATCGAGTTTTTGTTTTGACAGAAAATGAATACATAGGTATAGTATAAATTGTTTTGGGCAATTTCAGTTGTAAGGGGCGACTATAGAGCGGGGGTGGGGTAAAAGTTATATAAAAAATTATTATATACCAAAGTGCAAAAGGATCTCAGAGGGGCATTAGAAATAAAATAACGCGATATACAAGATCGCCCGCGTAAGACACGGGCATGTGCAAATTCGCAGGTAACTTTCACCCGTGTCAGACACGTGCAAATGCATTCAGAGGTTACACACTTTTGTAGAATAGGTCAAAAAGTCAGAACTTAAATATTATTACAATAAATATACCGTGTTCATCAGAAAATAAAACGAGTTATGGCTCAATAAAATAATGACAAGTTTTGTTACCCAAACAAGAGGTAAGTATGTTTGGGTAACGTATGTACGTTCTTGTGCATACAATTGACACAAAATCGCATAAAACACCCTTTTTGGAACATCCGATTGCAACCAAAAGGGGAGGTACACAACTAGACTTTGTACACGTCCTACATGCGAAATTTCACCCCTCAACGACGAACCGTTTTTGAGTTATGCGAGATACGTATATATATACGCACATACAGACGGCACGACAAAACTCGTCAAAACGGACTAGGGCAGGGGTTTCCAACTTTTTTGTACCTAAAAGCACATACTGGAATATCGATCGAATGGCGGGCACCATTTATTTTTTCAAGATAAATTTATAGTTGGTGACATAGTTAATAATACGCACTACGTATAATGCTCAAAAAATTTAATTTTAAAATGTTATTTAACATATGAATATAATTAGTATTAATTTTCTTGTGTAAAATAAATGATTACCAAATGGCTTGAAAAACATACGAAGTATAAAAATTATTTATAAAATATATAAAATTCAGTCATTGGGATCTTAGGCATTGCATTTCACTGGCCAGCGCTTCATGATTGGGAGAATATGATGAAATTCCTGCTCGCAAGCAATCGTCAAGGTGTTCATCGGTGAAGTCGTGATCTATATTTTGATTTTCATTGTCGAAAACAATGATACATGCAAATATTTGGAACCAAAAAAACGACATTATTTTATGTGCTGCTCTTTTTAAGAATGGAAATTTATTTATGTCAACTATATTCCAGAATTTCTCATCTGATATAATAGTTTTGAGGATAATGTCATTCTGAAGATACAAAATTTCTATCTCCATCTCTCGCCTTAGTTGAAGAACTTCTGAAATGCATGTTGCTATTTCGGTTACGTTCATTTGGTTGGTAAAAGAATTTACAAAAAAGGTGACCATGGGCTCGATGATATTAAATTGTTGAAAGCGTTTTACAAATTGATCTTGAAGCAATTGGAGGTTGATGACAAATGTTGATATGTCAATTGCACTGTGGCCCATCATTTTTTTCATGTTTGTAAAATGCACAAGAGACTTCATTTTCAGATGTGATATCCACAAAACTATCATTCTTGCTATATGTTTGTCCTTTCCCTGCAGCTCCAAGTCTAAATTATTTTAGTTTTTCCATTATGTCTGTTACGAAAGACAAATCTGCTAGCCAAAGAGGAGCTGTTAGTTATAAAAATATTTTATTTTTGGCTGAAAGATTTCAATTCAATTTATAAATCTATCAAGTACTTTGCCTTTACTGAGCCAGCGTACTTCAGTATGTAAAATGAGGTCAGCATCCTCAAGATTTTGTAACAGGGCCTTGAAAAGTCGATGTTGCAAAGAAGCTGCTCGAATTATATAACCCTTTTTTCATATACTCCAGATTCTAAATGTTCTGTAGTTTAAAATGAAAAACTGAAATATTTTATCGCGGACGCACCTAGACCGATCGACGGGCGCCATGGTGCCCGTGGGCCTAGGGTTGGGGACCCTGGACTAGGGAATCGATCTAACGGTCAGAATCCATATTTCAGAGGTTCATACAAATGTGCGTATATACTTACATACGGACATCGTGAAAAAACAAGTCAAAATTGATTAACTTGTGATTAAACTGCAAATTTTTTTAGGATTACAATATTTCCTATACTTTGATTTAAGTTTTAACTTTCTTGTACAAACTATAAATTTTGAAAAATAATTTAACTTACATACTCCGCCCCCCCCCCCCCCTGTAAAAAAAGTTTTTGACGGGGAGGGCGAAGAGGAGTAGAAAGGCAGATTCAAAATATTATTTTTAATTAGGAAATAAAAATAATCAAAATTTGAATTTTATGACCAATAAGGCACTTAAACAGAATCCTACTTTTCATTTTTCTTGACTCAGAAAGTACTCAGTCAAAAAAGAAAAGAAACAAAAAATGTGGGGCGGGGGGGGGGGGGGGATGAATTTTTTCTTCCAATAATTTTTCTTCAGACGAATGTCACTTTCTTATTTACCTTTTGTATAAAAATATTTCACTACAATTTATTATTAGAAAGTTAGTAAATTTATAATTAAAGTGCACAAAATATCTTAGCGTGGAAATATTTCCAAAAGAAAATTCGAGGGAAACCTTGAAACTAAGTCATGTAAAGAAAAACTTGCCGAAATTAAAAATGCATTTTCTCTCTCTCTCCCCCCCCCCCCCCTTTTTTTGTGAACGCTTTTAAATAACTCGGTAGTTTCTGTAATAAGATAAATAAAAATAGCATTGCGCTTCTTTAGTTTCTTTCTTCTCCTTTATATATATATATATATACATATATATACTTATGAAAAAGGTATATTATTCTATACAAAAGTATCTATACCCTTTTTTAACGCTTAAAATTATTTGCAGTGAAAATTTAAAATATTTTCTGAGTATTTTTTTTATCCTTGTCATAAAAAGTTTGATCGTAATATTTAAGTAAGTGTTTCTCATACATTCGTTTCATAATACATTTTGCATTGAAATTTCAAATTAAATCGGAAGCAAGAAAAGTCATAATGATTTTTCTAAAGTATTTTCTTCAGAGCAAAATTAAAACCACATTTAGAAATAATTTCAATATTGCAGTATAAAGAGCAAATTCTTAACAGTTAATTGTAAACTCCTTTGTGTACTTTTACACGAAACCTTAAATCACACTGTATAATCAAAGGAAAAAACTGGTTCCCATATTATTAATAAGAATCTCAATTTTTTTAGCTAAGATTATAAAATTTATACCGTTAAATATTTTTTACTAAAAATGAACGAACTGCAAAATGAAATTTTCAACATTGTTGACATTATTTTTTTACAAAGTTCGTAAAACTTCACATTTTTGCAAACCGCTCACCACTTCTAATTTTTTATGAACAATAAATTATCGCCCAATCTTTATAAGGAAACGATTTCTAAGCTACTTTGCTTCCGAAATGCAAATTAGATCATTACCTCTTTCTGAAGAAGAGCCGTCTCGACGAAGGTGTGCAAATCGGCGGCTACCTTTTGTCTGTGGTCAGCGCGAACTTAGGTGTCCGCCACTCCCCCACTTGAGCGCCCCTGAATCGTGACGTCGGAATTGGGTCGATGAAATTTGATCACATGATCTATGACGTTGTACCGGCTTCACGTGTTGCCTTCGTAATCCATAAACCACGTGCTCGCTCTTACGCCTTATTTGGCATTTTATCGTCGGTAGGTGCTATGCCGCCACTGCCCCCCACCCCCACCATTAGGGAATCTTAGAAGAAGAAATCAGTGGCGGGTTCTATCCTTCCTTTAGATGGGGCAGGATGAGATGATCCCAAGAGCGATTAATAACATAAGACATTGCGACTTCCTTTACAAAAGGTACTGATACCTGGTTTTCATTTTTAAAAAGTTATAATTTTTTAAAGTAAATAAAAAAAATTCTAATTTATTGTATAAAAAATATAAATCATCGTAAAAATTATTAATTATAATTTGAAACGTTAAAAACTCCATAGCTTATGAATGGATGGAAATGAGATTGTTTTGCTGCAAAGCGTGGCTACAATCAGGCCTGAGCCGAGCCTACTGCGAAAGCTGCGGCGTCGTGCGAATTTCTACTGAGCGCCTTACAAAAAAGCATTCAAAAACAAAAACTTTTTTTTTCTTCCGAAAATTCCAACTTATTGATTTTTCGCGTTTCATCGGTGTGGGGAGGGGCGGTCGGGTTTTACTGTACGTGTGTGTTCTTTTTTAAGGGCGCGTTTTTTACACGACTCCATCGTGCCCATATTGACGGCCTGGAGGCAATTCTACTAACGCGATGTCCAAAATAAAATATATATAAGTTTTAGGATGTAATATCAATTTAATCAGTGTTCCAAATAATAAGCGAATTTAAAAAAATGAAAGAATAAACCTTCAATAATCTAAACTAAACTTATAATGCATTGTAAACTTTAACAAAAAAAGGAAAAAATAATATATGTTCTGTTTCTCGAGCTAAGAAATGTTTCTTACGCATATGCGTTCTGTGTATGAAATTACTGTATGTATTTTACCGTTATTTATTTTTAATTATTGTAAATCAGAAAAATAAATCAATAAATGCATAAATAAAAATTATAGACAAATAAATATGAACCCAAAATAAAAATCGTCCCGAGAAAGCGGTACTTAAAAAATAAATAAATAAAGTTTTAAAGAACTCCTACAATTTATTATTATTATTTTCATACACATTCTTAAAATCAAATTACTATCTTTTCGAATACTTGACTTTGATACCTAGAGCTTTTGTACTTATGCATTTTATGGTAGAAGATTACATGTGCTTCAAGATTTAGGAAGGCCGCACTGCACAATTTTTTTAGATCTATGAGCACGAAGAGCTATTAAAATTCAGCATGTGATTGGATTACTTCTTTGTATTTGTTCTTATTTAATAAATTACTTCATAAAATTAATCTTTGTATGGTATATACGCTTTTCCGAAACCTGAAGAAATCAGTAAAAACCCCACGTGAGATTTTTGTTACTTTTTTTAAATTAACAAATACTCTTAGTTGTTAACCTCTTAGATTATGATAAAGCGTGCAGTTTTTTTTTAAACAAATTTGACTGAACGTGATAAACATGTAATTATATCACGTTCACACTCTTTGAAATACATATTTGTGACGCGCTTGTATAAGCGTGATATCACTCACGTTCAGTGTCGTCGAAAATTAAGTCGTGGAAGAATGTTTTTTTTTCTTTCTTTTTTCGTAGCAATCAAAAGATCAACCCCTTAACGCATTTGCCCGTGCCTGACACGGGCGAAAGTTACCGGCAAATTTACACATGTCCGTGTCTCACACGGGCGAAAGTGACCGGCAAATTTACACATGTCCGAGTCTCACACGGGCGAAAGTTACCGGAAAATTTACACATGTTCGAGTCTCACACGGGCGAAAGTTACCGGCAAATTTACACATGTCCGTGTCTCACACGGGCGATCTTGTATCTCGCGTTATTTTATTTCTAATACCCGTTTGAGATCCGCTTGTACTTTGTATAATAATTTTTTGCGTAACTTTTACCCCATCCCCCGCTCTCTAGTCACCCCTACAACTGAAATTGCCAAAAACAATTCACACTATACCTATATATTCATTTTCTGTCAAAAAAAAAACTCGTGCTTCAAGGGGTTAAGGAAAAAGAAAAAAAAAAAGTTAGAAATTTATGAAGGAAAAGGCTTCTTTGAACCAAAAAGTAAGCACTTAAAATTGGGTTTACAATTGAACTTTTTAAGATTTTCACTAAACACACGCACTTTAGAGAAAAACACACCTTCTACCACCAGAGTGGGTCATTTTGTAATGTACGGAAGTTGATCTAATAAAACCATAAGGACATTTTATTCACCAAACTCATTACCTGTCACCGAGATATATTAATAATAATGACCTTTGGGCTAATAATGACCTTTATAGAATCTTTTCATCATTTTTGCCCTACGATCATAATATTTTGCTCTAAAACTGTCGTACTCGGGGTGGCGCCATCTGGTGAAACAATCTCACAATTCTAACTTACGGGGCAATTCTTGATCTTCAGTGAGTCATATTCGGCGCATTTTGTTTTTTCAGCCATGCTTGGTTTGAGGAGCGTTCATCTGTGTTTAACGAAGGCTGCTCGGACACGACTAGTTTATGATTCGCTATTTCGAAGAACTCACAGGCGGAAGTTGCCGTCTTGATGAACAGGTCATGAAGATATATTTTTTTTCCTTTACAAGACTTGAAAATTCATAATCATGTTAATTACAATGGGCTTCGATAAAGCAATTTTCTGTAACAATTTTTCTGAGTAATGTAATTTTAATTACGAACGAACACACCTGCTTTAAATGCATTGATTATACAAAAAAATGTATAATGCGTTTTTCAGAAATACTTCACGGAGTCAAAATTTTAAAGTAGGAAAACTTTCTTAAAAACGAGTGACCAGAAGGTGAAGAATTTGCCCCCTTTGGAAATTCTGCGCCTTGTTCCACAAGATTGGGGAATTATAAAAATGTGTGGAAGAAACAAAATTAAAAATGAATAACCTTTCAAAGAATTATTATTCATTATTTGATATCTGATTTGCTTGACAATAAATTTGAAGCTGAGAATTTACTATAAGTGACTAATTTTTAAAAAGTTATGCCTCCCCGCTGAAATAATTCATTCACTCATGTCTGTGAAAACAATTTCATGTAATTACGTTGCATGTAATCATGTTCCATTACGTTGCAACGAAATTCACTTTATTTTAAAATACAAACGCCCGACTACCCTTTTTTAGCCTACTTTCCCGTAAAAGTAAAAAAAATAAAGCATGAAATAAGGCTTAATTTATCGTGACAATATCGTTAGAAATCAAGAAAAGTCAAAAATAAGTTAAGTAATTAATTAAAGATTGAAAAATAAAAAATTTGAAAGTAGGGGAAAAGAGAGATAGGGGAAAAGTGCGTCGGTCGGTCTGTCTGCCCCCCCCCCCCCCCACTAATAACTTTTGAACGAACTGTCCGATCCAAAAAATTCTTTTTGCGTTCGAAAGGTCTCGGCGAGGACATTTCATTTCTATATTTTACTTTTTGATTTGCACATTTTTTTGTTTAATTTTGAACAGTTCAAAAAATTTTAACAATAACGCCTATGGGCAAAAATGAAGCAAATTATGTAAACTTTGGGCACAACATCCAAATTCTTATGAGAAAGCTTACTGGAAGAAGCTTTTGGCGTAATATTGATTTGAACAATTTTTGTTCATTTTTGAACAGTTACAAAAAAAAAAAAAATAGCGTCACTTTTACATTGTCTCTATCTCGACACAGGCGATAAATTCGCCAATAATAATGCAGCCAACGCCAAGCGGAATATCGCCGCTGGTAACCTTTTTCGTGCGCTGTCGCCAAAAAGTCTGCTTGGCGAGATTTGCGCCGTGATAATGGAAAGGTACCAAATTAATATTAGCACCTACGGGAAATTTCAATCCCATATAAATCCTGATCTAACCGACGGATTTGCATGCAACAAACTTTATAGGAAATATATTACGCTGTAGAACATGTAAAGATACGAAGTTCAACAAGAACTGAACGGGCCTATTTTCCTATGAATTTTTTTGATCGCGATTTTTAAGGATATTTCTCAATGAATAAATGAATGAATGAATGAAAGAATGAATAAATACATGAATGAATTAATGAATGACTGAATAAAGGAAAGAATGAATGAGTGAGTGAATGAATATGTATTATCCGTTGAAAAAGGTATATTTGAAGTAATTAAGAACTATAGTTAAATGAGAAAGATATAGCTAGGTTATAAATTTGAATTTGGTGTATACGGGAAAGTAGGCTCGTATAGTTCCAGACGGAACTTCTTGTTTTTGTATTCAGTCAAGACCTAACCTGTCTAAAACGCAATCAAAAAAGAGGAGAGATGAGCTGATAAACTCTCTGACGCTGCAAAAATTTTTACGTAGTTCGCAGTTTTAATTGGTAAAATTTTTTCAATGATAGTAGAGTACCATTTATACGACGTTTTAGTGTTATATCAATTATTGGATTTATCCCGAAGGGTAAATTGATTGTACGACGATTTTCGATAGTCCCTTCGGCGTCGTATAAACGATACTCCACGTAGAGTACCGTTTATACGACGATTTAGTGTGGTTCCAATTCTTGGATTTAGCCAGAAGGGTAAATCGGTTATAAGACGTTCTCGTTTATACGACGATTTTCGATAGTCCCTTCGCCGTCGTATAAACGATACTCTACGTAGAGTACCGTTTATACGACGTTTACATTTATACGACGATTTAGTGTGGTCACAATTCTTGGATTTAGCCAGAAGGGTAAATCGGTTATAAGACGTTATCGTTTATACGACGATTTTCGATAGTCCCTTCGCCGTCGTATAAACAATACTCCATTGTAAATATTTCGATAAATATTTGAAAGAAACAATAAAGAACCGATCAGCTTCATATGTACATTTATTTATACATAAATTTATGGGTGTGCAATCGAGCCTCGCCAGACTTTACTTCTTGGAAGCGGGATCCCCTGCTATATTACACTAAAGTTTTGCAAAACCATAGATAGCACTATAGAACTTGAAGTCAATCCTTAATTGTATTAAATTTTGCTATTTAACATTCTCCATATCCAGTTTTATACTCTCTACAGTTAATCCTTTGTATATTAAGCTTTTAACATTTATTTGTGTAGTTTTTCAAAGATCTCAAGCACAAGAAAAAATACGTGTTAAACATGTCAAGACAAACTAAATTCAATGTAAATAAATTAGATAGACAGTCAATGTATTCATTTTCTATCTTATCACCGGTGCATAATCCTAGGACCACAAAATGAATGGTATGAAGCTAAATTTTATTGAAATATGTACTGAAAGTATCAACATAAGCACATTTTTCAAGTTTGTATTTTTTGTACTCGCTTTTGTTCATTTAATGAACTAGAAACTGAACTACTATCTACATCATAACAGTGAATTCTTTATAGGAACTTTTCAAAAATAAATAAGTTTTGCGAATCTAACCTATAGAGAAAACTAATTGAACATTAAGATTTACATGAAAAACGCTTAACTTGAAACTATATTCAAACCAAAATATAAAAAGCTGCGAAAGCATAAGAAAGAAAGAAAAAAGTAACGACAACTATCAACTTACGATGAAATGCTTGAGTGTCCCCCCCCCCCCCATTAAATTAAAGCTTCAAAACTATATTATATTATCGATTGATCTCTAACCAAAACTATCACTACTACCAGTTTTTTCTCTTTTTCTTACAACTATTGGTAATTTGACACCATAATGTATCGAATGTTGTTAAAGTCGTTAAATGAAAAAAAAATGCGTGGAAATCTATTATTGGCCACAGACCTCAATTTATGACTAAAAAGACATTAAAGTAAGTATTTTTTATTTATTTTTTATTTATACTTTGCCTTATTATTGAAGCATAAAAATATCGGTACCGTGCATCCTAAATTTTAACATTAAGATCTGTTATTTTATATATATATTTATATACAGCGCTTTTTTTAGTTGCTAAATTAAATCTTACCTTCTTTTCTCCTTTTCATTACTTCTTTTTAATTGCAGATAATTAACCAAATCCTACAATGCAAGCACTCAAAAGTAGTATTACTAGAAATTAGATTTCGAACTCTCCGCACAGTCAACTTTATCCGACACAGCGAGCTAAATGCGAAAACGAAAAAGCTCTCTGTAAATATAATAAAAATTAATGTTCCACCGAAGAAGTTGAGCGGCAGTAAAAGAAATTTCCGATGTCCGATCCGCAAGCACACAATTTAACTCAACTTTAAAACATCGTAAGAGGAAACCTCGATTTTACAACAAACTCCATTCTCCCCGTCGAAATTTCATTCATTAAACTTTGCTCTCCCCAAACCTCCGCAATTAAAGTAAAAGAAATCGACGAAAGAAACCTTTTAAAAAATTTATCTATCCCCTCTTTTCCACCAATCGGAAAGGACACTTGAAAAAACAGTTGCTGTGCCTGACGATCATTTATTACCTAAAGTCGTTACTCTTCGTATTGGAGGTTTAAGTGTTTGTTGAGTTTTTTTATTTTTTAATCGGCGACTTTTTTCTTTTTTTATTGCCTCTAATGGCATAGAAAATGTTACACGATTCTGCTGTGTCAGTACAAGATCTTTTTTCGACGGTGAAAATTTATTTTATTTCAGTTTAGCATACATAAAAAATAAATAAATAAACACACACAGTCTAAATGAAAGATTTCCATTTTTTTCTAAGCAAATGATGAGGGGAAAATGAAGCAAAGCAATAAATTGGCAAATAAAGTTTAAAAACGTTTTTCAATTTTTTTAAACATCACCTGAAATCGAAACTCGGTTCACCTTGCTCTTAATTAATATCAGCTTTATAATATCACTTCCAATGCGGTTTCAAGATTTCTTTCTCTTACCGTCTGTAGTGTTTTCTTTCATGTTTCATCAGCTGCATATTTATGTAAAAAAATTAGCAGGTGCCACGTGCACACGTCTTTTCACTGCAAATTTACGCCTAACAATTGGGTACTAATGAGTGCAGACGGTACAAAAATACAATTCGCACAACTCATAGCTCATGATTCAAAAGAAAATCTTAAAACAACTTCCGATACTTAATTATCACGTCATACCGTATTATCCCGTCAACCAATAAATTGCCGAAAAAATTGTCGCCAACGCTTGACGCTTGCAATGTTCGATTCTTTTTTTCATTATTGGCAGAATATGGAATGTTGGCTACGTTTTTTAAATTGGCGAAACTGCTCGACGGGATAATACATAAGTACTCAACTGGTAAATTGTCGAAATGAAAAATGTATTATAAACTTTAAAACGAGACATATCTTTAAATACTTCTTTACACAAAACAACTATGACCAATTTTGAAATAAAGTGTAAAATCAACATTTTATAAAATTTTAATATGATTGTGTAAATTATTTTTAAAAACGTAATTGAGTAATTAAGGATTGCTCAATTACGGTTAATCTGGGGATTGTTTTTCATTTGTTGGTTTTACTTTTTTTCTATACAATTAAGGCTATAAAAGAAAATATTTTTTCCCTTTCTTTCAATTTTAACCACAGATACTCTCTCTACCTCCATTTCTACTAGTACCGGATAAAGAGCAGGGGAGAAGGGGAGCACTTTGGGACAGTTTTTACGAAATTATCATTTTCACAAATATTTAATTAGCATTATGTTATGACTTTAATGTGTAAAAATAAATAAATAAATGAACAAAAATTGTTTCAAAATCTTTCAATGTCCTTCCATTTTTAAAACACTGAAAAAAGGAAGAAATTAAAATTTATTTTCTGCTACCTACTCCCATAAAATAAAAGTTGAAATAAGGCAAAAAGGGTGTTACTACGTAAGAAAATAGCTGTCTAACGAGCTGTTATGCATTGGGATTGTTCCAATATTCATTTTTATAAGAATTGATTAGTCCTAATATTCCAGAACACATGGAACTACTGTTTGTAGTAGAAACAAGAGCTTGGTTGTTAGAAAGAATAAGTAAAATTGCTGAAACAAAAATATTTTTTCTATTAAAAAAATCTAATTGTCCAACTAAGTAATACTACTTATCTCAACGGAAAACTAAATTTCTTAGCTCATAAGGAATAGACTTCATCAAATCAATTGAAAAAAGAAAAGTAAATAAAAAAAACTACTACAATCAAATACTATATTATATAATCTCTCGTGTGATTTTTTCAAAACTTTTACTTTGTTGTAGTTTTGAAAGTATAGTATCCCAATATGCTCCTTTCTCCCCAACCAGTGACTGTTCAAAACAGAAAACACATTCATTTATTTATTTTGTTTTATTTTATTCATTTATTTATTTTTTCTCATTAGACTGTGGTTGGCGTTTTCGCTCGTTTTCATTTGCGGATTTCACAGTACTTCTTGTAATCGTTATTGTTACTGTTCATACTAATAAATCCCATCCCCATTTAGAAATGGGACAACAATTGTAGAGTTTATCTTCTAAAAAGAGAGGACCGGTTCTACGTGTGTTAATGCTGTTGATAGTTAACTGGGCCAAATTTGTACTCTACAATCAAGAAGTCTTTATACATGCGTTATTACTTTTCCATTAAGCAATTCTTGATAGTAAAACGTTGAATTTAAAAAATCAGATTTAGTTTGATTTTGTTATTATTATTATTATTTTCTGATTTCTTTCAGTAAGAAGTAGAGTTATACAATTACGTGCCAACAATTCTTATTATTCTTATTATTATTACTATTTTGGTGTTTTACTTAATGTTATAAAATGGTTAATTTTTAAAAAAAATGCTTAGTTTTGTCAAGGATCATATTACGCTTAGCCTACAGTATAAAGTCAAAAACAAAAAGCACTAACTAACAGTTCGGTAATCTAAGCAGGTAATTCATTTGCATAATTATGTCACTATAACTGCTGCATCTCAGTTTTTCGAAATACCTGCATTTCTTTTGTAAATTTGTCCCTGAAATATGTAGTTCTTTGAGAAGCCCTCAAGTCACGAAAGCTTATATAATACGCACGGGATGAATTGGTGGTACACGAGCCATTATCGAAATTGCTTACCAAAGAATAAACATGCAACGCATTCTCATCATGGTAATCAAGTTAAGTCCGCTTTCAGGAATACGTAATTGTGTATCCTGATGAAATTTGCTAAACCAGAGGCATCGGTATTAAAGTCAACAACTGCTGCTCCTTTTCTTACCGCCATGGCGATAAAATTTCCGTTTCAAGGAAGAAAGAAAAAACAGGTCGCTGGTGCGAAGCCAAGAAAAACTGTCTCGCTCTCAAGAGATGATGGAAGTAGCCAAGAGAAACGTGACATCCGCATTTGCATAGATCACGCCAACTCTTTGCGGACCAAAATAACCGAGATGACCAACGCCCCATCGCACGCAACAATTCCGAGCTACCTTTGTTTACGTGAAAAGTGTGGTTACTGATCGGGTTTTTAATGGTACAAAATAAGAAACTCTTTTTAGTATCGGAAAGTTAATCTTAGAAAATGCGTCAAGATAACTAGGCAAGAAGTTAAGTGAAAGCACGGGGTGACTGTTGATCCGTAGCAACTGATTTTGAAAGATTGAATTCGGTGCTAACAATTGTGTATTTATATAGTCCAACCCGCTTATAGCAATACTGGATGTAACGAAAACCTATTTTTATAGAGCAATCAGCAATAAATGGTTTGTTTATTGTCCACTCATTTCAGGCGAAATCTCGGTTTTGCACTCAAGAAAAAAATAATAATATAATTTCATAATTTTGCTGAAATAGGTTAATCTGGAATGAACTGGAATAAAAACCAAATAAATAAAAAAATAAAATAAAAACTACTATTGGGATTATGACACTAAAAAGATTTTTATTGATGTAATTACTTATAAAAAAAACTGAGGAGCTTTTTTTAAATGGTACTATTTAATCTGCTTTGGTTGTTCAAATAAATTGTTGTATAACAAACAAGTAAATAAACATGAAAGATTTTGATTAAGTTTAATTGAGGTATCTTCATTTTCTGTATTTATTTTATGTAAACCAAGTGCATCTGTTTTCACCTTCAAAAAAAGTCAAGAATAGCTCGAATATTCCAAGCATTTTTCTGAGGAGAAATTATTTAACTTTAACGCATCAGATATTCGAAGCTCCATTTTAGACCTTATTAATTCAGACACGCCGTTCGGATCCACCAAATACGAAGCTCGTGGGCATCAAAATTAATTTAAAATGACAGTTTACGAGTAAAATACATTAAATGCTTATGGAAGGCATTAGCGCTTATGAAATCAGCTCCAAAAGTACTAGCGGAAGTGAACTCTAAATGTCATAAACTTATATTAAATGAGTAGCCCCAAGACAAATTGGATTAAAGACTCGAAATAGAGCACATAATGTAAACAAAAGAAAATTGTTCGGGCTTAATTGTTCGGGCTACGCATTAATTATAACAGCAGAATTACAAAAAGTAAGAGACAAGATCGTCGTATTCGTCACATAGTGCATCGTACCGCATTTATAGCAAAAATTGAAGCTGTGTATAAAATGAATTATGCAAATCAGATGAATATTTAACTGTGCACTAAACTAAAAGACAAAATTTCACATCTTGAACACTTGATAAATTTATATCTTGTCTTTAAGCAGAATCAGCATACATTCATCATTTTTTAATGCTTCTCCACATAAACGGGTTTTTTCCCCTTTCGCCGTCGAAGCATGAAACTATTTTCAGCATTTTATATTATTCTCCCAATTACAACTAGCATTATAAAAGGGGAAAAATAACATTACCAAGCATAGCAGTAAATAATCTGTGAAGATGTAAGATATTTACTGTCGTAAAAGTCACACTGTTGTAACTAAGAAGAACTACTGAGCATTGAATTTGAGGCGATGGGGAGGGGGTAGGAATGATTTCTATTATTCCCATTTGTCTGAAAGGTTCGTGCTAACGATAGCGAAATTTATAAATGGTTTGTTTTCAAAAATCGCACGTAATGGCACCTAGAGGTCTTCATACTTTATGAACTGATTTTTAAATGGCAATATGTTTGGTACAAATAGGTACTCTTAACCCTCTAGTGCCCTTGGTAGCATATATGCCACCAAACTTTGAATACTACTCTTTTACATCAGAAAAGCTACGGAGTGTATATTTTAGGTCGCTACATCATTAACGCGACCTTCTGTATATATTAACAACAGATTTGTAACATATTGAAAAATAATGTAGACTACGGTAATGGAGAAGATTGATGACACTGAGGAAAGTATGTATTTATAGCAAGCTTTTCCTTTGTTCGACAAATATTTTAGTAGAATATAAGGTAATTATTGCTAATAATAAATATTATGTATAAAAAGATTTGCTTTGGTAAAACAAATGCAATAAAAGTTTTATTTGAATGCTTAGAGGAGCTCCGAAATCATTGGTAGGATATATGAAATCATTAAAAAAAGCAAATAATTTTTTTCTCTTAATATTTGTACATATTTATGTTTTTTGAACTAAATGAACACTGTCTTGACCAAAAATTTTTTTGTTTGCTTTGAAATTTCTTGTGGGCTAAAATAACGCCCAAACCACACTACATTCTTCAAAAAATATTTATTAAAAACTATCAAAAGCAAAGATCGTCGCAGTTACGTTTAATGGCATTACGTTGAGACAT
This sequence comes from Octonoba sinensis, assembly GCA_038502835.1. Classification (NCBI taxonomy): domain Eukaryota; kingdom Metazoa; phylum Arthropoda; class Arachnida; order Araneae; family Uloboridae; genus Octonoba; species Octonoba sinensis. Next base: position 114,759,223 of record CM076598.1, on the reverse strand, counting down.
TCCCATGTCGGTGACTTAAGTTATAGCCTTGTCGTAACAGCTGAGTACAAGATGAATGCTTTTGCTGACAGTTGCACGCAAAAAGTAACATTTACGTCTCTCGGAACGTTACCATAAGCCTCTAAGCAAACAACTTCGGCGGTAGTTGGATATAAAAACTTGCAGGTAGTGAGCAACGGTCGGCCGTTCTTTATTATACAGCACATATGCCAGGAAAAAATTCACATTTGTTTCGATATTTATTACGATATTTAGTTACATTTATGAATGGTAATTCACAAGGAATAGAAATACTTCTTTGGGCAGCCATTTTTTCAAAGGTGAAAAAACGGAAAAAAGGAAGTTTTTCCCTAACACGACTTTCTTAATGTTCAAATTGGGAATTTTCCAATTAAGTTCCCTTCCAAGTTATTTTATGACTTTTTTGAAATGAGCCTCATCTGAGTTTGTATTGATGACAAAAGGTGAAAAAATAAATAAGTAAGAAAAGGTTAATGCGCTGCCCAGTGGAGCTAGAAATAGAATCATTTCCTTATTTCATCACTGCTAAGTAGTAGACATCTTATTTACAGAACGATAATCCACCCATGCCAGAGAAAGTGTTTACCAAGATCCCGGCATTATTCTTAGTAGGAAAAGTTTTTTGACACCCATTTAAATTTTGAAAATAGTATTAACAAGTAAATAAATCAAGATGATGCGTAAAAGTATCATCAGACAGGATAATTTGAGCGAAGTAGCAACGTCGTTTGTCCACTACGGCGTTTAATTTTTACCAGAAACATATCTTTAAAACGGCGCAATGTGAATATGCAACTTTGTACTTTCTTCCTTATATTTTTTCCGAATTATTCTTTTATTTTCTTTATTAGTTATTATTACATTGTTATTATTTAAAATAACCATCATTTGTTTTCCTTAACAATAATAATAATAATAATAATAATAATAATAATAATAATAATAATAATAATAACAGTAATAATAATAATAATAATAATTATTATTATTATTATTGAAATAACTCTCAGTTGTTTACTTTATTTATAACAATAATAATAATAATTATTTATTGTTATTATTTGAAATACTATCATTTGTTGCAGAACTTTTAGTGTTTTGTCAGATTTTCAAATTACTAAAAAATAAAATCAATGCACAGCAAAAGAAAAATCTGATTTATGCATTTTGTAGCTGGCCATAATTTTCAATTTAAGCCTTTGAATGATATACTCAGCTGGCGATAAAATACATCGGAGTGCAACAAGTTATTTTGTTTTATTATTTCCTTAAGCAGCTATTGCTCTCAAATTCATTTTCTCATTATATATCAGTTATGAATCAGTTTTAAAATGACTTTTCACATCTTTATACTTATCAAGTTTACTATATTAATTTTATAAGGGCATTTTTTTTCATTTTACCATCTCTTTGGAAAGTTGCATAGATCATATATTGCAATAAATGCATACATTTAACTTTTGTATATTTAACCAATACTATTGAATAATTTTAAATATACGGAATGAAATCAACTTTTAAAGCAATGTTTAAATTTGATTGGAATACAAGAAGGAATAAATGCAACTTTTTTGTGACATCCTGCAAACTGTGTCATCAGTCATTCTTTTGAACCTTCTTCCACAAAGAAAAAAAAATATCTGAAAGACATGATGTAAAGCAACAAAAGTATCACTTTACTGCTCGTGACTTTATTTCGCTTATGCGAAACTGCATATGATTCTTCTTCAGATAAAAATGTTATTAAATTACAAGAAACTTCAAAATTCCCCATGCAGTATTTCAGTCTATCCGATCCCCCGTCCCCATGTGTTGTTCCCCAACTGGTTAAAAACAAACTTTCTTCGCAATTCTCTCCTTGCAAATTGTCAGTCCAATTTTCTCAAATCACGTGGTCTTTTAGCTGAAAAAAGAGATTTACTACATCTCAACAAGCAATTATACAAATGAACCTAATAAGTAAAAAAATAGCTCATTGTTAGGGGTTTTTATTTTGAGATCTGTAAACATAGTAGAAACCCTTTAAAGTATTTAAAGTAAGTATTTCCAAGACAATTAAACTTTAAGCGTCGGATTCAAAAAACCTATTCCTTTCTGGGTTGCAGAAGGGATTTTGCGTCTCATTTTAGTTGCGAATATAGACAACGCTCCGTATGCAATGTAGCACCTAAATAGCATCGTTAAATTCGGTAGACAATGGAAGAGTTAAGAAAACTTATCAGTATATAAATACATAGTAATTTTCAACTGCATCATTAACGAAAAATAGAAATTAATGATTCTCAAAACATCAGGTGCAATACGGAATATTTGTACATGTTTACTGAAGAAAAGAGTTAGCACAAATAAACATGCAACAATGCATTCTCAATCCAGCTGAGGTATTCCACGCTAATTTATCTTAACATGGCAAAAGAGTGACTGGAGCATAGCGCGGATTAAAAATTAAAAATGTTCTCGGTTTGGAATTTTCACCCTTTCTCCTGACTTCATCGAAGAATTTTGCCCAAATTATTAAAATCCGGGAGATAAAAAACAAAAGTAGTCTAGAAATCAGGGGTTGATAAAATGAAGACCAAGCATGCTTGGGAACTAAACACTGGGGGTTCCGAGTCAGGCCGACCACTTGACCGGAACTTCTGCTTCGGCACCCCAGGGCCCTCGGTCTCGAAAACTGGGATGGGCACAGTTGGCCATGGCCCCCAAAAGGGCTGGCGGCCACTGAATTTATTTATTATTTTTTAGTTTATTCTAGGAATCTAGATAAATATCGAAAAAACAGGAGTTTCTCGGAAAATCCAACAGAGCTAGCAGGTATGAATCAGAGCTCGAAAATTATACTGCCCAACATGCCCGGTGCATGTAAAAATTCCGATCTGCTACCTTTACATGGCCCGGCTGGGCATGTAATTTTTAAATCAAATATTTCTTTCCAAAACTTTATAATTTCGTATTTCATTGAAAAATCGCCGCATCGGAGTTTAAAATTGACATGTTAACTGACATGCATGTCAACAATAAAATTGGTAATACAATTTAAAATTTGATTTGTAACGATTTATTATATTTATTTGCAATGTAATTTTTTAATGATTTAGATCAGGGGTCCCCAACCCTATGCCCGCAGGCACCATGGCGCCCGTCGATCGGTCTAGGTGCGCCCGTTGCTTGTACTCAACAATAAAATATTTCAGTTTTCCATTTTAAACTAGAGAACATTTAGAATCTAGAGTACATGAATAAAGGGCCAAATCATAAACAACCCTATAATGATAAATGTCAATGAATATCATTAAAAATCAAAATATAGATTACGACTTAGATAACAAACGACTTAATAGATGAACACCTTGACGATTGCTAGCGAGCAAGAATTTCATCTATTCTCGATATTATAAAGCGCTGGCCAGTGAAATGCAATGACAAAGATCACATTGATTGTAGTTTATATATTTTATAAATAATGTTTATTCTTCGTATGTTTTGCAAGCAATTTAGTAATCATTAATTTTAGAATATATACTAATTATATTCATTTGTTAAATAAATTTTTGAAATTAATTTATTTGCATTATATGTAGTGTGTATTATTAACTATGTCTACCAACTATAAATTTATGTTGAAAAAATAAATGGTGCCCTCCATTCGACCGATATTCTGGTACGTGCTCTTAATTACAAAAAGGTTGGGGATCCTTGATTTAGATTATCGTTAAAGTAATTCTTGATTCAGATATAAAGCTGCTTTGTGTGGTTAATGCTATACGACAAGTTCAAATATTTTTACTAATATGCAATAAAACAACTTCTGGGATTATAAAAAGATCGTTCGGGCATGTATTTGTTAGACAAACATGCCCGGCAGGGCCTGTAAAATTTTAAAGATTTTTCGAGCCCTGTTATGAATACTATGAATACTAATTCATCACAATCACTAAAATTCATTAGTTTTCTCTTCACTAAGTTCAGAAAAAAAATTCTTCAAAGAAAATACAAACACATGGGATAAAATTAGAAAATTAATGTTCAACATATATCTGTGCGTAACCTAAATTTAAGGCTTTCTTACGTCAAAGAAATAACTTAGTTCTTCCTTCATCCAAGTAACTATCCCAAAAAAGACTTTTTCAGTTTATTCTACTCTATTTATGAAAAGAGAACGCTAACACAGTTAAAATGAATCAGTCGGGATATCTGAAAGTAATAAAGTATGAGAAGTAGAATCAATTTAACTGCCGAAAAAGTAATAAATGCCTCGTCAAGAAGTCTTGATTCAACAAATACTCACATTGCAACCTGTATCAAAGTAGTGACGTATGAAATTTTGACTTGAACACGTCAACGGTCAAAAAAACTATTTATATAACTGCAGTTATACAGACTAATGTCCTCATACTGGGTGGGGCAGAAGTAATGACCCGGTTTTGAGGGGGTATTAAAAAAAAGATAATACACATTGAGACTTAAAACTTTTTTTATTTTGATCTGTATATAATCCCATTTTTTTACATTAAGTAAATACCACTTCAGCAAGATAGTGGCCTTCAGCAGCAATACACTGATGCAGTATATTTCTGAAGTTTTGTGAAACTTTTCCGCACATTTCAAGGGGTGTGGCAGATATTTCTTCGATCTTTTGGTCCTTCAGCTTTTCTAAAGTCTGGGGGCCATGTTTCCAAACTTTCTTCTTTAAATAATCATATAGAAAAAAACTTCCGCTAGGGACCGTAACATTACGCGGAATATTGAAATGCACACGAAGAGCTCGAGCTCGATGCGTGGGTGGAATCAGTGCATTGCCGCCATTTTGCTGAAGTGGCATTCAAAATTTAATGTAAAAAAATGGGATTATATACAAATCCAAATTTAATAAGTATATAGTCTCAAATTGTATTAGTTTTTTTTAATAGCCCTTCAAAACCGGGTCATTACTTCCGCCCCACCCTGTAAAAGAGCATTAAATTGCAAGGCTAGAATATGATTTTACACAATCTTTATTTTACTGACTGTTACACATACTCATAAGAAAAAAATATACATATAAATGCAAAAAATTTAACCCCTTAAACAGAAAGAAATTAGCTCAGAAAAAATATATTAATCACACCGAGTAGTTCGCAATGATTACGCTACATCACGTTCTTCGGCTACTGAATACGTTGCGTCACGTTTTTCGGTTAATGAGTACGTTACGTCCCGTTTTTCGGCAAATGAGTACGTTACGTCCCGTTTTTCGGCTAATGAGTACGTTACATCACGTTTTCGGCTAATGAGTACGTTACGTCACGCTTTTCGGCTAATGAGTACGTTACGTCACGCTTTTCGGCCAATGAGTACGTTACGTCACGTTTTTCAGCTAAATATCTAACTATAGCAACGCTACCAAAGGTGCTATGCCTTTTCTTTTCAAAGTCCATTGAAATGAACGGATTTTTCTTTCAACTGTTTAGGTTTTTTTACTTATTTTCTTGTTTTCATTAATTTAAAATGAAAAGCTTGAACTGAATAAATTCTTGTGCGTTAGAAAATTACTTTCATGGAATTGTTTTTCATCAGTCTTTGCAGCTAGTCTCGCTAGACAGCAATATACGTCCCTGATATGACATTTAAGTAGTAGCATGTAATAAAGCTTGTAGACAGAAATTATCCAACACGATTTTTAAAAGTCTGTTTTTTTGCGCATCTATACATCATTTTATGTTACAGATGTTATCAATTCAATTATTAGTCAAGAATGAATCGATTCCTTCTTAATTATTCGCTTATATGTATGGTTTAAATATTAAAAATCTTCATTGTTTACACGAATAAGATACGTGTCAAATGAAAAAGCTACGTACTACTCTCGTGATTTCATGATGTGTCAAAGAAGATGTGAGAGGCTAGCCGTTCACTGTTATAAAAAGAAATTTATGCCATCGTATGTGAATACAGTTGTCTTCGGAAGACTCTCTCTCCATAAATTTAAGGGTCTTTCTCGAGTAGCACTAGAATAAGAATATCAGACTAATAGTTTATTTTCCTCTGGGATTTGCCCAGAGCAAATTCTCAATGAATTCGGTACTTCGATTTGTTTAGTCAACAATACATTACATTTATGGAAAATACTAATTAGGTAAATATCTAGAAAGACCTGCGTTGTAGACCACAAGCACCTTCATTCAAATATCCTTGTTCGAAGAACTTATTACAAACTATCTTGTTGAAGTTGGTAAAGAGAATTGGATTTAAGAGCACTTATTTAATCTTTTACTCGCATGTGGTTTCCTATTTCTCGGAAAATAACACTTCATTCAATACGTATTCAATGATGTCTTCGTACTGAAATGTTCACACTACTCTCATATTAATGTTATTGATGAACGAAGCAGATGTATTTATTATAGCTGAAACATAAATAATCTTTCAAAATATTAATGACGTTGGTCCTCTAAGTCAACATTTCCCTAACCTTTTTAGTGCAGACCAGTATTTTTGACAATTTTGTACGTTGCTCTTTAAAAACATTGTATAAAACAAAAGGTACTTCTTTAAATTTTTAATAAATGTTCTAATTTTAAAAAAATTGATTTTTTTAAAGGCTTGATTAAACACGATTGAGATCTCAGTATAAATTTAAAGTATTTTTATTAATGGTAATACATTAAGCAACATGCTTTTTACATGAATTAGTGTGGGTATTATGTTAAAGGCAATCATGCAACGTTTGTAAATACTAAACAGCAGAACACAGTTTGTGAAACTCTGCTTTAACCCCTTGAACTGAAATGACGAGTGCACCTCGCGTCACGAACTTTCTTGAGAGAGAATTTCCAGAAATTATTGAGGGTTAATGCTTTTTATGAGAGAAGTATCTGTAAGTCATATCGAGTCTATTGCTTTGATACACTTGTGTGCATGCTTCTAATAACCGTTAGAATGTAATTTGTATAAATCTATGCGTAAGTTTCTACATCAATCTCCTCTTCAAACTAAGAAAATTAAATTGTCTGTCTGAACAGTGCTGAATGAAAATAAATTGCAGTTCAAGGGGTTAAACAGCATTCATTTACTATAGTTAAAGCAGAAATACTCCATTAAAATTTTAGTTATCTCGATCTGTTAATATAGGGATTAATTATTAATGCTAACATAAAAATATTATTTTCAAAATATAACTGATATTGATATTTTATGCAGCATTTACATATTACAGTCAAAATAAAAATGCGCAGTTTCATTACAAGACATCATCTGCAATCTTAAGTCTGTTAGGAAGACGTCAGAAATTGGTTTTACTTCTTCTAAGAAAATGAAGAATATTTCAGAGTAATAGAAGTGTAAACATAATCAAGCGAGGGTGTAATTATTCATTTTCCTCATTATATTTGTCTTTAATGTACATATACAGTATAACCTCGATTTAACGGCTGTCTATGAATTGTTAAATGCTAGCGTAAATAAAGGATATCGTTAAATCGGCGAAACATGACATTTATCCCATCCAATTCAACACTTTTTGGCTTTTGCAAACTACCAGAAATTTGCTTCAAAAACTTTTTCTTAAAATCATGCCCGTTTATATCGAAATCAAGCATGTATTACTTTATATCTTTTATCACGTTTGTAAAAGGACCTTGAAGCAGAGTTGGAACTTTGCCATGATTAATCAATCATGCGCCGTGCTGTGTTAAGAACTAAAATATGTATGTGAAATGCAAACGAATATGTGCACATATGCCATAAAAATGATCAACTGATTAAAGAGCTGCAAACGGCACTTGCAGAAGTACCTTTGCAACTCTTTTCGCCTACATAAATAAGTTTTTGACACAAAATTTAAATGATAAATAAATCAGCAAAGATAAAGAACCATTTTAAAAAAAGGTCGCATTATTTCTTGCTTATGAAAAACGCACCTGTAAAGATTGGGCTACCATAGGGCATTAGGCATTGAAACAAAAAATTAAATGTTTATAAACAAACGAAATGATTATATTCGTAATATTTACTCGAGTTAATCAAAAAAAGAGTTTTTGGGGATCTCAAATTCTCAACATCAACCACAAACACCTTTGCGTTTCGTACTTTATAATGGGGCAGAAATAAACAAAGTCAAGAGATAAATTTGAATGGGGCTAATATAAAACTAGCTTAATTAGGAAAATAAATCTTCTCAAACAAAGCAGAGTTGTTTGCCTGCGCTGCCCAGTGCCCGGACGAATCTATCATACGCAGTCATGAAATTTATTATACAGGTCTTTTGAAAAGTCGGACGTTGCACCCTTGCTGGCCGAATTTAAAATTTTGCCAAGCAATTTATTAGTTTAGTGTTTTATTCTTTTCCTTCGGAGAATTTTTGAGCATTTACAGGCAACATTTCTACTCCTAATAAACATTAAAACATAAAAAAAAAATCACTACATCATCATATATAAAACAATTAATATCCATTAAAATACTGTTCCATTTAAAATTTTAATTTAACTGATTTTTTAGAAATTTTCAAAGCGAAGTCAAGTTTTTTGACTTTTTAATAATTAAAAGACGAAAGTGTTATCGAAAGTAAAACGTGTTAATAAATAAAAGTGCGGGAATTTAAGTTTTTCCACTAATTAAAATTAATTAATTAATGGAAAACTTTAATTCCCGCATCCGAGATTTGAATTATGTTATGTTAAAATGTTTTAAGATAATTCGAGGGGCATTCAGAGAATAAATTTCGTCATGCTTTTTCAGAAAACTTTACAGAAAAAAACTCATTCGTCTCATGGAACGAGTGGATCGGATCGGATCGCAAATAAACAATTTGTACTTGATTTTGATTACGCAAAAGAATCCGCGCTTTTCAATGGTCGAAACGACCTGTCAATCATTAGGGGGTGGCCTCACTGCACTATTTGATTCCCTTTCAATGCGTTGTCGAAGATTGGAAGAGAGCCATTATGCAAATAAGATTGCTACAAGTTAGTAAGCATTAAAAATATGCATAAAAAGTATGAAGAAGTTTTGAAGAATTTCTAAATCAAATCGAAAGCTACTAAATCAATCACTTTTCTAAGCCTTAAAAAAGAAAAATAATAATATTAATAATAATAATATAGTGGCGTCACCTATAATATATATATATATATACATGACAGGATTTTTTTTTTCAATTTTAACCTGCAAGAGATAAAATGTCAAATTATTGTTTTTTAGTTATGTTGGTTATTTCGAATAAACACGTTTATTCTGATTATAACGTTTATTCCAATGCAAGTCACTTTTTTTCAGTCATTCAAAAAAAAAAAAAAATAAATAAATAATAATAATAATTAATTAATTAATTGGTTTTGGGTCCTTTCTACGTGAAATTTCTATTATTTTTTTCCATTTATATATCTATCACACGTTTTCTCTTTTCAATAAAAAGGTTCCAAAGTGATTAAGGATTTTTAATGCAAACTTACGGCAATCAACTGATAATCCAAAAATGTTATTTCTGTTTTGTATCTTAACAAACGTAATCATAACCTAATGTTTTGTATTTAGGAAACATCCGTCACAATTTGCGAGAGCATACGCAAAAATTACGTACATTTTTATAATTTATGACAAAAATATCAATTTAAAAATAAATACAAGTAAACTTTAGCACACACAATGCTTGCAACGCCAAGCCTCCTCATTAAGTGGGCCGAATCTGTTCATATTCCCGGGGCCTTCTTCGTAATGTGGCCTTGCATACGGGCGCGACCTTGTACTGTCCAGAAGGAGCATGGAGCGAATGTTGTCCGAGGCAAACTTCAGTAACTATGGCAACTTTCGGATACTTGGCGTCTCCAACTGCCAAAGTACACGGCCGGCCAAATTAACTGCTGACCTTTAACAATGCGGATTAGTTAAACAAGTTAAAGGAAAAATTGTTGCCACGATAATACTTTTTGTTTGGTTACTGAACCTGCTTTTTTAACGTCCGAGCCTGAAAGCGCCCGTTTTGACACCTGCGATATATTTTTAGGGGAGTTTTGGTTTCGTTAGATTACGTTTTGACAAACGTCCAAGGTTAGTTTTGGGGTGGAGGCGCTCTCGTAAACTTGAGTTACGACACGGAAAGAACACAGGGGAGGGAAGTTTTGACGGATCATTTGTGCTCCAAGCAAACACTCCATTTCCATACGAAATGAGAAGAAACGATTTAGAAAAGGCACTGATTCCACAAAGAAAGCTCACGAATGTAAGAGCATGCAATTTTAATTTTTGGGATATCTGTGCTTCAGGTTTAAAGGCGCAATATGATTTTCTTAAAGTAGAACTTTATTCAAATTATTCATTTACTTTCGCGTTTTCCGCATTAACAAGTGAAACTAATCGCCGATGAATACTTTGGTACAACGCTTAAAGATTTATTTTTAGTTTTAAAGACTACAAACAAAAAGACACTTTGTCTAAAATGTTATTAGTTCAGCAAATATCAGTTGTGCCACATGCATTTTTCTTTAGTTTGTTTGTTAAGTGAAGTATTTTTATTCTTTGCTTAAATATTTCAGTTCCCCCCCCCCCCCCCCAAATAAAAGCGCCTCAAAAGCTAACGCGTGTGAAAATACAATATTTTTCCACGCCTAGGTAAATATAAATGTTACTAATCGTCCATGCTCCTAAGCCTGCGTGGATCAAATGCATTTAATAGTTTCGGCTTAGGAAATTTAGTCGAATTTTTAGCTTGCTGCCTCACTCTTTTATTATTATTACTTCCTTTTTTCAAGATCATTAATTTTACCAAATTATTACCTTGCACCGATTGCACAACGAAGGAGTTTCAACTTGCTGAGGCACAAATTTGCAATCGAAATTGCAACTACGTGTTTCAGAGATAGCAGCAACCCTTTCTTCAGCACAAAGTTACATAACAAATTTAACTATTTTAGTCAAATAGCTACATTTTATTCACTGAACAAAGGAAACTTCCAAAGAGAAACATGTGTATGAAATTGTATTGCAACTTGGTGCTTACTGCTTTGGATTTCTCCAATTTATGTCTCCTATTTTTACATAAAGGTATTTGTAAAACATTTAAACTTTGTTTACCTACGCTAGTAAAAAATAATTCATTTAAGACTAAAAGCATTACCACACTAACAAAAAATATCCGTTCAAAAACAACAAGTACGCGTATTTGAACGAATATAGATGACAAAAAGCATAGCCCTAAGAACGCTCATTTACCGAAATAAAATGAACAGTACATAAAAATTCTACGCTGTGTTTTATAGCTTGAAACGCATGTTTAAAGTAATCTAATACAAAGTGGAAAATTTTAATTAAAATAAATTTTTACAAGAAAAATCAATTAGTTTTTAGCAATTTTTCTGACAGTATCGGTTCAATCACTATCTATTCACACATAATTGATTGAATTTATGAACTGAAACAAGTCTCGGGAAAATATACTTACAACATTTTGTCATTTTGAAATGCATAGTAACTTACTCATTCTAGCACTTTAACGATTTCCTACAATCATTAACGAATTGATTCTCTGTTTTCCAATTTTCAATCACTTTCAAATGAAACTATTTTTCCGGGATTAGATATACGATAATGTAAATGGAGCTGCAACTGCAACTGCTATTCAAATGAATCGCTTCCGTCTTCCTCGATACTTAATTTCCGCCTTACAAGTGCAAGGGATGACAAAATTCTTGAATGACTACAAAACGAGCAAATTTCTAAGCTTAATAATATCCTGAATGAACTGATATCCCATATCATGTTTGACCAACTATTATAGACAAAAATGCATGAATATTTTTTTCTCCTTACAAGAAATTACATACATTTTAAGATGAAGATTATGTATAATATGTTATTGCAATTAAAATCTGTTCAGTCTAATTAATTGTAATTAAATGATTTGTTCTCTGATTTTTACGTGGACATATTTATGGATACCGATGTGTGGGTTCCTTTTTTTAAAGAAATTCGGCCGCGTCACTTTTTGATGCCTTAATACACAGAAAATAGGGAAATATATTACATGAATAAACTGAGAAAGATAAATTTAAAATTTTTATTTGACGGAAATATTATTTAAAAAACATCTGAATTCTTTCCAATGATATTTTTCAAGGAAAATTAATTTGAAGTGCATAAAGACCTTGCACTGTTAAAAATGGATACTTAAAAATAAGGAAAGGCTATGGGAAAAGTACTCATTCATGAGCACTTTCCCAATTCACCTGTAGCTCCGAGAAAAGCAGTCTCAATTTTGAAAAACGCAAGTACTGATTATTTTGAGTACATTCAGGATATCAAATGCAGTACATATTTGTTTGAAATATAAACTGAAATTAAAAATGAACACCTTTTAATTTCGATTAAGTGTGCTATGTAAGTAAAACTATTTTTGATGAATTTGTTTTTACTATCAGTTGTATGCTTTGTAAGTAATTTAGGGCATATTTGAGTAAAGTAGTTGAGAAAGGGAAAAGAAGAAGAAGAAAAAAATATGTTTTTTTTTTCCCTTTTATAACTAACTTCCTTCAGATAAAGAAGAAATATTTTTCTTTTTTCTTCTCTTTTTCGAAGAAATCTTTTTCCAAAATAGTCCTTTTTTAATTTTTTTTTTGCACCGAAGTTTCTATTTACTTAGGAGCTATTTTACACAAATTAAAAACGACTAATTTACAGTTAAATCAGTCATTGCTAAAAATGCAATACATTCATTCATATTGCTTGAATTACCTTATCATATCTATTGCCCTCCAAAACAAGAAGGGCGTATCTATTTATTATTTTCTTTTTGAAACATTTCCTTTTCTTGAAATGATCATTTACTAGATTTGCAATATAGTTTTTAACAAATTAATCTTAGCTAAATGAGAATAAATAATGGAAATGTCAAAATTAATTGCTGAGATCAAAAAGTTGTAATTATTAAAGGATACAGGAAAAAAAATATTTATGAAGATGCTCATAGACCAGTCTTAACTATTTGAGGTACATGGTGCCACTTCTTGCTGAGGAGAACAATATAGATTTCACAAAACATCGAAAAGTAATGTGACAGACATTCACTGTTTTCCTTAAAGCAGTTGCTAAGATCTCGAAAGAAAAGTTTCTCTTGTATTTCGTATTTAAAGCATAATTTTATGTTTAACTTTGTATGTCCCCAGGAACATAAATAAGCTGAAACTAAATTAATGGGTTCAGTGATCTGGCAGATGTAGTTCGTATGATAGAAAACAGTTATGTCGCTCTCAAAGGCGAACCGTAAACAATATTTTATTACGGTGAATTTAAGTTACAATGTTGTCTTATTTAATTTTATGTTTCACATATCGGCCATTCTACTCGGGATCTATAGACAGGAGTAAGGGAGTAAAAGGAGAGATGTGAGTAAACAAGGAATACAGGAGTAGCTGGCCACGGTAGTATAGCCCCCACATGGGAGGTGCTAGGAGTACCACCCCAATAGGGTACGTACCACGGAACTGCCCGAAATGAAGAAAAATACATATCACTGCTCTAGTTCAATAATAAGACATCTTAAAAAAAAAAAAAAAAAAAAATCTCTAAGTGCTTCATTTTGTAACTAAATTCCGACTACATGGCTTAAAACAAGTGTGATGTCCAAACTTTATTTTCTTTGCTACATTTCCTGAATTGCAGGGAGGCAAATTATTGTTCAAATTCGTTTATTTCAAAAGCAGCAATTTTATCATGCCTTAGTATTAAATTACTAGGGCAGTTATATGTACATGTATCTAAGCTTGAAAAAAATGGAAAGGGACCCATGGCATGATCTGACAAGGGGGTTCTGTAATGTGTATGAGGGGCCATGTAGGGTAGGGTAGGGTAGACACAGCCATATATATAATTAACTTATGCCCCTATGTTTCAGCTCTAAATAATAGAATTAATTTTAATCGATATAGAAGTAAACTGTATTTAAACAAAATAATTCATAGTATTTTAGTCATATGATGCTTGGCTATTGATTTTTAATTAGAGCAAACAACTAATGGCCAGGGCAAAAAAAAAAACCGTTTTTTTATTCCAATATTATTATTAAAATTATTTACTTATTTTATTCATACGGAAAAATCTGGCCACCAATCAGACTTTCTTTTGTCTAATTTTATCAGTTTTTTCAATTTATTACTTTCGTTTAAAAGTTCCATATTTTTAATGTAAGAATTCATCTCAGGTTTTCAGCTTTTAGCAACGAAATTACTGTGGGATCAACTCAGTGCAATGCTCTTCAATTCCTTTCTTGTGCAGAGTAAACTTTCGTAATCAAAACGGTTTTGAAGCAAAATCTGAGAGGTTAGAAATTTTAAATTATTTACTGTATTTTCTACGTAACCAATTTAAATTATGGAAATTATTTTACAGTGTACATACAGTATATAGATACTTTGCAATTACGCTGTCGACATTTTTTAGACAATCTTTGAACACTTTTCAACGACATTGAGATTACAGCTAACACTATCGCAAATTTAACTTTCAGGAAGTACAGAAATTATTGCGCTCTTCAAATGGATTCAATAGGCTCACTGTTGAGCAAAAAAATTGTCAGTTTCAGTTTTTATTTTTATGTAGATAGATCAGGTGTGCACTTGAGAGGGGGGGGGGGGTCACAAGCAAGTTGCGCCATCAGAATTTTTTTTTTTTTTTTTTGGGGGGGGGGGGGGGGCTTTTTTTGTATGCATCGGGTATCTGGTTATCCCGCGTGTCAAATTTTACTATTAAAATTTTATTAACTGACTTGTTTTGGAAATTCCTAAATTTTATAATCTTACTACGCATTTGTAGGGTGTTCAAAAATATGTATAGAATTTACAGATTTCAAACAACAGAGCCGGACATTTGGTATATATTCGTCGGCCCAAGGGGTGCTGAATAATATTCGTCAGGCAAGGGATCCCCGATATCTAGTATCCATAAAAGTTATTGAACTGGGGGGGGGGGGGGGTTGCGGCCATTGAACTTGAGGGGATGGGTACCCCTGATGTAGATAGTCATTGCATTTGACTAATCCTCCACGAAGGATATCAAGCTAGTTCTATTTTAACAGCATTTTGTAAAAGATTCTAAGAGAGTAAGCATTTGAAAGCCATACCAATTCTTTAAGCATAGGAATTAGCTTAATATCAAACATTAACAATATTGTTACGCGCTGACTATCAACACTTTCCAGTTTTGAGTACCAGATGATAGTGCAACTTTATCATATTACATTTTAAAAAAAACATTGCCTCACGACACGTGTCAGAAACTAAAGAGGAAATTAAAACATATGTGTCACATACCGCTTGCTCCTACAGAAAACCAATCTTCCAAAAATATTTCATTTGTTCAAATTGTGGATGCAAAAAATACTCCTGAAAAGAAAACAAAATTTATATAAAATCTGCAAAACTTCCTACGGTTATTTTTTATGAAATAGGAACTTCTCCTTTTTATATTTGAAGATTTTTACTATCAACGTAAAACATAATGGAAGTGTGATACACATTTCAAACTTCCATAAAGTGAAGCGTTTATGATCTTATTACATCACCGTATGATTAGACATGTGACACTTCGACAACTTATACACTATAATAAGTCACAAAATAAAATTTTAGCGGGATCAAGTTTTATACAAGTAAATTTACGAAGCATTTCAAAATTATTTCTTACTCTACAGATTTCGAATCATACTCTTATTTTTTATAAGTATGGTTAATCTTCGATAATTGTCATCAATGGACTATCAAATCAAAAAGAAAATCAATGAAAAAATGACCACCGTTCTAGATATTATAAATATACAATTTTCCCAGTAACCGGAAATGCACCTCAAATTAAAGAGATATTTATCAGGTAGAGCAATAAAGTTTAATGAATAAATAATAAACATATAATAATTTAGGAAAAAAAATATTCTTACCTAAAAAAACATCTAAGTTATAATAATCTGTAAAATAAAAATATTATTTGCTATATACTCAAATTTTGTGAAAAATATTTATTTATATCCAACATAATCATCGTCAACACAAAAGTTTTAACGAAACTGGAAAAAAGAGCGCTGCCACTTCAATATATATAAAAAACGCAGACGATAAATAAATTGAAACAAAGAAAGAAGGATTAAATTAAATTCGCGTTTACATTAATGTTTAACGGAGATTGCAAATCTAACGATGCCTCACTCAAAATGCTAGAGAAATGTTTTGATTATATTAGTATATTTGACATGTGTTACAAGAACAATGGCAACTGCATTACAGTTACGCAAGCAACCAATAAGCTATCTGCGACAGACACTTAAGCCGCTTTTATATTATAAGAAATGCAGTGGCCTCTACGTATGCTACCTGGTGCATTAATTTCTAGGTTTTCAACTGTTAATTGGAATTAATCTCACAAACAGGTACAGGATAAAAGAACTTTAGAATAACTTTAAAACGTGAAAGCAGAATAAATAAATAATGGTCATTATTATATATGGTCAACAAACGCCCTCTAAGACGCGCAAAAAAGTCCGAAGATCAGCTAGTCCAACGGTGATTAATTAAACAACGTGCCAATTGAAAAAGGCTGATTTTTATTTTATTTTTTAATATTTTCAAGAGCTGGATTTTTTTTAAAGTGTTTTTTTTTTCAAGGAAGAATGTATTTATCCCACTTTTACAGAATGGATAGAACTTTTCAAAAAAAAAAAAAAATTAAATAATTCATTTAAACAATTTTTAAAAATATTTATTAATTTATTACTGCTCTAACTAATGTCGTTATTTCTATCAGTTTCATGTTTTTTTCCTCGAATGACCATAATTCTAAAGTATCTTTTGTAAGTATGGTAAATTATTTTTATTATTATGAATTTTAACTTGATTCTTTTTCCGTGATTTTCTTCAGGCAGAGACTTTCCAGCTTATGCAGATTGAAGTGAACTACTGAATTAATATTCAGCACTTAAGTTTCTTTATAAAAAGAAATAAACATAATGGACACGTATTTGAGGAGCCGAGCCATTTTTTTTCTGAGTTAAAATGCTACGGAACGAAACCGATTTTCTAATGGATTTCCACACATCGTAAAAAAATTTACTTAGTGAACATGAATATAGATGGCAGCACAATAAATAATTTTTCCTACGAAATTTCAGTAAAAATTTTCACAAATTAACTAATCTGTAATAAATCTTTAACCAAAGAACTATTACAGAATTTTAATTGTAATTCCAAATATATTAGGATCACTGCATGTATACCTGCTGTTGCTGAAAAAAGTTTTATAAAAAAACGGATTTGGTTTCTAACTTCCGATAGATGGCAGCATAAGTAAAAATGAAAAGTATGCTTGATAGCTTGGGGGGGGGGGGGGGGGGTGAGTATAATTTCCACTTTCCAGTACTTCTAAACGAAAAACAACCAACAGTTGAATGATCCTAGCGTCATGGAGTATATTTATTTCTAGAATCTTTACTTTAGAGCAGTTGGCGCCATGGGCGAACACAGAAATAATTTCTAGAGGGGGCACAAAGGAGTATCAAGAGGTTCTCCCTCTTTAAAACTTTTCATAGTATTCCTCGTAACATTTTTTAAAAATTTTTTATTATCCTTTAAAACCAGTTTCTCCTCATTAAAGTTCATTAAAATTAGTAAAAATCATTTAAAGGGGTTATTATAAATTTCTTTTATTCCTTAGAGAGGGGCACGTGCCCCCCAAAAGCACCACTGGTTGGTCCGGGGGTGGGGTGCATTAGAGATCTTAAATTATTTTTAAGAGTTTCCATGAATTACAAGTGAAAAATTAAGTTTTATTAAAATACTCCGCGGTTGGACCAGGTCGGAAAAAAAAAAACTAATATCTACTACATTATTTTGCATGAAAGTAAAATTTTACATTTAGTTAAAAAAGCACAATGACATAACTCAGTTATTCATTTAGAACTTTTAGTTGTAACTTCATCTAAAACTTTTTCTCGACTTTACTCAAAAAAATATGTTAGCCTATTCAAAAGCTCAACACATTATTGATACATAAAAAGCAAATTTTAATTTCTGATAAAATTTTATAATAAAGAAATTTAAAGCGTATTTGCAGAAATTACGAGCTTCAGTTGTAAGTAGTTCTTCCTTTGATTTCAGCATTGAAGAAAGATGGTATTGACTTAACACTAGTTGACTTGGCCATTAAAGATTTTGTTTTTGTAGAATTCACTACTAAAAAGGCTAAAATGCAATATTTTTCTCGGGGTTACATGCCACTTGCGGACCGGTCAGATGCGGAAAGCGGAAACGAACAATGAACAGTGGGATTAAGGGAGATAAGCAGTCACTTTTATTTCACATGGTTACAACATTTTGATGGGTGACCAGAAAGGGGAGCTTATCGCTTCATGTGTGGTCGAAAAGGGTGTTTAAACGTTTTATTAGTCAGCATTTGTTTATTCAGTACTTGTTATTTTGTGGTATTCAGTACATGTGTACCATCTCTGATCGCACTTGATGCTTGATTGTGGAGCAGGAAGCAGATTGCCTTTAATTTCCACTGATTTAAAGCAATATTGCTATGGAGTCTGTCTCAGTTGATTTAATATCAGCTATAAAAAATAAGCATTCTTTACTTGTAAACGGATAACAATATTAAATGCATCGGAAGACCAAAAAATACATTTCATGGGCTTGCTGAAAAGATAAAAAAGAAAAATGTGATGGAAATATGAAGACGGATTTTGAATATAATATTCCAAGTACGACTGCTAATTCTCGTGTACCAAATGGAACAAAAATCCAAGTCAAGAAAACGATGGAAATATGCCAAAAAAAAAAAAAAAATGTTCGGGAAGTAATATCATCACCTGTCCCTAGGATGTTTCCCGAAACAATTTCGAAAATTTATTAATAAAAGCTATGATTTGGAAGCTGAAACACCGCAGAATGAAAGCGGAAGGTAAGTTTTATGTCGAAAAAGGAGAAAAGCTTGGGGAAATATGCAGTGGGAAGATGAAGACAAAACCTAAGTGACGCGATAAGTTTTGGTCACCCATATCTGTCTGTCTCCAAGTGGATTGCAACTCTTGACTCTTGCAATAATGCCCATTGTTGATAACCCACCCTCTACGTTTTCCGCATCTGACCGTCGCAATCGGCATGACACCTTTCTCGGACTGCAAAACTTTAATTGGGTGAAAGGCACGAGAGAACGGAGTAACGAAAGTTTTATCACTCATAAAAAACATTCCATTAAGACTGCCCCAACTAATCAGTTTCAGGTGGTACGTATAGGGTGTTTTTTTTAGAGGCAGAGAACTTGAAATGGAAAAAAAACACAAAAAATGTATTTAATATTCATGTAATTTTTTTTAAAGATAATTTTATGGCATTAATGTTTGAATATGATATCGGGTATGTGGCCATTATGTCTGGCACGTACAATGCGTAACCTGGAGGTCGGGATAACATTTGACGAAAGAATAATATCCCGAAATGGATCTGTTTCCTGTTACCTGGCCGCCTCGTTTTTGCAATTTGACGCCCTTGGATTGTTTCATCTGGGGATATGTGAAGTCCCTTGACTACGCTGATAAACCAGGAACAGTGCAGCACAAGGAAATCAAGATTCGGCTCATTATTGCCGACATTCAGCCAGATCTACTGCGAAAAATGTGTGAAAACTGAACCTCCAGGTTACGCCATCTACGCGCCAGCCGTGGGGGCCACATGCCTGACATCATATTCAAACACTAATGCCATAAAATTATCTTTCAAATAAAGCAAATTACATGAATATTAAATACATTTTTTGTGTTTTATTTTCATTTCAAGTTCTCTGCCTCTAAATGAAAACACCTTATACATACCGAACTGCTGGCTCACTTTCCTTTGCAATGAACATGAACAAATGCAATATTTATTAAACCTTTTAATTATGTACAAAAAATCTTCAATTGAGGAAAAAATGTGTATAAGTGCCAAGTATTTAACTTAATTATTTGGGATAAATGTATAGCTTAATGTGCAATAAATTTATTAGATTATAAAAGTACTTTTTGTATTATTTATGCAAGTGTTCAAATGCGCCAAAGGTGTGTTCAAAACTACTCTCCTATTGGGGCACATTTGGACAACTTATTAAACAAAGATAACATTTAGTAACTAACACATCTATCTACACAGGTACAATATTTTTAAATTATACCTCTGCCGAAGCTGATGAAAACTTGTAATTTTAGAAATTCATCTTGTCACTTTGCAGATGCGGTTATAAAGCAATTTTCAAGTTATAGTCATTTCTTAAAATAAGTTCCTAAAATACAATATTAAAAAAAAAAAACTTTCTAGAACCTATTGGAAAAGCATCTGTTCAGTTTATATAAGACGGACAGAGCCGTAATCCTAAGTCACAACCTTAGGTAAAATGAGATGAACTTTTACATTAAATTGTAGCTCATAAAAGAGAAACTTTAAAAAAAGAAAAAATACCTTTTTAGAAGCTATTTAAAATATTTCATCTAGTAGTTGAGCTTTTGCGACCAACAGATCTAGGATTCAGAGTCGTAATACTTGGATTGTAGTAAATAATAATAAAAATGTGTTAACACCAAAGTAACATTGATGTAAATTATAGTGAAACTGACGCACGTTTTTTTTTAAATTTGTTTGGAAAAAAAATGGAAATCCAAGTTAATTTGTATAAAAAAAAAAGCTTAGTAATTTAGAAAAACACGATTTTTGTCATAGTTAGACATTCTAATCTAATTGCTTTACGCAGACTCTAAATAATTTATGCAAAAGGGGGGGATCGCGAGATAAGCTCAAAGATTCCGATAAAGATTAATCAGTCAAGGTCTCCATTCTTACTGTATCTAAGAGTCATTAAGGAAACTTTTCCCACTTTGTTTCGCCTGTTGTAACTTGTCTTAACTAAAATCCCAAGAGAAACATACATTTTTATCAACTTCGTCTAGACAATTCTGTTCTTTTTTTAATATTATTTTTTTCCTTCAATTTTTTTTCAAAAGGTACATAAGTGATTTTTTTTCAACGTTCATCAAAACGTGTTTCATTATTACAAGGGGGGAAACCTTGACTTTTTACAATTTTTATTTTTAAAGTTTGACATTTGAGAAATTTGTTGCCCCCTAACTTCAATTTTAGAGTTTCCAACAGTTTATACAAATAAGTGATTATATTAATCGGTTTTAATCGTTTGCAAAATAGCTGATCAATGATAAAATCGGAGCGCCGAACTAAGATTCTAATTCTCTTCCAAAAGTTAAATTTCCTTAATTAAATATTTTTTTCTTTTCTTTTCTTTCTTCTTATTTTTGTTTCCTTTCTTCTTTTTTTTTTTTTTTTTGTGCATCACAGTTGAATTTTCCGCCCCTCAGAAGTGCCGCCCGGGGTACGGGCATCGGCTTGCCCCACCCTAGATCCGGCACTGGACTATTACCCCTTTCTTTCAATGCGAGTATTAATTTTTACCTATTTCATTACTTTTACGAGAGAGTAGGCAAAAGGGGCTAAATATCAGACGTGGCAATATCATCTGATCTGAAATAATATCGTAAAATCAAGCGTAAAACGCACATTAGAGGTCTTAGGAAATACAAATACATTTGAAATTTGCCACTGTAAAACACGACTTTCGTGGAAATTGTTAAATAATGTGATTTAATTAACATTTACTGAAAGATGTTTATGGAAATGTAGTTCGTTTTCAGCATGCGTAGTAGAAGTTTATTTCAGCTCTGAAATATGGATTACCGCTGCTTTGCCTTCTGAAAGGAAAGTGATTTATAACTATTTTATTTTTATAGTTTTGATAAATTTTATGTAATTATCTACAATGTATTTCGTTTAATATATTTGTTGTTTTTTTTTTCTGTGTGACTTTTGCTTTGTGATTGTTCTCTTAATTTTTACTGTTTGATTCATAGGCGGAAGTTGCATGTCTGGATTAGCTGATCTAGATTTGAGGATTTGCGGGTAATTGTGATAGATATTTTTTAATCTTTTACACTCCTAAGCAACTGAGTGTTGTAGCTCGATCGGTTTTTGCTCATTATCTACTTTTCACCAACTTTTAATTCTTTTTCATTCATTTTATATGCGTTTACCATTTTCGTGACATATTTCCTAACACATATATAAGATTCTAAAATGTAAAATTGCCAATATTTCTTTTCTCAGCAATTCTTTAAACGTATTTATGTATTTAAAAAAAAAAAAAACGATTTCAGCACAGTAAAACAATTCCATTGTTATAGCACAGCAGCATTTTAATAGATTTTAACATAGTATAAAGATTGCTTTACATTTTAAAGGAAATATTTTATTCCAACCATTATCAAATCAATAAATATGCGATAGGAAATTATCAAAAAAGTCTAAAAATAGCTCCCGTGAAAGAGTCAGTCTGATTTTAGAAAACAAAAGGAACCTTCATCCACTCAGTCCGCTTACGGCAATTATAGATGAAGTTAAAAATACGCTTCCCCTGTTTTTACTTTAAGAATCTAAAATATCTTACTTTAACTACCTTCTCTGTCTGTCCATTAATTGTCCCCATAAAATTATATTTTTAGGTACATCATGAATCCTGAGCTCCATTACAGGGAACAAATGAAGCATTGATTTATCCGCTCCCCATTAATCTCTATTCTGTCCGGAGATTTTACACGCAACAGGAAATTTGTTACAAATACAACCGCAATTATTACTTTAATTTTAAACGGTTCGATAAAGTCCGGGAAAGTTTTAGAGATAAATTGGAGGTACAATGAACAAGAATTATTAACTTCCCAATCAATCTAAAACCGTTCTGGGAAGACGAACATCTTAACTATTGGTGAAATTAACGGGTATCCTATATCAGAAAATAAAGGCAGAAATGCGGATTTTTTTTTTTTTTTGTTCTTCTTCTTTTAATATTTTAATTTACTTTCATATTCTTTACTTCATTTACCATGTAAAAATTAAATTAAAAATATTAAAATTAATCAAAGTCCCATATATAAAAAGATAGAGTATAACATTGATGAAAAAAACCACGTATATTCTTAAGAAAAAACCGGGTTTTTCGGAAATGAAATTTTCAAAGTTTTTAAAAATATTTATTTATTTATTCATTTTAATCTTTTCTCTTAACGGCTTCACTTTTAAGGCTGTTTGATGTAGCAAATGCATAAACGTTTTCTTTAAACTTTTATGTGGCACAAAATAACAAACATTACAGCTACATGATGCCAGATTACTGAATTAAATAAATAACAATACACTTTATTACTTTTTAAATAAATATTTAAATCATTACTTTGACATTTAACATTTGGTCTCCGTAACAATATTAAGTGAAATCCTACCATTCATAATAATATCTGATGTTATAAATAAAGATTGAATACATTAACTTAATTACTTATTTTCGGACATCAATCATAAATTTGAATTATTGTTTTAACAGAAAAAGCTGGTTCAACAAGTATATCTACAGCTTTTTTTCCTTAGCGGTTAGGATGTCGAGCTTCGGATCGGAGGATCACGGGTTCGATACCCGAGCAGCTGAAGACCCACCATGTACACGCAGTTCCGAGGGTACCGTGGGTGAAGATTTTCCCTTCCCTTCACCCATAGGTCTAAAAAGGAAGGAGGCGTATTTGTGGTGGCGCCATCTGGTGTCATCCAAGTACATTATGAGCCAAGGCGTACTTCCACCATTGGTGCTCAGCTTAAAACGGAAGGCGCTCCTTACTGCCTTAATTTTCAGTCGCTCCGCGAAGGGGAGCTTGGATATCCAAGTGGCCTTAGAAACAACAACAGCTTTTTTTCAATTTTACTTAAACAGCTTGTTATTGAAAACATACAAGATTTTCAAGAAATGATATCATCTGAAGAAAATCATCTAGGTCGTATATTAGACCTAATATCAACGTTAAAAATGATGGTGTTCCTCCAAAGGGCCAAGTTAATTCCCGAAAATTCCCGGATTCCTTCCCAGGACTAGTGTGTTGAGGCATAACACAACAGTTTAAGACTCCTTCACCACAGTGTCTTCAAACTCTAATCCTACTATGGTAGTATTGCAGGCAAAACAGTGATTAAAAGCATACGTGATGTAAACAAACATACATAAGACTAAAATATTACACAGAATTGGAGAATTGGAAAGGCATCGCACTTTCAAGCTCTAATGAGCGTCAGCGCTGTTCACCTATTCTTTTCTCCTCCATTTTTCATTTGTTTACATTTTGCCATTTACCCAGGCTGGCAGGGTGGCGTAGTGGTTAGGCAATGGCCTCGTACGCCCAAGTTCGCAGGATGAAATCTGGCCCAAGTCGGTGGATTTGGAGGAAGCAGGAAATCGACAGTATACATGTCGTATACTGCGGCATGTTAAACATCCCTTGAGTATTTGTTTGGCTTGGATGTTCTAGGCTAACTTAAATTCCTAGCGCAGTCTCGCATCATAAGAGCTCGTATGCCGCCATCTAAGCGGGAAACTGGGCGTCAAAATTCTCAAGTGGTAATAGCATCCGCCGATAGTGGTGCCACATGAAAGAGTGGTTGCCAATCCCTGGGGAATGCATTAGGTCTGCAAATGGTAAGGATCCAATATGCAACCCCATTACAAACAACAACATCCATTTTACATGTATTTGTTCTTGCAGCTTAGTTTTAAGACCCTTACAGTGATTCATTTTCATTTTTCTTCTTTTTTATCATAATATTATAGGTTTTCATTTCTTAGCGATTAATTTGCATGCATACATACTAGATAATGGACTGGACGAGGTTTGAAAAGAAGCAATATCATTAACAGTAATCAGCTAGTAGTCCTAATAAAAGATTGCTTGTGTCGGTAAAATCAAAATTTCACAAATTCGCTTCCCAAGTCAGAGAGGACATCTAAGGCAACAGTGAGCCTTTTTGTTACCTGAAAACGAACAAAATAATGTGATTTCTTCCAGCATTGTGCACAGTGCGAAGCAATTGAAATACGCTGCATTTTTTCATAACAATGCAATATGTACACATGATGAATACCTAAAAAGCTTCGATATCCTAAAACTTACAACATTGATGATATGAAATAGGCATAAAATATACTAATAAATTATATCGGTAATGTTTTAGAAAAACGCAAATCAGTATTAAAATCAAACAATAAATGACAAAATTAACCGTAAAATGCGAGTTTATACCTTATATGCAAACAAGTAAAAAATTAGAAAACGCGCAGACTGCCATAATTGAAGATCCGCGCAGCGTGAAAACACAATTTTCTGAAATATGACATTAGATTGGAGTATGTGAAGGGGGGGGGGGGGGGAAAAAGGGCCCCACTTTTTCCGTACAGGTATTTTATTTGTGAAGAGGACACTCCCAGAGAAGCTTCACCCCATTAACTTGTCACTTAAATGAGGAAGGAAATTTCAGCAGTTTCCCCCAGAGAAGCAGAAGGGCACACGCATTGTCGACACATTCACCATCGAACAATGAGCCAGCAATTTGTTATCGGTGAAAAATAATTTCAGACTCTGCCCGAACTCTTCTTCTCTCTCTTTCCCTTACAAAGCATGGCATAAAAGCTTAAAAAATAGATGTTTGCGTGTGTTAGAAATTGCAACTTTTTGTAGGAACTCTTTCTATCAAACACCGACAAGACTAAGAAGCATAACGTTTACTTTTATACGGAAACGAATATTGAGCAAACCAAACTTTAATTGTAGCATAAACTGCAAAAACTATTTCATGCACAGGGCCCGATTAAGGCAGGGGCATATGGGGCAGCTGCTCCGGGCCACGCATCTGAGGGAGCCCCAAATCGAATAGGAAGTTTATATTACGTTTCCTTCTTTAATGAACTTTTTTAAAGTGAAGCAGAGGGGCCCCCCAAATAAGTTTTTGCCCCGGGCCCCAATTAAGTTAAGTCGGGCCCTGTTCATGCATGTGCATTGGGTATACGAAAAACCCTGTTTTCAATTCGAGTTGGGAGCTTTGGTACGTAAGTAATCCGATTGAAGATAATAAGATTATTTGATCGTCATTTTATGTTCCTACCGCTGATTAAATGACACGACGTTTTAATCCTTCCTGATTATTTTGTTTCAACTTCCACCATTGACCGCTTTCTAACTCGCTGCTTTTGTATAAAATGTCTTTGCCTTCCATCTTTCGAGCTTCTCATGGATTACTAACATGCCCAAACTCACATTTTTTGTGCTTCGAAAAAGGGCTTCCTTGTAACTCAAAACAGGAGTAAGAAATCGTTTTCGCAATTTGTGCTATAACAACATTGGTTTGCTTATCACCAGACATGATTATTCATGTTTAAACAGAAGAAAAGTTGAAGACCAAAGTAGTTTTTATCTCAGATAACCTTTTAGGTTAATGAATGTGTCTTCCCGGAGGACTTCTAAAAGTGGCAGCTTTACAAATGTCGGTAGATCTGAAGTGAATGCAACTGGAGGGCTGGAGAGAGCCATGTCTGAAGTAAGCAAAAGGAATTTGAAATCCAACCTTAGAAAGTAAAAATTTCTATTTTAGCTGCCCAAAAAGACTTTTATGTTCTTATAGTATTATATTCAACTCTTAAATGGTACTTATTTGCAACAGAAAGCTGCTTTAGTATTAATTTCCTCCCAACTGATTCTAATGGGACAATCTACTCATCTATTAAAAAGTCCGTTTATTTCTCCTCCACCCTTTCTTTGATACTTCCATTAATGCTCACATAGGACAAATTCTACTTTTAAGCATTACTCACAAACAACTGAAAATTGCAATGTTCTTGTTAATGTCTCAATAGCAACGTATTCTAGTGTTAAATTTTACTCTTTTACAACTGAAAATTAAAGAGATAGCATTCATTTTACCTTTTACTCCTCATTTATCTAGATCCAATCTTTTTTTTAGCCATAATATTTAGAAGAGCATTACTGCTTATAGTAGTAGCAGAATAGCATGGTACAATGCTAATAATACGATTTCACAATTGAAATAGAATCATTTTTTTCCTCACTAAAAGTTTTAACATAGGTTGCATTTGTCATAAGACTTTCAAAATATTTGTAAGTAGGGTCAGTTGGGGTAATTGTAAACGCTTTTTCAATGTTTTAACTTTTGACCCTTCCCTACCTCTTGAATGAATTCAGAGATAAAATTGTGAGCATTGTAGCCACTACTATACTTCTTGTTAGTAAATGTGTCCAAAAAGTTTGACTTCATGACTATTTGTTAGCGAATGAGCTCGTGTTTACAATTACCCCAGTGTGTTTACAATTGCCCCAGAGATCTGGGGTAATTGTAAACGGTGATTTATTTTCGAATAAGGTTGATAAGGCTTCAAATGTCCACCAAGTTAGAAATAATTTCCGCTGAGGGACCAACCTAGGTGACGATCTCTCATCCGGGAGTTGGTTCAAAATCATTAAGCCCCTCTGAGCCAAGTGTACTTCATTCTAGCGGAGCAGCTCATTAATAATAAGTAGGAGTATCCTTAATTCATGGTCGCCCTGCAAGGGGGGCTTTCATTTCCAAGTGGCATTAGTAAAAACAACAACAGTTATGCAAAATAGTCACAAAAATGTAATTTACATCAAAATATAATACTTATTGTTCCCTCAAAATATTGGAAATAGGATAAATTTAAGTGTTTACAATTACCCCAGAGTACGAAATATATGGGGTAATTGTAAACACTTAACTTGCACATGAAAAATAACAGGGGAGATTAAATTCATAACTAAATGTCTTTATCAGCATTCCATGTGACAAATAAAAGTGGTTGAAACCGCTTACATCGCTTTTGTAGATGAGCTGGAGAAGAAAATGTAAGATCACTAAATTTTGTCAAACAACTTTTTTCACTGTGCCATTTTCAAACAATAGTGACGCCTGCACAGTTGTTTCGAAACTTATGAAACTGTTTCAATGTCTTCCCTATGCTGCCAGGTTATCACTCACAAGCAGATAAGTTTTCAAAACCACCACAAGTGTAGTTATGAAGCTTGTTTACAATTACCCCATGTTTACAATTACCCCAACTGACCCTAATTCTTTTCCATATCGGAAATAAAATCAACGGGGTGTTTTAGCTTGAAAATTCTTTCAGGAAAAGGACTTTTTTGCTCCAATTTCGGTTTCCCATGACAACAGTATCAGCTCGACTTGAAACGATTTGTAAATTCACAAGAAATGCAAATCAAAACCATCGGGTTGTAATGAGGTGCACAAATAGGCTCCAAAATTGCATTTCCGTAATACACATTTCTATGCGACACGATTTGCAACGAAACTCTGTTTCTATTCTGAGCTTAGCGAGTGAATTTTCATTGCGTGATCGGAAACTTGAAACCTTATCCCTTTAACATTAGTGAGGGTGTTCTACTAATTTGATGGAAAGTCGAAGTTCGTAAATAAGTCTAGGTGGTGATATGTTGCGATCAATGCGGAAAGTGCCTCGGCAATAACACGGCTCTGCACGCAATCGCAAAAAGCAAAAAAACAAATACAAAAAGAGAAAAAATGTTAGCCGACAATGAATTGATTCTTGTCCCATATTTTCCTTGAACTCTCTTGCTTCACCATTAAGTGTCTTTTAGAGAACCTGCTGGTAAAATGACTATTTTTCTTCAATCTAGGACTAATATATAGTGTGTTTGAATAAAATACTACCTGTTATCAAAGGTGTGTACCTTTCATTTTACAGACTTATTGTATAATGTGTCAATTGACACAGGGTTGAATCTTACTCTCCTTCTGAGCCGATAAAGTTCCCTTAGAGACCATTCAATAGCAACAGTTATATATTTTGTTAAAACTAAATTTGATTACGCTGCGTTAAAATATCAAGGGGATATTTTTAATTATCAGGGGGTAGAATGTTTCTTTCTACGTGAAAAAAAGCAACGCTTCCGTTAAAAGTAATAGGAAAAACAAAAAGACGTTTGTAATTTTAGAAAATTTTACGCACAGAGTGATGCGTATTCACAATCTTATTTCAATTCAATATGAAATAGGATTAAAAGTATTTTCTATACGCTACATCTGTGAAATTATTTTAATTAATTAAAATTCATTATATTTTGAGATTAAATTTCCTCGTAAAAAAGGAGTAATTTAACAAAATATTTATTTTGTACTTTATTTTCAAATGCTATGATTAATTTCTAAACCATCTTTCCTACTCATCTGAATCGCTGTTTTATTTTTAGCAATGTATTGCATACAAGGAGCTCCAATCCCTCAATCTATAATTTAAGATTAATTTAAATCTAAGAAGACAACGATCACAGATGGTTTCTTTACAGAAGACTGGTAAAAAAAATAAAATCTTATTAGAAATATAACATATTCCGCAGGAAAATAAACCTATGAAAGCATTCCCCGTCCGGAAATCCATAGAAAAAATACGTATCTTTTGCTGAAGGATGTAATTTTTGAGGAACGAAAAATCAATCTGTGATTAAACAGACATAATATGTTGCTATCATGAAAGTATCTTAAAAAAATCAATGCAAAAAAAATCAATGTAAAGACCATCCTTATACTTGCAGAAATGAAATATTTATGTAGTTCAATATTACCACAAGTAGGAGTAGATGTTCCTTTCTAAAGAGTATAACGTCAATTATTTTTTATATACTAAGAATGGATGTTTATGGTATGAAGGGACTTAAATATTGTATGTTACTATGTATCAATTTTTACCAAAATACCTCGAAGAGATTAAAATTGAAAATAGGTTGCACATTCGTTACTGCACATCATAAATCGATAACCATTTCGATAATTACGCATCATTATATTTGAAATTCTGATTTAATTACTAGTTAATTTTAAGTTTCTGACAGCCTTAAGGAATCATGTTATGAGATTTTAATATTTCCTTTTTAGCCTACTTTCCCGTAAAAGTAAAAAAAAAAAAAAAAAAAAAAAAAAAAAAAAAAAAAAAAAAAAAACATGAAAGAAGGCTTAATGTATCGAAAAATATCGTTAAAAATAGAGATAAGTCAAAAGAAAGTGAATTAATTAAATAAAGTTTGGAAAATAAAAAAACTTGAAAGTAGGCTTTTGAGATATGAAAAATGTGGGTCTGTCTGTCGGTCGGTCGGTCTGTCCGTCCCCCCTAACAACTTTTGAACGAATTGATTTTTTTTGCATTCCTTAACATTAGTGCCTATAGGCAAATTATGTAAACTCTGGGCGCAAAATCCAAGTTCCTATGAACAAGCTTATTGCAAGAAGCTCTCGATGAGAAATATTTTTTGATTTGAACAATTTTGTTCATTTTTTAACAGTTCAAAAAAAAAAAAAAAAAAAAATAGCTTCTACGAGGAAATTTCAATCCTAAATAAAGTCTGATCTAACAGACGGATTTTCTTGGAACAAACTTTATCGGAAAGCTCTTATGATGTAGAACATGCATAGATATGAAGTTCAACCAGAATTAAATGAGCCTATTTTCCTATGAATTTTTTTTGACCGGGATTTTTAAAGATATTTTCGACTGAATGAATGAATAAAAGAGTGAATAAATAATAAAATAAATAAAGGAGTGAATAGATGATAAAATAAATGAGTGAATGAATGAAAAAATAAATAAATGAGTCTATAAATACGACATGAATGAGTAAATGAATGAATGAATGAATAAATGAATAACTGAATAATTGAAAGAATGAATGAGTGAGTGAATAGATGTGTATTAACCGTTGAAAAAGATATATTTGAAATAATTAAGAACTAAAACTAAATGAGAAAGAAAGAGATATATATATTTAGATTATAAATTTGAAGTTGGGTGTATAAGGGAAAGTAGGCTCGTATAGTTCTAGACGGAACTTCTTGTTTTATGAGGCAACTATGAAATCAAAATTTTTATCTTATCCTACGGTATTTATAGTTAAATTTAAGCATAATTCTGTACTCATTTTAGCAAATATTAGACAAAGTTACGTCGTGCTTTCAGTGCGACAAAAGTTGATAGAGACACTTAATTTAAAAACTTCTGAAATTATTTTTAGTTCTTAAAAGTTTTCAATTCTGAGGGAGGGGAAAAATAAGAATTTAGGGAAGAGTTAAAATTTGAATTAGAATAATTTGAGTTAGTGATGCTTCTTAAGATTTTTTCGCGCAACTATCTTGATATACAATTATCTGACATTAAATATTATCTAATTTTTAGAGATTCAGAGTACATATATAACATACACTATTATTTAAAAACCAGTATTTTTCTCCATGTGTGGGAGGGTAACCACTTACATATGCACAGAAAGCCACTCATATTGTCATTTTGTCGATTTATGAAAGTCGAAAATTTCGACAACATACCGTTCAATGAAAAAAAAGGCAAATAAAGATGCATCGCAATTATGTTCCTGGCTTTCAAAATAACAATTTTGGTTCAACGTTGCGTTTATTTACCGGCTGTTTGTAAATGATAATTTTACAAATTAGATCACGAGCGAAGAAAAATGAAATACACTGAGACTTGTTTTCAAATGCTTTTTTTTTTTGTGCGATTTTTAATAGGTAGCAATATATGTCATGTGCTTGATATATTTGTATATATAATGTTTCGGAAATTATTAATTTTATTGCTACGTAAAGAAATTTCAAAAAGAAAAAATATGCGATTTTCATTCATGCTACCCCCCCCCCCCCTTTCCCGTGAAAAACAGTTTTTAGTACTTGCAAAATAAGGAGTTTGAAACCCTGCTTTATACAAACACTCTAAACAACATGAAAAGTATTTTATCCCCTTATAGGTGAGTCTGACTATAGTATCCATATAACTTTAAATTAGCATTTTAACTTTAAATTAGCATTTGTATAAACTTAAGATTGATTAAAAACAAAAATCTCACCTTTACTCTAAAACTCTTGAAAGTGAAAAACTTCAAAATCAACATCTTTGCCACGAAAAGTAATTTCTTTATTTACTCATGGTAAACAACATCAAATTTTATTATCACAAAGTTTATTTATTTAATTAATGTACTAGAATCTACTTCTAGAAATCGCAAAACTTTCCTGTACTTTAGCAACAAGATGTACACTCCGAATGAAAAAACACACTTCATAATTCAAGCAGATTTCAACTTCATTCATATTTGTAAATTATTTAAGATACAGCAGTACTTCAAAGGTTCAGATTCATCTACTCTGGTTCCCTCTGCGAGTCATGATCAAAAGCGAAAGCATTAGAAAAAGCATTTAGATAATAATTTTTTTAAAACTTTTCTCAAAAGAAGCATTTAATAACAATCCAATTACTAAAAATATTTATTCATTCAAAAGAAAAATAAATTCCGAACTTTTCTAAACGAAGTAGCTTTGTTTCTTTGAAGTAGTATACTTCATTCAGTTTGGTGTGAAAAGATTTGTCACGTTCTCTTTTAATTCTGCGAAGGGAAGCTTACAAGTTTTAAGGATCTTCAGAGCAAACGAAGATTGTAAGAGAAATTGGGAACGTTCATTTTAATTTGGAAAGGTTACAGTACACGCACAATATTCTCAAAAAGTTTTTCATGTATAACTTATATAAAATAATGCTATAACCAAAAATATTCAGTGAAACTGGTGCTTGTAATTGACATTTTGTTACGTAATAGCTATATATTAATATGTACGTTAAAGAGTTGAAGAATACTGCAACGCAATGAAGCACAGAATCTAGTAACAGCTGTAATGTCGGTAATGTACAAAATGGATAGCAAGTTTTAACCGTTTGCGACAATCTCATTGAAAACAAAAGAAAATCCATTTTATTCTTAAAAGTATAAAATGATTTGTTATTTTTTCTTTTGTGAAAAGGTTTGTCCACACTCTTACGAACTTACGATTAGATTTTGTCTAATTTGAAATTGTTCCTGAATATTTATTGATTCAAACTGAATTTAAAGTAGTAAAACTTTGAAAAAAATCTAACGAAAGCACACACACACACATTGTCACTTAGTATAAAATGTCTAGCATGATGCTTATAAATCTAAAATGTTTTAATACGCATCAATATAAATACTTTTAGAAACTTATTATTCTAGTAATATCGTCAAAAAGTTTACTTTCA
Source organism: Octonoba sinensis (assembly GCA_038502835.1). Lineage (NCBI taxonomy): Eukaryota > Metazoa > Arthropoda > Arachnida > Araneae > Uloboridae > Octonoba > Octonoba sinensis. The sequence continues at coordinate 114,726,157 of CM076598.1, read as the reverse complement.
GAAAACAAAGCATCGAGCGTTTTCGTTTTACAAACAAAAAAGGAGGGGTGAAAAACTTCTTCAAATAAAACAGTAAGTAAAATAGAAACAATTTTTAGCGTATTTTTTTTACCAACATGATATAAGTAATTTAGAAAATTCAGTGTTTCTAAAGTTTCTAAATTGGAAATTTTTCTCATTCAGGATCGCCGGTTACATAGCAGGTATCATATTACGTTTTTTTTTCTCCACGCATATAGTTTTCGCCTACCTATTCTCGAACGCAATTATACTCATCGATTTTCCAGGTGTAACATTTCATTTCTTCATCTCTGGCATCGACTCCTTTTTTTTTTTCCTCCACATTTTCTCTCCAGATCTCAAGCATGAAATTGCGTATGCATATTTTCGCTTTCAAACTGTTTTCACTCTCTCTGCAGCGCATGAGTACTCAGGAGTTTGTACCTGTACCACTCCAAATTCTCCTAGACGGGCCTTTCAGACAGTTCAAATCGATCCACGCATCGAAATCCACGCAACCAAACGCAACTTCAGCAAAGGGGTAAATTTTTTTCTTCCGTTTTTCGTCGTTTTAAGACTTTGTTTCATTTTAGTAGCACTCAGCGATTTAACCTTTTTTTTCTTTTTCTATTTCTCCTTATAACCTCTTAAGGCCCGGGAATAATTCTCTAACTTTTCGATTCCCCTACCATAGTAAAATTTGCCCAAAAATAGCAGAATAATCAATTTTATAGCTTTGAAAGTAAATTTATGAATTACTACACGTTACATATAATTATTGTTTAACGTAAAGTAAAAAGCTTACGTAGCAACTGAAAAGAAAAAATGATACCAATTAATTTATAAATAGTAATATTTATTATTATTAATAATATTTTTAGGTCCCGTAGATCGGTAATGTAAACCTCATTTCGCACGATTACGCGATATTTTTGTCAAAAATTTTAAGATTTCATTCATTAATATAAATTTCAAAATTCATTTATTTTATAGTTTTTACTTGTTTTATGTATTTAAATGCCTCTGAAAAGAAAAACAAGTCATGAAGATTTACAAGAAATTTATCTGACTATTTTCTAATAAAAACGCATCCACCCAAAAAATATCAAGCAAAAATCAACTACGAAAAAAATAAACACAACGTACTTTATGAAAGAGAAAAATAGTGCAAGTAAAAGAACTAAAAATGTAATTTTGAAAATTAAAAACGCACAACATTAAAATCATGCAATACATTTAAAAACTACAATAAATTTTCAAAATTAAAAAATATGACTGAATAAACCAGAGAGCTTTACTGAGAATACGAATGATCGCCGATTGCTGATTCAATTTAGCTCTTGTTAGACTTACGACAGCTTAGAAATACAAGGCTATGAGTGACGTTTACAAACGCAATCGCAATGTATACAGGGTGGTTATAATTAAACTTCCCCTATTCAGGGCATCCTACAGCTAAAACCGTTCAACGGATTGACACCAAAATTGGTATGTGGACTATACAAGAAATGCGCTCAAGGAACCATGAAGAAAAAAAGTTCTAAAAATGGCCGCTAGGGGCGCAGTTTAGAATTATAACAGGGTTTTAACACAGGAAATGACCAGTACGGCATAAGACTAATGATAATAATATTTATGAAAGGAGAAAAATTCATCTCATGTAATTTCCTACTTGAAAACCATGTTATGAGGCTAAACAGCGCCCCTAGCGGTCATTTTTAGATTTTTTTTCATGATTCTTTGAGCGCATCTCGTGTATAATCCACATACCAATATTGGTGTCAATCCGTTGAACGGTTTTATCTGTAGGATGCCCTGAATAGGGGAAATTTAATTATAACCACCCTGTAGATCCAAAATTTGGAACGAAATCCGTGCCGAGCATACAAATAATCAAAACCTTGAACATTTTTACAACCGCGGACATTACATTCAGGACAGCACTTAAAACCCAGGATTGTGCAGGTCGATCCCGGACATATGATAAATCTCTCGTCTCTCTCTTTCCCGGTCTCTCTCTCTCTCTCACTCTCTTCCCCTCTCTCTTTTTCCCTCTCGCTCTCGGCCCCCTCCCCCCACCTCTCCCTTTCTCCATGTATATACATATGTATATATGTACAGTACATGGTTAATTCCATATGACATCTTGTCATATCTGTCACAGCTTTTTGTTTTAAGTATACTAAACAGTTAAAAAACTTTAACTTTTAAGTGCTTACACATCTTCACTCTATATTTTAAAAACAGTAGAATAATTTAAGTTCAAGAAATAAATATTTTGAATTGTTAGGTAAAAACATACCGTGACACATGCGACAAAAATTTGACAGGTCGGTCCACGGCATGATTTTTTCATTCACTATTTTTAAAATACCACATGACAAAAACTTGACAAGTCGGTCACGGCATAATTTTTTTCATTCACTATTTTTAAAGTACCACATGACAAGTTGGTCACGGCATGATTTTTTTCATTCGTTATTTTTAAAGTACCCATGAAGATATCTAAGCACACCAAAATTTATTTTAATGTTTAATACGTGACATGAAACAAAATAATGTGCTTTGTCATGTCTGTCACACACCTAGAATTAACCATGTATATATAGAGAGAGAGAGACGATATTAAATATGTTCCAATGAATAGGTGACTACAGTTTTCAATACTTAGGGAAACAAATTTGAAGAATGAGTATCGTACTTTATTTGCATCGCGACTATCATTGTCGCAAGTTTAGGCTACTGGGGAATGTCTAATATCGCAAAGCATATCAACGTCTGAAACATTATTTATCGCTATAAAATCGGAGAGAAAATTGAATCAGTGCTCGAATTGAGTTTTTTATTTGAATAATTTAATGATTTCTTATCACTTACTTGCACAGTTTCTTTTAATGCTTTCATCGAACACGAGATCAAACAAGCTATAAAAGAAGCATGCTTTTGCTTATGTAAGCACGAAATTACCTATCAAGAGTCAACTTTATTGAATTAGCTATTGTCTCACGTAAGAGCTGCGTGAAATTTTCTCAAAGGCTTTGTTCCTGACATCTCATTTATCGCTCAACCTAATGGCAAAATTAAGGATAAGAATAAACTACAAGAAACTAAAAAGTCAAAGTCAAGTTTAAGTGAAAAAAAATTTAATAAAGGTTATTTTTTAAAAAACAACAAGATTTTGTGCCGTAATTTTACGAATAAAACTATACAAGAAAATATTATTGTCCATTAATATACAATTTTTGGTTAATTCGGTAGCATTATTATATTTTTAATTATTCTGTTCAAATTTTAATATATTTTTTAAAATTTTAGCATAATAAAGTTATAAAGTTCTGAACTTTGGAACAATTCTCAAAAATTTGGCAGCAAACTCTTGAATAATAACATTGCTTCGTTTTGCGAGCAATACGCATTTTCATTTACGCAGTAAATTTTACAAAGGATTACATTTTTGAATGGATCTTTGCGATGTGAGATGCAAATATTATGATTGATTAGTACAAAATACTCACTTTTATAAATGCCTCCTTATCTTCCATAATTTATTTATAATTTCAGTTCTATTACAGAGGCAAGCAAAACACTTAAAATATAGTTCCAAAGGGAAAGCAGGCACATTTTTAAATTTCGTAAACAAATATTTTGCATTTATATTCTTCTAAAATCATTATATTTCAATGATTTAAGGTTATTTCAATACTGTAGTATTGCAACTTTAATCTGTCATAAGGGTGCTTTCAGACCCAAGGCGACAAAGAGAAAAAACTTGTCTTTTCTCATCTGCGCAACCGTAGAGCATATTTTTGAAGGCAAAAATATGCTCTGTGCTTGCATAGATGAGAAAAGACAGGAATATTGTCTCTGTCGCCTTTGGTGTGAAAGTACCGTTAGAGCATTACTGTAACACAAAAATTCCAAATGAGAAAAGACATGTATTTTGTATTTGTCGTCTTTGGTGTGAAAGCACCCTTAACGCATTTGCCCGTGTCTAACACGGGCAAAAGTTACTGGCAAATTTGCACATGCCCGTGTCTCACACGGGCGGTCTTGTATCTCGCGTTATTTTATTCCTAATGCCGTCTGAGATCCGTTTTAGTAAATATAGATAAGCTAGGTTATAATAAAGTTTATTTTGAATATTTTACTCCACTCCCCGTTTCCTAGTCACCCCTACAGATGAAACTGCAAAAAAATACTTACACTATACCCATGTATTCATTTCCTGTCAAAAAAAAAAAAAACTCGAACATTTTTTAGCAGTTTTTACGAAGAAAAACTCAAGCTTTAAGGGGTTAAATTAGAGCAGTACTGCAACACAAAAATTCCAAGAAAGCAATACTGCTTAAGAGAAAACAAAACTCACGTAAACTACAGATGCGTTTCGTTTCCTTCTAAGCGCCGTGTTGTTTACCTAGCATTATCAATGATAGAAAGACTTTACTCAGACACAAGACAAAATTTGTACTGTTATTCTTATTTGTAAAAAAACGTCTTCTGATTTTCATTTTTAGACATTTTTCAATCAAGCGTTACTAATCCCCTAACAAATGCAGAAATGCAGAAGAATTTTTAAAAAATACGTGCGGTTTAACTAAAATAATTAATGTAGCATAACAACGCAGTTTCCCGTACATATTATATTTCAAGATAAAAATATTTTATCAAAAAAAAAAAAACTTTTGAATTGAATAAATACTCTGTGCGCCGATTAAGAATTTCGTGGATGTTTCACAAAACAAAAGTACATGTAGTACTGCATATAAAGCTCAGAGTCGAATATAAAATTCGCGAGAGAAAATCTGTAAATCACAAATTTATAACAAAACATATGTGAACATGTTTTGTCACTTCAGGAACCACCTTCAGAAAAAAAAAAATTATTCCTCCTTAAAATGGCTATAAATTTTATATCCTTATTTTCAGTTCACTTAAAATGGCAATATATTTTGTACCATTAATTTCATTTTCCTTAAAATAGCTATGCATATTATCTTTAATTTTTATTCTACATCAAAATGTTGAATTCATTCTCGTGTAATCAGGATCAATTCTTTGTACTTCGGCACTTATCGAGACCATAACCTTTTTAATGCGATCAAGTCCTTCTCTTCTGCTAATTTTCCTATAGGGAGATAAAATTAGATTTTCGGGAATATTCTCTTACGAGCGAATTGACTTTGAAGGGCTGGAAAGGGTAGGGCGGGAGGTGAGTTTATAGTAGTGTCTTTGAGTCGATACGTTTCCTTGCTCATCAAACCTTATTTTTAACATAAAACTGTGCCTGATTAATTATAATTAAATATATATAATGAAATCTATTAAAAACATTTACCCTTAATCCGATGATCAACAAATATTTGCTTTTACAGCTCAACCATCATTATTTAAAAGATAAAAATAATAATATAATTAAAAGTATGTATAAAATCATTAGCAATACAAATTGGTGTTTAGAAAAAAGTTTGAAGGCAATCCGACTGATGAAGAGGGAAAAAAATGCATAAACTAAGTCGCAAGTTCATTTGACAATCGCCATATTTTAGCATTTAAAAAAATTCAGGAAAAGGAAAAAAAATATTGCGCGAAATCTTTTTTGAAAGGAAGTCATTAACAGCGTCTTTCATTACGCTGCTCATCCTGGATTTCAATATACTTTTCATTTTGTACATTATTCACGGTGCGACTTAGGCTGCCAGAATTATGAGCACACTTTTGTTACGTAAAGTGACTTGATTTTTTTTTTCTGTAAGGAGAAAAAAAAAAAAAAAAAAAAATCAAAGTTTTAGATTTGCAGTAAAAAAAAAGTATTTTTCTAATGGAGAAAAATTCAAATTCAAATTTTAATTACTTTACAAATTTATTTTGGCTGAAAATTTATTCCAATAATATATTCCTGTGCAACTAGGATGTTGATTGAAGACAAGAATATTGATCAATATTATTTCTGCGTGTTTTATAAACGAATTTGTATCGAAAATAATGATTAAAATACTGCAATCGCAGAAGCATTTTTTGAACACCGAAACTTTGTTGAGTACTTCGTATTTGGGCCGTGGTAGCCTAGTGGTTAGCACGTCGGACTTCCACCTGGAAGGTCGCGCGTTCGATACCCACTGAAGACCACCATGTATATTTGGGGATATGTGCATGTAAAATCCGTAGACCCCACTACCTCTCCCGGTGCGTAAGCAATCCTAAGGCCTCGGCTAACAGATAGGGGTCTGGTGGAGAAAAGTACTTCGTATTCCAGACTCGTGTTAGTAAATTTGAAACAAGTAAACTTTCTTAAAGTTTGTCATTTATTCATGCCTCCGTCATCAACTTTTCATCTTCTAGGCTAGTGATAGTAGATTTGAGACGATTTGAGTCATCTTCAGACTTGCAAATAAATGTCTTCGTCACCAAAGATAGTCAAGTTTCCAAATTGACTGACACAACTGCAGCGTTCACATTTTAAAACTATAACGTCGATCACAAGTAAACCTTTTTTTCCAAATTTTTCGTTCAAACTTTGCTTAATTGGTATCTTCCAGTTCTAGCTATACAAAGACATCGTGGCACCCCTGGTGTCTCGGTGTAGCATCCCGGGGTGCCTCGAATTGGATCCCCTGCCGTAGACCATGAATTTCGCCGAACTTGGCGATTAAAAAAAAAAAGACTTATCTTCTTGTATTCATTTTAACTACTTCGGTAATGTGTTTTTTTTTTTTTTTTGGCAGAATTTCTAAAGTCTAAAGCTTCCATTAATTATTGGAAATTTTAGACTTTAGACGAATAAAAAATAATTCGCTAACTAAATAAAAGAAGCTATTAAACAATATTAAAAGTTCCATCAACATGTAAAACTTTCTGCCAGTTAAATAAAGCAAGACTATAACTTCCAGAACTTTTTTTTCGACCATGAATCTCGCCAACTTTTAAGTCAACCTAACCAGGGCGCGGTTCTAATATCGCAACAATGCTCGACTGGATAATACATAACCGGCAAGTATTATAAAAATTAATCCAGTAGCTTCAATATCCTGTAAATTATTCTCATTGGATGAAAATATGTAAAAATTCAGAATATTATAATAGCAGTAAAAGTATGATATAGTGCAACCAGAAAAGTTTATATGGTCAATCCAACTTACTTAGAGATTCTGACCTTTTTAACGTCGTAGCTATGCATGAGAGTCAAAGCAAAATTATTTATTTTAAAATAGCGTAACTATATCAATTTTATATTCACCTTTGAGCAAATATTACATTTAACTAAGCACTCAAATGTTTTACCAGAATGCCTTTAAAATAATTCCATTATGCTCATAAAAAAAGAAAAATTGAGACACAAAGGAGAAACAATCTTTATCAAACTTTGAAGGCACGGATATAGCAACATTTTGCAATTAGTTACAGAGAAAAAATGCCTGAGGTTGACTTTCTCAAGGATCTAGTAAAATGTTATTTTTTAGATAATGTATTTTAAGTACTCTGAAAAATATAAGTACTATTTCATGTCAGATTGTTGACCTGATATTCAAGCGATGCACCACCCCCATTAAAACACTTAAACGTCCATTCATTAGTTTTAGAAAATATCTGCAAAATAAATGATTCAAAATTAGTTTTTTTTTCCCTCTTCGTTAGATTTTATTAGTTAGTTTATTTTGATGTTAAAGTAACAATATAACCAATGCTATAAAAATTCACCGTCTCTAGGTGTGTTGGTTTTTACGCTGATTTTCTATTAAGTATGAAGGTACCTTAAAATAGGACAATATAAGGGTACCCATATGGAATGTATTTGTGTTTGCCACAGATACTATAAATTGGGTTCCGTTAGAAAGCTGACGTACAAGCTGAGGAAAAGTCTTTGAACGTAATGAGTTTTATGGTTTCCTGGAGAGAATTCTTTGCACGATGATGCGTATGAAGGTAGGGGTGTGGGGGACATTTCTCATGAAAACATACTTTATTTTCGCGTGCTTTTTCTCGGAAGTAAACACTATAATAACGGATATGCTACCTGAACTTAGTTCAAATTCGAGTGCATGATTCGTCGATGATGACCATCTTATGACGTCATGACATTTAGCGCATAAGGAAGATACATACATGTCTTGTGCGTTGTCATGACAACGCTGACCTTACTAACGGGCGGAGACGCCAAGTCATTTTCGGAAGGCAACCCACCCAATGTTTCTGAGCGGACTACAAACTCAATCAATGCCCAACTTTCAGGGAGTTTCCCTTTTAAAAGAAGTTTCGGGTTGGTATTAGGACACAATATAAGCAGGTATTAAGCAGAATTATTTTGTTTTCTTTCAATTAATAAAAGACCATTCCCATACCGAAGGAAACCATTGCACTCTTTCAGCAGCAAGTCCTGTGCATCAGTATTTATATTTTGCAGATGCAAATAAATTATTTAAAAATATATTAAATACAAATTACCGAACGGAGTTTTTTGCTCTTAATACTAAAAAAAAAAAAGGAAAAATAATTTGTGGAATCCAACTTAAAAAGAAAAAGACTTTCTCTAAAATCAATTTAAAAAGGAAAAGACGCCTTCAAATCACGTATAAGTGGCAACTGTTTTAAAAGAATAAGGATAACCACATACAACTTTTGCATAAGTTTTGATATCGCAAATAATGATAATCATCGTAATAATAATCAATGAAGTCGTGCTAACAAATTCAGTTTCGGAATAAAATTAAGTAACTTAATTATATACGTAATAACGTAAGGAAAATAAAATATGGAACTAAATTAAAACCAAAAATGTCCACAATGAAAAATTTCGAAATGGAATAAGTAAAACGAAAATAGTCAAAACAAATGTAACACAATAAATAATTAATTATTTATTAGGAAAAAAAATGTTGAACCCAACTTAGGAATAATTATTAATAATAATAATAATAACTCTTCTGCATCATATAGTTCAAAGAAAATACAGTCAAAACAACTCTAACACAACACTTATGACGGGAACCTACGAAGAGTAACTATGATTTAGTACCTAGCTGTAGAGAATAAAATAACGTTCCTGTATTCCATAAGATTTTTTTGAAAAACTTTTTGATCATTAACAAACAAATTAAATAAACAATAGCATTATAAAAGAATAAATAAGATTTATGTTACATTGATTATTTTCATCACAAATAAAATCGTTTGTTTTAATCAGCACGAAATGCCTAATGATTTAACGCATTTTGCAAGCTCAATCTGCCAATTATTCTTAACGATAGTTGTTTATAAGAGAAGCTTCGCACTTCGACTGCAAACGATGTTAATTATTTTTGAACTTTTTGAAAAAGAAAATTAGAATGACCAAATCACAAAAAATCTTTCAAGCACATGCTCTACGTGAAAAGTGCTTTCTGATAATGTTTGGCAGAAGCAACTTCACCAGACAGATCAGGAATTACAAAGCCTTAAGTTTTTCTCGTTAGAACCTAATGTTAAGTTTTTTTTTTTAACTGTTTAACACGTTGAGGACATCGTGTACCACCGATGGCTCACATGCGAATAGTTTATCTGGCGGCGTGTACCACTTTTGGCTTATATCAGCTATAGTCTTATAACACAGTTTTGTTAGATGAAAAAACTTCATGTGGTTAAAAATTTACTGAAAAATTGAAAGGCTTATTTTTACAGGTTGCCAAAAATCTGAGCAGTCCTCAACGTGTTAAACTGAGCAAAAAATTGTTAAAATAAAAATAAAGAAACATGGGACTAAAGTCTCTTCTCATAGAGCTTTTGTACGATTTCTACTTCTTATTGTGAATCTTATGATTCCAAAAAAAAAAAAATATTAGGGGTATATACAGAGATATTTCCCCATGTCACAAGTTCGTTTATATAGGATCAGGTGGGTGGAGTGATTACGTGGGGTGAAATTGGTAATTTAATAGCTTTTATATTGCAAATAAAAATGACTTTTTTTTTTTAAGAACGAAAAAAGGGCATAAAAATGCTCATCCTGCAAAAACGACACCTACTTTTTCAAGGCAAAATAAAGTAAGGTTCTATTATGGTTTTTAAAAAAATCGAGCAAGGTTTTAGCTTTCGTATTTCGCTAGCTTGTTTTATATGATTTAAAAGTAACGTTCATTCAAATGACGTCAAAAGCTAATCCTTTCTAATGACTTAGACTCGCTTCCTTTATTTCAAAGCACATATTTCCCGAAATCCAACGCTTGTTAAAACAGCGCTTATGAGTAGTACACGCATTATATGAGAACTCAGGATGCATCTTGTACGCTTTATAATTTAAAATAAGATTTCCACGAATATGGCAACCTCTTTGTTTCTATAAACAACAGTAAACAAGATCACTGCTGTATATTTTTCTGAGTAATGGGTAACGATTAATTTGCAGAACCTACTTACCCACCCAATCGAAAGTTATTAGTTGCTAATTCCTGAAATGTACCAATCTTCTTATAACTGCATTAGCGAACCGATTTTCTGAAACTGAATGCGCAAATTTTAAGCAGAAAATACTTAAAAATACTTTTCAATTTGACATACGTGGCCTTAAAATAACAACAGCGAATTAAATTTTCAGAAAGTGCAGTATCCGTTAGTTGAAGAAATCTAATTCACTTAATATTGACCACCACCACCGAACCGAAATAAATCTGCCTGCCTTCGGTCCATTATTGCAGGGTAGTATGTATGTATTATACATGGGAGTATATAGAAAAATATTTCAGGATAGGCTGATATTAGAAGAGTGTGGTGTAGGTTGAGAGATTGTACATTATTACTATATATTAATTTTATTATATATATTTTTAATGAGATTTTACTCGATAGAAATCAATAGCTATAAACACTCTTTACTTGTTATACCTTTAAGGATTAGCTACTTACTTTCAAGTATGTACAATTGAAGAGTATTATAAAAAAATCTCCATAATTGATTAGAAATATTCATCATAAAGAAGATGCAGGTTCATTCCACGGTAACTGTTTCAACATTTGGAAGAAAAAAGTAAACTTCAAATTATTAGAATAAATAAAGTATTAAATATAAAATAGTATGTTTTACTGTTTTATATGGCTACATTAATACATTAGTATACGGCCTTATTTGAAACCCTGTTATTCTACTCGTAATGAGAAAAAATTATAAAAGCATTACAGTAACTGACGCAACATGAAATAGACATATGTACTGGAAAATACAAAACAAATTCAAAAATCTGTGAATTATGAACTTGTGACAAGGAAATTTTTTATTTAAATGAAAGAGAAATGCATGCTTAAAAGGATGTACACCTGTATTATTCTTTGATGTTAGGCTAATTATTTATGCACACAAAAAATTGTAGTAACCGACGTAACACAAAAGAAAAACGGGCTTCTAATATTTATCTAGTGACAGCCAATTTGTTTATTGTGAAGAAGTTTTTTCTCACAAGGGGGTGGAAAGAGTGCTTGCAAATAACTGCTGCCATAAATAAATAAAATAATCTCTAATATAATATTATTATTTTGGGCTGTAGTGATAAAAAATAATTCAAAAATCAATTTGTAAGAATAAATATTATCAAATTATTTCTATTACATGTTTACTCGTAATAACGAACTTATATTTGATTTTGTAAACAAAACAATGTTAACCTTGTTTAAGTGAGATCACTCTTCATGTGAGTTGTATAACCATGACGTATTAGTTTTTTGAATAACAATACGGAAATGTACAAATGTGTTTCATTCCACAAAAAGTAAAAAAATAAAACACTTATGAACATATTTATATATTTTTGAATACTCATCAGCAAGCCTCCTTTCACAAATCAATATGTCAGTGATGTATTCGTATCTTCAGTTTTCACAGATAAATTAATGGGATGAACGAAGTGGTTTTTTGGATTTGATTATACGCGAGGTTATGTGGATAATTGTTGCAATTAAAGTGGAGAATGTATAACTACTTTTAGTTATGTATCGATGCTATTTGCCTACTCCAGCTACACGTTGTGATTGACTCGACTGCAATTATTTTACTTGTTCTGCACTTTTTAGCAGGCTAGCACCGCAGACCCCTAGACGTCTGCGGATCACATTTTGAGAAACTCTGATTTAAAGTATTAAACTGCGTAAGATATAAATTCCCTCATATTATAAAATAAAAGTTTATTTTAGTTCAGTTATTTCTACAAATACCTCATCAGTTACTACGTACCTTCAGAATACGTAACAACAAGAATGTTATTGCAATTAAATGTATAATTTTTCTCCCTTTTTTTATTGGACTCTTATAATAAATTTATTTTCAGTGGTGCAATACAAAGTTAAAAAAGCCGAGTTGGAAGGGACCAGTGATAACGAAGACACAATCACTTTTTTATTATGATTGTTGGTGGAATGGAAGGATCATTCTATCTTAGTATTGTTCTGAGAGGGTATTGTGTAAGAACATAGTGTAAGGAAGAGAGAGGGGTTGCCAGTCGCAGTCACGGATGAATTTCAGATGTTTTTTTAAAGTAAATTTCTTTAACATCCCTGATTATTACATAAAATGAATGTATGACGTTTAAAATAAAAACTTTCTTTCCATAAACGTTAAGTAAATGCATTATTGTGTGAAATATATATACACATATATATATTATATATATATATATACAGTGAAACCAGTCTAAGTTGACCACTTGCGGTTTTGCAATTTAGTGGTCAACTTATACAGGGTGGAGTTTTTTTTTATCATTTCTTACACTATGCATTTATTCATTTGTAACTAGTTAAAATATAGCTTCATGTATTAACGTTACCGTACAATAGTATTTAGCTATTTTTTCCAATTATCTAAAATATCATTAAGTTAACCTGAATGTCTTACAATGTATCCTATAGAACTGAAACTAAAAAGTGAAGAACTGAATTAAAATCAAGATAAATATCTTATTAATTATGTAAGTTACTTATATGATAGTAAACATTTCCTAAAAATACATAATTTTTCGAAATAGCTACATCAGATAGAAGAAAAAAGAAGAAACTTATTTAAAGAATAAAAGAGTGCTCATAGTAGCTTTCCCTCCCATATGGTTAACTTACAAAGAAGTTTAGGCAAACTTTATATTAATGTATCATCCATCGAGACAAATACTGTCTAACATTATAGCATAAAAAATATCCTAGAGAAGTTATCTAAGTATTTTTACCTTTGCAAAAATAAATAAGCAAATAAATATAGTAATAATTATGCGGTAAACTTACAAAGGGTTTTTTATAATACTCCCACCCAAATTTTGCGTACATAAGTGGTCAATATAGAGAGGTGGTCAAGTTACAAAGGTTTCCCTACATTAAATAATATAAGGCTAATTCCGTTCCTGACAAAAGTGGTCAACTTAGACAGGTGGCCAACTTACAAAGGTGGTCAACTTTACAGGTTTTACTGTATATATTATGTACTTATGTGTTAATTGGTTTCAACAACTTTCCATGCTCTTTTTCCTTCAAAAAATTATTTTCAGAAATGTTCTTTTTCATTCATAGTTAAAGAAATAGTTTGATGCTGAATATGTTGTTGTTCTTGTTGTCCTCTTCAATCGCTAAACGAGGAAGAATACCACAGGCATAACTTGGCCTTGCGAAATGGGGGGAAGGGGACAAAGGGGGGGGGGAGTTTCTGTTAAGGGAATGATGATTAAATTTTGTTTATATTAAATCACCAATTTTCAATCATGTATTCAATTAACAGCAAAATTGAGTTCCCATCCCCTTAAAGAGAAATTGCACTTTGCAAATTATGGTCTGCGTCGATTTTATGTTGATGAAAACAATACATGAATACAGAAATATTCAATGAAAATTGTCAATGTTCACATTTATAACCTCAATAAACTGCTTTTCATCAACCATATGTAAACGTGCAGGTAACAATTACCAAATTGAATTTACAATAGACAATCTGAAACCCATTATTACATAATCATATCTTCTAGAGCTTCTCCAACTGGACATAACCAATCTTCGAGCGTGCTTATTTTAAAAAAGAACCTGAATTGATCAAACCAGATATTTTGATCGTTGCCCAGTGTGTTACCATATTCTCAAACGTGTGTGTGTGAAAATTTCACCCAAGGCGTCTTCAAAGCTACCATGCAAATCCCCAATGCATTAACATGCTGAAGGCTTTTGGTGAATCGAAAGGAAGCGATGATAATGATCGTTTCCAATTGAGATGAAAACAAAGATCTAAACGAATGTGTTGTAAGTGTGTTTAGGCCATTGCTTTCGGAGAAAATTAAAGGAAAGCTTATTCAGTTCATATACACAGGATATGCAAAAAAGATTGGCACATAACGAGCAAAGGTACATGCCTTCGCCTGAAAAAAGCCTGAGAATCTCGCTACTGGTAAATCAGTAGTTGACGTGAAGAATTCATAAACACTATCTATCTCATTACCATTTCAAAACACTTTTACAATACGAATCGGCAGATGTTTCAAATCTTCGCATCATGCATCGACGCAGTTAAGCTGGAGCTAATGGTTAAGAACCCCCGTTTAACACTTCACAATGTTAATGTCCACACTCAAACGATAAAGTCACATCGCACTAGAGTAATTGGAATAGATTTTAACTTTCGATTGATTTCAATCTTTTTCTAGTTTCATTGAGCTGTTGAAAACAAAATTACCTTTCCCCCTTCCACTATTTTTCTTTTTTTTTTTTTTGTGAAATGCGTTTAAAACTTTTTATCGATCAGGCTTGCTTCACATGCTGGGCGAAGATTTACCACAAGCCAATAATAATATAAATTGTGTGCCTCTGTTTTGCACTTAAGGTAGGAACTGGCAGGCAGGATAAAAAATAAGATTGTGGTCAAGAAATAAGGGGTTACTGAATTTGGCACTTTTATTTCCTTCACGATCTAATTAGTAAATTACCTCTGTTCAACTTAAACTTGAGAAAAACACCATTGTTGAAAAACTAACAGGTTGAATGATAGACTTTTCAGCTTGGCAAATGGTAACGTAATTCTGTTCAGAAATAATTTCCTCGTTGATAGCTTTCAAGTAACCCTAATGCTCAATCTCGTATATCTTGTATCTAGTATATCTAAGGGAGGGACAGCGCCCATATCGTCGCCCTAATCTGCGTTAAATGCATGAGAAAGTTTTCACCAGACAATAGAAAGTTTTTGATTTTTTTAAAACTTAATTACGCGTTCATTTTAGCTTTAAATATAACATTTTCAGCAAATTGAAATTCAGGACATCGTCTTGTTCAACCTGCTTCCAGAGGACCTTACTAACCTGAGTCCTTTCAAGAAAATCGGGTTTTAAAAATTAAAGAATAGACAAAAGTTAAAAATCTTCTAAAAATGTTTATCACATAAGTACATATTAACATCCTTCTTGAAATCAACTTAATATTAAATTCCATAATCATTAATTTAATACTTATATCATTTTACTATAATCACTAATTTATGTGTAAGACTAAATATAATGCAATTATTAAGACTTCATTTGTTGCAGATTTCATCTGCATCGGACATGCAGATGTTAAACAGTTATTCCACGGAAAACAAACGCTTTATGCCCCACACGTGACAGCTATATTTAATTTAAAAAATAATATCAATATATTCAAACGACTACGCATGGGGTCACAAAATAATAATAATAATAATAATCATAACGAAAGTTTAATGAGATGTGCCCTACGCTTCCTAACGTAATTCCTGGGCGACTTAGTAAATTAGTAATTGAATAGAAAATATTCTAATTCAAGCAAATAATTTTATACGTACGCACTAAAGTTCTCAGTTAATTTCATAAAAGTTAAACTTTAACCGTATATTTAAAAAACTTCTTCCTCCTTATTAAATTAGTTTCGGGCAACATAAAACGAGGTTCCATAACAATAGATGGATGTTGTGACATGAACGGTAACAGAGAAATACCATCCATTCAGTTTTAAGGGGTACAAAGGATGCTTCATCCAGATTATAAACATAATCAGTTGTCACTCATCAAATTTCTAACTACTGTTCCTAGGTCTCGTGTTCTACTCTAACACAAGGTTTAAGACCGCCTAAGCAATTTGAACTTAACCTCATGAGCCTGGAGTGTTTCCATTTAATGTGCAAAGTTGTAATTTACAAATTGAAGACACATTTCGAGAATTCTTGTTTTTTTTTTTTTTTCTAATAGGCTGCTGTTGGCTTCTGCCAATTGCAGACCTAGTGCGTTCTCGAGAGATTGGTACCATCTCTTTCAGCGGCACCACAATGAGTGTGGTACTATCGCCGCATAAGAATTTTGACGTCCGGTTTCTCCACCTGAAAGAGCGAGCACCCGGACTCTGTTGATGCGAAATTGCACTTGGAATTTTATTTAGAGAATTCTTCAATGAACAAAAATATCCATGCAAGATATATGTTTTTTATTGGGCTCGAAATTATTGCGCATTTGTTAAAAAGGATTGAAATTCTGCTCCATTCTTAAAATGGGACAACCTGCAAAGCAAAAAAAATTCTTGCCAATAATTATATCAACGATACGTTTCAAATAATATAAATTTTACATACCTTTTGTTGACAGGATTTCTCTAATATAAATGAGTTAGAGCTTGCACTTTTTGTAACGCTCCGGTTTCTAGAAACCTTTAGCGAGGATGATATTCACGTGGAAAAAATTGATCTCATTAAGTAATGGCCAATCAGCTCCCCATTCCGCAAAATAAAACAACGGAGCAAAAAAAGGCGTTGCATTAACCGCTAAGAAAAAAAATCCCGAATTTTTTTCCCTTCTGGGCCAACACTGACGCAGTTCTGCTATTAAAAACAAGAAAAGAGGATGAACTGTAGGGATGAAATAGAAAGCGGTGGGAAGGAAAAGTGATTGCTTTCACTGCGAATGGCACTTAATGACTAAAAATGGGATAGCGCCATCAAACACCACCCAGAGAATATCTATGGTGGGTAATATTTGCTAGGCGTAGCGCTTGATCTAAAAGTTACTCGCAGTTATTACAAAACAGGAGATTGACTTTTTTTCTCTTTCGTTGCCTTAAAGTTATGTTGGCTTAGCTGGATTCAAACACCAGAAGGAATATTAAATAAAATTTTATTAGGAGGAGTTTTTATTACGGGAGAGAAACTTTGTTTACAATTCAAAACTTTGGAAAGGAAAGTAGGTTATTTAAATCAGAAGTAGGGGAGGGGGGAATGGCAATGAACTTTCTTTTATTTGAGTTCTTTATTGCAACGTATCGTGACTTTAGTTTCTCTTTATATATATATATATATGTGTATATATAATCAGAAAGACTTTTGGCATAGGTCTCCTAACGTTAATTTCGCTCTTCCTGAATTTTATCTAATGTTGATTGCCTTTATTCATATTAATTGAACTGTTCACACTATTTTAATGATTTTTACTTCGCATTGGTCCTTTACAATTCTTTTTTCGACTACATCCATACCACTACCTTAATAATTTAGTTATAACACTGTTTAAAATCAGCGTTTTTAAAAGAGAGAACGTAGTAAAGTTCAATGCCATGTGATGTCCCTTTTTCGATATTCTGGCATTTGTAAAATTGAAAAGTAATGATAATTAATGTAATTAATGCCACTCTTCCTAAAGGCGTAGTTCAAATTGGTTTTACTATAGTAATATTACAAGTAAATAAAAAATTATTTAAACTTCAGCATTAAAAATTTAAGGGAATAAATTAAACGAAAAGCAAAAAAAAGAGAAGAAAAACCTCGCTATTAAAAGGCTGGATCAGAAAAGGTTACAAATTCAATTAAAAAAAAGTCTTTATCAATAATAGTCGCGAAATAGAAAAATTAAGAGACATACTTGTCGACTACTTTTCCAACTGTCACCATTTCTAGGTATTTATCTGAACGTAAGACTAACTTGTTCAATCAAATTTGGAGAAAACACGTCTCTGCCTATTGACCCAGCTCTTCGGGCTTCTCACTTTCATTTGCATCAATTCTTAAGTTTAGAGAAATAGGAATTATAGAGTAACCTCCCATATAGCCCTGATTTGTCACCCAGACAGCGATGCTTCTTTTTCCAAAATTGAAGAAGCACGGTTGTCTTTAGAGTTTAGACAGTACTGAGGAAACAGCTGCCGAGAACGGGCATATGGTCAAAGACGTTTTTTCTCCGCACCGAGTTAAATTTTGCCCTGCATTCAGATATATGCCTAAATAAATCTGGCGATTGTGCGTAAAATTGGTTGTTAAGTAGGGCTCTTAGTTCACTTTTATATTTTCTGTCTATTGTTAATTTTTAAAAAAATTAGATTTATTAGATTTATAACCTATTTTTGAAAATGTTATAAATTTAATATTACTTCTATTCTCGCATATCTTCTATCCTAGTATAAATTTAATATTACTTCTTCTATTCTCGCATATATTCTATCCTAGTATAAATTTAATATTACATCTTCTTTCACCGTGAGAGCTCTTTCGAAATTTTCTCCCAATAAAATAAATTGTATATTAGCAATTCAATTTTCCCAAAAATGTCTTCAGTTTATGCAAGTTTCCTTCCCTTTATCATTCCAATTGATGTTTTCCGTAGCTCAAAACCTTGCTGGTATTTCTCCGTTCGGATATACTAAATGGAAAAATTTGTTATTATATTTCCTCTAGCACACATAAAAGCACATTTTTTTCCTTAAAAGCTATATAAATACAACATTTTTAAAAAATTCTTTATACAAGATGAACTGGTGGAATTTCAAGTTTTCAAACAAATCATCTAAAAAATACAGCTTCTCTGATCCTCAATTTTACTTCCTCTTAAAAATAGCTTCTACTTCTCCTGAATTAAATTAGTGGTGGAAAAAACATTTTCTAAAAATATACGTAAATATAACTTCAGTTTGATAGTAGGTAGTTAACTGACACAAACGCTCATTAGTTCAACTAGAAGAATGTTGCAACAAGGTTAGTCCCAATTCTAAAGCGCGATCGTTTATCTGCAATTGAAGTAATTTGAAGTCTTAAAATGGGAAATCTTAATAAGGGGTTCGTATCACTCAAGAAATAGATGACAGTTCTGTTTGCTTGAAAGACGTCGTATCAAATGTTCATTAGTATAGGGTAACGTAAGAGCGATCCAAATAATGGTCCAGCATGCCTTCGTAGACGTATGAAATTGGAGCATTCAGTTTCTTAGAAAACGTGATTGTTGTTGAAATCATTAAACAAATTGTTCTTACATAGCCCATGAGGTTTACCTCTATTCAGAAACACTATAGACATGGGATCCTTAAATGCAATTTATTCAAACTTACTTCATTTTCTTACATTTAACAGACTAAGGAATTTAAAAATTACGAGATTTTATTTGTTCTTTGATACTTGTTAGTTCATCCCTGAGAAATTATTTAAGAACCGTTAAAAGATCAGCAAAAGTGGCAAAAACGTATTGTATTTTAGTGGTGGATTTTGATGAAAATCTCAATTGAATTCAGATTGCAATTCTAATAAGCAGAAGACAACTTTTAATGGACACAAATTAATATTTTTTTTTCAATTTGTTTAAATGAGATAGAGAAAATAACATATTAGCATTGAATGTTGACACCAATATTAAACTTTTAATTAAAAACCCTTGTTTTGTACGTTACAAATAAATTCCATATGCTAAAACCTGTAAAATAAGACAATCTGGTTGCATCCTAACTTTAGAATAAGAGATACACTTAAAAAAAAAAAGTTTCAGGGTGCGTCATATCTTTAAAAATATAGTTTTAAGCTTGCGAGCTATTCAAAATTAAAAACTGGAGCAAACGTTTATTATTAACGTACATTTTAAATAATCTTTTAAAAGTCTTTTTTTTTTCTCACAAGTTATATTTTGCAAGTTGTAAAAATTAACAAAACCATATGGAAACCGGTTAGATATGTAAACTTTAGGAAAACCAGTAGGTAGATGCGTAATTTTATCCATTTTGCATATTTTCTTGCATTGAGTCATATCCCACTATAACTTACTTTTGCTACATTAATTAAAAACAAGTCACTATTTTACTCATACACATTTTAAAATGATATTGTACAAAATTGAAAACTATGAGATCAGTTTCAGAATTGACACATATTGACATTTCTTCACTACCATGTGTGTAGAGGTATCCGTCGCAAAAAGTCGTACTTTTAAAGTATGTAATCCACCGGTATTCTTACAATACTACTAGAGTTCAAACTTTTCCAAGTCATGGCACCCTTGAAATAATTTAAATTGTTTCACGGCACCCTGAGCTTATAATGCTTATCCATGATATAGGTATACATAAAAATAACTGCATATTCGTACGATCTTGAAGAAAAAAAACCCACAGATATAATTGATAAGAACATAACAAAAAAATTTATGATTCATATTTGAAATTTACGAAAGTACTTTGATTGGAAGCATTACTTTTTTAGATTGCTTAAGAACAAAGAAGACTTTATATTATGTGTGCCCCTCAGCACCCCTTACCTGGTCATGTAGCATCCAGTTTAGGGACCTACTAGAATACGGCGTAATACAAAAAGGCAAATTAAATTACTGTTGCGGGCGAGGCATTCTTAAGTATATATTTGTACTACCAATTAAAAATTCTTAAATTTCAACCCTTATTTTTTGCATTTTTGAATGTACGTAACCATTATCTATATAAAATATTAAGTTTCTAAAATATATAAACGTTTAAAAAAATATATACGTTTAAAAAAATAATAATTTGTATATATTGGTATAGTGTACCTTTTTTTCATGTCAAGCCCGCGACATGTACAAGTTATAATTTTGTAAACATAAAAATTGTTCTCGAAACTTGATATCTTTTATTAAGATAAATAATACTAGTAACGTACATCGAAAATGCAAAGATTAAATGCTAAAGTTCAAAAATTCTTTAATTGTAGTGCAAATATATACGTAAAAGTATCACACCGGACTCCTATTATTGCTCAGAAAACAAACGCACTTTTTGATTTGAACCGTTATCCTGCAAGATTCGAAATTTTAACATAAATTGGAAGCATGACACAGAGAAATTTCTCCTACAAAGCATGTAGAGGTATGCGTCTCTTCAAGTATGAATGAGTTCTTACAGCAACGCTGTAGATTCAATAGCAGAATCCGGTATAATACAAGTCTTTGAATGAGAACCCATTCTACGCATACCCTTATCATAAGGGAAATTCTCTTATTTGAAAAACCGTAATAGCTCATCCAAGAAGTCAAATTACTCCAGGAGATAGATTTGATCTACCTTGCTGTTTCCAGTTATGAAACATAAAAAACAGTAGCGCAAATAAATAAATAAATAAATAAAATTACTTTTTTCGGTGACAAGCAAAGCCATTTATTTATGCATAGAGAGCAGTTGGGCTAGTGATGGGTAGAATAACGGCGAAGGAAGTAAAAAAATAATGATCGTCATTTTATATTTCATAGAAAGGTGGAACAAGCTTTTATTACTTAGACCCTTCTTTCTCTCGAATCTTCTGTTACGGTACTTGATCTGAAGATTTTTTTTCTTATGTTACTTTTCAGATGCTTTTCTTGCATTTGTTTGTTTCGGCGCATTTCTGCGCGATGAAATATAACATTTCAAGGTAATAACTACAGAAAGATTTCAAAATGGTGACTTGTAGGTATTTGTATACAAAGCAGTAATATCTCTCAACAAGGCTCGTTCCTATACTGGTAGATCAGTATCAAAATCTTGCACTGAACAAATATCCGTTGTTTTGAGCAAATTTCTTAAACCCCTCATCATGCAAGATAGAAACATTTTTTGTGACAACTTTCAAAGGTTGTGAAAATTTCAGAGACAAAAATTTATATTTCGCGTGTGTTGAAAGTTTTGAACACATACAGTGAATCATATCCTTTCATGCTATTTTTATCCCCCTTATATGCTTCATATCCTTCTATGCTATCCTTATGTGCTATTTAGGGATGTATCAAGTCCTAGATGCAGTGCGATAAATACAGAATCTTGGAATGGGATAGTTGAGACTTAAAAGAAGATAATCCTCAAGAATATAAAAATAAAGTTTTAAAGTGCAGTTCTTTACTACAGGTTTAGCAGTTTCATTCTGTTAAACAGCTAATATAAAAAAACTACTAACATTAATTTGCCAGTGTAGTTACATAATATTACTGATTTTGACTGTGGTTTAAATATAAAATTGTGACGATCAACATGATACGGCACAAATTTGCAATAAAAATTGCAGGGATTTGTTTTGGGGTTGAATGAAATCTCTTGTTCAGTGTGTAGAAATGAAGTTATAACAAAAGAAATATTTTTTCTTTCGTATATCCTCAATTCTACACTGAAGAAGAGACATGTCATTTAATTTATATTTTCTTCCCCAAGAAAAATTTATTTTTATGAACAGAAAAAGGTTGCCGCTACGTCCCGTCAATTTACATTTATTAATATTCTTCCTGAATGTGTCGTACTTTAAAGTTCTACATTCGACGCAGTTTTTTTCTTTTCTTTTTTACAAAAAGCTAGTGTTAGGATCAAAATACATGATTTTAATAAAATCAAAATTCATCACATGAACAGTAACTGAATACAAAGCAAAACGTATTTATATCTTTATATGATAAAGGTGCTACTTGTAACCCCGAAACACGGGTATGCAATTTTTTTTTTCAACATTGGTCAGGTCATTAACAATAATTGGACCTTTCATTTCAGAAACAAGTCATGAGTGGACTTTTGTCGTTTTGAGAAAACTAAAAAATACTTTCCCAGGAATGTAATACATTTGCAACATACACATTTTTTTACTCCAAATTTATAGTCTTGAAAATCTGGCATTTGATACGTTTTTGTAGTAAACAATGTGCTTACCTTGAAAGAAAATATGAAAATAAAGTATTGTTTGTGGTTTTGATGTTTGAACAGGTTCTGAAATAATAAATTCAATTGACTCCGCCGCTTAATCGTATCTGAATGTTTTCTGAAAATTGTAGTTAGTTCTTCATCATTTGCAAGCATTTAGAAAAACTAACCATTTTTTTTTTCTTCTATCATTACAAGCATACACAAAGCACAATGCTTTCTTCATGTGCGAACCTTAGAATAAAGATGTCCGATGAGAACTTTAAAAGTTCTGAACCCTCATGTAGTTCGTGCCTTTTTTGTCGGTACTCTGTATGTCCATTAAGTTTAAACTCGAAAAATGGACAAGACACTATGGTTCTCAGGTACAGATTTATTGAAGTATTAGTTGAAAACTGAATTAGTATTATTTTAGGTAGTGATTTTTTTAGGATTTAATATTGTGTTGTCCTTACTTCATGATTTTAAAGTAGTGCAACGTCATTTTTATTAACGTACGAATTTCAATTGAAAGTGGATTAAAAATACTGTTTAATATGATTTTAAACTTGTATATGGCCACCAATTTTCGTAAAAATTAATATCATATTTTTTAATTTAGAGAGTTATTTTGCGTTTGTAAACAATTTTATCCAATCTAAGATGTACCTTAATACTGGTATTTTAAAATAATAGTTAGTGTCATCGAAAACTAGTGAAAATGTATCAGAATTGGTTAAATTTGTGCTAAAATGATGACTGGTATAGTTAAGGATTTTAGGGTTACCGTTTTTTGATGTGTTTAAAAAGTATGCTTTCCATTAACGGTGCCAACTGTTCTTAAACAAAAGAGAACATCACTAAATCACACAATCTTGAACAATAGAAAGAATAAAGTAAGATCCAAATTTTCAAAAACCTATCCATTGATTCCTATTTTCCAAAGACTTATTAATCCGACAAAGAAAATATATATATATATATATATATATATGTTTCATTTAGAAACTTTAAAGTCAAATCGATGAACTAACGGTTAGCTTTGTGCCGATATATAAATCAAATGGTTGCAATTTAACAAGCTATAAGAGGCATCAGTGGAATAATAAAATTTAAGCGTCGCTTGTTTCTTTGTGCATCCTTAGTGATTGTACTTAGTAATAATCTGAGGCGACATCCAATGAACTTTCCCCATAGTAAGAGACTCATCTGCAGATGCCTGAGTGATTATGCATTATTTTAGATGGAAAAAGTTGATTAGTTTAGGTCGCGTAAACTAGGGATAACATCAAGGATAACATCATCTCTAATTCTATTCACACTCAGTTTTCGGAAAATATGAGTCCCAATTTATTCTCCACATCCCTTACGATTGTGTTTGATGGCGCTTCTCTGCACAGATAGATATTAGAATAGAATATGTTTCAATTGCTGATATAAACATTACATTTAATATCAAACTGCACCAGTCGTCAAATCTAATGAACAGCTGAAGCAGTTTGTGATGACATTAACTATTAATTCTAAATATCAATGCAAAGGCCCATCTACTATTGGATAAAAAAATTTATTACTTCATAATAAATAAATATTTTTGGAATCTTCATCCAGTTACAAAATAAAAGCTACCAGTTATAATTATTTAAAAGTAATTAAATGTAAAAGTAATTAAAATTGATAAACAAAAAATGTACGCATTCCCTCCATATTATTATTCAATGATGATAAATGAACCACAAGAGGAAAAGTATCCTATAAGAACAGGAAAATTTTCATATTTCCCATGAGTTCCGAGGGGAAAAATGTATGCAAAAGCTAAACTAAATTTTAAACCGTTCAACTTGACATCTATTAAATAAAATTTTAAAAAAATAAGACCAAATCAAGTTCCTTAATTAAAATCTAAGTTTTAAAAAAATAAGTAAATAAAAAGCACCAGCTAAATGCAGCAAAAAGTTCCATAAAAACAACAAAAAGTTTAGATGAAATGTTTCATTCATATGGCATCATGTCTAAACATTTCATTCATAAGGTTATAGTAAAGCAGTGTCTAAATGAAAGAGAAAACTTTCAATTGAAATTAAACATAATAAATAACAAGAAAATAATAATCAAAATGTTTATTTTTAGGAATATTAAATTTCCACAAGTAGAAAAAAACTTTTTCACAGCAATTTTCGCTTTTGATAAATTCTAGTTAAACAATTTTCTTTTTAACCCCTTAACGGTCGCATAAATTTCACGAAAACAAAAACAAATTAAAATTAAACTTGTTTTACAGAAAAATATTTTAAAAATGTTTATTCTCTAATTATACTAATTGATACTATCATCTAGTATGTAAGGCAATAAATAAATAAGTTTCTGGGATTAAGGAGAGGATTTTTTTTTTATATTTTGGTACGCTACTTTGGAACATTACATCCCGTGATTTTGACGGGAGCGAGAGGTTAGGGGTTAATGATACATTACAAGAATATTACATATTAGGAATTCCGGGCAAAAAATAAATTGTATTTTTTCAAAATAAAAAAAGGAAATTTATTTTGAAAATAACAATACTAAAGAGAGAACAGTGTACAATAGAGCTTTCGTTAAAACATTATTTTTCCATCTTAAGCATTTACGTTATGTATAGTATTATATTTATTTTTACGTTAAAATGAAAGTAGAAAATTATCACTTCCCCTTAATGTATGGGGAAAGGTTGAAATATTTATAAATATTTTATAAAATATTTATAAATTTTAAGACGTTATTCTATCTTAGAAACCTATCATTACATTAGAATTTTTGCATCAGTTTTAACAATAAAAAACGAAGCAATTCCTTTGAAGTATTACTTTCAAGGAAATCCCCAGGACAGCATAACTAAAGATATTTAAATCAGTATTGTCTAAAGTTTGTTGTAGTTGCAATTGGAAAATGTGGAAGATCAATTTACTTTAATTCCATTGGTTGAACGCGACATTAAAAGAAAATTCTAACGTGGTAATCCTTTAATGGAATTCAGCTCAACAAGTAAGTGCTTTGAGGATATAAACACATTTGCGTTAAACTTTTCTTTTCCCACTTATATTAAATTCTTCTATTTTGTCATGGTTCTAACGTAAATAATATTAAGACTTCATCTTCTGAAAGAAATTTCTTTTCACATGCAGATGAAGATAAATTCTGAACAAAAGAATTCTGGCTTTCCGATAAAGTTTTGAAATCGAAAAAAGTTTTAAAAGCAAACTAAAGCTTTAGAGCTTTCCTAAATCTACTATAACGGTTCGACTAACAACGATTAGTAAATGAACATAAAAGGAGAAAATAACGCATAGGAAAAATTTTATATCTCTCCTGGTTCAAAAAAATATTTTCACTTTAAAAAATCAATTAAAAAAATGAACTTTTAACCCGACCCTCATATGAGGCTCCTACTTCAAATAACGTTGCGACAGACGTTGCATTTAATCTTACTCTTTTAGAATGTAAGATTAAGTATAATGAGTATTTTCCAAAATCAAACAAAATTTATAAATAGAAAATACCGTTGTATTTTATTTCATTCTTGTAATGACCATGCATCCGTCTTCATATAACACTAAAGTATCATAACCCTCATATGAGGCCCTTAAAAAAACCAGTAAGGATAATTTTGGATTTTTTTTTTTTTTTTTTTTTGCAGATGGATTTGCGGTGGCATTTTATATACATTAAACAGTAGAGAATTTAATTTTCTTATTTTCTCATAATTCTGTGACAAGAGAGTAATTTAAAATATTTTTTAATATTTGCATCTATTTCTTTTAAGCAGTTCATTTGCTAGTATATACATATATTTAATTATTATGAATCGAAAACTTTAAATTATTTTTGGCATGATAAAAAAATTTTATAACTCAGATATTCTCCGTTAGACTCTATAACATCCGAATTTTTCTCTGTACAAAGAATACTTCTTTTAATTCTTTAATGTTAAAAATATTTTCCCATGAAACAAGTCAGTTAAAATGACATCAAAAGAATACTTAGTAAGGACGTTTTCAGGCGAAGTTAAGGAAGATGTCATCATAAGCTTTGGATGAGGAATACCTCTTTCCATCCCCTCCCTTTTCATTTAAGGGAAAAAAGTAACAAGTCATCAAAATAATCTAACTTTCTGTTTCTTTTACACAACTTACAAATATTTTATAGTGAGCAATGCAGTTTACTGTTATTTGCTATTGAAAGTCTCTTAAATGAAAATTCCCGAACATTTGAACTTGATTTCATACAAACGTTTATTTAAAGCTGTAACGCTGTATTTGCCGGTCTACGAATTGTATAGAGGAATTCGTGCAAACACTGTGCATTGTGAAATAAAGAAAAAATGTGTTTCGTTGCTAATCTGTATAGAATAAAGTTCTACTTTGACAATCCAGTATAAAATGATTAAAATGGTACATAAAATAAAAGCATCTGTACATTTGATTAATATTCTAACTCTATATACACGTATATGCATACATATAAATATTGCTTGCATTGGTAATTATGTCTTACGTTGTTGCCAGTTTGGCTCCATTTTATACGAGAGTATTTAACAAGTACCATTTTAAGTTGCTCGCATCACTGAAAGCTTTGTCTACACCCGTTGTCTGTTTAGATAAAAAAAACGTCAGGTCCGAAAGGTATAATATAAACAGGAACTGTATTAGTAGTTAGGGCATTTCGGACAGCTTTTGGGGCATATTGGAAGCTGTCCAAAACTCCAAGGTTTAGTGTCCAAACTGCCCATCGGAATGAACTAAGGTAAAACTTTAAATGTCTTTGTATTAAGAAAATTTGAATAAACGAAAACGCTCAGACTGCACCTCAAGATAGTACACATTGGGACCAAACAAAGAAATCTTAAATAATACGTTGAGAACATATGAGGTAGTGAGAAACGAAGGGATGTAAGTACCCAAAAAACGATTCTGAGAAAAACTCGTTCAAAGTTTGGATCTTATGGGACTTTTAGTTAATTTTTTTTCTAAATCACGTAGGGGCGGAGCACTTCTTAGAGCTATCACTAACATTTCTTGTCACAATATATAATGGGGCTTTCCCTATCATTTGCACCAGTTATCTCCAAATTTTCAATTTTGTCACTTACATCAGTTTGCTTCTGGGTGCCTCATGTAATAAAACAAGAAAATTGGGTCTTAGAAAAACTTACTGCGTCAGGCTGTTTACAGTTATAGAAATACCGATCTAAACTACATAACCTGATGAAAGATGCTTGTAGCGCCATTAACTACTGTTTGTGCAATTTGAAAGCTAAAACACTCAATTGTTTTTGAAATTAATCAACAGATAGTTTACTTCGTTTTAAACATGGAAAACATGGAAATTGGGGATTAAGTCTTATTTAAACTAATTAATTATTAAAATTTTTAAAAGAATTTTTAGTTATTTTGTTTTGTAATAATTTTTTAATCAGAGAACCAAACAATTGCGTCAAAATTGTATGTGCTTAGTTCTGGGGTCTGAAGAGGTTTAAAATGGGGTGTGATATGTGCCCGATGTCCAAGGTGCCCCACCTTCCCCTACGACAAATGCGATAATATTATATTGTGTCGTTTACATTTATTTCCAATTCTTCATAACGTAGTGCAACCGATCACGAAGAAAGATTTACGAGTAATTGAACTCCACCGCACAAAGCTCTGACGTCAAACTGAAAACATTTTTAAAATATTAAAGCGGAAACTTTAAACCTACCACGCAAAAGCCCTGCACTGGAAATACGCAACGAGACCTAATTCATGCGGACATGTTATGAAAGACAATGAAAAGTTTTATTAAAAACGAAAAGAATAGCGGGAATCTAATAATATTATAGTTTCAGAGAAAAATATATTCATCGCTTAAAATCAAAAATAATAATCCCCGGGAAATATTTTCCATCAGAATTTTCAGCAACAAGACAAAATATATTCCGACTCAGTCGTTTGAAACTCCAGTTTTTGATCTTAACAGAAATAGTTGATACCGGGTTGTGGCAGTCGATTTTAGATTTTGGAAAAACACCTTTAAAATTTACATGCGTCTGTTTTTCTATGTACCTATGAGATAACTAGCTTTTGTTGTAAAGGGATACTTTCAAGAATTTGTTCCAATTTGTATTATTTTTTCAGGATTACGAATTAAAATGATCATATTCATATTGCGAAACCAATCTAGTTTTCTTTTAGAAAAATAGATTGCATTTTTAAAACTTATTTCACAAGACAAAATATAAAACAAAAATTGGTTATAAAAGCTTTTATGATCTTCAAAACATTAAAAAAGCGCTTATTGTTTAGTTGTTAAATCAATATTGTGTTAGTTCATGAATGCAAAAATTAAACCTTAATTCAGATGTTGTAAAAACGAATCCAGGTAACTGAAAACTAGCCGTGCAATCATAAACATTTTATTACGTTCCTAGGAGAAGAATTCCTACATAAAATAATTCCGAAATTTAAAAAAAAAAAAAAAAGACTCAAGATATCCTGAAACAGTAAAAATTAACAATGCAAATGTAACCCTTGTATTTCGCTGATAGAAGAAGAATTCCTATACATAAGACGTACGCAGAGATGGAGTCTAATTACGATTGCGAAACATGTTGCTTCTTTAGGACATGGCTCAAAATTCCAAATTGCATTAAACCACATTTACAGGATTGAACCTTTTGAGAAAGATTGAATCCAACTTTGAGAAAACATAAGCAACTGCGCAAGCTACGTAGATCGCAAGTAGTTTTAAGAGATATTTTAAGTGCTTTAGCAAATGTTGGAACTGGTTATGTATTGAGTTGCTCGTCTTTTTAGGCCACCATAATCCATTTCTTTATTCTCTGCTACCATTTCTTGAACAAAAACCAGGTCGCCTGTCGCCAACACTTTATCAAGTGATGCATAATCATCAAACATGATAGGGTCAGGTGGGGTAAAGTGGTCAGAAAATCCACGTTTTTCAACTTTCTTTGCCAATAAATATAAGAATGTTTTCAAAAGCTTCAGATTTTTTGCTTGCAATTTTACATTACATTATTAAAGAACAGATTGCATTAAATTTTGAGCAGAAAAAATTAAGTAAAATAATTTTATGACGCCTTCTTTCTGGGATATATGTATGACCACTTTACCTCATGGGTGGGGTAAAGTGAGTAGTGCATGGGGTAAACTGGTCATAATTGAAAAAAACTATATAAAAGTATTAACGACCATAATACTTCAAAATACAACAAAGGTTCATTTTAGAACGAAAGCAACTTTATTTCCCTTAACTGAATTTATTTATGTCCTCTATTATGGTCAAAAGTTAAGCCTCATCTTCCTAACGTCTCGTAAGGTACTTCAGTCTCTTCAGCTGCTGCATATATGGTCTTAAAACGACGTTATGTACCAAAACATGTTAGGATACGTAATTAGTAGGTATTCTTGGGTTTTAATCCCTAACTATTAGATTTTAAGTCTGTCCTTTAACTCAATACATTTAATAAAACATAAATATGAAATTCAAAATTTTCCATGAAAAAATTTAAAATAGCTTTTAATTGATGACTAAATTACTTAAATAACATATTAAGAAAATATTGCTAATAAGAGAGTTCTGGATAATTATAGCTTATTGAAAATCAATGGGAGAAAATACATATTTTAACCTAGCTATTTTTAATTCTCTCTCTCTTTCATGTATTGTTCTTGTTCGAAGCACTGCTAGTTCTAAACATTTATATCTTAATAATATTTATAATAAGTCTGTTTATAAAAGAATCATTGATACATGAAAATTCTTGTATTAAAAAGTGCTTCTGAAAATTTTTCAATACTAAACACATCATTGTAAGAAGACTATATTATAGTAATTTCAACCTCTATTGCATTTGAGCTCAGTTGTGTTAGTTCCGGTTTTTTAAAAAGTAAATTTAAAAGTTATTTTTTAAAAAATAATACAGTATTAGTGAAATTATTTAAAGTGTAACTGGCATCTGTCTCGTGGCTTAATTTCTAACAAAAGAAGTGCGAGCACTGTAGTCTTCAAAATTAATTTTCTTGCGTAAATTTAGCTTGAATTTCCTCTAATAGTTAAGAATTGAAAATGAATAGGGAAACTGAGCTTCCGTGAATTCCTATGCCTCTGGTCAAATCCCTGGTATCGACGCATGTTAAGACTAATACTATGGCCACTTTACCCCATCTTACTTAAACTACTGTAAAATAATGTATAAACTAAATCCAGCTTCGCGGTTAGTGAAGAAGTATTTTTGAGATCTGTATAAAACTACCTGCACCGTGCATTTGCTGCAAATTCTTTTAAAAAAAATGTCAGACAGAAGTTAAAAGAGCTGTTTCAATTTCAAAGTGTTGTATAAACAAACAAATCGAGTGTTTTCGATACCTAAAGAGCTGCTATTAATATAATTTTGTATGTAAAATTTAATTTTTAATTATTAAAAGCTAAAATAAAAAAATTAAACCAATTCCTTTATTTATTTCAAAGCTATAGATATTTACCCACCTGACCCTAGTAAAAGTTAAATGACTATTTTTTCTTTCCAATGTCAGTCAAGTTTTTGAACGATGGATACGGGAACTGCTGGTTTCACGAAAGATCTATGCATGTAAAATTAACATTTTTTACATAGCACTCGTGACAGGACAATTAAAACAAAACAATACATATGGGAAAGCGATAGATGCGGGAACGCTGGATCGTGGTTCTACTGTGTATATATAGTATGTTGCAAATGACGTAATTTTAGCTACGTGTTGAAATTTCAGAAAAAAGCAACCTGATTTTTATGGTGATCTCTAACATTCGCACAAAAACAGGTTTGAGTGCATCAACAATTGTATTATTTTCATGCAAAATAAACACAAACCAATGTTTTATATGAATCACTGGTTCAAATCCAAGATAGCATTCGTAGGTGCGTTAATATAAGTAAGTGCTGTAAGGTTAACATAAGTGTATGTTAACATAAGTGTGCTTTCTATTCACATAGTTATGTGTTAAAACGTGTTAATTCCGTTTAAAGAAAGATGATTTTTTGGTGTTGAACCGGTAAATTGAGAAAATAAATGTGTTACTATTTCATAACTTTTACTTCGCTTACAAAAGCATTTAGTTTAGCAACTTATACAAACAATTATTTCAATTTGATGAACGAAAGTGAGTATAGAAAATACTAAAATATTGTTTTAACGTAATAAATTTTGATTTATGAAATTTTTCAGCTTTTCTTCATCAACCTTTTAATTACGGGATTTTCAACTAACAAAGTATCTTTGAGGATAAATAATACAAAGCAAGTAAGCTTATTTGCAGAATGATTTTTCGCATAAAAAGTAGTATATTTTATTAATGAGATAGTGTAAACATTAATTTAATGTATGAGATTATACAAGCGATTTTTTCAAAATAATTTTCAATCGTTATTATTTTTATTTATTTATTTTTTTATTATAATACTCACGTGTGTTTCTATATGAAAAACGTATAAAAATGTTTAGCATCAAGAAGCATTCCAGCTTATTAATTCTAAATATAAATTGATGTTATAACAATAAATCAAGTTTTTGAAACTAGCTGTAATAATTAGGCAGTTATTCCTTTTAATGAAGCAGGACTACACATACCATTTACCTTGACAAACATTTTCAAAACTACGAAAGAAAATTTTATATTCCCCACTGAGAGAAGTGCATCAAATTACTCGTTCCCGCAGTGATGCGTTTTAAAGACTGATTTCACTGGCAGTGGAGACCTTGGCAGAACTTTTGGCGAAGTAAACATATTAGTCTATAAATCCACGTGATTTTCCTCCAAGACGTATTCGGGGCCTTCGTGCGCTTAAAATGCAGTCTAGACTGTGCTTACAAAACGAACTTCTCTCTACGCTTTCCTGGATTACACAACCCGTTATAACATTTTGTAAAATTCGTTTCGTGATATCCATTTCGTAACTTGTCTTCAATTTGAAAAGTTCACAGAGTCGGAACCTGATGCTGAGATGATGATGCGATTATGCGTTTTTTATAGAAAAAACTTTTTTTAAGCATTAGACGCCGTTCCCATTTCTCAAAAATACTTTTACTCCAAAAATCCGGCATTTTTGTTCAGTAACTTTCAACAATTCAGTGCTCCAAAGTCCTAAAACTTACAACTAACCAAAAACAATTATGGAGCTTTTAAACTAGCTAAAAATCATTACAGAGCACTTAAAAAAAGAAAAAAAATAACACAAGAAAAGAAATTCAACGTAGAGTACTTTTGAGAACAAAAATTCATGACGGAACAAAAGGGCGGACAGCACACCGCCCTGCTCTGGTTTTTGCTTTTGGGAGTAATAGAGGGGTCTAATTCCCTTTTTTAATGATCTTGAATGAACTCTGTATTATACACACACATATATGTGTGTAAAAAGGTACGGTTGCTCAGTGGCTCCATAAGCTTGGCGATCACTGGTTAAGACATTTGTTGCCTCTAGAAGTAAACTTGAGTACTGTCTATTTTATCAGGAAAAATAGTTGATTATAGCTATGAAATTTACAAATGTTTAATTTTTACTTATTCATATAGAAGTGACTTTTAAATATAATGAGATTAATTAAACATAATTGCAAATTAAAATTTTATCTTGCTTAAAAATTCAAAAAATCACAAAATCTCGTTCAATTATGAAATTGTACTCTCTTTGAACTACCTCTAAATATTGCTTGCTGGTGATCAAATTTTGTCATAATAATTTTTTGGCATAAAACAGATTTAGAGGGTAAGAGGTAGAACATTTACGAAAAATAAGGTCCACCCTAATGTACATACCAATTTTATCAATTTAAGTTAAGTAGGGAAAGGAGGATATGAGTACGCAGGGATTTCTTTCCCAGTTGGCAACAGTTCGAGAGGAAGTGAATGTGATCCTCTCAACTAATATGTTTTCAATACTCTTCACAGACCACCATTGCTATTTTCAACCTTACTGTATATCTTTCAACAGGCAAGATACGATTTTGCTATGCTTGCATGAAATGTTTTCTAAGTAAATCTTAATTTCTTGGTAAACAAAGAACTAAAGCTTGCATTTAAAGTAAATATCATTTACGCTGTTTCCTTCCTTCCAAACAACGTGGAAACGTTAGAATTTAGTTATAATGAATTTTACTGCCAGCTATGGACGATTCAGAGAAACAATACATCGGCGGCTAAGAGTAAGCACTGACTACATATGCGTGCTCTTATCCGCTCTGTAATTTCACTAAGCCATTCCAGCACAACTGGCAAAAATCGCAGAAAAAGCTTTTCTAACAACCATACAACTCTGATATTATAAATGAGATAGGCTATTCTTCTTTACTTGTGACTTCAGCACTCAACCCAGGCACAGTTGAGGCTGACGAAGTTTCACATTCCATTTCTAGGATAGATTTCAGTATTCAGTCAATCGTACCATTTCCTCGACATAAAAAACAAGGAGCTAAAAGAAAAAGAAAATCACAAAAATCTGAGAGCATGACTTCGTTCATGACTCCTTGCAAAAATTTGTTAGAGAAAAACGAAATAGAAAGGAGAAAATTAGAAAAGTAAAAGAATTAGAGTTCTTCAACAAATTGAAACACAGACAATATTAAAAAAAGGAAAACCCTGAATCAAAATAATAAACGCTATCTGAATTAAGTCAAAATCCCAGTTCTCTCAGCAGTTAGTTAAAATAAGTTTAGCAAATAATGAGGAAGTCAAATGTCCAGGCTGTGAGCAAACATATAATAACGATTGAATCAAGTGTGGATTATGTAAGGAGTTTTGGCATGAGCAATATCCCAATTAAGAATGCAGTGGAACATTTGTATTAGTAACTTTTTAGGGTGCATACTCTCACCCAACTTGGTGAGTAAGAATACGTATTTGGCTTTTTTTTAAAATTTCAGTTTTGTAATATGTTCTTATCAAGTTTAAATTTTAATATTTTGTAACCTTCTTGCTAAGAATTCAGTGCATTTTCGTGGATCTGACTTTTTAATTCTTCTCTTTCTAGCAAAAAATCCAGTAGGTGCGAACTTTTATCCTCCTTTCCCCCAATAAGCAACAAAATACGCACATACTATCTTTATATATTATTTCTCTAGCCTGATTTTTGTCGCTCTGCGAGATTTTCCTTATTCCTTTATCAAATTCCATGATTTACCCCTCATTTTAAAGAAGGCTAATGACGAAAAATAGACCCACGGTCTAAAAATGTACCACTTCTCTTATATTTGAGACTTAAAATCATCTACGAAGAGTTCCTTTAATGGATGCCAAATTGGTGTTGTGTATGATGGTGCCATCTGTTATCAAGTGTACAAACAAGAAACTCTTCTGTTTTTATTATGTAGAAAATTCGACAGTTTTAGCTGCGTCTGTGTGTTAAACTTATTCAATCGTTAGGCACACATTCTTTGCTATTATGAATGTGTATAGTCTAACCAACCAACCGGTTTTTTATTATTATTATGTATACTAATAATCATAAAAAATATCATTATTATTGCGATTATTTTATTATTTTGATTATCTAAATAATAGTGGAGGGAAAATTTGTAACAGATATTTGTACTGATGTATTCAATTACATATTACTTTTGTACCAACACCCTCTTAGTTTTTTCTATTCTTCTTCGTAATGTCATTTCTCCCAAATTACTGCGGAATTCCGCACGGGTCGACTAGTTTTTATTAATTTGATTAAGTAATACTTAACGAATATAAGATATTTTTCTTAAAGTAGTAAATAGTTTCATTTTCCTTACGGAGGAACTTATTTTATTTGCAATCAGCGTAATTACGTTTATTCACTTATTCATTTTGACTCCATTTCCCATTGTTAAACTACAAAAATGTTAGTGAAAATTAAGTTTCGGGCAGTTAGAAATAACACTGTTTGCAGTTCATTGAGAAATACCAGTCGTGTTATTTATTTATTTGTTCATTTAGCCGTGTAAAAACGCTAAATTTGAACTAAATACAACACATTGGCTTTGACTCAAAAGGAAACGACATCGATTATCACTTCCATTTCATTTTTTTTTTTTTTTAGGCGTCATTTGCAGCTGTTTATGTTGTTGCAGTCTTTAGAAGTTTATTAAACCTCAAGTAAATAAAACTAACTCAACTTTTCGAGATTGCGTAAAACGGAAAACATTTTTCTGCCACTTAACAAAGCTTCTTTTCCTTTTTCAGTGTACAAGCATAGAAAAAAAGGAGAATCAAACATTAAGCATTTCTGGAATGTGTTCTAACAAATGATATCTAAAAACGCCGTAAATACAAATAAAATTATATTTGAAAAAGATTTTTGGAGACACGTACCTAGTTTTGAAGGTGATTTTTGGAAAATATCAGTTTTCCATATAATGTTATGTAGTTCCTTAGTTTAAGTTTGGCTAAACTATCGTAACTCATACTCTTGGCCACGTAAAATCATTAAATATATTTTAATTGATATATTTAATGTTATATATCAATTAAAATAATCGGGAAACATGCTAGTTTATGCATGATTTCGACTCAAATTAGTTTATATTGTTTTGTTTTTTTTAATACATTGAACCCAGCTTACGTAGCAAATATTCGTTTTTGCTTTATTATTAGAAACTGCACTGTTGTGGGAAAATGAGGTGTGGTTAACTTTAACCCCTTAAAGCACGAGTTTTTTTCTGAAAAACTGGTATAGTGCAAGTTATTATTTGCAATTTCAGGTTGTGGGGAGTGAATAGGGAGAGGGGGGGGGGGGTAAAAGTTACATAGAGAAAAAATATTATGCAAACAAAGTGTGAACGAATCTCAGACGGCATTAGAATAATTTAACGCACGGGCATGGGCAAATTTTGCGGTAACTTTCGCCCGTGTCAGACACGGGCAAATGCGTTAAGGGGTTAATACAATATGACCTCATAGGCGTATAACTAAAAAGCTTAATGCTATCTGTATTACAATACATTATCAACTTTATGTACTAATTTTAACGCACTACGGCCTCATAGATCTGTAGCTACATATAGTAACTTTATTGCAAGAAACTATCTTTAAAACAATAGGAATTCGTGGCCACACAGGAGCTAGTTTATGCATGACAGCAATGCGGCGTTTGAACAATTTAAAGGAAATCGTATATCCCTATACCTTTATTAACAATTATTCACGGTAAAAGGTCTCTGACAAAATCAAAACGTTATACATAAAGTAGGCTAGATACTAAAATTCGAAAGCAACGTTAAAACACAAATAAAAGAAATTTACCGCAAATTTATTAATTATATTTGTACATTTAAAATGTTTTTTCCTTCTTCTTCTTCTTTCTTTCTTTTTTTAAATTTTATTTTCCATCAGTCTTATATAATTTTTAAAATGCGCAAATATTGCTTAATTTTGTTTTTATTCAGTCACGTTTATTTTATTATTAATATTATTACCATTATTATGATTTCATTTATACGCAATTTTAAAATGAAAAATAAATCAAACAATTAAAAAATGCTGGAGCACGTTAGGTCTTTACAAATGAGATTTGTTAACATATGTTAAATCAAATCATCCTAAAGCATGGTCCGTCTCGATTCAGGCAGGTAAAAATAAAATCTTACCTTCATAGTCTCAGAAGATTTTGAATTCCACATACTAAATTGTATCCACAATTTAGAACAAAGTAAGTAACAGTTATGTTTTTTTTTTTGTTCAAAAAAATTCCTGACTCGAGATACATGCCGCCAAAGAAGGCGCCTCCGACGCAATTTCTCACTTGCGATATTCGACAAAAACTTTCAAGTGTTCTATTTCCTGAACGGACAGACAGACATACATTGTCCACTTTTATTGCCCGGTACTTTAAAATATTTATTGATTTCATTAATTTTTTTAATATCACTTTCTCATTTTTTTTTAGCTAGAGTTCAAATCTATTGGTTAATTTTAATATATGTGCAATACAGTAAAACATAGCTTTTTATCTTTGATTTCCATATCTTGATCTTATGAAAAAAAAAAAAAGAGGAACGCTACAAGGGGAGGGGGGGGGGAATCAATTTAGGATTCAATCACTTTGCTTTGAATGTCCAGTAATTAATTTTTCCAACATACGCGTATTGGTTTGAAGTTGAAAGTACAATGTATTGCATTTATTTTTCCAAAAGTTAAGTAAAAATATACACTTTTCGATGTAAAATTCTTATTTTCACTTAAATAAATATTATATTCATTGCATTTCGCTCAGAATATCAATTTTAAGTTATGTTTATTGGTATGATAAGCAATCTGGTTTAAAATTTAAAAGAGCTTTTTTTTTTTAATTAAAAAAAAAAAATCAAGATTTTTTCATGTGGTAATAGCTATTAAAAATTAAATGCTATGTCAAAGAAAATTAAATTTGGATAATTTGACTTAATGAGACCAATATATAATTATGTTATAAAGAAAACTGATAAAATATATGGCAAAATCTTAAATTGTTTCTAAAAACCGTTAAACGCAAAAGTGGAAGCTCTCCTTTTCAGGTAATGTAGTACTCAATGGTATTAACCAACTGTAAAAAAATAAAATATTTTAAGATCGGCTTTTTTGAGAGAAAAAATAAAAAAGATTTTTTTTTTTTAATTTTCAGAAGGCTGCAGCAAGAAACGTTGAACAGATATTTTAAAATGTAGGCCTTCATCTCAAACAGAATCTAATTATATTTCAAATAAAAAAAACCGCATCAAAATATCTTGCACCGTTTAGGAAATAGAACACTTGAAAGTTTTTGTCGAAAATCGCAAGTGAGAAATTGCACCGGAGTCGCTATCTTCGACGGCCTGTATATCGGGCCAGGAATTTTTTTGAGCAAAACAAAAACATACCAGTAACTCACATTGTTCTAAATTTGAACATATGCGAAATTCAAAAACTTCTGAGAGTGTGAAGGTACCCCCCTGCCTAAATCGACACGGATTCTACCCTAAACAAAAGTTTCAAAAAATCTCTTACTACAATGAGCTTGTTTTAATGACTAATTCTTGACTAGTAATGATGCTAATTTTTAAAGAAAAAAAATGGCATGTATACTCTCATTTAGGTGCTAAATGATTAGCAGTTACAAACCACCCATTTTGCATGCATTTAGTAGCAGCCTTTTCTTGAAGTGGCGCCATGAATGTATTAAGAAGTGAAATCTCCTCAATAAAAAGCAATGTCCTGTCAAGACAGCTGCATGCCACTCTGTTTTTGTGACGGATAGCCATTGTACGGTGTCATTGGTTCGAGTCGCGACATTTCGTTCGGAGGCTTAAGTTTCCGAAACCCTTTCATTCTGGAGAAGAGGCGCTCTCATCTTACTCTTTCCCTGGAAAAAAGAAAAGCGGGATGCATTCAGGGATGAAAGTGAAGAGGAGGTCTAGCCTCTGAACGCCGGGACTTCCCACAAACGGAGACAATAATTACTACAGGCCGAATAATCGTTTTAACTACAAATCTTTATTTCCAATTTTTTGCATTAAGTATCCATAATTACACAACAAAGGACAAAAATAAACCTAACAGAGCGATATTTAGTATTCGTTTCTCAGTAATCTTTTTCAAAAAGCAGGGAACTGAAGCAGTTTAATATTTCAGGTTAAACTTTAAAAGTATGATTGGAATGTTTTTGTTGTTGTTGTTTCTAACGCCCACTTGGATATCCAAGCTCCCCTTCGCAGAGCGACGAGGAATTGGGGCAGTAAGGAGCGCCTTCCGTTTATAGAAGAGCACCACAACGGTGGAAGTACGACGTGGCTCGTTATGTATTTGGATGACACCAGATGGCGCCACCACAATACGTCACCTTCCTTTTTTGACCTAAGAGTGAAGGGGAGGGAAATTCTCCACCCTTCGGTACCCTCGAAATTGCCCTGGTCCACGGATTTTACATGCACGTATCCCCAAGTGTACAAGATGGGTCTTCAGCGGCTCGGGTATCGAACCCGAGATCCTCCGAAAGAGAAAATATGAGTTAAATTTCACACGAGCGAGGATGTACTAATCCTTGTACATAAAAATCTGTGATTTTCACTTAACTATGGGACATTAATCAGGAACGCAACTAAGAAAAGAAATATTTCGTGTTAAAGGTGAAAATTCTAGTAAAAATCTTCAAAGTCAGCTTTATTTATATTGTTATTGGGCAAGTTACTCTTAACACACAAACTACAGCATTTAAACTTGTGTTGGAAATGTTCTGTCCTCTAAAATATTATATGTATGTAGAAGTATTTACATTGAGTAAGATTTCAATAGACTATTCTGCACAAACATAAGTAATGCACTTTTACTTCATTGTAAATCAAGCACTTCACCGTAGTTTTTACTCAAAAAAGTACGATGAAATAGGAGAAATAAATCAAGCAGCCTGACATTAACTTTGTAATATTCAAAGATGGAAATTAAATGAATAAACCAATGTGAATCTGGCATAAACGATTGCAAAAAGATGAAAAAAAAGAAAGAAAATAAACATGACAGTAGTAGAGTATTTAAATTTAAATATATTAAAAGAAAAATATTAAACACAAGTGTGTGGGTACGTTTAAGATGGCGTCTCACTGAAACTTATATCTAACACTAACCTCTCTATATATTTTTTGGAAGAAAACCAAACAATCCAAATAAATTCTGTACCTGAGAGCCATAATATCTCAAGTCCATTTTTCGATTTTCTGCGAGTTGACACTTAATGACATACAGAGTACCGACGACAAAGGCCACTAGCTACATGAGAGTTCAGAACTTTTAAAGCTGCCATCGAATGTCTTTATTCTAAGGTTCGCACGGAAAAGTCTAGTCTTATAGTATTCAAAATGTTTATTTTTTAACTTCATCGAAAAAAAA
Organism: Octonoba sinensis; assembly: GCA_038502835.1. NCBI lineage: Eukaryota > Metazoa > Arthropoda > Arachnida > Araneae > Uloboridae > Octonoba > Octonoba sinensis. The sequence continues at coordinate 114,685,450 of CM076598.1, read as the reverse complement.
AACGAAAAATGTTTATTTTTTAACTTCATCGAAAAAAAAAAACGAAAAAAGCCCCTAAGATACTATGGCTCTCATATACTGAACAAACGAAGCAGAACACATCTATGGAATAATCTTATGTGTGACTATTTGTCATTGATGATAAGAAAAAATGAAAAAGACTGATAATTCCTTTAAAATAATGAAGAAAACATTCTGTTTTGTGTATGCTTGTAATGATAAAGGAAAAAGCTGGTTAGTTTTTCTAAATGATCAATGATGAAGAACTAACTACCCTCTTCGTTAATACCCTTTTTTGGAAAACAGTCGGTTACTATTGTTATGCTTCTGACAATAAGAGCATTTCCTTAGTATTTTGCGGAAAAGCTTATACGTCATACGTTAAATGCTCAATATTTTTTAGTGAGAGCATTTCAATTTCGAATGGAACACAATGATGAAAGTTTCTATTTTACAGTAAAAATTCTCAAACTAAATCTTCTATTTTAAAAAAATGAACAAAAAAAAGTGCGACGAGGAGCACAAAACACCTTATCGCATGTTATAGCAGGTATTAGTAGTATTCTCTAAACACTCTTACCAGCTCATTTTTACAGCACCCTACTGACATTTCTTTCCCAACGAACTTAGAAAAAATGCATAGTAAAAATATAGCTAGTAGTTTAACAAGTCAAATGCACACGAAAGAAAAATTCACATATGATTGCTTAAGTTTTTTCTTAAAACACATTTTAACAAGTTTTTACTCCCGGAAAAATTTGAGGTTTTTCCGGAAGTCAAAAATAAAAGAAAACCACATTGAGAGATTCTCAAGTAAAATAAAACTAAGGTTACTCGCAGTGGCTACTTCTACAGCTACAAGAAGACAGGTGTAAGGCTTGTTTCTTTTGATCGATATATCCAAGGTTAAGTCGGAGGGGGACATTTATTATGGAGCGTTGAAAATGTTTCCAGAAAGTCTAGCGTAAAACTTACTAGTTAAATAAATAAACATTGTTTTGGAGATTTTTACGAAAGATATTCGTGTGTATGAGATATGACTAATGAATTAAATTCAAACCGAAGTTAAAACTTGAAAGAGAAAAAATGAAAGTAAACTTAGAAATACTTTCAATTAACAAAATTGGGAAAGTAAGTTAATTAAAGTAGAAGTGGAGCAGAAGTTTTGTATGCCCTTCATTCCCCTTCAAAAAAATAAATAAAGGACCTTCTTTTCAAATGCTTGGTTAAACATATTACGATTAGTTTCGCAACAAACATTCTTCTAGGATGTTCAGGAGAGTGCACAGTTACTCTAAAAACTTTAGTAAATTATTAAAGGTTGGGAGATTTTTCATTCCTTATCAGTTAATAACTCATATTTTCAAAAACACACGTATTCTACACAGTATAAAACAAAAATGTCACATCTAGAATTGGTACCGAGAAAAATATCTGAAACCCACTTTTGTTTAATCAAAAGTACACTTAAAAATTCTAGTTCAACCTTTCAGCAAAAAAAAAAAAAAAAAAAGAAAAAGGAGAGCTGTTTTTTTGCAGCTAAATTAGTTTAAATTTAGCTGCAACCAGCATTTGGTATTAAGTTGAACCATTATAATGGTTCTTAGCTTTACATTCATGGTAAAATTACACCAGTATAATGGTTCAACTTAGAGCCAACTGTTGGTTGCGGGTAAAGTTGAACTAGAATTTTTAGCAGTGTATGAAATATTAAAAATAAAAATAAAAACTATTACTAATTAGCAGGGGTGGGGTGTGGGCGGGAAGGGGGGAGGGATATCAAACAATAAAAAACAGTTGATGTTAAAACATACTGATATACTCTTCTAAGCAATTTATTTTAAAAAGTAGTAATCAACTCTAAAATCAATATATGTTTTTAAAAATATCTTAGCAAAAAATTAAAAGAAAAATTAAAACTGTCTGAGCCACACTTTTTTACCGGCCGCACTTAACAAACTGTCAAGCCACGGCTGTTCTACCGAAAATCACGATACCTGGAACAAAAGTAATCTATTTAGAAGTTAAAACCCGCTTATCAGAATTAAAGTAATTATTATTTGTCATCGAAATTTAAGAAATTTCAAACACTTGAATGGAAAATAAAAGGTGGAAAACATTTACTGAACAAAATATATCTTCCACGTTCTGATAAAAGTCATAAGTCCATACCTCAACTTTAAAATTGTAATGAGAAATAGTAAAAATCATTTTGCAGACACTTAACTCCAACAGTAAGTTTACGTACGTAACTTTTAAATTGGGTACTGGACTATATTACGAAAAAACTTATTGCAAGTTTTAATTCACTCCAGTAATTCGTCAACATTTTCTTGTGGGGTTATGACTTTTACCAGAACGCCTGCGATATGTTTTTACAAATACATGCGACAGATTTAAGTTTAGTACAAAGTATCAAGCACACTTACTTAATTCTGAGAAAATAGCAGAGCCTTTTGCGAAATACCTGAAAATAAAGAGGCTGTTTCAGACAATTGTGAAACAAAAGTAAATATAAGTAATCGTTCTCCAATTTTAAGCTTTGTTCAGATGAAATAACTTTTTATATCTCTTTACTGTCAATTCACAGCAATAATTTTAAAGAAATAGGAAAACAAGATAGCAGTTTATATATTAAATTGCAGTTTTGTGCTGCATTATATTAGTTTATACAACGTGTTCTTGATACTATTTGAAAATATAATCTAAATTGCCTAGTTTGCGTCCTTGTCAAACTAGGTTAGTCAGTTATCAGTATTATTTTTTAAGACCTGTGACACGTAATACATACAATTCTGTGCTTACATCAGTTATTTTTGCTTCATACTCCTCCTATGACTTTCGTAAATGGCCGGTTATACGAAAAATCAGTGATATGAAAATCCGCTGTCACTAATTGTACACCTATACATAATAGAAAAAAATGTAGTGTAGATATTTTTTAGTTATTCCAATTAGCATCAGTAGACTATTCCGATTGACATTCGAAGGTTATTCGAATTGGAGTCGCTTCACGCCATTCAGTGATTCTAATCACTGAAATTATAAAATCACCAGGGGATCATTCATAAATGATGTCACGCTTCGAGGGGGGAGGGGGGTTCGTGAAATTGTGTGACAAGGGGAGGGGGTAAAAAGAAGTGTGACATCATGCATTATGCAACACAGAGTGACGCGTGAAAAAAGGGGGGTAGGGGGGTCCGCTGAAGTGTGACATGTTGTGACAAGGGAGGAAGGGGGGTCAAATATATGGGTAAAAATCGTGACGTCATTTATGAACGCCCCCCCCCCCCCCCAGGGCAGAAAGAGCAGCTCCAATTGTTTAAACGTTTTAGTTTTCGGAGTGTGAATCTGAAATACTAGGAGTAAAATAACCGATATTAATTTGCGTTTCTTTTTCGAATTTTCAGTAGCATTTGAGAAATAACGAATCTATACAAAAAATGAAAAAGATCAATTTCATTTACGTACGCAAATAATCTTACTCTACTATCAAGTTAGCATAGGTTTTCAGTTAGTATATAATTCAAATGTAAATAACTTTCAACGACCGAAAACATTTTCGATTTACTTCGTCCCTCCAACTCTTTAATTTAGAAAACTTCTATTTAAGAACGAAATTAAATGCAAGGATGAGTAGAGAATGGAATTATGAATGCATAATTGTAATTACTTTAAAGCAAATATCTTGAAGTGTAAAAAATGACCCATATCAGTCAGTGATCTCTTTTATCAATCAAATTAAAAAAGCTAAGAACAAAATAATATAAATTTACTACAACTAAAAATCTCAGATAAAATGTTATAAACATAATATATATATTGCTTGAATTTTGAATCAAGCTGCTCGTTAAGGTAAGCACGGAAATTTATGTTAAATGTCTAAACTGAGAAAAAGATCGTACATAAAGAAACCCTCAAGAAGCGGGCCCAAGTGCTTAGCATTTTATACAGGAAAAGTTTAAATGCAGTTTAAGAATAATTACATAAAGAAGAAAGTTTTTAAGTACTGAACATTTTAGCAGTTTGATGGAAATTAAATTGTTAAAGAATTTAATTTTCGAACACTAACAGTCCATCATATAAAAAAAATCTATACTGAGAAATGATTGATATTTATTGCTACATGTGCAATTTATATATAAACTCAATGTGTCTTATGACATCATTAATTATTCAGTGAAGCAAAAAAGATAGATGTTAAAGACATGAGCAGGGTTTTAATTCATTTTTCATGTATTTTGTAAGTAACTTTAATTTAATTTTCAGTGATTTAGCTGTAAAATTTGAATACACAAGGTTTGCTTTCTAAAACATTTTATTTTTGCTTAGAATGTACCACGCGTCCATCACATTATTAAATCAATTACACTTAAACCTCAGGTAGAAAATACGGGGAGAGCTGTAAGTGAAATGCTGTGTACGAAAGTGAAAATTACGAAATATAAATTTGTGGCTGTCGACAGAATGGCGTAGTGGTAAGGCGCAGGCTTTGTACGCCCAAGATAGCAGGTTCAAACCTGGCCCAAGTCGGTGGATTTTCAAGATGCAGAAAATCGTCTGCGCCCATGTCGTATGATTATGCGGCATGTTAAAGATTCCATGCGTATCCGTTTGGCATGGATACCCCTCTCGGCTAAATTAAATTCCTAGTCCCGTTAGCATCAACGAGAGCTCAAGTGTCGCCATCTAGGGGGAACTGAGAGTCAAAAAATTGCGGCAATGGTACCACACTCATTGTGGTGCCGCTGAAAGAAATGGTGCCAATCTCTGGGGACGCACTAGGTCTGCAATGGTTGAGAACCAATACTGCAGCCACATTAGAAAGAAAAAACATCGTGGCTTGTCCATTACGGTGGAGCGAAACATATAGGGAAAAAACTTTTTTTTAGAAAGTTTTCTACGGGGTCTCTACAAACATTATATAACCGTGCAACATATTGCCTGCAAACATTGCACAACTGCACACAAAGAAGCATTTTTGAAATTTTTATATTTTTTTATATTTGTATTAATTTCAACAATTTTAGTCATTAATGGTCATTTATAAAGAACGTCATGCTTCGAGGGGGAGGGTGTTCTAGAAATTGCGACAGTTTTTGAGACAAGGAGAGGGCTGGGGGTAATAAGTGTGACATCACACATTTTGTTTTCTATAAAAACATTTAAAACCAGGATATTAAATTTTTTGAAAGTTTTTTTTTTATTTTCATAATTTGATTTTAAAGTTTCCTTGGTTTCACTTCGTTTCGGAAAAACAGATGCTGATTAAGCTTTTAATTTACTTCTACTTTAAAGTTTAAATGGAAATATTCTTGGGCATTTACGCTTTTAAGATAAAATAGCGCGGGTCATTTCTTCAGGATTCGAACATTTAATACTTTTTACTTTTTTATACTAATTATCTTTTTTCTAAGTAAACCTTATGCTCATTTTATACAAATTAAGTCCACACGTAATCATTATTATTGCTATGCTTACAAATGTCATTAAAAGTTCAAAAATAAAATTAGAAATGTGATCTTGCTTTGTTTCTAAACAGCAACACTGCAAGTATATATATTTATGTTACATAACGTGACATGTGACAAAGGGGGTAAGGGGTATGTTGAAATGCGACATTTTGTGACAAGGGGGAGAGGGGAATCAAATAAATTGAAGAAAGTTAATTGCGAATACTAGTGTTCGGCAACTACTCGTCCAAAAGTAGTTAACTACCAACTACTAACTACTCTAAACAAAACTAGTTGCAACTAGTAGTTAACTACTTTTTTCTGTGACTAGTTGCAACTAGTAGTTAACTGCTCTCCAAAAGTAGTTAACTACTAGTTAACTACTTTTAAGTATAATTCATTTGAATTTCCATTTTTAAGCTTGTTCTTAAATATTTAATCCTAATAATTCAACTCAATATTATTTTTAATCATTAAAACAATTTTAAAGAAATTCCTGTAAAACATTCAAAGATTTTTCCAAATAGTACTGAACAATTAACATATAAAGAGAATATTAATAAAGACAAAACCTTTTCTCTAAATTTAAACTTTTATTTTACTATGTATTTGTTTAGTAAGTTTAATAATTTATGTTTTTAAGAAATAACAATTTTTCAGCCGTTGTTGTAAAATGAAGGGGTAATACCAATTTAAAATTCTCCCTCTGCTCAACCCCATTTATTCACAAAATATCTTTATAACGCACATGCTTTAGAATTTAGATTATATTCTTTCAAATTGTGGTGAAGGCAAGGTTGAAAATTTTTTTACTTAAAAAAAATTTTAAAAATAGTATTTTTTTATTTAAATAAGATTTTTTCGATTTTTTAAGCAAAATATGTATGCGCCCACAAATACGGTGTAACAAATTCAGTTAATTATTTATGTCTTCAAAGAATTTTAAGATATTTCAGTTGAAATAATTATTTATTACTAGTTCAAAATTAATTATATTATATAACAAAATGAATGCTTAATAAACAAAGAACACCAAGAAGCAGAAGAGAACTCTTATATATAATATGTATTATAATTTCTTGAATGTATACAAATAAGTTGACTGGACTATTATAATTTTTTGAGTATATACATATTTCTTGTATATATAAACAGAGATGGCAAATTTCACATAAGATGTTTATTACAGTTCAATCATTTTTACTATTTAGATGTTTCATCAAGAGTACCAGTTTTGATGCTTTATCAACCCCCAATCTGTTTCTTAATTTTGAGTGCACTATTACAAATGTACAAAAAAGTATTTTCCAATGGTGCTGTTGATGGTTTGCTGTAGTCAGCATGTCCAAAAACTTAATGTTCTCTGATTAAATATCATTCTTTGACACCTTAACGAAGCTAATCCACCTTTCCCTAGAGGACCAGATGCATTGAGGCTACCATATAGTGAGTAAAAATTCTAATGAATTACTTGAACCCAGAATATATTAAAACTTATAATAAAAATATCTATATTTTATTAATTTGGAGGAAGCTGATATAAATAGCTTTTTTTAATCATAAAAATCAATATTTTGTCTAAAAAAGAATCATAAAAATCACTTTTTACTAAAAAAAATCCTAAAAGTCAGTAATTTTTTTCTAAAAAGAAAATCATAAAAATCAGTATTTTTTCTTTCTTTTTGGGTTTTATGGTATCCCAAACGTATGCATGGTACTGGAGTAGAGGTAAAGTTTCTCCGTAATGAAGATTTGGTCTTTAAATGAAACTTCATTGTGCTGGTGCTGGGGCGGGCGCTATTTATTGATTATATTAGAAAGCTTTTGCTAATTCGCGTAAATACTGCAGTAAATATTATCATTTTTTAAGAGTACTTTTTCATTATATAACATAATATAAAAAAAAAAAAATGTGTGAGTAATATTCATAAGTTAACAATTTAAATACTTTAATGTTTAAAAAATAGTTATTTTTTTCAAAAAATAGATTTATAAAAAAAAAAAAAAAAAATTCGAAAGTAGTTGGAATTTTGAAAGTAGTTGTAACTAGTAGTTGGGAAAAAAGTAGTTTAACTAGTAGTTAACTAGTTCAAAACAAAAGTAGTTACAACTAGTAGTTAACTACTAGTTAACTAGTAGTTGCCACAAGTAGTTAACTACTTCTAGTTAACTACTGCCGAACACTAGCGAATACAATAATATTTTGAGCACCCGGCAAAGGAGATCAAATTTTAAGACATTCATAAATACAAAAATGGTTGCCCTTCCTTACAATATTACATATATTGCGCAACTTAGCTCTTACTTTAATGCAATTTAATTAGGGCTCGACCGATGGCATTTTTTGGCCGATGGGCCGATGCCGATTGTTGGCCGATTGTTCCGAGATCGGCTGATGGACGATGGCCGATTATTTTCCTCTTCCATCGGCCGATGGCGGATGGAAAAAATTCGCTTTAAACCATTAAACATGTAGAATGCTTGTGATAAATGTCATTTAAATAATTTATTTATTTTTATGTTCATAAAAACATAAATGTATTATTCAAGCACAATTAAAGACTGTTTGGGGGAAGTTTACAAAATAATTAAAACTAAAAGAATCACTCGCGATTCTAGTAAAGTAATTATACTATTTGGAAGTCAAAACTATATAAAAATAGCTATATTAGAAGATTATTAATTCTTTTTTCTTATCTTTGCAAAAAAACTCAACAACTATTGGATCGGACCGGGTCTCCTTCCCTTTCCTCCAACATTTTCCTTTTATAACACCTGTACTGAAAATGCCAAGTGTAGTTGCCTTTATTTTTTTATTTTTTTTCAAGGGTAGGAATGCAGATTTATAATACAGACTGACAAATAATGTGGGTTTGTATCTTTAACAAAATTGTCAACCCCCTCGGATTCTTTTCATAATTTTTTCCCCGCTTTTAAAAGAAAAGCGGGAACGATTCAATGTTTATTTTTAATTATAAAAGTTTATTTAATTAAAAATAGCTGTTTTTATAAAACCAAAATAAACTATTAAAAAGTTTCGCTAGCAGTAACGCCTGTTCATAACCTAGAAATACTGAATATCGCTTTAAAATCCAAGAGTGAGATTTTTTTTTTTTGTGATTACAAATGAATGATGGGGGGGGGGGGGGGGAGTCTTAAGAACCAATTTTATTAGCTTTTTTTTCTCGTGAATTTAAAAATTACACTGAAATACTTGACATACTCTTTATATTTTTATGAGTACAATGTAAGGTCACTGAAATAAACCAATATTTTGCAACGTGAAAAATATTTTGAGCGTCAGCAGTTTTCTGTTGACAAATAATCTTCTGAAAAACACGTGATTGATTATATAAAAATTAAGTTACATTTTGAAACAAAAATATATATTGTCAATTTTTGAAAATAAAGAAATAGTAGCATTTCTATTAAGATATTATTCCATTCTGCCGCGCGAACTCGTTTTTTAAGAATTAAATTTTTGAAAATTACAAGTAGAACATAGACACATAAAATTTCGATCAATGAGCATTTATACTGAAAAATTGATTTATATTTTTTATCAATGGTTCTATGTTGTAAACTAATAATAAAATAACAAGAAATATTCTAAATTGAAAGAAGATGCAACGAGGTTGTTGTACAATAGCAGAAAAACTGTCAACTGTCTAACACGTGGCATCGAAGAAGCCAAAAAAAAAAACGCTAAAAGAACGAAGTTTACACGGGGAAAAATTAAAATAATTATCGCACAAAAAAAAAATTAAGATGTATTCAGAAAAAAGTGCATTGCTCAATCTTTGATAATATAACGATTTTAGCATTTTCATTAAGATGTTATTCATCTTGTCACGCGAACTCGCATTTTGAGATTTAATTTTTGAAAATTGCAAGTCGAACTCTTTCACATAAAATTTCGATCAATAAACATTTATGGGGCCGTTCATAAATGCACGCTTTTTTCCCATATATTTGACCCGCCTCCCCTCCCCCTTTGTCACAATATGTCACACTTCAGCGGACCCCCTCCCCCCTTTGTCAGTAGAACCTTACTTAACCGGCTCCGGATTAACCGGCCTTCGCTTTATTCGGCCCAAATTTTCAATATACAAAAAACAAAAATAGCTCTTAGAGCGCTAGTTATATGGAAGAAACAGGTGTTTCTGTACGCGAGGGAATTTTTTTCGTGGAATATTTATTTCCCCGGACAAAAGCGCACTTGAAGAGGTATTGCGATACGTCGAGCAGCAACCATTATCTACTCCCAAGGATGTGATGTTCCAAAAGAAATGGTGGGACAATTCTCGTCTGCAGCAAAAACGGGTCACAGACTTCTTTGCTAGCGCTTGATAACTGGTATATAACTCTCAAAGTAACTCTACTAAAACGCAATAAATCATCACACCTCCACTCTCTTTTAAAATGCATCATATATCTCCCCATTTTTTGCTATCCCCCGCTTTAACCGTATTTTTACTTAACCGGCTTACCATCGGTCAAAATTAAGCCGGTTAAAAGAGTTTCTACTGTACTGTCAACTTTTTCGTCACGGGAACACTGTGAACGGAAAATGTTTGCTTATTCTTAAATTATTTACAGCTACTGCTGAATCATACGTGTTTTTCGATTTTACAAGTAAATGTAAGCAGCAACACTAAAATTGGACGAGAGTTGTACGATTTACGTAAGTTGAACGTAAGGCCATAATTTACAGTTTGCCATACGAGTTGATAAAAGAAAGAAAGAAAGAAAATAAATAGATCTCAATAAAGGAAAGAACCTGCTTGTGAAAATGAATGCGTATGCATTTTAAATTTTGTTAAGTTACTTTTCTCTACCAGACCCCTACCTGTTAGCCGAGGCCTTAGGATTGCTTACGCACGGGAAGAGGTAGTGGGGTCTACGGATTTTACATGCACATATCCCCAAGTATACATGGTGGTCTTCAGTGGGTATCGAACGCGCGACCTTCCAGGTGGAAGCCCGACGTACTAACCACTAGGCTACCACGGCCTCATTTAAGTTACTAATTCACTATTTGTTTAAAATCACTTTCTTGGAGATGTAAATCGGAAAAAAAAACAGCTTTGCAATTTTTGCTCATTAAACAGTAGCAAGGCGGAATGTTAAGAGAAAAAAAATGCTACAAGATAACATGGTACCTCAATTTTTTGAAGTTCAATGCAATCAAAGCTTTACAACGTACACAACTGGGCAATAAAATATGAGGAACTGTAACTGGGATCAACAGCAATATAGACCGGTAATTGCGGAAATATGTGCTCGAATTTCGCACCTAAACCGTTAGCAATGTGAACCAAAACTCACATTTTTAATTCTTCAAAAAAATGCATAACATTGGAAAAATTATGTACTATTTTGCAGCATTACATAAACTGCAGTCGGAAATAAATTAGCAAAACAGTCCCCCTACACAAGCTGCTGTTTTTATTAGTTTTTAATTCGAGGCCACAACTCATAATAGACAGCAACAGGACCAAAGTGTCTTTAGCTTTCGAAAGAAAGGCACAATGCGGATCATTGTCACAAAAGACAAAGTCAGTCTTTGAGCGCTGAAGCTAAGCCTTGGTAACTGTCTTTTCTCATTAGTCAATTGCTCACGGAACCGACTCCTACCCAGAGCAAAGACCTGAGATCATTCATAATGAAGAGAATTGTAATTATTCATCAGTTGCTCAATATGCTACACTGGGAAGAACATTTTTTTTGACCGAAAAAAAAGCATTGCAACTCTCCATACTAACTTATAAAATAGTGGCTCTAATACGTTTTAAACACCAATAGCATAAGGGACCGTTCATATATGTCACGCTTTTTTTTCAATATATTTGACCCCCCCTCCCCCCTTTATCACAAAGTGTCACACTTCAACATACCCCTACCCCCTTTGTCACATGTCACGCTATATTACATTAGCATAAAGTAAGTTTAATTTGCTTATTTTAAATGTTTTTATAGAAATCAAAATGTACGATGTCACACTTCTTGTTACCCCTCCCCTCCCCTTGTCACAAACTGTCACACTTTCTTGAACTCCCCTTCCCCCCTCGAAGCGCAACATCATTTATGAATGACTCTTAAGAGACCGTTCATAAATGATGTCACGCTTTTTTTCAATATATTTGACCTTCCTCCCTCGTTTGTTGCAAACTCTCGCACTTCAATGGAAACCTCTACCCCCTTTGTCACATGTCACCCTAAATTACATAGGCATATGTATTTGCAGTGTTGCAGTTCAAAAAGAAAAAGCACTACAGTACAGATCACATTTCTAACTTTATTTTTGAACTTAAATGACATTTGTGAGCATATATGGTGTGCGCTATTTATCTTAAAAGTATAAATGTGTAAGAAGATTTCCTTTTAAGCTTTTAAGTGGAAGTAAATTTAGACTTAAATCAGCATCAGTGTTTTCGATACAAATTGAGATCAGATACTTTAAAATCAAATTATGAAAATAAAAAAACTATTAAAATGAACTTAATTTGCCGATTTTAAATCGTTTTATAGAAACTAAAATGTATGATGTCACACTTCTTGTTACCCCCTCCCCTTCTCACATACTGTCACAATTTCACGAGCCCCCCTCTCCTTGGAGGGTGACATCATTTATGAATGACCCCTGAAATTTCTTATGTTGCTAAGAAATTTTGAGGTGATGTATAGAAGAGGAAATACCCGCGTATTCAAGGGTTCGGAGAGGGGGGGGGGGGCGATGCCTTATAATTATTGTAATAAATAGTAATATATTCAGTTTGCATTGGCACGAATAAGCTCTCGATAAGTTAATAAATGGTACTTAATATTGTTTACAAAGTTTTCTTTCTTACCTAGAAACTTAACAATTATGTAATATAGAATACATACGGAGTTAATGCTCATTTGTGCTTTAATTTAACGTGAAATTTTATTTCTATTACATACGGAGTAGTCTTTTTGAGGTTGCAGTGGGAACGAATTATGAAAGAGGGTTAGAAAACCTTGTTTTACATGCAAATAAACTTATACTTTCTCTCTTTTTTTTTTTTTTTTTTTTTGTTGCTCTGTTAGTAAAAGCTTCAGGTTTAGTGAATAAAAACATCCAAAGACAAGTTTTTATTGATGCAACGCAAAAAAATCTTTATTTTCATAGTGATTTGAATTGAATCATATTGAACAACAACCATTTCAGAAACGACAATACAACTAATACTGATAAGAAACGAGGTTTGAAAGAGATTTGTAAAAATGGAACACATTTTCTTCTAAGTAATATCGCTACATATTCCCCCACATTTATCTTCTGTTAATGATTAAAATTTCCATTTCTTAATTTGAAGACCATCATGAAAAAAAAAATTAACACGTTGACGGACACTTGCGTCTATAGCCGTCATGCTGCATAGTGAACTTAAAATATATTGCAAAAAATTGCTTATTTAATCATTAAACCTGTCATTTACGTTTTTAAATTTTTGCTGTTATAGCCGCCATCGTCCCATTACTTAGTGTCTAGAGTCTGCTAGCACCATGACGGTTATAGCCGCAACCTAATTAAAGGTGCTGAATTAATCAAAATTAAGTCTATTTAAGCAGAAAGATTAAAACTATACTTCTAATATTCTAAAAATTACAAAAACATATAGTGTCAATTTTCGAACTTCACTTGTTCCTACTGTCCGTCAATGTGCTAAACTTCACACTGAAGTACTATACTACATTTCTCTTATAAATAAGTAACATATATCTTGAAAGGAAATTTTGCATTAATTAAATAGATATTGCATCCGTGCTCAAGGGTGCACAAAGGCAGGATCTTATCATATGTCCGTAACTTGTTTAAAAGCTGCTTCGTTTATTAGACCTTTTTCCTCTTTATTCAAAAATTTTGTCAATAACAAAATTTAAATCCTCTATCTTATTCAGCGTGTAATACAGCGTTGACAAACTCCCAGGAAATTTCTAAACGATTTCATTATTTTGAGTGAGACAAACACTCCTCAGCTCTTTTTTTTTAGTCAATGTTACAAATTAGATTCAACTAGACTATTTTTCATACAATACCCAACTCCATTTATGCATTCTTAAAGGGCAAATACATGCATGATTAAATGAAATATCATACATTGAATGATTTTGCGTTGATTTAAGCACTATCCTTAATATAATCTACATTTATTCGATTGAAACATACGCGAGAACTTCACGTTGATATGCGCTATAGTTTAAATATTTTTGAATTTCAGAGTATATTATCGATGTGTGCTACTTACTCATTTAGTTAAGTTCTAAACTGTTTCAGCACTTAGAATTATCATGATATAAAATTTTTCTCATAAAAATGCTTTCAGATATTTCAATTTAGCGTTTACTATGACTTTTTACTCTTTTAATTTTTATACCCTGTCAAAATATCTTACTTTTATTTGAATCAAGCTCATGAACATTAAAAGTCCGCAGATAATTCTTCCAGGTAAATTCACACCATGAATGATGTACAAAATGAGAAGCATACTGAAATTCAGAATGAATAGCGTAATGAAAAACGCTGATAAGGACTTCCTTTTTAAAAAGGATTTCGGGAACATATTTCAGGAAGAATATTTTTTTTTCTCTAAGAACCTCCTTTCAAACGTTAGAATTTATGTATTTCTAGCATTAGAGATTCAGTGTAAACAACTCTCGCTATGCTAAAGGAGATAATTCAAATATTTTTCCTAGGGTATCAATTAATTTCGCAATAAATTTTCACAAAAAAAAAAAAAAAAAAAAAAAAAACGAAATAATTATGTAGTGTTACACTTATTAGAATCAAAGCAAGGTAAATGCTCCTTTATACATCATGATCACTTAATGTGTGCATTTATTATTTTTAATAAATGCATTGCTATATTAAATATATTTTAAAGCTACTTCCCGGAGCAAAAAAAAAAAAAAAAGAAAAAAGAAAAAAAAAAAGAAAAAGAAAATGCAATAGAATAAAAAAATATAAATAAATTCTAGTATAAAAGTAGGTATAACCTCATGTAAAAATAATACGAGATCTAGTCGTGATTATTACGTAATATTTGAAGAAAAGAAATGAAAAAGAAAAATGCCAATATAATGAAAAATATAAATAAATTCCAGTATAAAAGTAGGCATAACCTCATGAAAAATAATATGAGATCTAGTAGTGATTATTACGGAATACTTGAAGAAAAGAAAAAGAAATGAAAAAGAGAAATGCTATAGAATAAAAAGGATAAATAAATTTGAGTATAAGAGTAGGCAAGATGTTTAAATAATATCAGATCCAGTCATGATTATTACGTAATAGTTGAAGAAAACCATGCCAAGGTGTTTGTTAATATTTTAAGGAAAACTATGAGTATATTAGGGGGATAAGAAGCTTTTTATTTTAGTTCAATGTGTTACTAAAGAAATTTCAATGAAGGTTCTATAATAAAGGCACACAGACGTAATCTTTTATCGAACTTGAGATGAAACATAATTAAAAACAAATCATTTAATGAGTTTAGTCGAGATTGGCCAAGAACATACTTTACTTCACTCCAAATGATTGAATCAAATTTATGGACATTTTTTTCCTCGTAAAAGAATTAGTACTATTCCATTTATCTCATCTGTGTAACATGGCGGGAAAATGACTGCACTCCTATATTGCCTCACTCCTATAGTGTCAATTTTAACGCCACAGAAAAAAGCCCTCAATAAATTAACAAAACAAAATTTAAAAAACTGTCCGTATTCGCTTTCTATTAAATTTGATGTTGGGAAGCTACAGGTGAACTGATAATCAACTTTCGACATTTCGGACAGACAATATATTATTAAAAGATTGTGATTACCGATGCGAAGTTTTTAAATCGACTTCTTATCATAGATGAATCCCGGAAATTACAGTTCTATTGTCTTTCAAATTAAAAAAAAAGAAAAAAACAGCGACCACGAGACTTCCCGTCTAGGAAAATGTATGATTCATTTATGATACATTCGAAGTTTGTGTACAATGTAACAAATTGTTTCATCCCTGTTGCCTACTTTTTAAAATGAGCGTTTAATTAGAAGACAATAGAAATATCAATCCTCGGAGGTAGTTTTCATCTATGAATTTCACCGGAAATGCATAAATATACATCTTGGTGTTTACACAATATAAATATGTGTTTAATTAACCCATTTTTTGTGTCTGGTTGCGAGTTCATCATCTGTTTTGTACATTACTTAGAGAAGTCTATTAAGTGCTTTAAAGATTAAAATGCTTTCTAACACTTCCTAACATACGTGAAATTATAATTCTGTTACGACTTAATTGAATATCGTATTACTAACCAAACTAAAAAAAACTTATTTTCAGTTTATATTAGTTATTATACTGTTATTGAAACATTCGAAAAAATACAATTGTTACAGCATAATAAATACCGGGAACATATTGATTCTGTCAGAAGAGGCAAACATAATACAAGTCAGAGCAATTGTTTGAGTAAGAATAACTGAATGTATCTTCTAGTCATATATATATATGTGTGTGTGTAAGGTGTAACTTACCAGTAAATTCGTACAGATTGGGAATTGAGAATTCAAAAACGCATATAGGACGAGTGGACGTCACAACGAGGCAGTTTGAACAATAAACTGCTGTTTGAAATAGATGACATATATTAGTTATTTATGTGTTGTTATATCTTATTATTACTATTATTAACAAAATTTTACCACTTAAATGTGTATTAAAAATAATGAAATGCAACGGGAACGATACGTTCAAAACTAAGATTTTATAATGTGATCAACCAGATAGGACTCTTGAATAAGGTACTATTACATAAAGTATACTATCAGAATAAATTTAATTACGAGTGTGCTGTTCCAGTTTTGGGGGGGAAAAAAAACAAATAAAAGTTGTATTGGAAATGATACCTATCTCACCTGAGCAGTACAATGGGATGATAATAAGATAAGAGGGTAATTTTATTACACTTCGTTTAGTATCTTGACAAACTAAATCAGGATGTTAAGGCTCTGATTTAATGCTCTCTCTCCCTCTCGCTTTCGACCGTTGAAAAATGGAAATTACGCAGAAATTACCGATGATGGCAATCCAGATAAATGAATCAATGTAACAATATTTTTCTTTCATTTTTCGGCATTCTAGTTGAAGGGGTGGATGCGACAACCGTTGACCTTGAAAGAGTGGTAGGTTCCGGTCTTCGGGATCTCGAGACGAAATCTTTTCATGCATTTGTCACTGTTGTTGTTGAATTGCTTGTTTTCTCCGGGTTTCTTTTGATAAGTGGGAGACGCAATGGTTATTTTGCAAAGGGGGACTTGCTTTTTTTCTTCCTCTTGTGCAAGGGGGAACGGACGCCCACCAAAAAAGCCAGGTGCTTGGGTGAGCTGCTTCCGGTAAAGGCCAAAAACTTAGTCGGACAATGGCTCGACTTGTTGGTTTAAGCTGCCCTGGAGGAAACGATCTCACGGCCAAGACGGAATCAAGTTCCGCTGAGATTCGAAAGTGAAATTCTGGATTTTTTCACTCGGATGGAGCCCATGTTAAGATTCACTTACGGTTTAAGAGAGCGTAAATGAGTGTTTTGGAGTTTATTTGGCACATCTGTCACCGAAGGACAACAACATGATTTAGTGAACGAAATTATATTTCAACTTGAGCAAACACAGTTTTCTCGACACAGTTGAACACCAGTATCACTCTAGAGCTAACCACATTTAAGACGTTTTGTAAAGAACAAAAATAAATAAATGCTACAGTGAAATTTATTTTTTACAGACAGACAGAAAGAGATAGAGCTCCGGTCTAAACATTCGATAAATATGACTCTGAAAAAATTTCCAAAATTTAAAAAGCAGTACAAACACTCATAAATATTTTTAAATGTTTTTTTTTAAATAAATAAATAAATAGCTTTGAAGTCACTTTTTTTCCTCAACGACTTACGTGCTACGCCAGCAAAGAAAGTACTTGTGACGAAAGGAATGTATAAACACTGTTACTTTCATTAAGATATGCCAAAACAACATAAAAATTCTCAAAAACACAAAAGGAAAATTTCCGTAATAAGAAAAAATAAACAAATTCATGGTTTCTAGTAATGACCTATTAACGAATGTTTGAAATGGAATAAACATATTCTTACACTGAAACGTATTTATACATTGAATAACTTGACTTCAAATAAATAATAAGTTTTAGGTATTTGCCAACTCAGGAACCTCAAACTCTAATCTAATAAGTACGTATATTTATCTTGTATTTAAAGATATTGAAGTTATTTCCATTTATCGTAATTATCTTGGCCTGTAGGACACTCATTTAAATAGGGGGGAAAATATTATCTCACAAATAGAGCACAATTATCCTATCATTAAAAACACTTCGAAGCATAAATAGTGCTACTATAATGTATACAAAATCACTTCCCACTCAAAAAAAAAAAAAATAAATAAATAAATAATAATAATGAATATAGTAACAGTCGATTTTTTAATGATTATTATTCAGTGCTGTTGCCCACATGCTTTATTCTTTACAATATTTTCAAACGTAATATTTAGTCATGAAGATCGTTTGAGATACGTCAATATTTTAAATATTACAATTTAAACCCCTTTTTCTTTTTAATTGTTCATTAAATTAAACTTTTGTTGCTGCCTCTTCTTACAGCTCCACCACTATTGACCAAACAACATCCCAAACGCCATTCTACCCTCACTCAATTGATTCACCTTCTACTTATAGTCTATCTTTCCTAATTTGAAACAAATATCACCACAGCAATACGTAATTTTTCTGTATGTTTTAAATTATTTTTTAAATCAGCAAAAGTTATTAAAAAAAATGAACGAAAGAGCATTTCATTTATTTGTACTTCAATTAAAGCGTGTGTGCAGTAAATGATCCCAAAACGGATCATCTGTGCATTGCATCATGATGGCAATAAAATATAGTTAATAGTCGAATTATTTCCCTTAATTGCATTCGTAATTTTCAATATCGATTGACTTTATTCTTTACATTTAAAAACTCAGCAAAAACATATCCAGCACATCGCATGCAAAAACACTGGAATTTTTCAAGCACTACAGGAGATCTATCACGACATCATAAGACGGTAAAGTTGGCCATGCTTGATATTTTAGAAGTGCGGTTTTAAAATATGTTTTTTATGGCTACACAGCTTTTTAAATAAAATATGTTTTTACAGATGGCACAGGCATAGCTGGAGGCTTTATAATAACCTTTAGAAAATCAAAAAGTAGTAATCAATGAAGTTAGTCGTACAAAAATTTCCTATTTATTGATCTTTATCGTGAACTATGGGAGAACTGTGAGTAAAAACAAAATCATTTGCTATGATGTTCATTGCTAACCCTATTAGTTCTCACTTTTGAAATTTATTTGAACTCGAGTCAAATTCATTGTTCAATGGCGTGGTTAATTCATTCAACCTTGAATCCGATCCTGCAAATTCCACTGCGTAAAGAGAACAACTGAAATTTATTGAACCCTTAACATCGTTATGCCGTTCGCATAACACTCTTTTATAAATTTACTTTGGCTTTGAAAGATTCTTCCTGTTACGGCATCAGTGTCAGAGAAATTTAACGACGTTCCGCCGAATAATGTTTGTGGATCCTTAATCATTTTAGTTATAATTATTTTAGCAACAGTTGCGAATAAGTCGACTCGGGGAAGGAAAATAATTTCGGAAAAGAGTTATTTAAAGCATTTGCTGGTGTCGTAATTTGAGTTTATTTCATACGAACTGTCAATTTGGCATTGTCATTGAATGCTAGGCTCTGTTAGCAAGTAGTAGATTAAATAAGATGTATACAGTGGGGGGGGGGGGGGGGAGGGACGAAACACTCAAAATTACTCTACCATCGTAAGTTCTAGAAACACAAATGAGGCGTCTATCGTCATCAGTTAATGTTCTATTTGAAATTATTGGAATAAAACTTAGATAATGAGCCGTATTCATATTACAATGATTACTAACTTTTAAATTTCAAATTGAATGATCTGTATTTGACAGCGGAAATGATTTCAGCTTGCTCAAATTTGTCTGTATACCAAATTGGACTAAATTATGTTCATTAGAACAGAAGATATTAACGAAAAACGTTTCAAGGCCCTTCACTACATTGAAGTTACTACCTTTATGGTCCATGTTTATCAAGTAACGAAAATGAATCTAGCAAAATACAGTGAAAAAAATTTCACATTATTTTCAAAATTAACTTCTTTTGGGTGTGGCAATTTATATTTTAATTTGTGGCACAGAGGTTTTCTACTTTATTTCAAAATTCGAGTCATTTTCAGTTTGCTATCCTTTTAGTTGCAGTTATACGATCCCTTAACACGTTGACTGCCACGTCACCCGTATTCGGGTGACAGTAAAGTTTCTGATCGGGCCCCGCGTCACCCGTATTGGGGGGGGGGGGGGGGTGACGCTTATTTGACTACTTGCGCAAAACATTCGTATGTGTTTGAAAAGATATTTCGCAGAGGAAGTAACAAAACTATTGAATATTAATTAATATAAACTATATTTATTGATATAACTAAATTTATAATAGAATATTCAGTAGTATAAACTATTGTTATAAAAGTAATAATTTTCTTAATAATGGTTTATTAAGAAAATTATACAGAATGCAAAACTTTAAAACATTCTATACGTGGCCTGAAGGAGATTCCACTGTAAACGCGCGTGGCAGTAAAATGATTTTTTAAGTGTAGCATAAAAACTATTGCATACTTTGAGGTGAAATTTTGGATACCCTTATAAAAGCTCATCTAGATTGATTTTTCATTTAAAGTTGATGTTCATTTTAATAGGGAGACGACTCCTTACCGAAATTTTATAATTACAATTTCATAGAGAACATTATTCCTGATAAAATGACATATTTCATGTGTCTCTAATGTAAATAGTGTCCAAATATGAAGGAGTGTTTCGCCCCCCCCCCCCCCACTGTACACTGCAGAGTTCCAATTATCCGACACCAAATTCTGTCATACAGACGAAGTGAGGTTACTATATCAGCTGGCATTACTAAATAGTAATGCCAAAGCATCGAATATCCGAATACCGATCAACCAAAAAATAGGAAAAGGTTTCCGATCAGCAAATTCGAATTTGCGCGCCATAAAGAAATAGCGTTAGCGGATAATAAAAGATGATCAGTTCTGATGATCTAAAGCCAAAGGAAATTTTGACTTATTTTCTTAAACTACAAGCCTACTTTAAAAATCACTTAAACCTGACAAATTGGGCTAGCCAATAAGTCCTCTGAGTTGTCTGGGAAATATGTGTAACAAAATAAATACAGTTTTACGTTTAGCAACAATCACTATTTTTTTTTTGTTTCATATTGCTCCTAAAGCTACTTTTTCCCCCTTAGATGAAGGGTTGTCGCCAAAAATCAGTTATAAGACCCTCCCCACACCCAGAGCTGTCCAGTTGTTTAAGATTTATTGAGGATGCCCTAGTGTAATAGAAATAAATTAAGTGCTACCACAGTTAAAAACATTATTCGACACAAACCTCTTTCATCAGAACATTGAATTTGGGATACAATTTCAACTCAATAGTCTAATAGTAATACTTTAAATAGAGTAAATAATACATACAATGTTGAGTCCTGATAATCCGCCCAGAAACTGACTATCAAGTGTCGGATTACCCAGACTCTGCCGGATTATTTGTTTCAGTTTTCAAATTACAACGGGACCTAAATACCTTGAGCATCCATGCACCAAATATCTATAGTTATGTGTAGTATGTATCTAGAAAATTCGATATGACAATATTAAATTTTTAATGTACATTAGGGTGCATCAAACCCCCCATGTGTTTGAAAACTTTATAGAAAATTGTTTGTCTTGTTATTTTTGTTCAAAATGCCAAAAAAATACGTGCGACAAGTTTTGAACAATACCTATGGGGACCACCGGACTCATGAAAAATGCAAATTAGGAAAAAAATAGCTATCCTAATAAAAATATGAAATTAAGATTGATTTGTGATACACTAAAAGAATATATAACTATATACTAATGAGTTTCTAATATTATTTTAATTTATGCAAACACGCGCAATTTACGATTGTATCAATTTCAGTCCTTTTCGCTGAATTCTTCCTTTTTGGTCAATTTCGTTCAACGACTATAAGTCGTTGACAGCATGCTGATCATCACATTTTACTGAATTTGATGAAATCAGTACTTAGCTTGAATACCCACTCTGCACAGTCATTGGCAATATTTAATGCTTTTAACTTTGAGAATAATGAGATACAGAACTTGAACATACTGAAACATCTTCTGCTAAAAAAAATTGAGTTTAGTTAGTTATCAGAGAAGAAAAAACATGACGCTGCTCCAATTACGTCAGAAAAAATATTTATGGTGAGATTTTTTAAAAGTTTAGACCTCCCCCCCCCCCTCCCGCAAAAAAAGCCATACCTCAAAGCAGCAATGGTTGAAATCAGTTTTGTAGCTAGTATCGTATTAGCAATGACTTCCTGGTTCTGGTGGTGGAACTTTGTTGCTCAAAAGGCCAGTGACACAATCTCTTCTGTAAGATACCAGTAGTGGCTTTCAAAGGCACTCACTGATTACTCTCTCAGATACGCGGGGATGGACAGCTTTGTATTCTCTATTCACTTATAATGTAAGACAATTAAGCATTTGTAGATCATTCCATGGCAGAATCGCAGCTTTTTCACCAGCTACTATTAACCAAATTCACAAAATCACGCAATTTGGCAATATCTTGCTTTGAAGTTATGTCAGTAGCTAGTTGATGTATTTGTTGCTCAAGTAGTGCTCATGTATAACAGTTTAGTTGTTTATTGTGATATGTATTCCTTGTGTAACATTTGGATATTCTAAGTATAACAAGAAAAGTTTTGCAAATTCCACCTCTGCATTTTTCAGAATTTATGGCCCATTTTGCAGTATAGATTGCTTGACTTTAAGGCCATTAAGTATGTTTTTAGCTTGTACATTCGGTGATTTTGTGTCATTAAGAATCAACTCAAAATGACTAAAATTGTCATAGAATCGTAAAAACAAGGTGATATCTGGTGACTTAGAAGCCTCTATGGATAAAACCTTGAGACAAAATGACTTTGCCAATATGATGGTTTCCAGCTGACCGTTGAAATGAATGTCCAAGTTTCATTTGCAGACTGTAATATGGCCTGTGGTGAAAGAGTCTATATCAGGCCCGTCATTTGGGAAATCAGAGGGGGTCAATTGACCCTCTCCCCGTACTTTAATTTATGCACGTTTTTATGTATTTTGTTATTTTTTACTTATAACATGCATTGAAAATATACCTTTGCTCCCAACCCCCTAGAAAATTTTGAAAGGACGGGCCTCATCTGTAGCAAGCACTACTTGAGCAGCAAGCATCGTGTCCACACTCGTTTGTATGAATTGCCTAGATATGAACTGCTCATGTATTAAGTCGGCAGCGATTGAACTATATTTATGATCACTTCCTTGGGTATATGCTTGCGCACCAAAAATGTTTTGTTGCTGAACATTTCCAA
This sequence comes from Octonoba sinensis, assembly GCA_038502835.1. Lineage (NCBI taxonomy): Eukaryota > Metazoa > Arthropoda > Arachnida > Araneae > Uloboridae > Octonoba > Octonoba sinensis. The sequence continues at coordinate 114,662,408 of CM076598.1, read as the reverse complement.
TTACAATGTTGAGACACTGCTTGTTTTGCACTTAACGAGCAACGCTGTTGTAAATTTTGAATCCTGAGGAGTTGTATGTTTAGAAAAGCACCACTGTTTCTTAACTGCAAATAGTTGAAAATTTCCATCCTAACTTGCTTTCTTGATCTGCCTGCTGTTGCATGACATGTTGCAACTGTAAATGTCTCTCCATCCTATTTCTGTAATTATGCCCTTGTACATGCTGCCTGTTGTGCTGGGCTTATACTTGAGCATGTTGCTAGTGAACCAAGATTAAGTTCTTTATTGTGTCATGTGGATATGGCTTTCTTTACTTGTTGAGGGTCCTTCAAAATTGAAGATTTGTTCATCATTTGTGGCATTTTGATCGTCAGAGTGATAATCTTTAAGATTAAATTGAAACTGATTTCATTTTATTCCCTTTACTTTTCTTTTTTCTTATAGCTGTAGCCATTTATTCTTGTTGTTTTTTCCCTCATGAGTTTTGCCCGTATGATCTGAATGTTTACCAAATGGTCACTTTCCAATGAGAGAATAAAGAAAAGGTCTTTGTTATTTATTTGCACTTCTATATATACACATTGCAAACATTGTACCCAGAATATTATAATGTATAATTGCAAATAAAATATGAAATCCATTATGAAAAAAAATCAATTTGGCGATTTTATCCCGAAAATCAGTTTTCAAAGTTATGTAATTTATTAAAATTTGAATGTTTTTAAGATTTATATTTTATTTCACACACACATTGCAATAATTTTACCCAAAATGCTCAAATATATAATTGTCAATAAAATATAAATCAATTAAGTATGAAAATTACTCAATTTGGTGATTTTATTCAGAAAATCAGAAATTTCAAAGTTGTTGTGGACCCCCTAAAATTGATTGCCAATTAATTGGAAAAATTTGGCATGGCAACTTTTTATGGGTGGGGATTGAAACATTTTTAGCCTAGGGACAAAGGGGGGTTTCTAGGGGGTTGATGTACCCTAACGTGCATACGTGCATGAATCGATAAAAACATAAGATATCTGACTAGCATCGCAACGCGTTTAGTGTAAGATACTTAAGTTATACATGAACGTCATTTTTTTTTTTAAATTAAATTTATCAATTTACTTATTTCTATTTATTTATTTTTTGAATGATACATTTTTAAAAGCGATGGCAGTAAAATTTCAACAAGAAATGGGAAGTAATGCAACAGAGGTGTGTTGGAGTGCCGTAATAAAATGCAGCTATCGAAAAGGCTTTTTAATCCGTCTTACAAAAAACTACAAGAGCCTGCTTGTCGATTTTCTTTCGTCACCGTGCTCCGAATATTTCCTTATATTCAAAAGCAATTTTTCCAAGCTAAATTTGCACTTGCGCACAAAAACTCCACATACAGAACTGAACTTCATTTGTCCACGCCCTTCGCGTGATATCTAACCACTATACTACCAGGTACGTATTTACCACTAATAATATTCCCTTTCCTTTCCATGTTATGTTAGTTAAAGCACTTGTGTTAATAAGATTAAATCGGACAACTCAATGAAAAAGGACGTTTTAACCGTCTGATTGCATCGGGTTTTTTTCTCCGAATTCGATTCGAAATATACATATTGTTTTTATTACATATTTCAAATCTACATATATTTGGAGTTTAAATTTTTGCAACAAAGATTTTTTTGTTTAAACGATGAATTAACGGGATAATATTTTAAATACACGTAAAAAGCTCATGCCCGTGAAAATCGCGGGATGAGCAATTTTCACCATATTTTTTACGTTGTACGTGGAAATCGCGGGAGAGGGTTAATATTTATTTTATATTATTTATAAACTGTGGCTAAAAACAAACTTTATGATGTCGTACTTTCGTACATGTAGCATGTTGAAATGTCCCTCCTCACCCTTACTAAAAATTCATCCAATTAGAAATTCATAAATAAATTAGGAATCTGGAACTAAAAATTCATTTAATTAAAAATTCCTAAATACATTATGAATTTGGTAAGTTAACTTTTAACGCGTATGCATTCTCTAATTCCATGAAAGTATATTTCATATCCGTATGTATTTCAAAATAGTTACATCAATTGCCGCTTAAAACATCAATTGTTCTATAAGGTTCGAATAAAACATTAAGTCGGTTAGGCGAATGCCAGATGATTCCCACTATACCAGCAATAGATAATCACATAGAGAGCCATTAAACTTGTAAAAATGGGGAAATTGGTTTGGTTTTTGAATTCGCAATATTCAAAATTCGCAAGCATTTTGCTTGTTAATTAAATAATAAACAATTTAGCTGAAAAAAAAGTTGGCAGCGATAATTTCAAAAACATTTTTTATACACATTTCAAAGGATAACATTTTAAAATCAGTAATAAACACGTAAGTAAACTTTGCAGTTATTTTCTTTTCTTTTGCTCCTGTTCCCCCTTTTTTGCGCAAAATTTATTTTCTGCTTTTTTGAAAAAAATTTATTTGTAACATTCAACGCCATGCATGCGTACTCTGCTTTTTTTTCCCCTTGCCTTTATTAACCAATTACTTATTATTTTATATTTTTCATTTTATCAAAAGTTTTATGCACTAAAACATTTCATCCTTTTCAAGACATTTTTAAAGTCAAATTAAAATTCCTCAAAAATAAATCTTTTTAATTAAATTTAATTACGAATGATTTCATTAAAAATATTTTTCCTAGAAATGTTTTCACACACATTCAAGTGGAAATTTTCCTACTTTAGAATTAAGTCCGCGAGATTTTAATTGGCTATTAACTTTGATTTTTTTTTGCTCATAACATAATTCATACGCAGTTTTTTTAAATAGAACAAAAACGTTTTTCGAAGGTAATGTTTACAGAAAGTGAAACTCATCGCATTTTTCATTGAAAACTCAGTTTAAAACAAACGAAAATATTTGCAAGACTGAGATGGAGAAAATGTACAAAATGCCAACCACTTTCAGTTTTGCGGTGGATAAAAAGCTGTGACACTTAGTTTGTATACTTTTTCAAGAAGTCATTAAGTCCTTTCTATATTTTTTGTAACATTATTTGCAAGGTATTTCACTATTTGAGGAGAATTCCCTAATGTGCCTTGTGTGATTTATATTCACTATCAAGCCAATAAGGAAATTTAAAGATCGAACTCGAATTTTATCGATATCGGTTATTTCACCCGGTACGCCGGATTTGATTTGAAAAATTACAAAATTGAGAAATTTCTATTGATTCAATAGATACGTTTACAATAATTGTAGAACGTGATGTGGGCCAAATGGGCTATACTGGCACACCATGACACTTTTGATCACATTTTTGTAGATTCACTGGTCTCCCATAATTTGGTATTTGTTCGGTGGTAACATTGGAATGCACACACACACACACAACGTAAGAGTTTTCAACGAAAACCATTGCCTACCAGTTTTCTTTGCACCGAATATAGATTCAATAAAATCAACATAATAAAGCACAAATATTACGTGAAAACTACTACCACACGTTTTAAAGTTACAAAAAAAAAAAGAAAAAGGTTATAAAGTTCTGCAAGTGGAGCTATGTGAGAAAAGAAAAAGGTTATTGTTGGGGAAAAAAGCAAATTTTAAGAAAAGAAATATGCAGTTTCATTGCAGATGTGCACTTCATGTTGCTTTATTACTCTGCTGAAATGAGGCTTTTTTTTTTTTTCATTTTTTTTGAACACTTTTTTTTCCGTGCAAGTTTGTTCACCAGTTTTTAAATAAGAAGTGTAACAATTTCACCCATAAAGATTTTTATGGGAAACATATTAATTGAGCAATAAAAAAAGAAAAGTTTCGGTAAAAAATGGAAATAAATATGTGAGACTGTGCCGCAAGAGAGATTGATAATTCTCAAAATAATGAGTGGAGTATCATTTATACAACGCCGAAGGGATATCGAAAAACGTCATATAAACGATAACGTCGTACAATCGATTTACCCTTCTATCTAAATGCAAGAATTGGGGCCACACTAAAGCGTCGTATAAATTATCGTCGTATAAACGATTACTGTACTATATACAGACCGCACTAAAGCGTCGTATAAGCGTTAACATGGTATAAATTATCGTCGTATAAACGATACTCTACTGTACTGTATACCGACGATCAAAACAAAATATTGAGAAAAGACTATGATTAATCCAACTAAAACGCTTTAGTTCATGCGTTCTTGTAAAAAGCCTAATTATTAAATAAAAATGCAATTTAAAGCATTGTTATATTTCCGGAACTGTTATTTTTATTTTTAAAATCTATTTGGTAATGTTTTTCTCAACATTATTGGCCGTTAATGCTGCTACATTTCGTATTTATCTTGACACTTCGCGAAATTATTTTTAAGCTTTTAGTACTTTAGTGGCAATAATAAAACCGTGTAAAAATGTTTTAAGTTACACGGTTTTATTTTTTAAAAAAACTGAAAAATTTCGACATGATTTGAGCATTTTAAAATTCTAAGTATCATTGTATTATCCAAACATTCCAGACAAAGCTATCGTTGCCATTCGCCGAATAATAATTCCGATAATTTCCTCAGAGACAAAATTACTAATTTTTTTCCTAATTAACTTTATAATAAATTATAAAGTGGATGGAATATTGCATTGTCATCGAAGATAAGCTTGTGTGCAAAGTTTGAAGATGATTTATGCAATAATAGTGGTCGAAAACCGCGTAACTAACTTCCGTGACAAATCAAGTTAAAAAAAAAAACATGTAAAAACAGCTTTCTTTTTTCTCGAGATTAGCTCCTCTTCAATGTGTTGGAGATGGATTCCCTAAACGAACAACGTACTTGAGGCCAAAAGTATTCGAGGAATAAAAGTTCCTTTTCGGAAGCAGAAATAGGCGTCCTCCCTTTCATTATGAATTTGAAATTTTGTTTTTCCGATGTATACAATTCCATTTGCTATTGTGCGCTGTATATTGGGAATTTTATAGTTAAAATTGCTTTTACAAAATGCTGCAGTACGTATATTACTGTCTTTTTATTATTATTCCGAAAGGTTTATATTTGTTATTGTCACAAGTGGTGAAACCATTTCATATTTCCGGTTTATGGAGATTTTTATTTTCTAAAGCAAATTGAAATGTTAGTGCAAATATATTGATATTTAAATAGTGAATTCTTAGACATTTATTTCAAATTATGTCATATTTCATTAATATATCGCTCTGTTATTTGCCAACTGTTGCATTTGCAAAACTAGTTTTTCAGGAGAGTGGTTTAAAGTTTTTTTATACAGTTTTTATTTTTTACCATTTGTCCCGTTGCATCGACAATGTTTTTTTGTCCATATAAAAATCCTGACTATCCTTCCCTTAAATATGGTTATAATAAATAATATGTGTGCCTCTAAGTTCTCCTGTAATTAATTTTTTAACGCAGTTACAACAGTTGGACCTAAAAAAATAAGTGTGCTTTACTGTTTTATAAGGCAATGTAACTATTTGACCCTCAAATATGGTCGGTAACTTGATTGTTTTATGGACCGATATAACTTTTTTCTACGTAAAAAGGACAACTAATTGGTCGATTTGGGCGACATTAACACAAGAAAAGAATCAAAATTGCATACAAAAGGAATATATTTTTATTTTAAATCACAAATAATTAAATTTAAATCACAAGTAATAATTATTGCACTAGGCTTGGTAACAAAAGTTATATAAATTAAACATAAGTAAGTAAATTGAACACAAAGTAAGTAAATAAAACACTCCCCACTTTGGAGACGACCTTTAGACACCCTGGTAAAACGATGCATAGCATTGAGGGATGAGGCCTTTCTTCAAAAGACTCAGTTGTCCCGCTTTCTTTTTATCTGCAACTGGCAGTGGGTTTAGATAGGCAGGCATTAATTTTTCCTGCACTCCTTTTTGGTGGTTTCTTCATTGTCTCCGTTTCTAGGTCTTCATTATCCATACTACTTGCTTATTTTTCATCGTCCAAAAACTCTTTCTTGTTATTCTTGCGAGAATTAGATCTTCGTTGCTGTGCATCATTTTCAACCGTTTCGTTCTGTACCTTCTTCCTTTTCTGCTCATCAGGAAGAATTACCTCGAACTCTGACTCCGTAGGTGTTTTTCCACTTCAAGACGTACGGCTCTTTCTTCTCCACGAGCATTACATGTCGATCTTGTAACTTTACTTTAGGTCCCTTCTTGAGATCTCTAATGGTTAGGAAATCCATCAGCAAAGATAACTTTCTGAATATTGACGTTAAAAGGTTACATGTGACATTACAGCTCTCCGCTGAAAGTTTCATTCAGCAACGATAGGTACAGAATTTATTGCCAATGGTTACATTGGCGCATGGGAAGGACCTAGTATAAAGATACAACTGTTCACTTACAAATTTTTGCGATCCTTCCTCTTCGGATGTCAAACTAAAACTGAAACATTGACCATAGCGCCTGTCTTCTGCTACATCCCGCGCATTTTCCCCGCTCAAATCCAACAGTCACAGTGAATTCTAGCGGGAATTCAGATGTAACACTTGTACGTAAAAATAGAGAAAAAAAAAAAGAAAATTTTTGATGTAAAAATATTTTTTTATTTTTTTTGGAGATGCAACACTTGGCAAATAATAGAACGATATGTAAATATCAGACTCTCTCAGAGATGGATAAGTTCATATAGTATGTATGGATCTTATAAAATTCGCATCTGAATAATTTTGACCTTCTCTTCGTCAAGTTAGAAGGAAATAAGAAAAATAAAATTTTGTACTTTTTAATGTGTATAAAACGCCACCAAAAATTATGTACAGCGTTTTTTTTTCTTTTTTCAAAAGTTATCCTTCCTGCTTTTTTTTTTTTTTTTTTTTTTTTTTTTTTTTTTACGAGCCTCATTATGAGGTACGTGGGTTAATTCGGCGAATTGCAAAATTCAAAATAAATGTACAAATGATTGATTTTTGCAGTTATTTTTAGAATGTAAAAAAAAATCCGTAACATTTACGGTTTTAAACCGGCAGCTGTGTTGGTTGTGGAAAACCGTAAAAGTTATGAAGTAAATCCGCAGTCGCAACGGTTTTTTACCGTAAAGTTATTCCGGTACACTGTAAAAAATTTCGGTATTACTGAGCACCATTTTTGGTGTTAAGTCGGTGTAAAGTTGAAGATTATTCATTTTTTGATGAATTTTAACTTTTTTTAAGTGTCTGTCTAAAAAATACAGACAGCAGAAGTTTCTTTTAGCATATAATGTTCGTTAACTCATCTACGAAATCAAAAATTCATTACTATTATTAATTTATCCTGTTTTCATAGAAATGAGCAATCGCAATGAAATTTTGATACGTAACAGATTTAACACATTTCATGTGCGGAGAAACGTTATACTGTATATATTTTTTAGACAACCACATAAAAAATTAAAGTATATCAAAAATGAATCATTTTCAACTTTACACCAACTGAACACCAAAAATCGTGTTCAGTAACACCAAAAATGGTGGCAACTAAACACAAAATTCTTACAGTGTAAAAGACCCTTGCGCCTACAGGTTTACTTTGTAACTTTTACGATTTTCCTCAACCAACCCAGCTGCCGGTTTAAAACCGTAAATTTTACAGCATTTTTTTAGTGTAGATCTTGTATGTGCTATACATGAATAAGAGGTGTCACTGAACTAAATAAAAATAAATTTTGCAGTTACCACTAACTAAAATATCGCTGTTTGAAGTAGAGGGTCAGGGTGACGAAAGATTTCAACTTTCATCACCGTATTTACAAAACCTACAATTTCTTTGGGGATGCACGCGGTCCACAGACCAGCGGTTGGAGATCATTGCTTTAGCAGTCGCAAAATTCAAGACAGGTGACATTGATTCTACGGCAGCCTGAGCTGCACTAGGGCAGTAGGGTCTTTGGCTCGAAACGGATGTTGTATCTTGCTTGCATACAAATGAAAACACGCAACTGAGATCATAAGATTAATTTAATCTTCGTAATTTGACAACTGCTTTTGCATTACGTAAGGAAAATATAGGAAGATTAGATCTTTTCATCTGGGAAGGGGCAGGAAAATTGCATTACTAATTCAGAGCGGCACTCTCTTTAAAAAATACATGATAGTTTCGTTGACTTTTAGTTAATAAATAACGTCTTTCAAACAGAGAGATGCCTGTTACGCTTACAAAAATCTTCTTAGTGGAAACGGCTCATTACGTACCTAGCCACTTACGTAATTACACACATCAATCAATTTTCATTTTCACTAATTATTCAAATAACTTATTTTCAGTGAGTTGAAAATTGTTGCCCATGTACTTCACAAGAAAGTCATAATTATAATGCCCATACGACCACGGACTGAAAAGGGTTCGCATTTTTCCAGGAGGCCGGGGGGGGGGGGGAAGGGTACTCAAAGTATATTGCATTAATAAAATAATAAAATCCATACAGAAACGTAAAAACACGTCATATTTCTCAAGTGTGTGTGGGGGGGGGGGGGGGGGATTGCCTTAAAATGACGGGCCTGGGTTAAGCCACTATTCTTTGTGTTTTTTTCTGTCATAATTTTCAATTTTACAACCAGCTATTACTTTAAAAAACAATTTTCCCTTAGCAAACAAAATTCTTTTTAAAGATTTTTTGTGTTTGAAAACTACTGTGAATACGGCGTCGTCACCTTCCTCGCCATTTATCTTTTTACTACTACCGGGACATATATTTCCCAAGGGCATTTTAAAATGACGCTGTGGAACATATCTGAGAAAAGATAAATCTTTTTTTACCATTTTCAGTCATGATTTCAGTATGCGTCCACCTTAAAAAAAAAAACAACAATGGGTCACCATTTCTCTCTCGGATCTCTTCTCCCCCAAGGCAATTAATTTTTATTTTTTTTCAGATTATTATCCATATATGCATCGCAGTTGATATATATCAAAGCAGCTATTTAATTTTTTTCCCAGAAAAAATTATTGTTAGTTAAAGGGTTAAAGCTCATGCTATAATCTTTGAAATGCATCACAATGAACTATTATCTTTACAAATATATATAGCTTATCCTGCGATAGTAAGCAATACAGTGGATCATGGTTTCATGGTTAACGCACTGGATTCTAGTATTAACCACTTAACGCATTGCTCGTGTCTGACACGGGCGATCTTGTATTTCGCGTTATTTTATTTCTAATGCCCCTCTGAGATCCGTTTGCACTTTGTTTGTATAATATTTTTTATATAACTTTTACCCCACCCCCGCTCTCTAGTCACACCCTACATCTGAAATTTCCAGAAACAATTTATACTATACTGTTAAAAAAACCTCGATCATTTTTTACCGGTTTTTCTGGAAAAAAACTCGTGCTTCAAGGGTGAAGGCATACCTGGATGCTCTAAAAGAGCTTTGAACAAGACAATGAGAGGGATGATGATAACCACCAAGACGGACAGTGTTTTCAATGGAGTCTAGGGTCATATTCCCCTTGAGTGTGATACCTTTTATTCGACGGTGTGAATTGTGCAACGCCACATTTGGTCGATACGTAGAGCACTTACTAAGAAACTTTTCATTGTGTATGTAAAGGTGTTTTCTTTAATTCCTTTATTTAGCTGTCTTTTCACTACAGACAGCTCAGGTTTGACCAGTTTTTGCTTCTCTATTGCGCAGAGTGAAGTGCGACAATTACACAACTAAAAATTGATCTTGCTCATCCTGCAGGATACAACCACTTCTTTTATTCAACCACTTTTGAACACTTGGATCCATGGAGAACATTCAACATAAATTATAAACGCGTGCGAAATAGACTGTAAATCATGCTGTGACGGGGTTATGTGCTCATATTATAACTATATATATATATGTTACCGTGAATATCCAATATTGGAAAATGTCGACATTATCCGGTGAATGTCGACAACCACTGGTGATTGTCGACATTTACCATACATCGGACAGGAGAATGTCAAAACATTCTCGAATTTCAGGCATTCATATATACAATGCGCAGTCAATAAACTGATTTCTGTATTTAACTAACCACAAACTACTGATTCTTCACTCGCATTAAATTTCATACTTTGTGCATAGCTCTATTGTGTAATGATCTCCAGAATTAATACAGTACTTACATTTTATTTTATTTTGCGCTACTGAAAATGCTTTGTTTTGCACTCATACTTCACTAAATGTTTTAGATCACCACTTATCCAGGAATCCGAATACTAATTATTATATAGGTACTAATGTTTTAAGCATAAAGCTTTCCGCTGAACTTTGAAAACCAGAAAGCTCAAAAATGTAAACTGCTCATTAGCCAAAATGTTTCATAGTAATCATCGTTGTTTTTGCAAAATTTATTTTCTTCATAAATTTCTAGTTTTAATGAAAGCATAAAATTTTTAATTAAATATATATATATATATATAAATCAGCAAATATTTTATTGCATTTTTAAATAGCAGAAGTAGGAGCAAAATGTATAAATAATACCCTAAAATTAAAAAATATAGTCAATAATTTAGCTTGTTTAAACCTCCTAAGCAGTGTTATCTCAAACATAAAAATTTAAATCTACAGAAATTTACATATTTTAAGAAATAGTATCCGGTTAAAAAATATTCAAGTGAAACCTTCCAATTTGTAGGCCTAGAACATGTTTTATAAATTATCGCGCTGCATCAAATATCAGCACAAATTATATGAATAATACACTATAAAATTTACAGACATCTTTAATTAAACCAGTCACATGGGCATCTTGAGCAGTGTTTCTGCGTGTAGCAATTGTAAAATGCCAAAGTAAGTTAATTGATAGTTTTAATAAAATATCCACGTTCACGTTATTTGAAATAAAACGTCTCAGGTGCTCTGTTTATTTTAAAGTTCCCATGCGTTATCTTCCTACGAAATGATTTCAATTTTTAATTGGGAAAAGTCGGCATATTAAATGAATTTTTAATTTGCGAATGTTCATTTGCTTTTTCTTTCGGAAAATCTACGAAACGAATGTTATTTTGATTACATCTATTTTTATAACATTCGTTTTTAATAAGTAATTGGATAAATATAGCTCTGAAATGAAATTATAATTTTGTCGTTGGTTCAAATTTTAATGCTGGTTGTTAACTAAATATATTTAAGTTGATGACAATAGCATTTTTTAGCATCCAGATTACAAGTACAGTTGAATAAATAACTTGAGTTAAATTGGAGGACATTTTTGGTCGTTAACTAATCAAAGTTTCTTCAATATAGGGTCTCCGTTTGCATTGCAATTACGCAATTTGGCACAATATGTACTTGCAAGGTTGTCAATCTTTATACTTGAACTTAAAATTTCAAAATCATTTTGCCATTTAAATTTTTGCTCTAAAACGTTGAAAGATATACATTCCCTGTTCAAATTATTAGACGCCCTACAGAGTTTTCGTAATTTCATACTTAAAACTCAGTCTGATGCAAAAACCCGTTTTTCTCAAATCACAGCATAGATGCACTGAATGAGTGCAAACGCATGCGACTGATTTGTGAACAACCCCTTAATGAATAGCTCTTTTCCAAAAAATGTTGAAATACACCTCACTAAATTGCTGATATCATTCTGAATGTTCAGGATGTTCAACTGTTTTTTTTTCTGTGTTATGGGTTGCCCTGTACACTTGGGTTTGAAATTATGACAATTAAAAATTGCTATATTTCGCCCATACGCAGCAAAAAAAAAAAAATAATTCCTTTTAACCTCTTCAGACCCCAGAACTAAGCACAAACAATTTTGACGCAATTTTTTGGTTCTCTGATTTAAAAAATGATTACAAAACAAAATAACCAAAAAAAAATTTTTTTTAATTTTAATTAATAATTAGTTTAAATAATAATTAATGCCCTATTTCCATGTTTAAAACGAAGTAAACTATCTGGTGATTAATTTAAAAAACAATTGGGTGTTTTAGCTTTCAAATTGCACAAACAGTAGTTAATAAACAGTATTTTAAAATGTACCCAATTGGGTACACTTGGAATGAAGAGGTTAATGTCTATAATTTATCAACTATTCAATATTTTTATTTCAAATTTTAGTATAAGGCTTCACTTGCATGCTGTCAAGTTTTCTGAAAGGTTGGTAACGTTTCGTGAAAAAACTTTTGCGTATTATAAGCCAAAAACGTGAGAAGGAAATTGGACAAATGCCTATATCTTCGTGAGTGTAAGTACAATTTTTACGAAAATGCAAATAATTTTACCTGGCAATTAAACTATTTCTTGAAATTTACATCTTATTCCCAGCTTTTTATGATGCAGGTTCACCCGAAACATTTTTCGCCTTTTCCAATGTGTTGACGGTCCCCTAAATGCAAGAGCGAATGAATTTTTACTGGAAAGTAAACATTGTAAATTAAAACAAAACCCAATGAGTAAAAAAAAAAAAAGGGTTTTTTCCTTCAGGCTGAGTGTTAAGCATGAAATCACAAAAACTTTACCTGAATAGTATCATGCTCTGGCGATCTTTTACGCTCCCCCTGCCCCCGAAATAGAAATACCGAAATAGAGAAAGTAAATGTAAAATTTAAGAAAAACTATTTATTATTTATATTATGTTATCACTGCCATAAAAAATAATACCATTTGGCAATTTTTTGAAGTTCATCAGCATAAGTCAAATAGGCAAAGGACAGCGAATTATACCATGTTATGATGAAAAAATAGTATTTCCAAACATTTTAAGCATTTTTTACGGCATACTATTTAACTTCTTAGTCGGCGTAGCATCTCACACGTTTGGCGTTTTTGTGTCCGTACGGTCGGCGTCGCCTGTCATTCCAAAAAAAAAAATGCCATCCTTGAAATGGAAATTGTCAATTCACGCACGTTCCTTTAAATTTCGCGATTATTTTTGCATGTCTGAATATTGGCTAAAAGATGGCAGTATTAATCCTGTGTTTTTCGCAATTTTTGCAGTTGAGTCGGAAAGCAGTTGAAAATTTTTGCAGTTGAGTCTCCTGCTTTGAGTCGGAATTGAAATCCTTTTGTGTGTTGAAAACTTTAAAAAATGCTTCTTTTTTTTTGGGGGGGGGGGGTCAGAAATTTGAAAACGAATCAAAGAAGGGGTTAAAGATATCGTGAAAGTTTCTGACAAGATTCAGACAGTCAAAAACCAGAATAGCTCATATCAATTGAACTTATTACTTTAGCATTACAGTGAAAGTAAGTCGAGTTTAAATGAAAACTTTTCAACATAAAGTTAGCTATTTTAAACAAGCGTAGGCTCTAGGCCAGGGATGGTGAACCTTTTGGGGACGTGGGTCAAATTTTGTTCATATTTTTTTAGTACTAGCTCGTGGGTCACTTATGCCCATTTCCACCAAAGTTAAGTTTAAAACATTTTAACCGAGTATTTTTAAAACTAAATATCATTAAAATTCAACTGGCTTAACTGGTAAAAATGGGGGTGGTTTCACGATTTAAAAACGTTTAGTGGGGTAAAAAATTCTCAAGTGTTTGGTGCGAATGGCAATAAGTGTTTGAATGAACAAGGAGTAACGAAAATGACATACATTTTATTTGAATAAAGTGCTTTAAAGATGGTTATTTGCTTTGGTGTGTCGTTTTTTTTCTTCAACAAATAAAATGTGAGTAAAAGTATACTTTATTTGATATTTTGTAAGCACTTTTGCTTTATTTCAAATACTACAAACGCATTTGTCATCATTACAGTTCTAAATTTACGCGGATGACAACACTGAAGGTTATAGACAGCATTTAAATTGCTTTTGTGTTAGTGCAGTGCTTGAAAAAATACAAATAGAATATAAATTATGCACACAAATTAGAAAATCTAAATATACCCGTGTAAACAAACAAATGGTTGCCTAGCAATCATGGGTCAGTTAAAAATCTTGCGTGGGTCAGTGTCTGACCCACGGGACATAGGTTCGCCATCACTGCTCTAGACGATAAACGTAGTTCGTAGTAACCATACATTACATTAAGCGAGTTTGTATTAACGAAATTCGATTATAATAAAAAGTAACCAGGCGTTAAAACTATTGTGATGAAAATAAAAACTGAGTTATAAAAGCGATACATTAAATTTAAATTCACCTAACAGTACTTAAATACTCGCAGAGACAAACTTTTAACATTCTCCATATGAAACAAAGGACCTTATAAGCGTTATTAGTATTGTTAAAGGAAACATTTGTCAAGTAAAATCCAGCTTCCTGAGCGTAAGAAGCTGATGACATAACTATCAAATGCGAATTTTTCGGAATCCAGAATCGTGAAACAACACCTCATAATTTTGCGCAAGAGATGCTTTGCATGATGACAGAATTTTCATTACTAGCAGAGTCGTAAAATTCAGCTTCCGTAAAGGAATCTTTGAACGTGGAAATGCACAATCTGTTTTGACGCATCATTTTTGTTTTATGCGGAGAAATACATAAAATGGTTGACTTAATGCGAAAGAATGATGCACGTGCTTTCGTTTTATCTTTACAAATAAATGAATAAGTTGTGGGTTTATGTGGTTCATGTGTAGTTTTCTCACCAACTTGCTAGCAATCTCATTTTATCTGTTGAAAACACACCTCTGATGAAAACGAGTTTGTGTGGTTCATTATTAGAGTTATCTCACCAACTTACTAGAAATGTCACTCTATCTGCTAAAAATACAACTTATCTGATGAAAACGACCATTCTTATACATAATAACACTAGATAATTAAATTTAGATGAATATTATTATGTAATTTATTCATAATTCGATCCATAGACTATGTATAAAAAACAAGTATATATTCATATTCCCATGATTAATTTCAAAGAAATAGGCGTAACTTATAAGACGCTTTATAATATATAATTAAAAAATAGTAAAGAGTAGTGTTTGCAATTTTGCTGATGTTAAAAACGTATTCTTCATGGGTGATTCTCAGTACAAAAAATTTTTCTGAACTTCACACAAAATTTTCGGAAAACGTATGCACCACGAATTCAAAACATAAATTATAGGATTAGATGAACTCATCCCCTCCCTCCCAGTCATACTTACTTCTAATTTTACGCGGTTGTTACGTAATACGGGTTGTTACGTATGAATATATAAGCTAAAAAAAGGAAAAATAAAGTGCTTAAATGAAAGTACTGTAATGTTTGTAATATTAATACTGCAAGGTAGTTTATTTCCTGAAACAGTATTGTTTTTTTAAAGTATTAAATATTTTGCTAATCCCAAAGTAGAAAGAAAAGCAATGATATTATTCGTCCAAAAAATCTTAGGATTAATGAGTAAATTTTTTTTCGGAAAACCTTTTTTGTTTTTCCTTTATTTTTTTTTTTTCTTTCAATTTTCGGAACAGTCTCGAAAATTTACTGATATTTTGGATCAGAATCACCCATGGTGTTCATTTCAAATAGCGTGTGAAACATTGGTATAGGTTATTATTTATTAAATGAACGCTTAGTTATGTACGGTTACATTAAACTAGGGTTTTAGTGTGTTCTTGTTTTCAGCTCAAAATGCAGTGAATAAAACTGAAACTAGGTACAATAAAAATAAATAACCGATGTTTTTCTTCTTCTTGATAACACATCAAGTGACTAGATGTAACAAAATTCCCTGACGGGTTTGGAAGGGTTATAAAAGAACAAATGAAAGAAAAACTATTACGAATGCAGCAAAAATGTTTGCATTACTGTTTGATACTCACGAAATACGACAATGTACATGCAGTCTTTGTGAAAGAAGCCTAATGCTATACTATAAAAAAGAAAAATAATAACTTTATTCTACTTAATACAAGCTTAAAACATTAATGTATATATAGTTTTTTTTTTTTTTTTTTGTAAAAAAAAAGGAAATAAAATTGTACGGTTTCTATTATATTAAGGCGGTGTTCTGAATTAGAATGTTCTAAAACAGCGGGTTTCTTTGTGGGGCCTATTTATTTTTATAACACCGTGCGTATTAAACGTTATATATTGATTGATATACAAGTAAATAATATACAAGTAACTTTTTAAAATTATTATGACACATGTACCTATAAATAAATTAACTAAAAAGAAGATATAAAATTGTATGGGGGTGTCCTCAATTAGAATGTTCTAAAAAAAGAGGATTTTTTTTTTTTTTTTGTGGTTTTTTTTTTTTTTAGAAGGGGAAGAAAGAAATAAGGTTATTGAATTTTGAGCTATGGTTGTATATATGTTTAACAAATGCAAAACATTTTTTTTAACCAAAAAAATCATCTAGAAGATTTTTCAGTCTATTTCATTGACGTCTTGTCTCTGATTGGTGATCCCTTATTTAACTAAGACAAAGTTTTTTAATTCAGTACTAAATTCTCTTCTAAATAAACTAAAAAAAAGACAAAAAAAAATATTAAATTAAAAACTGTGGCAGGTTATTTTTTTTATTGTGTTTTTCAAATAAAATGAACAAACTTTTAGGTGCTCTAACAATTGTTGAAATAAACTTTTTGAAGAACATTTTAGCTCATTTAAAAGATAATTTAATACTGAAGAAAAAAAACTTAAGCTCAGTTAAATAAGTCATTTAGCTTTTGGCTATCACGCCCGCCAACCAGAAGCAACACGCTGATGAAATTGGCTTAGAAATCTGTTATATATATATTTTTTTACTTTTTTTTTGTTCGTTAAATATATATATATATATAAAACCATACCTCAAAATTCAATAACTTCGTTTCTTTTTCCCCTCTATAAAAAAAACTGTTTTGTGACATTCTAATTAAGAACACCCTCTTTAAACTATTCGGAGCACGACTTGGAGTTGGAGCGGAGTTGCAGCAAATAATTAAGCAGAGCAACTCGGAAAAGTGGCTGCTTCAGATCCCTGGTCATAACAATTGATTGCATTTTTAAAATGTTAAATAAGTTCAGTTTCAAAGTGTAATTTTCTTGCATGTCACACATACATTTTGCTCTGAAGAATGATTTCTAAAACTTTGTTTTTATGTCACTAATTTGTATGCCACACGAAAAACTAATTTTCCTTGCCACTTTTTTGCTATTTATTTATTACACAGATGGTGCCAGTGTTTAATATTTTAGGCAAAAGCATGATTGGAATGCCAGCCTGTTACCACGTCCTGCAGCAGGGACAGGAAAGGCGGCAAATACTTGCCACACTCGCCTTAAGATGACAAAACCAAACACAATCACAAATTCTTTATCAGTGTAGTACAGTTTTTGTTCCTGTATTTGCATAAACTTCCTTTGCTCCCCCCCCTATTTTTAATAACCCTTCTAAACCCAGAAATGTTTGGTCTGTTACACCCTTATAGATTCAAAGTTCCTTTTTGGGGGGGAGGGGCAGTAGTTGTATGCATAAATTGTGAATTTTTCACATACCCCGCAGCACCGGGCCGTAATGGTGGGGGCCTCCTCGTGGTGCGGCCTGGGTAACTCTAAATCCCCACCGATCTGCTTCCGGCGGAGGTTAGGCTCTCTTTGCAGAGAGACTGCTGCACCGGGACCGTAAAGCAGGTAGGCAACGCTCGCCAGTCCCATCCCTAGGGCCGGTTCGGGTTGTTAAGCTGTCTGAGAGTTTGTGGGAGGTTCGAAGGAGGAGCGATGTGTTCCGTGCCCTTCGGGGTAATCTGTGAAGGCACGAAACGTACAGGAAGTTACAGGCACGGATGCTACGTACAGTATGGAAGCAGTTAGCATTTTATACCGCTCAGCACATTTTCTGAAAGCGGTCTGTTTATCTTCAGCCTCGACATGAATAATATTTAAACGGTCCAAAACTTCTGAGACGTAAAACATTTAATCTGAAACTCCGACTTCGGAAAATGTTCTCTGAAATTCAATAACATTTCCCGATGTCTGAAACTGTGATTTAAAATTTTTTAACATAAACAGAGCACTGAAAATCTGAAGCTCAAAAGCATCGTCCTTTTCTGAAAATATTCCTTGAAATTAAATAACGTCTCGTGACTTCTGAATATATAATCTGAAATTTCTTCCAACATATGAGTAAACTCTTTGAAATTCAAAAGCACTGTAGAACTGCTGGAATGTTTAAAAAAAACGTTTGTTTGTGTTGACTACAAAGTGAGATATGCAACTCTTCCCTTGCCTACAAAATGCTTCCTCTTACACCCATCACAGTTTCTTTGGGTCTTCTTTTTTTTTTTTTTTTTGAAGCAAAAAGATGCTTTATTCATTTTTATTCACGATACAATTTTATCGTTACTTAATGTATTTTGTTTCGAGCGTACTTACACTTTCTAGCGGTATTCAAGAGCGAAACCGAATTTAATCCCCAACTATTTAGTTAGCTCTTGCAAGTCCCTTCTTTCTGGCAATTCGTCTCGGTTTCCATGGCAGTTACGTTTGGAGGGAAGAAACGTTTTGTTTCACTCGGAGGCTTCGAATCCCGACCCGGAAATGACATAAGGATGCGGCGATCGTAGCGAGGTCTTTATCGATCCCAACCTGTTGCGTCGAGCAGCCGGGATCGGGGGTGCGCTCTTCTATTAAGCTCCGCAATAAGTTTCCGAAGATGTCACTTTAGTGCCCTCTGCCCGAAACACACCCGATTGCTGGGTTTATTTGAGTTGCCTAGGAAGTATTTATTTATCCCACTTTTAGAGTTCTCCAGTCTCTAGCAAAAGTCCCGGTCTCAGCGCTGCCGTCACGGATTAAATTAGTCTACCGATCTCACAACAATTGTACTTTTATTAGTTGTAGAAACATTTTTTATTACATATATAGTACGTGTGTATATATATAGTATGCAAATATATATATACATAACCGTCCATAAATGATGTCACGTTTTTTCCCATATAATTGATCCCCTCCCCCTTTGTCACAAAATGTCACACTTCTTGTTACCCCCTTCCCTCTTCGTCACAATTTCACGAAACCCTCCTCCCGCCTCGAAGCGTGGCATCATTTATGAATGGTCCCATATATATACAGGGGCACACGAATGGAGGAGGGAGGAAGGATCGAATAGGACCAGTCCCCCAAAAGATCTCAGATATCTGGTATTTAAGCGATTTTTTTAAATTATATTTGGCATCTGAATGAACGATTCGGTTATCCAGCATGCCGAATTTGGTTTTTAAAATTTAACAAATTAGCATGTTATGAAAGTATCTGTAAATTATAAATTTACTACGTATTTGAATGCTGTGGGACGCTTAAAAATATAAGTAGAATTTACAGACAAACAGCCGAATATGCGTTTTTTTTTTTTTTAACATCAGGAATGATCAGCCGGAACCGATCCGTCAGAAGAGGGACATCGGATATCCAATATCCTGCAAAATCAATATCCAATGTCTCTTTAGTACTGACCTTGCTTCCTCCCATCACAGTGAAACCCTTTCAGAAAGACCACCTCTCATAAAAATCATTTAGTCGGCGTTCAGGTAAAATTAAGTCCAAAACTCCAGTTTTAACCCCTTAACGAATTTGCCGTGTATGACATGGGAGAAAGTTACCGGAAAATTTGTCCATGCCCGTGCGTTATTTTATTTCTAATGGCCGTCTGAGATCCGTTCACACTTTGTTTGTATAATATTTTTTCTCTATGTAACCCTCCCTAGTCCCCTAGTCACCCCCACAACCTGAAATTGCAAAGAATAACTCACACTATACGAGTTTTTCGGAAAAAATACTCGTGCTTTAAGGGTTAAGATACTTTCCATTTAAAACTTTCGAATCATTATGAAAAATAGTAAAAAACACTTGAAAGACCCTTAAATCTTATAGTAGATTAACTAATGCAGCATTTAAAGTGTAGAATTAGTTTATATGATGAAGTATTTAAATCTGAGATGCCAACCAATACATATTGCCCGTTGTCATTACGGAAAATAGCCAACATTTTCATTTTACTACAGACTGCAAAAAATACCGAATTTTCTTCGGCAGTGGTTACACACCTTTTTCATGTCGCTACCTCGTTTTGACAAATAAACAACCCGCGACCCCACATACACCATATCACACAAGTATTTCGACACAAAAACGATACCTTAGATTCCAGGATGCCTCCAACCCCCCTGTATTTTTTTTTTTTTTTTATGTCCAAAGACACTGTAAAATAAACAAATTTACAACGAGGTTGGACTAAAAGATTGCTTTTTCACTTTAACATTTTTGTGTGTCCACTCTAACTGAAAATATAATACTTGGAATGGAACTAAATTTGGTACATACATGGACCCCAATGTGAAGTAGTGCTGATTATGTTTTCCTGTAATCCCGTCAATTGAACGTTTTTTTGTTACGCGTAACTGCTCTCATGAAATAATGGAAGGATTCAAATAAAAATTGGTTGTCGCCATATAATGAAAGGGATACTGCTTTTATTTGAATATATCTGAAAATTATTTGAATTTATTCAAATTATGTGCATTATTTGGGTATTTTTCGTATATTATTTGAATAATTCCTCCATGTTATTTAAAAAAATTTCTTACATTTCTTTCTTTTAAACATTGTTTTAAATTTTATTCTGGTCGGATATGACGAAAATTGTCATGTCAATAGACAATTTCTTTGTAATTTATGCCCTTAAATTTAGCACAAAATTATTTAAAATTGTATTTAGTATAAGAAATATTAATTTTGTCTACGTGGTAAAGGATTTTTTATTTAAAACTAGAAATTATGTAGCGATCCTATGAGAAGTGCCTCGCGACCCCCTTTGGGGTCGTGACCCACAGGTCGGGAACCCCTGTTCTACGGAAAATTAAAGACATCTACTTATCGCATATTCGAAAGTAATCAAGATGAATCTGATATTTGATGATTGATGAAGCAAATTCATTGTACATATCAGATTTATGTTAACTTGTCTTTAAAATAAAAAATTAGCAATTAAAAATATTGATTACTATAATCAGAAACAGTTGTGCGACTTATTTTGCCTTTTCAATTCCTCGAGTTTTCGGTGAAATTTTGAGCAAAAAAAAAAAAAAAATCCCAAATTTAACTTTTAAACTTTCCGATACCAAATACAAGCAATTTGTTGTAGAATAATGTAAATAGTCCAGGTTAAAAGTTTTGTATCCTTTTACTACATTATTTATATTATTTTTTTTTGGGCCCATTAAATATAAATTACACGTAAACGAAAGTTTGATTTTTCAAATGATGTTGTCGTTTGGGAAGAGTGAAATGTTTTCAAGTAAATACTCCGACTTTTTTATACCTTTTGTACTTTAATAAGCTATTGTATACTCTGATAACATAGTAATGTTCATTATTGTCGATGAAAAAATATTTTCGTATCCAGAAGTTATAGTAAAGGCAAAAAACTAATTTATCAAACTGACTACAGACAAGAGCAATACACTACGATAAATAACCGTATTTGCTATGGAAAACTTTTTTCAGGTTGGCATCTCTTCTAATTGTAAAATCTAATTAACATCATTTTAACTTTTAATATTTTAGCACAAAGGTAACTTTTCATACATGTACTTGTTATCTACTAAGCGCGCATATTATGCTCTTTTATACGGTAACTTAACCTGATTAACACTAAACCTACCAAGTACTGGTCAAATTGACCGTTTTTAGCCTACTTTCCCGTAAAAGTAAAAAATCATAATAAAGCATGAAAGAAGGCTTAATGTATCGTGAAAATATCGTTAAAAATCAAGAAAAGTCAAAAATAAGTGAAGTAACTAAATAAAGATTGAAAAATAAAAAATTTGAAAGTAGGGTATTGAGATGGGGAAAAAGTGTGTCTGTCGGTCTGTCTATCTGTCGGTCTGTCTGTCTGTCGGTCTGTCTGTCTGTCGGTCTGTCTGTCGGTCTGTCTGTCTGTCGGTCTGTCCCCCCCTAATAACTTTTGAACGAATTGTCCGATTGGAAAAATTCTTTTTGCATTCGAAAGATCTCGGCAAGGACATCTCATTTCTATATTTTACTTTTTGATTTGAACAATTTTTTGTTCAATTTTGAACAGTTCAAAAAAGTTTAACATTAGCGCCTATGGACAAAATTGAAGCAAATTCTGTAAACTCTGGGCAAAAGAGCCAAGTTCCTATTGCAAGCTTATTGAAAGGAGTTCTCGGCGTGAAATATTGATTTGAACAGTTTTTGTTCATTTTTGAACAGTTCAAAAAATTAACACAGAGCTTACGGGGAAATTTCAACCCTATATAAATCCTGATCTAACGGACCGATTTGCTTGGAACAAACTTTATCGGAAAGCTCTTATAACGTAGAACATGTAGAAATACAAAGTTTATCCAGAACTTACGAGCCTATTTTGCTATGAAATTTTTTGATCGGGATTTTCTCAGTGACTCAATGAGTGAAATACTGAATGAATGAATAAATGAAAGCGTGAAAGAATAAATCGATGAATAAATGAATGAATAAATTATTGAATAAATGAAAATATAAATAAATAAGTGAATAAATACATGAATGCGTAAATGAATGAATAAACACTTGAATGAGGTAACGAATGAATGAATAAATGCATGGCTGAATAAATGAAAGAATGAATGAGTGAGTGAATAAATATGTATTATCCGTTGAAAAAGGTATATTTTCAATAATTAGAACTAAAGATAAATAAGAAAGAGAGAGAAAGAGATAGCTAGATTATAAGTTTGAATTTGGTGTATACGGGAAAGTAGGCTCGTATAGTTCTAGACGGAACTTCTTGTTAAACTTTTATAAGAATTACACACTTTGAACGTTATAATACCGTCATCGCGAACTATATGACAATTCTTAGAATATGCATATAATTTTTTTTTTTCACTCTGTACTATTTTTTTTCTCTTTTGTAAGAAAAAGTTATTTCATTTTTTAATGTAATTATTTATTTTTTTAATGACCAGTCAATTTGGCCGAGCGCGGTAGGAATAGGTATACAAGAACTGTCGGTAGGTTTAGTGTTAAACCTGCTTAAACGGATGCTTAACACTAGATTTACGAGGCCGTTTTCAACCTTTTCTAAACTTTCATTTTACACCAAGTTGCTACTAGTTATAATAAAGCTTTCAGTCACATTAACTTGTCCTACTTACCGTGTATTAGGAAAAGCCAATAAATACAATTGAAAGTTGCACTATAATTAGTAACAACTTATGCAAAATGGAAGCTTCGAAACAGTCAAAATGACTGATCTGGTAAATCTAGTGTTAAACTTGTTTTCCCTTTTTCTTTTTTTTAAATTCCTGTCTTGATTTGAACTATTCGCGGGAAAGTTACTTCGGGTTGTTCAACACCCGTAGTAGCTTAATTGATTTTTCAGCAACAAAGACCTACAACAATCACATTTCTCCAACACACTATGGTTCTCCGACTAAACTGCAACTAAAATTGGTTAGTCTTCTTTATTGTTTTTTTAGACTGTGGTTGTCGATTGCAGAATGAGTTTGAACGAAGTTTTAATATTTTCGACCATCATTTCCTACATGATGTGTAAAACACATGGGCATAGGACATCAGCATTTAATTCATAGACGCTACTAACGTAAAGGTTTTCGTGAAAACTAAATTACTGCAAGCCTTTATTCTTGGGTCGTCAAATCTTGGAAAGTCATCAATTTCATTTGAAGGACACAAAATACAATGCTGAAAATTTATAACCCCCCTCCCCCAGCAAAAAAGTACCCAACGGGGAAATGTTTACCAAATATTTTCAGAATGACATTTTACTTTCAACATAAGTAAAAATGGCTCGTATGTTTGCATTCAATGATTATTCTTAGAGAAATGATATTTCTGCTCACATCTGAACTTAAAAGAAACTTTTAAATAAACTTAATGCAGATATCGATGTCACTAAATCTCTTTTTGTCACGGACAAATATTTTTCACCTTGTAGGAATCAGGAACATACTCATTACGGTTTTCATCGATTAACGCAGACAGCATCACGCAATTAGCTAAACAATATAAGAACTGTTTCAGAAAAAAGGAGCAGTATCTCCCCACTCCAATGGAGTATTTGAAAAAAAAAAAAAAAAAGCTGATAAGAAAAAAGGGGAGATGGTGATTGGAAGATTGGAATATAATTATGTTGCAAGACTCAAACATAACTAATAGCTACAATAATGGACAAATTTTTGTATATTTAGTAAGTCTTTTCAATCATGTTAATGTTACTGTAAACATAAAACTCAGTAACTTAGAAAGGGCATTAAAACGCAATATTTTAATCGATTTTAAAATATACGAAAATTTAATACAACACGTGCAGTAATGAAACACGTATCTTAAAAGGTTATTTAGTTTCTAAGCGGCGTGACAAATAAGGGACCGTCCATAAATGATGTCATATTTTCCCCCATATATTTTAACACCTCCCCCTTTGTCACAAAATGTCACACTTCAACATACCCCCTCCCCTTCTCACAATTTCATGAACCCCCCCCCCTCCCCCTCGAAGCGTGACATCATTTATGAATGATCCCTAAGTTTACTCTAGAAAAGAAAATTTATTGCGTATTAGCACATGTGTGGTTTCAACGAGATTTATGTGCAGGGCCTTTATTTCTGCAATAGTTAGTCGTAGAATACTTTCAATTACAAAAACGTTTTAAATCAAATTAAGGTCTAATCAAATAAAGAGTTTTTAAATTAAAATAATAGTCATTTAAATTAAGTTAAAATTTTGTACTCGTCTTAACAAATACTACAGAAAAATTACGCTTATTGATCGACTAAAATTCACAGATAATTAGTTCGGAATATTTTCTTCGATTTTTCATTCCGTGAAAAATTTCATTAGGAGATCAGTTTAAAAAAGAATTAAAAAAATTAAAGATACTGATGTCGCTTTAGGATTTATTATTGCGCAGCTTTCTTTACTTTAAAAGTTCGTTAACGAGTTTAAAACTTAATTTTTATCAAGCTACGTACATATCTCAGTTATATAATTGTAGATAAAATACGTTCTCCATTATGAACTCAACTTCCACAAGTCTCTAACCCCTAAAGGCCTAAAAAGGGATTTTAGACTTTTAAATTAAGTTTTACAGTCAATTTCTATTGCATAGTAGGCAAAGGTTTCGTTTAAATATTGCTTTTTAACTACAGGGATCAGGAGACAATATAAAATTTAAATTTCGCAATTCTAACAAAGTTATTATTATTGTTGTTATTAATTTGAGAAAGAATACTTGTGAAAAATATTTTCATTGAACTTGAAGTTGCGAAGTTTATATATATATATACACAGTCCAGTCACATTAATGTGACCATCTGTCAAAAGCCAGAATAACCACCTTTCGCAGAGCGGACTGCTGCGAGACGTGTAGGAAGAGAGTCGGGTTCCTGAAGGTGTTCACTGGGATGTTGAGCCATACCGACTCTAATGCCGTGGCCAGCTGCGCTAGATTACGCGGTTGAGGATCCATGGCGCGAACAACCCGATCGAGATGATCCCACAGATTCTCGATTGAGTTTAAGTCAGGTGAGTTTGCTGGCCAGGGGAGGACGGTAAACTCATCCTGGTGCTCTTCGAACCACGCACGTACACTGCCAGCTGTATGGCACTTCGCATTGTCCTGCTGGTAGATGCCATCATCCTGAGGAAAAACAATGCGCATGTAGGGGTGGACATGGTCCGCAAGGACAGATGCGTACTTGTATTGATTCATCGTGCCTTCCACAATGATCAGTGAACCCAGAGAATACCAGGAAAACATTCCCCAGACCATAATGCTCCCGAATCCAGCTTGGACCGTTCCGGCAATGGTTGCAGGGTGTTTGCTTTCAGAGGTTTCACGCCTTATACGCCAACGTCCATCTGTCCGATGGAGCATAAAACGCGATTCATCGGGAAACGCTACCTGTCGCCACTCAATGGACGTCCAGCTGCGGTACTGGCGTGCAAATTCTAGCCTTCGTCGTCGATGAACAGCAGTCAGCATAGGTGCACGAGCCAGGCGTCTGCTTCGGAGGCCCAGACGCAGCAACGTTCGCTGAATAGTAGTTTGGGAGACACTTTTGGTAGCCCCTTGGTTCATTTTGGTGGTCAGTTGCTCAACGGTAGCCCGTCTATCTGCCCGAACGCATCTCCGCAACCGTCCTTCGCCTCTGTCATCTATGGCCCGTGGTGCACCACATTTGCCACGTCGCTGATTTTGGACAGTCCCATTTTGCCATGCACGGTACACTTTTACCACGGCGGCACGCGAACAGTTCACAAACTCAGCCGTTTCGGAAATGCTTCCACCCTTGGCCCGAAAGTCAATGATCATGCCCTTTTGGACGTCGGATAAATCGCTTCGTTTCTGCATTACGCCAACGAATGAAATGTTTTCCGAAGCCCTCACACACCCTTTATATACGCTCAACTGCACTGTGCTGCCACCTGCCTTCTGTGATTGGTTATTTAACTCTGACGTGGAAAGTACGTGGTAGTCACATTAATGTGACTGGACTGTGTGTGTATATATATATATATATATAATGTATATGTATATATATAGGCACAGTGGACCACTTTTGCAACTTTTATTATTATTTTTTTAATAAAAAAAATCAGCTACGTATTTGAAAAAAATACAGACATTCTTTAAACGTTTGTTTTCATGTTCTAATTTTTTACAACAATATCTGCAATGCATTTTGAATAAAAATATAAATTGTGTGGTCTCAACGAAGCACTTGCATTGGTTTAAGGAACATAATGCAAACATTTTCATGAAATAAAAACTACCAAAATCAAAATGAACAAGAAACCAATGAAACTATGAAATTTGGTTAAGTAAAAATAAGTTGAAACTCGTGAATTTTAAAATTCACCTAATGATGAAATATTCAAGGACACATTTGTGAAACATCCAAGTATTTTCTGAAGGTAAATATAGACCAGGAAAAACCATAACAATATCCTCCCGTGTCATGTGATGTCCTTTACATCAATAATGGATCCATCTATTGATGTTTCTGGAAATGTAAATTAATTCCCATTAAACTTTTTCCGCAGAAATATTTATGTGAACACATAATCATCATAATTTTCAAAAAACTATCAAACATAGTAAAATATTCCCCTTTTTTTGTTCCAAATTTTGCAAATACATAGCAAATAACTTTAATGTAACCATGTTATTCAAACAGTTATTTTATATTCATAAATTTTCTTAATGTGCTCGATTATTGGACAACCCTGGCTAATAGTGTGAGCTATCCACAAATACAGGAAATATGAATATGTAATGTTCAAATACAACAAAATATTTGAATTCTAGCAAAAGGATGAATTTGCCGTATGGCAAAAAATTGGATATGACAATAGATGCGGATTCTATGACTAGATGAATTTCAGCCAGGCTTATTGAAAATTCTGGAAAATAACGATCGTGCTTTTAACCTCTTCAAGTTAGCCTAGGAGATAGAAGCTCTTTATACATAAATATACCATTACGAAGTGCCTCATCTCTTTAGCATTTGCTGGTGACATACGCTGAAGAAAAAAAAGGGTTGTTTCGAATTCCTTTTTATTCTTCGCCAAGCTCGTCCCAGTGGTAAACGCGAGATGGCGGGAATAGTAAAAAGATCATTCGAAGTGTGACGGTGGTGGAATAATTATGCTAATGCAGGAAGATTCTACTATGGATAAAAACTGGCGTGTTTAATCAGATGCCTGATAAGGGATTTTATCGGCTTTCGCAGGAGCGCTTGGCTTCTTTGTCCTTTCTCAGGACATGGCGAAAAGGCACCTGCTGAATTTTTGGCGGAAAAAGATAGTTATGTGAACCTCAAACGTACTTGAAAATTCACTGAATAATCAATGAATGCAACAATGTTATTACAGCACAAACTGCAAAAGGAAAAAAAAGTGGACACGTGTTTAGTGATTAACGAATAATTCCTTTATCAGTGCATAAAGCAATGAGCTACGGGAAATAAATAATTTGAGTGAAGAACCCATTTATCAGTGAATAAAATTGTGAGGGTTACGAGGATGTTAAAGTTGCGTAACCAGTGAAACTTACATAACCTAGATAACCTATCTAAAGTAATATGCTACCACTTAACAGGGTATAAACCAGGCCCGTAGCCAGGTGGGGGCCAGGACGGGCAATGCCCGACCTGGAAAATGTTTTGCCCGTCCTAGCGGTAATTAATTGGACCTTAATAATCTATGCTATTTCTTCTACTTTTTCTAGTTGTACATCAATTAATCGTTCTCAAAGAATTTTTATGACGCATGAAAGAATAGCAGATTTAGCTTTCTTAGCATTCGAAGGAAAACGGACTGCAAACTTAAATTTAGAAGAAGTGCTTAAAAAATTTATTACGAGCAAGCGAAGAAAATTAACTACATTAATTTTTTTTTATTGTATCGTACCGATACATGTTTTGTGCTTCAATATCTTAATTTGAATGAATGTTCACATTAAAATTATCTTTAAAATATGTTCACTTTTTAATGTTTCATATATTCTATTAATTGCAAAAGACATTCTTAGAATAAGCTTTAAACAAGTCTGCCTTTTTTGTAAGTTTTAATCAAGTATTTCTTTCAAGACCTGAAAGAAATACTTGATTAAAACATAAGCGCCTGTTGTTGGTGTACTTTTTGTATTTGTAAATAATTTCATTATTGAATTAAATTAGTATTAGTTTCCTTAATTGTTTAATTAGTAAATTAAATTATTGCATTAATTATTGAATAAATTATTAATTTAAATTTTAAGAAAACCCCCAAAATGGAGCATACATTCTAACATGTTGGAAAAAATTTGAAAAACTAGTCCGCCCCTCCTGTCCAAAAGTTCCCCCCCCCCCCCGGGGTCAGAGTCTGGCTACAGGCCTGGTATAAACTAAATACTGAGAGACAAATTTTTCAAACGAAACTTTATTTAACTCCACAAAAAGATCGGTACTTATATAATAGCACACTTTCTGTTGCCATGCTATTGTTAAAAAAAATATGCAAAAATAAATATTGTTCTCGCGGAAGATCACAACTTTATGCATTGATTTAGGAGCTCCTCGCTAGCGCGATCGAGTTAGGCCGTAGTAGCGTAGTGGTTAGGACGTCGGATTTCCACGTGGAAGGTTACGTGTTCGATACCCGCTTAAGACCCACCATGTCCACTTGGGGATACGTGCATGTAAAATCCGTGGAACCCACTACCTCGCCCCGTGCGCAAGCAATCTTAAGGCCTCAGTTAACAGGTAGGGGTTTGGTAGAGAAAAGTCCGATCGAGCAAAAAATGTATAAATGACGTAACGAAAAATTGCGCAGATATCAGCTAAAACAGGACGTAATATAATTCAAAATGTATGATATACAATAAACTTGAATTTAAGAATGTTATAAAGAAATGTTCTGAATGCTAACCTCAAAAAAAAAAAGGGAAGAGAGCTGTTTTCAAACACAATTTGGCCCTGTAAACCTGAATTACAATCAACGAAGGATTAAAATTTCCATTAATTAAAATAAGGGTAAGGAAAGTGGTTTGCTTTGCCAATAAGGTACTGCGATGAATATTGGCTGTGTTCTAATGTAAAAATTCTCCCCAAGATGAAATGAACTATATCAAGCTGATTCTTATGTTATCAGCGCCATGCTACATCATGTAAATGACTCTAGTCGTACATAATTAATATTGCTTGTTTAAAAAAGAATAAATTTTATAACAATATACATGAGCAAATGTGTGAAAAGTCATCTATAAATTGTCTTGATTTATCTTTGCGTTTTGAGCCCTGATAACAACACATAATTATGTAATGCAGTGATAAATTTTAATTATTAAAACTCAAGCTGATATTGATGCTTAAAATGCGTAAATAAACTGTTGGGCTAAATATTTCTGAACTGTGGAGTCATGCATGAAATGTGGAGTCACATTCCAAAATTGGCCATTAAGCCGTTAAAGTACATTAAAAGCCTTTCGACAATGAGGACAATACACTGCAAAGTTGACGATTCATTAACTAAAATTGAAAAATATTCAAAAATCGTTGCATGAAAGCGGCCTTAATTTGACTTTTTATAATTGAGATGTTTGAAACTGATATTTATTTTATGATGTATTGTTCATAAGTTCCCTGTGTGGGAAAATTTTATCTTTAAATATGATGTAAGAAAAGAACTTGGGCATCATTTGCTGCAAAAAAAAATATACTTTGCTTGGTAACCAAATACGCAGTGAGCGAAGAAAAAAATCTTTCATAGAAGTCAAAAAATTCAATGCTTTTCTATTTGTCGTCTTTATTTTACAAAACAAACTACAGGCTAATGAGCTACGCAGCTTTCTGAAAACTAACAAAAAAAAAATATTTTCAATAACTGTTAATGATGCTCCACTCCTGCATACTCCCCCCCCCCCAGCCACTGTCATTTTTAAACATTAAAATATTCACTTTTCCCCCCTCTTGTTTTCGGAGATTCTGCTCAGATAAAGGCAATAATTAGTTTATAAAGATAATTAAGAGTTTTGAATTATAAAATTTTATGAGGAATTATTATGTGATTAGGGGAAAAAACATAATCATGCATAAATTCTATTATTTTATACTTCTTTCTTACTTCCCTTTTTAATTTTTTTCTTCATAAAACATACACGAAGGTATGCAATATTACTTACCGCGAACCAGTTTAAATTATGAAGTCATTAATAGAAAGAGCACATTTACTAATTAGTTTTTAACTGGTTCTGAAAGAGTATTAAAATCGCATTATATTTCAAATTTATAAATGCTAAGCCTTGAATTTTTATGAAAATTTATCCATTATGATTAGTTTGGAATCTTTTCCGCAGTTTTCCTGTTATTACATAACGATCATACAATTGTTTTTCCTTCTCATTGGATTGGTACAAGAGATAAGAGGATTAAAGACATCGATTTACCCTTCTATCTAAATGCAAGAGTTGGGGCCACACTAAAGCGGCGTATAAGTGGAAATTTCGTATAAATGATCGTCGTATAAAATATACGCTACTGTATATTATACAATTGATGCGATGTACAATAAACTGTACAGCTGATAGTGTGCACTAGTAAACTACCACTGACGGTATTCCTAAAACTTTAAGTAAATAAACTGTAAATTGGATTGTATAGCTGATATAATGTACACTAGATATTACAACTAGTAGAATACATAGACTTGCCATATTTTTGGTTAGTGAAACCGGGACACATTTATACAGAATGGGCATACCGGGGGGGGGGGGGTGTCTGGGGAAATTTAAAAAAAATAAAAGCAAAATGGTGAGTTTCAAGCCTTTTTTAAGCCTCGCAAGTAACGGGAGTGGGGAATCTGGAACACTAAATTGCTGCCTTTTAAAAATAAAAAAGGAATTTTTACAACTTATACTTAAAAAGATTTTTTTCCCTTTTTAATGAGAATTTTTTCTGGTCTACCATCTAGAAAAAAGTGTTAATAAAATAAAATTTGAAATACTTCATAAAATTGTATAATTGAACAATTAATTACTAAGTCTTATTTTTTAAAATTTCAACTTTTTGTCTAACTACAAAAACCATTTCAAAAAAACATTTTTGTCAAACTAAAAAGGCAATTAATAAGTTAACAATGTTATTCTTTGTTTTCAACCCACTCGTATATATTTCTGACTTGAATGTACTTTTTTTAAAGATATCTTTGTTAAGCTTGACTTTTTCTTAAAAGTCAGAGCAAAACGCCAAAGTTTATTTTACATACAATCAATGCTCTTGTAGTGGACTCCCTCATTAATGCTCTGTCATCTTAAAGATTCTTAATGTCTTTAAAAAAGATTCTGAAAAACATAAATTCAGCACTTTTTACATCTTACAGCCGTTTCCGGGACATTGATAAAACTGGGCGGGACAACAGGACAAGAGCAAAATACCGGGACGTATGGCAAGCCTAAGAATACACATTGATACACTGTACCACGGATACACTGTATATTAATAGCTCTAAATATGTACAACTGGTACAGTGAAAACAAGTAAAATTCACACTAGTTTGCATATACATACGCTAGTAAAATGTGCACTAAATTGTTCTAACACACTGTTCCCTAGTGTAATGTAAACTAGTTCGTGCAACTGGTAAAGAGCACACAGTTAAGCTGTTATATTTTGATCCACTATTTATTGCTGCTTCTAACACTGCAGATAAGATTGTGCAACTAGTAAAAAAGTACACTAGATTGAACAACTAGTAAAACGTACACTAGATTGTACAACTAGTAAAACGTACACTAGATTATACAACTAGTACAGTGCACATAGCTGGACTGCCACTGATGTACTGCTTATTGGTGCTCACAAAACGTATATAGCATACAAGTCAAAGCGTAACATTTGTTACAAACGTACCATCGTGT
The DNA here is from genome assembly GCA_038502835.1 of Octonoba sinensis. Taxonomy (NCBI): domain Eukaryota; kingdom Metazoa; phylum Arthropoda; class Arachnida; order Araneae; family Uloboridae; genus Octonoba; species Octonoba sinensis. The sequence continues at coordinate 114,630,112 of CM076598.1, read as the reverse complement.
TACCTAGCGTACCACGAGTACAAAATTCCGCCAGTACTGCAAGCAGCAAAAAACTTTTTCGTAACTATTTCCACGCCCCTTTCTTTCCTTCAGAAAAAGAAATGTTTTACGCGCGAGAAATGAGCGATTAAGTCTTTTCAAACTATTCAGAAGTGACAGCTGTAATAAACGCTGTAATTTCTATTTGGTTTTGCTTTCGCTAATTTTTGATGATAATAAGCGGTTCGTTTTTCTAACCATTGAGTCTACTAACAGACGATTAATAATTTTTGAGCTTCGAAAAAAAAAAAACATTATCAATTAATGTGAAACATTTCATTTAATTTTTAAAACTGTTGCTCACCAATTACTTTCACGTAAATAAACACAAGATTCTTCTGTGGGATCTTTTGTTATTTAACTAAAAGTGCGAGCTTCGTCACCCACCACATGCCGGTTGCCTCGCTTTTCATGAATGAGAATGGGGGACTCAAATTTTACGATACTCGGAGCATATGAAAAAGATGAGAAGCCTTGAGCGGAAAGGCACTGGAGAAAAATGTTGACAATGTAAAAGCGATTTACAGCAACCATTTTTTTTTCCACCTCAAGAAAAGCAAAACTGCGGTGGAAAATGAAGGAGAAAGTGTCGCCGCTCTTTACGACTCAGTGGCAAAAACTAGTAAATAAAAGGATCTCTTTATGACATTTTTCGCTGAAGCTTCCGCTCTCAATATCGGAAGTCTATAAAGACGTTACTTTGTTGATGTGAATTGCTTTTATACAGAAAATGGACAAAGGTGAAAATTCATTTCGAATAAGTAGCTGAAATTGTATGTAATAAGAAATGTGACACGACTAAGGGTGCTTTCACACCGAAGGCGACAAAGACAATATTCCTGTTTTTTCTTATCTGCGCAAGCGCAGTGCATATTTTTAAAGGCAAAAGTTTTTTTTTAATAAATATATATACAGTTGAACTCGCTTGATACGAAATGCCAAAAATTCGTGAATCTTTTCGTATTAGCCGTTATTTGCAACAACCGTGAATACGTAAAATAATGAAAAAAAAACGATTAGAAATGCATGTTTATATTTTTAAAATAATGACTACTATTTATAATACAAAGAAAAATAAATAGTGAAAGCAAATTATTTATTTTTACTAATATACACTTTTAAATCTTACTAGTACATTGAAAAAAAGTGAACTTGCCTTTTAAAATTTAACAATTTTAGAAAAAATCCTTAATGGTTAGTTGTTTTAGGTACATTAAATTTTATCATATGTGTACTTGGTGGTTTACAATGACTCAAAATAATAAACAATTTCTATTAAAAAAATAATTATATAGCAATCGAGAAAATTTTCCGTGAATAGATCAGAAATTTTGTTCGTCTCAGCCGAAATTTGTATTTTGGCCTTCGTAATATGCTTGAGATATTTAGTGTAATTGAACAGTAAACTAAACTTGATGAACGAAATGTTCGTTTAACCGTGATTTCGTATTAACCGTGTTCGTATTAAGAAAGTTCAACTGTATATATAATAACGGTTTTAAACTTTTCTTTTGGGAAAAAATTTCATGTTCTTGGTATGGATGGTAAGGAATTCTTCACAAATACTCATTTATTATCACAAATCGCAGCATAAATGCACTAAATGACTGCAAGCACTTGTGGCAGGTTTGTAAACAACGTCCCCTTAAGAAAAAGCTCTTTTCCAAAAAACGTTGAAATACACCTCTATGAATTGCCGATAACTTTCTGAATTTTCAAGATATTAAACTGAATTTTTTTCATGAGTTGCCCTGTATACTTGTGTTTAAAATAACGACAATTAAAAATTGCTATCTTTTACGCATGAGCAGTAAAAAATTAATTCCTTTAAATTTTTATTTCAAATTTCAGAATAATGCTTTACTTGGTGAAAAACTTTTGTGTGTAGCTAGGTGGGGGCAAGGAGGGACAGCTGTCCCCGGTCGCAGCGTCAAGGGGCGCCAATTTAATGTTAATAATTTTATTTTTAAATGCGAAAAGAAAATTATTTGAACTGAAGAGGTGTGAATATTCCATGAATCAAAGAAAACTTTCAAATTCAATGTTCTTCCCAGTATGTGCTACATTTCCTGCCTGTAATAAATGAAGGAAAAAAACTGTCATAAAATTTACACATGTATAATTTAATATCAAGTAAATGTTGTGAGTGAAGAGAATTGCAGAAATGTCTATATCTTCGTGAGTATAAGTACAATTTTTACGAAAATGCACAGACTAACTTTGCGTTGCAAGTAAACTATTTTCTGAAATTTACACCTTATTCCCAGCTTTTCACTATGCAGGATTATCCAAAACATTTTTCTCTTTTCTCAATTTGTTGACGGTCCCCTAAATGCAAGAGCGAATGAATTTTTACTGGAAAGTGTGAACACTGGTATATAAAACATGACCAAATAAGTACAAAATGGGCTTTTGCATCAGACTGAGAGTTAAGTATGAAATTATGAAAATTCTCTTTAGTGCGTCTATGATTTTAACCAGGGACTGTAAACAAGTGCCGCGAAATTCCGTTAAAGTCTTGAGGGGGAAAGAATGAAATTTTATTAAAATTATATAACGGCACAGATAAAAATGTTGAAATTTGCAGAAGTATGCCATTTTTCAATCTACAGTCTCAGGTCGAAAAATAGAAAACAAAAATTTCAAGCTCGATTAGTAAGAAATTTCTTTTATGATGATCGAAATATCAGGAGATAAAATAGAAAAATTTAACTGAAATCTGCTTTGTACGAATTTTTGTGACATTCAGATAAGACCGAAAACGATTTGCTCCTTCAGATGAGAAGCAAATAATTATGCCCCCACCCCTCCAGGAATAAATCCAATCTATTGAAAAATGGGAAAACAATTTATTTTTCATAAAACGATAAGAAAAAATGCAATACAATCACGTTTATTTTATTCTTTTACTTTATCACTATCATAAATAAATAAAATTTATTCATTATTTAATATGTTTATTCATGAAGATATGCTAAATGAAGATGTCAATTCTGAAATTTTCAAATGTGATTTATATTGAAGCAATTAAATTTGTGTGCATGTATAAATAAATCTATTATTGCATTTTAAATAATCAAATATTAGCAACAAAAAAAAAAACGTTTTTTAATGTGAAATTTATAGGGAATTATGATTTTATTCGTAATACATAAAAATTCTATTCAATAAAGAACAAAACTAAAGTGAATTACCACAATATAGAATTTTAACAAAACATCTGATTCAAAACTAACTTCAGCCCCTTCTCTAAGCCGAACTCAGATCGAGCATTTTTAATCCAAATTTAATTTTACTGGTGATATTTGCACCAATTTATTTTTCGTTTAGCCATAAAAAATAAAATTCATACTTTTTATTAAGTAGTTCACTTATATTAGAAAATAAAATCGAAAACATTTTTTTTTCTTCTTTCTTTCTTTTGTTTTCTACATGTGGAAGCTCAACACTGAAGAAACTATTTCTAAAGCATTGAAACAGCTCTGATTTTATGCAAAAAATATGTATCTTTATTTCGCATTTTATTGTTGCGGAAAAGTTTATTACTTTGAATTTTTTAGCAATTGCTCCTTAAATGAAAGCGCTTAATGTTTCGTAGTGCGAGACCGATATTCTTTAATGTCTTACTACTTCTTTATTTTTAAAAGTAACCGCATAAGAAAATATACGAATTTCGGTTAAAACTGAAAACTTCTCTCTCATTTTCCAATTTGTCTCAGCGAGTTTCTACTACATGGACAAGTAATAAATAAGCATACGAACTAAGTGAACCACGCAATATAAAACTGAATGCCAGTTCATTTTATTCAGAAACTCTAAATGACGTTAAAATACCGGTTTGCGGACTTAAATCATTTATAACTCGAAAATAATTATTAAAGCAGAAAGAAAAGCAGCTGGCGTTCAAATTCATAATGTATTCTTCTTCATTAACAATGCATTCATAACCTTTGATTAAAGCGTTAATGATGCCAAAAGATGGTAATCAAGTGTAACTCTGAAAAATATATAATGTAGAAAAATCAAAATTATGACTTAAAATAATGAAATAATGCTACTGGAAGTATGCAGGTTGTAACAACTTTACTGATGTTACAGATACCGAGATAACATTATGAAAATAATCTTCACTTTTCTTTTTTCCCCCAAGAAATTGCTTTTAACACTTACTATAAGTAAATATCAAATTCTAAAAATAAACGAAAAAAATAAATAAATACAAATAAGTAAAATATAATAACAATAAACGATAGTGATAAAGTAATTTATAAACAATCTTAGACGTAACCATGTTTTTGTGAAGACACTCATGTGTTAAATTAAGACATGCTGTGAAACCATGCCTGAAGAATATGTCTTCAGAATTGTTGGAATGTTGGAATAATTTATTTTTACTCAAGTAACCAATACTCATTGAAGCAAGCGCAAAACATTTCTGGAAAAATACAAGTAAAAGAAATGAGAATGAAAACGAACAAGTTATAAAGGCGAAAATTTAATAATGTGCAGCTTACATTCAGAATGTTAAGAAAGCAATAAGCTATATACACTCGCTAAAAAATAATTTGAAAGAGAAATACTTAACTCAGTTGTGTTATTGCCGCAGATTGAAGAAGAAAAGCACATTTAATATCACAGATGCGAGTAGTAAAAAAACAAAAAAAGTGAAGCCAAAAATCTAAAAATTTCATACATTAAACCCATTTGAAGCTTCCCTTAAATGTTTTACACGTTAATCATTAATTACATTACATAATTACTTTAAAAACCTTTTCATTTATTTATTTTATTTTAATATTTTTTCTTTAATTTTAAAGCATACTGAGGATTGTAGACTGACCAACTCAGGCTTGTTTCTCGTAGATTGACAACACATTCCATTTGTTTATTTTTATTTTTCAAAGTTGCAACCCTACAATAGACCAAAGTTTCTCAAAATGTGGTCCGCGGACCCCTGCTGGTCTCGTAGCTCATACTACGGGGTCCGCGATGCTAGCCAGCTGAAAAAAAGCAAATCAAGTCAAAATAATTGCAGTCGAGTCAATCACAGTGCGTAATTGTAGTAGCTAAATAGCATCGATATATAACTAGCTATTATTCTCCAACTTATTTCAACAATTTTCACCAATACCTCGAATATACTAATCAAATACAAAAAAGATTTTCATTCATCGCATTGATTCATCTATGAAGACTGAAAATACGAGTGCATTTTACACTGAGATCTTAAATATTTTACCACGCATAGTTTAACTGCATATTGTCAGTATATCTGCAGTTAAATCTTTTATAAAGCACACTACTTTATGCTGATGCAATTTTTTTAAACAGTTCATCGCTGGCTGGATAACACATATACAACATAAAAAAAAAAAAAAAAACTGAGTGAAACAACTTCCAAATTTTAACTGCGTCATTAAAAGTTTATTTCTGCCAAACGATATGCATTAACCAACAATACCGGGGAAAAAATCTTCTCAAAATATACTCAGCTATAAATCATTTGTATATTTTCATATATTTGTCATTAAATTTGTCATATTTATCTTATTTTCTTTTTGAATCTTTTCTTTTTCTTTCTTTCTTCCCTTTTCCCCTTTTTTCTTTCTATTTTTCTTATAAGTAGCCTATCTTAGTGTATGGATTTTAGTAGATGTCAGAATTGGTTAAAGTGCGAAAAATATCTCTGAAACAATTGAAAAATTAAACTACTAATATTCGTTTTAAAATTTAGTATTTACTCACAAATAAGTAACTAAAATCAAGAAAAATAAACAAATTCTTGAAATAGAAAAAAAAGCCGATTTAAGGAAGCATAAAGTAGGTGAGCCAAAGTTGGCCATAGTTAAGCTTTGATAGTTTTTTTGGTTAGGTACATGATGCTGTTTTTCTTTCTTTCTTTCTTTTTTTTTTATAAAGACGACTAAATGTAATACATATCAAGTATACTTCTTTTTGTAACATGAAATTTAACTCCTTTTATAAAACGATTTCCATATAGTAGGTTGAAAGCTATCTTTGCCACACAGTGTTCCAAAGATGGCTCATAAATTGAAATCACTCTTAAAATGTTTAAGAAACACTCGTTTTTAACAAATTTTAACTGTTAGGAAAGTATTACAATGTTCAATAAAAATAAACATTTGATTGCAAAGAAATTACATCGGAAAATTACCATTTAAAAGATATTGGTATTTTTTTATGATTATATTTCTGACTTTCTTAAATATGCATAAAATAATCAATTTAAGCAATTAATTTGACTTTGATTTTATTGATTTTAAAAAAGTGAAAAAAGCTCAGTCCTGAACTTTGTATCACTCTTACATTCATAGTCTTTTGCAATGAAATCAAATATAGCAAGTTATTGAAATGTTTTAAAATTATATTTACTTTCTAATCGCTTGTTTGAAGACCAGTTAAACTAGTTTTATTGTTCAATTATTTGAAAAAATATATCGTACAGGGTTGGGCAGAAGTGCTTGTTTTTGTCACAAAAAAGTAAAGTTGCTTAAATATGTAGGACTGTTGGTTGATTGTCGTGGGCGGCTAATTTTTAATTCTGGGGAATGCTTTACACCTTAATGAAATAAAATAATATATACTTATTAAAAGAAATACCAGTGTATAAAAATAACGGAGAATCAACTGGTCTTTCACTTTTTAACACGGGCATGGCCATGCGGGTGCCGCTAGTACTAATTATTACTCTAATGAATTCAGAACGTGATTTCCCAATATTGTTTAAATAATTCACCCTTTACGAAACTTTCAAATTCTCATATTAAATATGCAGCAATAACCTTAATTATAATTAAGGATATTGCTGCAGGACTTTACACAAAACAACAATCAATGACAACCTAGGTTAATTATGATGTGCACTTACACTTATTAATGTAAGCAGAAGACTTTCATCCAAAATTAAAGAAAGAACTTACTTTTAAAAGTTTATGCGGGGAAAATGAGTGTTTCGACATTCCCAAGGCCTTTAACACGAAGAGCATTTAGTTATTGATTTTATTGCAGCATATTCTCTTTCAAGATAAGTAAGAATACTATAGTTACTTGTATATTTTCAATTTCGTACAAAATAAGTAGGCTACTGTAAACTCTCTCTCAAATCAAATTTCTATGAATGAATATTTTGTGTCCCATAATATGCAATAAAAATTCTATTTCAAATCGAAACATTAAATCGACACAATTCTATGAATAATTCAAAATGATAATGAATTAAGATGATGCTAGTTTTACGAACTTATTTAGAAGAAAAGTGATTTTCCACTTATTTTTTTGATTTTGTGATCGAACAAAATTTAAGACAAGAATTGTCAGCTGGTAAGAGAAAATTTTTAAAAGATGGGTTGAGAGAATATGTTTTTGATTAAAAAAACAGAAGCAGAAGAAATAAATTTTAGTTATATTCATGTTTTTCAAAAAAATACATAAAGTCAACAAAACGAAATACATAAATAAAGGAAGGAAGTTTAGAATGCATATTTATGTTGCATTTAGTGACATTAATCATTGGTTAAGCACAAAGTTTGCTTGCTTTGAGTTAAAAGCAACTTTTCGATTTAAAACTAATTGAAATGGTGCAATTAAAAATGTTACGCCATCTGCATGGAGTAAAAAACGAAAGGAAAAAATACTTTATTTTCTTTCTTATTATTTATTATATACTTTCTTTTAGTATATTAAATCAAAGTACCAATCAATTCACTCTGTATTTCTGTTGTTGTTTCTAATCCCACTGGTGTAGGAAAGCCTACACCAGATCCAGAAGATCATGTCGCTGAATACGACTAATCCAAGACTAAGGTTAGATATGCAGCTTCAACTGAGTGAGGAACCACGAGGGTTGAAGACTGACTAAACCTCAATTTACGTGGTCTCTTAATTTTTGAACCAGCTCCCAGATGAGAGACCGGCACCTGGGGTTGGCACCCCCAGAGGTATCGCTTCACTTGAAGGACATTGTAGCCACGACGGATTTAACGTGCACCAGCTCTCTTTAGCATACACGGTCCCAAGCAACTTTTCTCCACCAAACCCCTACCTGTTAGCCGAGGCCTTAGGATTGCTTAGAGGTAGTGGGGTCTCCGGATTTTACATGCACATATCCCCAAGTATACATGGTGGTCTTCAGTGGGTATCGAACGCGCGACCTTCCAGGTGGAAGTCCGGCGCGCTAACCACTAGGCTACCACGGCCTGGTCCCAAGCAACTAGTCACGAGAGGTTGTCACCCTCCAAAACACTGACCTCAGTCAATGTTGCTTCACTTTCGGTGTTCTGCGGAAACCGAGCATCCGCCGACTGGTCCACTGCCGGACACACTGTATTTCTACATGAGATAATGATAGTTGGTGCAGAAGGGAAGAGCAAGCAACGTAAAATATTTCATTTATGGCTTAAAATGATATGTAGATATTAGTTTCCTTCATTGTACTTGAAAATTGCTAAAAGATAGAAAAACTGAGTTATTCTGTTTGATACCTGTTATATCGTGATCAACAAAGAAACAATCGTTTAAACATCAAAAATATATTGCGGGTAGAACCTCTCTTATTTCCGTCACTTACCGTTGAATGTCATACAATATGAACAGCAAAATATACAGAAATAGAAACAACAGCAGAAAAAAATGTAAACATTAGCCATTAACTTGAACAGTTAATAGCTACTATTGGCTACTATAATTACTTGGTAAAGAAAGTCTTTTTTTTTTCTTTCACTACCAACACTTCGAAGAATTCTCTGGTTATGGAAAATGAAATCCAACTCAGTATATGCCCAACACGTCATAAAATTATTATTTGATGCTGTGCACTTACTACTATTGATTGAGAATTTTTAAGTTTCAATCGTAGTTGGGAAGAAAAACATGTGGAGAGCTGCTTCTCCGAAGGAAAAGTTTCTATGGAAACCTTTCAATGCTTCAGTGCAGCAAGATCCACATATGTATTGTTAGTAATATTACTTTTTGATCATGGGTTTACGTTACGTTGTGGATTATAAATATCAATTCATTTTTATTCACGAACGGATTCCGCGGTTTTCCTTCTATGAATATATAAAATTTTGAAACATGAAAGGCGGGTTTTATACTTCACTAAGAAGTTAATTAAATGAAAATTTGATATCTTCTCAAAAAAGAAATCTATACTCGTGCTTTACACCTAAATAAAAATAGTTGATCCAGAAATGTGAATAAAACATGAAAAAGATTCGACGTTTACTTGTGTAAAAAATTTATTCTTCATTTAGATAAGTTCTGAATACAGGGAAGTAAACCTGTATAAGAAGAATATATATTAGATAAAATCTACAGCTGGAAAAAATTATGTTAAGAAAGTTATCATCTATTATTTTTAGTTCTGACGTATCAGGTGATTTAAATTAGAATTTAATTTAATGCATAAAAGTTCCTCTTGCAATTGTTCTAGTTGCAAGAAAATCCTGAAAATGTAATGGAAACGTGAAATTTTTTTAAAGAAAGTAAAAGAACGGACTTAAAAACATGCATTTAGTTTTTCATACTGAACCTTAACAATTTTTTAATGCGTTTTACCATATCGAAGATAATAGAAAATCCGTTTCTCATCCGTAGCTTTTTAAGATTCAAGTAAAAAGTTATCCAACACTTATGGGGGGGGGGGGGTATCCATACTATGTATCGCTTTATATAGCATATCTTACAGAAATCTTCTTAAAAAAAACTTTTTTCTAAAAGTTGATCAAATGTCTAAACCTAGGTATTCATCATTGTAGCATCACAGCACATTAATTTATAACTCGCCTCACTTTTTAAAAAAAATCTATCTTGAATTTTTTATTTTAACTTACATGAAATTGGAAGAGTACTATTCGGGTTTAAAAAAATCTTTAACTGCTTTAGGAACTTTTTATTATCATTTTACCGCAACCTCTGGTGAAAAAAAAAAAAAAAAAAAAAAAAACCCCTGCAAAATAGCCTTTTTTAAGTTGGTATAAAACTATACAGGATACTTATATATGCACTTTAGACGGACGACGTTAATGTCATCAGTTTAAGAACTCATCTTACAATGGCTTCTCTTGAAAAGTCATTTGAATGTGCAAACAATGCAGACAGAGTGTCTAAAATGACAGCTTTCACGATTTACAAGCAACAGATATCGGGAAAAAATGTGGATGAAAAGAGAGAGAGATAATGCACGCAACTCTTTGCAGTTCTTTCATTGTTTTCGAAGCAGTAGCAATTTTGATATAGAACGTGACTTAGAGTAGCGGTTTAATTACTTTTCATACAGAATGCAAACTGGATGAGACTTAAGAAAAACCATCCGTATACAGAGGCAGTTGGGTCTATCTCCTGGGTCAAGCATGCGTGAAATTTGTGGCACTAGCATGGAATTTTAAATAGATTGAAATTCTATTTTTAACTGCCGTTTTTCTCGTCAAGCAAAGATGTCGTTGACAGTGTTACAACCTTGATTATTCGTCCAAACTTTAATGCATGCATTTAGTTAGAATAGAAACACTTTGGTTTGTAATGTCACGTTAATGGGAGCATTAGTCACCACTCGAGTTTGGCGATTTTAGCTATAAAATGAGTTAATCTCGCTAATAAGTTATTCTCTGTATACTACGAGAGGTTTAACATGAAAAAAAAACCAACAATACATCATTTATATAAGTTTAGCTGCAGTTATTTGACATTTAGAAGAGTCAGAGGGTTAAACAACCCTCTGACTGATTATCCCGTGATTTCCCTGCAACCTAAAAAGTGTAGCGAAAATTGCTCATCTCGCGATTTCCACGGGCATGAGCTTTTTAAGTGTATTTAAAATATTATTCCTTCATTGTTAAAATGTCAGTAATGCAATTTCTCAAGTATTCGGACATTAATTAACCACTTAACGCATTTGTCCGTGTCTGACACGGGCAATCTTGTATATCGCGTTATTTTATTTTTAATGCCCCTCTGAGATGCGTTTTGCATTTTTTTTGAAAATAACTTCTTTATATAACTTTTACCCCATCCTCCGCTCTCTAGTCACCCCTACAACTGAAATTGCCAAAAACAATTCATACCATACCAATATATTTATTTTCTGTCAAAAAATCTCGATCATTTTTTACCAGTTTTTCCGAAAAAAAACTCGTGCTTCAAGGGGTTAAGGTTTTATTCTAGAGATGGCTTTAACTGGCATAAAGTCGACCAATTTTTAGCGAATCGAATTCGCTACTAAAAAAAATGAGCAGTCAACTGGTTAATACCTATGCAGTTCGTTTCTTACCTAACTGTTTAGATGAAATACTAAAAGAAACATTTAACAAGAAGTTTCTCCGGAAATAATCAAGCCTATTTAACGTATACCACGTCAGTTTTTTAATATCAGCTAAATCTGTCTTTCAATTAGCTTAGGCTGCAAATTATTCAATACCTTTTTAATTTTCTGAGATCAAAATATTCTCTCTTTTATGTTAAAAGAAAGCTATTGATTAATATAAAAACGGTATCAAATCCAGTTTTCCAAACTGTTAAACGTGACGCTGCAGTAAATTCCAACAATTAATGAACTTTCTTTAAGACATTTTAAATTGATGCCCTTATTGTTATTATGATTATTACTATTATTATTATTCAATTTTTAAGAGTGCAAACGCAGGAGAAACATTATAAAACTCCCAATAAAAATTTCGAATCTAAATAGGTAAACTAACAATAAACAGAAGAACATCTAAATGCTACAGAATGTAATTCGGTTGACTATTTCGTAGCTGTAGCCAGAAGTCTGCTGAAGCTAATTGAAGATTTTTTTATTTCAATCGCATACTTATAAATGCTCAGTTGTATTCTTTTATCTTTCGTGAAAAAGAATATTCAGTGAACGGAAAAAAAATCACAATATCAGTAAGTAATAACCTAGATCTAAAGCAAAGGAATTCTTTTCTTTTATGTCCAATGAATCGACTTTCCCCGAAATCAGTTGTTTTGATCTGTACTGGATTACAGATTCGTTGCCGATTATAGTTCGAAACAAGATGAGGAAAAGCTATAAACTAAGGTAACTGTAGAAAATCAGCTTGTTTAGAGAAGATCAAATGCACTGTACACACATTCGACATTTTTCAAAAAGAGAGTACAAAAAAAAGAGTACATGTATTTACTTACAGTTAATGCAGCATAAACATGATTCATATTTAAGAGAGAGTCAAAGTTTAAAAATTTGCAAAAGAGAAGAATGCATAAACACGTGAAACATTTACCTATACCGAAAAAAAAGTGTTAAGTATCCCAGACGCAAAACTAAAATGAGGCTAAGCTATAAACTAAGGTAATTGTAGAAATTTAACTTGCTTACAGAAGATCAGACTCGTTCTAGACATGCGACATTTTTCTAAAAGACTGAGAAGCTTACAATGAAAGAACAAATGCATTTACTTATACTTAATAACGTAATATGAAAATGTAGCAAATGTTTCAATTTTAAGGGAGAGTCAAATTTAAAATTTTGCAAAAGAAAGGACGCATAAACATATGAAACATTTTATACATACCCGCGAAAAGAAAGTGCTTACGTATCGTAGACGTAAAATTAAAAATGGTTTAATCTATTCGAAATTATCTAGGCTGAAAAAATATACCCACATCTTTCAAAAATTCTTTTCATTGTTTTATTTATTTTATAAATGCAGAGCGAATGTGGACTTATTTGTGATTTATCAAAATACAACTACAAATTAATAATTTATTATTCACAAATTCTTTCATAAGCAGGCGTAAACACAGCTTTAAAAAAATTATAGCACAGTGTAATATGGAGAACTTAAAAAAACAGCTTTCTTAGAAAGGGTTTGAATACACTAATTAAAAATCAAAACTGAATAACTGAATAAATTTCAGCTCTGCTTTGGTGATTCTTCATTTCGAGTCTATAACAAAATTTTAAAGCAATATTTGTTTGTATTTTGTTTTATTATCATTATTTTTTTTACTTCAAAGATTTACTTTTACGAATAATACGCAGAAAAATAATTAATTACTTTATTTTCGTCAAATGTATTTGATTTTCAGAGAGAGGATTCAGAAGTATAAAGAAGTCATTTTTCTTCATTTTTGCTACGATTTTTCCCCTCTGACTTTTTTGAAAAAGCAATTTCTTCGACGTTAAGAAAAGCGAATCATTTAGCCTTTTTATATCACCTGAGTATCTTTTACACAGTCACAAAACTTACAAAAGCATGAACAAGTCTTATTTATCGAAGTGAAAGCAAGCAAGCAATAATATACACGAATGAAAAAAAAAAAGAGAGCATTTGAAGTGAACATTTTGAACTGTCGGTAAAACTGTCAGAGGGGGGAGGGGACTTTTTTTTTTAAACTTTTTCTTTTGTTTTTCACAGTCCACTAAGCATTTATAACTTTTTCATGAGACACAGCCAGAAGGTTTTTTTCTGATTTTGACATTTTATTCCTTTAAAAAAGTAACTCTTAAGTTGTTTTTAAGTTCATGATTTCTTTTGGTAGGAAATACTTTTATTTGCAGGCTTTCCCGGATATTGTGCTTACTTAGAAACCCCGTTAGGATGGTAATATTCATTTATCCTATTACGCAAATCCGCACTAGAATTACGCGTGGGATAATACATGTATCAAAAGGGGATTTAGGGATGCTATGTACCAGCCAAGATTCTGATTAGGGACCATCCATAAATGATGTCACGCTATTTTCCCATATATTTGAACCCCCCTCCCCCCCTTTGTCACAAAATGTCACACTTCAACGGATAATCAGCATCGGTGTTTTCGATACAAAATGAAATCAGATACTTTAAAATCAAATTCTTAAAATCAAAAATACTAAAGAATGAATTTAATTTGCTGATTTTAAATCTTTTTATAGAAATTAAAATGGATGATGTCACACTTCTTGTTACCCCCCCTCCCCTTGTCACAATTTCACGAACCCCATTCCCCCCCCCCCCTCGAAGCGTGACATCATTTATGAATGATCCCTTATCGCATTAGCAAAATACAGTTTGACCTCGGAATGTTGATAGTTGGACGCTTCTGCGCATGTCAGAAAAGAGCGAATCCATTCGAGTTTTAGGGAAGTCCGTTATGCAGGTGCGTTTGTTTAGTACGCGAATCATAATGTTTTACATATCTGTTAGTTGGAAAGAACTAAATTTATAAACTGCATATACCATCAGTTCGAAAGAAATCAGGTATGCTAAACAAACTGGAACGAGAATAAAAAAGGCACATCCTGTCCAGCAGTTCTTCCCTTGAACATGAATGGATTCTTCCTGGCACTGTTGCTTGACTTTCAACTGAAAATTTAGAGCCCATGCTATATTTTTTCTTTTAAAGGTCAATATTCCAAACTGAAACATTCATATTGCAGTGAAGCAGCTTCTATACGTTTTCTTTTATGCGACTTTTTCAGTTATGAGGCAATTTATTTTGGAACCGATTCAATCCTAATTGTTTTAATAGTAAGATATTAGATATTACTATGTGTCGCGTAACCTCGGTTATATGTCTCTTCCGCTCGATTTACTACACTCATTTAATAATTTCGCAGTTAGACCGGTTTAGAATTGCTAGGGGGAAGGGGTAACGTTAAAATGTGCTTAGGCCACCATTCTTGGAGGGAGTGGTACTTATGATGGTAATTACAATAGAGGTATGATAATTTTATTGAACTATTTTATAATTAAAATATTAAATTTGAAATTTTGTAAACAAATTCAAAATACTTTAAGCAATTTACAACTACAATTAAAAAAATAAATAAATTTGTGTTGCATCAGTAACAGAACAGTGCTTAGAATTTTTCATATTGTTTCTCTTTGTTTATACGTCATCATTTATACGTCACTTGTAATTGGCCTCCTGAAAAACGTATAAACTGTGTTCAGCTGCATCATTCTTCTTACCTTGTGAATGTAATGAGTGACCCAATCTTACAATACACAGAGATTCATTGTATTCTTCTACAAAGAGTTTACAATTCTACCAGCAACCAAAGCGATATGCCTGGCAGAGTGCCGAGAATTCATGCATATTCAAGAGAGGAACTGCTGGTATAAGAAATGTGCCGTTTTTGTTCTCGTTCTAGTTCGTTTAGCATACTTTATTTCTTCCGAACTGATGCTATATGTGAGTTTATAAATTTAGCTGCTTTCAACAAACAGAGAAGCAAACATTCGGATTCGCGTACTAAAGAAACGCATTTGCAAAACGAACTTCCCTAAACTCGAATGGATTCGTTGCTTTCTGCCATGTGCAGAAGCGTCTAAATGTCAAAATTCCGTGGTCGAACTGTAATGGGGTCTCGAGTTGATTGCAATTTGCTCGACATATGATTTATCAACTTCCTGAAACAGCGAACATGAGAGCGCATCTCTCTAATAATATGTGCTCTCTAATAAGTAATCCATTACTGGATTAACAGTGATGCAAGTAAAACTGTTCTTAGTACTAAAAAATTTAAATTGGGTGCATTTTGGCTGAAATGAATTCCCCATTATTGCAATAAATCTCCCCTCTTATCTCTCTTCGAAAAGTTTTTTCGATTAAAATAAATTTACTCACCGGATTCAGTGCTTGAAGAGATGAAGCAGGTGTTCTATCAGGCTGAAACTCAAGCTCTGGTCCAACGTACGAAGAAATGAGACAGAAATTCTAAAAAAGATTAAATACATTTTTACTGAAGAACAGGCGAAAATAATGCTTAAAAAGTTTGTGCCGTAAAATAAAAATAATACATTTTCCTTTAGGTTTTGAAGGATACAAACTATTGGTTCATGTTAAGAAACACTGAAGCATTAAGACATTGAGTTAAAAACATTTTTGAAAACTTGATTGATCTATATTAATTGACTCATCAAAAAAATGTTTCAACTTTATTTCAATTAATTTAGATTTTACTTTGATTTGAATATGACTAAAAATTTCAATATAACTAGAATTGATATTATAATCCATAGCAGGTATTTATTTGTTTATTTGCTCGTTTGTTTCTTTGTTTGGATGGGGAGAGTTTGGTTCATAGATTTATGTTTAAAAGAATTAATTTAAACAAAAAAGAAAAAGCAGCGCCGTAACCATGGTAGTTTGGATATTATAAGCAAAGATAAAAATAAATAAATAACAAATAAAATTTAAAAAAAAAAAATAACATTACGTGAGGGATTCTTAAGTAAAGCAACGGCTGAACTATATTACGCAAAAATTAGTAACAAAGTTAAAATTTAATGCTGCTTTCAAGTTTGTGAGAAAAGGGGTTGTTATTTGAAAGTTTAAAGTTGATGCTCTTTTTAACATAAAAACGGTCCCTTAAAAATTTTTACAATTGGTCTTTCATACTGTGCATTACTCCTGATAGATTGACATGTTTCATGTGTCTCTGTAAATAGAATTTAAATAAAAAAGAAGAGGTTTAATTTTCTTAATTTTTATTTTCTCTGTTGTTTTATATTCCCATGTGTTCTAGTCGTTAGGGTCGCTGCCTTTCACCCAGACAGTCCCTACTTGACCCCGGTATGGGAAGAAGCATAGGAGAGAGCCTACCACTTTTCCCGCGCAAAGCAGCAGATATCGTAAGGCTTCATCTCTAATAAGACGTTGGAAATTGTTGAAGAAAAAACTAAACCATACTACTGTTTTAGCAGATTGAACAAACGGATATGAAGTTAATAACGTTTTTGGAATGCCTTTGCACAATTTATCTTCAAAAAATAAATAAATAAATACATAATAGTAATAATAATAATAAATACATATTTATTTATTTATTTTGCCAAAGGTAGTGTAAAATTGCAATTTTAAGTAATATTCCCCTTTTGTTCACTTTTCAGATTTCATAATTTTTCTTACAAGTTGTATTAAAAATACAATTTTAATCAGCAAGAATTTTGCTTTCTATGTTAAATTAATGAAATTAAAAAAGTTTTTTTGAACGAGATAAGCAGGCTTTCGGCAAATTGTGTGTAACACTATAATAAATATTTTTTCTTATCAATGGTACTCTTTTCTCACGTCTCCCAACCCCTTCTCTCTCACCCCCCCCCCCCCCCCCCAAATACCTCTTCTCAATAGTTCACCAAAGAGCGAGCATCGAAAATCCCTGTATTATATTACTTACACTGATTTTTGTAATCAAGGGAAGATCTCAGCCAAAAGTTTGTTTTGGTGAGGATTCTCAATTTTTTTCCCTAATGAAAAATTGCTTAATTATTTTCTAATCGAGCTTTTTTATGAAAATTATTTTATTGTACGGTTTTCTAAAATGTCATGAGTTAGAACTTAATAGCATTAAGTCGATGAAAAACATTTGTCGACTTAAATGGGGACTTAACAATTCGCTTAAGTGAACTTAAAATTGACTTCAGACTAAAATGAAAAAAATTCAGGCTCAGTTTCAGTAGAGAGGGTAAATCTAATAGCTTCTCCCTGGTCTTAATCCACGGTTCCATATGTTGAAGAGAACACAAATTTAGATTTAGAGGCAGAAATAATTGTTAAAAAATACAAATTTCTAAATTGAATACCTCAAAAAAGGGTCTAATGTTGGGGCCTCGTCGTGGTGCGGCATGGGTCACACTAAATCCCCACCGATCCGTTCAGGACTGATGTTAGGTCATCTTTGTAGATAGAGTTCTGGAACGATAAAGCAGGTAGGCAACGCTCGCCAGTCTAGTCCCTATGGCTGAAACTGATTGTCAAGTGTCTGGAAAGTTTGTGTGTTAGAATGAATGACGAGCGGCCCCTGGCCGAAAGGTCAGTCCTTGCTAATCCCATAGATAGAATGGACAGGGCATGGGGATTAGCATTGCGTAAGCGTAGTCTAAAGCGTAGCCGCGTACTTGAAAAAGCTCCTTCTACTAAAAACTTCGTCAGTTTTATCATACATCATATACTTTACCTCTGAAATATTTTAATGAACTGAGGAGCTTTTAGATGTGAAAATGACGCAATCGTGTGGTGTATAATTTTCCAACAATGTGCAAAGTAAGGTTGTAAGCAGATTTTTACTAAACAAGCCTAAAATAGTCACATTGAGGACTTATCCGGTATATAGGTAAGCCTTTTATCAGACGACTCCCTCGCTCTTAGCATGAAGCCTTAGGTTTACTATGTGTTACCGCATTGCGCGGGATAATGAGCAGCTTCTTTCCGCATGATTCCTCCCATGCCGGAATCGAGCCCAGGTCATTTAGGTGAAAGGCTAAGTACCACTAGACCACATGGTACTTGGTAGGTAACAGCCTCAGAAATATCATTTTTATATCAAGGTCTGCTTAATGAAATAAAACTTTGCACTTTAGTTTTTCACAAAATTTTACTACGCAGTTTCTTATCGAATGAATCCAGCTTAAGAATCAATCAGTGGTGTAATCGAGGGTGGACTCCGGGTGATGATGTATCCCAAATTTTTATTTTAACTAAAGCATGTCCTTACGTTATAAAAATCTCAAGCACCCCCCCCCCCCTGCTTTTTTATATTCCTATATGCAAGCGTTCACTCCCCTCCCTCCCAGGACTACACCACTTCAACCAATAATTTGATTCCAAGTAACTGTTCGTAAATGTCATTCTTGTCAACCACATATCAATCCAGTAAAATTTTACCCAATAAATATTTCACTAAATGATGTTGTTTCCGAAGCAGATTCTTATCGATGAATCCAGAATAAAATTAAATGACAGCTGTTTCATGTGTCAGTCGGTGAGTACTTGGTATTTTGTGTTTATTTAATTAACCAATGAAATTTCATGCTGTAAAAACACAAAACTACGTAATGAAGAAGCATGTGAAAAAAAATTTGAAGTAGGTTCTCATATAAGAGTTTTCTATTCCAGATTAAGGTTTACTGACCTTTTTATTCTGGATTCAATTGATAAGGAGCACTAGGGGTGCCCACGGGGGGCAATCGCTTTTTTTTGGGGGGGGGAGGGATGTTCAAAAGTTTTTTTTTTTTTTTTGTCAATGCGTAATTTTTAGATGAAAAAGAAGTATGTTAGTGTACATATATATATTTATATATATATATTAGGGTGGCCCTTATTTTTCAACTTTCGAAAAGCTTAGCTTCCAACCCCCTATCTTATTCCAATCAACAAAAAAATGATATGTGCAAAATTTTAGCTTAATCGGACTTCCTTCTGGCGGCCCTCATTGACCATGGGTTTTTCAAATTGTCATCTGTAAAGTTATTTTTCAAGATATTACTGTTATATAATATTTACTGTATAAATTAATAATTTTCGAGAAGAGGGAATGAAATGCTTTATAAAGTTGCCACTAGATGTAAGTAATAACTATTAGCTACCCACTAGTAATAAATCGTACTTTTTTTTTCAAAATCTCAGAAAAAAATTTAGGGAAGCAAGATACACTGAAATCCAGAACAAATTTAAATTAGACAACTGCCAAGAATTAGTGTTACACTGGGATGAAAAGTTTCTTCCAGCACTAACAGGTGTAGAAAAGGTAGATGGACTGGCAATAACAGTCACTTTCCAAGGCAAAGAGCAACTGCTGGGAGTGCCTGAAATCCCAACATCTTCAAGAGAAGAGGAAGCGTTGGCTGTTTACCGTGCAGTAGAGAAATGGAGTATAACTAACAAAATTCAGGCACTTTGCTGTAATATTACAGCAAGCAACACAGGCCGAATAAATGGTGCCTGCATAAATCTAGAAAAGTTGTTCAATCGTGACCTGTTGTACCTCCCTTGTCGTCATCACAGTTTTGAATTAGTTTTGAGAAGCTGTTTCCACTTGATGATGATGGATGCGACACTACTGGTCAGGCTTGGAGTAATCGCGATTACGTAATCGTAATCGGCTGTAATCGATTACATTTTGACAAAATCGTAATCATAATCGTAATCTGACAGTGGCATCTTCTTATAATCATAATCGAAATTGTGTAATCCCGTAATCCCTTTTCTCCCGTAATTTTAATCGTAATCTTAAGGAAAAAATCCGTAATCTGCTGGTCCTATAATCGTGTAATCTTGACCTGCTGAAAGCTGAAATTTTTAGTTCTACCATTGAATAGAAGAGATAAGATTACAAGAAAAAGGATTCAAGCTGTGTACTGAGGCGACCTATCCTATCCTAAGTGGTTTGTAACCTACGGGCGATCATAATATACAAGGTTCTGTGTGGCGGTCGCAGACCCTTGATGGCAGGACCATATAGTCTGCCAGAAACGCTTCTTGTCCTGCTTGTTGCGGTTTCTCAGAATTCTTAATTGCGGCTCCACTCTCCCCGGGGAATGGCTGCTGGAGAGCCCGAGAAAAAAGGGTCTAGATACAGGACTTCTGGATATGTCACTCGCATCGCCTTGGGGCTCTCAAGGGGGTCTCCTCGCGTCGTCCAGTTTCGGTTAAAAGAGCGGTAATCTGTCCGCAAGTCAAAAAGATTTCGGGGTAGATAAGAAAGGGGAAGCACAAATTACCCCTTCAAAACATATGCAAACGGTTGAGCAATAGGCGAGAGTCTGGAGCCGGCATGAAATGGACGCCCCATTTTCCCTTTCAATAATCGAAGCAGACTGCCCCCCGAAAATCTAGTTGAAAGAGAATGTCACGAAATGCCTTTTGGCGTTTTTCTCCTTTCTTTAACGGCGGAAGTGAAGAATTTTTCCAAAGAATATCACATTTACACTTCAGCAATTTAGGATTAGGTGTTACATGATGCTCTATGCTTATGTATGAAATCTTAATCCTGGAAACGTGTGATTATTATTGTTTTTTTAAATATGTTCTTCGAATATTTAAAGAAATACATACATTTAAATGTTAAATTTATTTATATTTTAATGCTAATATTCTTTTTAATTAATAGGCATGTACAAGAAAAAGATTATGTTCAGACATTCTCATAATTGTTTTTTACATGCATGAATTCATATTTAGGAATTACTTTAAACTGTTAATTATCTTTTCCTTCTTAGAATTACCTCAACTGAATTTTGTATTTCAGTTTAATCTTGTACGTTAAATTTGTATTGTAAAATTACTTGTCCTTTATTTTTTTATTAAAACAGCTACATGGAAAAAAAAAATCCCACAAGAAATCATATTAAAATATTATAGTCATTCATATTATAATTATTCTTCATATTACATTTTAACGATTACTAATTTTTTAAGAGTTATTTGAATGTTCATGTTCAAATTTTTTGAAATTATTCTAAAATGCAGCATTTATTTTCAAAGGATTATTTATCTCTTACACTATCTGAATATTTTGTTATCTCGTGCAATCCATACACCTCTATAAGTGATTTCCTACAGAATCATACAAAATTATTATTTACAGTAAATTAATTGGTGTTATGTGAAATATTTGCACAATTTAAACTGGAAAATAAATACAATGGAGAAATATACTACATTTTTAGAAATTGCGGCCAGCTAAAATTTTGATTGTATGCACACAAAATAACAATGAACCAGGTAAATCACTTATGCATTATATACATTTAGTGCATCGTCTTTTTTTATATACAAAATACGATCAATGTAGTTATCCCTCACATGAATTTTAAAAGTTCGGAATGTGCCTTTCCTGATTATATATATATATATATATATATATATATTACAAATTTCTCATTTCTGCAACGACGTCATAATTCAAGAACTGTGATGTTGAAATTATTTCATTATAATTGCATTCATCCTCATTTCAGTTATCTCTTATTAAATCAAAAATTTAATTAAAAATCATTACTTTTTGATTTGTGACACTATTGCAAAAATGAGTTGTATGCATAATATCGGATAATTTTATGCTAATCTAATCGTAATCAAAATCGTAATTGGATGTCATAATCGTAATCGATTACATTTTTCAACGACTATAATCGCTTCCGTAATCGTAATTACTTTTTAGCAAAGGATTACAATCGTAATCGTAATCATAATCTCTGAATTTCTCCCTTTGTAATCGTAATCGTAATCGATTACGTTTCTTTGTAATCGACTCCAAGCCTGCTACTGGTCCAGACATGCCATTTTTCAAAAGATTTAGAGAAACTTGGGTTAAAATTGAGAAAAATGTTTACATAACTGATAAAAATAAAGTGCCTTATGATGTCCGCTCTACCATTATTCATTTTATTGAAGATCAGCTTGCTACTCATAAACAGCTGCGGGATGATTATCGAGAATTGTTGCAGTTAACAATGATCTTTCTTGGAGGCATTCCAAAGAATGGCATATCTTTTCATATACCAGGAGCTGTAAGTCATGCTAGATGGATGTCAAAAGCAATCTATGCATTTAAAATATTCTTATTTCAAGATCAATTTAAATTATCTCATAGGGAGAAGAAATCCTTAAGAAGAATATGTATTTTTCTTGCTCGAGTGTATGCTCGAGCATGGTTCTTGTCACCGGATGCAATTAAACCACCCTATCATGTTTTTCTTTTCATGTATCATTTCTAAATTATCAGGCTATTGATCCAGAAATCAGTAAGGCTACTGCAAAAAAAATTTCAAAACATCTCTGGTACTTAGTTCCCGAAACTGTGGCTCTTTCCTTTTTTGATGACAATGTTCCAATAGATGTTAAGACAAGTATGGCTCAAGTTATGCTGGAGGTTGAAGGAAGTGAAGAACAGGAAGAAGATACAAATCAATTTAAGCAATACAATCTTCACCAAAACGACTTTTCATCATTTTCAAAAATCAAGTTTCTGTCTTTTGTAACTTCTAGTACAAAAAATTTCTTCACGAGATTTTCTATCAGCTCCGATTTTCTGTACAAAGACCCTTCAACATGGAAAGATGATGTTGGTCATAAGCAGGGTCCGACAAATCCCGGGCCACTAAAAAAAGGCCTTGGTGACTAGTTTTTCAGGTGTCGACAAATGGAAATATTATAGCTGGCTCCTAAGATTTTCGAATTTTTGTCGGACTCTGGTCAGAAGAATGGAATTGAAAAACTTCAGACTATCATTGTTGTGAATGACGTTGCATTAAGAGGTATCAAACTCATTCAAGATTATAATAACATTCTTTCAAAAGATGAAGCTGAGAAACAAATTATATTACAAATTGTTGCCGGAGAGCGTAAAAAAAACCCAGCTGCTGCTGCTAAATCCTCACTTATGAAAAAATAATATTTATTGTTATTTCACTTACATAATGTTGTAATTCTATCAAAAGTATTATAGTAAATAAAAACGCTTTTCTCTTATCGAAGTTATGTGATTTATTTTTAAAAATCAAATGTGTCTTAATTTTTCATGCTGTTTTGAAATTTTTTTTATAATTTACTTTAAGGAAATTTGATTTGAAATGTTTTTAAACAATTGCTGGCAAGACCAGAAAATTCCACATACATTTCTCAAAGAAGTAGCGGACAAGCTAGGAGCTAGGGAAGAAAATACATCTTTGTAATGGAATTTATCAATATGCTTTACTTCAAGCTCTTTGAGGGTCGCCTAAACGTTAAATGATTAAGCTGAAATTTTGCATAGCCCTTTTTTTTTCATCATTTGAACAGGATCAGGGGTTGGGAGCAGCAAAATTTTAACCTTCAAAAAATTACATATGGTTAAGGGCCACCCTAATCTCTACTAATAATAAAGCAGCAAGTATGTGTGTCTGTCTGTCTGTCTGTGTCCGGCGTAGGGCCCAGACCGTCCGGCGGATTTTCTTGAAATTTGGCACGAAATTAGTTTGGAACATGGGGGTGTGCACCTCGGAGAGTTTTTTCTGAAATTCGAATTTGTTCCTCTTTTATTCCAATTTATAGCCGAAAGTTTCATAAAATAGTCATTTTCTATGGGAAGGAAATATCGCATCCTTTCGAGCTTAATACCGTTGAAAAGAGCGTAAAAAACTGTCCCAGAAAGAGTTTTGTTCTTCGTGCTAAAATTCGAAGCCACTAAATTAACCTGAAAAGAAGTTATAAGCGTTTTTCTCTGTAGTTCGAAATTATTTTTTCACGGTAATTAACTTTAATTTTAGTTGAATGGTTACCATGGCGACTGGTTGATGATCCTTTTCTTTTTTAACGAATTAATATTTATTTCTTGACGTTTTTATCATTTTGCAGAGCAGCCGATTTTTAATTAATTAATCAATTAATTTATTTTTTGAATTTTGATTATTCTTTTTTTAAAACGAATTAAAATACTGCACAAGGTTTTTTTTAAAGAAATGTTATCCTTTATAGCGATTTTTGTTACTCCAACTTATTATTACTATTTATATTTTTATTTATTCAATTTTTTTCTCCAGTGAATTAGCAAACATGTTATTTGTCTATTTGGGCTCAGATGAAAGATTTTTACACTTTCAAAGCTTTTCTTGCTGCTGTTAGTTTCTGCAAGCAACAAAATTTCGTCTTTCTGTTTTGCTGTCAATGAATATAATAGATAAAAACTAATTATAGTAAAAATGTATTAATTAAAACTATTGCAATGGATTATAATCGTCCTTTTTGTGTGGGTACTTGAACTAAACAAACAGAATGCGTTTTCTTTTAAATGTTTTCTTTTTCGTTTCTTTCTTTCGTTTTTCTACTTTTTATTGTTTGTTTTGTAAAAACCAATGCTTAAATGTGTAGGATCGCTGGTTGATTGTCATGGGCGGCTAATTTTTATTGATGTGGAATTCATTTTAATAAAATAACATAATTTACACTTTAAAAAGTTATAGCTATATACACAATGGCGAATCGACTGGTCTTTTCATTTTTTAACACGTGCATAGCCGTGCGGGTACCGCTAGTAATAAAATATTCTGGAAAAGTTATTTTTGTTATCTCTACTAATAATAAAGCAGCAAGTATGTGTGTGTGTCTGTCTGTCTGTGTCCGGCGTAGGGCCTAGACCGTCCAGCGGATTTTCCTGAAATTTGGCACGAAATTAATTTGGAACATGGGGGGGGGGGGGGTGTGCACCTCGGAGAGTTTTTTCTGAAATTCGAATTTGTTCCTCTTTTATTCCAATTTATAGCTGAAAGTTTCATAAAATAGTCATTTTCTAAGGGAAGGAATTATCGCATCTCTTCGAGCTTGATACCGTTGAAAAGTGCCTAAAAAACTACCCCGGAAGAAGTTTCGCTCTGCGTGCAAAAATTTGAAGCCTCTAAATTACCTAGAAAAGAAGTTATAAGCATTTTTCTCTGCAGTTCGAAATTATTTTTTCACGGTAATTAACTTTAATTTTAATTGTTACCATGCCGACTGACTATTAATCCTTTTTTCTTTTAACGAATTAAAATTTATTGCTTGCGGTTTTTAGCATTTTGACGAGCAGCCGATTTTTAATTTATCTATTTCTTTTTTTGGATTTTGATTATTAGGTCGTGATTATTAAACGATTTTTTTAAAACGAATTAAAATTTATTTCCTGCGGCTCACAGGCGATCACAGCTTTATTTTGATTTCCTTATTTTGACATGTATTTTACAGGACCATTTTCCATACTGTACTGGAGTTTTTAAAAGAAATGTTATCCTTTATAACGATTTTTGTTTTTCCAGCTTATTATTACTATTTATACTTTCATTTATTTATTTTTTTTTTTCGACAGTGAATTAGCACATATGTTATTTTCCTATTTGAGCTCGGATGAAAGGTTTATTCCGCTTTCAAAGCTTTGCTTGCTGTTGTTTATTTCTGCAAGCTACAAAATTTCGTCTTTCTGTTTTAAGCCGGGTCCAGACGTTACGTTTTGCGCAACCTTTTGTCTGCGCAGTTCAACACGTTGCAGATAAAACGTTGCGTGTAGATTGGAAAAGTGCGCAGTTTTGAGTCCGGTGCGAAGACTGTACAGTTGCAGCGATAACTGAGCTAGAAAGCATAGATGTCTTTGAACTGTGCAGACAAATCGACACATGTAGACGGTTGCACCCTTTACGGATTCATTTTGTTTCTCAGTTTCAATTCGTCAGGCGACAATGGCTGACTTTCGGCGATGTTCTCGGGAGTTTCTCGCAGAATTTATTGCATTATGCGAAATTTTCCCATGCATTTCGCGTGTCAAATCCAAGGAGTATAGTGAGAGGGATAAAAAGGGGGAGGCTTATGAGAGTGGAAAAATTCAAAGAAATTGATGCAACCGTAAACAGAGAAACAGTTGTAAATAACTAATCCTTTGAGAAGTGTTTACCGTAAAGAATTGGCAAAATTTAATAAATCGATTCGATCTGGGACTGGGGACGAAATCTACAAGCCATCTCTCTGGTATTTTGATTTGTTACATTTCCTAAATGATCAGGAGACACCAAGGCAGTCTAGGAATACCACGGATGAAAATAAAGAGACTGCAGTTGTCGAACCACCAGAGCACGCAACAAAAAATATTTATTTTATGTAATCATTTGACCACTTTGAACGCCGGGTACTTCTGAGACGTTCCAATCTTTTTTTTAAACATGACACCACGCCAAAATTGACCAGAGTAATACCTCCTTTATGACGACATCGCACAAAACTGAGTGAAATATACAGATATCTCTGCACCATGTAGAAGCATCAAAAACTGCAACGTTTTAATTCAGTCTTAAAACTGCGCATACAAAAGTTTGTACAAAACGTAGCGTTTGGACCCGCGTTTAATGTCAATAAATAATAGATAAAAATTAATTATACTTAAAATTTAATATTTAAACTATTCTAATTTATTATAATCGTCCTTTTTGTGTCGGTACTTGAACTAAACAAGCAAAATGCGTTTTCTTTCAAATATTTTTTTTTTTTTTTTTTTGTTTCGTTTATTTCTTTCCCTTCTCCTTTCTTATTGTGTGTGTTTTGTAAAAAAAAAAAAAAAAGGCTTAAATGTGTAGGATCTCTGACTGATTGCCGTGGGCAGCTAATTTTTAATTATGTGGAATGCTATACATTTTAATAAAATAACATAATTTACACCTAAAAAAGATATCACTATATACACAATGGCAAACCGACTGGTCTTTTCATTTTTTAACACGGGCATAGCCGTGCGGGTACCGCTAGTATATAATATATATATATAAGAGAGAGTATGTGTGTGTGTTTAGAACTTTTTGGGGATTTTTTCATGAAGGTTTTTTTTCTTCATGAATTGGGGGGCTCGGTCTCTCCCCACACAAGCATCGGATATCCGGTTATCCGGCAGGTCAAATTTTATTATTAAGTTTTGATTAATTAGCATGTTTTGAAAATATATGTAAATTACAAACTTACTTCGTATTTGCAAGCTGTGGAGTGTTTAAAAATATGTATAAAATTTACAGGTTTTGAACATCAAGCCATCCACTACATATGCGTGAAATAAGGAAACCGGATATCCAGTATCCGGAACATCATCACGTCATTGAAATGGGGGCGAAGATTTGCGCCTTTGAGCTTAAGGGGGATTGGCACCCCTGAGGAACACATTTTAAATTTATGCCTTTCATATATAAGCAACTCTTGAATCTAATGACACTGAAAATTAAAATTTCGATTAATAAATAAATTAGTTTTGAAGATATTTCTTATCAATCGATTCTAAAATAAGGCTGGGAAAATCAACAATTTCATTCAAAATTCAACCATTTCAGTCACAAATCATACTTTCTACTACTGGATTAAAATGCTGTGTTGTTCAAAATAGAGATCGATAACAATAATTAAGCATAACTATAAGTTGTAACAGACAACACTTTCCATGTGTACGTAATAGAATGTAAAATATATATGATTATTTAAAGAAATTTTGTAAACGTTTTAATTAGTTCAACTCAAAATAATAACACCAGACCCGCCAACAATAGTATATGAGAAATTTTTCCTCCTTGTCTTTTGACATTTTATTCCGAAGTGTTTAACGTTCTTCGATATTTTAAAGATTTCTTTACTTGCTATTTTGAAAATTAATAAAAACATTGTAATTACAAAAGAATTTATAAACACATTGCAAATGAAAATAGCTTATTTTCTACCTTTCTAGTTCAATTTTCGCAGCATAAAGTTTATTTCTAAAATTTCGTAAAATTGACTCAAAATAAAGTTAAGCACCTGTATGGAAACAAACAAACAAACAAAAAAACCCGTATGCGTCAATTATTGTGTAACTTCGGTCGCCAAAGCTAACAATGCATTAAATTTCATTTTTAAAAAGAAAATCCAAATTTTAGCACTATCAAAGGTTGTTTATGGAAGTAGATATTTGAGAAAATAGTTTCTATTTACAAATTTCAGTCGGTTATTGCGCTGTTAATCAGTTGCATGACCGATTCGAAAACAAAGACGGCATAAATTATGGATGTATCTACCGCGAAAAAATTCCTGAACATAGAATTATACAAAATGCTTCATTCATGTTAATATAATGACATTTTATCAAAAATATATAAACAACTTACAGATATATGCAAAGAGTTATTAAAAGAACCTTAACTGATTATGAATTAAAAAATAATATCTTATCAAATATAATAGACTCTTTTTGAAAGGAATACAATTATTAGAAGTCGCCATAGTGTATTCTTTCAAGAATTTATTGTGTTTTGACTGATTTTAGATAGTGCTTTTACCGAAAGAGCGAAATTTCTCCCGCGCGCGCAGCACGTTTTTTCCGCTACAGTTCACCGTTTCCATCGGTTAGCAGACGATATTTCTCCCAACGAAGTGCGAAAGCTCCAAAATAAATAAATATATATATATCATCCGCCGTTTGTTCGATAAGCGATATCTATTTTTGTTTAGCAAGTTTATTAATAGATACAATGGAACTTACCTTCTGTGACGATAGGTGCTATTTTTGGTCAGCCGTATTCAAACACACAGATCGAAATATAAGAATACGGAGCCGGCACATGGACTACGGAACAAGTGCGGAGGAGTTTCTCGGCGCGCGGAGTGATACGAAAAGTAGTCCGCCAAATAAACGGGTCTTTCGTCGGTTTTAGGAAGTAACAAGATTTACTAACTTCAAGATGAGCTCTAGAGGATAATTGAAAGCAATATAATGTTTGTAACTAGCCGTTAATCGCTTTGGTTTTCGTAAACTGTTTGCGTTTGACGTCAACAGCTGATTCTCTTATACAGTAGCGGTGATGTTGATATTCTATGGGTGCCAGGGTTGGCGAGTTATCACCACCCACAAAGCGCGCTTATAAGATTTCGCTATTGAGGCTTTATAGCGCATCAAACGGAGAAAGTTGTTTTATGAATGAAAATGAAAACGCTCTTGAAGGCCTGGGATGAAAAGCTAGTGGTGTAGCCGAGGAGGGATGTGGGGGGAAGGCGTCAGCCCACTTTTTTATTTCAACAAAAGCGTTCACTCACTTTTTAAATTTTAACACAAGTATTTCCCCACTTTTTGAATTCCATAACATACTATGTCCGAATCTGTAAGAGTTCCCCCAGATTTTTTTCCCAGCATTACACCACTGTGGGAAGCTGTTTTATATGAGATACACGTTTTTGAGGAAAGCATTTTTTCGTATAACTATTCATTCGCAAACAATTATTCGTTACGGGAAAAAATCATTAGAATTCCAATAAATATGTGTAAGATTTCTTTTCGTAAAAGTATTTTGATTAACTTTATGATCTGTAAGAATAATTGAAAATTTCGTAGTATGATCTTCATACGAGATCACAAAAGAGAAAAAAATAATGATAGAAAAAGGATTTGTTTTTTCAATTTATTTCTATTTTTGTAATAAATTAAAACTGGTCATTCACATGCATACAAATTATCGTAAAGGGAAATATAATGAATAAAATTAATCAAAAGTAACTAACTGATAACCAAAAGAAAAAAAATCACCTAGTTCTTGATTAATGCTTCAAGCACGCTTAAATATTTTGGTTTAACCTGTTTAAATATAGGCTATGAATCTGACTTATTTTTGTCAAACTCGATAAAATAAATTTAAAACCTACTTATTAAATTATCGTTGCAATCTTTAAAAACAGTACAATAAAAAAACTAGATTAAACCACAATCCAAAGGTTTTCATTTTTGTGAGTTACACTCCATATATAATCATGCTTCAATTGTTATTCTTGCATTAAAATTTCTATTTTTGAATAACACATACACTGATTAAAGGAAATTTGTTGTTGTATTTGTTTGTAATTTTAAAATGCGAATTTTTTTTTTAAAGATTAGAGACATATTTGATTGATGCCAAATTAGTACATTTATTACATACTATATATTCAGACTGAAGTTCTGTTATACACAATTAAAATTGCTCCAAATATTTAAAGAAAGTTTTCGTAGAGTCAAGTATACCTTACAGGTATGGATGGATTAAACATAGATTTTCAATGTGTGTTTGTTACTTAAATGTCATTTGTAAAAAGTAATTTCTTAAGCATCATAACGCATATTATATATATACATATAAATTAGTCGTCTATTTTAAAAGAGGGGGATGTCCATTTTTGTTAAGAAAATGAGGATAATGGTAGTTATAGATAAAAATTATTTTAATCCTTTTAATCTGTAAACAGTTGGTAGTCAAAACATTTCAGAACTGTATTATTTTTGAGATTTAAGTTTTAGCACTTAACAGTATCGTAAATATGTTTATTTTGAAAGTCGTGCAAGTCCATCATAGACCCATTTTATCAAACGATTGGGATTTTAGAGTGGTAGAAATGGCAATTAGAAAAGCCAATTCTTTGTATATCCCGCCGGATTACCATAAAGTAATGCGACATTGTCGAAAACATGGTAAATTTTTAGTACATGAAATGAAAAGCGAAATTTTTTTTTAACTCAACCTTTTTAGGAGTGGTTATAAAAAGGAAGAAAGATAATGATGGAGAAACTGAGAATTGGTTAAGAATATGCATTATCGAGAAACGAAGTTATACAAAGCTTCGATCGAACAAGATAGGGTCAGTTGGGGTAATTGTAAGCACGGGGTAATTGTAAACAAGCTTCATAACTACACTTGTGGTTGTTTTAAAAACTTAACTGCTCGTGAGTGATAAATTGGCAACATAGGGAAGACATTGAATGAGTTTCGTAAGTTTCGAAATAATTCTGAAGGCGTCACTATTGTTTGAAAATGGCACAGTGAAAAAAGTTGTTTAACAAAATTTAGTGATCTTACATTTTCCTCTCCAGCTCACCAACAAAGGCGATGTAAGCGGTTTTAACCATTTTTATTTGTCATATGGAATGCTGCTAAAAACATTTAGTTATGAATTTAATCCTCCTTGTTATTTTTCATGTGCAGTTCGGTGTTTACAATTACCCCATATATTTCGCACTCTGGGATAAATGTAAACACTTAAATTTATCCTATTTCTAATATTTTGGGGAGACAACAGGAATTATATTTTGAATTAAATTACACTTTTGTGTCTATTTTACATAAATGTTGCTGTTGCTAATGCCACTTGGAAATCCAAGCCCTCTTTGCAGGGTGACCATGAATTATGGAAGCTCCTACTTATTATTAATGAGATCTGCTAAAATAAAAGTATACTTGGCTCAGAGGGGCCTAATGATTTTGAGCCAGCTCAAACATGAGAGATCGTCATCTAGGTTGGTCCCTCAGCGGAAAATATTTCTAACTTGGTGGAAGTAGATAGAAAAGGAGAGTTCTGGGACAGCAGGGGGTGTGGGGTGGAGTGCAAGTGCAAGGGGGCGTGGTCCCACCTTCTGCCGAGTAGGGTTGAGTAGTAGGGTTTCCTCGTAGAAGATGACGGGGGTTTCTGAGTGGAGTTGAGTTGTTTTTCTTACTTGTTACACCGAAGTTTAGTTTTTCGGAATGGCAACACCGATTTAGTTTTGGTTTTGATTAAATTTATATTTTAGGGAATGGCAATGATTCTAGCGTATGTTGTGGTTTCCATGACAACGCATTTTTACGAAGAGCCTCCTAGTGATAGAAATAGGAATAATTATTTTTTGGACTTAGTCGTTTTCCGAAGTTATTTTTGATTTCCAACTTATGTTTTCACGAATGGCAACATTAATTTTTTTTTTGTATTTGTAACATGTTTTAGTTTTAATTCCAAGGTTTGAAACGCTCATTCTATCATCTAGTGAGAGATTTTATTTTTTGAACTTTATCATTTTCCGAAGTTATTTTTAATTTCCAACTTAGGTTTTTCGCGAATGGTAACATTAATTTATTTTTTTAATTTCAAGAGTTGAAATGCTCATGGCGTCACCTAGTGAGAGAAATTATTTTTTGAACTTAGTCGTTTTCTGATGTTATTTTTAATTTCCAACTTGGGTTTTTCGCGAATGGTAACATTAATTTATTTTTTTAATTTCAAGAGTTGAAACGCTCATGCCGTCACCTAGTGAGAGAAATTATTTTTTGAACTTTATCGTTTTCTGATGTTATTTTTAATTTCCAACTTTGGTTTTTCGCGAGTGGTAACATTAATTTTTGAATTGGTAACATGTTTTTAGTTTTAATTTCAAGAGTTGAAACGCTCATGCTGTCATGCAGTGAGAGAAATTATTTTTGGACATAGAGTATTTTATTTAATTACATCTTCTTTCAGATATTCGGATTCATATACCCCAAACCTTAATGTTGTAAAACTCATTCGATCGGATCATGATTACTATGTTTTTTTTTTTTTCCTTGCGTTAGTATCAGACTTAACCGAAGTGTTCTAGCGAGAATTAATTAATTTTTTCCATCAGAATTAAATTTCACAATTTTTAATCAACTCATAACATTAATTTAATTTTAAAATCATCTCTATAATAGGGTAATAAACAACTATAAATATATTAATTTTAAGCATATTTCATTTATCATTTGTAATTTTTTCCCCTAAAATATCAAACACAGAATTAATTGTGAACCAATCAAATAGCTTCTTGAGGAAGACTTAATGTAAACCAATCAAAGCAATCCTCGGAATTTACAAAATTTAAGTCAAAGTTAATTTTGAAATGTTTAAGACTTAGAAATTTTTTAAAAAACTTTTTTCCTAAAGTATCAAAGACAGAATCAAATGAGAACCAAACAATTAGCTTCTTGAAAAGGTAAAGACTTAATAAAAACCAATCCAATCGATCATCGTAATTTACTAAATTCAAATCAATTAAAGGGTTTATTGAAATATTTGGAACTTAGAAAATGAACAATAGGTTTATACATGCTAATTTAACAATAATTTTACAAAAAAGCGATGATTTCTTCTATACTTAAGCAGGTTTACACCCATTTTTACTGTTTTCCATGAATACAAATCAATGTTTTTATATTAACTAAGAATATATCTACATTAGATAATCATCCTTTAATCAATATTATACCGCTAGATTTTTTCCAAGTTAAAGAGTTTGCATGAAATAAGAGAAGTTAGAGTATGTTCGGCAACTTGATTTTACATAGAATAATAAGCGAAGGTTTTATATATTTCAATATTATTTTTTGTTTGTTTTCAATTTAGATTTTTTTTTTTATACACATTTTAACGTTTCAAACGAATACAATCTCAGAAATTATTGTAGTCATATACATCATGATTAAAGAAACTTTAAAAATAGTCAAGAGAATATTGCTAAATTTGTAACTGCGAAGCAACTCAACAACCCGATTGACGTAAAATACAATACATTTAACGAACATTTCACCTATTCAAAAGAGTTTCAAAACTTTGTCTTTAACATTTAACGAATTTTTCATTTATTCAAAGAATTATTTATTTTTAGGATTTACACAGAACTCATAATTTACAAAGATTTTATGATATACCTACAACTGAGAAAAATATTTAACATAACTATTTACAACACGATTTTCACACACTGGAAAAGTTTATTACTTAAACACGAAGAAACTTTAAAACTGTTCACACTGCAAATTTCACGCATTGAAAAAGTCTATTACTTACATACAAACTTAGAGTCTTTGAAACTAAGACCACATGAATACAACTTAATTTAAATACGGTAATGCTTAAAATCATTGCTACATAAACTACAGAAAATAAAAAAGAAAGTTAGAAATATTATACTCAAAGACATAAAAAAAACACACACAAGATGTAACATCTGCTGAAACTTCTACCATTAAAAATAATTAATAACATCCATTATCAGAACTTGGAAGAATGAATGCTAAAAAAGCCTCTTAGAAATAAAGGACAATTTTAGCACTTCCTCAACCGAGTTCCTACTAACCAAAGCAATCGTTGCGAATTTTCAGTTATCCTATACACGAACATAAACCAACATCTAACCCAACATCTAACAGTACACTTAGTGAATGAACACAGAGAAAATGCACTTAAAATAATATCATTCACACGTTGAAAATCGAAGAATTTTTTCATGCAATATAGCTATATTTCACTTATTCAAAGTTACATGAAACTAATTTTAACAGAATGCAATCTAAGAAATACTTTAAAGTCGAAATACAAAGTATATAAAACATCATATACTTACAGAGAAGGGAAAAGCAGACATCTTCCTCGTCCAAACCGCAACGTAGAAATGACTCTTCAGGCTCTTATCAGCTGAGTGAGATAAGGCAGCAATAGCTCATCGGCAAGTGATTCATGCCAGGTTTATCTTCCACAAGGACACAGCCAGTAGCTTTCGATGCGGATTTCTCAAACCATTTAAAAATATTTCATACACACAACCACATACATATGTATAAATTTAATTACTTTTACGGAAACCTATATATTTAACTCACCAAACTCAGACAGTTTTCATTAAACGAGCATTTTTTCCTAGGTATAATCCTTCAATTCATTACTTCCGAGTGAAGAATTTCTTACCTTTAGTATTATAATCAAGCCATTCAATACATTAAACGAACATTTCATCTATTCAAAACTTACTCTAAAACATTTAACGAACGTTTCATCTATTCAAGAAGTTATTTATTTTCAAAAACTCAATCTTTAACATATTTTTTTACGACTCACACAGAACTTATAATTTACAAAGATTTTATAATATACAACCGAGAAAAATATTTAACAAAACTATTTCCAACACGAGTTTCATACATTGAAAAGGTTTATTAGCAAAGTTCGAAGAAAACTTTAAGACTATTTAGGATGCAAATTTTAGGTTTTGAGAAAATTTATTACTAACACACAAACTTGGAATCTTTACTTTGTTGACACCTTTAATATTATAATCAAGCATATAACACATTAAACGAACATTTCATCTATTCAAAGACTTTCAAACTTACTCTAAAACATTTAACGAACGTTTCATCTATTCAAGAAGTTATTTATTTTCAAAAACTCAATCTTTAACATATTTTTTTACGACTCACACAGAACTTATAATTTACAAAGATTTTATAATATACAACCGAGAAAAATATTTAACAAAACTATTTCCAACACGAGTTTCATACATTGAAAAGGTTTATTAGCAAAGTTCGAAGAAAACTTTAAGACTATTTAGGATGCAAATTTTAGGTTTTGAGAAAATTTATTACTAACACACAAACTTGGAATCTTTACTTTGTTGACACCTTTAATATTATAATCAAGCATATAACACATTAAACGAACATTTCATCTATTCAAAGACTTTCAAACTTACTCTTTAACATTTAACGTACCTTTCATTTATTCAAAGAGGTTTTTTTTTTATTATTATTTTCAAAACTTAGTCATTAACATTTAACGAACGTTTCATCTATTCAAGAAGTTATTTATTTTCAAAAACTCAGTCTTTAACATAATTTTAATGATTTACGCAGAAAAATACAACCGAGAAAAATATTTAACAAAACTATTTCCAACACAAGTTTCATACATTGAAAAGGTTTATTACCAAAGTTCGAAGAAAACTTTAAAGCTATTTACGGTGCAAATTTCATGTTTTGAAAAAGTCTATTACTAACATACAAACTTGGAATCTTTACTTTAAAATTAAGATCGCATGCAACTTATTACAGAGTCCAGCATAAATGCAGAATCGCTTAAAATCATAGCAATATAAAGTATAGAATATAAAAAAGTTAGAAACGTTAAATACTCAAAGACTTATATTACTAACAGAAATAAAAAAACATGGCTTTCAACTACAACTACCAAGGAAAAACTAACATTCGTTCAATAAAAATAGAAAAATGGTGATAAAAATAGAAAAGTGCTATACAGAAAGTGATAAAACTTAATCTAGTAAAACTTAGTGTAAAAAAGTGTGAAAGTACTTAAACTCACAAAAAAATTAAATCTTTTATTTCAACACTAAGATCGGATGTATACAACCCAACTTAAATATAGAAATGCCTAAAATCATGTCAACATAAAATACAGGATACGAGAAAGTTAGAAATGTTATAATCAAAGACTTACATTACCAACTGAAATAAAGAAACACAGCTTTCCTCTACTACTACCACAACAAAACTAAGATTCTTCTAATAAAAATAGAAAAGTGCTATATACAAAATGTACAAAGGATGAAATATTAAAACAACTCAAAAATGTCCACTAAAACTCTGATCGAAATCGTAAAATTACTAAGTACGAAACGTTAACACATTATAAAAATACATAAATAACAAGTATAAAGTATCAAAACATAGATTTAACCATTGAAATCTTCAGCAAAAACATAAAAGTTCAAAAATGCTAAAACTGTGGAAAATCAAAAAATGCACAATACAACGCATCAAAGCATGTAAAAATACTGAATAAAAACTGTAAAAACTTAGAATGACAGTGTAAAACTGCAAAATAAAAAGTTTAAAAGTTTAAAATTAAATGCACTGAAATACGGAAACAAAAAACTGTAAGACTTAAAACTAATACCATACAAGTGGAAACTAGTCCAAATATTAATGGTAAATTGTAAAAAGTAGTACGTTCAACACGTTAAGAAACTTAGATTCTTTTAGTAAAATTAAATCAAAGGGGTGAAAAAACCATATAAGCATTAAAAAATTGAAAAATTTGAGGAACCAAATCGAAAAAATTTAGAAATAGAAAAGCTTATAAACTTGCAACTTTAGAAATGTCTCTCTCTCTTACTTACACTCATATTTATTTACAAACTTTGAAACTTAGCTTAAAAACATGAAAACCTCGAAACAGGAAGACTTACATCAGATACTCAAATAAATAAACACATAAACATGCTTATTATTGTAGAAACTTAAGCGAGACTCTACTTTATTAGTTAAAAACATAACTTAAAACTTACATAAACATGTAAATGCATAAACACACATACAATATATGGGCTTTTACCTAGAGAAAAACATCTCTATGACACCTGGAGATCTCATTCAAAGCTTCAGCATTTGGGGTTTTTTTTAATAACCCAGGTGCCAGCCCTTCCCCAAACTCCACTCCGAAATCATCAACCACAAACATTTAAATGAGAAAGAAATTATTTAAAATGTAATAATGATCTCAAATTGCATACACTTTCGATATTTTCGAATAAAGAAACAACTAGAAAGATCAACTACAGTCATTGATCATTTTTCAAAAGCATATTAGTATACATTTACATAGTTTTAAATAATTTAATCTATATAGACCTTTTTTTTTAATATGAGGAAAATATCAATTTAATGTTTATGAACATTCTATTATCTATGATAACATTTATTAATTTATTAATATTAGATAATTTTTATTCGGTGGCTAAAGGTGCATATTTTGCAGTGAGAACTTCTACACTAATAATACGATTGAGTACCCAACCAGAACCAAGTTGTATAAACTCTTCCAGGGCATTTTCAACTTGAGAGATGCCATCATTCAAGTGATCGGATATACTTTCTTTAATAAGCTCAATTTGCATTGTACTTCCGAAATAAGATGTGATACGATCTTCACCACCACCATCATCATCATCATCATCATTATAATTTCCTACATGACGCGTCATCTCAGCTTTCATTACTATACGCCACTTAATAGCTCTTTTCTCATCCATTTCATCAACCAACAATTGATGAATTTGCGGCCTTAATTCTTGAAAGCACATTTTAAAGTCCTTCGAATTTTCAGGGTTTGGAGTTACGAACTCCGTAGCAAAAACACCTAATGCGGTTCGGCGATTAGGTCTCTCTCTTTTTGGAACAGGTTTCATATTAACAGCCTTAGCTTTTGAGGAACTATGAATGACACGAATGTGTTGCAGTAGATTAGATTTCTGTGTAAAAACGTTTTCGCACTCCCCGCATGAATAGCTTCTGCCATGAATGTTCATGTGTCTCTTCATAATATCCTCCCTCTTAAACTTTTTATGGCATTCAGAACATTCGTACATTGTGGAATTATGTATCTTCAGATGACGATTCATGGTAGAATTCCGTTTGAAGGATTTCCCACATTCTTTACAAATAAACACAGACTTGTGACTCTTGAGGTGTCGATTCAACTGCTTTCGTCCATCTAATGATATACCACACTTCTCACACTTAAATGAAGAATGCGTCTTCAAATGTCTTCTTAGTGTAGAGTTCCGCAGGAAGGAAGCATTACACTTTGAGCAACTGAACGTTTTCACTCCAGAATGGGTTTTATTGTGTTGTATCAAGTTTGTATTTGTACTAAATGACTTCATACATGTAGCACATACCTAGGAAAAAAATTGCAAAAAAAAAAAAAAAAACTGTAAGAATAATTTTTAAAAAATTTAATCATTTTTTTTAAAATATCACATCTATGAAGTTACAATTGCATAGCAATTTGAAAATATTAAAATATTTACCTACAAAATGAAACACACACACGCACAAATCTATGAAATATAAAAAAACACCTTGATAACGTTAAATAAAATTAAACATCAATAAATTTTCTCATTAATATATCATTTTCCAAAGAACTTCAACTTCATTACAAAATCATTAAAAGGAAATCCATACAACATCCTTTTAAATCAGAACTTTCATATGATGGGACACTGTCTTTCACTGCAGCATCACTACTCATCATACTCGAATGTTCACTTCAATTTTTCATCAGAAATTCAAATGATGAACCCGAATTCTCAACAATTCACCAAAATACTGCACAGACTCAGAAATCCACTCGATGTGAACACAACAAAGTCAGAACTACAAATGACCCTTTAAGGTAATCATCGCAAATGTATATGCACAAAGACAGGATTAATCCAAAGAAGAGCATCAACCAATGAAAATGCAGAATTAGGTTTTGGAGAGAGTCAATGAAATTGGGGGGGGGGGGGGGTTTCCGTATGTATTTTGACATTGTTTTAAGTGATACATGAAAATGCAGAATTAGGTTTTGGGGAGAGTCAATGAAATTGAGGGGTTTCCATATGTATTTTGAGATGCAATGTCAAAATACATATGGAAACCCCTCAATTTCATTGACTCTCCCCAAAACCTAATTCTGCATTTTCATGTATCACTTAAAACAATGTCAAAATACATACGGAAACCCCCCCCCCCCCCAATTTCATTGACTCTCTCCAAAACCTAATTCTGCATTTTCATTGGTTGATGCTCTTCTTTGGATTAATCCTGTCTTTGTGCATATACATTTGCGATGATTACCTTAAAGGGTCATTTGTAGTTCTGACTTTGTTGTGTTCACATCGAGTGGATTTCTGAGTCTGTGCAGTATTTTGGTGAATTGTTGAGAATTCGGGTTCATCATTTGAATTTCTGATGAAAAATTGAAGTGAACATTCGAGTATGATGAGTAGTGATGCTGCAGTGAAAGACAGTGTCCCATCATATGTAAGTTCTGATTTAAAAGGATGTTGTATGGATTTCCTTTTAATGATTTTGTAATGAAGTTGAAGTTCTTTGGAAAATGATATATTAATGAGAAAATTTATTGATGTTTAATTTTATTTAACGTTATCAAGGTGTTTTTTTATATTTCATAGATTTGTGCGTGTGTGTGTTTCATTTTGTAGGTAAATATTTTAATATTTTCAAATTGCTATGCAATTGTAACTTCATAGATGTGATATTTTAAAAAAAATGATTAAATTTTTTAAAAATTATTCTTACAGTTTTTTTTTTTTTTTTTGCAATTTTTTTCCTAGGTATGTGCTACATGTATGAAGTCATTTAGTACAAATACAAACTTGATACAACACAATAAAACCCATTCTGGAGTGAAAACGTTCAGTTGCTCAAAGTGTAATGCTTCCTTCCTGCGGAACTCTACACTAAGAAGACATTTGAAGACGCATTCTTCATTTAAGTGTGAGAAGTGTGGTATATCATTAGATGGACGAAAGCAGTTGAATCGACACCTCAAGAGTCACAAGTCTGTGTTTATTTGTAAAGAATGTGGGAAATCCTTCAAACGGAATTCTACCATGAATCGTCATCTGAAGATACATAATTCCACAATGTACGAATGTTCTGAATGCCATAAAAAGTTTAAGAGGGAGGATATTATGAAGAGACACATGAACATTCATGGCAGAAGCTATTCATGCGGGGAGTGCGAAAACGTTTTTACACAGAAATCTAATCTACTGCAACACATTCGTGTCATTCATAGTTCCTCAAAAGCTAAGGCTGTTAATATGAAACCTGTTCCAAAAAGAGAGAGACCTAATCGCCGAACCGCATTAGGTGTTTTTGCTACGGAGTTCGTACCTCCAAACCCTGAAAATTCGAAGGACTTTAAAATGTGCTTTCAAGAATTAAGGCCGCAAATTCATCAATTGTTGGTTGATGAAATGGATGAGAAAAGAGCTATTAAGTGGCGTATAGTAATGAAAGCTGAGATGACGCGTCATGTAGGAAATTATAATGATGATGATGATGATGATGGTGGTGGTGAAGATCGTATCACATCTTATTTCGGAAGTACAATGCAAATTGAGCTTATTAAAGAAAGTATATCCGATCACTTGAATGATGGCATCTCTCAAGTTGAAAATGCCCTGGAAGAGTTTATACAACTTGGTTCTGGTTGGGTACTCAATCGTATTATTAGTGTAGAAGTTCTCACTGCAAAATATGCACCTTTAGCCACCGAATAAAAATTATCTAATATTAATAAATTAATAAATGTTATCATAGATAATAGAATGTTCATAAACATTAAATTGATATTTTCCTCATATTAAAAAAAAAGGTCTATATAGATTAAATTATTTAAAACTATGTAAATGTATACTAATATGCTTTTGAAAAATGATCAATGACTGTAGTTGATCTTTCTAGTTGTTTCTTTATTCGAAAATATCGAAAGTGTATGCAATTTGAGATCATTATTACATTTTAAATAATTTCTTTCTCATTTAAATGTTTGTGGTTGATGATTTCGGAGTGGAGTTTGGGGAAGGGCTGGCACCTGGGTTATTAAAAAAAACCCCAAATGCTGAAGCTTTGAATGAGATCTCCAGGTGTCATAGAGATGTTTTTCTCTAGGTAAAAGCCCATATATTGTATGTGTGTTTATGCATTTACATGTTTATGTAAGTTTTAAGTTATGTTTTTAACTAATAAAGTAGAGTCTCGCTTAAGTTTCTACAATAATAAGCATGTTTATGTGTTTATTTATTTGAGTATCTGATGTAAGTCTTCCTGTTTCGAGGTTTTCATGTTTTTAAGCTAAGTTTCAAAGTTTGTAAATAAATATGAGTGTAAGTAAGAGAGAGAGACATTTCTAAAGTTGCAAGTTTATAAGCTTTTCTATTTCTAAATTTTTTCGATTTGGTTCCTCAAATTTTTCAATTTTTTAATGCTTATATGGTTTTTTCACCCCTTTGATTTAATTTTACTAAAAGAATCTAAGTTTCTTAACGTGTTGAACGTACTACTTTTTACAATTTACCATTAATATTTGGACTAGTTTCCACTTGTATGGTATTAGTTTTAAGTCTTACAGTTTTTTGTTTCCGTATTTCAGTGCATTTAATTTTAAACTTTTAAACTT
This sequence comes from Octonoba sinensis, assembly GCA_038502835.1. Taxonomy (NCBI): domain Eukaryota; kingdom Metazoa; phylum Arthropoda; class Arachnida; order Araneae; family Uloboridae; genus Octonoba; species Octonoba sinensis. The sequence goes on along the minus strand of CM076598.1, from coordinate 114,588,253 downwards.
TTTATTTTGCAGTTTTACACTGTCATTCTAAGTTTTTACAGTTTTTATTCAGTATTTTTACATGCTTTGATGCGTTGTATTGTGCATTTTTTGATTTTCCACAGTTTTAGCATTTTTGAACTTTTATGTTTTTGCTGAAGATTTCAATGGTTAAATCTATGTTTTGATACTTTATACTTGTTATTTATGTATTTTTATAATGTGTTAACGTTTCGTACTTAGTAATTTTACGATTTCGATCAGAGTTTTAGTGGACATTTTTGAGTTGTTTTAATATTTCATCCTTTGTACATTTTGTATATAGCACTTTTCTATTTTTATTAGAAGAATCTTAGTTTTGTTGTGGTAGTAGTAGAGGAAAGCTGTGTTTCTTTATTTCAGTTGGTAATGTAAGTCTTTGATTATAACATTTCTAACTTTCTCGTATCCTGTATTTTATGTTGACATGATTTTAGGCATTTCTATATTTAAGTTGGGTTGTATACATCCGATCTTAGTGTTGAAATAAAAGATTTAATTTTTTTGTGAGTTTAAGTACTTTCACACTTTTTTACACTAAGTTTTACTAGATTAAGTTTTATCACTTTCTGTATAGCACTTTTCTATTTTTATCACCATTTTTCTATTTTTATTGAACGAATGTTAGTTTTTCCTTGGTAGTTGTAGTTGAAAGCCATGTTTTTTTATTTCTGTTAGTAATATAAGTCTTTGAGTATTTAACGTTTCTAACTTTTTTATATTCTATACTTTATATTGCTATGATTTTAAGCGATTCTGCATTTATGCTGGACTCTAATAAGTTGCATGCGATCTTAATTTTAAAGTAAAGATTCCAAGTTTGTATGTTAGTAATAGACTTTTTCAAAACATGAAATTTGCACCGTAAATAGCTTTAAAGTTTTCTTCGAACTTTGGTAATAAACCTTTTCAATGTATGAAACTTGTGTTGGAAATAGTTTTGTTAAATATTTTTCTCGGTTGTATTTTTCTGCGTAAATCATTAAAATTATGTTAAAGACTGAGTTTTTGAAAATAAATAACTTCTTGAATAGATGAAACGTTCGTTAAATGTTAATGACTAAGTTTTGAAAATAATAATAAAAAAAAAACCTCCTTGAATAAATGAAAGGTACGTTAAATGTTAAAGAGTAAGTTTGAAAGTCTTTGAATAGATGAAATGTTCGTTTAATGTGTTATATGCTTGATTATAATATTAAAGGTGTCAACAAAGTAAAGATTCCAAGTTTGTGTGTTAGTAATAAATTTTCTCAATACCTAAAATTTGCATCCTAAATAGTCTTAAAGTTTTCTTCGAACTTTGCTAATAAACCTTTTCAATGTATGAAACTCGTGTTGGAAATAGTTTTGTTAAATATTTTTCTCGGTTGTATATTATAAAATCTTTGTAAATTATAAGTTCTGTGTGAGTCGTAAAAAAATATGTTAAAGATTGAGTTTTTGAAAATAAATAACTTCTTGAATAGATGAAACGTTCGTTAAATGTTTTAGAGTAAGTTTGAAAGTCTTTGAATAGATGAAATGTTCGTTTAATGTGTTATATGCTTGATTATAATATTAAAGGTGTCAACAAAGTAAAGATTCCAAGTTTGTGTGTTAGTAATAAATTTTCTCAAAACCTAAAATTTGCATCCTAAATAGTCTTAAAGTTTTCTTCGAACTTTGCTAATAAACCTTTTCAATGTATGAAACTCGTGTTGGAAATAGTTTTGTTAAATATTTTTCTCGGTTGTATATTATAAAATCTTTGTAAATTATAAGTTCTGTGTGAGTCGTAAAAAAATATGTTAAAGATTGAGTTTTTGAAAATAAATAACTTCTTGAATAGATGAAACGTTCGTTAAATGTTTTAGAGTAAGTTTTGAATAGATGAAATGTTCGTTTAATGTATTGAATGGCTTGATTATAATACTAAAGGTAAGAAATTCTTCACTCGGAAGTAATGAATTGAAGGATTATACCTAGGAAAAAATGCTCGTTTAATGAAAACTGTCTGAGTTTGGTGAGTTAAATATATAGGTTTCCGTAAAAGTAATTAAATTTATACATATGTATGTGGTTGTGTGTATGAAATATTTTTAAATGGTTTGAGAAATCCGCATCGAAAGCTACTGGCTGTGTCCTTGTGGAAGATAAACCTGGCATGAATCACTTGCCGATGAGCTATTGCTGCCTTATCTCACTCAGCTGATAAGAGCCTGAAGAGTCATTTCTACGTTGCGGTTTGGACGAGGAAGATGTCTGCTTTTCCCTTCTCTGTAAGTATATGATGTTTTATATACTTTGTATTTCGACTTTAAAGTATTTCTTAGATTGCATTCTGTTAAAATTAGTTTCATGTAACTTTGAATAAGTGAAATATAGCTATATTGCATGAAAAAATTCTTCGATTTTCAACGTGTGAATGATATTATTTTAAGTGCATTTTCTCTGTGTTCATTCACTAAGTGTACTGTTAGATGTTGGGTTAGATGTTGGTTTATGTTCGTGTATAGGATAACTGAAAATTCGCAACGATTGCTTTGGTTAGTAGGAACTCGGTTGAGGAAGTGCTAAAATTGTCCTTTATTTCTAAGAGGCTTTTTTAGCATTCATTCTTCCAAGTTCTGATAATGGATGTTATTAATTATTTTTAATGGTAGAAGTTTCAGCAGATGTTACATCTTGTGTGTGTGTTTTTTATGTCTTTGAGTATAATATTTCTAACTTTCTTTTTTATTTTCTGTAGTTTATGTAGCAATGATTTTAAGCATTACCGTATTTAAATTAAGTTGTATTCATGTGGTCTTAGTTTCAAAGACTCTAAGTTTGTATGTAAGTAATAGACTTTTTCAATGCGTGAAATTTGCAGTGTGAACAGTTTTAAAGTTTCTTCGTGTTTAAGTAATAAACTTTTCCAGTGTGTGAAAATCGTGTTGTAAATAGTTATGTTAAATATTTTTCTCGGTTGTAGGTATATCATAAAATCTTTGTAAATTATGAGTTCTGTGTAAATCCTAAAAATAAATAATTCTTTGAATAAATGAAAAATTCGTTAAATGTTAAAGACAAAGTTTTGAAACTCTTTTGAATAGGTGAAATGTTCGTTAAATGTATTGTATTTTACGTCAATCGGGTTGTTGAGTTGCTTCGCAGTTACAAATTTAGCAATATTCTCTTGACTATTTTTAAAGTTTCTTTAATCATGATGTATATGACTACAATAATTTCTGAGATTGTATTCGTTTGAAACGTTAAAATGTGTATAAAAAAAAAATCTAAATTGAAAACAAACAAAAAATAATATTGAAATATATAAAACCTTCGCTTATTATTCTATGTAAAATCAAGTTGCCGAACATACTCTAACTTCTCTTATTTCATGCAAACTCTTAAACTTGGAAAAAATCTAGCGGTATAATATTGATTAAAGGATGATTATCTAATGTAGATATATTCTTAGTTAATATAAAAACATTGATTTGTATTCATGGAAAACAGTAAAAATGGGTGTAAACCTGCTTAAGTATAGAAGAAATCATCGCTTTTTTGTAAAATTATTGTTAAATTAGCATGTATAAACCTATTGTTGTTCATTTTCTAAGTTCCAAATATTTCAATAAACCCTTTAATTGATTTGAATTTAGTAAATTACGATGATCGATTGGATTGATTTTTATTAAGTCTTTACCTTTTCAAGAAGCTAATTGTTTGCTTCTCATTTGATTCTGTCTTTGATACTTTAGGAAAAAAGTTTTTTAAAAAATTTCTAAGTCTTAAACATTTCAAATTTAACTTTGACTTAAATTTTGTAAATTCCGAGGATTGCTTTGATTGGTTTACATTAAGTCTTCCTCAAGAAGCTATTTGATTGGTTCACAATTAATTCTGTGTTTGATATTTTAGGGGAAAAAATTACAAATGATAAATGAAATATGCTTAAAATTAATATATTTATAGTTGTTTATTACCCTATTATAGAGATGATTTTAAAATTAAATTAATGTTATGAGTTGATTAAAAATTGTGAAATTTAATTCTGATGGAAAAAATTAATTAATTCTCGCTAGAACACTTCGGTTAAGTCTGATACTAACGCAAAGAAAAAAAAAAAAACATAGTAATCATGATCCGATCGAATGAGTTTTACAACATTAAGGTTTGGGGTATATGAATCCGAATATCTGAAAGAAGATGTAATTAAATAAAATACTCTATGTCCAAAAATAATTTCTCTCACTGGATGACAGCATGAGCGTTTCAACTCTTGAAATTAAAACTAAAAACATGTTACCAATTCAAAAATTAATGTTACCACTCGCGAAAAACCAAAGTTGGAAATTAAAAATAACATCAGAAAACGATAAAGTTCAAAAAATAATTTCTCTCACTAGGTGACGGCATGAGCGTTTCAACTCTTGAAATTAAAAAAATAAATTAATGTTACCATTCGCGAAAAACCCAAGTTGGAAATTAAAAATAACATCAGAAAACGACTAAGTTCAAAAAATAATTTCTCTCACTAGGTGACGCCATGAGCATTTCAACTCTTGAAATTAAAAAAATAAATTAATGTTACCATTCGCGAAAAACCCAAGTTGGAAATTAAAAATAACATCAGAAAACGACTAAGTTCAAAAAATAATTTCTCTCACTAGGTGACGCCATGAGCATTTCAACTCTTGAAATTAAAAAAATAAATTAATGTTACCATTCGCGAAAAACCTAAGTTGGAAATTAAAAATAACTTCGGAAAATGATAAAGTTCAAAAAATAAAATCTCTCACTAGATGATAGAATGAGCGTTTCAAACCTTGGAATTAAAACTAAAACATGTTACAAATACAAAAAAAAAATTAATGTTGCCATTCGTGAAAACATAAGTTGGAAATCAAAAATAACTTCGGAAAACGACTAAGTCCAAAAAATAATTATTCCTATTTCTATCACTAGGAGGCTCTTCGTAAAAATGCGTTGTCATGGAAACCACAACATACGCTAGAATCATTGCCATTCCCTAAAATATAAATTTAATCAAAACCAAAACTAAATCGGTGTTGCCATTCCGAAAAACTAAACTTCGGTGTAACAAGTAAGAAAAACAACTCAACTCCACTCAGAAACCCCCGTCATCTTCTACGAGGAAACCCTACTACTCAACCCTACTCGGCAGGAGGTGGGACCACGCCCCCTTGCACTTGCACTCCACCCCACACCCCCTGCTGTCCCAGAACTCTCCTTTTCTATCTACTGGTGGACATTTGAAGCGACGATATATTTTACGTGCCCAGCTCCTTTTAGCGCACTCGGTATCCGTCGCGGGAGTTGGTCACCCTTCCAAGCATAGACCACGGCCAGTTGTGCTTCACTTCCGGTGTTCTATTGGATCCAAGCTTAACCGACTGATCCACTGCGGGACAAATTTTACATAAATTTATCGCATTACTTGATTTTTTGCAATATATTTCTCGTTAAATGATCTCAGCGGACTCATAACATAACTCAGTGGACCAAATGCGGCCTGTTGGCCGCAGATTGAGAACCATTGCTCCGGAACTTCCTTAAGCTTCCAAGCAGACTGTGTATGAAACAATTTTCCATTTGCAGCACCCTTATTCGAAAATAAATCACTGTTTACAATCACCCCAGAGCTCTGGGGTAATTGTAAACACGAGCTCATTCGCTAACAAATAGTCATAAAGTCAAAATTTTTGTACACATTTACTCACAAGAAGTACAGTAGTGGCTACAATGCTCGCAATTTTAACTATGAATTCATTCAAGAGGTAGGGAAGGATCAAAAGTTAAAACATTGAAAAAGCGTTTACAATTACCCCAACTGACCCTACTTAATTTAAAATTATCAATTTATCACCAAAATGAGGAAGACAAAGTAATTTCGGAAATATAAAATTCCTTTTATGTGGGAAAAAGGGAGATCTATTACATCTAACGAATATAAGGAGATGACGGATTTATAAACTATACGCAAAAAAAGTTCCACACGTAAGTTTCACAATTTTTGTAAGTTACAAAGTCAGATTTTAGTCTAGCCGCATTTCCCGCAATGTTTTCTTGGCTGACCAAATTTCTCACGATCACTTTCCCCGCGTAATCGATTCGACGGAAGTCACAGTACTTAGTGAAGTTAAGAAATTAACGTCCCTTTCTCTATGCTTATTTACCAATCAGGCCCGTCATTTAGGGGGAGGGGGTACCAACTGCCTCCCCTGGAATGGGAAATATAATGTTATTATATGCATGTACAGTGAAACCTGTGTAAGTTGACCACACTTTGCGGTGCAGCACTTGAGTGGTCAACTTATAAAGGGCGAGGATGACTTTTTTTCTATTTTGTCATTCTTACACTATGTATTCATTTATTTTCAAGTAATTAAAATGCTTTTCAGTTTAGCTTTATGTATTAACCTTACTTTAAAATAGTACTTAGTTATTTTATTTCACAAGAATATCATTAAAGAAATTAAACCTGAATGGCTTACAATGTATCATACAATTTTAAATTAAAGTACTTAGCTAAAACAAAGATGAATATCTTATTAATTATGTAAGTTGCTTATTTGATGGTAAAGTTTTCCTAAAAATACATAATTGTTCAAAATGTCTATCTCAGATAAAACAAAAAAGAAGAAATTTATTTAAAGAATAACAGAATGCTCATAGCTGTTTTCCTGTTGGTTAAGTTAGTTTTAGACAAGCTTTATAATTACTGTTTCATCCATGTAGTGCAGACGCATACTGATATAACATTATAGCATAAAACAATGTCCTGGAATTTTTTTTTTTTTTTTTTGCTATCAAATAAATAAATAAATATCATAGTAATAATTAGACGGTCAACTTACAAAGGGTTTTTATAATACTCAAACCCAAATGTGGTCTACATAAGTGAACAACATATACAGGTGGTCAAGTTACAAAGGTTTCCCTACATTACATAATATAGGCTAATTCCGTTCCATGACAAAAGTGGTCAACTTACAAAGGTGGTCAACTTTACAGGTTTTACTGTCCATGTATTTTGTTGTTGTTTTTTGGGAAATATACATTGAGTTTATACGGGTTTGCCCACCGGGCCGTAATGGTGGAAGCCTCCTCGTGGTGCGGCCTGGGTAACGCTAAATCCCACCGATCTGCTTCCGGCGCATGTTAGGCGCTCTTTGCAGAGAAACTGCGGCACCGGGACAGTAAAGCAAGTAGGCAACGCCCGCCAGTGCGGTCCCTGTGGAAGGTTCTGGTTGTTAAGCTGTCTGAGAGTTTGTGGGAGGTTCGAAGGAGGAGCGCTGCGTTCCGTGACCTTCGGGGTAATCTGTGAAGGCCCGAGATGCTACATACAGTGTGGACGCAGTTAGCATTATATACCCTTTGTACCCCCCCCCCCCTCCTCCTGGAAAATTTTAAAACGACGGGCCTGTTACCAATCTATCCGTCGCAGTAGTTTTTCACATTTTCGTCTTTGCAATGATGCAGAGACAGTAACTGTAACGAATTTTGATGGGTTTTGACAATGCCCTGAAAATCCACAAAATCGGTGATTTTCAAACTACATGGATAATCCACAAACCGGATAACCCATAGACGAATAATCGAGAGTTCAATTCATGTGTTTACGAAAGAGCGTTTCATGAATCCGGATAATGCGAGACCATTTACTGAGATGATAATTATGTATATTCTTCCCTCGACCAATATATAAGACACAAATTAAAAATTTCCCAAATTAATAAAATTAAAGCATGCAAAACTGTGTTTTCTATTTTTCTTCTCAAAAATTAATTTGTTATATCTCTTACGACATCAAAAACTAAAAGTTCATTTCCGAACTTTTGAATTCCTAAACTTGCTAAAAAAAAATTCTGCAGGAAAAAAAATGCCTTTTTTATTCTAAAGCGTATTAAGAGACCAAAAAACAAAAAATCTTCTCAAATCACTGATGGCTGTTTTCGTTCCGTGCGATAAAAAAACTGATAGAACAAAACAGATTTTTAAAGGGAATGATTACAAAACGCTTTTTGCGAAAAGAAGATTAATAGTACAAGACAGAAGCGAGCTGCTCAAAGAAGCTATTTTTATAAAACTGTAATTGAATTTAATGAATTAACTGCATTTATTGTGAACTGAAGCATCGTTTCTTTGCTTTAAGAATATTTTTTTCTAGGTTAGACGAGAAAAATTTTGTGTTTCGGTCTTTTAATGCTACTTCGAGGACTATTATTTAGTTGATTAACAAAATGAATTTTCTATATCTAATTCAACTTTAGCTATATTTTTAGTGGGTCCAACGTATAGCATGTTATATTTATGCAATCTATTGAAATAGATACGTTTTCTTCTTATTATCACTCTTAATTTATATTTCATCTTTCTCCTACTGATAGCGATAATACATTATTAAATATATTTCAAAAGTGCTGCGATCTATTCAAAATTCCCACTCTTCAGTAAATGATTTTTCCACTACGTCTTTTCCCTCTTGTGTCTCTAAATAATTTTTAAAGCAATTTTTCATTCGTATTTTCATTTTATGTTCAGTGATTTCTAATTGGTTGTTTCCGTCACTTGCTCTGTGCTCATATTTAACAACTCCAGAGAAATAATTATTTTATTCTTTATTTGTTACTTTTCAACTCCTTAGTATCCAGGTCTATCTTGGTCAGGGATCTGGAGTGGAGCGTGAAGCAGAAGCGCGGAAAAGTGGAGCAACCTGATTTGCTCAAAAGTGGAGCGGAGCCACAGCAAAGAAATTTGTTGTGCTCCACGGAAGGTTTTTTTTATGAATTGCGCTTATAAACTTAAAAATAAATAAAATGCTCTTTTTTGGGAGAGGGAGGTGCCTAATTTTTCGCAACACATGGAGTATAAAACATTATATATTTTTCAAAAAATAAATAAACAAGTGGAGTATCGTTTATACGACGACGCCGAAGGGAATATCGAAAAACGTCGTATAAACGATAACGTCGTACAATCAATTTAGCCTCCTGGCTAAATCCAAGAATTGGGGCCACGCAAAAACGTCGTATAAATGTAAACGTCGTATAAACGATAACGTCGTACAATCGATTTCCGTTCTCTCTAAATCCAAGAATTGGGGCCACACAAACACGTCGTATAAACGATATTCACATCCCCAATCCTATGTCTCGAGAAGTTTCCATTTAAAGTCAAACGCAATTCCAACACAAAACATGCGGTGCCCTAATTCTAATGGAAAATGATATTTAATTGTAAATCTTCTATCTGAAAAATAGGAAAGTTTTAAGGTATAAAAGACATTGATGGAGCTAGCAGTTAGTTTGTAGGGTCATTGTTTCAGCGAGCATTAAGTTTGGTAAAAGAAAAAAATTATGCAATGATGAATCGCATTACATGCTAAAACGTTTTAAAAGTAGAAACTGTTATCTCGAGTTCCATTTCTCAAAAAAAAGCAAGTGGATCAGCTGATAGTTAAGGAGTTTCACAAATGCTCGATAACACAGAAAGCGCCACTGTAAGCTTAGCAGCTGTTGTCTTAAAAATTCTTTGACACACTGTTAAAGAATTTTTGCACACTTTAAGACAGCATTTCTACACAGCTATAAAGAAGCAATCGTCCATTTTACTTTATCACAAAAAGTTTTTATTTTGTCACATTTTTTGGTCTACACTTCAAAGAACGTGCTTAGGGTGCTGAACCCATAAACACCGCATATTGCCGTTTCATAATATGCCCAATTTAGTCTTCTAAAATACTATGAGAATAAAATTGAAGTTCTAATGCCTCTTGTTGCCAATGAGATACACACTAAGAAGTATTAAATCGATTTTCAGCTCGTAGATAGCAGCACTGGAGCTAATAAAAATATTTACTTTTCACCGTTTGCTGTATGTATATTTTGTGTAGTTTTGTACGCTTGAATATCTTTGCACGGTAATTTGATAATACTGTGCTTTGTATTCTTCAGTGAAGAAAAAACAGACTACTTGAAATATAAGACAATTTTACAATATTTATCAGTATTATAAGATATTTGACTGTAAAATATTAGCTGTATTCTCAGTGAAAACCTAATGCTGCTAAACAGTTCTTAACAATGAACCAAAATGAAATTAAAGTATTAATTTTAAGAATTTTTCCTATGTTTTAACAAAAAATAAAAGCGGAAGTCATTTTTAAAACTTATTTTTCAAACCGGCATTGAATGCTCGTCCCAGAAACTAATATCAAAACCTAATAAACTGTCCCAGAAACCAATGAACAGATCCTTTACATCAAAATAATTTAACGAAAAGGATCCTTTCGTACACAAAACTTCGAGTTTTAAGGCCACGTCTACACCAAAGTCTTCGACTAAGTTTTCCACAAGTTGCGGCAATTTGCTGCTTTTTCTACAAAATACAGCAACTTTTCTGTCTTCCACTTGTGGAGAGACAAATCTTCCACTAGATTTCGGTTTCTCGCGGAGTGTCGGTAAAGATCAAAGAAAGTTGACAACTAAAAGTGGAAGATTTGTTGCTGCGCGCTTTGCGCTAGCAACTTGTAGGAAACTTGTGGAGAACAGTTCCCTCTCCACGCGCCCCGGACGTGACAGGGCGTCAATTCTTTGTGTTCAACACACAATTAGAAAGCTATGTGTGAACAGCTTTCTAGTTGCTTCTTTTGTGTTTTTTTAAGCTGTTTTATCTTTGTACTCATATTTTAGCATAAAGAATTTTAATCATTTGTCTATAATAACTTGTTGTGTTTCATTTTAATATTTAAATTCTGCATATGCTGGTGTTCCCGTTAAAGCGATTCCATTACTAATATTACCATCAATCAACGTAAGATATAACTTTAACATAGTTATAAAACAATTGAAGCATATAACCTTAAATTAAAAACAAAAGAGGGATAATAAATTTAAAACCACGCTTAATTAAAATTAAAGTAAAGGCATTCGACTGAGATTAAGAATTACTTCTTCCTGTTCAACAAAATCAATGACCAGCAACAAAAATGCCCAAGCAATTAAGTTGATTGCTTCTAAAATTAAAGCGTTTTGAATTAATATTTTAATCAAAGTTAACAACAAAATCAGTCTTCCAAAATTCTCTCTTTCATTCGCTCGATTCTACATGTTACGCAAAGTCGAATATCTTAATAAGAATAAATTAAAAGAATTTTTTGCAATTGGTAGATCTCAATTTTGATTACCAGTTTGAATTATTATATCATTTCATTAAAGTAGTTAATTTACTCTATTATTTATATGGACTCATTTGGACGTTCCAAGCAACGATGTCGAAGACGAAGAAACTAAAGAAGGAAGAAGCCCCGAGTCCAGTGGACAGAAGTGCCGAGGCCCTTCTCAGGGCCGGCGAGGTAACACCCGTCAACGCGGCCTCAGCACCGGACGAGGAGAACGACTCCTACGCCACCTGTGCATTTGGAAGAAAACTGGTTGATACCAAGTTACATGATTGGCCTCGTCTGCAAAGTCGAATCGAAAAAGAGAGTAGTGATACAGCCTTATTGATGCTCAAAGCGGTAATCACAGTCCGAATCACAGCTTGGTTCCGAGACTACGCACATGAAGGGAATGAAACCAACCTGTACGATTTCCAAATCTACTGCAACCTCGCTAACGCCCTGGTCAAAGTCAGCACCAAGCTTGCTACCTATGAAGCGGAAGACGATTATAAGGATCAAATCTCCCACCTTAAAGACCAACTTGAAAAGAATGAAAAGGAATGCGTTAAGCTACGTTCCGAGGTACGCAGACTCACCGAAGCACTCAACGAAAAAGATAAGAAGCCTCCCCCAAAAAATTTGAAGAGAAGACCAGTAGTCATGATAAACGAGGGTAATCCAGCTCTCGCATTAACTAAGATAAAGGAAAAACACAATGAAAACTATGAAATTAAGCTTGTTAAAGACGAAGTAAAAGTGTACCCCTCTACTGAAGACGGACACCTAGCGGTCATCCGCTATGCCGAAGAGTGCAATAAGGAGTACTACGCCCCAAGGTTCGATCAATGCCCGCCCATCAAAGTTATTCTAAAGGGACTCCCAACCAACTTTGATCCCAAAACCCTGGAAACAGAATTAGCAGCACAAGACAGGAAGCCTCTCCAGATGAAGCAATTCCGCGGGAAAAATGGACCTTTGCCCATATTCTGTGTGCAATTGCCGCACACTGAAGAAAACTTGAAAATATTCAGAGAACCCCTCACTATAGACGGTTTCGTCGTCAAGACGGAAAAAATGAGACTCAGAAATGTCCCCACCCAATGCTTCAGGTGTCAGCGGTGGGGTCACAACTCCTACGCATGCAACATCAGAGAGCGATGCAAATACTGCGCAGGCAGCCACCGATCCAAGGACTGTCAGCAAAAAGAAGGCCCATCGCAGTGCGCAAATTGCCACGCAACGCACCCGGCGACGAGTTTAGACTGCCCAAGACACCCCCAGAACCGAGCTGCCAAGAAAACGGCGCCAGTCAGAAAATGCCCCACTCAGATGCAAGCCGCCAACCACAAACGACCAAATGACTTACTGACTCTCTTGAAGAAAGCCCTTCAAGAGTACGAAAACGAGAGGAATTGACGATCTTTGTTTCACCGAGCCCCGGCTCATCTTTTTTCTCCTACCTTTCCCTTCTCTGCCCTTCGGGGACCAAGATGTATGCCTTCGGGCACTTGATGACCATACCATTGACTCCTCCCAAAGGATATCCGGGTAAAAGGCCCCTTCAGGGCCTGATCGCCCATCTGCAAATCTAGGTGATGATGATGATATTATTTATATATTGTATATCTATATAATTGTATATTTGTAGTACCTATGTCTGTCTGTATGTTTCTTATAAAAATCTACAGTTTACGTTGAATTTTCACCAATTTCGGTACAGGGGTACTTTGGTACTATGGGAAAGTTGTGTATGTGGGGGGGGGGGGGGGGCTCGAACGTTAAAAAAGTTCCAAACCATTCGAATTTTAATTAAGAACCCAAAATTTGCTAAAAATGGCGCTTTTTTTTGTATGAAGAAAGTAACGTATTTTTTCGTGCCATCAAAAAGCCCGTAAAAAAAAACTGCCCCAGTAAGAGTTTGCCAAAAATCGATGCCTCTAACTCGAAAGGAAGTTAGAAGTGTTTTTCGCTATAGTTCGAAATTATTTCACGGTAATTAGCTTTTATTTATTTTCCTTAGCTTGATTGCTAACGCACATTTAGTTTTTGTTTTATTTGTACCGTTGCCATTTTGTCTACACGTATATTTGCATAATTGCTAAATAAAATTATGTTCACAATGTTTTTAGCATTTTGAGGCTTAGCCGATTTTTTAATATTTCCTTTTTGCTTTTCTTTCAATTCTTCTTTCTTTTTTAAACGATTTAAAATGTATTTTATGCAGCATAGGAGCGATGGGTAGTTTAATTTAATTCCCTTTTACTGAAAAGGATTTTCACGAGGCCGTTGTCCATATTCTACAGTTTTTTTTTTTTTTTTGTTTGTTTGTTTTTAAACGTTATTTCAATAATTCTTATGTGGATTTTTCTGGACTATTGTAATTTGTTTCAATTTGGGATATTTCTGATGGCTGTTTTTAGAAAGACTGTTGATGTTATTCAACAATTTACATCACGATTCTAAAGGAGATTTTACGGGACAGTTGTTATCCTGACAAGGACTTTAAAGTGCTTTCACACCAAAGGCGACAGAGATGAATGTCTTTTCTCATCTGCGTAACCGAATAGCATATTTTTGAAGGCAAATGCCTCTCGCTTGTGTGGATGAGAAAAGGCAGGCATCTTGTCTTTGTCAACTTTGGTGTGAAAGCATCCGCAAAGGGGATTGGCGACGTTGTCTGAGAACTGATACCCTTATTATATCACGGATTTTTAGGGACTATTGTCCTTATTCTGATGAATATTTTTAACGGGGACATGTTCCGATGGTACGTTTCTCGATGTTGACGTACTTCAGAGAAACCCTAAAGAAAAAACGTTTTTCAGTGTTCATTTCCGGTTACGTTTACTGTTTCACTGTTGGAGAATCAGACCAGTCATTAATTTATTGTGGCACTTAAAAAATTAGGAATGTAACAATTAAAAGTATTGAAGTCAAAAACATAAATATTGCAAGTAATTGACAATCAATGACGAAACTAACATACCTTTACATAAAAATAAGCTTAATTTATATTAAAAAAAAATTGTATAATTTAAACCCCTTTTTTGATTGCCTCAACACTGCTTATGTAAATTTATGAGAGACGGTCACATTAGTTTGGCAATTCCCTTTATATTATATAAAATACAACAGAATACATACAAACATCTCTATAAATGCATTACATTTCTCAAAACATTAATTTAATTGTCGCGTCTAGCTCCCTCTGCCCTCCCCCAAGTTACAAGGTTTATGAATTTTGATTTTCCTGCGACAGTAAAATGAAATACCTGTGTGCAGGTTCTTTCCTTCTACTGTCGCAACTTCGTTTAAGTTAAGGCATTCACGAGTGCCAGATTGATAGTTCATAGTTAAAAACAAAATCTTTGGAAAACAAAAAATATATTTTAGCTGAACCGAAGTCTAAAATCTTGAACACCACGACCTTCTCTGTTATACCCATTTTCATATTCTACAATTAAACTACTCCAACGCAAGAGCTATTTAAAAAAATTCTCATTGATTTGAAGCCATAAATTATAATATGCCATATTGAAAAATTCCAGACACCTGTAATGAAGCTGAAGATGATGATGCTAAATCTCAGACTTTCAGAGAATCATATTACAGTGCTTCGTTATAGATAATTAAGTGGTTTCAAATTTTGAACTGCAGTTATTTGCATATTAAACGCAAATACGAGAAAATTTCCTGAATAATGAATTATAGAATATTTCTCAACGAGCATTATAATATTTAGATATTAGAATTGATATATCTAATCTAACGTTCCGGTGTCTATTGGCGGTCTACAGAAAAGACCATTGACCCTAAAGCTACTAAATTCGGCACATATTCTTTCGACTGAGAGAATGCGCACCTTGGAGGCACTTTTTTGAAATTCAATTTTGTTCTTTTTCAATTCTACTTCGGCGAAATCAAACTATTACCACCAGGTAGTTTTTTGTCAGTTATTTGAACTAAAAACAAAGTACAATAGTTGGTCGTCTGCCAGCGCTAGCATTCATTCTGACAACCGACGTGTCAACACCTATTTGTAGGTGTTGACTGCAGGTATCTGACAAATTGGGTTACTTGCAGGACCTCGTAGCATAACATGCTAGGTAGGCAGCTTAGGCAGAAATAGCACGACATGCTATGTGTCAGCAAGAAGCGCTAATTTGCTGCACAAGCTTCTTCTAATCATGAGGAGATAGCAAGTGTAGAGTAATAGCAAGTGATGGTGGAATCATGCAGGCGTGGTATTTGCGTATTAAAGTTATTTAGCAATTGCATTTTATGGCCACCTATTTGCAGGTGTCTGACAAATTGGTTGTTGTTGTTTCTAATGCCACTTAGGTATCCAATCTCTCCTTCGCAGAGTGACCTGGAGTTAAGGCAGAACGGAGCTCCTTCCGTTTATAGATGAGAACCACAACGGAAGAAGTACGACTTGGCTCAATATGTATTTGGATGACACCAGATCGCGCCACTACAAATACACCACCTTTCTTTTTTGACCTGAGAGTGAAGGGAAGGAAAATTCTCCACCCTCCGGTACCCTCGGAACTGCCTCGGGACTTCAGGAAACACGGCTTTTACATGCACCAAGTGCACATGGTGGGCCTTCAGCGGGTCGGGTATCGAACCCCCAATCTTCCGTTTGGAAGTCCACATCCTAACCACTAGACTACCACGCCTGCATGATTCCACCATCACTTGCTATTACTCTACATTTGCTACCTCCTCATGATTAGAGGAAGCTTGTGCAGCAAATTAGCGCTTCTTGCTGACACATAGCATGTCATGCTATTTCTGCCTAAGCTGCCTACCTAGCATGTTATGCTACGAGGTGTGATTGGAAAGTTTTAATAATGGACCCGTAATTTCACAATGGCGGTACTTACATGCTACTGTGATGCATCACCTTCAAAATAGTCCCCTTCAGACTGAACACACCGACTCCAACGGTGTTTCCCCTTTTGGAAACATTTCAGGATTTTTTTTTTTCTTGGGTGTGTTAAGGACGCTCGCCGGATTCGACTGGATGTCTTCAATCGAGTCAAATCACTTCCCTTTCAGTGAAAATTTCAGTTTAGGAAACAGGTAGAAGAATTTTGGACCAAATTTAACATTCCTGTGCTTCTACAACCGCCCTATCCCCCTGATATAGCCCCTGTGGACTCCCTACCTGTTTATTAAACTGAAATTTTCACTGTCGAATCAAATCGCATCCATTTCAGTGAAATTTTCAGTTTAGGAGACAGGTAAGAGTCCGCAGGGGCTCTATAGGGGAATAGGGCGGTTGTGGAAGCACAGGAATATTAAATTTGGTTAAAATCTCTTCTACCTGTTTCCTAAACTGAAATTTTCACTGAAAGGGAAGCGATTTGACTCGGTTGAAGACATCCAGGCGAATCCCGCGAGCGTCCTTCACACACTTAAGAAAAACAAAATCCAGGAATGCTTCCAAAAGTGGAAACATCGTTGGAGTCGGTGTGTTCAGTCAGAATGGGATTTTTTTGAAGGAGATGCATCACAGTAGCATGTAAGTACCGCCATTGTGAAATTACAAGCCCATTCTTAAAACTTTCCAGTCACACCTCGTATTTCTGCGTAAGATGCCTACATAGCATGTGATGCTAACAAGCGTAAAAAAACAAATAATAGCACATTAAAGTACATACCTCTCACGCTTTTCCATGCTTTTCAATAAGTTTGAACAGCAAATTAGCATAACATTCTTGGATATAGCTGGTCGTATTGCTATTGACGCATAAGCTAGCTCGTATAGCATTAGATGCTGGCTAGCATTATAAAGCATATAATAACATGAATATCTAGCAAACAAAGAATGAGGTAGCAAGAAGTAGCATATTTTTGTTGCTGGTACTAGCATGAATTTTGACATATGATGCAAACGAAAAGGCAGAGCCATGTCGCAACAACAAGTCGTCACTAAACTACAACTGATGTAAAATACAATTTAAAAAAAATGAATATAAAAAAATAATTTTTGAAAAAAAATAGCACCGACTTCAAATTATAAATTGCGCTAAAAAGTGAAAAATAAATTAACTATTTAAACAACATCGATACGACGTTTAAATATAATTTTTGAGGTCGGTGCAAAATTATGGCAGTCTAATTATCATTACACCATGTGTTACTTTACATTGAAACTTTTGCAAACTCCGAGTCATTTATATTTGTAATTGATTCATGATTACAAAAGTAATCAAGAATCAAAACCCATCTTGATTTTGCACCGACTTAAAAAATTATGTTTAAAACTCATATCGATGTAGTTTAAATAATTAATTTATTTTTCACTTTTTAGCGCAATTTATAATTTGAAGTCGGTTTTTTTTCAAAAATTATTTTATTTTATTAGTGTAAGTACATTTTTATATAAATACTCTATTTAAAAAAATCCATATCAAAGGGCAAACCTTACTTGAGTGAATGGCACTAAAAATTAATTATATATATGATAAATTCCGTTTTGAAGTCATTTTAAAAGGTCATTAGAGCAAACAAACTGGTTGTATTTAATTTTTACTTCAGAAAAGCCCTCAGTCAAGCTCTTATACTTGCTTTTATTATTTCTGCTTAATGGCAACAAACCCTTTTTTAACAATGAGTTTTATATTTATTAATAATTTTTCCAACAAAGAAAAATCAAGCGAAGCCTCTCCAATGGAAAAAACAATACTTATTTTTCATCCATAGCGTTTTTTCTAAAAAAACTACTATAGTCAAATTGATGTGCGATATTTGAGTTAACCGATCATCATCGATTAAAGAAAAAAGAATAAAAAATCGATTCATTTAGTCAAAAGTTATGGATGAAAAAACAAAAACATGACTACATTTCTGACCATAACTTTTTTCTAATTATCGAATATGGTCAATCGAAGATACGGGACCTATGGGGAAACCACCCTCGGTCGATTAAAAAAAGAATCATGAAAATCGGTTCATCCAGTTAGAAGTTATGGTGGACAAACAAACAAGAAAAAACGACATACATACAGTATGAATGTATAACCTCCGACTTTGTGAAGTCGGTTAAATAGAAACAGTACTAAATTGAACAAACACCAAATCTGATTCACAGTCATTTTTATCCGTTATATTACTACCATCTGCGAAGAAGTCTTAAATCCTACCATCTTCAAGTACATTATGATATGTAGATAAGAATTTTTTTTAAAAAAATCAGAATTCATAAAGATGCAAATAACCATAACCTAACCATATTTAAAGGCAAGTAATTAACCCGCATTTCATTCGTATACTTTAAAAAGATGAATTGAGCGGACTAATTCAAGTAGTGACATTTATATACGACTCGGCGGTAGTGAAATTTATGCGCAGATACTGACTTTTATAAAATACTCTTAATCACTCGAAACAATGTTTAATGAGGAAAGTTAAAGAATTAAGTGAGCACGCTTTAAATGAACAAAGACATTAGGATACTTAAGTTGTTGAAATCTTGTTGAAATGAAAATTTTAGAAAGATATTGTTTTTTTATTTCACATGGACTTTATTACCAGGCATTTTAATAAATATTTTAAATCTTTATGCAGTTGTTCAACTATTTTAAAATCAAAACTAATGCAAGTTTTCATTGAGTTGTCCGATTTATTTTATTATTTATTTCTTTTTAGCAGCTATGTTATTATATTGTAACGAATATACAAAGCAAATATTTGTATTGTTAAGAAATCGTTTATATGTAATGGTTAGAAATCATTCAAAGTGCGCAGAAATCCAGATAAATGATCTCACGCTTCGAGGGGGGTTCATGTAATTGCGACAAAGTGTGACAAGGGGAGGGAAGGAAGGGGGTAACAAGAAGTGTGATATCATGCTTATACAATATAGCGTGACACGTGACAGAGGGGGGAGGGGGATGTTGATGTGTAACATTTTGTGACACAGGGGGGAGGGGGTCAAATATATGGGAAAAAAGCGTGACATCATTTATGAACGGTCCCTTACAGCCCTGACGTAGAGTTTTTGTGCTGAAGTGGAAATTTCACCCTTATCGAGTCAAAACAAGTATATAACTTCAAAAATGCCTTTCAGAGTAGAAAATTCCCAAGTAGTTCATTTCGCATAGTAGATTTGGAATTCTTGATGGAAGGTTAAAGAAATTATAAAGTCAAACGAGTAGTAGAATCATACAGGCCGTAATGGTTAAATACCTAATACGTATCAGTAATCAGTCAAGGTTAAAATATCATTTTTGAATTACACCAAATAATGCAAGATTAAAGGTGTTAACGCAAAATAACTCTTCTAGGCAACACATTCGTTTCCTTCAACATAAATGCGCATAATTAAGAAATTGTCAATAATTGAATTACTATTAAACGTGATTTTTATTTGCTATATATTTGCGGATTGAATCTGCAGTTTTTTATCAGCACCATCCAAAATGTTTCTTCCCAAATGAAATGAATTTCCTCTCATAAACTAATCAAACTGTCTAAAAGATTCACTAAACTATAATGCAGAGATTTGATCCAATCAAAATTTTTTCCCAATTTAGACACGAGGCATTGACTTGATTCAAGGAAAAATGTTAGCATTTCAGCAAAACATCTTGTTTTCAATAGAAACAGGCAAAAAACTTGATATTTTGGATAAAAAAGGATTATAGTTTCGATAGAAAGTGTCCTTTTGAAACACTTCTTAGGTTGCTTGTTACGTACTCTTAGACAATGATTTGAATATAAAGTTTGATGTCCTTTTTCAAAGCAACCCTTTGTAAAGTATTTCTTGGGAGCAAAAACGAAGAAGAGACACTTGAGGATCAAGTGCAGAATGATTAATTGCCCTTTTTTCCACACAGCACGTGGATTCAGTCGTATGTACTTTTGATTTAATAGAATTTAACTATTGTGGTAAAGTTAACTTAGCCGTGAAATTATAATAATTTGAAATCAAGCACGAAAACACGGATAACAAATAACACGAAAAAATAAACTGAAATAAAACAGATAACACGAATGACTTGTGCACGTACTGAAACTTGCAGAGCATGAAAAAAATACGGCCTACAAAATACTGTGTAGTGTTTGTTCTCGAAAGCCACGACTACCAGTCGGGAACGAATCCAATTGGGGGATGATACGGTGAGACCACAGGTTTTGAAAATTTTCTTTTAGCCAAGTATTTTTTTTTTTTTCTCGATGTTGAATTATTCCATTTCTCTTTTAAATATTTAGCACAAAAATAAAAGAAGAAGAACGCAGCTAGTTTGTTATTCTTCGCAAAAAGTAAACATATCCTCATCTTTATTTCTTCTGTTACCCCTATTTCGATGAAATTGAAGCAGTCCTGACGCATACGTAAAACGAAAGAAGGTTTCGGTTTATAAAAACAGACAGTACTTAATGGGGCCGTTCATAAATGATGTCACGGTTTTTTTTCCGCATATTTGACCCCCTCCCCCCCCCCTTTGTCACAAAATGTCACACCTCAACCGACCCCACAAGTCACGCTATGTTGCATAAGCATGATATCACACTTCTTGTTACCCGCTCCCCTCCTCTTGTCACAATTTCACGAATACCCCTCCCTCCTCAAAAGCGCGACATCGTTTATGAATGATCCCAATAACGCAGAAAAAAATATCAGCATATAATCCGTAATATAGTATAGGGGTTTTTTAAGGTTAATGCAGGTTTTTCAATGGAGATTCAAAAATACAAATTTGAAGTACGTAAAACTCAAATGGTTCTCATCATTTACCTATGTTACGTTTACTCAATAATAAAACGAATAATTGGATTCCATATTTAGCAGCAAAAAGTACATTTCAGCCGCTATGTTTAAACTATTAAAATCTTCACTAACGTAAGCTACAAAACTAAATATTTGCCTTCTAAATTTGAAACTACCATTTTTATTCTTCAAAAAACAAACGTTAAAGTTTTGCGAATCAATGTATTGAGATTTTTTTTCTTCCGCTTTTCAATTCCGTTACTTTCCTTTCACAACAACGTTAGCGCCATTTTATAATTCTTTTCGATTAGCTACCAAAACAAAAAGAAAAGGTCATTAAACGAAAACGGCAATCCTAGTGTTTTAATACTTGAATAACCGCACGTTCGTCCAATATTACGACCGATAAGGAAATAAATGGAATTGAAATGTAGGACCGTACTGGGCCGAATGATACACAATACGTGATGAAGTTAGAACGTGTGAGAGTATCTGCTAATTACTCTTGTCGGCGAGTGAGTCAAGGTAACGCCATAGAAATAATAACAAATAAATGAAAAGTTTCGTTCAATACGTTTGAATGGATTTCGAACATTTTCTTATGAATTAAAGCTATCGAGGGAAAAATTCTTTATCGCTGTTGTACAATTAATTATGACTACGATAATTATCATTTTAGCGAAATGTTAAAGCGAAAGTAAAATGTATAAAAACGAGAATGTTTGGTATCGGGCAATTCCATATGTCTCTTATGTTTTTGGATGGATCTTTTTTAATTCGATTTTTTTTTCTGTCGCTTTGAAATAAACTTAAATCATATGCTTTTAATTTCGAGTTAAGTAATTCGAATCTTCATTAAGGAAGCAATACAAATATGCAAATTGTAATGGTTATAAATTTCATAAGTTCATTACAATTATTATTTTGGGTACAGATGTTTGATTTAAAATTTAATAAATGCTCAAAATGCTGGAAAGATTCTAGTTAAAAAAAAAAAAAGTCTAAAACTAATACTTTGATAATAATCTCGATTTTGAAGGGCATGAAAAGGAAGCAGAACAGTGAATCTGATACAGGTTCATGATGAGAGGGAGATGGCATTTGAAAAAGAACATCCAAAATTAAGGTACAGTGCCATAAAGCTGACAATTTCAAATGAAAAAAACATTTAAAGAATTACCAATTTAAGGGGACTCGGCACTAAAAATCGGTCAAAATATCGATTTTGGGATTTTTGCTCCAAATTATACTTTATATATTAGAGAACGTTTGTGCAAAGTTTCAAAGTCCTACGTACACTCTAAGATATTTAACTTTTGATTTTATATGAGGGATCATTCATAAATGATGTCACGCTTCGAGGGAGGGAGGGTGGTTCGTGAAATTGTGACAAAGTGTGACAAGGGGAGGGGAGGGGATAACAAGTGTGACATCATGCATTATGCAACATAGCGTGACGCGTGACAAAGGGGGGGAGGGGGTCTGCTGAAGTGTGACATATTGGGACAAAGGGGGGAGGGGGTCAAATATGTGGGAAAAAAGCGTGACGTCATTTATGAACGGCCCCTGAGCATTTTAACTCTTTTTTTTTTACCTAACCAAAAACTTTAAATGGCTTTTTCTCAGCTTCGTTTCTTTGCACACTATGTGATAGTTAAAATGATAAAGCTTTTCCAAATATGTTATCTATTCACTTGAAATTTTTATTGCTTGTTCCAAGTGTTCAACTAAATGTAACCTAGGATGTAATTTTTGATTAATTTATTAGAAATTATTTTAATGCAATTTAACTTTAAAAAATCTTGCAATCTTAGCGAGATTTTTCTTAGATTTTTCAGTTTTAAATTTCTTTTTCAAGAACTAATAAATACATCAAAAATTCCATCCTACAAAGTGAGGAGTATAGTTTGTTCTTTCTTGTAAAAAATCCAGGCAAAAATCTCCGATTTTAAAAAAGGAGTAGCGTTTTAATTTTTTTTTTTTTAATTTTGTAAATTTTTTGACTATTTTTTATATTTTTCTTCTATAACACATCAAGTTACATTCATAAACATACATTACCAGTCAATACACCATGAATTATA
Source organism: Octonoba sinensis (assembly GCA_038502835.1). Classification (NCBI taxonomy): domain Eukaryota; kingdom Metazoa; phylum Arthropoda; class Arachnida; order Araneae; family Uloboridae; genus Octonoba; species Octonoba sinensis. The sequence continues at coordinate 114,565,275 of CM076598.1, read as the reverse complement.
GTCAATTTGAGAAGGTGGATTTTTAGGTGCCGAGTCCCCTTAAAGAGATTTAAAAAGTGATACCATTAAAAAGAAAGAAAATCTCATTTTAAATTATTTTAGGGAATTGGTAATCCTTTTAATGTTTCTTATGTGAGGGTGTCAGCTTTAGGGCACTTTACCTTACTTCAATTAGCAACAACGTGTTGCTGAGGGAAGAATTTTTTGACCAATTGGGTTCTAATCACAAAGAACATGTATTCCACCATATTAAGATTTTCGATTTTAAAGAAAAAATCAGTTTTCATATAGCAAAAGCGGATAAATAGAAAAATCTATCAATACTTAAAAGTTTATATTTTTCAGAAGAAATCAACAATCATCCATTCGATTTTCAGATCATCATACCTTACGTTTGTTCTTTTAAAAGAATACTTCTTTATACGCAGCCATTCAATAAAAAAAATATTTAAAAAATATTCATACAATTCTAACAGTTAATTAGTACAGTATGATCGCTGCTAAAATATGAAATACGTTTCTATGTTACAGTTTCAAAGCTAACGAAAAATATACATCTCCCAACTTGAAAGCCCACTGTTCCTGCAGCCATTTTGTTATATAACTATAAAATAGATCTAGCTTCGTAAACGCAAAATAAATTGTAAAAGCGGCAGTCAAAAATTCTGCAATTTTTTTAGAGAACAGGATTTTATGGCATAAACACTACTTATCACACTTAAGTTTAATTAATTTGTTTTTTAGGAGATCAACCAATTTTTACAAACATAAGTAAGATGACTAAAAATCATAAAAACAATTTAAGCAACAATTTAAAATCCATTAATCAAAATGACAATCACTTTCATAAGATTACATAATAAACTCAATTAGTCCTTCACTAAGTACAATGCATTTCTGCTTGTAAAAGTTTCAAACATTAATGAATGAAATTATGTCAACTGGCAGAAAATGCAAGATAAGAAGTTTTATGAATATGACTGGAATTTGGAATTTTTGTTACAAAAAACCTGCTTTTTACTTTACTACTGCTGGATAATGATAATAATAATAATAATTATTATTATTATAAATTAAATTAAAGATAACCTTTTGTACGGAAAAATACTTTTTTTTTTCAGTGTTAAAAAAATTTTAACATTGAAAATTTCTTCTCTCTTTTTTTTTTTCTTTCTAATGGGACTAAGTATGGTCACTAACCTTTTGCAGACCTAGTGCATTCCCCAAAAAGGCATCCATTCTTTCAAGTAGCACCACTGTCTGCGGATACCATTACGACTTTGCGAATTTTTACGCTCAGTTTCCCCCTAGATGGCAGTACCTGAGCTCTAATTGATGCGAAACTGCACTAGGAATTTAATTAAGCCGAGAGCATCCAAGCCAAATATATACTCAAGGGATCTTTAACATGGCGCACAATCACACGATCATCGTCATTTTAAACATTTAAAAACTGGAAGTATATATTTATGACGAAGGTTTGAGAAAACCACGGTCAGATGAGGCATATGTTTTACGTCCTTCACAGCTTTTAATTATTAATTCATACTTTTTAAAAACTAATTTTAGACCATGATACCATGATAGTAAATCATCCATGGCCGTGCCTTTTTCTTTCTGAAAAAGTAAAGTTAATTTCTCTTTTCTTTTTTAAAGCAGACGATACCTGACTCATTACGGTTTGAAACTTTTACAAGCAGAAGTGCATTGTACTTAGTGAAGGACAATAATCTAAATTTTTTTGGGTTACTTTCGACTACATCAACTTTGTCAGTCCGCTGTTCAAAGATTCGCAATTAAAATTGATGTAATTTCGCACGAAAATTAATTTTAAAAAACTTACTTTGTAAATAGTTACATTACTTTGTGATGCTCCCAAATATGTCGAAGTTAAATTGCCCCATAGTAATAGTCTCCCCCCAAGGAAAGAAAAAAAGACTATTCATATATTTGTTATGGTGTTCCAGTTTTTAACTTTCCCTTTCAAAAACAGGGAAGTACCTGTAAACACACCGCTAGTTGATCGATTCAATTCCCTGTTGATAGTGTACGTACCCCCCGAGCTAAATCGATTGCTTTTGTCAGTTTTCCTTTCTATTTATCTTTCTATCTCATTTTTAGTAAATGTCCTTCCTCAGCCGAACGGGCTTCTCAAAGCTTTATGTATTATAACTTATCGGAAAGAAAAAGTTTCATCGTTACTCTCTTTGAATAATATATTGCTTTAACTTATCATACAAATTTCTTGAACGTATGTTATTCAAAGGCTAAAGTTTCTGATTTGAACTTCAGTGAAAATTGATGGCGAGAGCTTTCATAGAGAGTAGTAAGGAGTTTTGTCTCTGAGTAGGCATGCAATTATTTTCTAATGAACAAAATCTGCTTCCTTAACAGTATGGGCTTAGCAAAGCTTATGTATCATGAATTATATAAAAGTAAAAAAAAAAACCTTCATAGCTCTTTTAGAGCATATAAATTCTACTTACGGTATAACAAAAGTATATAGATAATATATTAACTTATTTTGAACACAATAGAATCGTTTATTTCGAAAAAGTAACTCTTAAAAACAAAAGGTTTGTTCAGGAGACAGAAAAAAAAAAGGCTTATGAACAGTTGGTAAACTTTGCGGGTCTGATCTTTTACTATTTAATTTTAGCAGGTAATCGCAGTGTAATATTGGTAAATTAAAGCGATTTTTGATTAATTAAGCCATAAAAATTAATAAATTAATACTGAGAGTGGTTCGTTTTTCAAAACGGAGATGTTACCTTTTCGAAATAAACGATTCAATAAAAACTGAAATAGAAAAATTGGCAGCTACACGAAATGGCTTAGCAATGAATGTGTTAACGGGATGCATTTCAAATTAAAATAAAATACAAACGAAGCATAAAGAAATTTACCTTCATACAGGTTTTCATCGATTTAATCCACTCACTCGTGTTTGTACATTATACGATATCTTCGCAAAAACGCAACAAAGAGAAATTCCCATCAACCAGGAACGCAGAAGCTTTATTTCTTAGTTTTCATTCATTGAGTAGCAGACGTCACCTGGTAAAAAAATATGACTTTAAATTTTATTCAGGTATCGTCTGCTTTAAAAAAAAAAAGAAAAATTAATTTAAGTAATAAAACTAAATAAAAATAAATATATAAATGGAATTGAAACACCATTTTTAGCGCAAGAGCTTAAAAATCCGCTCGGAAGAAATCTACTACTTAACTCTAAAGGACACAAAACGAAAGCAGAGTACCACATATTTTTTATAGCAGTATACCTTGAACTGGAAGGGATTTTTCTTGGCATTTTGCCAAGTAGAGGTCTCAACTTCTTGGCTGGACTCTAGCTTGTTATGACTTTTTATCGAGTAATGTAAATTTTGATGCTGTATTCACTTTTTATTTATTCATTTATTTCTTTATTTTATTTCATTTATTTATTAATTTCTTTTTAAACAATTCTTCCTAAATTCAGAGGACAATGACACAGCCTGTATTTATACACTGCATCTATGATGGATAAAATTCAAGTTCCTGTGTTAAAAGATTCCTTAGAATTTTGATTCAGAGGAATCAATATGAGTGTATCATTAAAAATTATCAAAATGTGCGTGTATATATATATATATATATATATATATATATTACATAATTTTACATTTAAAAAAATGATATCAATTTGAAAATAATTTTGTAAACGACGTTTTTCCACGTAAATTAATGCAGTATCTAGATAATATACAAATAAAATTACCTGGAATTGCATTGGGAAGGGTTTTCTTTTCTTCCCCCCATGTAAAAGTTACTAATCGAAAATGAAAAATGTTGCTAGTTGGAAGTAAAACACAACCCTTTCCGACGTTGTTTTTGTTCCGAACGGATCCTACCTATTACGCGATCAGTTCAGTGAGAGTATGGAGTGGAACCTTATCATTTTGCAACAAATGGCACATGCTTTCATATTTCTTCGTTTTTAGCCTACTTTCCAGTAAATGTATTTAAAAGAATTAATAAAGCATGAAAGCAGAATGCATCGTAAAGATATCGTTAAAAATAAAGAAAAGTCAAAAATAAGTGAAGTAATTAAATAAATATTGAAAAATAAAAAAAATTGAAATTAGGGTGTTGAGTTGGGGAAAATGTGTGTCTGTCGGTCTGTCGCCCCCCCCCCCCCCCCAGAAATAACTTTTGAGGATATTGTCCGATTCGAAATATTTTTACTTTTTTTTGCATTTGAAAGATCTCAGCGAGCACATCTCATTTCCATATTTTACTTTTTGATTTGAGCAATTTTTCGTTTAAGTTTGAACAGTTCAAAAAATCTTAACATTAGGGCCTATGGGCAAAAATGAAGCAAATTATGTAAACTCTGGGCACAAGATCCAAGTTTCTATGAGCAAGCTTACTGGAAGAAGTTTCCGGCCTGAAATATTGATTTGAACAATTTTTGTTCATTTTTGAGCTGTTCAAAAAAGAAACATAACATAACGCCTACGGGGAAATTTCAATCCCATATAAATCCGGATCTAACCGACAGATTTGTTTGGAACAAACTTTATCGGAAAGATTTTACGATACGCATGTACAGATACGAAGTTCAACAAGAACTAAACGACCCTATTTTCTTGTAAAATGTTTTGATCGGGATTTTTAAAGATATTTCTTAATGAATGAATGAATAAATGAATGAGTGAAAGAATGAATGAATGAATGAACAAATGAGCGAATAAATGAGAAAACAATTAAATGAGTGTATAAATACATGAATGAGTAAATAAAGTAATGAATGAATGAGTGAATGAACATGTATTAACCCATGAAAAGGGTATATTTGAAGCAATTAAGAACTAAAGCTAAATGAGAGAGAGAGACATAGCTTGATTATAAATTTGAAGTTGGAGTATACGAGAAAGTAGGCTTATTAGTAGTTCTAGACGGAACTTCTTGTTCTTTATTATCATAAGTAGAGTCATTTATGTGTTCATCCAAGAACTCTAATCATTGTGCGGAAAAAGAAAACTTGTATGAGAAACCCACATGGCGATAAATATTGCTCTATTTACATTAACTAAATCTCTAAGAAAATTATTCGATTTCAAAGGCTTGAATAGCAAATATTAAGAAAATTATCAATCTATATATTACTATCGATTAAATGAAATATTATTGCACCTGCAACGTGTACAGAGATCATATGTCATTCAATCAGAATACTAAACATCCATCTTTATCTGGTTCGAGATTTCCCTAAATTTCAAATACAACAATTCAGTGCCAAGTTTGATCTATTCCAACTTATAAGACTTTCTAATAATGATGTCATTTATCACGAGTAATGACGTAATGTATGAATCTATATGCAAAGAACTCACCTTTAGCTCATCAACAATGAACTGAAGTTTTCGGAAATCCGCATAACATTAATCTTATTCTGATTACATTAACTAAATCTCTAATAAGAAAATTATTAGACTTTATATTCTACTGAAGCGAAAATATTAACAAAAGTGTAAATCGACTATTGGTGAATTCCATGTAAAAGTGGACATCTTTGGGAAACATTAAAATGAAAAATTTTAACAAGTATTACTTTCTTATGTTTTTTGGGATACAGAAGTTATTTACAAGCACTCTTCGTACCCCTTGTGAGAAAATCTTCTTCACAATAAACAATTTGGCTGTCGCTAGGTGAATATTAGAAGCCCGTTTTTCTTTTGTGTTGCGTCAGTTACTACTATTTTTTATATGTATAAATAATTAGCCTAACACCAAAGAATAACACATGTGTACATCTTTTTAAGCATGCATTACTTTTTCATTTAAATAAAAATTTCCTTGTCACAAGTTCATAATTCACAGATTTTTGAATTTGTTTGGTATTTTCCAGAACATATTTTATGTTGCGTCAGTTACGGTAATGTTTTTATAATTTTTTCTCATTACGAGTAGAATAACAGGGTTTCAAATTAGGCCGTATACTACTGTATTAATGTAGCTATATAAGCCAGTAAAATAAACTATTTTATATTTAATACTTTACTTATTCTGATTATTTAAAGTTAACTTTTTGCTTCCAAATGTTGCGTCAGTTATCGTAGAATGCTCCCCCCCCCCTTATTGCCTCTAACTTTCATAAATATCTCGTTCCTTTTAGTTACACAACACTTAGTATGAACTCATATAGTATTTTTTAAAGAAAGTAACTGAGGATTCTTCCTAAAAATAAAACATTTACTAAAAATTTTTTTTTATCGCACGGAAATCTGAATGTGTAAAGTAACTTTCTTCGGTGCAAGCTATTCCAATACTCTAAAGCAACTGCAGCGTAAATGAAACACTATTTAGCTTCGTAACCAGAGAATGAGCGACAAATTGCTTCTGCAGGAAAATTGCATTCTTCAGTCTTGATAAGTTGCTATTTCATTAGCGTTTCGGATTTGATAAGGCAGTTTATTTCGCGCAAAGTTCCAAAAGCTTTTATTCGCGGAATTCTTGGGCCGCTTTCTGTTTGGGTTAGCAACGATGAGGAATTCAGATGGAAATGATTGATCTTGGCTACATTTGAAGAAGAATTAATCAAATTATCAGCTTTTGAAAGCATGGAAACGAAATATTCCTTTTTGACTCGTTCGTTTAATTAATCTCTGAGAAAGTACCGGATTTTTTTCCCGACTTCATCGAAAGAAATTGTCACAAGTGATTAAAACTTTTGTTACCATAGTTATCTTCCTTTGTTGTAAATATATACACCGGCAACTTTCACCTGGCCGCACACTGCTTCCATACTTTTGCAATATTGTTAACTAGGAAAAGCACAGTGCCGCATTATATATTTAAAGGATGTCCCAAAAGAAACTCACATTTTTATCTGCTGAAAGGTTAATGTCCATGCACAAGCCAAAAAAATTTTTTTTAAATGAAAATAAAAAAAAATGTAAAGTTTTAAAAGTATCGTTAAACTTGTTAACTGTTTAAAGTGTACTTAAACTATCAGTTCCTAATATTGTTAAAATTAGGACAAACAGTGCCACGTTGTAAATTTAAAGGATGTCCCAAAATAAACTCCCATTTTTAGCTGCTGAGGAGTTAATGTATATGCACAAGGCAAAAAATAAGAAAAAAATGAAAGTTAAAATAAGTAGTAAAGTTTTAAAGGTATTGTTAAACTTGTTAACTGTTAAAAGTACTGTTAAACTATCAGTTCGTAATATTGTTAAAACTAAGAAAAGCAGTGCCACATTATATATTTAAAGGATGTCCCAAATTACACTCGCATTTTGAGCTGCTGAAGGATTAATGTTTATACACAAGGTTAAAAATTAGAAAAAAAAAATAAAGTAAAAAATTCTTGCAAAATTCTGTCACGTTGTATTCAAGTTTACAAATAACATGTACGATTGACTTTCGACACAACACAGAACAATGCGCGAAAACCACTCTAAAATTCCCTCCTATAAGAAGAGCAAGGAAGAGAACAGAACAAAATTTTCGGTCAGACATAGAACCGACCAGGTATTGAAAAAAGAAATTACTGTGCATGTGTAGGATATAGCGAGACTAAACAGTTTGAACTCTGTTACTGTTGTCATTTTTAAGAAAGGAACCTTTTTTTTAATATAAAATGTAACTTACATTGACCAAACTTGATTACGGGGGAATGAATGACAAAAAAAAAAAATGCATTGAAAGAAAAACCTGTCCTAAAATATCATACTTACATTAGTTAAACACACACTTTCCGGAACAACTATTTTCTAACACACATGAAATAATTGTCCCATGCATGCTTTGGGAATCTTAAGAAATACGTTACACACAGCAAAATGGGCCCCCCGAGTCGTAAATTTTGAATTATTATTGAAAAAATGCGTTTTACATTATTTGTTTTCAAAGGCAAAAAAGCATAGCACAGGGGTTTGGTGCAGTAAGTGCTCATATCAGATTTTTTTTTTTTTTTTTTGATGTGATTAAATGAAGGCGTTTTTCACAGTTTTTCTTAATAATTTACTCCAGTGTTCTTGTAAGCGTTGTGTCATTTTAAAGATCAAAATTAATTCTTAATTAAAAATACTCTTTTTTAATTATATGCCACTGTAAAAATTTACTGTTTCATCCCCAAATACATCATTACCTGTTGTGTTTTTTTTTTTTTTGTGAGTTTTAATAATATCAATCTATTACTTTTATATTTTTCTAAAGTTTTTTTATGACGCTTCATTTATTTTTTTCTTCTTAAATCATTATTAGTAGATGACTAGTCGCTACTTGTGTCCTTTTTTTTTTTTTTTTTTTTTTTGTGAATGGAACAAAAGGATCTGTGTATCTTTGAAATACTTTCATATTTAATTTTTTGGCAAATTTGTGATCACCACGTTGGATTTTTCCACGTTGGAAGTGTTGTGAATTAGTTAAGCGTATCTCTCAGTGAAGTCTTCCGTCAAAGATGTCTGACCTTATTTTACGGGATTGCCGAACTTGCACTGAGACGCGTAAATATCTAATTAAGTACATTACATTTATTCATACATATATTCATGTACGGCAAGGGAATCCCCACCATCAGACTTGGCACTGATAAGAGTTCCACAAGCCAAAAAATTTTGAGAATCCCTTGAATAGACACTGTATGTTCTTTTAATTTAAAAAAAACTTTTCATCACATAATATTTTAACCCTTTATCTACTACATTATGATCTGCTGCAATTTTTTCGCGTAAGCGTTTTTTTTTGGGGGGGGGAGGGGGGTAACTACACTGAAAATTAAGGGATTTACATAAATAAAGTACTACTCAACCTGTAAAAATTTAATTCATTACAGCTAATAAGTACCACAGAGGAAAGGCCGTGGTATCCTAGTGGTTTCGATGTCGGACTTCCTCCCGGAAGATTGGGTGTTCCATACCCTACCCGCTGAAGACGCACCATGTGCACTTAGGGATACGTGCATGTAAAATCCGTACACCCTGAAGCTCCAAGACAGTTCCAAGTGTACCCGGAGGGTGGATAATTTCACTTCCCTCCACTTTTAGGTCAAAAAAGGAAGGTGGCACATTTGTGGTGGCGCCATCTGGTGTCAACCAAATACATAGTGAGCCAAGTCGTACTTCCACCGTTGTGGTGGTCATCTATAAACGGAAGGCGCTCCTTACTGCCTTAATTCCTGGTCGCTCTGCGAAGGGGAGCTTTGATACCCAAGTGGCATCAGAAACAACAACAGTATCGCAGAGTGATTCAAATGTGAAAAATTGCATACGCTGTTCCCTTAAAATATCTGGTAAAATCGTTTGCTAAATTCGTAACTAACGCCTTAAAAAAAATGAGATAATTAATTCCTGAATTTTACCACTTCTCCGGAGAGAAAAAAAATCAGAAAAGTGGAGCAATTTGAATAAAATCACAGTTCAAAACACAGCATCGGCTTCAAAGCTGCCCTCTTTCCTAGCTAAAATACTCTTCATAGAACCCTTGCTGAAATGTATCCTGAAAAAGTGGAATTAAAAGAGTGTTCTTGCACAGTACCGTCAGAATATTCGTAAAAATGATTACTGGATGGAATTTTAGTCAGTAGATATAGGATTAAAGTAAAATTTAGTATTCGAAATTTCTTTCTAACTTAGTTGAACTTTAACCTATTTAGTTTGAATTGAAAATATAGATAAATAACGAACTAATAATAACGGAACAAAATGTCAGAATTAACAAAAAACATATAACTTTGCTAAATTAAATCATGTTTTAAAATGTTAAATCAAATAATCATTTGTTGTAGGAATTTTAGAAAATGTTTAATGTAATATGGTTTCAGTTTATTTAAATCCCTTAAGTAAACGTGAAATAATTTGATCAAAACCTTAATTACCTCCTTTTTATGTAAAGAAATTATCTTTTTTCCCAAAGCAATTATGCATGAAATCGTGTGTCAAAATTCTGAAATCTTGAAGAGTAAAATCATGTAAACCTAGTTTTTATTATCTCGCTTGAAGGCATCTGTATTTGAATAAAACACAAAAAGTACCTTAAAAATCAATTATCTTTTAAAGCCGTGGGGAAAGCTAAAAATACATCGTTAAATAGCCTACGTATAAGAGAAAGAAAATCTATTTTGCCTGTCTTCTGTACTTTTATTTTTTTATCGACATCTTGTTAGTTTTTAATTTATTCTTATTTGCAAATTTTTCACTAAGTCATGTCTTCATAGAGAACTAATTTGTTAATTTTTATTTTTGTGAAAGATTAATTTAAACTTGTTAAATAATATCCTACATAACTAGGCTTGCCATACGTCCCGGTTTGACCGGGACAGTCCCGGTATTTTGCTCTTGTCCCGGTGTCCCGCCGAAATTTATCAATGTCCCGGAAGCGGCTGTAAGGGTAAAAAGTAAGGAATTTATGTTTTTAAGAATCTTTTATGAAGACATTAGGAATATTTAAGATGACAGAGCATTAATGAGGGAGTTCACTGCAAGAGCATTGATTGAAAAATAAACTTTGGCCTTTCTTGCTCTGACTTTTATGAAAAAGTCAAGCTTAACAAAGTCATCTTGAAAAAGGTACATTCAAGTCAGAAATATGAGTGGTTTGAAAGCAAAGAATAACATTGTAAACTTATTAATTGCTTTTTTAGTTTGACAAAAATGTTTTTTTTTTTGAAGTGGTTTTTGTAGTTAGACAAAAAGTTGTAGTTAAAAAAAAAAAGACTTAGTAATTAATTGTTCAATTAAACAATTTTATGAAGTATTTTTAAACTTTATTTAATTATCACTTCTTTCTAGATGGTAGACTAGAAAAAATTGTCATTAAAAAGGAGAGTAGACTAACAATTTAGGGTTCCAGATTCCCCACTCCCGTTACTTGCCATATTTTCGGTTAACGAAACCGGGACACATTAATATGAAATGGGTATGAGGGTATGTAATGCCCCCCAGGGGCGGTGGGGTGGGGGCGTCTGGGGAAATTAAAAAAAAATTAAAGCAAAATAGTGAGTTTTAAACCTTTTTTTAGTCCCTCGCAACATTCCATATTAATGTGTCCCGGTTTCACTAACCAAAACTATGGCAAGTCTATACATAACTCCATTTAAAAAACACCTTTTCTTAGTGGTTTTAAAAAGCAAATTTAAAAATGACTGAAGGTTGTATTTTGTAAAGATTTAGAGCATCCTTATTCTTTAAGAGGTACAATATTGGAGTTTAAGGGGACACAGTACCCCAATACAAAACTTGAATATTTTATCCAATATTTCAAATGAAGACTTAATAAGATTACATTTGAAATATTATGCTAATTTTAAAAAGTTTTAACTTGCAACGAAATAAATTTTTGAAAATTTAAGTTTATAAAAATTTTGACCATTATATTAGAATTCTTTATTTTAAAAACCTTTTTCTTCCGACTTACCTGATCCAAGGTCGTATCCAGAAATGTTTTTCGGGGGAGCGGCTGACTTCGTTACGCTTATGTTAAGGAAAGCTTCAGGGAGGAATATATTTTACATTGCGAAAAAAATCGGGATTTCCCCCCCCCCCCCCTTAAGCCGATCGCCCCATGCCATTTCGCGAACTGGCTGGCCAAACATCGAAATCAACGGAAAATCGGACATTAGCCGGTCATAGTATTCCGGAACTGGCCGAATTCGAGCTCTGGCCGTAACATGTATATTATTCATTGTATACGTTAGAACAGGCTTTTAAAAACACGTATTGAAAATTATAATATTCAGCTTACGAATACCGAAGAGAGTTTAAGGTACATAATTTGACGCAATGACTTCATGTTGATCTGCGCTTACCTGTTTTTGTGCCTAAATGCTTCTTGCATTACATTAAATCAGTGTTTACCAAACTTTCGTACCCCTTCTAAAACTTTCGTAATGTTGAGTACCCATTTTAACACAGTACACATTACCATTGTACACATTTTAATAACAATCAAAATATATTTATCCCCATTTTCATCCATAAACAGCATGATAATGACCGAAAAATAAAATTCCTTCGTATACATGGTGGTCTTCAGTGGGTATCGAACGCGCGACCTTCCAGGTGGAAGTCCGATGTGCTAACCACTAGGCTACCACGGCCCCTAAAATATAAGTAAAAACTAAATCGCGTGTAACATACACTATGTAATCAATGAGAAGGATGAAATTGTGTATGTTGTGATGACAGATCCACTTTCCGGAATTATGTTAAAGTTTTCCATCTTATGCTTATTTTTTAAGAATCCGCCTGAAACTTATTCCAACTCTTCTTCCTCCCGCGTATGATAAACCTTCTGGCACGGATGTTATATTAATGTAAGAATGGATAGCTTAGCCTTTCAATATGTATGTTTAAATCAGGAAAACAGTTTTTCAGAACCACTTGTACATTCTAAATCAGGTTGTGTTATGCATTTCTGAGTGCTCTAGCATCAATTTTACACGCCGAACTTCACATAAACTCAGAAGAGAAGGTAATAAGCCCACATCTTCATTATCAACAATCTTTTGCTACTAATTTAATTGTGTCAAGAAAAGCGTTCATTTTCTCTTAGAAGAGAATAAAAAAAAAATGTTGTATTGCCAGGAGGAGTTGAAACAATTTAAAACAGAGACGTCTAATCGATATTCTAAGACCGGTGCGCCGCGTACTCATACGCACGTCATCCCTTAAGAACATGCGTACCACACTTTGAGAAAGTTTATCTTGATGTATTTAATGCAGTGTTCCCAAACTATAATTTGCTTAATAAAGATATTAATTTAACAAAGCGGATCACTGGGCCTTCCTATCTTCCGCATTTCAGGTTTATAAGAAATAATAATGGTAGATCTCTACTAATAATAAAGCAGCAAGTATGTCTGTGTCTAAAAGGGTCAAGACCGTTCTCCGGATTTTCGTGAAATTTGGCACGAAAATTATTTAGAACAGGTAAGTGTGCACCTCGAAGAGTTTTTTCTGAAATTCAAATTTGTTCTATTTTTTATTCCTATTTATAGCAGAAAATTGCATAAAATGGTCCTTTTCTATCGGAAGAAATCATCGCATTCTTTCGAGTTGGCTACCATTGAAAATCCCGTAAAACACCGTCCTAGAAAGAGTTTTGATCCTCGTGCTAAAATTCGAAGCCTCTAAATTAACTAGAAAAGAAGTTAGGAGCGTTTTTCTCTGTAGTTTGAAATTATTTTTTCACGGTAATTAATTTTAATTTTTATTGCTCCAGACGATTGATAAATCGCTTGCGATTATCAATTTATTTGAATTGTTGCCATTCTGTCTATAAAATTCTCTTCACAATGTTTTTAGTTAGCATTTTGTGGCTCCAGCCGATTTTTAATTTGTTTATTTTTTTGGGGCGGGGTCTGGTTTTTTTTTTTTTTTTTTAACGAATTAAAATTTATTTCCTAAGGTTTTTAGGATTTTGAGGAGCCAGCCTATTTTTAATTTATTTCTTTTTTTTGGATTTTGATTCCTTTTTTTTTACACGAATTAAAATTTATTTCCTGCGGCTCATGGGCGAGCTATAGCTTTATTTTGATCTCCTTATTTTGATATGCATCTTACGGACCCATTCTCCATAATGTACAGGTTTATTTTTAGAGAAACGTTATCCTTTTTAGCGATTTTTGTAGTTCCAAATTATTATTACTATTTATATTTATTTTATTTTTTCTCTTCAGTGAATTAGCACATATGTTATTTGCCTATTTGAGCTCGGATGAAAGGTTTTTTTTTCCGCTTTCAAGGTTTTGCTTGTTGCTGTTAGTTTCTGCAAGCAACACAATTTCGTCTTTCTGTTTTACTGTCAATGAATAATAGATAAAAATTAATTATACTTAAAATTCATCATTTAAACTATTCTAATGGATTATAATCGTCCTTTTGTGTGGGTACGTAAGCTAAATAAACAAAATACGTTTTTTATATATAGTCAAACCCCGATATAGTGAACCGTCTGCGGACTAGACAATAAGTCCACTATAACCGGTGGTTCACGATATCCAAATTCTTTGAAAAAAGGCTTTTTTTTTTTTTTTTCAAATAAGACTATAGTTTTGTTAGAAATAGGGAGTGCGGTAAGTACATCGCTCTGTTATTTGCCAACTGTTGCATTTGCAAAACTACAGTTTTTCAGGAGAGTGGTTTAAAGTTTTTTTATACAGTTTTTATTTTGTACCATTTGTCCCGTTGCATCGACAATGTTTTTTTGTCCATATAAAAATCCTGACTGTCCTACCCTTAAATATGGTTATAATAAATAATATGTGTGCCTCTAAGTTCTCCTGTAATTAATTTTTTAACGCAGTTATAACAGTTGGACCTAAAAAAAATAAGTGCGCTTTACTGTTTTATAAGGCAATGTAACTATTTGACCCTCAAATATGGTCGGTAACTTGATTGTTTTATGGACCAATATAACTTTTTTCTACGTAAAAAGGACAACTAATTGGTCGATTTGGGCGATATTAACACAAGAAAAGAATCAAAATTGCATACAAAAGGAATATATTTTTATTTTAAATCACAAATAATTAAATTTAAATCACAAGTAATAATTATTGCACTAGGCTTGGTAACAAAAGTTATATAAATTAAACATAAGTAAGTAAATTAAACACAAAGTAAGTAAATAAAACACTCCCCACTTTGGAGACGACCTTTAGACACCCTGGTAAAACGATGCATAGCATTGAGGGATGAGGCCTTTCTTCAAAAGACTCAGTTGTCCCGCTTTCTTTTTATCTGCAACTGGCAGTGGGTTTAGATAGGCAGGCATTAATTTTTCCTGCACTCCTTTTTGGTGGTTTCTTCATTGTCTCCGTTTCTAGGTCTTCATTATCCATACTACTTGCTTATTTTTCATCGTCCAAAAACTCTTTCTTGTTATTCTTGCGAGAATTAGATCTTCGTTGCTGTGCATCATTTTCAACCGTTTCGTTCTGTACCTTCTTCCTTTTCTGCTCATCAGGAAGAATTACCTCGAACTCTGACTCCGTAGGTGTTTTTCCACTTCAAGACGTACGGCTCTTTCTTCTCCACGAGCATTACATGTCGATCTTGTAACTTTACTTTAGGTCCCTTCTTGAGATCTCTAATGGTTAGGAAATCCATCAGCAAAGATAACTTTCTGAATATTGACGTTAAAAGGTTACATGTGACATTACAGCTCTCCGCTGAAAGTTTCATTCAGCAACGATAGGTACAGAATTTATTGCCAATGGTTACATTGGCGCATGGGAAGGACCTAGTATAAAGATACAACTGTTTACTTACAAATTTTTGCGATCTTTCCTCTTCGGATGTCAAACTAAAACTGAAACATTGACTATAGCATATGTCTTCTGCTACATCCCGCGCATTTTTCCCGCTCAAATCCAACAGTCACAGTGAATTCTAGAGGGAATTCAGAGGTAACACTTGTACGTAAAAATAGAGAAAAAAAAAAGAAAATTTTTGATGTAAAAAATTTTTTTTGGAGATGCAACACTTGGCAAATAACAGAACGACATAAATGGCTTATAAATACTTAATTAATCAAATAAATATTAAAACAAACATTAAAAAGAAAAAGACTGGATTTTATTCTTACTTTCTATGCATGAAAAAAATTAGTAATTTTAGATTGAACAGATTTCGATTTTAAATATAGTTCATCCACTTTTTTATCGAGAATCAGCAAAGAGTCCAATATCTTTTGATCCACATTCTTCGTTGAAAAAAAAGTTCAAAGTATTTACTGCTGATTTCACATCTAAGGTAGAGGGTGTCGATGTTTCGTGTTCTTCTTCAACATCGTCTTCTAAACCTTCATCTTCGGCATCGTTTTTTTGATCGACTTCAGAAACGATGTCATCGTCAGTGGGAGTGCCAGAAGTGCACACATCGTCATCACAAGACTCGAGATTCTCGCTGATGTCCTTTGGAAAAATATTTAACACTATTCCTTTCCAACCACAGTGATATTGGTAGGTTTTTTTCATCGTGTTCATCCTCCACGGGAGCGTCTGGCAGGGGGGGGGGGGATGTACAGCTTAGCAACTTGTTTGCGCTAGTTTAATTGACGATAAGCATGAAAGAGGGAAATTTGACACAATAGGAAGGAATGCTGGCTTTTCAATCACAACACGTGCAAGTTTACAGTTGGAGAACTGTAGAAAAAAAAATCCAAGGGAATGAAATTTGAGTTCACTATAAACGAACTAACAATTTTTCACTTGTCCACTATAAGCGTATAAAATAACATTAATTAAATAGGAGTTCGGACGGTACCACTAAAAAAGTTCACTACAACCGAGTGTTCACTATATCCCAGGTTCATTATAGCGGGGTTCGACCGTTGCGTTTCTTTCTTACTTTTTCTTTTTTTATTGCGTATCTTTTGTAATAAAAAAAAAAGTTGCTTAAATGTGTAGGATCGCTGGTTGATTGCCGTGGGCGGCAAATTTTTAAGTATGTGGAATGCTATACATATTAATAAAATAATATAATTTACACATAAAAAAGTTACCACTGTATGTATCATAGCGAACCAACTGGTCTTTTCCCTTTTTAACACGGGCATAGCCGTGCGGGTAACGGTAGTTATAAATAAAACGTCGACTTCTAGATTGTACAAGACGATCGCTGACCTATGTAGCGTATTCATTTTGATTAAGAAAAGTCCTTCTAATGCAATTCCAAAGTCAATGGCACGGTTTATCGCCTTTAATGTGACGCTTTTCATTTATTCAAAAAGTTTTCTTTTGGCCGAAAAAGTTGTTGCTTCTTCATTTAGAATAGTTCCGATTCTCAGTCACTTTTCTCCACCAAACTCCTATCTGTTAGCCGAGGCTTGCTAATGCCTAAGGCTTGCTTGCGCACGGAGCTGGTGGCCGATTCTCTGTCACTGGTCGCAAACGATCCAATTACCCCTCAATGGGACCATTCAGCTCCTCTAATTACCGTGGAAAGGAGGTTGGAGCGATCGCATTTGGCAGATGAAGAATTTTTATTTGAAGGACTTTTAAACAATATGTATTAGAGCTTTTATTATAACGCGAGACGATTTGATTTTGGCAGTAATGAGCATTTTGCTTTTAAAGATTCATCACTCACGCAAAAGCTCAATGTTTCTCTGGATGTTTTCTTCTAGTGGAGGTATCGATTTGGACGGCGAGTATGCATTCTAAATGACCAAAGTATTTTGTTTGAGTTCATTAGGAGAAAATGATGTTTTCCCTGATCTTTTTGCGATCGATCGATTCGTGGAGATGTGCTTTTATACCAGCATTACAAATGCCTTGACAAATAAGTACTAATACATATATTTGCCAACTGCGAGTACCTACTGACTTCAAGATCAGTTTACTGCTATAGAAAAATATGGTAACAATCTTCATAAGCAAAGATTGTAATACGATATAAAATAATCGATGCTTTTAGTGCAATAACGGACAAAACATCCTTCATGTTTGTGTTGCTAGCATTAGTAACAATCATGACCCATGAAGTTGAAAAATGGTCTAAGTCATCTCCATGTTATTATTCACTAAATGGCATCGCTTGAACCGTTATTGCATTTTAAAGATTTAAAAATTTATAATGGCAAGAATAGACTTTCTTTTCATACAATATTAACGCTTTGGGGTTAGT
Source organism: Octonoba sinensis (assembly GCA_038502835.1). Lineage (NCBI taxonomy): Eukaryota > Metazoa > Arthropoda > Arachnida > Araneae > Uloboridae > Octonoba > Octonoba sinensis. Next base: position 114,547,657 of record CM076598.1, on the reverse strand, counting down.
CCCACTTGCAGAGATCAGTTTATTTTTTACTCTAGCGGATGCAATATTTCATGTTTGCATAAGTGAGTCACATATGCAAAAACGTTCTTTAACGGATAGTACTCGAGTATTGTGAAAGAAATAATTGCGGAATATTTACATGACGATAATTTTCTCTTGTGAATGTCACTAATTCCGTTACTACTGCATCACATTAAATGTCCAGAACAAGTATTAGCAAATAAGTCTAATTGATTAAAAATTAAAAATTAAAAAAAAATTCTTATTATTTGAAATTGCGCGTATTGCATCATTCTGCATGGTTATCTAAACAAACACTACTAAGATAGATTTATATGACAGTAAAATAAAGGCAACGAAAAAGACTTTGTATTTTATTTCAGGATTAGGTTGTTGCTACCGGAGTCCTCTTGCTTATTACATTTAAAAATTCAATTTGCATGTCCCTAAATCTTAGATTTCAGAAGAAACACTTTCGAGAACATTTACTGAATCTACTAAGAAATCAAATTACCAAAAACCAAATTACTCCCAATGGGTCACAAAAATTAATTACCATTCATTTTAATGAGTAATGATATAACCTAATTATTTAAATTTTAATGTTACCTTATCTACAAAGGTAAAGTTTTGTGTTTTAAAAGTATATCAATGCTGTCAGCTTTTTCTGTGCTCTCTTTTTATAATCCGCCCATTCTCACTTAATGTGAAGAAACGGAAAAAAGATCATTTTAGTTAGAGGCCAAGTTCTCTCTGCCTACCGCCATTGCACCAAATCGCAACAAATCAAACGATCGAACTTGCCAATTTTCGAGAATGTTTTCATTATTCATCAGTCATCAGAGTTGTGTCATATTTATTGAGTGTTTGAATCAGTAACTGGGCAGAGGGTCACCGTGCATTTCCGCAGTGTGTCGAAGAAAGTTTAAGACTAGGTTTATAAAATAAAAGAAAAACTAGCAATTATATTTTTTAAAGTATTTTTTATTCAAAATAAGCTCCTTCGTATTCAATACATTTGTTACAGCGGTTTAACAACGATTCGAATTCGAACTCCTGTTACAGCTCCCATTGTGGAGCTGCCTCCAAAGCTCGCGTAGAAGCTGTTTGTACACAGTGTATCAAAGAATTTTTAAGACTACAGCTGGAACTAAGCTTACAGTGGTGCTATCTGTATTATCGAGCACTCGTGAAAGTCCTTAACTATCCAACTGATCTACTGCAAAAACCTCAATTCATTTATTTCCTTTTTTTTTACTTTGATGACATTGACACTATACAATGAGCTTCGACCCGAGCTATGGAGGTACTCCCACAATGGGAGCTGAAACAGGCATTCGAATCGTTGTTAAACCGCTGTAACAAATGTATTGCAGCCGAAGGAGTTTATTTTGAGTAAAATACTTAGAAAAATATAATTACTAGTTATTATTTTATTTCATAAACCTAGTCTTAAAAATTCTTTGACACTCTGTGTATTTCGTTTTTTTTTTTTTTTCATTTGAGGCAGTGAGAAGCAAAGGGATGTAAATAACCAAAAAACGATTCTGAGGTTCAAAACTTAGATCTTATGGGAGCTTTATTGTTAGTTTTTTCTGAGTCACATTGGGGCGGAGCACCTGTTAGAGCTATGACTAACATCTCTTGCCACAATATAAAATGGTGCTTTATCTCCAATAGTTATCTCCAAATTTTCAATTTTGTCACTTACATCCCTTTGCTTCTGGGTGTCTCACATGACTAATGTTTTCCTTTGCAAATTAGCTAAATCGGTAAGGTTAATCAAAAACCCCTGACTAACCTGTTGTGAACCACATGAAAAAATATCCCGCTTCGTGCATGTTCCACGCACTTTGGATTAATGTAATCACTTATTCACTAACTGCAGTAGCATCTGCTATAAATTGTTAGTTACGTGAATAACAACAAATAGCTTACATTAATCTTCCACCATTGCCGGAGGCCAGTTTTTTTTTTTTTTAACTCTTGTATAGTTGTTATAACAGGGGTACGTATTCTTTCCAAAGCACGTGGGGCGACAATCTTCTTCATGGCTCACAGTAAGAATTTAACTGTAAAATTTCGAAAAAATAGCACCGGAATATGACTTTAATCAATACGTAAATTTTACTTGACAATATCGCGAATGTATTAAAAATTTTATTTATAGTCTGACCGCACTTTGCCTCCATATTGTTGAGTTAAATGGAATTTCTGAAAACTCCTGTTGAATGTTTAAATTTAGGACATATAAAGAGCATTAATTTAGTGATTTTAATGGCAGTATGTAATGATCTTCTTAGAAGGGACTAATTAAAGCCTTTAATGGAAATGGTAGCGCTGCTACTTATACCGAATATTTTCCTTTCTATTTCAAGAAATGAAATGATTCTACAGAATTGTAATGAAATGCGATGTTTACTGCATTATATTTGCGAAGCTCCCTTCAAAAATAAATAGATGTGTATTTAAAACCCCATAATTGAAATTACTCGCAAATAATCTTCTTAAAATTATAAGGATTTTATGAATATCTTCTTGGAAATGTGAATTCCTTTGAAATGCGCTATACCGTTAAAAATGGTCCACTTAACTTCTTAAACAAGAAGCTTAAGACAATGCATGAATTTATTGAAATCTTTGCGAATTCTTCCTTTTCAGTATTTTTTCTACAGTGATGCTATCCGATGTTATTTGTGCAAACTGTGTCTTTTCATGGTAAATATTTGTAATGTGATTATTGTGAATTCTTGTTATGGGGACTTTAAATACTTGATAAACATTCGGCAAACCGCGACATAATTAGAATGAAGCATATCAGTACATAAATAATGCTTTCTTCAAAACTTAAGGTGGCTAAAATAAACATATTGCTCAATAAAATCTTTAGTTTCGCTAGAAACAGATCATAGCAAATAAAAATTTAATGTCACTATAAATAATCCTTTTTAAAATGGTACCTAAAGTCACATGCATTACGCTTCCAAAACCCGAATCCATTTTCAATTAAGAATTTAGGAAAAAGTTTTTGACTGAAAAAATCTTTTGTACTTTTATAGAACTATAAAAATATTATTATTAGGTACAAAAGAAATGTAAGCTGTATGGGTAATATTTGAAGCTATATGAAGTATGGAACTAAGAATCTTAAATTCAATATTTACTAACTCGATTTCGTCTTAGTCCGCTTAAACCATAATAAGATATGCGGGCTCTTCAAACAGAGATCAATTTAATTAGCTAATTACACATAAATACCTAATTATACATAAATACCTGCTTTGTAAAGATGCTGTTGCCAAACGATGATCAACAACTTCAGTTTTCCTTTCAAACGATGCACGGAAAATCCATTATTTTATATGTAACGTTTTTCTTATTTAAAATAGTCTTCTCATTTTTCATTGAAGCACGAGCTTTTTTCGGAAAAACTGGTAAAAAATGATCGAGTTCTTTTGACAGAAAATGAATAGACAGGTATGTGGCAATTTCAGTTGTAGGGGGTGACTAGAGAGCGGGGGGTGGGGTGAGAGTTATATAAAACATTATTATACAAAGTACAAACGGATCTCAGAGGGACATTAGAAATAATATAACGCTAGATACAAGATCGCCCGTGTGAGACACGGGCAAGTGCGTTAAGTGGTTAAACGCGGTTCAAATCCAACCATGCCCCATTACTCTCTGCATTGATAGTTCTTATTCAATTTGACTTCTTATTTAATGATTTTTTCCTATCTAACTCATATTCATATCCTTGTTTTACTCCGAATTAATATTCTTGCATAAATGCCATATTAAGTGCCAGATAATCCACCATCTGCTCCCATCTCTAAGATCTATATTAATAAGGGGAAATAAGATAAAAGCGCTGCAACTGCGATATCATTTTTTCGTTATGCCAAGCAATTAAGGTAAACGGGGAGATTCCAGCAAACGAGCAATCGCTAAAAGCGTATAGATACTTATCAACGGAACTGTAGCGGATTTCATTATCCCTATGGAAAGGGAAGATAAATTTTTCCGCACAAATTAATCACTACTTGGTACCTCATAAGTGACGTACTATTTCACATTGGATTCGATACCTAAAAGAAACTACTTTTTCTATTGTTCTTTCACCTATTTGCTGCGTTTTTTATCCCTGATAAATGTTTCTGCTAGCTTAATTAGTAAAAGATCTCAACTTTCGATTTTTATTTCAGTTTCACTTCTTTGTTATTGGTAACAGATTGTTACCAATATCGATTTTTCAAGCAGATGTGGTTTGAATGTTGATCAGGAGACCGCAGAAATGACATTTGAAAATTTGCTTCTTTTGAAAAAAATTCGGCTACTGACCAGAAATACAATATATGTACGTTTTTTAGCCCCTGCGTGTTATCATTTGGCAGTATATTTGTTACCGGAAAAGTATGAAACGCCGGCATTCTATATAATGCCTAGCCATTGTATATAATACCTGACGTTTTTAGGCAAGGTATGAAATATGAGAAGTATTACATACTTTCCCTAGGCATTGTATATAATACCTAGGCATTCTATAGAATTTCAAATGCTATTTATGCAAAGTATGAAAAAAAAGGAACTGATGAGTGTATTATGTAAATGATGTGTACTTCTCAAAAATAAAAATGTTATTCTGAAAAAAAAATGAGAGTGCCATTAAAGAAAATTATTCAAAATGCGCAAAGAAAAATGAAAGTTGTACAAAACATAATTTATACCTTTCTTATTGAGGGAAACAAAATTTTAGTGTAAAAAATAAGAAATTTACCTACTTGTTGCAACATGGAAGGCTTGAATGATATTTTGAATTACATTTTTCACGCAAAGAGGTTTTATATTTTGGCACTTTGTTTTACGCATATATCCGAAACGAATCGGGGATGTATTTTTTAAAAATATTTTTGCCAGTTTCTCGTTTGGCATTCTATAGAATGCCTGGGAAATGTGTGAAATACAAATCGTTTTATACATTGCCGGCTAGTTTTAGACATTATATACAATGCGTAGGCGTTCTATAGAATGCCGGATTTCAAACTTTGCCGGTAACATATCCAATTTAGTCTACTGAAATTTGAAGTACTATAAGAATAACAATTGAAGCTCTAATGTCTGTTGCGAGTCCCAATGAAATGTCCACTGAATATGCTATTAAAGAGCTTTTAGCTTCGAGATAGCAGCACTAGTGGTAATAGAAAAAAGCTGGACTTACTTTTCCACCGTTTGCTCCATATACGTTTTGTTAGCTTGAGAATGGCCGTACTGCCGTGTTATTCAGCAAAGAATAAAAAAATTACTTCTTAAACAGTTATTTTTACAATATTTATCAATATTTAAGATATTTGACTGCAAATTTATTGTTTTTGCTGTTAAAGCCGAACTAGAAACAGTTTCTAACTATAAATCAAACTTAAATTGTAGTTTGATTTTTTCAGTGTTTTTCCTCTCGATTCAAATAACAAGTAAAACTCAAAGCAAATTTTTAAAAAGGTTTTTAAAAGATCAGGTATTTGAAGCTATTAATCGCTCTTCCTGAACAGCACAGGTCGTTATGCAAAGTAGGATAACTCATACAAAAACTTCTTCTATTCCTCCAGTTCTCAACATGGATCAAACTCTGAAAAGATCAATGTCCTCACCATCATGTTTCTAGACAGAAGCTTGAAATCACTATAGCTCATGCATAACCGCAGACTACAGGGGGAGGTCAAAGATCACATTCTTATTGTATTGAAAAACAAGCAATTTTTCTATTTTTCCACCAACAAATGATAAGTTAACAAATTTTTACTAAAATTTTGCATGACAATTTTTGAAAATATTTAATGTTCGATACAAGTGGTAAAATATTCACTTTAAAAACTGTTGCCGATATAGGTGAAAAAGACAAAAACACTTGGGTGCTTCTGAGCCTGGAAATTGAAAAATCAGAGTTTATGATGTCAGCAGAACTCAAAATTAGTGTTGAAAAGAAACATATATAGGTGCATTCCACGGTTACTGACGCAACATTTGGAAGCAAATATTTAACTTTAAATAATTAGAATAAGTAAAGTATTAAATATAAAATAGTTTATTTTACTGTCTTATACAACTACATTAATACATTAGTATACGGCCTTATTTGAAACCCTGTTATTCTACTCGTAACGAGAAAAAATTATAAAAACATTACAGTAACTGACGCAACATGAAATAGACATATGTACTGGGAAATACAAAGCAAATGCAAAACTCTGTGAATTATGAACTTGTGAAAAGGAAATTTATATTTAAGTGAAGAAGTCATGCATGCTTAAAAGGATGTACACTTGTGTTTTTCTTTGGTGTTAGGCTAATTATTTACGCATACCAAAAATAGTAGTAACTGACGTAACACAAAAGAAAAACGGGCTTCTAATATTCATCTAGTGACAACCAAATTGTTTATTGTAAAGAGGTTTTTTCTCACAAGGGGGTAGGAAGAGTGCTTGTAAATAACTTCTGTATCCCAAAAAACATAAGAAAGTAAAACTCATTACAATTTTTATTTTAATGTTTCCCAAAGATGTCCACTTTTATATGGAATTCACCTATAATAGGCTTTGAATTGGTGGATTTCCTTCAAAATGTATGTATACGTAGGTACATTGGCAAAAGATTAAATTTGTGGTAAACTCAGAGTTGGGATTTTAAAAAGGAGCATTTACAATGAGTTCAGTAGGGATAGATTCTCTTCAAAACTGCATGTATTGTGCCGATAGGCAAAAGATTATTTATCTGCAGAATGCAAAATCAATGTTAAAAAAGTGCATTAAATATGAATATTGTAAACATCTTCAGACATTTATTCTTATTATTATTTTTTCAGACGAGCTCAGCAGCGTTTCTTATTGTCAATTGGTCATCATATTTCGATCGAAAGCGTTCCTTGTCACTCCAAAACACGTGTGTGAAATTTTTACTGCAGATTCACGTTGGAAGCATTCGCTCGGTGAAAGGGTAATCATTTATCATTTGTATACTTTTACTTTAACCCCGTCAAAAACAAAATGCGGAAGACTTTTATGAGGTTTTTTAATTTCAGTTTAACATGACCAGACAAAAATTGCATATTTAACTCAGAAGCACCCCCCACCCCCCATCTTGAGTAACATACCTGCTAGGTCTCTTCATCATCAATAGTAATATTTTTTTTAAAAATCAATAGATTCAGTTATCAACAATACTGCTAATATATATCACTAGACACATGTGTAAAAATGAAACAAACTATTTTTCATTATATTACCTATCCTATTTTCAATAACTTCCCTACGGATATCTCTTTGAAATTATCAATTATAATCGCTTTAATGGGGCTGCATATGGTCACTAACATTTGCAGACCTAGTACATTACCCGGAAACCAGCATCCATTCTTTCACGTAGCAACTTGAGGACTTGACGCTCGGTTTCCCCTACATGGCGGCACCTGAGCGCTAAATGATGCGAAACAGCACTAGGAATTTAATTTAGCCGAGAGTATCCAAGCGAAACGGATACTCAAGGGATCTTTAACATGCCGCATAATCATACGACATGGGCGCTGATGATTTCCTGCATCTTGAGAATCCACCGACTTGGGCCAGGTTCGATCCTGCGAATTTGGGCGTACGAGGCCAGTGCCTTACCATTACCGGCTTACAGAAAACCAAGTTTCCCGAGGGAAAAGTGTGTTTTTAGAATTTCTCCAATTTTATTAGATAGTTACAACAGCAAAAATTATATTTTAAATTTTTTCCTATTTGCATAAAAACCATCTATCTACGAACTACAGAAAAACCCCTCTATCGCGGACAACAGCGGGACAAAAATATTCATCTATAATGAAGGGGTGTCCGCAAAGCCGCAAAAGAGGGGGGTTTTTAACCTTTATTCTCATAAAGTAGCATATATGCTACTTTATGAGAATAAGGGCTAGCAAATAACAATGCAACATACGCGCAGACGTCACTTTTCAAATAGAAAGTAGGTGAAAACCCCAGGTAGCATATATGCTACTTTATGAGAATAAGGGTTAAGGTTCAATGCTTTTTTGCTGGCGGGGAATTAAACAGCGTCCGCCTAAGAGGGGTGTCCGTTCAGAGGAGTTTCACTGTATAAAAAAAAGTACATCATGTTTTTCTCTACGAAATAATACTTCGAAAAATACATAACATCCACAGAATCCTCGGTTATTTTGTCACATTATGACATAAATCCAAATTTTCTACAAATAGAAAACACTCTGAATATCCACTTACTTGTTTCGTCTTCTACAGGGCATCGAATCATAAATCCGAATTTTTTCATTTATTCTCAACTTGCCTCGGAAGTTGATAAATCGCCTTTAACTGTTTGAAACTATTAAGCTCTGCTCAAAGGCAAGCAATGAATAGTACTTTTATGACTTTTTTAGAACTTGAATCTGACTAAGTTTCCCTTTTTTCGATACAGTAAGAAAGGTTTTAATTGCTACATGGTAATTGCGTTAAAGAGAAATTAATAAATCTTGTCTCTTAAAAAAATATTTCGTGCTTCTTCCCTCTTCCAATATTTTTTTTTAGAAAACAGAATGGATCATATGCTTTATAATTTTCTCGCAATTATTTATTCGAGCTCTGATTTTCCCGAAACTATATATCAAACTCTGAAATTAAATATTTCAGTCAAACTTCGCCATACAATAGGCCAACTTTTTGTGTGAATGTTAATAAAATATGTACAAAGTTTCATGAAATGCAACTATAGAGGACCGAACAAAAAATAACATTTCGCAATTCTTTCAACACTAAATTTTGGAGAGCCCTAAAGCAACTGCTTTCTTTTAAGCAAATTTTCTACCAGTGTACACAAAGAAATTTGTGTACACTAGTAAAAAAATTTCTGTAAAAGAACAGAAAAGAAACTGAGTGTTTCCGTAAATTTACGAAGAACTTGTTTTAAATCAAATACTCAAGTTTCTTGATAACAGTTTCTCGATAAAATTCTTATTTTTACACACTCCGTACAACTACAGAGAACGATTTGTCAAGTTACATAAAACTTAACACTTGAAATCTGTGACTACCAGCTTAAAAATTGTAAACAAATGCATAAATATGCGTTTAAGAACTATGATTACCAGTTAAAAAAATATCAAGAGGTGCAACATATATTGTTGGCCTACAATTTGCTTAAAGCTCTAATGAGCAGCTTCGCGGCCAGTCTTCCACAGACCGGAGGCCTCTTTGACCCATCGGAGCTTAACTGAACTCACCTTCGACGTTGTGTACCAGAAATAGTGATTCGGCGTACTCGCAGATTGCGGCACATTACGCTGTGCAACAAATTTGAACTTTTTTGACCTTTAGATGAAACTATGTGATTCTATATAAACGAAACTTATTGAAAGGTGCTTGATTCAAATATCCAAACCAATATGGTCCATCACGTACCGTTTTTGCTGGAGACCCACTTCTCATATTTATACAATTTGGTTATAGAAGAATGTAACTGAGGCTTACTTATTGAAAACACAAACGCTAAAACTATTTTTTTGGCCGTTTCATCTTGTGGGCATCTGTTGGTGTGCCTTGATAACTGATTAGCAATATTCAATTCGTACACTTCCATTCTATCGACCTCTGAAACGCTTTTCAAATACAGATATGTCGTGACGAAACCTTTCCCCGTGCTCATCATTAATTGTGCTAAGGTTTTGAAGAAAGAAGTCCAAAAAGTGCAGTTTTAATGACATATGGCAACCTATAATACAAAAACATTTTATCATGTCACCAACAAGATCTTCGTAGTTTTCAGTTTTCTCATTTCCAAAGAAGCGTGAGCACACTGATTTAAATACCAGCCAGGCGGGTTTTTCGGCTTCTGACTTTGCTTTTCATAATCTTCATCATGAAAGGACTTCCTTAAGTTGTAGGCCAATAAAAATCCTTTGTTTTACTTTTGCCTCACTTAAGTTTTTGAATTTGTTACTGAGATGCAAGAAAGCCACTCCTTCTCTGTCCAGAGCTTTTACAAATATTTCGATAAACCAAGTTTAATGAGCAATTGTGGAAAAAAGGCACATTGTAGATTTACAAGGGGCTCATTTGATATGTTTTTGCCACTCATAATTTTGAAATTTCCTTTGTGTTTCCAGAATATGCAACAGGAATGAATACGAAAAAAATACTCAGATGGAGGAGCACTGATAAACAAGCGCCACTCTGCTGAATTGTGCTCATGTCCTAATGCTTGAAATAGTACATTCACATCACAGCAGAGTACTACTTTTTCTTTCTCCGCAAAATAGTCTACAAAATGCCTTTGTCGTCTTGTAAAAGACTCGAAACTTCGAGAAGTAAATAAAGCTTTTGTTGCCAAAAATATCGCTAAAGTAACCCAAGTTCATTAAAAAGATCTCTAGAATGGCAACGATCTCACTGTCAATGAAAAAGATATAATTTATAATAAATTAAGTCGATAAATTACGAAAATATGCGCATTTATCCAGAAAATACGTAAAAAGCTAAAATGTGGAATTTTGAGAAAATGGTACGTGAGAGGCAAAATATAATTGCGGATTCGTAATTTTCAGCCAAAAATACATATGAAACAGACACTTTCATCCAAAGGACTGTTTTCTCGTTGCATAGTGGTATCTGTTGCCATCAATTCACAGATTGTCCTCTTTGTCATTCTCTTAAATTTCCTTTTTTAAAGACTTAGTAGTTTCCTCTTTTTAGTTCTCTGTAATTTTACCTCAGACTCGGGGGGGGGGGGGGGGAATAAATAATTTCCAGAAGATTCTTATGTATTTTCGGGAAAAATTTTTTTAATTTGTAATTATTTTTTTTAATATTTTTACTAAATGGGGTCAACCCTATAACTCCCCCATCATGAGTACATCACAGACCCTTATATTACGTATTCCAGCTCGTACTAATGAACGGTTAAAAATTTCACCTCAAAAGAGAAACTCATTTTCATAAATTCCCCAAAACATTTTCTTGCTAAGATATACACTAAAAAAAACTCTGTAAGAGTGCAGAAGAAAACTAAGCGCTCCTTTAAATTACGAAGAACTAGTTTTACATTAAATAATCAAGTTTCTTGGTAACAATTTATCAATAAAATTCTTCGTTTTTCCGCACTCTGTACAACTACATGGGGAAAATTTGTTAAGTTACGTAAAATTAAACACTTGAGATCTGTGAGTATCAGTTTAATTGTTGTGAACAGATACATAAATAAACTCTTGAGATCTATGATTACCAGTTTCAAAAATGCATTATATATTGTTGGCATATAATTTAACTTCAGTTCTAGGAGCACCCTACGAGGCCTCGGCTCATTGGCCGGAAGCTCAACTGACCTCACCTTCGACTTTGTGTACCAGAAATAGTAATCAGCATATTCACAAGCTGACGCCATGAGTGCAACATATTGTATGTTGCAATCAATTTATAGAATACTAGCGGTACCCGCAACGGCGTTGCCCGTGCAAAGGGCTAAAATAGCGGCGCCTGCGGCGCAACTTGTTTTTTTTTTTTTTTCTCAAGCAAAATGCCGAAGGCGACCTTTTAAGTCGGCTTTTCAGAGGATAAAAAACTTATTTCAGCCTATGTCTTTTTCCATAAATGTATACCTACCTTGACTTAGGTATAAAATTATTTCAATCTATCACTAATAACTTATATTTGTTGATCTATATTTATATCCTGTGGCATATTTATCTTTATCACATCATCAAATATATTACATAACATTTTTTTACTCTGATAGATAGCAGTACATTCTTTCTGAGGCTGAATTTTAAAATATAAATATTATTTCATAAAGGTTTATTTAAACCAATCAAAAGAGTAAATTGTGATACAAAAAGTAAAAAATAAAGTGTATTATTAGCTTTATACATAAACATACATTTTGAAATCAAATAGGAGAAATGAACTTATTTCAAAATATGAAATTTTAATTGTCACAAATTAAAGTAATCTGGGGAGATGGATAAATTGATCAGAAAATGTGGAATTGATAAATTGATCAGACAAAGTTTAGTAAAGATTGTCTGAAAAATCTAACAGTTACTGATCATCCTTAGCCTATTCAAGAAAAGCAAAAGCTGCGGCAAAGAGATACTGGACTATATATATGTAATCAATTTGATGAAGTATAAAAAAAAAAAACAATGGCATAGCTAGCATGGGTAACACCCGGGGCGGGTAGTAATAGTGTCACCCCATGGAAAAGATTACGCTCTCCCTATCCAAAAAAAAATAAAAAAAAATAATAATGTAAGCACTGAAGTATGCGTTTTAATGAAATATGATTTTTTTTTTTTTTTAAATTGCAGCATTGAAAAAGAAGAACACCATTTGCATCAAATATTTAAAGTATTTCTTGAGGGCAATGGTTATGATTAGCGGTTAAAAAACATTGTGAATATATTTTGTAAAGGAAACACTTTGCTCAGATCAAAGTAGAAGTTAAATTGGATATTTTTTTCTCCCATTTTTAAGTATTTTTTATTCTATGGAGCTTCTAAAGGTTCATTCTTTTTCTCCGTCGTGGCGGGGTGTCACACCTATATGGGTGACAATCGGGGCGAACCGCCCCCATTCAGCTATGCCGCTGATGGAATAAAGAACAGTGGGCAAATAGACATTTCTTTGGTAGCGGATAATGGAATATCCTGCTTATAAGATACCACATTATATATGCCAACCTTCTAAAACTAAAATTTTCCCCACAGACACTCTTCACTCCCCGTTTGATAATAGAATAGCCCCATATTCTGAACATGCGCAACAAAAGGAAATTCCGCAAACGAAACTCAAGACACTTGCCGGTTTGGATATTGAAAACTATAATTTTCCCTGATATTTCAGAAAACTTTAAATATCCCCTAATATTTTCCAGAATATAAATTTCCCTGATTTCCTGGTTGTGCTTCCACGTTGTGTAATTCTTGAAAATGTGTGACTTTTATTTGTAAATTGATTTCAGATTGTCGTTACAGATTTTCCGTGCAGCAAAGATGAAAATTTTATGTTATTCTTAAAAATGTAGAATATTCATTTGTAAATCGATTTTTGTGTCACCCACATTTTCTGTGCTACAGAGATTAAGATTTTGAGTAATTCTTGAAAATGTAAGACATTGTAAATTGCTCTTTGTGCATTATGCACTTTTTCTGTGCAGTGAGGATGAAGATTTGATGTAATTCTTTGAAATTGCCAGCTTGTTTTTTCAAATTTGCTTTTGGAGTATGACGCCAATTTCTGATATAAATCGCTTAAGAGACATATCTTGACAAAAGCAAATTCGAAAGTGCATGTGAATGCTGAAAAGGGAAATTTTATAGTTCAAAGCTGAAAAAGAATGTTACTAAATTAATACGCTAAAAATGCAAGGAAAATTCAATTCTTATCGCGGAATCCTACCTACAGTTCCTAATGTGAATGGGATGTATAGGATTCTTAGTTATGAGCAGAACGCGGAATATTGCTTTTTTTACAGCATTCAATGCCACAAAAATGGTAATCAGGGTGATGTTCTGACTCAAACATACGTTTTTTTTCCTGAAAAGATTCTCCTACACTCAAGTTGTATTTGTTTTTCTAGTGGTGTCTCTCAGCTAATTCAGTGGTGAAATTTTTCTCACTGGCTCTGATTTCGACTCTGTAAACAACACCTCATTATAGGTGGGCGAGGCATTTTCAATGGAACTGTAGCAATTTAATTGTTACAAATTATGAATTCTTGAAATTGTCGTTAACATTATCCTTTTATGTAACAAATGATGAATGACAGATTTGAACTCTTTTAAAAAATATAATATCTATATTTTCGAAAAGAAAATTACATACCATTTTAACGCATTTAATTACGAATCCGAGCATTTAGTTTGAAAATAATCCATAACAGTTTATTGTGTTTTAGTCATGGAGTTCAAAGTGAATGCTGCATCTTCAGGATTGAAATACATAGTAAGTGTTTTCCCTAGCCCTTATGGGAAAGAAAATAGCTTTCCACTATTTGTAAAATGTCCACTATAAGTAAGCTGTTCTGTCCAATAAGAGTACAGTGTAGCACATAATAGTGACTGCTAACAAAATATTTTTTAGACTCAAAGTGTTGGAGCTTTGTTGGTTTATAAAATGGCAAAAAGAACAAACTTCTCTAGTTCAATACTGGAAACAAACTTTCTCATGCCTTGATAAACTCGAATTGCCCCTTTTTGAAAATTCTCGAAAACAAAAACAATCCTTGATCATAATTTGTTTTGTGAGAGAGTAATAATTAACCTTTAGCAATAAGCATAAAGCTTTAAAAAAAGCACAAAAGGAAAAATATGGCTAATTTTTTAACACTTTTTTCATTTTCGAGGGAAAACATAAAAGACGGGGAATTCGATAAATAACAAATTTAGAATCCGGGATATTTTAACATCAATTAGGATACAGAAAAACTGGGACCTGATAATAAAAACGTAACATGCGGGAAAACGTAGGTTGGTGGAATGTTAAATCGGGGTTTCACTGTAGATATGAAAACTTTTCACATATAATATGATAGAATAACAATAAATTATGAATGGCGAATTCTTAAAAATTATGTGAACGATGCACCTTTATTTAAGTGAGTGAGTATATTTAGAAATAATAATGAATATTTAAATAATCACAAAATATTAAGCAAAGATTACAAATTTACATAATTAAAATGCCTGAAGTATTTTTAAAATTCTTTATTTAAAAACAACATACTTATTTTATTTTGAACATGTATATCATGGGAAGTTGCAACCAACCGCCCCTATAAATTCGTCTCTGAAGCAATGCCATGTCAACATGTTCAAAAGGAAATAAAATTCTTCATGGATTGAGTGAAAGTTATTGAGTAGTACTTATTTTTTGTAGTTAATGAATATTATTTTTATGAATAGATACTATGTTACTAATCAGTTTAATAATCTGTTAACAGCTTAAATTTTTTGCCCAGTTGAATAAAACTGTTTGGGCGAGTCACTTAATTGCATAATAACAGTTGAAATCAATATATATTGTATAAGTAGACCCAGCAGCGTTCTAAAAAAGAAAATCAAATTTTTCACCTCTCCACTAAACCATGGGTGATTCTAAGCAAAAAAAAAAGAAGTTGGTTTATAAAATGGCAAAAAGAACGAACTTCTCCAGTTCAATACTGGAAGCAAACGAACTTTCTCGCAACCTTGATAAACTCGAATAGCTCCTTCTTAAAAACTTTTGAAAACAAAAACAATCCTTGATTGTAATTTATTTTGTGAGAGAGTAATAATTAACTTTTAACCAGCGTTGTAGCCCTGAAAAAAAAGTCGGGGGGACGCTTATCAGAAGAAGATAAGCAATTGAAATCAAAAGTGGGGGGACGCTTATGCTAAAATGTAAAAAGTTTGGGGGGACGCTTGTATTCAAATAAAAAGGTAGGGGGACGCCGTCCCCCCTCTACTACACTACTGCTTTTAACAATATGCATAAAGCTCTAAAAAAAGCACGAAAGGAAAAATATGGCTAATTTTAGAACACTTTTTTCTGTTTTCATTTTCGACGGAAAACATAAAACACGTGGAATTCGGTAAATATAACAAACTTAGAATTCGGGATATTTTAACATCAATTAGGATACAGAAAAACTGGGACCTGATGAAAAAAACGTAAAATGCAGGTAAAACGTAGATTGGTGGAATGTTACATCGGGGTTTTACTTTAGATATGAAAACTTTTCACATATAATATGCTAGAATAGCGATAAATGATGAATTCTTGAAATTGTTGTAAAGTTATACTTTTTGAATACAAATGATGAAAGGCGAAGTCTTAAAAATTATGTGAACGCTGCACATTTATTCAAGTGAGTGAGTATATTTGAAAATAATAATGAATATTTAAGTAATCACAAAACATTAAGCAAACATTACAAATTTACATAATGCCTCAACAATTTTTTAAATTCCTTATTCAAAAACAATGTACTTATTTTATTTTGAATGTGTGTATCATGGGAGGTTGCAACCTTCCGTCCCTATAAATTCATCACTGAAGCAATGCCCCCGTCAACATGTTCAAAAGGAAAATTAAATTCTTCATCAATCGAGTGAAAGTTGTTTGCTAATTGTTTTTTGTATTTAATGAATATTATTTTTATGAATAGATACTATGATACTAATAAGTTCGATAATCTGTTAATATATTAAATTTTTTAGCCTAGTTGAATTAAAATGGTTGGGCGAGTCACTTAATTGAATAATAACAGTTGAAATCGATATATAGTTTAAGTAGGCCCAACAACCATTCTAAGAAAGAAAATCACCTCTCAAAAAGAAATTTTTCGCCTCTCCAGTAAACCATGGGTGATTCTAAGCAAAAAAAAAAAAAAATCGGAACTTCAGACAAAATTTTGGGAAAAAGTATGCAACATCAATTTAAAACAAAGTATATAGGTTAATAATCCCCTCCCCTCTCAACACAACAGTACATATGCATATATATATAAGCTCAAAAATTATTCTTCAAGTAATTAAATGAAAAGTCAGTTCCAAAAGCTTTTTTTTTCTGGAAAAAATTGTATTGAATTTTTTTTAAAGTAGTACAAACTATTTTGCTTGTCTGAAGGTAGAAAGAAAAGCAGATATTAATTGTAAAAGAAATCTTAAGATTAATACATTAAAATTTTTTCGGAAAACCGTTATTCACCCGAATTTCGGATCAGAATCACCCATGGACTGCATGGATGCAGTAAACATTATTTGCTACTGATGGAAACCTTTGGTAACTGCAATTTTTAATGGATTGTACTATTCATCATTAAAAAATAAATTTCATTAAAATAATTGATCAAATCTCAAAATACTTTTCAAAAATGGGTCAGTTAAAACACTGATTTTCTTCACATGCAGGGCACTCGCCCTCGCCTCATGGCTCAAGCGATGTTTACATTCAACCGCGGAATTTCTAATCCATTTCACTTCAATTCTTCGAACAACTCGTAAGGAGTGAAGAAAATACTGGAAGATTAACAGTTTAATTATTAAATTTAAAAATATTAGGTCGAATTTCAAAAAAACGACTTCGTCTTGCAAAGCGTCAGGCTATAATAGAATTTTGTGCAAATTTTTGTAATCGTACGTTGCGTAGATTTTGCTGTAGAGCGCGCAGCCACAACGTCAAAAGTTCATTTTATATATAGAGATTCTGTTTTATAGCCTACTTTCCGTAAAAGTAAAATAATAATAATAAAGTATGAAAGAAGGCTTAAAACTTAAGCTTTATGTAAAAATGCCGTTAAAAATAAAGAAAAGTAAAAAAAAGTGAAGTAATTAAATAAAAATTGAAAAATAAAAAATTTGAAAGGGGTTTTGAGATGGAGAAAATGTGTGTCTGTCGGTCTGTCGCTGTCTCTGGCTGTCGGTCTGTCTGTCCCAACCTAATAACTTTTGAATTAATTGTCTGATTCGAAAAACTCTTTTTGCATTCGAAAGATCTCGGCGAGGACCTCTCATTTCCATATTTTACTTTTTGATTTGAACAATGTTTCGTTCAATTTTGAACAGTTCAAAAAATTTTAACATTAGCGCCTATGGGGGAAAATGAAGCACATTATGTAAACTCTGGGCACACGATCCAAGTTCCTGTGAGCAAGCTTATTGGAAGTAGCTCTCGGCGAGAAATATTGATTTGAACAATTTTTGTTCATTTTTGAACAGTTCAAAAAAAATTAACATTAGCGCCTACGGAGAAATTTCAATCCCATATAAATCCTGATCTAACCGCCAGATTTGCTTGAAACAAACTTTATCGGAAAGATGTTACGATGTAGAACATGTACAGATATGAAGTTCGGCAAGAGTTGAACGAGCCTATTTTCCTACGAAATTTTTTTTATCGGGATTTTTAAGCAGGGCTCGAAAAAATTTTAAAATTTTACATACCCTGCCGGCAGGCCCGTAGCCAGGTGGGGGCCAGGACGGGCAATGCCCGACCTGGAAAAAGTCTTGCCCGTCCTAGCGTGATTAATTGGGCCTTAATAATCTATGCTATTTCTTCTACTTTTTAGTTGTACAACAATTAATCGTTCCCAAAGAATTTTTATGACGCATGAAAGAATGGAAGATTTAGCTTTCGTAGCATCGAAAGAAAACGGACTGCAAACTTAAATTTAGAAGAAGTGCTTAAAAAACGAGCAAACAGAAAATTGCAACTACATTATTTTTTTTTATTGTAACGTACCGATACATATTTTGTACTTCAATATCTTAATTTGAATGATCGTTCACATTAAAATTATCTTTAAAATATATTCACTTTGTAATGTTATTTCATATATTTTATTAATTTACAAAAGACATTCTTAGAATAAGCTTTAAACAATTCTGCCTTTTTCGTAAGTTTTAATCAAGTATTTCTTTCAAGACCAAATGATTTCATTATTGAATTAAATTAGTATTAGTTTCATTAATTGTTTAATTAATCCAATTAATAAATTAAATTATTGCACTAATTATTGAATAAATTATTAATTAAATTTTAAGAAAACCCCGAAAATGGAGCATAAATTCTAACAAGTTGGAAAAAAATTGAAAAACTAGTTTTCCCCTCCTGTGCAAAAGTTTGCCCTCCCTGGAGTCAGAGTCTGGCTACAGGCCTACCTGCCGGGCATGTTTGCCTAAAAAATACATATCCGAACAAAATTTTTGCATGCCCAGAAGGATTTTTATTGCATATTAATAAAAACATTTGAACTTGACGTATAGCATTAATCAGACAAAAATTAAATTAATAGCATTATATCTGAATCAAGAATTATTTTAACGTTAGTCTAAACCATTAAAAAATTACATTACAAATAAATGTTACATGATAAGTCGTTACAAGTCAAAATTTTCAAATTTTAAATTGTATTACCAATTTTATTGTTGACATGCATGTCCGTCAACATATCAATTTTGCGCTCCCATAAGGATGCGGTGATTTTTCAATAAAATACGAAATAATAAAGTTTTAGAAAGAAATATGTGGTTAAAAAATTACATGCCCTGCCGGGCATGTAAGGTTAGAAAATTTGTGCCCGCTCGGAATTTTTACATGCCCCGAACATGTCGGGCCCTGTTTTTAAGGATATTTCGCAATGAATGAAGGAATAAATGAATGAGTGAAAGAATGAATGAATAAATGAATGAGTGAAAGAATGAATGAATAAATGAAAGAGTGTAAGAATGAATGAATGAGCGAAACATTGAATGAATGAATAAATGTAGGAAGTACATTTTATTTGCGAGAGGTGGTGACCCCGATCTAAACGAATTTCATTCCATACGGTTTAAAAGCGTCCAATAGTAGAGTTCGGTCCGGACGTGACGTCACATTTTCAGAGAGAACAGTTTTGGCTAGCAGACTCCCGCGTGCAATGGCCGAGTGAAGTAACGTTATTTTTTCTTCGCCCCTCTTCGCGTTTTATCGAATTGATAAACAAACTAGGATGGTCGGAGTCCCCATCTCATAGTTCACAGGTGAACCATGCTCTGTAATCAAACTTTATTTTACCTTCCTGTAAATAGCGTGATGTGTATTTTTTTATGTGTTTAGTAGTAAATAAAATGTTTAGTTTAAACAATCTTTCATTATTTCCATAAAATTAATTACCCCTAGACGCCGTCCTACATAAATGAGTGAATAAATGATAAAATAAATACATGAATGAATGAATAAAAATAAATAAATGAGTGAGTAAATGGATGAATAAATACATGAATGAGTAAATGAATTAATGAAAGAATGAATGAGTAATTGAATATGTATTATCCGTTGAAAAATGTATATTTGAAGTAATTAAGAACTAAAGCTAAATGAGAAAGATATAGTTAGATTATAAATTTGAATTTGGTGTGTACGAGAAAGTAGGCTCGTATAGTTCTAGTCACAAATTTTTTTTTACCGTGTACAGTATTTAACAAATCTACTTGAAAGTACATCAACATCGAACATAACGTCACATATTGCGTCCGTGGGATGATGTTATATAATCGAATTTCATCTCATTATTTTATTTATTACATTTATTGAATTACTAATTTATTTTTGTAGCCTTTTTTACGGATAAAGCTCCATTTTAAATAATGCCGCTAATCAAATGACAAAACAAACGATTGCTTCCCGAATGCGAGACAAGTAAGCAAAAACTTTCTCCATTGTTTAGGAAACTTGAGAAAGTTTGAGATAGGAGGCTAAGTTTGATTCCGCAGTTATGATCCCTGTGATGGGTATGTTGCCATCCCGTATCGGTAAATATCAACCGTCCCGTTATTGTTACAGCTGTGCTCGGATTTTCATTTTGGGGGATCTCTATGACAACACCTGTTTGAGGAAAGACTTGGTATAGAAAATGTTCTCTTTCGGCTTTCAATCTGGTCTGATCGATCGAAGGATGCTTCTGACTGGAACGTTGCCATCGCAACAAGCTCTTGTGTCCTCCCACGCTGCAGCAATAATTGACGTTCCTACCTGTTGCTTCATTCCGCGCCCTTCGTTAACGAGATTTTTCTTGCTAACAAATTAATTCTCTAAGGCCTTGGGACTTTTTTTTCTTCCCTTCATGTCGCCTGCGTTTCCAACCGGGGATTTCTGAATAAATAAGGTGCTGAAAAGAGGAACTTCGACTTTAACTATCATCAAATCAGTGGGATTTATGAGAAAATGGATGAAAAAGGGATTTCCACTGTTGGGAAACATCCCACAGGGAGTGTTTTATGACCAATCTCTCTCTTACACCACAGCAAGCCAATCTTATTGCATTAATCATTTTCCAATCATACAATTTCTTCTCGGTGCCGGCTTGTCGTATTCTATTCCTATTCATAAATACCATCATTTTATTTTAGTATGACCCTGACCGTTGCATTCCGAGTTTTATTAGTCCTCTATATTAAACTCTTTCCCATACATTGCCAATTAGATTAATTTCGGAAGAAATGTATTGGGTTAGAATTACGAATCAAAAATTTTATTACCAGCTGTGCTGGCCTTCTAGAATTCTGTAGTGTTGCATAAATATCTTTCATAGAATAATTATTAGCAATAAAGTATTTTTAATTTTATTACGGAAGATAATTATGTAACGAGGAGTTTAGGGAGAGTGCACAAGTAAACTGTGAATTATAAGCTACTTATGAATATTACATGAAAACCAGTTTGAGCTTTTATTTATTGAATATTTAAGTAAACAGTTTAAAATTGGTGACAACTTTTAAAAAAAACATTTAAGCGACAAATTCACGTTATAACACACTTCTGCTGTCAGCCAAAAACTGAAGATGGAACAACTCTGGATAGAACTCTGTTTTAATGTAGTGATTGGAGTAATCAAGAAATTGAATGAAATCACTCGAGCTTAATTTATTCTATTCTATTCTAGATTCTTCTAGCATCATATTAAGAGGTCTGCGTACGATGCGCCTTGCCTCTGTAGGATCTCCTAATTTTGAACCAGCTCCCAGATGAGAGACCCTCACCTAGGTTGGCACCCTGAGAGGTATCTTTTCACTTGGTAGACATTGGAGCCACGACGGATTTTAAGTGCACCAGCTCCCCTTAATGCACACGGTTCCGGATATCAAATATTAAAAAAAAAACTCGATATATATGTCAAAAAAACTCGATCATTTTTCGCCAGTTTTTCGGAAAAAAACTCGTGCTTCAAGGGGTTAATACGTTGATGACAGCGCAGATTTTTGCTACCTGTAAAAATAAGCTTTTCAATTTTTCAGTAAAAAAGTTATTTTTGACCACATGAAGTTTTTTTCTTCTAACAAAACTGTGTTATAAGACTATAGCTGATATAAGCCACCAGTGGTACAAACCGCCAGATGAACCATTCGTGTGTGAGCAGTCCGTGGTACACGCCGCCAGATAAACTATTCGCAGGTGAGCCACCGGTGGTACACGCCGTCCTCAACATGTTAAACTTACATACTTTTTGCCTTATAGGCTCCCCCTTCCCCGTGTCCTTGTTCCGAAAGCACCCCCACGTGAGGATCCTACTTTATGTCCAACATTCTAATTATGGAAGAAACACTCAATATTAGCATTTCATTCACGAATTCAGTATATAAATGACTGCCTGCCAAAATCATCCACGCTGTTTATTCGAAAAGCGGAATTAATTTCTGTCGAAGTCAGGTAAATGAGTTAGAACTTCAAAGACGCTGCAAAAGCAAATTTACTCTAGAAATACGTTCCCTAACATAAATACGAAGAAGGGGGACATTTAACTGCATCGAAATCAAGTAAACTGAAGCTGTGAACTACGCATTTGTCCTGATATACTTCTAAGGCAAAATCAACATAAAACAGGATAACGTAAATAGAGTATTAGAAACGAAAAAGGATTGTTATATGCTGTTGCAGCTCATTTATATGAATCAGTTTTTGCTGAAAGGGCGCAAGCCACAAATTACAAACTTTTCAAGAAATAAAAAAAAAACTTGATATTAAAAAAAGTTTTCTTTCAAAAATTTTCAGAAAATTAATTCGAAAGTAAAAGTTGCTGTTTTATACATGGTGAAAGTTTCATAAAATTTTGAACAGTACTTTTTAAATAATTAAATGCTAAAGTATCTGAAAAATCAATTAACAAAAATTGAAAAATGAATGAAGTAAACCGTTTGAATTAATT
Organism: Octonoba sinensis; assembly: GCA_038502835.1. NCBI lineage: Eukaryota > Metazoa > Arthropoda > Arachnida > Araneae > Uloboridae > Octonoba > Octonoba sinensis. Next base: position 114,524,959 of record CM076598.1, on the reverse strand, counting down.
TGACATGTCGGATCACTAGATCTTTAGCACAGTGGCCAAATTGAATACCTGATGTTTGAAAAATCAGTTGGATATCGGATATCCGATGCCTTTTTTTTGGGGGGGGGGGAGCTGTCCAGAAGGGCTCAGATGCCCGGTATCAGACTGATTTTTAAATATCCGGAATCCAATCCGCTACATAAATAGGGTCAGGTGGGGGAAAATGGGTCACTTTTTAGCTATTTTCATATTCAAAGTTTCATAGCAACAAAACCAAAAACACTTCCCTTTTTTTTCAATCGCATCTTAGCATTGAATTCCTTTAGAACAGCATTTCCAACCGGGGGTTCGCGTGGTGTAGAAAAGGGGTTCGCGAAAATAATATTGCAATGGCGGAATTTTCAATTTTTAATGTGAAAGAAAAAATACGAAATAATAAATTTGTATACGTATTAAGAGGGAGTGCAAAAATGATTCTTTTTTTAATGAATTACTTTCGAGATAATACGTAAAAATTGTGGACTGGCATAGGAAGTATACGAACATAAGTACAAAATTTGAAATGCACGTATTTCTACTGTTACCTGATTTCGACAATATGAATCTCAAAGTGGGTTTCAAAAGACATTCATTGATTTATTTTAAATTGGACCCCCGTATGATTGATACTCCTACCATTTCTTACGTTTAGTATGATAGCGCGAAGAAAGAGTCGGAAATACGAAAATTTATATTATATAAATATAAAATTTTGCATTATTTTTGAACTAATTTCGCAGGGGTAGACACCAAAGTGGAACCTGAAGATTTTTATTGATTAATTTTAAATTTTATGCTCACATTTATAACACTTAATTCCAACTTTTCTGCATTATCGCAATGAGAAATTTGAAAACATAACTTTTGTGAATTTTGTGTACTTCAAGTCGAAAGTAGAACCGAAAGATATTTATTGATTCAAAATTGTGTATGTATATTTCTCATACACTTCCACAACTTTTTCTCGCTATCGGGAAAATAATTTTTGAAGATTTTTTTTTTTTTTTTTTGCGTACACATATGTTTACTGCTCTATCAATAATTCACAAAGGAAAAATAACAAAAAGTAATAAATAAAATGTTGTTCGTTTTCTTGTTGCTGTATTTTATTTCTTATTCAAACTTAGATTTTTACAATTTCCTTTTCATTTCCTGTTATGAACTATTGTGAAACATGGAAAATAAATGTTTTAGCAAATTTTATACTTTTGTTACCTGTTACAAACGACTACAGTAGGGGGTTCGCCATTTTCTTTGGGATTTTAGAGGGGGTTCGTGATTAACAAAAGGTTGGGAACCACTGCTTGAGAACAATTTTATGTAATTTTAATATTTATTTTTAATTATGAAATAGTTTAACTGAGCTTATAAAGTTGTTACCTATTTTACCAAACCGTGAGGTAAAGTGGGTCATAATGCAAAATAATGCTGAAAACAGTTATTTATTACTTTGAAATTTTTTAAAAATGTGCAAGTGTAACATATTTAGTAAGATTTTTAATTATGATTACATTGAAATGTAAAAATAATATTGTTTTCGATTGTTACATATTGGTTCGCATAACACTTCAACAACATCACTTCTCTCTACCACATCAACATGATCTTTTTTAGGGAAAACATATATATTTCTTTTAATTTCATTTTAATAAAATAAACAGCGTACATTGTTTAAATTTAGGAACTTGCTGCAGTTAGGTACAACAAATTTTTTAAAAATAATAGAATTAAACGACTTAATCCTAACCATGACCCATTTTACCCCATCCAAGAAAAACTGGTTTAAAAATGAAAATATTTAATATTTTTCTTAACTGCTCTGCTGAAATTGTTTTGCAAAGTTTCTTAGTGAGGAAATCCTTCAAAATTTGGACTGTTATTTGATAAAATATAAAGCTTTTCAGAAGTTTGTAAACCATATTAAGCACACCATCATCCAAAGTTGACAAAAAAAAAATTGTGTTGCCATATTTAAGAACCTAATTTTTTTTGGAATGAAAAATGTTGCCAACACATAGAAAAATAACATTAAAAATATTGGTTTAAAAATTTCAATATCAATTTTTATTATTTTGGGTTTTTTATAAAGTGACCTATTTTACCCCATCCTCCCCTATTGTTTTCCCAGCATGTCAAATTTTAAAAATTTTATTAGCATGCTTTGAAAATATATGCAAATGAAAAACTTACTACGAGCAGAACTTTTGAAAACATATATTAATTGAAACTTACGACGAACGGCACTGGTCCCCCTAGAAAGCGTCGAATATCCGGTGTCCGACCGAATTTTAATTATCCGAAATCAGGTCGGGATGCTGCATGACAAATCCGGTTATCCGGCATGTCAAATTTCACCCCTTGCCCTCGAGGCCTTTTTCGCTCGGATTTGGAGCAGCCACTTTCTTGAGCTGCTCCGCTCCGACTTCTAAATACTTGCTCCGGCTCCGCCCCGTGCTCCGAATAATTTTGATAAATTATGTTATCTCTCCTTTTTTTAGTTTATTTTTTTATATGATAAAAATTTTAAATATTGAATAAAATCGTAGCAGCGGAGCTCAGCAAATTTCTTTGCTCCCGCTCCACCGCAGTTTTCAAGCAAATCTTGTTGCTCCACTGCTCCGTGCTCCACTCCTGATATTAGGGAAGCAGTTTACAGGTACTTTAAAATCATTTTATACTTAAACTTATACAAATAATGAGATTTCACCAATTTTAAAATTGATAATATTTTAAAATTTAAATAAAAAATTTTACTGCGCCCTTCGAGTGGAAGCATCAAACTTCCTGGGCACCATAGCGGCGCCGTTCGACTGGAAGCGTCAAACCTGCCGGACGCCGTAGAGGCGCCGCTCGAGTGCAAAGGGTTATTTTTTAAATTTAATTAAGAACTTTTGAACCCTGAGTAAATTACTAACACACTGCGCATTTGGAAGCTCTGGGGTGTTTAAAAATATGCATAGAATTTCCCAAGTTTCATACTTCTAAGCGCAAGATCAACATAAAAGAAGATAATGTAAATAGAGTGTTAAAAACGAAAAAGGGTTGTTATTTGCTGTTGCAGCTCATATATGATTCAGTTTTTGTTGAAAGAGCGTAAGTCACAAATTACAAATTTTTCGAGAAATAAAAAAACTTCATATGAAAAAAAAGTTTTCTTTTAAAAATTAATTTGAAAGTTAAAGTTGCTGGTTTTATATATGGTGAAAGTTTCATAAAATTTTGAGCATTACTTTTTGAGTAATTAAAATCGATAATAAGATATCCTATACAGATCCGTCCAACAAGGAACACCGTGTATATCCGGCATCCAGCAAAATCAGAATCCTGTACATCCCTAATCCTACCCTTCATCCCACCCCTAGAAACAAAATCCTGGGTGTAGTACTGCGTATGAGTGTTTCTCACGAAATATGAAAACGTTTTACCCTCTAATACTATACCTTAAAATTAAAAAAATAATTTAATTGGATGGCCTTAATTTAATGGCCTTAAGTTAGTTTAAGCCCACTATGCATTTGTTATATCTTCTGAAGTAGTGTATGCAAAACGCATGATTTCAAAAAAAAATTACAGACTGGAAGACTATAATATTTAATATTTAAAGTTAAACTTTAAAAGTATGATTGGAATGCCATCTTGTTATTAGTCAGAAAAAATTTAAAAATAAAACCCGGACTTCTACTTAAAAACCAGAATGATCCCGCACTCTAAGAAATGGATCTCTCACTTTTGACGGCTCTGCAATCGTCTAGAAAATTTCGTCAATTACAAGGATTCTTTCCTCGCGCGATCTCGTGACTAAAAAGTTACTACGCCAATTTGACGAAAGGTTTACTCGGAGCATTTGTCACGAAGCCATTTCGTCAAATACGACGAAAGTTTCATGAGATTTGAGCATGCGTTTCTGAGAGTGCGACTCCACAGCCCTGGTTTTTTAGTCACTTTTACATCTATCTTTCTTAGATGTAGCTTTTTAAAACACTTTATTTAATATATTTTTAGTCAAAGCATTCACTCAACTGACCAATCTATTTTGCACTGTTCAAAAAAAAATCTAGTTTATCACGTCACGATGTGGTAGATAAACCAAGAAATGAATTAATTCACATGCTTAGAAATGCTAATTGAATATTATTTCATAATATTAATGATGTTTATATAACTTTAATTTCTTTTAATAAAAAAACATTATCTCTTAGTTTCTAAATTTCCACTACAGGAGAATATCCTCTATTGTCTCGCTCTCCCACTCAACTCATATGTAACGTATAAAAGAAATAACATTATCAAAGAAACTCACATTAATTTTCATAAGATTTATCATGTGAAGTAATTGCTATATGCATGCGACCTTAGAGAAAACGGAAAAAAAAAAGCATGCCGACTACAAAGCGATTAAAAGTTTAAAAAAATGACAATAACCAGTTACTTCCGATCCAACCTAAAGAATGAACACTTTGCGCCATCTGTCGGTTTTGTTGGAGACTAGAAAGTTCGTCAAGTTTACACTACAATGGCGAATTTTAAGGGGGGGGGGGGAGGCACAAGGGGCACTTTCCACCCCCAAAGGAGTAAAGGAAATATGTAGTTCGCCCATTAAAGAATTTTCATTTATTTATCTGTACTTCAAAGTAGATAAATTGGTTTTAAGGGATAATACAAAAAAAACTCTTTTGAGAACTCTATTATGAAACGTTTTCCGAGGGAGAACCACTTGATATTCTCTGTTGCCCAATTTAAAAATGATTCCTGTGTCCGCCCCTGTGAAGCTACCCCATGATCTATTACGTCTTCTAATATAGTCATTAAAAATGAAAGTCATAATCATTAACACGTTGAGGACGGCGCAGACTTTTTCTACCTGTAAAAATAAGCTTTTCGATTTTTCAGTAAAAAGTTATTTTTAATCACATGAAGTTTTTTCATCAAACAAAACTGTTATAAGACTAGCTGATATAAGCCACAAGTGGTACTCGCCGCCAGATGAACCATTTTGTGTGTGAGCCAGCAGTGGTACACGCCTCCAGATGAACCATTCGTGTGAGAGCCACCAGTGGTACACGCCGCCAGATAAACTATTCGCATGTGAGCCACAGGTGGTACAAGCCGTCCTCAACGTGTTAAAGTCTAATTGCTGAAAATTAATCCAATCAATATTCATACCGTTTATAGTCTATATAAGCAGCTGTGTTCCTAGTACGGATGTCACCCAGTGCGGTTATTTGTGGCGTAAATCATGATCTAAATCAAGCTGATTTAAATGCAGATTTATTAACCAGCATGGCTCTAATGCATTACTTTCAAAACATGCTAGTTAATTGAATTTTAACACGTTGACACTTTCGTCTATAGCCGTCAAAGCGAAGTTCACTATGCGGCATGACGGCAATAACCGTCCAAAACGAAACAGTCGTTTTTAGACACCACAGCTATAGCGGCAGAAATGTGCATTTACCGGCGTACAAGTAGAAACCTAGTGTCATGTTTTGGAAAAAAATGTTTAGGTTGAATTTCGTTTTCCACCTGTTACACCACTTGCAGCTTCAGTATGCACGTGGTTGTGAAGAGAGAAGTGCGATCGGGTTTTCTCTTGAATTTATAGTTATTGATACATTTAACTACCGCCCTCGTCCCATTACTTAGTGTCGAGAGTCCGCTGGCGTCATCACGGTTACAGCCGCAACCTAATTAAAGGTGCTGAATTAATCAAAATTAAGTTTATTTAAGCAGAAAGAGTAAAACTATACTTCTAATATTCTAAAACTTACAAAAACATAGTGTTAATTTTCGAACTTCACTTGCTCCTACTGTCTGAAAATGTGTTAATAATTAAACTCGACATGCCGGATAGCCGGTTATTTCTTGCAATGATCGAATCATATTCCGGATATTTAAAAATTAGTCGGGACAAACCAAAAGAGAAATAAAATTCCAATGACGGAACTTGTGCCATGATCCCCTCTTTTGGCTCCCCTGGTAACAAATCAAGTTATTTCGCAATGAACTAAGTCTGAGGTACGTATTTTAGAAATTTTATTAAATTTCGGATTTTGAGGCTTGAAAGCTTATATTTACAACCTGAACAGTTACACAATGTTTTGAAAATTAAGTCGCACAAAAACAGAAAGGTCTTTTTTTTAAATTTATTTTATAATGCCCTTAATAAATTTATTCTTCAATACCTAATAAAAAAATTTAGGTAACGTATTTCCGCTCAACAGTTTATTTCCTGATGATTCATCGAAATACATAGCAATGAAAACATAATTATGTACTTTAAGTATTGCAGATTTCATTCAAAAACAGCATTGATATCGAAACTTTTAAGAATGTAGAAACTTTCAAATATATTTAAAATCTGTAGATTTTTTTTTATCTTTGCTGAAAAATGAGTACAAATATTTCTGTGTTAGGTAATTGGTTTATTCCGATTTCGCCCGAGCGTTTAGTACGTCAATTGACACTTAAATTCGAATGCGTAAATTTTCATTTTAACGTTACAGCATTAATGTTATTACATCGCAATTAAATTTACCGCTATACAGGGCCGGAGCTAGGCTGAGGCGACGAGGCACCCGCATCAGGGCGCGTCATTCTCAGGGGCGTATTGGGCATAAATATTGACTGCATCTTTAAGTAACAAACAATAGTTTTTATCTCAAAAAAATTAAACAATATTTAAACTATTTAGTTTTACAAATGCTGCAACAAAACTTCGTCTAATTTCATTTTTGCATTAATATATATTACAGGTTTAATTTTGATAAAATCAAACACAGAAACATCATCATCTTAAAACGTTTCCGTTTCTTTCTTTCCTTTGTTGAAAGGATATATTTTTACTGGGTATTTCTTGTTTTGCATTATCTCTTTCTTCTTCGCAGCGACAGGCAGCTTTATAAGTGTTTGCAGTTCCCAGAATGGGTCTTCTCTATTTTATGACGAGCAAAACGCAATCGATTGCATTTTCTCTTTTTTATTTTTCCTTATTCAGTTAATTCTGATCAGCGATTGTTTTCCTTCAGCTTTTTGAAAGTTAAAATATGTAGTATTAAAGATTGTATCGATCATTTTTAATCTATTCCTTCATGATATATAGTAGGGGCGGAAAAAAGTTTTTTGCCTCAGGGCGCCATTCGTGTTAGCGCCGGCCCTGCCGCTATATAATTCACATCTACGAAGGTCTAATCCGTACAGAAACCTCTCATCCTCGCTTTTATTAAATATATGATCAATTCACTTAAATAGAATTTTACCTGAACTTACTAAGTATTTATTAACACAATTAGATTTTAAAAAATTTATTGCGAATAAAAGAAAACATTAATTTATAAGTCACATAAAACTTGACACATTAAAATTTCAAATAGTAACTTTTTTCAGTGATATCTGCCAAAAATCTACATAAAACTTTTCAGGTATTAGTTCTTTTTTCTTGTTTTTACCTTTACATTTGGGTCTGTTTTGGCTTTGGGCTTTCCTTTTACAGAAGTTCCAGTTTCTTTTAAAGGCACTTCGCTGGATGGGTCATAAAGAGCCTTTTTTTCACTCTTCTCCGTCCGCGGTTTGCCTGTCGATTTCCCCAATGGAACAACTTGATCCTTCTTTATCAATTTCCCCGATGGAACAACTTTGTCCTTCATCGATTTCCCCGATGGAACAACTTTGTCCTTCATCGATTTCCCCGATGGAACAACTTTGTCCTTCATCGATTTCCCCGATGGAACAACTTTGTCCTTCATCGATTTCCCCGATGGAACAACTTTATCCTTCTTCATCGATTTCCCCGATGGAAGAACTTTATCCTTCACCGTAACATTGAGTTCTGTATCAGAGAGCGCTCTTCGTATTTTGGGATGTCCTTTGTTTATAGTCACCTCTGAATCTGATACAGTTTCTGTTGGTCCCGTTGCCTTGTTTACACGTGGTTTCTTAGCTAGTCCTTTTGTTTTTTGTTCCAGCATAAAAAATCCAGTGGCTCCATGTGCGTTCTTGGATGCAGCGGGTCTTTTCAGAATGTTTTTATCCAAACCTTTTTCGATGGCCTTTTTCAAATTAGTTGTAATTCCTTTATTTTCCTCTGTGTAATACTTTTCTAAAGAAAAAATGTATGAATATTTTTTTATGTTTCTACTAATCATTTTCGATAAGAATTTCATAATACGAGCCTAAACGATATGACAATACATCTCCAACTCAAAAATCAGCCCTTAAAACAATGTCATAAAAATAGTAACATCACCGTAAAAACACATTACCAATTAAAAATCTGAACAGCTTTCTGTACTTAAGATTAAACATAAACGTTATATTAAAAGTGGTACAGTGGGAATTCGTTGTGTAAGAGAATACCAGAATGGAACATTCTTACTCGTAAAACTAGATTTTTTCTCTTTTAATTATTGTGGTATTAAGATGTGAATACCACTTACAACCGATCCCTTTTCAAACTAAATATAACCCTTTTATCATACCTAAGAAGACTTAAGTGCTCTTTCAAGGCAAGCCAAAATACAGAAGATAAACCGCGCTCCAACTATAATTTTGCTGGATGGGTTAAATAAGGTAAAAGTTTCAAAAATAATTAAAAAGTAGTAATTTAATTGCCTTTTTTCGATGGAGGATTCTATCGTATAAATTTTCCTATTTTGTAGCACTATTTACATAAGTTAATTAAAATATTCAAAGTTTTTTTAAGAAATAGTTTATTAAAAGTTTTTTTGTTAAACTAAAAAAGCAGTTTTCATTGCTGTTAGTTTAATTTGCATGCAAAAATACCTTAGTTATCCCTCGACTGAAATAATTTTAGAGCGTGTCACCAAAAATGGATATTTCATTGTCTTGCTGTTATACTGTTTTTGTGAAACGTTTATTTGTAAACGAAAGGTCAACTAGCAATATATTTTTTCATAAGGCTGATATAAAAATTGGAATAACCTAAAACATCAGACTGTTTCCTTAAACAATGTTTACTCCCTACAATAATTGCTACTAAATAATATTCTTTATAGAATAGTAAGGTGAAAATGGAGAGAATGAGATTTCAGTTATAAACTAGTTATTTGATTATAAATTATAACTTTCTGTAGCAGTTGAAAATGGAAAGTCTTAATTTAGGAAGACATCTTCAGTGTACGGCCACATGTCTGCACCCTTGGATTGTGCAATTTTAATTAGTTTTGTTATAAAAATCATTTATACTAAGATTGTTTATTTATATATTGTAAGACTATTTAAAACGGGCTGACTTAAGGAATAGTTTTTAAACCAATAATATGCTGTAGCTGTATCTAAGAAATGTAAGAATTTGAAAACAATTGAGCTGAAACTTACCAAGTACATATTTCTTTATTGCCGGATAACTAGCACCTTTCCTAGAGACACCTATAAAAAAAATACTTTAAAATGCAATTTGTTGCTTCATTTGTCATTTGCACTTATGCATACCACAGATCATGAACTTATTTTTTATTGGGCGACATAATTCGAAAATTTTAGGTTATCTTTGGTGACGTTAGGGAAAGGGCGAGTATAGGGCAGTGCTGTAGTTTTTGAAATAGCAGAAGATATACATCAGTTTAAAAATGGGAGGGCATACGCTTAGCTTACTGAAATTTTAAATGAAGGATGGATAACATATTAAAATGTATATAATCGGCACCAATATTTCTTCTTCTGAAAATAATCAGACGTAAATTCGTCTCGCCCTGTTTTTGATTGCGTATCCGTTGTTGCGTAGTGGTTTAACCAACAATATCAAACATTTTTTTGGTCAAAATTTATCCATTTTTGATGCGTTAGCAATAATAAGCATATATTCGACACATATGAAATAAGAGGACACTCGTAAATCAGTTATGATATTGTTTCTTAAACTAAATCCACGTTCTCACTCTGAGCACAGCAAAGTTGATACCGTGTTTAATCGAGTTCTCCGGCACAGATTCTGAATTTTCTGTGAAATCATTTAAGCAGGGGGTATACGCTATTTTTCGAAACAAACCAGAAGGTATACGCCGTATGCCCCTAAGTCAAATCTGGTTTAGGAGTTCCTTCTCCACCCAAAAGATTTTTATTATTTTTTTTTTTTTTTGGAAATTGAATTTCTTATTCCAAAAACCAGTCAAGCAACAGAAAAGGCAAAATTGGGCTATTGGGGATTACTGTTTTGTAAAGATTAATACATCGTTTAATGCACAAAAAAGTGAACCGCTGTCCCCATGTGATCGTGAAACTAAGTCTGGAAATCCTTGTTTGGTGCAGAAAGTCGGGTGACAGCGTTTGACTGGTTTCTGCTCCAAACTGCGGGATTTTTGGCGTCGCGCAGTGTCAATGATGCGCAGGGCCTGATTGTCATTCACCGCTGTGCCTGAGAAAATTCATTTAAAATATATCTATATCACGAAGGTGAGGCAAATAAATCAGCTGATGAAGTGTGCAACTTCCTTCAGAACTACTTAAACACAGAGGGACCAGATACAGTGAGAAAATGAGCACTTAACAGTGATGGTCCATCAGGAACAAAATAAAAATCACACTTAGATTCCTGATGAATCTGTGTGATAATGGTAATGATTTGATAGTGTCATACACAGCTTCCCAGTTCGCGGACACTCTTATTCACCCTACGACTGAGATTTTGGTGCTATCAAGCGTATTATGAAAAACATTGACCGCATGTACACTCAGTGGCGTAGCTAGCATAGGTGACACCTGGGGCGGTTATTGATGATGTCATCCCCCCCCCCCACTCATAAAAAAGAAAAAATACACCATTCATATGTTTTTTGTTTTTTTTTTTCAAAATTCTTTCATGGGAGTTATATTATTTAAAGTATTTGTTGACAACAATGGTGTGTTTAGCAGTTATAAAAAAAAAAAAACCACTTCAACTATATTTTCGTAAGGAAACACTTAGCTCAGAAGTTGAAAAGAGTATGTCAGAAAAAAATATCTAGTTTAAGGTATTTGTTTAATTATATGGAGCTTTTAAAGGTTTGTTTTCCCCAGCGTATCCGGGTGTCACCCCAGAACGAGTGACACCCGGGGCGGGCCGCCCCCGCCGCTCCCCTTAGCTACGCCACTGTGTACACTCAAGAATAATATGCAGAACTAATACTGAAGTCCAATAAAACAGGTCGTTTCAATATTCACAATAGTGGCTTCAGTCATACAAAAAAAATTACTAATTCAGATGAAACCTCTAGTAGAGCCTATCCAAGGAACAAGGAGATTTTTAAGATTTCAGCTTACATTTCTTTTTATAGCAACAACTTGCCAGGAAAAGTACTTGTGACGCCATTTATAGATGAATATGTATCAACACTCACTTTGCTAAAAGCACATTCTTCTCCCCCCCCCCCCCCCCGCCCTTACCTACACAGGACGCATTTCCTTCAGGAAAAGTGAGTAAAAAACAAAATACTTATCGTTTATTTTTAGTTTATACTGCGTAATACTAGTCTTTAATCGAATTTTTTCGGGAATGTTGTAGGTTAATACGTTCACTGATAGTAAGTATTTTAGGAAAGTACAAAAACAGATATAATTTCAAATTAGTTGTGATATTTAAATAATCACATTTTGTCTGACATTTTAATATATAACTAGACAATGCACAAGAGATTTTTAAAGTAGAACGTGTGTGAGGTCATTTTTTGCATCATTATGAAAATGAATGCTATATCACGGCAGAGAACGTGTTAAGTGTTTTAGATATCATTTCATTTGGCAAACGTGACAATATATTGGGAATGCACTAATTGAACAAATATTAGTAAGATATATGTTTTTAAATCATCAGAAGAGTGCAACCAGAAGCAGATCAAAATTGAGACTACTACGTCTTAGACTTCCTCCAAGTGTCAACTAATACGTGGGGTCTTAACTGTCACACACGCGTCAAGGACCTTAAAAATTGAATTAACAAATTTTTAAACCTTTTTCATTAACGGTGGGGCATAATGGTACATTTATTTATCTTTTTTTGTATAACATGTTTGCCATTTAAAACAATTTCATTTACATATTACATTAACGAAATTAAAAATCTATTATTGAAATGAATTTTAGAACCTCATTTCAAGATTCTTAACCCCTTGAAGCACGTTTTTTTTTTTTTTTTTTTTTTTTCAGAAACACTGGTAAAAAATGATCGAGTTTTTTTTTTGACAGTAAATGAATATTTAGGTATAGTATAAATTGTTTCTGGAAATTTCAGTTTTAAGTGGTGACTGGAGAGCGGGGTGTGGGCTGAAAGTTATATAAAAAATTATTACACAAAGTGCAAACGGATCTCAGAGGGGCATTAGAAATAAAATAACTCGAAATACAAGATCGCCCGTCTCAGACACGGGCAAATTTGCCGGTAACTTTCGCCCACGTCAGACACGGGTAAATGCGTTAAGTGGTTAATCTGAAAGGAAATGGGACACTATTGATCCTCAAACACTAGGCCACAAAAAAATCTAGAGCTACTTATGAATGCTAACTGCATAGATTGTACAGTACCGACCGCTATTAAAATCGTCGTTTATTAAAATCAGTCGTTTATTAAAATCAAATTTAAGGAAATGGATCCAAATTAATGTGAAATCCTTATAGAATCAGTACCGCCGCTTTTAAAAATCAAAGTATCAGTCACTTTAATCTATTTGCCCCATGTTATGACGAACATTTCAAATGCATGTCAAACAAAGCAATGCATATCATTCAAACGTTTCGGAAAAATTTTCCGTAAGCAAAATTCGAAAGCTTGTATAACTTCAGTATATAAACTTCTACTACAGAAAAAAAATCAGTTGAAGAAGATGAACCGACTGAAGAGTTCTTGAAATATGTTTTCATAGACGTTGATTTACAAACGTAAATTAGGAAATCTGATTATGATATTATACAAGAAATTTTAAATTCAAAAAGATACTTGTTCTGAAAACACTGATTCAGAAGACGAAGGTGAGAAAAATTAACCTGAACCAACTGCAACTCAACAAGCATGGAATGTTTTGAGTCAAATATTGTAACCAAAAGTTACAATATTTGACGGTTAAAATGACAGAGCATCATGGTAAACTTGACGCCTTTTCAAATAGTAGGTGTTTAATAAATGATTCTTTTAAACAAAACATAAACATACGTATTTTAAAAAGTGCAATCAAATTCAGTGCCTGATTACCGCACAGGCCAACTAGGCCACGGTCTTGGACCTCCAAATTTTAGGAGCCCCTAATTATTTCCCCCCCCCCCCCAAATTGTAAGAAAGATTTCTGAAAATATCTCTTACAAGATAATTTTTTACAAAATGGAAAGATCTCAACTCATTTAAATGGCGAGCTAAAAGTATTTGCGTAAACAAGGTAAACTATGCACAATCAGATCAATATCTTCATTGCCTATCAAGCTAAATAGTATCCTTTAATCGCTGAGGCATCTCGACGTTTTTTATTTATTTAATATTATAAACAGTAAAATTTGAAAATGCAATATGTGTATTCAAAAAGTTTGCTTATTTAACGAATAACACAAAAATCATATTGAATAAAAATATAGAATGCAGAATAGTAGAGTGTCGTGTCAGTGTTTTTCCCCCTTGCCAATTGAGTAAGAACCCAGTATTAATAGAATAATCTCCAAGCTTATTTAACTTTATACATTATACCCAGTATTTTTACTTTTCGTACTATAGGGGCCCCAAACTAATGTTGTGCCTTGGGCCCCCGACTGTCTTAATAAGGCCCTGCTCAAATTATGTATTAACACCACCATCCAACTACAACTGAAACCCGAGAAGCGTGGGACGTGTTACGTCAAATATTGCAACCAAAAAGACTGCGATAAAGAACATGATGGTAAACTTGACGCATTTTCAAATATTAAATGTTTAATAAACGAGTCTTTCAAACAAAAAATAATACGTATTTTTAAAATTGTAAAAAGTTATGTATTAACACATCATTGCGAAAATGAACTTTTTTTCATCCCGTAGAAATTTTGTGGAAACATGTTAGTATGAACTGAAATGTGCTGAAAAGTTAACTAAGCATCACTAAACTAGATACGATGCAATAGCATAGAAAATTATTACGGGGGGGCAAAACTTATTTCAAATGAATCGCCGGTTTTTAAAACCAGCTGCTTAATGAAATCAAATATTTCAGGAGGAATACGATTTTATAATGCGGCGGAGATTGTAATAGTCAATCCTGAATAACTTAATTTCACCTCCTCCCCTTTCAAAAAGAAAAAAATATTGTACTCACCAACTTCAGAAATTGCTTCGCATACCATGTCTATGACTGCCTTTTTTACTGGTGCAGTCATTTTTCAAGTTTTGATCTCAATAGTTGAACTATAAATTTTCTGGAACATAGGGAGAAAGTAATTACTGGAACACTTGTTTTTTATCCTTCAAAAATTTGCTAAATTCAGAATGAAATTAAAAAGTTATGAAAATAAATTGTGTTACATTAGTTGTAGTACATACTTTGATTTCCGCCGATCATTTTTGTAATAGAAAAGTATATATATAGTAAAATTACATCGATAGTTTTGTTTATATTTCCTGGTATATACATGAAAACTAATATTTTTCAATTTAAATGCATCAGTATACCAACTATAACACTTAAAATACAAAATTAATTATAGTTGATGATAGTGACCTTCATGTAAGGAACTTCTTAAATTTCCCTTAACCCCCCCCCCCTTTTTGCCTAGCTGAAGTACCTAGCATTTTACACCTATCTATTTTGAACTCATTGTTGTAGAAAATAATATATGTAGAACGAAAGATAACAGTTTTGTTTTTGCCTGGTATTTACACGAGACCTAATATTTTTAAATTGAAACGCATCAGTATACTGACTACAATACTTAAAATACAAAATTAATTATAAGTAGTTTATGATAGTGACCTTCGTGTAAGAAGCATTCAAATTTCACTTAGCCCCAAACCCTTTTTTCCAAACTTTTTTTTTTTTTTTGACTAGCTGAAGTACCTAGCATTTTCCAGGTTACTCAAATTTAAACTTTTGCAGGAAGAAGGGGCTATTTTTTGGAGGTGGGGACACTTTGGACTTTCATTATTAATCTGACATATTTCAGGAAACGAATTCAAACTTTTATTGATAATGATGCATTATTTTATTTGTTCATCTGGTGAAAATTATATATTGTTTCTTAGGTTCTGGTGAAAATTATATGTTGTCTCCCAGCCGAGTGGTTGGGTTCCAATTATAAAATGGCTCACTATGTTCACATACGACTACAAAATAAAATACTTTTGAGACCTAGATACACTGAAAATGCTAAATATGAATAATTTAGGATCATTATTCAAAACTTCAACGAAAAACTTGCCCCCTTATTATATGAAAATATCTTACCGTTGAAAACTCCTTCATTAGAGGAAGAACAAAACCAAATGTGGCGCGAGTACTTTACTTAACGTGCGTTAAACAGTTGCGCCACTGAAACTTTTCATTTCATTTCATTTCATTTGGCGCCTAAGCGCAGAGATTGATGAGAGGTTTGACTCCTTATGGTCCTGCTCTCCATTTCACATAGTACTAGTATGAATTGATTCTCGTCCAATTATAAGTAGATAATTCAAGGTATATATTGATAGGAGTGTGCATGAGGGTAAATGATGTAAAATGTATAAAGTAAATGCGAATCATGGCATGAAAAACAAGTAAAGAAGAAGAGCACACTGTGCTGTAGGTTAAAGTGAAGTAAACAGTCAATAACTAAATATGCATCACGTGAGATGCAAACGAGGAAAGCAAACGTCCGTAACAAGGATTCAAGAGCAATTCAAAGCAACAGAAGGAGTCTCTTGGGTTCTTGTAATCTTTAAGGAATGACATA
This sequence comes from Octonoba sinensis, assembly GCA_038502835.1. NCBI lineage: Eukaryota > Metazoa > Arthropoda > Arachnida > Araneae > Uloboridae > Octonoba > Octonoba sinensis. The sequence goes on along the minus strand of CM076598.1, from coordinate 114,509,074 downwards.
AACACATGTCTGAATTGTTTGTGTGTTGGACAATCGAATATAAGGTGTGAGAGGTTTTCTTCTGTTTTGCATTTTGTGCAGTATGGGGAGTCGGTTTTTTTGATGCGGAATAGTTTGTTTCTGGTCATGAGGCAGTTGGTGATGATACGGTTTAATAATATTTCTGTTTTTCTATTCGTAATCCAAGGGATTTGTTTATCTATAGGTATTGTTCTTTTCTTAAATTTGTTATGGTATTTTGAATTTTTCCATTGATTGTTTCGTTCAACTTCTTTTTCCTTGTTGATGAATTTCATCATGTCTAAAAAGGCACAGATTGGTAACATTGGAGTCAAATCATTTTCTTCAGCGTTTTTCGCTAATTTGTCTGCAATCTCATTTTCTGTTATTCCAACGTGGGCCGGGACCCAGTACAGTTGTATTGTGTTATGATTGTTAAATAGTTCCAAGTGTTTTCGGGTAGAGGATATTAAAGGGTCTTCGTTGTGTTTGGGATTCCTCAGAGCCTTCAATGCACTCAGGCTATCCGAGATTATGGTTGCAGGTTGGTTTTTGTTTAATAGATATTTTGCTGTGTACCATATGGCCGTGAGTTCTGCTGTAAATACAGAACATATTGGAAGAATTTTGAGTTTTCTTTCTACATTTAGGGCTTTGTTACTGATTCCAATAGCGGTGTTTTTATTTTTTCAACCATCCGTTGCCCATAACTGGTGATTTGTTTTTGATTCTTTGAAGATCCGGAAGTGAGATTGGATTTCCGAGTTGATTTTTAGATATTTGGAAAGGTTCATTTTCTGTCACAATATCAAATTTTTTGTCATAATTTGGGCTAGTTAGATTTTCTTGTAGGATAGGGTTTTCTTTTATACGATTCGTTTCAACTATTTTCTCATAGGTTAACCGGATTAATTTTTCTATTTCATTTTCCTTGCATTCCTTCCAGTTCCTTAGTTTGCATCGGTATTTCTTGTTTTTTTTGAAGTGTTGTTTGCACAAAAATTGAATAGATTTCCAGTGTATTCTGCTTTGAGTCAGGTCAATTTTTGTTTGGTATCTGATGAAATCATTTGGGGCAAAGGTGTTTAGTCCTAGAGCCGTTCTTATTCCGATGTTTATTATCGTGTCGATTTTTCTTCGATTCCGTTTATTGTCCTTCGTCCGGATGATAATTCCATAGTCTAATTGGGGGACCAAGATTTGTTTTACGATTTTAATCAGTCCATTGTTGTTTAGACCTGTATTTCTATTGCTGAGCCATTTTAATGCATTGATTGTTTTACTAGTTTTTACTTCTAAGTACTTTGTGTGACTATTCCATTTCAGATTGTTTTGCCAGATTACTCCCAGTATTTTTTGTTCTGTTTTCCAAGTGATTATTTCGTTATTTAGGGAAAAGGGATTCTTGTTTTTTTCTTTCTTTGGTGAGAAATCTATTAAGGTTGATTTGTCGGTAGCTATTGGCATTTCATTGTCGGATGACCAGTTTTGCATTTGTCCTAGAGTTTTCTTTAGTTCTTCTGCTGAATTTTTGTTCTTATTTGAAACCAAGAGGATAACGTCATCGGCATATGCGAAGATTTTTGCATTGTTAATATAATTTCCTAAATCGGATAAATAGATATTAAAAAGAATTGGCGACAATATCGAACCTTGTGGTAAGCCACAATCAGATTTTTGGGTATGAGAAGTTGCCCCTCTCCATTGAACAAAGATATCTCTGTCAGTTAAAAACATTTTTATCCAGTTGATTAATTTACGATCCAAATTTGTCTTTTTTATTTTATTGATTAATTTCGATATGTTGACGTTATCATAGGCCCCTTTTAAGTCCACGCTAATGGCGTAAATGTAATTTTTTCTTCTTCTGCCCTTTTCGATATATTTAATAAGATCGTATAGATAATCGTTGGTACTTCTTTCTGAAATGAAACCATAGATAAAATCCGGTAAAATATTATGTTTTTGTATCCATGGGGAGATACGGTTCAGGATGATTCTTTCTAGCAATTTCACTGTAGCTTGTGTGAGTGCAATGGGTCTGTAACTTTCTAATAATTTAGCATTTTTGGAACCTTTTTTTATGGGTATAATCTTGGTAGTTTTCCAGATTCTGGGGATAATTCCTTCACTTATGCTTGTGTTGAAGATGTCTCTTAGTAATTGTTTTCCAATTAAAGGGAGATGTTTTATGGCTTTAACGGTTATGCCGTCTGATCCAGGACTTTTGTTCTTCATTGGTTTGAGTGCCAGCTCAAATTCTTCCTGTGATATTTCATTTGATAGGTTCACTGGAGATTCCGCTACTTCTGTTATTGGAATTGACCTGACATCTTTTTTACGTGTAAAATGTTCTGCGAATAGATTTGCTTGATCTTCTTTTTCTGTGATATTGCTTCCGTTTACTTCAATTATTAAATTGCTTTCATTTATTTCTTTTGTGAGAATTTGTTTAATTTTTTTGAGTGATCCGAATATCTCCTTCGAATTTTTTAGATTGTAGTTAATTTTGCCCCAGAAGGATATTTTTGCTTTTTTTATGGTTAGTTTGAATGCGGCATTTGCTTTTTCATAATTAATCCATGTTTGGAGGCTCGGAGATTTTCTTAGTTGTTTTTTGTATTTTTCCCTTACTGCTTTCTTTCTGGCACAATCTATGTTGAACCACTTTAATATGGGATTATTATCTTTGTATTTAATTTGTGTTGTTTCTGATTTTTCTGCCTTTTTCATGACTTCTATTAGGTTTTCTATTTGTGTATTGATATCTGGAAGGTGAGGCATTACAGCGCATTTTTCATGTAGAGTTTCCGTTACTTTGGACCAGTTCGTGTATGTCTTTGTGACAGAGTTAGTAATTTTTTGTTTGAGAACTCTTATGATAGTAGGGAAATGATCGCTTTGTCCTTTTTCATCGAGTCTGTCCCAGCTGAATTTTATTGCAATTTCTTTACTGATAGCTGTTAAATCTAAGATTCCATCTTCTTTACCTTTGTTTATTCTGGTTGGGGTTTTGTTGTTAAGGATTATCAAGTTTGAGTCTTTGATCCATCGTGCGAGTTTAACTACACTCGGGTTAGATATTCGATCTCCAAATTCGAGATTGCGAGCGTTAAAGTCACCTGTGAATATTGCCGTGTTGGAATCCCAGTTTTTGAGTTCATGGATGACTGAGTCGTTGAGGAGTCCAGGGGCTCTGTAGCAGTTTGCAATGTTTAACGAGAGTTTATTAAAAACAATAGTAACCACCAATATTTCAATACTCGGAGAGGTAAGTTTAAAAGTGAGGTGGGAGGGGATGTCCTTACGGACGTAAGTACATAATCCTCCTCCTCTGTGAGGGAAGTTCTTTTCTGCAGCAAAAGATACATAATTATGGAGAGATGGTACTTTGCTTTCAGGAAGCCACGTTTCTTGTATGCATATTAAAGGAGGGTTGGTCCACGCGATAATAAACTTTAAATAGTCCAGATTGACGTTAAGACTACGAATATTCCAATTGATAAGGAAGGGTACCAGAGGGGAAGCAAATGGGGGAGAATTAATATTCGTCATCGAAGTTGATGTTAGTCTCTTGGTCAGGATTAGAAAAGTCCATATTATCGTTAAACGGAAGGGGGCTGGCAAGAAAGCCATAAGACTTCCCTTCTATGGCCTCTATTTTTGATTTTAGCAAGTTTAGGTCGATATCAACTCTTCTAACCCAATTGGTGTTGATAATTTCTTTTAAGTTGTTAAGTTCCGTTATCACTTTTTGTAGGGTTTCGTTTAACCTTTCTATTTCCTTGTTTTTTTCAAGGATTACTGCCTCTAGTTTTCTACTCGTATCTTCTATCGTGGGAGCTTCGTTTTGGGAAGTGGTCTTTATGCTGGGTGTAGTCGGGGCGGTAACTCGTGCCCAAGATTTTGTAGTGGTGGTCGTGGAACTATTAACCTTTTTGGCTAATTCTTGGAAGTGAGGGCAGTTTTTGTCCGTCGTTGCGTGATCCAATCCACAATGTAGACATTTAGGGGGCGCTTCACAGTTCTCATGGTTGTCCCCACATTTTGGGCACCGAGTTTGGCTCTTGCAAAATTTTTTAATATGGCCGTATTTCAAACAATTGTAACACAGTTTTGGCTGTTCAATGTATTTTTCAAGTCTATACCTTATACGTCCGATAGTGACGTATGTTCTATCAGTTTTTCCCAATTCTTTTAAAAGGACCGTAGTTGTGGGTTCACTGGACCCTCGTTTTGTAAATCTTATTAAGTTTGTTGTTAATACTTGGTCTTCTTTTAGCTTTTGAGCGAGGTAATTTAGTGGAATATCCTTGTCAACACCTTTGACAACGTATTTTGTGATAATTGGTTCTTCTATAAGTCTGGTGCTGATAGCAATGTCGTTAAATTTTTTCAGTTGGAGGATCTTGTTTGCTGTTTTAACATTTTCTGTACTTAGTACTATGTTTTGGTTCCTTGTGATGTTTACTGTATCTTCCTTGTTTACCAACTTTTCTAGTTCTTCATGGAATTTCTTGTTTTTTATCGTTACTATAGTATTATTAATTCCGGATATAACAATTTTTATTTCTTTTGCACCATTTTCAATTGCTTGTTTTATTTTTTCTTTTGCTGAAGTGCTTGCTTCCCATACGAATTCGTTTTTTTTGCTGGTCTTTTCTTTTAACGGCTCTTGAGAAGTGTCTTCATTTTTCCGTTTCGGCCCCATTTAGTCCAAATATCTCATTTGGGAGAAAAAATTGACTGAAATAAAGAGTCCCAAAAGTATACTCCTTGTATACTGTAGATAAATAAAAAAAGTAAATTAACAACACTCCAAATAGAACTATAACACTGAAATTCTTTCACAGAGCCACACAGAAATTCCACATCAAGACGCAATTCATCTCCAAAGTCATCCCACTGAAACTTAGTGGACGAGGAAATAAATCTTACGGTTTCTCTTGATGTTGCCAGATGCGTTTACTAGAATTTAAAAATCAAAATAAAAACGGTGACGAAAGTTTGTTAAGGACTATTTCGGGGCCTCGGTGGCCCAGCGGTCTTAGTAGCAGTTTCCGCCCGCTGCTTGAGCGCACTAACGAGGTCGTAGGCTCGATTCCCACCTTGCCCTAGGTGTATTTCTGTTATTTCCTCTCTTTGTGATGTAATAAAATCTTTCATGTATTGTCTTGTGCTATCTGTCATATTGGACGACAGTTCATAAACGAGCCCCGTGACTAAGCACACGAACTGGAAAATAAATGTACTTCAATTCAAAACGACCATTTCAGGGCACATAAATATTCGAATTTATTTGCTATTCTCAAGGATGTGCCTCAAACTCTCGTCTAATATGACAGATAGAACAAGACAGTACAACAGATTTACTATACAAAGAAGGAAATACACCCAGGGGAAAGTCGGAATCGAGCCGACGGCTCTTCGCTGCGCGCGGGCAGGTACCGGAACCAGTCGATTCGATCGCTCAGCCACTGAGGCCCCCGGTGACGAAAGTCAATTATCATTTTTGTTACTATTACTACATAAACCATTTCAGACCACATACATTTTCGAGTTTATTTGCTATCTCAAGGACAAGCCTAAAGTCTCGTCCATTATGGCAGATACAGGACAATACAAGATAGAATATTAGAATACAGGGTGGAAAGGTACAAGAATGCACACAGGGCTTGGAACGGGAATCAAACCCATCAACTTTGCACTGTGCGCAGGCAGGTACCGGAACCAATAGTTTAGCCCGCTCAGCCACTCAGGCCCTAACATTTTCGTTAAAAATCAAACTTCGAATTCCAGATCTAGAGAGTTAGTCATGGTACAGTCCTGGAAGAAACGAAAAGGAACATCCTTCCTCATTTTATTACTAAAGACGCTTGAAATATGTCAATTTATCAGGAATAGGGCCATTCCATGCCAACTGGACCAATTTTTGAAATCAATCCTATCCGACCATTTCAAATCTTTACAAAATTTTTTTCATTTCTTCTAGTGTGTGCGAAAATTAATTTGACAATGTTCCAGACATAGGCGACAAATGTTAAAATTGAAGCAGTAAGGACTATCCAAATTTTGGGCTAAAAAAGTTCTTGATCGCACGCGATCAAGTACCTATGTTTGGATGCTCTTGGAGAGCCAAATAATAATAACACAGCTTGATGTTTGCTCTGCTGTGATAGTAGACTTTGGTTCATCGATCTACAAAATTTGAAGGATTTTAAACAAACTTTTAGCATCACATGTTGTAGAAGATGGCAAAAAAGTCGTGCTCTTCCAGTTGAGCCTGTAACGTGCACAAGAAGTAGGTCGTCTGCTCTATAAGGAATCGAAAGAAAGTTTGATATTCGATAGCTTTTCAAATGAAATAGTTGTTGCCAAAATCTGAAAGTTTCTGAGCTCTAACTTAATTATAGCTGAAGCTAAGGTCAGTCAAAGATACTGTCTATAATAATAATGGGTCACTTAACCACTTAACTATGTATTCCAAACCAATCCTAGCTTTATTATTGGATCCAAAGCCAATCCTAGCTTTTTTGATGGATCCCAAGCCAATCCTAGCTTTTTTAATGGATCCCAAGCCAATCCTAGCTCTCTTTTAATGGATCCCAAGCCAATCCTAGCTCTCTTAATGGATCCTAAGTTGATTCAAATCATAAGTTTACTTCAACTAACTGAAGTACAGATTCCATAAATGTGTACTGTCGTTTTGCTATGGGCATGAGAACAAGAACGTGGTCAACAAGAATCCAGCTGTTATCGTTTTTGGAAGGTCAATCAAATTAAGCTCAGTTCGTTGACTCATTCTCATTTGTTGCAGATGACCTAGCGTCTTCTGAGGATCCTCCAGTGAAAAAAATAAAATTAGTTGATCTTCAGCCTGGTGATTTGTTCATATTTATGACAATAAATGGTAGCTTGTTAATGTGTGGCACTAGGGTGGTCCTTATTTTTCAAAGTTTTGAATTTTCAACCTCTTACCCTCTAAATTTGTTCCATTATACCAAAAAATGATTCTGATAACATTTTATCACCAGCAAACAATATTTAGAGGTAGCTCAAAGAGGGTAAAGTTTCATAATTGAACGAGATTTTGCGATTTTTTGAATTTTTAAGCAAGATAAAAATGATGATTTGCTATTATGTTTAATTTATTTAATTATATTAAAAAGTAACTTCTCTATGAATCACAAAAATTAAACATTTGTAATTTGTATGGCTATAATGAAATAGTTTTCTTAATAAAAAATACAGCATTCAATTGTACCTCATAAGTGGCAACAACTGTCTAAACGAGTGATCGTCAAACTTATGGAGCCACTGAGTGATAATACCTTTTCCAAATTTTGCTATGAGCTATTCTTACCCCTCCTCCCCATAGTAAAGAAAGAAAAAGACATGACAAAAAAAGTTAGACACTTTTCAATTCTCAGTTATTTATATATGCGAGTGGGCAGCTACATTTTTCACGTACTATAAAAATTTATGCCTGCAAAATATTCTTTATTTTGTCTGAGCCATGAGCTATCAATGTGAATATTGACAAAATATGGAAAATCAACAGTTGTTGGTGTAATTATGTGCAAATTAACCACATGTGTACCACTGCAATCTACTAAAGATTTCCTTACGAGTTACTTGTAGTTGGCATTTTACTGATTGACTACTGGTCTAAACCATGGGTGGGGAACCATTTGGCTTTGAAAGGAGACACATTAAATTTGCTGCTTGGGGTTAGCTGATATCCTATGTATAACATACACATGCTAGCAGCAAATATTAGGTGGCATGCCATTACCAGATAATATTAGTACTAAAAAAGAACACACAAATGAATTGAAGGTTATTTTTTTCCCTTAGCTTCATCGTTTTTAATTTTTATTGTTACTGCTGCCCTCAAAGGAAGTGGCTGAGAGATTCAGATTTAACCAATTCATCTAACTCAAACAATGCCTTACTCATCCTTTACAAATTACATTGAAACCATCTCGTTTGCTCATTGCACTGCCTCGAAATCAAGCAGCATCAATATTATAAGTACTGCATAATAGTCATATAAATATTTTGTTTGGTCTAATTCAATTAGATATAATGCAGTTGGGATTCAATAGTGTTATTGAAGCAATGTTTAGTTTTTTTTCATGTCTAATGCTCTCAAATTTTATATGTGTGACCTTTCACCACCTGCCAAGTTCACTGTGTTATTTCAGAGCAAAATTGTTCCATACTTGTAGTTTAGACCAATCGTTACCAAACCGTAAATCGCCAGCAACAATTAACTTACGGGGAAATCTTTGGTAGATCGCGGTGATTTATCTGCACATAATTACACTAACAACTGTTAGTGGATTTTCCATATTTTGTCAATATTTGCATTGAATGCTTATGGCTCAGAAGGAAAATGGAGAATTTTTTTTAGCATAAATCCATGAAAAAGCAGTAACTGCCAATATAGTAGCTCTCTCGTCTCGTTCTAGCATATATAAATAAATAACTGGAATTGAAAAGTTTCTTACTTTTATGACCTGTCTTTCTTTACTATAGGGAGGGGGGATAATCATAGTAAAATTTGGAAAAGGTATTATTGCTCAGTGGCTCCATAAGTTTGGCAATCAGTCATTTAGACAGTTGTTGCCACGTATGAGGTAGACTTGAATACTGTATATTTTATTCAGAAAACCACTTTATGATAGCCTTGCAATTTACAAGTGTTTAATTTTTACTTATTCTTATAGAAGTTACTTTTTAATATAATTACATAAATTAAACATAATTGCAAATCATCATTTTCATCTTGTTTAAAAATTAAAAAAAATCGCAAAATCTCGTTCATTTATGAAACTTTATCCTCTTTGAGCTACCTCTAAATATTGTTTGCTGGTGATAAAATTTTATCAGAATCATTTTTTGGTATAATGGAACAAATTTAGAGGGTAAGAGGTTGAAAATTTGCAACTTCGAAAAATAAGCACCACCCTAGTGTGGCACTTGATTGAAAGAAATGATGCTTTGATTAACTTCACGCCTCCCAGTGCACAAGATCGTTAATTTTATTCACCTCCCAAAAACATTAACTGCTATAATTCCATACTGTGATCAGAGAGAGGAGATATCAATTCAGAGATAACCAATCCATGTTTGATTTTTTATCTCTAAATTGTTAATAAAATTATCAAAGCCAAAGAATTTTCTATAATTTATTAATTATTTATTTTAAATTAGATATACTATTCCTAAGCCGTTTTGTGTCATTGTGGGTAACTCCTAAAGAGTAGATGAACACTAGTGCACTTACCCTATAAATATTTCTGATTTTTTTCGGTTGTCACCTTATAACCATATTTCCGATATTACTTGTTGGTGCAATTTTTGAAGAACATTAAAATTGCAGTTATGAACGGTCAATAATTTCCGAGATAATCGCACTTGAAGAATTGGCTTTGAAATGCGTAACAAAAAATTTAACAATTAAATGAAACGATGAAGATTTTAAGTGTTGATCTCGTTTTGGTTCAAATACCAGCATAGCCACTTATTTAACGAGAAAATCCAATGAAATGAAGCTCTAATGCACTTAACTGACTTTCATTTAAGCAAAAACAAAGCCTGTAGACCAGCAATCATTGTTAAAAAAAATTTAAAAATCGGATATCTTGATTTTTGTGGAACTGAGCCTAAACATTTCTCATGACAGTTTGTGTGTACTAGAAATGAAAAAGACATTGAATGATGCAAAAATTTAAATATTATATTTATATCTTTTATTTAAAAAAAAGCTTACAGAATGACCAAATAAAGAAAAATCAGAAAAGTAAGAAGAAGGTAAAGAGGAGTAGAATGAACAAGAATCATTGATATAAATTATATAAAAGTATTATTTTTCAATGAAGAGAGATAAATTAAAAGTGTGCAAACAGTATATTATAAACGATTAATTGCGAAAAAAATTGACTGTTTCTGAATAATTATCCATATTAAATTGAAATGATTACCTTATAGCCAGTTAAATTATGCATTGTGAAATCCAACGTCCTTTGACCTATTATTCTTACATAGCTCAATTTTCTTGACCTAAAGAGCGTGGAGAACCAAATCACGTGCATGAAATTCACACTGAAAATTTGGAGCAAACATGTATTTACAATATGAAAAATTATCTACCTCATGGAAAGAACATAACTTTCGGTATGAAAAAATCCAGTAAGTTTCTCAGAGCGTCATATCTAACACTAAAACATAGCAAATGCTCCCCCACCCCCCTTAAACTGATTTCCAACCTAAAAGGGGAACCACTAAGTGTGTGTGTGTGTGTATGTATGTATATGAGAGCAATATTTATAATAATACGTTAACCAATACTTAAAAAGAATAAATTTATAACTATTGTTTCATTTCGTTGTCATTAAAACATAGTCTGTACTCAATGACAAACCGCATAAAGGACAAACCGCAATCGCAAATCGTATATGTTTGTAAATGCATAAAATCTAAACTATATTTCTAATCCAGTGGCGTACATAGATTTAGGTGCGCCCCCCTGCAAGATTCATAAGTGAGCCCTATCTTTGGCTTACCACAAAAAATTAAAACAAAAACACTACGGTGAAGAGATATTCTGGTATTTATAACAATTAATTTTAATAAAATTTAAGTTAATTTAAATCGTTTAAATCTTATATTTATTATTAAAAAGCGGTATTTCGAAAAGGTAACGAATTGAAACATTGCATGCACTTACAAGCTTGAAATGATGTTTATCTGAATAATACGGAGATAATAACGCACTGACTTAAAGTTATTATATTTAAAATTTCGTTAGGGGGTTGTTATTATATATTTATAAAGCGAATTAAATAATAATAAGGATACAAAGGTTGGGGGACGTGCTCAAATTAGACACTAGTTGACTAGTTGGACAAGAAAATCAATGCTATATTAATCTGTGTTAAAAATAGATATGCGTCTTCGTTTTTTGCAATTAAGAAATTTTTGACCAAGTTCGTTGAGGTGTAAGAACCCTAACGCTTTCTATGCTTAAAACAGCAAAACCACCCAATCTTCCTTCTGTCATCGAACTTCTGAGGTACGATTTGATTAGCTTCAGTTTGGAAAATGATCTCTGTGCTGATGATGATATTACTGGCAAAGTTAGAAAGAAAGAAAAAGCAGTGCATACGTCTGGGAGACTAGATGATAAAACATTGTTCTCGATCAACTTCAGCTATATTTGTCAAGTGTCTCTCCTTTTTTTCACTTGCCAAAATGTCTCGCTAACTAATAATTTATGATGTAATTGAGATTGATACATCGTTTTGGTACTTTTCGCAAAATGTAGTTGCTCTTTATCAGTGTACCCTGTTAATGCTTTGGGACTTAAAAAATTGAACATACTGTTAATTGAGGAATTAATTGATCAAACCTTTGATGAATTTGGTTGACCATTATATCAATAGCAGCATAGAAAACTTGAACTTTGAAGCAGTAATATGGGTCCCTAAACTGAGAATATTTTCCCAGTTCATTGAAAAAACATTTAACTTTCATCTTTCTTTTAGAGGGTAATGAAATTTCAGTTTTGCACATCTCTGCAAGCTCTTTTGCTTCATTCACTAAGCTATCAAAGTCTAATACGAAATGCTTGAAGAAAAGTTATGTTCTTTTCTGGAAGGCAACTGGCTTCATCCAACGATACTCCAGGATTTTGAAGTTAAACTAATATTTTCTAGTATTTTGCCTTGAAATACTACCATCAAAATAAATTTGAAGGAAGACATTTGTTTTAACAAGGCAGTTGCTTTTGCTATTTCCATACCTTTAGTTGATGCTATAATGATACACGAAAGGCAATTTAACCAAGTTGAGCAAGTTAACTCTATAAGACCATCTAGTAATGAGCTCTTCATTGTTTTTGTTACCATACATTCCGTAGAACATTCTTTCAACAAGACCCATCTGGGTAAACTTTTACTAAAATAGATGTTCAAATTGTAAAACACAACTATAACAGTTATATTCTCCTCTGAAGCATTTATAACTAAGTTCAGATTATGTGATGCACAATGCACAAAATCTTCATTACCACTTTCTTTTCTTTAATTCGTGCTCGCCAACCATTATAAGAACCTTCCATAACCGCAGCTCCATCTTAGAGCTAAAAAAAATAAGCAAATGTACAGTACTTAGGTAACTTGCATTATACAGGGTGGGGCAAAAGTAATGACCCGGTTTTGAACGGTCATAAAAAAAACTAACGCAATTTGAGACTTAAAAGTTTTTATATTTTTTTCTGCATATAATCCAATTTTTTTACATTAAGTTTTGAATACCACCTCAGCAAGATGACGGCCTTCAGCACCAATACACTGATGCAGTCCATGTCTGAAGTTTTGCGAAACTTTTTTGCACATTTCAAGAATGTATGGCGGATATTTCTTCGATAACTCGGGCCTTCAGCTCTTCTAAAGTATGGGGAACGTTTTCCTTCAAATAACCCCACAAAAAAAAAGCTTAGGGACCGTAACATTACGCGGGACATTGAAATGCACACAAACATGTAGTCTGTTCTCTCTGCGTGGAAAAATAGACTGCATCGGTGTATTGCTGCAATAAGGCCGCCATCTTACTGAAGTGGTATTCAAAACTTAGTGCAAAAATGGGATTATATACAGATCAAAAAAAAAGTTTTAAGTCTCAAACTGTATTAGTTTTTTTAATAACTCTTCAAAACCGGGTCATTACTTTTGCCCCACCCTGTACGTACTTTCATTTTGACGATATGAATCTTTTTTCTATTTTTCAGTATGACTGTATGCATAGTAATATTTATTAACAATTTCCGTGTACACTGAGCTGATGTTTTACTTTTTAGCCTCCCTTTTGGGATTTTTCACTTCTGCGAGCTTTTCATTTATGCGCATAAGTGAGAGATCACTGTACTATAATATGCATGTAAACAGGAGAGAGAAAGTGAGAGGGGGAGATTAATTATGCATTATGTGACGTATTAATGAAGAATTTCATCCAGAAAGCGCAGGAGTGACATTGGATTAGAAAATAAATGTTAAAAAATTTTTATAAAATTATTTATGTTTAGATATAGTAACTCATGAGGGGGTTTTCTTTTCTTCAGCGTGCGCCCTAAAACCTCGTGCGCCCCCCCCCCCCCGTGCAGCGGGGGTTGCGGGGGGGCTATTTACGCCACTGTTCTAATCGTATATGTATAAAAAATAAGAGAGTCTACTGTAGAATAAATTTATAACTATTGTGTCATTTCGTTGTCATTAAAACATAGCTCATTGACAAACCGCAGAAAGGACAAACCGCAATCTCAAATCGTATATGAGCACCTAAATCAAATTTCGAGTTCACTGCGTTTCTCCGATAAAACTTCGAATTTTATTCGGTTCAAGTCTTTAGTGCTTGACGATTTACGAATTGGATCTGTCGTTCCTCTGCTGTGTAAATTCAGTTTCTGAATCATGCTCATCGGAAGGTTAAAAGTGCAAGGTGTTGTTCAGAGCTCAGTATCAAACTTATTTCGTTTACTGTTTTGTATATTGAAGCGGCCTCCCCGAGACATAGCTCCGCTTTACCTTACAGCAGGGGTCTCCAAACTATGGCCCGAGGGCCACATCCGGCACGCGGACAGATTTTGTCCGGCCCGCGGAGAGCTAGCATACTTGAAAGAAAACTCCTTCTAGAGAACATATTTATTTTTTATAGCAAATTAAATTAAGTTTACTGAAGTAATCTATTTTTATGTTGAATAATTATTAATATGACATCTACATTGATATGGTCATGGGCTAACTACTCATAACATTGTTGTAGGTTATTATTTACTAACTAACAAATTATTGAAATGAATCCAACTAACATTTTATACATTTTAAATGAAAAGATAACTTATAACAAGCATAACGACATATGAAATACTAATGAAATTTATGTAATTGAGATTTTCCACTGACAATAGTTTGTAGTTGTGGACTAATTTTACTTGTACCAATTATTAAAAGAGATTTAAGATGCTCATCAGTTAATTTAGATCTGTAAACATTTTTTGTGTACTTCATTTTGGAAAAGGTCTTCTCACACAAATAAGTAGTACCAAAAACAGAAAACAGCCCACGAGCAAATTTATGCAAATTATCAAATTGTGTCAGTGGAAGACACTTATAAAATTCCAACAAAGATAAGTTTTGATATTTGTTCTTAATTATATCACTGCACTGTAGATCAATCATTTCCATTTGAAGTTCCGGGGCTAGGGTTTCAATGTCAGTATCAAAAGGATTCTGAAAAATCTTAATTTGATTCGCAATGGCATCAAAGTCCGAGAAACGAGTATCAAAATTTATTTTCAAAGCACTCAAAGTTTCGATTGCAAAATCGATAGGAAACTCGGTCTCAGTGGTGTGGCTAAATATTTCACATGTTTTAAAATGTGAAAAACATTTACTTCGTAGTTGTGATTGAAACAGTATCAATTTCTTCCGGAATGATTTGATATTATTGTATAAATCAGGAAGATGCTGGTTTTCTCCTTGCAATCTCAAATTCAGTTCGTTCACATGTTTTGTCAAATCAACATAGAATGCTAACTTCCACAGCCATGCGTTGTTTTGCAATTCAGTAAGAGGGCGATGCTTTTCATTCAAAAAAAATTCGATCACTGCTCGAAGTTCAAAAAAGCGCTGAAGGACTTTCCCACAACTAAGCCAACGTACGGCAGTATGATAAGGTAAGTCATTTTCTCCAATCTCTTTAATAAATTGTACGAATTGTCGGTGATTCAGCCCAAAAGATCTGATAAAATTAACAGTTGATATGACTGGTTTCAGAACTTCAGACATATCCAAACATTTTCCGCACAAAGACTGTTGATGAATGATACAATGTAAGACTATTGGTTTTGAACCACCGTCATTTTCTACAGCCTTTGACACAAGAGCGACCACTCCTTTATCTTTCCCACTCATGTTTTTGCCTCCATCAGTTGTAATACATTTCAAGTTTTTCCATCGAAGGTTCTTTTGCTTAATGGCCATTTCAACTCCTTTAAAAATATCTGAACCAGTAGTTGTGCCATGAATACTATACATATCAAGAAGTTCTTCATGCACTTCATAGCTTTTATCTACTCCTCGAATATAAATCAACACCTGAGCAGTATCTGACACATCCGTTGACTCATCCAAGGCCAAAGAAAACCACTCAACATGTCCATTTTTGTTGAACAGTTGAGAGGATATATTTTCAGCGATGTCTTCTACCCTTCGAGCCACAGTGTTTGCTGACATACTGACAGTTTTTAATAAATTTACCTTTTCAGGGCACATTTCTTCGGCTACTGCGATTATGCATTCTTTGACCATTTCTCCATCGGTGAATGGTTTTCCACGTTTTGCAATTTCAAAAGCCACACGAAAGCTGGCACGAGTTGCAGCCTCTTGTTCAGTTTTGAGTTTTGTAAATAAAGATTTCTGCGATTTCAATCCGCGCTTCATAGCTTCGAATTTTTCTGTCCGCAAACTTCCTGTATATTTTGAGTAATTTTGAAAATGTTTTGCTTCATAATGACGTTTAATGTTATATTCTTTGAGAACGGCTATGCTTTCATTGCAAATCAAACATAGCGCCTTGTTACTGGACTCAATTACGAAATACTGAATGTTCCACTGATCTTTGAATTTTCTGCATTCACTATCAATTTTTCGCTTCTTTTCCATTCTACTAAATCACACACAAAAGCAACAATTCAAATAAAAATATTGTTACAAAGATGTCTTAAACTTAAACACGCACAAACACGTTTTAAGGAGGTACGCACTATTTTATTTCACAGCAGTGTCATAGGAACTGACTTGTGGTTGCGCCACTAGCCTTCTTATATATTTCACTTACTGCCATCTAGAAGTGAGTGGAAGACACCAGAACTTTATCGAACCAACGAGATTATTCTGTAAGTGCTATTAGCGCCATCTGTTAGGGATAGAAGGTACTACCTATTTCTGCTTGTGTCCACCAGATGTCCTGTCACGTTACTCCTCATGGCTCGCTCGTACTCTACGACTAATCTAGAAATTACAGATAATGACAGGAAAATTAATAATATGCAGTGTTGCCGTTTTGCGGACTTTAGTTCGATTTGCAGCCTTTTTTAAACGTGGCGTACTTTTTCGGACTTTTTTTTTCATGTAAAAAAATACTCATTCGTTACTTGAGTACTCGTTAGGAACCGAAGTAACGATTACTGAAGAAAAAAGTAATCAATGATTACTTGTGTATTTCATTACTTTTGTAATCAATGATTACTATGGCGATACGATGCGGGTACCTCATTATAACGGATACCCATACGATACAGAAAATACATCAGCTTCCCCGTCGCTAATGGCATCTGGCAAAAAAGTAATCATATTTTACACCACTAGTGGACTGATTCAACTTTTTACCACCGGCAACAATTAATGATAATATGGTTTTGGCCCTTGGAATTTACTGGAGTAATCAATATGGCCCTAAGGCTGGAAAGTTTGGAGACCCCTGCCTTACAGCATCTTCTTAAAAAAGACAACCTAATATCTTAACAAAAATTCTTCATGAAAAATCAGAAAAACAAACTTTTTACTGACATCAAAGCTTTCATAATTTAAATGGATTTTACAGCTTAAAGTAGATGTTCGTTTGTACATTTTTTTTCGGATAGTTACGCAATTTTCAACGACAAATCGTCATAACAGCTGCGAATGAATTGCAACAAAAACTTGAGCTCCGTCTTTTTTTAAATGCCAAGTAATAATTTAATTCTGGAAACGTATCTTTATACTAGGAAAACCTCGAGTATGCAAGTACAAAAAAATGAGCAATCCGCTGATAGATTTCGAAAAACAAATATAATTGTCAAGTAGCAAAAGAAACAGACATTTTGATCACTTTCAAAATTTATTGCTATCATTATCTAGCATACTCGATATAGCGATTAAACACCTGCGCAGCGATAATATAACATTTGTCATTTTCCCGACTACTAATACACTGTTTTAGATTTTCCCTGTTTCGTGCGTTAAAGAGGATAACAAATTCTAATTGAATAATTTAGAGCATTAATTAATTATTTTTCTCCCAAAAAGTGACCAAAGCACTAGAGGTAAATCAAAACAAAACGAAAATAATTTTATTAAATGCTAGGATTATTTTATATATATTTTTTGGTTTATTTATTTATTTATTCTAATTTTAACAGCAGTTATCGGGAAAGAGTACTCCATCTCATTCATGGGTGGCATATTTTTCGTATAAATAGGTATTTTAAATTTAGATCTAATGCAGAATTATTGTCGATGCAAGATTTAAGGCCTTCATTGTTGAAAACCAATGTAAATATAATCGCCCTAGTCCATGTAAGTTTGAAAAAATTATTTCTATGTTAAGTCGTTGTGAATAAAAATTATCAACAGTAAATTTATATTAGTCCTATTTAGAAATTTCCTTGAAACAAACCTTTTTTGTTTCCCTTCCTTTTTAGTCAATTTTTTAAATTAATCTTTTTTTGAAAAAATATCTTACTTTTACGTCAAAGAAAAAATGAAAAGACATTACTCGAAAAAGTAGGAAAAGTCGCATATTTTAAAATGCTTTCATAATATCTACATTACATAAAGTATTTTTGTTATAAGAACCCTTAACTTTTTTTAGATAACCCTTATTGTAATTTAGGTTTTCAGGTCATAATTTCTATGATAATAATGTTTTTATTTTTTTAAAGAACGGAAGAAGTGTCTTGAGTCGGTTTCTGCATGATATCTGCAGAACTATATTACATAAAATAGTTGTATTTTAAAGATTCAGTTTCAGGTTGATATTTCCATGATAATAACGCCTTTTTTAGTACCGAAAAAAGTATCTTAGGTACGTTTTTCACGACATCTACGAAACTAAATTTAATGCAGTATTTGTGATTTAAACGTTTAGAGTTTGGTAAATCTTATTATAATGCACGTTTTCATGTCCCTTTTTTCACGATAATAATGTCCTTTTTAATAACAGATGAAATATCTTGGGTCCGTTTCCATTGAGCAACAAAATGGACTTATCGAAAGTCATGAAGGGGATCGCACTTTTTAAAGTTCAAAAGCCCAAAAATCGATAGGTGATTTTATTCAACCGGGATATCAGCAAAGGATATGTACCCTGTTAGCTCCTTTTCGCTTTATTCTTGCATAGAAATTAGCAGTGGATGGGTTCGTGCTTTTTTTTTTAATAAAAATCTTTATATATCTTCTTATTATAATCACTTAAATAGACTCAAACTTCATTGATTGAAACAAACATTTTTCCATTTTTCTCCGGATTAATCCTCCTCACGAGTCATGAAGCGTTCTGCATAGTGTTCGAGGTTTGGCAATATGTCGAGGAAAGAGGCATTCAACATTGCGTTCTTTTTTTTCGGGGGGGGGGGGGAGGGGGCTTCAGTGGCTGAGCGCGGTCTAAACGACTGGTTCCAGTGCCTGCCTGCGCGCACTGAAGAGGCGTGGGTTCGATTCCCCCTTTCCCCTGGGTTTATTTCCTTTGTATTGTAATTCGGTTGTACTGTCTTGTTCTATCTGTCATATTAGACGAGAGTTAGAGGCATATCCTTGAGAATAGCAAATAAACTCGAATATTAATGTGACCTGAAATGGTCGTTTTCAAACAAACAATATTTTTTAGTTCAAACTATTATAAATGGTTTTGTTAACAACTGATATTGAGTATTTCAAAAAGAGCCGACAACACTACTTTGACTTGAAGGATCTCTTTTATTAAAAAAGTCTTAACTTCGCAATATTTAAAGAAGTGTTTTTTTTTTTTTTTTTGTTTTGTTCTGTACCTAATACTAACTTGGAATATTTTTTCCACTTTGAGTAAGACATTTACATTCTTGTCCTTTCTTCATTGACAGTATTACCTACTGTGGCCTGTATATCTGGAAAACTATTCCTTCTCAGAGATTTTCAATAACTGACTGCAATTTGTAATTTTTGAAAAGAATAGAAATAACTTTTCACCCATCCTTTTTTTTAAACCCCATTTTATATGCAAATATAGGCATAGGTGTAGCAGTAATGGTTATGTAATGTACCTTATCTCTTGAACGAAATTACTTACATGTTTCTTTTATCGCTTGAATGAAATTATATTTTCCCCACATCGCTCTGTTATTTGCCAACTGTTGCATTTGCAAAACTACAGTTTTTCAGGAGAGTGGTTTAAAGTTTTTTTATACAGTTTTTATTTTTTACCATTTGTCCCGTTGCATCGACAATGTTTTTTTTGTCCATATAAAAATCCTGACTATCCTTCCCTTAAATATGGTTATAATAAATAATATGTGTGCCTCTAACTTCTCCTGTAATTAATTTTTTAACGCAGTTACAACAGTTGGACCTAAAAAAATAAGTGTGCTTTACTGTTTTATAAGGCAATGTAACTATTTGACCCTCAAATATGGTCGGTAACTTGATTGTTTTATGGACCAATATAACTTTTTTCTACGTAAAAAGGACAACTAATTGGTCGATTTGGGCGACATTAACACAAGAAAAGAATCAAAATTGCATACAAAAGGAATATATTTTTATTTTAAATCACAAATAATTAAATTTAAATCACAAGTAATAATTATTGCACTAGGCATGGTAACAAAAGTTATATAAATTAAACATAAGTAAGTAAATTAAACACAAAGTAAGTAAATAAAACACTCCCCACTTTGGAGACGACCTTTAGACACCCTGGTAAAACAATGCATAGCATTGAGGAATGAGGCCTTTCTTCAAAAGACTCAGTAGTCCCGCTTTCTTTTTATCTGCAACTGGCAGTGGGTTTAGATAGGCAGGCATTAATTTTCCTGCACTCCTTTTTGGTGGTTTCTTCATTGTCTCCCTTTCTAGGTCTTCATTATCCATTCTACTTGCTTCTTTTTCATCGTCCAAAAACTCTTTCTTGTTATTCTTGCGAGAATTAGATCTTCGTTGCTGTGCATCATTTTCAACCGTTTCGTTCTGTACCTTCTTCCTTTTCTGCTCATCAGGAAGAATTATCTCGAACTCTGACTCCGAAGGTGTTTTTCCACTTCAAGACGTACGGCTCTTTCTTCTCCACGAGCCATGTCGAGCTTGGAACTTTACTTTAGGTCCCTTCTTGAGATCTCTAATGGTTAGGAAATCCATCAGCAAAGATAATTTTCTGAATATTGACGTTAAAAGGTTACATGTGACATTACAGCTCTCCGCTGAAAGTTTCATTCAGCAACGATAGGTGCAGAATTTATTGCCAATGGTTACATTGGCGCATGGGAAGGACCTAGTATAAAGATACAACTGTTTACTTACAAATTTTTGCGATCCTTCCTCTTCGGATGTCAAACTAAAACTGAAACATTGACCATAGCACCTGTCTTCTGCCACATCCCGCGTATTTTTCCCGCTCAAATCCAACAGTCACAGTGAATTCTAGCGGGAATTCAGATGTAACACTTGTACGTAAAAATAGAGAAAAAAAAAAGAAAATTTTTTGATGTAAAAATTTTTTTAAATTTTTTTTGGAGATGCAACACTTGGCAAATAACAGAACGATATACCTTGAACGTGAAATTAACTTATTTTTACATTTCGCAGGTAATCCTTGACTGCAAAATAAGAATTTAATTTCTCAAAAACACATTCAAAGTTTATGTTTTCTTGTTTTTCTTTTGTCGATTATAGATATTCTACATTTACCTATACTGAACTGAAATCTAAGTACTGTGTTAAAGCAGATTGGTTCGCATTTTTCCGCCTTTTTAAATGAATGTTGCTGACTTACTTAAGAACGAGACAAATAGTATCAGAAATTCTCTTTTCCAATATCCGAACATTATAATTATGCTAGGTAAAAGAAATCCTCTTGAAAAAAATCAACGTCATAAAGTGGGGAGGGGGGTAAAAAAAGGTCACCGAGTTTACGATAACATACTGATAAAACAGAACCTGTCCGACTCGACAGCCAAGTGTTCAGTTCACACACTAGCCATCTGATCTGTTACAAGTAGTTTGGAATCCAAGAAACTTACTTTTCACTAGTTTGTAGTTTGAGATAACACCCAGTTCTTTTACGTTCTTTTCAAATGTCTCGGCCTACCTGGCTCAGGTATGTTTGAGTAGTATGCTAAAATTAACTTTCACCTCGCTTTCATGAACTTTGTTTGAATAATTCTTCATTTAAAACCATTTATTTTACTAAAGTTGTATAAATCTTTATTAATTGTTTGCAAATGGATAAATTTTAAACTATATCTCTAATCTTATGTTCATAAAAATAAGAGAGTCTATTGTTAAATATCGAACACATAGCCATTTATTCGACTGAATTCTTAATGAAAAAAAATTGAAACAAACATATATATTTTTTTCTTTTTTAGATCTAAATTTTTAGGAAAGCCTTTCTATTTTGAACATCTTGACACTTAGTAGTTTATAGTTATTCAGAAAATATGTAAGTTTTAGCTTAAAATTCTTATTTTCGCTAGTTTGATTTCCTTTAGTCAACTCGTTCCGGAAGAACAATGACGTAACTGCAAAAATGTGTCAAATACAAATAATTCCATGGACGATATCAGAAACACAGGGGAACATGGACGTAGCTGTAGAACGACAGTTTGTGTCTTCTAGAACAACAAAACATTTTTAGAGAAACAATGACGTAACTGCACTTAAGGGTTGAAATTAGGGTGATTAAATTCTAATCCCAGGTAAATGAAAGTAAAGTATATATCCTACATAGTTACTCTCTCAATATACTATTATTTTCTGTCACTTACACCTTTTTCAATTATACGTTTTATACAACTGCAAATCGTTTTGTTACTCTCCTATAAAATTGAATCTTTTGTATTTACGTCACTGTTCTTCCGGAACGGCGATATGACGAAACCCATTAATTTCGTACCTCTTATATAAAATGTTTTTCCCCAATTTTAGACTCAAAGGTGAATCAATGTTTTAATCTTGTTACATCTTAATTGATTTTAACAATATTCCTAAATAGTTAAACTTTTAGATCTATTAGATGTATATATTTAACTAATAAAATGTAAATTTGAGTGCTTGTTCATATTTTTATAAATTAATAAGCTTTGTCAATTACTGGATCATTTATTAGATTATGCACCAGTGATTGGCATAGGATTTCAATCTCTGGTAGTTTTATTGATATTCTTTGTTATTAAATTGAAATGTATAACATTTAAAGGGGGTTGCATGTAATTTGAATTTAGATCAGTTCTGAATTTTTTTTATTCAGATTTTCCTGCAATTTAAGAGAACGGTGTCAATTACTGGAACAGCTATGTCATCAACTGGCACATAAAGTTTTAAAAAATTTCCGATACAGTTTTACATTTCGTTGCTTGAAAAAAATAGTGACACAACTCAAAAAGCAACTTTTTCAGGAGACCAGTTTTAAAATTGTTGTGATATGTAATTTATTGTTGTTTCATTCATAACAATTCCTAATTATTGTAATGCCCTTTAAAAATAGTTAATAGCATTCTTTTTGTTTATTTTAGGCAGTTTTTGTGCTAGCCTTTTAAGGTTCCAAGAAATTTTAATCAAATTTAGGAGACTTTGCGCTGTGTCTCTTTCGAATAAAAACAACAATTTTTCTGGGACAACAATTTGAGGAATAGTGTAATAACCCTGAAAAAGTCTTTAAAAAAATTGTAACATTAAAATCAATACAGACACAACTCCAAATGTTCTTTCTGTTTTTTTTTGCCCAAAACTTCTAAGAAAATAGTTTTATTAATGATGTAGAACAGTGAACCGAGCAGTGAAGTTTGTAATTTTTTTCAAAAATATGGTTTCAAAAGATTTCTTTTAGATGGATTGACAACCCAAGTCAAAATTTATGCTAATTTTGCTTTGCTAACTAGCATAAAAGATGCTACTGATAGCATATCAAATTAGCATGAGATGCTTAAAATATTTGCTAGTTTAGCATGAAAAACCAGCATGAGATGATTAAAATTCGAACACAATTTATGCTTATTAACATAAACAAAAAACCATAGAATGCTATAAACTGTTGCTTATTTAGCATAATTTTATAGCATCACATGTGTAACGGTGCGAGAATGGCTGTAAAGCACCGGGAGTCGAACCGAGATCGTTTTGGTGGTCATTTCTTTACCGCTATCCCAAAAGGCGCGCCCCCTGGGCAGGAGCAAAGAGGGCTATTTGAAGCACTGACTCGCACCGCTACATACTCCGCCCCCAGTGAACGAGTAGGGGAAGAGTGAACGATATTTTACCACAGATAGGTGCACCAGCGCGAGAGAAAGGCTGCTGCTTGAGTGAGTGAAGTTTGGGCCTGTTTCCTCGGGTCCGTGGCTGGGCTCAAGTGCGAGCGCGTGCTGACTGCACGAATGCGTGAGAGCAAGTCATCTCGTGGCGCCATCTGTGGAGTGTTTGAGTATCCATTGCTGCGTGCGTAAATGCCGGGTCACCAGATGTAACGGTGCGAGAGTGGCTGTGAAGCGCCGGGAGTAGAACCAAGATCATTTTGGTAGTAGCCGCATTCTTTACCGCTTTCCCAAAAGGCGCGCCCCCCGGGCTGGAGCAAAAAGGGCTATTTGAAGCACTGACTTGCACTGCTACACATGCACGTGCTATAAATTGTTGCTTTTTTTAGCATAGTATTAAGCATCATATCTTATCTTTGGGTTGATTTTTTAGCATAATATTAAAGCATCAGATGCTGGCTTTTTTTAGCATAAATACTGGGATAACCGCGAGCTATGTTATCCAATAGGAAAAGAAAACCCTTTAAATTATGTATATTAATGTACTACATCGGACATTTATAAGTGTTTTAAACTAACACTTATAATAATGTCCGATAAAACAAAAAAATATTTTTCACGTCATGAAAAGGCCACTAAAACCTCATTAATTTTTGTTTTTTAAAAGCTGTATGAACCATGTATGTAACTCTCTTGTATGCTAGTTGTCGAGCATTTTATGCTAGTTAGCATAAAAAAGCAAAAAATAGCTTGTCAAGGTAACTACCTCAGCATGCTTTTGAGAAGCTTGCAGTGCTAGTTAGCATCATATGCTAGTTTTATAGCATAAGATCCTTTTCTTTTCTGTATGCTAGTTGTATAGTATTTTATGCTAGTTAGCATAAAAAAGCAAAAAATAGCTTGTCAAGGTAACTACTTCAGCATGCTTTTGAGAAGCTTGCAGTGCTAGTTAGCATCATATGCTAGTTTTATAGCAAAAGATGCTTTTTTTCTGTATGCTAGTTGTATAGCATTTTATGCTAGTTAGCATAAAAAAGCAAAAACTAGCATGTCAAGGTAACTACCTCAGCATGCTTTTGAGAAGCTTGCAGTGCTAATTAGCATCATATGCTAGCTTTATAGCATGAAAGGCTTTTTCCTGTATGCTAGCTTCATAAGCATGGCACGCTAACTAGCATAAGGAAGCATATTTATCAAAAAATTAGCATACATAGCATAAACATAGCAAAAACTAGCATATTTTTTATGCTACTACTAGCATAAATTTTGACTTGGGAATAGGGGTAGTTTCCTTCAAAAGACTGAAACATTGTCTTTCAACTTCCCTTGGAAAAACAAGACACACCTCATTGCCATAGGAACAGACAGACACAAATATTTCGGCGAGAGCGTTTCTCGTGATATCTGACACGTGAATGATTATTAGAATCAAAATCTTACATGTTTATTGACTGCAAAATTTTATGTTCATTCACTAGGGTATTTTACCAATTTTTATTTGCATACCCAAAAATACCTGAAACAGAGCAGCGATTTAAAACCCTTCGATTTTTTAACAGAATTTACGCATGACAGTAAAAATGTTTTTACTTTCATGCATCAAACGCTACATATTTAACAAAATATTGGGATTTTTTAAAAGGGAAATTATGCTTAAGCGTTCATTCACAGAACAGACTATACTTTTAAGTAATAATTTTTATTTTTATTATGTGTATACACACCGCGCTCGAAGATATCGCATATCCATCTACTGCAGGGCCTGCGCCCATGTCGTATGTTTATGCGGCATGTAGTGTGCCTTCACACCTATGGACACGGAGACGAAATATCCGTCTCCACGCTTCTGAGCATGCGCAGTACATGAGATACATTTTGTTGCCGTCGCTCGTCACCTTGTGTCCAAGAGACAATCCAACTTTTGCGTCCGTCGCCAAGCATCGTAGCCAATCAGAATCGACGATTCGTTTGCGCTACGTTTCCGCGCAAAAATTTGGCTTGCAACTCTTTTTTCGTTTTTGGTTATTGTTTTTTCGCTGTTTCTTAATTTATACTTACTTTAAAAATGGAAGAAGAAATTATAAATTTCGTCAGAGAATGTACATGACTGTATGATGCCTGTCGAACAGATTTCCAAGATGCAGAAGAAAAGGATAATTCGTGGATGACACTTGCCGAAAAGTTGCACGTGGATGTTAGGTTTTTTTATTTACAAAAATTCTATATTTGTTTTTCGAATCTATTAATTTGTTTTATTTTGATACTAATTGTCTGAACATTCAATTTCTCGATTTTGTTATGATTTCACTAGGACAATAGCACATGCAAAGTAGTAAAAATGAATAAAATATCTATTATTTCTAAAAAACAAATTGTATAACTGAAGGCCGTTAGGGGGCTAAGATCCCCCCCCCCCCCGCCCGAAATTATCTGAAGTTTTACATAGTATAAATAACAATTTGAAAATTAAGAATTTAAGAATTTTCTAATGAGAAAATACTCTCCCATTTGTATAAAATTTAGTTAGTTCTTTTGCTTGATTCCATAGTCGTAGCTAACGGGAAAGGGGGGGGGTTAAGTTATACAAGGCAATAAATGTCAATCTGAAAATTATGAATGTTCTGATTAAAAAAATCTTTCTTCACCATATATCTCCTCCCCCCCCCCCCCCAAAAAAAATCCCTTCTTTCACTGTAATTAAATTTTTAAAAAATGTCTCACAAAAGTTTCATAACGTGAAATCAATGGAATAGTTCCATGAATGCTCTTCGTCTGCACCTAAAGCTAATATAAATAACCATTCAAATCTTTTCGCCCCCATGTAAAAATTGAAATGCAGTAACCTATTCTAAAATTCAGTTAGCAAACCATAAGTACCAAATTTTAAATGTTTTCAACTCAGATGTACTGGATTTCTTAAATGAAAGATAAACTTTATACAAATATTTTGTTCCAAAGCACTCATCAGATAAAAATTAAGAAAATGTTTTGTTTTTCTACCATAGTTATGGTTCTTTTGTAAAATAACTTTCAACAATTTCAAATTTCCATCAGGTAATTGCTTCACTTTATGTTTTTTAGTTTCCTGTATTAAGAGAAAATGGAAAAATTTAAGGAGTTGCTTTGTTCGGACTTGTATAAAAAGATTAAAATATAAAATAATTTAATCTTTTTATACAAATTGAATTTTCGTATTGACTAATAATTATTTCTTACTGGTATAAGTTTATCTTACTTAGGGAGCATCTCCTGAAATTAAGGACAAATGAATAATTTTGAAAAAGTACAAATTTTGAAAGTTGTACTTTTAATAATTACAGCATACATTTACTTCTTATTTACATTATTAATATTCCGTAACACCACGTAAAAGAACCACGTAACATACGGTAACACATGACTAAATTT
Source organism: Octonoba sinensis (assembly GCA_038502835.1). Lineage (NCBI taxonomy): Eukaryota > Metazoa > Arthropoda > Arachnida > Araneae > Uloboridae > Octonoba > Octonoba sinensis. The sequence continues at coordinate 114,482,343 of CM076598.1, read as the reverse complement.
GAGCAATCTTCCAAAAGCTGAAAGTAATTAAAAGTATGCATTCACAATAAAGTGATTCATTAAATAAGTGTTTGACAATTTCTATTTAAAAAATTGTCATTCATTGTCAATTGTCATCATCAGTTTACGTTCACACACTGGCGTAGATAAGGGGGCAGTTTTGGGGATAAAACCCCCCTGAAATGGAAAAGATTGTCTAGAATTTGACCAATTTTTCTAGTAAAACAATGAAATTAGCTCACTGTTCCCGAAGAGATCCCCCCCCCCCCGAAATCCGGGTCTAGCTACGCCACTGCGTTCACCAAAGTATTCTATAAATAGAATGTATCTCAAGAATGCACTGGAAGGGCACAGCAAAAGATATGTTTTAGGACTTAAAACCACAGCATCAGAAAACAGAAAACCGTGTTTGTACACTTAAAAAATAATTAATTGATTTTTAAAAAACAATTCTTATGAATAAAATCACTCTCAGGCATAGATTCTGGCTGTGCTACAGCAAGAATATATTTTTGTAGTTTATACTCAGCTGTTTTAAAGCATTTATGCTGTTTTATTAAAATCTATTGATTAAAGTCTATCCAATTCTGCTAAATCATTTGATTTTTTTTTTACAAATTAGGTTTTTGACACTTTTTGACAGGGAAGTTTTTTACAAGCCGGTTTTAACTAGAGATGTAACGAATATTCGGCGACTATTCGGTATTCGGCCTGGCCGAATAGTCATTTCATCACCTGGCCGAATATTCGGCTGAATAATTCTGATGCAGAAGAAATGTAAAAAAATAAAGAAATTAGTACATTTAAAAAATTTTAAATTGTATTATAATTATTGCAAAAGAATACATTAGTATATAGTTTTAATCAATAAGAAATATTTTTGAAAAAAAAACAACTTCTTTAAAACTTTGTCTTAGGATTGACTGAGCAAAAACAGACTTTAAAGTTGTAATATTGTGTTTGATATTTAGCACTTGCTACCAAAAGCTGGCAAATGGTTAATTATGGTGGAGAATATGAGAAATTTATTTTGTTATTATTAACAAGGGGGAAGTCAGACTTTGTTTGGGTGGGCTGATTTATTGTGAATATTGGGTAAGAGAGAAATGTGAAAAACCTAGAATATATCATGAATTCATGAATATTTAGGTAGCATAAGTTATTGGGGTTTTTGAAAATAAAAATATATTCCAGTTAAGTGTATTAAATTTTAATAGATCTTCAAAAAATAGGCATGTAAAAAAAATCCCATAAAATAAAAATATTGACTTTTAAAATACCTTCATAAAACAGTTATGAGCAAGGTAAAAGTTCACTAAGCAAAATTAGTTCTTTCATTTGAACTAAATAATTAGTAAAATAATGCTAATGCTTTCATTTAAACCTGTCATTTCTATTCCACTTGTGGGTGAAATTCTTAGTTTTATTACATTCAAAACAATAGAGATAATAGATTAATTTTAGATATAGTTTTAAATTTTTAACAAACAATTAAATCACACATCATACAGCGTGTGTAATTGGCGTTTGTGAATAATTTTTAATTTGACAAATACTTTCTATTACAACGATTTTACAGAAATTTTAATATTCGGACGCCGAATATTCGGTATTCGGCCTAAGACATTGGCCGAATATTCGGCTTCGGCCTAGAAGAAATGGCCGAATTTTCGGTATTCGACCAAATCACTATTCGTTACATCCCTAGTTTTAACCATGGTTAAAACCGTCGCATGTCAAAAACCTGCCAACCATGGTTAACAGTGAGGTAGAAAATGTAATGAGTTGTCTTATTGTTCTACAGAAGAGAAAATGACAATTCTTGAAATGTGTATGACAACACATTTCAAGAAAACTCAAGTGTCGTACAAAATGAGGGGCCAATTTCTCGAAGTCAAATGAAAGTATTATGAGCAATACTTTATTACCTAATTTGGATAATATTAGGATGGTCCTACGGTCATTCGAATAATTTCAAATAATGAATGTTATAATGTAAAACTTGAATCCTCAGGTATTTTTATATTTTCTAAGCTACATTCCAGATGTAGACTTTTTTCTTTTCCGGTACTCAAAGTACCTCAAAGCATAAGGAAAAAGAATGCCTTTTTAATATCTAAAAGCAAATGAAAGAGGCGTCTTTTCAAGAGGACATTGATGGGTCGTTTTGTAAAGACTGTTAACACATCATTTGAGGTCTTTTGACGAAAATAAAAAATAGATATTCATATATATTGGAGTTAGTGCACTCAGAAAAAGCAAATAATTGTTAATAATTGTAATTAAAATGAATATTTGATTCATACCAAGGATTTTATATTGTATTGATTTTTATCATTGTTAAGTAGAACGAACTGCGCGCGAAATTCAGTTTGTTTCCAAAATAAAAACGCTACTGAGCATGCGCGAGCTAGAATACGGTCTTCCCGCCGCTGCCAGATGTGAAGGGTCTCGGACACAATTTCTCGGCGACGCAGCGACGGCGCGTGTATCTTGTCTCCGCGTCCTTAGGTGTGAAGGCAGCATAAAAGATACCTTGAGTAGACAATTGGTTTGGATGCCCTCTCGGTTAAATTAAATCCCTAGTGAAATTTCGCATTAGCAGAGTTCGGGTGCTTGCCCTTTCAGGTGGAGAAACTGGAAGTCAAAATTCTCATACGGCGATGGTACCACACATTGTGGTGCCGCTAAAAGAGATGGTACCAATCTCTGCGGAACGCACCAGGTCTGCAGTTGGCAGAAGCCAACAGCAGCCCATTAGAAATTTCTATTGCAAGGCTCGATAAGCGTCTCCCACCAAGTCGAATATTCTATGATTTCAATATGAGCAGGTTTCTTACTTTTTGCTTGGCGGTTGGATTTTTTCGAAAATTTGCCAAACTCTGAACTACAGCGTGTTTTGAAACTCTTGCTTTAGTCTAGGCATAACTTTTAACCACTTAAGGGGACTTGTCACCTTTCAAATGTAGAAAATCGATGAAAATACCGATTTTTCAATTTTTTACTTAAAATGTGGTTTGACTCTCATAGTATATCTGAGCCAACTTTTGAAGCAATACAACCAATATAAATGCAGTTAAGAAGTAAGAGAATTCAAATATTTCTGATGTTTTAGTAGGATTTTGTATTCTTTAAACTGCGTTTTCTGGGTTTGTGTTTTTTCGCAATATTGTAGCACTTAAAATGTTAAAACTTCTACATATCGCTCATGGGCTGCAATAGTGGCACCACTCAAAAAACACGCTTTTTGGACTAAGAACAGATGTGAATATGAAAACACACATTCTTTTCATCAACAATACTAGCACAACCCATACTTCAATGTAAGGCCGTAAGATGGCAGCAAACTAAAGCGTTTCTTATGCATTTTCCCTAGCAATGAAAACTTTAAACCCTCTTATCTCAAAACATGATTTTTTGAGTTGTGCCGCTATTGCAGCAGATGAGCGATATATTCAAGTAGCAACTAGAAATTTTTTGTGCGTGTTCAATATGATGAGCGTGATAAAAATTAAGGATGGATTTTGCTATATATTTGCAAAAAAAAAAAAAAATTAAAAATGAAAATGCAACAAAAGTCGCTTTTTTTTCTGTGTTCTTCCATCGATGTAACTTTAAAAACTTTTTTCTCAAAAACTAATTAATTAATAGCAAAACCCGTCCCTGAAATTGTAAACCATACTATAATAAGTACTTTTAAAAAATTTGGTTAAAAAAAAGTCAAGAAATGAAAAAGAAGAAAGAAATTTAAAATCGTTAAATTATTTTTAAAAATTTTCTGTTAGTTGAATTTTGATTTTTCACGTGAAAATCATTTTGTTGCACAATAGCACTTCATAATATACAAATGAAATAGATAAAAGTTCTTAAATAAGAAAAAATTGTCAAAAGGTGCCAAGTCCATTTAACGCATTTGCCCGTGTCTGACACGGGCGAAAGTTACCGGAAAGTTTGCAAATGCCCGTGCGTTATTTTATTTCTAATGCCCGTCTGAGATCCGTTTACACTTTGTTTGTATAATATATTTGGTTTATGTAACTTTTACCCCCCCCCCCCTCCGCTCCCTAGTCACCCCCTCCCCTCCACAACCTGATTTTTGCAAAGAGTAACTTACATTATACTAGTTTTTCAGAAAAAATCCGTGCTTTAAGGGGTTAATGTTGAATCTCGTTGTGAATCCACTGACCGCATACGTACATTGCATCTTCGGAAGACATTTAGCATGTAGCTCTAAGTGAAAGAATCTTATGAAGTGAAATTTGCGCACATATAAATTTATAAATTTTTTGTCGGAAGTCAAAAAGTTAGATTTACAAATTTTTCATGCTTTTGTTTTTGGTAGCCCTTATACAAATAACATCACACAATTCATCCATTACGGAAACGAAAAGAAAAGCAATTTCTTTGGAACTTAGAATGCAACCTTTAAATCGTAGACAAGGCGCTGTAGGTGTAGCAAAGCATTGGGTGTGTTTTTAAAATAAAGTTTAATGATCTTTTAGATCCGAAACAAATTTTCTCTTGTTTCATAGAGAGAATGTCTTTTTATACTTATTTTTCAGGGACGAATCTATCGTGTAAAAACAGCATTTGGTGCAATTTTATGTTTGCACATTAACGACTGTTTTTTTAATTACTTAAAAAAAATTTACTGTAAAAATATTTTAACTTTTGCAGTTTCCAAAACTGATATTGACTCGTGTAGAATAAATCGTTGTGTTTCGCTTAAAAAATTGCTCTTAAAATGATTTAGTTTTGTCATTCCACTTTAAGCTTCTGATATCTTTAACTGATTAAATCCATTATTACAGCATAAACAATACTGGAAAACATTCAGGTATACTAAAGAAATCCAGATAAAAAAAAATTTTTTTTGGTACAAACAGTCTAAGTATGAGCACACTTTCGGCATTTAAAAGTTATTGTTTAAACAATAAACATGCATACTATTGAAATCATCTAAATGTTAAAAACTTGCCCGAAACATGAACATGGATGTAGGGGGTTGAGCACTCTGCTACAATCAGGGCTTTAGGGTACCCGTCGCGTAAGCCTCCTTTCTTAAATAGTCTCAGGTAGTAAGGGACCTACTGTACTATATTACTCACCATATGGTATTTCTATCACAAAAATGTAAGTGAAATGTGTGGAGTGAAAAATACAGTCACTTTTGGTGCTCAGCTAGCTTGGAGACTCAAAGGTGAATCAATGTTTTAATCTTGTTACATCTTAATTGATTTTAACAATATTCCTAAATAGTTAAAATTTTAGATCTATTAGATGTATATATTTAACTAATAAAATGTAAATTTGAGTGCTTGTTCATATTTTTATAAATTAATAAGCTTTGTCAATTACTGGATCATTTATTAGATTATGCACCAGTGATTGGCATAGGATTTCAATCTCTGGTAGTTTTATTGATATTCTTTGTTATTAAATTGAAATGTATAACATTTAAAGGGGGTTGCATGTAATTTGAATTTAGATCAGTTCTGAATTTTTTTTATTCAGATTTTCCTGCAATTTAAGAGAACGGTGTCAATTACTGGAACAGCTATGTCATCAACTGGCACATAAAGTTTTAAAAAATTTCCGATACAGTTTTACATTTCGTTGCTTGAAAAAAATAGTGACACAACTCAAAAAGCAACTTTTTCAGGAGACCAGTTTTAAAATTGTTGTGATATGTAATTTATTGTTGTTTCATTCATAACAATTCCTAATTATTGTAATGCCCTTTAAAAATAGTTAATAGCATTCTTTTTGTTTATTTTAGGCAGTTTTTGTGCTAGCCTTTTAAGGTTCCAAGAAATTTTAATCAAATTTAGGAGACTTTGCGCTGTGTCTCTTTCGAATAAAAACAACAATTTTTCTGGGACAACAATTTGAGGAATAGTGTAATAACCCTGAAAAAGTCTTTAAAAAAATTGTAACATTAAAATCAATACAGACACAACTCCAAATGTGTCTCTAATGTCCATAATAAAATTTTATGAAAAAATCCTTCATTAACAGCAATACAGACACAACACAAAATGGGTCTCCATTGCTCTATAAGGGACTATATCACTTAGGACCTAATCGGAGTTGTGCCTTTTTTTAATAAGAAATTGGAAGTACTTACCCACGCAGCAGTCGAAACACAACGTGAGTTATGCCTCTGTTCAACAAAAAAAATGGTGTTTTATTTTCATTCTGAAAAGGACACTTATGCTATTTAAGGGCAACTTTGCTATCTACGACTTGGTTCTTTATTCCATATAAAAGATCAATTTTTAAAAAGTATTATCAATTAAAAATCTCTTTTTCGGTATTTTTTGCGTTGTGTCACTACTCTTTTTAAGCGACGATTTATAGAGAATGCATAATAAAACAATGTTTAAAATAATTTTTTTTAGGTTTACAATTTATGGAAGAATTACTTTGGTTGTAGTATTTAGCTTATGTTAAGCATATACTTTACATCTTGGAGCTTCATTAGAGTGTGTACACACTGGATCATGGGGTGTCAATTACTCGTAAAATGAAAAATTGGCAGCGTCTATTGCTGGAGTATTGAGTGGGTATAAAACAAAAATTCATTAAAAAAGTTTTTAACTACCGAATGGATAAACTTTAATCCACATATGGTCTTGAATGTATGTTATAACGTATATTAATTTAAAAACTTTGTGAAAGTAATTTCTGATGATTAAACTATTAAAAATGTGATAAATTACTCTAAAGGTTTCAATCACTGGTGCACTCACCCTAGTATAACTGACACGTCACGAGTTTACCAGAGCAGACAAATGTCCCCTCCTTCCCTTGTAGACGCTAAGGTGTAATGTTAAAAGTGTACATCGTTTTTTTAAACATCTGGAACCTTAATTTAATTTAATGGTAACACACATATAGTTTTAGTTTAAAATTTATCTTTCCTCTGATTACGTTGCCAATGCATGTTTTTTTATTTTATTTAGCTTCTGGTGGATTTTTATCGTTTTCCACCTCTTATTAGCATGTGTGGTATGTAATGAAAGGTATGTTTCTTTTCCCCTCTTTACTTACTTATTCATTTATTTATTTCAGATAATGTGACATATTGGTTGTTGTGAGATCGGATAGATGGGTGAATAACATTTAATGTAATGAACTAAGCATATATAAACAAAATTTTTAAAAATGCACTCTCCTAATAATAATTTTTCAGTTTCAAAATTGGCTCTTAAAACTCTTTTTAACTATTTATTTATTTATTACGGTAGAATTTTACCTTTAAAAAAATATTTATAATTAGAATACAGCAGAGTTCCGAAAACTTGGAGCTCGATATATTCCCTGCTGTCTGGATAATTCGATCATATCCTGACAAGGCGCTAGTTTTTGCTTGATCGGTTAGTTAATTTTTCATTATACACAGCTTTATGCCTTCACAAAATATTTTTCTGAAGACTGTCTTATCAGGTAAATTATTGTACACGTGTATTCATCAATTCTTATTTTCTAATTGTTAATACTCTACGCCTCCATAAAGTTCGCATTTTTCCTTTGTATTTGGGCAGTTTATTCTCTGCTGTATTCTCAAGTAAACAATACATACATATACGGAATACAGACTGTATTTTTCTGAGGAAACAGTAGTGCTTATTCTTTTTCAACCTCATTTCCGATAACCCGGTTATAGTAACCCGGTATTTTCAACTCTGGCCACGCCCGAGTTTTCGGGACATGATTGTAATAATACATTCCTAACAATTCTGCGCATGTGTACGTGAGCCGATTGATCATTTTTCGCGAATTGTCTCTCAATTTATCCCTGCTTCAGTGGTAGTTTTTAGAGGGTGATTGTAGACTTATTTTTCAGCTTACAAGAAACAAAAAAGGAAATAAACTACATGATATATTTGTTGATTTTTCTTATACATAAGTATCGAAGAGGAGAAAACGTGTGCGTACGTCTCTCAACTTATTTTTGCGCGTACTCGCTGCCAGCATGTGTTGCCATAGCAACTTCTGATTTCAAAAAGTGGATGCACTGATGTTCTTGTGATTACATTCGTGATAACCTTTTACCTCTCTAAATTCTTCTTGTCTAATTGCCACTTGCTGGCAAAAATCTCGTATCACATGCTCAATTCAATTCAGCCAAACTTATTGTCATATCGATGTTAAAATTATAATGTGAGTTATATTTACAAACGAAGCTTGAATAGGGACGTAAATTTTATGTATCTCCCTTGCGAAACCAACGTCTGATTACTTTACACAAATTGTCTTCCAAACACATGATAAATTACTTGCTGTAGAGACATTCTTTTTTTATCTTTTCTGAATCAAAAACTGCAATACAAGGAGAAATTTTAAAATAAATAAATGCGGAATATAATTTGACCCTGTGTAAATTAACAATATAAAGATGTCATAAATACTTCTATATTTTTTAAGAAACAAAGTACTTCTTTTTGCATATTTAAATTTCTTTTTAATATGGTTGGGCTAACAGAAAAATCACATAAAATTAGAATAGACTTTGTTTTTAAAAATGTATTCACTTCTTAAACTCATTGTAATTTTACTTAAAGAACTATTGTGTATAGAGTTATGTAGCTGTGTAGTCTTGGGGGAAAAAGGAGGGGGAGGCGCTTACAGGAACGAACTTATGTTGATGAAATCAAAAAGTTTGGGGATGCTCGTGTATAACTAAAAAAGTATGGGGTCTGCAACCCCTTGACAAGACTATTGGAGCTATATTTGGTGATGATATTACTGAGTTAAAACGTTAACCTTTTGGGCCAACCCAGAAAAGTTATTCTCAATCTAACCATCTCAGACTTTTATGAAACTCTCAGAAATTACACTTTTTGACATCTTAAAGCTATGTATCTGTACCTTAGAGCCATAGTATCTTATTAAGTCCATTTTTCAAGTTTTTACGAGTAAACACTTAATAGACATACAAAGTACTAACGACAAAGCCACTAGCTACATGAGGGTTCCGAACTTTTAAGGCTCCCATCGAACATCTTTATTCTAAGGTTCACACAAAAAAAATCTAGTCTTATAGTACTAAAAATGTTTATTGTTTAACTTCATTGCAAAAACTCGAGAAATGGACGTAAGGTACTATGGTTCTCAGGTACAGATATAATTTTTAAGAAATTCAATCTTTTATAGTTGTTAAGTTATTAATTTTTGAAATGTGCAAAAAGCATGTATTTTTTATTTGCCGACATTGCTATGCGATGCTATAATTCCACTTTCTGTGGAGTCTAAAGCAGGGGTGAAACTTTTCCGGGTCTACCCCGGAATTCCGTTTTTTTTTATCAGACGTAACCCGGAATTCCGGTGCTCGGACGTGATGAGTTGCATATGTAAAACTCAATTAATGCAATAGCATTTTCCGTTAGCAGGTTTTCAACTACAGGGAGAATGTGGTTTCCAATTCCAGCAAAGAAAGAGATATGCAACGAACTACGAACATCGAGCAAGTACACACATGTGTTCAAAAGCAAGAGCTACCACTAGCGGAGCTTCCCCTGTCTCCTCCGATGAGCAAAAAAAAAAGTTAAAGTTAAAGAGCTAAATATGCAACACGGATTTGCTCTCAAATAAACAATCACAAATCGCTAAATATGCAACATGCAACGCAGGTTCAGTCTCAAATAAGCAATCATAAATCATCTTTTTTGCAACTGAAGCTATCTTGTAAACCACGTGTAAATGAAAATAAAAGAAAAGAAAAAAGTATGTTCCATTCGAGTGATTCACCTTTGGCCTGGCCGACTTGGGACTTGGACTTCGTCCTGTTTGTTGAATGTTATATGAATAATTAATCCCTTGATTTTGATGCAAAGAAACCTTTACACCTTGCATTATTTTTTTATAGCTTATTTAATTTAGATCAAACATTTTATACTTGTAAAATAAAAATATCTTAATCTCCTGCCTTGCGATATTGTGAAAATGAGTTGTTTATAAAATTGCATGCGAATTAGAAATAAACAGTTTTGAAAGAATGAAAATAGAATCTTAAAAGCTTCTTTGGGATCGCTGCTGCTCAGTTTCGAACTATTATCCGATTTTTCTATCGCGATTTTTGTCGTATCACGAGTTTGTTTTTGCCTTTACAAATTTTCTTAATTCTGTTGCTTCTGTCCCTTGTTTATAATTTCAATAGAAATCTAGATGGGTGGATATCCGGTAATTCCACCTAAACCTAATTTATGGGAAAAGAGGAGGGGGCGCTTGTTCAGTATTTTACTCTCCTAGTTTAATGGTAAAATAACGTTCAAACGCAAAAGTTGTTTTTCTCTTTTTCAATTTAAGGAAATTTTTTGTTTTCTTTTCTAGACATTTGGCCAAAAAAAATGTTTTGATAATAACATTATATTGCTGCATTATTGGAGATTACTCTCCTCTGGTAACATATTCTTTTTTAGGAAGAATATGTTATATTTTATATGCATATTCTTTTTTAGGCTTAGCAAATTTTTTTTCAACTCTAGTTTACATTATGTACACAACCAATAAAAGCTTCAATTTTGGAAAATGGGCGGGGGGGTGGGGGTGTAAGACAATTTTTGTTAGTCCCCGTTTAGCTTATGAACCTTTATGCTCATAACGCTTTTCAGGGTTTTGGGGTCTGATCAAGTTTCACCCCTGCTAAGGAATTGTGTAAAAGTCCATTTTAAAGAGAATTGCACATAATTTAAGTTTATACATCATTTGACTACCTTTCATTTAAAAAAAAAACTTTGTTCAGAAAATTATAAAATTTTTTAAATTTTGTGTTTTAGAAGTTTTGTAAAATATGTATGATTTTTAGAAATTTCCAAAACTGGAATTGCCATGGTCCGACGTGGTCCACCAATTCCGTATTTTCGAGGTTCAACTGTATCTTGTACAGCTAAATTTTATTTCTCTTTGATGTAGAGCTTTTTGCATGTCTTTGTACAAAGCTAAGTGTTTAACTGCAAAAGCAAGTCTTTCTAAGGTGACAGATTATGATATATCGGAAACTATATACTTAGGCAGTATTAAATAAAAAACGACCTTTGTGTATTCTTATACACCAGATGTATTGATAGTAAATAAAACTGTAGTAAAAACCAAAGTTAATCCTACAATATAAACTGGAAGTGTTTATCATTTAATGTTTAACCTAAGCTCAAAAAACAAATACGAGTAAAAAAGCTCTTTTTCCAGCTGAAAGAGAGTAAAAATATTATTTTACTTAATTAAATTTACTTAATAAATTTATTTCTGCATTTTCCTTGGGGTTCACATGCTAATATGAGAAAATAGGTGAGCTGCCACTGGTATGATCACACTTTATTTTATATATTTTGCATTATTTGTCGGTTTTAAAAATATATTTCTCAAGCATTCATTTTTTTTAAACAGTACTATAATTATAAAATTTAAGATTTTGAATTTTCAAAGATCAACCTTAATGTTTTCCATGTTTTTTACATTCAACTTTAAGAAAAAAATTAAAATTTAAAAATAAAAATACACTTTGATTTTTGTAGAGCAAAATAAGCAGCATTTTACTTTTCTTCAGAACGTTAATACTGCTACTACTAATGAATGATTGATGATGTTAAATTTTCATAAATTTTTTTCGATGTTTTTCATTTTGAGTTATCCTTGACTTTAATCATATTACTGAAAACTATTTTTTAAAAAGAGGACATTCTTAATAGATTTTAAATGCAACATGCATGTAATGAGGGATACACATATATTTTGCTGTGAAGATTTTTTAATTTTTTGCAACTGAAGCATTTACTTTTTGTAGGCTTGAGTTTTCTATAACAAAAACATGGGATAGCAAGCCTTCTAATCATGATCCTGTCATTATTAAATTGAAATCTGATGAAGATTATGTAATTATGGAAATAGAAGCTCCTTTCTTTAATGATCCAAAACCTCCTGATGAGGAACCTGAAAGTTCTTTTGTAAAATTATGGAATTATGAAGGTATGTTAATGCAGTTGTTATAGTTAAGAATATTTGAATTGTTGTATGAAAATTCCATGAAATGAAACTGAAAATATTACAATATTATAAATGATACAGATTGGCCATCATACAAAAGGACCCACATGAAAAGTACAAGACACATAGAAGTAATGGACTGAAAAATGTTGATCACTCACAGTACTGTTTGAAAATATTTACCATGAACTTAGATACACAAAATTGCGCTCTCCAATGTAAGGGTAAATTTTGCCTATTCATCTGCTACTCAATATGTTATAGCATGTGCAGAGCTTTAGAATTCGGGGTGGGGGGTATCACTGTACCAGGAGTCAAGGGGGTTTAGATTACTCCCAGAATATGGGGGGTTCTAGCTACTCCTCCATGTAAAATTTTGAAAAATTGAGTGTGAAAAAATTATTTGCGGCATAAAATTAATAAATGTAAATGGAATTTTTTTTTCCACTTTCGTATGAGCTTAAGAAATTTTATGTTCATGCTTGTTTAGAAACATCATGAAGCAAATGAAAATTACAACTAAAAGGAATCATGTTGAGCAGCGCATTAAACTTTCAATGGTACTAACACATTTTAAAACAAATTATAATGCATACACTTGTAGCTACTACAGAGGCATCCTTTTTTCTGAGAACCAATAAAGATACCAGAGTATCAATTGTGCACTAGAGATGAGCCGGGCTCAGGCCGAGCTATATAATTTCGAGTTGCTCCCAGGCTCATGCTAAAATTTTCCTGCATCAATCTGCCTATGAAGTAAAAAAAATGGAGGGGAGGGGTTAAAAAATTCACATCAGTTGATACACAAAAGGGATAGGAATAGTTTCTTGCTTTATGGAGGGAACATTTCAAGGAATGACGAACATTACGTTATCTACCATTTACGACACCAGAGGAACTTTTGAAAAGAACACTATATTTGTTAGACTTTAGTGATTTGAATGGTCAGTGAAAATGGAAACCAATTACTAACATTGGTCCCCCAGGGTGTTTGAAGCCCATTTTACAAAAAAGTTGTAAAAGCGCTCTTTTGAATTGCGGAAGGGTAGAGGATGTGTTCAAGGTTCTACTATATTATCACATCCATAAAATTTTACTTGCTCTTTTTAAATATAATTTTAATTACATTATGATGCTAGCAGTGATGTACCTCGTGGGTGGCAGGAATGCCCCCCCCCCCCCAGGGGCACAGCATCAAGGAGGGCGGTAGTTCAACAGAATGTTTGCAAAAAATTTAACTTGGGATCAAAGTATTTTATTGATGACATTAGTTCAAAAATGTTTGAAAACTTTAATGAGAAAAAGAACTACAATTGAAAAGGAACCAATGCCTAATTGTCAAAAAAGAGGAATTTTGGGTCTGTTTCCTATTCAATGAGTTAAAGCAAAGCTTTTACACACCAGTGTCAGGTGGTGGTGGCGAAGGGTGACAAATTCATTTTAACTATTAATATGGGAGGAGGGAATGAGAAACACACATACATTTTTCAAACAAGGAAAATATGCATATTGTTTATTGGTGAGCGTTAGATGGGGTGACGCTTTAGTCTACATATAAGGCAATGGTTGCGGGATATATATTGGTCTAATAAAAGATATGTTTTTATTGTAGACAGTGGATTGTAAAAACTCTCACATTGCATGAAATCCTAACAAATAGAAGCACAGAAAATTGACATACAACCCCGGGTGGCACTAACTACCCTGCGCTTTCAGTTGATTGCGAATTGGGTGTTAATAAGGTTGGATGATTTTCAATGAAATGGGGGGGGGGACGCAATCGTTTAACATTGCCAGGGGCATCAAATACCCAAGGATTCTAGTGAGTTCAGTAAAAATTACAATTTTTATTTGTGTTTCAGTTGTTGAAGCTTTCTTTCTTGGGCAGGATGAAAAGTATTTAGAAGTGGAATTTTCTCCGTAAGTTTATTTTTATGCATAAAGATTTTTTTTTTTTTTGTTTTGATTAATTGAAAATGAGATATTTAATGCATATGTATTTTATTGAAAAAATTTATATGTAACAGATTTGTATGTGTAGTATAGACTGTGTGATGTGGTTTTAATTAAGCTTTGTACTAGTGAGAATATTGTTAAAATTAAAAGTCTGTTTGCTAAACTTATTACGCATAAATATATTTTTACTAGCACTATAATTAAAATATGAACTAGGGATTCCCCGAATAATTGGCAGTAATCGGTAATCGGCCATGGGATCAGCCACTTTGCTGATTATTTATAATTGACCAGTTTTTAGATTTAGTAAGCCAAGACTAAGAAAAAATGCTGTTTGAATTTATTAACAACACAATATAATTTTTTCAATGTAAGACATCATATAATGTGAAAATGTACAAGCATCGAATGAAACAATGTTTAAAAATATTCCTCACAACTGCTGCTGAATAGACACTTAATTATGAATAAGGAAATCCCAGTACTTTTCAAACTGTAATGTGAAAACATAATCATCTCGATATTGCCAGGACATAACCTATTTCTTTCTTCATATTGTATTTCCTCACAAGCTAAATAATCCTTAATTTGCTTCAAATGATGATCTTGCTCTTAAATTTTTTAATGCTAATTTACTCAGACATGTAAAAAAAATTCCCTGATTTCTCCATAAAAATGGATCATAATTTTTTGATGAAAATAGATTTGACTAAAGTTTTTGAAAGATTATTTGTAAAAAAAAAAAAAAAAGGTAGAAAAAGAGAAAAATTAACTAACATTCACAGAAATAAATAAATTGTTCACTAGTTCTGAAAAGTAAAAAATTGTAAACAAAAATGAATGGTGATGGAAAAATTTTATTTTTAAAAATAATTGATAGTTAATCAACCAATTATCTTCTCCCAATTAATCGGCTATTTGTTATCACCCAATTTGCTTATTGGTGTACCCCTAATGTGAGCTACTAGTGCCTATCAAGAAAAGAAATGCATTAAGTCTTCATTATAAATTTACTAAAAACTGATTTGAGGGACACGGAAGTTCCGCTTTTGATTTTGGATAACTAAAAATGACTTAATTTTTCACATTTGAAGATTTGTTGAGATGAGGATCTTACAGTATAGCATTATATTGATTGAACAATCTTAAAAATAATGCTTCCCTTTCTCTTTATTCAAAAAAAAAGTATAATTGCTGTTCTTTTTCTATCTAAATTAGTGGTTTATTACTGTGGAAAAGAGTTGATTTATATTTAGAGAATATGATTGTTTCAGTGAAACAATTTCTTCAGAAAAGAAATAGTTTAAGAACTTAAGATAAAACTACTATATTGATTTCTGTTTTGATTTTCTTTGATTCGACTTTCATTTCTTTTATTGCTCATAAAATTAAAATTAAATTTGTACTGAGAAATTATTTGGTCTGTTTCTTTGTTTCATGTTTTTGTTTGAGACAATTAATTATAGCATCTAGTTTTAATTTTCAATACTTGTTTAACATATAGAAACATTTCATATTTTTTCTGACAGTTAATCATTGTGCATTTTAATAACTTACAATTTTTAATTTTCTAGTCATGAAAAGCATTTATTACTTCTTCTTGCTGGAAGAAAAAATGCAATAAAGGTAGAGTAAATAAACGTTTTTAATATTATTTTGAAAAGTTCTTTTTATAAGTATTTAAATATTATTTAATTTACTGATACATCACGAAATATTTTCTGAATCTATAAATGAATAGCAAAAAAATATGCAAGGCTCCCACGGCTGCGCCAATTGCACAAAACTGCGCCAAAACGATTTTTCTGCTACATGCTGCTACAAAATGCGTTTTTTCGGAAAATTTGCGCCAAATCGCGATTTTCGGTTTAAAAAAAATCGAAAAAATTTTAAATACATTTTTTTTTACCTTAAAATTGACATCAGTTGTTACATTTTTCCTTTAGTCGACTAATTTTTCACCTTGGAAGTAGTTTTTTAAAGAATATTAGTTCTACCCTCTCTTAAGAACCTCAAATATGGATGAGAAAATTGAGCAGAATGAGTGATGGTATCTCATGCTTGTAGAAGAAACAGTGAGACGATTTCTAATATTTTGTAGTAAGAGAGAAAAATCATTCATCTTATCACTATTTATGTTAAGCATTTTATTTAGTAAGTTTTTCTTGAAATAGTTTTAACAGTTTACAATTTCATGGAACGTGGGGAAAAAAACTTAGCGTTTTTCCTCAGTGCACTTTGGGTTTTCTAATGTTTAGGAAATACTAATCAATCTGAAAAATCAATAACAGAACAGATATTTAAAAGAGTGCTACTCCATTATAATAATTCTTTAAAATTCCTTAAGCCTACTTTAAACGTGCAAGCAAAGGAGCGCATACGTTCTGCAATCTTTTTGCATCCACTACAAAAATCGGATTTTTTTCATTTCTAGCATTTATGATGTTTCTTCTCAAAGTAAATAAATAAAAAATTTTTTTATTTTAAATAAAATCATTGTTTTAAAATATCTCTTTGTTCCCGAAAGTGTTTAGAAGTAGGCTTTCAAACTCTGTAAAATTAAACATTGAGTTGCAGCTTTTGTTTCTTTTCTCATTACTCTTTAAGCTCTGTAATCAATATCATGTAACCACAAGCAATTAGAAAACATAAAACATAATTATAAAGAACAAAATAAGTAAAAAAAATACAGTTAAGTTAGAAAAATCATTAAAAAAAAGCATGTATATCTTAATGGATTGATGATCTTTAGCAAACATGTTAAGCAATATTATAAGAAGAAATGGAACTTTTGGTGTGGATGAACGACCTCTTAAAAGTACTCTTGCTTAAAGTTTCAATTTTTCCATTGGATTTGAAAGTTATGAAATTATGTCCTGCATTTCCTTTTTCTTTTAATTCAGTTTAGTTGCTTTTAAAATTCAATAACTGTAGCCCTAGGGCTCTTAAAATTTAATTGTAACTATTACACAATTTTTTGAAAGATGTAAAAATAAATTTTTGGAAAAAAATAAATAAATTATTAGGCATTAAATTATCAACCTATAATAAAAAATACGTTTTTCCTTTCTATTGTGGAACTGAAAAATACAATTTGGTTTTGAATTTTCTTGCGGCAAAATTATGAAACTCAGCAATTTACTTTTGGTGCCATTTACTTCCAACGCATTTAAGGGACTATTTAGGATTGAAATTTAAAGGAATATTTCCTAATCAGAAAAATAATAAATTTTACTGCAGGTGGAAAATCGGTTAGACTTCAAACATTATTCGATAAAATTTGAAAGCATATTTAATTCATGCAAAATTTTACTGTTACTATAGTCACAATGGTTAAACCTAAATAAGTACCATTTAAAAAACATTGATAAATGGTTTAAAATAGTTGAACTGAACCTTTCATATTAGTTTGTTTTTGCTTATTTTCTTGAAAGAATAGTGTTTTAGCTACTAAACAAAAAAGGAAGGAATGCAATAATTTTTAAAAAGAAGAAAATTTTAAGCTTTCTTCCAACGGCGGATCTAAGGGGGGGGGGGCGATGGGACGATCGCCCCCCCCCCCCCCTTGGGCTGATTCAAGTGGATACTACAACGACACTCCTAAGTGAGTTTTTACTCTTTGTGCCCCGGGACCAGCCATTTTTTTATGTTCTTGGAATCCCAGCCTAATAGCCCTTCAAGTTCTATGCTTTCCCCCTGTCCCTTTGTCCTTTAGTATTGCTGAGTTGCTAATCCTCGGAGTAATGGGAAAGAGATTCCTTGCTCTTTTCTTCTACCCATCAAACTGGTGACAGCTAGCCAACCCTTAGCACGTGGTGTAAATTCCTGAAACATTTCATTGTACATTCATAATTACAGATGTTTATATAAATTGCACATACTCGTTGTTGGTTTTTTTAGTACATATTTAGTATTACATTTTGAAAATTTTAGAAAATATATTACTAATAATTGCTATTATTTTGTAATTTAGACATATCAATTCAAATTTAGAAAATGTATTTACAAGCCTACATTTTTCTTGAGAAAGCTTGAGGGAAATCCTAACTCGGTTAAAACTTGGCTAAGAAGCAGAATGAGTGATGGTAGACTCACTGAATTAGCGTTATTGCATATCCATAAAGATTGGACGTTGAAAAAATTATAGACAGATTTGCGAAAGCAAAAAAACGTCAGCTTGTTTTCCTTTTATAAGGGCTTTGAATAAACGTATATGCATTGAAAAAATGTGCTAGTAAAATTTTAAATATCACTACACTAGCAATTTTTTTTTTTTTTTGTTGTTCCTGCTGTTTGAAAAAAGGGGGGGGGGCGGAGGGACTGTTGAAAAGGAATGAAGAATCTCCTCCATCCATCCTTACATTGAACCCCGAGATTTCCAAAATCGCCCCCCCCCCCTTGAAGATTTTCTAGATCCGCCCTTGCTTTCTTCCAGCTATTCTTAACTATTAGCAGAGGAAAAAAACAAGAAAACTTTTTTTAAATATAATCTGTTTTTGGAGAAAAGTATTGAAAAACACCTTTATAAGGGTTATAGGTTTAATTAGTCTTACTTTTTGAATAGGTTATGAATAATTTCTTAAAAAATATTAAAATAATCCAGTTTTTGAAGGATGACTGACATTTACATTTCCTATCATTTTGAAGACTTGAAACTGCTCTTACCCTTGATGTATGAAAATAACATTGCTTTAAAACAGCCATTTAATATTTAAAAAATAAAGAAAAAAAATCCTCCAAAAATGGTACAAAGTTGATATATTTGGCTGCTAGACTGAGACAAAAGTCGATTTCTTCTGCTCCAAACTGATACAAAAGCCCATTTTTATCTGCTCCAAAATCTGATACAAACTCTGTGAGGCCGGTGGGAGCACTGAATATGTAATCTGTGACATAGTATGCTTGTGGAAGGCATAATTTTCCTTTTGCCCTGGTTTCAACCAAGTTTGTATCTAAAGCTTTGTTTATTTAATAAAGCTGTACTGTTTGGGTTATTCAGCTTTTTTATATTTGATACATTTTATGAAAAATACAAAAAGAAATATGGTTACATATTAAAATAGACTTCAAACTGTACTAAAATATTTTATTTTCAAACCAAATATAAAAGTGGCTTTTTTTTTTTCAATTTGTTGACATCATTAATGAACAATCTTTAGCATAATAAAGTTACAGTACAATCTCCTTTTATCAATATCAGTTACTTACAGACCAAAATGCACTGTACTGAAAATTTCTTTCGTAAAAAAAAGGGGTGTAATTAATATATTTTCCTAGAAATTCTATATTAGGTGAACAGTGTGCTCCCTAATGGAGAGATTTCTTTGAAGTTGAGAACATTCCTGTGCTTTATGTTCAATTTTGGAATGATGTGTGTAAATTAAAATTCAACATTACAACTTGTCAGGACATTTTAATTTACTGTAAGTTCTCTTAATGTCCTAACTTGGGATTTTTAAATTTTAGAACTGTTGATTTCCTAACGCTGATATGTTTTTTCCCCTGGTAAAGAACTTGCATGGAGAAAGTAATTTTTTCCTCATCTTTACCCTTAAGTTATAGTTCTCTCTTTGCTTTGTTTTATTTTAAAAGACCAGATGAAATATTTGAGCATCTTCATCCACATATGATACATATGATTTTACCTTGATATGTCTACATTCTTGAAACTGAAGTATATGTTTGAAATATATTTATTATTTTTATTTAACCCAGAGTATGTTGCTGGTTGTCTCTTTCATACTATACTGGCGGTAAAAAAATCCCAACATCAAGAAGGAGTTGTGGGAGTCAAACAAAATTTGGCAATTTTATTTGCATGTATGAAAGATGACATCTGTTCAATATTTGCTGCAGACGAATAAGAGGGGTGCAAATGTTGCCAATATGAAGATGCAAATCAGTTTGCTTCAAATATATGCTGTAAAGTTCATGAGCAGTATTTATGGTTAAGATTTGACATTGTGAGTTGATGTTATTCAAGACTGCCTTTAAAAAAGAGGGAAGAACCATTATCAACAGCTAACTGTGTAATAGGGCTACGTCGAAGGTGAATTTTCTTTGAGGGATATTGAAGAGACACCTGGCAAGAATGTATCCACTGTACATTATTGTTGGCAGCAGTGGTCATGGGGAGGTATGATCCCAAGACGACTGGGCTCTACGCGTTCACATGGCAATACTGAGAGGGATGACTGTCGCTCTTTGGCGAATAGCTGCGCCACATAGAACTGCGCATGCAGCAGAAATTTGAGCTTCAGGTGGGCACCATAGTGACTCAATGAACCGTTATAAATTGGTTACTTGAAGGACAGCTCCAAGCTAGATGTTCTGTAGCCTGCATTCTTCTTTATCCAAACCACTGCCATTTTGCGACATCAATAGTGTCAAGCTAGAGCTCATTGGAGGATGGAATGGAGATCTGTTGTGTTTTCTGATGAAAATAGGTTCTGCTTTGGTTCCAGTGATAGCCTTGTGCTGGAAGCAAGGAGGCCCAGTGAGTACCTGCATTTATCCTGTCTGCTGCCTAGCCATGCTGGATGTGTACCTGGAATTATGCTGCAGGGAGCAATTTCCTGTGACAGCAGGAGCACTTTCCTGTTTATTTCGTACACCCCGACTGCAAATTTGTTTATAAATCTGAAGATTCAATCTGTTGTGTTGCATTCATGAACAGTATTCAAGGGGTTGTTTTCTAACACAAGAATCACCTTTATATCGTTGTTGTAACTCAACATGCTCTACTGAGTGACGATGACGTTTTGCTTCGACCTCCTACATCACCAGATCTTTATCCAGTTGAGCATGGATAGGACATCGTTGGACTACAACTCCAGTGTCATCCAAAACCAGCATTAACCATTCCTGTATTGACTGACTTAGAGCAACGGGCATGGAAGTCCATCCCACAAACAGACATCCCGCACCCATACGTTAAGCGTACATGCATGTGTGTATGCTTACATCAAAAATTCTACTGGTTATACCGGATATTAATGTACCATTATTTCACATTTGTAATAACTCTTCTCGCGTTTATACTAACTTGTGATCTTGAAAATTTAATCACTTAAATATGTTACTTAGACAAATGTGTTGCCAAAATTTCATTAATATACAATATTTTTCTTTTATTGGTGTTGAGTTTTTTTTTCCGTCAGTGTATTAGTATTATTTTTAAAAAATTACACTTATATTTCTTAGGTTTCATGTTTAATTTAATTTTAAGGAAAAACTAAAAAAAAATAGTATGCAAACATTAATAAACTTGTTATGATTAATTTACATCTAGTTCTGTTTCAGAGTAAAGAAATATCTTCTAGTTGCAATTGAAAGATTTGATTTTTTTACATGCATATGTTATATGGCAGGTTTGTTGTACCAATAATGTTTAACCCTTTAACTATGGGTAACCTCAATAGACGATTTGGCGAAACTTTTTGTGGTACGGGTAACGTCAATAAACGATTTGGAGAAACTTTCCTGTGGTACGGTTAACGTCAATAAGCGATTTATTGGCGTAATTTACTTTTTTTATTAGTTAGCCAATAACAAAATTTGCTATGGTGAAAGTTCATGTAAGAAACTTATGACATGTACATAGAAATGGATGTATCGCCATTTATGCAATTTATGGATACTTTTTTTTTTTTTTTTGGCGTTCAGACAAACAGATTTGCGAATATATTCTGGTTGTTAAAGGGATCTACTGCGATCTCTTACTTACCAGTAAATGGTAGAAGTTATTTTAATGAATCTACCTATTCATTTACTTCATCAAAATATTTTTATTTACAATATTTAAAGGGAACCTTGTTACATTTTTTCACTGAAGTATTTTAATACAGTTTTAGAAATAGATGTTTTTGAGTCATCCAGGAGTAAGAAAGCATGGGTGCACTGCTTCTAAGATAAGTGGAACCCATATAGGATTGATATTTTAATTTAAACAATATTTTTAAAATAAGTAGACATAGAAATTGAATTAGAGTTCATTATAATTTTCTTTCATTCTTAGATTGACTTACCTGTGCAGTACCAAGCACAAATCCTTGGTAACCAGCGTTGGTTTGGTTCTTCTAAGATTCCAAAATCTTACTTTCCTCCTCATGTTAACCTTTTCAATGCATATGCCATTTATGGTATTTCTGAAAACCGTGTTTATGAAGCTTTGTACCCTGTACCTAATGGTCATTTTGAATATCCTGACTTGTAAGTATTACTTGGGAATTATTTATTTATAAAACTTTCTATTTTGCTTCAAATCGAATTATAATCTATGAAATTTTCTGCAAATTTCTTTTTTCTAAAGCTTTACTCCAGTACTATTAGTTTACTGATTAAAACATATGAGCATTAATATTACTGAGATTAACTCTATTCTTGTTTTACATGTGCACCAACGGGCACCATTTTCAGGCCTTTGCTAATTTGCCCATTTGTTGTACACGTAATTTCACTTCACAGTTGCTATTACTGTCCGTTCTATATTTTTGGTTTTTAGTATCAAATGGTCGGCACGAATTATGGCAGTTGTTGATTGAATGATAAATACTGTGATATGTATCATGATATTTATAAGCCAGGGTTCACACTGGGGAAAAATACAAGGTGAGATTTTCCACCTTGACCAAAATTTTAAGTGGGATTTTGAAAATTTTAGCGCAAACAAATTTCTTTTTGAGTGGGATTTCAAAAATTATTGCGGGAATCGCGCGGCCTAGCGGGAACCCTGTAAGCTGTTATACATTGTGATAAATATGCATGATTTAAAGTTTAAACCGCTTTAAATTTATCTTAGATTGTCCTATTAACTCATTTTAATTTAATGAAATAATAATTAAAAAATACAATACAAGAAAAAAAACAAAAAGAACTAAATTAGGTGTGATGAGTAGGATAATGACTGGAAATAAAGAAAACCACAGTGGTAGTGATTGTTTATCCCTAAGAAGTCGGAAGATGCCAAATTTTGCCAATGAATATGGTATTCTTATGTATTATGATATGAACTGTTATTCTTACTCATTGATTTATTTTGATGCTGAACTTATCTTTGTAAGGTTAATTAATGTGTCACTACAGCAATAATCAGTAGTTTGAAATCTGATTTTAGATTATCTCCTGATTTAGCTTTTGTCTTAATTTTGCTCTATATTCTAAAACTCATGTCATTGTGTTACGTATAATTTTTTTTAACATACTTTTTGAATCATTAATCTTTAAAATTGCTGTCCAATTATTTCTTTCACTATGTTACCATTTACTTTAAACTTTCAACTTATAATAATCTTTTGTACTTTCCTTTTCTCCTTAAAAAGAAATTCTCTATATTTAATAATTTCAATTCTGTAAAAACTTTGCATACAGATTCAGCCTTCATATAATTTTTTACATTAGAAAAAATCTTAATTTTTCTGTTTTCTAAAATTCTGTCTATTGATACACTAATCTTGAACTACCATATTCAGCAAAAATAATGTACTTATTGTTTTAAAAGTCCTTAATTCTTGCACTTAACCAAGTTTGGTAGTTTTACTATGTTTGATAATTAAATAAACAAGAAAATTAAATGATGATCTACAGTTAATAAAAGTAAGAAAGTATCTTATACTTTCCTTCTGCTAAATAGTTTTGTTAGTAATGATTTCGTGTAATGTGCCTTCAATATTACTAGCAACTTGCACAATAGTGAAGTAGGCAGATACAATTCCTGTGCCCCTCTCCTTCTTTGAGGCTCAAAAGTTCCATTCCTGTAATAATGCAATGTAAAAATGTATAAATATATTTATATATATATATATATATATATATATATATATATGTATATATATATGTATATATATGAATATAAATGCAGCAATCTTTCATTTTTTAAAGTATGCCATTTTTTAGGCAGTTTCATGTAAACATTTGTGTGTTGCTAAAGTTCAATTGCATTTTTATCACTTCTGCTTAATGTGCATATCTCATATATTGTAGCTTATTTTATTTCTTGTTAAAATTAATTAAAAATTATTAGTAATATCGTTTTTAAGTAACATATATTTAAATTATCATGACATATATTTAAATCACCGCTACCTCATACTCAAACTAATGTAGTATTTTTAAAAACATCTCTGCTTTCTCTATCATCTGTAAGATTTTTTTCTCCCATTTGTTGTCTTATTTCTTGAATAAATAAAGAAACTGTTAACATCCTAAAGATTCTTCTTTTTTGCATGCATAACATTAAAATGTATGTAAATTTTTACTTATTAAAACGTTCAAGAACCATAAAATTCAGTTATCATAATGCAAAAACAAAAACATGTAACAATATTAACAGTATTGCACCTTTCATTAAAACCTTTAAAATATAATGAAATTAAGATTGTTTTGTGTTTTTACCAATAAAAAATGAAAATATTCTTTAAAGATCCAAGTAAACTTTAAAAAGTTGAAAAATTATTTAGTTATATGTTAGTACTGTAGTTGTTCCTATTCTCCCTACACTAGCTACTTTCAAGTTTGTTTTTGATTTTCTGTTGCTCAAGTTAAAACATTTATCATCCACTTTATAAATGAAATCTCTTTGATAGGTAATGTCTTTATGTTTGCCAGCTCCTGCCTCCTTTTGAATGGGAAAAAAACTTTTAACCGCAATCTGTTTCATTGTGAAGTTTGTCTGGCCTACAGCAGAGGTGGCTCCCCCCTCCTGCTAAAAGCTACAGAACCCCAAAAATGGCTAAAACAGTCTTGAAATTTTCTATTGTGCAGTCTGTGCCATGCCCCCCCCCCCCCCCCCTGTGCCAACCTCTGCCTATAGTAATTTATTCTCAACTGAGGATATATGAAATATCTACTGAAATAGCAATTGCCTGCAGCAGCCTTTATTGAGTATTTTTGAAACTTTAGCTTTTTAGAAGTTAATAGCAATTAAAAGCAACTAGCTGTTTCTATTATAGTCTATTGTTTAGTTCAACTTCAGTGGTAAATACTCAGCTTTCGGACACCATATGTATATATTGATAGATATGAATATAAGTTTAAATGTTTGTAAAAATTATAAAACTTTTTTTTTTGTATTTAGCCACAGATTGGAATTTTTCCGTTACGTAGATTTTACACCTTTGAAACTGAGTAATATGTTATCTGATGTCTGGTCAGATGCTCTCAAGAATAATGGTAACTAAATATTTCTGTTTTCCACTTTTATTATTAAAAAGATTATGACATACTAATTCTAAAATTTACATATTAGAACTTTAATTTGCATACAGAACTTGCTATAATATTTAATTAAAATTTATTCTTATGTTCGT
Source organism: Octonoba sinensis (assembly GCA_038502835.1). Lineage (NCBI taxonomy): Eukaryota > Metazoa > Arthropoda > Arachnida > Araneae > Uloboridae > Octonoba > Octonoba sinensis. The sequence continues at coordinate 114,457,096 of CM076598.1, read as the reverse complement.
GTGCTTATTGATGCGGTTTTATTCAAGTATTCATTCATTATGGAAATTTATTTACCTTGTACATCTCAATTACTTTGAATTTATGTATAAAGTTTTTAAATGTTCCATAACTATTCTGCTTTGTTTTTTCTGAAAAAGGTTTTACACATAATATAATTAATTTCTAAAAGCTTTGGGACAAAAATTTAAAAAAAAGCTTTTTAACGAACAAAATAACATTAATAATAATAATAATTAAGCTTTTTTCTCCGTCAAATATATTTTTAAATTTTTAATATAGTTAGATTCATAGAGAATTTCTGATATTCATTTAGAATAGGTTATAGGCAACCTTTGGAAATTTGGGGGGTAAAGTTAAAATATTTTATGAAGTTGTGGACCTTAGATAATGGATAGTTGTGAAAAAAAATTTCAATATTACAGTTTATGTTATTATATATATATATATATATATGTGTGTATATATATATACATATATAAACTAACTAAAGTATAACGATAAAGTTACAAGCACCAGAGTTTTATCTGTATGCAATTTCAATACTTCGATTTATCAGTCAAGATTTATTAGTTTCCTTAAGACAAGCCCATTACAAAAGGATTTTAAATGTTTGGCAAGCCAGATCTAATAAAAGCCAGAGCGGGCCATATTCTGCCTGTGGGCCGGCCATTGCAAACATATGATTTAGAATATCAGAAAGTTAAACTTTACTACTGTTCTTTTTTATCAATTGAACAATTGGCTACTTAAAGTTTAGTAATGCAATGAATCAGTACTTCGCTGAAAATTCAGTTAAATGTTTTGCCATTTGACACTCCAGTAATCTGATTTAAAATTCATTTTTTAAAAGTTATTTTGTTATTGAAATAAGATAGATAAATGTCTTTGTAATCATCCCATAGTAAGGTCTTGATATGGATCAACTTCTCATGCTAATCATTGTGAAGGTATTTAAAAATTACACTTTTACTCATATGACAACTAATTAAAAGTTCAGTGTTAAATTGTATGTATATTGCTGTTCATTTTCCAAGATTTTACTTGAATTGTCCAACATGGAAATGCCCAACTACATAGAAAAAAAGGTCAAAACGGATTGAGAACAAAGAATTGTGAAATTTCAAGACATGAAGTAGTACTTTATACATTTTTAAGAAATTTTCATGTGATTGACTCAGTTGAATAAATGTCGGATAGCTCGATCTCTGTTAATAGTACATTGGCTAGTGCAATGTCATCAGCAGTCTGTATTTTGATGCTGAAAAATTAATGAATAAAAAAAAATTGTGAGCTGAATATTTGTTTTTATCCCATAGTTCACATTTCATGAATGGCTCTTTGTAATGCACGTAGCATTTCTATATAAGCTATTTTGGTACATATGCATAATATTGATCAGACTATGACTGTTGATTTTAAATTTCCATTCCCTTTTAACTTAAAAATCATTTGTAGAAAAATGCTGAGAAATCAGCTGAGAAAAATCTGTTTTATAGATACTCAACCATGCTGCTACATTTTTTGATGTGAGAAATGTTTTAAAAGCAACTTGAGACTGTATTCATCGATAGAGTTTATTATGACAAGTGTAATTTTTGATCAGTATTTTTCTCATAAAATTTTATGAGAAAATTTCTTTCTGCTCTATTCGATGGAGCAGAAAGAAACCTATATTGAGTATCCTCATACGGATCATAAAATTTTGCTCAAGTTTAAAGAAATTAATATTTCTTTGGTATCTGTTTTTAGAATTAGCTTTGAGATTATACGTACTTTTTACACTTAAAAACAAATATGCTAACTCTTTCCTGTTTTTTTTTTTCTCTCTATTTAGGTGAGGTCCCATAACTTGCAAGTATAATGTATAACTCATCATGTGCATTGCATCAGCTCAGACAAGATTGTCTTAATTTAGTTGTGACACAATATAATGTGATGTCTTAATAATGAAATCTTCATATTTATGAAAATAAAATTTATGAGTTTAATGTTATATTTTTGACTAACTTTTTTATACATGCTACTTTGCTTTAAAGAATTATTCATGCATAATTATGAGCAGGAAGAGGATGTAAAAGTTTTAAATTCTACAATCCATGCAACCAAAGCACTGCATATACCCATGTAAATTAAAGTAGGGGTCTTCAACCTTTTAAGTTCGAGCGCCACATCAGTAAGCTCGTCAAGATCGGCAGCCAGTAATTGTCAAAAAAAGTTGCGTCAGAAAAAAAATTTAAGAGTGGTTTTTATTCAAAATAAGTAAGGTTCAATGAAAAGCCAAATAAATATTACTTTGTACTTTTTTAATTATAAAGTGACATGGAATATGACAGTGCTAAAAAATCAATTGACAATTTAAAAAATAATAGTAATGAACTCATAACATTTCTGAAGGAATTTGTTCCCATGGCATGGGCTTTTCAGCTCAACATTAGGACTCACCGTTGAGAGGGGGGCCGCCCCCCCCCCCCGAAATTTTTCGCAATGTAACATATATTCCTCCCTGAAACTTTCTTCAACATAAGCGTTTCAAGTCCCCACCCGAAAAAAATTTCTATCTACGGCCTTGATATGCAGGGGCGTAGCGTAAGGGGACGCTCGTACGCCGAGCGTCCCCTGAAAATCGGGAGTACTCATCCTTTAGTAGGAAAGTATATTAAAAAAAACTTCCTTCAGAAAATAAACATTTTTCTTAACAAAATAGCAATAGAAATATCGCATTTGCTTTCGTTTTCCCATAAAAGCAAACCACAATCACTCCAAAGCGTCGAGCACTTGGGAGAAAATAACTTTCAGTGACGGGAGGGGTGGTATGGTACGCTGATCTCGTTCAGCGTATGAAAAAGTAAGGAAAGAAAGGAGGGAGTGGAAGAGAAGAGGGGACTGCACATGCTCCTTATTAGGGAAACCTGTTCGTCTCCTCTACTCTGCCTGACACTGGCGTGCGTATGGGTAGAGATGCAAAAAACCCGGGAAATTTGGGAACACTGGAAATTTTAAAAAGGAAAAAACAAACCTAAGCTTTTTTCAAATAAATATAAATTATTTACTCAATATGGAAATGTTGTCAGTATCCAACTATTGTTACAGAGCATATGTAACGTTATAGCGTCAAACACTTTTATATCACACCTATAATTGATAAAATTAACTTGTAAATTCAAAAAGCTTTTTTGTTGCAGAATATTGTTGATTCTAAAAATGTAACTGATTTGGTTACTTATGCAGAAAATAAGATTAACCTTCAAAATCGTTTTTCTGCTTTTTTCATAAATTTCAAATTACTACAAGAAAATGCCTATATACATAACTTATCTGTTTCATTCATAGCATTTTATTGCAACTTTACCAACACATTTGCAGGGGTATTTTTTTTATGGGAAACACTACGTTTAGTTACCAGTGTAAGCTCAAAATATTCAGAAGATTTACTAAAATTATTATTTCAGAAATAAAATCAAATATTCCCAATTTTTGGGAATTTTCAAATTTTCCGATTTTGCTTTAAACTCCCGGGGGAAAATCCCGGTTTTTTTCCCGGGAATAAACCGGGCGTTTTGAAAGCCTTGCAACGCTATTTCAATGTGGATATTGGCTATTTAAAATTTAAATTGCTGCTTTAACTGCCTTTTTAAAATTTATTTCTGCTTTGTCTTTGAACAATGGTGTACTGTTGCGTTCCTAACTGCACTTCAGAAAAGAAAAAAGCCCAAAAGGTCCTGGAATTTATTTCCACACATTGCCATGTGATAGCATACTCAGAACGCAATGGATCACAAACATATTTAGATTCTAGACTAAGAAAGTATATAATAAATCGATTTTCTAAAATTGAATTTTTAAGTGCTTAATTTATGCCTCCTATTAGGTATATTCAACATCAATTATTCGTAGTCTTTTAATAATTATAAATGTATACGAATCATCTGATGATGAAATTAAAACAATCTGAACATTTCACAATAGATGGTGTGTAGTATTAAATTTCTGTTAGCTTAAAATATTTTTTGATGAATTCGTCTAGTAAAATAATTATATCTTTAAAATATTTCGCATTCACATCAAATAGCAGATGTAGGTTCCTTTTTTAATTTATTTGCCATTCCATTCCCATGTAGTGAATAACTAACATATTTTTTAAATGTTTTATTTCTGGACAAATTTTTACTTTTACTTTTAAATCTGCATTAATATCCATACATGCAAAAAGGGTGCATTCTATTCACAGTTGTGGTGATTTAAATCCACGGAGAGGATTTAAATTAGTATAAACATCAAAATAATCGGATTCGAAATATCTTTATATAATCAATATAATATATGATAAAATAGAATGTGACATATAGTTACGAGCGTCTGAATTCTTAAATTTCCCCTATGCTATGCGCATGCGCTAGGAACAAACTCGCCAAATCAATTATCGTCAAACTTACTGCTATCTTATATTAACCTTTTTCTTGCTTCAATCATGGAGAAAGGATTTATTCCTCTGCACGTGTTCTTTTGTGTAATTAAGATACCTGAAGTAGGTTTTGTTAAAATGTGTATTTAATCAATCAGGCGATCCAGTTTTAAAGATGATTCTTTTCTTTTCCATTTTATTGTTCAAGTTTGTTTCTTGTTCTGGTATATATTTCAGGATTTTATTGTTTGTATAACCAGGAATTGTATTCAAATCGTAAATATCATAGAAATGTAACTTTTCTGCTAAATCCTGTACATATAGAATGTTCTCTTGAATATAAGTGCAGTTTCTTCCGTAGTGTTTTAAGTGTAATGCAATTTCCAATATCCTGCTGAATAAAGCATATTAGCTGCGATTTGAATACTTTGCACCCTATTATGGGGTGTAAACTTTAATCAGAGAATGACTAAAGCTTAAAATTAGATAGGTATCTTTTTGCAACGATGCCTTAATACTTAAAACCAAGGTAATTTCAAAATGTATCAATCTAATTTCAGCTCAATATAACGTTCGTAGTGAACACTATTTTTCATTTATTCTTTAATTCCTAGGCAATAGGTATATGTTGAATTTTTAACAAAATTGATGTTTTAGAGCTCTAAATTTGTCCAATAGTTTGAATCAAATGTTTATACTTTATTCGCTTCTCATGGATTTTATTATTATTATTTTTTTTTTTTTTTTAGAGAGTCATTGCGAACTAAGAAATGTGAAGTTCTAGTTGAATTTTAGCCCTGGTGCAGATGTTTTAAAATTCTGCATCATGGTTTTAATTTTACTGGTGATCTGAAGCTGACAAACAAATTAGGAATTTTCTCTTGATAATGTACTAATGTGTGCATACATGAAAAAAAAGTCATTGAAGTTAAAATTTTATCCAGTAAATTTCATTGTTATTCCCCTGCAGTTCAGCTTGCACTCATCTGTTTTTATACTTTATTTGCTCTTAATCTGTTAAGCTTTTAGAGAGTGCAACTGAAAAAATATCCTTACTACTTGGAGAATTTTAGCCCTTTAGACAGTAGAAGATATTCCAAACTGCAACAAGGGTTTAATTTCACTGGTGAATATTTTTAAAAAGTGTTGGTAGAAATAAAGTGTTTTTATGTGTTTGGTAATATGTCATTTCTGTGTGTGGGCAGAAAAAATGCATTAGAATATTTTATCTAGTAGAACTATTTTATAGCTTATCGTACCCTCTAATGCATATTATTTACATCAGTTAATAAATTGCAAATGATTATTCTTGTCCCTAATTTATTCTAATAAAGAAAATGAATTCATGTGTTGGTACACAAGCACTATACATATATTTCCAAGTAATAATTCTTCTGTATATATATATATAGAATTTATATTCGTATATATGTGTGTATATATTTACACATATATTGCACTTATTAGTTTGGATTCAGTGATTGTTTTGTTATTATATTAGTATTCTTTGCTCTTTTTTTTTTTTTTTTTTCAGGACTTGGGCAATCCTTTTACAGGTTTTGTAGTGATCTAATTAAATTCAATTCCTGATTTTTAAGGTTTATGTTGTGTTTCTTAAAGTAATATTTTTCATTAATGATATTGATGTGTATTTTCGAAAGTTATCATGCAATGTCAGAAGTTAGATGTACTTGAATTTTAATTAATAGATATGACTGCATTTGACAGTAAAAGCTGTTATTTTAGGTTTCATTGATTATATGAAAGTAAGCATCTTCTCATCAAATACTATGTTTATCAATGAAAATGAAATTTAAAATGCTATTTAGTTTAAAAATATTAATACTGCGTCATAATAATATAATTTAAAATGCAAACATTCTCAAATTTTGTGATGCACTAAACGCAAGCTTTCAGATTTACGGATTACAAGCTGTTTGAATTACTGCTCAACATGCCAGATATATCTACCGTTAAAACTGAAGTGTATTTATATTATTTTCTATATAGGGGGGATCCGGTACATAATGGATTTTCTCTTTAAATATGTTACTATCCATTCATATGAAGTCTCATAGACAGTAGCGTAGTTATGGTTGTTTGCAACTAAAATGCCAAAAATATATGGGAAATACTTGGGTACCCGTTATGAGAAAATTTTATATTTAGAGCTGCTAAAAATAATTTCTCCATCTTAAAGTTTTTTTTAATTTTATCATGCCTGAAATGTCTGAGTATTAAAAAGTCCTTCCAGAAAGGTGAAATCATGCTGTATTTAAGTTTCTAGAAATGATTTACACATTTATAGTTCATATATAATTTTAGTGCCTTTATTTGTTTCATTTCAACATGAGGCATAGTGGAACATCAATCTGTTTAAAAATGCAGCTTAATTAGTTTACTTAAATTCACATGTACACATAACTTCCAAAGTGTTAAAATGAAAATAATGGTAATGAAAATAGTAAATTTCTCAATAATAAAATAAATATTTGAATAATATAGAAACACTAAAGTCATTCGTTATGTTGTTGCGAAAATTTTTAATATAAAGGACATCACATTCATTGGAGGACATTGTTATGCTTCTTCCTGACCTATATGTCTCCTCAGGAAATTCATGGATGTGCTTTCAAATGTGGCTTACAGTATTTCATCATTAAATTTTAAAACTTACAATAATCACTTAATAAAATTTCTCAGTTTCAATGGTTTCTCTTTTATTTTGATTTCCTTTAAAATTTGGTAATTTTATTTCGTGATATTGTTTGCATTATGTTTCTTAGACCAAAACACATTAGAATGTAATCTCAGGAGAAAATGTAATTTATATCAAGTTAATCTAGGATGGTCTATGGTCCACTGTATCTCAGGAATGGAGGCACAACTTATATTTTTACTCATAATGCATTCCAATATTGTTGCAAAAAAAAATAAGGTCATTACAACAAAAGTTTGAAAAATATCTGTAATTTTTTCAAGCACATAGCTTTTTCCTGTTTTTAAAAAAAATAAGGGCAAGGGCTCTACTGCCCTGGTCTCCCCTGTAGTGCAACAGTGTCAGATTTGTACATTTTATAAATTTACATTTTTTGCCATCAATTTTTTTCTGCACGTTTGTACATTGTGCAGAAAATGAGCATATTTAAGGGAAAGCTTGCAGGTTTAAATCCCCCATCTGCAAATAGCCAGAATCAATGGCATACGCAGAATTTCTTCACGGGGGGGGGGGGGGGGCTCATAATGTTCTGAATCTACTAAAAGAAATTCGAGTATGTAATAAAACACTATTATTTAGGGCTCAAGGGGAGGGGTTTAAACCCCTAAACCCCCCCCCCCCCTTGCGTACGCCACTGGCCAGAATCAACATACATGTACTAACATTAGTTCCCCCTAAGATATTTTTCAATATGCAGTAGCTCATGGTGCAAAGGTATTAAATATATGTGCTTCATAAATTCATATATGTATTAAATTTATACAGTAAAACATGTAAAATTGGCCACTTTTGTAAGCTGACCACCTGTCCAAATCGACCAATTTTCTCAGGAATGGAATTAGATCTATATTATATAATGTTGGGAAACCTTTGTAACTTGACCACCTGTCTATATTGATCACTTATGTAAGCCAAATTTGGGTGGGAGTATTATGGAAAACCTTTTGTAAGTTGACCACCTAGTTATAACTATACATATATATTTTTATCTATTTTTGCAAAAGATTTTTAATAAAACTAAAATAACTTCTCCAGAATATTTTTTATGCCATTGACCAGTATTTATCTGGATGGAGGAAACATCAATATAAAGTTTACCTAAAGCTCTTTGTAAGACACCCATATGGGAAAACTACTTAAATAAGTTTCTTCCTCTTCTATCTGATATAGCCATTTTGAAAAATTATATATTTTTAGGAAATCTTTACCATCGTATAAGTAACTTACATATTTAATGAGATATATATCTTTATTTTCTAAGTGCTTACTTTTAAAGTTGTATAGGATACATATGTTTGTAAGTCATTCAGGTAAAATTTTTCTAAGCATTTTTTAGATAATTGAAAGAAATAGCTAATTACTATTTTAAAGTAACGTTAATACATGAAGCTATATTTTAATTATTTTAAGTAGTTACAAATGAATAAATGCATAAATGACAAAAAAAAAATCCTCTAAACACTTTATAAAGTTGACCCCCTAAAAGTTGACAACTAAAGTGCTGCACTGCAACTGGACATGATACACAGGTTTCTCTGTATATAAATGCAAACTATTTGAATTACAGTTCAATATCTCACTCTTTTGAATGAAGAATGTATGGTATTGGGGAAAACAATAAATTTCGTTTTGCCAAGTTGTTTCATTTTTGAATTGTGTCACTTTTCTTGCGTTTAACATTTGAGCTATATATTGAGCCAAAAAGCTGCCATTGTGTCCGGAAAGAGTCCCCCCCCCCCCCCCCCCCATATGGGAGCGCATGACTATATTTGCTCATATAGTTGCAACCTCTATTGAAAAACTGTACATATCAGACTTGATTTTTTGGCAGAATGCCTTCTGTTGCTTTTTATTTTAACTTAATCCTTTGCCTTTTTTTTCTCACCCCGATTGCACACTCCCGCAACCATATTTTTTAGGGTAGCAATCAACTTTTAATACTCATTAAAATAAAGAGGCAATTGGGGGCAAAATAGAAGAAAAATTTAGGACGTTGTGTGTTCTTTGACTATGGGTCTTTTGGTTCTTTCATGTATGTGTATGGCTCTTTTGGGAAGCTAGAGAGTGTGGTTCCTATTCCTCATTAATTTGATGTTTTTAAATGGAATTTTTTTTAAAGTGATGAAAATGAAGATTTTTAAAAAGCAGCTTATACAAATACAAAAACGAGAATCAGCAAACAGAAAAACAGGCTCTGGGCCCAGCTAGGCTAATCTTGGTCAAATTAATAACATGCAGTTACCTCAAATCTAATTTTTTTCATCGTTTTATCTATACGTTTATTTTTTTTATTACAATTATTATTATTGCTGCATTGGAAAAAAAAGTCCCCTAAGCTCTGAAACACGTGTCTGCAATTCTTATCGTTTAAAGCGCTTAACGTTATTTTTCAGTTCTTTACAAAATCAGTTTGCTTAATCAACTTGTTTGAAAATTCTAATTGTGTTTTGCTTTTATTAATCACGTTCAAAAATAAATATATCTAAACAGTTTTCTCCAAATAATATGTCTTTTCAATATTCTGCAACAGAACCGTAACGGTAAATAATTGCGCAGCATTGCGATCTACAGCGTTATTAAAGTACCAAACCAAGTGCAGCCATTGGCAATCATTTATCGCTATTTGGTTTCTGAATGTGCGCCAAGGCGCATGCGCATAGACTGGGGAAATTTAAGGATTCAGTCCTTCGTCATATAGTTAAAAGATGTATTGCCAAAATATTCTCCTAAAGTTGAAATTTGGAAAACAATTTAAAATATTCTGTTTCCTTAAAAGTGAATAAAGTTTTAAAAAAAAAGGAAAGAAAAGAAAAACATGTGGGAGGGGGAATTATAAATCGAACAATGTATCCAAAAATCATAACATAAAATTTTGAATTTTTGAAGATTTAAAAAGTTTTTGTAGCTTTAAACGAGAATAAAGGAAAAAATTGAAAAATGGTTCAATTAAAAAAAAATCGTTTTGGCTTGGTCAATAAATTATTCATTTTTAATTGCAATTAAGTCAATATATTGAGACAATTCTTACAAATTTTTCAGCTCATTTGAAAAATTAATATTTGATATATTTCCATGTTTCAAATTTTAGAATACTGATTTTTTTTAGCAGAAAAAAAAGGTGTTTACTGTGAGTAGTGTTAAGAATTTCTTTGAAACATTTAGAAGTAATGGTTAAGTTTCTCCTTTAGAAGTTCAGAAAAGGTTCGTTTTATTATTTCTTTCTGTATTTTTTAACAATTTATTTCTTTAATATTTGAAAACAGAGTAAAAAGAAGTTCATTCCATCCTTCGATTTCTTTATTTTTCACATGAAAATTCCTACCTTTTCAGTTTTCATAATACGCCGCTGAAGCTGTGACGTCACAACATGGCGGCTGGGCAGTGACACTTTGTGTAAAGGCCGTTTAAATTACGCTTTGCACCCGAATGGGTTGCCATAACATTATATTTTTTAAATAGAAAATGGTATTGTGTTTTGCACCAGTATTAAAATGCAATATAAAAATAACATATTTTACATTTATTACAAAATTTGGTACTTATCGGCAACGTTGGCAAAGCATGTATCATTTAATATATATCTTTATATTTATAAGCTGATATATATCATGATATATAGGTATCCAATTACATTTTTATACAATTTAAAGTTCAACACTTTAAATTCATCTTTGAGTACCTCATTGATTCATGTCTAAGTTAATGAAATAATGAGAAAATATAATTATTAAGCATAAAATCGAACTAAATTTTTATTGATGACCCGGTATATTATCCAAATAATATGCTATCTCTTATTATTATGCATTTTATACAAAGCAATGCTATTACATTTCAATTGCACGAGATTTCCCTACATTTAAACAGCATGTTGGTGACATTTCTAAAATCTGTGCCAATGTAGGGCTTATATAACCGATAGGTACCCTAAATTTAAAGCATTGCTTTTAAAAGGTACAGACAAACTTTTATTTTCTAAGTAGGATTGGTAAAGTATGGCTTGTTGATTTACAAATTCTTAATAGTTAAAGCATTTTGGCTTCTAATCTTCTTAAATTTTGAATTGATTTGTAACATTTTCTAGAAAATGATAGTCAGAAAACCATTATGATAACATAAAAAAACCCATCTGCAAATTTTAAAATTGTGGTTTTTGTTCAGTGTATGGTTAAGTAAACACTATCATTTCCATTACAACGTTAGTGTTAGAAAACTTTTACAATTTTTGTTGTATCTTGACGTGATTGTGATGTTTGGCACAATACAACAAATATAATTTATTATGAAAAGTGGGTTATTTATTATACATATTTACAAGACATTTAAGAAATGCTAACTACACCGGCGACGGCCGTTAATCGACTCTCAATTCTGTAGAACGAGATGTTGCTCGGCAAAACGTCGGGCTGTTGCCAACATCTTCCCCTTTTAAGTCATGACATAGTCCTTGAATCTTTCAGGACGTTTGATGGTTCTTTGTGGTCTGGTCCGCAAAGTTGTTGAAGTGTCGGGTGGAGTAACAAACTCACTCAATAGAGATTCATCTATTTCTGATCTCTCAGTTATGGAGTTGAACCATGTGTCCTGCTGCAGCGAGTCAGAGGCTCTGAACTCGTCAACAAATGGATTTGAATTAGGACATGGTGTTGTACTTGCTTCATACCGATAGCGTAGTTGGTTTGCATGAGAGCGAACGAGTCGTATTCTGTCATTCGACTCAAGAAACACATTGTAAAGGACATTCCCCTTACGTTCTGCTATTTTTCCTGGCTCCCATTTCCAGTTGTTATTTGAGTATACTTTAGCATAAACTAAATCACCTTCTTTGAAGAATCTATTTTCTGCGCCATGATGTTTATTAAACTGAAAATTTTGTTTTTCATTCATTTTGGCAGCTGTGTCGTCAGAAGGACGAATCAAGTCCAAAACTGTTCTCAGTTTTCTTCCAAGCATCAGTTCGGCAGGTGATTTATTTCCGATATATTTGTTTGGTGTGTACCGGTAAGTGAATAGAAATGTATTAAGAGCAGCTTGTAGATCTCCCCCTTGCTGAATTTTCTTAATACCTCTTTTGAAAGTGTCTACAAAAATCTCTGCTTGACCGTTTGATTGAGGATGATGTGGAGGTATTCTATAGTGCTGTATACCATTTTTCTTGCAGAAATCATCAAAAAGATTACTTGTGAACTGAGTACCGTTGTCAGAAACTATAATTTTTGGCACTCCATATCTGGCACAAGTTTGCTCGATAAATTTCAATGTTGTAGATGCAGTGATTGTTTTCGTAATGAAGATTTCAGGCCATTTGCTATTTGCATCTATGATGAGCAGGAAGTAATAACCATCTATTGGACCTGCGTAGTCGATATGAATTCTTTCAAATGGCTCTTTTGCTAATGGCCAAGAACGCAGTAATGTCTTGGTTGGTGATTTTCGAGAAGTTTGGCATGAATGACACGTTTTGACGTAAGTTTCAATGTCCTTGTCTATTGAAGGCCAGAAAACGTAACTTCTAGAATATGATTTCATGCGTTCCATTCCAGGATGTCCTTTGTGCAATTCTTTTAGAATTCTGCTTCGAAATTTATCTGGAATAATGACTCGTTCACCAAACATTAGGCATCCTTTCACAACTGATAGAGAATCTTTTCTGTTAAAATATGGTTGAATCTCTTCGGGAATTTGATTTTTATGTGATGGCCAACCATGGTCAAGAAACTCTATAACTTTTTGAGCGACTTCATCTTTCTTAATTTCTTCCTGGATAGATTTGTGTGTGATGTTGACTGAATTAACTGAATCTTCCAAAATTTGATTTACTGTTGTTTCCAGATGAACTGAGGCAATGACGATTTCCTCCTCTGGTTGGATTTTGGAATTAATCAGTCTTGATAATATATCTGCGTAACCAAAAGAATCAGTGGAAATATATCTAATTTTGAAATTGTAGGCCAATAAGATACAAGCCCATCTTTGAAGTCTATTTGCAGTATGAGCGGGAATACCTTTTGATGATCCAAAAATGCGTAACAGAGGCTGATGATCAGTTTCCAGAATAAACTCCCGACCATAGATCATTTTGTGGAATTTTGTTACGGCAAAAATTAATGCAAGTCCTTCTTTTTCTATTTGACTGTATTTTTGCTCTGTAGCTGACAAAGTTCGTGAAGCGTGAAAAATTGCTTTTCTTGAACCGTCTGGAAATTCGTGATGTATTACAGCTCCAATTCCAGTATTACATGCGTCAGCTGCTACAATGATTGGCAATTCTGGATTATAGTGAGTCAAAAGAAGATCACTTTGCAAAATTTTCTTGATGTCATCAAAAGCTTTGTCGCATTGCTTAGTCCATTTCCACTCAATATCTTTACGAAGAAGATTATCTAATGGTTGTCTGAGTTGCTGAAGTCTGTGTACAAATTTTCCATAATAATTTATAGCTCCCAATAAAGATCGTAACTCAGAAATGTTCTTTGGAACAGGCATTCTTTTAATAGCTTGAATTTTCTTTGGATTTGGAAGAAGTCCATTTCCATCTATTACATGCCCTAAAAATTCAATTTGGGGTAAAAACAGTTGACATTTTTCAGGACGCACTTCAAAACCGTAGTCCTCAAGCCTTGCAAAAAGTTCTTTTAAATGCCGTTTATGCTCAGAAACAGATTTGCTTGCGACCATGATATCATCAAGGTAAGCACTGGTGTTTTTAAGACCAGAAATCATAGCATCAATAATTTTCTGAAATTCTCCAGGTGCTGGTTTTCCTCCAAAAGGCAATCTATTAAATTTACAAAGACCTTTATGAGTGTTTATGGTAAGCAATTTACCTGAATGTTCAGCTACTTCAACTTGGAAATAGGCATCGGACAAATCTATCACACTGAAAATACAATTTCCAGCTAAGTTTGCAAAAATATCCTCTGGAACAGGTAACGGATGATTGTTCGATTCTAATGCATCATTCAGTCCTGTTGAGTAATCTGCACATATACGTAATTTTCCATTAGGCTTCTTGACTACTACGATAGGTGCTGCCCATGCTGAATAGTCAATTGGTGAAATTATTCCTAACTTTTCCAATCTATCTAACTCTTCTTCAATTTTTGGAAGTGCTGCATAAGACACTGGTCTCTTGTTTCTAAAAATTGGTTGAACACCATCTTTTAACTGTAGTGTTACCTTTGTTTTTGTACAACGACCTAATTCTGTCGAAAACACTGCAGGGAAATCCTTGACAAGTTGCGAATTAAAATTTTCGTCCGATACAGAGCGGACACTGCAACATATTGAAGACATCGGAACATCCCACAAGTTGAAAAGTTCTATCCATTGTATTCCAAATAAATTAAGATTTGGCACTTCTGTCACGAAACAAGTTCCAGTTTTTGTAGTATCGTTAATTGTAATTTCGCAGTCAAATTTATGAGTTAGTTTTACTGGATTACCAGATGCACTGTTGGCAGAAAATTTGGTTTTGTTCGCCATAGGTTTTCCTATTTGTTCCCATGTACTTTCAGAAATAATGGTGATGTCAGAAGCTGTGTCGAATTGTAATCTAACTAATTCATTATTTATTTTAACTGTAATGTATTTCCTTTTATCTTCGAAAGAAATTTTATTTACAGCAAAAAGGGCTTCAGTATTTGGCGAAAACGTCGTTATTTCCTTTTGCACCTGTCCAGTCGTAATCGCTTGAATAGTTGGCGAAAAATTCTTTATTTTCTTTTTCCTTCGTTTAGTCGGAATTGCTTGGCGACCGCTATTACAATATCCTTCTTTATGTCCTATTCTATGACATTTTTGGCATTCATGCTTCGAATAAGTACAGTTCTTTGCGAAATGCATTTCACCACAAAACCAACAAGGATATCTTGGCGACTTTAGTCCGCCGTTATCTTCCTTTGGCAATGACGCACCTCGCTTGGCGTAATTCTTTCCAAACTTAAAATCAGACGATTTTACAGTGCGGGATTCTCCAAATTTTTCCTCGCCAAATTTTGCAAGTTTTTCATTTGAAACTTTGTTAATTGATGATTTTGCGGGGGTGAACTGTTGTATCATCGCTGCGTCTTCTTTTAATGAAGTGAAAGCTTGGCATTCTTCTACCAATTTACGAATGTCAATTGGCGATGTGGCAGATTGTTTATCCATTAATTGTAGCAATCTGGCACGAATTTCAAAATGCTTTGGCGCGTTAAGACCGCTGATAAAAATAAGACACTTGAATTGTTCTACATCGAGTTGATTATACTCAATATCTTCGCATTTTTTATTAACAATGCCTGCATATGTGGCGAAATCATCCCAGTCATTCTTTTTAATTTGAAGACAGTTAAATCTTTTATGAAATACTGACTGTTTGGGACTAAGAATAGATTTCAGCTGGCTACCCAGATAGCAATTTTTATTTGCAACAAAATTGCAGCAACCTTGCTTTGCAAAATTGGAAACTTGCAGCAAGTTCATAATGCAAGCCTGAAAGTTCAAAGCAAGACTGTAGCAAGTTTACGCAAGTGCCGAAGTCACCACACTTCGCACTTGCAGTGAACTTGTCATGCAAGTCACGTCAAGTTCACTGCAAGTTGGAGACGAACTGGTACAAAAGCTAGCTTTGCTATATCAAATTTGCAGCAAGTTCCTCGTGAATTTACCATTGATGTGCAAATTTGCTGCAAACTCTTTGCTAGTTTACTAAGTTTGCTGCAAATTTGTAGCAAACTAGTTGGAACGCAAGCTTTGTAATATCAAATTGACCTTTCTTGTATCAAACTTGCTGCAAATCCCTTGCAAGTTCACTTTTGTCCTATCAAGTTTGATGCAAATTTGTGGCATTTAAGCTCATTTCACAGTATTTTGTCCAAACGTAGAGTCCGCAACATTACACTTTTTTTGTTATAACTACGTAATTTACAGCTTAATTATCAATAAATTTTATTTTCAAATAATGTGTTGAGCACATTAATTATCGCTAAATTTTATTTTCAAATAAACTGGAAATTACATAGTCATAACAAAAAAAGTGTCATGTTGCGGACTCTACAATTTTAGAAAATACTGTGAAATGGCCCCTATCCCAATATATCCACATTTACCACTTTTAAGGAAAAGAAGCAGTTTGCATATGAATGTCTAGATTGTCAAATGCTGTTGTTGTCATTTTTAATCCTTAAGTAAGATTTTTTGCACTATATTAATCAGAAACATACAACTTTGATTCAGGTTTAGTTTATATAGATTAATACACTTTAATTTGCATATAGAGTTGAATTTTCCAGTTATTATGGGCATATTATATACATTTTTAATGTATGATCATGCATTCAACAAATTTTATATAAATAGGATCATTCAACTAGGTACAAAACATAAATAAAACAAGACTAAAATTGCTTATTATCATACAAGCTTTATTTTTACTATTTTTAGAACATTTAATGTTACATGAATAAGAACATTTAATTTATATATACAATACAAACCCAAAATTAAGAAGCAGGAGCACCACTCTTCAAAAATCACAAGACTGAAAATATTTAATGAAGTTGACTACATACTGTAGCATCAATATTATTAGCAATAAATTACCACTATTGCTTTCAGAAGATATAAAACTTGTATGTACACACATATTCAGAGTCCGACAAAAATCCGAAAATCTTAGGAGCCAATGAAAAATTTTTAGGAGCCAGCTATAATATTTTCATTTGGCGCCACCTGAAAAACTAGTCGCCAAGGCATATTTTTTAGTCGCCCGGGCGACCTGGCCCCGGGATTTTTCGGACGCTGCATATATTTACAAAGATTGGAAGTGAATGAAATTTGCAAAATATATTTAAATGATCAAACAAGATTTAGTTCATATATTCCAAATTAAAAAAAAAAAAAATCCTGTTTATGAATGAATAAATAAGAACAATAAAGTAATACTAAGACATACAGCAGTGCAACTACTGCGATCTCGCATTAAAAAATGTAAGCAAATCCATTTTTATTTCCGAAACATCTTTGTTCTAATTGGATTAGAATCTTTGTTCTGACTGGTATTTTATATACTTTACAGATTGATTTTTATTTATTTATGACTTTAAAAAAATGCACTAAACAGAAATTATAATTTAAAAATAAAAAGAGATGGCTTAACTTGCATCACTATTTTTAAAGCTAAATTCAAATTCCTTATTCATTACTAATAAATATCTAATCACTAAGCCAATTTTTTTATAAAAAATTTCCTTTTCTATAGTTTTTTTCAATTTTTATTTTAAAATTTTATTTCATATGTGTTTCACCTAAAAAATAAAATGAAAGATCAAGTAGGTAAGTAAATGCTTGTTACTTTAAGATTGGTAGTGACCCTTTACGAAGAAAAGAGAAATTATGAATTTTTAATTATTAAATTAAGTTCACAAGCAATAAATAAAGAAAGAAGAGGAAAAATGTAAACTATTAAAATAAAAATTTAAATAAGCCATTCTAAACCATCTTTTATTAAAATAACTTCCAAAATAATTGAATCATGTAAAAATTTTGAAATCTCTGTCACACAAGAAGCATCTTTCCATCCTACAACAGAAAAAACAAAAAGCTTTTATTAATATTATAAGTTGCCAAAAAATTAAAATATAGATCAAATGTATTTGAGATAATCAAGGGTGTAGGTGAGGTTGGTATGCAGCTGTCATTTTCACAACATTAATTAGTTCTTGACAAGTTTTTGAACATTTGGTTGTAGCTGTGACAAAGCATATCTCAGGTTATTACCACATCCACCTTTGCTGAACATTTGGTCATGTATGCCAGTGATTCCCAACCCTTTTTTTTTTTTTTTTTGTCGGGGCACACTATGGACGTTTTCAAAATTTGACAGCACACAAAGAAAACGATAAGTTAAAAAGTTGTTTACTTACCTATAAAACACTGTAAAATAATTAATTAATTTAAATTAAAAAACATGGTATTTAACTGTACAAACAAGTTTTCTTCTATAGTGTACTCTTCTTTTATTTAAACAAACTTTACTTGTAATAAGAAGCATTATAATTTTTATTACGTAGATTTCTAAAATTTGACGGCACACTAAAGTGCCATGACACAGTGGTTGAGAATCACTGATGTATGGTATTGCTGAAATTCTGTATTCATAGATATGTGTATGAAAACTGCACTAAGAACACCAAAACTTCTGAAGAAACTTGTCTGCAAAAAAGGAATCATTTACAATAGTAGTAGATAGTCGAGTGTACAAATAGGTGCTGTATTGTTGAAAAAACATTATAGTTTATATTGTAACCACAAAATCGAGGAAACTGCAGTTACTTTTACACTCTTGAAATTCTTCTACACCTTCCCAAGGGGTATGCCCTCATGTTGAGAACTGTTGTTATACGGCAATTCATTCACATGAAAACACCAGCTGGATAATGCTAATTTTTTAAGAAATCAATAAAAGAAACAACTCAATTTTTTCCTGCAATAAGCCATAGACAGCAAAATCAGACTTGAGGATTTCATTAACTATCACTATAAAAATATAATAAACTATGAGAAATGTTACAGAAGCTTGTAAGTTTAACAAGGGCTTGAAATAGAAAAATTAATCAGCCAGAACCTCTTTTGAAAGTCGGTTAAAAAATTGTTTTTTCAAAAGAAAAAATTACAACTAATGTAAGTTACAGTTAAGTTCTATATTTTTGTACATAGAATATACATATTCATATGTGTTTGCTTACAGTGTCAAGGTAAATTATTCACAATATTTTAAAAACTTTCAAGGTTCAATTAAACAGAATATTAGAGTTTTTTGCTGCATTAGTACATTTTTAAGCCCTAAGTTTAACAGTTCTTATTATTTATTAAAGTTTTCTTCTAGAAAAAATTGTTCTCTGTACATGACCTTAAAAAATTCAACTTAAATGCTAAACCATTCTTAAATAGTTTCTCAAGACAATTAATAATACTATACAAGTCAATGAGGATGAATAAATTTCAACAAGAAAATGCAAATATAAATTATGCTGCAAGAGAAACATATTTTAAAAAATGCATCAAATTGGTTCAGAGGTACTCGAAAATAGAAGAGGGAAAAACAAAGTAACATGCAAGATGACCCTCTCTTCTATGAATCCCTTAATCTTTTTAGACAGTTAAATAATATGACAATTAAAATTCTTCAGGTTCTTTCTTGAATGAAGCAAGAAATTACACATCATTTACACTGCATTCCAACAGTTAAACCTGTCCATATTCCTATATTTATTTCATTTTTTAAAAAAATTTTTCAAGGAAAAGCATACTTACAAAAAATCAATTTTGAAAGCTTCTGTTGCAAGGCAGGAATTTTTCAGTCTTTTTTGTTGGGCTCTTGCCACTTCAGGTGTAAAGCTCAGATAATCAAGGTCATCCCTTCAGCATTTCATTTGCCTCTATCTTGACAAGAAAACTTTAATAAAGCTTTTAAAAAAAAAAAAAATTGAGACTTTTATAGCTATCAATTTTAAAATAAAATTCATTAAATTATTAAAATTAACGGTTCAGGTAGTGGATAGTTCTAAATCTGCAAGGTGTTGCTGGTGAACCATATGGTTGCTAAAGCTTTTGATTTAGTTCCTTGGCAAGAAATCTACCCTCTCTCGGAGACAACTTTATCAACTGATAATTAAAATGGTTGATTAATTTTTTTTTCCAAATTCATAGCTCAATCCACAGGTGATATTAAATGTTTCAGTCGCACAATTAAATACACATAGCAAAAATGATAACCTGATCAGATAAAAAAGAAAATTTTGTTTTTACATTCTTACAGCTCTTTCGCCATCACAAAACAACTCTATTTTGCTTATTTTTTTAACAATCAGGTCAGAATTTTCAAAAAACATAATTAATTTTTCTTCTTGATCACAAATTGCACTTGTGTTTTCATGTAACTATAAAAACAATAACAATGTGAATCAAAGTGGTGAAAGCAAGGAATAGTCATCTTCAATAAAAATAATTTAAAAACCGATTCACTTTTAGATATATCTATAATAACAATGAAAAAACAGATGAAGATATTTTATATTGATTAAGTATAGAATCCAGTTTGGTTTTGTGATCTACTGAACAACATTTTCTTAAAGAAAGGTCTCTGTAATTTTATTTAACTAAAAACAAAATAGTTAATAGAGAAGTAAAATCTGCCTTAATATGTGACAAAGGGGGGAGGGGGGTCAAATATATGGGGAAAAGAGTGACATCATTAATGAACAGCCCTCAAAATCAATGGGAATATCAATAGATAAAATTCAAGAAGTCCTAATAGCAACAAACAAAATTTAATGATAAAAAAGGAACCTTATTTCTTGAAAACATTAAACAGAAATCCCTAAATTAAGTACCCTAAAAACTAAACACATATCAATAGATAATATTCAAGAAAGTACCACAGCAACAAAATTAAATATGATACTATATATCAGATAAATGATAACGAATTTTTAAAAAAAAAACCCTAATTAAATTATAAAGCAAAATCTAAATTTCACAAAAGTGATACAATAGCAAAAATTAAAAAGCGAATTAAAAAAGAAAAAACAAATACAGAGTCAATCGATTCAGTTTCAAAATGAAATTAATAAACGAAATTAATATTCAAGAGAAGATTTTTAAAAAAAAGAAACATTAACAAACAGAAAATAAAAAATGCAACCTCAATACGTAGCTAAATATTTTACAAAATAAAGAAATTCAATCTCGAAAAAATGGAAGTTTTTATTAAATAAATGCAACAGACAAAATTTGAAAACTAAAAAATAACGACACAAAGAGAAAATTAAAAATGCATCTATAAATACGAGGTAATGAAATCTAAAATCATCAGAATATTTTTTTAAATAAAAAATTCGTGTTTGAGGAAAAATCGAACATCTACTAGTGAAATAACACGATAGTAAATTGCTTAAATGAATAAATAGCTATATCACTAATAATACAGTACATACTAGTCAACCCTTAAATCTTTCACTGCCAGCATTTTAGAAGTACAAAAATGAATCGTTCTTAAAATATTACCCCACGCTAAAATTAAATCTCAACAAATTAAGTACCCAACAAATAAGAAAACATACTCACCTCTTAATCCGATCAGGAAATAAAACTCCGAAGAAGAATTGTTTAGATGCACGATCACGCCGTTTTCTTACTTTTTAGCACATGGTTGTGGGTGGTGGGTGTTGCCAGATGCAACATTCGCATTCTTTACCGCCAAACTTCCACTCCATGGCCTGCGCATGCGTTGAATGACAGACTTGCCACACTTTTGCAGCAAAATTGTGTTGCAAGGAAGTGATTGCTCAAGTTGTCAACCTTGCAACAGCTTTGCTACACATTTGTTTCGTCTAATTTGTCGTAACAAAAGCATATCATGGAAAAATCAAACTTGTTGCAAGTAAGCATGCTATCTGGGTAACTGTATCGTTAAATGACACATCTTTGAATTTCTTTGGAAGAATGTAATTGATATATTTATTGTAAGATGCTAGGTCTAACTTACGTAGAAGCAATCTTACCTTTGCGGCGTCATCCAATTTAGCTGCATCGGTAATGAAAGTTTCTTCATACCGTGTGTACCACTTATCGAACGACAGTCCACTTTCTGGGTCATAAACAAAATCACTGATTCCATTAGCCAAAGTTTCCATTAAAAACTCAATATTATCTGCTGCATTTGAAACTGCAGTTGTTGAGGAACTTTGACGACTGGTTTCTTCCAAAAGTTCAAGTCGTTTATTTGTTGAGATTACCAAAGCCGTCAGCTGCTGTAACAAATCTTCGGTTGTAGCCATTTCTTTCCGCTTGCTGATACTTCGAGACTTTTAAATGTAAAAGATTCTTGAAAATCCTCGTCGCCACGTTGTTGTATCTTGACGTGATTGTGATGTTTGGCACAATACAACAAATATAATTTATTACGAAAAGTGGGTTATTTATTATACATATTTACAAGACATTTAAGAAATGCTAACTACACCGGCGACGGCCGTTAATCGACTCTCAATTCTGTAGAACGAGATGTTGCTCGGCAAAACGTCGGGCTGTTGCCAACAATTTTATTTATAGTTGATATTTTCATAGTTAACTATTTTTGTTAAAGAAAATATGATCAAGAATAAGTAATAAAAATTTCATAAAACAAGAATAAACTTAAATAGCTAATTTGGAATTTGGGAATAAAATTCTTACACTTTAAATGCAAATACTACATGAGAAAAAAATCAACTTTACTTTGCTAAATTGAACAAAATAAATAGAGCTTAAATTTAGCTATAAAGCAGTTTTGTCAAATGAACTAATTTCCATTTGCAATTACAACGTCGACATAAGTAATTCTGTTTTCTATATAATGCATCGACTATAGTATAGTTACTTTCCAAAACTCTAGATATTGTATCACGCATAGAGGCGCGTACATTTCCTCGAATATCCTCATTTTCCGTATCATACGAAAAATTTTGCAATTGTGATTATTTTAAACGGTTTTCACCTCGCTGATTAACTGCATATTTTCGGGAAAAAATTGGGTTATATCGTAAAAAGAGGACATTCTTTAATAGCGATGCAGCATTTAAAACAAGCGCTTCATTTGTTGCTGCCCTGCGCCATGTTGTGACGTCAGACTTCAACGGCGTATAGCTAAAATTTCAACTTTTCCGAATTTAAGTGGGTAGCCAATCCCTGAAGTTTAGGATTTACTGTCAACTGTCACAGCGGCACATCTTATTTGTTTTGGCCATGGAGTCTATAGGCTAAGGAGCTAGATTTCCGCTGACGGAAAGTGGCACAAAAATTTCACTTTTCCAGATGGCGCTGCCTCTGCCAGAGTAACTACCTTGTACGGAAAGCTAGGTCATTTCAGCTAATTTGGACGATTTTATTTTCGCCAGGAAAAATAGAAAACGTGAGAGGAAAAAAAAGCTATTTTTCACACAATTAGTAGAGATCATGTAGATTAATATGTTTCGACTCAATATGCTATGAGGCACCTAGATATTAAAATAAAAATACTTTTATATATGGTTACAAAGCCCCGCCCTCCGTCGTCTGCTACGATTTTGGTGATTCTCATTGGTTCTGGTCGTTTGGGTTTAAATTCACATTTCGGCTCGCTTTTTTCTTGCAAAAGTGCCTCTGTATTTTTGTGTGAATTACTTCAACTTCGCAGTTCGGGACTCTACGTTTTCTTTCTTGTTTATTTTGGAAGTGCCTCTGAATTTTTGTGTGAATATTTCAATGCTGCTCTGATTTTTTTTACTGTTTTAGTTTTTAAGACACAATTTGTTGAGGATACAATGTATCTTGATTGAAAATGCAAAATTTACTTTTAAAAATAAAATGTGTATTATTTTGAAACACGAAGAGTGCCCCACCATATTTTAAAACTTTGATTACAAGTTCGAATTTTTAAAGTTGAATTTTTCATTTTGTAATAGAAGCATTTTGAAGTATTGTTCCAAATGAACTAATTTAAACGCTTCCAGTTGTTTTTTATTTATGTGCATTGTAGTTTTCTTACTGGAACGCTAAACTGGAAGAATTTTAATAGTAGCTTTGCTTTGCTGTTCATCTAGCACGATTAAATGTTATAAATAAAATTGAAAAAAATCACTGTACATTGAAATCTTTTTAAATAATGCATCAAAAACTTATGTATTTACTACAGTGCTATTTGTTTTTTAGCATATCTTTGCATTTGCTTTAAATATGTATAACATATCAAACTCTGAGTCTTGATTATGATTGCAATAATTACTCGAAATAAGAAATTTTACAAAAGAATGTCGGAATCCAAAGGAGTATGGAAAGAAAAAGCGTACAGGTAGGCCTCCTACTCTTCGTTCAATTGTCCTTCAAGCTTGCTTAACAAAACAGAGTTCTACTCAAATTAAAACAGAAATATTAATTTACCGTGCACTAGCCGAACAGTGCGTAATGTTCTGCCAAGGATTCCAATGTTAGATATACTAAACTATGGTCACGTCCGCCACTTACAAAACACTTCACAAAAAGCATAGATTGGAATTTGAAGAAATACGTTTCTTTTGTGTCTAGATGAAAAGACATCGTATTTTCTGATGAAAAAAAATTTAATTTGGACGGACCAGATGGTTTTTGCCATTACTGGTATGATTTGCAAAAAGACAGACCATTTTTTTCCAAACGACAGTTCGGAGGAGGTTCTGTGATGGTGTGAGCAGGTTTTGCAGCCAATTGAACAACACCAATGGTGTCCATTAGAGGTCGCTTGAATTCAGAATCATATGTTGACATGTTAGCTGAAAATTTATTACCTGAAGCACCCCTTATCACAAGTGGTGATTATTTGTTTCAACAAGACAATGCAAGTTGCCATGTGTCTCGTGCATCATGTTCATGGTGCGAGGCCAATTCAGTGAAACTTTTGGACTGGCCGGCAAGAAGCCCTGATTTAAACTCCATAGAAAATCTGTAAGGCATTTTAGCTACAAAAGTGTATAAAAATGGGACACAATATGGAAATAAAGACGAACTGATATCACCCATTAATTTGGCGTGGAAAAACATTTCTAAACAAACTTTAACTAAACTTTCTGAGTCAATGACTGGACGATTAATAAAGGCAATTGAGAAAAAAGGTGATTTTGTAAAATACTAATTTATTTCGAGACATATGTGCTAATGTCCCTATATTTTTTTCCATATTTCATATAATACATTTGTAGTAATTTGATTTTGTAATTTAATTTCATATTAACAAGTTTCTAATGTTTCCCAATTACAAGTAGTTAATTAAATTTGATTTTGTTTGCAGTTGATGATTATTTTAATATATAATACTCATTTTTCAACCGTGTCCTTATAATTTTTTCCATGGCTGTATAACACAATTGTTTAAAATTGCTATGCACTAACATATTACTTTCAAAACATCAGACTTTGTTTTTTTTAATTTTTTAAACCAGACTTTAAATATTTTGGATATTTATTTATAAAAATGTGACATTTTAAACAATATATTTTAAGCTATTCTCATTTAGACAATTTTCCAATAATAATATAGATTAACAAATTTCAATTCAAATGCATGATTCATATTGAGTCTAACCTTACCAAGAATACCACCAACTACTTACCAAGGAAAAAAATCTTTATTTTACTAAATTAAAAAATTTTGTGTCATGTTTTTCAAGCACTTAATGTTTTATCGAGTGCATTTATTTTATAAATAAAATACCTTATGATATTTTAAAACTTCGAACTAATTTGGAAAATAAACTACTCCGCTTACATCTTGCTTTTTGTTTTGACAATCAGACATGTATGTGATTTTAAAAACTTTCTCAATTTTCTCTAATTATGTACTGTGTTAATAAAAAAATGTTAAATGCAAATCATGCTCTTTATCACTGTAGGATTATTCTTGTATGAAGGTTTCTGAATCTTTTGATCGTGTAAAGCAAAACCGTGGTATCAAGACCGAATCCAGAAATTTTTCGGTGTGGGGGGGGGGACATGACTTTGACACATGTGTTAAGGAAAGCTTCTGGGAGGAATATAGGCCACATTGCGAAAATTTTTGGGACTTCGAGGGGAGGGGGGACTGTGGATACGGCCTTGCGTGGTATGCCACAAGTTATTCATCGTCTTGTATAAGATCATGTACCAGGATGGCAATCTGTATGCATAATATGCACATTAACCCCTCGCCGTACCATTTGGCTTGACCAAACTCGGGCGTAATCGATAGTCGTCTGATTATCCCTTCACGAGTCCGACTGGTGACATTCATGCTTGGCCCGATTATCCCTTCATGAATCTGACTTGTGATATTAATGTTTGTGTTAAAATCTTCATCACAAGTCAGACTCGTTAAAGTATGGCAAGGGGTTAAAGCAGTGGTGTAGTCGAAGGGGGACGGTATCCCCCCTACGTTTTTATTTTAATACAAGCGTCCCCCCAAACATTTTACATTTTAACATAAGCATCCCTCCACTTTTGATTTCAATTGCTTTTCGTATGTATAAGCGTCCCCCCCCCCAACTTTTTTTTCAGGATTACACCAGTGCATTAAAGATGCTGTATCAACACATTTATAAACCATCTTACAAATAACATGTAAAATACAGAACAATCCCACCATACAATTACTTTTAAAAAAAAATACAATTTTGAAACTAAAAAATACATGAAACCTGTCGGTGGTGTAACTCGATCCGGATTGTGGGTGAGGGGGTTCTTCGGGAGAAGTCTGCTAATTTCATTCTTTTCGAAGAAAAATTGGTCAAATTCTAAATAATCTTTACCACTTCAGGAGGGGTCCCATCTCCAAAACCACCCCCTTATCTACGCCAGTGAAACCTGTGTTTTTAACGTACAGGTTTTCCTGCATTAAAAAAAGTGAAAAATTCACTTAAATTTAAATTAAATTTTGAATACAATTACGTATGTTTACACAAAAATTGAGACATTTCAGACTGTTTTGTAGAATTTTGTCTCTTGCTGCTAATAAAATCCTCAAAAATATTCATTGAAGAAACGTTTGCCTGCACAAATACATTACACGCCAAACTATGAAAAGTTTTCTTCACAAGAATGTAGTACATAGCATAAAAAATAATAAGGATAGAAAATAATGGTAATAGGCAATATAATCACATGGTATTATAGAAACGAGCAAATTTTACTGAAGCAGATGCAATTGGCTTTCAAAATGGGGGACGGGGGGATGCATATAAAATGTTAAAATGCGTAAATTTTAACAAGTATGCCATGTGATGAATGGCAGAAGAGAACTTTATTAAAAAAAGAGAAAAAAGAAGAGGAAAACTGTGGCATTGCAGAATAATCACATACCTGGATTTACTAACAAAGTGGATTATTTTTACCCTCGTATAGCAATATCAGTAATTACATCCTTTAATTTTTTCGGCAATATCAGATTATCGATTAAAAAATTTATATTTTTCTCCGAGCGTATGCGACTCGGTGTTTTGCACACATATTAGTTAGCAGTGGTGTTAGTCCTGTAAAAAATTTTGTGGGGGGGGGGGGGGGGGCGCTTACATATGCAAACTAAGTTATTGAAATCCAAAAGTGGGGGGACTCGGACTTTATTGTTAAAATAAAGTCGGGAAACACCGTCCCCCGGTGTCCTCCCCCGACTACAACAGTTAGTTCTGTATCTGTTTATTGAGCAAGAAATCAATGACATGATTCTCTGAAGCATACATCAATTAGTTGATCACAATAAATAAACTAAAAGAATACACTAAGTAATTATTTCACAAAACTATGGCTTCCAGTTTTAATTTCATAACTAAAAATCTTGTTTTAAAAAACCTCTGTTGGTGATGGTGAGTACTTGTTGAGAGCTGCTTCTAAATTATTTAAATGATTTAGAAACTTTATGCTTGCCTTATATCAACGATTATTCAAACAAAGTTAATGTTTTAAAAATAAAAAGGAATTTTGTGTATTTACTTTGTATCAACACTTAATAAACAGTTGAATGTTGAAATGAAAAAAAGATGTGCCTTGTGAAACATTGCAAAATGAATAGAACGCAAAAAAATTCCTTTTTATTTTAACAAAAAACAATCATTAGAGAATGTCCTCGAATCTGAAGGATTAAATTCACAGAATTCTGCTAATTAGTGGAAAAATCACATGCATGCAGTTATTGAAATAGTTCTTCATCGTTGGACCGATGAACATTAAGTTAATAATAACTAATAGTTTTAATAAATTAGATCTAGGGTAATCTTGGCTTTTGTGAATTTATTTCTGAGCATACGCTGCAAGTTAAATTAATTTCTTCCAAGAGGCATGTAATGGAAATCACAGATGTACATAGAAGCACAAAAGTAAACTGTGCAGAAAACAGATCACTAAAAGCGTAAACATTTCGCGTCTGTTAAATTTCTGCGTCTCACTTTTTGCGCATGCGTAACGTGCTTTCTGCGCATGCGTCGAGTTACTATAATTACTGCAGCGATCCTGGCGGAAAAGTGAAATTTTTGTGCCGTTTTTAGCTGTTGCCAAACGTAGGAGATATGAAGAGGGAACCGGTCAGGCCGCATTCATACCGGGTAAAAGCGCTACGCACTACTCAAAAGACTATTCTAGAGGAACGGGTCTGATTCTCCGATTCCCGTCTTGTGCCCTGTGGGTATATTCTTGAAATTTCCCTCTTCTGTGTTGTTATATTCTATCGATGTCTTGTACTATGTGTCATATTGGACGAGAGTTTGTGACCATATCCACTGAAAAAAGCAAATAAACTCGAAAATGTATGTGGTCTGAACTGGTCGGAAAAAAGAATAAATAATAGATTCTTTCTGGAGTGCGTTCAGAAACTTGTTACCGGTCGCACCCGCGACCAATGAGTCCGAGCGTTTTCGATGCACAAATGTGTTATATGAGTTGAGCAGCAGTTTCAAAATTGATTATTGCGCGTCGTCTGCTAGTTGATTCTTGCCTGCGGAACCAATTTAGCATTAAAAAACACTTGTAAGCATTTCATTGTAGCGTGAAACGTTTATATTTTGAAGAGTTGATCGTTTCACATTAACCCTTTCGGGACGGGCGCCGCAGTCAGCGAACCGCCGCCACCAGACGGGGTTCTAGCAGAATGGATTGTCACTTGAGGACGGGCGATTTGCGCTGCTAAGCCTAACTTTGGAAAAAAATTCATAAAAAATTACTTTTTTATTCAATTGCTTCAAAATTTGGTACATTATAAGAAAACCTTGTTGTCAGCTATAACGATAAATTTTAAAACTTCATCATAATAATTTCCGTAAAAATTCTATAAAATTAATTTTAGAATGATGAAATTCTAGACTCTCCTCAAAAAGTTATGTATGAAAAATATTTTAAAAAAATCGCAATTTAGTTCACAGAGCATATAGATACAAATAAAATAATACAAGTTATTTTATTGATAAAAATTATATCTGCTGTCGCGGGATGTAGGAGGCATGCATGCTGCAAATTATGTGTCTGATAGTATGTCAGTATCAGAGTCACTATCACTTTCCAGTTCCTTTTGAAATATCAAAACTATCATCACTATTTGAGAATGAAGCATTCACTAATTGGGTGTATTCCTCTTTTTGAAAATTTAGTTTTCTCTTAGCCGTTTTAATAATAAAGCATTTGTCAAATGATACAAGAAAATCTCCTCTGAGCGCTAGCCAAATCCGAATAGAAATGAAGACGAGGAAGCAAACCACTGAATATCTTCTACACATCGACAAAAAAAGAAATAAAAGTATTTGGAATGATCAGAACCATTTGCATGTGTTTATATGAGCTGATCCAGTAAAAGCTCCAGCTTATTTATTTTCATTACTCATTGCCACCGC
This sequence comes from Octonoba sinensis, assembly GCA_038502835.1. Taxonomy (NCBI): domain Eukaryota; kingdom Metazoa; phylum Arthropoda; class Arachnida; order Araneae; family Uloboridae; genus Octonoba; species Octonoba sinensis. The sequence continues at coordinate 114,427,595 of CM076598.1, read as the reverse complement.
TACTCTGTCATAAATCCTTCCCTCCTACCAAACCAAGAAAAAAAGAATAAAAAAATGCTATGGAAATGAAGGTCAACATTCTCCAGTCTCGACATATTACACCATAACAGTCACAGGGCCCCATCTAGTATCAAAGAGAAATACTAATATTTCATTCCATCTGAAATCCCGTATACGGTACACCCGTCCTCAAGGCTCTATTAGAACAGCGAGACGTATTCGTCACACCCGGCTGTGCGGTAGCTCTCGCTGGCGGTTCGTATACGTCACACCCGTCCCGAAAGGGTTAATAATCAGAAGTGCCCCAATGTCAACATTTGTTACAGGCACTTTAAAATATAAATAACTAGAGGTACATGCAACAGCATTCCCCGTGCAAAGAGTTAAAATAGTGGCGCCTACGGGTAGCGTTGCAAGGCTTTCAAAACGCCCGGTTTATTTCCGGGAAAAAAAATCGGGTTTTTTCCCCGGGAATTTAAAGCAAAATCGGGAAATTTGATAATTCCCCAAAACTGGGAATATTTAACTTTTTCTGAAATAATAACTTTAATAAATCTGATTATTTTGAGCTTACACTAGTAACTAAACACGTAGTGTTTCTCATAAAAAATTACTCCTCCAAATGTGTTGGTAAAGTTGCAATAAAATGCTATGAATGAAACAGATAAGTTATGTATATATATGCATTATTTCTTATAGTAATATGAAAGCTATGAATAAAGAAGAAAAACGATTTTGAAGGTTAATCTTATTTTCTGCACAAGTAACCAAATTAATTACATTTTTAGAATCAACAACAATATACTGCAACAGAAAACCTTATTAAATTAAACAAGCTAATTTTATCACTTATAGGTGTGATATAAAAAAAGATTTTGACTCTAGATCATATTTCTAGAATATAAATTATATAACGTTAATGCTACATGCACCAATACGTTATTTATATATAACCTATATGTATTTATATATAACAATAATTGAATAACGAAAAATTTTTATATTGAGTATAAATTGTTTGTTTGTTTTACGACCATTTCAGGTCACATAAATATTCGAGTTTATTTGCTATTCTCAAGGATATGCTTCAAACTCTCGTCTAATATGACAGATAGAACAAGACAGCACAACAGATTTTAATATACAAAGAAGGAAATGCACCCAGGGCAAAGTTGGGAATCGAACCCACGCCTCTTTCTCTACGCGCAGGGAGGCACCGGAGCCAGTCGATTTGACCGCTCAGCCACTGAGGCCCCTTGAGTATAAATAATTTATGTTTATTTGGAAAAAGCTTAAGTTTGTTTTTCCCCTCAAAATTCCCAATGTTTCCAAATTTCCCAGTTTCTTCCCGAAAATTCCCGAGTTGTTTCCCTCACTTCAAAATTTCCGGGTTTTTTGCATCTGTACATTGAAATAACACTACAACTGGACAAAAGACAGATGAGAAGTCGCGCCACCTATCGGCTATTTCCAATTTTTGCGCAGACAAGGCAGATGCCTCATTGGACAGGTCATATCCTATAAAGTGGTTCTTGGTACAGCTGGCCGCCGGTTATGTATCGTTATAGATTGCGTAAGCATTAAAAATTGAAGGTGGACGCTAGTTCGCATCCCTTTGGAATCGTGACGTCACGCCAGGGGGCATGGAGCTCTGACGTCACTCTGTTTAAGCAGCGTGCGCGTGGACTTGCCGTTTCGTTTTCTGCGTTGAGTGTGTGAGTATAGTTTTTGCTTCTAACAGATCTAAGGAAATTAGCCTGTCTACTGTGTAAACCTCTTCGCCAAAAAGTGTCATTATATGTGCAAGCAATTTGAAAAGCAAATCTTTACTTTCCAGCAATACAGCTTTGACCCCCCCCCCCTGACTTTTTACAAAGAAAGTCCATCTGTCCATCGAAGTATTATATTTCAGCCGCGAACAGTCAAGTATGCTAAAGGGTAGTAATGCGTTTTCCTAGGGGAAATGGGGACCCGGGCAGGTGCACAATAGCGATGGAATGTACTGTCTTAGCACGCACTGAATTCCTTTCATTGATCTTTTTTCGTCGAAATTTGGAGAGAGACGTAGATCCAGCAGCCTCGGAAGACTTTCCCCTCGTTTTTTGCTTCATTATGTTTCATAGCAAGTTAACTAAATTTAAATGTCATTTTATATTCGTCAATTGCAAATTAGCTTTTCTACCTTTAAATAATGCCTTGCTAGTTTACTTTAATATTTTATAACATTTTGGTATTAAGGAAAAGGAAACGACATTATGAATAATTAAATCCTTTCTTTTTTTTAAAGCTGAAAAGTATTGAAAACGCATTCATGAAATTCAAATCACGTTTAGAAACGTACTAGGGGAAAAAATGGAAAGTAAAAGTCATAAGGATCAAATGATACCGCTGAATTTAACCAAAATGAAATGTAGGTTTTCGAATAACGAAATTCAAACTAGTACATAGTATGTTTTAATCCAAGCCTATATTAATAATTTTAAATGCGCAATATGTTCATAATTATAAGCATTTATAAATCTGGAAAAAACTTCGAACGTTTTACATTATGAAGTTGTCACAAAATTATTCGTGACACGATGTCACTGAATTCATGTTTCGAGAAGCTGTTGTCGGAAAAATCTAACATAAGTTTCTTAAATTAAAGTCCATATGAACTAAAGGGAACACGCAGATGTGGAGGTCGTTAACTTGAAAGAGAAGTTCAATCCACTTCCCGCAAAAAAAATTTTTTAGCTATGCCTTATATTAAGTATACAAATTTTACATTATTTATTAAAATGATCGTATAATTATTACCTGTCAATCTGAGGCTGAATATAGTATTCCGATGCTCGATTTGCTCATCTGACAAATAAATAAATCCGATAACAAAGATTTTTGGAGGAATATTTTTTTATAGCTATAAACACAATAAATTACTAATATTGATGTAAAACAGTTTAGATTTCTCCAAGTTATTAACTTACTGATATTGCGAACACTGCATTAAGAGGTCCCCATTTATTGTGGGGCTCAGGGCGGCTACTTTTGGTGCTTCAGGTAATCTCTGCTCTACCCATAGTAAAAGAAAACTGAGAAATAGATTTCGAGAAGAAAACTGAGAAATAGTACATGGAACAAGTTAGGTCACAAATGGGAAAGTTTGATTTGGTGAAATATGAAATTAGCAGTATGCATTCTTTGGGGAAAAGAACATGTTTGTAGAAACCAATACACGCTCTAGAATCTAGATTCATAACTTTAACCGGGTATGTGATCGTAAGATTTTTTTTTTTTTTTTGAAGTCTTTTTGAAGTACAGAAAATTTACTGAGAAATTTTTTCTCTAATCTACGAATGTTTCTGCAGTAGAAATGCTCTTTCTATGTGGAGATTCCAAGCGGAATTTGATTGCATTCGCGAAAATTTTAATCGCTTACTTATATTATGGCTAACTTATTTGCTTATTTGATGTAAATTACTTTTTTTGAAAACAAAGCATACAATATTATATACATATCTTTTAATACAAGTATTTTTTTTTTTTTTGTGTTTCTGACAATTAAGTTTAAAATTTATTTATCAAAAAAAGTATTCAAGTAGATTTTGTACGTCAGTAATGTAGAATTTCAATCCTGGTTTTCCTAGGAAAAGAAACCATGATTGTGTTTTGTGGATTAGCGGGGCACCCATTGATTATGCACCATCCGCGAACGTTTGCGTACATAGTTTTGTCATTACTTGGCTTAATGTCTGACCTTATGAAAGTATTCGTTATCCAAATGAAGCAAACGCAGACTATACTATAAGCAGGGCAAAACTTTAGCCAGGCCAAAAAAAAGGCGTTGGCTCCCCCCCCCCCGGCAGGGGGGGAGGGCAATTCTGCAGCTCCCACCCCAGTTCAAATCTATTACTATTAAATTCCTCTCGTTTATGGGAAGTCTTAATGGCAGTAGCAAAGGTATAGTTATTTACAGCCAAAAATATCATATGGGAAATACTTAGATATCCATTTTGTGCAGATTTTATGCTTTGAGCTGCTAAAATTAATTTTTTATCGTGAAGTTTTTAAATTTTTTCAGGAGTGAACGAGGGTCTTTAAGTACTTAATAGTTCCTCTAGAAAAGTAAAACCGTGCTGTTTCTAAGTTTATAACAATAATTTGCATATTTATAGTTCATGCATAATTTCAGTGCCACTATCGTTCATATAATTGTAAACTGCTCTAAAAAATTTTTAATAAATTCATTTTCTAAGAAATACAAAGGGTACATCTAAACATGTTTTGAAACAGGTGCAAAAATATGAACCTAAATGCATTACATCATTGGCTTAGATACCCTCCTGAAACTATAACGTAGATACGGGATTGCTTAGAATTTGACCATTTTTTTTCGTAAAACAATAAAATTGGTTGCGAGCAATCTAAGCGCCCTCCCCCCTCCCCTTCCGAAATTAGAGTCTAGCTGCGCCAGTATATGGCATTATTACATAAACTCTTAGTCCGATTTCGTTTGATTCCTTGCACTGCATTGTGAATTCAGCTCACAAAAAAGTGTTTATCGATAAAGGCAAATGCACAAACAGACTACATCAGTACCGTATCTTGGAGTTTTCCGAGGCGGGGCAAATCAAGAATGCTGCTCCTCCCCGTCATCCAATTATTCTTCATATTTCACATAAATTTTATGCGTTGGCCATTTTCTTGAGGATTTTTCACCTGGGGGGGGGGGCACTGAAAAACCAATAACACGTTCGTTAAATGTTCCACGGTATGGGCCTTTCAGCTCAACATATGGGGGTAGAGCAATACGAAGAGCCCCCTTAACTGGAGGTATAAAATTCTGACAGTTGACGGGACCCGAGAGATTAACCCTAGGGAAAATGTTGAAAACTATATGCAAACTGGTGCGATTAAGAGGTGCAGTTGAGACTGCAAAATATAAGGAAAAAAGCAAACAAAAACTTTTAAAATTTTAATCATAAAAATGCAGAACAAAATTGACAATTTTTTAAAATCCAGGTGTCACCCCCCCCCCCCTTTCTTACTAACGCCCATATCGAAGAGCGACGTGTCAATCCGACGTGCGCTTTCTCAAACGGCACTTACAAACTCCCCCTCTCCTCGCCCCTTTTCAAAAGGTTGTTTTTTGAAAATTTGTAAAAGAAAAGCTATTGCATTGTTTGAGCATGGCATGACCTATATTTCACTTTTACAAGGGGAAAAAAATTCTTTTTGTTAAATTTTGACACTGCGAAATTTTCGTTTCCTAAAACTTCCTTCTGGGAGCCGCCCGACTGATCAACGACGCAACATATTCAGTATACCTCAATTTTAGAGTTTCCAACAGTTTATACAAATAAATAATTATATCAACCGGTTTTAATCGTTAGCAAAATAGGCGATCAATAATTAAATCGGAGCACCTAACTAGGAGTTTCTCTTACCAAAAGTTAAATTTTCTTAATTAAGTACTTTTTTCCTTTCTTTTTGTGTGTTATGTGTACATCACAGTTGAATTTGCCGCCACCAAAAGTGCTACCTGGGTCAATGTATTTCAAGTTTGTTTTACCAAAGGTTCATTCAAAACTCTTATGATAATTACTGTTCTGCTGCAAAACAACCGATTGTTTCAAACAATGAGATTCATATACAATCATTTATTTAACAGGGAAAAATCAATGTAAATGCAATTAATTTCATGAATATCGCTGAATTTTTATTATAACTTTCTTTGTCAGAAGAAAGGTAGTTAAACGATGGTATGCGACTTAAATGTAGCCGCCTTTTTAATTGTTTATCATCAATATGAGTTCCTTCAGCTGAAAGTTATAGGTAGAAGGAAAACAAAGAAACTTTGTGAGTCGATAACTATATGTCGTGTGTTTTTCAAGATTTCTTAAAAATGAAATTCTGCCCATTAAAATTTAGGACATTTTTCAATTTATTGAAGCTTGTGTTTTTGAATGACATGTAATATGCATTCCTTTCCGTAATACTTCCCCCAAGTTTTCGTGTAAAGTTTCCTCCCTTTTTTTCAAGAAGGAGTTTAAAATGATCAAATTAAATAAAAAAGAAAAGAAAAAAGAATATTATCTGTATTATTATTTTCTTATTTATATATTTATAGGAGAATCTTCGAATTTTGTATAAAGGGATTTTGAATCCAGTGTTAAATAGGAATTTCTTTCATTTGATCACAAATTTCATTTTCAGATACATAATATTATGCGACAATATATAATTTCGAGTTAAGTTTTTCCATCACTTTAACAGAAATAATACTGAATCCTACTATAATACAGAATCCTACAAAAAATATTCCTTTTGTCCGATGTCTCATTAGTCACACAAGGACAAGTTTATGCTGGCCCACGCGCACGTGCGAACAGAAAATCCGGTGAAGTGGAAGTAAATCTGACTGACAATTGACGCCTACCGGTCTCGACCATTCCTTTGTGCGAAGCAAATCTCAGAACACCCGCCGCGCAAGAAGTTTCGGGGAACAAGAAGTACTGCAAGAAAGCCCATTGTCCCTTTTCCAGGAACTCGGGCTACACAGTTAACGCACATAAACCTCCACCCGAGTTCAGTTCGAGCTACACAGTTAACTGGTTAAGTTGAAGTATGATTTAGATTTTAAAAAAAATCATATACATTTGTTCATAATTCTTTATTTCTTTTTTATAGCATAAATCCCAAACAAATTAAAATTTGAAATCACATTTGACAAATTTGAAAAAAAAAAAAAAAAAAAAACAAATTGGATTACTTGAACGCAAAACAAAAAAAACTAGGTGCGAAATTCTCATAAATAAGAAACAAATTAAAATTAGCAATCACATTCGACAAATTTGAAAACAAAACAAAACAAAAACAAATTGCATTAGCATCAAACAAGTTTGAATCTACAGCAAAATCTTTGTAGGAAAATAATTTGTGCTACATAAAAGTACCACATCATGTAATCATGCAACAGATACTTGCATACCAAGCTGACATTCAATCCTTGGAGACTTTCAAAAAAATTCAAGATTACTGAAAAAAATATGAAGGACACAATTTTTGCAGGATTACAAATTTTAAGGATCAAACTGAAGAATTAAAATTGCAACACACATACCATTTGAAAAATAAATCAATGGATCTCTAACAAACAAATCCAATTTTTTTTTAAATGGATAGTAAAAAAATCAAAAATAATGTACAAAGTATATAAAGCAAATTTGTGTGCACACTTTTTCTTTTTTTGAACACTAGGCAAAACCATATTTACAAAAGCAATAATCAAACAATATAAAAACATCTTGTAGAAAGAAAAAAAATATATATCGATTCAATACAATCCACCAGAATACTCAAAGATGAAAAATATGCAGCATTAAAAATATAATTAATTAAACGTGACATTAAATCTAATAAAAACCTCCATTTTTTCAGTTGTTTTAAACAACACCCATTAAAAGCTTGATTTTACATTAAAATTCATAATATTTTGGATAAAAAAAATGTTGTAGTCATAATTTAAGGGGGGAAAAGACAAATATTTTTTGAAATTCTTGCATACTTGAAATAAACAAAAAAATCTAGGTGAGAAAAGCTTGACATTTCTTACAATAATAAATTGATGATTTTAAAGTAAAAATTTTTTCATTAATTGCATCGCACTTTTCATGGAACCACTCTTTGCATTTTTTACATTGTGCCATGCGTTTTCCTTTGAAGTTTTCATCAGACTCAAAGAATGGGCTTCGGCAGAGGAAATAGAGAGTTATGGTAAATGTCGACACTTTTATCCTATCTACAGAATCATTTGTTTCCTTAAAGTCTGTGAAAACTCCCGACATCAAGCATGCTCTTAGGTGTCCTCGAAGTGATCTAGTACAGTAGATCAGATTCTCAGTATGCTGGTCTATTGTATTCAATCGATATATATATTTTTTCTTTCTACAAGATGTTTTTATATTGTTTGATTATTGCTTTTGTAAATATGGTTCTGCCTAGTGCTCAAAAAAAAGTGTGCACACAAATTTGCTTTATATACTTTGTACATTATTTTTGATTTTTTTACTATCAATTTAAAAAAAAATTGGATTTGTTTGTTAGAGATCCATTGATTTATTTTTCAAATGGTATGTGTGTTGCAATTTTAATTCTTCAGTTTGATCCTTAAAATTTGTAATCCTTCAAATATTGTGTCCTACATATTTTTTTCAGTAATCTTGAATTTTTTTGAAAGTCTCCAAGAATTGAATGTCAGCTTAGTATGCAAGTATCTGTTGCATGATTACATGATGTGGTACTTTTATGTAGCACAAATTATTTTCCTACAAAGATTTTGCTGTAGATTCAAACTTGTTTGATGCTAATGCAATTTGTTTTTGTTTTGTTTTGTTTTCAAATTTGTCGAATGTGATTGCTAATTTTAATTTGTTTCTTATTTATGAGAATTTCGCACCTAGTTTTTTTTTTTTTTTTTTTGCGTTCAAGTAATCCAATTTGTTTTTTGTTTTTTTCAAATTTGTCAAATGTGATTTCAAATTTTAATTTGTTTGGGATTTATGCTATAAAAAAGAAATAAAGAATTATGAACAAATGTATATGATTTTTTTTTAAATCTAAATCATACTTCAACTTAATGTTTGGTTGCATTTTGACAAAGTTTTAGTGAACAATCTCATATTCTAAATCAAAAGTATTTGCAAATTATTTCTGTCATCAATTCCTTTAAAATATGCTACACACAATATTTTTTTTAAAACTAGTTGGAGGTGATTTAAATTTTCTCAGAAAAATTAACTGAAAAAAAAAAAAAAAAAAAATCGTACATTTCCCAATATTCCTTAGTTTCATTCAAAACAAAATGTGTGTTTTATTGAAAAACACACATTTTTATTGAAAAAAAAATAAAGTTTAAAAAAAAATTATTAGTAGTAAAAAAAATTACACAAAGTTTTTATTGAAAAAAAATTATATTGCTTTAATAACAATAATAAATGAGAGCAATCTCCTCTTATCTGGAACGTTAACCAGTTAACTGTGTAGCCCGAACTGAACTCGGGTGGAGGTTTATGTGCGTTAACTGTGTAGCCCGAGTTCCTGGAAAAGGGACAATGGGCTTTCTTGCAGTACTTCTTGTTCCCCGAAACTTCTTGCGCGGCGGGTGTTCTGAGATTTGCTTCGCACAAAGGAATGGTCGAGACCGGTAGGCGTCAATTGTCAGTCAGATTTACTTCCACTTCACCGGATTTTCTGTTCGCACGTGCGCGTGGGCCAGCATAAACTTGTCCTTGTGTGACTAATGAGACATCGGACAAAAGGAATATTTTTTGTAGGATTCTGTATTATAGTAGGATTCAGTATTATTTCTGTTAAAGTGATGGAAAAACTTAACTCGAAATTATATATTGTAGCATAATATTATGTATCTGAAAATGAAATTTGTGATCAAATGAAAGAAATTCCTATTTAACACTGGATTCAAAATCCCTTTATACAAAATTCGAAGATTCTCCTATAAATATATAAATAAGAAAATAATAATACAGATAATATTCTTTTTTCTTTTCTTTTTTATTTAATTTGATCATTTTAAACTCCTTCTTGAAAAAAAGGGAGGAAACTTTACACGAAAACTTGGGGGAAGTATTACGGAAAGGAATGCATATTACATGTCATTCAAAAACACAAGCTCCAATAAATTGAAAAATGTCCTAAATTTTAATGGGCAGAATTTCATTTTTAAGAAATCTTGAAAAACACACGACATATAGTTATCGACTCACAAAGTTTCTTTGTTTTACTTCTACCTATAACTTTCAGCTGAAGGAACTCATATTGATGATAAACAATTAAAAAGGCGGCTACATTTAAGTCGCATACCATCGTTTAACTACTTTTCTTCTGACAAAGAAAGTTATAATAAAAATTCAGCGATATTCATGAAATTAATTGCGTTTACATTGATTTTTCCCTGTTAAATAAATGATTGTATATGAATCTCATTGTTTGAAACAATCGGTTGTTTTGCAGTAGAACAGTAATTATCATAAGAGTTTTGAATGAACCTTTGGTAAAACAAACTTGAAATACATTGACCCAGGTAGCACTTTTGGTGGCGGCAAATTCAACTGTGATGTACACATATACACACAAAAAGAAAGAAAAAAAGTACTTAATTAAGAAAATTTAACTTTTGGTAAGAGAAACTCCTAGTTAGGTGCTCCGATTTAATTATTGATCGCCTATTTTGCTAACGATTAAAACCGGTTGATATAATTATTTATTTGTATAAACTGTTGGAAACTCTAAAATTGAGGTATACTGAATATGTTGCGTCGTTGATCAGTCGGGCGGCTCCCAGAAGGAAGTTTTAGGAAACGAAAATTTCGCAGTGTCAAAATTTAACAAAAAGAATTTTTTTTCCCCTTGTAAAAGTGAAATATAAGTCATGCCATGCTCAAACAATGCAATAGCTTTTCTTTTACAAATTTTCAAAAAACAACCTTTTGAAAAGGGGCGAGGAGAGGGGGAGTTTGTAGGTGCCGTTTGAGAAAGCGCACGTCGAATTGACACGTCGCTCTTCGATATGGGCGTTAGTAAGAAAGGGGGGGGGGGTGACACCTGGATTTTAAAAAATTGTCAATTTTGTTCTGCATTTTTATGATTAAAATTTTAAAAGTTTTTGTTTGCTTTTTTCCTTATATTTTGCAGTCTCAACTGCACCTCTTAAGGTCTCGAATCGCACCAGTTTGCATATAGTTTTCAACATTTTCCCTAGGGTTAACCACCCTGCAGTTGAGGACAAGATATCTCGTCCAAGATGGAGGTCACTCATATGGTTGAGGACGAGATATCTCGTCCGAGGTAGAATGGTCCCATTTGGTAGAAGACGAGCGCCTGAATTTTCCCCGAATGCTTTCCTGCAATGCCCTGACTTTCTCCCCCAGAAGTATTGTTTGGTGGGGACGTGTTGTTGGCTTTAAAAGGTTGCGGTGGACGTGAGTGATTTTGATCGACAGTTGAAAGAAGGCGCAGATTGGTGTCAGCGTGTTTGTTGCTCTTTGAAGGGCTTTCAAACCGGAGCTGTAAATCTTTTGAAATCTAAAAGGGAAGCTACTTTCAATGCAATTTTTTGTGGGGGTTTTTCTCAACAGCATGCTAAACAACCTATATGCATAGGATATGCAACTTAAACAGTTTTTATTTTTTAATTAAAGAGAACATTTTTACAAAAATAATTATGTACATTTTACTTTATACTACAATTTAAAAAATCAAATAATATTTATTACGTTGCCTTGAAAATTGTTATAAAAATAACAATTTTCAAGGCAACGTAATAAATATTATTTGATTTTTTAAAGTTAGCAAAATTTCTTGCTTTTGCAGAAAATATTACTATAAAATACCTACTGTACATAAAATGCTTATTTTTGAGCTGCATTATTTTCATTTTGGTGCTTGTGAAGCAAATTTGTTATTTTTTCTTATCTAGTAGATTCGATTTCACCAGAAAAATATTAAAAAGTTGAGAAAATAACCTACGCTACTAGAGAAATATTGCACGTTCGGAGAATAAACTACGATATCAAGTATAGATTATTAGTTTTATGAGGGATGGAATCACTTGCGTAAAAAAAAAGCTAGGGTATGAGTTCCTATTCCCTAGTGGTGGTTGTTCTGAGTAGTTGGTTTGTGTGTATGTATGTATATATGCACATACAGGGGCGCCCCGACGGGGATGAGCGAAAGAGAGAACTTACCCCTAGAAGGCATGCCATATCCGGTATCCGACGAATTTTTTTAACTATTCAACATTAGAGCAGGTGTATGTAAATTAAAAATTTATTCCGTGTTTGGAAGTTTTGAGATATTTAAAAATGTGCGCAGAATTACAGGTTTCAAACATTAGAGTCAGATTTCAAGTACGGCTACGTTTGAAAAGAAATACCGGATACTCGACATCCGGCAATATGCATTGCATCCATAATCCTATCCTTGCCCCCCCCCCCCGCTTAAAGCAAAATACTCGGTGATCTACTATATGTATACTGGTTGAAACCCCTTCCACCCCCCACCCCAGAAAAACACTTTGCTGTTTTGTATAAAGATGCAGTTTATATTAGTTTCAGTGGAGCAAAAAAAAAAGAAGAAATTTTATTTTATTTATTTGGCGTAACTTACAGGAAACGACATTTATTTTCACTTATATAATACGCTGAAGTAAATGTAATTCAACTATGTATAGATGGATTTTCCAAGAACTCTTCGTCTCATTCTGGATGTAACCTCCCCCTCTAATAGGGTTTCACCCGGAGAGGATCCCCAAGTAACGTTACTGTCTCTCTCTTTCTCTCTCTCTCTTATATATATATATATAATACATATATATCGGTGGCATTCCTAGCACGGGTGCCACCTTCTCCACCTCCTTCCCCCGAAAATTACTAATAAGGATTTTTGGCACAGTTTGGAAAAGTTACACTCTCAGAAACGCATGCTCAAATCTCACGAAACTTCGGTCGTATTTGACGAAATGGCTTCGTGAAAAATGCTCCGAGTAAACCTTTCGTCAAATTACCCAAATTTGTGTAGTAATTTTTTTAAGTCACGTGATCGCGCGAGGAAACAATCGTTATAAATGACGAAATTTTCTTCACGATTGAAGAATCGTCTAAAAATGAGGATTCCATTTTTGCGAGTGTACGAAGCTCAAAATAATATATTGAGAACAATTAACTACATGGGGCGGGGGAGTCCCCACCTCGTTACTTCGAAATTTTAAATTTCATCAAAAATCAGCGACATCGAAAATCTAACAAATTAGTGTATATGTATGCCACTTAGTGCAAAAATAATTTTCATTAGTTTTTCGTCAACAGAAGTCATTTATTTACCGACAAAAGTACTCTTTATTTTTCCGAAAATATTCAAAATGAGCGAGTGAACTCAGAGGTAAGCCTTTTGGGCTAAAGTAATTCAAAATGGCAATAACAGAAAGAAAAATTAACAATGAAAATGGTTTGAAATATGAGGTTTGTTAATTATATCTCCGTTATATTTCAACCAATTTACACAAATTATATACCTAAACCTTCCTCATGAGTCACTCTATATATTGGTGCAAACAGCTCTAAAATCACCTTAGTGGGCCGAAAGTCTTTATGCTATTTAGGAACGTACAGTCGTATTATATATATATATATAAAGATATGTATATATATATATATATATATATATATATATATATATATATATATATATATATATATATTATAAAGATATGTATATATATATATATATGTATATATATATATGTCTGTGCGTGTCAGTGGTGGATCCAGAGATTCAATTTGGGAGGGACGATTCCAGGCCCGTCAGTTTGGAGGGTTAGGAAGGGCAGTGGCACTCCTTTGGATTAAGAATTAAAATGTCTATGCATAAATATTTTGCTGTTTTCTAAAAATGTATTATGATTTGAGTTAATTATATCCTTTGCCTCCTCCCCTCGGAAAAAATGCGAAATAATGGGCCTGGGCGATAAATATTTTCCCTTTTGTTTTAATATTGCTTTTTCATTCCGCCATGGAATGGAAAACAAATATTATGACATTCTATTTCCATGAAGTATCGGAGGAAATTATTGATAAAATCAGCAATTCTGATTCAAAATGTAAAACTTAAAAAAAAAAAAACAATAATGAAAGTACTCATATGACATGAGAAACAGACTAAAGAAAAGAAATTCGAAGTTTAAAACTCAATCATTACAAATGAGGGACCCAGAGGGCAGGGGTCTGCGACTCTGCGAGCAAAAATTTTATAAATCTAGCCTTCCAGCTGACCGGTATTTCAACCACTCTACTTTTAAAATTTCCATTCCAAATTTGTGTTCGTGGGTAGATGTTAAGTAAAGATTTAGTTTTCTTTGTTATTTGTACACTTTTTATTTTTCATTAGTTTTTTCATTCTTATTCGTTTGTGCAGATCATATTGCTCCTCTCTTGTTGATTTCATTTGTTAGAGGAGGCGATCGCCCCCCCCCCCCCCTGTGGATCCGCCAGTGGTGTGTGTGTGTATGTGTGTACGCACCCGCGAGCTTGAATACTTTTTACGCCAGGCTGATAAAAAAGCTGCTTTCAACAGCATAACAGAAGTGCTTGCACCCATTAGTTACTCTAAAAGAATTTTTGGATTTGCCATTTTTTTTTTGAAAAAAGTTAGCTCTTGTAGAAACCAGAATCTTCATTCAACCCAGGTGGGCGTTACTTTACTTGTCCCCTCAGATAAACAAAGCAGAAAGAGGAATAGGGTCTACTAGAATGTCTTCCTGACTAGTAGACTGTGAACTAAGTGGATTTACTTGGGGTTGCATTGTATTCAGTTACACCTGCATTCAGGCACATTGTATTCGGATTCATAGGTATGACTGGGCACGTGTAAAGAGCGTGTGGGAATTCAGCTCCCAATTCTAGTATTTATTCCTGGATAAAATGCTAACGCCAGTAGTACAAAACAATTTTTTCTTTTGCCACTATGATGCAAAAAACTAAATTTTGTACATTTTTTAAAATTTTAATTCAGAATGACAAAGATTTGTTGAGGCAATTATTTCTTAACAAGGAGTTATTCAAAAGAAAGTAATACTTGGTAGACAACACGAAACTTTCTTCTACATCTTTCATATTTCTACTCTCATATTGTATAACTATAAAAAGGCGACAAGATATAATAGGCGTCTTCTCCTAATTCAGGTACACTTGTATACAAATCAGGATCGCCGCGAGGTCAAAAACAAAAAAAAAGAGGTGAGGGGGGGGGGGGATGAGAATTGCCCAGAAAGGAAAAAAACTGTCTCGAACGAAGTATATGTGCAAATTTTCATCATTTTGTGCAAATTTTCTTTGATGAACTGGAAATTCAAAATTTAAAATGCAGAATTTACCAGTAAAAATAAATATATTGATTTTTTTTGTATATAACAACTATTATGTAATATATATATATATGTATATATATATATATATATAACGCACGAAATATCTTGTATGAAAATAAAAACAGTAAAGAAATTTAGCACCTCGAAAAGCTTTTTTTACTCAATTTTGAATAAATGAAAAAATTTGATAACTGAATGCCAAGAAAATTAAAATTTTTATAATTGTGAAAAATCAATATAATAAATAAAGTTACACTGTAATGCATAAAGACATTTAGTGCCTATTTACTATGCAGGAGGGAAAAAAATGAAAGAAAGGGAAAAGGAACAGGAAGAAACCAACAACCAACAGAAAACTAAACAGTCGTTTAAAGTTCAAATATAATTAAACTAGCACAAATAAAAAATTCTTAGAATAATCATCAAATATAAATAATCATTAAATATAAAATAGATATGACTCTATTAATAATTAATGTTATTTTTGTTGAAATTAACTACTTTTAATCGCAAACTTTACGTTTTTAAGTTATTTACAGGTTCATAACAACTTTGGGGAGGTGCATTGTTACAATTTTATTGGGAAAATGTTTTTCTGTAAAGAAAAATACCAAATAATAATCTTAAAAATGCAGTATTGTGATAGTATACATATAAAATTACGATTATCATAGTAAATTTCATTGTTAACATATAAAAATACATATTAATTCCAGCATTTGTATCTTAATTCTAATTTTAAAGCACTATTCTTCAAAAAATTTTTGAATAGGTTACTTACTATCTTGTGTTCTTATTCCTATCACTATAATGGTGCATTTGTGGTATAGTTATTGCATAATTTGTAGCAAGTACATTTGTACAATTGCTTTTGTAATGCAGATTTTTAAGATATCTCGAACTGAAAATTCAAATTTGATAGAGAAAAAGTTGATATTTTTAAAATATTTATAACCATTTTGTCTGAAATCTTTAATTTTTTTGAAATACTAGGGGGCTCCGCCCGCTCGTCGCTATCGCTCACCAACCCTAGAGCTGCTTATGCAGCTCCTTTGGATCGCTTCGCCAGTTTGCTTCGCTCGCTCATTACAAGCTAAGCTATTTTAGAGTTGCTTTTCTAGAGCTGTATTCTAGAGTAGCTTAAAATAGGAATGCATGAGAGAAAGTTAGTGCCAAAAGTCTGCTTTGAAATATCCCCAAAAGTGTGGCTGATTTAGATATTTATTTAACTGTAAAAGTAGTTTAAAAAATTCAAATAAAAGAAACGCGTAGCAATGGTTTGTCAAGATAAGCCATCCCCTGAATTTTAAGCACGTGTGCCACTGATGAGATCTCACTTCTGATTGGCTGCTCTGATTTGATTTGTTCCGCCGACACCATTCTTAGATATTTCGCATACCAAAAGTTTTGCAATGCCCTTCTGTAGTATTTTGAGCAGATGGAAAATAATAAAATTTTAAAATTGATATTGCCTCAAGCACATAAATTTGTAAAATAATTAAAGCTGCGTGGATAAAATATAATTTATAATATATTCTACGATATAAAAGAATGTTGGAGGACTGCAAATTATTAAAAACAGCTTAGAATCAGTGTATGTTTTCAATTACTCTCCAATTTGGTTTGTAATATATTTTTAAAATTTCATCAGGAAAGTATATAGGAATAAATAGAAAACCGCTTTGGATTAATATGCAAAGTAATAATGCAATTATGCTCAGCAGCTTATATATTTTGCTTAGTTTTACAGTATAATTTTGTCCAAAAAGATTACTTACACCAACATGTAATAAATTCTTCGGATTCATTAAATTACTATTAACATTGAAATATTTTAAATTAAATTACTAATAAATATGATGTTGTTTCTAATGCCACTTGGGTATACAAGCTCCCCTTCGCTTTAGAGTCGATATATTTTGTGCTAATGTGTGTATGTACACGAAGGAGTATGCATACAAAGGTATTTGATTCCTTTCTTTTATGAAAGGAAAATAATACCATACATTTGTGAATATGCTTAGCTTAAGATATGTTACTACTGATATGTTTTGAAAAGTCATACAAAATTTTAGAAATTTGAAATTGAATGAAATTTTATCAAAATTGCAGAATTCGTTTCAGAATCAATAGAAGTTGTTTCTTCGAAATTGTTAAGTGATTTTCAAACTCGCATTTTGTCTGAATAAGGTTGTGACTACATTTTATGAAAATTCAGTCAACTAAATCTTCCCTAAAAAATAAAAGTGTACATCTCTCTCTATATATATACAGGGATCAAGAACAGAGCGCGGACGAGCAACTAGTTTTTCTGAAAATTCGAATGGAGCCCGAGCAAGAGAATGGAGCAATGATGCTCCGTTGCTGCGACCGGAATCGTTTTTCGGATAAAAAGCACCTGATTCTCTATTCAGTACTGCCCTATGGTCATGGCTGCTAATTTGCAATCGAAATCAAATCACATCTGCGCACC
Organism: Octonoba sinensis; assembly: GCA_038502835.1. Lineage (NCBI taxonomy): Eukaryota > Metazoa > Arthropoda > Arachnida > Araneae > Uloboridae > Octonoba > Octonoba sinensis. The sequence continues at coordinate 114,410,199 of CM076598.1, read as the reverse complement.
CGTTAAAAATTGAGAAATGCTAAAATTTTCTAAGAATGCCTGAGTTATTTCACGACACAGTGCAAATGAGTTATTAAATAGTTTTTGGTAAATAAATAACTATTTAAATTTTTTATCGCACATATAACCTATGAATAAATTAAAAAATATAAAAGTAATCAAAATGATTCCAATTAAAACTTTAGACCCCTCATCAGAGTCGGAGCAAATAGTTAGAGGTCAGAATGATGCTCCATAATTCCTTTTGTTTTTTCAGACTCTAATGATCAGCGTGAAAAATGAGCTAAGTCACGACCAGAGGGCTGCCAAACGTCCCCGATTTTGAGAAATTGTTCCGCGTCCCGGCGCACTTTAATACGGGACGGCGAATGTCCCGTATTCTTGTCAGGGATATTGTTTGACTCCTTGTTTGAGAAGGGTCAAGTGCGTTGCATATATATATACATAACCATGCCCGAATTTAGGGTGTTGTGCACCCCTGCGCTCAAAGTAAATTGCCTCCCTCCACAAACCACGTACTAAGAAAGAAACAAACCCTAATTTTTTGGACAAAGCAGCTCAAACTTAGTTCATTATGCACATGCTAGAACATTGCATTATATTGCGTTTCTGGTATATGTTTTAGCTTTGTATCATTCATTAGCACTCATTCCTGAGTGTTTTTAGGGGCAGGTTCAGAAATTGCAAATCTGTAAAGAAAAAGAGATCTAATCTGTTTCTAAATCTGTAAAGAAAAAGAGAAAAAAAAAACCTGTATGCTATGCCTTTCTTTTGCTTGTTTCGTGAATTTTTAAGCGTTTTGTAAAAAAAATCATAGTTTTTTATCAGACAATAATCAATCTAATTCAAGATAAAGGAGCTCATGTTGTGTAGAAGCAGGGCCCGACTTAGCCTAATTGGGGCCCGGGGAAAAAACTAACTTGGGGCCTCTGCTCTACTACTTCAGTTATGAAGAACCGAACTTTATGGAATTATTTAAAATTTTCACCTAATCACAGGCAATATAACAAGAAAATTGACTAGATGCTAAAATAGCTATTAAGTCCCTCCCCCTCCAATGATCAAACGAAATATCGCTCTGTCCATTTTATTGATTTTCTGACAATTCTGTCGACCATTAAAGGATATAGCACATCTGAAAAGAGTAAATATTTGACAAAAGATCAGGAGACGGTATTTATCATATCGCATTTTGAGATATGCTTTTTTTTTTTTTTTTCCCCTTTTTTGAGATACAGGCTTTTGATTGGCCTTGTCCATCGTAATTGCAAAAATTTAGTTGAATTCCACCCTAGAAAGCCATGGATTTACGAAAAAAAAAATTTTTTTTTGTTCATACAATAGATGAATTTTAGAAGTCAACATAAGACTGACGGATTTTACACTGTAGTGATATTTTGGTTTTTTTTTTAAACATTCATTCACCCATTTAAAAGTTCATTAAAGAAGGAAACGCAATATAAACTTCATATTCGATTTGGGGCCCCTCATATGTGGGGTCCCTGGGCAGCTGCCCCGTATGCCCCTGCCTTAATCAGGCCCTGTGTAGAAGGACGCCATTTGCAGATCACTCGCTTATATTTTGCTTCGGAGCTTTCTGTAAGGTGCAAATTATGTTCGAACCACTTTGGTATTTATTTAAAATAAAGAGAAATCTCCCCATAGAGTATTAAAAACTACATATAAGTCAATTATCAAAACCTAACACACAGAACCATCGCAAACTTGTGTACTTATTCCATGCTTGTAATGGAAACGATATGCTTTCTACGCTATTTGATGCCTAAGTAGGACTTTTTATTTACAATGCTTTTTTTATTGTTAGTTACGGCCGATTAAATGGAGCTTATTTTAAAGAGGCCAAGGTTCTCTAGTAATGAGATAATTGTATTTTAAGCACACTCACTTTCTTTTAGTTTAAAAAAAAATTGCCGCCCTGTGCTTGAACACAGAATGGCACTTCTTAAATACGACCCGTGGCGCTGCATCAGATCCTCTATATTTATTAGATACAGTTTTAGAATTACTTATAATAATTAATATTGTTTCATGCCTGAATAAACTGCCTTGACTTCATTCATTCTGGTAATCAAGATAGACTGTACGCTTTAGAATAACTGAACTATTTGGCGTGTCCCTCCCCCTCCCCCCCCCCCTCCCATAATTTTTGTAGCTTAATTGTTTTGCATTTTCCATCCAAAATTTATAGTGTTTTCACATGTACTAAATAAATGAATAAAACGTTTTTAATGATGAGAAGCAACATGTATTTTTGTGATATCGAGGAGACTTACAACGATTTTTAACAGGATATTAAGTTTGAAAAACATTACAATTACACTGAATTAATTACTTTAAAATGCAGTAGCTGAAAAAATGAAATTTGATGAAAAAAAAGATACATTTACATCAGGGATCTCACCAGATTAGATTCAGGTCCGTTTTTGGACCCTTCACAAAATTAGTCAATCAAACCGAACCCTTAACAAAATTCTGAGCTACCAAATCGTACTTTTTACAGAGCTACTTATTGAACGAACGGCAAAAAAAAAAAAAAAAAAATCATGACTGCACGTTTAAATTTTGAATTTTCACAAAATTATTTTATTTTTCGCAATAATCTTTTTAAAAGTCACAAAAAAGATCTTGTTAAAAATGCTGGATAGCCCCCCTCCCTCTCTTTATATATATATATTTATATATACATTTAATCCAAATTCCAATTAGGACTGAATTGAAACGTAATGCTTCTGTTCAGTTACTAAAGACAGCTTCTGAACTATTTCTTGTCTCGGGAAATAAACAAGAACGTTCACATTTTTTTGCAGGTTCATGCACAATGAGCAGTGATTGACGAGTGGGTGGTTCTTTGGCTCTCCCTCTGGAATCAGCTGTCCAGGGGGTATGGGGGAAAGAACGGCTGTGGAGCATTGAGGAGCATTGTAAGGAAACTCACGTGTAGGAACCTGCTTATTTTAAAAGCATTTCTTGAACAGGTCCCTCAACGCTACGAATAGAGCTATCGCTGGTGATGGCTAACTTCAGGGTGGTTAATCTCTCGGGTCCCGTCAACTGTCAGAATTTTATACGTCCAGTTAAGGGGGCTCTTCGTATTGCTCTACCCCCATATGTTGAGCTGAAAGGCCCATACCGTGGAGCATTTAACGAACGTGTTATTGGTTTTTCAGTGCCCCCCCCCCCCCCAGGTGAAAAATCCTCAAGAAAATGGCCAACGCATAAAATTTATGTGAAATATGAAGAATAATTGGATGACGGGGAGGAGCAGCATTCTTGATTTGCCCCGCCTCGGAAAACTCCAAGATACGGTACTGATGTAGTCTGTTTGTGCATTTGCCTTTATCGATAAACACTTTTTTGTGAGCCGAATTCACAATGCAGTGCAAGGAATCAAACGAAATCGGACTAAGAGTTTATGTAATAATGCCATATACTGGCGCACCTAGACTCTAATTTCGGAAGGGGAGGGGGGAGGGCGCTTAGATTGCTCGCAACCAATTTTATTGTTTTACGAAAAAAAATGGTCAAATTCTAAGCAATCCCGTATCTACGTTATAGTTTCAGGAGGGTATCTAAGCCAATGATGTAATGCATTTAGGTTCATATTTTTGCACCTGTTTCAAAACATGTTTAGATGTACCCTTTGTATTTCTTAGAAAATGAATTTATTAAAAATTTTTTAGAGCAGTTTACAATTATATGAACGATAGTGGCACTGAAATTATGCATGAACTATAAATATGCAAATTATTGTTATAAACTTAGAAACAGCACGGTTTTACTTTTCTAGAGGAACTATTAAGTACTTAGAGACCCTCGTTCACTCCTGAAAAAATTTAAAAACTTCACGATAAAAAATTAATTTTAGCAGCTCAAAGCATAAAATCTGCACAAAATGGATATCTAAGTATTTCCCAGATGATATTTTTGGCTGTAAATAACTATACCTTTGCTACTGCCATTAAGACTTCCCATAAACGAGAGGAATTTAATAGTAATAGATTTGAATTGGGGTGGGAGCTGCAGAATTGCCCTCCCCCCTGCCGGGGGGGGGGGAGCCAACGCCTTTTTTTTTGGCCTGGCTAAAGTTTTGCCCTGCTTATAGTATAGTCTGCGTTTGCTTCATTTGGATAACGAATACTTTCATAAGGTCAGACATTAAGCCAAGTAATGACAAAACTATGTACGCAAACGTTCGCGGATGGTGCATAATCAATGGGTGCCCCGCTAATCCACAAAACACAATCATGGTTTCTTTTCCTAGGAAAACCAGGATTGAAATTCTACATTACTGACGTACAAAATCTACTTGAATACTTTTTTTGATAAATAAATTTTAAACTTAATTGTCAGAAACACAAAAAAAAAAATACTTGTATTAAAAGATATGTATATAATATTGTATGCTTTGTTTTCAAAAAAAGTAATTTGCATCAAATAAGCAAATAAGTTAGCCATAATATAAGTAAGCGATTAAAATTTTCGCGAATGCAATCAAATTCCGCTTGGAATCTCCACATAGAAAGAGCATTTCTACTGCAGAAACATTCGTAGATTAGAGAAAAAATTTCTCAGTAAATTTTCTGTACTTCAAAAAGACTTCAAAAAAAAAAAAATCTTACGATCACATACCCGGTTAAAGTTATGAATCTAGATTCTAGAGCGTGTATTGGTTTCTACAAACATGTTCTTTTCCCCAAAGAATGCATACTGCTAATTTCATATTTCACCAAATCAAACTTTCCCATTTGTGACCTAACTTGTTCCATGTACTATTTCTCAGTTTTCTTCTCGAAATCTATTTCTCAGTTTTCTTTTACTATGGGTAGAGCAGAGATTACCTGAAGCACCAAAAGTAGCCGCCCTGAGCCCCACAATAAATGGGGACCTCTTAATGCAGTGTTCGCAATATCAGTAAGTTAATAACTTGGAGAAATCTAAACTGTTTTACATCAATATTAGTAATTTATTGTGTTTATAGCTATAAAAAAATATTCCTCCAAAAATCTTTGTTATCGGATTTATTTATTTGTCAGATGAGCAAATCGAGCATCGGAATACTATATTCAGCCTCAGATTGACAGGTAATAATTATACGATCATTTTAATAAATAATGTAAAATTTGTATACTTAATATAAGGCATAGCTAAAAAAATTTTTTTGCGGGAAGTGGATTGAACTTCTCTTTCAAGTTAACGACCTCCACATCTGCGTGTTCCCTTTAGTTCATATGGACTTTAATTTAAGAAACTTATGTTAGATTTTTCCGACAACAGCTTCTCGAAACATGAATTCAGTGACATCGTGTCACGAATAATTTTGTGACAACTTCATAATGTAAAACGTTCGAAGTTTTTTCCAGATTTATAAATGCTTATAATTATGAACATATTGCGCATTTAAAATTATTAATATAGGCTTGGATTAAAACATACTATGTACTAGTTTGAATTTCGTTATTCGAAAACCTACATTTCATTTTGGTTAAATGCAGCGGTACACTTGAGATTGGTTTGTCCCGATTCATATGTATATGACGGGGCATGCTTTTAGTCAATATATTTTAAGGCAAAACTATAAAACAATTAAGAGATGAGATTTTGTGTTATTTACAACATCATTTGAGGCATTGATGTTTTTATTCATAATGTGTTCTCATATTCTTATACGAAATTGATTACCTTTTCATAGTCATTTATCAGATTCTCATGATGTTAAAAAGCAACCAGGTAACCATGGGACATTTTGTTGCTTAGGAAATACAAATGAAAAAAAAGTCGGACATAAGGTCAGAAAGCAAAAAATTGAGGAACATAAGTTCCCATGACCGAAAGACCGACAGTATATTTTGATCCTTATGACTTTTACTTTCCATTTTTTTCCCTAGTACGTTTCTAAACGTGATTTGAATTTCATGAATGCGTTTTCAATACTTTTCAGCTTTAAAAAAAAGAAAGGATTTAATTATTCATAATGTCGTTTCCTTTTCCTTAATACCAAAATGTTATAAAATATTAAAGTAAACTAGCAAGGCATTATTTAAAGGTAGAAAAGCTAATTTGCAATTGACGAATATAAAATGAAATTTAAATTTAGTTAACTTGCTATGAAACATAATGAAGCAAAAAACGAGGGGAAAGTCTTCCGAGGCTGCTGGATCTACGTCTCTCTCCAAATTTCGACGAAAAAAGATCAATGAAAGGAATTCAGTGCGTGCTAAGACAGTACATTCCATCGCTATTGTGCACCTGCCCGGGTCCCCATTTCCCCTAGGAAAACGCATTACTACCCTTTAGCATACTTGACTGTTCGCGGCTGAAATATAATACTTCGATGGACAGATGGACTTTCTTTGTAAAAAGTCAGGGGGGGTCAAAGCTGTATTGCTGGAAAGTAAAGATTTGCTTTTCAAATTGCTTGCACATATAATGACACTTTTTGGCGAAGAGGTTTACACAGTAGACAGGCTAATTTCCTTAGATCTGTTAGAAGCAAAAACTATACTCACACACTCAACGCAGAAAACGAAACGGCAAGTCCACGCGCACGCTGCTTAAACAGAGTGACGTCAGAGCTCCACTCCCCGTGGCGTGACGTCACGATTCCAAAGGGATGCGAACTAGCGTCCACCAAAATTGAAAACAAACAATTTGAAAGTCGCATAACCTCATGCTTTGCTAAGTGCATAAGGGAAGGACAAGATTTTATTGTTACTTGCATTGATGTATAGTACGATGGAAAAGAAATTTGGTAGTTGAGAAAAAACCGAAGCAGATTTTCGAAGGAAATTATGAATACATTTATTTTATGAAGCTTTCATAATAAAAGTTCTACACTTTAGCATCAGTTTTGTAGTGTTAGGTAACGAATGTAATCATATTTATCGAACAACGTCGAAATGTATTTTACATATGTGTATCTTATTTGCAGATTTGCCGCTCATTTGTAAAATAGGATTACAATAATTTGTTTCTGGAACTGCATTATGGCAGAAGGAAGAAGTGTTTGGCGTTTAATATGGAGCAATCTTTTAAAATCCTTCAAGTTATTACCTGTGAAAGGTAAATTAGTGGGAGAAGATCACCTTGGAAACAGATATTTTGAAGGATTTAGAGGTAAATGATATTCATTTGTGGCTTTACTTGATGCGATCTAAAATGACTTCCTGTACGATAAATATATCGTGTTGTATTTGAAATCTCATTGCTTTTATTTATGCTTTTTACTTACTGGTAGATTTGAGGGGGGGGGGACTGAGGGGTCAATCCATACCACTTTATCCAGGGTATGAAACCCGTGGTCTCAGATTTTTATGATTTTTTTTTTGTATTATTGGTTTATATTACTATTGCGATTACCCCTGTAAATTTTTTTGTTGCTATCTTTAATACTTTTTGAGATATTAATTTTCTAAAATGTGTTTAAAGAGATGTCTTCGCTTTACGGACAAATTTTTTGCTAGCAATGTAGTTCAAGAAAAAAAATTCATTACTTTGCCAATTTTCATGATATCACAAAATTTTTTTCACTAAAATGTTCAGAATAACTTACAGAATTAGACAGAAATGCATTTAAACAAATACCTATTAAATGGTGCAGTTAGTATTAGCCCCAACTCGGATTTCATAAATATTTTGAAGAATAAACATGAAATTTTAAAACAGCAATAAAACTAAACGGCACTGCAGTAGCCAAAAGATTTTTTTTTTAAATAATTCTCTAAATATAAACTAAAAGCTTCTGAAATAAAATTGGTGTCTTTTTTACTGCCAATACATTAAATTTAAAACAGTAAACAATAAAAAAGTATGTATAAAATAGCTTTTACAACATTACAAATTTTTGCCTCTTATTATAAAATACAGACAATTTCATGCAAAATAAGAATATTTTTACAAGAAATAAGTTCATAATTTAATGTTCATAAAGTTTAAAAAAAACATAAAATTGAGGAAGAAAAAGAACTCATTGAATCGTGATTTTTCAAAGTATCTAAACATAATGGGGCTGGCTCATTTCCTATTTACAACCTGCAACATACCAAATGACCAAAAGTAACTTTTATTTTTAAAATAAAGCTATTTTAAATAAAAAAATTGTGTGTGACAATACCTTTCTTGTTGTCCTTGAGTCTGTTTTAAAATGTTTTTGCACTGGAGATCGATTGAAGTAATCTCCTTCTGCGGATAATAATGCAGCAACTGCGAACCATTTTCAAGAATCGTACAAGCACAAACAAAATGTCCCAGCTGTACTTGCTAATACACACGATTTAGGTCTAAGCATGCAGAACTTGGACAACCCAATTTTAATATCCGGGTGATCTAACTTGAAAGCAGAATACAGTTCATTTAGATTTCCAAGCAGCAACAGTTTTTGCATGTATACACTTTTAGAAACACTTACTTTATCTTTAGTACCTGGCATGACTCTAGAGTATTCTTCATTTTGTAAAAGTTTTTTACAAGCATAGTTATGTTTTCACAAAGTGGATGGCCTTTTCTTGGATCTGGCAGTGCAATTATGCTTTATCTTTTAGGAGCTCTTTTGCTGTTCAGGCAGTGTATTCACTGACAGTTAATACATCTCTTATTTTTTTCTACTCCATAAAGCAGGAGCTAAGGTTAAAATTTGTACTTTTTTTCTCTCTCTGAAGTTGTAACATCAAGCTTTTCTTTTATTAGTTCTATTAATCTGTCCAGATCATTTGCTTTTTGTTCAATTTTTTTTTTTTTTTTTTGTCACTGCAAGTGGAAGTTCATAATCTGTCAGAATTTCCTCTTCTAAAACTTTGCTTACTTTAAATTCTAGTGTATTAATAATAGATTCAACTTTTCTCTTTTGCATGACTTGATTTCCTGTGTGGTGCTATCCCATGAAGTTTCATTATGGTGATTCTCCTAAATTTTCCATAGATGAATTTAATTCTTCTAATGTTTGTTGTTTGGTACATGCTTCTAAGCTGTTCATTTCTTCAGTCGCTGATCATTTCTTCCTCTTGCAATAAAGTACTATGTTTGTTTACTTTATCTGATTGCATATTTTCTGCCCAGGTACCGATTTTACGCAATTTTGTATGCTGTTAATTTTTTGCGAAAATTCTAAACTTATTACTCGTGAAGATTTTGGTATTTTTTCTTGTGAATACAGGTAGGTCCACACAGAACTTTTGGTAGATTTTAAACTTTTGTAAGAAAAATGCTTTATGATGCTCACAGACAGTAGTTAATTCATTTAAACACACTACATTTCTCGGACTTAATAAACTAACTTCTGATTGGTCCAATGACATAACACTAATCCGATTCTTCTTTTGTGTGTAACTCAATGCATGACATTCAGTTTGGTTTCCTTTTCCAATGCTACACAGTTCAGAAAGATTTTCTGACATTTTCAAGAAATAAACTGTTATGTGCAAAATTTTGAGAAGAAACTTTTCAGATCCACACTAACACAGAAACAACTCCTGGATACTATACCAAAACATCTTTTAGTTAGCACTGTAACGAATCAAAAATGAGGGTTCACAATTTTAATACAACACAAATAGTCAAATGAAATGTAAAAAATAACTGAAAAATCTTCTGAGGCTCATAGAAATACTGAATCATATTCTTCCTGATTGTCCTTTAGCTAACCAGAATTCTTTTTTGATTGGTTTGAAAATTTTCAAAACTAAATGCCAGATGGTGTTTTTGTCTACACTAATATAAACAACTCTTAAAGAACAGGTGTTTCTATATAACTCTGTTTTCTTTTTCATACATTTGCAGGCTCTTCCTTCACATCTTCATGGGAGCTTTTATTTAAGATTCAAAATATTAAAAAAAGCAAGGATGATAATTTTTTGTTTATTTTACACAAATTATGGACATCCACTTCTTTTTCTGCAGCAGCAGCAGGGAATCTTTACTAGTAGTTTTTCTTCCAATTTCGTTACTTTTAAAACATAGTCAAAAAGTAAATTTTATTTTTGTGAATATTAATTTATAATTTAAGGGTTACTAAAAAAATAATAATACTTTGGTTACACAGAAAAATTTATGGGTGAAAATGAAAATGTTTGATATTGGTGTGCACAACTACATTGTTTGCATTTATGACATCTAATGGGAAGATGAAGGTGACCTTAAAGTTTCATTCTTGCATCCCCATGTACCAGCTGCATCTTTTTACTGGCCCACAAAAGATGTTTGCTGTATTCCCATAAGCAATGATTTCTTGTGTCAATCCTCCAATTTCAAAAGCATCAGGTAGAATGTATTATTATCCGCAGAAGGAGATTACTTCAATCAATCTCCAGTGCAAAAACATTTTAAAACAGACTCAAGGACAATAACAGAGATATTGTCACAGGTTGTAAATAGGAAGTGAGCCTGCATTATGTTTAGATACCTTAAAAAATCGCAATTCAGTGATTTCTTTTTCTTCCTCAATTTTTTGTTTAACTTTATAAACATTAAATTAGGAACTTATTTCATGTAAAAATAATTTCATTTTACATTATATTGTCTATATTTTATGATTTTGAAGCAATTAGTATTTTATAATAAGAAGCAAAAACATGTAATGATGTAAAAGTTATTTATTTTGAACATACTTTTTAATTGTTTACTGTGAAATTAAATAAATTGGCAGTTTAAAAGACACCAATTTCATTTCGGAACCTTTTAGTTTATACTTAGAGGATTATTTTTTTAAAAAAATCTTTTGGTTACTGCAGTGCCTTTTAGTTTTATTGCTGTTTTAAAATTTCATGTTTTTTCTTCAAAATATTTATGAAATCCGAATTTGAGCTAATACTAACTGCACCATTTTATAGGTATTTGTTTAAATGCATATTTGTCTAATTCTGTAAGTTATTCTGAACATTTTAGTGAAAAAAATTTTGTGATATCAGGAAAATTGGCAAAGTTATGAATTTTTTGCTTGAACTACATCGCTAGCACAAAATTTGTCCATAAAGCGAAGACATTTCTTTAAACCAGGGATGCACAAACTATGGCCCGCGGGCCGTAATTGGCCCGCCGAGCCTTTTGAATTGGCCCGCTTATATAGTTGATAAAAAAGAATAATTTTAATAAAATTTAAAAAAAATATGAAGGAAAAAATAATTGTAAAAAAAGTTTACGAAAAATTGTAGTAAAAAAATATGATTGAATCGCCGCTGCTGAATTTTGGTCGCAATTTTCGGAACTAATCGCCATATTTAATTTAATTTTATTGGAAATACTTCAGAAACTCATCAAATCATGATAAAAATCGTAGAATATTGCATTGTCATCTGGTTCTGAGCTATATGTAATGTTTCAGAACAATAGCTTATCTGGAAATGGTCGAAAATTCGATTGCTGGATTTTTCGAACAGCCATTATGTGCGTTATTTTGTCTATAAAAGAATTTTGCCAGATTCCTGCTTTAATTTCTTTAGTTAATTCAATGCAACGATCGTTAGACATAGCAGGCAAAATGTCATTATTTTCGTCTTCATTGCTATCTTGCTCTTTGTCATCGTTCGAGTGTAGCACTATTTGGGTGCCTTCCAAATCGGACATCTTGTTTATCAAATTATTAATTTCGTAAAATCTGATCATCAATCATTTTTACAGTAATAAATGATTTCAAAAAAAGGAAAACAAAATGTACAAAGTATGTTTACATGCAGAAACGCGCAAATTTCATACTTGTGTAAAACAACTTCGCTTTTAATAAATAATTAATTTTCACAGTTGCAATTTTTGTTGCCTTAATATCAATTTTAAATTATTATTACCTTATTGCAGCTCTTAAATAAATAAAAAAATATATATAAAACAAAAATAAACGAGGTTTAATTTTCACACGATCAGCTATTGCTGAAAATTTGCGAATCTGCAGCATTAGAAATTTTCTGAACTTTCGTATAGTCCGACTTTTGTTGCAATTCGTCTTCGAATACTGACGAGACAATTAAATAAATGTATAAGAATGTAATTACTTATTTTTTTCACGTTTAATTATTGAAATAAAATGGAGAAAAGGTCTGATTTTTCTCAAGTATCGTTGGAGATGTTTTTCCTAATTTTCATCTGCAAGTAATATGACGCCACTCTTCCCTGAAAAAACATCGTTTTTAGACTAAATTGTTCGACTTATAAACACTGAATATGTTACTTGTAACGGAAAAAAGCGTATTTTTTAAGGCATTTAAAAAAAATTCAGATTTTTACTAAATAGGCCAAAAAACGTAAACTTTTCAAAAATGGCAGGAAATTCACTAAAAAATTCCTGGTTTTCTGGTTCCCAGATAAGCGGATCTGTACTGTATTACTACGCCGATTCATCTAATAAGATTTTTTAAATGGTTAGTTAAAGAAACAATTCTACTAGCCAAATTGACTAGTAGTAACTCTGAATCTTAATTGATTTCTCATTTTAACTTTTTTTTTATATTTTAAATTTTACATTATAAAATGTCAAAGAAAAATTATCTAAATTATAAAGAAAGTTATAATTTAGAGAATAATGCTGTGTTTTTCTAAGTTTAAATTACCTTTTTATTTTCCATTTGTTTCATTTTCATAATTTGCACACATTTTTGTAAAAAAATTTTAGTATTCCTCTTTTCTGCCATTTGAACAATCACTTCATTGATATATATAAATGTTGTGCAATTAATTGTTTAGAAATCTTATACCTCATTTTGTTTGAATTCATTTACATTAATTTTTAAAACTTTTATTTAATAATCTGTTCCCAAGAACAGTAATTATTAATACATGTAATTTGTACATGTTAGCTCCGAACCAGGTAGCAGAAATTGCGCAGCATGGCAGCGAGCACTGCAGATTTATATCGAAGCTTGCACATTAATTAGCCACCTTACAAAAATTTTGTTACTTCATTTTCTCTTAGCTTGCATTAATTGACTGTTCAATTTTAGATTTTGTTAATTTATTTATAGATCGAATAATTATAATATTTATTAATTGTCTGCATGTATTATTTTTCTATCTCAACTATTTTAAAAGGCATAGTTTGCTGTTTTTTATGATTGTAAATTTGGTTCCACATCATTTGGTGCCGCAGATAAATTTTGACATTTGAAACTTTTGCTGCAGATTGATACAAAAAACTCTGCTACTGGGTCTCTAAATAAAAACTGAAATACACGTTGTATTTTTATGAATAAAACATTACATTGGCCCCCAACCTGATACTTTCTAATTTTTTAGCCCTTCACCCAAAAAAGTTTGTGCATCCCTGCTTTAAACACTTTTTTGAAAATTGATATCTCAAAAAGTATTAAAGATAGCAACAAAAAACACTTGCAGAGGTAATCGTGATAGTAAAATGAACAAATTAAAAAAAAAGTCATAAAAATCTGAGACCATGGGTTTGTTTCATTTTCATTTTTGGCTGGATGATTTGATATGGAATGACCCTGAGGAGAGCACGAGCCCCTCCCAAAGAAATTTAATAATCCCATTAAATAATTTTAAACTATTTTCTTGATAATACATATAGATTTTCAAAACTGTTATCTAAATTTATTTAAAACATATTTGAATGAAATCATTTTTGTTCAACCGCAAACAATGTCCTCTGGTCTTGCCATTTGGACAAAAATTTAGCCTATCAATATTTCAATAAAATTAACAACTAAATCATGTACCCTCACACTTTCATTTACTCTAGGCTGTAGATACTAGGTCTGTTAAGTTTTGAACTACTAATCTAAATTTGAAAGTTTATTTACGACCAAAGTACTAAGGTTATAACCCTCATTACAATGTTTCTAATTATTACTGCTCATTATTTTCACCATTAGTTAAAACTTTGTATGGTTTAGTGGCTTAAGTTAAAACATTAAAAAATTTTGTACATTTTCATTCTAAGTCGATTAGTACATAATTTTTCTGCATTTGTATATTAGCTGGTTTTAAGGGACCTTAAAAAACACCAGAACACTCTTATGAGAACTGTATGATGAAATAAAGTGCGAAGTAGAACTATTTTTTATTCCTTGGTGCCCCCTCCAGAAATTAATTTTGGATCCGCCCATGCTTGTTGTCATACATCAATGTCTCTAAATATTGGTTCTACTATGATATTATGCAATATTAAACAGTAACCATAAAAAACTATCAAACAGTGAAGCTTAACAGTTGCTTAATTGATTGTGCCATGTTTTATATTTGGAGCTTGATTTGGCAAAAAAAAAAAAAAAAATTAACTACCCTCAATGGTCCCCTAAAAAAGACAAGAACTTATAAAATTAATAAAAGATGAACACATGCCAAATTTATGTAATTAGGATGAAAAGTCTTGTGGTTGTCGGTTTTGTATTTTTTAATTTATTGCGCTTCTTAATTGCTATCCAAACTCTTTGGAAGGAACTACTCCAAAATTAATTTTTGAAGGATTTTAAATACTTTTTTTGAGTTCTTTCTGAGCCGTCATCCAAAACAGAATATGAGTTGGATACCTTAACAATCAAGTTCTATCAGTATAAAATTTTAAAAAATAATTTCAAAAGTTGTACTAAATTTTGGAAGCTTTGCGTACATGATTACACAGGTATTGCATGAATATCACAAAGCTTCCCCCAGGCTTGGGTGGGAGGGCACTGTGCCCTACCTGCCCTTTGATTTGTGAAACGTGCCCTTCTTGCCCTAAAGGGTTTCTTCCTGCCTTTTTGTTTATACAGGGTGTGCGACATAATCAGAAAATCAGGGAATTTTTTCTTTATTTTTGATTTATCACAAAGTTCCAACGATCTTATCCGCAATCATTAATGTTAATCAATGTTCCCTTATTAAAATTCAATTCTAAAATTATTTTACCCAAAGAAGTTCTTTTATTTGGTTTTTTTCATACATTTGTTGCCCACATATCGAAAAATGCGATCTTTTGCTTCCACGATGGGAAATTTACTTCTCACATTTTCTATGTTTCTCATGCTTTGTTAAGAGGTCAACAAATAAAATTTCTTTTTATTTTCATTTAAACTTTAATTTAAAATTTTTAATCGGAATTTCATGAATTGTGATCGTTCATTGAACTTTTCAAACGTTGAAGATAACATCTCTAGTTTTTATTTTTTGTTTCAATTTTTTAATGCATGCCAAATTCTTCAGATGAAACTAGAAAGAAACTATTAAGTAATATGTTTAAATTTGAAAAAAATTGTAAGGCTTTATCATGGCAATAAAAGTTTTTCTATTACACACATTCATTCATCATTTAGATTATTATGCGCGGGAAGAATTGTTAAAAATCAGCAATTAATCTCGAATAAATAAATAAATAAATAAATAATAAAATAAAAAATAAATTAAAAAAATTCTTTATTTCATTTCTTGTTTCGTATGTATTAGGGTTAATTTAAACCGGCCAAAAAAATTAGTCGAAATATGATAAAAAGTAGATTCCATCTCTGTGTAGTGCTTGAAAAAAAGATTACACATACCATGCAAAAAGTTGAAAATATTAGACTCCCTACAGCACTGTTGCTCAAGAACCACTTAAATTTACTGAATTTGCAGCACACAGAATATAAATAGACGCTGGATTTATCGACTGCTTTGATTCTAGCCTGCAAGCCAGGATATTTACCTACCATATTTGCACCATTGTCATTCGTTTGACCCCTACAATCAGACACATCTAAATTCATAATTTTTAAAATCTTCAATACTGTGCTCTGCTAAGCTTTCACCTATGTGTCCAGGATTTTTGAAGAAGATTAAAAACCTCAACTCACTCCCCTCTTTCATTTACATAATGAACAATGAAAGTTAATTGGTCATTATGAGTAATATCTAGAGATGAATCAACTATGATTGAAAAAATATTCATTTGGTATAGAACTTTTAATTATTATTATACTTTGAAGGAAAATGCACTTTCATATATTGAGAGCAATTTTAATCAAGCTCTCTTATTACCTACTTAAAATCTTACTGCATGGTTATTATATTTGAAATTAGAATTTTTTATTGGTATCAGATTCAGAATTGAGAAAATTGTTGTTATTATCCCGTCTCTACTTTATAAAGTGTCTCATGAAATGTAATGTTGTTTTTTAAGTTTGAAATATTTTGCATAATTAATGCTTTTTAAATTTTTTTTTTCTTCATCATCAGTGTTGATGATTGGAAAACATCTTTTTAAATTACTGTTTTTGTGATATTTTGTATAATTTTTATTTAGATCCTAATGTATCCAGGAGACCAGTGTCACGTTGGTTTGTGCCTAAAGATGGAGATTGGCAACAAAATCTCCCAGCTGAATGGGAAGGTAGGAATATTTTCTATATTCTGCATTAAAAATTAAAAGTAAAAACTGAATTCTTACGGAAATGAATGAATTAAGCATGGAAAATGAATGAACTTTGTACAGCCTTATATGCTTTCAGTTATTGGAACATAAGACTCATGCTTATGTGCAAAAATAAAGAGAAAATATTTGCTTCTCCTTTAAATATTTGATGTTAAAAGCAGTAATTAAAAAGTACTTGTGAAACTAGGATGGATTGTTTACATGAAATATTGCCATAAGTTTTGCCTTGATTGTTCACATTCCAAAACAAAATTATAGGTACTACACATACAGTTGTTCAAAAGCAGTAGTGATTGGGGATATTGCCTATAAACTGTGTGTATATTCACATACTATATGTGTACATATTCAATGCATGTTAATATTTTACTATTATTAAAGGAGTATGTAGTTTTGTATGTATGTTTATATGTAACTGTTGGCCATAAAATTTGCCACACAGATAGTTCTATAGATAACCCTACATCTCAAATTTCAAGTTTTGACACTTTCTCCTGAAAACTTATTTGATATATTATCTTTTATTGACCAATTTTTCAGATATATTTTCCAATATTTTGGCTTTTAATGATTGTAGAATAATATTAATTCACCATCAGATAGTTCAAACGAGCAACTGCTGTTCAGATAATCTTTCATTTTAAGTGAAATATATCAAATTTTGAGAATTATTCAAAGTATAAAATCACTTTTCTCAATAAACATTAAAATAAAAAACTTAAATTCCTACATAATTTCAGAACACTTTTAAGGCAATAAAAGTGTTAATTAAAATATTGTTCCTTTATTTATTAGGGTATTTCAAGTTTTATGGAAAAAAGCCCTAAAATTAAAAACGACTAACCCACATAGCAATACCACCCCTTAATCCTGCTGTATGCAGAACCTTACGCAGAGGCTTCAATTGTTCAGCAGCTTTATGCCTGCACCGTTGGCAGATAAATATCACTTGATATAGATTGTGATATATATCATGGTATTTATAAGCTGATATATCTAACCACAAATTGATGTTATTTGAAGTTAAACTCTTTAAATTTGTGTTAGATTATCCCCGCTGCTTCTATGCGCAGGGGGGAACATGTTGCCCATAAGCCTGGCCTTTGCCTAAAATTCTCTCTTATCCGAAAATTTATATGGTACCTCAATTAACTGAAAACGTTACGTTCCCGTGCGTTTCGGTTAACCGGGGTTCTACTGTACACGTGCTTAGATTCGTTTGGCTCAATCATGCATTTATAAGACCTGTGATCAGTGGTGTAGCCGAAGGAGGACGCATCCCCTTCCTTTTTATTTTAACACAAGTGTCCCCCCAAATTTTTACATTTTTACATAAGCGTCCCCCCACTTCTGATTTCAACTGCTTATCTTCGTGTGCATATGTGTCCCCCCAACTTTTTTTCAGGACTACACCACTGCCTGTGATTTATTGTTCATTGAGTTTCTGTTTATGGTATGGTGGAGTAGAAAGGGTGGAATATTTATTGGTTAAAGTGGGGAGAGTAGAACTTTCTGTTTGGGGTTTTCCAAATCGTATTTTGTATTATTCATCACGACTGTAGAAGTGGTTATTTAACTGAAAGTGAGATGTGCAAATTGATGAACAAATCATATTGGGAAATGAAGGAAATTTATTTTTAAGTATAAGCAACAGCAAATTTGCGGGAAGTTTATGTGTGAGCTCAAGGCAAACAGACATGGAAGCTACAGAATATTTTAAACAATAATTTATATTTTCTGTTTTATGCCTCAAATTTTCATAAATTCAATTTCCTAATATTTCATCTATATTTTGAACACTTGTATGCTAGTTTATATAGTCATTTTCCTTTATTTATCTTTCTCTATTGAAATGAAAGGATTTTTTTATATTTTGCAATTGTATTTTTTAAATAACAAGGAAATTGTATTATAGTATACTCGGATACTATTAATCATAGTAAACTAAATTTCAGAGTTTTTAAATGCAGCAATGGACCTGATTAATCTGAATTTTCAAATGCAATTATGTTTAAAGCAGAAAATCGCTCAGTCCCATGCCTACGTATTCATTTGGAGCGTGTGGGCCTGGGAAAGCAGTTCTTCCTCATTCTGCTTTTCCTGAATGAGTTAAGCTCTATGTATACATCTTATTTCTGATGCTGTATTTGCAAACTGCTTTTCTTCCTTTTATGCTTTTGCCCATTTTCAGTATGTGTTTCTAGTCATTACACACACATAAATGCATAAATATTAGAAACTATATTTCATTATCTATGCTGACATAACTACATTTTGCAAATTTATTTGTGTGTGCCCGGGAGCAGAAAGTGCTTAAAAGTGTGACGTACGTCGCAGAACAAACGCGATCTCTGCAGAACATTTCATCCTTAAAAAGAAGAGAGAAAAAAACGCGAGCACAAACACAAAAGAATGAAAAAAAAACAAAAACGATATGTTCTGCAGAACAACTGACCAAAAGAATGTTTATATATTCCAATGGTGCACCACCTGGCCATAAATCCGTTAGAAAGTTGTTAAAAGCAGCCATTGTCACAATGTATGGGCCAAATTTTTACAAACATTTTGTAAACAGTACATCTGCATTAATGTCGCAGTATCCGACTTCAAAAGTCATTGACAGAATTGCAAATTCTGAATGTATGCCTTGGTTTTAAATAAATAATTTAATATGTTTTGTCAAAAATGAGTAATAAATATTCTACTAGTTAATTAATATTCTTATATCTATTTTGTGTTGTACTTATACTGTGGTCCATCAAATTTGGCAGGGCTCCCACGGCTGCGCCAATTGCGCAAAACTGCGCCAAAACGATTTATCTGCTACATGCTGCTACAAAATGCGTTTTTTTGGAAAATTTGCGCCAAATCGTGATTTTTGGGGAAAAATCGAAAAAATTTTAGATATATTTTTCACCTTAAAATCGGCATCATTCGTTACATTTTTCCTTTAGTCAACTAATTTTTTACCTTTGAAGCAGTTTATTAATGAATATTAGCTCTACCCTCTCTTAAGAACATCAAGTGTGGATGAGAAAATTGAGCAGAATGAGTGATGTATCCCACGCTTGTAGAAGAAACAGTGAGACCATTTCTAATATTTTGTAGTTGTATAGAGAGAAAAATAATTCTTCTATCACTATTTATGTTGAACATTTTATTTAGTAAATTTTTATTGAAATAGATGAAGTTTAAAATTTCATAGAACGTGGAAAAAATAAACTTAGCGTTTTTCCTCAGTGCACTTTGTATTTTCTATTCTAATGTTTAGGAAATACTAATCAATGTGAAAAATCAATAACAGAACATATGTTAAAAAGGTTATTGCTCCATTATAACAATTCGTAAAAATTCCTTAAGCCTACTTTTCACGTGCAAGCAAAGGAGTGCATACGTTCTACAATCTTTTTGCATCCGCTACAAAAATCGGATTTTTTTCATTTCAACTATTTATAATGTTTCTTCTCAAAGTAAATAAATAAAATGTATTTTTATTTTATAGAAAAACATTGTTTGAAAATATATATTTGTCCCCAAAAGTGTTTAGAGATAGACTTTTAAACGCTGTAAAATTAAACATTGAATTGCAGCTTTTTTCCTTTTCTCATTACTCTTTAAGCTCTATAATCTATATCATATAACCACAAGCAATTAAAAAAGATAAATATAAAGAACAAAATAAGTAAAAAAATTAGTTAAGTTAGAAAATCATTAAAAAGAGCATGCATATCTTAATGAATTGATTATCTTTAGCAAATATGTTAAGCAATATTATTAGAAGAAATAGAAATTTTGTTGTGGATGAACGACCTCATAAAAGTACTCTTGCTTAAAGTTTCAATTTTTTAACTAGATTTGAAAGTTATAAAATTATCATGCATTTCATCTTTCTTTTAATTCAATTTAGTTTCTTTCAGCATCCAATTGCTGTAACCCTAGAACTCTTAAATTTTAATTGTAACTATTACACAATTTTTGAAAGATGTAAAGATAAATTGTTAGAAAAAAAATCATTAGACATTAAATTATCAACCTATAATAAGAAATACGTTTTGCCTTTCTATTATAGAACTGAAAAATATAATTTGGGTCTTGAATTTTCTTGCTGCAAAATTATGAAACCCAGCAAGTTACTTTTGGTGCCATTAATTACTTCCAAAGCATCTAAGTGAGCATTTAGGATTGAAATTTAAAGGAATATTTCTTAATCAGAAAAATAATAAATATTACTGCAGGTAGAAAATAGGATCAAGTTCAAATATATTTTTTGACAAAATATGAAATTATATTTAATTAATTCAAAATTTTACTGTTACTATAATCACAATGGTTATACCTAAATAAGTACCATTTAAAAAACAAATTTTAATTAATGATAAATAGTTTTAAATAGTTTAACCTTTCATATTAGTTAGTTTTTGCTTATTTTCTTGTAAGAATAGTGTTTTAGCTATTAAACAAAAAAGAGAGAATGTAATGATTTTTGAAAAGAAGAAAATTTTGAGCTTTCTTCCAGCTATTCTTAATCATTAGAAGAGGAAAAAAAAAAAGCAACAGAACATTTTTTAAAATAATCTGTTTCTTGAGAAAAGTATTGAAAAACACCTTTATAAGGGTTATAGGTTTAATTAGTCTTACTTTTTTAATAGGTTATGAATAATTTCTTATAAGAAATATAAAAATAATCCAGTTTTTGAAATAATCTAATTCAGTTTTTGAAGGATGACTGACATTTACATTTCCTATCATTTTGAAGACTTGAAACTGCTCTTACCCGTGATGTATGAAAATGACATTGCTTTAAAACAGCCATTTAATATTTAAAAAATAAAGAAAAAAATCCTCTTAAACTGATACAAAAATCGATTTCTTTTGCTCCAAACTGATACAAAAGTTAAATTCTTCTGCTCCAAACTGATACAAAAAGGACATTTTACCTGCTCCGAATGCTGCTACAAATTATGTTAAGGCTGTGGGAGCCCTGAATTTGGACGACATGCCTGCAGAACATTTGGAACTGTTTGAGGTCATGTTGCAGAACACTGAATATAATTCTGCTCCTGAGTGTGTGTGTATGCAGTAATGCAGTAGAAACTTGTTCCAATATTCGGGCATTTTTCATTTTCTCCTATGAAGTAGGTTCAGATAGGGCAAAGTGGTGATACAAAAATAAAAAAAAAAACTATAGCTTTGGTATGAAAAATAGAATCTGCGTTTTTTTTTAATTTTAGGTTTCAGTAGTCAAGAATTGCATTTTATATTCAAAGTTACATTAATGGCAACTGTTTAGCTTGAGAAAACAGTCGATTTGTTTGCTTATGCAACATTTTGAAGTAGATCACCTCTTTTTACTTCTCTGAGATTTTGTTGCAAAGAATTTGCTGCAAATTGATGTTGCAGTAAGATATCACAAATCTCAAAAATACTTATGGATAAGCTAGATTTATTGTTTATATTATTTTACAGTAGTTTAGATACAATGGGGTAAAGTCATTATAATATTCGGCTTAACATGAACCACTGTTCTAAAATGATTTAATGTTAGTTTATGTGGTAGACCAGGCCTTTAATTTGCATAAGAACTTATAGGAACTCAGCTCCTGTATTTCTTTTCAATTTTATATGAATTTTTACCTATTTGCTCTTACTGATTTTCTGTGATGTAATGCATACTGATTTTTTTTCTTCAATTAAATAAAGTTTTGACTAGAAAGACAATGTATTGAAATTAAACATTCGTATTTCATGTGATATTCATACAAAGTGTCTAATCTGATTTATATTATATAGCATGGATTCGTGGAAGAAGACTTCAACCACCATCTGAAGAGGTATAATAATTTAATTTTCAATTTGCTATTATTTGCTTTTTGTACTTACTGTGTTGTTCAGTTTTTGAAAAATAAATAGTTTAATTTTAACTGTTTCTAAATTCTGTCACATTGAAGCATCTACAATATTGATTATTTTTCTGTTTATGTGCTAATGTTAATAAATACATTTTAAAAAAAAACTCATAACAAACAGGGCTTAATTTATCATCTTCCTCTCTGTATGTACAAGGTCTTTGTTTTATAATTTGAATAGAACCTTACTTTAAACAGAAATATATAAATAAAACACCTTTATTCAGACACAGTTGAACAAAAATCATTGGACATGAGCACAGGACAGCATATAAGTTCCCAAACTCTCCTGTTCTTAAGATTTTATCTCCATTCCAAACTGTCTTGCGGTTACAGTTAATACACCACAGTGTGTAAAATTCAAAAGAAAATCTCTGAATGCAAAAGAAATAGCCAGTTTATCAGAAACACTAAAAGGTCTTCCATCAAGAATTATTGCTCCAGGCTTCCTTGTTCTTCTCTGAAAAAGTTAGGATATACAAAATGGGGCAGATTTGTACACCTATCTAGCTTTTCTCTAGTCACCCTTATTCCTTGCTTAGATTGGAAAGATGGGCAAAGCAAGTGGGTGTGGCTCAAGAAAACATTGTTATTATTGAGTCTGTTCAATTCCATTGAGCATTGAAGTTATGATATGAATCATTCCATATCAAATGAACCCAAAAAATATATTTTCGAACCTTTTGGAGGTGATTTGAATTAATTAATTTTTGTTCATGTGATGTACCAATCAAGAGGTAAAAAATTTCTAAAAAGCGGCTTTTACTTTTTGAAATATTGAGTTTTTTGAAAGTTAAAGTTGCACAACACTGTTTTAGGCAAGTCCACTTCAGATCAAAAATATTTGACACAGAGGGCTCAAATCGGTGTCCTTCTTTTCTGCTTTGTATGTTCTTTAAACTGATAGGCAGCTTAGTTGGTTGATTTTTGATTGTACAGTCAAAAATCAATGAAATGTGCTATATACCTTTTTTCCATTCTAAAACTGCATTTGTAATCTGAAGGGTCAACGCTGAAATGCTAGTACTGTTGATACTAGCTGGATTCCAATGAAATTGAAACAAATAAACACTTTATTTAATCTCTGAAATTCAATATTATTTGTCAATTACATTTTAAATGAAAAATAAGAATTTGGTTCAGTTTATATGTGCCAAGGATCCTTCCAGCATTTTGTAACAGTGTCCATTTTTATGAATTGTAAAGAGCTTTTTGTGAAAAATCAAATAATTTTTTGAAAATTGAAAATTTAAGCATATAGTGATAAAAATTTTTATTATTTGCCGCTTTTATAATGAATAATGGTGTGAAAAGTACAATTTGGAAGCTTGGAAAGGATTTGATTGATTTGAATTTTGTGAAGGGTCCAATTTGATTAATTGGAATTTTATGAAGGATCCGAAAACGGACCCAAATGTCCTGTGGCAAGACCCCTGTGTACAGAAAAATGTACAAATTTGTTAATTAGATAATTAATATTCAGTTACTAGAAAACTCGGTATTTTTGGCATTTGGTTTGTCTGTATGATACAATGAAATCATTGAGAATATGCTCTCTACTTCAGATGTTCTCCTTAGCAGCATTTGATTTTTTAAGCAAAATCTTATCCCAACGCATGCTTCTGCTATCTAGAGGATCTTCCAAAAATTCTGAAATGTCTGATTTTCCATCAAAATATCTGAATAGCTAAGTAACTTGATTTAAAAACATCCCTTTTAAATTATTACTCAGAGAGGCTGAAAGTCAAAATTTTAAGTATAGAAGACACTCCCCTTATAACATATACACATGCACATACGTACATCAGTTAAGGCTGCTCTTCAGTCAGAAAAAATTTCGTGGTTAGGCTTAAGATGGCCTTCTAAGGGCATGAGGGGAGTGTGTCAACCTCAAGTGATTGACATTTCAACGACCAATGAAATGTACGATAGCTCTTGGAAGAAGGATCTACTGTCCCCCATAATTGACCTGTCACTTCAGGCCGAGACCCCCTGCAGTCAGTGTATTAGCTAGCGGCATGCACGTGTTTTCTACTACTTACACAACGTTGCTCCTTTTCCGGTTCCAAAATTAATTCTCTGTGGCTGAGAGTTGAAACGAAAAAAAAAATATTGTTACCCTTCTTTCAGTCTCCCGAATTGTTTGTAAATTGCATATTTAGTGCTGTAAAAATGAAAATGTAAACGATACTTTTAAAACGAAGGTTTGTCTTTCTGAGAACTTGCTTCTAGACCTAATTTAGTACAAATTGATCAATCAAAATTTGCGATAAATTGCTTGATATTCAAAAAAAAAAAAAAATTTAAAAAAAAATTATTTAGCGAAAACTTGCTGAATGCTGTTCTCGGTTATTGTTACATAAAGAGCGCTAATTCGTCTCTTGTATAAAGCTTAATTTAAGAGCAGACATTTTTGCGTTAGTATGATTAAAATTAAATGAATAAATAAGAAAAGAGGTAACCTAAGCAACGAGTTTTGCTCGAAACAGGAGTAGCAAATGAAGATTTGTTAAGCTCCACTACTCTATTTTTTTTTCTGAAACTAAATGTGAATGTTTGCGTTTCTTTCTTTATTTTATATAATTTATTTAGTTATTTTGCATTTTATTTTATTTATTTATATACACTTCTTCAATTATGTTTTGCTAATTATTGCATATTGAATACTTGATCAATATGATGAGACCATCACATTCATTTTATTTCTTTCCTTTATATTTCTGTCTTTTAAAATAAAATTCCTCAATCATTTTTCGAATAAAACATCCTGATTTTCTTTTTCTCTGACAAAAGAACACTTTCAATGGTTCTTTACTTTCTGTGTAGTTCCGCTTCATTGGCACTTCAATATGTAGTCAAGTAATATGTGTTTATATAAGCGTGCGCAGAGCTTTAGCAAGGGGGGGGGGACGCTACTGTGCTAAAGGGGGGACCAAAATACAGCCATAAGCAGGGCCGGCCCGACGGTATTCGGCGCCCTTGGACTTTATAAAAATAGTCGCCCCTAGCCCTCTTTCATCATACAAACTAAAATAATATAAATTCAAATTGTGTATAATTTTATTGCGTTTTCAATTACTTTAAAAACTTTAATAATTACATACATGAAACAAATAATGTATTTTTTTATTTCTAATGGGCTGCTGTTGGCTTCTCGTAATTGAAGACCTAGTGTGGTTCACAGGAATTGGTACCATCTAATCATCTCTATCAAGCACCACAGTAGGTATAGTACTATCGCTACAAGTGAATTTTGACGCTAAGTTCTTTCACTTGAAAGATGGAGTATCTGCTAGGAGTCACTATCATTGGGTCTGCTTACGTGAAGACAACTAGAATTTTGTTGAACTAATTTTATGAAACACGGATTATTGTTTTTTTTTTTTTTGCTCTTACGCTGAGGCGCCCCCAAGATGATGGCACCTTTGTACTTTGCACACTGATAAGGCTGGCCCTGCCCATAAGATTTGGGTCCCAGATGCATCTCCAGGGAAACTTGTGACAAATTAAACGCAAAGAAGCATATCTATTGAATACAAACGCGAAAGAGGTTGCCAGTTTTGTAATTAGCTTTCATTTTTATTTGCTAATGGGGGTACAATGGTATCTCTAAGCCTATGAGTATCTACGTATGTATGTTGTAAAATATATATTACTCAGCAAAATTAAATCACGAACTTGAAACTGGGGATGTGCATAACATACTTTCGCTGTTGCAAAAGTATGCAGCAATTACAAATTCACCAAAAAAAAGAAGAAAAAGAAGGCAGGGAAGAAAGGAAAAAAAGAACTTAAAAAAAAAGAAAGAAAATAAGCAAATGGTTGGCAATGACTGTTTTGAAACAGTGGCCTTTTTTCCGAGTGCATTTATTTATTACTTTTTTCCTTCATTATGTACGAAACATTAAATATTGATTGAAATATTAGGGTTTAAACGACTTTTAAATTTTTTCCGTAATACACTGAATAAACGAAAGCGATAAATATTGTATTTGCCATTAAAAGCTATTCAGAGCAGTGAATAGAGCTGGAGCGGACTTGAAACTATAACATAAGATTCGGAGGGGAGCAGTAGCATAGCAACTCAAAAAAATATATTAACATGAATAATAATAATAATGATAATAATAACTCTGCTCCAGGTCCCTGCGCAAAAGGTATTCAAAACTTTCAAAATGGCAGCCTGACTACTGGGGCAGCATATTCCTCGGAACCAGAAGTCCCAATTTCTTATCCTGGCAACAAACGTTGCTTTGATAAGCGAGCTGAGGTGGTTGCTGTGATAATTTCTATTTAATACTTATCGAGAAGTAAGTTGAGTGTTTTAATGGTTTTCTCTTATGATTGAATGCACAAAAACACCATTAGAAGACCTCGCAGGGAGACAGCTTTTTACCAAGACTTGTTGAATCGAGATAAAGTTTGTATGGTTGCAGGTTGAGGTGAGGGCTGCCAATTTTAAAACTGCAAATACGGAACAGACGGGGCATATCGACAAGGGGGGGAGGGGCTTGAGACGCGCATTTGCATCATTTCTTCTGTGCCGATTCTTCATGTGCGAGCTTGCCTGTATTTATTATCCAGTAAATAAAAACGGAGGAGCGCGGTAGATCGCACTTCAAACTGTAGCAGCATAGAACAGAAATGAATATAGCCAATAAAGATTCAATATGCGATGCGACTCAAAATGACAACGGTTTTCCCGAAGGATATAATTTACGTAAAAGGAGATAATCTGGTTAAAATAATAAGGAGTAAATAAAGGAAGTCCATCTACAGCGCATTTAAAAACAGTTTCCGGAGTATATACTTCAAAAAATGTTTCAATATACCTTTTGAAACTTGACGACGGAAGTACATGATTAACAGTGAATAATCTGAAAATAATGTACATGCACAAAAAAATGACAAGAAGATTTAGTGACAAATTCAGTTATTCAAATGCAAAACCTGTAATGTATGGAATTATCTTCTTTATCCCAACATTGCTGTTGACCACAGCAGTGTTGGGATGCTGTTTTCCCATCACTCTCTGCGTTTTCTTGCAGGAATAACACAGCTCTTTAATTTCTGCAAAGTAAATGCTTTTCTTACTACTTTCCTCCTCTGAAGAAGAAAGTTCTTCAACCACTTCCTCTAGATGCCCCCTTAGAAAGCTAAAATTGTCAGTAAAATCTCAAAAAGTATTAAAATTTTTAAAAAAATCCAAAACGTGAAACAAATTACTTCTAGACGAGTTCAAAATGAGCATAATTTCTCGATTTTTTTTTCTTAAAAAAAGCCAAACTGGCGACCCAGCTGACCCCTGCCGCCGTACGAATGGCGGATTTCCACTGTATATGTTCTACGTCATAACATCTTTCCGATAAAGTTTATTTTAAGTTAATCGGTTGGTTAGCTCAGGATTTGTATACGACTGAAATTTTCCCGTAGACGTTGTCGTTTTTTTTTTTTTTTTTCTGAACTATGAAATTTGGAGTGGGTAAAAAAATATTTCACCCCGAGAGCTCCTTCCAATACGCTTGTTCAAAGGAACTTGGATCTTCTGACCAGAATTTGCATACTTTGCTTCGGGAAAAAATCCCGAAGTTGCTAATGTTCAAAATTTTTGAACTGTTCAAAATTGAACGAAAAATTGTTCAAATCAAAAAGTAAAATATGAAAATGAGATGTCCTCGCCAAGATCTTTCGAATGCAGGGAAAAAAATCTTTCGAATCGGACAATTCCTTCAAAAGTTATTGGGGGGGAGACATGCGCACCCAGAACCCCCCGCACCAGCCATTGTCTGGCGCATCGGATTTTTAGATGCCCCCGAGGGCTTGCCCTCGGGGACAAATGGGGCCCTACAGGGGGGGGGGGGAGACAGACCGACAGACACAATTACCCCCTCTCAAACCCCTACTTTCAATTTTTTTTAATTTTTCAATGTGTATTTATTTATTTCACTTGTTTATGACTTTTTCCTATTTTTAACGATATTCTTGTGATCTGATACATTATCCTTCTTTCGGTGTTTTTTTTGTTTTTTTTACTTTTACGGAAAAGTAGGATAAGAAGAAGTAAAAGATATCAAAAGATGGAAAAATCTTATGAAAGGAAAGGCTAATAAATATTACGAATGGCATAAAAGAAATCATTAAAAAAAAGGAAATAAAAGAAAGAAAGGAGGTTGTTAGTATCCCCCCCCCCCCCCCCCCCAGCTGTCGACCTTTATATGTAATTTTGTTTTTCAAAATTCCAGCTCCACCGGAAGATGTTGGTTTATTTAATCAATATTTTATTTTTTTTTTTTCGGTTTCTAAAACACAAATTATTGAAACATTGCATTCAGAAAGAGGCCAATATAAAATTTTGAAATTACATTCATTTTCTCAAAAATCTCTTTTTAATTTACGAAAACATTTAAAGTTTATAATTCCTTTATTCCTTCAGTAAAAAACAAAAAAACTCTATCTCGCTCAATTTAGTTATATCTGTGGCATACACAGTTGTCTTTAAGAGGGCGGGGGGGGGGGGGGGGAGTAAAGACAACGCTTTTCTCTTCAGAAAGTTTTTGAAGAAAAGAAGAATGGATTGTGTAGAAGAAAATTAAATCAATAACCTACAAATGAATAATTACTTACATTAAAGAATTTTCATTTGATTTACTAATTAAAGAGCAGTAATGTTTTCAAGCTTACATTTTTAAAAAAATGTTTTTTTTCCCCAATTGTACAAACATTTAATTCGTGAAAAATATTTTTATAGTACCGTGGGAACAGGAATTTGCCCATATAAAGGATTACATATAAGTCATAGCTTCTCCAAATTTCTTCCAAAAAGCTCTCAATTTTCTTCCCTTTCGAAAAAAACATGTGGTCTGTCTTCTGTGTCTGGCCGGTTTGAGGGTCTGAAGAGGGGGACTACACTTTCCCCATTGTCCGAATCCGAAGCAGCAATGCTTCCCGGAGTGAGAGTCATTAAGCTAATCGACCTCGTAAATCATGCCCCCTTGCATGGGAAGCGGTGGGAGGCGTGGCTTATAGGAATTTCGAGCTTTTTTTGGAAATATTTTCAAACTTTGGACGGATTTTTTTGTCTTTAAAAATGTTTGTATTATTTCAAACAAAAGTTCAAAAGAAAGCTGGAAATGTTTTGCTGGTCTTGTTGTTTTTAAAATTTCGGTAACATGCTTTGAAAATATTTTATAGAGCGAAACGTCTAACAGTACCACGTTTTTTACAAAATTCATTTTTTAACGATTTTTTAAAAATACGGTAAGTGATATTTTAAAAAAGTAAAAACTACAAGACCGAGATATAGGCTTGAAAAATACTCAAAAAAATTCCGGACTCGAAAACTTCAAAGGAACTTTCTAAAACTTAGTCCAACTTTTCCCGTAGGTTAACATTGGTTTCGAAGATTTGAAACTCTGACTGAAGAGCAGCCTTAAGGCAGTGAGAGACAGAGGGATGTAAGTGACCAAAAAATGATTCCGAGAAAAATGCATTCAAAGTTTGGGTGTTATGGGACCTTTAATGCTATTTTTTTACATAAATCATGTTGGGGGTAGTACTTGTTTGGGCTACCCCTAACATCTCTTGACACAATATAGAATAGATCTTTCCCTATCATTTGCAATATTTATCTGCAAATTTTTATTTTTGTCACTTACACTCCTTTGCTTCAAAGTGCCTCAGTTCATGATATGATTATAAACCAATTTTTGTTGAAATTAATGACGTGTTTAAAGTGAAAATTGTACTGATTATTACTTTGTCAATGTTGTTTGTCCCTCTTCCATAAAAAAATGTGGAGGTTTGTCACAGTAGTGATAAAATTTCTTGTTAAGAGATCAATCTTTCTCATTTATGGACACACATTTAAAGAGGAATCGGGGTCATTTCAGAATTTTTAACAGGGTCCTGTTTTTCTGAATTTTAAAAGGATTTTTGGAAAAAACTTTGGAAATTCGAAATTTAAACATACAGTGATAAAGAAATTATTTACCTCTTATTTTATAAATTATTTTGTGAAAAGTACAGTTTGGCAGCTCTTTGTGAAAGATCCGTTTTGATTGATTGAAATTTTGAGAAGATCCATTTTGATTAATTGGAATTCTGTGAACAGCAATTACAATTGTATTTTTAGCATATGGAAATTCTATTAGGAAGTGCAGGAAACTAGGATGTATGAAATTCCTGTAAACCAAGTTTTTCATTATACTGCATGGAATTTCAAAGAAAGTTTTGTAAAAGTTGTTTGTGGAAATTACCTTTAAAGGTGACTTTTCAATTATACCTCTCTTATTTTTTTGTAGGAGGTAGAAACAAATTTAGCTATTGCTAAAATGAAGAAACAAAAGGGAGACGAAATTGAAGCTGGATACAAAAAAGTAATTTGTCATAAATTTCTTTTTAGATAATTTTACCTTGCATGAATGATATCAATATAATATCTTTGATTCTTAACAAACGTGAAGTTCTATAACATCACTTTATTACTTATGCAGAATTTTCAAATATTTTAGTTGTAGAACAAACACATATTTTAGTCATAAAATACATGTAATTAATTAACAGGCACTTATCAGTCTAAAATAAATTTGTTAAATCGATGAAGGCGGGGGAAACCGAGATCTGGGACAAACCACAGATGGGTAATTCCATGTCAAATCAACCAATGGTCAAAACCTTTGGTTGATTTCATTGATCCTTGGATTTTATTTATTTTTGGCTCAAATGATGTATTCATATGATAGATGAAAAATACCAAGTTTTGTTTTTTTTTTTATTCATTCGTTTTTGAGATATAATTTTTTATAATTTTGACGAAATCATAAATTTTTCATATTCGTGAAACTATAGACAGCTGTTATTTGACCTAAAAAAATATAACTTGTACTGTGTTGTTCAGTATTTTATGAGGTTTTATAAAATATATAACATGACACAGCTACTTAATTTTTTTTTTGCAAACAAAAAATTTATAAAATTTAAAATAATTCAAAATCGAAATCTTAAATTTTTTTTGAAAAATATTTATCTTAGCTTCCTTTTAGCAACATGTATGCAAAATTTCCGGATGGTGTTCCTGTGGTATCATGATGAAAAAAATATTTTCTCTTTGAACATTTACATTCATATAGGTATTCTAGCTTAATAACTTTTTTAATTTTTTTATTTTTTCTTTTTGTGGTGTAATTTGTTTCTATAATTTTTTTTAGCAGCTAACAGTAAAAATTGATTGATATCAACCATATTAGTGTACTGATAACAAATATTCCAAAGTAAAAATGTCAAAGCATTTCAATGAAGAATGAAAGATTTCAAATAAACAGGACAGAGGAGTCTGGAGTGTCATAATGAGTTACACCACTTACCAACATCACTGTTGTCCACTCCTAAGCAGACACTCCCTAGCTGCAGCTTCCTATTATAACTTCATTCCTTTTGCTTTCTCCTAGTGTAACTTGAAACCTTCTGTTTCTCCCACAACAGAGGTTTTGGAAACTTGGTGTTCTTTACATTCTTGTGAAGTGCACTCTATTTACTGCTCTCCTTAAAACATTTTATTTTCTTCTTTTTGTTGTTATTATTATAGTGAGAGATGAAATTGCTTTAAATAATTGGATTTGCATAAGCCATGCTTTATACTAAAATCGCTCTTCAACAAAACAAATGTTTCTTATAACGACTATTAAAGCAACTGAAGGAGAAATTTTTTTCATGATGCCACAGGAATACCATTCTGAAAATTTGCATAAATGTTGCTAAAAGGAAGCTAAATAAAATATATTTTTTCAAAAAAATTAAAACTTGGATTTTGAATTTTTCAAAATTTTATAAATTTTTGCCTTGCCAAACAACAACAATTTTTTTTTGAATAACTGGGTCATGTCATATATTTTATAAAATATATGACATGACCCAGATATATAAAATATTGAAATCTTTCGTTCTTCTTTAAAATGTTTTGAAATTTATACTTTGGAATACAGTGAAACCCCAATTTTGCGTTTCTCAAGGGACTGGGTAAAAAACCCGTAAAATACAGGAAAAACATAACATACGGGAAATACATAGAATGCAAAAATCAAATAGAAAAAAACTAAAGGTAGTAAAGATGACTCTTTCAAAAGGTATAACATCTATATTTTACGAAAAGAACATTATTATACATACCATTTTAAGATAATTTTAACACATTTAGATGCGATTCCTGGCGTTTAGGTTGAAAATAATCCGTAATAGTGAGTTGTTTTTTAGTCATTGAGTTCAAAGTGAATGCAGCATCTTCTAGGATTGAAATACGTTGCAAGTTTTTTCCTGGTCTTTAGAAGAAAGAAAGTAGTCTTTCACTATTTGTAAGCTCTTCATTGCAATATTGAAAGAAGGGACAGGCTGTGCTTCCGGTTCTTCTTGTTGATATTCATGGGCTGATGAAAAGTCCATAAAGTCATCTACGGATGGAGCAGTAACTCTTTCAGCTTCGTATGTTGCTAAGTTTTCCGGGATGTTATCGTCAAAGTCATAGATAACTGTTTCGTTGTCTTCCTCCGAGTCCACCGCAACTGATACTTCATATGTTCCCGGTTCATTAGACGCTACGATTCCGCTTTCTTCAAAGCAATGAGAAATGCACTGTTGTGTAACGTTTCTCAACGACGCAGAAATAAAATGCAGACTCCAGAACACTTAACTTTAGTTTGCATCCATCATTTAGGTTTCCATTTTCTAGTTCAGCTACAGCTTTCCAGACAAGTTGCTTTCTATAATAAACCTTTAAAGATCGAATAATGCCAAGATCACGAGGTTGCAATTTGCTTGTACAATTTGCAGGCAAAAATACGACACGCACATTAGACAGCTGCAAATCTGGATGTACAGTGCATTGATCAATGAACAAAATTATTTTACGATTCTTCAACTTCATTTGTTTGTTTAGTTTGCGCAAAAAGTCTTCGAAAAGGGCTTGGGCTATCCACGCTTTTTTGTTAGCTTCATACTTTATCGGAAAACTTCTCACGTTTTTGAAGCATCGTGGGTTGCGCGACTTTCCAACAACAAGAGGCATCAGCTTCTCACTTCCATCAGAATTACAGCACTGTAAAACCGTAAGATGCAATTTAGACATCTTCCCTCCATGGCAGGAGTCTCCTTTAGCAACGTAACTTTTATCCGGTAGGAGGTTAAAGAAAAGTCCGGTCTCGTCCGCATTGAATATCTCCTTTGGCTTGTATCCTTTGGTCAAATTTAGTAGATTTTTCCTCCATTCTTCTATTGTAGCTTCATCTACACTTGATGATTCTCCCGAAAGCGATCTATACACAAGATAATGTCTTTTTTTCATTCTGTCAATCCATCCATTTGAAGCTGTGAAGTCTTTCAAGCCACTAAGCCTATCGGCGATTTCTAGAGCTTTTTCTCTTAGTATCGTGCCCTTTATAGGTACATTTGCGGCACGAGCTTCTTTAAACCACTTTTCTAAGATACCTTCCAGCTCGTCGTACGGTGATTTTTTCAATGTTTTCCGTTTCTTGGAATTTTTTTCACCCACTTTCTTGATGTTTTTTTCAATGCATTCTTTTCTGTAGTATGGATTGCAGGGTTGTCACAGGAATTCCTTGCGATTGAGCGCACGCTACTTTGGTTCCTTGAAATTCATCAAATTGTTTAACAATTTCGGCTTTCTCAGCAACAGAAAAGTTTTTGCATTTTTTACTCGTCATTTTAGCACAAAAAGGTTGAAATGCGACCACCGCGTGCGAAGCAGCAACTGAATGTTGTTCATTGTTATACAGTGGATTTCAGGCTTATATGAAAACGTGTAGAAGGGTAAGGACCCCCCTCCCCAACGAAAGAAAAGGAGCCACCCCATCTGATTGGTAACTGGTCTTTCTCTTTTTCTGTCCACATTCCTACACCAATAAAGTGTGTTGTTTCTGTACTTTGTTCCCCCGCCAGCTGTCGTGTATTCAGGGAAGTAGCCAGTCAGTCGCGACAGTAGGTGTTCAACAAAGGAGGGTGGGGGGAAACCAAACCATGATCAATGAGAAGAAACCGGTTTCAGAAGACAGGAATCTGTGGAATGCGTTTCTGTTTTCATAGATTAACTTTCAACAACATGGATTAGCTGTAAAAAAGCACAAACAGAAAAATATTGCTTATTTCACAACATTTTTTCTTTTTTTCACTTTCCACGGAAAATGTAAAATGCGGGAAATTTCATTTATAACAAACTTACATCCGGGTTAAATTAACATTATTAGTATACGGAAAAACTGGGTCCTGATGAAATAAACGTAAAGTGCGGGAAAAACGTAGATTCGGGGGATGTAAAATCGGGGTTTCACTGTATTTGTTATCAGTACACTAATATGGTTAATATTAATCAATTTTTACTGTTAGCTGCTAAAAAAACAGTAGAAACTTACAGAATACACCACAAAAAAATTTTTTTTTTAAAGCTATTAAGCTAGAATACCTATATGAATGTGAATGTTCAAAGAGAAAAAATTTTTTTTCATCATGATACCACAGGAACACCATCTTGAAATATTTTTCAGAAAAGTTAAAAATTTTGATTTTGAATTATTGTAAATTTTATAAATTTTTTGTTTGCAAAACAAAAATTTTTTTTTTTTTAAGTAGCTGTGTCATGTTATATATTTTATAAAACCCCATCAAATACTGAACAAAACAGTACAAGTTTCATCTATTTAGGTCAAATAGTTTTTTAATTACAGTCATCTAAAGATGATCAAACGAGGCAAAATTTATGATTTTGTCAAAACTTTAAAAATTTATAACTTTAAAAGGAATTTTTGAAAAATTTCAAAACTTCAGTTTTTTCATCTTCAAAGTAAGTATAATAAACAGACAAAAAAATCATTACAATCTAAAACATTGACCTCAAAAATTATTTTTTTATTGGTTGATTTGACATGGACTTACCCGGATATTATACGTCTTTGTTAATTAAAAAAATATTTCAAGAAAAAAATTGCATAGTTTTAGTCTTGTTGTGCTACATTAAAGTCTATTATTCTTATCATTTTAAAATTTTTCTTTATTTTTTCAAAGTTACTTGGTTTTAAACATCAAACTAATTATAAAACTTAATGAGGATAAGGATAAGAGTAGTTTTTTATGTTGTTATTCAACCATATATAAGTGAATTATTTTTTTGAAACTTAAAGGGGAGGAATATATGTTTCCATAATCCAAAGAAATGTTTTTCTGCAACATGTATTCATTAAAATGAACATATTAAATATCAAGCAAAATATGTACAGGTTATGCAAATTTAGTGTCATTTGCAAATTATTATTTTCCTCATGAGTTATGTAGCAAGTCTTAGATTTATAATGTCTTCAAAAGGTCCTGTAGTAAATCCCACAACAGGTTTTGCTATTTTTCTTTGATTGTCTGCCGTTTTGCATTTTATTTTTGTGGTTTTGCCTTTGAATTTTGTAGATTATCCATTCAAGCTTATTGTATATGAATGGAAGGCTTTCCATTTTTACTTAATTTTGTCTTGCTGAGATGTTTGTTGTTTTTCAGCTGTAACATGTCTTTGTTTAAACATTTATGTTTTATTGTTTTGAAAGAAGAAAACTTTTTTCCCTTGAACCTTTGAAGAATAATGCATAACTAATGCTTGATATTTAACTTGGGATTTGAAATACCAGGGCTAATTATTTACAAAACCCAGAGGGTTTAGGGAAACTCAATTTGCTCAATTATTGGCTATCCAGAAATTTTGAAAAAATTGTTATGCTCTTGTAATTTTACCTCAGTCATGGCAGTTTCTTTTAAACTTCATTACATTAGAAGTACTGCAGTAGTTTTAACTCTTGTATTTTATTCTTTGTAGATGAGGAAAAAAGATTCAAGTGCAGAAACCGAGAAAGGTCTATATTTTGTATATCTATATGTACTTGTAAAAATCCCTTCATTAAAAAGCACAATTTGTTTATGCAGTTTTATTACTGTTTGCATTTCATAAAGTTCCCTTCTTAATAGAATTTTTCATTATGCAATCTTTTGCTTGACGCTATTTTAAATTGTATTATGAAGTAGGTGTTTGAAAAGCAAGAATGCACGTTAACATTCAATATGTATTGTACATTTTAATGTAGTTAGTTGGCTAATGCTGTGAACTGTTTGATAAAATACTCAATTAGTGCTTCCCCCCCCCCCCCCTTCTTTCACTTTTTCTTTCAAAACTTATAAAATGTTATCTAATTTCTGTTTGATGATTATTTGCGTTATCCAACTAACATTTTATATAGTACAAGAGCCCACTTCAACAAAGAAAAAGAATGCCATTCTCATTTTTTTACTGCAGCCCAAAACATACTGTCTGTATAATAAATATGATATATTACATAAATATGTCAGCAGGCTTTTGTCACGATATTACCCTTAACTTCCAAGCTCCATTCTAGTCCTTGAATTTTGGATTTCCCACTCACTCTGAGTTCTGAAATATTTTCCTTACTAAATAATGAAATATTTTCTAGATAAATTGGGAAGGTATGATATAACTCTTAAGAAATAGTTTAAATGATAGTAACTACATACATATTTTTGAATTCCCCTATTGACTAAACTATTGCAAGCTGGATTTCTTGTATATTTTTATTGTAAAATCTGTAACATTTGGTTACTGGAGTGAATGTTTTCTTCTTTTACAGCTTAATATTTTTATATTTTCTTTGTTCTTAAATTTATCATTCAGTAATATCAGAAAATATATAAATAAGGTATCATTATTTTGATATGTATATATATATATATATATATAATCGACTCTAAGTAATCACTCATGTGTTTCATAAAATTTCTTGTCTTGATAGTTTACTCTTTTTTTTTTTTTTTTTTTCAATCTACAAAGTTTTGATTTGTTTTTTGAAGATTAAAAGCTCTGTTTTGAAAAAATTTCAAGTTTTCTCTTTAATTTAATTTTACTATTTTATACGGACTTTTTTTTTTTTTTATGGGCAAAAAGTCTTCTAATCAAGCCTAATTTTAACAAATTTAACTTTAAACCCTGCATTGTAATACTTTTTTTATCCTTCATCCTTTACCTATTAGCTTGCAGCCTTACGTTTTATAATACTTTCTAATGTTTTTTAATGAAAATATTTATCAAAAGGAAGAAAATCTTAATCCATTCTTTGTATAAAACATTTTTTCTTCTGTAGAACTTATTATTTTTTCAATGATGAAGAACAAGTCATCAAGAAAACTAACTGACTGAATATTTCTTTAATGATTTTGAGTTCATACAATAGTAAAATTAAGATAATTCAAAAGGTTTATACATTTTAAATGAAACTTTTAGCTAATTCTGATCATACTGTATTTGACATAAAATGAAGGAAATTGCACTGTGCAACAAATTTAAACTTTTTTTTGTCCTTTAGATGAAACTATGTGATTCTATATAAACAAAAGGTTCTTGATTCAAATATTCAAACCAAAATGGTCCATCATGTACCGTTTTTTCTGGAGACCGACTTCTCATATTTATGCAATTTGGTTATGAAAGAATG
Source organism: Octonoba sinensis (assembly GCA_038502835.1). Lineage (NCBI taxonomy): Eukaryota > Metazoa > Arthropoda > Arachnida > Araneae > Uloboridae > Octonoba > Octonoba sinensis. The sequence continues at coordinate 114,372,409 of CM076598.1, read as the reverse complement.
AAACTGGGGCTTATTTATTAAAAACACAAACACTAAAATGATATTTTTTTTTTTGCCGTTTCATCTTGTGGACATCTGTTGGTGTGCCCTGATAACAGATTAGTAATATTGAATTCGTATTCTTCCATTCTATTGACTACTGAAAAGCTTTTCAAACACAAAGATGTCCTGATAAAACCTTTCCCCATGCTCATCATTAATTGCGCCAAGGTTTTGAGAAAAGAAGTACATACTAGTGTCCAACAAGTGTAGTTTTAATGAAATATAGCAACTTATATTACGAAAGCATTTTAGCATGTCACCAACAAGATCTTCGTAATTTTCAGTTTTCTCATTTCCAAGGAATGTGAGCACACTGATTTAAATACCAGCCAGGCGGATTTTTCGGCTTCTGACTTTGCTTTTCATAATCTTCATCATGAAAGGACTTCCTTAAGTTGTAGGCCAATAAAAATCCTTTCTTTTACTTTTGCCTCTCTTAAATTTTTGAATTTTTTCCTGGGATGGAAGAAAGCCACTCCTTCTCTGTTCAGAGCTTTTATAAATATTTCGATAAACCAAGTTTAATGTGCAATTGTGGAAAAAAGGCACATTGTAGATTTACAAGTGGCTCATTTGCTGTGTTTTTGCCACTCATAATTTTGAAATTTCCTTTGTGTTTTGCAGAATATGCTACAGGAATGAATAGGAAAAAAATACTTAGATGGAGGAGCACTGATAAACAAGCACCACTTTGCTGGATTGTGCTCATGTCCTAATGCTTGAAATTGTACATTCACATCAGAGCAGCATACTATTTTTCTTTCTTCGCAAAATAGTCTACAAAATGCCTTTGTCGTCGTGTAAAAGACTCGAAACTTCGAGAAGTAGGTAAAGCTTTTGCTGCTAAAAATGTCGCAAAAGTAACCCAAGTTCCTTAAAAATGTCTCTAGAATCGCAACGATCTCACTGTCAATGAGAAAGATATAATTTATAATAAATTAAGTCTATAAATTACGAAAATATGCACATTTATCCAGAAAATATGTAAAAAGCTAAAATATGTAGTTTTGGGAAAATGGTACGTGATAGGCAAAATAATTGCAGATTCGTAATTTTCAGCCAAAAATACATAAGAAACAGGCATTTTCATCCAAAGGACATTTTTCGTGTTGCACAGTGTTGTTAAAGAAAACTTTTACACAGCATCAGCAGTAAAAATGTAAGATATCTAGATTATGTATGCAATCTAACCCATCAAAGGAATGGCATAATCTGCAATTGCAATAATATTATGTCTTATGTCTTTTCAATGATCTTAATTCATCAGCTTTGTGGGTTGCAATCCCCATTGATCATTAATTTCCTTCAATATGTTAGTGGAGATGAAGACCAACAATGTACAAATCATTCAATACTATGTTACTGGTTTTCAGTCTAAATCCCCCCCCCCCCCCATCTGGATTATGATTTTTCTTTAAAATCTTTGATTTATAAAGCAAGCAGCATAACAAAGTCATGAACTTAACCCCCCCCCCCCCCTATCTTTCTGATTTTTTATATTGGTCATGTTTCTCCAAGTAGGTAAGAGAAGATAATTTTCATTCTGAGTTAGATTTATGTCTCCAAAATCAACATTTCTGTTATGAAATATGGACTGCTCTTATTTATAAATTTAATTTGTTTCATATAGTAATATCTGCTGTATAGGTTAGAAACAATTTTATTAGTTGATGTCATTTTTTAATAATGAAGGCTTTAAACTATTTGTGTATGCTTATAAAAGTTCTAATAAATGTATACTAAATCAAATTAAAGAGCAATTAATTATCTTAGTGATGTGCTGTTTTATATAATTTCAAGTTATCAACATAGGGCTGTATACCTGAGAAAGCCATGTGTATACCATAAAACGGGGTGAATAGAAACACTTTTGAACTTTGGTTTTAATTTTTGCATATTTGTCTTGCTCTAAAAAAATACAAATTATTACCCAAGCTGTAGTTTCTATAGGACCTATCTGTTCATAGTATTATTATTTTAATACTTTATTTCCTTGAAGGGTGAATAAAAACAGTAAAATATATGTTTTGCTAATAGGAGATGAATAAATATTAAATTACTTCACAAGATCGTTGTTTATTAATGTAAAAAAACCAGTAAAATAATCAAGAATATTGATGTCACAGTATTATTGTAATATAACTAAACTTGAAATAATGTGACACAACTCTTTACCGTGTTCCTGGTATCATCGATGAACTGTTAAGTCGGAAAGATCATCGTTAAAAACCTAACATGTCGTTGAAATGTGCACTTGAACAGAGAACTGGTGATGAGAGTTTCTGGATAACGTCCTTCCTTGAGACAAAATTCTGCAGGAATAAGTCAGTTATAGCGAACTTGTTGGTTCCAGGTTGGTTGCAGGTTCTCTTTTTAAAAATGTACCAACAAAACCATCATCTTCAAAGTAAGCATTTTTGCAAACATAGGATCTAACACATGTTTTTGTTTTGCCATATACTTTGACTACCATATAGTCATCTTTATTGATGGAGATACTTTTGTTTTCGTTAACCTTACTAGTAGTTTCAGCTTGATCGGAAGATTCTGAAGTGGACAAAGTCAGTTTTTCGTCCCTGTCCTGCACTGAATAGCCACCATCAACCTCTGATGATTATTCAATAAGTTTTTGATTTTTCTTGGCTTCCTTTTTCCTTGGCTTCACCTATTTGGAGCAACAAGGGTTTTGGTCTTCAATAAGCAAAATTTGGGGGTCTAAATCTCCATCAACATTTCCAAAATCTTCAATGCCTACACTTTTGCGAGGTGTGACATTTATTTTGGTCTCTTTTCCTGGCTTCAGGGGCCTGATCTTGTCTCATACTTTGGAGATGATGTGTAAAACTAAACTAAAGTCAATAGCATCAGTGGATTGATTCAAGTTGGTGGTATCCTGGTTTTTGTTTACACCAGTATTGGTACCTGAAAGCAGTGGTGTAGTCGGGGGACGGCGTCCCCCTACCTTTTTATTTTAACACAAGCGTACTCCCATTTGTTTTGAATATTAACATATGCGTACCCCCACTTTTTGATGTTGGTATATGTAAGCGTCCCAACTCCTTTTTTTCCAGGACTACACCACTGCCTGGAAGCATTGACAAAACCTTCTTGCATTCTAGAGGTGCAATACCACATTTTTGAAACCGGAAATGTGCTGTTTCTATTCACCCTGCAAAATTTCAACAAACTGACCTATGAAATGTAAAAATTTTTAGAAAACATTTGGTTAACAGTAGAACCAAGAACAACTTTTGCTATTTTATATTAATGTTCAACTTAGTCTTTACACTAATATAGGCCTATATATATAGAATATATTTTTACTTAGGAAAGTTCAAAGTAAACAAAAAATCTTCAAAAAAGTACTTCTTCAAAAACGTGCTATCAAAATCAACAAACAGTGTTGCCAACCAAACACAACATAATTTCCCTGTTGCCTTTGACTGTTGCCAACTCAAAACCAATATCAGTTATAAATAATTTGCAGTCATTATATTGCTCATTGGATGCAATAGCGGCACAACTCAAAAAATCATGTTTTGAGATAAGTGGATTTAAAGTTTTCATTGCAAGGGAAAACACATAAGAAATGCTTTAGTTTGCTGCCATCTTACAGCCTAATATTGAATTATGAGTTTTGCTAGTATTGCTGCTGAAAAGAATGTGTGTTTTCATATTCACATCTGTTCTCAAGTCCAAAACGCGTGTTTTTTGAGTTGTGCCATTATTGCAGCCCATGAGTGATATGTATATTTAGAGCAGTGGTTCCCAACCTTTTTTCCCTTGCTAACCACTTCTAAGATCGGAAAAAAACGGGGAACCCCCTTCTGCAGCCTTTAGTAACCGGTAACGAAACTGCTCGTTTATTTTCCTTCTTGCACAATAGTTCATAACAAGAAGTGAAAATAGGATTGTAAAGCATCTAAGTTTACACCAAACCAAAAGTACAGCTACAAAAAATATGAATATGTCTTTAAAATTATTACTTTTTAATAGTTGTTCTTTTCGAATTAGTAATAGGTTAGTAAACCAACGTATTCACTGAAAAGTATTTTCCCGGTAGTGTGAAAAAATTGTAGAATGGCATGAGAAGAAATCAAACAAGTGCATTTAAATTTTGTACGTATGCTTTCTATGCCAGTCCACAACTCTTGTGCATTACAGGGAAAACAATTTATTTAGGAAAATCATGTTTCTACTCTGTCCTAATATGTATGTAAATTTATTATCTTTTTTTTTCTTTTACATTAGCAATTAAAAATTCCGCCATTGCAATATTATTTCCACGAACCACCGATTGGGAAACGCTGCTTTAGAGTAATAGATATGTAAGACGTTTTGTTTCTATTCACCCCGTTTTACGGTATTTAATAAGATATACAGTCGAACCTCGTTTTCACGACACCCGGATGACACGTCACTCCGGATGTCACGTCACTTTTTCAAAGTCCCGAACTCGCAACCTATAATTTTAATGTTAAATAACTCCTCATTTCACGACACTACTTTATTGTGCCACTCCATTTATGACGACACTTCAAATTGTTAAAACGTGCTCGATTTTATTTTTTTAACCGAAACCTTTCGGTAAAATAATGAAGATTTCACGAAAAGTTTTTCCTAAAATTCCTGAAACTGGATTAGTGACAAGTGTTATCAACCTATAGCCGAGAAAATCCCCAGCCCCCTAGAACCTAACAATTGCGAGCCAGCAAGGCGTGCAAAGTAGGTTTGAAAGCGACAGGTGGAAAGATAAAGTGGCACTCCAGGTTTACTTGAACTTCTTTTCTTTGCATTAGGGATTTGAAGTGCAGAAAGATTCTTATAATTGTCAACATTGACAGTCACAAGAAGAGAGTGACAAGTCTGATTTGCATTGCTCGTAGGATTAAATCTCTACTCATCAGTACTTCAGAAAAGGATAAAAGGGACAAGGAAAAAGAGAGCATCCATTTTGAAACTAGACTTTTGTTTCTGACATTCCAAGGACGTACACAGATTTTAATTCCCAGTCAGAAAGAGTTTAGGAGGACAGGGCGGAAGAGAATCACTATGGCTATTCAACTGCAGTTGAAGTTGAATGATCATTATAAATGAGCATTTAAAAATGCATGCCATAATCCCTCTTTTAGACTGGCAATTTGTTAGAAAGCATCTTTCTTTGTTCGAAAACTGCCAAATAAAACATTAAATTGCATTGCATTGTGATGTCGTAGAAAAATACCTTTCTTCGATGGAAGAAGCTAAACAGGAAGATTTTGACTTTTTGTACAAACTACACAGAAAAATTTTAAATTGTAAATCAAAAAGTAAGCAAACCCTTATTGGAGAATATTTTCTCGCGAAATAAAAAGCAAGTTATCTTTTCTTAATGTTTTTGCATTTATTAATGAAATAATACAAAATGACGGTAATTGAATTGAATTTAAAATGTAAAATAATTAATATAAACACTTAAATGTATTATTATGTTATATGTTCTTTAAATTGTGTTTTGAAGTAATTCCCGTTAAGACATCGCTCCGCTTATGACGACACTTTGAGAAAGTCCGCAGGGTGTGGTGATAACGAGGTACGACTGTATTTTGATTAGACAGCTGAATTCAAGTGGGTCATCATATTCTTGACTTGAGCCAAAACATAACCCCTTTAAAGAAATGTTGCTCTTTCAGTTGGAAGCTATTTCAAACACAGAAGAATAAATTTAATATTTTATAACTTTATTATAATATTGATCTAATTGTGCAGCTCTTCCTTTTCCTGAAAGTAAATTGTATATTGAACATTGTAATTATTAATAATCTATTTGCTTAAAATGTTTTTTCTTATGCTCAACAAATGTTAAGTTTTTTTGAAATTTTATAGATAGTTTTTAATTTCAGGATTTCCTCATTTGGAAGGTCTAGAAAAAGATCCAGGTGAAAGTTTTGATAAGAAGAGATAGCTCCGATATTAATTGTCCTGAAAATTTATTTGTTATAATATTAGGATTTGATATTGTCCAATTTGACTATATTTTAAAACAGATTTTTAGTGCGATCTCTTTCATTTCAGAACATCAACTTTTTATTGTTGTGCACTGTTAAATTTCACTTTAAAAAATTTAACTCTTCTGTTTCTTTTAGTTACATCAATAATAAGTGCATTTATCCATTGGATGTGTTTGTCAAGAGTATTAATAATGAGTAATTTAAATTTTAACTATCTTGTTTCGTCTGGATTTTTCCCAATTGTAGTTGAAGACTTTGTATTCTATGTAAATACATTTTGTACTAAAAACATAATGCTGTTTTGATTTTTATGTATATTTCATTTGAATATGCTGTATTTCTGTACTCATATGTCACACCTTTTCTTTTCCAAAAAAAAAGTGAATAAGTAAATGATTCTTAAAACTGAAGACAAAAGTAAAGGCTCTAAGGCCTTTTCATTTTTGTAACAAATAGCCTAATTGCCAATTCTCTTCATTAGTTTCAACATATTCTCTTATTGTAAAAATTCATTTCACATTTGAATGTACAGTTGCAATAAATATTAAAAGTGATGTGAATATTTTCATTATTCCAAGAACAGTATATGCTCTCAAATAACACTGAAACCTATAATTAAGATGAAGATGAATATAAACTGCATGAATCAGCAATAGTGTAATAGAATTTCATATATTTAGTAAGCAGTATTATTTGCTAATTCATATTGATATTAATGAAAGGTTTACAGAAATCTTGCATGTATCCAGATAATTACTATCTTTAACTTCTCTGAGGAATCTGTAGTGAAATGGTTACCTTTATATTTTTAACCTGTGTGGATGTTGTTTAAAATCCATTATCCATTTTAAGGTAAACATCTCTCTGGGGCATTTACTAGCAATATTTTTCAGATCATCAATGATGTGTTCAAAATAATAGTGGAACTTATGGTCTGATTTTAATAGGAAATAGGAAGCTTTAGAATGTGCCTGTTTCAATAAAGAGATAGGTACAGGTTTAAAGCAGGGAAAGTAAGAGTGATTGCCACCCCCAAATGAATTGACAAGAAACATTTTTGTAAAATAAAACATATGAAATTAATGAAGCATATTTAAGCTGTAAAAAAGGGAATATTGGGGAGAGGGGGAATATAAGAATGTATAAGTTATGCCTCATTACTTTCAAGCTTTAATTTAAAATCTTAAGAAATTTTAAAAATGCTTATAAAGCAAATACAATGTTTTATAAAATCTAACAAAAGATTATAGTTTGTTCTATAATGTTTACATAACGTAGTATGAAAAAACGTTAATACTTTTTATCTTTTTCCAGAGTTTAATTGTTTATTAAAAGGTTTCTAACGTATCAAAATGATATGAACTGATTGTTCATAAATTATGTAATATTTTGAAATACAGAGCATTGTGATTAGCATTACTGCAGTGGCAGGGAAACAGATATAGGTTATAAATAATCCAGTTTTTAAAGAAAATTGATTGTCATCATCAGGATATGCTGTGTCATCTGTAATAGAGTAAAAAACATTGCCGACTGTGAAGATTGATCTACGACACTGATACTAATACAGTCAAACACCGTTAAACCGTCACTTCTACGAACTGGCCAATCCTGACGATAGAAGCACATTGATGGTTAATCCGAATGCCATGTTTTTTGGTATTCGATTGTAATGAGTCTTACTGTAGTTACCATGAATACAAAAATAAATCTTTTCACTAAAAATTTTCCAATCCATTTTTTTTTATCTTTAAATAACAAGATATGCACAGATTTATATATATTATAAAGAAAGAAATTAAGTTTTGCACAACAAAAGATATTTAAATCTGTTATTAAATTACTCTAAATACATTATTTGAAAAAATCTTTTCTTTATTCCCAAGTAGCAAAGTTACGTTTTCTAAACGTAATTTTTAAGACATAAAAATCAAAAGACGTCTCTTATAAAAATAGGACGTTTTCAAAACGACAGCCTGAGCCAGAAACGTAAAAATTGAATTTATGACCTTTTTGAGACATTTACGCAAAAAATAGTCAATTTGGTGTCGTTTTAAAAACTTCAGCGTTTATCCCAGTAACGTTTTTGCTGTATGGAGATTTTCACAGTCTTTTAAAACCGCTAGCCATCCCCGACTCGAGCGCGCAGACGCAATGCCATCCTCGTAGGCTACGGCACGATGAACAAGACGGATCGCCTGATGTGAGCAGAGCACGTGTTTGGATTTTGGGTTTATTTGAAGAAAAGATTACAGGTAAGCAATAGTATGCACTTTTTTGCATTTCGTATGCTTTGTATGATTAATGTTACTATTTTAAAAAGATGTACGGGGAAGTGCGTGTGTGTGTTTTTATTTTCAATGTGCTTACTTTCCTTGCATGTGAAAATTTAGAAACAGGTATGGCTGGCTGCTTGATATTTTTTATAACAAGGTGCTTACGACTGTCTGTCAGTTTAATTATGTTTTAGTATTTTGTCTGCAATGATTTATGCATAATAAAATTATTCAAGCATACACTTGCAATTTTAAATAATTTGGTACATTGCGTAGCGATATAGGTGTGTTATGTGTTTTCTTTCCTTTCTTTTTTTTTTTAGTCAAGGGGTCGTTCATAAATGATGTCACGCTTTTTTCCCATACATTTGACCCCCTCCCCCTTTGTCACAATATGTCACACAGCGGACCCCCCCCCCCCCCCCCGTCACATGTCACGCTATTTGCATAATGCATGATGTCACACTTCGTGTTACCCTCTCCCCTGCCCTTGTCACACTTTGTCACAGTTTCACAAACCCCCTCCCCCCTCGAAACGTGACATCATTTATGAATGATCCCCAATCTCAATTGTTGTTAAAATTAGCTGTTGTTAAAAAAGTAATGCTTCTTAACAAGAATGCTAATCTAGGGAAAGTTTTTTTTAAATCTTTAAATGTATTTTTGTCATAAATGATTGAAATGTACACATTTCATACGTTACCAAGGCCGTAGCCAGAAATTTTTTCGGGGGGGGGGGGGGGCTGAATCTGAAACTTTGAAACACTTATGTTGAGGAAAGTTTCAGGGAAGAATATATGCTACATTGCAAAAAATTTCTTGGGGGGGGGGGGGGGCTTCGGGACCACCTCTGGATACGGCCTTGTATGTTTCTATGCATAATTATTTTAGATCAGCAATTTAATTTAATGCCTGATACGAATGACTAACTTTTGTTGTAACAATAAGTTTTCCTATGGCAGTAATTTCACACTTAATGAACTACCTAATATTGCCTGCATTATTTTATGCAGGCAATATTAGGTAGTGCCTAAAATGATTTCCTCACCATAAAATAACCTGTTAGGTTATTTTATGGTGAGGAAATCATTTTTAAATGCAAAAGGTGCTGAGAAGTTTTTAATTCAACTGAAACTAGTATATTGCCATCTATTTGATCTCATTATATGTGTATAAGTTATGCTATTGATTTTTAATTACTAGCTGTTGCGTGCAGCTCTGCAGAAGTTATGAAAGCAGCGCAATCTTTCAATAAAGAGCACGAAATAATTTTTAAAAAGATAACCCATCTTTTGTCGAGTTTCGTACGTGTAACTATTTTGTCACATAAACCGGAATATTAAAATTAATGAAAATTAATGTGCTTTATAATTAAATAATTCTTTGACCGTATCACTGAATTTGCTTAGTAAATAGTTTACTAAACAAATTCAGTGCCCTTTGCAGTTAGAATCTAAGCTGCAGTTACTTACTAAACAGAAAAAAAGTTTTAAGGTTTATTTATGTGCTTGCACACAAAAGTTATCTTGCCATGTTAAATGTTTTGACTCCCATTGTCAACTATGTTTAGGACACCCATAAAACTTAGCTTGTCACATGCGGGTGGTCCTCTGCATCTGCAACTTCAGTATGGTTAACTAAACAATCTATAATGATGTAGGACAAAAGATGTAAACATGAGGTAAAGTAGATTTCTAAAAAATACCGTGCCTAATATTGTCATTTATAAAGCAAACAAAAGGTTAAATAAAAAGTTTAAAAAGCTAATTGCAACCATGTGGCAATAAAAAAAAACTAATTGATTTTATCATTTAACATATTTTGTATAGATTATTTGCTAGACAAAAGCCCAACAGGCCGAAAAGACTGGGATTTCTTCACCTGAAATAGAAACATTTCCAGAAAGAATAAGTTTTTAATCTGGTGAGTAAAGTTTTTTCTAGTTTGTAAATAGAGATATTTAACAGATTTGAATTTTTCTCCCTCTGACATATGTGATAATTTATTCCCTCCCCCCTCCCTCCTTTTTACAAAAAGGAATGTTTTTAACCACTTTAAGTGCTTAGCTTCATAAAAGACCTTTATAAAATTGACATTTTCAGTTCTTCTACAAGAGTATTCGATTCTTTTTCAATGGTGCATAATGTGTGAATTATTATATAGATACACACTAAAAATAAAATTTCATTGGAATTTTCATTTCCATTCTCGAGCCAATTTGGTTTCAAAGCCGTTCTTTGATAAATTCTTATCTTTTGCCATACATCTATACAATGATTAAAAATAGTAATGGAATAATTCTTGGTCACTCTTTTTCAGAGTACTTAATGGTCTCACCTTTTTTTAGTTTTATCGACTGTTGTTACAAACAATAATATTTATGGCCCACCAACTGCACAACTTTTTCTGTATTACAGGGTGATTCACTAAAAAGTATTACACTGTTTCTTTTCAATACACCATAAATCAAAAATAATATAAGATAATATGGATTGCCGGCAAGAAAATTGTATAGGATTATTTTAGGTTTAGTTAGGGATTGTCAAGCATTCTATCTGTGACCTGTTAGTACTGATAAAAATTCTTTAAATTTAATTTAAGAAAACTAATTTCTTTTAATTTCTGGGAGAGAGACTTGCTGTTTATAGCATTAGAATTCTATCACATTATCTGCAAAGTAAAGCCCTGTGTAATAAATAAAGCTTGAGGGTACCTACTAAATATTGATTATGCATTACCTTATTGATAATCTAATAATTTTATTTTTTTACTTGTTTCAATGTATTGTAATATTGCATTTTCGAGTTCAGAGTTGCTAAAAATATTTGTATAAATACATGTATTTAATAAAAAAAGTTATTAGATCATTTTTATTTTGTAAGTATCTAAAGGAAGTAATTTATGCTCCGAAAAACTCCTGAGTTTGGGTCTTTATTACAGAAATAAATTCAGAAAGAAAACAGTTTGATTGACACAATAAATTTCCATATTAATTTTAAAACTTTAGTTCTGGAAAACTTTCAGGAAATTCAGATTTCCACATTCTATTACCATTAATTTTATCCAATATGACGACATCTGATAGCACCTGAAATCCTCACCCCGAGAGAAAAAATGTCTTTAATTGCAGTGTAAGCCTTAATTAAGGATTTAATATTGTGCTACTGTATCTGTGGATGTTCAGCAAGACTGTTATTGTGCCTATCCCTTATTTCATTTGTTGTAAAGTTGACTGTGTTATTATTAAGATAGGAAAATGGTAATGACAAAAATTACTGATGCTAGTACTAATGAATTGTTATTGACTTTTTAAACTGATGTGATTATTTTTTTGGTTCAGGAGGGGATTTTTTTTCTACCAATTGCCTCAGATATAAAGTTTTTATAAAACTAATTTTTATTTTAGTTTTTTTCGAATTTTAAGCTATTATGTTATTTTAAATTTTTTAAATTTTATTTTATTTATTTTGTAAATAAGTGTTTTGATAAAAAGGTGCTCTAATCCCTACTCATTGTTGTGGACATTAGAAAAACTTGTGATAAAAATCCTTTGGTGTATTTTTCAAAATTTCAAAAATTATTTTAGTTCTTTTTCGAAAACAATTCAATTGTGTCATCCTTTACAAGAATGCTGTCATTTTGAGGATTGGTATTTTTGTCAACAAAAGGGTATTTGTGATAGGACTGTTTCAAAAACTGGAAAGAACCAAGGCAGCAATCTAAAAATGGACCAGTGGCAAAAATACTTATCGTTCATAAATAATGTGCAGTGAGGACTATAATTTAATAGGGACCTAAATAATTAAATTAATATTGGGGCATTGTTGAATACCTTTATTTTAAAAATAATTTAACTTTGTGCAAGTAAACAATAATAATAAAATTACACGTTAATTTAAAGCACAAATGAGCAATAAAATGCAGACATATGTTTCGGGATTGCTTGGAATCCCTTTTTCAATGCGACAAGGAGCTTCTAGATGCAAAAAATCCAAATGAAGCAGACAGAACAACAAAAACAAAGCTTATATAGCCTAAGAATTATCTGTAAACCAATGAGAATAAAGGCAGAGTGAAGTGGAAGTAGAAGTAGCAGGAAGACACCAATAAGAGAGCAACAAACGAATCCAGTTGAAAGTACAGGAAGTAAAAAGGAATATCAATAAAAATAAAGCAAAAAAGACGACAGCATGCATAAAAATTGCAAAAATAATAAAATAAAATACAAAGAATAAAATTGAAATGAAAATAAGTACAGAAACCAAAACAAAATGCAAAACAAAGTACACATGTAAAGGAGGGGGAGGGGAGGGAGGGGAGGAAGGAGAAAAATAGACACAAAAAAGGAAAACAACAAGAAAACCTAGAAAGAACAACAAATTAAAGAAATTTATGCCAGACCTGTGAAAAATAAGGAGTTGAGGAAGAATCATTAACCAAATTAGAACTATTCCTGTTAATATGATAAGCTTCCCAAAAGTCAAGCTCTAAAGGGGAAGAACATTTTTGAATAATTTTACCAGAATTGAAATCAAAAGAGTGGTTGGAATTCCAACAATGTTGAGCAATGCTAGACTTATTTAACTCTTGCTTTCGTACATAACCTTTATGCTCATTTAAGCGAATTTTCAGAGCACGTTTTGTCTGCCCAATGTAAGAAAGGCCGCAACGGCAACTAATTTGGTAAATACCCCAAGTGTTAAGTTGATCGACAGGATCCTTAAGAGAAGAGAAGGAAAGTTTGTTACTAGGAGCAAAAAAGAAAGAACTTAATAGTAGCCTTGCGTTTCTTGATGTCTTTATTTCTAAGAGTGAGTCTGGTTTCACTACTTCTGTCTATCGTAAACCTTTTGCTGTTTCTTTACCTCCTCACAGACTGTCGTCTCATCCTCCCAACCAAAAATATTCGGCTTTTAATGCTCTGGTCCATCGTGCTATTAATATTTGCTCTTCTCCTGAGCTTCTCAAGATTGAACTCAACTATCTGAAAGCTGTAGCTGTTGATAGAGGATTTTCTCACTCTTTAATTGATTCTATTCATAACAAACTTTCTAAGAAAACTTCTGGTCCCAATAATGTGGTTTCTAGAAAGAATTTGGTTGTGCTACCATTCTTTCATTCTGTCAGTTTCCGTATTGCTAAAATCCTAAAAAGGTTTCAATTTCAAGTCGTTTTTGCTCCTAGTAACAAACTTTCCTTCTCTTCTCTTAAGGATCCTGTCGATCAACTTAACACTTGGGGTATTTACCAAATTAGTTGCCGTTGCGGCCTTTCTTACATTGGGCAGACAAAACGTGCTCTGAAAATTCGCTTAAATGAGCATAAAGGTTATGTACGAAAGCAAGAGTTAAATAAGTCTTGCATTGCTCAACATTGTTGGAATTCCAACCACTCTTTTGATTTCAATTCTGGTAAAATTATTCAAAAATGTTCTTCCCCTTTAGAGCTTGACTTTTGGGAAGCTTATCATATTAACAGGAATAGTTCTAATTTGGTTAATGATTCTTCCTCAACTCCTTATTTTTCACAGGTCTGGCATAAATTTCTTTAATTTGTTGTTCTTTCTAGGTTTTCTTGTTGTTTTCCTTTTTTGTGTCTATTTTTCTCCTTCCTCCCCTCCCTCCCCTCCCCCTCCTTTACATGTGTACTTTGTTTTGCATTTTGTTTTGGTTTCTGTACTTATTTTCATTTCAATTTTATTCTTTGTATTTTATTTTATTATTTTTGCAATTTTTATGCATGCTGTCGTCTTTTTTGCTTTATTTTTATTGATATTCCTTTTTACTTCCTGTACTTTCAACTGGATTCGTTTGTTGCTCTCTTATTGGTGTCTTCCTGCTACTTCTACTTCCACTTCACTCTGCCTTTATTCTCATTGGTTTACAGATAATTCTTAGGCTATATAAGCTTTGTTTTTGTTGTTCTGTCTGCTTCATTTGGATTTTTTGCATCTAGAAGCTCCTTGTCGCATTGAAAAAGGGATTCCAAGCAATCCCGAAACATATGTCTGCATTTTATTGCTCATTTGTGCTTTAAATTAACGTGTAATTTTATTATTATTGTTACCTTTATTTTGTTAATAAATATTACAATTAAAACAACTATTTAATGAAAGTCTAAAGTTACCGATTGCCAAAGGTATGCGGCCACCTGCCGCATAGCCTAGACCAGCGTTGTTTCTTAATTGTTTTCATCCATGGAACAATAGGTAGACTTCGACTGTGTGTACTTCCCTTGTTGTTTTTAATATTAGATTAGGATTTTAATTCAAGGTTCTTGAAACATATTATTTATAACAGAAATAAAAATTTCTTGTTATTTATTACTCTTCAAAAAGTAATTTCAAACGTTGTGGGAGTATGAAAGAAAAAAATACAAATATTATGGAACCTTGAGTGATCTTCGTGGAACACAAGGGTTCTGCGGAACATAGCTTAAGAAACGCTGGCCTAGACTGTGCCACACTGTGGGTATAAAGTCCATTGATCATTAATTTTTGAAGAAGAAAATTTACTGATGTTACTTGCACTTCATTCCCATCTGAAATAGAGAAATATATGTCAGCTTTTATATTATTTATTTCATTTTTAGGAAGTGTGCAGAGGGATTTAGGTTGCCAAAGTCAAGGAAGTTGAAGACTATTTCAGTTGTAATTATCTGATGACTTTTGCTTCACATTTTATTCTCTATTTAAATTTTTATATTGTTTTATGAAATTTGTTTCTAAAAATGATGTAAAATGTTTCTTGTAAGCTTATTTTTTGCCTGAGGGGGAGCAAGTTGCAAAAAGGGTTACGAAAACTAACTATGGTTTATACCTTTCAACTACATAGAATTTAAATTTTGTTGTGATTCTAAATATTTATTGAATTTTGAAAAATTGTGTTAAAATATAATAAAAAATAAGATGAATTGGTAAGAGTTTGCATACATTCAAAAAAGCAAAATGTTTTCCTTTTACTGCACATTTGATCTTTGTAAGGATGTTCAATTTATTTCTTAAATTTTGTAATATTGATCTTTATTAAGATAAACTAAAAGAAACGAATTGCTATCTAAATGTGCAAAATTTCATAATATTTTGAAATTTTTGCTTTATACATACTTATACTTAATAAATTGTTTTCTATTTATTTATGCAGTTAGATGTTATAAAATTGAAAGCACAAAATTTTATCAGATTTTTTTTTCAAACTGATTCTTATTTTTGGCTGGTAAATAATGAATATAAGTGGTTAATTAATGTTTCTGAATTCAACTTTGTTTCCATTGGAAAGTGTATTCTCAGTGCAAAAATGAACTGTTTAATCTCTCCCTTTTATATTAATGCATGTATATACAACGGCGGATCTAGGGGGGGGCGATCGCCGCCCCCCCTTGGGCTGATTCAAGTGGATACTACAACGACACTCCTACGTGAGTTTTTACTCTTTGTGCCCCGGGACCAGCCATTTTTTTATGTTCTTGGAATCCCAGCCTAATAGCCCTTCAAGTTCTATGCTTTCCCCCTGTCCCTTTGTCCTTTATTATTGCTGAGTTGCTAATCCTCGGAGTAATGGGAAAGAGATTCCCTGCTCTTTTCTTCTACCCATCAAACTGGTGACAGCTAGCCAACCCTTAGCACGTGGTGTAAATTCCTGCAGCATTTACGCTAAAACCTGGAGTCTGAAACATTTCATTGAACATTCATAATTACAGAATTTATATAAATTGCACATACTCGTTGATGGTTTTTTTAGTACATATTTAGTATTACATTTTGAAAATTTTAGAAAAGATATTACTAATAATTGCTATTATTTTGTAATTTAGACATATCAATTCAAATTTAGAAAATGTATTTACAAGCCTACATTTTTCTTGAGAAAGCGTGAAGGAAATCCTAACTCGGTTAAAACTTGGCTAAGAAGCAGAATGAGTGATGATAGACTCACTGAATTAGCGTTATTGCAAATCCATAAAGATATTACATTGGACGTTGAAAAAATTATAGACAGATTTGCGAAATCAAAAAAACGTCGGCTTGTGTTCCTTTTATAAGGGCTTTGAATAAATGTATATGCATTGAAAAAATGTGCTAGTAAAATTTTAAATATCACTACACTAGCATTTTTTTTTTGTTGTTGTTGTTCCTGCTGTTTGAAAAAAAGGGGGGGGGGGCGGGGGGACTGTTGAAAAGGAATGAAGAATCTCCTCCATCCATCCTTCATTAAACCCCGAGATTTCCAAAATCGCCCTCACCTTGAAGATTTTCTAGATTCGCCCTTGTGTTATATATATATATAATTGTGCCCTCCCCATTTTTTAGTTTTAACCATGATAAATATTTGAAAACTTGGTTACTTTCTCTCATAATTAGTTAGTTAAATAAAAATTGATCATTTTGTTATTGGTTTTAGTCTCCTAATTTAGTTACTAAAACAGTGAGAACATATGACTTGTGAAGTTTTTCATATTTCTCTTGAGAATTTGATTTCTGGAGGAAGGGCATTAAACTCTGGTGTGAGGATAAGCTTTGAAAAAGAATAACATAAATTACATGTAATAAAATTAAAATCTAGATCATGATATGTTTTACAATTTTAAATAATTTCTAAATTGTGCATTAATTTTTAATGCACAACTTGAAAAGTAAAGTTTCAACTTGTCTTGTTTGTGTATTATATTAGAGTGTTTGTAATGAAATGTTCCAAAATAAATTGAACTATTTAGAAATGAAATTATAATTTTTTCTGTTAATGACATGTTTTATTAAATATTGTCTAGTTAGTTATCAATTGAAAATGATCTATACTAGAAACTTTTCAAAATTGCTTCAAAAGCTTTTGTCCTCTCCGAAACAGTTTGAAACTATTCATTACAGTATGTTTTACTTTTCCTTAAATTTTGTTAGAATTGCGAGTTTTTTTTTTTTTTTTTTTGTAAAAGACTGTTTTGTATTATATTTATGTGCATTAGTTGAAAAAAAAGAAATGTTTTTGCTATCATTGGTCATTTTATTTTTAGCATTTTTGAATTCAGTACCCGAGGCATTTTCTGGTCGAAAAGTTTGTTTTTTAATCTTGTACTAAAACTTATAGGTTCTATGGAAATAATTGCCTGCTTTTTGCAGCATTTAAAATAAATAAGTGACTTTAAGTATTATCATTAAAAAAAAGTTAAAACTGACTATAAAATATTGTTTTCTGAAAACAATAAAAATGCTGCTTTTGGTTGAGGGTTTCATAATGATATCAATGTATAAATAGTTGTCGGTATAAATTAATTTACTGTCATTTATAAAACGTAAAAAGCGACTCACTGCAAAAGAATTTTAGGCTTTAATCATAAGTCACTTGGGACAATTCTTCTATCGCTTCTTCATCTTCGATTTCCCACTGTCGTCTCTATTTCTTATATCCATAACGATTTCTCTGATCATTAACTTCAGATACAATATCTGGCCTAGTATTGAGTTCTGCGAACTTGTCGCAATGTCATCAATATTTACAGTCTTCAACACTGAACTAAGCGCATCCACGCCTATTAGAGTTCGACAGCTGACGCAGAGAGCGGCAAATTATCTTCACAGTCGGTGTCGCTCTATTCTTCAGCAACTTCTGATGAATCCATTTAAAATCCAGCATGTCGGAAGCAGATTTGAATATTTTTGGGGGCATAACCATGTTCCACCTTTTCTTAATAATAAATTGCGTCTAATACCGACACTTGAAGATCCTTTTTTTTTGCTCAACTGAAGCAATCCGGTCTCGCAATAAGGGAGTATTCTGTAATGTATAATTTCGAATCTCTTCCTGATGCATTGGCTGCAAAACGCTTGTCAAATCAGGAGCAGAAGATCAGCTTTGTAGCTTTTAGATTGTTCACAGTGCAATGTGTGGCGCAGTTATAAATAACGAACACAACTTTTTAATTTTTCTTTTGAACAGAGGCGTAGCTAGGGTTTTCAGCGCCCGAGGACAACTGAAGATTTTGCGCCCCTCTATGTCCCTGGGGGCCTACGGCCGCCCCTAAAGGGAATTTAAAAAACTTTTATGCTTCCTAAATGATAAATAGCTCTAAAAAGCAGCCCTTTTAACTTTTATTTTTATCAGCGACCACTTCACTTCTAAAGAAAATATGGGACACTTTGGCTTCGCTAAATTATTTGTCTGATTTTCCACGCACTTCTGTGCCACATTGGTCATTCCCGATATGATTTGCGATGCTCCCACTTTTTGTCGAACATATTTACACCTCTTCAGTTCAAATAATTTTCTTTTCGCATTTAAAAATAAAATAAATTAACATTAATTTAGCGCACCTTGACGCTGCGCCCGGGGACAGCTGTCCCTCCTTGCCCCCACCTAGCTACGCCACTGCTTTTGAAACTAATAGTAGTCCAAATGCTTGATTGTTTTCGCCCATATTTCCGAAGTCATTCAAGCGTTGGAGTTCGCTTCGTACACAGGCAGAGATTTGAATTTTTTTAACTCGGCGAGGACTTTTAAATTTTCCGATGACTACAGGAGTAAATTTTTTCTATGCCATCTATGTTATAACCAAGAACTTAACTTTTCCTTGCTCCTTTTCTTATCATAACATTTTTCATCTTTGAAAGAAAAAGTCCTATCTGGAACCATACAATAATAAACCACATTCGTCAAGATTAAAAATTTCACTTGCTTACAAGCCAATTCTTGCATAAATCTTTCAAAACTTCAGTTTTGCACTTTTCTGGATCAACATAAGCTAATTAATTGACCATTTATTTTTTGAAAGACAAATTTTATGTCTTGACGTAAAACGCTTTGTCCATCCATTGCTAGATCCACTGAGATCAGTGTGACTCATTTCAGCTGCAATTTCCAATGCTTCTTCTTTTAAAATCAAATATGGCACCAGTGGCGTAACTAAGGGGAAGGGCGGTCCGCCCCGGGCGGCACTTTTTTGGAGAGCGGCAAAAAATTCGGATTGTCCTTTCTAAATTCGCCCTGTACGCTGACTCCTTTTTCAGTTAGTTCTCTTCGTCGCAAGCAAGGCAAAGTTTTTCTGACGACACTGCATTTTTAAGTCTACTTTTTTCCGAAAAAGTTCCATTAAACAACAGTTAATTCGCTCTCAAAATCGCTTCAAAACATAACCTCCTAGTTTTATTTTCATTCCCTGCAAACGACAAAGGCCTCCCCACCCGGCTTCCGCTTTTGTATACCCTCTAGGTATACTTTTTGTTCCCGTAAGGCCTGGTTTCTTGAGATGACTCCCAGAGAGACAGTAATAGAAGTTCTTCGCGGCCTTTTCTCAAGATCCTGGCATTTTCTGGTCTTATCCAACGCCACCGGCACCAATGCAAAGTGAACAAACATCAATTGTCACCATTTTAGCCAAAAGATGAATGATTGGGTTATTTGAAACTTCTACTGGTTCATTTTCGTTTTATCAGTCAGAGTGACATTACCCAAGGTCCAATTCAGTCCCGTCCCAGTCTTTTTCTTCTACGAAAATCGTGATCCAGCACAAGGAAGGAAAATCTTTAATAAAATCCTCAGAGATAAAACAGAGGCAACAGACAAGTTATACTATAACATTTATTTGGTTTTTTTCTTTCCCTCTCTCTTTAAGGAGCAATTCGTCTTTCGAACAAAAATGCATATGAGTCATTCATTTCCATACCTTATTTTGTTTCTATTTATTCTTTGTTTTCCCATTGAAAAATTAACACATTAAGACTTCGCAATTAATACAGATGCTTTCAAACTGGGTGCCACGTCATCCTGAGGTGCCAAAGCGAGAATACGCTTATTATATCAAATTCTTGTTTTTAACTTAAACATAAGTAGTTAACAGTTAACTATAGTGTAACTTTGATTATATTACACACTTTAGAATCTGCCTTACTTTTAAATTCATTCTAAATTAAGGTTTTCAAAAATATATAACACAATTTATCTCAATATAGCACAATAAGCTTGTTACCCAAAGTGGGTAGCCAATCGAACATGATGATAGTATTCAACCAAACCTTTTTATTCAGATTTATACCAGTCAATTGATAGTTTTTTTTTTAATTTTTAACTTTAAAACATTGAGCACTGGCTGCTTTTCCGATACAGCGATCAATTTTTTGGATTATTGCGTGTTTTTTTAATTTTAGTGTCCATTTGCAGCCCATATTGTCTGAAAAATATGTCTTCCCTTTAAGATTTAAGTAATCTGTGTCTATCCCATAGGCGTAATCAGGGGGGTTTTGGGGGTTCAAACCCCCCCCCCCCCATTGGGTTTTTCCTTTTTTAGGCACATTTAGGCACACGAAAAAATTTCGGGCTACTGCCTTGCAAAGCACTTTTTTTTTTTCCTAAGAAAATTAAACACATATGCATATGGTTTTATTTCCTCTTTCTCTGAAGGGTTGTGATCATGACCAAAGTATGCAGCTCATAATAAAGAGGACTTTTCATCTGGTTATAATCAACCCCTTTAACACTTTGGAGGAGGGTGTTTCCAGCGAAATGTGGCTTCAATCACCGTACCACACACAGACAAACAGATATCCTTTCAATCACTCCAGAGGGTTTTCTTTCCTTCTTGATGTCTTTTTTACCCAAAGGCAGCAATTTGGGAATACAATCGCACAAGTAATAAGTTTCGTGGAAAATATTCTCTACTGTGATGGAGTTTTGTTTTCTGATAAACCGGTGTTATGGTCTGAAAATGAAGGACCCCTAGCCAACAATTGTCCTAATGGGTTAAACCCTCAAGCCAGGAAGGGATGCTCACCAAGAAACTTAAAGAGCAGTTTGTATTTATTTATGACTTCCTGTCCAAACACCCATTTTGGTAAAATCTTTTTTGTAGATGAGCCGATTGGAAAACTGATGAACTGAATTTGCATTGCATTCTCATTTACAGATGTTCTCTCATCTCTTATATTTTAAATGATATTTTTTTTTCTTATTATGGTCCATCACTGATTGCATTAGGACTCTGGAAATAATCCGTTCAACAATTCCAATCTCACTGCTACGGTTTAATGCTGCATTTTCATTTACAATCAAGTATTATTTATATTTTAGCTACATTTTTAATTATTTTCGATACATAATAACGTTTGCAATCCAGCAATGGACAGGTTCGTCATCCAAAAAGGAAAGGAAATTTGATTCAGACGCTTCCACTTCTGAGGTATGTTTTGCTACAAATTTAACAAAATTTTTCGAAATTTATTGTAGGGATGAGCATTTTTGTAGGGGAATTTGGATTTTTTTCTCAAAAATTCCACTATTTCCCAGTTTTAATATTATGAATGCTTGGACATAGAAGATTGCTTAGCGCTAAATCTTGAATTTTCTATTGCGTTTGATTTAAAAAATAAACTAATAGATCTAGTAATAAATGTTTAATGTTTTTGTGAATCAAGGCCGTATCCACAAGGGAAGAGGGACCCACGGGCCCCCCCCCCCCCTCCCCAGAAATCTTTTGCAATGTATCATATATTCCTCCCTGAAACTTTGCTTAACATAAGTGTGTCGAAGTCTGCCCCCCCCCCCCCCCCCCCGAAAAAATATTCTGGATACTGCCTTGGCTCCGGAGCAGGGGGAGCATGTTAAGAATTATGAAGGGCAGTGTATGCTTCAAAATCATACCCTTTATATATACATATATATAGATATATATGACTAGAAAGGATGTTAATATGAATTTTTTTACATATCTGATAGCTTTTTGATGCATATATAGTACATATATGTTTAGATCTTTGGTGAAGTTACAGAAGTGGGTATTTGGGGCTTTTAATTTAAATTTTTGTAACTAGTCTTACATCTATAATGCTTAGGCTAACTCTGGAGGCAAGGGTTCGAGGGCTCTCCCCAAGAAACTTTTTGAAATCTTCCTAGCAATGCAATTTCGGGATACTTTGGTGATGTTAGAGGAAACAGGAAGGAGTTTGGTTACTCTCCCCCGCAATTTTTTTTCAAAATAAAGTCATATCTTTTAAGTTACTTTTGGTGTCGCTCGTGATAGTGTTCAATGTCCTTTTCCTGAAAGTGTTTCTGAAAGTAAAGTGTCTTAAAAGTGTAATTTCTCTTTTCTTTCTTTTTATAAAACTTGTGATCTGAATTTTTGCCGGGGGGGGGGGGGAGTTGACTTGCTCCAAGGGGGTAGCTCCCCCCCTTACCCCCCCCCCCCCCCGGCAGATGCCTGAAATAAACACGGAGTATATCTTTAGAGACAAGTATTTATGACTAGTAAATTTTCAACTCTTTTACACTTATTGGTGTTTAGTCTGTACATTTTTAGGGTGACCCCCCCCCCTTTCACCAACCCTAGTTACGCCTATGGTCTATCCAGCACCAAATTTATTAACCCTTATTCTCATAAAATAGCATATATGCTACCTGGGGTTTTCCCCTACATTCTATTTGTTCAGTGACGTCAGCACGTATGTTGCATTGTTATTTGCTAGCCCTTATTCTCATAAAGTAGCATATATGCTACTTTATGAGAATAAGGGTTAATAATCTCCTCCAGTACAACCTCTCAAAGAGTTTTTTTTCAACTGAAGAATATACCTCAGGCACTGAGAATTCAAAGTCATTTTCAGCAGGCTTGAAGTACTTACAGAGTACTTACTTTGTTGTTAGATCATGCTTTATATTGGCTGTTACCACATAAAAACATTTTTTAAACGATGCTTTAAAGATGCATAACTTGTCAGTAGTCCAAGAACCGAATAAGGCTATAGCAAGGGGGTGGGGGAGAGATAGCGAAAAAAAAAAGGAACTATAGATAATAAAAATTAATTACCTAAGATAATAAAAATGAAAACCTAAGGCATTTTATATAAATGACTAAAAATAAAATTTTTAAGTAATGTTTATATTAATTTACTTTCTTAATAACTCGTATAATTTGCTTGAAACTTAGGTTTCCCGTTATTTAATGATTTAATTCTCGAATTTTATTTTTTTCTTCCCGAAATAGTGTTTGCAATTTATCTAGTTCCATCTCATTTATCACAAAATAATGTTCGTCGCAGTAATTGAGGATGTCCGTTGGAGCAGGGGATCCCCACCTTTCACACTTTGGGGAACCCTTTGAACTTACCGTTTTCTTGAGGGAACATCTTGATCCGGAAAAAATAGGATATCAAAGCTTTATCATTCTCAAATTGGAAAAAATATATATATTTACTGCATATGAATAAAATAAGTAGCTAAGAAATGTTGATAATGATGCAACAAAACTCATTTTTATGATCTAAAATTTTTAAAAAGCAACAAACCCTCGGAAACGTTTTATTTCTAATTTTTGATAAAATTGTTAAAACAAAAAGAAATGTATAGCATAGTTTATTTCACAATTACCCTTTAGCTAGATACTTAATTTAAATTTAAAAAGAAATGAAATGCTTCTATTTTTTTAATAAGGAAAAAAAGAAAACACAGGAAAATGTCACTTCTACTCCTCTACAACAAAACCATCATCATAAAATGAATCGTTATTTGTTTAATTAAGTAAAGCACATTTTAACTCTTGTTTACGTTCTATTTCTCACTTATTTGAATTAAGCTAAATATAGGTACAGTACAGAACCTCGTATCCGGCATGCTCGGGACAATCGCTATCCCGGATAACTGAATTTCCCGGTTTTTTGGATCGCTAAAAGATGCCGATATCGGAGGTTTATCGAACCTAAATTACAATAACAAATGGTAATAATACTTCAAAATAAGTAGAAAACAGTAAATAAATACTTCTAAATTAAGAAATATTAAAAGAAAAGAACTATATTTAAAAGATAAAAATCAATAGCATTCACAAATCAAAACGAGAGTGAGGGGAGGAGGTTTGAAAATGACATTTATTAAATGATTCAAATACAGTATGGGACCTCAAATTCGAAACGCTCGGCGCCGCGATCTTTCCGAATTTCGGAATTTTCCGGATTTTGAGTTCTCATTCAAAAAATTTTGTTAAGTAGCATCAGGGCCCATATGATTTTCTTTTACCATTTAAGAAGTTATCATTACCATTTTGCTCATTTATAGCATTTTTTATTATCGTATATACTAGCCTATAAGTCGCGGAATTTAGCACAAATAACGAAGTTTTTAGTCTATTTACATTCGAGGCAAACATCAAAAAATCTAAACTTTTCCCGATATTATTTTAACCTCTTTAATTAAACAATAAAAGAAAAGAATTCCGTCAAATTCTAATATGATTTTATATTATTTAGCTACTTACTAAAGACTAAATTGCAGTAAAAGATCCGACTATCGGGAAAAGTGCGAGAAACGCCGAATTCCAATTTCGCGAATATTCTATATCGCGCGAGAATTAGAGCTCATTTAAAAAAATAAATATAATAAAACTACAAGAAATAAAAAACAGCAAAATTTGATGATATTAACTCTGAATTAAAGCACCAATTAATAAAAATTCTAGTCGCAAAAACGAACCCTTTTCAGAAAATCGCGAAATAACGTTTTTTATAAACTGCAAATTTCCGATCTTAAACATGTTCATTACATTTTATTTTCTTTTAAAATGCCTATTTAAAAAAAAAAAAATGGTGTTTACATGCAGAAACGCGCAAATTTCATATTCGTATATTACGACTTCGCTTTTGCGAAATCGATTTTAATAAAGAATTCATTGTTACAGTCGCAATTTGTGTTGCGTTAATAGCAATTTTAAATTCTTATTACCTTATTGCAGCTCGTAAATAAATGAAAAAATATATAAAACAAAAATAAATGAGCTCTAGTTTTCACACGATCAGCTATTACGGAACATTCGCGAATCTGCGGTATTAGAAATTTTCCGAACTTTCATATAGTCCGACTTTTGTTGCAATTCGTCTTCAAATACTCACCAGACAATTAAATAAATGTATAAGAATCTAAATATAAATTTATTTCGTGTTTAATTATTGAAATAAAACAGAGAAAACGTCTTGTTCTCTCAATTTTCGTTGGAGAATTTTTTTTCTAATTTTCTTCTGCTAGTAAGATGATGCCCCCTCCCCTAAAAAACATCGTTTTTAGACTAAATTGTTCGACTTATAAACACTGAATCTGTTACTTGTAACGGAAAAATGCGTATTTTTAAAGGTATTTTCAAAAAAATTCGTATTTTTACTAAATGGGCAAAAAAAAAAAAAACGCGAATCTTTCAAAAATGGCCGGAAATTCGCGTAAAAATTCCCGGTTTTCTGGTTCCCGGATAATAGGTTCTGTACTGTACTAAAATTAAAATACAAATAAATTTTGCTACAAAGAAGCTTTTTTTTTAAATTCATTCGAAAGCTTTTAATAAATTTCTCATTCGCTCAGTATAATATAAAGAAGAATTTCCTACATTGTCTGGATAGATACACTTAATAATTAATAACATGAGTGATAGAAAACTATTCGTAACATTTCCGATTTAACTGAGGCAAGTGTGGGTCCAAGGATGTTTACAGGTGTCATAACTTTCTCTTGACATGACCAAACCATACGAACCTAAAACTACGTTTTTACGATCACTAAAATTTTCTGAGCAGAGTCCAAATCCCCTAATGTCTCCAAATATAAATTGAAATTACTGTTTTTGGCCTCAATTTCGATGAATTTCCAAAGAAAAGTACCTGAATCCCTCTCCTACCTAGCCTAAAATTACGCGTTTTAGCTTTCAATTTCGAAATATTTCTGGGGCCGTAACCCAAATTCTTGTTTTTCCCCAGACAACCACTGATATCTCTGAGACATCCAAAAAGATCCAAAAAACATCCTGGATATCTGCTGGATATGTTGGATATCTCACAGACATCCACATATCTCAAAATCCTGGATTTGGATCTCCTGATATCCCTGAGATATCCAGATAGTAACGTGTTTTGGATATAGATATTGGGACATCCTGTGGATATCCAAAAACATCCAAGTCATGGATTTGGATTTCTGGATATCCCTGAGATATCCAGAATGTGACATGTTTGGGATATAGACATTTGGACATCCTATGGATATCCAGACTGTTACATGTATAAGATATAGATATTTGGATATCCTGTGGATGACTGTGAGATATCCTCCATGAAGATGTTATCTGTTGTTGATGCCCTGAGATGTTATTTGACTTTTGGATACTGTTAGGCTTATTTATATTCACTCTGATGCTCAAAATTGTTATATTTAGAGATTTCGTGGTTAATTAAGGTAAATAGTTTTTCCTAATTTTTTCTGTTAAAACTGTGTGCTGAACTGAGAAAATTAACTGTAATTTTCATATTGCTGCAATGCAATCGCATCGCTGGTGAGTAGTGTAGTCGGATCAGATTTTGTTGTTTGTATTAATATATTTTATATATTTTTGTGTTATATTATGCTTATGATTATTAAAAGTAGTTCAGTTTTTTAATGATTATTATTTAATTACTTGATTTAATTGCTTTGTCGTAATTCCAGGGACATAATATTTCCCTATTTTTACTTGCAGGGATATATAATTCATCAGTATTTTTAATCTCACACGTGTAATTAATCCGTATTTTTAATTTCACCCATGTAGCTTTTATCATTTTAATTTCAGGGATATAATTTGTTTGTATTTTTAATTTCTGGTATATAATTTATCTGTATTTTAAATTTCAGGTGTATAATTTATCTGTATTTTGAACTTCAGGTATATAATTGCTCTGTTTTTTTAATTTCAGGCATATGTAGTTTTTAACAGTATTTTTCATTTCATGTAAATTATTTCTACTGAATTCAGTAAGATTTGTTGGATAAAGCAATTTTCATGTCTTAAACTTGTCGTTTGGGTGAGGCAAGCAATTTTATTCTTTACAATTGGGATACAATTTAGAATTTCATTCTTATTGGGTCTATTGTGTGATTATTGCTATTTGTCATTAGTTTGTGGGAAAATCATGCCTAAAACTAAAGTAAACAAGTGATTGCATTGGATAACTTATAAGAAAGTTAATGAATCTGTAAATGATGTGTCTATTATTGATTAGCAATCAACATCTAGTAATTTGACTGAGCAATATCATGATTGTAGTTCTAATGAAGCGTCAGGTTTTCCTTCTGATAGCTCGTATGAAAGTTCTGATAGGGAACTTTGCTTAGTGTCCGACTCTGTGTGAGGAAAGTTCTCGAAACCGTGTGTGTGAACAAAATCTAAATTTGCTGAAAGACTCGTCTAACTGGTCAGTTGAGAATAACATATCTCATACTGCAATTAATGGTTTATTAAAAACACTTAAGAAATATCTATTTGGGTCTGATTTACCAAGCGATGCACGGGGACTATTGCAAACCGCTAGGTCTGTAGCAATTAAAAGTGTCTCGTCTGGTATTTATCGCCACTTTGGTATTGAAAACGGAATAAAAAATATCATTCAAAATATTAAAGGTACAGTTCTGACACAATCAACAATTGAATTACTGGTAAATGTTGATGTATTTCCTATAGTTAAAAGTTCCAACAGTCAGTTATGGCCAATTTTAGGTCCATTAAGCTATACTGTGAATTTTCCTTGTGTGTTCTCCATTGGTGTATTCCATTCCTATGAAAAACTCAAAAATCGTAATGAGTTTTTAAGTGATTTTGTGTGTGAAATGAAACATCTAATCGAAAATGGTATATCTATTGATGGTAAAATGTGTAACATACATCTTAAAGGAATAATTTGTGATGCACCTGCTCAAGCTTTTGTATTATGCATTAAAAGCCATTCTGGGTATTTGAGTTGTAACAAATGTTTTGAAACTGGTATATTTTATAAAAATAGAATTTGCTTTCCTAATGTTAATTTCACTGAAAGAACTGATGTTGATTTTAGAAATAGGGATCCTGATGATGAACATCATAAATATGATTCTATACTGTTGGAGATAGATACTTTTTGCCTTGTTTCACATGTTCCATATGAGTATATGCATTTGATATGTTTAGGGGTCATGAAAAGTTAATTAAGCTGTGGTTGAAAGATGATTTAAAATTTAGACTTGCTAATAATCAGGTAGAAAGTGTGTCAAAACAACTAGAACTTAAAAACTTATTTCCCTAATGATTTCGCCCGAAAACCTCGTTCTTTAAAAGAATTTGAACGTTGGAAAGGAACAGAGTTTCGTCTGTTTTTGTTATACACTGGTCCAGTAGTTTTGTCAAATGTTTTACGTAAAGATCTGTATGAGCATTTTCTGCTTATGCATTGTGCAGTTAAAGTATTAGTTACTGAGCCTAACAGAGAGATGGTATCATGTGCTCAGGCTTGGTTAAAGTGTTTTGTCCAAAGTTTTATACTCCTATATGGTAAACAACATGTATCTCACAATGTTCATGGGTTATTGCATCTTTGTAAAGATGTGGAACATTTTGGCGCTCTAGACAATTTTAGTGCATTTCAGCTTGAAAATTTTATGAAAGAGTTCATATGACTTGAACTCTCGAGTTTATTCTTTTATCAACAAACAACTTTGCCCCTATCGCCGAAACATTTGGTGATGGGCAGTGGTGTAGTCCTGAACAAAAAATGTTGGGGGGACACTCATACATACGAAGATAAGCAATTGAAATAAAAAAGTGGGAGACGCTTATGTTAAAATGCAAAATGTTTGGGGGGACGCTTGTATTAAAATAAAAAGGTAGAGGGACGCTGTCCCCCCTCGACTACACCACTGGTGATGGGGATGTTTTACCGGTTAAGTTACCAGTAAAAAATATAGAGGAACTGCAATGCTTAGAAGGTGCGCTTTTGAAGCCAGAGATTTTCAATTATTTGGTATGCATTAGTTTCTTTTAAACCAAGGCTTTCAGTGTATCTTGAATTAATTTTTCTATGAATTTTTATAGATTAACTTTACGTCAAACTGTGGGGGCGTAACTGTACTCCACTGTAAAGCGGATCATGAGAAAACTCCTGACAGATGTAGTGGCACAGGAGTTCAGCTGGATGGGAGCGAAAGGAAAGGGTGTATTTTATAAGCTGCAGCTGACAAGAGTGATATTTGGTACTAATTTATATGTATAAAATAATATAAATAATTTATATACATTAAAAATGAATACATAACTGTTGGATATACAATTATCATTAAAGTATTTTGAGCTTTATCTGTAGTGCTCTGATTTGTTTTCAAGTTTTTGTGAATGTAGCCGATAGTTAAGGATTGTTTGAAGAATTTTCCTTGAAGTATGAACTAATGAAGTCATGATTTTATTGTGAAAACCTTGTAACAGCTACACATGTTCTGGAAGGAGAGGGGTGTGAAAATACATGTTCATTGTTTGGCTTTCTTGATTATCAAACAAAGTTTTTGATTTTGTTTACCAAATTTCTTGTTGAGTAAATTCTCAGTAATTTTTCACTTGTTAATTAAATTGCTATTGAAATGTAGTTTGCTATTTTATTTTTCTTATTTATTTAAATTCTGCCTTGCTACAGGTGTTTTTTTTTTTTCTGGTTAACAATCAACATTTTGTATTTAAATAAGTTTTTTTTTCTTTATCCATGTGCAGGTGTATATTTTGTGCGTAAATTGGACAAATGAGAAAATTCCTTTTACATTGTTATGAAGAGAAATTTGTTCTATGTGTAAAAATTCATTCTTGAAAATTAATTTTTTAGATGCAACTAGACGGAATGAAAGAGTAAGAAATGCTGCAATGGATGCAGCAGTGGAAACTGCAATAAAAAATTGGCTTCGCCATGCGAAAGCACGCCATATGAGAGTGGCTGCAGAAAATTCTGCCAACTCCCCATCCCTTTTGGGCAATACTATTGTGTAAATAAATCTGTTATGTGTAAATAAATCTATTTTGTATAAAATAATCTATTTTGTAATATCTTCTGTATATAATTTTTGTGCCTTTTTAAAATAAAACAAAAAAACAACTTATTTGTTCAGTTTATTTTTTTGTCTCGGAGAACAGCAGCCTACTCTTAATCATCTTTAAGTCAAAAGTAATACATTTTTAAGAAAAAATAATCCTCTTATTGCTCATTGAATACCACTTGTTTCTAATGAAATGTCCAGAGTTACATCAGTAAATTCAATCATAATTATATCTGAATTATACTGTACACAATTAAAAAGGAGTAAAGTTTAAATTAGTATGAAAATCGTGAATGTATGAAAATTGCGAGTAATTTTAAGTACTCGAAATTAATGCTCTAAATGGATGTAAAATTTTAAAAACTTGTCTCATCTTTCAGAAGTAGTTTTATGAAGGAATATTTTTTATATTTTTTAAGTACTCTTTTTTTTTTTTTTTATGAGCTATTTAATACGGGTTCACAGAAAAAGATAAAAATGTTTTGTCAATACTATATAATTTTTGTTAGATTTCTTGCTTATATATGTAAAATATCAAAATGTGCTAAAGATTTATTGCATATGCATGAAGTGTATTGACCTGTAGCCTAATATATATCTCTAGTATTGAATATTCATTAAAAATTTTAATTGCTTAGTCATATTTTCCTAAAATGAAGATTTGAAAAGAAATTATAAATATTTTCAAAAGTAGTTATAGGAAAATAATGGCTATGTAATTATAATTTGTAATGGAGTAATTTACATTGCTCAAATATATGTTATGCTATAGGCTTTGTACTCTTTTTGCATATGTAATAAATCTGTAGCATATTCTGATGTTTTATAAATACCTATAAACCATTCATTTGAGACCTCCTATGGATATCCAAGCTATATCCCAATATCCAAGAGATGGATGTCTCTTGGATATCCTAGAGATAACCTTAGGACGTTAAGATGTCTATGGGATATCTGTTGGATGTTTTCAGGATATCTATGGGATATCCTGGATATCCATGGGATATCTAATACACGTCGCGATATCGCGACGTCTCAGGGAGATCCAATAGCTGCAACCTTTTTGACGTTCTGTGGATATTCAGCAGATATGTGGATGTCTCAGGGATATCTCATGGATGTGGTTATATCTACTCATCTTATCCAAGAGATATCCTATGGATGTAATTTGGAGATTCATGGCTGTCTGGGTCCCAACGTCATGAAAAATAGCTTAATATAGCCTTTGTAAGGCTTACATTTCGAAAAATTTTCGGGGGAGAGGCCCCGAACCCCCCTATTATGTGTCAATGCTACCTAAACAAGGTTTACATTGCTTTTCCAAATGCAGTGCCCACCTCTATTAAAATCCCTGCTCAATAAAACCAACCGTTTATAAAATCAAATTTAAAGAAACGGATTCACATCTATGTGAAATCTTTGTTTACCCACTGCTTTTAAAATTAAAGATTTCAGATGCTTTAACCCTCTTAATCTCATGCATGAAAGCCTCATATGAGGTGACATAAATTTTTGTTTCAAAGATTTATGCAGATTCGTTTTTGTGCTGCAATTTGCATGTCGTCATCATCTAGACACTCCAAACAGTTATTGGAAACCACAAAAAGCTCCATACCCAAGTAGCATGAGTATGTTTTCAAAACGTAAAAAAAAAAGGATGTCAAAAGACGTCAATATTTGGTCAAAATGTCTCGACAGTAAACGTAAATCCAGACGTTTTCCAATGACATCTTCTAAACGTCAATTGCTGACGTTTCTGATCCGTTTACACGTTTTTAAAATGTCACTTGATGACGTTTTGTAGCCGATAATCGTTTAGGTTTGCGGGCGTTTTAAAATCGTCACATGATTGTCGTTATTTAGTCGACACTGCGATGTGGTTTGCATACGTTTTAAAAACGTCATTTTATAACGTTTTTCAGACGACTTTGCTTCTAGGTTGTTCACCTTTTATTTACGTCGCGTATCTGCGTTTTGTAGTGGAGTCGCTTAAAACGTTTTATAAATGACAGTAAATTAATTTCTATCGACACAACGTTTTAAACATTGATATTATTTATGAAATCCTCAACAGCAGGAACAACATTTTTATTGCAATAAAAAAAAAACAATATTTTATAGTCAATTTTAGCTTTTTTTTAATGATAATACTTGAAGTCACATTTATTTTAAATGCTGTAAAAAGCAGGCAATTATTTTCCCAGAACCTTTAAGTTTTGGTACAAGATTAAAAAAAAAACTTTTTGACTAGCAAATGCCTCAGGTACTGAATTCAAAAATACTAAAAATAAACCGACCAATAATAACAAAAACATTTCTTTTTATTCAACTGATGCACATAAATAAACACAAAACAGTTTTCACAAAAAAAAAACTTACAATTCTAACAAACTTTTACGAAAACTAAAACATACTGTCATGAATAGTTTCAACCTGTTTCGGAGCAGACAGAAGCTTTTGAAGGAGATTTGAAAAGTTTCAAGTATAGACCATTGTCAATCGATAACTAACTAGACTATAATTAATAAAACATGTCATTAACAAAAAAAATTATAATTTCCTTTCTAAATAATTCAATTTATTTTTAAACATTTCATTACAAACACTAATATAATACACAAGCAAGACAAGTTAAAACTTTACTTTTTAAGTTGTTCATTAAAAATTAATGCCACATTAGAAGTTATTTAAAATTGTAAAACATATCATGATCAAGATTTTAATTTTATTACATGTAATCCAAAGCTTATCCTCACACCAGGTTTTAATGCTCTTCCTCCAGAAATCAAATTCTCAGAAGAGAAATATGAAAAACTTCACATCATATGTTCTCGTTCTCACTGTTTTAGTAACTGAATTAGGATACTAAAACCAACAACAAAGTAATCAATTTTTATTTAACTAACCAATTATGAGAGAAAGTAACCAAGTTTTCAAATATTGATCATGGTTAAACAAAGAAATGGGAGCACAATTATATATACTTGCATTAATATAAGAGGGAGAGATTAAACAGTTCATTTTTGCACTGATAATACACTTTAAAATGGAAACAAAGTTGAATTTAGAAACATTAATTAACCGCTTTTATTCATTATTTAACAGCCAATAATAAGAATCAGTTTGCAAAACAAATCTGATAAAGTTTTGAGCTTTCAATCTTATAACACCTAACTGCATAAATAAATAGAAAACAATTTTTTAAGTATAAAGACATAATGTATAGACACAATTTGTATGCATAAAGACAAAATTTTACGAATTATTACACTTTTAGATAACAATTTGTTTCTTTTAGTTTATCTTAATGAAGATCAATATTACAAAATTTAAGAAATAAATTGAACATCTTTACAAAGTTCAAATGTGCAGCAAATAGTGTAAAAGCAAAACACTTTGCATTTTGAATATATGCAAACTCTTACCAATTTATCTTATTTTTTATTTTATTTTTACACAATATTTCAAAATTCAATAAATATTTAGAATCACAACAAAATTTAAATTCTATGCAGTTGAAAGACGTAAACTATAGTTAGTTTATGTAACCTTTTTGGCAACTTGCTCCCAATCAGGCAAAAAATAAGTTTACAAAAAACATTTTACATTATTTTTAGAAACGTAAATTATTATTTCAGAAAACAATATAAAAATTTAAATAGAGAATAAAATGGGAAGCAAATTTCATCAGATAATTGCAACTGAAACTGAAAGAGTCTTCAACTTCCTTGACTTTGGCAACCTAAATCCCTCTGCACACTTCCTAAAAATGAAATAAATAATATAAAAGCTGACATATATTTCTCTATTTCAGATGGGAATGAAGTGCAAGTAACATCAGTAAATTTTCTTCTTCAAAAATTAATGATCAATGGACTTTATACCCACAGTGTGGCACAGTCAAGGCCAGCATTTCTTAAGCTAAGTGCCGCGGAACCCTAGGGTTCCACGAAGATCACTCAAGGTTCCATGATACTTGTATTTTTTCTTTGATACTACAATAACGTTTGAAATTACTTTTTGAAGAGCATAAGTAATAACAAGAAATTTTTATTTCCGTTGTAAATAATCTGTTTCAAGAACTTTAAATTAAAATCCTAACCTAATATTAAAAACAAGGGAAGTACACACAGTAGAAGTCTACCCAGGGGCGGACTGGGACGAAAATTCGGCACGGGCATATTTCAAACAGACCGGCCCTTGTAAGGGCAGGTATTTTGCATATTGCAGGAACTAAAAATATTGTCAGTAAATATGTCGATATGTATTAAAATATTAAATGTTCACGCGAATCTTATTTTTCTTATTCAGCATAGAAGTGTAATCCAGTATAGAACCCCAGGGCCGTGGTAGCCCAGTGGTTAGCACGTCGGACTTCCGCCTGGAAGGTCGCGCGTTCGATACCCACTGAAGACCACCATGTATACTTGGGGATATGTGCATGTAAAATCCGTAGACCCCACTACCTCTCCCCGTGCGTAAGCAATCCTAAGGCCTCGGCTAACAGGTAGGGGTTTGGTGGAGGAAAGTATAGAACCCAACATCCGGAACTTCTTTTAAAAAATCAGCAAATATTTTCCGCCGTGTTTTTTTTAGGGGGGAGATATGTCATTTTAAAAAGAAGGAAAATAAAATGCAATGAACATGTTTAAGATTGGAAATGTGCAGTTTCCAAAAAAGTTACTCGATTTTCTGAAAAAGGTTCGTTTTTGCGATTAGAATTAGAGTGTTATTAATTGTTGCTTTAATTGTGAGTTAATATCATTAAATTTTGTTTTTTTATTTCTTGTTGTTTTATTACATTTATTTTTTTTTAATGAGCTCTAATTTTCTCGCGATACAGGACATTCACGAAATTGAAATTCGGCGCTTCTCGCATTTTCTCGATCGTTTGATCTTTTACTGCAATTAAGTAACTAGAGAATATTAAATTATATCAGAAATTACCAGAATTCTTTTCTTTTATTGTTAAGAGATTAAAATAATATCCGGAAAAGTCTAGGTTTTTCGATGTTTTGCCTTCGAATGTAAGCCAACTCCAACTTCGTTTTTTGTTATACGATAACCAAAAACAGTGGCGTAGCTAGACCCCAATTTCGTGGGGGGGGGGGGGAGGGGGGCGGTTCTTCTGGAGGAAGGTCGATTTCTCGCAGTTAATTTTACAAAAACAATTGGTCGAATTGATGATTAAAAAAAATATTATAAATGGAGTTTTTAACTTGACTCACTTTAATGTGAAAATTGAAGGAAAAAAACATTTATCAACTTATAAACAATCTGATTTACGCTTTTATATAATTTTCGCTTCAGACAGAATTAAACTAGAGCTGAAGCTGTTTCAGGGGAAAATACAAGAAAAAAATACAATATTATGTTAAAAATTAAACACTGATCAAGTTTACGTGTCTTGGGAAGGAAGGTGATTTAACGAACAAGAAAATTTCTGAATCTCTGTCAGTCTGTCTGCCCCCCTACCCGCAATAACTTTTGAAGGATTTGACCGATTCGAAGTGTTTTATTTTTTAATCGAAAGTTCTCGGCGTGGGCATCTCATTTCTACATTTGACTGTTTGATTTGCCCATTTTTTCGCTTAATTTTGAATAGTTCAAAAAATCTTAACATTAGCGCCTATGGGCAAATTATGAGAACTCTGGGCGTAGGAACCAAGCTCCTATGAACAAGCTTACTGGAAGAAGCTCTCAGCGTAAAAGATTTTTTTATTCCAACAACCTTTATTCATTTTCGAACAGTTCAAAAAAAAAAGAATAACATAACCCCTAAGGGGAATTTTCAATCTTATATAAATCATGATCTAACAGACGGATTTGCTTGGAACTAATTTCATCGGAAAGATTTTATGACGTAGAACATGATACAAATACGAAGTTCAATCGGAACTAAGGGAGCCTATTTTCATATGAAATCTTTTCATCGGGATTTCTAAGGATATTTTTGAATGAATAAATGAGTGAATAAATTCTAAAATAAATAAATGAATGAACGAATGGAAAAATAAATGAGTGAAAAAATACACGAATGAGTAAATAAATGACTGAATAAGTGAAAGAATGAATGATGAGTGAATGAATATGTATTAACCGTTGAAAAAGGTATTTGAAGTAATTAGAACTAAAGGTAAATGAGAAAGAGAGATAGCTGGATTATAAATTTGAAGTTGGTTTTTAACGGAAAGTAGGTTCGTATAGTTCTGGACGGAACTTCTTGTTAGATAATGCATTAGTACTAAAAGCGGCAAAAATAAAATTACCTTCGGGAAGTGTCTAGTGAAACTAATTCTGATTCAGTAGATTGTACTTCTTCAGAGGACATCAACTTTCTCTTTTTATAACAATCATCATCAATTTTCTCTTTCAAATTAAAAAAGCTTGTAATAGGTTTATGCTCGCTTCAATAATGCCTCTCATTCAATGCACTTTCCTAAATATATTGAGTTGGAATTCTGGAGGGAAAAAAAATGCGCAGGACAGACCGACCCACCGATGCATAAGGGGTGGAGGTGGTGGGTACAGCTTTCACGAGAGGAAAGTGGGTGTGCTCGAGCTCGTGGTAAAATATTCACACTCACACAACATCCTACAGGCAAAGTAAACGACCATTGGGGAAAAACCCATTTAAATTAGAATAGTTTATGCGAAAAGGACGTGAGAAAATAGCCTTTTTATGGCTACAGCACCATTTGTTAGGGGAGAGGAGAGATTGAGAAAAAAGAAACTCGATCACTTTATCTCCCACTATCTCCCATCTTCCTGTTCTGCGCATCTGTTTCTGTATATGCAGCTGAGGCGTTATTATTGAATGGTCAGTAGTGATTGGGGTTAAGTTGAAAGTGGAGAGCAATTAAAGCAATCCCCCGTGGTGCTTGAAAGCACCTTCTTAAAAGGAAGAAGTCATAAAACGGACTTTCTTCCGCTCTGGGCATGAAACGTAGTAAAGGACTGCTGATAAAATTGTTTAACTTAGGAGCATTGTGAACAGTCATGGGAAAGATTCTAGTTTAGATAAATTTATTGTTAAAGATCGCGATGCTTGCATTTGAAAGTTATTTCCAGCTTCCTTTTTTATTCTAATTATATATATATTTTTTTTTGTTTGTTTTTTTGCTAGTCTTGTGTCCACTTTCATTTTCAATTTTTCTTTTCCCCATAGACCCATATTTAATGTTAGTAGGTCTCATAACTGCGAGAGTTGCACCGAATAAATTCCGGTTTTAAATTCGACTGGGAATCAAAACCTTCCCGAAAATGCCGCCAAACCAAAAACGTTCCAACATTTTTCATGCATTTCAGCTCACCAGAATTTAATCTCAACTGGAGCATTTCATGATAGTTCAAAAGTATATGTATTCTTTACTTAAAATTAAAAGAAAATCATTAGAACCAACTGAGATAGCAACGAAAAGCCTACATTTAATCGATGTACTATATAAAATCATTTCGGGTTCGGGCGATCTCGGGCTTGCGAGGTATTTAGGGGAGAAACCGCTAGGAAAGTGCTACGATTAGGGGTGCAAGTTTGTCACTCCGTGAATTCCCTCGATTTTTAAAGCTGTTTCCTAAAATCTGCGATTTTTTGAAGAATACCACGATTTGTGAGCAAATTGTTTAAAATTTGAGACTTATTTTGTTTTTTACTTACACTTTAACGGCAATTTATACTGTTCTGAAGTTTTAAAATGTATAACAGATGTACCAAACTTTTAGAAGAATTCATCAATAGAGAAATAACTATAAAACAAGTTATAGATAATTCCACTCATGTTTAGAGGAAGTTTTTGATCCAAATCAATACAAATATTTGAATCTTTTTAACGAAGTTGATAGTTGTTCCATTGTTAATAATAACTCTATGATGCGCCGAGAGGCAATCGCCTCGCCGTCTTAGCCTCTCCTGCCTGCACTGCTCAAAATTAAAAATATCAATTTTGAGGCTCTCAAAAGTTTGCATTACAGACGGCCGCCTAGGTTTTCTATATGGACGAGCCGGCCCTGAGAATTTCTCAAGCCAGTCCGGAGAGCTCGTCCATATAGACGACTTAGGCGGTAGCCTAAAGCGCAAAACTGATGTATTTTTTTTATTTACTTATTTATTTTCAAAATTTAAAAGTGAAACATAATCCCTTTTGCTCCTCAGGCAGCCGTTTAGATTGTCTATAAGGAACCAGCCGGCCCTGAAAAATTCTGCCTTTGACCCCCCCCCCCCTTGTGGCCCTACGGCCAGACCCTAGAGATTTCGCCCCATTGGTGCACTGCACTCTCTGAAGCCTGGGTTACGGCAAAGTTTTGGTCTCCGTTTTTTTTTATGAACATTGTAAAAGCTGCATACTTTATAACAAAAAGACAAGATATTTTGCGACCGGCCCACCGGGCATTTGCCCGAATGCCCGCATAGCCAGTCCGCCGCTGAGTCTACCTTAATGTTTCATGGATGAAAACAATTAAGCAACAACGCTGGTCTAGGCCATGCAGCAGGTGGTGTTTACCTTTGGCAATCAGTAACTTTAGACTTTCATTAAACAGTTGTTTTAATTGCAACATTTATTAATTAACAAAATAAAAGTATTCAATAATGCCCCAATATTAATTTAATTATTTAGGTCCCTATTAAATTATAGACCTCACTGCACATTATTTATGATACAATAACTATTTTTGCGATTGGTCCATTTTATTCATTGCTGCATTGGTTCTTTCCACTTTTTGAAACCGTCCTACCAAAAATACCCTTTTGTTGACAAAAATACCAATTCTGAAAATGACAACATTCTTGTAAAGGACGACACACTTAAATTGTTTTAGAAAGAACTGAAATTATTTTTCAAATTTTGCATCATACACTAAAGGATTTTTTATGTCAAGCTTTCTTAAATAAACAAGTTTTTTCTAATGTCCACATCAATGAATAGATATTAGAATACATTTTTATCAAAACACTTATTTACAAAATAAATAAATAAAAACAAAAAATTTAATAATGATCATCATAAGATAGATCATAGATTAAAATTAAAAAAAAAAAATAGTTTTATAAAAACTTATATCTGAAATATTTGGTAGAATAAAAAATTATAACAAAAGCCCCCCCCCCCCCCCCAACCAAAAAAGAAACAAAACACATCAGTTTAAAAAGTCGAAAACAATTCATTAGTACTACCATCAGAATTTTTGTCATAGCCATTTTCCTATGTTAATGATAACACAGTCAACTTTACAACAAATAAAATAAGGGATAGGCACAATAATAATCTTTCTGAATATCCACAGATACATACAGTAGCACAATATTAAATCCTTAATTGAGACTTAGACTGCAGTTAAAGATTTTTTTTCTCTCAGGGTGGGGATTACAGGTGCTATCAGGTGTCATCATATTGGAAAAAATTAATGGTTATAGAATGAGGAAATCTGCTTTTAACGAAGCAGTGTTTTGTTGGAATTTATGCAGATTTAGGAAAGAGCTATTTTGTTCCTTTAATATTACTTGAAAATGAGTGTACCTTTTCTCGATATACTGGGGAAAAGGCTTAACCATTATGAACAAATTAGAAAATGCATTTACATCAGCCATTTGAAAAAAAATACACATTGACAAAACATATTCCTTTCACACTAGATTTAATACATTACGTATATATTTACACATGATTTCATCAAGCTTTCCAGAACTAAAGTTTTAAAATTAATATGGAAATTTATTGTGTCAATCAAACTGTTTTCTTTCTGAATTTATTTCTGTAATAAAGACCCAAACTCAGGAGTTTTTCGGAGCATAAATTACTTCCTTTAGATACTTACAAAATAAAAATTATCTAATAACTTTTTTTATTAAATACATGTATTTATACAAATATTTTTAGCAACTCTGAATTCGACAATGCAATGTTACAATACATTGAAACAAGTTAAAAAAAAAAAAAAAAAAACAGATTATCGATAATGTAATGCATAATTAATTTTTAGTAGGTACCTGTCAAGCTTTATCTATCAAGGGGCTTTATTTTGCAGATAATGTGATAGAATTCTAATGCTATATGCACAGTAAGTCTCTCTCCCTGAAATTAAAAGAGATTAGTTTTCTTAAATTAAATTTAAAGTTTTTTTATCAGTACTAACGGGTCTCACATATAACTCTTGAGAATCCCTAACAAAACTGAAAATAATCTTATACAATTTTCTTCCAGGCAATTCATATTATCTTACATTATTCTTGATTTATAGTGTATTAAAAAGAAACAGTGTAATACTTTTTTGTGATTCACCCTGTAATATAGAAAAAGTTGTGCGGTCGGTGTGCCATAATATTGTTTGTTAGAACAGTTCATAAAACTAAAAAAGAAGAGACCATTAAGTACTCCAAAAAAGCGTGACCAAGAATTATTCCAAGGCCGTAGCCAGAGTTTTTTCTTTTTTTAGGGGGGGGGGGGGCTGACTTTGAAACACTTATGTTGAGGAAAGTTTCAGTGAGGAATGTATGGTATATTTCAAAAAATTTTAGGATTTCGGGGGGGGGGGGCGTCGCCCCCCCCCCCCTGGATACGGCCTTGAATTATTTCATTACTATTTTTAATCATTGTATAGATGTATAGCAAAAG
This sequence comes from Octonoba sinensis, assembly GCA_038502835.1. NCBI lineage: Eukaryota > Metazoa > Arthropoda > Arachnida > Araneae > Uloboridae > Octonoba > Octonoba sinensis. Next base: position 114,331,679 of record CM076598.1, on the reverse strand, counting down.
AATTTAGCAAAGAACGGCTATGAAACTAAATTGGCTCTAGAGTAGAAATGAAAATTCCAATGAAATTTGTTTTTTATTGTGTATCTATATAATAATTCACACATTATGCACCACACACTGAATAAGAATTAATTACTCTTGTAGACGAATTGAAAAAGTCGGTTTTTATGAAGGTCTTTTATTGCAGATAAGCACTTTAAGTGGTTAAAAACATACATTTTTGTAAAAAAGAGGGGGGGGGGGAGAATAAATTACCATATATGTCAGAGGTAGAAAAACCCATAAAACTCTGTTAAATATCTATATTTACAAACTTGAAGTTGTAAAAAAGTTTATTATTTCTTTACTCACCAGATTTAAAACTCATTCTTTCTTTAAAGCTTGCTTTCTCCATTTCAGCCTCTTCACTAATAATTCCTTTTTTTCCTCGAATGTTTCCATTTCAGGTGAAGAAATCCCACATTCTTTTCGGCTTGTTGTACTTTTCTCTAGTTAACAGAAAATAATCTATATAAAATATATTATAAATGATAAAATCAATTAGTTTTTTTAATTGCCACGTGGTTGCAATTAGCTTTTTCAACTTGATATTTAACCTTTTGTTTACTTAATAAAATTTAAGACGATATTTGGCACGGTATTTTTTAAAAATCTACTTTACCTCATGTTTACGTCTTTTTGTCCAACATCATTATGATTGTTTAGTTAACCATGCTGAAGTTGCAGAGGACCACCCGCATGTGACAAGCCAAGTTTTATGGGTTTCCTGGACATAGTTGATAATGGGAGTCAAAACATTTAACATGTTGAGATATTTTGTGTGCAAGCACATAAATACACCTTAAAAGATTTTTTTTTCCGTTTAGGGATCATTCGTAAATAATGTCACGCTTCGAGGGGGGAGGGGGGTTCGTGAAATTGTGACAAAGTGTGACAAGGGGAGGGAGGGGGTAACAAGAAGTGTGACATCATGCATTATGCAACGTAGCGTGACGCGTGACAAGGGGGGGGAAGGGGGTACCGCTGAAGTGTGACATATTGTGACAAAGGGGGGAGGGGGTCAAATATATGGGGGAAAAGCGTGACGTCATTTATGAACGGCCCCTTAGCAAGTAATTGCAGATTAGATTCTCACTGCAAAGGGCTATTTATTAGACAAATTCAGTGATATGGTCAAAGAATCATTTAATTATAAAGCACATTCATATTCATTAATTTTACAGGTTGCGTAGCGTGCTTACAAGTGCTTATAAGTGCTTATATTTGAAAATAAAATATAAGGGCCCTTATAAGTGCTTACTTTTCCTTAAAATGTTTATTTTCTAAAAAAAAAATATGAATGTTTAGTTTCCCCTCTAGCAGAAATCGAACGTTAGTTTTTTTTTACTCATCGGATGCATAAAATGGCGTTCAGATTGCTAAACCAGCAGGCCCAGATCGCCATTCATAGTCAAAATGCAAAAACATTTGTCTATGATTGAAGAAAATATTGCAAATTTGTCTTAAAAAAACGCGTGTCAGCGCCGATTCTTCAGAGAATCCTCCATTTTTGGTTCTGTAAATCCGCCATGTTTGGTCCTGTTCCAAAATTCTGCATACCGTTAGTGCCGAGCTTGCCAATTTGAGGTTCGATACTGCATACTTGCCAAGTCCACTGTTTTTAACGGGAGACTCCCTTTTTTTGCGTCTGTCTCCCGATCTCCCGTTTAGCACAATTTTTCTCGTTTTTATGTAATTTTTGCTTTAAAATAAATCAATGAAGCTTCAATTTTTTTTTAGCTCAATAGACGGCGCTTGTAATCATAGTTACTCGCCCAGTAGTTGTCATGTAATTTTGCCGAAATTCCGTATTTTTGGTATTTTTGAAAAGTCAAAATTTCGGTTCTGCGAATATGCGTAATTTTGGAAATTTTTTTCTTCTTTAAATGAGAAAATCTGGAAGTAGCATGCGCAGATACTTGCTTTACGAAACTTTTACAAATTAGCAGTGAAACTTCGGCATTTTGTCTTTCATATGCTTTTAATGGTCAGTCCCGATTTTTTTTGAAATCCGATTGCATCCGCTTCAGTAAAAGTCCCTAGTTCTTGTGTACTATCTCATTCCATCTCTTGGACATCAATAACTTCTGGTTTTGCACTATTTTCATTATTTTTTGCGATTTAGCCTCTGTAGTAGAGGATTTGTACTTCTCATTTTGCCACACCCACTCGAAATTTCACTGAAAAATTTTAGCCTTTTAAAAAAATTTTAGTGATTCTATTAGTTATAACTGTTAATATTGCATCCTTATTAATAATCTTGTTTTAAAAATATTTTTTGCATAGAATTAAATTTGTTTTTTTCCCCTTCAACTTAGGGTTTGGATTTTTTCCTTTTTGGGAGTCATTATGTATTGTTACAAAATAGATAAAGAACATTTCTTCCTATTTTTATTTAATATATAACTAGAAAATGACTAAATTAAAAAAATATATATTTTGGGATAATTTATTTGTTAAGTGAACACCAGATGTGATCGTGATATTTTGTTTGAATTGTTGTGGTGTAGATAGATGTCAGCTAGTAAGTATTTGGGAGAACTGGCTTTTTATAATCTAACTAAATGTAATTCTTGGGATTTTGTACATTCCGCACAGTAATGCATTTTCTGTAAAGTGAAACCAAGTTTCGTCCAATGCTGTCAAATGAAAATCTATAGAACATCCTATTGCTCATAAAAAATAGTTTTGCTGTAAAATGTTTCGATCAAACATTTGATGATAAAATTTTATCAAATACTGCTGTTATGAACATTATTTTTTTTTAATTTGTAAGTCAGTTTAATTATTCATTTTGTGTGTGGGGGGGATGTCATCGAAAAAAATCTCCTGTTTTCTCCCCTTCCAAGGTTGGCAAGTATGGTAATGTACATGATATTGCATGGCGCAACAAAGGGGGTCATAGTAGGCCGTGTCCCCTCTCCCCCTCACTGAGTGATTTGAATTTTTTTTAAATAGTTTTTAGCTACACAAGACAAGATGCATCTTGAGAAAATAAAGTTATATTTTTATCAATAAATCACTAAATATTGATGGCAAGGGGATCTAAATTGAAAAAGAAAAAAAAAACTTAAGATTTAAAAAATTCTCAGCAGTGCCATATTATGTTATTCAGAAAATTACATTATTTCTCTCCCCCCCCCCCCGAAATTTCAAAGGTCAGGAGAAATAAAAAACTGCCCTTCCCATAAAGAATATATATATATATTCATTATATTAAGTTAGATTATCAGAATAATACCTGCAATAACTGCAATTTGTTACTTTATTGTATATTTTTGATTAGTGTTTTTTAGTTAATACTACAATTAAACAGGCGCTATAAGCAATGCATCTGTTAAATAAAACTTATTTGTTTTCCTTATGTATTAAGCCTTATGTAAAGCCTCTCTTCTCATTTTTGTTAGCTATTTCTGTTAGAAGTATATAATTTTATCAAGTCGTGTTTTTCATCTTCATTATGCAAGTAATAATATATATGTGTACTTAAACATGTGCTTATTTTTTTCTGAAAATGTGCTTACAAAGTGCTTATAAGTGCTTACTTTTTGAACTAAAATGTGGCTACTCACCCTGTTTTAATATGCTGGTTTGTGTGACAAAATAGTTACACGTACGAAACTAAATAAAAATGGGTAAACTTTTCTAAAAAATATTTTTTGCTCTTTATTAAAAGATTGTGCTGCTTTTGTAACTTGTGCAGAGCTGCATGCAACAGCTAGTAATTAAAAATCAATAACATATAACTAATAAACATATAATGAGATCAAACAGATGGCAATATACTAGTTTAAGTTGAATTGAAAACTTCTCAACACCTTTTGCATTTAAAAATGATTTCCTCACAGTAAAATAATGCAGGCAATATTAGGTAGTTCATTAAGTTTGAAATTACTGCCATAGGAAAACTTATTGATACTACAAAATCATTATTATCTGGCATTAAATTAAATTGCTGATTTAAAATAATGATGCATAGAAACATATGAAATGTGTACATTTCAATCATTTATGACAAAAATATCCTTAAAGAAAAAAAAAATTTCTCCTAGATTAGCATTCTTGCTAAGAAGCAGCTAAGTCTAACAACAATTGAGATTGACTAAAAAAAAAAAAAGAAGAAAGGAAAACACACCTTATATTGATACGCCATGTACCAAATTATCTAAAATTGCAAGTGTATGCTTGAATTATTTTACTACGCATAAATGATTGCAGACAAATACTAAAACATAGTTGAACTGACAGACAGTCATAAAGCACCTTATTGTTATAAAAAAATATCAAGCAGCCAGCCATACCTGTTTCTAAATTTTCACATGCAAGGAAAGTAGAAACATTAAAAATAAACACACACACACACGCACTTCCGTACCTCTTTTTAAAAAAACATTGATCATACAAAGCATACGAAATGCAAAAAAAAGTGCATCCTATTGCTTACCTGTAATCTTTTCTTCAAATAAACATAAAATCCAAACACGTGCTCCCATCCAGACCATCCATCTTGTTCATCGTGCATTGCGCCTGCGCGCTTGAGTCGGGGATGGCGATTTTAAAAGACAGTGAAAATCTCCATACAGCAAAAACGTTACTGGGGTTAACGCTGACGTTTTTAAAACGACACCAAACTGACTATTTTTTGCGTAAATGTCTCAAAAAGGTCACAAATTCAATTTTTACGTTTCTGTGCTTAGACTGTCGTTTTGAAAACGTCCTATTTTTATAAGAGACGTCTTTTGATTTTTATGTCTTAAAAATTACGTGTAGAAAACGTCACTTTGCTACTTGGGTAGGGTATTCAAGATAGTTAAAAGATTAAGATTTCTTTGGAAGTCCATGGAGGATTCAAGAAAGAAGAGAAAATTTCCGTTTCGAATCAAATTCTGTTTATTTGTTTTGAAGCGTGTATTACATTACTAAGAAGTTTGGTATTATTTTACAGCTTCTATTGATCGTATGAAATGAATCAAAGTCATGAGGAGCTTTTCATATCAAAACAGGTATGAGTTGCGATACTTAATCTTTACCTTTTGGGACTATAGCCCTTTATTTCGCCTTCAGAAATACATATTTAACTGATTAACAGACAGATCATATTTTCAAATCAGATGAGACATATATATGTATAGATGTGTGTGTATGTACCATGTACACGTGAAAAAAAAATGGTATCGCCAATCCTACACCTGTGAGCCAAATTTCATCTTTCTGGACCTTACCGTTTTTTCGGGACTCGAGCCCCCAACAACAGGGTTATGAACTCGAAAATTGGTCACGAAAATTGCGAATAGGATGACTACAACATGTTTTTTTTTTGTTTTGTCAACGACCATTTCAGGAACTCTCGTTACAACATGATTATATATCAATCTTTTAGAATATCAAATCCTAGCTATCGCTTTAAATACGTGCAATAATGTATTAAGCTCAAAACCCAATTAGAAAAGCAAAAGCTACTGGGGGGGGGGGGGAAGCATATTAGAAAAGCAGTTTTGCTTTTAGTTCTTTTGCTACGTTAGTAGCGTTTCCTACTTGATCAACACTGACTTTCGTAATTTAAAATAACATGATGCGAAGAGATCTTTTTAAAAATTACATTTTTGTCAAGTTAAGTCTGTGTTTTGAAGAGAAATTACGATTTTCGAATACAATAACTGTTACTCAAAAGAACATTTCAAAACGTCATTCCGCCGAGTAAAAATATACCGGAACGCGGTACCGCCTCCACTACAGACCTCCTTTACATATTGGTTACTCGCAAATATTTTAAAATAAATAAAAAAGGCCAAAACAGCAACTCTTTAAGCTAAGAAAAGAGCAACGTTTTTATTTGCATTGCTAAATTTTCCAACATAGTGCTTTTTATTTTTTAGAATAGCACTTCGCGATCCTTACATTTGCGTCCACTACGTTCTACATTATTAAGTCCAAAACGTTAAGAATGCAAAAACTATGACAGTGAAAATCTTAAAAGGATTAATATTATTATAATTATTTGGAATATTTTCTATGCTAGTGTTTCTGTGTTGCACTAATTCTGTTTTGCGCAACTTAAAATAACGTCACACTTTATATAGTTTGAAGATATTTTTAAAAAAAATTCCATTTTATTCGGGATTCAGATTTGAGGATAAGAGAAATTAAGACTATCAACTAAGAGAAAAAAAGTATTTCTCAAAATAAAGTACCGGAGCGGCGTTCCCCTTTGTAGAACTATACCGGAACCGCCCAGTGGTGTAGTCCTGAAAAAAAAAAGTTGGGGAGGGAGGACGCTTATACATATGAAGATAAGTAATTGAAATCAAAAGCAGGGGGACGCTTGCATTGAAACAAAAAGGTAGGGGGGACGCCGTCCCCTTGCGTTTCCCCTCAACTACACCACTGGAATTGCGTACCGGCACGTTCCGGCCTCACTACACCTTACACCGAAGCTTATAAAAATATGAAATACTTGTCTCATACACCCTTGAGTGACGTCACGTGGGTAGAGTCCATTGACCGCTCGCCGGTTGTTAAACTCTACGGCAGATGTCCCTCCAGATAGTGTTAGAGCAGATAGAGCCCAATACTGGACGTTAAAAATTATTCAATGTTAAGTTTGATAATGCTTTCGAAGTTGCGGTTATAAGTAACAAAATTTGTCTTTAGATATGAAGATGTATTCAGGATTGCCTTGATATTTTACTCCATAATATTTTATACAAACTTAATAAATTGGCAACAGCAATCAAGTTTTCTCCGGCACTTTATAAAGCCACGTGATCACTTTTCACTAACCTCTTCATTATCATACGCGCTAGGCTGTGGGTTCGTTGTGATTTGCTGCAAAATCTTATTCCATCTTATATAATTTTGGTCAAAAGGTAAGTTGTCGAGATCGATTCTTTAAGTTATTGTTTATTATTTCTTGTATTGTTCAGATTTCGGTTTATTTTCTAGTTCGAAGAACATTTAAAAGTTCTTGTGCTCCCAACCCTACAATCTGATGACGTTTCCAAGCGAAGTATTGTTGTCGATAAGCTCGGATGTGGCTCCTTTTTGTTGTTAAGAGAAGTTAATGTTCACATTATTAGTAAGAAAGCGGTAGCCTTATTAATTGTTATTCAGAACTTTTTAAAAATAAATTTTGGTCTTTTTCACGCCGGATATTACGAACTTCTGTCGATGTGTAGTGGTCCAGACAGACTCCTTAATGAATAAGTACGAAGTTTCTCTTTAAGCGTTTTTGATTTATTCTTAAATTTTAGATAGCCGTTTTCTTTATGCAAGTATTAACTGCAGTCGCAATCGCCACGAAGCATTTTATGTTGTACTGCAGTTAACATGTGAGATTTTCATCGATCGTAGTGCTCATAAAGATCTGCAGCACTAGGGCTTTAACTTTCAATGTTACCTTTTCGAACTCCTTCATTCAATAAAATATCGAACAGCAATAGTTTCTCGCGAGAGCGTGACGCTTCAATCTCCTCTAGTTGATATATAGAAAAGAAATGTAATGCTGTTCACGAATCTTGCATGTTGGGCGATCGCGTTTCAATGTCGTGCAAGTTTACAGGCAAGGTGCATTTAATACCAGTAACAGGTTGCATTGTTATGGCAAAAAAATTTAACCGCCTTCTATTCCCTAATACACTTATTATCCATTGAGTGCTGGCATTAATTTGACCTTCTCATCCCAGTCGCTGCATATTTCAACGTGTTTTTACACAATTTGTTGTATACCATATTTTTTTAAATAATGTAAAAATGCATTCCTCTAACGAACTCGCGATTTTAAAAATTTCAGTCCGAAGATGTATTAAAAGAAAGTATATTTAATCTTGAATTGAATCTAGCTAACTATATTATTGGAACCTGGAAGGTTATTTGTTACTTATAGGATAGTACTGAGAAGAAATATATGAAAAAAAGATCATAGTCTGTAAAGTTTTTGCACTCGACATTTTTTTTTTCTCTTTTAATAAAAATTTAGCATTTTCGTATAACTGGGTGTTCTTGTTTTAAAAAAAAAACTTTAACGTGAAATGCTACGGTCGCCACCGGCACTTGGCCTTTACACCCTGCCGCCGCTGGCTTTTTGTTTCCCTGTACTTGTAGGATTGGATGGCAGTGATGACCCTCTGGCTTCAAACAAAGCATGCTAGGCATTTGCAAGGCAAAGTTAGAATTTTTAATGTTAAAAAGACTAATGCACATTGTTTCGTGTGAGATCTCTGTTTGTGGAAATTCTTTCAAGATTGACAAGCAAATAAGTTCATAAAAAAGTTAAGTTCATAAAAAATTGCAGGATAGTAATTGGTCTTTTTCTTCAGGGGCCCACGTTGGAAATATAAGTACCCCATACTGTTGGGCATTGCTGTACCCTATTCTAATCGCCTGCCCTACAAAATTGTGATGTCCTGATCGTATATCATCGTATTGTGTCACATGGTGCCGCTGAATAATTAACAAGGTTTATCAAGGGGAGAGAGGGGGGTATATGCACCTGCGAAAATACATCATAGTGCTTTTTGTTGCAGTTCACTCCACAAAGATGGAATTGTGAGAGTTTTAAAGTTCTTTGTTTTTTAGCTTTGGTTGACTTTGTAATATGAAAAATCAGTGCTCAGAACAAATTTAAATGTTTAATATTTAAGACTTTAAACAAATATCTAAAATAGATCTCCCTACAGTTGAAGATATGTTCGGTGCTGCTTCTTTGGGACGTTAAATCTTGCATCCAAAACTGGGAACAAAGAATCAAGCTTCTCAAACATTAAGAATAATCACATTGGCGTGCATGGGTCATGTTTTTTAACTTTTGATTGTTGATTCCTATGTATTTTTTCACGCTGAATCTGAATATGACATTTTTTTTCCATCACGTCAAGATTTTTTGCGAAACACAATTTTCAAAATTTGTAATGTTGCAAAATATCGAAAATATAAAGTATATTGACAAATTTAAAACTTTTTTTTTATTATAAAATGTATGTAATTAAATCTATGGCTTATACTATACAATATCACAGCCAAGCACATCAAGAGTTCGTTGGGAGGTAAAAATTTAATGAAAACTACCACAAAATTAGCCTAAATGTAAAAAATTAATTTTGGTACACAAAATTTTATATTGATACACTTTTATGTACTTATCTTTAAATTAAATTTAAGTTTAACCAGTCTTAATGACGATGTATGTAAAAAAGTCCCCTTTCATTTGTGTCGTCTCTTTTCACCAGTCATGCTTTGTTGGCGGCTTTTCCGTGCATATGCCCTTGTTGGTTCCTCGCGGTGCAGCATCCAGCAATAGTCTGCCATCATTGAAGTATTCCATCTTCCTTGATAACGATTTTCCATTCTTTTGATATCCTGATGGAATCTCTCACCTATTTCTTCACTAACAGTACCTAAATTCTCGGGAAAGTAATCCAAATGTGAATTTAGAAAATGAACCTTCAAACTCATAGAACAACCTAAATTTTGGTACTTTTGCAGCATGGTTTCAACGATCGATTTGAAATTCGGATCTTTCTTGTTGTCCAGAAATTTCATTGCTACATCTTTAAAAGCAAACCAGGCTTCTTTTTCAACAACTTCCATTTCTTTCTCAAAACTACCATCTTTTGAAAAATTTCTTTCTTTTGATAAAGCTTTCATAAATTGCTTCATCAATCCCAATTTGATATGTAGAGGTGAAAGGAGAACTTTATTCCTATCTATGAGAGCTTTCTGGAGTAAATTTTTTTCTCCTGGTTCTAATGAATCTCGTTTTGGCCAATCGTTCTACTTCTAATGATTTTGCTTGTCTCGGCTATCCCACTCACATAAAAAACAAGGAAACTATGTATCAGCCTTGCTGTCCTAAGATCATCGAAATAACTTTAAGATCCTCACAAACTGTCCACTCATGGTCGTCGTACTTAATTTTATCGAGTACCAATTTTAAATTTTCATAACATTCTTTTAAGTGTACGGAATGTCCTATAGGAATTGATGCATACTTATTTCTGTTATGAAGAAGCACAGCTTTAAGGCGTCTTTTAAACAAATCTATGAAGAGTCTCCAATCGGTGCTTTCATATGGAATTTTAAATGTATTAAAAAGTCCACACACATCATTGTAGAACACTAAGTCCCCATATTCCGAAAAGTATGGAAGAAATTCTTTTTCTCTGTACCTGAACCAGGAAAACGTAGTGCCAGCTTCGAGCAAATTATTCTCTTTTAAGTCGTGAACCAAGCAATTCTGAACCCTCTTTTGTCAGATATAAGTCGCGAATCAAATTGTTTAGTTCAGACTGTGAAAAAGTTTGTGGTTCAGCCTGTTTAGATTTGTACTAATCGTCATTTGAATCCCATTCCGAATCATCTATTTCAGGTAAATTTACTAGTGCAATAGGCACTGGTACGTCTGGGCCATGAGGGACAGGATATAAAGCTGATTCCATATTTACATAAATGATTTTCTTTTTATTCTTTACATTGAAACCATGTATGCAGGTAGAACAAAAATAGCAATCATCGGTGTGATTTTTTGGCTCTCGCCATATCATGGGCACTCCAAATCTGAAAGAATCTTGTTCACCCTTTGACCACCGTCGAAGTCCTTAAATACACGTATAGCAAACGTAATGGGGTGCCCAAATTTTGTCTTGATCGCCTATTCTCATACCGAAATAGGCAAGATAAACTTGCCGAACGAAACTTGTAATACTTCTTTTTTGCCTTTCCACCGTTAACTCGCCACAAATATAACAAAATAAATTGGGAGATTTTTTGAAGCCTCTCGAAGCCATCATGAAACTAATAAACACACCTGTATTAACAACCTCTTACCCCAGTAGATAAAACTAAAGTGCGTTTTTTTTTATTACTCTGAGCACACGTGTACTCTCCCTTTACCGCTACCTACATTCCAATGTCATTCGTTTGTTTGTCTAAGAAGTTCCTTATCAATGTTAGTTTATCAGTGTTTATAAAATAAACTAAATGGAAAACGTAATAAAACGGAAATTTAGGCTATATTTCTGCAGTTTTCGTTAGGTTCTTGACCCCCCCCCTCCCCCTGAAGTGCTTAGTCATGATGTTGCACAGTATGAGCCATAAATTTAATTAAATTAAATGCATTTTATAATAAAAAAAACGTTTTAAATCTCAATGTTTCATATTTTCGATGTTTTGCAACATATTACAAATTTCAAAAATTGCGTTTTGCAAAAAATCCTGACGTGATGGAAAAAACTGTCAGATTCAGCATGAAAAAAATACATAGGAATCGATAATCAAAAGTTGAAAAACATGAAATAACCTTAAAAATACAGGCCTGTGTAATGCGACTAAAATTGTGTATGAGCTATAGCAAACACTGCAATTGCCATTGAGAACTGTACTCCAATAATACAAATGATCCGAACCTATAGTGAAAAAATTATATATTTACACAAATGCACACAAGCAATGCCTTGCGCAGGAAGTGTAGATACGAAGAAACTCATTGTTCAACTGATAGCTAAAGATTTAAATATGGATAATTACAAATTATAGACAACGAACCTTCTAATTTCTCTTTCTGATCCCAAGTTCATACAATTAACTTTGTTTGGCTCTAAATCAACATAAATGCGACTTGGTTTCGCTGTGGCTACAACTACTTAAAATGATCTTTGTGATGTCAGGTTTATAACTAGCAACAACTTAGATATGATAGTGGATTAAAAGAAGCTTCGAGGAGAAAAGGTAAAAGTTAAACTTTCAAGATTTAAATGAAACTCGGGCTTTTCCATTGAAAAAGCTGCATTTCGATGGTTGTAAGGATTCTGCATCGAGAGGAGAGCTGATAGATGCTGAAAGATACATGAGAAACGTAAAAATAAGAAGCTGAATTTTTTTTATTGAAGAACCTTTTTTCATTTAACATTACTCATTTGGTACCGGAAAACATTTCTGCGACTATTATAGAGTATTTTGTAATGTTCACAAGTGATCTGTCTCAATTCGGGCTGGGATGGTGCATCTCTTCGGAGTAATTTAGTGTTTAGAATTGAAAGTTAGGGAACCTCTGCAGTGGGTCTCCTTCAATTTCATGAACTATAAGGCATTTGTTTGAAACTTTGGATGGGCTAGACAAATCCTGGTACCTCAACACGAAATATAATACTATTATGGAAATACATTGAACTAGAGGGAAGGTGGAATGACTGCTGCCAGCACCTCTCTGTTAAGGGCGCGAGCCGGTTTTAGAACAGGTTTCAGGCAGTTGACAGGAGCGAGGACGGCAAAACATAGCGTCTTCCGTATTGGAGACACACGAACTTGAACGATTTCAATCTAAAAAAAATTAAAATTATAATGATAGTAGATGATTCTTTTTTACAAAGATCTACCTGACATCAACTTTGGAGAAGGGAAAAAGAGAAATCGCCGATAAAATTCGGCAAGTTTAATAATTAGCGCAAAATTTAATTTGATAGTAAAAATGTGTTTATTTTCAGTGTTTTCTTTAATTTCTTCATTTTTTTTCGTTAAACCTTAATAAATTCATCATACAAAGAATCAACTACGCATCATTTAACATATTCCACAAAACTAAACAAATAACATTTGTTTACAATGAATGTAACTGTAAATTATATTAAAACTATATTTTAAACTATATTAAGGCAAAGTTATGCCTTGTTAACAAAAAAATTATATCATTTCAGTAATAGTTCGCAAACAATTTGCTTTAGAGACAGGGTTCTTCGATTTAAATCAAGCGATTTTTTAAAAAAAAAAATCATTTATTTAAATCAAAAGATTTTTTTTCAAAAAAAATCATTGGTTTAAATCAAAAGATTTTTTTTCAAAAAAAATCATTGGTTTTACGATGTTAGAAAGTGTAAAAATGAAATATGTTGCAATTACAAGACAACCACTGTTTGAAACAAAACTTCCTAGGTCCATCCATCTGTGTATAACATATTTCATAAGTTTAGAACTAATTACTATTTTTTCAATTTTGCAATATTACTCTTATTCTTCAAGCATATTAACAGCAAAGCATCATTCATCCAATCATTCAAATTAGAATTCATAATAACCATGAACCATTCTGTGTTTGTTATCTTAAAAATAGTATTTTAGATCAATTTAATAAATGGCACATAATAAATAATTCAGAATGATGGTGTTTAAAACAACAATTGATCGAATTTATAATATGTATCCTTAAAGTTTCATCCATGTCCCCTTTTCACTTGAGGTTTTCCTTTCTAAAATTTTTATCATAGAAGTTTTCAATAAAGAAATTAGATTAAAACAAAGTTCCCGTTTTTTGTAATGGTGTGAGCATATGATTTTACTAAATGGGTAAAAATATTTCAGGCTTTTTCATTTATAAAATAGAAAAAGGATTAAAGTACACTCGATGTAAAAATTAGGTACACACAATTTTTACTTTTTTTCAGCTTTCAACAGCAAAATAATTCAGATTAATTTGTTCATTTTCTCTGTACTTCTGAGTACTATTCTTCCTGGTAGGGTTAAGTTTCACTTGAGTCATGCATTCGCATTAAAATTTGTTTATCATTATAGTTATACATTTTTTTTATTGCTGTGAAAATAGTTTAAAGTGTGTTTTTGCATATTGATTAACATGCCATATTGTTTATATGAACGTAACATAATAAATATCTAAAATACTTAAGGTCTTTTTAAAAAAATTTAAAAAATCAGATTTAAATAAAAAAAAAATCTGATTTAAATTAAAAAAACCAGATTTTTTTTTTGATTTTTTTTTTTTTTTTTTTTTAAATCAAAAAAATCACGAACCCTGTTTAGAGTGCATTTATCACGCTAACGATGAAAACGCATTTCTATAACAAATATTTCTTGTTAAAAAAAATGTAATTTACGCATTAAAAATTTGTTTTTTAAAGCGATGTTTTGGAAGTATTTTCTCTTGATTCTTCCTTTCAATAATTCTAAAGTATTGAGTCTACGTTTTTGATTAAATTACTCCCTACTTATGTAAACAAAATTAATAACGGAGAGAAAAAACTTCTTTAAACTTAAAGAGAAATTGTATGTTTCATTATTTATTTAAATGTTAAATAGCACTGTGAAAAAAAAAAAAAAAAACGTTGCAAATTTGTTTCCTCATAAAATGGTTTGTTACTAAATAATCTATTTTGGTCTAAGCCTAAAAAGAGGAAGAATAATTTTGCAAACAATTTTACGGTTGTTCTTCGCTATGAAATTCAACTTGTATTTTGAGGTATACCGATTCACAAGAAAAGATTATCATGCCGTCCTCGCTCCCGTCAAACAGTGGAGAAAAATCGGCTCGCGTTTTCCCCCTGCGCAGTCATTCCACCTTCCGTATAGTTCAATGTGGAAATATAATACATTCCAATTTGGGTTAATATAAAATGTAAACACTGCATGAAAGGTGGAGCAAAGCATTTGTGGAACACTATTTCTAGATCCAGGTATTTATCAAGACCTCAAGAATGTATTATCGTATGCTGAAGAATAAAATATTGCACATCAAAGAATTTGCTGCTCGACATATAGTTAAGACTAGAGAATTATCTTCTAATGTGAAGTCAATACTTATTTTGAAATGATTGACTGGTCATCAGTTGTAATTACTTCTCCACCAATCATCCGTGATGCTGTATTTGGATAAAAAGTGTGTGGATAAGAAAAATCCAGAATAGGACTTAATGCATTTTCCATGTTGCACACAAAGGTGATTTCCGAATAATTTTCAGATTCAAGCATTTTTACTTCATTTTACAGAGATATAATTATTGACTTCACATTGGAAAATGATTCTCTACATTTAATTATGCATCTCGCTTAAAGTTAATTTCATAATCAAGAAGTTTTTATTAGATCCACATTTGTTTCCCGATCAAGTGTGTCTGAATTTGAAAATGTTCATTTTAGCTACTTCCTATTGATTATGTGCAAGTAAGCTTTTAGTATTAGCCGATTATAACATTGC
Source organism: Octonoba sinensis (assembly GCA_038502835.1). Classification (NCBI taxonomy): domain Eukaryota; kingdom Metazoa; phylum Arthropoda; class Arachnida; order Araneae; family Uloboridae; genus Octonoba; species Octonoba sinensis. The sequence continues at coordinate 114,316,666 of CM076598.1, read as the reverse complement.
TAGCGGTTCCCGCACAACGTTGCCCGTGCTAGGTAGATTCCGCTGAAAATTAAACTGATGGCTCTATTTTGAATTAAGTTTGAAATTGAAATTATGCTATTGCTATTCACCCAGAGTTGAGGAAACTGCTAATTATTCAATTTGGATCAAGGTAAGAAATCAAACTAAACAACTTATAACTGGCGTTCTTGTCGACTTAAAACAATGTAGGATATTTTTCTAATGGGTCTATAAACCTTCCTTTTGAACCACTCTGTCTATTGATGAAAACTGCATTAAAATCTGTTGCGTAGTTTAAAAGATCAAAGTGTAAAAAAAAATAATATTATATCAATCGTGCAAGTTGCAACTTTCATTTTTTCAACGAAGAGTTTCTCAGGTCATAAACATTAACCGTGCTGAAATTGGTCCCAATCGGTAAAACGGCCTGGGATTCTATAGCGAACACACATCAACAGGCAAAATGAGCCACTAACATAATTTGTTAAATTTTGGTCTTCGTCATGATAATTTAGAAATCACATAGAGATGTGACGAAAATATACTTCATTAATATTGAAATACAGTATTATATCTCGAATATTATGTAACTTTTAAGGCAATTAATCAATTGTACAATTTAATGCAGTATTAAACAGTATTAGTACTAATCTATGATTCCTATTTGATTTGTTTCCGCTCTATTAGGATAGTAATGAAAAATAATTATACTTCCTACACCCGAGTTTTCCCGCCAAAATTAAAATGTGATGCGGTATTAATACAATCAAAAGATATTACACAATTGAAACAATATTTTAAACTATTCATTGGACCCAGGGAGAACCTTTTCCGCACTATTAGAATATCCAGGGTGCGTAGCGGTGCTTACAAGTGCTTATATTTAAAAATAAAATATAAGGGCCCTTATATGCTTACTTTTCCTTAAAATGTTATGTTCTAAAAAAAATTACGAATGTTTAGTTTCTCGCCTAGCAGGAATCGAACGTTAGTTTACTCATCGGATGCATAAAATGGCGTTCCGATTGCTAAACCAGCTGGCCCAGATCGCCATTTATAGTCAAAATGTAAAAACATTTGTCTATGAGTGAAGAAAATATTGCAAATTTGGCGTAAAAAAAATCAGAAGCGGCGATGCTTCCGAGAATCCGCCATTTTTGGTTCTGTAAATCCGCCATGTTTGGTCGTACTCCAAAATTCTGCATAGCGTTGGTGCTGATCTTGCCTAATTTGAGGTTCGGTACTGCATACTTGCAAAGTCCACTTTTTAACGGGAGACTCTGGTTTTTGCGTCTGTCTCCCGATCTCCTGTTTAACACAATTTTCTCCCGTTTTTTGTAATTTTCGCTTTAAAATAAACCAATAAAGCTTTAATATTTTTTTGCTTACATATTTAAGCAAAGCATATTTAAGCTTTAAAATGAATTTAAACTCTTATTTTTGAAAAAGTGCAGCGTTGCGGACATGACGCAGAAAATTCTCATTTTTGAACGAGTCTTCATATATATGCTAAATTCTCCAAATTTTATATGTCTATAGTAATTTCCTTTGGGGTACAATTTCAGTGTATTTAAACCTAAAGACAACTGGAAGATTAAAAAAAAAAGTAAACAATTTAGTAGAAAATTTTCCTAATTTAAAGTAGCCAGTGCGTTGCGGACATGACGAAAAGTTTACTGCTTGCTTTCCTGCTTTCAATGACTAATGCTAGTCTTTTAGCTAGCATTATCAGTTGCTGCATTGTATATTTTTCATGCATGGCTTAAATATCTAATAAGTTGTGGTATGTTGATTATTTTTCACACATTATTAATTTTAAACTTAAATTCTTATAAAAAGTAGATTTTCAAAATAAGTACTCTCTCTCTGATAAGTTATACAATTACATTTCAGTGTACTTATTACGTCATTTATTTTGATAGTCCTTTTTGACTCATGAAAAGAAATGTGTAGAATGACCAGGTGAAGGATTGCTTGGCAAAAATAGATAAATATGTCTCCAGAGGAAATGGGGGAGGGTTTATAGTGGGGGGGGGGGTTTCCAAATTTTCAAATTTGTTTTCTGCTACAGGTTTGAAATGATTGAGAGTCGTGTTTTTGTGGTTTACTGAAACTATTTGTCCAGGCCACCAATGATCATCAAAAGTTCAGCTATCCATTGACTTTCTTCAAAACTGGTGGAAGTTGATGTTGAAACCAGACTAAGTGGTGCAAAATCTTCCTTTGATGGTAGCTTAGAAAATAATGTAACCTCATATGCATATTTTGATTACTTGAAAAGGAAAAATAAAACAACTCTACTGAGTTGTATGTTATTGATCGAATAAAATGTAGTGATTTTGTATTAGGCATGGATTTGCATCAACTGAAATGTTCTCTAAACTTCAGTGTTTATTTTCCGACTCTCATGACTAGGTAACGTTTTACTTCCTTCTTTCTTGATCACATCTAGCTAATAGCATGTCTAATAAAAAATTGTTTAACTTTTGTTTCAGTACCTTCTGATAATTTATCACTTCTTAACCTTTGACTAGCTTTAGAATCTAATTTCAAAATTTTGTGTGTTGCCTTTTCATTTTGATTGAATTTTCAATTATTTGCTTTTTTTTTTAAGGGAAGCATTTTTTAATATTACAACATCTGTTAGGGCAAGAAGTTTCTTGTACGGGGATTTTGGCAGTGCACTGTTAAGTTTCTTTACAGCTTTGCCCAAAGACTCTGCTTGCATATCCAGGCAAACTCATGTCTTTGTGCTTCTTTATTTTTCACTCTTATGTGCTCTTTCTGTTCTTCAGTGAGAACATTAGAATGCCTGTGTATTCCTTTCTTGTTTGCCTTGTTCTGCTTTGTTAGCTTCATATTTTACTGCAACTTTCAACTTCTGTCTCCTAATTCAAGATTGTTCTGTACTTGTAAGTGGCATGATAATTTTTTTGGGAAAATGTACAACAGAAATTATAAATTTTATTTACTATCAAATTAGTTAAGCATATCAAAATCATTTAAGTAAATAAAATATATATTACGCAAAATTTTACTAACACATGTAAACAAATTCAGCTTGCTTGATAGAAAACTATAACCAGAGATAAAATTATAAGTATAAACCTGAGTGTAACCAACATGTGCATAAACTGTTTCCATTGTAAAAACATATTTAAGATTTGTATGTGTTGCCATGTAATAACCAACAAAACTGCTTGAATTTTAAATGTTTTTCTTATGTTTATGAATGTGATATTCATATTTATAAAACAAAAATATTTTAAAATTAATGTTTCATTAGTTATGATGATAATTATGTTATAATAAAAGGCAACAATGATTAGTTTGGAAATTAGTTGAAAGCTCATGTTTTTCTTAACTCGGCTTAACTTTTTCCTTTAAAGTTTTATGTAAAACATAGGGCTTGTTATTATGTTTGAAATTCGTCATGTCTGCAACGTTGCGGACATGACCAATTTGAATTTTTTTTAAAAATATTAAATATCAAAAATGATATTTTTTTTGGAACACATTGCTATAACATAGTAAATTGATAGAAGAAGTAACATTTTAAAGAAAATGTACAAATTAATAGCAGCGCTGTAATAAAAAATATAAAATTTTTTTATTGAAACGCCAACATATTCTTTTGCAAGCACTCTGTTAAAATTCAAAAGGTAAATATGCAGTGTTATTGTTCAATAATTATGCAGACACATTATTTGCTTTAATGGATCATGTTTAATTGGAAATATTAAATAATGTATAGGCAGAAGAAAAAAATCTGTTTTGTCATGTCCGCAACTTTTTAACTCGTTTTTTTTCAATATTTCATGCAATTTAAACTTATTTTCTCATCATTTTGACAAAAGCAGTTTCAAATTCTTAAACTACATTTAATTAGCTTTAATTTGATATGTAACACCATTAAATTTTTGGAAAAATATTTTTAAGCATATCAGGTTACAAATACTGTGGAATCACCCTTAAATATAAATCTATTAGATTAGACCCCTTTAGCTTTAGGACAGTTTAAGACACTTTCGGATAGTTTTCCACATGTCCCGTCCGAAACTGGTTTTGCGTCCAAAACCCCAAACTTGGATTCAAAGTTTCACTTTTTAATTTATTATTTTTTTTATGATGATAGTAAACTAGTGACTTGATATTTAGGAGAGAAAAATGGGACGAAGGGCTCTCAATTCATTTTTTTGTTTTTTGTTTTGAACTGCTCAATAGATTTATACACTAATAGCGAATGAATTTTAAGTAGTACAAAATGTTTGCTCTTCTGTCTTTTTTTTTGCTGAGACATGACAGTGAGAATATCTCTATGTAATTTAAGAAAACCTATAGTGCATACATAATCACAATCACTATACTAGGATATATATACTATAAAAGCGTCTTAAAGTATCGAACTTGGGAACCGATCCACAACTAGAAAATTTATTAGAAGATGTTAAAAGAACTACTATAAGTTTCGGGACGTTAGTACATAAATAAAAAATACTTTAGTATATGTACATTAGCAAATTTAAAAAGTAAAATATTTAAAAATAGCTGCAAATTAAAATAAAACACTTTATAACAAATGGAACAAAAAACACAAATTTAGATCAAAACAAAAAATATGCAAATTAATAAGAAGAAATGCATGAAATCAGATATATGCTCGTATATTATTGCAGTGCTTCCCCCAGGCTTGTAAGTTAATTTTAAGTTTCTGCTTTTTTTTCTTGAACTGTGCCGATATTGAACACGTGTTTGTCGAAAATTGCGTTTATCACTATTATTCACCATTATTAAATCACGATTATTGTTTCATTTATTCAGATTTGATTTTAGTATTGACAGCTATTTACTTTTTAGGAAATAATAAATTGTGGATAAATAAGAAATTTTTAGAAAATTGTTAATTTACCTGGGTCCGACTTCTTTAAAAAACTATACACAATTATTGAAAACTGTTTGCTAAATAAACAATTATTGAAAAGAAGTATTATCACAAATTATAAAATAAATAAGAAATTTTTTTTAGTTTAAACATTTTACAAAATTAATAATGATAATGACCTCTTTTAGTGCCAACAGTTGCAAGATTTTTCGGGCACTTTTTGAGATTTTGGGGATTCTTTTTTTTTTCACATCATTTTATGGCTCTTTTTTGGCTTTGGGTAATTTTTTTGTGTGTAGCCTGACACTCTTCCAATGATTCTGTACTTGATTATATTGCAACTCTTAAAAACTCTCTCTCATAAAATTTAGAACAGTAGGTTCCCAAAGACTAATAAGAAAATTCTTTTATTTATTTATTTTTTTTTTCATCTTTATAAAGGACCCATTTGGGTCAAATATGCATTTATTACATCTGTAGACGTTGAGAAAACTAACCAAAATATAAGAGAATGTTCTTTCAAATAAGAAACTATTTACTATTCAAAATATGAAAAAGCATTTAAGAATCCCAATTTAATGGGACCAATTTTATTTCAATCTTTAATGAAAATGTATTGTATTAATTTTGCTTCTTTTAAATTTTTTTAAAAAATACTATTGTCATTTTAAGCTAAACCATTGCTTTCAATTGGTATTCTTGATTAATTTTAATGGCATTTTTTGCAATTTTGCTGTTTTTAGGACATATTGAAAATTTTAAAGGGCATTTTCAGTGATCATTTAGGTCAGGGGTCTCCAAACTACGGCCCGAGGGCCACATCCGGCCCGCGGACAGATTTTGTCTGGCCCGCGGAGAGCTAGCATACTTGAAAGAAAACTCCTTCTAGAGAACATATTTATTTTTTATAGCAAATTAAATTAAGTTTACTGAAGTAATCTATTTTTATGTTGAATAATTATGTTGTAGGGTAATCAATATGGCCCTAAGGCTGGAAAGTTTGGAGACCCCTGATTTAGGTCATCAAAATCCGGGCTCCAATTATTACTCAAGCTTTATTGTATTAAGAAAAGATATATTCTTATTTTCTTATTATTCCTCAGAGGTGATTAGATCTTCAGAAGTACTGGAATGAACAGAAATACTCTCATAAATTAGTAAAAATGTATAACTCAGAAAATCCTTGCTAGATATTTTATTGAATTTAAAATCATTATTGGTTGATGTTGCCTTGAATTATACAAGCAGAATGTTTTCATGCTTTACTTAAAATATTGAAAACGATCTTAAAAATGAATATTGTCAAATTAGTTTATATATATTGTTCAATGCTCAGTTTCTCTGTGATGATGTTGATGTTTGACTAAAATGTTAAATTATGGCAATAATAGAGTATTACTACGGGATGATTCATAAATGATATCACGCTTCTGGGGAGAAGGGGGGGTCGTGAAATTGTGACAAGGGGAGGAGAGGGGTAACAGGAAGTGTGACATTCTGCTACATTCTGCTTGTGCAACATAGCGTAACATGTGACAATGCGGGAGGACGGTCCAACAAGGAAAAAAGTGTGACATCATTTTTACATTAACTTTTTTTTTTTTTCAAATGTATTTCTTATCTAAGCTAGAGGCTCTAAATGTACGGGCTTTTAATTCTTCAATGAGATTTTCATTTATGCATTAATCACAGGAATTCAGAATCGGTCATTTGAATTTATAAAAACTACTAATTCTTCCCAAAATTCGGTTCTCTTCGTCGCACACACCTAAATCTAACATTACCGTCTCGGAACTGAAATACAGGGACCTCTTTCCGAAATGGTAACTTTCAGTCGATTCCGGGAGCAATTAACGGAGGCAGCGCGTCATGAGTCACGTGAGCCTTTTATTCAGAGAGTGGTCAGTCGATTCCGGGAGCAAGTTACCGGAGGCAGACCGATTCCGATAGCCTCTTGGTAAGCCAGGTTTCGGAAAGATGACGTCATGAGTCACGTGAGTGCTTCAATTCCGAGAGTGAATGACTTTCCGAACCCTTCGTGGTAGAGCCCTAATCGTGATATTTTGTTTGAATTGTTGTGCTGTAGATCTAAGCTGCTAAGTATTTGGGAGAACTGGCTTTCTATGTAATTCTTGGGATTTTGTGCATTCCGCACAGTAATGCATTTTCTGTAAAGTGAAACCAAGTTTCGTCCAATGCTGTCAAATGAAAATCTAGAGAACATCCTATTGCTCATAAAAAAAAATAGTTTTGCTGGAAATTGTTCCGATCAAACATTTGATGATAAAATTTTATCAAATACTGCTGTAATGAACATTATTTTTTTTTAATTTGTAAGTCAGTTTAATTGTTCATTTTATGTGTGTAGGGGTGGGAGGGGGTCATTGGAAAAAATCTTGTTTTTCCCCCTTCAAGGTTGTCAAGTACGGTACTGTACATGATATTGCAGTGGCGCAGAAAGGGGGTCATAGTAGGCCATGTCCCCTCCTCCCCCCCCCTGAGTGATTTAAATTTTTTTTAATAATTTAAGACTATGCATCTTGAGAAAAGTTATATTTTTATCAAGAAATCACTAAATACTGATGGCAGGGGAATCTTAATTAAAAAAAAAAAAAACTTAGATTTAAAAAATTCTAAGCAGTGCCATATTATGTTACGCAGTAAATTACATTATTTCTCCCCCCCCCCCCCCGAAAAAAAGAATTGCACAAAGTTCAGGTGAAATAAAAAACTGCCCCCAATAAAGAATATATAGATATATTCATTATATTAAGTTAGATTATCAGAATATTACTTTCAATAACTGCAATTTGTTACTTTGTTGTATCTTTTTGCTAGATTATCAGAATAATACCTGCAAGAACTGCAATTTGTTACTTTATTGTATATTTTTGATCGGTGTTTTTTAGTTAATACTACAATTAAACAGGTGCTATAAGCAATGCATCTGTTAAATAAAACTTATTTGTTTTCCTTATGTAGTGCAAAGCCTCTCTTCTCATTTGTTAGCTATTTCTGTTAGAAGTATATAATTTTGTCAAGTCGTGTTTTTCCTCTTAATTAGGCAAGTAATAATGTATATGTGTACTTAAACATGTGCTTATTTTTTCTGAAAATGTGCTTACAAAGTGCTTACTTTTTGAATTAAAATGTGGCTACTCACCCTGATACCAATTTCGGAAAAAGTTTTTTTTTTTGGCCCACCCTAAGCCGCTTATGTAATTCATTGCAAGACTTGAATTACTGTAAAATTTGAGTAACTGGAATATGTTAATGCATTATAAAAATATATTACTAATATTTTTTCCTATATTATCAACATTGTTTTTTAATTTATTTAAATTTAGGATTATTTTGAACAATGCCTAAGGAGAAGACCCACATCAATATTGTGGTCATTGGCCACGTCGACTCTGGAAAGTCAACAACAACTGGACATCTTATCTACAAATGTGGTGGAATTGATAAAAGAACGATAGAAAAATTCGAGAAGGAAGCCCAAGAAGTATGTTTGATTTAAATAATCTTTCCTATAAAGAACAAGTAAAATTTCTGGTCAATCTGGTATCCAGTCTTGAATGTATGAAAACATTTAAAGTTATTTTATTTGTATTGTATTGTGTTCTTCACATTCATGCACTGAGCTCATCAAGTAACGTTGCCATTGGTGACCAATATATTTTAGCTAGCTAAGTCTCCAGCTTTTTATCATCGACTCCTACATTCTTGTAAATATTTAAGCAGAAATGTAGCTGTAGATAAGTGTAGCATACTTGCCAAGTCTACTGTTTTTAACGGGAGACTCGCGTTTTTTGCGTGTCTCCCGATCTCCCGTTTAACACAATTTTCTCCCGTTTTTTTTTTTGTAATTTTCTCTTTAAAATAAATCAATAAACAGGGTTCGTACGGTCCTTAAAGGTCCTTAATGTTCATTTCCATTTTAAGGCCTTAAAAAGTCCTTGTTTTTTATTCCAGGTGCTTAATTTTTTTTTTTTTGCGAAAATAAGAAGGTACCCATGTGCATTATTTGTTTTGCAATCTTTTGTATTCTTCACAAGAATCAAACTTCTTTCATTCCAACTACTTAATCGAACCTCAAATTTAGTTTGCTCGGGACCGGTACTATCGCGGCGTTCGGACAGACCCAAAATGGCGGATTGACATAAACATCAACGCATTTTTACTTCAAATTGCAGTGCTTTCTCAATTGGTAGATAAATAAGTAACTTGATGTGTTATATATTTTTATAACTAAATTGATGTGTTATATATTTTTACAAAAGAAAAAAAAATCATGGATTTTTATATAATGCTTCAAGTTACAACACCCAAATCAGTTAAAATAAACTTGTAGCCATCCACATGGCAGCTCCCAATTTGCTATCTCCTGCAATTGTATGAAAAAGAAAATCTTAAAAAAAAAAAAAAAGAAGAAAACTGTTAGTAGACAAGTCGAATCAAAGAGCCAAGCATTTGTACAAAATGCAATGGTGAACAGTAACTGGGCACCATTTAAGACCACAGAAAAACAAATCACACAGGCTCCCTCATTTTTCTTTAATAAAAGAAAAGAAAAAGGGATACAATTTAAAAAACGGACTTTTAAGTACTCAAGGAGGGAAAAAATTAGGGAAAGATGCGCGGTGAGCTTAAGGAACCAATTTAATTTTTAACATGGTTGGGTTTTCTTATTCTATCTTGGTTTCCTAAGTTCAGCTCACGTAAGAAATATATCTACAAGATTACTTCTATTTGAATCAAAACTTACTGGTATTTATTGATTTAACAGTTTCTTAAATTAAATTTTTTCCTGATTTTACCACAAAAAAAAACAGGATATTTATGAAAAAGGGCCGAATTTTGGGATTTCAAATTTGGGATTCCATACTATTTATTAAGTTTAGTTAAAAGTAAACTTTTTTCATGAAAATTGTTATTAAATCTAAATACATTCTAAACAATTATCAATAAAGCAAGTAGGAGCAGCTCTTAACAAGTAATTAGTAGGTAAATATTGCTTTTGAAACTTTTTTTAATTTAAGGGGGGAAAAATACTTCAAAGAAGCATATCGTTGACATCTAGCTCAATAAAAGAAATACATTTAGGCAAAAAAAAAACCTTTTAATTTTTTTGCGTTTGGCCAATTGCTTGTATGATTATCGCATATTTATACTGTTAAAGGTAAAAGAATGATTTTTCTTTTATTATCATTGTTCTTACGTCTTACACTAATAAGCGCCGAGTTACCAACTCTCCCAATCGCTTTTCAGCTGATCTTGTGCTAAACAGTTTGTTCTTCCATTGTTTTTTTAGATCAAATAAATTCCCGTATCGAAAAAATTAATTACTTAATTTTTTAAAGCAATTTTTTAATATTTAGTAATTTTTAGCGAACAATTTTGCTTCGCTATCGTTCGCTGTGGGGTTTTGTGTGGGAGATATTTGCTGCGTTAATCAAACTTTGCATCTCGTGAAATTTCTTAATTTGCAGTAAATTGAAGGAATCGACAACTTTTTAAATCTATACACCGCAGTTGCCAAATGCTCCGTTTTCTCCTAGTTTTTCTGATTTTATTTGTGAACTTCGAAAATTCGATTTTTTGCAAAAAGATTTTTCAAGCTGATGTACAAGTATTTTTATATAAAGGAATTGTACTACAAAAGAAGAAAATATTTTAAGGAACGATTTTAAAAGATATCTATTAATTTACAGGAATTTTCATAACTTATAACGCGAACGTGTAAAAACCTATTTTTTGGAAACTTGCTAACATCTAGCACGTGCTTCGCCGAAAATTGTACGCAGGTTTTGAGATTTCTATCTTTTTGCATCCTGTAAATATATCAATTATTTAAAAAGTTGACAGTTGTTTTAGTATTTGCAGCTTAGTCTGCTTGTTTCATTTTTTATTTAAAAAATTTGTTCAATTTTTTGAAACTTTATTTTAGTTAAATTTTGATCGTTACCATTTGAGGGTAATGTACAAAGTTTTAAGCGAATTAGCTCCATTTCTTATTTGTATGTTGTTTCCAAAGTGAAATATTTTCTCAAGTTGTAGAAGTTTTTCTGGATTTTTGTAAGCTCTTCTAAATTTAAAAAAATTATTTATGACAGAGATAAAAACTTAAGTAAACCTAAATTGAGATGCTGGCAACATAAATTAAGTAAAATGAAAAAGAAATCTAAATTAAACAAAAATTCTAAGTGCAGCGTTTTCTTTAACAACTTTTTTTAAATAGTTTTTTCATTTAACTTGTATTTTATAGCCCTAACCATTTTTGATGATTTTTCATATGATAATTTGCTTATATATGATTAATGCTTGTGTTGTGTGCTTCTTATTACTTGCTCCAATAATTATTTAACTCCCTGATTGTATTGAACATTTTAGAAAAGCAACAAGTCAAAGAGAGGTCCATAAAACTGTTTGTTGCCATCCTAATAAGAATACGATGTTAAATCAATTTCCTCTTTCAATAATGCTTCCTTCTAAAATAAACATAACAGTTTGTATATTTCGAAAAATTTGCGAGGTCCTTAAATTTTTTTTGTAAGTCCTTAGAAAGTCCTTATTTTTTGTTTTGCCAAAAGAGTACGAACCCTGATGAAGCTTCAATATTTTTTTGCTCAATACACGACGCTCGTAATAGTAGTTACCCGCCGAGTAGTTTTCATGTGATTTTGCCAAAATTCCGTGTTTTTGGTATTTTTGAAAAGTTGAAATTTCGGTTCCGCGAATATTCGTAATTTTGGAATTTTTTTTTTCTTTTTTAAATGAGAATCTTGAAGTAGCATGCGTAGATACTTGCTTTACAAAACTTTTACAAATTAGCAGTAAAACTTCCACATTTTGTCTTTCATATGCTTTCAAGGGTCAGTCCCGATTTTTTTTGAAATCCGATTGCATCCGCTTCGGTAAAAGTCCCTAGTTTTTGTGTACTATCTCATTCCATCTCTTGGACATCAATAACTTCTGGTGTACCATTATTTTTATTATTTTTTACGATTTAGCCTCTGTAGTAGAGGATTTGCACTTCTCATTTTGCCACACCCACTCGAAATTTGAATGAAATAGTTTAGCCTTTTTTAAAAAAAAATACAGCTGTAATGAACATTAATTTTTTTTTAAATTTGTAAGTCAGTTTAATTGTTCATTTTGTGGGTGTGTGTGAGGGGGGGGGGGCTCATTAAAAAATCTCCTGTTTTTTCTCCCTCCAAGGTTGGCAAGTATGGTGTAGTAAATTTTAGAAGTTTTTCTTAAATTGCAAATGCATTAGTCCAGAATTTTCATGAATTTTGCAATTCAGTTGCACATATCAAGCTTTAAAATCATTGAGCTCCATTAAGCTTTGTAAATATTTAAGATTAACCCTAGCGTCAATGACCAAACGTTTCCTTTACTTTCAATGACCGTGTACCGCAGGAATGCACAAAGTATGGCCCGCCGAGCCTTTTGAATTGGCCCGATAATACAGTTGATAAAAAAGAATAGTTATAATAAAATAAAAAATACGAAAAAAATAATTGTAAAAAAAGCTTACGAAAAATCTCGGTAAAAAAATTCGATCGCAACGTCTAGCATGTCTAATCAAATCATGATAAAAGTGGTAGAATATTGCATTGTCATCTGGTTCTGAACTATATGTAAAGTTTCAGAACAATAGTTTATCGGGAAATGGTCGAAAATTCGAGTGCTGGATTTTTCGAACGGCCATTACTATGTGCGTTATTTCGTTTATAAAAATTTTTTGTCCCATTCCTGCTATGATTTCTTTAGTTAATTCAAAGCAACAATCGTTAGACATAGCAGGCAAAATATCATTATTTTCGTCTTCATCGCTATCTTTCTCTTTTTCATCGTTCCGGTGTAGCACCATTTGGATGCTTTCCGGATCGGACATCTTGTTTATCAAATTATTCATTTCGTTCATTTTTACAGTAATAAATGATTTTAAAAAGGAGGAAAACGAAATGCAAGAAGCATGTTTACATGCAGAAACGCTCAAATTTCATGCTTGTCTTGTGTAAAACGACTTCGCTTTTGCGAACTCTATTTTAATAAAGAATTAATTTTCAAACTTGCAATTTTTATTGCCTTGATATCAATTTTAAATTCTTATTACCTTATTTCAGCTTTTAAATAAACCAAAAAATATATAAAACAAAAATAAACCAAGTTTAATTTTCACACGATCGTCTATTGCGGAAAATTCGTGAATCTGCCGTATTAGAAAATTTCCGAAAGTTCGTTATTAGTCCGACTTTTGTTGCAATTAGTCTTCGAATACTGACGAGACAATTAAATAAATGTATAAGAATCTAATTACTTATTTCTTTTATGTTTAATTATTGAAATGAAATAGAGAAAAGGTCTGATTTTTCTCAAGTATCGTTGGTGATTTTTTTTATCTAATTTTCATCTGCAAGTAAGCTGACGGCCCCTCCCCTAAAAAACATAGTTTTTAGACTAAATTGTTCGACTTATAAACACTGAATATGTTAATTGTAACGGAAAATGCGTATTTTTAGAGGCATTTAAAAAAAAATTTTTATTGTTACTAAATACGCAAAAAAACACCAACTTTTCAAAAAGGGCGGGAAATTCACGAAAAAATTCCCTTTTTCTGGTCCCCGGATAAAAGGTTCTGTACTGTATTACTATGCCAATTTAACTAATAAGATTTTGTAAATGGTTAGTTAAAAAAACAATTCTTCACTAGCCAAATTGACTAGTAGTAATGAATGAATAAAATTTTATTAAACATTTTTCAAAATTAATAATCTCAATATGAATAATTATTTTACTTTATAAAGTAATTTATAATGAAAATTTAAAAATTTTTTTGTTGATATGTATTTAGGAAATGAATGAATAAATGTAATTATTTTTTACATTAATTTACAAAGATCAATTTTTAATCTGCAGGAAAACTAGTGATTAAAGGATTGAAATTTAATTATATGCCATGGAACAAAATAAGCGGATTCCTTTATAAAAAATCAACATAACTTTTTTTTATGTCCATGTAGCAATGTATAAATTTAATATTACTATGCCAATTTAACTAATAAGATTTTGTAAATGGTTAGTTCAAAAAACAATTCTACTAGCCAAATTGACTAGTAGTAATTCTGAACCGCAAGGGTTTAACGTGATGTACAGACTCGCAGCATTTGGATTTTGCTTTTAATATATATGTTTATTTCTTCTGTATTTATATTTGCACTTTTAATTAATTTCTCATTTTAAATCTATATATATTTTTAAAATTTACATTATAAAATGTCAAAGAAAAATTATCTAAATTATAAAGAAAGTTATAATTTAGAGAATAATGCTGTGTTTTTCTAAGTTTAAATCACCTTTTTATTTTCCATTTGTTTAATTTTCATAATTTTTACACATTTTTGCAAAAAATTTTAGTATTCCTCTTTTTTGCCATTTGACCAATCACTTCCATTCATATATATAAATGTTGTGCAATTATTTAGAAATCTTATACCTCATTTTGTTTGAATTCAATATCTCATTTTGTTTGAATTTATTTACATTATTTTTAAAAAACTTTTATTTAATAATCTGTTCCCTAGTCTAGTAATTATTAATACATGTAATTTGTACATATTACCTCTAAATAAAAACTGAAATACACCCTGTATTTTTATGAATAAAACATAACGTTACTTTGGCCCCCAACCTAATACTTTCTAATTTTTTGGCACTTCACTCAAAAAAGTTTGTGCATCCCTGGTGTACCGTCAAAAAAACAATTTTCCAAAAAAAGGCTGCAATAATAGGTTGAGTTCAGATTCATGTGAATAACAAGGATTAGAATTGGTTTTGCCAAAGCTTTATTAGAATTGATAAAAATTATAATGAAAGTAGCAAAAAGTACCCGGGTACCCGGTCATTGACGCTTGGGTTAAGATGTATATTGTGCATATATATCTGTTTGTTCCATGAACTTCAAATTCCAATGTATAAGTTGAAATTGAATAGGTGAGGATGGGGTAAATTGGGCCATTTGATAACAAACCCAAAATAATAGAACTAGGAATTGAAATTTTTAAACCAATATTTTTAAGGAAATTTTTTTGTAAACTTTGGATGATAGCGTGCTAAACACATGGTTTACCGGCTTCTAAAAAGCTCTATATTTTATCAAATAACAGACCAAATTTGAAGGATTTCCTCACCAAGAAACTTTAGAGAACAACTCCAGCAAAGCATGTAATAAAATTAAATATAGTCTTTTTTACATTAGTTTTTCTTGGATGCGATAAAATGGGTCATGGTTACTCTTCAGTAGTTCTATTCGTTTTTTTTTTAAATTTACTCTGTTGTACCTCACTGCAGCAATTTCCTAAATTCAAACAGTGTAGGTTTATTTTAGTGAAATTAAATTTATAAAAGATTAGAAAGGATGTTGTAGAAGTGTTATGTGAACCAATGTATAACAATCTAGAGCAATATTATTTTAACATTTCAATGTAATTACAGTTCAAAATGTCGTTAAATATGTCGCATTTTTTTTCATTTCAAAGTAATAAATAACTGTTTTCAGCATTATTTTACATTATGACCCATTTTACCTCACGATGGAGTAAATCAGGTCACCACAACTTTATAAGCTCAGTTAAACTATTTCATAAATAAAAAATAAATATTAAAATTACATAAAATTGATGTAAAGGAGTTCAATATTAAGATGCAATTGAAAAGAAATGGAAATGTTTCTGGTTGTTGCTATGAAAATAAGCTAAAAAGTGACCCATTCTCCCCCCCCCCACCGTTCCCCCACCTGACCCTATCTCTTTTCTAATCTACTAGGAGGAATTATTATGAACTAAATTTGTCATTGTCCCCCAAAAATTAAAAAAAAGGTGGGTTTTTTTTTGCCATATGGGTAAGCTTATTTTTTTTTATCCAATTCTAAAAAATGAGATTTTTTTTTTTTAGATGGGTAAAGGATCCTTCAAGTATGCTTGGGTCTTGGATAAATTAAAAGCAGAAAGAGAACGTGGTATCACAATTGATATTACTTTATGGAAGTTTGAAACATCAAAGTACTATGTTACAGTTATTGATGCCCCTGGTCACAGAGATTTCATCAAGAACATGATTACTGGAACTTCGCAGGTATTTAATATTTTAGTTTTACTTATTTATCAATTTTTTAAATATATTTTTTAACAAGCTGTTTTTTTATGTAGGCTGATTGTGCTGTCCTTGTTGTTGCTGCTGGAACTGGTGAATTTGAAGCTGGAATTTCCAAAAATGGACAAACAAGGGAACATGCTCTACTTGCATATACCTTGGGCGTGAAACAGATGATTGTAGGAGTAAATAAAATGGACACTACTGAACCAGCATTTAGTGAGGTATCTCAAAGTTCTTTTCTTTAAATATTTCTTAATTTAAAAGTAGAGTATGGGATCTCAAATTCGGAACGCTCGGGGCCGCGTTGTTCCTAGATTTCGGATTTTGAGTCCTCATTCAAAAAATTTTACAAGTAGCATCAGAGTCCATATAATTTGCTCTGGAAGTTTTTATTCCCATTTTCTTCATTTATAGCATAAGTTGTGAAATATAGCACAAAAAACTAAGTCTGCTTATATTCGAGGCCAAACATCGAATAATCTTGACACTTTTCTTTTACATCCTCAATTAAACAATAAAAGAAGAATTCTGTCAAATTCTGATATGATTTAATGTTCTCGAGCCACTTATTAAAGACTTAATTGCAGTAAAAGATCAATCAGACTATCAGGAAAATGCGACCATCGCCAAATTTCAATTTCGTGCATGTTCTGTATCGCGCGAAAATTTGATCTCACTTAAAAAAAATAAAGATTATCCCGAAAGATAAAAATATTTCCCGAGAGTTGGGAATTTGCTGCCTGTTATCAGGGCTATAGAGAGAGAAGAAGGGCTAGTTCATTCGCTTCTCTCCCGTGGAACCAGGAGGAAACAAGTGATGACGTAGGCATGCTGACAATACAGGATCGCAGGAGAAAAAACGCGTACTGCTAAGAACAAAATTGATAAAAAAAGTTTTTTTTTTCAAACGCAAACAGATTTTGGAGTTATGAGGTGGTTGTAATATACTTAAGAGAGGAGAGCAATAAAGAGTAGTTGATTCAATTTTGATACAGACAAAAATGAAGTTCTAATAGGTTGAAAAAAAAAAAAGAACATTTCTTTTAGTACAATGCAAATTGAAATACAAATTAAAAAAGGGATAATGACTTAAATTCTTTGTTTCTAAAATTTTGTGTACCAACATGATATCATTAAGGACACTAAATTTGGAATTAAAAAAAAAAGGAGCTTACTTGATTCAAGTTTTTATCTTTTTCGATTTCACCCATTTTTGAACTTTCTGCATTTCTTTGCGCTTGGATGAAACTGAGTTTTTTCTGTTTATTTGCCGGATCCTTATAAATGTTCTCAAGCGGCAGAACAGCCGAATTGCGCTTTTTCAACTGTCGGAAAACGTTCTTGAAGTTCATTAATAAGTTCCTGAATGACTCCTTTACCCTTTCGGAATGAGGATCCATGAACACACCGAAATATGCTGTCCATCTCGTAAACGGTGTTCATCCAAGAAGATGATGGAAGAGTAAGTCAGCCCAAAGATAACATTTTAGTCCACTTTAAATGGTCATCCTCTTGTTGAGATTTGGCCGATATTGTTCCTAAGGAGCTATCGACGCTCCTAACCTTATGGGCAATATATCCAGCGATGTAGGCTAACGCTTCTTTTTCCAGAGTTTCAATATTTTCATTTTCAGCCGGATTCATCATTTCGATTTCCCAAGACATTGGAATGGGATCGTCTGTGAGAAGAAATTCCTCTTCATTTGAATTTTCTGCAACAATGTTCTCCTGAAACTCATTTTCAAAAGCATTTTTGAGCAATTCAGCACTTAAATAGGCACTTTCTTTTTCGCTGTGGCATTCTGTGTTTACTTTGGCTGATAAATTAGGGAGCTTGTTACACATTAATAAATGCTTCAACCGTTTAATTACTTCTGAAGGGCTTGGGTGATCATCAAATCGTCCAAGTCCTCGTATTTGACTGAAAAGGCTTTCTAAGGCATCTTGCATAAGCCTAGCAGTAAGCAGATATTTTACTCCATCGCACTTTAAATCTTCATGTAAAGCTAATAGAGAATTTATAGAAATTATAATTCCTTTCTGGAATGGTAGGAGCCCTTTCTTCCCTGTAACTCTCATATCGTTTATCTCTTCTTTTACTTTAAGTAAAATATCTTTTTGCTCGGCAAAATGTTTTGGATTTCCAAATGCCGCTTGCAAATTTTTCCCTGGGGGTGGATCGTGATGCTTACTGTTCATTATATCAAAAAAAACTGTCCATCAATTTGAAAAAATTACAAGCTTTAAGATTCCCAGTTAATCTTAATATGCCTGTTGCTACAGTAGCTGAAAACAATGTTTTTGCTGGGGTAACTTTTTGGCGATCATTGCCTTTAACATGTAAATAGGCTGGTTTCAGTTTGTGGCATAGCTGAACTTCACCATTGTCTTTGTTCAGTAGTTCTTCAATAATTGCAGTTATTTTTGTCCCATCTTTTAAAAGCAAACCACAATCTAAAAAGTGATTTCTGAGTAATTTTATGTAGTGGGGCATATCTGCGAACACATGAATTTTTGAAGAGCTTTTCACAGGATTGAAAAAGAAGCTTTGCTGCAGTGTTATATTTAATTCCTTCCAAAGCGTTCCGCAACCTCCTAAATCGGAGACTATTGCTTTGATGCTTACATTAATGTTTTCTAATTGTGTTATGATTCTAAAAAGTAACTCTTTGTCCATTTTCACTTCGAAATCATAATAAACTGGCTGCTTCCAATTCGAGAACAATCCCCTTAAAAGGACAAATTGTACTTTTCTAAACGGACCGAGAATCTCGTCCATTCCAGTGTCGTAACATAAAGTTGATGACACATGCATCTCATCAAAACTCAGAACACACATTCTTTCTAAATTAGTTGCATTCTCCGAATTCATCTTCATCAGCAACAAAACATTTTTTTGTAAACCAGGGGCACAAGAAAATTTTGCGCACCAACATTTCAAAGTGCTTGCGCTAGGCAGTGGAATCTGCATCTTAAATTTCCAAAAATCATAAGCTTTCGCAGACAGAGCGCGAATAACTATGCAACGAGAAATGTCTTCCACAGTCCATCTTATTTTTTGCGATTCTCTCTTTAATGCCTGTATTTGCATTTTAGAGAACATACGACTAAGTTTTGTTTCTAAATTATGTTGCTTTTTTAGTTTTAAACGTATTTTTCGTATTTCACTCTTTTGCTCTTGAATCTTATTTAAGAAAGACTTTCGTGATTTATTCCACCGCTTCATTCGCCGAAGAGATTCTTTTCTAATTCTATTTCTGTCATTTTTTGTAAGTTTTAACTCATGTTCTAGAGCTTCTATTTTATTTTTTAAGATCAAAATTTCAAGATTGTCATGGTCAAGAAAATCTATATTTTCTTCAGCTTTGAACTCTGATGATGATAACTTTTTGGGGCTCACCTTGTTTAATTTCTCTAAAGCTGTGCTTAACGTACTTCGTTTTTTCAGCCTTTGCATTCGAAGGGAGTTACTCTCAGAGGTAGCAGAAGAAATATCAATCTTCGGCACAGCATCAGATTTTAGAATTCCGCATCGGGAGTCCCAGCAAGCGATTTTTCATATCTTCATAATCAGCCTCTGTAAAATTATTGCTGCATATTCTGGCATACTGAATGTTCACAGAATCTTGGCGGCGGCATTTATTGAGCCATTCTTTGCACAGTAAACTATTTTGTTTTGGAAATGAATGAAACGTTATACCTTTACCTTTTGTATTTTTATGAGTATTCCGGCATGTTGCTACCGCACAGGATGACATGTTAAAGTATAACTGCAATGAGCTTAGAGCATCTGCTTTCTAAAAAAAAATACGAGAAGGCCAAAAAACTGCTGAAATGTAATCTTTTTTGAGCTGGCGAACTGAGCCTCGTGCTGACGCGATTTAGTGTTTTTTTATAACTCCATCTCTCTTCTTATTTCTTGAAATGTAAAAAAAAACACACAGCTGAGGGAAACTCTGATTTTGGGCGTGGTATAAAAATCCCTCCCCACAAAAATTACTGGTTCAAGGGAAATTTTAAAAATATTATTTGCTAACTACATTTTTGGGCGTGAGTAAAAATAATTCCCACGGAATCTAATTCATTAAATCAGTTGAACATTATACTGAGAACATTCGACCCTTTTTTTGTACCTGTTGCACCTGAGAGTGGTTCTAATTAAAACCAGCAATACTCCAGGCAAGAGAGCAACCAGATGCCAACAAACTGCATTCTCACGAAACCCAAACATTTTAAAATTTGACTTCAGAAAATTATTGATATGGACGCAAGGAAAAATATTTCTAATTATATTTTTCTCAGCGTCCAAGCACTCGGGCACCATCTAGCCCCCTCCTAGGTTCTCCAAGGTGGTCAGTCAGCACAGTGACGTCACAGGGAGAAACCGGAGGAACCACATCGGTGCAGCGCTTCATAAAGAAATGAACTAGCCCTTCTCATCTTTATAGCCCTGCCTGTTATAGGGTTTGAAAGATGAAGAAATATGTATCGGTTTATTTAAAAAAGCTTGCTTTTGTTCATTTGATTTTCTCAATTGAATGAAAAATGTCGTTCACAAACCATACTCGTACTGAAAAACATACTAAAAGATATAACATGGTTCAAAGTTACTTTGACTGTATATATCTAGTTATAAGATTTTTTCTATTTAAATGTTCAATTTTTAAATTTTTCTAGTCTCGTTTCGAAGAAATCAAGAAAGAAGTTTCTACATACATTAAGAAAATAGGTTACAATCCTCTTACTGTTCCATTTGTACCAATTTCTGGTTGGAATGGTGACAATATGTTGGAGCCTAGCACTAACATGCCTTGGTACAAAGGATGGGCTATTGAAAGAAAAAGTGGTAAAGCTGACGGAAAGACTCTTCTTCAAGCTTTGGATGCTATGGAACCTCCCTCTCGTCCTTCTGATAAACCTCTTCGCTTACCTCTACAAGATGTTTATAAAATTGGAGGTATGCAATGGTAGATTATTTAAATAAATTAGAAACTTGAAATATATTTTAAATTGGAAACTTTTAAAGATTTCTGTCTTAGTCTAATAATTTCTATTCAACTTGTAGGTATTGGTACAGTGCCTGTGGGTCGAGTTGAAACTGGAGTAATTAAACCTGGAATGGTCATAACATTCGCACCATGTAATCTTACTACTGAAGTCAAATCCGTTGAAATGCATCACGAAGCTCTCACTGAAGCTTTCCCAGGTGATAATGTAGGATTCAATGTCAAGAATGTATCAGTAAAGGAATTGAGAAGAGGATATGTATGTGGTGATAGTAAAGATAATCCCCCTAAAGCAACAGAAGAATTTACTGCTCAAGTTATTGTCTTGAATCATCCTGGCCAAATTTCTGCTGGTTACACGCCTGTTCTAGATTGTCACACTGCTCATATTGCCTGCAAATTCCGTGAAATCAAGGAAAAATGTGATAGACGAAGTGGCAAAAAATTGGAAGGTGAGTTTCTTTTTGTATTCACTTTCGATAATTTGTCTTAGTTTTAATTTGCATATAACTGCAAGTTGGTCTTGTCATTTACTATTGACCACTTTTGGAATCTATAGTTGGGAAATAAATATCTTGCGTGCTATTTTGCTAGATGTTATCCAAATTTAATTCTCATATAGGTAATTACCAGTTTCATTTATGATCCTTCCGAATTCTTCGGCATGCAATATAGTAATTAATACTGAATTATAGTAAGAGAACAGCATATTACCTGCTGGTTAGTCAACTTTTTTTAAACGAGTCTTAACAAAATTCCAAACTACAGAATAATTTATTAAATAAGCGGCAAAAAGTTATGAAATTTTTAATTACTGTTCAAATTTTTAATCTTCCCTTGTCCTGGATCGACCCCTGATTTGATAGTACTAAAGCTGGTTTCCTATAGGGAGAGCAGGCCTCGCAGCGTTCCTATATCTCCTATAAATTTTAAAATATTCCTATAATTTCTAGCTTTTCCTATTTTTTTGAGCCCTCTGCTTCCTTTTTTTTCCCTATATTTTTATCCCCGCTTCCTTTTTTCTTTATCTTCGCCCCTCCTTCTTCAACCACCACGATTCCCGCCAGCCGCGTCACGGCATAGCCTTTCTTTTTCACACTCCCGCAGGGTGCGTAGCGGTGCTTACAAGTGCTTATATTTGAAAATAAAATATAAGAGCCCTTATAAGTGCTTACTTTTCCTTAAAATGTTAATTTTCTTAAAAAAATTAAATGTTTAGTTTCTCCCCTAGCAGAAATCGAACATTAGTTTACTCATCGGATGCATAAAATGGCGTTCCGATTGCTAAACCAGCTGGCCCAGATCGCCATTCATATTCAAAATGTGAATATATTTGACTATGAGTGAAGAAAATATTGCAAATTTGGCGTAAAAAGCGCGTGTCAGCGCCGATGCTTCAGAGAATCCGCCATTTTTGGTTCTGTAAATCCGCCGAGTAGTTTTCATGTGATTTTCCCGTATTTTGCGGAAATTCCGTATTTTTGAAAAGTCGAAATTTCGGTTCCGCGAATATTCGTAATTTTGGAAAATTTTTTCTTTAAATTAGAAAATCTTGAAGTAGCATGCGTAGATACTTGCTTTACGAAACTTGTACAAATTAGCAGTAAAACTTCCGCATTTTGTCTTTGATATGCTTTCAAGGGTCAGTCTCGATTTTTTTTTTGAAATCCGATTCATACCTGCCAACTCTTCCGGAAGTTTTCAGGAAAGGCGCATTTTCTTCCGGCCTTCCGTACGGGAATGAAATCTTCCGGATTTCTGTTTTCCTTTTGAGAATTTTTTTCATCACGCCAATTTCAGCCATAATACGCCAATTAAGCTGTGCTCACTGACTTTACTTGCGTGCATTCACAAGGGCAATAGCGGCTGCCGATAGCATTCGGTAAACTAGTAGTAGGTTGCCATAAAAAGTAACACCTTGTGCGAATCCACTAATCGGATGGTGACGTGGGAATCTGCATTTCGATATGATTGAGGTGCGCAGTACGATAAGTGCTTTTACGTTCTTGGCCAATCTGAGCGCAGTTGGCGAAATTGGCTACGGCTAGTGAGAGAAGCACGTGTTTTCGGGTCGGAGCGGCGATTGAGTGCATGATTGGTTTTGTTTTCATCTCTTGTTGAACAATGCTATTATCGCTACTATCTATGTAATGTATTTTTTAATTATGAGTATATAATTTTTTAGTATTTAAGTTGATTTTTGTCATTTATTATATTCTATAAATTTGATTTTCTATCCTCTACATTTTTCAATTTGGGGAATAAGATATTTTCATTTCATTTTTTTCCAATTTTTATTTGAATTAAAAAAAGTTTGGGCAGAATAATGAAATAAGCATAAAACAGCAGACTGTCTGTGAATTGATCTCTTTTGTTACAAAACAAAATGTAGAGAAATAAATAGTAGCTTTGAAACTGATTCAATTTCACCTATTCCCTTAATTCCCCCATGCAAGCCGATTGGGATCGGGCCCTAGGAATGAAAAAACTTTATGGATGAACGTAGTCTGGTTTCAGGTGCCTGTATTGTTTTCTTGGGGTGAATCCCAAGAGAAAAAGGACTTGTGCTTGTAAACTTCCTGGGAGACCTTTCCTTATCAGCAAAGTTATATAAATTCAATGGCCTTTGTATCAATCAAGGTCAACTTTTCCCTCCGCTAATGACTAAGTTTTCTTGACGCTACAATTATGAATTAAAAAATTCTGTTATACTATTATGAGTTGTGTAGGCAATTCCTAAAAAAGGGGGCTAATCTTCAGTGGTTTCATTTATTGCTCTTAAATAAATGCACAGAAGACCAGGGAGAAAGCTAGATATAGCTGTTGCAGGAGCCTTTACCTCCACACCAATTAAATCATTATAAGATGTAAAGGTCAAGATTCACGGTCGCCACTCGCCACGTGGCGACCTTGTTTGAAAAAGTGGAGATTCAAAAAATTAGGAGCAATCGCTACCTTTCGTTTTTTTTCCTTAAATTTCTAAAGTAAATCCTTTTTTTTTTCAAATACATCTATAGAATTTAAAACTCTTGCTTCTTTCATGCACACAAACACAATAAAAACGCATCAATTCGGCATTCAAGTAACCGAATTTCGGCCGATAAACTTCATTTCCCCTTTCACAAAAAAAAATGGCAAATTTTTCCGATTGAGCTGTTTTTTTTTTTTAATTCCTTCTCTCTGCCATATAAATCTTTTAAATTTAGTAGGAAACAATCTTAATCCGGTTTTTTTATAGCCACAATACTTTCATTTCAGATCGGCCATTATCGCTTAAACTTATAAAATCGGACTTAAGTGTTGCGCCATTTTGAAAATGGTGTAAAAGTTTTTACAAAATGTTTTGAAAAGAATGAAAATGAAATGTACTGAACAAAATTAGAACTGGAAACTATATATTTTTAATACTTGTATTCGAAAATGGTCCGTATTTGTGATTGCGTTCTTTTGTAAAAGGTTCGTTTCTGTAATTGGGATTTTTGTTCTCTGTTGCTTCTATTAACGATTAAAATTTTGCATTTAAATCTTTTGCACTCTATATATCCCCTCTTGCTTTGCAGTTTTGTTTTATGACGCAAAGGTGTCCACCAAGTTAAGTTTAGTGGCCACTTCCAAAATTTCTTGAGTCTTGACCTTTAATAAGAGGGTAGGAGCGGGTTATAAATTAGAATGAATTTTCCTCCATGCAGGCTATTTACTGATAGTTACGGTAATTTGGAAAACGAACAATAGATTAGATGATTACTTAATTACTGAAATGCTTTAACATTACTTAAGCCTTTCCATGTGCACAGAAAAGAACGCTCATGTTAATTTCTTTTCGCATCTTTCTACATCTACATCCTTTGCAATAATCTGATTTTTTTTTTATCTTCAGCTTTCTTTTTTTTTTTTTTTTTTGTAGGGTTAAACAAAATTTATATTTATTTTCATTAAAACTAGTTTAAAAGAATAAATGATATTCTGATATCGTTTAAGATAAGTCTGTCAAATCCTATGAAATTAAATATTGAATCTTCTGTGTCGATTTGATTCAATTCTATAGTCTTGCACAGTTGTTACTACAATCGGTTAAAAAAGTTCTTGTTAAAGAAATTTGAACAATTGATGCAATTTATTTTAAAATAGTGTCTTTAGGAGTGAAGTGTGATGTATTCACGTTAAATTTCAGCTTATGAATCACATTATGACTTTCATACAAAGAAAATCACAACCACAACATTTTGTTTAGTTTAATTTTTTATTACATAAAAAAGGAACACTTAAAAAATGGATGAACTCCCTAACTTAATTTTTGTTTTTGCAGATATGCCTAAATTTATCAAATCTGGTGATGCTGCCATTGTTGATCTTACACCAAGCAAGCCTATGTGTGTTGAAACATTCACTGATTTCCCCCCTCTTGGAAGGTTTGCTGTTCGTGATATGAGGCAAACTGTTGCTGTAGGTGTCATAAAGTCTGTAAAACCTAAAGATATTTCTGGTGGCAAAGTTACCAAGGCTGCAGAAAAAGCTCAAAAGAAGAAATAACATTCTGGGACCAGTTTCTATTGAGTATGGTAGCTCTATAATGTATATTTGCAAGTTATGTTGATGGAGAAATACCACTGTCATATTTGTACCAGTTTTCCAGATTTGCAATAAAGAGGAGTTGCAAAAAAGAATTATTAAATTTCTTGTTTTAATTTGTTCTGATGTTGGAATTTAATTTTTTATCCTTATTAAGCTTTGTTAAGGGGAATTGAAAGCTCCGAATGTAGCGAATTCTGACATCTAGATGGCGCTGCAATCAAGCTAATTTGGGGATTTTTTGTTTTGGTTTAATTTTCCTGATTTGGTTTTCCCCACACATACTCCCTTTTTTCCCTGTTCGCACCCCTAATAGCATTCTTTCCTCTGGGGCTTTCTTCATTATTTTCCTCCACTGGCGTACAATTGATTCGCTTACATCCGGTCATTTAGGAGTCTTCAAAAATGTGACATGTGGTTTTGATTCTTTGTTAGAATGTTTCAAAGGAAATATATGGTTACAAGAGCGAAACGTAGCGGTGTCTGTTTTGCTTGTTCGTTTGGGATGTTAGTTGCTTTAAATGTTTTTAAATTAACTTTATTTTAAACTTTAATTCAATTTAATATCTGAAGTTCTTAAAAATTCCACTCCCACCCTTACAGTACAATATTAATCGTGTCTGGTTCATATTAATTTTAAAAAAGGGAAAAAACCCCGCTGTAGTAAGCCCCTAGTGGAGAGGAAAGTTTCAGGGAGGAATATATGCTACATTGCAAAATTTCTTTAAATTTCGGGGGGGGGGGGCGTCGGCTCCCCCTCTGGATACGGCCGTGGAATATGTGTATTATTAATTGAATTAACGTATGCGTTAAGAAGATGCGCATGAACAAATTTTAATGGAATGAATTTCTGTAAGTTTCTGTTTAAAGAAATTGCGATATTTATTAAATACAAACAAACGAAAATCGTATTTATTAAACGTTTGGATATTTAGTGAGTACATTTCAACTACACGAAATTCCGTCTTTCTGCGTCAACTGAGCAACTGCGCCATTAGCATTTTTAGGAAGGGGGATTCTTTTTGAGGGGAAGGTACGAAATCGCGCTTAAGGTGGGGGGGGGGGGGTGTCTTTTGTTTACATACTCATTAGAAGAATTTTTTTTCTTTTTAGCATTCAACTTTTTTTTTGCTTCTGCCTTTCGCACTCGGTTGTTGGTGTGGGACATTAAGTGCAAATTTGACCTTACACTGACGGACAAAGAGGTCATGCATAGAAAGTGATTTTTCACAGTGTGATTAACTCACTATGAAAATGTGTTTATAACAAGCAACAAGAATAGGAAAACCATCCGAAAGTCTTAGTTTCAGATTAGACGGAAGGAGCAAATTACTAAATAACAAAATTGATATGATATATCTGCTCTAAACGTTGGGCCAAAAAATAGGGGGGGGGTATGAGTTTGATATCCCCTTTATTGTTTTTATAAACATATTCATATCATGTATATGATATATGAGCGTATGCATGTATATATATCTTATATAGTTACTATATATGATTAATAGTTTTAATATATATATGAAAGAGTCCATTTTCTGGTATAGAAAGGGCTCATTGTTAGAATATGAGCAAACAATTCGAGATGATTGCGTTATATATGCGGAAAAAAGAGAATTAACAAATCGTCAATATGAACTTGATCATAAGTATATTATAGCATAAATAGAGGGGAGTCCTGGGAATCTCCCCCGAAAATTTTAGAAAATTAAAATTCGAAAAACGCAATTTTATACGATCTTTGATGCCGTTAGGGGGTGGGGGTATCTCTCTTTGGTGACGTCGAAAAGAAATATTGCAGGATTCAAAATTTCATTCTCCTTCCCGGAAATTCGCAAAGACAAGATTTTCTAATATGAAGTTCTGAAAATACAATTTTGATGATTTTCGAGAGTGTGAGGGGGCGGAAGGTACGTGGGGGGATCCCCCTAAAAACAGATGGATTCCTGTGGTCTTCCGCAGAATTTTTTCCAAAAATCGGTTCGAAAATTCACAATTTTGGACGTCCATTGATGATGTTAGAGAAAAAGAGGTGGAGGATTCAAGGCTCTTTTTTTTTGAAATTTTTGGAAATTCAAGACATAAAACGTATGTTAGGATATCTTTGGTGAAATTAAAAAACTGCTGAAATTATTGTCCACACAAACGCAGACTCTGACCGTGAAAGATTGTGTATGTTTGAAATACAAACTTCTGGTGCTCCTGCAAACATTTTCACATTTCGTACTTGGGTGGTATTTTCCAATTTTTTTAAAATTATTTATATGCTTTTGCTTTACCTTAAAAAAAACAGTTGGTGTCAATATTCTAAATCTCTCAGTATTTTTTTATATAATTATTTTAAAACGGATTTCCACGGGTCGTACATTTTTATGCCTTTTGCTGTGATTGTCGTAATGATATTTCTATTTTAAAAATAAAAAATATGTCAATATAGAATATCGACGGATCGACTATGAAATCATCATGTTTACTGCTATATTTTTTTTTTCACATATAGGTGTGCATTGTTTCTATAATAAATTGAATAATTTTTTTCCGTCTAAAAGAAAGGTTTGAAACGCACATTTCGGCGGCGGTTAGAAAGATAATCATAAAATATAAAATATTGCCAAAATGTTCTTAAATAATGCTTTAAAATTGTAATTAAAAAAAAAAAAATTCACTGAAAAAATATTTTTTGTAGTTTTTATCCATTTACTATCGTTTATTAAATCTTATCTCAATTTTAAACTGTTGTTTTGGTCTTTCATTTTTTCCCTGCTTGTGTTTCCTCTATACATAAGACCGTTGTATTTATTATTTTAAATTGCATTTTCGGTAGCGTTTGATCCTTACATAATTACAGGTTATTCCAAACACTTTCTGAAGGGGTACCCATCTCCCTTAGAGCGATGGCGCACCCCTGAAAAATTTCTACGTAACCCCTTGACCGATTACCCCCCAAATCAAGCAAACAGTTTGCCAAGCTGCCTCCAAATCCCCCCGCGTTCTATATAATAGATACTAATCTCTCGAAAATAGACATGAACTATTTGAAGAATCAACATGTAATGAATGCAATCTTCAAATAAAAATAACAATAACAGCTATTATTTCGTATAATTGGCAGTTTCAGCTATTTGTCAAAGTTAAAAGACAGAACACAAATATACATATTACATAAAAAATATGCACATTTACATAGTCAACAAATGATTGGTTCCCTGATGGGCATTTTACGGGGATGTCGTGGATTAATCAGTTCTGGGAGAATGCAATTTTTGTAAAAATATCGTAGTTTTGGAAGCAGTTCCTGCCAAAACTCAGTATTTTTATAGATGCGCACTATCTTCATGTCTCTTTCGCACCAGACAACGAAATCACACCATTTTCTTTTGGTGATGTTGAGCTGGCCTTGAACTTGATAATAATATTTATGATTTTTTTTCAAATCTAGATTTAAATCAAGGAAAGCCTTCGCGAACAAAGCTGGATCACCTAGGCTTTCAGCATCTTTTGCACTGAATGGGCATTTAATTTCAAGTAAGCCTTCATCGCCAATACGCCAATTAATCCATCTGGACTTGTGCACAAGAACGGCTCCTCGCAATCAATGTACAGCCCGCATTTTTCCACGACATGGCCAGTTTTTTCTGCATATGCATTACATGCCACATTTTCCTTTTCTCTTCCATATCTCATTGCAGGAGTATTTACATTTTCACCATAAATAATTCTTTTTACTAACTTAGCACAGGCAGTTGATTTCCGGCGGCTGCCAACATTTTTGAAGAAAGACGAAGGAAGTCTTTTTGAGCGCTCAGTGCGCCAAATGTCGTTCTCATGCTGACCAACAGTCCTCTCAGGAAGAGTATGGTCTTTAAGGTTTTCTATAAACCTGTCACCTAACACTTTGATCATTTCTTCTGTCATCTCAGCTTGTTCCGGATTAGTTCCATAGCTTGAGTCCTCTTCACAATTACTGACTGCCTTGCGAATTTTGCGCTGTGGGAAAATCTGCCTCCTTCGAATTTGCCGCAAATACTGTTTTCTTCGTGACAGAAGCAACTTTCTAATTGGCGTTCTTGGGCTAACAGACATCGTTTTATGAAGATCTCTGTGCCATGCTTGTGCTGGTGATTGATATGCTAGAGCTGCAGCATTTGCTCGTCGAACAATTCCACCTGAGCATTTAAAAAAAAAATTCATGTTATTTAAAATTAATGTAATGCATCTACATTTTCTAGGACTCTAAGAGAAGGGGAAAAATGGACCAATAATGATCTGATCTTATAAATGTCAATAAGTAAAAAACTACTGTAGATATTTGAAAAATTTATTCTTAGTAAATAACGTTTCTGAGTGAAAATGCTCAAATGTGATAAATAAATGATAACCAATTTTTAAATCGAGCCGAAAGTGAAAAGTTTATTTCATTCAGTCACATCTGTCAAAAACTAAACTAAAAATAATGATGTTGAGATAATTATGGCACCTAAGAATAAAATAGAAGTTTAATTCACTGAATCACACAGTTATAATATGACGCGTGTCCATTGTTTCACGCATGTTACGGATGGTTTTCGATTTATAAAATTTTTCTTTCACGGAACTGGTCAAATATTTCAAACTTGTACAGCCATAAAATGTTTCACAGTAGAATGTGCTCAAGTCGAAATGAGATGCCTGATTATTTGATTATCTTCGTGTAAATCTCAGGAAATTTGGAGTTAATCCCTTTTATTTATTAGTATGTAAAAGAAAGAAATTTTCTTAACGTCGCTAATGGGCAAAGTGAAATAGTTAAGATAAATTACATTTTTTTTTTTCAAATGAATAAGTGAAAAATATATATTTTGGGAATAACTACCTAAAAAGAGAACTATGTATTTTATGATAGAACTTCCGTTGAAGCACTTTTTTTAAAAATGTCATTCAGTAAATGTTTACGTTAAAATGAAAGTCGAAAATTATAATTTAGCCCCTGGCGGAAAATTATTCCTTTGCAAGGGATGACTTTTTTTTATTCTTTCGTTGAAACTGAGGCTTAATTTTATGGATGTTTGCGAAATCTCAGATGCTTTTCAACTTCATGTAAATTTTTACATATTAGACGTAATTTGGATTATTTTTGCATTCAAACAGAATCTGAAAACTATAGGGCTCTCCCATTTCTTTTCTGAGAAATTAAGCTTTGTTGGTAAATAAAACGACCCACCATTTTATGCACTTTTTTGTATAAATAGGCTAAACACAAAGACTCGCTACGGACGGCCAGAGGATCTACATCTTTAAAAGTGGAATCTTAGCCCCTAGGACAGTGGTGGCGAACTTATAATCCGTGGGTCAGACACTGACCCACGCAAGATTTTTAACTGACTCACGATTCCTAGGCAACCATTTGTTTGTTTATGCAAGTTTATTTTCAAGTTGAGTTTTATAATTTGTGTGGATAATTTATATTCTAGAAGTATTTTTTCAAGCACTGCATTGACACAAAAGCAATTTAAATGCTGCTTATTACCTTCAATTTGATCATTACAGTTCTAAACTTATTCAAATGACGACTAATGCGTTTGTAGTATTTGAAATAAAGTAAAAGTGTTTACAAAATATCAAATAAAGTCTATAAATTTACTCAGTTTGTTTGTTGAAAAAAAAAATCGACAAACCAAAGCAAATAATCATATTTAAAGCATTTTTTTCAAATAAAATGTATGTTATTTTCGTTCTTCCTTGTTCATTCAAACACTTATTGCCCACTAAAATTTTTTTTAAATCGCCAAACCACGCTCATTTTTACTAGTTAAGCCAATTGAATTTTAAAGATATTTAGTTTTTAAAATACTCAGTTAAAAAATTTTAAACTTAACTTTGGTGCAAATGAACACTAGTGACCCACGGGCTTGTACTAAAAAAATATGAACAAAATTTGACCCACGTCTCAAAAAGGTCCGCCATCCTTGCACTAGGACATAAGCCGAGTAAATGCTAGCCCGATTAATAACATCCATACACTGCCGTCATTCGAACGCGCGCACTCGGCACAGAGGCTTTCGGCTATGACACAGGGCGGCTTAAACCAGTACAAAATCAACTTAGATTAAGTTCTCTTTCGCTAAATTTGGTCTGATCTAAGTCAGTGAAATTAGTTAGATTGATTTTGAGCTCTGGACAAATCAATCTGAACTTAAAAAATATATATATGTATATATTTGTATGGTATGTATCTGCAATTGAATATCATCTGATGGAAATTAAACTGAGCTAAATTCAGCCTGAGTCTGATTATTTCAGTCAACTATTTATTCAATTGAAAATTTAGTTATTTAATGCCCAACATTGGTGTAAGGCCAAATTGAACTAAAATATTTCACTTTGTCTGCCATGCGCTTGACATCTAAACATTTGAAATTAAGATAAGCCTAACATAAAATAAATTAACATTATACTGGGCATCAGTAGGCATTCATTAATATTTAAAATTTATTATTAATATGAATTTTATGATTATACAATAACCAAAAAATATTTTTTACTTAACAAAAGTATTAAAATATCAGTATCCAATTACCTCAGGGCTATATTAACGTAAGTCACAGTATCACTACCTTTATATGCGAGAGGAAAAATTGAAAAAAATGATTTCGTTCGTAGTAGCAAAGCTGCCAGTTTAATTAGGCTACAATATCTGATTGTTAATATTGAAAAATATGTATGCTGCGTTATAACATTTTTATTGCTACAATATTCATTTACCGAAGCAAGGCAATATGTTCAAATTTAAGATGAGTTATTAAATTAGTGCAAAACGTTTGGGGAATAAATTTAAAAAGCAATTAACATAAATCAAACTTACCAGACTTGGGAAAATTGATTCTTTTGCCTCCAATTGTTTTACACAGTTGAGACATGTAATTCTCAGCCGGATTATTTGTGGCATTCCAAATTAAAGTATTTGCTGAAGCAAGGAGAGTCTTATCTAAAGCTTTGCTCACAGCCGATAGCATGCCTGTTTCAATCATTAATCTATGATTTGCATCATCTAATTCCACTCCTTGGCGCTTACAAAAATCCCCGCAGTACGTATGTTTCCCAAACACATGGTCGGGCGCATTTCGAAGTTCCGTAACAAGTGTCTGCACTGCTTGATTACGGTCTTCATGATGGCTTTTTAGTGCATTTTTCTTTATAGCCATTCTTGCAGCTAATACTAGACGAGGGATGTGGCATTTCAACAGTTTTCGGCATTTGATTCCATTTGGTCCAGGGTATTGGGATGTTCCTTTTTGCAGGCGTTCGAGGAACCGTCTATACTGTCTTACCGCATGATTTGCACATTCGACTTTTAGGATTTTTTTCCCAAACTTAAGGTTTTTTTGTGCTAATGCCATAGTGTTTGAGTCTCCATCTGCAATTAAACGGGTACATCTGACTTTGTGCACTTTTTCCAAATATGTGAATTCTTCAACAATTATGCTACTCTCCATCGCTGTTGATGTTCCTTCCCAGTTTTTTGAAGCATAAATGATCTTTTTCTTCTATTTTTCCATTTTTATTGGCATTGCATGTAAGACATATTTTTTTTCTGATCCCAATGAATAAAATCTTTTTTGTCTCAACACCAATAATTACTACGACACCACTTGATGCATTATAACCGTGCCCGTAAGTCCTTTTGCACCACCCGCCATCTACGATCACGTCAAACAGTGATATCCTTCTTCATCAATGTCATTTCGTTCTTCTGCAATTTTTTTTTCTAACTCTATAGCGCAATGCAAATTCTCCTCAACACAGGATTTCAGAGCTACACCGCACATTTTTTCGTGCTTGGAAAATGTCGGTTGGCTCATAGGCGTAACTAGGGTTCGGGAAAGGGGGGGGGTCACCCTAAAAATGTACAGACTAAACACCAATAAGCAGTGCACAAGAGTTCAAAATTTACACTAGTCATCAATACTTGTCATTACAGATATACTCCGTGTTTATTTCAGGCATCTCTCGGGGGGGGGGGGGGGGGCTACCCCCTCGGAGCAAGTCAACTCCCCCCCCCCCCCATCGGCGAAAAAAATCAGATCACAATTTTTAAAAAAAGAAAGAAAAGAGAAATTATGCTTTTAAGACAATATTGAATTATGAGTTGTGCTAGTATTGCTGCTGAAAAGAATGTGTATTTTCATATTTACAATCTGTTCTTAGTCCGAAACGCGTGTTTTTTTGAGTTGTGCCACTATTGCAGCCCATGAGAAGTAAAAGTGTAATTTTGTCACGGTATTTTTCACCTTCGCAATGTTATTATAAACGCTCTATGGGACCATTCATAAACAGTGTCACACTTTTTTTCAATATATTTGAGTCCCCTCCCCCCCTTTGTCGCAAAATCACACTCTCCAACACACCCCTATCCCCTTTGCCACGTGTCACGCTATATTACATGAACACTTGCAGTGTGTGCAACGTACTTGCAGTGTTGCAGTTCAGAAATAAAGTACTTACGTTAAAGAATCACATTTTTAGTTTTGTTTTTTAACTTTTGACGACATTTGTGGGCATAACAATAAATTATAATGATTACACGTGTACTTAAATAGCATAAAATTAGATTAAGGTTAAAACAGAAAAAAGATAATTAGTGCATAATAGTGAAAAATAATTAATTGACTTCTGAAAAATGACCTGCACTTATTTATTTTAAAAATAAATACCTAAGAAGAGTTTCTTTTAAAATTTTAACTAGAAGTGACTTCAAACCTTAATAAGCATCCGTATTTTCAATATAAAATGAAATCAATGAAACTTTAAAATCAAATTTTGAAAATAAAAAATCATCAAAAATAAGTTTAATCTGCTGGTTTTTTACACGTTTTTATAGAAATCAAAATGTGTAATGTCACACTTCTTGTTATCCCCCTTGTCACAATTTCTTGACCCCCTCCCCCGGCCGCCTCACTCGAAGTAGTGTGACATCATCCCCTATGGAGTTAAAAAATGAAAAAAGGAGGATTAATAAGCAGTTTCTCAGCATGGGAGGAAGAAATAAAAAGTTGAAACTAAAATTGCAAAAAAAAAAAAGAGGAGGGGGCAGCTAAAATATTATTTCGAAAAAATTACATAAAAATAACCATACCTTTCCTGCTTCAGGGTTTCTTCCCAAAATAGGACAAAATACTTTCACCTTTTCTTTTACTCATAATCAAAATTTGTGCGCAGGCGAGCAAAGGAGACTTTTGCAAGACCACAAGAACCCACTAAATTCCCAACTGCCAAGGTCAATCAAGGTCTCTGTTTTATTGTGCAAAATGGTTGGGAAAAAAAGAGAATATGATTCGAGGAGAGGCATCCGCAAAGGAGCAAGAGCCCTCCCCCCGCCCCCCTTGTCGAAGCATTTCTATGTTGATTCGATTTTACGAATTGCTAGTTTAAAAAAGAAAATAAAAGAACTAAGATTTGTTCCAGCAATAACAGCACAAACATCCATATCCCGCAATCGTAGAAGCAGGGGTCCATTAGGCATTAGCTTACTTCCACAATATGGGTAGTTAGAGTGTCGCTATTTCCACGAATGTAACCTTCGGGCAAGGATGGACAAAGTACCAAACTGTTGTACGTATATTTATGGCAGATGTGGTTCCATGAGGCTCGCATTTTGCGAAAATCACTATATTTCCTGTTTTTGTGTGGTCGGGTGATTAGAACCATATGCAGTCCTTAGGCAAGGAATCAATCCGTTATCTGTTGAAACCAGATCCAGGCGGGACCTATCGCCTGGAGAATTGAGAGAAAAAAGGGTCTTTTTTTGAGTTCTGGTTTGTAGGCCCTAGATGTTTGAAGCGCCGTCTTGTCGTTTCCCCATTTGTAAAACAGAGGACACCCCCTCCCGCTCCCAAACAGGTTGGTTCAAAGAACAAAATCTCATCATTAATTTTTTTTTTAGACAGGTTAAAAATTTTGAAAGTATTTCGGGGGGAGGGGGCTCGGGTCCGTTGCCCCCCCCCCCTTGCTTACGGCTTTGCCTACAACACCAGTTTATCAGAAAACAAACCTCCATCAAAGAGGAGAATATTTTCCAGGAAACTGGTGCGATTGTGTTCCCAAATTGCTGCCTTTGGGTAAAAAAGACATCAAGAAGGTAAGAAAACCATCTGGAGTGATTGAAAGGATCTCTGCTGTCTGTCTGTGTGTGGTACGGTGATTGAAGCCACCTTTCGCTGTAAAATTCCTAAAGGTGATAAGGGGGTTGATTATAACCAGATGAAAAGTCCTCTGTAATATGAGCTACGTACTTTGGTCATGATCACCCTTCAGAAAGAGGAAATAAAATCATATGCATATGTGTTTGTTTTTCTTAGGGAAAAAATAGATATGTGCTTTGCAAGGCGTAGCCAGATTTTTTTTTGTGTGCCTGATATATGTGCCTAAATAACTAAATACAAAATAGGGGGGGGGGGTTGAATCCCCAAAACCCTCTCCTGGTTACGCCTATGGCAGAAGTCACTTAAAATTATGTTTATAATCCTTTAATATTACTGTTATTAAACTGAAAAGGTAAGTTAGGGAAGGAAAATGCTACGCATTTTGATACTAAATGAGTGATGCATGAATCTGAATTTTTCAACTGCAGAAACTGAAGCACATGGCTCTCACAGCACATTGGTAAAAAAGAAAAGAAAGACATTGCACAGCTGTAACTATTTTGCGATTTTCTTTCAAGTTATAGACGATACAAAAGGCTATCCGGTTACGTCTTAACCCCCCCCCCCCCTTCCAGTTTTACATCCCTCGGTTTTCTCGGAATTTTAGAACCAAAAGAAATAGCAACCCCTCCCACAATTCCGAGAAATTCCAGTTCAACTTTGGCTACAAGTGCAGACTCACCCCTAAATGACGATTGACAGATGCATCCCCCCTTATCACATGCATCCCCTCTTATCCCGTGACTCTCCGTTTCAGTTTCAGTTTCTCACGAATGTGAACTAGTGGTGGACCGTGCTCCAGGCCCCGAGAGTCTTGCCCGTTCTTCTCCTTCAACGTTCATCTCCACGATTTTGTCCGAGGAAAGAGATGAGGGGAATTCTACAGCTTGTCTCCTATGTTGTTCACACGAAGTAAAAAAAAAAAAAAAAAAATTCCAAGCCCACAACCCGATTAACTTGACATAATTTCCACCAAGTGGAGGAACAAAAATGAATAAATAACTAAATACCCAATGGGGGGGTTTGAACCCCCAAACCTCCCCCCCCTGGTTACGCCCTTGGTCACTAGTGAGTGCTCGATGTCTTTTCCCCGAAAATGTTTCTGAAACTTAAGTCTTAAAAGCATAATCCTTCTTTTCTCTCCTTTTTAAAAAATTGTCATCTGAATTTTTCCCCCCGGGGGGGGGGGGGGGTAGTTGACTTGATCCGAGGGAGCAGTGCCCCCCCCCCCCCGAGAGATGCCTGAAAGAACCACTGAGTATCTTTAATGACACGTAAATTTTGACTGGTATTTATGACTGGTAAATTTTGAACTCTTTTTCTCTCTTTCTTATTGGTGTTCAGTCTGTACATTTTTAGGGTGACCCCCCCCCCTTCACCAACCCTAGTTATGTTTATGCTCCCAAGGGGCCATGACAGACTTATTTCAAGCTTCTAAAATCTTCCACAATAAGGGTGAAATATTCCATACAAATACTTACCATATTTTTCACAAGTGTATAAATGACACAAAATTATCTATCTTAATTTAAGAAAAGAAAAAAAAATCCCTCAACTAATGGAACAGCGCAAAGGATGAAACTTCTTATGTGACGTGGTTTTCACAGGGGAAAAGAGCAAAATAAGTTTCATGTTTTCCCTCAATGTTTTTCCTAATAATGTATCTTTAGAGTTGCTGCAATACACTTTTTGACAAAATTGTAAAGTGTGTACCTTTAGCGTTCTTTCTTGTAACAGTTGTTTTTACAAGGAAAAAATGTAAACAAATAAGAACATGAAAGAAGACCTAATATCCTATAAACTATTCAACAAATAATATTAAGTCAATAAATATTTTTAAAAAACACGAGGGCAGGTTTATTAGATGACGGATCCTTCCATCCTAATAATTTTGTAAGGAACAATCCTAAATATAGACTCCAGAGAAGGTCAACAAATTTCATTCTCATGCATCAGTTTTTGCTTTGAAGAATTTTTTTATTGAATTTTGAGCAGTACAGAGAACAGCATTGGGCTTGCCAGGAACTTTGACTTCTTTGTTAATCCTGCTTTAATAGCTTTTTATGCAAAACGTATATTGTACATGAAAAGATTTTTTGATTTAATTATTTTAAGACTACCTTTGAACAGATGAAAATCTAAAATTAGATTCTACAGGAGATCTTAAACTTTTATTTTAAAACCAAAAACGCTAAAAATAAAATGTTCTGAGCCAAAACATTGAAAAAAAGTTGAAAGAGATTTTGAATGCATTTAAAGCTTTTTTTTACGTTTGTTTTTATTATTATACTACAAAATCAAAGAGACTGACGACTGGACTCTCATTCTATTAGTCAATGATTAGTCAATGAAAGTAACTATCACCAACTGATAGTTACTTTCATAAATTCCATTTAAATGTTTTATGAGTAGTTTTAATGCTGTTCATAAAGATGAAAAACCTTTAAATGGATATCACATACTATAATTCTACTTCAGTTTGAATTTGCAAGCAAAACATTCTTCTAACATTTAGGGAGAATATTAACCTCAATTTAATATGCCAGGTCCAAATATAAAACTTAGTATTTTGAAATGCATTGATGGTTGGTTCTCTGCTTTTACCCCACTGCAAGGTGGTTCAATGCTTGGTTTTTAAGAGAGCAGTACACTCCATCTCACCATGTGAAGCAGTCTGAAGTCTCATTTCAAAATACATGTATCCAGACATCAATGATGTTTGTAGTATGGGCACATGATGTCAGGGGTCAGGTAGACACATGCCAGTGCAACTAAGCATTGGTATTTTCTTAAAAACGAAGCATTAAGATATTCACTACGTTACTGGACATCATAAAAGTAAAATTGAGAATAATGCTTCAGAAAAGTATTATGTGCTTCATGGCTAAAGTTAAAGATATAAGTGTTACATAGCTGCAGAGCTCTGTCAGCCATATATTAAATGTAATTTATCAAACTTAGTTGCAGATCAGGTCAAGTAAATTTCATATAAGTTACTTTTGAAGTGCAGATAAAAACATCTGAACATTCAACTTAAATGTATGACACAATCTTGTTTCTTATGTTTCATCTTTGATCAAAGTCTCATTTGTGCTCCTGTTTGCTTGAGATGCCAAATAAGTATTCCATATCAAAGCAACAAAACTAACAAACGGAACCCTGAAAATAAAAGAATCAGAGATATAAAACATCAACTAATAAAATGCAATAAAAATTTCACTAAGTTTAAAATTAAACAAAAAATTTTAGCACCAAACAGTAAGCAATAAAATTAGTAATAATAAATAAAATTAAAACAGCTTATCATAATGCATAATGTTTCTTGATAAACATTTAAAGGTATAGGCAATATTCATCATGAGTCTATATAAAGTGTTGCACATTCAGTTCCAAAAAATGTATGTAAAATAGTTTCAAATGTAAACATAGAAGTTAATTAAACACTCATGGAGACAGCTCATTGTTTTCTTAACACAAAGACTGATGGGTCCTTTTCAAAATTAGGTGCCGTTTGAGAATTTGAGGCATTAAAAAAGTCTTAGCTTTGTGTAATTTTTCATTGGATTATGAATTACACATAATTATTTTATACTATTTTAATGTATTTTGTACAGTTTCTTTTTTAAAAATATTTTAACTGATGCTTATTCGGTCAAATACCATAACAATTGTCATGTCTGTTATCCCCCGATTATATTTGTTTGTGTCATGTCTGTTACTAATGTTACATTTTGACTGGGATTGTTTTATCATAAAACACTGTAGAACATAACTAAACATGTACCTTTATTATTTGCTCATGTGTCACATAAAGATACATTATGTAGAACTCTAATAATATACATTATAGCAATATTTTGTCCATTAACATTTTTAAAACAAAAATATAAATAGTAACAGACATGACATAAAGTTACAAACATAACACTTTTTACTTGTTAAGTTGAAAAGTTAATATATTTATTCTTTTTTTAATACAATAAAGCTATATATATTTATTCTGTGGTGCAATAGCATGAAAATCATAAAAATAATTAATAGCATTGTAATGTTTTAATTGGTATTTAACTAGTAAGAAAAAACATGCCAAACGTTTTATTTATATAAGTTTTTAACTGATACATATGACAATAATCTGAATTCTAAATTCTTATTAAAATTAGTTCTAAAGAGAGGAATCTTCATAATTTCTACCACTATTCTAAAAACCGTAACATGTCAAGTCTGTTATTTAGTTTGTCATGTCTATTACTAAATAAGAAACAGACATGACATTTCATAGGATTTTTTTTTTGCCTAAATATTCTATAAAAATATAAAAAATTCATTTGATTTAGAATAAAACCCCACTAAACAAACTTATTTATCTGAAAAAAGAAATAAAAAATTATATTTTATGCAACTTATTAAGATAACAGACATGACATACTAAAAAAATACTTAATACTAAAACGCTTCTGCTTCTTTGAAAAGCATAGAACATTCAAATTGGCAGAGGCTACTTCTTATTAACATATTCTCCAGTAGTATAAAAGTTTTGCCACACAAACATTTCAATTGAGTTGTATAAAATTTGTGATTAAGTGTATGGTAACAGACAAGACATTACTTTCAGTACAGTTGTATATTATTAATTAAAGAATTAAAATTTTCTTTTTTTATTTATTATCTTCGTATTAGCCTGTAGTTTAGACTATTTGATATAATTATAAAATATGGCAGAGTGTAAAGTTTGACTCTTGGTATGTGATTCTTGAGAAAACATTTTCATGCTTATGATTGTGACAGTTATATTTTGAGTTTCCCTTCAGTTAATTTCCTTACAGTTTTATCTTAAATAATGCTTCAAAACATTACTCTCCGTATTGGAAATTGTCTGCTAATGAACATAGCAAAAAGAAAAATAATGTTAAGTTTATTTGAATTTCTACAAAAAATACTTTTTTGGCAGACAGCAAATGGCACCGAAATATGAAAATCGCCCTGATACTCCTATGATTTTTCAGAACAAAGAGTAAAAATATATATGAATAATGGAAAAGGAAAAATATGAAACAAAATGCAACCAGAAGTGACATCATAAACTGGTAACAATTTGGTGGCAAGAATGAGATGCCAAACTCAGTGTCAGTTTGGTGATAATAGCAATACTTGGGGAGATTCTCACAGAACTTATTGTCATAATCATAGTTATTGCAATTTCAATTTCAAGCGACAACAAAAAATATCAAATTTCTTTAAATGAAAAATTATTAAAATTCCGTAAGGTTGGGTGTATCACTTTATAATACCTACTACACACCCTTAAAATTAGGGAATATAAGCACTCAAATTATTCTTATTGAGATTCTGAGGCAACATTTTAATAAATTTTAACTGTTTTAATAAGGCATCAATTTGGCCGTGAGCCTGTTGCTGGTTGTCACATTTGTATTTGTATTGTATTTGTATAAGTCAATATTTTTGTTGCCAAGCAAAATGTTACGTTTAATCCATAAACATAATATCCAAGCAACAAAAACCTAACTACAATCTTTGAATGCAGAATCTTTAATTTGTCAAGAGCAAATAGTTTAAAAAAAAATATGTTTATTATTATTTTTTTTATAATTAATTAATTTCAAAATTGTCACTTCTATTTAAAGAAACTTGAACAGATGTTCTTGGATCTACATATCAGAATATATATATAAAATGGGTAATGTAAAAATACATATATACATATACAGTAGCCTCTCGTTATATTGCGCTTGTTGGGGGACAGCAAAAAAGCGCGATATATCCGAATGCGCGATATAACCAATACTGTCAGAAGTAACTCAAAAAGTACAAGTAAATTGAGAATATACGTAAAAAAAAATCAATTAAATCTTACATAATGACATTCTTAATAAAAATGGCAAATAAAACTAAACTTACCAATTGCTATTTTCATGCACAGTTCTTACAATATAAATTCAGAATGTATTTCTATTGCTTTTTGGTGAAATAAGAATTGCCGTGGTTTTTCGTTTAATACTTGTTTTCCACTTAATATTAACAATCGAAAATGGACTAACTGCATTGTAGTTATGTGGTTAGACTATTCGTTCGTATTTAGTGCAGGCTTTTTCCAAATGCAATATTTTTACTTTCAAGACCTCAAACTTAAAATTTTGAGAGACATAGAAAAAGCGCGATATATCCGAATGAGCGATATAAAGAGGGGTTACTGTATATATATATCATAACCCTATTTCAGAAACTATTTGCTCTCCTTTTTCCATTCTATAGGAATTTATGTTTTACCAATTACAAAGGAACACAAGGTTATTAGTGGAAAGGAACTCTTAAATACCTAATTAAAAACACTTAAAAATTCTGTTATATTTGTCAATAGGTTTTTTTCTGCAGACTCATATCATTTTCACACTGATGTATACAAAAAGGTTTCTTATTTTTATTAATCATTCAGATTAATAAAAATATAAAACATATTAAGATCTACAACTTTTATTGATCTTTCATACTCAAACTAGCAAAATTTTAGAAATTATAGCTTAAGAACAGGAGGTTGAGGGCAAATGATTTATGTGTCAACAAACACATTTCAACATGCTCTTTCTGTTGTTGCTCATTTGGATTGTTTTTCATTTCCACACTATGGCATTGTTTCTTTATTTGATCCTATTAATTAGTTTGATGAAACACTTTTCATAAATTCTATATATGTTGAATAACTGTCAAATGAGTACCATTAAAAAATAATATGTACCTTAATTGAGAAGGAATAACATAAAAAGTAATGAGCTGAGCACAAGGCCATAACTGCAAAAGAGAAAAAAAAGATTATCAGAAATCTACACTTGAAAAATTAAAATATGCAAGCACAATATAAAATTCAAATAATTCTAAGAATTTATTATAATTGATTTTGAATAAATAACACATTATTATATAAACTGAGAAGTAATTTGTCTCTAATATATTTTCTAACTCATATCTAATATCTTTTTTTAAGTAAGAATATTAATTATGCTGCATAAATGCTTATGCTACATAAAAATTATGGAAATATATTTGCATAATATATGCATATATAATTATTATTCAGAGATTATTCAGAGAATAAAAGCATTAAAAATCCTCCAACCAAAATACATTGTTCGCAAAAGTATGACAGTAGTCCTTACATAAGATTTCACAGCAAAATGTTTCTTATCAGTCAGACATTGCTAATGAGTGCTTTTGCAATATTAATAATGAATTGAATAAAGTTATCTCATGTCAGTTAGTTTACGGCATTTTCTGCTCTTTGGTAAACACACACACACCTATATATAGACATATAGATATATATACACTGTAGCTTCACATATGTGCTGGTTCAAGGGACTGCACGAAAAAGGCATATAGGTGAGAACAACTAAGTGAAAAACCCAAAACACAAACTCAAATATGAAAATTCAATGTTCTTATTTATTATTAATAAAGAAAATGATAGAGTTTCATATTTCAGCATGTAAAACTCTACTTACACTATATAACATAGTTTTAAAAGATTGTTTTTGAGTAATTCTATTTCCTTGGAAAAATTAGTTTGTGTTTCACTGTTATCAAGTTAACTGGTCAAGCATTGGTTCATCCTTATCTATCTGTGCTTGTTGTGTCTTTAAGAAATTTTTGAGACACAAACTATTTTCGAAAAACAGTGCACCTTAATCCTTACAATGATCGCCATAAAGGTAGG
Organism: Octonoba sinensis; assembly: GCA_038502835.1. Taxonomy (NCBI): domain Eukaryota; kingdom Metazoa; phylum Arthropoda; class Arachnida; order Araneae; family Uloboridae; genus Octonoba; species Octonoba sinensis. The sequence goes on along the minus strand of CM076598.1, from coordinate 114,273,139 downwards.
TGCTTAGGTTGACACATTCCTTCCTGCATCAATTCAGTTTTTAGGAAGATGTGTGATGCTTAATCCCTCAGGTAGAAGGAGGAATCTGAACTATCAGGATAGAGGACAATGAAATAACAATATAGAATAAATAATATAGAAACCGACAAAATCAAATTTCTAGAAATTTTCAATGCTCAGACAATTTACAAGGATGAACTATTACAGAATACTGCAAATAGTAATTGACTAAAGTGGATTTCTAAAAAAATTATCACTTTAGTGAAGAGCATGTTACCTAATTTCGAATCTACTGGTACTGTCTCCGAGTCATATGAACAGTTTAAAATATTTATCTCTTAAAAACAATTGTTTCTGTTAGTAAATATAACTGACACATTGAATGGTGAACAGCAAGGGATGACTGTATATGAACACAATGCATATATGTATATACATATATATATGTACAGGAAAAGTAATTAATAGCCTAAATCTCTTATAAATAATAAAAAATAAGAAATTTTTCATGGGATTTTTACAAAGAAACTTACCTTGTAGCTAGTCTTTAATATGGTGAAATAATCCTAAAATGAATAGGAAGATTCAGAATGGAAACACAAGTATAAATACTTAAAAAACAGTAATAATAATAATATATAAAATCAAGTACACTAAGTTTAGGTAGTTAAAGTTAAAAAAAAATAATATATATATATACAGTAGAATCCGTTTAATTGGACCACCGGATAAATGCTTAATCGATCGAGAGAAATGAAAGCAAATATAAAACAGGAGCCAGAAGTTGCCCATGTAGAACGAATTCAAAGCGGGTCAACGAACTGAAAAATAAATTTATTAATCATTAATTACAATTCCTTTAACCCACTGGTGGTTTGGGCTGTGACGTCACACCATGATAAATCTTTCTCAAAATGGTTGAAGCCGTGATATTACGATTGGCTTTTTCCACGTCAAGATGGTCTGGAGCGTATATTTGCGCTATTCCTTCCCCTTTTCCCAAACAGGTTCCCTGGTGCATCGGAGGCGTTGCTTTTCCGCACATTTTTCAGGCCGTGATATCACGGCCAAAGCCCCCAGTGGTTTAACTTTCATTAAAATTCAACGATATTTACAGGCAAGCACGTCAAAAATCAAGTGAACTTTCGAATTTATTCTGTTCGGCAGTGGGCACGAACAATAAAATTAACTTATAATTTAACTTATAACTAATAATTCTTTGATTGTAAAATAAGTAATTTATATTTTAATGGAAGTTTTAATAACTGTTGTGTGCTTTTATAAAACTTGTTTTTCTGTGATATTTGTAGCTATTTCTGGATACAGTAAAACCCGGTTAAAACTCGGGTGTCGGGGGACATGTTTGGCACCCGCGTTATAACATAACTGCGGTATAATGAAACTATACCGTGGAACCATATTCACGAAGTAATACTCACTTTTGTTGCATCATTTTTAACCTTATCAATTACTCGTAACTTTCCTCACCCTATAGTATATTTTTTTCTTTTCTTCTTTGCTGCCATTTTATTCACTGTAATTGCTGCGCTAGAAGGACTCCATCTCAGCTGCGCAATCAGTCTATCGAGCGATAGGCTATAAACCAACAGTGTTCCGAGAAAAAAGGTGCTTAAAAATCTCTTTATGTTATCAACATGGGATTGTGAAGGGGGAGATGTCTTAAGGGAAAAAATTAGATTTGGAAAGGGAGGAACTCAACTCTCACTGGGGAATATGTTTACTTTTCAGGAATGCTGAAGAATCTGGAATAGAAAGGTTGATAGGGCTATAAAAGAAGTGACACAGGCATAACTAGACTTATGGAATGGAATAGTTAAGCACAAAGTGGAATAGTTAAGCATTGAACTGAACAGTCCCTGATGGTTGAGCTCCGCCCATATCAAGAGAAACAAGTCGAAGCGATTGCACAAGATTTTGAAATCAAGCTATATGTTCTAGCTTGAAAGACAGAAAAAGCATGAAAAAGGTGTACATCACGCCTATCACAATAGGGCTTTATCTGATAGTGTGTCTGGTGGGAGGATGGGTGCTCTTTGGCTAGAATATTTGTGTGCTAGGGCTGGCTTTATTTACAATGGTAAATAAGGAACCACCTTTAAATAGCAATGATAAAAGGTGGTTTAAATGTCAGGGGACATGATAGTCACCGCAGTATATCCGATTCCGCGGTATACTGAGGCGCGATATAACGGGGTTTTACTGTATTGAAGTGAATTGATATTAACCGAACAGAATGCAACCGCAACCATATAGATCAGAACTTGTTGTTGAATCAGATCAGGGCGGTAAAGTGTTAAACTCTTATAAAAATGTCAGGTAGGGAATTAACATTAGCAGAAAAAATTGATTTCTTAGATCAGATCAAGAAACAACCACCTAACACCAGTCAGTATCTGTTGGTGGAAATTACTGGCTTAGCAAAGACTACAATTGCGCAAGATTCGTTTTATTACCAGGTGGCATACAAATGTTAGAAAAGTTTACTCTTCATTTTTATGTTATACCAATTAAGACACTTATTGTGAGGCACACAAATGTGTCCCTCATAAAAACTTTAATATATAACGTGTAGTACTTCGGGTGTTGTTACACATGCCATATTCATTCGCGTATTTGACCAGCCAGTTAATAGGACCAAAATGATTGCATCCCGATATGGTCCCAGTAGAAAAGAACTACACAGCAAAGTTTTGTCCATTTTCATAGTCCAGTAAAATTAGGTCAAGAGGTGTTACCCCGAACATTAAAAAAATATACTAAGTTGTTCAGTACCACTGAGAAATAACTTACCAAAAAGTCACATGAGTTTGAGTGTTGGTTTTAGGGGGAGGAGGGGCAAAGGGGGAATACAAGGTTAATCCCTTAATTCGACTAGATTTCAAAATATTTTTTTCAGTGAAAATATTACTGTAACCAAGTTAAAAATAATATGAACACTACTAAGTAATAATTTCAGGGCTGTCAATTAAGGGGACATGTAGGGGGGGATCCCGCTCGATTTAAAAGATATAATGTATGCATGCATTTTATTGCTTTTTGACATTTATTTGGGGTAAAAATTATATTTATAGACAATACAACACAATCTCGCTATTGTATTCGAGAAATTTAGGTGAACACAGCTTCCAGCCAGGCTCCAAGATCAAAAGTTCTAGAAAAGAATAGGTGGCAGGATTGGACCTGGAAATGTTATATAATGTCTAAAAACCTCTTCATAATTTCCTACAGCATTTCACTTGTTTATGTTGAAACTGTATACTGTTTCTCCACATTCAACCCTCAAATTTGTATTTTCCAGTTGTTTAATCTTCCTTCTTCTCACTATGACAAAAAAGTTGAACATTACAAGAAAAAGAACAAAAAATAAACACTAACATTGTTAATTTTTTGCTTGATTTCACTCCAAGTATGAAGCTGTGATTTTCCACATACTACAAGGAAGCTTCCAATAAATGCTGGACTAAACATACACTAGAAGAAAAAAAATTATTACATTTTTTAAGCATAACTTAAATATGCTTAGAAAATCAAAAAAGAATTTGTCATGTTAGCCATGGACTTGATCAGAAAACAATGTGTCCTTGTTTATACACAATGCGTGAATAAAAATTCTAATGAGTTTACATAACTATTTAAAGTGAGTTAGAATCATAAATGCTTTCTTAAGTAATTTCATGATTTCATACTTCATTTCTAAGGTATCGGCTAAGGCTTTTATCTCTACAATATACATATTATAGAAGTATATGCTTCCCTTGTAAGAAAGACTGGCATCTCTCTATTTTTCCCTAGCAACATTTTGTTTTTATATAGGGATTATTTACAGGGCTTACAATAAAGTTGTAAAAATATATTTAGCTAAGTAAGAATAAAAATAGGAAGATAAATTGTCAATATAAAAATAATGCAATTATTAAAGGGGGGGGGGGGGTATTTTGACAGATGCTCATTGCTAAAAGTTAACATTTTGAGACATGTTTTTCTTGCTTAGGAGGGTAGTATATAGATATAATTTGACTACATGTTGTGAATCATATTTAGCTTCATTTTTTTGAATATGAATGTCCATCAATGTGAAAATCTTAATCGGTTAAAAAAAAGATATTTCTTTGAAAGCAATTGTGTATCAAATGCATTTATTGTAACACACACACACATAAATAAAAAATAATAATAATAAAAAAAAAGTGATATATATATAGAGAGAGACAGTACAAGTGTACTGTCTCTCTCTCTTTCTAATACCAGCAGTTTCTCTCTCTCTAAAAAAAACCCGCAAGAGGATCTTTAGAATGTTTTTCTCTTTTTATATTTTGCTCACAAAAAGCAAACAACAATTTTTTTACTAATCCTTAACAACAACTATTGATAACACTGTGCAACATGAAAAATGTCCTTTAGATGAAAATGTCTGTTTCTTATGTATTTATGGCAAAAAATTATGAATATGCAATCATTTTTTGCCGACCACCATACCATTTTCCCAAAATTCCACAATTTAAATTTTTAGGTATTTTCTGGATAAATGTGCATATTTTCGTAATTTATCCAACTTGATGTATTATAAATTATATCTTTCTCATTGACAGTAAGATCGTTGCCATTCCTAGAGACCTTTTTAATGAACTTGGGTTACTTTAGCAACATTTTTGGCAATAAAAGCTTTATCTACTTTCTTGAAGTTTCGAGTCATTTACACGACGACAAAGGCATTTTGTAGACTATTTTGCGGAGAAAGAAGAAATAGTATGCTGATGTAATGTGAATGTGCTATTTCAAGCATTAGGACATGAGCATAATTCAGAAGAGTAGTGCTTGTTTATCAGTGCTCCTCCATGTAAATATTTTTCCCTATTTATTCCTGTAGCATATTTTGCAAACACAAAGGAAATTTGAAAATTATGAGTGGCAAAAACATATCAAATGAGCCACTTGTAAATTTACAATGTGCCTTTTTCCCACAATTGAACATTTCACTTGGTTTATCATTAATATTTGTAAAAGCTCCAGACAGAGAGTAGGCTGTCTTGCATCTCAGGAACAAATTCAAAAATTTAAGTGAAACAAAAGTAAAAGAATAAAATCACATAAAAATTTTGAAAATAAAAAATTGGCAAACTGTTGCTTTGTATCGACCGAGTTGGAAGAAGCGTGCTGTTGAGGCAGCTAAGACTTGCAACAGGTTGTTACGCTTTTAAAGAAGAAAGAAGAAAAGTAAAAGAAAGGAATTTTATTGGCCCACAAGCTAAGGAAGTCCTTTCATGATGAAGAGTATGAAAACAAACAGTCAGAAGCCAAAAAATCAAACTGACTGGTCTTTAAAGCAGTGTGCTCACGTTTCTTTGGAAATGAGAAAACTGAAAACTACGAATATGTTGTTGGTGACATGATAAAATGCTTTTGTATTATTGGTTGCCATATGTCATTAAAACTGCACTTTTTTGGACTTCTTTCTTCAAAACCTTAGCACAATTAATGATGAGCTTTTTGGAAAGGTTTCATCAGGATATATCTGTATTTGAATAGCGTTTCAGAGGTCGATGGAATGGAACTATACAAATTGAATATTGCTAATCTGTTATCAGGGCACACCAACAGATGCCTGCAAGATGATATGGCCAAAAAATTCATTTTAGTGATTGTGTTTTCAATAAGTAAGCCTCAGTTTCATTCTTCTATAACCAAATTGTATAAATATGAGAAGTGCAGGGGTGGTACTGGCCCTCCTCAAAAAATCCTGAAACTAATTTGCATAATCTTTAAGGTTGAAACAAAGTTTTAAGCTATATATGTATATATACGGTATTATTACTATTTGTAAAGAAAAGTTATATTCTGAATCGTCATTTGTCACATAAAAATGCAGGTACATCTTTTGTAAGAATTGAATAAATTTTTATGTATTTACAGATCTATTAATCTTTGAAGAACATTCTGAATGCGCTTTTAACTGCATAACTTCCATCTTACAGCTCCAAACAAAATCCGCATAAAACCTATAAAAAATTCTGCATCACATTTTGCAAATTAACATTGCGTGTAGCCGTAGCCATCCAATTGCACGATGGGCAGCAAAGTTACGTATTTTAGTGTGATTGGCTATGGCGTTAAATTTCAGGATAACGCTAAAAATAATTGGAAATAATTTTTGAAAATTCGGAATTCCGACTTAAAAGCCTTAAAATATCCGGAGTTTCAGCCTACGGCCGGAAAAGTACCAGCCGTGGAAGTGGGTCTCCAGCAAAAACAGTGCATGATAGACCATTTTGATTTGGATATTTGAATCAAGCACCTTTTGTTTATATAGAATCACATAGTTTCATCTAAAGGACAAAAGAAGTTCAAATTTTTTGCACAGTGTAATCTTTTAATTACATAGTAAATTAGTAATCAAGAAAATTTAATTTTAAAAACTCCTGGGCAAGTTTTGTTTTTTTGCTTTTTTCTTTTTAATCAAATGCTTTGCGGAAATAAGCAAAATATTTGTTCTTCATTTTATATTTTTTTTTTGCTCTACACTTTATTGCAATGATCTAATTATTCTAATGAAATAATTATCCAAATGGAAAAGCATTATTATCAGTAATGTGAGTTAGTTAAGGCCCAGATGGAATTATATTGTTGTGACTTCACTGAACTTTCTATTGTATTAATTTTGTTACAATAATAATTATTTTTGTGCATTGCATTTCATACAATAAAATAACATATACTGATAGAAAAAGGCCACACCTGATCAGTCAAAACTTTTTTTATTCCAACGGTTTTACCAGCTGTACCATAGATTTTGTCTAAAGTAAGATACCAGAGTCTTAAACTTGGTCCCTAAAACATTTATAATCAAATCATTAATATGCTGTTAAACTAAAAAAAAAAAAAAAATAAATAAATAAATCTTTGAAGGCGACACAACTGAAGTCTAACTTGATTTTCAATTTTAAATATAAATAATGAAGTTTCTGAATAGACTGCAGGTAGAAAAAAAGAATATATCTTAAATTTAGAAACAATATCAATGAAAATATTGTATTTACCATTGTGCAATATGTTAAAAACTGAAAACAATGTAAAAATACAAATAGGATCAGAATAGCAAAACATAGCACCTATTTATTGCTATTGTGCATTTTTATTTCATGTTTGATTTTTTAAAAACAACACCAAGAAGTTTCTCTAAATTGAGTGATAATTTTGGAATGTAGATTGGTTAATTTGAGGGTAAAAGTGCTGTTGCTATCAAACTGTGATGGATTTTTGTTTTGAAATTTTTTTTATTTTACAAAAACAAATACAAAACTGATGACCAGCTACATGCTCTGGGGCCAGCTAGGCTTCTGTATGATACAATTTGAACTTGATACTTAGGTTTTCCATTTCCATTCATATGTGTGGTGAATAATACTTTTCTACCCATCCCTCTACCGTTTAGCATAAAGCCTTAGAATTACCATGCATTGCTGTATGGAAGAGATAAATATCATATTAATGGTTTCATGAAGAACAAAAGTATTTCAAAAATCACAGGAACACCTTGTAAAAAATTAGCCTACTCATGTGAAAAATAAAACACTGAAGCAAAGATTAAAGTATAGAACAGTCTATGTTTTATTCATTTCAACTCAATAATTTCAAGAGGAGTTAGCACCCATACATGTATACAGTTTAATTACCCAATATAATGATATTTTTAAACATAATTTTGGTGTAATAAAACTGGCTCTTAAAATTTGAAACAAAACAAGAACTCAAAACTTTTGCTCAATTTTAGTTGCAAGCTTTGAATACTTGAAGGAGTTGACTATCTGAATTTTTTACAATATTTGGAACAGATAAAATGAAATTATAAGAAAAAAAAAAAGAAATCACAAATTAAGTTTTTTAAATGATATTCTAACTTATAAATTACTTACTACATAAAATAGCCCAAGAAGAGCAAATCTTCCTACTCGAATCCAATCAACATGTTTAAATTCAGATTTTTCTATTGCAGTTTGTGCTATAAAATCACTTGTTGCCATCAGAGAACCTACAATACATTTGCAATAATAAGTTAAATTAGCAAAAATCACATTCAACTTTTATTCAGAGAGGATTTACTAATGTGTTGTTCAAAAAGTTGTTACATTATAGTTCTAAACCTGATAATTTATTATCAATCAAGCCTCAACTACAATATAAAACCAGAAAATTTTAATTGAGATTAGATAAAAAGTTTAGTGAGTGCGAAACATGCAAACTAAAAATTTGTTTCCTTTTTTTTCCCCATCAGAAATCTCATGTTAGAGTGTTTTGGATATTAAAAATGAATTTTTAATGTCATTCATAGCTAATTACAACTCTTTGTACAATAACTTTCTGATTGAACTTGAGGAAGGAAACGATCAGATCACAGTCTCTGTTCTTTATTGCTGAATTAAAAAGGTAACATAAGGAAAATATCATAAGACTTACTAATGTACAAATTACAGTAATTTAAGTTACTAAAAGTACCTTAAACATATTAGGTTGACATTTACAAGTAGTATTTTCTTATTGTTTTACTAGATTTGATATTTAAAACTGCAAACATACAAAAGGTTTTAAATGTTGTTAAAATGGTAAAAGTTTGCAGAAGAAGCTATGTGAAACATAAAATGCATCTTTTTACAATTACTGTATATTATACCATACATCACTTCTCTAAAATTTGTTTTGCATATCGGTTTTCTCCTTTCACAACAGTATCCAATAGTTTCTCCATAAATATTAATTCAGAGAATCCCAAAGGACTACTTGGAATATTTATGTCCAATTTTATCCTCAGCTTGCCTTTAAAACGAAACACCTTGCTTAGTCTGTTTTAGTAGGGGTTTTTCACACCAACTGTGAAATACAAATACAAAAGTGACGACCAGCAACAGGCTCAGGGCCCAGCTAGGCTGGTCCTAGTCAATTTAGCAGGCCCCAATGAACATCAAGAGCTTACTAAACCTTACTACTAACTAATGAAGATTACCAATTCCTCTAAAACCACTGGTTGACGGTATTTGCAAGGAATCATTGATTTTATTCCCGTCCCCACCATATAGTCCCGTAAAAATTTTTATGTCCAGAGATTTTCTCTTTAGAATCGGGATCTGTAGAGGTTCAAATACGAAACTGTCTTGGGTAGACATCTTGATTTATGGGCGAAATAATTTTACAAGCCATCAAATATGGCGGCCATTTTGGTTCCTTTCCTCATTTGGCATTCAGCAACCAATCGAGATATAAACTTAATTTTGGTTTTAAACTTTGGTTTTTGCTGTTTAAGAATTCAAATAACATATTATTTGAGTCATTAAAGCAATCTTACTACCTTTTTCAGTTGTTTGTGTGGAAATGTATCCAATAACTATTGTTTAATATTCTGGTTGCAAAAATTGAAACTAGAATAAAATTATTATCAATAATACTAAGTTTCAACTCGTGTTTATTAGAACTATACGTTCCTTTTATTGGTAGAATTGTATAATAAAATCAAAATATAAAATTAAGCAATAAAAAAATGAATGAATAAAAACATGCTATTTGATTTTGCATTCCTTGGTGGTACATTTGACTAAATAGTGCACTTTACTACAGCAGCTTTGTAAGCATATCTTTTGGAGAACGAAACCTAACATTTGCTCACACACAGGAGTTCCAGTGGCACTAAATTCAAAATTTTTTAGGGTCTCAGCACCCCGTTAATATTTTCCCAGTAAAATCATGCGGATCATTTATTAATTGCTTATTTTGAAGAGGATGAACATTCCGTCTCATGTGCTAAAAGGCTCTTAGGATATTCCTTTTAACGGAAATTGATGTTGAGCGAAGTTCACTCAGTGGCATTGATTTATTGTATTCATTAAATCGTAGATCATCAAATGTTTCACGCGTTAAATGAACTTTCCAGACTCGCACTAGGTATTGCTCCACTTTTTCATAATCGCACTCGTCCTCTGTCTCTGAAAAATCTGAAAAGTATGAAACAGGATTTGATTTTATAGTTAAAATTTTTGTCCCAGTTTTGTTAATTTCGTCATTACCTTTAAGAAATATGAGATTTCGAGCGTACTTTGGCTCGCAATTCATTTAGTCTTCTGATAAGAATGTTCAGTCTATTTTCTTCTATTCCGAAAAGTATCCAGAGCTCAGATACTCCTTTGCACATCCATGTTGATGCAAGTCGAATTAACAATACTGTCTGTATCATTCGAAAGCGCAATCACTCATTTTGCACCATGTTAAACAGCCCAGTGTATGTGTGGAGCAATTCGTAAACTGCTCTCCTCTAACGTGTTTAAGTTCTTTAATGTCGTGCCTTACTTCTACAAAGTACATAATTGTCATTATTAACTAGTGAAGGACTAGAAACTAAGTAAAATATAGCATGTTATACATAACTTTCGAACACAACATGAAGTTCCTGCAAAGACTATACCGACATCGATCCGTGCAGAACGTTGTTGACGACTTCTCCAAAATTTTTCACTTTCTTTAACTTTATCATTAGAACTTGTGACATGAAATCAACAACAACAGCAGTTTTTAGTGATGATATTTTACTGAATAGAAAATTTTTCGAAGACAGGTATTTCTCAAACTAACAACAGGGTCGGCCGGGTGTTTCCGCCCCGGGAAAAACCGCCCGGACTAAATATCATTTTGTCCATTTTTTTTCCAGTAAACTTTAAATTAAAAATTAAAAAAGCAGAATTTATCTAAAATAAATATGATGAGTATCCCCATTCTAGGAATAAATTCTATGCTATAATATCATACATGAAATACTTTATGGAGGAAAAAAAAGTAGAGTAATGATTTTTTAAAAATAGCAATAAAATTAAAGAGTTCAGTTCCTCTAGAAGCTTTTTCAAGGAAACATGTTTATAAAACAAGTATACCAATATTAATTTATAATGATAATTTAAGTCAGAGCAAATTATATGTTTTTTTAATAGAGAAATATCAATTATTAAACATGTAATTTTCAGTAAATAAAAAAAAAATCAAGTTACATTTACATGATGTCTATGAGAAAAAAACATAAAACCATTTAGTACCCATTTTACTATGGAGCAGGGTTGGGTGTTCAAGTTTCAGCAGAAACCAATTTTAATAGTACAAGGGAAGAAACTGGAAAAGATCGGAATAAATCGAAGAAACTAGAAGAAAGAAACAACCAACGGAAAACAAAACAGTCATTAAAAGTTCAAATATATATTGAATTAGCATAAATAAATTCTTATAATAAATTACCAAATGTAAAGTAGGAGACTTTGTTACTATTAGAAATGTTATCTTTGGGAAAATAAACTACTTTTACTTGCAAACTTTAAGTGTTACACGTTTATAACGATTTTAGAAAAGTGCATTGATTCAATTTTATAGGGAAAATGATTTTCCGTTTTATGTGATTTCTGTAGGGAAAAATATCAAATATTTCTTATAAAAATTCTTATATAATATTAAATTACTATTACGATATTATAAGTACATTTTATTGTTCAAACATAAAAATATATATTCATTCTGCCATTTGTATTCTAATTGTAGCTTTAAAATACTAATGGTTCAAACATTTTTGATTAGGCAACTAACTTAAGCTATTATTAATCTAAATAAAGTGTATGTAGCATAGTAAGTATATTACTTTTTAGCCAATATGTTTATTCAATTACTTTTATAGTACAATCTTTTAAGTGAGCCTGGAAGTTACACCTGAAAATTCAAGTTTCACTACGTAGCAAATAGATATTAGTATTAATTTTATTCTGAACGTTTAATTTTAATGAAATATTATCCTACCAAAACTTTTGCAATGCTCTTCTATAGAATAATTATAACATGCAGAAAATAGTAATGTTTTAACATTAATATTACTTTAAGCACATCAATTTGTGAGAAAGAATTAAAGCCAATTAGGTCGACTACATCACCAGAACATTTATTTCTGCATCTTAGAAGTAGTTCACGGAATATCTACTTCAAGACCCTCTGCCTTGTAAGCTGAGATGGGCACACCAGCGCTTAGCTCCCATGGGAGCGGCTGTTGCGTCAGAGTTGAGTTGAGAGAAAACTAACCCATATGTATCTGTATATTTTATAATACATTCAAAGATATACACATGCATATATTTTTTTTTTCAATTAACAAAGGGAACTGATATGAAGCTAATGTTCGAAATTACCAGTCATAAAGCTATAATTTTCAACTAAAAATTTGTTTGGCAAATTATCTTCATTATTATTCGTTTTCTTGAAAATAAACAATTAATAAATGATCCACATGATTTTGCTGGGAAAATATTAACGGGATGCTGAGACCCTAAAAAATTTTGAATTTCCTGCTATTGGAACTCCTGTGTGTGAGCAAATGTTAGGTTTCTGTTTACGAAAGAAGTGTTTACAAAGCTGCTGTTGTAAAGTGCACTATTTTTGTCAAATATATCACCAAGGAATGCAAAATCAAATAGCATGTTTTTATTCATTAACTTTTTTATTGCTTAATTTTATATTTTGATTTTATTATACAATTCTACCAATAAAAGGAACGCATAATTCTAATAAATACGAGTTGAAACTTAGTATTATTGATTATTCTTTTATTCTAGTTTCAATTTTTGCAACCAGAATATTAAACAATAGTTATCGGATACATTTCCACGCAAACTACTGAAAAAGGTAGTAAGATTGCTTTAATGACTTAAATAATATGTTATTTGAATTCTTAGACCCCAAAAACCAAAGTTTAAAACCAAAATTAAGTTTATATGTTGATTGGTTGCTGAAGGCCAAATGAGGAAAGGAACCAAAATGGCCGCCATATTTAATGGCCTGTAAAATTATTTCGCCCAGGAATCAAGATGTCTACCCAAGACAGTTTCGTTTTAGAACGTCTGCAGATCCTGATTCTAAAGAGAAAATCTGTGGACATAAAAATTTTTACGGGACTATATGGTGGGGCCAGGACTATTTGTGCATACATATCTTCGTTATTGCAATACGCCGCTGAAGTTGTGACGTCACAACATGGGGGCTGGGCAGCATAGGCGTAACCAGGGGGGGTTTTGGGGGTTCGACCCCCCCCCCCCTTGGGAATTTACTTATTTAGACACACAAAAAAATTTCTGGCTACGACCTTGCAAAGCACATATTTTTCCCCCTAAGAAAATTAAACACTTATGCATATGATTTTATTTCCTCTTTCTCTGAAGGGCCATCATGACCAAAGTATACAGCTCATAATAAAGAGGACTTTTCATCTGGTTATAATCAACCCCCTTATCACCTAGGGGCAGGGGCGGGTTTACAGCGAAAGGTGGCTTCAATCACCGTACCACACATAATAGACAAACAGAGATCCTTTCAATCACTCCAGAGGGTTTTCTTTCCTTCTTGATGTCTTTTTTACCCAAAGGCAGTAATTTGGGAATACAATCGCACAAGTAATAAGTTTCGTGGAAAATTTCCTGTACTGTGATGTAGTTTTGTTTACTGATAAACTGGTGTTGTGCACTGGGGTCTGAAAATGAAGGACCCCTGGCCAAAAATTGTCCTAATGGGTTAAACCCTCAAGCCAGGAAGGGATGCTCATAAAGAAACTTAAAGAGCAGTTTGTATTTATTTATGACTTCCTGTCCAAAAAACCCATTTTGGTAAAATCTTTTTTGTAGATGAGCCGATTAGAAAACTGATGAACTGTATTTGCATTGCATTCTCATTTACAGATGTTCTCTCATCTCTTATATTTTAAATGTTTTTTTTTCTTATGATGGTCCATCACTGATTGCATTATGACTCTGGAAATCATACGTTCCACGTTTCCAATCTCAGTGCAACGGTTTAACGCTGCATTTTAATTTACAATCAAGTATTATTTATATTTTAGCTAAATTTTTAATTATTTTTGATGCATGATAATTTTTGCACTCCAGCGATGGACACGTTCGTCATCCAAAAAGAAAAGAAAATTTGATTCAGACGCTTCCACTTCTGAGGTATGTTTTGTTACAAATTTAACAACATTTTTAGAAATTTATTGTGGGGATGAGCATTTTTGTAGGGGAACTTGGATTTTTTTCTCTAAAATTACACTATTTCCCAGTTTTAATATTATGAATGCCTGGGCATAGAAGATTGCTTAGTGCTAAATATTGAATTTTCTATTGCGTTTGAATTAAGATCTAGTAATGAAAGCTTAATGTTTTTGTGAATCAAGGCCGTATACGGAGGGAAAGGGGGACCCACGTGCCGCCCCCCCAGAAATCTTTTGCAATGTATCATATATTACTCCCTGAAACTTTGCTTAACATACGTCGAAGTCTAGGCCCCCTCGAAAAAAAAAAAAATTCTGGATGCAGCCTTGGCTCCGGAGCAGGGTGAGCATGTTAAGAATTAGGAAGGGCAGTGTATGCTTCAAAACCATACCCTTTATATACATATATATATATAGATATATATGACTAGAAATGATGTTAATATGAATTTTATTACCTATATGATAGCTTTTTGATGTATATATAGTAAATGTATGTTTAGATCTTTGGTGAAGTTAGAGGAGTGGGTATTTGTCGCTTCTGCAACTTAAATTTTTGTAACTGGTCTTACATCTATAATGCTTCGGCTAACTCCGAGGGCTCTTCCCAGGAAACTTTTTGAAATCGTCCTAGCAATGCAATTTCAGGATACATTGGTGATGTTAGAGGAAACAGAAAGGAGTTTGGTTATTTTCCCCCCGCAATTTTTTTCAAAATAAAGTCTTATGTCTTTTAAGTTACTTTTGGTATCTCTCGTGATAGTGTTCAATGTCCTTTAACTGAAAGCAAAGTGTCTTAAAAGCGTAATTTCACTTTTCTTTCTTTTTTTAAATTTTGTGATCTGAATTTTTTTGCCGGGGGGCGGGGGGGGGGGGAGGAGTTGACTTGCTCCGAGGGGGTAGCTCCCCCCCCCCTCGGGTAATGCCTGAAATAAACAGGGAGTATTTCTTTAGAGACAAGTATTTATGACTAGTAAATTTTCACCTCTTTTACACTTCTTATTGGTGTTTAGTCTGTACATTTTTAGGGTGACCCCCCCTTGCACCAACCCTAGTTACGTCTATGCTGGGCAGTGACTTTGTTTAAATGCCCGTTTAAATTACGCTTTGCACTGAAATGGGTTGTCATAACATTATTTAAAAAAAAAAAATGGTATTGTGTTTTGCACCAGAATTAAAATAAAATATAAGAGTAACATATTTTATATACTATAAAATGATTTAGAATTTAGACTATAAAACTGTTACTGTATATTACAAAATTTGGTACTTATCGGCAACGTTGGCAAAGCATGTATCATTTAATGTATATCATGATATTTATAAGCTGATATATATCATGATATATATAGGTATCCAATTACATTTTTATACAATTTAAAGCTTAATCCTTTAAATTCATCTTTGAGTACCTCATTGATTCATGTCTAAGTTAACAAAATAATGAGAAAATATAATTTTGTATGAAGCATAAAATGGAACTAAATTTACAGTGATGCCCCGGTATATTATCCAAATAATATGCTATCTCTTATTATTATGCATTTTATACCAAGCAATGCTATTACATTTTAATTGCACGAGATTACCCTACATTTAAACAGCATGTTAGTGATATTTCTAAAATCTATGCCAATGTAGGACTTATATAACCGATAGGTACCCTAAATTTAAAGCATTGCTTTTAAAAGGTACACAACTTTTATTTTCTAAGCAGGATTGGTAGAGTATGACTTGTTGATTTACAAATTCTTAATAGTTAAAGCATTTTGGCTTCTCATCTTTTAAACTGATTTGTAACATTTTCTAGAAAATAATAGTCAGAAAACCATTATGCTAACATGAAAACAAACCCATCTGCAAATTTTAAAATTGTGGTTTTTGTTCAGTGTATGGTTAAGTAAATACTATCATTTCCATTACAACGTTTGTGTTAGAAAACTTCTTCAATTTTATTTATAGTTGGTATTTTCATAGTTAACTATTTTTGTTACGGAAAATATGATCAAGAATAAGTAATAACAATTTCATAAAACAAGAATAAACTTAAATAGCTAATTTGGAATTTGGGAATAAAATTCTTACACTTCAAATGCAAATACTACATGCGAAAAAAATCAACTTTACTTTGCTAAATTGAACAAAATAAATAGAGATTAAATTTAGCTATAAAGCAGCTTTGTCAAATGAACTAATTTCCATTTGCAATTACAACTTCGTCGACATAAGTAATTCTGTTTTCTATATAATGCTTCGACTATAGTATAGTTATTTTCCAAAACTGTAGATATTGTATCACGCATATAGAGGTTCGTACATTTCCTCCAATATCCTCATTTTCCGTACCATAAGAAAACTTTGAAATTGTGATGATTTTAAACGGTTTTCACCTCGCTGATTAACTGCACCTTTTCGGAAAAAAATTGGGTTATATCGTAAAAAGAGGCCATTCTTTAAAAGCGATACAGCATTTAAAACAAGCACTTCATTTGTTGCTGCCCAGCGCCATGTTGTGACGTCAGACTTCAGCGGCGTATACAAATCACTGTTTGCAAAAACATTAACCATCTAATTTTTCATCAACTCCTGAATTTCTCGGTTGTTTAAATACTTTCATCATTTCAGCATCATAAACTTTTTTTAAAACATGGTTCTATCAAGAATCATGTGTTAAAGGACTGGAAGGAATTTCTTTTCAGAAATGTATGAACGCACACATTTGTGCAAACCAAATGAGCAATTTCGGCTGTTTCTCTTGAGGCACAAGTGAAAGCAGACTTGGTCATCACCAATTGCCTCTTAACAACTTTCGAACTATTTGCCACGCAAGGGGGAGGGGGGGGGGGCGGGATGTTTGGGACAAATAAGTAACAACCCAGAGTTTTGAAAGCAAAAACTTTCAGGATATCTGTCATCCCAGCCAAAGGAAGAGGATAATAACATTAGAGAACATTAATAATAATAAATAATAACAATTTCCTTCATTTTTTCTATAAATGAATAAATGTCCAGAATGATTTACTATATTGATTTTATAGTTATTTATGGTTGAAAAAATTTTAAATAGGGAAGAATATAGTTCAGTTCTTTTTAATCAAGACATAAAAATTTATCTGTAGAGTTTTTAAAAACAGAAATAAATGGCTTTATTTTTTCTGTCCTGAAACACATGCACATAAAATTGCTCAACACAAAATAATAATTCTAATTTTCATTATCAGGATTTTATTTTGAGCTTCTTGGGATTTGTCCGGACATGGAGACCACCTCTTTTCCTCGACACTCTTGCAACATGGCATATTTAAGTATAAGTATATTTGAAAGGTGAATACCTTAAATCAGGGGTGTCGTTGGGTATTCAGAGAACTGGGTCCCTAGGACCCACAATTTTTAAAAATGTGAGTCCCATCTTAAAAATTGTGGGTCCCCAAAGCATTTTTTCCTAGCATTTTCATATGTTGCTATTGCTTCAGTTTAAAAATACAGTAACCATAATGTACAAAAAAAATATTTCTTAACAGCCCTAAAAACAACCTTTCTCTTTGAAAGCAGGTACCGAAATTATATATTATGTACTGACTATATATAACTACTTTTCTCCACCAGACCCCTACCTGTTAGCTGAGGCCTTAGGATTGCTTGCGCAGGGTGCGAGGTTGTGGAGTCCACTGATTTTACATGCACGTATCCCCAAGTGTACATGGTGGGTCATCAACGGGTATCTAACACGCAACCTTAAAGGTGGAAGTTCAACGCTCTAACCACTAGGCTACCGTGGCTACTACAGTCAACTCTCCAAAATCTGCACTGCTTGGGACCAAGGGTTGTGCGGATTTTAGAATTTTGTGGATTTCGGGTCATTGATTTGTGTTAAGCATTTTGCAAGGTTATAATGTTGCATTCACCTTTTTACTTATTACTCAAAAAAATTTTGATAAACCACAAATTATACAGGCATTAATATACAAAAGATTGATAGAAAAGAAAAAAAATTTATAGAAATTAGATACTATATATATATATGTGTTCAATGAGTTTTTTTTATTCTACTACTTTGTAAAAAGGCAGATTGATGGTCGCCACTCGTCAACTGGCTACCAAAAAAATTTTAATGGTGATGAAGAATTTCATTGCCGATCGCCACGTTGTCTCCAATAATTAGATCAAGGAGAAAGAATATTTGCACCACAAAATCGATGCAAATGCAAAATTTATGCTAAAAAATAGTTTAATATTTTTGTTGAATATGATTTGAATTGTGTACTAATAAAAAAATAATAAGAAATATCGCAAACCGAAAACAGATGCAAAAAGATTGATGTCTAATTACGGCAAAACGCTAATATGACGCATGGCATCACAATGCTATAAAAAAAAACATAAAAATAAGCTAAACATCCATTGTTTTCAATGTATAAAAGGCTGATGTGAGTTATTGTAAACATTTCAAGTTAAAAAAATGCTTTTAGCTTCGAAAATTTCAGGAATTTCTAGTTTTTTTAACCGAGTTTTTCAACTAAGTTTCAATGTTTACATCGGATATCTTACGCGGATTTTGGATCCGTGTATTTGAGAGAGTTGACTGTATATAACTACTAGATGGAATAAACAAAATTCCTAATCTATAGAATGAAAAACGTACTCCAAGATTTCACATATTTAATAAAGACGTGTGCTAAATGAAACAATGTTTTGAAATGAATTTTAGAAAATATATCCTGTAAATGCACTATCAACGCATGGTGATAAAAAAAAAAAGACTTGATTTAAGGTGATTATCGCTGTAATAAAGCAGCCAAGGTGTGCATAAACACCAATTTTTCTTTTCAGACTCCTTCAAATGTAACATTAATTTTTATCAGTTTCGTTTTTTATCCGAATTTTTTTTGAACGATTGGACGTATGTACATATCGCGAAAACTTAAACTTATTAAAACAAAATAAAATTAAACCCGCGATTGAGCATTCAATTTCTTAACTTTTTAAAGCTTGCCCTCTTAACGAGAACAATTTTTTTAAACACCTTGTGATCAAATTTTAATGAAAATAAATATTAATTTCATTTATTTGTCTTCTAACGAAGCTTACCAAGCATAAAAAAATGAAAAACTTCCGACTTCCAGAGCGGATGCAAAAAGATTGCATTTTTCAAAATGCGATCGAAATAAAAATCGGCAAATGAACAAATTTCTCTGAATAAAATAATTTTAGAATTGCACTTAAAACATTTCTCCTCCGATTATCTGAAGCAATAATTGTCCACATGATCGTACCAAATTTGGAAAACCTTTAGAAAAATAACTCGGCAACTGACACGTGCCTGTCGTAATGAAAGGGCTGAGGGAGGGGCTTTGAAAAGAATAGAGGAGATATGACATGTTGTAAGGTAAGAAGCAACCAGAGTGAGATTTTACCCTGGGGAAAAAGATTGAGCCCCCTGTGAGGAATACGTTCCATTGGGCCGATTGTGTATGGTGCAATTGGAAGGAAAATACTGATAAGGAAGGTTGTTAGGCACTTGTTCCCAGTGGATAATGGACTTCTTAGTAATCTTTTCAGGAAAAAATAACTTCCATTCTACTCTGGTTTTACTTTTAAGAACTTGAAAGAAAGTAATGAAGGGAAAATAGCGCGTCCTTTAGGACGCGTGAGGTTTCAAATATCGGGTCCTTTTCGCGTATCACGCGTCTTTTACGCGCTATAGCGCGTCAGCGACACCCCTGCCTTAAATACAGGCAAATATATTTAAGAATATAATAATAATAATAATAACAGTAATAGTTACATAAACATTTCTAATGGCATTGCAACTTAGCCACACAGAATCAAGCTGATTCCTTGAGGACCGGTTTGCTTGTGAGGATAGTGCTAATAAGGTAGTAAAATCCGTTAGTTTCTTACTAACGTTTCAAACAAGTATTTTGAAAAGAGACAATTCTTTAAAAAATATTCCCCAGTCAAACGGATACACACTATGTTTCAATACAAGCCTGATATATTTCCTTTACTTGAACAAAAGTACAGTTACCCTTTTGACCACATTGGTGAAAAGAATTATACCAATTCAAATAAAAGATAAAATTATTATTTAATTGGATATTTAGAGATAGTTTAGATAAAATTATTTTTAAAGAACTATTCTAAATAAGAGTTTTTTTCTGAGAGAAATAAATGTTTTTGGTTCTCTGATAGTGGCGGATCCAGAGGGGGGGGGGGGGGCACGGGGGCCCGTGCCCCCTCCAGACGCTTTAGGTAAGGACTAGAAAGAATTGACTTTCTTTTCTTCCTTTATGCTAAAAACGAGGAAAAAGAAACTATTTTGCAGATGGAGCGATAAAACTTCTATTCTATGTGACTTCTATTCTTTCAATTCTATGTGACAAACTGAGATAACTGAGTAATTGCTAAGACAGAAAGAAGCAGACACCTGCAAAATCACTTAGACAGTTGATTTATGCTCACGTTAGATCTTCAATAGACTTGAAGAAGACTCCATTTGACCCCCCCCCCCCCCCCTAAATTTTCGCGAAAAAGTTATTGGTGATTTTGCGAGCTGAAAATTTTGCGAATTATATATGAACAAAACCAAAAGTTAAAAAAAAGTGCTCAAGAAAATAAGTGCTTTCACAGTATATATTCCTTTATTATATATGTCCAGTTTTAAAAAAAAAATGTGTTTTTTTGTATTTAATTAGGGAATAATTAATTAAAATTTTATTGATAATTTAAATTTAATAAATCAATTAAGTTTAATTAAATAATTGATTAAATTATATTTGGAAAGTAAAACGGATCACAGTTTCTGGAGTTGTGTCCCCCCCCCCCCCCTCTTTTTTGTTTTTAAGCTGAAACCACGCACATTAGCCACATTGTGCCCCCCCAGAATTTTTTTCTGGATCCGCCACTGCTCTCTGACTAGAGGTTTAGTGATTGGTTGCTAAATAAAGTACTGTAGAGGTACAGTCTCCTTAGGTTACATTAAAGAGAACAAAAGTACAGGATTTCCGAGACTGTCCCCATTTTTTCATCGTTGTCTTGAGAAATATATTTGTTTCCCAGGAGCAACATTTTATAATATTTTCATTATTTTTATCTATTTTCAATATCAAAATGCTATATTTTTCTTTCATTGCACTTTATCTTGGTATTAACACTGTATTTCAAAACAAAAGTGCATTTTTAGCTCTGTGTGGTAAGAAAATATATTAAAAACAGTAAAAAAAAAAAGGAAAGAAAGAAAGTTCAATAGATTATAGAAAAAAATGAACTAGTTGAATTTCATTAACACATAAATTATAAATATTTTTGCAAGGTCAAATACCGCCATCATAGGTAATACATTTTATTTAATAAATTGGAAACACTTTTTTAGAAAATCATATTTGTTAAAAATGCAAAGTAAAGTCTTGTGTTGTAGAAAAATGTGAATTTCTTTAAGTTTTGTCATTCCTGTAATTGTTACTTAGTTAGTATGAAAAATATATATTCAAAAGCAACACTATATATATTATAAACTTAAATCAGCCTAAAAGTAGGGAAATGTATTCTTTTACGCACTCCATATTCTTGATATGAAAATTAATTATATTTCAAAGTAGAATTTAAATATTTTATTAAAGTAGTAAAGTCTATTTTTCAAAGAAAAAGTTCAGACACATCAATGTTTGCCTTTAAAAACTAAGTTCCTGTAGATTACATTTGAGTAATTTTACTCTCAAAATCTTTCATAGAAGTCTTATGGAAGTTTTTAGGTCTTTAATATAGAAGTTTGATTAGACCTGATTTGGAGCATGCTATTGAATTTTGGTTTCCATACCTAAAGAAGAATTGGTAAAGGTTCAAAGGGAAGGCTACTAGGTTAGTAAGTAGGTTTATAGATTTAGATTACAATTCGAGTCTTAAAAGACTTAAAATGTAAATGGAGCAAAGGAGAGTTAGAGGGCAGATGATACAGTTGTTCAAATTTATTAACATATTGAAGGACTATGTTTTACAGAAAAGGAAGAAACACAAACGATTGTTTTAAGCTTTTTAAATCCCAGATAAATTTCAAAATTAGGAAACATTACTTTTTCTTTAAGTTTGTAAACATTTGGAAGTTTACAACCTTAAAGAAAAAGTAAGGGGCAAGTATGGGTTGTTCACAGGAAGCAACCCATACTTGCAATACGGTAGTTTTAAAAGGGCTCTTGACATTCATGCCAGATTGATAAATTGACTAGGAACAGTCTAGCTGAGTCAAAAGCTTGCTGCTGATCACTTTTGTATTTGTATAAAACTGTTTAATGCACAGTAGAAATATCTCCTGAAACTGCAACTATTCATGGCTGCATAACTCTTGACTTTATTCTCATCCTATTTTCACACTGAACTTATTTACTCAAGAATACCCAAAACCCAGATTTTCAGACTCATGACCCAACTTTTCATTTGTGTGTTAGACTTTTCCTCAATGACTTTTATTTTAAGGGGGCGGAGGGGAATTTAGTAATTTTAACATGGATGAAAATTATTTTTGTGAAATTCTATTTTAGTTGTGGAAAGATCTAAGTGACGAAATATTGCAAAGTCATAGAGTAAAAATGGGATAGGTGACAAAAAACCATTGGGTAAAACTGTTTTGTTTTTGAAATTTGGAACTTTGGTGTCTCATATATTTGGAGAATTCTGGGCACTCAGTATTTTGGGGACATTTTTTTTTGTCAAAGACCAAAAAATCGTCAATGGGTTCCTATATCAAATAAGCTGTCCCAGGTGTTCTTGTAATATTCAAGAAAGTTGTTTATATTATTAGAGGCAAT
Source organism: Octonoba sinensis (assembly GCA_038502835.1). Classification (NCBI taxonomy): domain Eukaryota; kingdom Metazoa; phylum Arthropoda; class Arachnida; order Araneae; family Uloboridae; genus Octonoba; species Octonoba sinensis. The sequence goes on along the minus strand of CM076598.1, from coordinate 114,250,276 downwards.
GCAAGTCATGAAGCATTTTTCGACTACATGTCTTTGTTGAATGTATTGCAAGGCTATTAAAATAGATTCAACTAAGAACGTAAGCTCCTATGAACTCTTACTCTCTCTATAATTTCTTACTCTATTCACTTTATATCAAGATCTTAGAGCATGCATAGCACACAATTTGATAAATATTAAAAGCATAGCTACCTGAAACTTATAAAGATTTTTAGGCAGCATGAATACAGAAAATCAAAGAACAGAAGAATACTATACAACACGTAACTTTCGGATGCGTACCAGTTGTTAAAGCTTGGCTTTTCCAAGGATGATTGAGAAGCATACGATTATACCATCTGAAAACTAACGCCATTGTTAATTGAAAAATTCAATCACTTATAATGAAATCATATTTTTTTTTTTGAAACTTCAATATTAACTATTCCTTTTCCTTTTTGAAATTAAATTCGGATAATTAACTTATTAGTTATAAACTGAATCTACTGTTGTCTGCAAATAGTTGTAGTAACGTTAAAATAAACCGTTCAAAAATATCCATCAGATAACTCTTGCTAAGAGATTATCATAATACCGTTGCGGCGCTTGCTCGGTGGACGCTAGTTCGCATCCCTTTGGAATCGTGACGTCACGCAAGGGGGCGTGGAGCTCTGACGTCACTCTGTTTAAGCAGCGTGCGCGTGGACTTGCCGTTTCGTTTTCTGCGTTGAGTGTGTGAGTATAGTTTTTGCTTCTAACAGATCTAAGGAAATTAACGTTCCAGATAAGAGGAGATGGCTCTCATTTATTATTGTTATTAAAGCAATATAATTTTTTTTCAATAAAAACTTTGTGTAATTTTTTTTTACTACTGTTAATTTTTTTTAAAACTTTGTGTATTTTTTTTTTCAATAAAAATGTGTGTTTTTCAATAAAACACACAACTGTTTTGTTTTTGAAATTTGGAACTTTGGTCTCTTATATATTTGGAGAATTCTGGGCACTCAGTATTTTGGGGACATTTTTTTTTGTCAAAGACCAAAAAATCGTCGTAAAAATGTGTGTTTTTCAATAAAACACACATTTTGTTTTGAATGAAAATAAGGAATATTGGGAAATGTACGATTTTTTTTTCAGTTAATTTTTCTGAGAAAATTTAAATCACCTCCAACTAATTTAAAATAAAATATTGTGTGTAGCATATTTTAAAGGAATTGATGACAGAAATAATTTGCAAATACTTTTGATTTAGAATATGAGATTGTTCACTAAAACTTTGTCAAAATGCAACCAAACATTAAGTTGAAGTATGATTTAGATTTTAAAAAAAATCATATACATTTGTTCATAATTCTTTATTTCTTTTTTATAGCATAAATCCCAAACAAATTAAAATTTGAAATCACATTTGAAAAAAACAAAAAAACAAATTGGATTACTTGAACGCAAAAAAAAAAAAAAAAAAAAAAAAAACTAGGTGCGAAATTCTCATAAATAAGAAACAAATTAAAATTAGCAGTCACATTCGACAAATTTGAAAACAAAACAAAAACAAATTGCATTAGCATCAAACAAGTTTGAATCTACAGCAAAATCTTTGTAGGAAAATAATTTGTGCTACATAAAAGTACCACATCATGTAATCATGCAATAATCAAACAATATAAAAACATCTTGTAGAAAGAAAAAAATATATATCGACTGAATACAATCGATCAGAATACTGAGGATCTGACCTATTGTGCTAGATCACTTCGAGGACACCTAAGAGCATGCTTGATATGGGGAGTTTTCACAGACTTTAAGGAAACAAATGATTCTGTAGATAGGATAAAAGTGTCGACATTTACCATAACTCTCTATTGCCTCTGCCGAAGACCATTCTTTGAGTCTGATGAAAACTTCAAAGGAAAACGCATGGCACAATGTAAAAAATGCAAAGAGTGGTTCAATGAAAAGTGCGATGCAATTAATGAAAAAATTTTTACTTTAAAATCATCAATTTATTATTGTAAGAAATGTCAAGATTTTCTCACCTAGATTTTTTTGTTTATTTCAAGTATGCAAGAATTTCAAAAAATATTTGTCTTTTTCCCCCCTTAAATTATGACTACAACATTTTTTTAATCCAAAATATTATGAATTTTAATGTAAAATCAAGCTTTTAATGGGTGTTGTTAAAAACAACTGAAAAAAATGGAGGTTTTTATTAGATTTAATGTCACGTTTAATTAATTATATTTTTAATGCTCAAGGATTGAATGTCAGCTTGGTATGCAAGTATCTGTTGCATGATTACATGATGTGGTACTTTTATGTAGCACAAATTATTTTCCTATAAAGATTTTGCTGTAGATTCAAACTTGTTTGATGCTAATACAATTTTTTTTTGTTTTGTTTTGTTTTCAAATTTGTCGAATGTGATTGCTAATTTTAATTTGTTTCTTATTTATGAGAATTTCGCACCTAGTTTTTTTTTTTTTTTTTTTTTTGCGTTCAAGTAATCCAATTTGTTTTTTTTTTCTTTTTTTTTTCAAATTTGTCAAATGTGATTTCAAATTTTAATTTGTTTGGGATTTATGCTATAAAAAAGAAATAAAGAATTATGAACAAATGTATATGATTTTTTTTAAAATATAAATCATACTTCAACTTTGTTTGGATGCATTTTGACAAAGTTTTAGTGAACAATCTCATATTCTAAATCAAAAGTATTTGCAAATTATTTCTGTCATCAATTCCTTTAAAATATGCTACACACAATATTTTTTTAAAAACTAGTTGGAGGTGATTTAAATTTTCTCAGAAAAATTAACTGAAAAAAAAATCGTACATTTCCCAATATTCCTTATTTTCATTCAAAACAAAGTGTGTGTTTTATTGAAAAACACACATTTTTATTGAAAAAAAATTATATTGCTTTAATAACAATAATAAATGGGAGCAATTTCCTCTTATCTGGAACGTTAATTTCCTTAGATCTGTTAGAAGCAAAAACTATACTCACACACTCAACGCAGAAAACGAAACGGCAAGTCCACGCGCACGCTGCTTAAACCGAGTGACGTCAGAGCTCCACGCCCCCTGGCGTGACGTCACGATTCCAAAGGGATGCGAACTAGCGTCCACCCGCTTGCTCTCATAAGCGAAAGTAAACAATCACACGTGACTATTCTATTCACAGATGCCATCTAAAAGTAGTATCTTTATACATTCCGAGGACTGCAGACATGACGTCACTTGAGAGTGTATGAGACCGTAGCAGACGAAGTTCGGATTTACCCCCGTACATCAACGCATGTATTTTTAACTCTTATGAGCTCTTCTTTTTACGTATAAAAGACGTCTTTTCACAGTTTTTCTCTCACAAATGTTATCAAAGAACAATATCTTCTGTTAGTTTGAAATTCCTAATCGTAATTTCCAGATTTTAATTCTATTTCGTACAGCATCAGAATCAGAAACGGTGAAAACTCATACTTTTTTCTTTTATCCCTTTTCTCAGCGCTCTGAAAATAAGTGTGTAAAACCAACGTCTGTTCAGAATTCATGCAGATACCACTTATTATAAGATAAATTGCTAATTTTTAACGTTATAACACCAATTATTAACACTGAATTTTAAATGTAAAGTCTGCTGCAGTCGAATTAAATACATCGTGTTCCTATCGACTGCAAAAAGTGCAAGAATATGCCAGTAGCAGTGTTGTGGTCAATGAGTTCTATAAGATCTGGAGAGAGGAAGCAATGCTATTAGGTTTTCTTTTTTCTTCCTAATCGGGCTGCAGTATTGGTCCTCAACCATTGCAGACCTAGTGCGTTCCCAGAGATTGGTACCAACTCTTTCAGCGGCACCACAATGAGTGTGTTACCATTGCCGCAATTTTTTGTAGGCTCAGTTTCCCCCCTAGATGGCGACTCCTGAGCTCTCGTTGATGCAAACGGCACTAGGAATTTTAATTTAGCCGATCCATGACAAACGGATACTCACAATTGATCTTTAACATGCCGCATAATCATACGACATGAGTGCAGACGATTTTCTGTATTTTGAAAATCCACCAACTTGGCCAGGTTTGAACTTGCAATCTCGGGCGTACGAGGCCTGCGCCTTACCACTACGCCACTCTGTCGACGCAATGTTACGAGGTTGAAGAACGGGGTGAGCTAAGGAGTTGGCTACCCAACATTTGAATAATATCGCTTTTTCGTGAGCGTATAACTTCACTGCTGCCATTGTGCCATTGCCTGTTCATCCCCAAGTTTGGTATTTACTGCTAACTACTATCACACTGTACGTAGCATCGAGGCCTTCACAGACTACCCCCATACGTGGGGGTGCGACCGCAGCGCTATCCTCCTGCTCCCCCACAAACTCTCTGACACTTGACAACCAGCACCGGCCGTTAGGGGCTGGGCTGGCAGAGCGTTGCCGACCTGCTATACCGTCCCGGGGCCACAGTACTACTACAAAGTAAGCCTTACATCACCCGGAACGGATAGTGCTATTTTAGTCGCCTCTTACGACACGCATATCTACGCTGGGGCTATTCTATCTTCCCCTGCCACCATACGGGGGGCCCCCCAAGTTGGGTATTTAAGTGCGTGATTTTTTGTTTCGGCTCCTTAGTTTTTGAATGAATGTACCATCATGCGGGGCGGACTGGCCCACAGGGGTAACGGAACATGTCCCGATACGCACTTCCATCTAGACGCCAAAAAAAAAAAGCCTTTGTGACAATCCCCCCCCCCCCCCAACAACTGTAAAAGAAATAAAATGAAATAATCTGCCTTTAATTTCGAGAAGAAAGAATCTTGCATTTAAAAAACTAAACGGCTTTCAAAGAGGGGAAATGCAATACAAAGAAAATGTTTTCCACGAATGGGAAGGGGACAGGGGTGCCCACAGGGGGGGAAGCATAGCGCAACTTGCGCCATCAGAAAAATTTTTGGGGGGATTTTGAAATTTTTGGGGGGGAATGATAAAAGTAGTGAAATATTCGAAAAAGTTGTTTGCATGTTTAAAGAGGAAGTTCATTTTAAAATAAGTTATATTCGTCCCTTTCATCAGGGTTGGTAAATGCTATAGCTCTTTAAACCCCAAACCGCCCAAAACCCGACCGTCCGTGGTGGAATCCGACCTTCCGCCCCGATGGGCGGGTAGCCGGGTGAAGGTATTTTTGGCACTTCTTCGGGGGGGGGGGGGGAAGGGTCAGTTCGGTGAGAAGAGTCAGGACGTGCCAATGGAATGTCTGTGTCAGTAAAATTCATTTTCAAGCCTACTTTTTGCCGCTACACAAACATTTAAAGGACAAGTTCAGTGGGATTATCGTTTCAACACTTTACCACTCTAAATCCCAGATGTTTCATAAACATTACAATACATTTTTAGAATGATGGGACTTCAAACAAAGAAAACAGTATTCAATCTTTACACTATAGTCTTTCCTTAGGAAGTGAAATCTTCAATTGAAAGGTTTATCTCAAGCGAGCAAAGAATGCACTTTGGAATGTAGCATTTATAGTTACTGTTGTCATATGTTTACTCTTTTATTTTTTCCTTTCTCTATAAGAGCCCCCCCCCCCTACCCCATAGACTACATGACAAACAGCTGGCCCAAAATAAACGTGTATAATAACTACAGAAAAGTCATAAAGTTACATCTAATTCCACATACATTTTAATAATATTTCACATAATAATTAGAAGAACAAACCGTTGTTCCATGGAATGCAGATTTTAGAATAATGATCACTTGAAGCAAAAAAATATATATATATTTCAAGATGGAAGAAAAAATTAAAACTGAAAACAACAAACAACATCCTATGAAGATAAAATAATAAGCAACATAGTAATGAACTGACGGATCACGAGACGTAGAAAACATTTTCATATATTCAAAAGTTTATAGAAAAGATTAAAGTTCTAACGACTGCATTAGATTCGTCATGGTTTTAATGATCTCAATATTAATAAAGGCTATTGAAAAACAATAAATCAAAATTGGAATTATTTACATGCCCAATGACAAAACTTTTTTTAAATAAAAAATTAGCGGAACCAATATTTAAATAAAAATTCTAATGAATTTTTACGCTTCACATCATTGATTAAAATTTTGATATTTTTATCGGTCTCAATATATGAAGAAGAATGAAGGTATAATAAAATTATTGCTTCCCCCCCCCCTTCATAAAGAACAAAATTCCAACAAAGTAACTCAAGTACCCAACAAAGTTAATGTTTTTATCTTTCTGGCATTATTGCATGCCTAACATGATTTGTGCAACACTCCAATCAAAATTCTAAATATTTATAACAAAGTGAAAAGTGTATATTTATGAACAGCGTTACTAAACATATAAATCATTTTGAAAATCATCTAAAAATTAGGAAAAAAAAATAAGTTTTAAAGGCTGAATAAGAAAAAATTGCCAGTTCCAAGAAGATATATATATCTATTTAAAAAGGGGGGGGGGGGGAGTTCGTGCTTATGCACATTCCTGGCCCAAAAAGAAAAAATCAAATATAAGGGAACTCTTTTTGAAACATTACAAAACGGAGACCAAAGAAAAAAGGAACCACGTGGAAGATTTCACCCTGGCGGCTTTGATTAAAGGGATTAGTGAATCTCCACTGAATGCAACCTTTCTTTCTCAGTCAACAGGTGTTTTGCCCCCCCCCCCCCTTTCCTTGCGATTTCGAAACGCTGGTCGAGTCCATTTCTGATTTTGTGCTTTCATAGTTACTGCGGGAATTCTGAACAAGAATTTCGGTGGCAGCGGGTGTTAAAGAGATAGATCAAAAACATGGTTTTCTTTTCTTATCTTTCGACACTGCCTCTCAACCCCTGCTGTTGTTGGAATTCCGCTGGAGCCAATGTCACGGTCAATCAATTTACTCATCGTTCCCTCCCCTTTGACAAAAGGAATACGACTCTTCTGATGTTTTGTGCCAACCAATGACCAATCACGAATCAGCACTTTCCTTTGTATGGATGGATGGACTAGTTTGTTTGGAATAGTGTTATTCTCGTCTCGAAAAGTTTGTTTTGAGCAGTGCATTTTCTTCAAACGATGCCTAGAATACTTAAAAAAACGTTTAAATATAAATGCATGGAAATCATGTGCAATACGGTGCACCGGCAAGACAAGTGGCCCGAACATTGCAAAAAAAAAAAAAAAAAAAAACACGCGTACAAATTTAAGAACAACATGAACATTAAATACAAAGTTGTCGAAGTTAAAGAAGGCGATGGTCCATTTATCCCCTACACTGAGAAAAACCAACATCAGGAGGCATCAGGAAATCTTTTACAACCAAGAACTGAGAAGAGGTGAGTGGAATTTATTTTTCAGAAATAATCCTCCCTTCCAGTGGCGTAAAGTTTCTGTTTGTTTGTTCACGTATTTTTTGAGAACAAAAATTATCGAATGCGTTTTATCTTTTAATATATCTTTAACTTGACACCTATAACACCTTTAACTTGACCTTGACCCTTAACTTTAACTTGATCAACCACAGAATTATTTGAAAATCGCAATTCAATTTATTTAATCAAAGGGGGAAATCAAAGTAAAATTGACCTATCTAATATATTTTGGCCACCGAGGAGGGCACTTTGGCCACCAGAATCAAAAGGCTATTTCCATTTTTGGCCTCTAAATAAATGTTCTGTATGTAACATAATAAGTGAAACGCCTTTAAAAATCTTTGCGGATAAATATGCCACAATAAGGGTGACAACTGAACCTGGAAATCAGGGATTTATCATGGAATTTTTTATTTCTGGAAATATTAGGAAAAAAATCAGGGAATTTGAAAAAAAATCAGGAAAATTACTCAGAAAACTATAAAAATCAAAGTTTTGTGATGGATTTCTGAAAAAATTCTGTCCAATATCGGATATTTTAAATTTGAGCTGTAAAAAATTCTTACTTATAGTATAGAGCAGGATATTTATATTCAAAATGCTCGGCAAATTTTATGCTCAACAAATCAAAATCTCATATTGAATCAAGTCACAAACTTTTTATATACTCATTTGTAAAATCGGGGAAATATCAGGGATTTTTTTACTTGGATTTTGTTGCCCCCCTGACAATTTTAAAGGAAGCGTCTTTCGCTGTACCCAGTTTTTTTAATGTAAAGAAAAATAGATATTTACTAACTGTTCGTTCTTGTTGCCATTTGAAACTTGAGTTTTTTTCTTTACTACTTTATAGATTATTTGAACAAGGAAATTCGACATCGTCTCCATCTGCGGCAAATTTGCCTGATACAACACCAGTTACTGATGCCGATGTGTGGGAAGAACCATTTCCTCTTGTAGCTGAACGGGCTTTAGAAATCAATACCAACCAACAGCAGCGACAGCATGTTGAAGAAGACCCGGCTTACTATGCCAATGAAAAACTTTCTCCGGAACAGATAAACGAAGCATTAAAATTGGAGCACCAAACTCTAATTTCAACAGACTTTCCAAGTTCATGCGGAAGGAAATTTAACCCGAATGTAAAGACTACAACTAGGTGGTCAAGCAAAAGTGATGCGATAAATACAGTTTTAAGTTGCTATAATGTCTTAACAGAAACATTGGAAGAAATATCTAAAAGCGAAAATACAGAAAAAGACACAAAAATGATGGCCAAAGGTCTATTGAACGCGATATCAGATTATAATATCATTGCAGCAATGCAAATTGCCGCCGAACTCTTTAAAATACTTTCACCAGTAACTATTTGTTTGCAATCAAGAAATATCGATTACGGAATAGTACCTACTGTTGTTAGTGAGACCAAAGCAAAACTAGAATCCATAAGAAGTGACGAAGAATGGAACAAAATAACAGGCCGCATTACAAGTTTTATAAAGGAACACAACATCCCGCAAATCCAAAACCGAAGAAGTCGAAAAATAAAAAGGTTCATGGACGAACTCTCGATTGATGAGACACTAACCGACCCAATTGCGAAATTTAGAGTAGAGGTATACTTTCAATTACTCGATTCTCTAATACTTCAGTTACAAGATCGGTTTCCTGAAAGCTCGCTGAATATTGTCAAACAGATGGCATACTTTTCTCATGAAGGGTTGATGAATATTGCCGAAAATGTGGAAGGAGCTCTGAGCTCAATTCAAATCAACGACTTGTGCGAATTCTATGGAATTGATGGGGAAGAAGTTATTGAAGAAATAAATGTGTTCAGTCAGCTTTATAAAGTAAGTTACACTACCATTGACTTATCAGATGTGCTCAGCTTGCCTGACGAAGATACAAGTCATAAAAATGAAGAAGACGACTCCCCTGACCATGACTGCGACGACATCCCAGATAAGATGTCAAAGGAAAGATTTCCTGATCAGTGGATTAAGAAGGGGTTTATTAGACCATATAGGTGTGTAATAAACATGTCAGGCTTCCCAAATCTAACAATGCTATACCAAATTATCCTTTCGCTGCCAGCAACAAGCTATTCTGCTGAAAGAACAATGAGCAGATTAAAAATTGTTAAGAACAGGCTGCGAAGCAGCATGGGAGATGTTTGGTTGTCCAACATGCTCGTTTTAACATCCGAAAAGGACATTCTGAAGGCAATCTCTAATATTGATATAATAGAAAAATTTGCTTCAACAAGCGTGCAAAGAACAAAATTACTTCTCTTTAAAGCACTTCAAGATCTTAAGAATTAATGTATAATAATCTATAAAAAAGACACCACTTGTCAAATATTACTTTTTCTGAGTTTTCATTTGTAGTTTTTGTTCAACTGACATGTTTGATGGGATTTAACTTTTCAATTGCTAAGCTTTAGGTGTGTACCAGTACCTAACACTTAGTATATTATAATATAGCTTAAGTGTAAATATATATAGTATATAGATATTATATACATATATTATTTATTTCTTTTTAGTGGCAAATATTAATGCGAGTATTAGTATGTATACTTAGTAGTTGCAACGACGCAATTGGTTGGCCGATGTCTCCAAGGTAGATTACTTATAATCGAGTTACCTCAGGCATTTCTTATGTCTATCAGAAATATTGTTAAAAGTTATAAAAATAATTACTTAGCTTAGAACCATTTGCAATTCTCTTACAGCAATTCGTAAGTAAAATCTTTTAAAAAGAAAATACTAGAAATTGAACTGTTAGTAAAACCCCCAATTTTCACCACAATTCCCCCCCATCCCTCATATTCAATAGAATTGCGAAAGCATGAAGGAGGCCGTTAAAAAACCACGTAAAATGTTCTTTTTTTGCCATTTTCTCCACCCTCCACGTGAGGCAAATTTGGAAAAATTTCTTATAAACGTAGTTTACGTGACGCTGGCCTGTACCCCCCTCTCCCTTCAAGTGCGTCACGTGGTTTTTGAACGGCCCCAAGGGTATGGTAAGATTTCTTTTTTGAGGGGGAAATGCGCCATAGCCTTTGGGGGGGATGGGCACCCCTGGAGGGGGAGTTTATATATATATATATATATATATATGAACAAAATGTGTGTATGTTCTTTTCCAAAGTGATAAAAAATGTGGTTTTAGAGAAGATAAAATTTTGTGCTTTTCTTGTTTTTACAAAATATAACTATTGGTTCATTTTACTTTTTTCAGCAAGAGGACACCCCTTCCCCTCCATCTGGGTGAGGGGGGTCATGGAAAGGGCTGTGCCATTGAAATATTTAGGGGTTGTGTTAAGGTGGTTTTAGCCTTTTGTAGGGGAGGGGGGCTCCTTCGGGGTATGTGCCATCACTCGTAAAAGGGGGCACCCCGTTTTACAGTTGAATTTTTTACATTTTTCTTGGTTTACCAATAAAAAATAAATAAAACTAGTGTAATTACCTTTCCGTTTTTTTGCAACATAACAAGTAAAAAAAATAGCCTTAAATTTTAGTGAAAAAAAGCAGCGGGAATCGCTTAAAAGAAAGCATTTTGATATTAAGACAAATTGAAAATTTTCCCATAAAATAAAGTATTTGATTAAAAAAAAAATAACTTAATGCTTATGAAAAATGAAAGAATATTATACTTCTTGAACAACCTTAAATGTCTTGAAAACAAAAAAGCTTTCATAAATTTAATTTCATATTTATATTTAAAAAAAATAACATTTACATCAAAAAATATTTTGTCAGAACTTAGAAATAGATTAAAACTTAAACTTTACTGATATAATGACAATACTGATATATGAAATAATGATAATTTACTTTTATGTACCCATTTAAACATTTTTGTCCCATAACTCCTTCACATGAGGGAGGAATGAGACTGGATTTCAGAAAAATTAAATTAACGAATATTGTATTTTAACAAGTCAAAATTGAAATAAAACAGAATTGGACTCGGCTGGAACCACGAGATTGACTTGTGGTTAGATCAGTTTCATTATGATCTCATTTTTCTCTACTACAATAAAGTCATTTTCCTGTGGAAAATGAAATTTTTCCGTTTCATCCTTTCTCATAAACTGAACATGATGACCATATAATAAATTACTGTCTTCGTCAAAAACTTAACAAACATAAAGTCCTTCACTCTCCTATTTTTGCATCCTTGTTCAACAAATTAATTTCTTGTGCAAATTCACTATCATCACGAGTAGGATGTAAATCAAAAGATTCTTCATCATAGAGTTGTGAAAAGAAAACATCAATTTGATGGTTTCATCAATTCAATGTTTCATCAATTTAATGTTTTCCATCAATTGATTCATCATCAGATAATTCATTCATTTTTTTCTCTTTTTTTCTTCTAAACTTCAGTTCTGTTTTCATGTTATTAGCTGTTAACAGTTAAAAACTTGAGTTCTTGGCATATTTAGCTGCTTAAAACAAAAAAATAAGAGAATAAAAAAAAACAAGATCTATCAGGGAGGAATATAAGACATGTCCCATTCCTTACTCTGCCAATCATTCTTTTAAAATGGCTATCACATAAAACGTGCTGGATGTAGGCTTAATTAGGCTGTTAGTTTGCAAGCATTAGATCTTTGAGTTTAATATCTATTTATAATATTTTAATTATAGTAGAAATGTGACTGAAAATATCATTGAAAAATTAAGAACTTATATTTACCTCTCATGCAAAAAAAAAAAAAAAAAAAAAAAAACAACGTTTTCTGATTTAAACACGGGCAATAATGTAGCTGTTTAACAATTAGAATCATGCAAGCTATAACCGGTTCCATCTAGTAGAGGATCTAGAAATCGATTCCAATGTTTTATTTAGACATAAATGCAACTGTCCCATGCCTCCCAACTCTTCCCTATACATAAAAAACGCTTAGTTATACATATAAATGTAAAACTTGTTGCATTTGGCCCCAGAATAATATATATATATATATATATATATATATATATACATATACATTAGACGATTCTTTGTATGTTAATAAAAATATTTCTGCTGAGAGACATTTAAAGGAGAGAGAGAAAGAGAGAATATATCTCTCTTAATAGGCTTAGGCTCAGGCCCAATGCAAGTATAAGCGGCGCCTGAGGCAACAAAATATTCTGCGCTCCTATTATATGTACTTTGCAGCATGTACGGACTAAAAATATTGTCCATCAATACCCGTGGAAGTATTTAAATATTGATATTAAATATCATTTAAATACATTAGATATATATTTTTTATTCATTAGAAGCGTAATACACTACGTCAGCGGTTCTCAAAGTGTGTTCCGTGAACTTTAGGGTTCCGCAGAAGGATGGCAGGGGTTCCGTTGGCAAGTTATTATTAGATAAAATTATGTTCAGTAAATCATGTTCAGAAAATGTTTTACGATGAAATTTTGCTGAAAGTGGTAGTTAATTCCCTGTTTACAAATAAAAATATATTTGGAGGAAGCAAAATAAAAAAAAAGCAGAGAGTTTTTAAAATTAGTTAATTAATGTAAAAATTGTAAAATGACTTTTTACTATGATTTAGAAGACTCTGAAATTCTATTAGGGTGGTTCAAAGAGACTATACATCGTTTGATGATAAAGGTTGACAATTATATGATAATGACCAATGAGCAAAGAAGGGAATTTAGTTGGTTTTGTTGTACTTTTGACATGATCCCCAAAAGGAGTCGAAGAGTACGGTTTTGCAAACATTTTTTTCCCTTCTACATGGGCTACGTCATTAACTTTTGCAGACCTAGTGCATTTCCCGGAAACTGGCATCTATTCTTTCAAGTTGCTCCATAATCGGCGGATGCCATTGCCACATGAGAATTTCGACGTCTAGTTTCTTCACTAGAAGGTGAAGCACTTACGGTGCGAAACTGCACTAGGACTCTGACTCTCATGATTTCAAAACTGAACAAAGAATTTAATTTAGCCAAGAGCACCCAAACAAATTAGATACTCAGAAGTTCTTTATGTGCAGGCACTATTCTGAATCTTGAGAATCACCCAACATTGTCAGGACTGCAACCACGATCTGGGGCGTACGAGGGCCACGTCTTACACTTCGCCACCATGCCGGCTACTTTTAGTAAACAACAAACTAGCGTTTTGATGATGGCACTTTTACTATAAAAACAAATTTCTTTTCATTTACTTCTTGTTCATATTAATGGTTCACAAAAGTTTGAAGCTTGCGTGCACAATCATGTCTCATTTGCTTCCTGTTTATGATTTTAAACTAAAAATTAAATTTTTCTGCTAGACAACGCTTCATCAACTTAATTCAACTTTCGCATCAACGCTTCAATGACATTACTCGAACAGTACTTTAATTTTGAATTTTTTCGTTTTCAATCCGATATAAACAATATGCAGAACAATATTCTTAAACAATTTTATCAAAGTGGTAAATAGTCAATTGGGGAAATAAAACGGTCATTCGGAAAGCTCTATTTGGACCAGAAATGGTATAAAATATATGATTTTATCGGTGGAACACAGCATTTCATTTTGCTAAGTTTATTTACTAATTAGAAAATTCAATGATTGCTATTTAGTGCAATGGAAACATTAATTTTAAATATTTAATTGTTAGTATAGATAAAACATGACTCATGTACTTTTCACCCTCTTTAAAAAACTATTAATTTTAAATAAAGATTTCAACGTTATTTTGTTAAAACTGCAGTTTTTAATGGGTATGAAAATTATTAAAATAATAGCCACTAGGATAACTTTTATTTCATAGTTTACTGTTGACATTCAGTGTAATAACTTGAAGTGGTTGCGAGCACAAATACAAACAAGCTCAACATGCTGAATAGTATGAATCACTAATAAGATATAAGAGAGACTAACAGAATTTTCGAGTTCATCTTATTTGAAACAATCTTTTCATTATATTTCAATATTTCATGCAATGAATTTTTGTTTAAAATTAAGAAAAACAAATTGAAAACCCGTATTTAAGTAAGCAAGCTATATTAATCCTTCTCCTCTTTGCAGTAACATATCGATGCAAAAAACCAAGAAAATTTTGGCCCGTGAATATTTAAACCCTAATGCAGATCTAGATTGGATGTTACTCCAGGTCTATGTATTCAACGAACCTGAAATAAAAGCTTCTACCTTTACAGCCATTACTAACAATACAGTGACAGGTGTAATAATTTAAAAAAACTTTGCAATTAATTCTTATTTACCAAAGTGTATTTCATCGACAGCCCCATAAATTAGAACAGGTTACAAAGGTAATTCAGAAGGATACCAAATGGCCACCGTTTTTGAGCTTTTTAGTTGACTTCGAGATCCACTGGAACTTATTGGCATTTTTTTAGGGGGTGGAGAGACAAGGGGAAGCGAGATAAACATGAAGGGAGTTTGCCAAATTAGACTTTTAAATAATTCTGAAAATCTTCAATTAAAACCAAGTAGTTTCAGGGGGGGGGGGGGGCTTTAAATAAGCTTTGCTCAGATTGTTAAATTTGATTTTCAATATGAACACTAATGGGGGTTCCTCAAAGTAAAAAGGAACCGTTAAGGGTTCCGTGGTCTAAAAAGTTTGGGAACCGCTGCACTAAGTTATAAATGAATTAGTTGTTAAAAACTGCCACCCTTAAGAGCTTTGCTCCGTGAGGCAAGCACCTCACTGCCTCAGCCTCCCGCCGGCCCTGCTTAGGCTACAAATTGTTTCAAATATACATTTTGAACAGTTAAAACAGTTTTCTGAAAATGAAATATACCTCTTTTATGTAAAAAAGAAACTATTTTTTAATATGAATTCATGTTTGAAAATTGCAACACTATGAAAGAATCATCAGAACTGAAGGAAATTTATACCACTAATGGTACATAAGTTAGAGAAACAAACGTACAACTTTTCAAAGCAATATTAAGCTGAAAAAATCAGTCTTAGACGAAGCCTCCACGCGATGCAATAAGAATTACGGTCATACGTCATGGCGCAGAATCAAACAGCCTTTGAATACGTATTTGAGATTACATATTGCTTCTATTTTGACACAAAGTTCAACAGCAAGGGCTGCTGACCATTAAGGACGAACTGCGGACTGTCAAAATCTCACAGACATGTTCAATGAGCAGACCTAGAGAAAAGCGAAATCTGATGTGCTGAGAAGAGGTCCTGAACATTCCTTTAGCAACATCATGTGGACGAGCATTATCCCGTCGGAAAACACCTCGAGGAATGCATCTGAAACACAGTTACAACTTCGGGTTCTAGAACTCTCCTGATGTAACAGTTGCTATTGGGGTACAGTGGAGCCCCGCCATTTCTTCCGCCTCTCTACTCGTACAACTCGTTATTCGTCCAACTTGCTTAAGTAAAATTCAACTCGTCCATTCGTCGATACCACCCTAGCCTTCCTAGTCTCGGTGGTATAGCATTCGTACGCCTGCCCCACGATTCGGACGGCGCCAGGAGCCAGGGTTGCCAGTTTGGCTTATTTTAAGAAAAAAAATCGAGAAATTGTGCTCTTTCTGAACTTGTGTGGAAATAATTTGTTAGGCGTTTTGGATTTTTTTAAATTTTGATACTTTTTGAGATTTTACAGACAATTTTAACTTTATAAGGGGAGCAGCACGAGGAAGTGGTTGAAGAACTTTCTTCAGAGGAGGAAAGTAGTAAGGAAAGCATTTCCTTGCAAAAATTAAAGAGCTGTGTTACCACTGCGAGAAAACACATAGAGTGGCGGAAAATGGCATCCTAACACTGATGTGGTCAACAAGAGCATCAAGTTGTTCAACGACTATGTTATTGACCATTTTAGAAAAATTCTGAAAAATCGTCAAAGCAGACAACATTGGACAGGTTTTTAGAGAAGGAAATCCAACATGCTTCTAGCGCAAAAAGACAGACAAAAGAAAGAACAGCAGAAAGGGAGAAAACACCTGAAGGGATGTTACCTGAGGATTTTATGGAAGGCGACTCCTCTTCGAAACAGTAATTACATCAACATTTCTCTTCCTTCTCTCAACATTCCACTTATGCCATCAGCTCACATCAGTACCAGTAAAGTGTAGTTAAATTTTTATGCATAATTTCATGTACAGTACTGTACATTTGTTTTTCATAGGTTTGAATAATCAACCATCTGTGGGTCTGGAACGGATTAATCCAATTTACATTGTATCTTATGTGAAAAAGTAATTCGCAATTCGTACAAATCGCCACTCGAACTGCCTCCTGGAACGAATTGTGTACGAATAGCGAGGTTCGACTGTATTTGAAATTTTTTGGAAACAAGATTTTCCATGATATCCAATGGGTACCCGGAGTTATCACGCTGGCGTTGTTACAGTGGGACGCAGGAAAATGCATTTTGTAGGATGACGCTCACCGACACTATATAATACCGCCTAACGTGAGCAACTCGAGTATCGGTGCAGTCAAAGTTTAATCTAGACTGATCAATAAAGACGAATCGTTTCCAATCGGCACGATACGGTCTCTGGGTTGATAAGCCCATTAGAGAAGGAGGGATTGTCCCGCAGTGGACCAGTCGGCAGAAGCTCGGTTCCCGCAGAGCACCGAAAGTGAAGCAGCATCGACTAAGGTCAGTGTTTGGGAGGGAGACAACCTCTCGCGGCTGGTTGCTGTGGTCCGTGCACAATAAAGAGAGCTGGTGCACGTTAAATAGGTCGTGGCTCCAATGTCCTAGTGAAACGATACCTCTGGGGGTGCCAATCCCAGGTGATGGTCTCTCATCTGGGAGTTGGTCCAAAAAATTAAGAGACCTTTCGAAGGGGCGGAAATTGGACTCCTGCCTATAAGGGCCCTGTTAGACTCAGGAGAAGCGTATACCTATCCTAAATAATAATTTAATAGACCACTTTATTGTTATAAATATATAACAAATTAGCGTAATCTTCTAAAAGATACTAAATAAAGTGAAACAGAACAACCAGTGGCACCTGTTCTTGTTTATACTGTGAATAATGCAGGAGCATAAAAATTACTCCCGAATGCGCATTGTTGTTTTAAAACAAGTAAAAAAGGCGCCCAAATATATATTTTCCCCGAAATTTTTCCGACAACTTATATTTATTTTAGTTTGAAACTATGTAAGCAATTAAAGACTATTTTTTTAAACAAACTTGTTGTTTCAAATTTGTAGGGAAAAAATTAAGTTATTGCTTTTTACAAAATCAACATGTCTTACGATTTTGTGAAAAAAGATGAGCCATGAGCTCAGTTTACAAGATCTAGGGGAAACTATATTAACTAATATGATCATACATACAAAATACAACAAAAAATGCGCCACATGTAAAAAATTATACAAAACAAGAGCTTAGTGAAAGAAAAATAGAGGTGTTGTTTAAAAACAACACGGCGCAGTGTTAGGTTAAGATCGTGTTCACATTTTATTGCGCAGCAGTCGACGACGAACGCTGTAAGCAGAAGAAAACGACACCGGCAGCAGGGACGGTCTGTCTCTGCCATGCATATAATGTCTCTCATCTTGTGTTGACGCATTATTCTGTAGTTTATTACACAATTTTCGAATTGACCGCTACTCCTTATTTCACTGCTTGCACACTCTCATCACTATCGAGGCCTATATCACGACAGAAAATCCTTTTTCTCGCAGGTCAATCATTCGCTTCTGTTCAAACTCAGTAACTTGCTAGTATAACTCCTTTTGTCGTCTCGTCGACGATGCTGTCTCATGAAAGGTTTTATCTCCAGGGAAAAAAAAATACATTCATAAATTCTCTTCCCTAACGGATCTCCATTTAACGGCAAATTCAGCTTGTAAAATAGCACTACTCATCCCACAAATGCGCAATCATTCTAAAAGTTTAATCAGTTGCATATCACACATTAGTTTACATTCCCAGTAAGTTTGATCATATTTGTATGTTTCTTTCATGGTGTTGCGATTTTCACAAGTGTGTGAATGGGGGGGGGGGGGGGGGAATATATCTGAAATTGTTAGCAGTGAAAGTTTGAGGGAATGATCTATATAAAAATTAGTAAAAAAAATGATTTCATAAAAGGAGATGGTACACATGGACTGAAATAAGCAAAATAAATATATTTTACACAATTAACTGAGATATTTATTTTTAATGCATGTAAAACTTGGTTGTTTCAATGAACTGATGATATGTACTTGTACATAAAAAAAATATTTAAATTTACCGTATAAAGGTTTTTGTATAGTTTGAAAAAAAAAAAAAATTGAGCTTGTCTTGATATTATAATATCAGTACAATAGAAATTTTTTAGTGTTTCTGTAACAAAAACCCTAGTGTGCTTCAGTTATGTAATTTCAGCTGGCTAGGTACTAGTTATGTAGACAATATTGCTTATTATTACAGCATCAGCGACATTCACTAAAATTTTTTCGAATTAAAAGTACACTTAAAGTTTACACATAGGCAGTACCAGAGAGGATTATTTTTAGCTTTTCTAAACCCCGTCTAATCTTGAAATTTGGTAATTTAGCAACATTACCGCTCCAGTACTGTTGTAAGCATTTGGTAGAGTTTACCACCAGAAGCATGTTACTTGCATGATGAATAGTTTTAAGAGAGCTCAAGATCTGTATTGAGATAAAAAATTGACTAGGCCCAGCTTAGCTGGTCTCTGGGCCTGTTGCTGGTCATCACTTTTTGTATTTGTATTTCCTCAAAAAAATATAAAGTATGTTTAAAAAATGATGTCTTTTATGTTTTTTTCTCTATATGTATATTTACGGCTGAAAGAAAAACATTGAGAATTACTCCACATACAAAGTTATATGGCAACTGTAGTTCATTATTATTAGCAGAGTTATAGGTTAAATTACATGTAAATATAGTTATGCAAGTTCCTTTAAGTTTTGTATTTTACAATGCCCGAAATAACAAAAAATAATTTAATAAATAAAGCAGATTTGAGATTCCCGTACAGACATTAACTAATATAAAATATAATATACATAATACTGTTGGCACTTAAATAAATACTTTTGGTGTGCAATTTTTACGAAGTGTGAAAATTTTCTGTAACTTGTTATTTATAATGTTAGTTTCATTATAGTGAATTTTCAAGCCTGAAAAAATGAAGATACTATCTTCTAAATGCTTCTTTTTCAAATTCTTATAACAAAATACCTTGCTCATTTGTGAAGCTGACTCAGAGGCAGTTTTCAAGCCATTGCTTTGTTGCATAACTTCTGAAAGGGAGGAGAAAACATTTGAATTTCAGTGTAAATAATTAACTTAATTGGAACTACATGACAATTCAGTTTAGAACAAACCTTCTAATTCTGTCACTGTGAGCATTTTTTTCTTTGTTGTGATGCAATATCTAAAATTAAAAAAACAAACAAACACAATAATTACTGGCTACAATATCAGGCTAGAGTATAGAGCTGTACAAGATAACAGTTTTATTACTTGGTGCTGACGTGTCCAAACTGAAGTCTGCTATGGCTACTGCGCAAGTTTTCCCTATCAGCGCCAAAACTCTCTCTTTTATAGCAGGTGACATACTCTAAAAAGCCACTTCCCGTTTTCAGTCGGCAGTGCGTTAACAGTGTAATTTTTATTTCACCCGGGACTTCATACCTTGGAACTTCCTCTTAATATCAGTCCCGGATCTTCTAAAATGCTTTCCTATAAAGAGTAAACATGAGGATACAACAAGTTTGCAAACTAACCTAATTTTGTTTAAATACTTGAAACTGATAAGCAAAAGCCTCTACCAATGTGCAGAAACAAATCACGAGCAGCCCAACAATAATTGCAATTCCTATTGTGTAGGCATGTTTCAGAGATATAAGGAGCCCCTTCATCAATGCATAAATCTCTGATCATCAAGATGTAAATAATCTTGCGTTAATGTTCACAACTTTATCTATTGATAAAAGAGTTTCATGAAGTCCTTACACATACGAGTTTGGAATTTTTTATGAAATTTGTACAGTAATAATGTTTATTTGCTCATCAATTGCTTTGTAATAGTTCGTTGTCATATTCACTTCCAAAAGAGAGAAACATTCTATATAAAATATTATTATAATCCAGCCCCATCGATTGATAGCAAATTGTGAACAACTTGATGACAGTGGTAATTCCCTCTCCCCCCATGAAAAACCTATATGCACCGTATTTTACGAAATAGAAGATGCTACACAATATTTATAATGCACCTTGATAATTTAGCAATTTTTATAATATATTACGTTGCAATCATTTGTCATTGACTGAAAAGCCAGACAAAAGAAAGACATTTTTTTAGATCAGTTTTTAAAACCGACTGACCTTAACAATAAAAAAATCATCAGTGGAACTTTCCTTTTGCTCGTTCTTCGTGGTTATTGTCGTCAGGCACTTTAAAGTCTAACGTAGACTTTAATTTGTTTCGATGAGAGCTACGAACTACGTTGGTTTTATTACATACACTAATGCATAGAAGACAAATACAGACTGTACAGGAACGAAAATACTGCACTGATATTACATTCGCGGCGAAAGCAGGAGTGGAAGTTTTATTACACACTAGCTGTACCCGGCCACGCTTTGCTGTGGCTCAGTCTGGTTCGAAGGAAAAGTAAGAAAAAGCACATATTTCTAATATGTTTCATTTGACAATGCTTGTTGTTTCATTGTCTGAAAATATAGATTGTCTGGTTTACCCATTCTAGAACACGCAATATATAATTGTACACATGAGAAGATCTAAACTGCTCAATTTGATTGATTGGTCTTGAGCTTTATGTTTTTTCCCAATGCTTGCGAGCATTTTTTTTTATTGTTGTTCCATTGTCTGTGAAGATTTTGATATTGTCTGGCTCGGCACATTGAAAAATTCCAACATAAGCCTTATCCAAACAGAAGAAACACAAACACAAAAATTCTAAATTAAAAATTTGCCGTTCAAAATAAATTATCTGTGTTTTAAAGTTCCCTTAATCGTTAAGTTCAAAAATATTAAAAAAATACTTCAACACAAACAGAAAAAACACAAAATTTTAACATCAGGATGAAAATAGCTAAATGAAACTGATAACATTCAAAATAAGTAATCTTTGTTTTAAAGTTCCATTTAATCATCGAGTGCAAAAATACTAACAAATACTTCAATACAAACAGAAAAAACACAAAACTTTTGAGTAAAAATGAAAATAGCTAAATTAAACTACTGCTAGTCACAATAAGTAATTTTTGTTTTAAAGTTCTCCTTAATCGTCGAGTGCAAAAATATTTCAACACAAACAGAAAAAATTATTAAATGAAAATGAAAATAGCTGTACCCTGCCAATTGTTGTAGTGTCTCATTTTCCTCAATAAAACATTAAAAAATGAAATAATTAAATCAAAGTTGAAATAAATTAAAAGTGATATATAAAAACACATGTTCTGATAAAATTTCAAAGAAATTGGTGAAGTACTTACGGAGATTTGAGGTAATGAACCAAGGCTGAACTTGATCGTAACCGTAAACTGGATCACGTTCAGCCTTGTATGAACAAACGAACACTTACATTTTTATTTATATAGCTTATATTATCCGGAGTTGAGGAAACTGCTAATTGTTTTTGGATCAAGGTAAGCCTTGAGAAATCGAACTAAAAAGCTTATAAGGCGTTCTTTTTGAGTTAGAAACTTCGAATGAATTCCATCTTGTGCAGAAAAATCAGCGCTTTCGATCGATATATTATATTATTATAAGCAAGGTTTTTTTCACCCCCATGATAGGGAATTTATGTAGAAATTTGCTTAAAATTGGAATAAAAAAGGAACTACATGTCGGATTTTTTTTCTAACGGGTCTATAAACCATCCTCTTGAACCACTCTGTCTACTGGCAAAATTTCAAAGCAATCAGTGAAGTACTTTCGGTGATTTGCGGCTATGAACAAACGAACACTTACATTTTTATTTATATACATAGATAGTACTAATACGTCGGACGCGAATATCGACACTACAGAAACTAAAATAAAACGCAGAAGAAAACTGCATCCTGAGCGAAATCGGGAGTCGACCCATTGCCTCTTTGTTGCGCACAGGCAGGTTCCAGATCAAAGCGCGTAGACTAATATTGGCCAAAGGCCACTGAGCCCCTCAACGGACCTTTACTTCCTAAAACAATGACCTTATATAATGATGACTTTCATTTCGGAATGAATTCGATTTTTCGCTAAAACATGAAAAAAAAAAAAAAAAATTTAAATACAATCTTGGGAGATTTGTAATTTTAAGTTTTGTTGGAAGGGGAATTGAAATCATGAATAAGTTTAACTTTATACAAATCACGACGATATACTAAAAAGGTGGAAAGGGGGACACAAAAAGTGGGTATGATACAGCAAACGAGATAATCTTGAATTAAAGAAAGCTGGGAAGTCTATTTGAAGGTCAAAACATGATTATCGGAGAACAGGAATCAGAACTAATAAAAAAATCACACACTCACTATTCAAAAGCTTTTCCCATCAGTTTTTACCAACAAAATTTAGTTTTTAATTCTCTCAAACCAGAATGTGCGTGTGTTTTTCTTCTAGAAATATTTTTCCTTTTTCGGCCAGTGAACTAACTGGAATCACAAAGGTTGCACGCTTGTTTGTAAAGCAAGTCACGTGAACGTCATTGGTCCGCCGGCAAATGGAGTCTGGAATCTCACGTCCAAAAAGTACGTGAACCCTACACAAGTTCAATAACAGCGAAAGGCACACAGTTTTGCTAATCTAGCAATCTAAAATTGCTTTAAAAAACCGAAACTGAAAGTCCGATTTAAAAAAGCAGAAAGAATGCTGTGCTAGATGTTGAAGAAAGAGACTTCAATTGAAGTGTTTGGATGAAAATAAAAACAAAATGATGGAGTTCAATTATTTGTCGATCACTCAGTCACTTAATAATGTAAGTTATTAATTATTGCGGCTATGTTTTTGCGAGAAGAACGTTAAATCTTGCTTACTAACCTACATAGCGGAAGTCTTGTTCTAAGGCACTAATATCAAAGGGACAAAAATGCTAAAGATATAGATTGTGGCCGACATTTAAAATTAAGAAGTAGAATATAAGTTATATAGTTGGTGAACACACGTAATCTATTGAGCTTACTTTCAACACTTATAAAATATTTGCATTTAAATTCACTTGGTTAACTTGCGGATTTGTCGTTAGAGCACTCGGAAGTGGAGGGTTCTAGGTTCGAATCCCGGCATTGTACGCTTTGAGAAACGAAGACTTTAACGTCTTCGTTTCTTCGTTTATGTTCTTCGAACTTCTTTCGTGGTTGTTGGGATACGTTGCAAAACCTTCCTCGAGTTGCTTGCTGGGAGTTTTTCGCTTCTTTTCCTACGTAATAATCATATGCGGAAGAGCTAGACTTAGGCGTACTCTAGGAAGGCAGCATTGGAAGGCATTTAGAAATGCAAAATAATTTGATTTATAAATTTTAAATTCATTTTAAATTTGCATTTAAGCACTAAAATTATGCTACACAATTAGTGGAACAACACCAGTAAGAAATTGTTTCTAATGGGGCTGCATATCCGCACTATTTTCAGAACTAGTGCATCCCCCAAAGACTGGCAGCCATTCTTTCAGGTGGCAACATTTTCGGCTGATGCCATTAGCAGTTGCGAATTCTGACGTCCAGTTCACTATTAGGTGGACGCACCAGGGCTCTAACGATTTGAAACTGCCTTAGAAATTTAATTCTGCTACAGTATCCAAGCCAAATGGATACTCAAGGGATCTTTAACATTCTGCATAATTACACGAGATGGGCACTGACGATTCTCTAGAAAATCACTCGGCGTATGAGGCCAACTCCTTACCACTTCGTCAACCTGCCGACAGTAAGCAATGGTTATAAAATAATCACTGTAGCACTACACGGTAACCAGAGCTGTGTTTTACAAATAATATTTAAATTGGAATGAGCGAAAAATATCTCTAAAAATTTATCTGGAACCAAAGTGCTTTTATTAAATACGAATTATATTGAAAATTTTTGATATTGAGCTTATTTTTTCTTTCATTATTCTTTTTTGCGTACATGCCACTTAATTTTTTCTCTCTCCCGATTCTCAAAGTTTTTCATTGAGCAGTTGACGAAAAAGCATATTTAAAGTCTCGAAACAATTTCCTCAGATCATTTTCAGTTACACAAAAATATCGGGCATGTGTGACTCAAGGATATATAACATTTGATTTAATTTCAAATAATTTCACTCGATGTTCAACAATCTTTTAATTAAAAATAAATAAGTCTATTCTTACTATCTCGAAATCGAAGGAATTAAATAAATCAAGATATACAAAATTCGAGTTACAGAAAATCCAATGAAAATTATTTCGACAAATGTAAGTAGTACTGCGTACATCATACAAAAATGAGAACAAAATAAACACTTATAATGCCTTTACTTAAAATACCTATCCAGAACAGATTCATGGGTATTATTTTTTCTTTCTGCATCTATTAGTATACAAGTATAAAATGATTTAAAGTGGCCATGTCTGGTCGTGGTTCAATAAAAGCCTGCATCACATTTTCAGCGAATGTTATCGTTAGGTTGTCTTCGAAAAAGTTTGGTAGCGACGCTATAGAAGATGAAATGTAAATTCGGCAACTGACTATTCACGTTTTAAAGAGAGGTGCCATTTTGAAAATCGCCGTTTTGAAGGATTAGAAATAAAAAGGAGCCTGCAGGAAGGAAGAAAATAATTTGAGCGAAGAAAAAATTTTGAGTTATTGAGAATAAGAGAGAAAACCTTCGAGTTAAAGAGATGAAATTATATTAAAAAGTAATAAAATGTTCAGGGAAATAGCTGTTTTCGATACGTCAAAAAATTCTAGTTATATCTAGTTGACTGTATCGAAAAAAAAATATTTTTGCTCTATAAAGGAAATAAATTATTTACTCAGAAGCAAATAATCAGAACAGAACTGAAATGAACGTTTTGGCGCAAAGATGTGAGCTGTCTATTGAAATTTCAATTTATTTATTGAAAATTTGACTGACAACTGACAGGAAGTAGTCGCGATATATATATATATATATATATATATATTATAGCGATATTGAGCTTATACTCTTATTTTATATAAAATGTGTTTACGCACATTTATCATCCTCGTAGTTAAAAAAAAAAAAAAACGAATGAAATTGCATATTTCAGTTAATCATTTCCACAAATTTATTTCTTATAAATTCTAGTTTAAATAAATTAAGCACAAATAACTTATGCTTAAAATTTCTCAATGTAATTTAAAATCATAAAAATTTTTTTAAAATTCAATTCATGAATTTAATTCTCAGGTGGTTATATATATAAATAACAAATCTTTTCAATAGACCGCATTAGTTCTTATTTTTTTTTCCAATTTGAATTTAAATAAGAACATAATTCTTATTATTAACATCTAATACTAGAATAAAATTTGAGAATTAATTATATTTTATATATATGTAATTATATTATTTTTAAAGATGCTGAATTTTGCTGTCAGCGAATTTCAAAAGATCATTTACGCAACAATTTTCAGTTTCTAATTAAAATTCAACTCACTTTAACGCTGGGCGGTTCACAGAAAAGTCGAACTTTTAGTAATAGCACACTCTACACCGTCTTTGAATTAATAATTTTCTTTTTAAAAACAATTTTTGATTGAAAAAGTGATTTTTCCACTGGCTTGAAAAAGTCAATTCCAAAGCCAACTTTTGTAATTATACACAGCAACTTAAAGGAATATTGCAGAGATAGAAAATTATGCATAACCTGTTCTCATTTAACGGTATACGTGCTCTAACCGGCAATTTAATGCTAGGTGTTTACCCGTAAAATGTTTTGTAAATTACGCTCCAGTGATATTTAAAGCGTATCTTCTACGTTCAATCGCTCTATGCTTTGAACACGCAAGGCACTGAAACGCTTCATTTCAATGCTAAAAATATTTTGCGGACTATTATTATCGCAATTGAATTTAAAAAAGTGTCTATTACGTGTATGCAAATGATAAGAAAACAAATTTCTATCTTTCTATCATCATCAGTCTTGTTTATTTTCGCGTTCCAGCTTTCTTGACACCAGAATGTGAACTTAAGAGATTTTTCTTTTGCCTGGGGTTCTGATAGCAAAGAAAGTGCCCAAGTAAACAGGTTTACATACTTTTCAACTCGTCAGAGCGGCTAACTTCTTCGATGGCAACGAGTTCTTAAGCCTGTATCCTAACTTGTCGGAAAATAAGAATCAAGATTTCGTGCGTTGACACTCACAAATCCACATGCCATTACCCTCTAGTTGTTTGCTTTAAAGCAGAAAAAGTTACAGGAAAAAATATTAAAAAGTAGAGTCACATTCGCCAACCTTGGCAAATCTCTCAAATTATATAAAAGTAGATATTTTATACTCGACATTACTATTAAGGTCGATTTCGTTCCTGGTTGTGTTTTCTAGAATTAAAGTTCTTCCAGCTTTTATAAAACTCAGATTAAAAGAGTCTTGGCCCTTAAGGTGCTTTCAAACGCAACAGCAACGTATGACAATGACAAAATTTTTCAGAGCGTGCCATTGGTTCTACCTAATTTCATAACCATATTTTCGCGTTCACTGATTGGCATTTTTTATTGCGTCATTAAGAGGGATTTTCCCCCCAGCTAACAATGACTGGTTCATTGCACTATCGAAGGTATACGTCCTCGCTGTTAGTTTCAGAACCATAGCAACAATCTGTTATGACGGAGACAAAATGTCTCTGTTGCTTTTAGTGTAAAAGCCACCTAACATGTACGCTGCCGTGCTAAGCACAAGCACCGTTTCTGCATCTGAGCTCAAAAGGAGATATTGACGATAAAAGCTTCACACCTCCATGTATTTGATTCAAAGACCACTTTTTCAGATTATTTTTTTGAAAAGATTTCCCCAATCACATATGAGTACTCAACATAGTAATTTGGGCAAAATTAGCGACAAAGAACCAACTACCTGGTGGCAATAACTCAACTTCGCCAAAAAGTGCAGATACGACTTTTGTGCTCAGCACGGCAGTAACAGATATTACCTTACTACGATCTGCAATACATTGTAAAAAAATTAGTGTATGTTGCACCAAGAAATGGTGCAAATTTGCTGGCTGCAAAGGATGGCGCTTAATTTTACTATATTTTGGTGCTAATTTGCGTATGCGTTTGGTGTATGTTACACCAAAATATAATAAAGTTAAGCACCATCTTTCTGAGTAAGCAGCACTTCGCCCTGTTTTTGTGGTGCATTTGGTATTAATTTGCACTATTTTTGGCGCAACAGGCAGTTTAACTCCCCCCCCCCCCCATCTTGCGCCCTTGCGTGGAAATCAACTTATAAGACTCCATGTACTGAAACGGCATCCGTAAGAGTTCTCGAAGGAGTAGAAGAAATTTTATTAATCGTTTTTGTAAGATGCAATAATGTTATTATCTTATTTAAAGGCTCTCAGACCATATGTATGTAGTATCCAAGTACAAAACTGAAAATACATTAAAATATTACAAATAATCAACAAGCTGCAAAATCACAAGTGAAACCGTGCAACACCATTGGCTCAGTAATACATCAGCTGAGCGATCATGCAAACCATCAAAGGATTTCAGTTACAATGAAAAAGTGTTGCGTCATTGCTTTCGACAAATGAAAAAAAAAAACTATTTCATTCGTTTGAAATTTCACCCCACTATCATTTGTGCGCCCCCACACACAATGGAAAATTTATTTTACATAAACTAGAGTAGTTATAAAACGTAGATTTAATACTACGTAATATTTTCCAATGAGCAATTGTTATCCACCTAAATAGAAAAAACATAGCTATTCAGACTGAAACGTAAAGTCTTAGGAAAAGTCAGATTCAGTGATTTTTTAAATAAAGATATACATGAAAATTTAACGGAATAACAAACGGAAAGAACTATGAACAGTCGAGTCCGTTAGCAATAGGTGCTGCCAATTTAAAACCCGAAGAAAATGTGCTGGGAAGTTAAGGCATTTTGAAGAAAAAAAAAAGCCAACTGCTGTGAACAAATCTAACGATATTCTAGTATTCCAGTAGGAAACAACAGGCGACACGCGACGGCTCTCCCTGCTATGGATGATTCATTGCTTACAGTGGACCTCTTGTGCTGCAGTTTTTGAATACACCTTCTGCTCATCAGTTTAATTAATTATTTTAAATTTATGAATTGCCAGATGATAAAACGTTTTTGAGATATGAGTTTTTCTCGACATGAATGAGGTTTTGGGACACTGAAGTTTTGATCTAATGCGCTTTAAAAATGGCAAAATTTGTTCAAGCTTTGTTTACTTACAATTTCTGGAAACTCAGCTCCATTTTTCAGCAAAATTTGGTTGCTCCATTGCTCCGCTCCCGTTCCTTGATAATAAAAAAATAATAATTTCATTAATGCCAAAATGCTCCAAAATTGGTAAATATTTTTAATAAATAATTCAGTAATACTTTTCTACCCAGAGCTCAATTTGTATTTTCTGTAAGTCGTTCTTTCTATACCACAATTGAAGCACTTAGCAGCAAAGAGGTGTAAGTGACAAAATTAGAAATTTTGAGATAACTAGTGCAAATGGTAGGGAAAGCACCATTCTATATTGTGGGAAGAGATGTTAGTAATAGCTCTAACAGTCTATCCGCTTCAACGTGATTAAGAAAAAAAAAAAACATTAAAGGTCTCAGAAAATCCAAACTTTGAACACGTTATCCCTTTGTTTCTCACCTGTCATCTCAATTGCCTGAAATTGATAATTAACACACTTCATAATTCTGAGCACCGAACGTTTTAGTTGCATTGTGAAGTCATTGCTAGAAGCTCTAAAACAGGGGTTCTTAACCTGCGGGTCGTGTCCCTAGATGGGGTCGCGAGGATCTTCTCATGGGCCCGCTATATAATTATTCTTATTTCAAATCCAAAAACTTTACCATCTAAACAAAATCACTCTTTCTTATACAAAATATCATTTTGAATTATTTTGCGCTGAATTAAGGGCATAAATTAGAAAGCAAGTGTCTAGTGATATAACAATTTTCGTTATATCAGACCAGAATAAAATTCATCAAAAATATTTAAAAGAACGAAGTGCACGATCAATATTTAAATAATATCCATATATATATTTCACTTAACGGGGACCAGTTACGATTAAATTTTGCGGTACGATACGATACTGAAATCATGCAAAAAATAAGCCATGGTAAAACGATATTTAAACATTTGTTTAATGATTAGAACAAAAAAGTAACAT
Organism: Octonoba sinensis; assembly: GCA_038502835.1. Taxonomy (NCBI): domain Eukaryota; kingdom Metazoa; phylum Arthropoda; class Arachnida; order Araneae; family Uloboridae; genus Octonoba; species Octonoba sinensis. The sequence goes on along the minus strand of CM076598.1, from coordinate 114,220,635 downwards.
AATATTTGTTTTTATCATCGTAACTTACGGAGTTGAATTAATTTCTATTTCTTAAAAAGTATTTCCATTCATAACTCAATTTTTAATTTCCAATTCTTTGGATTGGCACCAACTTAGTTTGTTTATATCGAGAGATCATTCTCATGTTTATATCTAGCGATCTTTTCTTAAGCCTTTCAAATTTTAAGGCGTTTTTTACGATTTTAAAATGGTTCATTTCCGATTCTTTGCTGTTGAACTTATAGCCCACAGATGTGCTGTGAGGGATCAGCTAGTAGAGATTTATTTTAATAACATACGAAAAGTATTGTGATGTGCAGAATTTGAATAAATTCAAAAAAATTACAGAAATATTCAAGTAAAAGCAGTGTCTCGTTCATTATGTGGCGACAACCAATTTTTACTTGAATCTTTCCACTATTTCTTGAGAGTAGTTACGCGTAACGAGAAAAATGTTCAATTGAGCCCTCCCTATTGACGGGATTACCGCCAAAAACTGATCCACACTACTTTCCATTGTGGTCCATGTGCATACAAATTTAGTTCCATTCCAAGTTTTCTATATTTTCAGTTAGACACAAAAAAGTGCGTAAGTAAAAATGCAATCTCTCATGCCCCACCCTAGATCCGGCACTGGGGTTATTCCATATCAACTGGAATAGGGGTCCCCACTCGACCATCTCCAATTTTGATAAAATTTTGCACAAAGTTTCTTGTTAGTGTAAAACTAAGTTAGCCAAATTTTTAGACCTTGAAAGTAAAAACTCATGTAGCAAGGGGAAGGGGCGACAAGTTTAAGAACCAAAATGGCTGCCATTGACGAACGAAACAAGTAGCCATGTTTGGATGTACCTGGTGAGCCACATAATAGAAGCACAAAACCCGAAATTTATTTTGCTCAAAGTTTTGTGCTTGATCTAATAGCAAAGTTTTGAAAGACCACCAAGAAAGTTCTTTTCTATTGTGTTCAGTAAAAGTTGGCTGAAAATTCAATTTGACAAAATTTTGTAAAATTTTATACTGCTCTAACTCGTCAGTGACTAAACTTATACACTTGTAACTTTGTATATATCTAAGTCAACTACTTGTCGACGTATTCTGAAAATTTCAAAAATTTCATTAAGTTAGGTTTTGATTTATAGTTACTTAAACATGCAGCGGTTTTCAAAAATGGCCAATTTTGATCATTTTTGAACCATCATATCTGAGGGGGAACGTTATGAACTATCTTCGTTCAACTTTCATTAGATAGAGGAAAGCTTTCTCTACCAAACTTGAAATTTTTAAGAAGGTGTTTTTTCGTAAGCCGGAGAAAAAATGGTTCCAATTTGAGTTAAAAACCATGCTGATATGTGTGCCTTTTTAGCCTCAATTTTGCTTTTTTGGAGTTTTATTTGATATTTAAAAGGAAAGAAACTTACGTTGGGTCCTGGCAGGGATCGCGCGTACTCACATTTGACGCATAAATCAATATTATTTGAAAAAAATTGACTCATTTTTCGAAGATGATAGTCAAACTTTGACTGGTCAAATTTCGACCAAAAGACATTCTAATACTGAAAAATTGATTTGTATTTTTGCTCAATATGCTTTATATTGTGAATTATTAATAAAAGAACTAGAAATATTGTAAAATGAAAGAGATGCAAAAAGCTTGCATCGCGATTGCAGCAAAACGCTCTTACTGTTCCTAACAGGCGGCATCAAAGAAACGTAAAAAATATAGGCTAAAAGTTAAAAAAAATCACCAAATAAAGACCCAGTGTGAATAATTTTAAACATTAAGATAAATAACTAAATAAATTTAAAAAAAAAAAAGAAAATCTTATTATGAAGAGTTTAAGAAATTCAATTTTTGGCAAAATGGCTGCTGTTTTCCCCCCTCCTCATGACAATAATTGGTTTATTCTAAACCAATCATTACTTTCATATTAAAATGTTTGAAGGAATAATATGTCAGAGAATGAGGATTTGACTTTTTAAATTGATTTAATTAAGCATTTACTTATTTGCACAAAAAGTTACTCAACAAGAAAATATTACTCTTGCATTCAGAAGTGTGATTGAAAATAAAATTCACCTCCTTTATCATAAAAACAAGAATTTAGTTTGAAACATTCGAGATCAAAAAATGTCTCCAATTTTTTTTAAATCTAACTAAAAAAAAGGTTTGTTATGTAATTTGTAAAGACATGCAATACACACATCTAAATTTTTAATTGATTATCTACGGATTCCTCATACCAGCCTTCCATATTTTCGTGTAGAACTTTTTATATTTCAGGGTAAAACATCACGACTACGACAGCGTTTTTAAAAATATATTTTTCTTTCGTTATACTATCTAAATTGACTCACATTTTGCAAAAATTGACTTACTTTTTTTAAATTGTGAGTCAGCCTGATATTCGCATATTTTCACGCCTAGAGTAACCACTGGTTCATGCTGGTTGAACCAGTACTAGTTTATGTTTACACTGGTAACCTCTTTGCCAAGGGGCCATGTCCAATAGTCACGCTAGTCAGCCACAGGAGTAGGTTTCTTTTCTGTAGGACCTCAAGCCTGATGTAAAAAAATAAACAGCCACAATTTTGCCAAAATACTCTTTATAATACGTTTTTCTTTTTTTTTTAAATTTATTTATTTATTAAGATAAATATCTTAATGTTTAAAATTATTCACACTGGGTCTTTATTTGCTGAATTTTTTTTACTTTTAGCTTATTTTTTACGTTTCTTTGATGCCGCCTGTTAGGAACAGTAAGAGCGTTTTGCTGCAATCGCGCGGCAATCTTTTTGCATCTGCTTTCATTTTACAAGATTTCTAGTTCTTTTATTAATAATTCACAATATAAAGTATATTGAGCAAAAATACAAATCAATTTTTCAGTATTAGAATGTCTTTTGGTCGAAATTTTACCAGCCAAAGTTTGACTCTCATCTCACAAAAATGAGGGTAAATTTTTTCAAATAATATTGATTATGTCTCAAATGCGAGTATGTGCGAGCCCTTCAGGACCCAACTCAAGTTTCTTTCCCTTTAAATGTCAAATGAAACTAAAAAAAAGTTAAATTAAGGCTAAAAATGTGCACATATCACCGTGGCTTTTAACTCAAATTTGAACCATTTTTTCTCCGGCTTACAAAAAAAAAAAAAAAAAAAAGTCACAGAAAATTTCAAGTTTGATAGAGAAAGCTTTCCTCTATCTAATGAAAGTTGAACCAAAAAAATTCATTAAGTTCCCCTTCAGATATGATTGTTCAAAAATGATCAAAATTTGCCATTTTTGAAAACCGCTGCATGTTTAGGTAACTATAAATCAAAACCTAATTTAATGAAATTTTGAAATCTTCAGAATACGTCGACAAGTAGTTGACTTAGATATATACAACGTTACATATGTATAAGTTTAGTTACTGACGAGTTAGAGCAGTATAAAATTAAAAAAAATTTGTTAAATTGAATTTTCAGCCAACTTTGACTGAACACAATAGAAAAGAACTTGCTTGGTGGTCTTTCAAAACTTTACTATTAGATTAAGCACAAAAAATTGTCTGAGAAAAATAAATTTTGGGGTTGTGCTTTTATTATGTGGCTCTCTAGGTACATAAAAACATGGCTACTTGTTTCGTTCGTCAATGGCAGCCATTTTGGTTCTTAAACTTGTCGCCCCTTCCCCTTGCTACATGAGTTTTTACTTTCAAGGTCTAAAAATTTGGCTAACTTAGTTTTACACTAACAAGAAACTTTGTGCAAAATTTTATCAAAATTGGAGATGGTGGAGTGGGGATGATTTTTAAAATTGGTCCAGTTGACATGGAATGAACTGGAATTAGAAAACAAACGCATTTACAGCAGGGTTGGATTAGCAGGGTTGGATTCAGAAACAACTTCAATCTAACGCGTTATTTTTGTGTCAGTATACTTGTGTGATAGTGTGTGTGTGTGTACATATATGGGGTCGTTGGTTGCCTATTTGATAAAAATGGGGTCATGACGTGAAAAAGGTTGGGACCACTGTTCTAAAACATCAAACAGAAGTATTTAAATGAAATATTCGTCTAGAAGATTTTAAAGATGAGGAGAACTTAATTACAAATTATGTAGGGGAGACCGGTGTTAGTTGCTACAAAATTTTTTAATAATTTTTCAGACTTAACCACTGCGAGTATTTTCGTGAAACTTGCTTTAAAATTGACTGTAACTATTGTAGATAATGATAGTTAAAAGGTTAGATAACGATAATTAAATTTATAAACAGTTATACGTAGTCATATACTTTGTAACAACTTGCCCCACTACGGGGCATATTGTTACACTGGCTGGGGTAAGTTATTACACAAAATGTCTTAACTCATAATAATTGGTCTGGCGTCCTTGTGTGTATGCATAAACTCGTTTCGTTATTATTTTGTACTTTTTATATATTTTCAAAGTTTTCTTTATCTTTGTGGACTTTTTTTTTCTTTTGGTGAGAGAGATGATAGTTTTCTCTTCGTTTATTGGTGTTTTTGGATTCTACTTTCAGAGCTTTCTAATGCTTGAATCTCTTAAAAGTTTAAATAGCATTCAGCATAAGTTTCCGCTTGGGGATCCCTTTTCTTTTGCCATTTTTGGAAATTGGTTTTATTTTCTGTGGATTGACATAGACCTCTGGCCGTACCAATATAGGAGGATCTGTACTCGATGTAGAGTAGAGGTTGGCCTATACGTTCCTGCTGAAGGATCTGCTTATGATGTAGAACCACATGCTGTTGATGCACCATCGCTGACTGTATTGTGACTTCCATCTTGACACTGTAATTGTAATCTGTAGTAAGCATTTGCGAGATTGACGAGGATTTTCTCAATGTGTCTATTGAAGTCTCATCTGTGAAAAACTGTCGAGTTTTGCTGTGACCAACACTATGTACACCTGCTTTTGGATTTGAAAGGTAAAGTAGATCCTGTTTACTTTATTTTGCACTCCTCATTTGTAATAGTGACATCACGATTTTAGTTTGATAGATAATATTTTGTTGTATCTATCTCTTAAATTTTTAGCGATATGTCATACCACGGTCGCGGAGGATATTAGCGCGTAGAAAATCTTCAATTTCTGGTTTTAATTTTTAGCGATATGAGATTTTTTTTAAAAAAATGAATAGTTTGTAAATGATCAAAATAAAAAGTTATAATTTTCTTCGCAATGGTTTAACAAATTTATTACTTAATTTATAATTTATTATTAAACCAATTCTATTTGGTAATTTACTACTTTTAAACTATCTGTAATAATTTAAATATTTCATTAAAAACTTATTATGTGGTGTTAGTAAGTACCATAAAAAGTTCGCTAAAAATTTTAGTTTTTTTCGTTTATTCTTTCTTTATCTTGATTTCTTGGTATGCTGATCTTTCTCTCATTATTAAAATTTTAACTTCCTGTTTTGTTTTCGATTCGTTTACTTTTGTAAAAAAAAATAATTTTCTTCTAATAATAATTTAACTTTGTGCAAGTAAACAGTAATATAATTTCACGTAAAATTACTTCTGTTTATGTGCATATATGCTGAAATATTGGGCTTGAATAATACACGTTTTCTCTAAAGGAATTTTTGTAGTACAATTAATGAAATAGCCCGTGAGGGCATTAATTTATTAACTTTGTCATGACTAATAATTTTCCTTTTCTTAAGTCAATTTTATTGCTTTGAAATAATTATTTTAACTGATAAAAAGATGCGTATGAAATAATAAGTAGCCGAACTTCTGTGGTAACTAATGCCACGAAACCAATGTTGATATACGAAAAGGATGTCTCGCTTTGTTCTGGATGTGAACATTTTTCCCTTTCTTCTCTTTATATTTTCTTGGTCTAATGGAAGTACCCTTTGCGAAATGCCGCTAATTATGCCATGTCTAAATTAAAACTGACTTTAAATTTTCGCATTTATAGTGAACTAGAAATGTTCGTGACGAGAGCAATTACATTGAAAAAGATGAGCAAGTGGTTTACATATGCTGAAAGCAGGGAATACTTTTCATGTTTATCTTATTAATAACAGCCAGACAAATGATTTGAATATAAAAGCAGTCGGGCACTGCACCTCTTTCTTGTAGTTTCTCACAGCTAATACTTCATTGTTTCATCAGCACGGCCATTAAGATTTCGAGACTGCATCGCTATTAAGTATTCCACCACAGTTTGTCAATGAATAATTTAACTTGACTTTACGTTTTCTCATAAGCTGACAAAGATGGCAACCCGCTTCTGAAAAACAAACCTAGCATCCATCTATAAGAAACTGACAGTGAATGCATCCGAGATGAACTGCAGGGGGGGGGGGGGAATTATTTGCCCTCGAGGTAGACAAGTCCGTGCCTCATTCCACTGTGACTGAGGTCTTGAAGGGGTCAATACAACCTTGTTTGCTGTAAAAGGAAAGGGGGGAGACTACCTGCTATTTAAAGACCACTCATCCGTCTCCGGACACCATACTCCCTCTAACTCTCCATCATCATCTCCAATCATGGTAAGCTTAATTTTGTGAAGAATTTTTACATTTTGATCGATATAAAATTTTAGGCTCATATAATTTTTGAGGAGATTCAGTCAATTTTTATATCGTTTGCCCATTTTTACATGTTCATGCTTCAACAGAAGTAGTATTTTAAAAGTAAAACACGGGGAAAAATATTCGATCGACATGCAATTTTTTTCATATAGTTCGCGAGGAGATTCGGTTAATTTTTATATTGTTTGCTCATTTTAACATGATCTTGCTTAACAGAAGCAGTGTTTTTTAAAGTACCACTTTTTTTACTGCCTGCAAACATTGAAAATAAGTCAAATATCCGATGCAAATTACATAATTATTATTTAATAAATTATAAAACACTATTTTGCAATTATTATTTTATAAACTTATAACTTACACATAATGAAAATGTATTCCAGAGGTAGAGTGTCGTAATTAATTAACATTGAATTTTTCTGGTTCTCGTTCCAAACAAATAAAGGCGATTTTACTTTTTCAGAAAAAAGTACAAAGGTAATGTAAAAGGTAAACAATTTATGCATAGATGTTTAAGTACAACTTCTGTAGTTTAGACTGGCGAAAGTAAGATTATGTGAAAAAATTGTTTGCAACGAGATTCCACATCGCGTCAATCAAGATCCAATTTCGCGTTTGCTACTTTAGTCACTACCCCTGGAGTACAGAAATGTAAAAATTATCCTGTGTTAAAAGTACATATGATTATCTTAAACATAACATAATTTTTATGCTATCAGTTAAAATGTAATAAATTTGCACTTAAAATACGAATAAATGTCAATGAATCAAACAATCGTTTAAAATGTTATGCAACCATTTCTGCGATAGTAATTTTTGGATTCAGGTAATTTTATCGCATATTTTAGTATTCATTCATTCACAATTTTCATTGTGCAATTTCTACTAAACTTTTGCTCCGATTTTAACACTTAGTTATTAGTCTTTTTTGTGTCTCTTTCCTTTAAAAACGTATAAAAAGAAAAAACAGCGTATAAATAAATAAATAAAAAGGATTTAAAATTGGTAGAAGTTATAGAATCAAAATTGCTAAAATAGGCGATAAAATTCCAAGATCCAATGTGCGCCATGCACGGGGGACATTGAAACATTTCGGCACTTTTGTTATTTTATTTATTTATTTCTTTGATTTGAAAGTGATAGTAGAATGCAAGTTAAATATTAGTGAAATGACCAAGATCATAGCATTAAAAATAAAAGAACTTTAAAGGGAAAAAAATATGTTTGAAAAAAAAAACTTAATGATTTAAAATTATTTTTGTATTTTTTTATTTAAAATAATTTAAAACTTTTATACTGTTTTCGGATCCCATTGGTATTTGACTTAAATTTTTAATTCACTTTAATAATCATTTACCATAGCATTAATACAAATTTTGAAATTCTCCACTTAAGTTCCAATTGTATTTAATTTAATAATTTAATTTATTGTTGACAGTTAATGATGGACAAATTTTTGTTTAATTAATTAAAACTATTTTTTAAATAAATTTTCATTTAATCAGAAAAAATAAGATTTAATTTTTTTATATACTATTTCTTTTCCTTAGGTTACAACAAGTATCAAATTATAAACTTTAAAACAACTGACAAAAACTATTTTTAGAATTTCTAAGTGATTTATGACAGAGGATGGTAATGGCTAATTTCATATGGGACAGACATGAAAACCACTTTTTGTTTTGTGTCAGGCACTAAATAGTAAAATTACTAAGTAAGGTATGCTTACATGCTTGGTATGCTTAAGCATCCCGATGTTTGTTTTAAAAATAGTGAAAGAACTGTAACTATTATGTACAAACATGTCCTAAAAACGATGTCGAATTTTTGTCATGTCTGTCGCGGCATGTTTTAAAATTCAAGATATTTATTTCTTAGAAAAAAACTCTTCCACCATTTTAAAGTCGGTATGCAGAGGTGTAAGCTAACATTTATCCAGTTAGTTTAATAATCAGTATCTGAAATGAAACATAAAATGTGTGAAATGAAACATAAAAATCTGAAATAAAACTTAAAATGTGTGCAATGAAACATAAAATGCGTGAAATTAAACATAAAATCGGAAATGAAACATAAAATGTGTGAAATGAAACGTAAAATCTGAAGTGAAACATAAAATGTGTGAAATGAAACATAAAATCTGAAAGGAAGCATAAAATGGATTTAACCTAATGTAAAATTTTCAGATTTAACCCTCAATATCTTCAAACTAAGTATTGATGCTTCATGAACTTCTGCAGTTTCACAGAAAAGCATATCTTGTCTTTCTAAAAAATGCCAAATTGCACTTCTAGTTGAAAGTTGAAAATTCAGAAGTGCAAAGAATTGCATATTTCTACCCATATGCAAAGCGAATCCTGCAGCATCGTTTACATGGTTTTGTAAACAATAATTTAAGTAAACTATAATCAAGTTTTTAAAACTTTTTAAAGATGACGTGAGGAAGAAAAATGGAAGGAAATCATAGTTTTGAGAAAGGAAAGATTTCAAATTGGAGTCTGGACTCTCTTTTCTACTGGCTTATTTGGTTTTTAAAATAAGAAATTTAGTAGGGCCTATTCTGAAGGTAATGAGTGTAAAAAACATCAGTCCATGACATTTCGGTCCTTTTACCGTTTCGGTCCCTTTTGCCGTTTCGGTTCCGTTACTGTTTCTGCTCATCTATTACAACATAAACATTCCAAAACATAAATTTCATGTTTTAGTTTAGTTACAAGGTGAAAAAACGTGACGGTTCTCAGTTAATACCGTATGTATGTGCTTTTGATATGTTCATCCATTTATAATTTCTGACCAGATGAACCGATCTTGATGATTCTTCTTTTAATCGATATTTGGTTTGTTTTGCCAAATTCGTGAATCAGAAAAATAGTTATTGGTGGAAACTCAGTAATTATTTTCTTTGTTCATTTATAACTTTTGACAAAGTGAACAGATAGAGAAGGCTTCTCTGAAACATAAATTCAATTATTTCAGTCTGTTTAAGACCGAAGTCTGTTCTGGACTTTTCAAAATCAACTTCAAAACGGAATTTATTATACAGATGATTACTTTTTAGTGCCAGTCACTCTAAGCAGGTTTGTCATTTGGTATGTTTTTTAAATACAGTACATTCACATGAAAAATGTATTTTTACTAAAAAGAATAAAATAAAATAATTTTTAGAAAAAAATAGGACTGACATCAAATTAAAAAATGCGCTAAAAAGTAACAAATAAATTCATTCGTTAAACAACATCGATACGATTTTTAAACATAATTTTTGAAGTTGGTGCAAAATTATGATAGATAAAATTTTACAAGTCAATTACAAATATAAATGGCTTAGAGTTAATGATCCAATAGTTCTAATATAAAGTAATGCATAGCGTAATGGTAATTGCAGTTATAATTTTGCTCCGACCTCTAAAATTATGTTTAAAAATCGTATCGGTGTTGTTTAAAAAAAAACGAATTTATTTTTTCTTTTTACGCAATTTTTAATTTGAATTCGGTTCTATTTTTTTACAAAAATTATTTTATTTAATCAGTTTTCAAAAAGAGAATTATCATACAAATAAATAGTTTTTTGTGCCAGTCACAGCACCTCTCAGAAATAGAACTCTCACTTTCGAGGGTTCTTCAATCGGCAAGAAAATTTCGTCATTTATAGCAATTCACATGACACATTCATTGAAACATGTGAGTCACATACATTTTAATAGCAGATTTCGATTTTAAGTGTAGTACTTTTTTGTCTCTTCATTTTCGTCATAAAGCTTTCATAATGAAGCATAAATAAGTAGATGGGCTAGCAGAGATTAAAATATTTTTTTAAAATTTCAGCAAGTAAGTCTGTTGAAGAATGATAATTTGTAACCTCTGTTACATTAAAAATTCCCCAATAAAATAATTTGAAACAGAAGAGCAAAATAAAACTCTGAGCACCTAACATAGTTTCAATGAATGTTCTTTGTCTGGTTTATACTATTCTAGTAAGCCCGGCGGTCATACGGAATGACCACTGTTCTAGATATTATAAATATACAATTCGCTCAGTAACCGGAAATGCACATCAAATCAAAGAGATATTTATCCGGTAGAACAATAGAGTTTAATGACTAAATAATAAACATATAATAATTTCGGGAAAAAATAGTCTTACCGAAAAAAAAACATCTTAGTTATAATAATCTGTAAAATAAAAATATTATTTACTATATAATCAAATTGTTTGTGAAAAATATTTATTTATATCCAACATAATCATCGTCGAAACAATAGTTTTAACGAAACTGGGGAAAAAAACGCTGCCACTTTAATATATATAAAAAGCGCAGGCGATAAATAAATTAAAACAAAGAAAGAAGGATTAAATTAAATTCGCGTTTACAATAATTTTTAACGGAGATTGCAAATCTAGCGATGCCTCACTCAAAATGCTAGAGAAATGTTTTGATTATTAGTATATTTGACATGTGTTACAACAATGGCAACTGCATTACAGTTACGCAAGCAACCAATAAGCTATCGGCGACAAACAGACACTTAATCCGCTTATATAGAAGATGTTCAGCTAAATCAAGAAAAAGAAAACTAGATAAAGTATTGAACACGTTAATTTTATTATCCAGGCCCGGCTTTGAGAAATACATGCATTTACATCTATGGATAGGTATTTTGTTGTTTTTTTTTACGTTTAATATACCTTGAGTATACACTCTTCGCCCAACCCTCTGGGAAATGACGCCCTTTAGAAATGACGGGCCTGCTTTATGTTCGAAACTTTTCAGGAAAATAAAAGTATGAATAGTATACCAAAATGTTTTTTGAAAGCCACTTATTGAGCTGTTGACAACAATAAATGTATTTGAAAGTTGTTGATATCAATTATTTTTTTCTGAATTACCGCAACAGAGTTAACACATGCATTTAATTGAGAAATTTTTCCGTCTTAAATCAAATGCTTACGTTCGTTACTGAGGAAACATAAAAATATTTTCTAACTTATATGACTATACAGTTGCTTAAAAAAGGAAAACATTTATCATAAACCTTACCGAGCACTATAAATCTCTTATTTTATGGTCATTGAATATTTTTTTCGAGCACCTCAATTACGTGTCGAAATTTGTACAATATTATTACGAAATCGCCATCTCTACTAATAATAAAGCAGCAAGTATGTGTATCTGTCTGTATGTCTGTCTGTGTCCGGCGTAGGGCCCAGACCGTCCGGCGGATTTTCATGAAATTTGGCACGAAATTACTTTGGAACATGGGGGTGTGCACCACGGAGAGTTTTTTCTGAAATTCGAATTTGTTCTTTTTTTATTTCAATTTATAGCCGAAGATTTCATAAAATAGTCCTTTTCTATGGGAAGGAATTATCGCACCCTTTCGAGCTTGATACCGTTGAAAAGCGCGTAAAAAACTGTCCCAGAAAGAGTTTTGTTCTACGTGGTAAAATTGCGTTTTTCTCTGTAGTTCGAAATTATTCTTTCACGGTAATTAACTTTAATTTTATTTGAATTGTTACCATGCCGACTGGCTTATGATCCTTTTTTTTTTAACGAATTAAAATTTATTTCTTGCGGTTTTTAGCATTTTGAGGAGCAAACGATTTTTAATTAATTAATTATTTTTCGGATTTTTAATATTCTTTTTCTTTAAAACGAATTAAAATTTATTTAATGCGGCTCACAGGCGTTCGATAGCTGTTGTTTGATTTACTATTTCTTTTCCACAATTATTATTTTCCACAACACAGGGCGCTACAATCGATTTGAAAAATTTAGATTTTTCTAGTGTTGGAATTCCACCGTCTAGAACACTAGAAAAATCCTCTGTTCTAAGGAATAAACCATTTTTTTTCATCGCACACGCTTACAGCAAGAATGGCAAACTCACAGAATGCGTTTCTTTTTCTAAATTTTTCAAATCGATTGCAGCGCCCTCTGTTGTGGAACTAATTTCATAAGTTTGTCTGAATCAAAATTTACTGTTGTCCCAAGCATATTTCAACAAACGGTGTATTTCTGTCACTGCTCGTTTAATTTTGATTGATTTTTCAAATATCCCGGTCATTTTTGAAACACCCTGTGCTTGATTGACACAGTTAATAATTCACAATCATAGCAACTCGGCATTATTGAGTTTACGTGAGAAAAATGCCAGTGGTTGGACCTGCCCATGGACTACCTGCTGCAAAACCCCACCAATTGCAAAATCTGATGCATCTACGACCAAATGCAAAGGAGCATCAGGCACGGGATGTGCTAGAAGCGTAGTATTACAAATCGCATCTTTACATGCTTTAAATGCCAATTTGGCTTCCTCTGACCAAGAAAGGAGTCTTGTCTTTCTTTCTGCGCTTACCATCACCCTTTGCAAGAGTATGCAAACTAGCTTGAACTTTAGCTGCATCTCTTAAAAAACGATGATAAAAGTTTGTCATTGCAAGGAAACGACGCAATTCTTCTACAGTGCGAGGTAGGGGAAATTCTAGCAAGGCTTTGACCTTTTCGGGTAGGGGTTCAATACCTTCCTTAGACACTAGGAAACCCAAGAAATTGATTTTTCCCTTACCGAATTCGCATTTATCAAGGTTAATTACTAAACCATAGTCTACTAACCGCTGGAAGACTTGTTTCAAGTCGGCCCTGTGTTTTTCCTCACTTTCAGAAGCCACAATGATATCGTCAATGTAAGACACACAGCAATCAAGACCACGTAAAACATTATCGATAAAGCGCTGAAAGCTTTGGGCCGCACATCGTAATCCGAAACACATGGAAGTGTATTCGTAAAGTCCAAAAGGAGTTATTACAGCAGTTTTTGGAATGTCACATGGTTCAATAGGGATTTGATGGTATGCTTTCACGAGATCAATCTTGGAAAAGAACCTTTTACCACTCAAAGTATGCGTAAAATCTTGGATATGGGGTACGGGATAACGATCAGGAATCGTAACAGCGTTAAGCCTCCTGTAATCCCCGCAAATACGCCACCCAGAAGGTTTTTTAGGTACAAGGTGTATGGGGCTGGCCCATTGACTTTTAGAAGGACGAATTATACCTAGTTTGAGAAGTTCGTCAAATTCTTTCTTAACAGCCAACAGCTTTTCAGGAGACAACCGTCGTGCAGTGGAAAACACTGCAGGAGCTTTAGTTTCGATCCAATGAGTCACTGGATGGGGCTTAGGATTTTTAACCATATTTGGGTTTGTAAGTTGTGGATACAAGGATATAACATCTGAAAAAGGGATTCGCTCTGAAACTAAGGTTAAACCAAATGTTGGTCCTGGACAAGCTAAACCCTTTGCTACTAGTTTCGAGGCAGAATCTAGAAGACGATTATTTTGCATATCCACCAACAAACCATAATGCTTCAAAAAATCCGCTCCTATAATAGGATGAGAAACCTCTGCAACTAAAAATCTCCATTCAAAATTTTGACCAACACCAAAATTCAACCTAAACTTTTTAGAGCCGAAGGTTTTGATTTTAGAACCATTTGCAGCATACAAACTTAAGGTATCCAGAAAACTTTCAGGCGAAAGCCTCTTCGGAAAACAGCTGACCACAGCACCACTATCTACAAGGTAACGAAACCCTGAAATTGTGTCGTATACAAAAAGTCGGCTGTTCTGCTGGCTGTCATTTGCCGCCGAGAGAACAAACGAGCCACTCAGCTTTCCGAAAATTGGCATGGCTGAATACATTTATGTGCCTTTTCTGCAAAACGCCTGTGATACCAACATAACTTGCCTTTCTCCAGACGTTCCGTAGAACCATCCCGACTTTTGGAAGTACAACTCCTAACTTGTTTATTGCTTCCAGAATAGTTCCGCCGTCTCTAAAATCCCCGGAATAGCCGTTTAAGCTCAACGCCCAATGAAGCCACTTCAGCCTTAAGGGACTGCAAAGTTACATTCTCAGCTGCAGCAGCTGAAACGCTCGCCACAGAGTTCGAAAATTCGGAAATTTCACGAACTTTATCCGCAATTACTGCTAAACTGTCAAGTGAACTATCTGCACTAACTGAAAGAATTTCCTGAACATGCACTGGTAACCTTTGCATCCAAAGTGCACGCAAAACGTCATCTGCAAGTTTTCCCGATGACAAATTCTTCATTTCATGCAGTAAAATAGAAGGTCGTTTATCGCTTAAATGCAAGTCCTGAAGCAACAGCTTTAAACGAGATGTCTCAGACTGAGAAAAATGCTTAACAATAGCTTCCTTAATCGTAATATACGGTTTCTCTGGGGGTTTACGCACAAGATCCCGAATTATTGAAAGCACATTTTTATCAACTGCCGAAACAATACAATGAAACTTAGTGATTGGATCGGTAATACCAGCGAGAAAAAACTGGCTTTCTAACTGTAAAAACCAAGTTTCAGGATCTGAATCCCAGAACGGAGGGGCTCTAAACGCAACACGAGACACTTCAGGAATGGCAGAAGCATTTTTATCACTAGAAAGTTTACCGGGAATAGGTTCCTTGACATCAGTATCAGGCATTTTAAATTCAAATTCACAACTAAAGGCAACCGAAATATGTACCACACAACTGTTATCACCAAAAATATCCACACAAAACCTTCTTAAAAAGAATGCACTATTGTAAAATGTAAGTGTTTAAAAAAAAGAGCCAAAAATATTTGTGGGCTTAAAATTACGCAATGAGTTTTTAAAGTACAATATAAATTGCACAATAACCCAAAAAACCAAAATATACCAAAGTTACGAACTCAATATATCATGAATATCAGGAAAAACCATCCAGGGGGGTTATTCCAAGCTCAATTTCAACTTGCGATATTAGTTCCAAACGCTTCACCAGATGGCGCTATAGCGAAAATCACAGTCTCGCCAGAGCCAGTTTCGCAACTTACTATTCCAAGAGGAGAAAATGCGATAGTTCGCTCCTTTTTTCGGCCGCGAAATTTCGATTGCTTGAGTGCTGTCGATAATTTCTGAACTTGCGGTATGTCTGCATTTTTAGGCTTTGTTTGCAATTCCGATGCATGAGCAAATGTGTTTAGGTCGAATAGGGGAATATTCGGCTTTTCTTAGCCGATTGCCGAAAATTCGGCAATCGGCTAAACCAAATATTCGGCGGACGATTATTCAACTCCATCATAATTGAGAGTTTAAAAAGTTTTTTTTAAATGATTAAATGTATTGTGAAGTTAAAACATAATTTTCGTTCATTTAATTAGGTTTTTTCACATGCCTCATTTACTTTCTGTGGATGATAATTAAAAATTTTACAAAATGAACCGCTGTTCTGTTGGACTGCACCAAAGAAGAGCAGGGCGAAGTGACCCGTTTGCTGACTGAACTAATTGCATTGCAACGTCATCGATGGTGATCTGTCTATCCTGAAGAATCATCTCCTCTGACGCTGTAATCGCATCAGCTGTCACAACACGATGTGCCTGGCCTCGGCGCCTCCGCCGAACTTTTTGTGAAGCAGCTCAATTTCATACACCATTCGAACACCTAAGTCTGCGATAAACATGCAGCCCCATACGGTGGCAAAATGCGTCGATGGACTTATATCGGTTTTGTGCCTTCACTGTGTAGAAAACGGATATGGTGCACTCCATCAGAGGGGCTACCATATTGGAAAGTCCCGTATCGCGCTGCTGGGTCACGTAGAGTCACGGGAGCAATACTAAGTGATGGCGGGAAAATCTACGCTCATGCGTACCCGCTCTTATCGTAACGAGAGAGGTTTTGGATTTTCTATAACAGTTTTCCGGCTTTCATTTGACTCACTCTCGCAGTTATATACTCTGACGTACTTACAGCTCCATTCGATAATTTATTTCAACTTCAAACACTTGCATGTTCAAGACCCTTGCAATGGTCTTCAAGGAAATTTTCTTTTTCTGGTGAAATTTCTCTGCAATTTCGTGTAATTCTTAAATACCCATAGTTTATAAGCATGAGTGTAAAATACTACAAAATTAAAATGCGAACAATTCTAAAACATTTAAGTACATAACTTCTCTGTAAGCAATTAATAACCGCATGGAATGATTAATATTCGTAAAAGAAATGAAATTAGAGAAACATTGGTTACATAAATTTTCTCTTTTTAGGTGTCCAATTTCCAACTACTGAAATTTTAATCCTTAAATATTTCTTATAAAAACGAAATATTCCTAACAAAATAATTTTTTTAGGTTCCTACATCAGTATTCTTCTTTGCGGTTCTCCTAGCAACTGGATATTCATCAGCTATTCCTGAGCAACAGAAGGCAGAAACATCTGCTACCGTAAATACCTCTTCTTCCTCAGTTGAGCCGGATGCTGTCGGATGCTGCCGGATGGACCACGAAGGCCACAATCACGAAGATCATGACCATAAAGATCACGATCACAGTATTCATAAAGATCATGACCATAAAGATCACGATCACAGTATTCCTAAAGATCATGACCATAAAGACCACGACCACAGTATTCACGATGATCACGATCACAAAGATCATGAGCACAAAGATCATGACCACAAAGACCATGATCATGGCGACAGTAAAGACCACGATCACAGTGAGGACAAAGCCCATGGCCTTAGTGATAGTAATGACCACGATCATGCACATGATCATGACCATGCAGATCATACTTCGAACGCTCCTGAACAAAAGAGCAGCGAAGAAGGGGATAAAACGACTGTACCGCCTGAAGGTACTTCAGCGAAGAGTATGGAAGTACCTGTTTCTATAAAAGACGGAGATCAAGCAAATCGTTTTAAAAGGAGCTGGCGGTTTGAATAAAAAAGAAAAACTTGGTTCATTGGAAAGATTATTCTTTTGATGTTCAATCGGGGGGGGGGGGGGGGCGAGGGCGGCGGAAGTATTACGCTAAACAATATGTGCTAAAGTAGGTATTTTTGCTAGCCACTAAGGACTAAAAATAACATCACTTACATCTTAATGCAGTTCACCGTTAAGAAACAATCTGTTCTTTATTTTGCTGTGCAAACTACTTTGTAGAAAAAATATTTCGACATGTTTAAATTGTTTCCTTACTAGTGAATCAGTCCAAAATTATATTATATTTTCATGGTCAGTGTCGCTTTTCTTTCCCCATTTTGGTACTTAAGATTAGTTTAGTTTTTGAAGGACTCGTAGAACATTTCTTTATTAGTTTTGTGCATTGACATGTTTGTTGGAATTATCGTGTGATTTTCAGTTTGAGTGCTTGCATTGGGTATTTCTCATCATTGTCATTGAATATAAAAATAAAACTATTTCTTTCACAAAAACGTCACTTTTTCCAGCTTTTATTGTCGATGATTTATGCTAATAATATTGCAATAAATATTTATTTTTAGGTAAGAATCACATTTTACACATGAGAGGAAATTGGACTTTTTATGGATCAATAATGGCAAATCAAGATCTTTATAAGAAAATATAAATAACTCATGTAAATTTTAATTGCATTTAAGCGTACATTTAGAGTCAGTTTAATTCAAACTGATTCATTCGCATTCAAGAATAAACGATATTTTTTACCAAATATCATGCCTTACTAACCATAACGGGTAAACATCACAAAAATATAAAAATTTATTATTTTTCATAGTTACTGCTTTAAAAACTAGCCTCAAACTTTGTAGAACATTAGCTCTAGATTAACCTGGTTGTCCTACTGTGTTAAGACACATATTTGAAGGAAAGTACTGGAAAAGTCACGAAAAACGAATTGTAAGAAATGCATTTATTTTGAGATTACCTTTTCTATGAATATGAGTGGATGCCTAACAGTGATAATCAACCCAAATCTACAAATAATCAGGGGTTAGTGATGATAAATAATTCAATAATGAAAATCAGAAAGATGGTGAATGTCAATGCAGGAAATTCGGAGATAAAAAAACTTTCTCTGGAGGTCAGTTCGTCACCAAGCTATGTAAAGAACACTGGAATGGTGTCTCAGATATCTGGCAGAGTAGAAAGAAAAGTAAACTCGAAATCGAACCTCAGAATGACAATTTTAATTTTAACAGATCTAAATACACGATTCTCAGTAATAGCGACATAATAACGTATTCCAGTGCTAAATTGTACTTATTTACAAGTAAAACCACAGTAAAGTGCTCCCCCTATCACTTTTTCACTCTCTCTTCTTCCCTCTCAAAACAAATTATTTTAAATTTTGAAACTTTTAGGTTGCTAATGATTTTAATGATTAAAACAGGATTATAATGTGATCACAGCTAAATAGTAGAGGATATTTGTCCTTTCGAACATCTTTTAGTTTTTTTTCTCGATATCACTTCAAAATTTACCAGAGCTAATTAGCTAAAAATGCGAGGCCGTGGTAGCCTAGTGTTTAGGATGTCGGACTTCCAACCGGAAGATTGGGTGTTCGATACCCAACCCACTGAAGAACCACCATGTACATTTGGGGATACGTGCCTGTAAAATCCGTGGACCGTGAAGTTCCGATTGTACAGAAAAGTGGTCACTCTTAGGTCAAAAAGAGAAGGTGGCGTATTTGTGGGGGCGCCATCTGGTGTCATCCAAATACATAATGAGCCAAGTCGTACTTCCACCGTTGGGGTGCTCATCTATAAACGAAAGGCGCTCCTTACTACCTTAATTCTTGGTCGCTCTGCGAAGAACCTCCGCTTTTAAACAAATGAGGAGGAGGACATAAAATGCAAGAGAGAGAGAGAGAGAGCGAGTAAATAATAATAATAAAAAAGATGCGTATCGTGCGTGCGCAACACCGACGCTTTGCACTTTTCCTCGTGAAACACAGATTATTTAAAACATGTTTGTAACAATAGTTGTAGATTTATCTTTCGAGTGAGAAGCCCTTAATGTGCTTCCTGAGATACTTTGCTTAAGACTTTAATTTCAACTGTATTTTAAAAACTGGTTCTTTAATAAATGTACAGTTGAACTTTCTTAATACGTACACGGTTAATACGAAATCACGGCTAAACGAACATTTTGTTCATTAAGTTTGGTTTACTATTTATTTACACTAAATATCTCACGCATATTACGAAGGCTAAAGTACAAATTTCGGCTAAGACAAACAAAATTTCTGACATATTCACTAAAAATGTTCTCGATTGCATATAATTATTATTTCTTTTTTTACAAATTGCTGGTTATTTTGAGTCATTGTAAACCACCAAGTACGTATTTCGAATATTACGTTGAATCTTTTTATGTAGAGAATAAAGCTCATGCACGTGTTGGCTTTAGTCAGTCTGCTCAGGGATCAAACCCTCTATCTTCGAATCATTCTTAAATAGTTGTAATTATTTTTAAAATATAAACATGCATTTCTAATACTTTTTTTTAACACAATTTTACTTATTCACGGTTGTTACGAATAACGGCTAATACGAACAATTCGCGAATTTTTGGCATTTCGTATTAAGCGAGTTCAACTGTATATTGCTAATGAAGGCTGTTTCAGTATGTGATTTTTCAGGTTTTACATCTAATTTGATGTTGCCAGCCAGTGGCGTACGCAGAATTTTTTCAAGGGGGGGGGGGATTCATAATTTTCTGAAACTACTAAAAGAAATTCGAGTATGTAATAAAGCACTATTATTTTATTTCTGCCATTTTGTCTGAGCTCAAAGGGTTAGGGGGTTAAACCAAACCCCTAACCCCCCTTGCGTACGCCGCTGCTGCCAGCTCTTATATAAAATGTGAAGTTTTTAAACAAACAGAAATACGAAATACTACATGAAACAAAGGGAGGTAAGCTCGTTGTGCCCAAGTTTTCTTAAGTTTCACGTAGAACATATTAAGGTATGAATTGAAGGAATAAAATAGACTGCACTTAAAATTTCTTTACAAATCCCATAGAGTTGTAACCTGTGTCTGAAACTACATCTCATGGAGTATAATTTCATCTGTGTTTCAAAGTTATAGACTCTTGATGGCTTTTTGAGTAATTGACCTTCAACTTTTTAATGAAAATCATAAACTTTGAGGCCGCTTAACTACAAAAGCCATGAGTTACATATGTTGTTTTATATTTTTCTAAGTACTATACTACGGTGTGTAATTAATCCAATAGTTGGTTGTGTGGGTCATTAGTGACCTTAAGCAGATACTGAAACAGAGAAACGGGATGAAAAGCAACGAAAACGACAGTTCAAATGACCTTTGCCTTCAAAGCCATGAATGACCCACCAAATTATTTATGCTAAAAAGTAGCAGCATCAACATTTAAAAAAAGATGTCATTGGTCACACTCTTGGGCAGGATTTAAAAAGGAGCCCCCCCCCCCCCCAACTTCCCTTTTTATTTATTATTGACACATCCTGAAAGTTTAAGGAAAATTGAAGACTTCAATTATCAAGCTGTCCAACTTTAAAAATGACCTTTATAAATAAATGTCTTCGAACCGTAGATTCTTAAATTTCTTTTACATTTTTGGATCAGAAGGAACTTCCCGTTGTCAAAAGTTAGTCGTGGCTACCGAACTCTGACACAATTAACATTATTTGAAATGGGGGAGTGCAAGGCTGTATCCATAATTTTTTTCCCGGGGGGGGGGGGGGGTTAGGGGCTGACTTCGCCACACTTATGTTAAAGAAAGTTTCAGGGAGGAATATATGCTACATTGCGAAAAATTTCAGATTTTCGAGGGGGCGGCGCCCCCCCTATGGATACATCCTTGGGGGAGTGGCGTCTTCGAAAATTATGGCTGTGAAACAACGGTGTCCGTTGTGAGGTACTTTATTAGTAGTACATAATTACAATATTCCCTTTATAGTGCACTGGGCCCCGAAAGTTTCACCTTCTAGTTTTTTTTCAATTAATGTTTTTATTTAACAATATTTTTATTTAAAACATTTTCTGTCGATTTACAGTAAAGAAATTTCAACTCGTCAACAGAACGACTTAAAAAGCCCATCAAGGGAGTGGTAATTTTCCTCTTTCTTTGGACACTAGATAAGCCCATTGACGACGGCTATATCGTATTCGTGCGAGTCCCATAGGGCTATACAATATCCTGCGATGGTGGGTTCCATTGAAACTTCAGGGGGGCCCCCAAACAAGCGATCGGATGCAAATCCATCCCCGACCTGACTATGTTCTGTGTTCTTTGTTGTAGATTAAAGTTGGAGACACCGATTTATGACCACAGACGATAATTACTTCAGTTATTTGAATAAAATTGTATGAGTTATATTAGTAAAATTGAGTAAACTAATACCTTTTTTACTTGAAGATTTTTACTATTGAAAATTTTTTTGACGATTCCAATCTCCAATGCGTCAGGAGAAAGGTCTTTTTCTGTGTTAAAAAGAGTAAAAAATTATTTAAGAAGTACAATGGGGAGGAGAAATTAAATAACTCAGCAATACTGTACATAGCAAGGCCGTAACCAGAATTTTTTTTGGGGGGGGGGGGGGGGGACTGACTTTGAAACACTAGTGTAGAGGAAAGTTTCAGGGATGAATATAAGCTACATTGCGAAAACTTTTGGGATTTCGGGGGGGGGGGGGGCTTGTCGCCCCCCCTCTGGATACGGCCTTGGTACATAGAACAAGACATTTTAACCAATGTAGATTCTGGCAAAATAATTGATGATTTTGCAAAAATAAAAGTTAAAAGGAAATTTTTGTAACTATAAATAAAATTTTATATTAATGTGTAAATAAAAGTAAATATTTTTACTATTTGCTTTTTTAAAATTTGTTTTTTTTTTTTTTGTTTGTTATTTACTTCAGTTTTTGACTGGTGGGAGGGTCCCAAAATGTTCTACCGGTTAGGGGGCCGTTCATAAATGACGTCACGCTTTTTTCCCATATATTTGACCCCTCCCCCCTTTGTCACGCGTCACGCTATGTTGCATAATGCATGATGTCACACTTCTTGTTACCCCCTCCCCTCCCCTTGTCACACTTTGTCACAATTTCCCGAACCCCCCTCCCCCCCTCGAAGAGTGACATCATTTATGAATGATCCCTAGGAACCCCAAATGGCTTGATCCGCCACTGGGCAGAATGAATCATTGCAAAGAGTCCTGCATGCAATTTTCTTTAAATGAAGATCAAATTGTTTTGATAAGGAAGTATATCAATAAAAATATTTTGAAATAAAACTACTCATTACTTTTGTTATATTTTATGAAATAAAAGAATGGTGCTGCCATCTAGTAAGTAAAGTAGAACTTTAAGTCGAGAACACTTACTTTAAAAAGGGATTTATAAAATTTCATAATCTAAATCAAGTTGCTAGATTCGTAACAATTACATTACTTTCACTAACAGCTTCCTGCTAACTGGGATGCTCTTGCACATTGTTTTGTATTAACTCAAGTTTCCGGTTTTTGAATACTAAAAATTTTTAAACGATTTAACAATTTATTATTTTATGTGCTGAATTATGTTTGTGCTTTCTTCTTTTTAACTTTGAACATAATATAGTTTTAATCGATAGAAGACTAGCGTACTGTACAAAAAGATTTAGAAATTATATTTATTAAGACTGAAAAAAAGTCTTTTTTTTTTTAAAAGTAAATTGGTATACTGGAAAGTGAAAAAAGCTAAACGACCAGTAAAATTTGTGTACTACGAAACTTTTCTTACTTTCATTTATAGAAGGAAGAAATATGTCCAGAAAGCAGGGCCCGATCAAGACAAAGTGATGCCCAGGTCCTGGCAGGGACGGACTGGGACCCCAAAAAGGGCGGTGGACCAACTAACCAAAGGGCGGAAACCAAAGGGCACACACACACACATATATATAGGATGGTATCTGCGTGACACATGAGGTTTTAATGCCTCCTTTGGAAAATTTGAACTCCTAATATCAGTCAATAAGTCATAACTTCATGGCATAACTTAGCCTGTTTTGCATGAAATGCTTATGCTGCAGTCTTATTTGGCATTTTGTTTTAACTGGAAAACAAGGGTGACTGTTCTAATCTAGGCTTAACGGATTGAATGAATACATAACTTGTAATAAACAGATAAGTTAAATACAAAAATAATTTTTCAGGATTACATTAAAATACAAGGTTGCTCTTACTTTTTATGTTTGTTCGTTTCTTTTTTTAAATAGGTGGAATTAAAATTATTGTTAATTAATACAAGAACAAAGGAATCTACACCGAAAAGAAAAATTCATAACTGCACTTTTGTATAATATTTTTCGTTTATTTTCCTCAAAAATTTCTACACCCGTTAAAATTAATCTTTAGACACATGGAGAAAGGCACCACATTTACCATCATTGAGGAAACGAAAATGGAGCAATTTTGTTCAGAGAATCAGGCACCTTAATGAAATACTTAATTATTAAGTTATTTCTTGTTTTTTAGAATTTTAACAATAATTTATTTGAGAAGTAATTTTTCGCTGGATTTTCGAAGAAAAATTATTTACATAAGAGTGCTTTGTACATAGGAGTATAGCGTAAATCAAAACATACACCGTTTCGAAGAAACCAATTCTAAATAATAATAACTCAAAATTGCTACTTTGTACTGCATATTATTTTATATATTACTTATTTATTAGCAATGTTCTCATATTATTATTATTATTATTCAGAAACACTATTCAAAGAATAAAACTAACAATCGGTTTACATTTAACAATGACAGACTTTACACAGTGTCACTGAAATGTTATACTTGAATCTAATGTAAAAATAATATTTATAGTTTGATACTTTTAGTTACTGTTTGTAACGGATTTAAAATATGAAACAGGCAATGTATGTGCAGTTAATATTTTGATGTAAACTAAAAGTAGGAGTAAGAGTAAAACTAATCTACTTTGACCCTTAAAAACCTATTTCTTACATTCTATTAGATAATTCCCACAGTGGACCAGTCGGTAGAAGCTCGGTTCCCGTAGAACACCAAAAGTTAAGCAACACTGACTAAAGTCAGTGTTTGGGAGGGTGACAACCTCTCGCGGCTGGTTGCTGCGGTCCGTGTACGCTAAAGGCATCTGGTGCAATTTAAATAGGTTGTGGCTCCTATGTCCTCCAAGTGAAACGACACCTCTAGAGGCGCCAATCCCAGGTGACGGTCTCTCATCTGGGTTCAAAAAATTAAGAGACCTTTCAAAGGTGCGGAAATCGGACTCCTGCCTACAAGGGCACCGTTAGAATCAGCAGCAGCGTACCCATTCTTCCTCGCCACGCGCAAGGACACGACAACGAAAACATATTAGATATTTTTTTTTCTTCTAACATTTTAAAGTTTCTGTGGAAAAAGTTTATTTAGAGTGCTGGTTAAGGCAGTTTTATTAATGAATAAATAAATGTTTAGCCTATTAGTTACGTAAATGACACTTTAAAAATTATGTGTTAATAAATATAATAATATCGATTAATTCTTGTGAAATATAAAATTTGTATAATTTATTTAAAAAAAATAATAATAAAAAATTTTAGGCAAATTTAAACGTTTGATAAAAATCATGATTTTTAAAAAAATGATTTACATTACCGATTTAAAACACTTGATTTAAATCACCGATTTGAAACATTTGATTTAAATCACCGATTTAAAACTAACTAATTCCCTGGCATTGCAGCCCATGTTGGACCATGGCCTCCATAACAATTTTCCTCAAAAGCACTTTGTCTTTCGCTTTTTCATCCCAGTTTCGGATATTTAGATTTTTAAGGTCTTCCTCCACCTCGTCTATCCATCTTTTAACCGGCCTGCCTCTTTTCCTCTGGTCCTGGTATTGTCCCTTGAAAATCTTCTTAGTGCCTCTGTTTAACTCCATTCTCTCAAGGTGTCCCAGCCATTGTACCGATTTAAAACACTCGATTTAAACACCGAACCCTGTAATTCTAATTGTATGAAATTAATATACTATATACATATATATATATTAACTTTACTTTTAAGGTAGTTGCGATAAAGAAATAAGTGTTATTTTATGGTTATCAATATAAATAAATAAAAATCGAAACAATAGTTAAATTATATTCAAATTAGATACAGAATCTTAAAATAAAAATAAGCTAAAATCAGATTTGAACTGAGTCAAATTAGTCTGGTTTGGAGCAAAATCCAGAATTTGAAATGAAATAAAAACAAATAAAACTCAAAATAAAGTACCGGAGCAGAGTTCCACCTAATAGAAAAGTGTAGAAACGCCTTTTCGACCCTACTGTATCTCTACTTATGCATTTAAATCTCTCTACATTTAATTTTTTTTTTTATTGTTTATTACCAATGAAGTGTCATGTCACTTGTTTATTGAAATTTAGGACATAACTTTTTGAAAAATAAATGAATTTGTTTCTACTGTAGTAACTGCATCCCCGTGGTTTATTTCAGCTGAACATCGCCCATATGCCTTTTTAAATTTGAATATGGCTCTTGTGTTCGCGTCTACACTGTGTACGTGCTCCACCTACCCTGGCCCCACCTCCGCCCAACATCACAAAATAAAACGTGTGATAAGGCAGGAAATGGGGTCAACAAAATTTCATTAGCGTTTTTCAATGTTACTTACAAGCAATGATTCCCAAACTGTGCACCGAGAACCTGAAAAATCTTCACAGGGCGACACGAAATTTTGCAACAAACTTCAAAAATAATTAGAAGTTTGTTCATTATGAAGCTTTAGCAATACTTCGCAGTACCCTACAATAAAAACAAGCGCTATGCAGTGCAGGTACACTAGTTTTATTTATTTTCATACGTTACTTATGATTAGTAGAGGTGCCCACCCTTTCAGAGCGTTCGTGTACTCATTTAAAAAACTACGGAGCCCCCCAAAATCGACAACCCAACAAATTGGCCAAAAAGTCGACCTCCCTAGCAAAAAAATCTCAATGGCGCAGCTTGCGCCATAACCTCCCCCCTCCCGGTGAGCACCCCTGTGACTTTTCTACTTCACTCCTTTACCCTGTTAGCACGTGGCCTTAGGGCTGCCCTCCCCCGGGCACGGGTAAGTGAAGTTCGACGACAGCTCGTGACCGACCGGAGGTAGTTTAGCTGGGCGTCAGCCCAGCCTTCCTACATTGCTGTGTGGACCTGGCCCTCCTTGATACCCCTATGCTTGAAGAGTATCATTGAAGGGTTGTGGTTCCCTAGCACCCCTGTGACTAGTCAAACTTTTACTTAGGGAAGGGAATCCATATTCCAAAACGGGGGCCTCGACGGATGTGTTCGCGGATCCTCATAGAACTATATACCATAACACTTATATTCTCGACTGTCCCCTCACCCCTTCTCCAAGCCTTACCAAAACGTATCCCTGTAGCTATATGTCCTAAGGCCTTCACAAATGGGGTTTTGCGGGGGAAAGTCGGGTTTACCTTTCTTTTAAATCAAGATTTTGTCGTCACGGATTAAAAGCAGATTATTTCATTTTATTTCTCTTACTGTAAATCATTAGGCGGGGAAATGTCGAAAAGTTTTTTTTTTTTTGTGGAGGCGTCTAGGTGAAAGGGCGCACCGGGACATGTCCCGATGTCCCGGTGGGCCAGTCCTCCCCTGGGTCCTGGTAAAAGTTGGTGCCCCTCACAAGGAAATCCGTATATTTTCAAAGTTTTTAAGCTGATTTTTTAAATCTTATGTTTTCCTACTCCCGCCGCAGTTAAAATTGTTATAATATGAGATGTGCTAAAAAAAAGTAAGCTGTTTTGGAGCCCCTAAAATTATGGTGCCCAGACCTATCGACCTGCTGGACCGTGCGTTAATCAGGAGTTGCCAAAATTAATAGTGTGTTATAAAGCTACAGTATGAAACTTATGTCATTTCATCTGTAGAAGAAAGAAAGTATTCAAGTAAAGTGTAGAACTGAAATGCATGCACTGTGAAAGTTTTCTTGATTTCATCTGTGGAAGGAAGAAAACGTTATTTTTTAAATTCACTCTTCTTTTCCTTCAGTTTGTGTTTAAATTTTAATACGAATTTTGCCCTTTCCCTGGATGCTAATGAGAAGGGAAATGATCTATGTGAGCGGTAGGAGGGGGGGGGGGGAGGGCTCTATGTGCAACATCGAAAGTACCAAGTGATAAAACATTAACTGCCAGTAGGAAAAGCTTTATGTTTGATTCTTAACACTAGATTTACCAGACCGTTTTCAACCATTTCTAAACTTTAATTTTCATCAAGTTGCTACTAATTATAATAAAACTTTCAGTCACATTAACTTGTCCTACTTACCGTGTATTAGGAAAAGCCAATGCAATTGAAAGCTGCACTATAATTAGTAACAAATTATGCAAAATGGAAGCTTCGAAACTGTCAAAATGACTGGTCTAGTAAATCTAGTGTTAAGATCAGCATATCACGGGCTATCTGGTAAATACCTCCTATCCGATTGTAATGAAATTTCCAGGAGACACAAAAAACTGCTTGAATCCCTAATAGCGAGTAATTTCAATAGGAGATTTCATCAAGCTTTTTTCACGTGATATAAAATCTTTGCGTTCACGGAAATTCCGGCGTACATCAAGCGAACTAAATATCTATATATATAAAATGAAAGTTTGATGAACTTTCGAGTTGGCAACGGCCTTGTGGCTATACGCTCTACAGCAAAATTTACGCAACGTAGGATTACGAAAAGTGGCACAAAATTCTATCATATCTTGGTGGTTTGCACTTCGAAGCTGTTTTTTTTTAATTTCGTTCAATATTCTTTAAATTCAACAATTAAAATATTAATCCTCCAGCATTTTCTTTACTTCACACGAGTTCTTGAAAGTGAATTAAAGTGAAGTGAGTTTCAGAAATTCCGCGGATGAATGTAAACAATAATGGCGACGGCCTTGCATGTAACGAAAATCAGTGTGTTTTAGAAAGTCTTTTCAGATTAGATTGATTCTTTCAATGAAATTTATTTTTTGAAAGATGCAATCCATTAAAAATTGCAGTTACAATTACATCAGAAGCAAATAATGTTTACTGCATATGTGATTCTAAACCGACATTTCCGAAAATCTTCGAGCACCTGTTCCGAAAGTTAAAAGAAAAAAAAAAAAGAAAAACCGAAATTTTAAAAATTTACTTATTTTAAGATTTCTTTGACAATTAATATCTGTGTTTTTCTTTCTACCTATTTTGTACAAGGGCGGATCTAGAAAATCTTCAAGGGGGGGGGGGGGCGATTTTGGAAATCTCGGGTTCAGTGTAAGGATGGATGGAGGATATTCTTCATTTCTTTTCAACAGTCCCTCCGCCCCCCCCCCTTTTTTTCAAACAGCAGGAACAACAACAACAAAAAAATGCTAGTGTAGTGATATTTAAAATTTTACTAGCACATTTTTTCAATGCATATACGTTTATTCAAAGCCCTTATAAAAGGAACACAAGCTGACGTTTTTTTGCTTTCGCAAATCTGTCTATAATTTTTTCAACGTCCAATGTAATATCTTTATGGATATGCAATAACGCTAATTCAGTGAGTCTATCATCACTCATTCTGCTTCTTAGCCAAGTTTTAACCGAGTTAGGATTTCCTTCAAGCTTTCTCAAGAAAAATGTAGGCTTGTAAATGCATTTTCTAAATTTGAGTTGATATGTCTAAATTACAAAATAATAGCAATTATTAGTAATATATTTTCTAAAATCTTCAAAATGTAATACTAAATATGTACTAAAAAAACCATCAACGAGTATGTGCAATTTATATAAACATCTGCAATTATGAATGTTCAATGAAATGTTTCAGACTCCAGGTTTTAGCGTAAATGCTGCAGGAATTTACACCACGTGCTAAGGGTTGGCTAGCTGTCACCAGTTTGATAAGCAGGGAATCTCTTTCCCATTACTCCTAGAATTAGCAACTCAGCAATACTAAAGGACAAAGGGACAGGGGGAAAGCATAGAACTTGAAGGGCGTTTAGGCTGGGATTCCAAGAACATAAAAAAATGGCTGGTCCCGGGGCACAAAGAGTAAAAACTCACTTAGGAGTGTCGTTGTAGTATCCACTTGAATCAGCCCAAGGGGGGGGGGGGGGCGATCGCCCCATCGCCCCCCCCCCTTAGATCCGCCGTTGATTTTGTACTACTTTAAAATACTTTCAATCAGGGTTCGTTGATTTACATCACGATTTAGATCGTGATTTAAATCAAGTGATTTCTTTTTCAAAAAAAATCATTTATTTTACAGTGTTAGAAAGTGTTGTAAAAATGAAATATGTTGCAATTACAACCACTGTTTCCAACAAAACTTCCTAGGTCCATCTGTCTGTGTGCATAACATATTCCATAAGGTTAGAACTAATAACTATTTTTTAAATTTTACAACATTACTCTTATTCTTCAAGCATCTTAACAGCAAAGCATCATTCATTCAATAATTCGAATTAAAATTCATAATAATCATGAACCGTTCTGAGTTTTTTATCTTAAAAATAGTATATTAGATCAATTTAATAAATGCCATACAATAAATAATTCAGAATGATAGTGGTTTAAACAACAATTGTTAGAAGTTAGAATATGTATCCTTAAAGTTTCATCCATGTCCCCTAATAGCTTACGGTTTTTCTCTCTAAAATATTTTTTTTTTATAATAGAAATTTTCAATATAGATACTTGATTGAAACAAAAAGTTTCAGCTTTTAGTAATGGTGTGACCATATGATTTTACTAAATGGGTAAAAATGTTTCGGGCTTTTTCATTTATAACATAGAAAAATGATTAAAGTACACTCAATGTAAAAATTAAATACACACTATTGTTACTTTTTACAGCTTTCAACAGCAAAATAATTCAGATTAAATTTGTTCATTTTCTCCGTACTTATGAGTGTACTACTATTCCTGGTAGGGTTAAGTTTCACTCGAATCATGCATTCGTATTAAAATTTGTTTATCATTATTATTATTAAAAAATATTTATTGTTGTGAAAATAGCTTAAAGTGCATTTTTGCATATTGATTAACATGCCATATTGTTTCTATGAATGTAACATAATAAATATCCAAAATATTGAAGGTCTTTTAAAAAAAATCTGATTTAAATAAAAAAAATCACGAACCCTACTTTCAATACAATAATTCTTTTTCCAGAAAAAAAAAAAGACAATTCTTTTTCCAGAAAAAAAAAAAAGACTTCTGGTATATAAGACCTTTCATTTAATTTCTTGAAGGATTATTTTTGAGCTTTATATATATATATATATTTGCGTATGTACCTGTGTGTTGAGGGGGGGGGGGGTTGCTCGCCTATATAGTTTTTTATTTTAAATTGATGGTGCATACTTTTTCGGAAAATTTTGTGTGAAGTTCGGAAATTTTTTTTCCGCTTTAAATCACCCATGGTTATTGGAGAGGTAGAAAATTTGATTTTCTTTTTTAGAATGTTGTTGGGCCTGCTTAAACAATATATATCGATTTCAAGCATTATTATTCAATTAAGCGGTTGAAGAGGGCCAACCAGTTTAATTCAACTGGGATGAAAAATTTTAATATGTTAATAGATTATTAAACTTATTAGTAACATAGTATCTACTCATAAAAATAATATTCATTAATTACCAAAAACAAGTAGCGAACAACTTTCACTGGAGCCGTGAAGAATTCAATTTTCTTTTGAAAATGTTTAAAGGGCACTGCTGCAGTGCCGGATTAATGGAGGGGGGTTGCAACCTCCCGTGATACGCAAATAGAATAAATACGTTGTTTTTAAATAAAGAATTTTAAAAATAGTTGAGGTATTTATGCATTTTAATGAATGTAAACATGGTTTTGAACTGATTCGAACTCGCCGATTTAATTTATTCATCCTAAGCATTTGCCTTTTTTCGAATATGCTTTTAATATATCAATTTGTACGAAATACATTAAGAGAGCTGGGGCCGTCCACCCTCCGCTAAATGCGTCGAACGACAGCCTATGCAAGTAATTTTAGAACTTGGATTTCAACTAATTTCGAGGAAGATCCCCTTTTCCCCTCCCCTAATCTTACCAAAAATAGTGTAAAATTGAGTTTTTCGAATTTCAATTTCGAAAAACTTCTATGGAAGAGCTGTTGCCGTCTTTCTTCCTATTACATAACTGAAGATAACCCAAAGTTGTTTTCAGCTACTTCAATATTGAAAACCATTTCATTTGGAGGGGGCGAGAGGCAGGGTTTTTAACCACCGCCCCCTTGACCGGACTGTAAATCCACTCTACCCTCATACAAATATCAATGGTTACAATCAGTATTATGCAGTTAAGTGTTGTATTTGATTGTGGAGGGAAATTTAATACTTTAGTATATTGGTTAGCCCAATTAATAACACAATAGTAAATTCTAATCTGTAATTACTGTTATTTGTTAAGGGGAAAAAATCTTGAAATAATTCAAGCAACAGTTTTTCGCTTTCTTCATTTTTTGAGATCTAATGAGAATTTTTAATGCGTTTACATCCACTTGCTTGAAAAATAATGGAAGAAAGTAGGTTGCCTGCATAAAGTAAGAAATAATTTGATGCCGCTGCTAAAGTACACATGTTGAGAAATTTGTTCATCTTCAAAAAGTCGTTTCAAGGTATCTTAGATAAAAAGATCTTTTTTGCATTATATGGGGCTATTCTATTATCAAGCAGGGAGTGAACAGTGTCTGTGGGGAAATTTTTAGTTTTAATCTTATACATAGGATATTCCATTATCCGCTACCAAAGAAATGTCTCTTTGACTTCAGGGGTGACACGCAGTCAGGACATAGAAAAAAAAAAGAACCTTTAGAAGCTCCATAGAATAAAACACATACTTTAACTTGGATATTTTTTTCTCTTTTGAACTGAGCAAAGTCCTTTCCTTAAAAAAATATATTCACAATGTTTTTTAACCGCTAATCATAACCGTTGTCGTCAACAAATACTTTAAATATTATGAGGCTCATGATACAAACGGTGTTTTTCTTTTTCAATCTGACGATTTAAAAAAAAAAATATTTATTATATTTCATTAAAACTCATACTTCATGCTTACATGATTTTTTTTCTTCGAGGGGTTAATCTTTTCCACGGGTGACACCTATCACTACCCGCCCCGGGTATCACCCATGCTAGCTACAACACTGCATTCCATACAATTTTCACTATCAACATACTTCACATCCAGCCTCCACTGATGTTTTTTTATTTCATCAAACTGCCCACATATACATAGTCCAGCATCTCTTCGCCACAGCTTTTGCTTTTCTTGACTAGGCTAAGGGTATCAGCAACTGTTAAATTTTTCAGATGAACTTTACTAAATGGCTTTGTCGGATCAATGTATCTATTCTCCATTTAGCCTACTTTAATTTGTAGCAGTTAAAATTTCATATTTAAAATTGTATCAATTCATTTCTCTGATTTGATTTCAAAATATATGTTTATGTATAAAACTACTAATACACTTAATTTTTTAATTTGTGTACCACAATTTACCCTTTTTATTGGTTGAAATAAACATTTATGAAATAACCTTTATATTTTTGAATCCAGACTCAGAAAGAATGTACTGCTATCTATCAGAGTCAGAGTAAAAAAAAAAACTATGTAAAAGTTTTGATGATGTAATAAAGATAAATATGCCACATGATGCAAATATAGATCAATAAATATAGGTTATTAGTGATAGATTGAAATAATTTTATACCTTAATCAAAGTAGATATACATTTGTGGAAAAAGACTGGCTTAAATAAGTTTTTTATCGGCTCAGAAGTGACGTAAGAACTTCGGTGTCTTGCTTGGGGGAAAAAACAAGTTGCGCCGTAGGCGCCGCTATTTAAACTTTGCACGGGCAACGCCGTTGCGGGTACCGCTAGTAGCTAATAAAAAGGAAAATCTGAAAATTGAAAAATTTATAGATAAGAGATATTGCCGGATCGCGCGCAACATGCTTTCTTATTACCAAAACGTCCGTTTACCAAAACTTCCCGTTTACCAAAACGTTTTTTCGTCTAATTTGTCAATTTAGTATGTTTTCATACCATAAGTACTCAAAGAAAATAAATAAAAACGCGTTAGTTGCCTGCAATATTTCCGGCTTATTTTGGAGAGCTTACCGTTTAATGACACGTTTTGTTGCACATTTTGTGATTTATTGAAAAAAATTGAGAAAGTAAATTGAACTTCTTTGCATTTATCAAGAATATCACGTCGCAGCTGCTTGGCATTTCCTATAAATTTAAAAAGCTTTGATAATAGACAAAATTTTACTGAATGCAAATTCCGAAAAATAGTGATTTTTTAGTGTTTAAACAAGTTCAATAAATTGTGCAGTTGAACAATCGATTTTGATAGTTTTTTGAGTAATAGGTTAACCGAACTTCAGATTCATACAAAAGAATTAAAAGGAACCACACCAGTTATGAAATATATAAGTATTGAAGGAAAAAAAATGCATAGCTATTTTTCCATTAAGAAATATCATACATCTGGGAGTAATAAGTTTACAGAGTTCTCTCCAAACCTTAATTGCTCTTTAGTTACTGTTCCCGTTTCCATACGTGATCTAATTTTCATATTAGTGAATTTTGCTCTTTTCTCAAGAAGTTTAGCTAAACGCTGCATAATCGCGTGCTAATTAATCCACCCACTTCCATGCTCCTCAGACCTACTTTAGCCGTATTGATTCTTTAAAGCTCATACCTGATGCCTAAGCAGAACGAGGACAGGAGGTCGCTGGAGTTCCATTCTTGGAAAACTTTGAGCACTCTTTCCCTTTCGTTTTCGTTCAATATACATACCGTAGCACAAACGACGAAATGGAATTTCAAATTTTCCATGCTTTCCTTTTCCATAATTTTCTTTAAAATTTGTCTTGAAATATACCAAAAATAGAAATATGTATGAGATATTATATACATATTTACACATACACACACATATATATAATACACAATGCCCACACACATACACATATATATAAAGGGGTTTTTTTTTTAGAGGCCGAGAACTTGAAATGGAAATAAAACACAAAAAAAATGTGTTTAATATTCATGTAATTTGCTTTATTTGAACAATAATTTTATGGCATTAATGTTTGAATATGCTGTCGGGCATGTGGCCAATACGCCTGGAGCGTACATGTTAACAGGTCCATTTCGGGATAACATTTGACGAAAGAATAATATCCCGAAATGGACCTGGTCCTGCTAACTGGCCATCTCGTTCTTGCGATTTGACGCCCTTGGATTACTTCATCTGGGGATATGTGAAGTCCCTTGAATACGCTGGTAAGCCAGGAACAATGCAGCCCATGACAGTCAAGATTCGGCTCATTATTGCCGACATTCAGCCAGATCTACTGGGAAAAATGTGAGAAAACTGGACCTCCAGGTTATGCCATGTACGCGCTAGCCGTGTTCGCCACATGCCCGACATCATATTCAAACATTAATACCATAAAATTATCTTTCAAATAAAGCAAATTGAATATTAAATACATTTTTCGTGTTTTATTTCCATTTCAAGTTCTCTGCCTCTAAAAAAACACCCTATATATATATATATATATATATATATATAAGGAAATCATTTAGAGAATCCAATTAATGATGCAATTAAAAAACCTTTGTTTAAAAACGAAATTGTCCTTTGAAAGTGGTACTCATATCAGCAGGAAATCACATGTGTGAAAAAGAATGTTGTTGTTGCTTATGCCACTTGGGTATCAAAGTTTCCGTCGCAGAGCGACCTGGAATTAAGGCAGAAGGGGGCGCCTTCCGTTTCAATATGAGCACCAACGGTGGAAGTACGCCTTGGCTCATAATGTACTTGGATGACACCAGATGGCGCCACCACAAATACGCCAACTTCCTTTTTAGACCTATGGGTGAACGGAAGGGAAAATCTCCACCCACCAGTACCCTCGGAGCTGCCTCGGGAGTTCAAGGTCCACGGATTTTACATGCACGATCCCCAAGTGTACATGGTGTGTCTTCAGCGGCTCGGGTCCGAACCTCGATATCCTATCCACTAGGTTTTCCCGGCCCCGTGAAAAAGAATTGAAGAAAGAAACATTTTTGGACACGTAAAGTGGGAAAGATTTTGACTCGCCTTTTTGGTGAAATCCAGGATAAGGCGATTGATCTGAAGACACAAGGAATTTGCATTTCCTATACGAATTTTATCACCTCAAATGGAGACGATCTTAATGGAAAATTACGACTCATGGACTGGGCTTTGAAATAGCGCCAAGCTCAAAATCCAAGGCTTCAAAAGCTAGTTTAAGTTACACATGTCAATAATTGGTAACATGTCAAAAATAGGGGGCTTTACCCTGTCCACTTTCGTGCATTGAAAATTGAGTTGGGCAGTGAAATAATGTTACCGCTTTGTAGAGGAGGCAAAACGAAGGAGCAACGAATAAGGCCATCGACAAGTAATAGAAAAGCTATATATTTTATTGCGTTTTACAAATTTTGCGTAGTATAATTAATTTCTTCTTTCGACATTTAACATTTAAAAGTACAAGTTTCTTAATTTTCTTTCCTTTTTGTATAAATGATTTACAGCATTTTTTCATTCTATTTTCTATTGTGTTGCAGTACATCGAGCAATTGTATACTTACTTCACAATAAAAGCATCCGACAAAAAGTTTTGTCGGAGTCTTTCAACCGTAGGCTCATTTGTTTTGCATTGAAAAGAGGTTCCTTAAAAAACCGCGAAACACGAGTCGGCAATCAGTTGCAAGTGCTGTGCTTTTATTACAATGTTTTACCATTTCTACTTGCAGCACGAAGGTATTCTTTCTATTTCTTAAAAAAACACATTTAGAAAAAATTTCTATACCGCCTTGTACTGTATGTAAACAAAACCCCATGCCGTTCAAATTGGTTTCCAATATTTTTCTTTCAGACTAGCTGTATCAAATTCTTTCTAATATGAGGCACCTGGAAGCAAAGGGGTGTAAGTGATAAAATTGAAAATTTGGAGATAAAAAGTGCAAACTCTAGGTAAAGCACTATTCTATATTGTGGCAAGATATAGGTGTAGCCCTAATAGGTGCTGCGCCCCTAAATGATATGATACTGCTTTTCTTTTTCTTTCATGCAAATGGGTGTTCAAGATAAAAGTAGGGACAAGAAGAAGAGGAAGAGGAGCATGAAGAAGTCAAGCAGGAATTGCTCTATTCACCAACCTCGTTGGGCCTAGCGCCTCTTGTTGGTGTACTTTTTGTATTTGTATTTTTAAAAAAAAATAGCACTAAAGGTCCCATAAGATACAATTTTTGAACGCGTTTTTCTTGGAATCGTTTTTAGTCACTTACATCCCTTTGTTTCTCACTGCCTTAATGAATATATAAAGATAAGAAATAGTAAGGATGTGAAATAAAAATATCACTTTTTCTGTAACAAAGCTGGTGTACATGAAAATTTTTCAGATAACACTGTGCAACAAATTTGAACGTTTTTTTTTGTCCTTTAGATGAAACTATGTGATTCTATATAAACAAAAGGTGCTTGATTCAAATATCCAAATCAAAATAGTCCATAACGTACCATTTTTGCTGGAGCCCCACTTCTCATATTCATACAATTTGGCTATAGAAGAATGTAACTGTGGCTTTCTTATTCAAAACACAAACACTAAAATGATTTTTTTGGCCGTTTCACCTTGTGGGCATCTGTTGGTGTGCCCTGATAACAGATTAGCAATATTCAATTCGTATACTTCCATTCTATCGACCGCTGAAACGCTTTTCAAACACAGATGTCCTGATGAAACCTTTCCCCATGCTCATCATTAATTGCGCCAAGGCTTTGAGGAAAGAAGTCCACATGGGAGTCCAAAAAGTGTAGTTTATTGAAATATAGCAACCTAATAATACAAAAGCATTTTATCATGGTCACCAACAAGATTTTCGTAGTTTTTAGCTTTCTCATTTTTAAGGAAATGTGAGCACACTGCTTTAAAGGCCAGCCAGACTGATTTTTCGGCTTCTGACTGTTTTTTTTTATACAGCTCATCATGAAAGGACTTCCTAAAATTGTAGGTCAATAAAATTCCTTTCTTTTTCTTTTGCCTCACCTAATTTTTTGAATTTGTTCCCGAGATGCAAGAAAGCCTCTCCTTCTCTGTCCAGAGCTTTTACAAATATGTCAATAAACCAAGTTTAATATGCAATTGTGGGAAAGAGGCACATTGTAGATTTACAAGTGGCTCATTTGATATGTTTCTGCCACTCACATTTCTGAAATTTCCTTTGTGTTTGTAGATTATGCTACTGAAATGAATAGGGAAAAAATACTTAGATGGAGGAGCACTTACAAACAAGCGCCACTCTGCTGAATTGTGTTCATGTCCTAATGCTTGAAATAGTACATTCACATCACAGCAGCATATTTTCTTTCTCCGCAAAATACTCTACAAAATGCTTTTGTCGTCTTGTAAAAAACTCGAACATTCGAGAAAGTAGATAAAGATTTTGTTGCCAAAAATGTCTCTAAATTAACCAAGTTCGTTAAAAAGGTCTCTAGAATGGCCACAATATCACTGTCAATGAGAAAGATATAATTTATACAAAATTAAGTCGGTAAATTACGAAAATATGCACATTTATCCAGAAAATACGTAAAAAGCTAAAATGCGGAATTTTGGAAAAATGGTACGTGATAGACAAAAAGTACTTGCAGATTCGTAATTTTCAGCCAAAAATACATAAGAAACAGACATTTTCATTCAAAGGGCATTTTTCGCGTTGCACAGTGTAATCAATCTCCAGCGATAAAAACATATGCATTTCAGTTTTTCAAGAGAAGGCTCATCTGCGACACTGATCACCATCTGTGATTTTATTAACTATCACACTGCAAAGACTTGGTTGGAATGGAATGAAAGTGGCCGCAATTCATACTAATTACCTTGATCAATCAATGTCCTTCCGTCAGTTCGTTCAAAGTCAGAGGCAATAATATATCTGTCACGTCAGTGCAAGTCTAACCGTCATATTTTTTAAAGGCATGAATGAAATTGGAAGCTAAATATTTCATCCAATTCCTAAGCAGAACCGCAGTAAATTATTTTTGAAAACTTGCTTACAATATTTTTTTTATTTTCCTCCCCCATTTGCCTTATCGTAGGATATTTGCCATTTAGAATTTGACACGGCAGTTGACGCAGTGAGAAACAAAGGGATGTAAGTGACAAAATTAAAAATTTGGAGATAACTGGTGCAAATGATAGGGAAATCGCCATTCTATATTGCGACAAGAAATGCTAGTGATAGCAGTAACAGGTGCCCGCTTCCCCAACGTGATTTAGAAAAAAATTAACATTAAATGTCTCATAAGATCCAAACTTTGAACGCGTTTTTCTCAGAGTCGGTTTTTTTGGTCAAAAACATCCCTTTGCTTCTCACTGCCTCAATTGTTTTTTCACGAAAATTACTCATATATATATTTGCTCCATTGCTGAAACTAATTTCGCGTAAACGAGCCGAATGATAAAACGGCTCCGATTTAAACAACCACAGGCAAATCTTTATAGTTCAATAAGCAAAATTCTGGTAAACAATAATAGGTTGACTGGGATTGAATACGGTTTTCAAGGGAGAAAACTCTCTACATTCAAGTTCATGTAGAAACGAGTTGGGTACAAAAAAGATACTCACTCAAAAGCATCTATTTCTTGATCAGAATCATTAAAAGGAGTAATGATGTTTTATTACATTTTTAATGTAACATAACAGGTGATGGGGTAAAAAATTTCAAATTTGGTCTCTTTTTATAATTATTGTTATTATATTATTATTATTATTATTATTATTATTATTGGTGCATTATTGCAACAAGATTGTGTGTTTGTCTCATGAATGTTACCATCTCTCATGAGTGTTTCTGTAGCTATTAGTTAGAATTGTATTAATATATTTGTTAGTTAATAATTAGAAAATGGTTCCCTAATTAAACCTTCGCAGTTAGTCCTTCTATCTGCGCATTTCACATTTAGTTGGGAAGCACTTCCAAATTCCGACCGCGGTCAGTGTGCCATACCGGGACCCCCGCGGAGACTTGCGGCGGTCCCGGCCATACTAGGGTCGGCTCGTTCTTCGGTTTCTAGTCAGGGTTGACTCAACCAGAAATAATTGAAAACAGGGTTGGTTGAAATGAGTACAAATTCGCTTCTCAGGCCTAAATACTAGGGAAAGAGAGATGGGCACCGGCTGATAAGTCACTCGGTGTGGGAGAACTCTTAAATTTTATCTCGTCTAATAATAAAAAAAAGTAAAAAAAAATATGAAATTTTTATTTTGGAAGCACTTTCCTAGATATCTAGAAATATGTTTCAATTATTATTTCTAAAATGGAAAACATTTGAGCAAAATTAGTGAAATTCCGTTACAACGAGCATTAATGGACCGGGAAAATACATCATTGTAACGGAATGTTCGTTATACCGAATTATACATTATCCTAATGGGGTTGGAAATGGCACGGAACGTTTATTTCGTTATACGGATATTTCGTTGTATCGGTATTCTCTACAAAGAAATTTCTTTGCAATTTAAAAAAATGTATTAACTAAAGCTTATCTTGCGCGCAATAAAATTTGTAACTCTTTCAGACTCGAAAGATCTTCTTATTATAGAGGTACTCAATAAGAAGGGAATAATCACATCGAGAAGGATGCTCTCAGTTATGTAAAATTAAGAACTCAGAAAACAACGACCCCGTTAGCAAAGAATATGACAGAGCGATGACATTGAAAAAGGACAAGCATTGCAATTAGAAATAAATGATGGTTTTTCTTCCTCGAAAATATCACTGATCACCACTTGAAGAGATGACAAGAGACAATGACATTGATTCTATGAATCGTTTCTTCTGTAGTCATTCTGTAATAGTACTAAAGCACGAGGAGATTTTTTCCTCAACTCTTCCGATCTAAATAGCCTTTAGTCGATTTTCTTAGGATAAAAGACTTCACTGTGATCAGTTATTTGGTATATATCACTTATATGTTCGAAGATATTTATAACATTGATAAAAAGTTGAGTAAGGAAATGAAATGAATTAGTTGTTTTGTTGAAACATAAGGGTAGTTAACAAATTCTGATAGTAAATTTTAAATTTCTAAGTAGGAAAAATATTTTGCATTAACAAAAGGAAGGATTATTAGATTTAAAAATCATAAAGTGTATGTAAAACGGGTCATGAGCTGGTATCCTGAACACAATTTATCAAGCAATGTCGAATTTAAGAGGGAGCAGGTACTATTATAATCAATTAATGTCCAAAATGACATATCCATGTTTTTCAAAAGTCAAAATTAATTCATTCACGGTAACCTGTAAGGTATATGGGAAAAAACGAATAGAAAACAAAAACCTCTACTGAATTTATGTTTAATGCGAATTATACGTAAGATTTTGATAAAAATTTACATGCATGTGAAAGCATGATTTGTAAGACTTTCAGATACGCTCTTTTTAGCCTTCTTTACCGTAAAAGTAAGAATAAAATAATAAAGCATAAAAGAAGGCTTAATATATCGTGAAAATATCATCAGAAGAAAGAGTCAGAATAAAGAAAAGTCAAAAATAACTGAAGTAATTAAATAAAGATTGAAAAATAAAAAATTTGAAAGTAGGGTTTTGAGATAGGGGGGAAAAGTCTGTCGGTCGGTCTGTCTGTCTGCCCCTTAATAACTTTTGAACGAACTGCCATATTCGAAAATCTCTTTTTGCATTCGAAAGATCTCGGTGAGAACATCTCATTTCCATATTTTACTTTTATTTGAACAATTTTTCGTTCAATTTTGAACAATATAAAACATTTTAACATTAGCGCCTACGGGGGAAAATGAAGCAAATTATGTAAACTCTGGGGATAAGAGTCGAGTTCTTATGAACAGGCTTATTAAAAGAAGCTGTCGGCGTGAACAATTTTTTGATTTGAACAATCTTTGTTCATTTTTGAACAGTTCAAAAATAAAAATAAAAATAACATAGCGCATACGGGGAAGTTTCAATTATATATTAATTCTGATCTAACGGACCGATTTGCATGGAATAAACTTTATCGGAAAGCTCTTACAACGTAGAACATGTACAGATAGAAAGTTTCTCCAGAACTAACGAGCTTATTTTCCTATGAAATTTTTTGATCCGGATTTTCAAGAATATTTTTGAACTAATGAATGATTAAATGAATAAGTGAAAGAATGAATGAACAAATGAGTAAATAAATGATAAAAAAAATAAATGAGTGAATAAATAAGCAAATGAATGAAAAAAGTGAATGAGTGAATAAATACATGAATGAGTGAATGAATATGTATTAACCGTTGAAAAAGGTATAGTTGAAGGAATTAAGAACTAAAGCTGAACGAGAAAGAGAGAGAGATAACTAGATTATAAATTTGAAGTTGGAGGTGTATACGGGAAAGTAGGCTCGTCTAGTTCTAGGTTCTAGACGGAACTTCTTGTTAGAAATTGAAATACTTCAAAATAAATTTGATAAAATTGAAAAGTGTTAAAAAAAATATTGTCAACGGTTTTCAAAAGATAAAATTATCTGCAACAGGTTATAACTCAGAAAAAACTAAGTTTAGCATGACATATCAAATTGTGAAATTTTATTCGAACTGAACTTAATAGGGAATTTTCTTGGCAGCGGAAAACACCTGCTTTAAGAACTCCAGACGGCAGGAGCTGAGTATTTTTTGTTGTTGCCCGCCTTGAAAAGAAATCATTACACGTGTGGGCACAGAGAAAATAAATCAGCTTTTTAGAAATTTAATATAACAAATTTTAAGTAGCATCACGAATGTTTTTCCTTTTTGTCATGTCCGTATGGAGCTTATGCTATATGTATTTTGACTCAGGTTACTTGTGAGTTGTCATGTTACTTAGGTTACTTGTACTTATGTTACTTGTTACTTACGTCAGGTTACTTGTGGTTAGTGAAAAAACAAATTTCCTTATTAAAATACTCTGTAAAATGGATTTAAGGTAATTTTTCGGCATAATTTCATTTGAAATTAAGGGTCAATCTCTTCGTTTTTTCTTAGATCCATCAAATGTTCATCTGTATGAATGCTTAGCATATTAAGAATTAAATATATATTAGAAGGAGAAAACAGACAATTATGAAGTCACATCTCTCCCTATTTTGCGACTTTTGAAATTTGTATTATGTGAAAAATACTGACGTCATGCGGGAAAAGGAAAGTCATTTTCGAATTCAGCACTAAAAAATAAACAAGAAACAATTATCAAAGCCTAAGTAACACAATCATAACAGTGTACTCGCTTCTAAACTAGTTTTTGAAGATACGGTGACAATCTGTTTCATTAACTATTTTAAACACTTCAAATTATGTCTTTTGAAGAAATTCCCATGTTTTAACTACCAAATTAATAGTAAAAAAAAATTTCACTAATGATTTAATTCTTCATAAAATAGTGTTTTATTTGAGTATCGTGTTTACAACAGTATTTATAATACCCTACATTTTTTAGCAGGTTTATTCTGGTAACAATTTCATTTTTAGATTAAAACAAGCGATTTGTAATTCGCATTTCAAATTTTAGACGGATAAACAGTGCGTTGGGTTATCTGCAGACTGGATACGCGAAGGTAGACTGTGCAAGAAAACTGAATGAAATATGTACTTGATTAGTACAAACAGATTAAGGTATCGAGCAAATATTTGACAGATATATCTATTACCAATGGTCTTTTATCATTTTATATTCTTTGTTAATAACATTTATTAGAGTCTGACAGAACAATATTTTACTCTGTGTAATTGAAAAACAAATTCTACAAACTGGTTGCGTTTTGTTTTCACCAAGCACGTTTTAGATGGAAACAAAAATGTTTAAGAATGAAAGAATCTACTGATAAAATGTTGAATTTTTAATGGTCCATTTAATTCTGTCATATTGAGGTTTGACAGGATTGAACTGAAGGAGATTGTTATGGCAGTCCTTCAACTTGATGAGAACTGGAAACTCATTATAAAAACTGAGTTCCGTGTATTTATAATGTTGCGAACCAGAAGATTGAAATGTACGCAAAGTCTGTAAACTGTACAGGGGAAAAAAGGACATGTTGGTTCAAATATTAGGCTTCATTTTTTATGTTGTCTTAGCTCTCATAACTTATATTCTTCGTAAAGATTCCACATTTACCCTGTTTCACTCTCAGATTATATTCTACGCGCTAAAGAAAATAACAGGTATCTTCTTTTCCTCCCCCCCCCCCATCATCATTTTCGTTACATTCTCTCACATTATTCACCATTTTTTTTCCACGTTCCTGGAATTTCTCCTATAACCCGTTCAAAAATCCCTTTGTTTTAGAACTACCTACTTGTTTATTCTATTTTATTAGTTTCGAAAGGTTGTAAGGACAATTGAAAAATCCATAAGATAGCGCTAATGTTATATTACAGAATCTGTTCAAGCAGTAAAACAAAATAATGAATGAAAAAATTATTTAAACTCATAATGAAGTAATAAATTACATAGATAGTTTTTAGAGCATTTCAATATAGAAATTTCTTCATCTCGTTGAGGAGTTTTCTCATTGTAAAACAAAACGGCCTGCGTTCAACAATCACTCAGGAAAGTTGTTTCCCATTAATTGTATCATGTGACTACTTTTTTTCCCGATTCAAAAGTTTCAAAAACTTCCTTATTTCTTCAGGCAGAAGCATAAATATAATTCATTTGCAGTGTGCAAGAAATATTCTTCATATTTTAAATTTCGTTTCAGTTGTTTTACTTTTAAATGACTTCAACATTAACCTAAAACTTCCGCTTAAAAGAGAAATTATGAAGACAATCATCTGTCTGAAATTAAAAACACTAAGAAAAGTTTATATGCGTAAAGAACAATTTTGCTCCACATTCAAACCATCAATCAGGAAAGTCAGCAGTAGAGAGAACAACTTTTCAGAAAATTTTTATCTTGTATAGATAGAACATTTCCAAATTTTAATGCCTATTACAAAAGCAATAGATTTCCTTTTTGCTCATTATTTTGTTTACATACAAAAGGAAATCATTAGCCATATACAACCAATAACCAGAAGTGTAGATCTCTACTTGTTTTAAATAATTAGGACAACAGAATAAGAATTGAACGTTATTTTTGCATACAATACCTCTTTCTGTTTATCTTAGCATTAATAGTATAAGAATAACCTAACCATTCTTTTTATTCAGTTAAAATGCT
This sequence comes from Octonoba sinensis, assembly GCA_038502835.1. Lineage (NCBI taxonomy): Eukaryota > Metazoa > Arthropoda > Arachnida > Araneae > Uloboridae > Octonoba > Octonoba sinensis. Next base: position 114,175,982 of record CM076598.1, on the reverse strand, counting down.
AATATAAGGTAATTTAATTAAGAGAAATGTTAAAGTATATCTATATATATACATAAGTTCAATAACCTTTTGCCTCCAAATCGGCTCTTTCCAAGGAAGAAAGTTCTAAAGGCAACTTGGATTACTTTATTTGTAGCGGAAAAAATCTGCTTCGGAAAAATATTTTTACCACAAAAGAACATACTCAGATGCACTTCAGCACGATCTTTTCAATTCTTAAGAGAAAACATGACGCATTTTCAAAGCATAAATGCTAAACAATGTAGTTAACGTATGATAAAACATACTTTTTGGCACTTTTTCTTCATTTTTGTTTCTTGCACTTCTGAGCATGTATTATATTTTTCATTACGTAACGTTAAACTTTTTTGCTTATTCATCTTGAATTTCTTCCTAAAAAAATAATTGCTAGTTATTTTCTTGGAACGTATTCTTGTATTATCTCCCTGTTTTGTGATAAAAAAAGGGAAACTGATAATTGAAGAGAGGAGGTAATTATTTCTAATGCAATATAGTGCATCCAGAGATTGAAAAATGAAAGTTTCTTTTACAATAAGAATAACACAAAATTCCCTCTTGAGATCTAGCGTACAATGTGCCTCAAGTATGGTTACATGTTGTGAAAAAGTGCTGGGCGATTTAGGAGAACTAATATGATTTTCAGAATCAGCATCATAAAATACGGTAGATTCACCACAATTTTTTGAAAAAGTTTTTATAAAGTTCATTTCGCAGACCTGTTGTGTAATAATCTATATAAATAAAAAGTTTGTGTGTGTGTGTGTGTGTCTGTCTGTCAATCGCCTCCTGGCGAGATGGAACGGTCCAGAAGTACGAAATTTTGATTACAGGTACCTTAGGCCAGGTCCTCGTGCATCTCGAAGAGTTTTTCCGAAAATTCGAATTTGTTCATCTTTTATTCCAATTTAAACAAAACTGTTAATTTAAAGAATATCTCATCGAAGAAACGTCACACCTTTTCGATTTTTGATGCCCGTAAAAAACTGCACAAGATGATCTCTTTCTGAAGTTCGTAGAACGAATAGAACACGCGCAATATTCATTTAAAGTAGTTTTCGAACTTTAAAGCGAGGCTTACCTCTGAACTTATCTGCTCAATTTGCGTGTTTTCGCCAAAATAAATAGTACTTTTGTCGCCAAATAGATGATTTCTGTTAACGTAAGATTGAAAAAATGCTATTTTATCTTTATTCATGCAGTTTTATGAGCGAAACAAATTCTAAAAGTTCATTTCATTTTTATACATATTTTGTAGAACTGCAGACGAGTTTTAATGACTATAGCTTGAGGTTGATTCTTCTTCCTTTTTTGACGATTTAATAGTATAGTAGCAGTTCAACAATTGAATGAAACATTATTTCTTATCGTAGAGTGTCGCTTTATCAACGAAACAAATTCTGAAAATCCATTTCATTTTTATGGACATTTTGTGGATTATTAACTGCATGCGCTTTTTAATGATGATTCTTCTTTTCTTCTTTCTTTTTTGACGATTTAATATTTATTTCTTAGATAAAAACTAGGTTGGAAGGTCTTCGATATCGCTTATTTTTGATGAAATTTTAAATTTCTCCAAGTGGTGATAACATTTTACTCGCCCCCATCCAGTTCTCAACATATTATTTTGCGCTTCGTACCTTTTACAAACCGCGCCAATAATCCTTCAGTAATATTGTTATTATTTAATTCAATGCGTGATTTACATTATAGGATCATGGCGCATTTGCGTTATGCTTCCATTACTATACTGCAGTTTGGCGATCTTCTGCTTTATTTTGACGTTTTTAAGTAGCGATTTTGATTGATTCCATATTTTACTCAAGTGGTTTATTTTCTAACATTTATTCAATTTTTGTACTGACTGTTTGGCGCCATTTGGACTGAATTTAGTTATTTTTTTCAATCAACTTAAATTTCACACGTCAGAATTGGTTAAGTACTGGACATTTTTTTAACTTAAATGTGGAAATAATTCTTTTATTTCTTCCGTTTTTATCCAAATTTTATAAAAGGGCTATTTAATTGAATTTTCAGGAAATATTTTGACTATTTTGCAAGAGGAATTTTTAGGAACGGGTGTCCTTAGTTTAATGGGGAATTTGGGATGGACTTGGTAATTTTAGGAACAGCTGCTCTTAAAGGCCTGTAGTCTATTGGGTATTTTAAGTCACTGACGTCTTTATTCTGATGGAGATGTTTTGAGACTAATGTCCGTATTCTATTAGGGAAGTTTAGGAATAGTTTCCCTTATTCAAATGGGGGCTTTAAGGAATGTTTTCTTTATTGTAGCAGAAATGCTCAGGGATCGCTGTCTTTCATCTGATGAGCATTTTTAAAAAGAATTCTGCTCTTATTCTGGTGGGAATTTTTAGATGTGTTATATATTGTAGTTGCTATTTTTACAGATTCTTCATATCATTTTGGAACAATTATCCTGATGAATATGTGCATTGTAGTTACTGTTACATTGTTTACTTTAATGGCAATTTTTCCGAACTGTTGTTGGCATTTTAATGTGGATTTTTAGGGACTGCTATTTTTGGTCTAAAAGGAATTTTTCGAGGCTGTTGATTTTAGTGCAATCCTGATTTTTGATGAGTTTTACTGTTTAAATGGGACTTTTAAGGACTATTGCCCATGTTCTACTTGGAATTTTTAAGAAAATTTTTTCTTATGTATTTATAACAGAATTTTGGACATGTGTCACTTGACCTGCGAATGATGCAATATTATCCCGGGCAACGCCGGGCATGTCAGCTAGTAATAAATAAATTAATAATAGATCATTCAGTGTTTAATGTTTCTTTTAATAACGCAATCATAATTTTTTTTAACGGACCTCTAACTTTGAACTTTGAAGTCTTAAATAAAGTATGAAATTCAAAATATTTTCGAAAAAAAAACATAATTTTGTGTTTATAAGGGAAAGTCGGGGGTATCGAACGGCGGCTAGTATCGAACATGCAAGATTTATATCATGCGCTGCAAGTGGTAGCACATGTCCTGACACCATAGTGTTGCCTAAAGTAAAAAGGTTCAGGTCCCTGCAATAGTTATTGGGTTGTTCGGAAAATATTTTTTCCCCCAAGAAATTTTGGTCTCAATTGTATTTTTTCACTACCTACTTCCCATTTAAGCAGCAATTCCATTATAAATGTTGGCAGCTGATATATAAAGGCTTGTTTAAAAACATTTTGGTTGGATTCTGCTCAACAGTTTCAATTTGTTGCCCTTCGTAAGCAAACATTTTCGACATAGTGAAAATGACTGATACTTTTATTCTAGAAAAACGTGTTTTGAGTAGTGTTTTAAAAATAGAATGAAGTTATGTATGCGATCTAATCCACTTCAATTGAATGGTAAACATTTTTTTATAATAAAAACGAAGCCAAGGTGGTCATTAATATCCGTCCTTTCCTTAACCCTTTCATGGGCCATTTATTTCTCTTTTTGGATTAATTCCAGGGTTTATAAAATCTTTTACTATCAATTAAACAATAGCATTTAAGGAACTATATTCCATTTTGCCGGATTTTATGTTTATATTTAAATTTCAGAGGTGGGAAAAGTAAATATCCCTAAGGAACAGAGTCACAGTGAGAATTCAATTTAATGGGGATAATTTGCCACGAAAAAAAAAAAATGAAAATCATGTTGCACCGCACAAGGGTACATCACATTCTGCACACATGTATGGATCCTCTGTTATTGTCTTTTTGTGCCACATTCCCAACATCGTCTATAGTTGGATCTTATCTTAGGCATATGATTCCCCACACTGTAATTACCCATCTCTGACCCATGATTACCCACATTGACAGTGTTCCCGTCGTAATAATAGCAAGCTCAATATATCATAATAGGTTTTGCGCTTTCCGTAGGTGTACGTATATGGTAAGATCAAGTAGGTGGGTAGGAAATAGTTTTCCCAAGGCCAACGAAAGCGTTAATATGAGCGAAAATTTATGCTTACAATTCGAGAATTTTTAAAATCATTTTTCTGCTTTCATTTTCATTTAAAACGATTTGTATCAAGCAATGACAGATTTTTACAATTATTAATGTAATTTGAAAACAATCTCTTTATTCAGAACAATCCCATTATTCAGTTATCTATTTCAGAGGTTCTAAACCTTTTTTTGAGTTGTGGCCCACTAATGAGCACCAAATTCCTTCGTGGCCCCCCTCGTAGGTACACAAAACACACTTAAAAAAAAAATAAAATCTTATGGGTTACTTTCAGAACAAGCAACATCAATAGAAAAAAAATTGAGGCAAACACCTCCCTCATCTTCTAATAATTCAAATTTCAATTTTTATTTTTAAGTGATTCATTTGCTTATTTCATTACGGGGTTTTTTTTAATGTTCTTATATATTTTTATCATTTTAAAAAATATGTTTACATTGTATGCTAAATAAAGTACCTTAAAGTTTTTAAATTAAGAAACTGTACCTCAACAAAGTTCAAATTAAAATTATTAAGAAAAACTTTTCAAAAATAGTGCAATAACATAATCACATTGTAATGTCTATAAAAGAAACGCTACTACTTAAAGCCCTCACTTTCATCTTTTTACCCCAGGAGAACACGAATCATGTAATAATTATTTTGTTATAATAATTGTAAATCAATCCTTATTAATGAGCTCTTTTTTGAAAATGCATTTCCTGACATACCAAAACAGATATCCGGAAAAGCTCTTTCAAAATTTGTTTAAAAAATTGTTCTTTGAGAGAGAGATAAAAGAAAAAAAAAACATGTATGGGTGTATCTAACTAATGCAAGTACTATGCTGTGTGTTGAGTATATATTTTTTATTAGAATACACAATGTTTTGTCATTTATACACCTATAACACAATTGGTAGAAATAATATGCAATATTTTATCGTTATGTGTGAAAGATTTTATTAATTTGAAAAAAAATCAACCATAGACCCCCTTCTCACAATTCATGCTCCCCTTTTTTCATACTTTTCCTGTGGCCCCCTAGATTTTTTCCTTGGCCCCCAAAGGGGCCGTATGGCCGAGGTTGAGAAACCCTGATCTATTTAGTCGGAATAAGAAACCATTTTTGCTTTAAGTCAAATTTTTAATTTCAGAGTTATTTCAAATTGCAAAAAATAATCGCATAGAAACTGAACATGAAACAGTAATTATAAAGCTCGAAAGCATAGACAAATGAAACAATATAACAAAATAATTTTTGGAAAAAAAAAATAGAACCGACTTCAAACTATAAATTGCGCTAAAAAGTAAAAAATAATATTATTCTTTAAATAACTTCGATACGACTTTTAAACATAATTTTTGAAGTCTGTGCAAAATTATGACAGTCTAATTATAATTACACCATGCATTATTTTACACTGAAACTGTTGCAAACTCTACGTTATTTATATTTGTAATTGGTTCATAGTTACAAAAGGAATCATGCATCAAAATCCATCATAATTTTGCACCGACTTCAAAAATTATGTTTAAAAGTCGTATCGAAGTTGTTTAAAGAATAATATATTTTTTTTACTTTTTAGCGCAATTTATAGTTTCAAGTTGGTTCTATTTTTTTTCCCAAAAAATATTTTACTTCATTCTTTTTAGTGTAAATACATTTTTATATAAATACTCTAGTTTTAAAACATACATATCAAAGGGGAAGCCTTTGAGGGAATGACACTAAAAACTAACCGTTTGTAAGATAAATTTCGTTTTAAAATCGATTTTAAAGAGTCACTAGAGAAAGCAAACTGATTGGATTTAATTTCTTCTTCAGAAAAGCCTTCAGTCTATTTCTTGTTATAATTGCTTTTAATATGACATCTTAATGGCAACAAACTCTTTTTTAACAATGAGTTTCATTTTTATTAACAACTTTCCCAACAAAGAAAAATCGAGCCTAGCCTTTCCAATTAAAATGAAAAAATACTTATTTTTCACCCATAAAGTTTTTTCTAAAAAACAGATGTAGTCAAACTGATGTGCGATATTTGAGTTAGACGACCCTCTATCGATCAAAGAAAAAAATAATCAAAATCGGTTCATTTAGTCAAAAGTTATAGATGAAAAAGCAAAAAAAAAAAATGACCACATTTCAGCCCATATTTTTTTTTCTAATTTTCGAATATGGTCAACCAAGGTATGGGACCTATGGGAAACCACCCTCGATCGATTAAAAAAAAATTCATGAAAATCGGTTCATCCGGTAAGAAGTTATGAGTGGACAAAAAAAAAAAAAAAAAACGACATACATACAATCTGAATGTATAACCTCCTTCCTTTGTGAAGTCGGTTAAAAAGCGATGCTAATAAGATAAATCAATGTTGAAATCGTCGAAATGGATGTTGGTATTTAAACGATAGATATAAATCGATATCGAAGCAACAAATATAATTCGATATGAAATTCTAAAAAATGAATATAGATATTGTAGGTAAAAGGTGATTCAATTTGGGATTCCACAACAAATTATTACGGAAAAGATAATTTTACAAACATTCAGTTAATCTTTTATTAAAATTTTTAAGTTCAATTTATTCCAATTATGTATGGAGAACTTTATTGGCCAAAGGCCACCCCGACTCATGGCGATTGTCATATTCGATGACATTTCTGCAAAGCGCAGGTTCAATGTCGCTTATTTTGAGTAGTATCTACTTTTCAAATAGGTACAAAGAAAAAAATTCAAAGGTGTTAAATCACACGATCTCGGAGGTCAATTATGCGGCCTGGGAATTTTGTTACGCATTTTTTCTCGAGCGCCCATTTTCATTACACGCTTGGATAATTCAAACACGTTCCTCCCTTGTGTATTTCTCCATGACTAATTTTTAAAAGTAACCCAGAATATAAATGTCATTTTGTTAGTGCTACACATTTTAATGTTTGAAAAATATTTGCCAATGTCATATGGAAAATCAACTTCAATCACCCTATAGGGTGATTTTCAAAAAGATTGACGGTTTGATGTCCGCAATATAAAATCTGAATTTCATGTCGATAAAACTATTATTCTGCCATTATAGAAACCAGTAGGGAAGCATCATTTCATAGCTAATTAAATGCATTCATTACATTTTTTCCAAGTTGTGAAATAGTAGGCTTTTTCTATTACTTTAGTTGGAAAGGAATGGAAAATCGCGTGTCCAGAGCAAAAAATTCACAGAACCAGAGTCTTTTTTTTATCATTCCAAGTACTTTTTTTATTCAATATGATTTAAAACATGAAGTAATATGTGTTTACTTAACAAAAATGCAAGTGATTTTACTGAAATGTTTATCTAATATTTTAAAATTTAAAGAAAGTTTTTGTCCGGGCATGCAGCTCATGAGTGTCACCTCGAGAAAGTTCCTACCAGTCAACTTTCAAAATATTTAAATATTGTAATTATTTTCTGTGGTAGGAAAGCCTCGTATGTTTCCTTTAACCTCGTACCATCTAGAATAAGTTAGTTTTATTCCTTTACTGTTTTATAGTGGAACAAACAATTCAACATGATGAGTATTTTTATTACTTCTCAGGAGTGTTACCCATTTATTTCACAATATTTTTTACAGCATAAAAATAAGCAATTCAGCAATAGTGTATTTCTTGTATAGGAATCAATCGGTCCAATTAAATTTTCAGAAACACAGTCAGAATTTCTTTTAGTGAAGAATTTCTTAATAAATCTCATGAGTGTTACCCATTCATGAGTGTTACTTGTTAAGAGAAGGAAGTTACAATCATGATTGAAACAACCAAATAATAAATAAATGTACAGATATAGATATTTTATGAGCTTTAACTCAAGCTGATATTAGTTTTCTTATTCAAGATTATATTTTATTTCTCTCTTTATATATTTTAAAAGAGACACCCTGACACAAAATTTTTACGTTGACAGATGAGATTTTTGTGTTTTGTTTAAGATATGTTTTATTCTTAAGGGGTAAATAAAGAAAAACTCCCTTACTTGTAACCCCCCCCCTCCCCCCCCCCCAAAAAAATAAATGAGTAAAAAATAAACACTTGTTCGGGTATGCCAGTTGTTACTTTATGTACATAAAGTAACCGTATAAGAAAGTGATGCGTTGCAAACTATTATCTTCCTTTTACTTGCATTAAAGATATGGTTTGCAGAATTATAACTATTTATTTAGATATTTTTACTGCTTACTTTGAAACTGAAATTAATTTTTTATTAGTTCTGTCTAAAAACATCTATTTCTGGATCAGAATCATGAGAGTAGTGATGTTTTATTACATTTTTAATGTTACATATCAATTAATGGGGTAAAATAATTTCAATTTTGGACTCTCTTCTTATAATTATTGTTATTTTTATTACTATTATTATTTTTGGTGCAATATTGCAAGAGGATTGCTTGTTTGTCTCATGAGTGTTACCATATCTAATGAGTGTTACCGTAGCTAAAAATTAGAATTGTATTATTATATTTGTTATTTAATAATTAAAAAATAGTTTTCTAATTAAGGATATCCAGTTACTTCTCATACCTGCAGTGAAAACAGTTAATTTTTAATAAAATGCATTTTTATTGAATGTTATATGCTTCATTTAAGAAACAAAGTAGCACTCCTGAGATAAAGTGCAATTAAAATAGTTCAAAGATTTTAAATATGTCAATTTTAATACTATTTTTACTTCTTTCATAGTATTTACGATTACCTAAACAAGATCGTTTAGATAAATTATTGATAAGGATTATTTTACAGAATGTTTAATAACGGTAACACTCATGAGAAAAACAATCACTTGTCAAGACACTTTTTGAAATATCTAAAATATAAATAAATTAATTCGAAAAAAACTACTTGCTCAGAATGTAGTAAATTATAAGGAATTCATACGTAGGCAAGTTTTTTTGTTTCATGCAACAAAAATTTTCAGATTGTGTCAAACCCAATCCGTCAACAAATTTGAAAATTACCCCTATATTAAAACTAGAAAACATGAAGAACGATGAAGAATTTAAAAATATGAGTCATTAAAACTTTAGACCTTAACCACTTAACGCATTGGCCCGTGTCTGACACGGACGAAAGTTACCGGCAAATTTGCACATGCCCGTGTCTGACACGGGCGATCTTGTATCTCGCGTTATTTTATTTCTAATGCCCCTCTAAGATCCGTTTTGCACTTTGTTTGCATAATAATTTTTTAAGTAACTTTTACCCCACCCCTCGCTCTCTAGTAACCCCCTACAACTGAAATTTCAAAATACAAATTAATACTATACATATCTATTCATTTACTGTCAAAATAAAACTCGATCATTTTTTACCAGTTTTTCTGAAAAAAAAAAAAAAAAAAACTCGTGCTTCAAGGGGTAAACAATAACAATAGCACAAGCAAACGTCAACTAATAAACGAATAAAATGAATAAGAAGTTTTACAATGCAAAGCCCACTATTTTGATATTTTCGCCCATTTCGCGACTTTTAGTGGTTATTTTTATGCAATTATTCCGTGTTAATACATTATGCCTTTTCGTTCTTTCTTATCTCAGATTTAGAAACTCGTTTTCAAATAATCCTTCACCGCGGAAAACGACGAGGTCATTTCATTAACTTCCTTATATCAATCTGACAGCTATCTGCTCATCGGACTTAGATCAAAAAGCATGGCTTTAAGACATACAAGGAAATTTTTTTTGAGTTAGTTTAAATTAGGTCGAAATAATTGGTTAACCCATGCATCGATTTGTAGCTGTAGGCTCACTAATATATACCGACTTCATTTTCAAGAGCACATAATATATTCCATTGCTTTTAACCTTCTACGAAATAAATTAGTCATTTAAATATGGTTTTCGGCATGAAATGTTTGAAAATAAAACACTGTAATTACCTCGACAAATTACGATTGAACTAATTCGATTTATGTAGATTTTTTGAACTTCGGAGACAGTATTGAGATGACAATCCTTTTGCCTTGCCTTTCAAGGGATTCTAAGAAGGTTGGTTGCTTTATTTTCCTCAACGAATCCCAGAATCATGATTTCCTTTGCGATGTAACTAGAGCAGCAAACCTCCAAATACTGCTAATACTTTGTAGTTACTGATTTACTGCAATTAAGCACATATGATGCAATGAGGTCTTGTGTTCTGAAATCTGGAATTGCAAGAACAATCGCTAAACGGAAAGTGTAAAATGAACATAGTTTTAAAAATGTAAAAGATATATAAAAATGTCTTAGAGTGAGAACAGGAGCATTTTAACTACCTTCACTTCCTAGGTTGCTAAGAAACAATGCAAGAAAGAGAGTTTCAGAGATAGTCGGTATAAATTTAAATATGGTGATCCAAGGAAAACTCCCAAAATACTTCCAATATCGCCAAGCTGATACTGGATTTGGCATTACCTTTTTGGCACCAAATGACGTCAATTCTATTTAGTCATTACCTCCGTTTTATGTTGAAAATTTACCTTCATCGTGCCAAAAAAAGAAAAGTACAACATAAAAAATGAATTTAATGAACTTTTATACAATTCACCCGGAAAGAAATAATTTTCAGGGAAAAATGGCTCGTAAATGGCAGATTCTTGAGAAAAAGGAACAATAAATGCAACAGAAATTTAAGTATCATATTTTTTCCTACAAATATTTGGTCCCACGAAGATTTCTTTATTTAGTATTTGTATTTTTCACTACTGTATTTTACATTTTAAATTTCAAAAAAGACATTCATAAAAAATTTATAGATTTTCTTTTATATGTTAGTTGATTATTTTTTGTAGTATTTCGAAAAAAACCCCCAATAATAAATGAAAAGTAGTTGCTTGCAAAATGTAAACCGAATGAGATTTTGCCATTCTCAGTGCAACCACCTGAAAACAGAACGTGAGCAGAAAAATGTCCCTAGAATTTTATCGATTCACAACTGAAGGGTGTTTCTCTAGGATTCTTCTAGTCTAATATTATGAAGCTTAGCGTGACGACTAACCATTAACTACCTGATGGAGATATTACTTTTTGAATAAAGACACAGAATGTGCTTTGAAACTATATTTAGGTCATTGATAATCTTCTGGTTTTATGGACAGTACTGCTGGGAAGCAGTTATTGATTATGAATTTCATTTCTCTCCTAAAATATATTTTTTGCGAGAAGCATTAGCCTCTGTTTAGAATGAAATACGCTTTAATAACGTTTAGATAATCAGTTCAATTTTGTTGCTTACCCCATTCTATTCTTTATATTTTATTCCTTTCAGTAAGTGTGGCTTCATCTGGAACATCAATCATTAATGAAAAGGGAAGAATTTTATTTAGGATCAACATTTTAAGGGAGTTAAAAATGAAAAACCCTTCGTTAAGTATTTAAGGGATCCCAAAATTGAAATTTGCCCTGTGAATTCCGCTTGAGATTAGTCGGACCCGGACCCCACTAAATTGTGCACCCGTAAGTTTTGCCGTACCAAAAGCCATTGAGAAATAATTGAATCCTGAGTTGATGGCGACGAGCTCTCACTTCAGGTTCAAAAGTTCAGGCTGATAATTATTTGAGCCACTCGCCCAAGCAGATCGATTAATTCTACTTAAAACATGTCTTTATTTCAGCTTCAAAAGCGTTCTATTGATATGTGAATCTATAATAGTTTTTAATAAGTACATTTTTAAGCATGTGACAGTAAAAAATAACACGAGCGCCCAGTTGCTTTTATGGACGAAATCGTCTTCACTCAGACAACACAAAACGTCCTTTGGACGTCTAGTTTATATCCAGAACGTCCAGATTTGGTCCATTGAAAATCGATAACATTTGGATATCCTTAGACGAGTCAGAGAGGACGTCCCTGCAGCTAACATTTTTTTTTGGGCCTATGGATGTCCAAAAGTAATCCGCATCCTTTCAGGTTTTATCAGGTCCCACAGACTTTATTTTGTTTTATCGATGTCCTAGAGATTCAAAAGATATTACACGTTTGAACTAAATCAATCGTTTTTAGAATGTCGTTGTCAAGCTGGAAAGTTTTTTTTATTTTCAATTTTGACGTGAATACATCTTTAAATTTGTTACCATACGGGGGCAATCCAAAAAAATCTAATGATAACAAAATCGGGAGATTCAGTTTGGCGTTGTAGTTTCGAATCTATCCTCTACATCCAAAATTAAATTATACCACTGGATACCTAAAGAATCAAAGAATTCATAACGATAAGTGAGAACAGTGATGCATCGCGCGCGATGGAGGGGGAAGCGCTGTCATTTTGAGGTTATTTTGCTGTGTATCGAGATTTGCAATTAGTATAGCTTTTGACTCGGATAAGATACGATGTTCGTTTTAGTTTTAATCATCAGCTATCGTTAAAATCGATCGATTGTATATAAAACATTAGTTTAAAGTAGTGACAGTGAATATAATGAGGTGCTAGAATAAAAATACATCAAAAATATATAATGTCGGCTTATACGCGTCGAAAAGCCAAAAATATAAAGTTATTAATTAATAAAGTTATATTGTAACACAATAATTATTTGTTTCCTTGCTTTTATTCTAAATACATAAATAAAAATATTTTATTTAAAAAATATAAGCCGTTACATAAACGTATTCACGTGCAACACACGGCCGTGTCCATGACACAGCCACACCCCATATTTTTTTTCTTTTCTTTCTTCATTTTACAGCTTAGTTAAAAAAACAGGTTTACTTCTTTAAAAATAAGTTGAAATCTTTACTATTTTAAGCAAAAATAGTTAAAACTACATGAAAAATATTGCCGGTTCATGCTTTCTGAAGTTATTGCTGATATAAAATTGACTAATTTTACTGCACATAATATATTTACGCATATTTTCTTTCAAACATGGGGAATATTTTCTCAGAAATTGTAAAATTTCACACGAACCACCCAAATTTTATCGTAAGTCTTAATTAACCACATTTGGACATCATTAGACACTGTCAAGCAGGACGTTCCTTCGAACTAACATTTTGTTTGTCCTACGGATGTTAAAATGTTTACCGAAAGTATGTACCAAAAGTGCTCTATTGACGTCTAGTACATGTGAATTTATAAGAGTTTTTAATAAGTACTTTTAACCGTGTGACGGAAAGATAATAAATTAAGAAATAAATCCCACTCGGGAAAAACTTTTTATGTTTCTGCACTTTATATATTATTCAGGCTCTAGTTCAAAGCTCAATTTAAAAAAAATAAATAAATGAAATTTGAACTATTTACACATTTGATCATAAATTTTATGTTAATTGTCACACTTGGCGATAAGATATAACCAATTGTTGTTTATTTTTTCGTTTTATTTCTAAGGTAGCTTCCCATTCTTATCGCTTTGGTCATTACTTATCAAAATCTGTTTATATATAAGCATGTGCACATTGATTAGACTGAAAACAAGCTTTCCAAAAGTATATATTCTAGCTTAGAGCAACTAGGAAATGTTTCTGATTTTGAACTTTCTACAGGTCAAATTGTCACCAACATGACGTCTTAGCATTTTCAAGTTCGCCACGCCCTCGTTTTCCCTCTACTTTCGATTTCAGAAAATAACGTCGTAAAAGCAAAAAAAAATATATTATTAAAGTTTGCTTCATTTCCCTTAAAAATATGGTTAAAGACCACGAGTATAAAGAAAAATTAACTTATTCAATAGAAATAAAATTTGAAAAATGAAAATTTGAAAGTAGGTTGGTTTGGAAGGAACATTACAAGGTATCAAAATGTGTATCGTCTAATCAAGTAAAAAAGAAGTGAACGAAATATATAACATATTTTACCACAGTTACTAAGAGTGTTATCAAAATGCGAAATGAACAATTGGATAGTATTAAATTTGTAAGGAAAACTATAATTGAAAATTATACATTTTTAAGGATCTTTTATGATGAGTTGTTTTTAAACAACTTCAGAAAAGCAGACTGTTCTCAACTTATACCGCATGTATTTTGTACGTTTGTCCCATTCATAACTTTTCACCATATGAACTAATTTGGACGATTTTTTTTTAAATTGATGAGATTGGTCTAACTTAGGTTCCGTACCTTCGTTTGACCATAGTTGTTCTTTAGAAAGTTACGGATAGAAAATCGGCCATTTTTTTTTTTTGTACATCTTTACTTCTTAGGTGGATGAATCGCTTTTGACGATTCATCCAATGGGTAAATCTTTCTAATTACAACCACTGGTGATGCGACAGCTCTAACTTGTGACTTTCGTTGAACAAAAGTTCTTACGAAAAACGATGAAAATCAAAAATAAAATTGTAGAAAATATGTCCTTCGTTAAAACCAAGGTCACCATTTAAGGTATGACGTTAAAAGCGAGATGATTTAACATTATTTTCAATGGAGACTTGGTGGGCATGCTATTTATTGACGTTATAGCCGAAGCGTTGCTAAAAAGCGGGGCCGTTATAAAAATTTCGACTGTAATAATAATAAAACCCCTACATTTGGTAGCCACGATCATATTTTTAAACAATTGATGTGAAATTTTGAACTACCGTGATATGTAGTTTAGATCCCTATCATAGACGATGCAGTTGTGAAACATGTTATTACTGGGAGTGGAGAGTTTGTGAATGTGTTTTTCGAATGAGGTTAAGCAAAACGTGTGACTTTCTCCTTCAAGGAGCGGTGAGATTCAAAGTATGCATCGAACAGTCTCACTCGCCCTTAGAGCATCTTTAGCAGACTCCGTCCTTGGATGTTTTTTTTTCGAAAAAGTTTTTTCCGGAGTTCTGTTGGATTGACGTTCGTCACAATTAAGGTCTGGCTAACTGGCTGGTCCTGTCAGATAGCATTCCTCCAGCGCAATAAGTAGGCCGTCAGGTTCTTACTGGATGGGACAAAAGAAGATAAATGGCGCGAGTTTTTTTGTTTGGTGCCAATCTGGGGTACTCATGGACTTGTTTTTGCCCACATTGTAGGTGGAATTTGATGAAAGGGAAAACGACCGCGATCTGAGCTTTGGGTGAATATTCATTGTTTTGGTATCAGTGTTTGCGTGCGATTCTCACAGCTGGTTACTTACGTGTAAGGAAGATTAAATATTTTAAGCTGAAGGGCAAAAAGTTTGCTCAACAGGGAAAACACTTTTAAGCCCATTTTCAGTGGCAAAATAGTCCTAGTGACTCTTCATTAGACGAAAATGTTTCAAAAACTTTTAAAGCTGTCACTAACCCATTGCATCCTAAAATTATTTTCAAACAAACTTCCTCAAAAAAATTTTCTTTCAACTTACAGAATTAATAAAAAAAATCCGAAAAATCAACTGATTTTAGTCATATAAGACAAGATATTCATTATTCTGAAAAATGCAGCCCTGAGTATTGGTTCTCAGGGATTAATTAGCAGCATTAGGGCACTGAGATTTAAGTTAGAAGATAATGTAAGTTGAAAGAAATCACTTGGGCTGTTTACCAGTTGGAACTGGAATCGTTGAAATGGAAAAGGCTAATAGAGAATTTTCAGAAGTTGAGTTGTAGGGAATAGGGCATTTGAAGCACGTTAGTAGAAATGAAATTCATTCATAAAGAGCCTTTTGAACTTTTCGACTATTATAAGACTTGCGTGCAGTAAAGGAGAAGAAAAAGAAGAATGAGCAAAAAAAAAAGCACATTGCATCACTGGCCATTCTTGTTTATTGTCGAGATGACGCAATCATTTGGCAGAAAAGTTTATGCCGTAGCGAAATATTTAATTTAATATTTCTTTTTTAGTTTTAAAAATTTAGTATTATCACTACCCAGCTATTTCTACGCACAACTACGTAATTGGCCTACAGAAAAGTTTAAGGTAGACTTGCTACAAACTCTCGAAAAAGTCATTTTCTTTTTCCAGAATACACTACACATTTTTTTTTTTTTTAAATCAAGCTGCGGGTTTTAAACTGTCATTTCGGAAGGTTGCACAAAAGCGTAGAAAATGCAGTAACCTTCCGTAATTAAAAGTTTTTAACCATCATTTTTTTTTTTGCTAAGAAACCATTCTCTTGAACTAAATTTGTTGCATTTATTATGGTTTTGCGTAACCAAACCAAATGACAGCTGAAAATTGGCAGTTTGATTGGAATGTTTTTAGTGTACCAAATGTCAGATAGTTGTTAATGGTGACGCTGTTTGTGCGGTGTTAAAATTTAAAAGGCAATAAATTAATAGGCCTCGTTCGTTCGGAAATTGCGTCAAAAAATTAATTAAGAGTTAATTATTAAATTTTTGTTTGACGTGGCGAACATGGCGTATTGTTGTGGCGTATTTACGAATGGAAAGCGTCCAAATAAAGTAATTTGTTAAATCAAATCATCCCAAATGTCAATGACATCATTTATTTTGCTCATAACCAGCCTAATCCAAAAGTATTTCAAGCTTTGTGACGAAAGTGTTTTTGAAATCCTTCTTTTTTAAAAAATTAATTATTTAGTTAAGTGCGCTTCAACTGGCAAATAACCAAACATGGAAGCACTGAAAATTTTTATTACTAAACCCTTGACTGTAGCTAGACTATTGTCTAGACTTTCTGGTTAATTAATTGCTAGTGCATTATTGTATTCTATTTACTATAAAATCAATTCTACTCCGACCAAAGCTGAAAAATGCTCTTTAAAGTAGAGTTTCAATACGTTATAGATGAGTTAGAACCCTATATAATTGTTTATAAATCCGAACTATAAAGTAAATTAATACGTTATTAATAGAATGTAAAGATTTTGACGGTAATGTACAGGGTATAACTTTGAAAAAAATTTCATTGGTTATTTCGCAAGCAATATATTTTAATCCATTTGAATTTTTTCACTGATTCTTTTTTCTTCAAAGCAAACTCATTAACGTGCCACGTGTCAAATTTAATGAAACAATGCAAATTTATGCAACCTTGAGCAACTATCTACGCAAATATGTATTAAGTTTCCTAGTTACTGAAATCTAATAAATTTAATCTGGAGATCATTTATCACGAAATGTAGTGCATGATTTTTTAAAAACAAATGGCATTAGTTTGCCGGAAGCCTTGAATACTTATCATACAGTAGGTTCTCATTTCAATCATTAATCATTTTAATGATCGTAACAAGGATTTATTTACTCCAGTATGTTTTTAAAAAATCCTTCTCTTGGTATATGCACTAAATCAGTCCTCTCTTTATAAATAAGTCTTTCCCATACTTTAAAAAATATCTGTTTATTATTACATTTATTTAAGCATGATATTTGACTTCAGACAGCATTTAATCATACGCTAGTGGGGCATTTCACTGCATTTGGGACATTATAAATAGTGCGTAACATGCCTTGTATTTTCTGTAAAAAAAGGAGTTAAGACATAATTACATCTGCGTGTCATTTGATTTTAGATTTATTTAAAACGTATAGAAAATACAAAGATATATATATGCATATTATGGACTCTACGTAACGTCCCAAATACCCTGAAATGGCCCTATATAAGCACGTTTCTTTAATCAACATTTGTTCTCATAAGTATTTATTTACGTTTTAAAATTACTATAAATAACTTTGCTTCTTCTAACAGCGAAATTTTTGTTAGTTCTCAATTTACAAGTGCATGAAAACTTTTATTTAATGCAATAAAGCTTTCAATGCTTACAAGTTGATGTTAAAATGTTTTGCATCCAGTAACTGGAAGCAATTATGAGTTTAAGCTTTTAATGCCAGCTGCTTTGGGACAGTATATTGGCCTTTACTTGGACAGCCGGTCAAGGACGTAATTCAAATGGTTGTTATTTTTGCATCAACCTTTGTAAATAAGCCATTTAACGCGGAATGGTGATTATTTTGTTTTATACGTTTTTCTGCGTGACTAGAATTTCGATGTGCGTGATTTCTCATGTGCATACAAAAGACTTGTTTATAATGCTTTCCTTTCGTAGCTTAAATTAGATTATTGGGAATTTAATTCAATATGTATGAACACTTTTCACGCAGATATTATAAATTGTACTGTTTTGAGAACTGGAAGGTACCGTTTCAACAAATGGAGCTTTAAATTTTGTTCTGACACTTTTTCTTCCTAACACAGTGTTTAGGAAATTAGAGCTATCATTAACTTGTTCTAACTGAAACCATGTAGTGAAATTGCTGTCAGTTTTTGTTCAACAAATAAAATAATATTTATTTTCTGGTTTACGGAACAATTTTTGATATTTTGCTACAATAGTTCATTCTTTATTCATTAAGGTAAACACTTAACAACACTAATCATTTAACAATAAGCAACTTAGTTTACCTCTAAACTTTATGTTTAGCACTTTAAACCATTATAAGATCCGTTTTTTTCTTATTAATTACGATTTTTTCAACCGATTTCCCTTTTATTTTTAAATAAAATTGATTGATGAATTATATTGAAGTGAGTTTGCGAATGAAAAATGCATAGCGCGGTGAAAACTGCTTCGAAGAATCTAAGTACCTAACCGAGTAAGTAACGAGTACCTAATTCATTTTGTCCTTTACGTAATTTTTCTTTTTAAACAGTTTGTAGTTTTAACAAGAACTTAAAAAAACTTTGATTACAGTAAAAGTTCAATTATACCAAACATTTTGAGCTATAATTAGATCCATTCAAATTTATCACCAGAAGTCGTCGACAGCTGACTGCTAAATTAGTAATAATCTGCCTATGCTGCTACTGTGAGGAAGATGAGAAATCTGCGGTGCAAACTGGCGGGATTTGAAGATTCAGAAAGTGACACATAAACACATTTCCTTTTCATCTGCTACACGCAGTGTGTGAGTAAATTTTCAAGCATCATTAGTTTCTCCAAATTGATGGATTTATGTGTCCTTTGCTGCCTCTTTTACCAGCACAACAAATCTATTTTTATATTTTCTGATTTGTGAATTTGTATATTTTAAATCTTCGTTGTTACAACTTTTGATGACAAAAAACGAAATGTATGTACCGATTTTATTTAGCTCACTTGCGCCAGAGGGAATAAGAATTTGAAATTTTGGAGAAATAAAAAAGCATGACATTTTAGGGGAAATTATAGGTTTCAAATACTAAGTACATATACTGTGAAGCTAAGACACACATATAGTTTGGTTTTATGTATTTCTACTTTTCATACGTTTTAATGTTTTACTTTTAATATGATATCAAAGTTTTTCGTCTGCTTTTATAATTTTTATAATTTTACTTTTAACTAAGACACACATGCACATTATTTGACACTTTTCAAGTACTTCTCTACATATTTAACACAATTCTTATGAAAGACATCCCTATCAACTACTATCATAAAGAAAGGACCTTGTAATCTCTCTCAATTTTCTCGGAAACTCAAATATATATATTATAGGAAACTCAAACAAAATTCAAACTAATAGGTGCATGACCAAGAATATTTGTTGAAAAGCATCAGTAGATAGAAGATAATCGTATAATGAACAGTTCTACATTTAGGACTCAAAACTTAAATGGGTTAATATTACTAACCCTTGTTCTTCATATATGAGTTACGTGATTTACTGCTATTTTAAATCCGGTGGAAATACTGTAATTTCTTATAAGGAAGATCATGAAACTAGAAATTTGTTGGGTGATTGGTGCATTTGTTGTGCACTGCACTTAAAAGAATTCTGCACGCTCACAATTTGCTCTTTCATTGTTGTCCTGTAACTTCTATTTATTGCCAATAATGATATCAAAGCATGGGGTTTTAATAAGCGTTGCAGAATTTAATAAATTATTATTTGCACACGTTGAAAAATAGGAAGAAAATTTGTTTTCCAAAGAGAAAATAACGTTTTAATAAATTTGTTTAAATTGAATATTTAAAAGTGTTTATGATTTGAACGCTTTTGCAAGTTTTTTTTATGCTTCATAGTATTAATCTTCCAGCACTTCTTACGCCTGAGCAAAATTTACGGCAAATGCAGTTCTCATAACACCCACTCACGTAAAGCAAGTGAGACAATTGAAATGAATTTTCATTCCTTCGTAACAAAACAAAAAGGACTATGTGCCAAGGCGAAATTTCCGCGTATAAGTGATTTGTTTGCTGAGTTCGTTAAGAATTACGACACCCGTGGGATCACGAAACGAAATTGGGAGCAAAACATTTGTTTTAAGTGTTAACATTTTAGTTCTTAGATTTGTGTATGGCTGATTTTTAATCATCGTGGTTGAAAAATTACTGTATGCTGGTATTCTATTCATTCGTCAAGAATTGAAGGAAAATAAAGTAAAACTGATGGACTTCCAGAAGCGAAGAAGTGATGTTAGTGAAGAAAGTAAGAATAATAAATGTCAGTAATGAATCTGAATGATGCATCTCTGATAATGATGATTGAAAGGCAATAAATGGCATTGAAACGTTTTGCATTAGGTTCTGCTGTTTTCCTTCATACTTTGTGCATAATTTCATAAAGATTAAAATTATCTTGTATTCTTAACATGCATTTAGTACTAATGGACATTAAAATCTTTAATTTCGGTAAAGAAGTATATTCTTGTTTTTCAACCTTGTTTATGCAGGGAATAAAAGCAATTCGTTTGAATAAAATACATCGCTTTCGTTTTTCCAAAAATTAGATTAATGTAGTAATGTAATTGTTGTAGACAACAAGTCAAATATCCATATTATTTAATTCCTGCGAGCTTGTACTAAAATCCAAAGGGCATGCTGGAAGGTTCATTACGATTTCAGCTTGTTGTATTAAGACTAATAATAATATTTGTTAATATGTTTTAGGCAATATAAACGCTTTCTCAAAAAAATCATTTGTTCTATTATTAGGTAGAAGGTAAAATTGATAAAATATATTAATTACAAATCAATAATACTTTGATTAACGCTTTTTGGAACATCGTTTTGGCTGTGACCTACGAGAAAGAAAATTTGCTAGAAAAGAGAGTCATTGCATGCAGGGCACCAGATCACATCACAGCACAACCAACAAATCATGATCAACTGTGTGAAAGTAATTTTTATTAATGGAATAAATAAGAGCCAATCATTACGCATTGGGAAACACGAGACTTAATTATTTAGTTATGTAAAACCACACTGCTGGAAAATTCAAAATGAAATTACGGTTAAATGATTGGCAGCATTCTGTCCATCTAATTCACCGTTAAATTTACGGTTTGGAACATTTTTCTATCTTTACGGGACCTAACCGTTTCCAATCAACTTGGTTAAAAAGCAGTAAATACAAAAGTTTACGGTTTTATAACCAATTTAAAATGTTTTCAAAACAAAATTTTGACCCATTTCGAGGCGTAGAATCTTCGAGGCGTAGAAACCGTAAATGAAGTGCTTGGGACTCGAACCCCGACTGTGTGGTTTACAAGCCTTGCTCGTTATCCACTCGGCCATCTGCACCACGTACAGATGTCGTTTATGTATCAATAAATCTTCTTTTCCAACAGGCAAACTAGCTTAAAAATTGAGATTTCAGTTCTTGATTGGATCTAAAGTCATTTTTAGTCTAAATTTACTGTATATTGACGAAAATCATTTTATTTGTTGCAAAAATTAAAATACAAACAAGCTTCAGCAGCGCAAATTATGGGTTCGCTCATTCGCAAACAGTTCGGGAATCCGATGTCTTCAATTTTTGATTTACGTGTGTATGTGTTTCTATTTTAGTAACCACTGCTTAAGCCACTTTTTTTTTCTTCTTTTTTTATATACACATGCAGATTTTAACTGATAAATCCGTATTCCTATTTTAAAACAACGTACGACCGGCAAGGTTTCGCAACCAAGATGGAAGCCCGACTCTTATTGAGCACTTGAAAATTACGGTTATTTAAACGTTCTTTAGGATAAACAGAGAATAAACGATTTTTTTCGCAATCAGCGGTTTGAATGCCATCTTTTTAATGGTTATTCAGCTGTTGTAGTTAAATATGGTAAAATAACAATCAAATAAATGGTTATTTTGCTTTTTTCTTACGGAAATTTTTAAGTGCAATGGGTGTGTGGATTTCACAACAAAATTACGACAAATATTGAAAACTAATGAAAAATTCAAATATTTGAATGTCCCTTACTTAGTTTTGCATATTATATAACTACATGCATATATATATATATATATTAATCACTTGATATCTATTAACCATTAAAGGGATCCAAGGATTGAATTCTGAGAACTTTTCGCGGGCAGCCGTGCCACTTTGTGTCTTTCACATTTTTACAACCGATATTTAATTTGGAATATTCTCATGAATTTCCTTTATTATATTCTGAAATTAAAAAAAATATTAATTTTTGTACGCCGTAATATTTCGGTATTATAAAATTACTAAATGTTAACTTAGAAAACGTGTGTAAAACAGAAAAAATTTTAAACTGAAAGTGAAAAAATGTCCACTAGAATTGATGAGAAACGTCAAGGATTTAAAGTTTTGAAAACTAATACAAAATTCAACTATTTCCATGTGTCCTACTTAGTTTTGCTCATTATATAACTACATACTAATCATTTCATATCATTCGCAGTTAAAGGAAGTCAAGGTTGAATTCTGAGTACTTTGCTAAGCAGTCGTGCCACAGTGTGTCGTTCACGTTTTTAGAAGTAATATTTAAGGTGGGAGTAAGTCACGTATTTTTCTTATTATTATTACGTTCTGAACTTAAAAAATATTACTTTTAGTACTCTGTAATATTTCAATGCTAAAATAATAAGTGTTCACTTAGAAACGAGTGTAAAATAGAAAATCATTTAAAATTGAAAGCGAAAAAGAGTCCATTCGAACTGATGAAAAAAGAGAATTTAAAGTATAAATTTACTGCAACTTTGTCTTAAGTAATCATAGAGCGAAATATTTGTAGTATAAAAATAACTCCTAAAATAATTTTGAATAAGTTTTATGTACCTCTAAAATTATAAACACAATTTTGCTGCTTTGAAAGGCTATATGAATTGTGCGTGTGCGTACGATGCCGTACACAAATTTTAAAACATTTTTTCATCGCCAAATTTAAAAGTAATAGTAGTTTTCTTTATACAACACTTATTTATACCTGTTACAACTGTTACTTATACCGACAAACCACCGAGCGACGTAAGTTATCCAAGACACCTTTAGCGTATCAGTTTCTGTAAAGTTCGTTTAGAATAGTCTGAGTAGAAGAATATATCTAGAATATGCTGCTTATCAGTAAGTATCAAAAGGACCTCTGTGAACAATTCCTTAGAATTTCTTTTCAGAATGCAATTTATTGTGCTTCGTTCTTCACGATAACGCTACTATAGTGCCATTAAACGATCACTTAAAGCTTTCTTACATTATTTGTAATTATTGATGCCTCATTTGTTACTGATTTAACAATAGATTTACCAGACCAGTCATTTTGACTGTTTAGAAGCTTCCATTTTGCATAATTTGTTACTAATTATAGTACAACTTTCAATCTCATTGGAATTTCCTAATGCACGGTAAGTAGTACTAGCTAATGTGACTGACAGTTTTATTATAATTAGTAGCAACTTAATGCAAAATGAAAGTTTAAGAAATGGTTGAAAACGGCCTGGTAAATCTAGTGTAAAAGAATTTTACTTTATATTTCATGAATAATACTGCCCTAGAGAAAATATAATACTTTTCACACTGCACTCAACGATTTTTCAACTACGAAACAAAAAATTATGTTTAAAAATAAATAATCGTAAATTTATCTTAAGATAGTTTGAAATTCATTCAAAATATCCACTAAACAATTATTTAACAAGTCTCAGAAATACATTCATTGAAAATATTCAGCTTTCAATAAAATATATGAGTTGTTATACTTTCAGAAAACTGAATCATTTGCTATACTAAATAACATTAAGTAAGCAAGAATTCTGCAGAATTTTTCAACTTCAGCCCATTCTTTGGTAATTCATACGTCATGTTTTTCCATAATTAATTTTAAGATGGCGGAAAGTAGCATTGAATTTAGGTCATGGTAAGTTTCCACCCACAAACTCATTTCTCCGCTGAGGTGAAATAAATACAATAATTGCACCGAAATTTTTCAAATGCTCAAAGAAAGTAATGGACTTTCCTATTATCTTCTTTCTTTTCTGACACTTGGCGTTACAAAAACGAAACCAGTTAGGCAAGAAAACTAATATGCTGAACTCTTTGGCATACTGCAAATGGGAAATTAAATTCTTGAAAAGGCAAGATGTTTTGACTAAACATGTGTCGAAAATATTACCATTCACAATCTGTGTAGTTTGATCCTTTTGTTTTATATTCATTGAAATTAAATTCTATAAAAGTATGGTTTAAGTAGCGTTAAATTCGTTATTGAAAATTCCGTGTATCAAATGAAAAATTTTCAGTTTTAATTTCTATGGAATTTTCCCTCAAAAGAGGGATTTTTTTCATACTTCGTTTAAAAACTTCCATAAAGATGGAGGAAAAGTAAATGTTTGAAAGTTGTTTAATACGCCTTTTAGCTAGTTTTTTGTGAAAAAAGCGCTTTTTTTTTTGTCATATTAAAACGCTGGGGAAGATATTCAGAGCTATACAGAATGAAAGAAACCCCGATTTAACGTTTGTCTGTAGACAGTTAAATACTATCATTAAATCAAAGAAATCGTTAAATAAGGGAAATATAACATTCACAAATACAAGCCGCCGGGACTGTTAAAATCTATCACTAACTTCAGGAAATCGTTAAATCGAGTATCGTTAAACAGAAGTTAAACAAGAAAAAAAACACGAAGCAAAAGTCAGGGAATGGATGTAATGCGAAACTATGAATTAAAATAGTCGAACTTAGTTATCAAAAAACAAATCCTGAACTTACTTTTTAAAAACAAAGGCCTCGATTAATAAATTGAATTATGAAACATATTTTTATGCATAGAACGGTATGTTGACCACAGTCTAACACTATGATACAGATGGTTAATTTGGATTAAATATCACACTGTGAAAGAAAAATACAAGTAATTTCACAATAAATATTTGTAAATAAGAAAAATAATGTCATTAGAGTTTGATTCATATCACCGAAAAATGGCCTTAATTTTGAGCTGCATCAGTGTTGGTTTCTATAACATCGTATTAAGAGGCCAAACAACTGATTTGTCATCTAACAATGTGCAAATTATTTTGCAGTGTGATTCATAATTTAATATACAAAATATTAATTCAATGTATTTATTGTACAAATTTTCAAATCATATTAAAAACGCTGAATAATCATGTTTCTAAAATGTTAAAAATTTGTAAAAAAAATATGTTTTTGATGCTATATTTTCTGTAAAAATCTAAAAGTAAAATGGCTTTTATAAGGTGCTTGTTGTCTTCTTGCAAAAATTGTTATTACTATTTATTATTACTTTTTATTTTTGTTTACTTATTTATTTATTATTATTATTATATTTTATTTTTTTTTGATTTTCTGATTAGGTAAAATATAGCATTTTTTTGCTGTACTTCCAAAATAAAATAACAAAGTGACCTTTACTTCACACAAACTATAGATAATTTCAGAATAATTACGACGTGGCTGAGGATTGTAAACACGTACTGATACCTAAAAATTGAATATTTAAGAACCATAAGTGTTTTACTGAAAACTAAGAAAATTCCCGTGATGTTACTTTTTTTTCTGCATTTGTTGTAAATCTCCTTTTACGTTGAAACTGATACATAAATACTATTTAAGCGCTTTAAGATCAAAATAACGATAAAAGACTTGACATGTTTGAGGAAGTATACTTCTAGCCCTATTTCGTGGCTCCAGGCACAAAGTAGTTCATTTGATTTGGACAGAACAGTTATTTTGATAGTAATACTAAGTAAAAATTAAAAGATTATTTATACCGCATTATTTCCTTTAATTAAAACTGCAGTTACGTAAAATCTAAGATTGTTCCCCCATGTGTATGTAAATAGGTACTCTGAATTCAGAACAATTTTTATATATTATAATTTCATTTGTTTAAGTTATTTTCCTTTAACGCACTTAAAAAGTTATTAAGTCGATACCGTTAACAAGAAACTTATTGCCTACCTATTAAAAACTGTTTCTATATTTCATTCATAATTTTTCATGTGTTTTAATGTATATGGTAGAAAGGAATGTCAGTGAAATAAATAAATTATATTAATAAAAAATAAAAGCATGAAAAAAGCCATTTTTACATTATCAAAAGTTTGAAAGAAATCGCGACATTTAAATTTACAAAAGAAATGCTCGAACTCTGTTTTCAGCAGTAAAAACCCGTTGCTCAGGTTTTGTATTTACGCAAATAGGAGGCACTCCTATTTATAAACCGCAGAGCTTCAGTGACAGAATTTTTGTTGCTGTTGCTCCCAGTTTAAATTCATCTGAACAATGAGAAAAATCACATTGAGAAGTCGTTTCTTTATTAAGTGTTCAAATGAAACTTCATTCTAAACGGACATCTAAAACGTATTCATCCATAAGCAGGCTAAGGAGTCGGTTGGAAAAAGAACAGACTCCAACTCCTGGATTTTGAAAACTCCGACTCCTTTACAAATACATATTAAGCATGTAAAAAATATTCGGCACGTTTTTAAGTGACTCCGACTCCTGTACCTCAAAATCATCCGGAATCCGATTCTTCTGACCCAAAATCAGCCCTGCTTTATTTTCATTTACACGATTTCTGTTTTTTTTTTGGTTAACTGCTAAATAATTTTGATGCAGAAATACATACCAAGGTAATTTTAACTCTTTTGGCGTAATATCTCGGTCTCCAATTTGACAATTATTTCAAATATAGCAGACTCCGACTCCTCTACCCCAAAATAGGGGACAGACTCCTACAGCCCTGCACATAAGTTATGGTTGAAGCTATATTTTCGTAAAATAAATAAATAAGATTCATCTGAGTTTGAAGCTCGATAGTTAGATTAACCCCTTAAAGCACGAGTTTTTTTCTGAAAAACTAGTATAGTGTATGTTATTCTTTGCAATTTCAGGTTTAGGAGGAGGGGGGGGGGGTGACTAGGGAGCGGGGGGTTGTAAAAGTTACATAGAAAAGTATATTATACAAACAAAGTGTAAACGGATCTCTGACGGGCATTAGAAATAAAATAATGCACGGGCATGGGCAAACTTTCCGGTAACTTCCGCCCATGCCCAGGCCAGGGCCATGTCGAAATCAGCAGTTTCTCCCGGGCCTGAGATTTGATTGCGCAATCCAAGTGATCCCACATTCTGCAGCGCTTCATCGTTTCACGTCGAATTTTTGTATTTCATACCGACAAAAAAATAAGTATGTAAAAAGATCTAAATTTATATTAAATAAGTATAAATCTATTTTCAAAATATAAAATTCATTTTATTCTTAAATTTTGTAGTAGTAATTTTAAAAATAATTCTTTTGAGATTTAAAGTGTTCTACATGACCAAATTTAGAATTTTTCAGAACTTTTATATTTTTTTACATTTTGAAAAAAAATATGATTTTAAAATTTTCATTGTAATATAGTAATGTTAAATTTCAGTTTATTCGAGTCAAACAATCCGAAAAATTCTAATATAACTTTGATGAAAGCAAATTGAAATAGGAAATACTGATTCTAATTTCCCCTAAATTGTAAAATTTCAGGTATTAATTGAATTAACTCAAATTGCAAATTTGTTCACAATTTTTAAAATGATGTTTCACTACTTCGGTGACATCACTCTGTTTAAAACGATCTTCACGAACTATGAAGCGTTCTTCAAAATGCTTGATGCATATAACTGCAGAGGGACTTGGATCAAAATTCTTTCTTGAAATGTTTTTAATCCATAAGCTTCTTCGACGTGGCTCACTGCGAATTTTAAAAACTTTTGTATGGGGTCAGATGGGATAGAGTGGTCAATGGGGTAAAATGGACATACGACAAATAAAAAGCTATAGCTTTGAAATAAATAAAGGAATTGGTTTAAGTTTTTTATTTTAGCTTTTTATAATTAAAAATTAAATTTAACATACAAACTTATATTAATAACAACTCTATAGGTGGCGAAACACTCGATTTGTTTGTTTATACTACACTTTGAAATTGAAACAGCTCTTAACTTTTCTCTGACATTTTGTTTTAAAGAATTTGCAGCAAATGGACGGTGCAGGTAGTTTCACACAGATCTCAAAAATACTTCCTCATTAACCGCGAAGCTAGATTTAGTTTATATATTATTTTACAGTAGTTTAAGTGAGCTGGGGTAAAATGGTCATAGTATTAGACTTAAAATGCGCCGATGTTTCAAAATTACTTTAGGTTAATTTATGCGGTAGACCAGTAATTGACTTGCATAGGAATTCACGGGAGCTCAGTTTCCATATTTATTTTCAATTTTTAACTATTAGGGGGAATTCAAGCTGTTTACGCAAGAAAATAAATTTTGAAGATTACAGTGGCTCGCACTTCTTTTGTTAGAAATTAAGCCATTAGGCATGTCAGTTACCCTTTAACTAATTTCACTAATACTGTTTCACTAATACTGTGTTATTTTTTTTAGAGAAAATAACTTTTAAATTTAAACTCATGTTTGTGAAAATTGCAACACCATGAAGGAATCGTCAAAATTGAATGAAATTTAATACACAGTTGAGTGGTAGTGGTACAAATAAATGATTAAATTTTCAAAGCAAACAAACAATAACAAGAGATCGGAATCAGTATTTTGTGTAGCCACCACGCACCGCAATAAGTGCTGCTACACGACGTGGCATGGAGTCAAACAAATTTTGAATGTCTGCCTTAGGAAGAGCATTCCATATTGTTTGTATGCGTACCCAAAGTTCGTCTACAGAAGCAACAGGACGAGGATAACGAGCGAGACGCCGTCCAACGAAATCCCACACATGTTCAATTGGCGACATATCCGGGGAATACGCAGGCCAAGGAAGAAGCTGTACCTGCTGCGTTGCAAAGAAGAATTGAACAGTCTTAGCAATATGAGGGTGGGCATTGTCCTGTTGAAATACAGCGCCTGGCAAGCTTTGAAGGAAGGGAACAGCTTGGGGCTGTAGAACTTCACTGATGTACCGTTTGCTGTTCAGATTGTCCACAATTCGTACCAATTGAGATCGTCCATGATAGGCTATGGCGCCCCAGACCATAACTCCGGGTGTTCGTCCACTGTGGTGTTCGATAATGCACTCCGGAATGTGGCGTTCACCGGCATAGCGTCTGACACGAATGGGTACATGTGGGGCCATCATGGTACCACAAATTAAAGCGTGATTCGTCAGAAAACACGACATGCTGCCAATCAGCACGCCAGTCTCTATGCTGATTGGCCCATTGTAGCGCAGGCGGCGATGGTTTAGCGTGAGGGGGATCCTGCATAAAGGAGTCCTTGTGCGCAGTCCACGCTGCAGCAGACGTCTACAAATTGATGAAGCACACAATGAAACACCTGTAGCTATTGACCACTGTGCTGCCAATTGTCTAGAAGAAGCTGTACGGTCCGTCCACGCCATGCGGACAAGGTGTCTATCATCGCGAGTTGACGTCACATTTCGGGGTCCACTCCCGGATTTCCGAGTTGTCCGACCCTTGTCCGTCCACTGCTTCCAAACACTCATCACTGTGCTGCTGTTACGCTGCACACAAGCGGCTGCTGCACGATACGACAACCCAGCTTCACGATGGCCGATGATTCTCCCCCGTTCAAACTCTGTAAGTTGTTCAAATCTCGCTCTCTTTCGTCGAAGAGGCATAAGTAAAGATTGAGCTAACGTTTACCACTAGCAGATACAACCGATAACCATACACGCCTCGCTACAGCCGTCTATTTATTCGGATCCATCCGCAGTTCAGAGGGCGCTGCTCAGCATACGCATGCGCTACGGATTTGAAATTCTAATCATTTGCATATCATGCGCTACTTTGCATTTCCTGAAAATTTCAGCTCACTCGCGTAAGTCCTTCATGGTGTTGCAATTTTCCCAAACATGAGTTTATTTTTTAGAAAACCGGAACTAACACAACTGAGCTCAAATGCATTGAAATTACTATAATACAGTCTTCTTACAATATGGTGTGGTTAGTATCGAAAAATTTCAGAAGCACTTTTTAATACAAGAATTTTCAAGTATCAATGATTAATTTATAAACAGACTTATTATAAGTATTTTTAAGCTGTAAATACTTAGAACTAGCACTGCTAGTTCTAAACATTTACAGCTTAATGCTGTAAATGTTTACTGCTAGTCTAGCAGTGCTTCAAACAAGAACAATACATGAAAGAGAGAGAATTAAAAATAGCTAGGTTAAAATATGTATTTTTCTCCTATTGATTTTTAATAAGCTATAATTATCCAAAACTCTCTTATTAGCAAAATTTTCTTAATATGTTATTTAAGAAATTTAGTCATCAATTAAAATCTATCTTAAATTTTTTCACGGAAAATTTTGAATTTCATATTTATGTTTTATTATAGGATGTATTGAGTTAAAGGGCAGACTTCAAATCTAATAGTTAGGAATTAAAACTCAAGAATACCTACTATTATGTATCCTAACATGTTTTGGTACATAACTTCGATTTAAGATGCAACAACTGAAGAGACTTAAGTACCTTACGAGACGTTACGAAGATGATGCTAACTTTTGACCATAATAGAGGACATAAATAAATTTAGTTGAGGGAAATAAAGTTGTTTTCGTTCTAAAATGAACCTTTGTTGAGTATTTTGAAGTATTATGGTTATTAATACTTTTATATAGTTTTTTTCAACTAGGACCACTTTACCCCACCCCATGGGGTAAAGTGGTCATACATGCATCCCAGAAAGAAGGTGTCATAAAGTTATTTTACATAACTTTTTTCTGCTCAAAATTTAATGCAATCTGTTGTTTAATAATGTGATGTAAAATAACAAGCAAAAAATCTGAATGTTTTGAACGAATTCTTATATTTATTGGCAAAGAAAGTTGGAAAACGTGGATTTATGACCACTTTACCCCACCTGACCCTAGTTTTCGTTTCAGTAGTTAGACCTGCAGCTAGGAGCACAGCACTTTTTTCCCATAATAAACTAGGATGATTCTATTGAATTTTCCTCCGCTGAAGATGGTGGGAATTCGCGCGACTAACAGGGACCATGACGGCCCTACCCTGAAGACCAATAGTTAGATAAGCCCCCGTCATTGTGAGCTAAAAGGAAGACATCATTGGAACAGTTTTATGGTTTTATTGCGGAAAAGGGGCATTGTGGCGTATTTGCCTTGTTTTGTATCACTACTTCCAAGGGGCCTTCGTTCGCAGAATCCTTCTCCGAGTAAGGTGATTCTTAGATAAGATATAAACATTTAACATTGGTTTCTGAAATACAAATACATTTGGACTACTTACTGAGACTTCCTAACCCCTCTTTCTCTCTTCGTCCATCCCATCTATTCTTTATTGGCGTTAAACCAATACTAAATTTGACTCAGCATTTAACTTTTTTCTTTAATTATTTTAAGCAAATTAAAACTAGAATTTTTTTTCGTTTTTTTGTTTGAAAAAAAAATACATACGCACACACACTTAGTCAATGCAGCTCCCCCTAAAATCTGGCGCCAGGGGCACAGGGCCCGTCTGCCCCTTCCCCCCAGTTACGTCCCTGGCCACATTCCACGCCAGCTAGCTCGTATGCCATCCTCGCGCAGTTGGAACTTGGAAGGAACCATGGGATCACTTGGATGACTCATCCTAGCGATTCGCATGCTTGAAGCAGGCCCGGAAGAAAGGGAGAAACTGCTGACTTCGAGATGGCCCTGGTCAGGCACGGGCAAATGCGTTAAGGAGATAAGCACTTTAGTAAGAAGGGGGTTTCTTTATTTTTTGAAGCAAGCCTTGGTATGAAACTACATCTTTATTTACCAAATCTTATGCCTAAACTGGATGAACATTATCCACAAATTAATTTATTCATTTTTTCCTCAGTTCTTTAACTGAAAGTATAGCTATTCGTTTTCCCATCGTATTAATTTAAATATTGCGTTCGGATGTATTAATTTTATTCCAATCGTCTCCAAAAGAATACGTTAAATAAATTTAAGTAAAACTTTTACAAGCATAAATATCGAAACGCGTTACCGATAATTCCCATTTATGTAATATTAATCACTTAATTCTATCACCCACTTTTACCGTACCTTCCAGACACAAACGACACTGAGTTACACTCCTTGCGTTCAATTACACCGTGCAACAAATTTGAACTTTTTTTTCGTCCTTTAGATGAAACTATGTGATTCTATATAAACAAAAGGTGCTTGATTCAAATATACAAATCAAAATAGTCCATCACGTACCGTTTTTTCTGGAGACCCACTTCTCATATTTATACAATATGGCTATAGAAGAATGTAACTGAGGTTTACTTATTGAAAACACAAACACTAAAATGATTTTTTTGTCGCCCTTTTATCTTGTAGGCATCTGTTTGTGTGCCTGATAACAGATCAGCAATATTCAGTTCCTTACTTCCATTCCATCGACCGCTGAAACGATTTTCAAACACAGAGATGTCCTGATGAAACCTTTCCCCATGCTCATCACTAATTGCGCCAAGGTTTTGAGGAAATAAGCCTATATGGGAGTCCAAAAAGTGTAGTTTTAATGACACATGGCAACCTAATAATACAAAAGCGTTTTATCATGTCGCCAACAAGATTTTCTTAGCTTTCAGCTTTCTCATTTCCAAGGAAACGTGAGCACACTGATTTAAAGGCCAGCCAGGCGGATTTTTCGGCTTCTGACTGTTTGTTTTCAAAGTTTTCATTATGAAAGTACATCCTTAAGTTATGGGCCAATAAAAATCCTTTCTTTTACTTTAGCATCACTTAAATTTTTGAATTTGTTCCTGAGATGCGAGAAAGTCACTCCTTTTCTGTTCAGAGCTTTTACATATATTTCGGTAAACCAAGTTTAATGTGCAATTGTGGAAAAAAGGCACAATGTAGATTTACAAGTGGCTCATTTGATATATTTTTTCCACTCATAATTTCAAAATTTCCTTTGTGTTTGCAGAATATGCTACAGGAATGAATAGGAAAAAAAATACTTATATGGAGGAGCACTGATAAACAAGCGCTACTCTGCTGAATTGTGCTCATGTCCTAATGCTTGAAATACTACTTTCACATCACAGAAACATACTATTTTTTCTTTCTCCGCAAAATAGTCTACAAAATGCCTTTGTAGTCTTGTAAAAGACTCGAAACTTCGAGAAGTAGATAGAGCTTTTGTTGCCAAAAATGTCGCTAAAGTAACCCAAGTTCATTAAAAAGGTCTCTAGAATGGCAACGATCTCACTGGCAATGAGAAACATATAATTTATAATAAATTAAGTCGATAAATTACGAAAAGATGCATTTATCCAGAAAATACGTAAAAAGCTAAAATGTGGAATTTTAGGAAAATGGTACGTGATAGGCTAAAAATAATTGCAGATACGTAATTTTCAGCCAAAAATACATAAGAAACAGACATTTTCATCCAAAGGACATTTTTCGTGTCGCACAGTGTTATCAGTATCCCAAATGCATAGTAATTCTATTATTGAATATATTTTCTAGTGGTCCCCCCATCCCCAATGGTACGTCTCTCAAACTGGCAACTTTTCTTCCAAAACCTGTGACCTCATGACGCCACTTGAATGATTGTAACTTGCTATCAATAAAAGTTCACGTAGTCTATTAATTGCATCTCCTGTTCGCCACAACATGAATGAAGATTGTACAAGATAATATTTAATCAAATCATAAAAATGAGTTCCGATTTGTTCAAGGTACTCCAATTCACGAGCAGACAGGGAAGCATTAACTATAATTATAGGTCAGATTCGATATTTAATCTATTTGGACTCCAAGCTCATAATTTTCAAAAGTCCATTGTGCTTTGAAGCATCGTTGATTCAGGGTCAACCTAACCTGCCGCAAAACAGCATTTACTGACGTTTCTCTGTGAAGTAGACGCTTTAGAATTCTAAGCAGATGACACATTTTCCAGTGATCCATTCTTTTCCTGACACTTGCATTCGAAGTGTATCTTTGCCATTGTCATGCGGAACTGATGCTTGGCATTGGGTGGCTTTGTCACGCATGTTTACGTTCTGTTCTACGCATGCTTTAATGAATTTAAAAAAAATCATGGAAAACTTTTACAAATTGCGGCATCCGTTCTTCTACTTGGTAGCCTTCGTAATAGTTATTTATTTGTAAGAGTGAGAGTTCATGGGGTTCGTCGTAGTGAGGTACGTAAGTCATTGTGAAATTTTATGCATTTCAATCTGGTTTCTTACAACGTATATCGCTGGACATTAAAATGAGTGAATAACATGTTATACAGCATTATACATTACAAATTGCTCCATTCGTTTTTCACTCGGTAGCATTCCTAATATTTATTTCTTCGTAAGAGCGAGAGTTCATGGGGTTTGTCTTAGTGAGGCTCGTATAACATTGTGATATTTTGTGCATTTTAATCTGGTTTCTTTTTTTCTTTCTTTCTAATGGGGCTGCGTATGGTCATTAACCTTTGCAGACCTAGTGCATACCCCGGTAATCGGCATCCATTTTTTCAAGTCGGTGGATACCATTGCCACTGAGAATTTTGACGCACTGTTTCCCCTAGATGGCGGCACCTGAGCTCTCATTTGATGCGTATTGCACTAGGTATTTAATTTAGCCGAGAGTATCCAAGCCAAACGGATACTCAAGGGATCTTTAACATGACGCACAATCCTGCGACATGGGCGCAGACGATTTTCTGCATCTTGAAAATCCACCGACGTGGGCCAGGTTCGAACCTGAGACCTTGGGCGTACGAGACCTGCGCCTTACCACTACGTCACCCTGTCAAATTAATCTGGTTTCTTACTACGCATATCACTAGACATTAAAATGAGTGAAGAATATGTATACAACATTATTCATTAAAACTGCAGCATCCGTTTTTCTACTTGGTATCAGTCATAATATTTATTTCTTCGTAAGAGCGAGACTTCACGGGGTTCGCCTTACTGAGGCACGTAAAATTTTATGCATTTCAATATGGTTTTTTAGTACGTATATCACTAGATATTAAAATGAGTGAAGAATATGTATGCAGCAACATCATTTACTTAACCCTTAAAAGCCTGATTTGCCAAATTGAATTAGGAAAAAAAATATCATTGTATTCATTGCAGTAGCCAGATGAAGGAAAACATATTTAAAAAAATCACAATACATATTTTATGTACATTTACTTAAAAAAAAAAAACAGGCATCAATTTTGATACTTTATGCATTAAGTCCATAAATATGTCTCACTAACTTTTAATATTAGAGCAGAATGGGCAGAATTTTGCTTAGGAAAATGAAATGCGTTGAAGATTGATTCCGCTAAATTTTTCTAAAAATATGTTACTCATTCATTACGGCGGTAATGCAAAATGTCACATTTTTTGAGCAATTTTTACAGCTGACGTTTATTTTTTTAACTTTTTTTCAAAACAACACTATGCAATAGTAACATTACCCATACAGTCCAAATATTAAAACAAACCAATTGCAACTGTACAATTCAATTTAAAAAGATACCAAATTTGAAACTTACGTCATTTATGGGTTAAAACTGGAAATTAATTCTTGTGTCATAATAATCTTAAAATTATACGATAAAGTATATCTAAAGTTCAAAACAGTAAAGCACTGAAGTTATGGCGAAATTTTCATTATTTAAATTTAATTTTTAACTAGGCTTACATAAGAATGTTTGAGGGAAAAAATAAAGAAATTTTCCATGTTATGATATTTAAAGTCAATGATTTTTGCGTCAATTTTTCAAAAATATACTGATATTATAAATGCATGAACGTCAGAGCAATGTTAATACACTCTGTCTGCAAAAAATAATGTAACACTATTAAATTTGAGCATATGATTAGGTGACAAAACTTTTAAAAATATGACAACTGATGTAAGCGATAAATTATTTAAGGTTATTTGGGCGCCTTTTGAGAGAACATCTTTACTTCCTGAATGTTTATTTTTTTATGGCTCTTACACTTCGGAAGGGGAAAAAACGAAATGAAGAAAAAGCAAGGGAATTTTGCTTTATGTGATTGATAGAAATACGTAAACTAAAATAGGAAGAGTGCACATGAATTTTACATAGTATTCCAAATTACTTGAATGGGAGACATTGTATTTTTTTTTTTAAATTTTGTATTCCAAGGTCAAAGCATTTTTAAAATACAAGGGATAAATTTAAAATGAATTTAATAAAGACAACGAATGACAAAAAGGAGTGTTGGAGGGCCACTTGTGGCTCTCGCAGCGTTGTCCAGACCTGTCTTAGATTTTGCAGCGGTCATACAATTGTTTGACCATATAATGTACTTGGTGAATTATTTTGTTTACTCGCTCGTTGTTCGCGCTTTTCAGTTGCTTTAAATATTGCATTTTAAAACTCTATTTTAAAACTTATCAAACTTTTCGGAGATTTCCAATACGAAAGACATTCGAAAGGACATATTTACAAAAAGGTGCTCAGATATTTGATTCTTTTGAGTTTTTCAATGTCGGCGTGACAGGAAAAGGGCATAGGTAGACGCCGTTTGCTTTTTCTAAAGTGATACTTTTGAGTATTCACTGAAATAAATTAAGTTCTTATGTGGCTTATACGAAATTGAAGAGTATATTTTACCATGGAATTAAAATATGACAATTTATAACATTATTTTCCCTGTCCTGGAAAAACTGTTGGGAAAAGGCTTACATATGTAAGCATCAAGTTGCTTAAATTCAAAAGTGGATGGACACTTGTGTTAAAATAAAGAATGTGAGGACGCCGTCCCCTCTCAACTGAACAAACAACATGTGTAATAAATAACAGACTACGACTTTCATTAATCCCCATTTATTTTAATTTTTGCCCTCTATACATACTTCAATTCATTTTTATGTAAAGCGTTTTAGGCCGAAGAAGCAAATAAAAAAAGTAGGGGCTTCGTTATTTTAATTAATGACAAATAATGGCATCAGCTCTGTGTTCTGCAAAAAAAAAGAAAAAGTGCTCAAAATTATCCTATCAGTTGTTTTAACGTTCAGATTGTGGTCAAGTTAAGTTCACAATCAAAGAACAACAAGCTGAAGTTACGCATTCCGTTAAATATTTTAGACACTTGACAATCATCATTTAAAAAAGAAATACTGATATTTGTTGATTATATCTGGTTTTTCGAATTACTTCAAAGTGCAGTGCAGTTGTATATCCATATTTCCGGAAACAGTGTAACCATTCGTTACAAAAGGGTTTATTATTAGATGTGTCTAAGGGTATAGTTAATTACAATTCACTTATATATGTATTCAACTTATACTTCCGTAAGATAAAACTCTAAAATTATAACTACATTTAGGAATCATTTCAAAACCTCAACAGCCGTTATGACCGACATATGCGCATTAAAAGTTGTAACTTGTATGGAACGTGCGTTAATAGGGTTTTTGTGTAGCATTTAATAGTGTGCAATTTCTTCGCGCTGCTTTTGATGGTACTCCCCTTGCTTGTGTCAAATTAAAACACTACGCTTTCAAAATTTACCTGTAATCATGCTGACTCATACAGATTGAAATGACTGATCCTATGTTTCCAAATGTATTGAAATTGAAGGGGCAGACATTAAATAAAAATGAAAGTTTGTTTGTTAAATATGATAAAAATCAGAGTACTAGTAATATATGCAAAGGTGAAAATGCCTTGAATGGAAAGATGTTTAAAGAAAATTTAGCACTCTTATTTACGTTCTATTACACAGAAGCTACTCGAAACCTGAAATAATTACCTTGAACGGCAATCAGGTCAAATAATTATAAATTCAACGCGCTCGATAAAGTACACACAAGCATAGGATAATTCTAAAACAGCCTGTTTAACATTTGAAATAAGCAAGTACAAAATGATTACTCACCTGCTTAACGCATGAGATTTGTACCATCAGTCTTCATTACTATATTCATCTAAATTTGATTTCTTCCTTTAGTCGAATTTCAAAGTTAAAAAACATTTTCCGGGTCTGTAAAAATTCATTGAACATAAATTAATGATTACAGAAAATACAGCGACCATACTTTTTATAAATAATCAGTAAATAAAATAACAAAGGATAAATTAAACCTTCTTGAGAGGTTGTGCTTAGTATCTCTTTCTAATGGGGCTGCGTATGGTCATTAACCTTTGCAGACCTAGTGCATTCCTTGAAATCGGCATCCATTCTTTAAAGTAGCACCACTATCGGTGGTTGCCAATAGCACTTGAGAATTTTGACGCTCAGTTTCTCGCTAGTGAAGGCACCTGATCTCTAAATAATGCGAAACTGCACTAGTAGTTTAATTTAGCCGAGAGTATCAAGCCAAACAGATACTTAAGGCATCTTTAACATGCTGCATAATCACATGACACGGGCGCTGACGATTTTCTGCCTCTTGAAAATCCACCGACTTGGGCCAAGTTTGATCCTGCAAACTTAGGCGTACGAAGCCAGTGCTTTACCACTACGCCACTCTGCCGGCTGTATATTATCTTGTAAGTGTCATTTTTGTGAGTTTTAATGATTATGCAATTTTGTTTACAACGTACATTTATAAGAATTCACAAAATAGTTGATTCGTAATTAAAATCTGATGTAACTAAACTTACATGCTTTGCTTTTTGAATGATTTTCCTAATAAAACATATAAGCAGTTCTGTAATTCTTTACCCTAAGTACTTAATTTTTATATTTAAAGGTATACACGAAATGGTTTAGGAAGAACATATATTAAATTACCTACACACTTGGTACATTCTACAATTAAAGGAAAGAATAGCACTAGGAGAAATACCTAGTGCGAGTCTGGAAAGCTCATTCAACACTTGAAACATTTGATGATGTACGATTTAATGAATAGAAGAAGTCAGTGCCACTGAGTGGACTTCCACCGACATCACTTTCAGTTAAAAGGCACATACAAAGAGCTTTTTAGCATACAAGATGGAATATTCATCTTCTCGAAAATAAACAATTAATAAATTAAATGATTCCTGTCATTTTTGTTGGAAAAATTAACGGGGTGCTGAGACCCTAAAAAATTCTTGAATTTCTTGCCACTGGAACTCCTGTGTGTGAGCAAATGTTAGGTTTATGTTTCCAAAAGATGTGCTTGCAAAGCTGCTATTGTAAAGTGCACTACTTTTGTCAAATGTACCAACAAGGAATGCAAAATCAAATAGCATGTTTCTATTCCATTCATTTTTTTATTGCTTAATTTTAGATTTTGCTTTTATTATATAATTCAACCAATAAAAGGAAAGTATAATTCTATTAAACGCGAGTTGAAACTTAATATTATTGAGAATTCTTCTATTCTAATTTCAATTTTTGCAACCAGATTATTAAACAACAGTTATCGGATGCACTTCCATGGAAACTACTGAAAAAGATAGTAAGATGGTTTTAATGACTTAACTAATATGTTGTTTGACTTCTTAGACCCCAAAACCCAAAGTTTAAAGCCAAAAGTAAGTTCATATGTTGATTGGCTGCTGAATGCCAAGTGAGAAAAGGAACCAAAATGGCCGCCATGTTTGATGGCCTGTAAAATTATTTCGCCCAGGAATCAACATGTCTACCCAAGATAGTTTTGTATTAGACCTCTACAGATCCCGATTCTAAAGAGAAAATCTCTGGACATAAAAATTTTTACGGGACTATATGGTGGGGACAGGACTAAATGTGGAAAAGACATGTTTTATGTCTTGTCGTCTTTCGCGTGAAAGCACCCTTAGGGTGACTCAATTGCACCACATTCACCATGATTACGAAGGCAAAAGCTTCTACTGAAATTTGCATTTGCACCTTCATTGCTCTAATCCAACTTTTACTTGTTCTTAGTAGGAATGTGCCTTTCTGGAGGGTAAGCATCGTTATTACATTTTTAAAAAATTGACGCCAATTTGTGGTACAGAGGTATGCTTATTACGCAGCTTCGGATTAGAAAAATGTGGGGATCAACTCCTATACTGCAGATACTGCTTTGACAAAAGAGAAAATATGGATGTAGTAACACGTTTTTAGCATGCAGCAACTAGAAGTTTTCCTGATTTTCTCCAATTCGAGACACATATCAGCTCTTCGATGTCTCAAATTTATGGTACATATTTACTAATACAAGAAAATGACGTTGCTTTTTGATTTATCAAATGTCAAATTACAGTCTGTGTGATGTCATAAGGTATTTCATATTCTTGGGTTTTCGAGATGCAATTTCTTAAAATGATTGAAAGTGTAGCTATTAATGGCTAAACTTTTAATTAATTTAAATACCATTATAAAAAGCATGGCAAAGGTTAATGGCTATTAAAAGGCGTCAACCTTTTAATTGTAATCTGTATATGAAATAAAAGATAAAGTTGCTCAAAATTGCTTGACCATTGAGACGACCACATTTCGGAGGTGCAGCATTTTCAAATTAACTTAAAAATAAATTATATTTTTGTTATTGACATAAGTTATATTGGGGCTTTGTCTTTACTGTCTTCTGTTATCAAATAATTAGAAGCATCACGTTTTTTAAAAACGCAGAATCTAAAAATTAATGAAAAATAAATCTCTACACTCTCAGAAATAAAACGCTCATTTTTGACGATTCTTAAATCCTCAAGGCAAATTTCGTCATTTTCAACGGTTCTTTCCTCACTCTGTCACATTACGTTTAACGAAACTCACTCTCTCAAAAATTTGACGAAATGTTTCCTCCCTCAAAGAAAATGGCGTTTCAGAAGCTTCGAACATCGCCGTGTATGTGATGCAAGTTCTTTGGTGGATGCTGATGCTGGTCAGATCTGATCGAAAAAGTACTGTGAGGTTAGTATTTTTAGAATTGTAAGGATCTGTGATTGTATACTTGTAGTTTAATAACTATATATTATTGAATTAATATTTATCAACGTACTGTTAGGCCTAACTAAGTTTGCCGTAGCTTTACTACTTGGCCTAGTGGGGATACGTGGAATCATATTGTATATTACGCGTAAAAGTTTAAACAACAACAATAATAATTTTAAATTGCCCACTGCAATGTTGTGCTAATTTTTGAAACCTTTAAAAAATTTATATTTTGTTATTCAAATTAAGAAAAGGTTAAACGTGTTGAATCTTCAATCAACTTATATACAGTGAATCAGGGTAACTTTGCACCACTGCATATTTTTTAGAATATTTGACTTCAAATGAAACTGTAGAACACGCTCAGTGCTACTCTCCTGGCAAGGTTATGAAATCACTTTTCTTCTCCTTATTTTAGTAAAAAAATTAGCAACACTGTACACTGCTATTTGTATAATTCAATAGTTCAAAAGTAATAGCTTGGAAGGTATTTTGGAATGCTGATTAAAAGTTGTTAAAACTTATTATTCTTTTAAAATAAGTATCATTACAGTAATTTACCAAGATGTTTATCTTCTAAATATAGTGAATTTTTTAGTGTTTGTGATTTAGGTTCAGTAATATTTAGTAAAATGTCAAACAATTAAGACATTGCAATTTTATTCCATTCTCAGGGTAACTTTGAACCGGCGCAAAGTTAGCCTTAGATTTGTTGTTTACTGTTTATAGATATATTCTTCATACAAACTAAAATTTTCTTTCTACTTTTTATGCATGTAACAATAGTTTGCAAATAACACCATTAGAATGTATATAATATATTTATCTAGTTTGATTATAAAAAAAACATGTAATTAAATTGTAAAGAAACATATACATAACTAGACATTCTATTAAATTTAAGTAATAGGATTTGTGATACTCGGGTGTACACTGAGAATATGTGCAAAGTTGCTGATCGTATGTAGCGCGCATATGACTGAATACTCGAGTGTTATTCAAATTAAACATATAGAATATAATAGAATATAGCTCTTCCAAAAGTGCATACTATTACTTTTATTTTCTTATAATTTTTGCTTCCAAATTACATATTATCATTAAACTTTCAAGTTATATTTTTTAAAAATATGAGAATTGATTACAGTATTAGTTTTTTCAAGGTATATATTTGTTTTGATGACCACCAATGATTTGTCGCACGAAGAAAATTGCCTCCAGAAGATATTACTCTAGCAGGTAATAGAAGGATTTTTATGATCTCCAACTCTCTGTTAAATGCAAAAGTACTTGACTAAAAATGTTAAATTTTAATGAGATTTTTAAATGGTTGTTTTAATTAATATACTTGTGAGAAAATGTTTACTTAAATAATTGAAAATTGTTTTCTGCAACTCTTTTTCTAAATAGATTTAAAATGGGGATTTTTGTCCTAAATATTGATGTTTTCCTTCTTCTACTCTTTTTTCATGTAACATTTCATGCAATATCATAATTTATAGAAAACGTGAAATGTTGTGATCCAAAAATTGTGAGATTTTAAGTATTTTAAAAAAAATTCCACTTCAATGTTGCATAACTATAATACTTTTATTAAAAAAGTGTATTACATATAATTTTTTCTGATGCAACCCAAGCAAGAATTAGCTGCTTTCCCGACACAGCTGTTCGTTTGTTTATTCGATGGCTTCTATTTTGTTTTCTCTCTTTGTCAGCGCTTTGTCAAAAAGAAGGGCTAAGACTGCAGATGCAACTAAAGGAGGGTGTGTCTATGCACTTGGTGTATTTTAGTTATATGTACACAATGTTTTAAATATTTGGTTGTATAAGGTAAAGTTAACTTTGAAGCTTTTTTTCTCAAAACTGTATTTTTTGACATTGTGTGCACTCTAATTTAAAAACTAATTATCATGGAGCCTTAAAATTTTATATACTACTACTTTTCACGAATCTCCATGCTGTACCTAAATTTA
Organism: Octonoba sinensis; assembly: GCA_038502835.1. Lineage (NCBI taxonomy): Eukaryota > Metazoa > Arthropoda > Arachnida > Araneae > Uloboridae > Octonoba > Octonoba sinensis. Next base: position 114,133,164 of record CM076598.1, on the reverse strand, counting down.
CATTCATTTCTGTCATAGAATGTTTTTAAAATTTAATTCTGAAATTTCTGGAAAATTTAGTAAATTACTTTTAAAAAGCTATTAATTATGTTAATGAGTTTGAATACACATTTACGCTTAGGCACATTTTGAAATATATAAGTGTAAGAGAAAATATATGAAATATAAAAGATATATTTTCAATAGATTTTTTTAAATCTTGCACACAAAGTGCATACCATTTTATATTGTCTTTATTGTTGCTGTCATTTAATAAATTAATATTACTATATATATATTTGAACATTATTTTTACAAAGGAAAAGAATGGATGAAAATACAGAAATTTTTATCTTTTTGGTATCATGTTCATTAGTTTTGAAGCTACACAGCTTTTTCAACAACTTTAAATCTAATGCTTTTAAGACCGCTCAACGTGATCCCTTAACTTTACCATATTTTGAACTTACTTCTAACTTTACCATATTTTGTTATTACTACTATTTGAAATGAACAGTCAACAATTATAAAGTTGCGTTGGCTTTAGATACCCTCCCCCCCCCCCCCAATATGGATAGCATAAAGCATAAGAAAATTAAGACAATCCTACTTTTGTGGGGTAGGTACGGATCGCATAAAATAAATACCTCAAAAAACAAAAACTGTTCAGAAACTGGAAAAGAAATTTTTACAACATATTTTTTTAATGAAATTAAGCATTGGAGGTGTACCGCTTAAAAATTGCGTAGAAAATATGTCAAGAAGTCGCAAAATAGCGAGAAGGTTACTTCAAACCAAACTAAATAATGAATAACACACAAAAGCATTTCTACTTTTGTTGTTGGTGATGAGTTCTCGCATGAAGTGAGGAAGAGAGGATGCACTGCTCCTGAGTTTAACGGGGCCCTTATTAGTAGGAGTCCGACCTCCACACCTTTTTTTTGAACCAGCTCCCAGATTAGAGACTCACCTGGGGGTTGGCACCTCCAGAAGTATCGGTTCACTTGAGTGTACACAGTCCCAGAGCAACCAGCTGCGAGAGGTCTCCCAAACACTAACTTGGTCAATGCGGCTTCACTTTTGGTGTTCTGCGGGAACCAAGCGTCTATCGACTGGTCCTTTTCAGGACATTTTTTCATTTAATTTTTCATTTTAAACATTTAATAATTTTAAAACGCACAAAATACAACACTGCTCGTCGTAGTCCAAAAGGTGAATCTTTGAACTGGTTTAAAATCGTTTTCCCTTTTTGAAGATATTACTATTGTTCTTTATGCTTGTGGATTTTTACTTAACTTTATCTATGAATTTCTGAATGTTTTTAAATTAGTTTTCTGAAAAGTTTTGAAGCTTTTTTTCATAAGTTTGTTCTTTATTCTTTTATAGGTAATAAAATAGATGAAGATGCTACGGACTAGAAGCACTCTAATGCAGTGTACTTAACTTTAAGTCCATATGCTTGTGTAATAATACGTGACTAGGGAGCATGATGAAGTGGGACATTTTGTTGTGAAAAGGGAGGGGGGGGGGGGGTCAAATATACTGAAAAAAAGTGTGTCATCATTTATGAATGTTTGTCTAAAAAGACCCTATTTTTTGTTTTCGCAAAAGAGTATGAACCCTGTAATAATACATTGCTTGAAAAAAAAATAATGAAAGAATCATTACCGTTTAAAAAAATATTAATTTCTTTAGCAGTATTCATTTCCATTAGCAGCTGTAGCAGAGTTGCAAAACACTCAGGATTTTTTAAAATGAAGTATCTATAATTACCAAACTTTTGTATAACTATTATCTGCAAATTCTTTGAAATTATAAGAAAATGTAATTTAATTGGCTGTCAATGATTGTATTTTAAAAGTATTTTTCATAAATTTCAAATCTTTTTTTTTTTAAATTTATAAATCAGAATTTATTATTTTTGCTGCCTAGTTTGATTAAATCCGACTTTTTTACAATCACCACTAAGTGTGAGAATTAAAATATTATTATTTCTACCATATATTATGCTTTAGTTTAATTTTGTATAATTTCAGGTATAACCTATAAAAAAAACAAAACAAGTACGGATTTATTTCATATTTAAATGGGGTTTTTGGGATTTTTTTAGATTATAATTTTAATGCCACAAAACACAAAGAGTTGGGAAACTTCTCTTAAAACTTTAACATTATTCATTAGATTTTTCAGCCCACCGTAATCACATTTTATAGTAATTTCTGATAATCTGAGTCTGATTATTAATCACAGAGTTAGTCCAGTTCTGTTACTATGTTATGTAAATATTCTTAATTGTTAAATTGCAATTAATATTGTATTTTGTAGCTACAATATATACTAAATTTCATGCATCAGGTGGTGTAAGTTATATTGAGATTCAGTTTGATATAGGTTTGTGTATCCCCTTTTTTTTCTTTTCTTTTAAATGTGTCGGAATCTTTAAAAATTCAATTGTAAGTATCAAGAACTGTTCTCCAAATAAGTATACTAGTTGAATGCAAGTAACACATGTGAAAACAAAAGTATTTAACTTTTTTTATTCATTTTTTGTTAGAATTTAAATAGTGTTTTAAATTGTAAAGAAACAAATTTTTAAATTAATATTTTATTGCATACAGGATTTTGAGAATGAAAATAATAAACATTTGTAGAGCCAATGTTATTTTATATGAAAGTGCGTAGCTTTATTGATTAAGAAATACTAAATTTGTAAAGTAGATTGGAAAGTAAAAGGGGTTCAGTTATAAAAGTAAAAAAAAATATTTCTTCTGCATAATTAACCAAGTAACGATAACATTTTCAAAATAACTTGATTCAATTATAATGTGTATAAAAGTTTTATTCAGTTATTTTTAATCTATAAATCATGTCAAAATATGGGAAGAAAACCTCTTATATATTATATCCATGTTCCATTGTAAAAGTTTCAGATTTGTAATTTATTTTATAGGGTTGGCGTGTTTTTGAATATCAGTTAAATTTTTGTATGTACAGGTTTTTTTAAGGAGAATTTACTTACCATAAAATACCGAACAAGCGCTCCAACCCCCTCCCCCCCCCCGTTTTCTGCGAATTACCTTTAGGACAAAATACCGATTATCATCCCCCCCCCCCCTCAACTTGGGTTGCCATTGAAATTATAAAGAAGGAACAGAAAAAATAATTAGAAAAAATCGCAGAAACGAACCTTTTTTTTACAAAAATGGCGGTCGAAAATTGCTCCATTACGCTCTTAAATTCATTCACAAAATTTTATTTGCATTACTTTCAAAACATTAATTCCAACTTTCATGCTGTGTTTAAAAGAACGCACTTTCAAAATGGTGCGAACCATCATCGTTAGGGTGCGTATAGTCGCGCAAGAATTTTTAGTTTTGCAAGTTAGCATAGCAATATCCGATCTAAAATGAAGACAGAAAAAGAAAAGTAAAAAAAAAGAAATTTTTTGTACATTCAAAGTAACTAAAAAATCAAAGATGCGTCAAGCAAGGGGAATGAATGTTTTGCACCTGCCTCAGTTGCTTCAGCTGATGTTATTTTTTCTCGCTATCGTTTATAATTAAAATCGTTTTATTTATTATTACATAGGAAAACATGTGAAAGGAGGTTAAATGCAGAGCTGTGCATTCAGCGCGATCCAAATTTGTTTGCCACTTTACTTTTTTTTTTCCTTTTTTCTCTTTTAATTTTTGAGGGGGGGGGGGGAATCGATCCGAACGAATTTTGGCTAAACAAACAAGTAATAGATGAGTCTTTACTGTGGTACTGCTTTCAATGAATCATGGATGGGTGCGGCGTATAAACGGTACGTCGTTTTCGCTTGTTTAAGCGCCCCCTCCCGCATTTCCACACATTTCAGCAAAATTTAGGGGGGCGCTTATTCGGTATTTTACGGTAATCATGAATATGCTTTTCCCCTAATTTATGGTTTGGATTCCTTTCTTTTAATTTTCAAATGTATTTTTTGTGCTCTATACATGTTCTTATCAACTTATATGGTTATACCATAATTTCAGTTTTGCTGTAATGCTCCATATGAGCTAGAAAAATGTTTGCCATCGTAATAAAAGTCAAATTTTATTATTATTGCTGCTGTTTTTTTTTTTTTTTCAAATGTGTTATGAGGTTTTAAAACCCTTAAAAAGCAATTCTTCTTGTGACAAATTCATACATACATATAACCAACTCAATGAAACTAAGTTTTTAAAATTAATTAAACAATTTTCTGAATGAATTAATAAACATAACTTAGACAAATTGATAGTTCATAATATTAAAAAAAATTATTGCTTTTATATTTCAACAAAATGCTTAATTTGGAAGTAATACTAAAGTTTTAAATTGTTTGGAAAGTAAGAATGTTAAAATAAAATTGTGTTGAAAATTTCTGTTACAATTAACCTAAAATAAAATAAATTTAAACGTATATAATATGGCATGCTTGTATAAGCATCATAGAAAAGTTCTTGTGCACAAAGAATTAAAATTACTAATAGTAAAATATTTTTCAATGTGATTTTTTTTTGTTTGTCACCTTTAGAACATTTATTTAAAATTAATGATACATATTTCAACAATTAATGCAGCAACTCAAAATTCGAAAATTTTCAGTAATTATTTGAAGCCTCAAATTACTAGAAATATCAAATTGCCCTCTTAAAAAAATAAATTCAAGATTTTATTTAAGGTTCCATGACGTGCTCAAATAACAAAAATTTACTTAAAAGTATGTCAATACAACGAAATTTATTATGATTCACGAATCAAAATGACGAAATATTTTCATTTTTGAAATAAAAGTGACGAAATTTAAAGACTGGTTAATGCGGAATCGAAATGACGAAAATTTAGTCATTTTGACGAAATGTATTTCATCAAATAGACCCGACGAAACAAGCGAGTAAAATTTCGTCGTTTTTGACGAAATGTGTTTCATCAAATAAATGACGAAACAAGTGACTAAAATTTCGTTGTTTTTGACGAAACAAGTGACTAAAATATCGTTGTTTTTGACGAAACGTATATGACGAAATATTTTTTAGTTTTTGACGAAATTAATTTCGTCAAATGTATGACGAAACAAATTTCGTCAACTTGACGAAATGTTTAATCGGAGCATTTTTCACGAAGTCATTTCGTCAAATACAACGAAAGTTTCGTGAAATTTGAGCATGCTTTTCTGAGAGTGTAAGATCTTTGAACTGGCGAAATTGGAGGCTTTCTACCGATCGCGGTTCAAAAGGTTCAAACTAAAACAATTCATTAGCTCATAACTTCCCAATTTTATTAAAACTAGATAAATGTTATAAAAATGAATACATTATTCCTAATTACAGTAATTTCAATGCGGAAATTCTATTTTGTAATTTCCTCCAAATGGAATCGAGAACAACTTTTCCTTCTCGAAAACATTTCTAAGCATTGAACTTAAGTGTTGAGCAAAAAGAAAGAAAAAACCAACTGCACCTCCTATTGCATAGCAATATCTGTCAAGATGATGGTAATCGGCTACCGCCTTAGTGCACGGAATTCAACTAAACCACTTTTATTTTACTTCATTTCCTTCTCCTGCCGTCAAGTTACTACGAAAGGTGCGTTCATGGTGGTCAAGAAAATAGCTACCAGCAACTCGTCTACAGAAAGCAGGCACTGAACTCGAAACTCGCATTTTTGGCGACTTTTAGAAAGTTGTTGGAGAGAGGGTTACTAGGGCAGTTAATGGCGGCCCGTATATATGTCTACTAGCGTAAAAGCGGTCGCACTTTTAACTTGTCATCAGTAGCTCCAAAGCCAGCAAACATGGTAAGTGCTCTTCTTTAAAATTTATGCATTTGTTTATTTACATTAACGGATAAAGTATTCATCATTCATTCATGTGTTTTTATGAAATAAATTACATCAAAAATAAATAAATAAATAATAAACAAATAAATAAAAATAATTAAAAAAAATAAATAAATAAAAAATGAGTAAAAGTCATAAAATATTTTTCCCCGTTCCTAATTGAACTTATTTGACAAATAATGATCAAAGAAAAATGATTAAATTGTTTATTTGATCTTTCATTATCGGTGAGTTTCAGTCGCTGATAGCAAAAAATGTCATTTTATCATCAGCGTTTTTTGATTATCAGAAATAAATACGAAATTTCCTGAAATAAGTTACGCAAAAATATTCTATACATTTTTTCCTCTTAATTGAAAGTATTTGTTGAAGAATATTCAAAGAAGTAGTTTATTTAATCTCTTATTTTCAGCCTCTGATAATAAAAGGTCATTTTATTATCATAGAGTTCTTTGATTATCAAAAATTGTTAACCCTACACTGCGTAGTGTTGTTTTTAAACAACACCTCTATTTTCGTTCACTAAGCTCTTGTTTTGTATTATTTTTAACAAGTGGCGCATTCTTTCGTTTTATTTGGTATCTAATATTATATTAGTTAATATAGTCTCCCCTAGATCTTGTAAACTGGCCTCAAGGTTCATCTTTTTTCACAAAATCGACAAAAACCACCAAAAAAAAAAAAAAAAATATTGCGCAGTGTAGGGTTAAAAAATTTGTTGAAATAAGTGCAGAAATTTTTTTAAACATTTTTTTTTACATCTAACTTATTTCGTTGTGTTAATCTATACATTTCATAACTAAATAAAAAATATTTGAAGAAACAGGCTATATGCTAATAATGTTTATGACTTTGAAATGTTTCGTGACTTTCATGTTTTTTTTTGGTTTGTTTAAAACGGACAACTTGGTTTATAATTGTTATGATTTTATTTTTACTTTATTTTATATTAAAAATTTCATATTCGGTTCTCTGTTTATGAAGTTTTAAATTTGTTGCTATTGACCGAAGTAACTTCAATATAATCATCAGTGCAATTAATGATCCGAACAAGATTTTAAATATATATTTGGTGTTTTTAGTGAAATACATTTACTTTTGTAAAATGTTGTCTTTATTTCAAGTATTTGAAATCGGTTAGCAATTAACTACATTGTTGAAAGCTGTCTAAATTGTATTTTAGTGTAACTGATGTAACTTATACTTTTTTAGAAAAGAACTCTGAAATCAATATAAAAATAGTTTACTTATGCTTACCCCTCATTTTACTAGTTAGTTAACATCAGGTAAAAAATATCAATGTTATTAATTTTCATAAATATTTTAACTAATTATGAGCCTTTCACAAACTGACTATCTTATTTTGATAACTTATTTTTATATTTTTAAGCAGATTATATGAAAAATTCGACAAAAGATATTTTATTTTTTCATTTATTTATTTATTTTTTAACGGACACATGTAAATCAACCAACAATCATCTCATAAAATTAAAACTTTATAAATGTTTTTTCCAAAGCTTAAAATTTTCGGTCTAACGTCAAAATAAAAATAACGTTAAATAAAAGTAAAAAAACGTAAACACAGCAAGCAGTATGTAATATTATCGCATAAACTATAGGTTTGATTAATTAAATTTACTGGTTTTATTTTTGCATGTCATTTTTTCCATTAACAGAAAGCCACAGAAAATGTACAAAGAGCTTTAGTTTCATATAATTACCGTTCAACCTTTTGTCAAAAGTTTGTTTTTACTTGTTCACATTTTTGAATATTGCTGTTCTTTGTGTGAACATTTTTTTTCATATAATGATCTTGGTATATATACTATAGTTACTATAGAATAGATCAGCAGTATAAAACTGTATGGGGAAGAATGGGAATCGCTCATTGAAAAGAATAAAAATCCAAATTATTTTTATTTTGATTTTATATTTTAAAAATAAAATTTATTTTATAAATTAATACATAAAGAAAATTAAATGACTAATCCCAACTAGTGCACTTAACGGAGTTTTGAACCAATTGATGGCAACCACATAACACAACCGAGTCACGCGAATGCATTTAAAACGTTTGAAGAAAATATATGGCTGTCTTCTGGAAAAGGAATTCCAGTTAGCTCATTTTTAGGGCTGCATGCATAATAACCTTTCAATTTAGTATTTTTTATTGAATCTTTCAAATTTCCTTATACATGAACATGTCTGAATATTTGCTTTTCATGAATTACCTATTTTATATATTCGTATATGAAAAGCTTTATTACTCGTATATAGCTTTTTTTTATTGAGAAATGAAATCAAACGAAAGTCTGTAATGTAAAGCTTTCATTTAGACTTTGGCATCCAGTCTTTTACTTGGACTTAAATTATTAAATATAAACTGCATAATAGAAACCTACTTGCACATAACTTATTAAGCATATATGCTACAGTGATGTATTCTTTTTATAATAACAGATAATCTGTGAACTTAGTATTTCTATCTCACTTGCTTTCGGCATTCAAATTTATTCTATACACTAATTAACTGTTTATAAGGATTTGGATTATTAACCCTCTGATTGAATAACCCGCGATTTCCACGTGCAACGTAAATGTCCCTAAAATTGCTCATCCCTCGATTTACATGTGCATGAGCTTTTAAAGTGTATTAAAAATATTATTTACCGCTGTTTCATCGTTAAAAGTAATGCAATTACAAGTAATGCAGTAATGCAATTTCTCGAGCATTTGGGCACTAATTATGGTTTTATTCCAGAGATTGGCTTTAGTTGCATAAAGTAGACCAATTTTTAGCGCATCGAATTCGCTAAAAAAAAGAGCAGTCAGAGGGTCAAACTGAGTTTAAATGTGTAGCTGGACTGCAGTTCGAAAACAAGTCTATTAAGTGATAAGCCGCATTAGGTTTTAGTCAGAATAAAGAAATATTTTAAATGTATAATTATGTAAACAAAGCTCGCAAGACGGTATTCTTTCATTACGACAGAAATGCTGATGTTAGAACATGCTTAATGTTTAGATAATTGGTAAGTTTCCGACTGTCCTCGACGACATGGGTCCTCGGGACATGAAAGAATTTCGACCCCTCCCTCCGAGGTGTTTCATTAATGCTCAGATACAAACCTTGAAAATTTAACTTTTATATTGAGCCCATAAAAAGTATATTTCAACTCATCTTTTTTGGTTCCTCGAATTTCGTTTTAATAATAATATATTACTGAAAATATTGCATATGTTGTTCTGAACATAAAGTAATGCATAGCAAGCACTCAGTCACGCATATTATTCGGCTGCCGTAATTGTTGACAAAATCAGAAAATCGACAGTGAGCAATTGCAGATTAAAAATAAATAATAATAAAATAAATGAACAATGGGACAAATTGTTGTAAATGGTAAAATTGGGGAAAATTTCAGATTCGATGGATTATAACATTACCTTTTCGTCAAAAAGATGTCAAAATATCAGTTTGTAAAAGAAGTTTGATGCCTCGGGACAATTTCTGATTTGCCCATGCGATAATAAGACCCTGACCTCCGGAACACTGGTACTACTTCGATCTGAAACCTCCTCGTCTAAATAATAACAAAACTCAAATGATTGTTTCCAAAAGCTTTGAATTAATGAAAGTGTCTTGTAAAACTAACACTAATGGTATAACTAACTACTTGGTAATGCCGATAATTAAAATCTGTAGAATTTTAAGCTACGCTGTGATAAAGTGAAAACTGCTTTTATTGTTTTCGAATGTTTCTTGCATATGCAAATATCACTGCACAATTTATCCCGGAATGAAAACTTCTCTGTAGCTCTAAAATGTAAAAATAATCTCCATCTTGCACTTCGAGTATAAAGTTTGAAAACTTTTGGACATCTTCATTATAATATGGGTTATTAATTAATTTTAAACCATTCATGCATGATGACCGACTTCTCTTAGAGTGAAGTTGGTGTTGAATAATTTAATAAGTATGGTAACAAAACTTTAGTTGAAAATCAGTAGATGCAATTTCTATTACGACCAGAAGTCGAGCGCTGATGGTTAGGTTAGACTGTTCCTAGAATTATTGTCTTTTTTCACTTCATGACGGGATTGGATGAGAAACAGAAAGGCAAATGGTTAATGGCAAGTTAAATGGTCGTTAATGGCTAGTTTTAGTCAGATTTAAATTTAATATTTGATCCATTTGTTTGCCTTTTGTACTACTTCTCAATGATAAATGGTCGAAATCATCGGAAAAATTCTTAAAAATTGAAATATTTAACAGGATATTCAATTATTGATTTCAGCTCCAATATATTAATTCATTATGCTCTGATACCAAAAAAAAAAACCATTTTTGCATAAAATATATAGAAAACACGAGTATTTAAAAATATTCAAAAAAATTCTTTATTTCCTTGCTTCTTCCGTGAAGAATTCCTTTCCAAATTTTGACCAAATATTTTTAGTGACGAAGTCACTAAAATTTCTTTTAAACCTAATTTCTGTTTGAGTAGTTTCCGAGTTATAACGAAGCTTTAAATATGGCAATGAGCAATTTCTACACTGTTAAAAATTTCCGTAAGAAAATAGTAAAATAACCATTTATTTAATTGTTATTTTACTATATTTAATTACAACAGTTGAATATCCATTAAAAAGATGGTACTCAAACCGCTGATTGCGAAAAAAATCGTTTATTCTCTGTTTATCCTAAAGAACGTTTAACGAACCGTAATTTTCAAGCGCTCAATAAGAATCGGGAGTCCTTCTTGGTTGCGAAACCTTACCAGTCGTACGTTGTTTTAAAATAGGAATACGGATTTATCAGTTAAAATTTGCATGTGTATATAAAAAAAGAAGAAAAAAAAGTGGCTTAAACAGTGGATACTAAATAGAAACACATACACACGTAAATCAAAAATTGAAGACATCGGATTCCCAACCTGCTTGCGAATGAGCGAACGCATAATTTGAGCTGCTGAAGCTTGTGTGAAGCTTGTTTGTATTTTAATTTTTGCAGCAAATAAAATGATTTTCGTCAATATACAGTAAATTTATACCAAAAATAAATTATTTAGATCCAATCAAAAACTGAAATCTCAATTTTAAGGCTGTTTGCCTGTTGGAAAAGAAGATTTATTGATAAATTAACGTCCGCTTTACGTGATGACAGTGGTCGAGTGGATAGAGAGTAAGACTTGTACACCACGCATTCGGGGTTTGAGTCCTGCAAGCTTCGTTTACGGTTTCTACGCCTCGAAGATTCTACGCCTCGAAATGGTTCAAAAACGGAGAAAACTTGGTTTTGAAACCATTTTTAAATGGTTATAAAACCGTAAATTTTTGTATTTACGGCTTTTTAATCAAGTTGATTTTAAATGGTTAGGCCCCGTAAAGATAGAAAAATGTTCTGAGCCGTAAATTTAACGGTGAATTAGATGGACAGACTGCTGCCGGTCATTTAACCGTAATTTCATGATGAAATTTCTAACAGTGTACTGAATTTTGCCGAAGATAAAATTTTATGAAAATTACCTACTGTTAGCCGGTTTATGCGAGTTAAATGTCACCATTTCCAAGTATCATAAATTAATATCGAATATTATCAATATACTTGCTCCACTTTGATGAATAATTCAAATAATTCAACTTCAGGTCGTGGTTATGCAGTAATTCCTGGAATTTTTTCTATATTTTTATTTTGATTTTTAACTGAACATTTCATAAAATCCTTTTTAATCTCAGATGAATCAAAATTTAGTTGAGGGGAAATACATAATACTTTTACCTTTTTCAATATGACGTTTTATTTATATGAAACTTGTTTGCTGTTATATGAGTGGAAATCTTTAAACATATCATCTTTAATAAATGATAAAAACTGACAGTATTGTATCACAAAATAGCAGAAATATTGCTTACACTTATTTAGGGGTTACAAGGAACCTCTTTTCAATGACTTTGATTACATAATTTGTTTTTCTGAAAAAAGGTACAATTTTCATTTCGCATATAAGATTTGTTGTAGAAACAAAAAAAATATTTAAATAAAATGTTGAGAATTTCGAGCAAAATGTATGTAAGGACAAAATAAATTTGGAGTTTAACTGCAATAGCAGTCCATAATAATAATTTAACTTGGATGTTTTGCATCTAGAAGCTCCCTGTCGCATTGAGAAAGAGATTCCAAGCAATCCCGAAACATATGTCTGCATTTTAATGCTTATTTGTACTTTCTTAACGTGAAATTATTTTTTATAGCAGTCCATATTTACGTTACGTGAATTACAGTGAACTAGCTGATCCCCGTAGAACACCTGCGGTCTATAACCATTTTAAAATCGTAAAAAACACTTTAAAATTCGAAAGGCTTAAGAAAAGATAGCTAGATATAAACATGAGAATAATTGCTCGATATAAACAAACTAAAGTGTTGCCACTCCAAAGATTCGGAAATTAAAAATTGAGTTATGAACTCAATTTTTAATTCCAGACTTTTTCCTAAAATACTTTTTAAGAAATAGAAATAAATTTGTTAAAACCCCTCCTCGAAAAAATATGATAATAAATACAAATATTATGTTACTTTTTATGATAATTACTAAAAAAATTTTTTTAATTTCGTTTGACTAAAGTTTGCTTTTTGCATGATGTCAGTATCGTATAGAACCGCAAAATTTAATCGTAACTGTTCCACGTTAAGTGAAATATGAGTCGTCTAGTTTCAAAACCAGCTACATCCAAAAGTTGAAATTGTCACGGCGGGCAAAAAAACTAATATCTAAGAAATTCGAATTTTTAGCTAAGAGCATTGGGATAGACTTTTAACTTGCTGAAATTTTAACACAAAAATAAGTTCTCCTTGGAAGATATTTGTAGGGGGGGGAAGAGCTGACAAGCATGGTCGATGGGGGGGGATCTGGTTTTGTAACAAACCGGCAAATTTCAAACACACTTTTTAGTATGATGTAGCTGCTTCAGAAACTTAAAAAATTAACACCATATGAAGATTACTTTAAACTATTAGAAAGTGTAAAAAAGTTGAAATCGAAGAAAAGTGGATGTATCTGGTTTTGAATCTAGACGACTCATAGTGAAAACTTGAATCACACACTACTGATTCATGCTTGTATTATTACAATCACGAAAAAGTTGGATCTTTCCTAAAATTTGCAATTTTCATAAACATTTTATTAATAATATATTTTGTTTAAATGCTAGTAATACAAATAAAGCAAACCGAACAAGAAAATATGACACAGAATTTTATGAGGGAATTAAATGTTATACTATCAGTTAATATAAAACCGAGTTATGAGTAACAAATGGTTAACAATTAGATATTTCAAGACGATAGAAAGTTTGACAAACGAATCAAGTCAAGAATTGCGAATGAAACTTTACAAACGTTGTTAAATGAGAAATTTTCTAACGAATAGTTTTAAATTATTGTAAGTGTCTGTATAAAAAAATACAGACAGCAGAATGTTTTTTTAACGTATGTTTGCTAACTCATCTACGCATCAAAAATTCATTACGATTGCTCATTTATCCTATTTTCTTAGAAATGTGCAACCGCTATGAAATTTCGATGCGTGTTCGCTTAATGATTTGAAAGTCATTGTAAATTTCGATAAATATTGCTCACCGGCAACAATAGGGACACATCTCCCAAAACATTTTGAAAATGTAGCATGAAACGGGGTGACTTTGTGCCACTATTTCTGTTTTATTTTATATATACAGGCAGTAATAAGCAGGAATGTTGCGGCTCCTTTTAATTTTAATTTGTTTTATTTTTTGTTACGCTGCCATACAGACACGTAATCACGAAGTTGGCATAATATATAAAGTAAACAAAAAGACTTAAACGTTCCGATTTGTAAATATGTTGCCTTAATCATAATAGAAATCTTAATCTTTACTTACTGTTTTTGTAATAATACCGCAAATTTTGGTAGTAGTAAATATGTAGCTCAGATGAAATTTGCTAAGTTCCGCGTCTTTGTCATGAGTGTTACCCATAAAAAGGTAACTCATGACAAATTTTGTGAACCTGGTACCTATGTGATATTCCAAGCTTTTGGACAAAATAATGCACAATACCGATATGCTGGAGTCTGCACAGAGTATAATGCTGTGGATGGAGAAGTTAAGGTTACGTTGTTTAGAGTAGTAACTGGTGAAAATGGTATACTATATTGATTGATGGAGGAGGATATTTCGAGTTTGATCACATTATATGTATTTTTCCAACCCTCGAATCTGTAATGAAAAGCAACATACTATTCTTTTCCATTTCCTGTTGATGTATATGAAAAAGCATAGCATGCTTTTTCTTTCTTATCACCAAAGTGAGTCACGAGTGCTACCTTCGTCACGCGTGTTACCTAGTAAAAAAGCTCCAAAACACAATAAAATAAATTCAAAAAAGAAATAATATTAGCTCTACTAGAATTTGTGGATTACTTGAAACTAATATATTTTCATAATATTATTTTAAAACATTTTTTTTTTCATTTCATTTAAAATAGTAAAAGATAGTGAAAATGTAATATTAGGTAACAATCATGACAGCAAGTGCAGTGCATTTTACAAAAAATTTATTCAATTCTTTTCATTTTAATATGATATAGTCAAGTGTATCATTTTCGGAAAAATAAGCACTGTCATACTTAATGGAAATGTTGTCCAGTAACACTCATGGAGTTGAAGCTTAGATATTTATTTTTAAAGTTGGTTGTCTCTCTGGTTGTATGAAAAATTACGCTTGAATAGCATTGTATCTTTAACAATCAAATATTTCCAAGCATGCCTTCAAAAATAAATTAAACAATAATAATTTTTATTTTTGAAAATTTCTCAATGCTGTTACGGCAAACTTTTTGAAAATGACAGATACTTTTCAAATTATGAGAGGAACATATCGCTACCCTAGTTTAATACTAAGACAAGCTAAAACTGCTGTTTTGAGATAAACGCATTTAAACCTTTAATTTTCCGCATTGCAATTCAAGAAATGTTCCAAGAAAAATGAACTTTAGGTATCATACTAGTCTCACACAGCTAAGTAATTAGAATTTAGTTACAAAATGAGGCACTTACTTAGATATATTTTTTAAAGATATATCAGTAAACTAGAGCAAAGATATGAGTAAGCAACTTTTCCGCTTCATTACGATTTGGTGAGGAAAAAATTTCATTTTATTGTGTTCACGATAATATACATTTGGCTTTTAAAGTGAAAAATTTGTATTACGATTTCCAAGGATGATGAAATATGCTTTTAGATGTAATAAATATTCCGCTCATTGCGAACTCATTAATTCGCAAATAATATTAAGCTTTTTGGTTTTTTACTGTATTCAACTCTTGAGTCTTGGATCGCCATGCTCTTGAAACATCGGAATAGTTGGATGCTGTCTGATGTTGATAGTGGAAACTGTCCTTGTTGTTGCGCATGCACTAGAAATGCTTCTACACTAAAAATTTTTGGGTGTTACTGTACACCATTTTTGGTTTTCAGTCGGTGTAAAGTTGAAAATTATTTATTTTTTGATGTATATTAAATTATTGTAAGTGTCTGTCTAAAAAAATACAGACAGCAGAATGTTTTTTTAGCATATGATGTTTGGTAACTCATCTACGCATCAAAAATTCATTACGATTGCTCATTTATCCTATTTTCATAGAAATGAGCAATCGCAATGAAATTTCGATGCGTAACGGAGTTGACAAATTTCATGTGCTGAGAAACGTTATAACTGTCAATATTTTTTTAGACTACCACATAAAAAATTTTAAAGTACATCAAAAACGAATAATTTTTAACTTTACACCAACTGAACAATAAAGATCCTGTTCAATAACACGCCACTAAAAATGGCACCTAAACGCAAAATTTTTACAGTGTATATCATCGAAACAGGAGTGAAAGGAGAGATAAGGGGTGGTGAGAATGCTTACGTTTTATGACGAATAATGTACCAGCTATTCTTTTTATTTCTTTTTGCACTAAAGACTGAAGAAAAAATGGAACGGTCCCGGTTGCCTTGGCATCACATTCTGTACAATGCGTACTCTATACATCGTAACGCTGTCTAAAGCATAAGCATGTGACGTCAGAGCGTCCCTTGCCCTGCGATCGAGCGTGACATTCGCTTCAAAAACAAAGCCTCAAAATATAACTTCGGAAAATCTCAGCGTATCATCCCTTTGCTGAATACAATCTTCCTCAAGTGATATGGGCGGCTTTCACAAAAAACATTACACTATTTTTACTAAAAATGCATAAAAGAAAACAATGCAAATATTTATGTGAACTCAAATTTGTAATTTCGTGCTTTGACAGTGCACAAAAGACCAAAGATATGCTTTAATAATTAATGTCAATATTTTGAATTTCTCAGAAAGGTGTAATTTCTGATCGGTTTTTATTACATTATTTTAATCTTGAACTTTAGTGCAGTTTTTATTTAAAATGGTTACAGAAATTGGATGTTGTTCTATTGTTCTCAAACTAATTTATTCAAAGTCTTAGAAGGAGCAAAAAATTATTAAATAGTTCGAGGATTAAAAAAAAGAAAAGAAAAGAAAATATAAAAAATATTCTTCCTTTAAAATTGATCAATTACAGCTAAAAAATATCTAATGTCTGATTCTGAAGCGGATTTCGTAAGATTTACCCCTTCTGATTGCAACTTTACCTTAAATTTTCATACGGCTTATGTAACACATTTTTTTTTTTTAGAATTTTAGCTAAGTATCTTCGATTCTCGAAAACATGTTGACTAAAAAACTCTTTGAAAGCTTAAAGCAGTTTTTAATCGGCTCTCTACTCATTGCGTCGAACAAAACTACCTCAGGAGATGTAACTCCTCAAATTTAGTATTTCGTCATTTCAAAATAATAATAATAATTTTCATTTCAAATTATTTTTAAAAAATTGGAAATACAAGCTTTAATTATTCATTTTATTACTATAAATTTTCATAAAGACATAACTTCGAAAATAGAAAATTTAGGAGACTGCCATAAATAATTAAAAATACATTAATAAAAAAATTATAATTTTCACTTTCTTAGATAAATTTTAAAAGAAAAGCAATTTTCACCACAATTAATCACTGTTTTATTTATTTACTTATTTATTTACTTGAAATCTCACAGAATATAAAGAGTAAACTGCAAATAAGTTCAGAATTTTAATCTCTAAATTTAGAAACTCGACAACTTATTTTAATATCTCTTTTTCTAGAACACTTTTGTGTGAAATTTAATTTTTTAATTTCTAGATAATTTTTAAAATATCAAGATAATATTTGTGTGAAAAACTCGATCTTTTTCATACATTGGCAAAAGGTTTAACTACTTTTGTGACAAACAGCAATTGAATGAAAATAATGTGATGTATTATTTTTGTATGGACGTCCCCTTAAAATTTCATAAATGTGGTCGTTGAACATAAAAAAATGGCGCAGTATATATTATTTTAACTGATACCAATATTGCAAAAATGTTTTTCGGTGTAACTTAAGTTGAAATATTGATTTATTTTTCATCATATAGAGAGACTTTTACTAACGAAATAAAACGAGGATGAAGCATTTAACTGTAGACAAATAGTTTTTTTTTTTTTGAATCGTCATATCTTGATCGTCATTCTTATCATTCTTTTGGATTGAAAACATTAAATTTCCAAATTAACAGCACTGCATTTCCTGATTAGTAAAAGCAACAATTTCGATTTAAAGGAAGTCGAAATTTCTCTTAAAAACTTCTGGAATAACATTTCCAGTTTTATGTATTGTCTTATTTTGAAAGAGAGAATATTTTTTTCTTACTTTTGAAGGTCATTGACTTCTGTTAATATAAATATGTACAACTGCATTATTACTGTAAACTTTATCGGTAAGAATTCGCTTAAATACTTCTTCCTTTTCCCGTCAAAAAATCTTTCAATTTTTAAAATTTCAATAAATTGACGTGCTTTTGACTTATTATTAAATCGCCTCTCAGAAATCACTTACTAACTGAATATATAAAGATGTATTGGGATAGCCACTACTTACTCGATACATTTTTGCAGTACATGAAATGCAATTTTCATTTACTAGAGAAGCAAGTACACTATTCGAGCTTCAAGTCAAAAATGTTCAGACGGTATAGCACTAGATGCTACATATAACTTACCAGCATATAATTTTTTAAAAATGTCTAGGGGAATCGTCAGCTGCAGTGGATTTGGAGTATTATATCTTAAAATTAAGATTTGACTTGTAAAATGTTGGCGAGTTATGAATCTACTTCTAAATGAGTAAGGAAAAGAAAAAAAATTGAATAATTTTTTGATAAAGATAACAAGTCTTATAATTAACCATTTCGAAAGAAAACGTTTCGAGAATTGTAAAAAAAAAAACAGATTATCCATGTAGCATTTTAATTTTTAAAAATGATAAATTAAGAAACTTGTTGACAGCGTAAAATAAAAAGTTGCATGAAGAATTTCGAATGTACTTCATTAAAGAATTTAATGTATAAAACACCAATTTCAGTAAGCGAATAAGATAAAATTTAGATAGGAAATAAGAGAACTATAATATTCAAAATCTAAGTTTTAAAATTGAATTAAAAAGAAAGTAAGCAATAGCGTAATCGTGTTAATTATTTTTATTGCTATTATTGAGTTCGGAATGTAATTTGAAAATTTTTCATCGAAACAATTCAAAATGTGGAACAACACGACCTCAATGTTGCAAGTTTTTTCCCACTCAAACTTAAAAGAAAAAAAAATTGAAATTAAATGCTAGCAACTGAAAGGGAAAACTTGGCTAGGCAAACAGGAAACAAACTGGTTAAAAATTAATTTCAACATAAAAGGAGAAGTAAATACAAAATCCTATAGGCGAAAATATGTATATGTTTAAGTTCGAAAAGGCATTACACCTACGCTTTAATGCATTATGAATCTGCAAAATGTATTTAAAAAGTTTCTAAAATTTTTCAAAATCGGAGGAAAACGATTCAAACAATCAAATGGTATCGCTTTTGAAGATAGTATAAGGATCATAATTATGGGGGGAAATAATAAGACTTGAATTATTTTAAAATAAAAACTTTGAAAATTTATTCTGAACTTTTTTCCTGTTTTTCTTTACTTTTCTATTTGGCGAAACCATAGCCCCCTTAACTAGATGCCTAGTGATTTGCGGGGAAAGTTGGCCGCGGATTTTAGTTACCTTTTCTCCCACCAGGAACGCTACTTATCTGCTATTGGAAACCGCGCTCTTTGCATTAGTTTGAAGGGTAGAAAATTGGTTTTCATTGCTATTTCTTCTTTTTTCCTTTGGTAATTTGATTCTTTTGAATAAAAACGTTGCTTTTCAGGACCAGTATTACTAAATGAAAGATGGTTTACTTTGTTGTTACATTTTTCACAACAAATTCAGTAAAAGAAAAAATTAGTTTCAATCGGACATTAGTTTGCGTGAAAAATGGATCTCCGCTATATCAAGGCAAGGGAATTATTCTTCTTATTATTATTATGTGTGTGTCTTTCATAACGTCTATTTGGCAAAAAAAAAAAAAAAATTTAAAAATCAATTAATTAATAACAATATAGTGCAAAACTATTTTTATATAAATATACATTATTTATTATGTTGTCCAATCTTTACTGTAGCTTGTCCTTGGAATACCGTTGATTATATATTATGATGCATTTTATGTTATGCAAATATTAATTAAATTGAACTTATTGATTTTTTATTAAAAAATGTAACTAGTTACACGAAGACATGTATGAATCAATAAAAAATAATGAAAGTTAGAAAGGAAGGAAATACAAATTATTATTCATGCATAGAATCAAATTCTAATCATATTTCAAGAACATATTTAATTCTATGGATGAATTAATGAGAATAATTTGGAAGTAATATTTGTCCTATTTTTCATGCCTAAATTATCACTTCAGTGCAATTCATAATAAATTGTAATTATTCACATACTTAACCATTTTTATTTTATTTATGTATAATTTTTATTTATTTATTTATAATTTTATTTATTGAAACCAAAAGGACTGGTTTTATTTCTTTGGGGGGGGGGGGGGGAATAGAGCAGATTCTATGATAAGATTAAATTTGATTCTATTATAAGAATAAAAACTTAACTTTTATGCAAAATTTTTATAACTTGCCTAAATGAAGAATTTGGTTCCAAGTTTCCCAATTTAACGTCCTCATCGTTCTACTCGTTTTTTTTAAAGCAATGATTTCTTGGAAAATATTAGATTGCGAGAAAATATATCTCATACTCTAAGTACACTTAAAAGCATTTCAAAACTTTGAACATCTTTTCAGAGCCTTTGCAAAACTCTTGACTTTTAAAATTCAGGGAAAAAATTTTAATTTTCAAGATCACTGTAAGTAAATAATAATAATAATAAGACATTCTTCTTTTCTAAAACAAATGAGTCCATATAACTCTCTACTCAAATATATATCGCATGTATAGCTTTGTTGTTAATCGATCATGGAAGTAATACATTACATTTTCTCAAAAATTTTCAAAATGCTCCAAATAAATCTTTAATTATTTTAACCATAGTATCGTTCTGAAACAAATATTAAAATTAAAAGTTTTAGTCAAGAGCTGGATTTATATTTGTTTCCTTACATCGGTAAAAATGCCAGTTAAAATTATGTGTATTATATTCTTCACGTATGAATTGCATAAGTAATTATTCATTTAAATCATTACTTTAAAGAAAATTCTGTTAATTTGTGTAACAACATTTTTCTTTTAAAATACCTACAATTAGGAGAAAACCTCTTTAATGAAATAAAAGTTTTAAGTTGATGCTCCGTAAAATGCTCTTAGACTAACGAGATATCAAAAATTAATAATATCACTTAATTTCCCACTGTTTTACTGCATCATAAAGTAAGAGCGAAAAAAATGTAATTATTGAGTCATATGATTAAATATGAAAAAAAAAAAAATCAAATGATTTTTTTAAAAGAACAATTTTTACCGCTTTTTTTTCGCAATTTACCAAGCGTTTACAAGTAAAACACCGTTTTCCAATAGCAAATAGGTAGTGCCCTCTAGCGGTGATTTCTTTGTCAGCGGGAGAAAATCGTTGCCGGTAGGGTAATGGGGTTCGCTCCATTTCGGAAGGCATTTAGTTAAGAGGGCTATGGGCGAAACTTTTGTTGTGTCCTTGCTTTCCTTTCTCTGTTCTTCCTTGTATTTAAAAAAGGAACTCCAGGTAATTCTGAAACACGTGTCTACATTTGTAATTTTGTGCTTTATCACGTTGCTGTTGTACTTATTTGATATATTTATGCATGTTTACAATTGAAGTACGATAAACTATTGGATCATGAATTTATCCCTTAGTATTCTTTTATAACAATTCAGCTCGTTTCTATGGTCTGTTCTTTTAAATGAAAAGTATAGTAAAGATAATATCATTTCATTAAGTGATTAACTGATTTTTGTTGTTTATATTTCGTTTATTAAAATATAAACAAAAAACCACAATACATGTATCTAAAGTAATACCAACATTTTAGTTAAAGAATAACTGTAATATTATATATAATACAATGAAGAGTTTTTTATTCATTGATTGAAGCATCACAATTGTTAAAATCTGTTAATGTTAGAGCTTTTAATATTCATTTCTTGAAAAATAAGTACTCTTTCAATACAACATTATAATCTTTCTGATTTGTGAATTTTATAGCATTGGAATTCAAAATGTTTTATATGATCAATTATTGAAGAATTCATTAACACTGACACAAAATAATTAGACTCTTTTCTATAATTATTTTGACTTACAAAACTACAATTTGTTAAAAATTTTAGAATAGAGAGAAAAAACAACCTTTATGAATATAATAGGAATTTAAAGCACACATTTGAATTACATTTAATAAACAACAAAAATATAAATAAACACATTTTTGTACCTTCATTTATTAAAACGTTTTATAACTAAAACAATATAGAGCCTTAAAGTGTTAAGTAATTGTAAAAAATAATTGGCTAGATTTCATTAGCATCTTAGCGATATGAGGAGCAAACAGTCAAACCGTGTTTTCTCGGTTAATGAGAGGTTCAAAGAAAACCCAGTAACTTTAATTTTTTTTTTTTTTTCTTTTTTTTTTTTTTTTTTTTTTTTTTTGGAGAAAACACGGTTTGACTGTTTGCTTCTCATATATATATATCGGTTGCTGAGCGGCCAAAAATTTGTGGGAGGCTGAAAATGACACGCAATTTTCACTTTTCATGACTTACTACCGCATATAAAAAAAGTTGAAAATCATCTTTTTTGTAATAAAGAATATAATTTCAGGTTAATTTAAAGCACAAATGAGCATTATATTTTTTATTAGTTTACTTGCACAAAGTTAAATTATTTTTAAATCATCTTTTTTGTTTGAATCTCAAAATTATAGCTCTTACGTCCTAATGCTAATACCTTTCGTGAAATTTATTTTCATTATTTAATGTTATTTTTTATTCAAAATGCTCACAAGGAGTTATAAAAACATACATGTAAAGCAAACGTCATAATTAAATTACGTTAAAATAATGTAGGTGAAATATCATTACTGTCCCCTATCCCCGACAGACATTTCTCAATTTTATTGGAGCATCCTTTATACGACCCCGAAGGGACTATCGAAAAACGTCGTATAAACGATAACCGTCGTACAATCAATTTAACCTTCTGGCTGGATCCAAGAATTGGGGCCACACTGAAACGTCGTATAAATGTAAAATTCGTACAAATGATCGTCGTATAAACTATACTCCTATTTACTACATTATGAAAAGTGTATTAGAGATAAATGCATTTATATCATAACATAGTGGGACAGCATAAAATAACAATTTATCAATATTATTCAAATATTTTGTAAGCTTTGTTTCATACAGCATTTTGTATCTTATCAAAATATCTAAAATTATCAGTTAAAAATAAATAAATAAAAAAAGGAAAATTTTTCATATACATACATTGTTTTTAATAAAATGATTAATTTAGGTCAAGATCAATCACCTACGTAAACCGATCTCATTTGATTTTTTTTTTTTTTTTTTTTTAAGATTAGTTTTTTTTTTTCAATTGTTTTTGTGCTATCTTTCATGGCTATGCACTGAGGAAGACGTTCAGTGCAGCTCCAAAATATCTATGTGTAATTCGCACTAAAAGTTTTAGCTGAAATATATTGTTCTTTATGAAAACTGCTGCACTTGTTGTAACAGAAGATATTTATTTATAAATGTTAATATGAATTTGCAAATGATTGGGCCTTTAAAATTTTTTTTAGGATTTAAAAATGTTGGTAGTCTTCTGCTTGCTTGTGCTCTCGACGTTCGTCCTGAATGCCAATGCTCAAAGAGATGGCCGAAGAAGATCAGGAAGGCGAAAGCCAACAACAGAATCTCCTAGAGAGCCTGTGGAGGAGCCAGAAAGTGAAGCTAGCCCCCAAAATTTAGATATTGAACCTGAACCACTAGCCAAGCCTACAAATTCTCAATCAGCTGAGGCAGAAAAATCCATAGATTCCCCTTCAACCGAGAAAGAACCAACCAATCACACTTCTGGTGGACCACCTTTCATCGTCCCAAGAGGTACTAGGAAACCGCGACCAATGCAAGTGCGTAATAATAGTGAATCTAGGCCAAGACCAACTTTACCAACATTTTCGAGGAAGAGCAACAGGCGACCAAAACCGGAACGTCATGATTTTAAGAAACTGGACGAGAACTCCTCATCATCATCATCTGTCTCAACCTCAACTACAACAGCAAAGCCCTCAAGAAACTCTTCTAGACGACGAAGTGGCAATTCATCCCAAGCAGACAGAAATTCCAATTCAAATCGAGATCCTCAAGCCAATGCTCCTGCCGAATCATCATCTGAAGCAGCTCCAAAGAAACGATTTGGTGGTGCAACTAGAAAACCATCTCGAGGAAGCAGGAGAAATACAACTGTGCCAAGTGAAGCATAAACTGAACTTGTAAAATATATTTCATTTTTCATACTTTGAAAAGTTGGTAAGATAAGGGAGCAAATAAAAGTATTATATTAAGGACATGACAGGTTTCAATTTGGAATGAAAAGAACATTTAGAAATACGATAACTAGTTAAGTTTGTAAGGCATTTGCACTGTGTTGTGTAGAAGTGATGTACTTGATATGTGTTCCTCGGTCATTTTTGTAAAATTACTTCTTATTTTACTTTCTATGCTCCACTTTTGAAAACAAAAGTTTTTTTTAAAAAATGCGTATCGTCATTTGTGACTTTTGCGTGAAAACTTTGCCTCATACATTTGATAAATGTTGTTCAGGTGAAGGTTTGTATTCGTAAAAAAACTATTTTTTAATCATTGTATTTTGTGTGATTTTTGTACGAATAAAGAAAACTGTATTTTGTGCATTTTAGTCCTAAAGCATCTTTAATTTGGCGTTTTAGGCTGTTGAATACAATGTGTACTCTATAATATGACTTAGAATCAAAAAAATCTTTTATTGATATGCCTTCTGATTGCTCTTTATTTACCATCCCATTCAAGAAGAACATACAATAGGAAACATATTACATTAACTAAAATTAACTTCATTTCACGAACCTTAAATTCGAATTAAGGACATTGGACTTTCTAGAATTCAATGTGAACCATTGTGTAAATAAAATTGAATAAAGCAATCTTGAGCATGCAATAAAATACTTAATGATAAAAATTCGCATAAAATTCAGAAATTGGACACGGGAACGAAAAAGGATGATTTCATAGAGTAATTTTATGGTAACTGGTTCCGGGCTAACATTATGGCAATCAACGAATGAGTGCTTATTTAGCGTATTTAAATGTACTTAACTGTTTAGAAATGTACAATAAAGGCCACTTTTGCAATTTTGTCGGTTAAACGATTCCCATAATACACGCATGATTGTTTTTCCTTTAGGTTAAGGTGAAACTGCCGCTTTCAAAATTAAGTTTAGTAAAGGAAAATTTACTAACGGATTTTTATATCTAATTTTTTTTTTGTTACCTTCATAGTTTTAAAACCTAAACTTACGTATATTAATTAATAAAGCTAATCAGTGAGGGAAATATTCAATGCTTTCAGCTATTTGGAGGAAGGAAATTGTGGTTGGATTTGAATATGAGTTCTATTATTTTTCGATATTTCAACCGAAAACCTATTTAAGTGAAATGCAAAATTTTCATTTAGCGCAAAAAGGTTTCAATTAACGAAAAATTATTGAAAACATTTATAAATTTCTTTATAAATAATGCTTATTAGTTTGAGTATGATCACTTGCTCGAAAACGCAAAAACAGTGCCATTTACATGCATACAAAATGTTGGTTCTCTAAGCACTTATTCCTATAAATTTTCTTGCTCCCCCCCCCCCCCCCCCACACACACACACAACTCCGTTGAATTACTACAAAACTTATCAGAAATTGCATTAAATTGTTATAGCGCAAATTGAGCTGAATTTTTTATCGATTTTAAGACGTTATGGAAATACACGTTTTGTTTCTTTAAAACAGTAGACATTTTAATTTTTCGTTTTAAAAGCTTTTTCCTTCTATTATACTCATCATACTCATTAATTCATCGAAGGAAAAACAAAACTTAAAGATCATAATTTCCATGTTCTACATTAGATGCTTATTTTTATGAGCTTCAGTTTGTAAACTGTCACGGTTTCAAGAAATAGCTACTGATGCTTGCTACGTCCCCCATTCCTTTCGATCTTATTCTATGACACATTTTCTTAGCATCTACGATTTTTTGAAAAATAAATCATTATTCCTCTCTGAACTGATTAAAGTAAAATAAATTGCTTCATCATATTTATTATTTCAATAAATTATAAAAAGAAGAAAATATAGAAAGGAAACATTTGCAAATTTTTCTGTAGGTCGAGGAGAATTTTTCAGTTCATAAATCATTATTCCTTGTTAAAAAAAAAAAAACAAGCGAAAGTACATTTTATTTCACAATAACTCCTTATTTTTTGAATATTACATTCAACTTTTCCTTCTATGAGAGAAAGAGTGAAGTTCGATCTATAAAATGAAAAATTGAAATTTAAAAAAAAAAACCTGCCTCAGATTTATTAGTCGCTCTAAAAAGCATCGATAACCATAATCTGATCACTGTGGCAGGTAAAGTGCCAACCTCACATGGTACTTAATTTAGGATTAGCGGTTCACAAAATATGTCATGCTTGGTCTCACTTGTGCTATAAAGCTGACGTCATAAAAATGTTGGAGTGGTTTATCGATTCAAAACTAATGATACGCAACATGTAGTACACACTCCTGATTTAAAAAAAAGTACAGCACTAGAATGAAGTTTAGGGGGGGGGGATATTTTCTAGTGTACTTATTTTGCCTAATTTGTTTCAATTAAAAAATATTGATGTACTAAAAATACATCGCGAAGTTCTCTTAATTCAGAGTTTGGTATTTCTCGCTTTGTGAATGATTCATGCACTCTAAAAAACTAACTTTCTTTGAATTTGCTTAATTTTATCATATTGTAGTTAATTTCTCTGGAAATATACTACTTATGAAGCTTTTATTCCAACATAATAATAATAGTAATGACAAAAAATACATAGTTAAATTAAATTAAACCGTACTATGCATTCGATGTGAGTAACACGTTTTAAATTATTCAAAGTTTGTCGAATGAAATGAATTATCAATAATTCACTTCAATGTAAAAATTTTGTTTTTTTGCTGATGTCTAGAAACAAATGCATTATTACACACAGCGACCGTACTTTTCGGGGACGGATTAAGACGCTTCGGAGCTTTTGGCGGTAAAAACCCCGCGGGCCCCTCATCTTATTGTCCTGAATAGTAACTTTTGAAGTTACAGTTAAGAAGACAGAAATTTAATTTGTTAAGAATAAATAAAACAAAACATTTTCGTACCTAAAACGTTTCGAAAACTTCCAGGAATTTTTAAGATTAAACTCATTGGATTGAAAAAAGGGATTCCGACCTTAGTTAAACTGTTATAAAATTTGCTTTTAATATAGGGTCAGTTGGGGTAATTGTAAACAAGCTTCCTAACTACACTTGTGGTGGTTTTGAAAACTTAACTGCTCGTGAGTGATAAAGTGGCAGCATAGGGAAGACATTAAAAGAGTTTCGTAAGTTTCGAAACAACTGTGGAGGCGTCACTATTGTTTGAAAATGGCCCAGTGAAAAAAGTTGTTCCACAAAATTTAGTGATCTTACATTTTCCTCTCCAGCCTCCAGCTCATCTACAAAAGTGATATAAGCGGTTTCAACTATTTTTATTTGTCATATTGAATGTTGCTAAAAACATTTAGATATGAATTTCATCCTCCCTGTTATTTTTCATGTGCAAGTTAGGTGTTTACTATTACTCCATATATTTCGTACTCTGGGGCAATTGTAAATACTTAAATTTATCCTACTCAGACAGCATAACTTTGTCCTTTGGACGTCCAAATGATGACATTTCAGGATTTCTTCGAAACAACAGGTCGTCCGAGGGACGTGTTTTTTTGATCCTGCGAAGTACAAAGTACATCCCATGGAAGAACTAATGTCCGCGAATTGTCTGTCCTCAACTGGTCCTAAGGACTTCCGATCGTTCATATTTAGGCTTTATTTTGAACAATCGCGCTGTACGGTCCCCAGGACGTTAAAAGGACAATACGTCTAAACAGCCTAAATACATTAGAGTGAGATCCCTATTACATATGTGACTGTTCCGGCATTCCTTTGGACACACAGATCATTGCTCCCCAGGACATTAAAAAGACATTATATTTAAATGCCCACACTGGCCTTCGTTAGAATGACATCCCAAGGGTATCAATGAATTATTTGTTTATCATCCCAATGTCTTTGAGGCTACTTTATAATATTCCCATCACTTCTTTAAGATATAATCTGTTGTTTATACCCACAAGATGCAAATTTAATTCATTCATTCAACAGTAATTTGACATATTTTTTACATGTATATAATTCTTCTGATTAAATGTTCTAAAACAGTTATATGGAAATGTAAATTTCTAGCTTGCAGCAAGAAATACTAAAGTTTTAACCAAACACTACTTTGAAAAAGAAGTATCCACATAACAGCTACATTACTGAATAAAACCAGTTGTGAATAATTTTTTTAATGTTAACACTTTGAGCTATATAATCATATACTGTTACTTGCAATTTGTCATATGTTCATTATGAAAATGATAAATCAGTACTTTAATGAAATTAGTGAAATTGTTCTGAAACAATTTTTGCATACAATTAAATAGGGACTACTACATATATCAGCAATTTAAATATATTTTAATCAAAAATTTGGCTCTAAAGTCTTTATTTGAAATTTACCTTAAGCAACCCATCTTTATATTTTTAACTTCTACTCCTTTGAAATACAAGTTATACCAATATTTCAAGTAAATAATTTAATGCATGAGAAGGATATTTTCAGAGAACTTGTGATAACTTTTGTTTCTAATTTCATGTTACTTTGGAGTTTAATAACAACTGATAATTACTGCTTAGAGAAAATTCTTATTCATACTTTTTTCAAAACATTTTATACTGTTGGATTCATATTTATTTTTATTTTTGATACTTCACAATACACAGTTTAAAATTTCACTGAAGTGCATATAATTTTGAAAATGCCTCAGAAAATTTTACTAGAAATCAATTCTTAATAAAAAAATAATTACATATATTCTATATAAAATATAATTATGATTTTTTTATTAAACGATAGTACTACAATTAGAATCAGAAATAATATAATCAATTAGTTGATGAAGTGTTGAAAGTGTTCAAAACTTTTTTAGTTTCAGAATCTGAAAAATCATAATAAAATAATAACAATAATACTAAAATAGAATAAACACACCAGTTCATAAGGGAAAACCTTTTTTTTTATTGAAACATAATAGTACACAGGTATAGAAATTATAGAGATGGGAACACAGTACGAAACGAGGAAAATAAATAAAGATAACTCATTTAAACTTCCTTTCACCTAGATTTGTTTCCTAACAAAAATTACTCTCCTCCCCCTGCTATCCAAGTATTTTTCGAATTTATGAGAATTACTTTTTGTTTTACAATAGTTTATTTTAACATATTGTTTGTCAAAGCTCTAAATACCATTACATGATTTAAAGTACAAGTACTATACTTCCAAGACTACTGAAAATGGTATTCATGACAATGATAAATAAAGTGGTTTGCTTTTAGGTTTATTATTAATTAAATTTTTATAACTAATAGGCATCCGAATGATAAGAATCAATTTTCTTACAATTCATAAAATATTGTTCAAAGAAATTCTAGAAGTCAACAATTTAAATACAACAAATGACAAACTGCTTTTAAAAATATAAATAAAGAAATTAAATGCCAGTACGGACAAACTGATATAAGAATAATTGTGAAATACAGTCATTCAGGGAAACTTTGAACAATGGGGGGGGGGGGGGGGTAACATTGAACTAAGTCATATTTTTAGTATATTTGACTGAACTTAAAAATTAAGAGTAGAAAACTGACTTATAACCTATTTGGCTGGGTGCAGCACTGGACCTTCTATTTTCTTTAGTCAAATATGCTAAAAGGAATAACGTTTTTCAAAGTTACCCTGAATGACTGTACTACACATACATATAGTTCTTAAGCTTGGCTGATAGGAGTTGTCCTGGGTTTTTCCTGATCGTTAGGCAAATAGCAAAATTGTGGTTATAGCACATTATAAGAAGGTAGTGCTACATAAGAAATTTATATGAAGTTCAAAATAATAACACAGACACTTAATGCAGAAAGATATAGTCCAAAAGCAACCAACTTAATAAAAGTAAATAAACAGAAATTTAAAAAAAAAAACAGATTACAATGTTTTTTTTTTAAGATAGAAAGAAGTTGCTACTCAAATTGACATTCCAAATAACAATTTTACTATTTTTTTATTGTTCGTAACGACCATTATTTTTTTTATTTATCATGGTAGTCAAATTTAAAATAAATAAGGAGATAAAGAAGGTGTTGAAAATAATTAGGGGTAAAAATTAAATATTGAATATTATTAAATACTGCACGTACATAAAAATAGAACTTGCCCTGGCTTTCTCCTAACCAGTATGCAATTGGCATGAAATTATTATTGTGACGCAGTAATGATACCAGGAAATTCACATGAAGCTCAAAATAACAATACAGAAGCTTGATATATGATTCAAAAGTTACCATCTTAAAGATAAAATTTATAAAACAAAAATTTTTATATTTAGAAATATAAAGGAATTAACATATAAACATACACTTGCTATTCAAGTTGAAACTGCAGAGAAAATTTAACAATTTATCGGAAGACAAATGTTAACTGGAATAAAGTAAATCAGGTCCTTATAAAAAAAAGTACATTATATAAATTGAATTTGAAGAAATTAGCTACTGGGGTCAAGCCCTAAAAACAAAATTAATTTTTACGATTCTTTGACTTATGCTACTTATGACTTTCTTGTCTCATAATCTAAGAAAATTTAAATACAATCCAGGTAAAGATCTTGAAAAAAATAACCGGGGAAAAACAAAAACAATAGTATTACCTACTTATTAAATACTGCCCCTTCTTTTAAAATTTTAAAGCTGCCTGGTTTTCTCCTAATCACTATGCAAATGAAGAGTACCTCCAGTAACTCACAAAATAAATTTCTTCAATCTTTTGCGTCACGGGCAATGTTAGTAGGGGAATAATGGGCGTTCTGCGCCAAGAGGCGGTGGCGGTGGAAGGGGGCGTGGTCCCACCGCCTCCCAATGCCCCCAGGCGTACCCTCAGGCGTTATTCGAGTGGAGTTGAGTTGTTTTTGCCCCAGGCGTTTTTCGAGTGGAGTTGAGTTGTATGCCCTCAGGCGTTTTTCGAGTGGAGTTGAGTTGTTTTTCAAAAGTTTATAATTTTGGAATGGCAACACTGTTTAATTTAGGTTTTAACCCTATTATTCCGCCTCCTAGCGGCAAATAGTGGAACTACTATAGCTCTGTCTCAATACTACGAAAAGCAGTTTTTTTTTAAAAAAAACGCTTTGTAGTTTCGGTTTAAGACTTGATGTAATGTAAAATCAATTGTATCGCCATCTATGAGAAGAAAATGGAACTATTTTGGAACTTAGACTTTTTTCCAATATTTTCTCTTAGAATTCAAGCAGGAACTGTTTTATATTACAAAAAAATAATTATAATGTATAATGAATTAAATTTATTGTCGCTATTTACATCCTATTATGTATTTATTTCTTTTTTCGACTTAGAAAGATTTTCTTTTTCAACCTTTTTGAGTTTCCACTTAGCATCCGCACAGGAACTATTTTATAAGTTAATTATTTTTACACTGTGATTAGAAAATTCTCGTCATTTTTACTTAGAAAAGACTTATATATTTTTTTAGTTTTTATTTATTTATTTATTTATTTATTTTCAGACTTAGAAAATTTTTCAGTTGCAAGTGATTTTTTTTTTTCTAAGTATGTAAAACATAGTACAGTAACATTTTTCTGATCCGTTTTGCAAATTTTTTCTTAAAGCATAATTTTAATTGCATGACACATTTCATTCTAAAGTTTTTTCCACTTTATATTATTATCACACCTGCAGTCTCCTTCAAAGAATATTTTATAAAACTCTATTATTTCACATATGAACGCAAAAAACTGAGATTTAACGTGTAAAACTTAGAACAATAATGTAAAAATATTAAGTACAAAGCATATTCATCCAGTAAAACTCAGTACAGAAATGTAAAATTGCTAAATACAAAAAGTTTAAACAGCATGAAAATATAAAAGTACTAGATACAAAATGTCAATAGCATATACAAAATGTAGATACAAAAGCAGCAAAACATAGATTTGTCTATAGAAATCTTGATCAAAAAATGTAAAAGTTCAAACAACAAAATCCTAAAACTCTGAAAAAATTGAAAACACGCAGTACAAAAACAGCAAAACCTGTAAAAATGCTAAATGTAAGGCTGCAAAACTTAAACCTTTCCAGAAAAACTTAGAACGAAGTTGTAAAAGTACGGAACTTTTCAAAGTAAAAGTGTTATGAACTTACAAATTGTTAAAACTTAATGTAAAAATGTAAAAAATACTTCGTCTAAAATGTTAATTTATCTACTAAAACTTAGAATGAAAATGTAATTGAATCAAATGTACTAAGTATGAAATAGTAAAGTAACATGAAAATGTAAAAGAACTAAGTATATACCGTAGTCATCAAGTGAAACTTTGTACAAAAATGTTAAACTTAAAAGACTTAGATCTCTCTGCAGAAATCTTGATCGAAAAACGTAAAAATTCAAACAACAAAATCCTAAGACTCTGAGAAAAGTAAAAACACGCAGTACAAAAACAGCAAAACATATATTTGCCTACTGAAATCTTGATCAAAAATGTAAAAGTTCTAACAACAAAATCTTAAAACTCTGAAAACTTAAAATCATTCAGAAAAACTTAGAACGATGATGTAAAAGTACGAAACTTTTCAAAATAAAAGTGTTATACACTTGCAAAATGTTAAAACTTACTGCAAAAATCTTAAGAATTACTACGTACAAAATGTTCAAACTCTGATTTATCTACTAAAGCAACGCGAAAATGTAAAAGTACTAAGTATATAACGTATTCATCAAGTGAAACTTTGTACGAAAATGTAATCGTTTATGTACGAAACTTAAAAAACTTGGATTTATCTACAAAAAAATCCAAACTAAAGTCGTAAAAAGTATGAAATGTTAAGCAACATGAAAATGTAAACTTTCCAAAAAATGCAAACATCAAAACTTAGTTGTATCTATTAAAATTTAGAACGAGTAAAAGTGTCAAACTTAATAAAAGTACTAAGTGAAAAACAAAAAAAAAAAAAATTATGTTCATCTACTAAAACCCAGAAAAACTTAGAACGAAAAGGTAACAGAAAATTTTTAAAATAAACGTGTTATGCACTTGCAAAATGTTAAAACTTAAATTTATCTACTAAAACTCAGAATAAAAATGCAAAAATACTAAGTATAATACATTGTATCATCACAAAAATTTATGAGTAATAAATACAAAACGTAAAAAAGTTAGAGTTATCTACTAAAACTTATACTGAAGTCCTAAAATTACGAAGTACGAAATGTTTAAACATCATAAAAATGACTAAATAACAAGTATAATGTATCAAAAACATAGATTTCTCCATTGAAATCTTAATCAAAAATATAAAAATTCTAAGGTCAAAAACGCTAAAGAAGAGAAAAAATGAAAAATATGCAGTGCAACACAACACACCATGTACTATCTATAAAACTTCTAATCTTGAATTCATCCAAGGAAAAGAAAAAAAAACTTGAAAACAAACAAACAAAAAAAAAAAAAAAAAAATGTAAAAGTAAACGAAAATTTTCAGAAATAAAACTGTTATCCACTTGCAAAGTATTAAAACTTAATGCAAAAATATAAAAAGTACTGTATATGAATGATGAAACTTAGAATGTATCAACTAAAACATGGAATGAAGATGTAAAAATATTAAGTATAATATATTAAAGAAACACTAAAATGTAAACGTACTATGTACACATCATCAAAACTTACATTCATCTAGTAAAACTTAGTACAAAAATGTAAAAGTACTAAGCACAGAACCTCAAATGCACATTTATTTAGTAAAAAAAAAAACAGAACGAAACTGTTAAAGTACTAAAGTTAACACATCAAACAAGGATTAATCTATTAAAACAGTATAAAAAGAAAGAAAAGTACTACATATAAACTGCAAAAACTCTTAGAAACAAAATTTCAAAATGTAACACGCCATAAAATTTCAAAACTTTGCTTCATTTTCAAAATGTAACACTACATAAAATTTCAAAACTTAGCTTCATTCAGAAAAACTTAGAAGGGAAATGTAAAATTACTGAAGTTTACAAAACAAAATGACATTTACAAATTATTAAAATTATACGCAGAAAATGTAAAAAGTACTAGATATAAAAAGTACGAAACAGCATGAAAATATAAAAGTATGAAATGTAAAACTCCAAAGATAAATTCCTCTACTAAAAAAATCGGTAAGAAAAGTAAAAATACTAAGTATATCAACTAAAAAACAGTATGAAAATTTAAAAGTACTATGTACATCAACTTAAAACAGCACGAAAATCTAAAAGTACTAAGTACAAAGCATCAAAACTTATGCTGATTCAGAAAAACCTAATATTTAAAATAGAAACGTTAAACACTTGCAAAAATTAGAAAAAAAAAAAGCTCTCTACTCCTGTCTCGTTTTTATCAGATTTCCACTTCCACATTTATTTTATCCTGAAGAGATTAAAAAAAAACTGTGATTAAATAATTTTAACAATCACAAGTTTTATAACCTCTTCGGGAATTGCCCCGCCTAAAAAGAAAAGAAAAAGAGAAAGTTAAAATAAAATCTTCTAAAACTTAAATAATAATAAGAGAAATTACAAAAATAATAATAATAATAACAATTATCCCTCTGCATACATAATACCTTCGAAAAATATTGCTAGAGAATACTTGAAATTCACTTACATTTAAAATCTACTTTTCACTTCTTTGATCTTCATGTATAAATCTCCATAGCTCCACTTTTTTTCCTTCACTCACCTTTAAAAAAAAAAAAAAAAAAAAATCATCATAATTTAAATATCATCAAAGGGAATTATTTCAAAATTGACCTTTATACTTTTCTCTTAAACTCACCTAATAAAAAGGAAGACAAAAAGTTTAAAAGCTGCTCAATTGGAATGGTGAGCGGTCGATGAAAGGCTGGATTTGCATTTCCATTGTATTTCTGATTTTACTTATGCTATGCATAAACGCATCAGCGTCATTCCAAATCTCTAAAAACGCACCACTCATGGGGTGATTGGCCATAGGTATTCCTCTCATTAGATGTGTCATCACAAGTTCATTATATCTCCGTTTAGAAATTATAGTTCCATACGGACGAAATCTCAGAGTTCCAATCTGCTCACGCTCCAATGCACAAGCATCCTTGACATTTATGACACTTATGAGTGAATTAATAATTGTACCTCTCCCAAAACTTTCATTTCCGCAACAACTCTTTATTGCGATTTTCACGTATGTGCGAAAATGCACACTGCACTGCTTAAATGCACACTTGACTTTTACATCCAACGATGTACACATACATTCAACGTGCAAACACATCTTTCAATATTCACAGGCTCTGACACGAAACTTACTCGTTAAAGAGAGAGGAAAAAAAAAACCCCACAACTTATACAAGTCAAGCAAACTAGATATCTGGTGAGAAAAAGCCACCTTCATACTTATATCATCAGTTCACAAAATCACTCTATTCAAACACTACAACGCGCCCTTCAGCTATTCTTCATTTAAAAGAAACACATCGTCAAATATAGTGTTAGCTAAAAAACACCAATAATGCAATACTTTTATTTTCTCCCAAAAAAAAAAAACGAAAAAAAAACGCCTATTTCAAACCAACAGTTAGTATAACTTTACCATTAATGAGAGTTAGTAGTTCCCACACCCCCCCCCCCCTAGGACACCATATTGTTAAATACACGTGCAGGGTAAAGAAACCTCCTCTTTTATCTTCACCGACCAAAAGAGAAAGACAATTTTCAATACTCAGTCAAGAAAACTACAGGTATTTATCGAGAGAAAAAAAAAATCCCATTCATTTCTACACAGTTTCATTAACAAGAAATACGTTAACTTAAACATAACTCCCTCCACAGCTTGCCACATTGTTGAATACACGTGCAAGGAATCGTTTATTTTTATCTTTTAAATTGACCTGAAGAAGAAAAGAGCAATTTCCAAAAAATATTCATACAGAAAACTACTTTGATCTTAAAGTCACAATGAAGCCATCCACATCTTTTGTGAACAGAGGTTATAAACGGACAGTGAATGACTCCCTAACCAAACTCCCATTCATTTCGCAACTGTGAGCAGGTGCGAAATGAATGGAAGGGAGTTTGGTTAGGGGGGGGGGGGTCATTCATTGTCCGTTAGCTAGCCCTTCTGTTCGTGATAAGAATGACTTCAATTGTGGCTTTAAGATCAAAGTAGTTTTCTGTATGAATATTTTTTGGAAATTGCTCTTTTCTTCTTCAGGTCAATTTAAAAGATGAAAATAAACGATTCCTTGCACGTGTATTCAACAATGTGGCAAGCTGTGGGAGGAGTTATGTTTAAGTTAACGTATTTCTTGTGATGAAGTGAGTCTTTAACTCTCTGTTGGGGAAAAAAAAAAGTAATAAAGCATTATATTCTTGATGCCCATACAGCACACGACGACCTCCGGACGTCCTAATTTGATCCTGAGGGTCCTGCTAGATCCTCAGGATCATCAGGACTGAGCTAGGATATCCCCAGGTTGTTATGAAATGACAATCCACGGAATGTTCTAATCCAACATTCTCAGGATGTCCTCGTCCAGGACGTCTC
Source organism: Octonoba sinensis (assembly GCA_038502835.1). Lineage (NCBI taxonomy): Eukaryota > Metazoa > Arthropoda > Arachnida > Araneae > Uloboridae > Octonoba > Octonoba sinensis. The sequence goes on along the minus strand of CM076598.1, from coordinate 114,096,769 downwards.
GTTTTTCGAGACATTAAACCTTTGTTTGGGAAATAAGGAGTCTGGGCTTCCTCGTATGACTTCTTAGTTACTATCATGCCAAAAGCATTATCAATCATAAAAAAGATTTTCTCTAGTTTTAAAAATATATGACTTTTAATTGCACAGAAAAATATAAAATAGGCTTGAAACTACTCATGTGGAAATCGACGATAAAATGCAACAGGAAAAAAATAATAATTTCCTGGAAAAAAAGAAAGAAAAAACCACCGAAATTTTAAAAAGAATGTCTAGAAGAAATAAAGAAAGAAGCAAAACGACAGACACTCCGAGCGCACTTTGCGTAGAATTCTTCCCTCCTCCCTCCCCAACCGAAGAAAGACGATTGTCTGAGGCAATAATAGAAAGGCGGGAAAATACCGCCTGACCTCCATGGTTTGCTTATGTCTTTTTACGAATGGTAACGGTAAGTGTATTTTGTGTAATTCTTGTTGATGCGAATATCTCTCCTTTATAGTCTATGAGATCTATCTCAAAGCTTTTTAAAGTTAAATTATGTGAAATGAAATAAGGCTACGATAATTTAGTTATACCAAGCCATTATGATTGATTAATTGTTACGCAAAGCATCAAAATTTGTTGAAATTTCAGGGTTTGTTTAGATTGTTTTCATACTGATTTTAAGTTAAACTCTTGTGTCCCCCCCCCCTTTTTTTTGCTATATAACAAACATGTTTGATTTTTCTTGTCACAAGCAATTTTGATTACTTCTGCAATTTTCTGGAAATTTAATTTTTGCTTAGTCACTGTTAACTACCCTTATTTCTTTATGGTAAATTTCAAACCATTTTTATAAAACGCAGGGCTCCCACGGCTGCGCCAATTGCGCAAAACTGCGCCAAAACGAGTTTTCTGCTACATGCTGCTACAAAATGCATTTTTTTAGAAAATTTGCGCCAAATCGCGATTTTTGGGAAAAAATCAAAAAAATTTTAGATATTATATATTTTTTACCTTAAAATCGGCATCATTCGTTACATTTTTCCTTTAGTCAACTAATTTTTTACCTTTGAAGCAGTTTATTAATGAATATTAGCTCTACCCTCTCTTAAGAACATCAAGTGTGGATGAGAAAATTGAGCAGAATGAGTGATGTATCCCCCGCTTGTAGAAGAAACAGTGAGACGATTTCTCATATTTTGTAGTATTACGGAGAGAAAAATAATTCCTCTTATCACTATTTATGTTGAACATTTTATTTAGAAAATTTTTATTGAAATAGATAAAAAAGTTTAAAATTTCATGAACGTGGCAAAAATAAACTTAGCGTTTTTCCTCAGTGCACTTTGTGTTTTCTATTTTAATGTTTAGGAAATAATAATCAATGTGAAAAATCAATAACAGAACAGATGTTAAAAAGATTATTACTCCATTATAACAATTCGTAAAAATTCCTTAAGCCTACTTTCCACATGCAAGCAAAGGAGTGCATACGTTCTACGATCTTTTTGCATCCGCTACAAAAACCGGATTTTTTTCATTTCAACTATTTATTATGTTTCTTCTCAAAGTAAATAAATAAAATGTATTTTTATTTTAAGATAAAACATTGTTTGAAAATGTATATTTGTTCCCGAAAGTGTTTACAGATAGACTTTCAAACGCTGTAAAATTAAACATTGAATTGCAGCTTTTTTTCTTTTCTCATTACTCTTTAAGCTCTATAATCTATATCATATAACCACAAGCAATTAAAAAAGATAAATATAAAGAACAAAATAAGTAAAAAAATTAGTCAAGTTAGAAAATCATTAAAAAAAAAAAAACATGTATATCTTAATGAATTGATGATCTTTTTCTTTCAGCATCCAATTGCTGTAACCCTACGACTCTTAAAATTTAATTGTAACTATTACACAATTTTTGAAAGATGTAAAGATAAATTGTTAGACAAAAAATCATTAGACATTAAGTTATCAACCCCTATAATAAGAAATACATGTTTCCCTTCTAAAATATAATTTGGTTCTTGAATTTTCTTGCTGCAAAATTATGAAACCCAGCAATTTACTTTTGGTGCCATTAATTACTTCCAACGCATGTAAGTGAGCATTTAGGATTGAAATTTAAAGGAATATTTCTTAATCAGAAAAATAATAAATATTACTGCAGATAGAAAATAGGAATCGAGTTCAAATATATTTTTTGATAAAATATGAAATTAAATTTAATTGATTCAAAATTTTACTGTTACTATAATCACAATGGTTATACCTAAATAAGTACCATTTAAAAAACAAATTTTAATTAATGATAATTAGTTTTAAATAGTTTAACCTTTCATATTAGTTAGTTTTTGCTTATTTTCTTGTAAGTATAGTGTTTTAGCTATTAAACAAAAAAGAGAGAATGTAATAATTTTTGAAAAGAAGAAAATTTTAAGCATTCTTCCAGCTATTCTTAATCATTAGAAGAAGAAGAAGAAAAAACAACAGAACATTTTTTTAAATAATCTGTTTCTTGAGAAAAGTATTGAAAAACACCTTTATAAGGGTTATAGGTTTAATTAGTCTTACTTTTTGAATAGGTTATGAATAATTTCTTATAAGAAATATAAAAATAATCCAGTTTTTGAAATAATCTAATTCAGTTTTTGAAGGATGACTGACATTTACATTTCCTATCATTTTGAAGACTTAAAACTGCTCTTACCCTTGATGTATGAAAATGACATTGCTTTGAAACAGCCATTTAATATTTAAAAAATAAAGATAAAAAAAACCCCAAAAATGGTACAAATTTGATATTTTCGGCTCCTAAACTGATACAAAAGTCTATTTCTTTTGCTCCAAACTGATACAAAAGTTAAATTCTTCTGCTCCAAACTGATACAAAAATGACATTTTACCTGCTCCGAAAGCTGCTACAAATTGTGTTAAGGCGGTGGGAGCCCTGAAAACGTTTCTAGTAGCTGAAAATTAAATTGAACAAGCTGCCACACATTCATTTTATTTTTATTTATATATTTATTTCTTCTGATGAAACTGAAATGTGAAATTACTAACACTAAAATAGATTGTCAGCGTTATTATTTTGTAAGCATTTGTTTACATAAATTTTTAATCACAAATATTGATACACTGAAGTATTTTATTATTTTTTTTTTTTTTGGTGTAAGATATTTTTTTCATCTAGCAGTGATAAATTAAATCTGGAGAGATTTGACAGCATTTCTTTGATAATTTTTTTATAGCCATTTAATTTTAGAAGCTTAAATATTGTAGAATAGCTTTTACATAAGAACTGAACATGTTGCTTTAAATTAAAATTTATTAATAGTGTTTGCAATTTGTTACTTGCAATTATAACATTTCCAAGGCAAAACTGAACTCTGAGTAATATACTATTTTTTTATGTAAATTATTTGATAAGTTATTGCATCTGACATTAGTTTTTCTCTTTTAAACTGGAATTAAGATGAAGATTGACGTAGCTCCAGTTTTAACATGTTTGAAGATTCTTATCAAAAAGGAGGTAAACATGTTTTATGTATTTCATTAAGTAGTGATTGTTGGGAAAATATGCTCTTTATGGGGGGGGGGGATGTTAAATTTATCTTAAATTAAAATGATAAGTTTTGAAGTTGTATGAGTAAAGTTGGGCATGTAGCGAGAAGAGAAGAGGGGTTTATTCGAAGCATGTTTTCAGTGCATATATTTATATTTCTAAACTTGTTGCACCTGTATAACTTTAAGCAAGGTGTCATCTCTGTTTGAATTTTCTTATTTGTAAAATATATATATATATTTTTTCTTTCAGCTGACATTTTAAAAGCCTTTTGCGCTGCCTACATCTATAATGAAGTGATGCATGGATTTCTCACAAAAATGCAGGTATTAATTGAGCAACTATATTTACTTTTATTATTATTTTTTCTCTCACCTATCAATTGCAGCAGAAACATTATTTTTTTTGCTATTTCTTGATATGGGTGATTTTCTAATTTATTGATAGATTGGTATTACACAATCTGAAAATTATTTCTGAAACAAACATAAAAACTTGTCTAGATATGAATTCCTTATAATTTACTGCATTGTGAACAGGTAATTATTCTCAACTTAATTTATTAATATTTTAGATATTTCAAAAAGTGTCTTAACAAGTGATAGTTTTCCTCATGGGTGGTACCATCATTCAATATTCTGTAAATTAATCCTTATCAATAATAAATTTAATAAATCCTGTATAACTTATCTTAAATGCTCTGTAATAAGCGATAGTGCTACTAATATTTATGTATTTTTTAAAGTATTTGAATAGCTGTTTATCTCGGGAGTGTTGTTTCTTAAATAAAGGATGTAACTTTAAATAAAAATGTTTTTTCTTAGAAGTTAAATGTCGCCACTGCAGTTATAAGAAATAAAGGGGAAGGTTTAATTAGGGAACCGTTTCTTTTATTATTAGCTAACAAATATTTTAATACAATTCTAAGTTTTAGCTACAGTAGCACTCATGAGGCAAACAAACAATCCTGCTGCAATAACACACTAAAAAAAAAATAATAATAGCAATAATTGTAAAAACAAACCAAGTTGGACTTTTTTTTTACCCCATTAACTTAGGTTACATTAAAAATGTAATAAAACGTTACTCACTTTCATGATTCTGACCGAGAAATATGTGTTCAAACAGAACTAATAAAAAATAATCGCCTTATCAGTTTTAAATAGGCAGTAGAAATATGGAAATAAATTGTTCTAATTCTGCAAGCCAGAGCTTGGAGGTTAATTTCAGTGAAGTGTAGGGATGTAAAATTTCCCAGGAAATTTTGAGGTGGTGGAAAAAAAAGTTTTTTTTTTCTGAAAAAAAAAATGGAAAAATTGATTTTTTACAAGTGAGAGTAGATTTTTTAAAAATAGTTTTCAGGATCGGGGGTGTTTCTATTGAAAAAAAATGTAAATGTTTTTTCATTATATCTTTGTAACTATAAGTTTGACTTTGTAAATCATAAAATTATCAATAATTTTTCTTTATAATATTTTATTTATTACAACTTCAATAATTAAAATATTAGTATATATAGCAAGTAGATTTTAGCATATGTAACTTTTGTAAATTATCAACTAATTTTTTTTTACAGAAAGTTGCTTAGTTTTTTTTTTTCCAAAGTTTGTTACATGCATTTATATGTGTATGTATATATACAGGGTGCAAAGCAAAGTCCTTAGGAGGCTTTTATCTCTGCAACCGTTGGTTCTCAAATATATACGCACAGTTATAAAAATGTTTAAAAATTGTAAGCATTTATGATAATAGCATTTTTTAATTTAAAAAAATCAATTTTGTGAAATTACAGAAACTAACTTTTTATACAGTCCCCAGTCTTTATAGTCATATTAAGCAAAAGTTGACGCCCATCCTAAGGAACATAACACAAAATGTTTCCCTTCTGTATGACAAAAATAAACAGATATTTAGTATCAATGTTTGGCATTTTTTCACGATTTTTTGGCCTGCATTAAGGGGTTGGTTAAAAAATTTCAATGAAGTATTCATTCTATTCATTATTCAATGAATATTTCATTCAGATTTTTTAACCGACCCCTTAATAAAGTCCGAGAAAATGTGAAAGAATTCTAAGCTTTGACATTAAATATCTCTGTCATTTTTTCTTGTACAAAAGGGAAACTTTGTGTTATGTTATATTTAAATATATAAAATATTTAAAGAAAAATAATTAAAAATATAAAATATTCAAAGAAAAAACATTGGAATGCGATTATTATAAATTTCTGAATGTATTATTTTATACTAGAAATTTCAAAATTTTCAATTTTTCCGGGTGGAAATAAATCCTTTCCTAAAAAAACTGAACAAAAACCTTTTTTTTCCCCAAAATTTCCGGGTTTTTTTTCCAACCATTCCCATCTCTAGTGAAGTGTCTGCTTTCTCAACAACACATTCTTGCAACACATTCCTTTTACTTCTACTTATCATAAAATACCAACTGGCATAACTTAACAACTGTTCTTTTTTTTTTCCTGGGAGAGGGTAGGGGTTAATTTTTGAGCAACCAATTTGTTTACAAAGCAATTTGCAATAATAGAATTTTTCAAGTAAAGAAATGCAAGTACATGTGTCACAAAATTGCGGGTATATTAATGAATGAAATGACCATATTTATATGTATTATTCTGTTTCTCTTACCCTACCAATTTCAGCATTGTACATGATGCTGCCAATTTTGAGTTTTTTCTTAAAGTTATGAAAATATCTGGTGGGGGGATGGCATGCATCTGGTAAAATAGAAGCTGAAAGTCAGTGTCGCCTACTGAAAAAACTGGGAAATGTATAAATCTTTAGATTCAATTCTATTATAATTCCAAATTTTAAAATCCATTTTAATAAAGCAATCGCAGAAAAAGAAAAACTAGTTTGTTCCTTAGTTCTTAAAGAAAATTTAATTTTTTTGCAATAAATTAAATAGCTGTGAAAATACCTTAAATGGGATGATAAATGCATGCTTTATTTTGCTCTTTGTTTATTAAATTATTAATTTTCATATCCCTACCACCAAGCAAGTGTGCATTTAACTTGGATTGTGGAACGAGAATTATGACGTATAATTTTTTGCTGCTATAGCGAAGTGACAGTATAAGTGATTATTACTGTTTATGAGTGTTTGAAGAGACTTAAACGGGAGGGGGTTCCTTGATGTTATGACAGAGTTGCCACTATAAACAATGTCCTTATAACAAGAACAACTGTTCATATATATGTGTATGTATGTGTTTTAATAATTTTTTTATTCAAAAAACAATTTACTGAAATCCTGAATAGTTTGAAAGTGCTGGTTTTGAATACTTGAACTCTCTTAAAATAAAAATCTCTGTAGTGAAATACCAAATTATCGCCCTCCTAAATTTTGCCGAAATTCGCGAAAATACGGGAGGGGGCGCGCAAACGGATACAAGTGAAAAAACGTTCCAATTTTATGCCTCATCCCCCCCCCCCCCAATTTAATGGAAAGTAGGTAAAACAAAGTAAAGGTTTGTCTATTACACATTCATGATCATGTAATTAAAATTCGTTCCAATCGATCCTAAAAAAAAAGTGGCAAACAAATTTTGATTACACTAAATGCATAGCTTTGCATTTAACCTCTGTGCACGTTTTCCTCCATAATAATAAATTAAATAATCATAAATATAAACAATAGCAAGGAAAGATGTCAGCAGAAGCTGGAAAGACAGGTGCAAAAGATTTGTTCCGGTGATTTATTCCCCTTCCCTGGCCTCATCCTTCATTTTTTGGTGTACTTAAATTTCCTACTAAGAATTTATTTAACTTTTTTTTTTCGTCTTTATTTCAGATTGGATATTGTTATTGTAACTTGTGAAATTGAACATTCTTGCATATCTATACGCATCCCAATGACTATGTTTCGCGACATTTGGAAAATATAGTTTTAAAACACAGCATGAAAGCTGTAATTAATACAATGCAAACAATATTTTGTGATTGCATTTAAGATCGTTAATGAGCAATTTACCTACTCATATTCGGGAATGGCCAGTTTTTGCAATAGCGTTTTTTGCAAAAGAATCGTTTTCGCTATTTTTGAAATTATTTCTTTTATTTCTCCTTTATAATTTCAATGACAATCCAAGTTTGAAGGGCGGGCAGCTCGATTAATCGGTATTTTTACGAAAAGGAAATTTGCGGGAAAAGAGGGGAGGGGCGCGTATTCGATCACGGGCTCTTGTTTGGTATTTATCAGTAACGCTGCTTGAAAAATAGTTTTGGAATGAAATGGTTACCGTTGTGCTGTAACACCTATAGTAAAAAAAAATTTAAAGGGGGGAGGGGGGGACGGTTTCAATGCACAACATGCAAATTATGTAATTGTACTTTTTATTGCTTGTGTTTTTCAAGGAAGAAATTTAGGAACAATCCTCCATAAAAAAGAAAAAGTTTGTGCCACTGTATTTACTATTTTATTTATTATTATTCAAAAATAATGCATAAACCATGCTTCTCTTTGATGTAAGTTTTATTTATGTAAAACTTTATCCACATTGGTGCACAGAGAAATAAAACAATGTTCTTGTAAATTAAGTTTTATTCATAATATAACTTCTTTCTTTTTAGGAAATGTTAAAATGATGGTTACTGAAAGTACTGCTTGAAACAAAGGAAGAGATTAAATTTATGTATGACTTGCAATGTATTTTTTGTTATATTTTCAAATAAATTTTTTTCATAAACCATTTGCATTTGTTTTGAATGGTCTTATTAAAAGTATGTTTTCAGATTTATTAATATTAACCGTAATATTGAAAGTCGAATTTCAAATGCTGATTTTTCTTATTGTCGTTCAAACATTTTATGTTTTAACTCGGAACATATCTAAATGCACTTTTTTAATTTGAATATTTGTTTTATTTATTTTATTATTAATATTGTTTTTTTTTCTAAAATTTTATTTCATTCAAGTTAAAATATTTTGTAAAATTCTATTTCATTTAAATGAAAATTCTTAAGTTGCATAAATATTTGATACAAATCTCAATTGACCACATCAAAATAATGTAAAATCTGTTATTCACTATCAGAAATAATAAAAACTAACATTTATATTTTTAATACTAACATGAAGGTCAAGTAATTCCTTTAACAACAAAAAAAATGGGGGCAGGGAGAGTAAATTGGTAAAATCCCCCCCCCCCCAAACGTCAGTTTAGTACATATTGCATGAAGTATTTTGTGGAAATTTGAATATAATGATTATGGAAATTTGAAATTTTTTCAGATAAACAAGAAAAAATGCTGTCACAAGTATAAAACAAAAATTTATGTCATGACTCCTTGTTCCATTGTTGCACTTACGTGGAAAGCAAGTGCTTAGTGTTTGCTTATTTGCATCCTTTATTTGTAAAGAAGCTGAGGCTCTTAACTAACAATGGGACTGACCAGTCATGCCTGTCAATTGGTTGTATTTTACTTGTGTCTGCTGGTTTTCTGGTTTATATAAATTTCAATAATGCATTGCAATGAGCTGGGTACGGCATTCATCCTGTCATTGTTCAAAGTATGTCCTGGCAGGGTGCTACGAGTCTTAGTCATGATCTCCTGAGGATGAACTCAAGACAGTATTAGGTGCTAAGTATTGATTGTGACAGTGTTCTCAGGATGGATTGGGAACATCGAAGGATCCTGTCATTGTTCATAGGACGTCCTAGAAGTCCTCTGACTATCCTCATAAAGTTCTCCAAGTCCTAACTTTGTCCTAAAAATCCCGAGTGGTCGCGCGTTAGGATTAGGTGGGGAATATTTTAGTTCTGACGATGTTCTTGGGATCGACTGGGGACGACAAAGAATCCTGTCATTGTTCATGGGATGTCCTAGAAGTCCTCTGACTATCCTCATAAAGTTCTCCAAGTCCTAACTTTGTCCTAAAAATCCCAAGTTGTCCCGAGTGGTCGCGCGTTAGGATTAGGTAGGGAATATTTTAGTTCTGACGATGTTCTTGGGATCGACTGGGGACGACAAAGAATCCTGTCATTATTCTTAGGATTTCCTAGAAGTCCTGTGACTATCCTCATAAGGTTCCTCAAATCCTAACTATGTCCCCAAAATCCCGTTCGTCCTCGAGTTGCCGTGCGTTTAATGCCTCAGGTCGCTCTGAGGACGTTATCAGGGCGGTCACTAGGCGGGACATTTTTCAGGTCAGAGGTCGTCCTGAGGTTCTCGAATTGGGATTTAAGGACATCCTTGGGACCACCCATCAGGACTTGACAAGAGTACTCAGGACATCCTGAGGACCATCTTGTGCTGTATGGGAAAGTAGTGACAATATGGACAGGTTATAAAATTGATTGGATGAATTGCATTGAAAGGTGTGCACCTTTCTTTCTATGTCTTTTTTTGAGCAGTGTTTTTAAAATAAGAGAGCCCTTCCCTGAACGTATTTATTTAACAATAAGGTAATGCGCGGTAAACCTTCTAATTTCCATGCTTAGTTAAAATAGACGTTAACTATCAATGCTTTATGAGAGTATTGCAACATTTTTTTTGTGGTGCTTTGAGGATGGCGGTATTTTTAAATAAAAGGTTGTCGAGGGGTCAAATCACGGTGATTGAAAGAAGTGACATTTTGAATAGGGGATATAAGTGTTAATGAAATTGTGTAGAAATGAATGGGATTTTTTTTTTCTCTCGATAAATACCTGTAGTTTTCTTGACTGAGTATTGAAAATTGTCTTTCTCTTTTGGTCGGTGAAGAGGAGGTTTCTTTACCCTGCACGTGTATTTAACAATATGGTCAAAGTAGAAGATCGTTGATATGGTGTCCTAGGGGGGTTGTGGGAGCTACTAACTCTCATTAATGGTAAAGTTATACTAACTGTTGGTTTGAAATAGGCGTTTAATTATTATTTTTTTTTTTCTTTTTTTTTTTTCGGGAGAAAATAAAAGTATCGCATTATTGGTGCTTTTTAGCTAACGCTATATTTGACGATGTGTTTCTTTTAAATGAAGAATAGCTGAAGGGCGCGTTGTAGTGTTTGAATAGAGTGATTTTGTGAACTGATGATATAAGTATGAAGGTGGCTTTTTCTCACCAGATATCTAGTTTGCTTGACTTGTATAAGTTGTGGGGTTTTTTTTTCATCTCTCTTTAACGAGTAAGTTTCGTGTCAGAGCCTGTGAATATTGAAAGATGTGTTTGCACGTTGGATGTATGTGTACATCGTTGGATGTAAAGGTCAAGTGTGCATTTAAGCAGTGCAGTGTGCATTTTCGCACATACGTGAAAATCGCAATAAAGAGTTGTTGCGGAAATGAAAGTTTTGGGAGAGGTACAATTATTAATTCACTCATAAGTGTCATAAATGTCAAGGATGCTTGTGCATTGGAGCGTGAGCAGATTGGAACTCTGAGATTTCGTCCGTATGGAACTATAATTTCTAAACGGAGATATAATGAACTTGTGATGACACATCTAATGAGAGGAATACCTATGGCCAATCACCCCATGAGTGGTGCGTTTTTAGAGATTTGGAATGACGCTGATGCGTTTATGCATAGCAGCTTTTAAACTTTTTGTCTTCCTTTTTATTAGGTGAGTTTAAGAGAAAAGTATAAAGGTCAATTTTGAAATAATTCCCTTTGATGATATTTAAATTATGATGATTTTTTTTTTTTTTTTTTTTTTAAGGTGAGTGAAGGAGAAAAAGTGGAGCTATGGAGATTTATACATGAAGATCAAAGAAGTGAAAAGTAGATTTTAAATGTAAGTGAATTTCAAGTATTCTCTAGCAATATTTTTCGAAGGTATTATGTATGCAGAGGGATAATTGTTATTATTATTATTATTTTTGTAATTTCTCTTATTATTATTTAAGTTTTAGAAGATTTTATTTTAACTTTCTCTTTTTCTTTTCTTTTTAGGCGGGGCAATTCCCGAAGAGGTTATAAAACTTGTGATTGTTAAAATTATTTAATCACAGTTTTTTTTAATCTCTTCAGGATAAAATAAATGTGGAAGTGGAAATCTGATAAAAACGAGACAGGAGTAGAGAGCTTTTTTTTTTTCTAATTTTTGCAAGTGTTTAACGTTTCTATTTTAAATATTAGGTTTTTCTGAATCAGCATAAGTTTTGATGCTTTGTACTTAGTACTTTTAGATTTTCGTGCTGTTTTAAGTTGATGTACATAGTACTTTTAAATTTTCATACTGTTTTTTAGTTGATATACTTAGTATTTTTACTTTTCTTACCGATTTTTTTAGTAGAGGAATTTATCTTTGGAGTTTTACATTTCATACTTTTATATTTTCATGCTGTTTCGTACTTTTTATATCTAGTACATTTTACATTTTCTGCGTATAATTTTAATAATTTGTAAATGTCATTTTGTTTTGTAAATTTCAGTAATTTTACATTTCCCTTCTAAGTTTTTCTGAATGAAGCTAAGTTTTGAAATTTTATGTAGTGTTACATTTTGAAAATGAAGCAAAGTTTTGAAATTTTATGGCGTGTTACATTTTGAAATTTTGTTTCTAAGAGTTTTTGCAGTTTATATGTAGTACTTTTCTTTCTTTTTATACTGTTTTAATAGATTAATCCTTGTTTGATGTGTTAACTTTAGTACTTTAACAGTTTCGTTCTGTTTTTTTTTTTACTAAATAAATGTGCATTTGAGGTTCTGTGCTTAGTACTTTTACATTTTTGTACTAAGTTTTACTAGATGAATGTAAGTTTTGATGATGTGTACATAGTACGTTTACATTTTAGTGTTTCTTTAATATATTATACTTAATATTTTTAACCTTCATTCCATGTTTTAGTTGATACATTCTAAGTTTCATCATTCATATACAGTACTTTTTATATTTTTGCATTAAGTTTTAATACTTTGCAAGTGGATAACAGTTTTATTTCTGAAAATTTTCGTTTACTTTTACATTTTTTTTTTTTTTTTTTTTTTGTTTGTTTGTTTGTTTCCAAGTTTTTTTTTTCTTTTCCTTGGATGAATTCAAGATTAGAAGTTTTATAGATAGTACATGATGTGTTGTGTTGCACTGCATATTTTTCATTTTTTCTCTTCTTTAGCGTTTTTGACCTTAGAACTTTTACATTTTTGATTAAGATTTCAATGGAGAAATCTATGTTTTTGATACATTATACTTGTTATTTAGTCATTTTTATGATGTTTAAACATTTCGTACTTCGTAATTTTAGGACTTCAGTATAAGTTTTAGTAGATAACTCTAACTTTTTTACGTTTTGTATTTATTACTCATAAATTTTTGTGATGATACAATGTATTATACTTAGTATTTTTGCATTTTTATTCTGAGTTTTAGTAGATAAATTTAAGTTTTAACATTTTGCAAGTGCATAACACGTTTATTTTGAAAATTTTCTGTTACCTTTTCGTTCTAAGTTTTTCTGGGTTTTAGTAGATGAACATAATTTTTTTTTTTTTGTTTTTCACTTAGTACTTTTATTAAGTTTGACACTTTTACTCGTTCTAAATTTTAATAGATACAACTAAGTTTTGATGTTTGCATTTTTTGGAAAGTTTACATTTTCATGTTGCTTAACATTTCATACTTTTTACGACTTTAGTTTGGATTTTTTTGTAGATAAATCCAAGTTTTTTAAGTTTCGTACATAAACGATTACATTTTCGTACAAAGTTTCACTTGATGAATACGTTATATACTTAGTACTTTTACATTTTCGCGTTGCTTTAGTAGATAAATCAGAGTTTGAACATTTTGTACGTAGTAATTCTTAAGATTTTTGCAGTAAGTTTTAACATTTTGCAAGTGTATAACACTTTTATTTTGAAAAGTTTCGTACTTTTACATCATCGTTCTAAGTTTTTCTGAATGATTTTAAGTTTTCAGAGTTTTAAGATTTTGTTGTTAGAACTTTTACATTTTTGATCAAGATTTCAGTAGACAAATATATGTTTTGCTGTTTTTGTACTGCGTGTTTTTACTTTTCTCAGAGTCTTAGGATTTTGTTGTTTGAATTTTTACGTTTTTCGATCAAGATTTCTGCAGAGAGATCTAAGTCTTTTAAGGTTTAACATTTTTGTACAAAGTTTCACTTGATGACTACGGTATATACTTAGTACTTTTACATTTTCATGTTACTTTACTATTTCATACTTAGTACATTTGATTCAATTACATTTTCATTCTAAGTTTTAGTAGATAAATTAACATTTTAGACGAAGTATTTTTTACATTTTTACATTAAGTTTTAACAATTTGTAAGTTCATAACACTTTTACTTTGAAAAGTTCCGTACTTTTACAACTTCGTTCTAAGTTTTTCTGGAAAGGTTTAAGTTTTGCAGCCTTACATTTAGCATTTTTACAGGTTTTGCTGTTTTTGTACTGCGTGTTTTCATTTTTTTCAGAGTTTTAGGATTTTGTTGTTTGAACTTTTACATTTTTTGATCAAGATTTCTATAGACAAATCTATGTTTTGCTGCTTTATACTTGATATTTTCATATTTTTATGATGTTTTAACACTTTGTACTTGGTAATTTTACGACTTCAGTCTAAGTTATAGTAGATAAATAATTTTTTTTACGTTTTGTACTTAGTACTTTTACGTTTTCGTGTTGTTTTAATATATTACACTTAGCAATTTTACATCTTCATTCACTCTTTTAGTAGATAAATCTAAATTTTAACATTTTGTATATAGTACTTTTTACGTTTATGCACTAAGTTTTAACATTTTGCAAGTGCATCATACTTTTGTTTTGAAAATTTCCGAACTTAAACATTTTTTGTTCTAAGTTTTTCTGGATGAAGTTCTGATGTTTTGTATTTTTCATTTCTAGCATTCATGCTGTTTCTTAGTTTTCACTCTTAGAACTTTTACATTTTTTTTTTACCAAACATTTAGTAGAGGAATTTAGGTTTTGTGATTTTACGTTTCATACTTTTACATTTTCGTTCTGTTCTAACGTCTTGTGCTTGCTATTTTTATATTTTAGTAGGTGAACATAAGTTTTTTTCAATTTGCGTATATTACTTTTGCTCTTTCCGAGGCATGTTTTAGATAAATCTAAGTAACAGTTTTTTTATACTATTCTTAACTTTTAGTGTTTTGTACTTTCTTACATTTTTTTGCGTTAAGCTTTAATATTTTGCAAGAGCGTAAAACTTTTGTTTTGTAATTTTGCATTTCCGTTCTTTTCTGAATGAGTTTAAGTTTTTAAAGTTTATAGTTTTTAATGATTTGTTCCACATATTTCTAAGTTTCCTCAGCTTTAGTATTTTGCTCTCAGCACTTTTACGTTTCTCATAAAGCACTTTGCAATAGTTTTGAGTTTTGTGATTTAAATTTTTCAAGTTTTATGTTTCTAGTGAAGTTATTATTCTATTTCACTTTTATGATTTTTAAATCTATTTTAGTGTTTTTACATTTACTTTTTAAGTCTCAAATCTTTATTCCACAGTTTAAATTGTTTCGGATTTTTTTATGATTCAGTGTTGAAATTTTAATTCAAAGTTTCAAACGTTACATTTTCATGCAAAGTTCTAAAATGTTGCAAGTAGAAAATCATTTTGTTTTGCTAGTTCAAACGTTTTTATTAAGTAATTTCTTACATTCTCTACTGTTTTACGGAATGAATCAAAGTTTTAACATTTTGGTCATAGTACTTTTGTTTTTCGTACTAAATTTGGCTGGATGAAACTAAGTTTGGAACAAGCACTAGTAGTACTAACACTCGTTTTGTTCTGTTTTGACATTTAATACTTGGTATTTTTATATTTTCATGCTGTTGTGACATTTTGTATCGAGAACTTTTATATTTTCATGCTGTTTAAACTTTTTGTATGTAGCAATTTTACATTTCTGTACTGAGTTTTACTGGATGAATATGCTTTGTACTTAATATTTTTGCATTATTGTTCTAAGTTTTACGCGTTAAATCTCAGTTTTTTGCGTTCATATGTGAAATAATAGAGTTTTATAAAATATTATTTGAAGGAGACTGCAGGTGTGATAATAATATAAAGTGGAAAAAACTTTAGAATGAAATGTGTCATGCAATTAAAATTATGCTTTAAGAAAAAATTTGCAAAACGGATCAGAAAAATGTTACTGTACTATGTTTTACATGCTTAGAAAAAAAAAAAAAAAATCACTTGCAACTAAAAAATTTTCTAAGTCTGAAAATAAATAAATAAATAAATAAATAAAAAATAAAAAAATATATAAGTCTTTTCTAAGTAAAAATGACGAGAATTTTCTAATCACAGTGTAAAAATAATTAACTTATAAAATAGTTCCTGTGCGGATGCTAAGTGGAAACATTAAAAAGGTTGAAAAAGAAAATCTTTCTAAGTCGAAAAAAGAAAAAAATACATAATAGGATGTAAATAGCGACAATAAATTTAATTCATTATACATTATAATTATTTTTTTGTAATATAAAATAGTTCCTGCTTGAATTCTAAGAGAAAACATTGGAAAAAAGTCTAAGTTCCAAAATAGTTCAATTTTCTTCTCATAGATGGCGATACAATTGATTTTACATTACATCAAGTCTTAAACCGAAACTAAAAAGTGTTTTTAAAAAAAAAAAAACCCCTTTTCGTAGTATTGAAACAGTGCTATAGTAGTTCCACTATTTGCCGCTAAGAGGCGGAATAATAGGGTTAAAACCTAAATTAAACAGTGTTGCCATTCCAAAACTATAAAGTTTTGAAAAATAACTCAACTCTACTTGAAAAACGCCTGAGGGCATACAACTCAACTCCACTCGAAAAACGCCTGGGGCAAAAACAACTCAACTCCACTCGAAAAATGCCTGAGGGCATACAACTCAACTCCACTCTACTAACGCCTGAGGGCACGCCTGGGGGCATTGGGAGGCGGTGGGACCACGCCCCCTTCCACCGCCACCGCCTCTTGGCGCAGAACGCCCATTATTCCCCTACTAATGTTCTTTTCTTTCAGCCATTCTAACATTGTTCCTTTTGTTTAATTTGGCTATAGTAGTCACCAGTAGTTGAAGATGCTTTGTAAACAATCTCAGCTCCATCGATTAAATCCATCTGATGAACCTACGTACACGACAATAAGCCTGCTTTTTGAGCTAGTATTCGTATGAATACCTGAAATGGAGTCATCCTGCCAACACTTGCCATAGGTTAAGTTTCCGTCTACCCAAGTTTCGTTGATGTATACCAAACATCCTTTTTGCACTCTGAACTTTATTATTGCTCTCAAATATTTATGCCTCTAGAACACAATGTCGGGCCTTTCAATCAGAACTGTTAACACATTTTTTTCCATCGAAAATTCATTGAATGTAAAGTTTTCCTCAGAGATTCTCTTCTCCCCATTCGAAATTAATTTTCTCTTTTAACACCAGTAACAACTTTCCAATGGAAGGAACCCTTTTTTCCTTTATGTAAAAATCCACAATAGCTTGTCTTATGACACACTTCTCGAAATCATCAAGAGTGCAGTTTCAAAATGATGGTCTTTTTTATGTTTACCAGGAGTAGACAAAATGCTGCTTTGATTTTCACTTCACAAACAAATTAACAAATCAACAAACAAATGAAAACAGTTTAAAAAACAAGAAAGAAAGCGAGATACATAAAATATTAAGCAGAAACGTGTGTCTAGCAATGACTGAAGTACAAAGCGTTTTTTTTTTTTTTTTTTTTTTTTTTTTTTTTTTTTTTTTTTTTTTTTTTTTTTTTTTTTTTTTTTTTTTTTTTTTTTTTTTTTTTTTTTTTTTTTTTTTTTTTTTTTTTTTTTTTTTTTTTTTTTTTTTTTTTTTTTTTTTTTTTTTTTTTTTTTTTTTTTTTTTTTTTTTTTTTTTTTTTTTTTTTTTTTTTTTTTTTTTTTTTTTTTTTTTTTTTTTTTTTTTTTTTTTTTTTTTTTTTTTTTTTTTTTTTTTTTTTTTTTTTTTTTTTTTTTTTTTTTTTTTTTTTTTTTTTTTTTTTTTTTTTTTTTTTTTTTTTTTTTTTTTTTTTTTTTTTTTTTTTTTTTTTTTTTTTTTTTTTTTTTTTTTTTTTTTTTTTTTTTTTTTTTTTTTTTTTTTTTTTTTTTTTTTTTTTTTTTTTTTTTTTTTTTTTTTTTTTTTTTTTTTTTAACACTAAAATGTAAACGTACTATGTACACATCATCAAAACTTACATTCATCTAGTAAAACTTAGTACAAAAATGTAAAAGTACTAAGCACAGAACCTCAAATGCACATTTATTTAGTAAAAAAAAAAACAGAACGAAACTGTTAAAGTACTAAAGTTAACACATCAAACAAGGATTAATCTATTAAAACAGTATAAAAAGAAAGAAAAGTACTACATATAAACTGCAAAAACTCTTAGAAACAAAATTTCAAAATGTAACACGCCATAAAATTTCAAAACTTTGCTTCATTTTCAAAATGTAACACTACATAAAATTTCAAAACTTAGCTTCATTCAGAAAAACTTAGAAGGGAAATGTAAAATTACTGAAGTTTACAAAACAAAATGACATTTACAAATTATTAAAATTATACGCAGAAAATGTAAAAAGTACTAGATATAAAAAGTACGAAACAGCATGAAAATATAAAAGTATGAAATGTAAAACTCCAAAGATAAATTCCTCTACTAAAAAAATCGGTAAGAAAAGTAAAAATACTAAGTATATCAACTAAAAAACAGTATGAAAATTTAAAAGTACTATGTACATCAACTTAAAACAGCACGAAAATCTAAAAGTACTAAGTACAAAGCATCAAAACTTATGCTGATTCAGAAAAACCTAATATTTAAAATAGAAACGTTAAACACTTGCAAAAATTAGAAAAAAAAAAAGCTCTCTACTCCTGTCTCGTTTTTATCAGATTTCCACTTCCACATTTATTTTATCCTGAAGAGATTAAAAAAAAACTGTGATTAAATAATTTTAACAATCACAAGTTTTATAACCTCTTCGGGAATTGCCCCGCCTAAAAAGAAAAGAAAAAGAGAAAGTTAAAATAAAATCTTCTAAAACTTAAATAATAATAAGAGAAATTACAAAAATAATAATAATAATAACAATTATCCCTCTGCATACATAATACCTTCGAAAAATATTGCTAGAGAATACTTGAAATTCACTTACATTTAAAATCTACTTTTCACTTCTTTGATCTTCATGTATAAATCTCCATAGCTCCACTTTTTTTCCTTCACTCACCTTTAAAAAAAAAAAAAAAAAAAAAATCATCATAATTTAAATATCATCAAAGGGAATTATTTCAAAATTGACCTTTATACTTTTCTCTTAAACTCACCTAATAAAAAGGAAGACAAAAAGTTTAAAAGCTGCTCAATTGGAATGGTGAGCGGTCGATGAAAGGCTGGATTTGCATTTCCATTGTATTTCTGATTTTACTTATGCTATGCATAAACGCATCAGCGTCATTCCAAATCTCTAAAAACGCACCACTCATGGGGTGATTGGCCATAGGTATTCCTCTCATTAGATGTGTCATCACAAGTTCATTATATCTCCGTTTAGAAATTATAGTTCCATACGGACGAAATCTCAGAGTTCCAATCTGCTCACGCTCCAATGCACAAGCATCCTTGACATTTATGACACTTATGAGTGAATTAATAATTGTACCTCTCCCAAAACTTTCATTTCCGCAACAACTCTTTATTGCGATTTTCACGTATGTGCGAAAATGCACACTGCACTGCTTAAATGCACACTTGACTTTTACATCCAACGATGTACACATACATTCAACGTGCAAACACATCTTTCAATATTCACAGGCTCTGACACGAAACTTACTCGTTAAAGAGAGAGGAAAAAAAAAACCCCACAACTTATACAAGTCAAGCAAACTAGATATCTGGTGAGAAAAAGCCACCTTCATACTTATATCATCAGTTCACAAAATCACTCTATTCAAACACTACAACGCGCCCTTCAGCTATTCTTCATTTAAAAGAAACACATCGTCAAATATAGTGTTAGCTAAAAAACACCAATAATGCAATACTTTTATTTTCTCCCAAAAAAAAAAAACGAAAAAAAAACGCCTATTTCAAACCAACAGTTAGTATAACTTTACCATTAATGAGAGTTAGTAGTTCCCACACCCCCCCCCCCTAGGACACCATATTGTTAAATACACGTGCAGGGTAAAGAAACCTCCTCTTTTATCTTCACCGACCAAAAGAGAAAGACAATTTTCAATACTCAGTCAAGAAAACTACAGGTATTTATCGAGAGAAAAAAAAAATCCCATTCATTTCTACACAGTTTCATTAACAAGAAATACGTTAACTTAAACATAACTCCCTCCACAGCTTGCCACATTGTTGAATACACGTGCAAGGAATCGTTTATTTTTATCTTTTAAATTGACCTGAAGAAGAAAAGAGCAATTTCCAAAAAATATTCATACAGAAAACTACTTTGATCTTAAAGTCACAATGAAGCCATCCACATCTTTTGTGAACAGAGGTTATAAACGGACAGTGAATGACTCCCTAACCAAACTCCCATTCATTTCGCAACTGTGAGCAGGTGCGAAATGAATGGAAGGGAGTTTGGTTAGGGGGGGGGGGGTCATTCATTGTCCGTTAGCTAGCCCTTCTGTTCGTGATAAGAATGACTTCAATTCCCATAGAGCACACGACGACCTCCGGACGTCCTAATTTGATCCTGAGGGTCCTGCTAGATCCTCAGGATCATCAGGACTGAGCTAGAATATCCCCAGGTTGTTATGAAATGACAATCCACGGAATGTTCTAATCCAACATTCTCAGGATGTCCTCGTCCAGGACGTCTCGTTTTTCGAGACATTAAACCTTTGTTTGGGAAATAAGGAGTCTGGGCTTCCTCGTATGACTTCTTAGTTACTATCATGCCAAAAGCATTATCAATCATAAAAAAGATTTTCTCTAGTTTTAAAAATATATGACTTTTAATTGCACAGAAAAATATAAAATAGGCTTGAAACTACTCATGTGGAAATCGACGATAAAATGCAACAGGAAAAAAATAATAATTTCCTGGAAAAAAAGAAAGAAAAAACCACCGAAATTTTAAAAAGAAAGTCTAGAAGAAATAAAGAAAGAAGCAAAACGACAGAGACTCCGAGCGCACTTTGCGTAGAATTCTTCCCTCCTCCCTCCCCAACCGAAGAAAGACGATTGCCTGAGGCAATAATAGAAAGGCGGGAAAATACCGCCTGACCTCCATGGTTTGCTTATGTCTTTTTACGAATGGTAACGGTAAGTGTATTTTGTGTAATTCTTGTTGATGCGAATATCTCTCCTTTATAGTCTATGAGATCTATCTCAAAGCTTTTTAAAGTTAAATTATGTGAAATGAAATAAGGCTACGATAATTTAGTTATACCAAGCCATTATGATTGATTAATTGTTACGCAAAGCATCAAAATTTGTTGAAATTTCAGGGTTTGTTTAGATTGTTTTCATACTGATTTTAAGTTAAACTCTTGTGTCCCCCCCCCCCTTTTTTTGCTATATAACGAACATGTTTGATTTTTCTTGTCACAAGCAATACTGATTACTTCTGCAATTTTCTGGAAATTTAATTTTTGCTTAGTCACTGTTAACTACCCTTATTTCTTTATGGTAAATTTCAAACCATTTTTATAAAACGTTTCTAGTAGCTGAAAATTAAATTGAACAAGCTGCCACATTCATTTTATTTTTATTTATATATTTATTTCTTCTGATGAAACTGAAATGTGAAATTACTAACACTAAAATAGATTGTCAGCGTTATTATTTTGTAAGCATTTGTTTACATAAATTTTTAATCACAAATATTGATACACTGAAGTATTTTATTATTTTATTTTATTTTGGGGGTAAGATATTTTTTTCATCTAGCAGTGATAAATTAAATCTGGAGAGATTTGACAGCATTTCTTTGATAATTTTTTTATAGCCATTTAATTTTAGAAGCTTAAATATTGTAGAATAGCTTTTACATAAGAACTGAACATGTTGCTTTAAATTAAAATTTATTAATAGTGTTTGCAATTTGTTACTTGCAATTATAACATTTCCAAGGCAAAACTGAACTCTGAGTAATATACTATTTTTTTATGTAAATTATTTGATAAGTTATTGCATCTGACATTAGTTTTTCTCTTTTAAGCTGGAATTAAGATGAAGATTGACGTAGCTCCAGTTTTAACATGTTTGAAGATTCTTATCAAAAAGGAGGTAAACATGTTTTATGTATTTCATTAAGTAGTGATTGTTGGGAAAATATGCTCTTTATGGGGGGGGGGGATGTTAAATTTATCTTAAATTAAAATGATATGTTTTGAAGTTGTATGAGTAAAGTTGGGCATGTAGCGAGAAGAGAAGAGGGGTTTATTCGAAGCATGTTTTCAGTGCATATATTTATATTTCTAAACTTGTTGCACCTGTATAACTTTAAGCAAGGTGTCATCTCTGTTTGAATTTTCTTATTTGTAAAATATATATATATATTTTTTCTTTCAGCTGACATTTTAAAAGCCTTTTGCGCTGCCTACATCTATAATGAAGTGATGCATGGATTTCTCACAAAAATGCAGGTATTAATTGAGCAACTATATTTACTTTTATTATTATTTTTTCTCTCACCTATCAATTGCAGCAGAAACATTATTGTTTTTGCTATTTCTTGTTATGGGTGATTTTCTAATTTATTGATAGATTGGTATTACACAATCTGAAAATTATTGCTGAAACAAACATAAAAACTTGTCTAGATATGAATTCCTTATAATTTACTGCATTGTGAACAGGTAATTATTCTCAACTTAATTTATTAATATTTTAGATATTTCAAAAAGTGTCTTAACAAGTGATAGTTTTCCTCATGGGTGGTACCATCATTAAACATTCTGTAAATTAATCCTTATCAATAATAAATTTAATAAATCCTGTATAATTTATCTTAAATGCTCTGTAATAAGCGATAGTGCTATTAATATTTATGTATTTTTTAAAGTATTTGAATAGCTGTTTATCTCGGGAGTGTTGTTTCTTAAATAAAGGATATAACTTTAAATAAAAATGTTTTTTCTTAGAAGTTAAATGTCGCCACTGCAGGTATAAGAAATAACGGGGAAGGTTTAATTAGGGAACCGTTTCTTTTATTATTAGCTAACAAATATTTTAATACAATTCTAAGTTTTAGCTACAGTAGCACTCATGAGGCAAACAAACAATCCTGCTGCAATAAGCACTAAAAAAATAATAAAAATAACAATAATTGTAAAAACAAACCAAGTTGGACTTTTTTTTTACCCCATTAACTTAGGTTACATTAAAAATGTAATAAAACGTTACTCACTTTCATGATTCTGACCGAGAAATATGTGTTCAAACAGAACTAATAAAAAATAATCGCCTTATCAGTTTTAAATAGGCAGTAGAAATATGGAAATAAATTGTTCTAATTCTGCAAGCCAGAGCTTTCAGTTAATTTCAGTGAAGTGTAGGGATGTAAAATTTCCCAGGAAATTTTGAGGTGGTGGAAAAAAAAGTTTTTTTTTCTGAAAAAAAAATGGAAAAATTGATTTTTTACAAGTGAGAGTAGATTTTTTAAAAATAGTTTTCAGGATCGGGGGTGTTTCTATTGAAAAAAAATGTAAATGTTTTTTCATTATATCTTTGTAACTGTAAGTTTGACTTTGTAAATCATAAAATTATCAATAATTTTTCTTTATAATATTTTATTTATTACAACTTCAATAATTAAAATATTAGTATATATAGCAAGTAGATTTTAGCATATGTAACTTTTGTAAATTATCAACTAATTTTTTTTTACAGAAAGTTGCTTAGTTTTTTTTTCTCCAAAGTTTGTTACATGCATTTATATGTGTATGTATATATACAGGGTGCAAAGCAAAGTCCTTAGGAGGCTTTTATCTCTGCAACCGTTGGTTCTCAAATATATACGCACAGTTATAAAAATGTTTAAAAATTGTAAGCATTTATGATAATAGCATTTTTTAATTTAAAAAATTCAATTTTGTGAAATTACAGAAACTAACTTTTTATACAGTCCCCAGTCTTTATAGTCATATTAAGTAAAAGTTGACGCCCATCCTAAGGAACATAACACAAAATGTTTCCCTTCTGTATGACAAAAATAAACAGATATTTAGTATCAATGTTTGGCATTTTTTCACGATTTTTTGGCCTGCATTAAGGGGTTGGTTAAAAAATTTCAATGAAGTATTCATTCTATTCATTATTCAATGAATATTTCATTCAGATTTTTTAACCGACCCCTTAATAAAGTCCGAGAAAATGTGAAAGAATTCCAAGCTTTGAAATTAAATATCTCTGTCATTTTTTCTTGTACAAAAGGGAAACTTTGTGTTATGTTATATTTAAATATATAAAATATTTAAAGAAAAATAATTAAAAATATAAAATATTCAAAGAAAAAACATTGGAATGTGACTATTATAAATTTCTGAATGTATTATTTTATACTAGAAATTTCAAAATTTTCAATTTTTCCGGGTGGAAATAAATCCTTTCCTTAAAAAAACTGAACAAAAACCTGTTTTTTCCCCAAAATTTCCGGGTTTTTTTTCCAACCATTCCCATCTCTAGTGAAGTGTCTGCTTTCTCAAATATATAGCTTGCAACACATTCCTTTTACTTCTACTTATCATAAAATACCAACTGGCATAACTTAACAACTGTTCTTTTTTTTTCCCTGGGAGAGGGTAGGGGTTAATTTTTGAGCAACCAATTTGTTTACAAAGCAATTTGCAATAATAGAATTTTTCAAGTAAAGAAATGCAAGTACATGTATCACAAAATTGCGGGTATATTAATGAATGAAATGACCATATTTATATGTATTATTCTGTTTCTCTTACCCTACCAATTTCAGCATTGTACATGATGCTGTAGCTTTGCAAGTATACATATTAGTGGCCAATTTTGAGTTTTTTCTTAAAGTTATGAAAATATCTGGTGGGGGGATGGCATGCATCTGGTAAAAAGAAGCTGAAAGTCAGTGTCGCCTACTGAAAAAACTGGGAAATGTATAAATCTTTAGATTCAATTCTATTATAATTCCAAATTTTAAAATTCATTTTAATAAAGCAATCGCAGAAAAAGAAAAACTAGTTTGTTCCTTAGTTCTTAAAGAAAATTTAATTTTTTTGCAATAAATTAAATAGCTGTGAAAATACCTTAAATGGGATGATAAATGCATGCTTTATTTTGCTCTTTGTTTATTAAATTATTAATTTTCATATCCCTACCACCAAGCAAGTGTGCATTTAACTTGGATTGTGGAACGAGAATTATGACATATAATTTTTTGCTGCTATAGCGAAGTGACAGTATAAGTGATTATTACTGTTTATGAGTGTTTGAAGAGACTTAAACGGGAGGGGGTTCCTTGATGTTATGACAGAGTTGCCACTATAAACAATGTCCTTATAACAAGAACAACTGTTCATATGTATGTGTTTTAATAATTTTTTTATTCAAAAAACAATTTACTGAAATCCTGAATAGTTTGAAAGTGCTGGTTTTGAATACTTGAACTCTCTTAGAATAAAAATCTCTAGTGAAATACCAAATTATCGCCCTCCTAAATTTTGCCGAAATTCGTGAAAATACGGGAGGGGGCGCGCAAACGATACAAGTGAAAAAACGTTCCAATTTTATGCCTCATCCCCCCCCCCCCCCCAATTTAATGGAAAGTAGGTAAAACAAAGTAAAGGTTTGTCTATTACTCATTCATGATCATGTAATTAAAATTCGTTCCAATCGATCCTAAAAAAAAAGTGGCAAACAAATTTTGATTACACTAAATGCATAGCTTTGCTTTTAACCTCTGTTCACATGTTTTCCTCCCTAATAATAAATTAAATAATCATAAATATAAACAATAGCAAGGAAAGATATCAGCAGAAGCTGGAAAGACAGGTGCAAAAGATTTGTTCCGGTGATTTATTCCCCTTCCCTGGCCTCATCCTTTCTTTTTTGGTGTACTTAAATTTCCTACCAAGAATTTTTTTAACTTTTTTTTTTTCGTCTTTATTTCAGATTGGATATTGTTATTGTAACTTGTGAAATTGAACATTCTTGCATGTCTATACGCATCCCAATGACTATGTTTCGCGACATTTGGAAAATATAGTTTTAAAACACAGCATGAAAGCTGTAATTAATACAATGCAAACAATATTTTGTGATTGCATTTACAGGGTTGCCACAGGCGACTAAAAAGCAACTATTTGCAACTATTTTCGTCGAAATCGGGCAAAAAAGCAACTAATTTTACTAAGAGGCGACTTTTTTTGGCCTCTCTTGAAATTCTTTTATTCAAATGTACCCAAAAATATTTTTGAGAAAAATATTTCCTTTTATTTCACGGAAAATCGTGCCGTAATTTTTCAAACTTATATCTTGGCCCCTATACTTTATACTGACTTTGAAGCTCCTGCCAATGGAGCCGACACTGCTGCCAATGAAAGGCGTTAGTTTTTTGTCATGTGTGATTTGGTAGTCAACACGAAAGCTGACCCGTGTGCGCGCGATATGCATTTCAATGTCGCGATATGCGCCTTTTCTCCTTATTTTTCGGTAAACCTCACCTTTTCTCTGTGGCAGTGGTTCCTGATCACAACATCCATGATGTTGCACGGCGAAGAATTGCAACGATATGTCCGAAACACCCAATCATCACATAGACAGGCACATGTTTTTTCGGTATTTTTGGAAAGTACGAATTTCGTTTCCACGAAAATCCCTTCTTTCTTTTCAATGAAAAGTTTTGAAAGTAGCCTAGCCTGCCAACTTTTACAAACTACGAGTAAAATTGATGCATTTTTTCTGTTTTTCGCTCTTTCCAGACTCGGTCTCGATTTTTTACGCATTTTGAAATCTGATTGCATCGGCTTCGGAAAAACTTCCTAGTGCTCTTTTACTATCAGATTCTACCTCTTGGAGCTCAGTAACTTTGAACTTACCATAATTTTAAATCTTTGTTGCGTTTCAACTTCTGTAGTACAAACTTGCACGGGCGTCATTTTGTCACACCCACTTGAAAAATTCGGCTGAAAAAATAAAATACTTTTTTACAAAATTCTTGGAAGCTTTAGTGATCATACAAGTTAATTACAAAAATTAAATATTTTAGCCTTGTTAATAATCTAGTTTTACAAAATATTGTTTCCAAAATTATTATTTTTTCTTTGCCATGTAATTTAAAATTGAGTTTTTAAAATTTTTGATTATTGTCTATTGGGTGATTTTTTTCCAATATTATAAAACAATGTTAAATTTGAGAGAAAAAGTAAACTTAATGTTTTTGATAGTGCCGCCTCTTGGTCTAAGAATTTAATTAAGCAAGTAGCTCAATATGTGTTTAAATCTCAAGTATGTTTATTTTATATTAATAATTTTTCTCTTCTCATATTGCAATCTTTTTTTTCCCACTTCACTCCTTATTCATTGATATTTTTAATCTTTGGTAGATATAAAATAGTTATTTCAGTTTTAAAAGTTAATGCTCGGAAACATGTTTATTTTTAAAAAATGCGATTAATTTTTATAAATTACACTGAATTCATAGCAACTCTTTATGTATAAATATAAGATTCTAATGTAATGCAATTAATTTTTATAAATTACACTGAATTCATAGCAACTCTTTATGTATAAATATAAGATTCGAATGTAATAAGTAAGTACCCATCACTGAACAAGTTAATTAAGGCTTGTTTGTCATTAAGCCATGGCTACTATTTAGGCTACTATTTTCATTCTTTTATGCTACTAAAGCAACTATTTTTGTTCCATTTCTTCTGTGACAACCCTGCATTTAAGATCGTTAATGAGCAATTTACCTACTCATATTCGGGAATGGCCAGTTTTTGCAATAGCGATTTTTGCAAAAGAATCGTTTTCGCTATTTTTGAAATTATTTCTTTTATTTCTTCTTTATAATTTCAATGACAATCCAAGTTTGAAGGGCGGGCAGCACGATTAATCGGTATTTTTACATAAAGGAAATTTGCGGGAAAAGGGGAGGGGCGCGTATTCGATCACGGGCTCTTGTTTGGTATTTATCAGTAACGCTGCTTGAAAAATATTGTTTTGGAATGAAATGGTTACCGTTGTGCTGTAACACCTATAGTAAAAAAAAATTTAAAGGGGGGGGGGGGGGGAAAGGTTTCAATGCACAACATGCAAATTATGTAATTGTACTTTTTATTGCTTGTGTTTTTCAAGGAAGAAATTTAGGAACAATCCTCCATAAAAAAGAAAAAGTTTGTGCCACTGTATTTACTATTTTATTTATTATTATTCAAAAATAATGCATAAATCATGCTTCTCTTTGATGTAAGTTTCATTTATGTAAAACTTTATCCACATTGGTGCACAGAGAAAAAAAAACAATGTTCTTGTAAATTAAGTTTTATTCATAATATAACTTCTTTCTTTTTAGGAAATGTTAAAATGATGGTTACTGAAAGTACTGCTTGAAACAAAGAAAGAGATTAAATTTATGTATGACTTGCAATGTATTTTTTGTTATATTTTCAAATAAATTTTTTTCATAAACCATTTGCATTTGTTTTGAATGGTCTTATTAAAAGTATGTTTTCAGATTTATTAATATTAACCGTAATATTGAAAGTTGAATTTCAAATGCTGATTTTTTTTATTGTCGTTCAAACATTTTACTTTTTTAATTTGAATATTTGTTTTATTTATTTTATTATTAATATTGTTTTTTTTTTCCAAAATTTTATTTCATTCAAGTAAAAATCTTTTGTAAAATTCTATTTCATTTAAATGAAAATTCTTAAGTTGCATAAATATTTAATACAAATCTCAATTGACCACATCAAAATAATGTAAAATCTGTTATTCACTATCAGAAATAATAAAAACTAACATTTATTTTTTTAATACTAACATGAAGGTCAAGTAATTCCTTTAACAACAAAAAAAAGGGGGCAGGGAGAGTAAATTAGTAAAATCCCCCCCCCCCCCTCCCAAACGTCAATTTAAGTACATATTGCATGAAGTATTTTGTGGAAATTTGAATATAATGATTATGGTTTTGAAATTTTTTCAGATAAACAAGAAAAAATGCTGTCACAAGTATAAAACAAAAATTTATGTCATGACTCCTTGTTCCATTGTTGCACTTACGTGGAAAGCAAGTGCTTAGTGTTTGCTTATTTGCATCCTTTATTTGTAAAGAAGCTGAGGCTCTTAACTAACAATGGGACTGACCAGTCATGCCTGTCAATTGGTTGTATTTTACTTGTGTCTGCTGGTTTTCTGGTTTATATAAATTTCAATAATGCATTGCAATAAGCTGGGTACGGCATTCATCCTGTCATTGTTCAAAGTATGTCCTGGCAGGGTGCTACGAGTCTTAGTGATGATCTCCTGAGGATGAACTCAAGACAGTATTAGGTGCTAAGTATTGATTGTGTCAGTGTTCTCAGGATGGATTGGGAACATCGAAGAATCCTGTCATTGTTCATAGGACGTTCTAGAAGTCCTCTGACTATCCTCATAAAGTTCTCTAAGTCCTACCTTTGTCCTAAAAATCCCGAGTGGTCGCGCGTTAGGATTAGGTGGGGAATATTTTAGTTCTGACGATGTTCTTGGGATCGACTGGAGAACAAAGAATCCTGTCATTGTTCATGGGATGTCCTAGAAGTCCTCTGACTATCCTCATAAAGTTCTCCAAGTCCTAACTTTGTCCTAAAAATCCCAAGTTGTCCCGAGTGGTCGCGCGTTAGGATTAGGTGGGGAATATTTTAGTTCTGACGCTGTTCTTGCGATCGACTGGGGACGACAAAGAATCCTGTCATTATTCTTAGGATGTCCTAGAAGTCCTGTGACTATCCTCATAAGGTTCCTCAAGTCCTAACTATGACCCCAAAATCCCGTTCGTCCTCGAGTTGCCGTGCGTTTAATGCCTCAGGTCGCGCTGAGGACGTTATCAGGGCGGTCACTAGGCGGGACATTTTTCAGGTCAGAGGTCGTCCTGAGGTTCTCGAATTGGGATTTAAGGACATCCTTGGGACCACCCAT
This sequence comes from Octonoba sinensis, assembly GCA_038502835.1. Classification (NCBI taxonomy): domain Eukaryota; kingdom Metazoa; phylum Arthropoda; class Arachnida; order Araneae; family Uloboridae; genus Octonoba; species Octonoba sinensis. Next base: position 114,067,161 of record CM076598.1, on the reverse strand, counting down.
CAGGACTTGACAAGAGTACTCAGGACATCCTGAGGACCATCTTGTGCTGTATGGGAAAGTAGTGACAATATGGACAGGTTATAAAATTGATTGGATGAATTGCATTGAAAGGTGTGCACCTTTCTTTCTATGTCTTTTTTTGAGCAGTGTTTTTAAAATAAGAGAGCCCTTCCCTGAACGTATTTATTTAACAATAAGGTAATGCGCGGTAAACCTTCTAATTTCCATGCTTAGTTAAAATAGACGTTAACTATCAATGCTTTATGAGAGTATTGCAACATTTTTTTTGTGGTGCTTTGAGGATGGCGGTATTTTTAAATAAAAGGTTGTCGAGGGGTCAAATCACGGTGATTGAAAGAAGTGACATTTTGAATAGGGGATATAAGTGTTAATGAAATTGTGTAGAAATGAATGGGATTTTTTTTTTCTCTCGATAAATACCTGTAGTTTTCTTGACTGAGTATTGAAAATTGTCTTTCTCTTTTGGTCGGTGAAGAGGAGGTTTCTTTACCCTGCACGTGTATTTAACAATATGGTCAAAGTAGAAGATCGTTGATATGGTGTCCTAGGGGGGTTGTGGGAGCTACTAACTCTCATTAATGGTAAAGTTATACTAACTGTTGGTTTGAAATAGGCGTTTAATTATTATTTTTTTTTTTCTTTTTTTTTTTTCGGGAGAAAATAAAAGTATCGCATTATTGGTGCTTTTTAGCTAACGCTATATTTGACGATGTGTTTCTTTTAAATGAAGAATAGCTGAAGGGCGCGTTGTAGTGTTTGAATAGAGTGATTTTGTGAACTGATGATATAAGTATGAAGGTGGCTTTTTCTCACCAGATATCTAGTTTGCTTGACTTGTATAAGTTGTGGGGTTTTTTTTTCATCTCTCTTTAACGAGTAAGTTTCGTGTCAGAGCCTGTGAATATTGAAAGATGTGTTTGCACGTTGGATGTATGTGTACATCGTTGGATGTAAAGGTCAAGTGTGCATTTAAGCAGTGCAGTGTGCATTTTCGCACATACGTGAAAATCGCAATAAAGAGTTGTTGCGGAAATGAAAGTTTTGGGAGAGGTACAATTATTAATTCACTCATAAGTGTCATAAATGTCAAGGATGCTTGTGCATTGGAGCGTGAGCAGATTGGAACTCTGAGATTTCGTCCGTATGGAACTATAATTTCTAAACGGAGATATAATGAACTTGTGATGACACATCTAATGAGAGGAATACCTATGGCCAATCACCCCATGAGTGGTGCGTTTTTAGAGATTTGGAATGACGCTGATGCGTTTATGCATAGCAGCTTTTAAACTTTTTGTCTTCCTTTTTATTAGGTGAGTTTAAGAGAAAAGTATAAAGGTCAATTTTGAAATAATTCCCTTTGATGATATTTAAATTATGATGATTTTTTTTTTTTTTTTTTTTTTAAGGTGAGTGAAGGAGAAAAAGTGGAGCTATGGAGATTTATACATGAAGATCAAAGAAGTGAAAAGTAGATTTTAAATGTAAGTGAATTTCAAGTATTCTCTAGCAATATTTTTCGAAGGTATTATGTATGCAGAGGGATAATTGTTATTATTATTATTATTTTTGTAATTTCTCTTATTATTATTTAAGTTTTAGAAGATTTTATTTTAACTTTCTCTTTTTCTTTTCTTTTTAGGCGGGGCAATTCCCGAAGAGGTTATAAAACTTGTGATTGTTAAAATTATTTAATCACAGTTTTTTTTAATCTCTTCAGGATAAAATAAATGTGGAAGTGGAAATCTGATAAAAACGAGACAGGAGTAGAGAGCTTTTTTTTTTTCTAATTTTTGCAAGTGTTTAACGTTTCTATTTTAAATATTAGGTTTTTCTGAATCAGCATAAGTTTTGATGCTTTGTACTTAGTACTTTTAGATTTTCGTGCTGTTTTAAGTTGATGTACATAGTACTTTTAAATTTTCATACTGTTTTTTAGTTGATATACTTAGTATTTTTACTTTTCTTACCGATTTTTTTAGTAGAGGAATTTATCTTTGGAGTTTTACATTTCATACTTTTATATTTTCATGCTGTTTCGTACTTTTTATATCTAGTACATTTTACATTTTCTGCGTATAATTTTAATAATTTGTAAATGTCATTTTGTTTTGTAAATTTCAGTAATTTTACATTTCCCTTCTAAGTTTTTCTGAATGAAGCTAAGTTTTGAAATTTTATGTAGTGTTACATTTTGAAAATGAAGCAAAGTTTTGAAATTTTATGGCGTGTTACATTTTGAAATTTTGTTTCTAAGAGTTTTTGCAGTTTATATGTAGTACTTTTCTTTCTTTTTATACTGTTTTAATAGATTAATCCTTGTTTGATGTGTTAACTTTAGTACTTTAACAGTTTCGTTCTGTTTTTTTTTTTACTAAATAAATGTGCATTTGAGGTTCTGTGCTTAGTACTTTTACATTTTTGTACTAAGTTTTACTAGATGAATGTAAGTTTTGATGATGTGTACATAGTACGTTTACATTTTAGTGTTTCTTTAATATATTATACTTAATATTTTTAACCTTCATTCCATGTTTTAGTTGATACATTCTAAGTTTCATCATTCATATACAGTACTTTTTATATTTTTGCATTAAGTTTTAATACTTTGCAAGTGGATAACAGTTTTATTTCTGAAAATTTTCGTTTACTTTTACATTTTTTTTTTTTTTTTTTTTTGTTTGTTTGTTTGTTTCCAAGTTTTTTTTTTCTTTTCCTTGGATGAATTCAAGATTAGAAGTTTTATAGATAGTACATGATGTGTTGTGTTGCACTGCATATTTTTCATTTTTTCTCTTCTTTAGCGTTTTTGACCTTAGAACTTTTACATTTTTGATTAAGATTTCAATGGAGAAATCTATGTTTTTGATACATTATACTTGTTATTTAGTCATTTTTATGATGTTTAAACATTTCGTACTTCGTAATTTTAGGACTTCAGTATAAGTTTTAGTAGATAACTCTAACTTTTTTACGTTTTGTATTTATTACTCATAAATTTTTGTGATGATACAATGTATTATACTTAGTATTTTTGCATTTTTATTCTGAGTTTTAGTAGATAAATTTAAGTTTTAACATTTTGCAAGTGCATAACACGTTTATTTTGAAAATTTTCTGTTACCTTTTCGTTCTAAGTTTTTCTGGGTTTTAGTAGATGAACATAATTTTTTTTTTTTTGTTTTTCACTTAGTACTTTTATTAAGTTTGACACTTTTACTCGTTCTAAATTTTAATAGATACAACTAAGTTTTGATGTTTGCATTTTTTGGAAAGTTTACATTTTCATGTTGCTTAACATTTCATACTTTTTACGACTTTAGTTTGGATTTTTTTGTAGATAAATCCAAGTTTTTTAAGTTTCGTACATAAACGATTACATTTTCGTACAAAGTTTCACTTGATGAATACGTTATATACTTAGTACTTTTACATTTTCGCGTTGCTTTAGTAGATAAATCAGAGTTTGAACATTTTGTACGTAGTAATTCTTAAGATTTTTGCAGTAAGTTTTAACATTTTGCAAGTGTATAACACTTTTATTTTGAAAAGTTTCGTACTTTTACATCATCGTTCTAAGTTTTTCTGAATGATTTTAAGTTTTCAGAGTTTTAAGATTTTGTTGTTAGAACTTTTACATTTTTGATCAAGATTTCAGTAGACAAATATATGTTTTGCTGTTTTTGTACTGCGTGTTTTTACTTTTCTCAGAGTCTTAGGATTTTGTTGTTTGAATTTTTACGTTTTTCGATCAAGATTTCTGCAGAGAGATCTAAGTCTTTTAAGGTTTAACATTTTTGTACAAAGTTTCACTTGATGACTACGGTATATACTTAGTACTTTTACATTTTCATGTTACTTTACTATTTCATACTTAGTACATTTGATTCAATTACATTTTCATTCTAAGTTTTAGTAGATAAATTAACATTTTAGACGAAGTATTTTTTACATTTTTACATTAAGTTTTAACAATTTGTAAGTTCATAACACTTTTACTTTGAAAAGTTCCGTACTTTTACAACTTCGTTCTAAGTTTTTCTGGAAAGGTTTAAGTTTTGCAGCCTTACATTTAGCATTTTTACAGGTTTTGCTGTTTTTGTACTGCGTGTTTTCATTTTTTTCAGAGTTTTAGGATTTTGTTGTTTGAACTTTTACATTTTTTGATCAAGATTTCTATAGACAAATCTATGTTTTGCTGCTTTATACTTGATATTTTCATATTTTTATGATGTTTTAACACTTTGTACTTGGTAATTTTACGACTTCAGTCTAAGTTATAGTAGATAAATAATTTTTTTTACGTTTTGTACTTAGTACTTTTACGTTTTCGTGTTGTTTTAATATATTACACTTAGCAATTTTACATCTTCATTCACTCTTTTAGTAGATAAATCTAAATTTTAACATTTTGTATATAGTACTTTTTACGTTTATGCACTAAGTTTTAACATTTTGCAAGTGCATCATACTTTTGTTTTGAAAATTTCCGAACTTAAACATTTTTTGTTCTAAGTTTTTCTGGATGAAGTTCTGATGTTTTGTATTTTTCATTTCTAGCATTCATGCTGTTTCTTAGTTTTCACTCTTAGAACTTTTACATTTTTTTTTTACCAAACATTTAGTAGAGGAATTTAGGTTTTGTGATTTTACGTTTCATACTTTTACATTTTCGTTCTGTTCTAACGTCTTGTGCTTGCTATTTTTATATTTTAGTAGGTGAACATAAGTTTTTTTCAATTTGCGTATATTACTTTTGCTCTTTCCGAGGCATGTTTTAGATAAATCTAAGTAACAGTTTTTTTATACTATTCTTAACTTTTAGTGTTTTGTACTTTCTTACATTTTTTTGCGTTAAGCTTTAATATTTTGCAAGAGCGTAAAACTTTTGTTTTGTAATTTTGCATTTCCGTTCTTTTCTGAATGAGTTTAAGTTTTTAAAGTTTATAGTTTTTAATGATTTGTTCCACATATTTCTAAGTTTCCTCAGCTTTAGTATTTTGCTCTCAGCACTTTTACGTTTCTCATAAAGCACTTTGCAATAGTTTTGAGTTTTGTGATTTAAATTTTTCAAGTTTTATGTTTCTAGTGAAGTTATTATTCTATTTCACTTTTATGATTTTTAAATCTATTTTAGTGTTTTTACATTTACTTTTTAAGTCTCAAATCTTTATTCCACAGTTTAAATTGTTTCGGATTTTTTTATGATTCAGTGTTGAAATTTTAATTCAAAGTTTCAAACGTTACATTTTCATGCAAAGTTCTAAAATGTTGCAAGTAGAAAATCATTTTGTTTTGCTAGTTCAAACGTTTTTATTAAGTAATTTCTTACATTCTCTACTGTTTTACGGAATGAATCAAAGTTTTAACATTTTGGTCATAGTACTTTTGTTTTTCGTACTAAATTTGGCTGGATGAAACTAAGTTTGGAACAAGCACTAGTAGTACTAACACTCGTTTTGTTCTGTTTTGACATTTAATACTTGGTATTTTTATATTTTCATGCTGTTGTGACATTTTGTATCGAGAACTTTTATATTTTCATGCTGTTTAAACTTTTTGTATGTAGCAATTTTACATTTCTGTACTGAGTTTTACTGGATGAATATGCTTTGTACTTAATATTTTTGCATTATTGTTCTAAGTTTTACGCGTTAAATCTCAGTTTTTTGCGTTCATATGTGAAATAATAGAGTTTTATAAAATATTATTTGAAGGAGACTGCAGGTGTGATAATAATATAAAGTGGAAAAAACTTTAGAATGAAATGTGTCATGCAATTAAAATTATGCTTTAAGAAAAAATTTGCAAAACGGATCAGAAAAATGTTACTGTACTATGTTTTACATGCTTAGAAAAAAAAAAAAAAAATCACTTGCAACTGAAAAATTTTCTAAGTCTGAAAATAAATAAATAAATAAATAAATAAAAAATAAAAAAATATATAAGTCTTTTCTAAGTAAAAATGACGAGAATTTTCTAATCACAGTGTAAAAATAATTAACTTATAAAATAGTTCCTGTGCGGATGCTAAGTGGAAACATTAAAAAGGTTGAAAAAGAAAATCTTTCTAAGTCGAAAAAAGAAAAAAATACATAATAGGATGTAAATAGCGACAATAAATTTAATTCATTATACATTATAATTATTTTTTTGTAATATAAAATAGTTCCTGCTTGAATTCTAAGAGAAAACATTGGAAAAAAGTCTAAGTTCCAAAATAGTTCAATTTTCTTCTCATAGATGGCGATACAATTGATTTTACATTACATCAAGTCTTAAACCGAAACTAAAAAGTGTTTTTAAAAAAAAAAACCGCTTTTCGTAGTATTGAAACAGTGCTATAGTAGTTCCACTATTTGCCGCTAAGAGGCGGAATAATAGGGTTAAAACCTAAATTAAACAGTGTTGCCATTCCAAAACTATAAAGTTTTGAAAAATAACTCAACTCTACTTGAAAAACGCCTGAGGGCATACAACTCAACTCCACTCGAAAAACGCCTGGGGCAAAAACAACTCAACTCCACTCGAAAAATGCCTGAGGGCATACAACTCAACTCCACTCTACTAACGCCTGAGGGCACGCCTGGGGGCATTGGGAGGCGGTGGGACCACGCCCCCTTCCACCGCCACCGCCTCTTGGCGCAGAACGCCCATTATTCCCCTACTAATGTTCTTTTCTTTCAGCCATTCTAACATTGTTCCTTTTGTTTAATTTGGCTATAGTAGTCACCAGTAGTTGAAGATGCTTTGTAAACAATCTCAGCTCCATCGATTAAATCCATCTGATGAACCTACGTACACGACAATAAGCCTGCTTTTTGAGCTAGTATTCGTATGAATACCTGAAATGGAGTCATCCTGCCAACACTTGCCATAGGTTAAGTTTCCGTCTACCCAAGTTTCGTTGATGTATACCAAACATCCTTTTTGCACTCTGAACTTTATTATTGCTCTCAAATATTTATGCCTCTAGAACACAATGTCGGGCCTTTCAATCAGAACTGTTAACACATTTTTTTCCATCGAAAATTCATTGAATGTAAAGTTTTCCTCAGAGATTCTCTTCTCCCCATTCGAAATTAATTTTCTCTTTTAACACCAGTAACAACTTTCCAATGGAAGGAACCCTTTTTTCCTTTATGTAAAAATCCACAATAGCTTGTCTTATGACACACTTCTCGAAATCATCAAGAGTGCAGTTTCAAAATGATGGTCTTTTTTATGTTTACCAGGAGTAGACAAAATGCTGCTTTGATTTTCACTTCACAAACAAATTAACAAATCAACAAACAAATGAAAACAGTTTAAAAAACAAGAAAGAAAGCGAGATACATAAAATATTAAGCAGAAACGTGTGTCTAGCAATGACTGAAGTACAAAGCGAAATGCAACTCTCGCCTATTTTCTTGGCGCCAAATGGCACAAAGAATTCATCGTCTTACCTAATCTGCAGGGCCGGCCCTAGGGTAAGGCGAGCAAGGCAGCCGCCTTATGCCTCGCGCTTAAGCAAGTCTTGATTGTGTTGCTGTATTTTTTTTTTTTTAATTTTGAAGTTTGGTCAATATAAAAATTGTCAAGTAGTTTACCGATCGAACAGGACTGTTTTCTTTCAAACCCGAATGTTGTTTTCGTCGTAAAAGACGAACCTTTTGAAAAACTACAAAGGGGGGGGGGCGAGGTGATGCCGGATTTGTATGAGTAGGGGACAAAGCAGAGAGAAACAATGGTCGAAAGAGGAATGTGGATGCATGTGGTGGTTTTAGTGGTATAATTGGATTTAGCACTTATATACATTGCGTTGTGTAAGATCAGAATGTGTTAGAGCATATAGAATGAAAAAGATTAAGCAAAAAATTATGTAAATTAAAATATTTAAAAATACATACTAGAAATAACTACGAAATTATTAATCGTTGACTGTAAAGATTTATTGTATTATATAACACACTGCATATAAAAAATGAAAGAGCTCTTTAAGAAAATTAAAAATTAAACTAGCATGTAAAACAACAGTACAACTCGTTATTTTAAGTAGTTTACACAGGAGAATTTTACCGATCTCTAATGCAGTTGTGACAAAGCAGGCGTTAGAAATTGATGTAAAAGATATATCACCTGATACTAGAAGATGACCACCTGATTATTGAAGAGTACAGAAGTTGATTGACCAATACGAAATTAATGAAGCGTACTATTGCTCCTTCATTTGGTGGCTGTTTATCAGTTCTTAATAATGTTCATTTTGGAGCGTTAGTTGTTCCGAGGACGGATTCCTCAATGCTGGTTATCTTGGTCATTGTAGTATTATAACGGTCAAGAAAGTCTTTTACAACTTTGTGTTGGCAGGCAATCTTCAGATATATAGATCAGTCAGCATCTCCACAATATGCATTGCAGATGTTAATTTCAATAAAACATTAGAATATTACAGTTCAACAAATTCATGGCTGAATATTTTTCTGATTAAATTTATAACGGCATCACACGAAGGCTTTCGATCAACACCGATCGCTTCCAGCAATATAATATGTACAAACTCGATTCCGATGAATAAAACTATTTAGTGAATAATTTTTTATGATGTATTTTTGCAGTAGGAAATAAAGAGGTAGTAGTTAGCATTTTACAAAACATAGCTTTGCCCGACGAATAGGCAAAATTGCCCAGACGCCGGGCGCGTCTTTTCCGTATTCGACTTTCAGTAGGAATGAGGGGAAAACACACAGATTCAGTTCCGGAACAATTGGCAAAGGCGCGAAAGAGGGGAGTATTACTCCGAGAGAGTACATAGTTCCCGTCGCATATTTAAAATAATTCAAATTTGTGATGTTGAAATGCGACGGAATTAAATTAAATTTAAAAAATGGTTGAAAAGTAAATACCCAGTGAAAAAGCTAATTGAAAAAATAATTTAAAATGTTGTTTCTAAAAAATAAAATGGTATAAAATTTTTGACGGCGTAGGCAATTAAAAAGGAAGTGACAAGTGGTGGTTACGCCTATCGGTTAATCCGAAGGAACCGTGAGTAAAAATGCCAAGGCTTGTCACCAAGGACTAAGTAAATAACCAAAGTATTTGGTTAAAGTTATTATGATCGCAAGATGTAACAAGCATCTTGTTACATTATCCCCCCCCCCCCCGAAAGAAAAATTTGAAGTAACTAGGATACATTAATGTTTACCAATCATCCCGTGACTGATCACAACCATATGTCATCCTGCAACATGGATGACATGTGAAACGTAAACAAACACATTTGAAAAATATAAACAAAAACATGAATGCTCAAACACATTATGAAAAACAAATTGTGACACTGTGTATTCATCACGGATAGCCCCTTACATACCCATACATGATATATTTGATAAGGAAAAAATGTTGTTTTGTGAAACACTTTCAACATATTGCAATCAGAACATGATACCAAAATTTTATCTCATTCAGATATTGTTAGTACCTTAATTGTTATTCATATTTGTACACAAAAACATTATGCCATGATTTAATGCAGAGTTGAGGAAGAAATCACAAAAAAATTGTGTCCAAAATGCTTTGAACATCATTTCATCATTGAATTTTACATTTCTGCCAGTTAAACGCGGAACCAGCCTGCCATAAAACTAGAATGTCATTTGGCCAAAACAACATATACAGAAAAAACAAAGATGATAGTTTTTTTTTTGAAAAGACTTCCCCAAATCACTGAAAGTTTCACGCATTATTTTAACTTTCATTACAAAAATTATTTAGATCCATTTCAAATTTTAATCTAAATTGAGATCAAGTTGTTGAAAAAGTTTGCTAGCATGTAATTTCATTGTTTTGTTATTGATCTCATCTTTAATTAAGTAGTTGTCATTCCTGAATTTTTTTATGACTTCATGAGGTCCATGATACTTTTGTTGCAATGAGTTGGGATGTTGAAAGGTGGTGACAAAAACTTTATCCCCAATTTCAAATTCTGGTTTCTTTCTCCCTTTTATATTTTTTTTCCTAGATTCAAAATATTGATCCTCGTGCTTATTAAAATTGTCCCTGGTTTCTTTGATTTCATTGGAAATCCTGTCTAAGTACTCCTTGTGATCCTCAACCAGTTTTGGATCATTATGCATGTTGATTGGTATGTTGAGTTCCCTGCCAAAGAATATCTTAGATGGTGAAAAACCTGTAGCTGAATGAATTGCATTATTATAATGGAGTTTGAAAATTAGCAATTTCTGAGACCATTCAAAAGTTTTGTTGCACATTGCAGCAATGCTTTCCTTCATGGTTCTATGAACTCTTTCAAGGAGTCCATTAGATTGAGGAAAATAAATTGAACTCTTCCTGTGCTCAATATTTAATTTTTTCAAAAATGCTGCAAATTCATGTGAACAAAAATTTGACCCGTTGTCAGAAATCAAAACTTTGGGAATCCCAAAAAGTGAAAAATATTTGTCTAGAGCTTTAATGATGGAATTGGTTTTTATGTCAGTTAAAGGAATAGCTTCTAGGAATCGAGAATAATGATCAATAATTGACAAAATAAATTTTTTATTATCTAAAGAACGTGGAAGTGGCCCTACGATGTCAATCGCACAGTAATCAGAAGGGTGTAGGTTCTTTTTGGATATCAGATTGTAAGTTGTTGAAGTTTGTTTTGGTTTGCGCTGTAGACATTGACTGCAATTTTCACAAAATTTTTTTGTCATTTTGAACATGCCTTTCCAATAAAATCTCTTTTTTAAGAATTCATAAGTTTTTTGAGTACCAAAGTGAGGTGCATGAGCCTCGGTTAAACAAATTTTGAACATGGAGCTAGGAACTAAAATTTTGTTTTCTAAACTTTTGGATTTGAATTTTTTGTTTTGATTGATCAATTTGATCATGACAAGATCAGTATGTGAATCAATAAAATATTTAGATTTTGTCTTTTCTGTATTGTTCTCAATTTCCTGAATGATTTGTGAAATTTGTTTATCTTGTCTTTGGTGGATTTTTAAGTTGTTATTGTTTAGCTGATCAGAAACATTAAATGTTTGGAGGTTGTTTACAACATTATTTTCCTGAATTACTCTCGATAAAAAATCCGCTGGATTCTTCCAGCCTTCAATAAATGAAATTTTGTAGCTAAATTGTTGTAAATACAAAAGCCACCTGGCAACAATTTCAGGTTGTTTGTCCAAGTGAATATGATAAGTAAGTGCTTTTGCATCACTCAAAATTTCGAAAGTCTTAGCATATAGTTTGTCATGAAAAAATTTTATGGAAGCAAAAATAGCTAACAATTCCCTTCTAATTGAAGGATATTTCTGCTCTGCAGGATTTAATTGTCTGGAAAAAAATTCAATTGGAAAAAAATTATCCCCTACTTTATTTAATAAAATACCACATATTGCAATTTTAGAGGCATCAGTCACCAAATATAAATTATCATCCGAGTTGAAGTTCTTTAAAGAAGGTTTGTTAAGGATAAGGTTCTGAATCTTTTCGAAAGCTTGTTTACATTTTTCACTCCAGATGAATGGTACATTTTTTTTTGGTGAGGTTGACAATAGGTTGAGTGATTTCAGCAAAATTGTAAATCATATGCCGAAAATAATTGATCATACCTAAGTAAGCTTGAACCTCTTTGACATTTTTAGGAGTAGGAAATTTTGTAACTTTTTTTATATTTTCATCAGATGGAGCAAAACCTTTTTTACTTAAGTTAAAACCCAAACAAACAATTTCCTGCTTACAGATTTGCATTTTTGCAGGGTCTAAGGTGAGATTAAATTTCTTTAGTCTATTGAAAACAGTTTGAAGGGTTTGTTTGATTTCAGAAATTGAATCAGCAGCAATAATTATGTCGTCCAGAAAAAATTGCATATTGCGCCCCCTTAGGTCGTTTAATGCCTTTATGATACACATAGTGAAAAAGGATGTCGAGTTTCGTGTACCAAAAGGTAAGACAGTTGGATGATAATTGCCAAATTCCGTGCAAAAGGCAAGTTTTTCTTTGTCAGATTCTTTAAGTTGAATTTGGAAAAAGGCAGATTTTAAGTCTAGAACACAATAATAAGATCTACCAGCAATGGCATGTAAAATTTCAGAAATTCTGGGCAAACAAATTTTTACGGATTCAGTTATGCTATTTAGTAATCTATAGTCTATTACCATCCTAAATTTCAGATTTTTTGGGTCATCCCCCTTCAAAGATTTTTTTTTGACAAAAATTACAGGAAAAGAATAAGATGATGAAGATGGCTCAATTAATTTTGCTTTAAGTAAATTGGCTATTTCTTGCTGAGCAAATTCTTTGGCTATTTTGGGTATGGGATATGGTTTAGTCTGGATAGGGAAATCATGGAGTAATTTAAACTCGGGCACTACTTCATTTGTAGAGCCTAAGGTCATATATGATTTTGAAAAAACTGCAGTATTACTCATAAAATTTGTAGAATTTCTTTTTGTTGTTGTGGGTTTAAATGAGCAACATCAAAATCAGATTCTTTGATCTCTCCTTTTCGCAATTTTCTAACTTCAGCCAAATTGAGATTGTTAACTTGAAAATGCTGAGTTTTTGAGGGTTCGACACAGTCAGATTCCTGAAATTTTTCAATGTACCCGAAAATAGTTTTTTTTCTTAGGGTAATTGGTTTGTCAGTATTATTTTCTACAATAGTTTGAATGCAATTGTTAAAGGATATTTGGTGAATGGATTCAGTAACAGAAATATCTAATTTACCTTTTTTTGGAGTGAGTAAGACTTGTTCAAGATGTTGTAAATTTTGAGGAATTTTTAATGTTATTATTTCAGAGGATTTTGGCTGTATTGTGTAATTGCACAAAGTTCTAACAGTGTTAATAGTATTGAATTTATTTGCATCATGTATGTTTTCCTGAGTTGGTTGATTGTTAATTTCATTAGTCAAATTGAAAGGTAGGTGACAATTTCCTACAATTAATTTCCTGTTTCCTGAGTCCAAGATGATTTTATTTCTCTGTATGAAATCATATCCTAAAATGATGTTAAAATCAGAATTCCACAGATTTTTGGTTACAAAAAATATATTGTTGAAAAAGGAAGTTTGTATTTTGAATTTGATACTGACTGCTGACATATAGGGAATAGTGGATTTGTCAAGAGTGACAATTTTCACACTGCGGGAAACAAATTCTACCTTGCATTCCTGTTTAATTTTGTATATAATGTCAGGTTCAATTAGTGATAAGGAAGCACCGCTGTCCAAAAGAGCACTAACAGTTAAATTACCAAACCTAAGTTGGATTATTGGGAGATTGTTGTTGTTTTCATTATTGCATGACAAAAAAAATTTTTCTACGGGATTAGTAATTGATTGACAATTGTTAGAGATCCCTTTTTTTTCTTGTTCTTTTTCTTTGTCATGATTTTTTTTTGGTTCTCTTTTACCCTGGGCACCTGTTCGAGAACTGGTTTTGGCAGATTTTGTTTTACAAGCACCCCCCTTTAGTTTAAATTTCTTCTGTTTGTAAAAATTCCCCCTGCTTTTGTATGGGTGGTTACCCCTTGAACCAATATTTCGAAAATTTCTCCCTCTTACAAATTTGTTGTTACCCCTTACAAAATTATTTGGACGAGGAAAATGCCAACAATCAGTTGTCAAATGCCTTTTGTGACAGATGTGGCATGAAACATTTTGGTCATTATGTGAGAAAGAATTTTGATTTCGAGCAACTAAGTTATTTACTTGATTTCTTTCATTTTGGAGCTCAGATAATTGGGAAGACAGATTTTGTATCATTTTATTGCTCTCTATTTGAGCTTGTAATAAGGTATTTATCTGTGATTCAAAAGAACTGTTTGAAGTGGATGTTGATGGCACATCACCCAAAGCCAATTCTATGTTTGTTGCATATTTTACAGCAGTTTGAAAATCTTGAGGACCATTCTTTTTGACATCAAGAGCAATGTCCTCCCTGACTACTTCTAAAAATTTTGATAACTTAACATTATCAGCTAATTTTATTAGTTCTCACTGCTCGAGTCTTTGATGCCAACATATAGGGAAGCAAGTTTGGAAATTTCATCAGCAAGATTTTTGACAGATTGCCCTGGTTTATGTCTTATTTTTGAAAATTGAGTTTGGATTTGATTAAATGACTTTGTTTTTTGAAATTTATTTCTCAATAATTTCTGAAGATCCTGGATGTTATCACATTTTGATGCAATTGGGTCATTTATGATAAATTCTAAAGCTTTATCCCCCAAGTTTAATTTCAAAACAATTAGTTGTTTTGTATCTGACCACTTTTCAAGGTTTGCAATGCTGTTAAATTGGTTTAGATAAAAATTAATATCCTCATTGTCTTTACCATGAAAGAGAGGTAAGGCAGATGCCAAACTTTGACTGACTGATTTACTTGTCATATTTTTGATGTTGATTGAAAGCTTTTAAGATTTTAAATCAGATACAATCATCAATGATAAGCATAAATTGTAAAAATCAATGCAACAAATAGAACATAAAATATAAGAAAAGAAAAATATGCAAAATAACACAAATATCAATAAAATATATTGGAAAAAGCATTCGATTGACTATTTCAAAATCTGTGTTTTATATACTGATATATAGAAAATATACCCTCTTAATTTTTTCTGAAAATTAATACACATGTAAAAAAATTTCATTATTTCATGTATTTAGGGAGTATCCGAGATGAATGTCACAGATCATAACCAAAGTTCTCAACCTAATAAAACATAATTAATTTCTTTCGTCGCGGCACCATTTTTATGTGGTGGTTTTAGTGGTATAATTGGATTTAGCACTTATATACATTGCGTTGTGTAAGATCAGAATGTGTTAGAGCATATAGAATGAAAAAGATTAAGCAAAAAATTATGTAAATTAAAATATTTAAAAATACATACTAGAAATAACTACGAAATTATTAATCGTTGACTGTAAAGATTTATTGTATTATATAACACACTGCATATAAAAAATGAAAGAGCTCTTTAAGAAAATTAAAAATTAAACTAGCATGTAAAACAACAGTACAACTCGTTATTTTAAGTAGTTTACACAGGAGAATTTTACCGATCTCTAATGCAGTTGTGACAAAGCAGGCGTTAGAAATTGATGTAAAAGATATATCACCTGATACTAGAAGATGACCACCTGATTATTGAAGAGTACAGAAGTTGATTGACCAATACGAAATTAATGAAGCGTACTATTGCTCCTTCATTTGGTGGCTGTTTATCAGTTCTTAATAATGTTCATTTTGGAGCGTTAGTTGTTCCGAGGACGGATTCCTCAATGCTGGTTATCTTGGTCATTGTAGTATTATAACGGTCAAGAAAGTCTTTTACAACTTTGTGTTGGCAGGCAATCTTCAGATATATAGATCAGTCAGCATCTCCACAATATGCATTGCAGATGTTAATTTCAATAAAACATTAGAATATTACAGTTCAACAAATTCTTGGCTGAATATTTTTCTGATTAAATTTATAACGGCATCACACGAAGGCTTTCGATCAACACCGATCGCTTCCAGCAATATAATATGTACAAACTCGATTCCGATGAATAAAACTATTTAGTGAATAATTTTTTATGATGTATTTTTGCAGTAGGAAATAAAGAGGTAGTAGTTAGCATTTTACAAAACATAGCTTTGCCCGACGAATAGGCAAAATTGCCCAGACGCCGGGCGCGTCTTTTCCGTATTCGACTTTCAGTAGGAATGAGGGGAAAACACACAGATTCAGTTCCGGAACAGTTGGCAAAGGCGCGAAAGAGGGGAGTATTACTCCGAGAGAATACATAGTTCCCGTCGCATATTTAAAATAATTCAAATTTGTGATGTTGAAATGCGACGGAATTAAATTAAATTTAAAAAATGGTTGAAAAGTAAATACCCAGTGAAAAAGCTAATTGAAAAAATAATTTAAAATGTTGTTTCTAAAAAATAAAATGGTATAAAATTTTTGGCGGCGTAGGCAATTAAAAAGGAAGTGACAAGTGGTGGTTACGCCTATCGGTTAATCCGAAGGAACCGTGAGTAAAAATGCCAAGGCTTGTCACCAAGGACTAAGTAAATAACCAAAGTATTTGGTTAAAGTTATTATGATCGCAAGATGTAACAAGCATCTTGTTACAATGCACAAGAATCTATGCGAATTAATTTTTTCAACGTAATTGTTGATATGGCTATATCATCAATGTAAATGCGATTTCAAGAACTTATGTCGCATAATGAAAAATTTGGATTTCTGCTCAATTGTTTTGAAACCTCAAAAGAAAAATTAAAAATGCAAAGTGTAGGTTTAGAAAAACATCTCACTTTAAATGCAAATAGAGACAATGATGGAATGATGCTTGCCGAGGAATTGGAAATACTTAAATCAGTTATCCCTAAATTAATTGGGAGATGCAATAAAAATGCTAGAATACTTATGCAAATTTAATAGATCTGAAAATTTTCCTAACACATATGTTTGCATTAAGGAACTGGAATACCAACTGTAGCGCCTACAGATAGATGCCTCAGAACAAGATTTGCCAGACAATAATTTCATTTTCGTAGCATTCTTTAGCTCCTTGTCTTTCTTCCTGGATATTTATTTTACTTAGACACATGCTACATATATTCTGTTCAATTTTATCTTCCGTGTAACAGAGTTCAGAAGATGAAACATGGGTCGACTGCTCGCATTTACAGCAAAATAAGCTGTTTTCACAATTTTTTGAACACAGGACACAATTTTAGTGTTATTCGGGGGTGTATCTGCATAACGCTCGAAAGACACTTCAACAGTTTCATTCAAAGATGTTTCTTTGGCAAAGACAGCATCATCTTCACGTTTGGAATAGCAGTTAGAGCTATTATGGGATTTTCAAACTGTTGTTCATCCTCTACTGCATCAAACACTTCTCTTGGAATTGGAGTTGTGGATAGTCTGACTCAAGGGGCGCAGCCAAACATGGTTTCGTATTGCGTCCTCTTTATATCAGAATGAAGAGCCCTTTTTTTTCAATGAACTGAATAAATTTAACGCCAAGACCCATGACTCCATGAAGTAGATTGGTTGTCTTGCATCCAAGCTGTTAACATATTTTCGACGTCTTGATTGACCCTCTCGACGCTACCTTGATTCTGACTCTGCCTAGGCTTGCCACGTACGATTTTAAGTTCCGGCCAAGATGTGTTCAAGTCGTCCATAAGTTTATTGCAGAACTCCCTTCTATTGTCGAATTGCAGCACACATGGGGAACCAAATTATAAAAATATATCGAGCATTGCGACCTCTTCTGCTCTTTTGTTTGGAGAGATCTTAACATCACAAACTTCGTCAAATGATCCTGATAAACTAAAATAAATTTATAGTTTCCATCAGGTTGTGACTGAAAATCTATGAGATCCATTTTACATCTTGAATTCAGATGTGGAAACACCATGAGCTTAACTAGAGTGCCTTTCTTTTTCATATTTCGTTTTTGCTGACGAGGTGCATAAACACTCAGAAACATCTTTATGTCAATTCTGAGTAATGTTTTTATATCGACGATTCAGTCACGATCTTGATCACGTGACTCAATTTTAGAGAAGCGCATCTGGCTGGCACCTTTTGTTGTTGACTTTTGGACTAAAACAATGTTTAGAAATAATGCAGCAAGCAGCAAAAGTGACAAAAGAAAAATTTGGCGTACAACAAGTGAGAAGTTTGAATGATGTAGAAGCTTTCGTCTAAATCTTTTAAAATCAAGCTGTACTCTATTGTCAAGACTTACTAATATCTCTAACCATAAAACAAATTGGTATTTTCCCTATCATTTGAACTATCATCATCATCTCCAAATTTTCATTTTTGTTTGTTACACCAATTTGCTTCTAGATGCCCTATTATGGCAACAACTTAGATGTATAGGTGTATATGAAATATCAGTTTTACGTGTGGAATTTTTATATATTATTTCTCTATCATTTAATGAAACGTTTTCTTATCAGCTACTAGAGTTCTACTCCAATGCGATATTTTCCATTTTGTTTTGGTAATCCTGCACCCCTGATTTTTTTTTTTTTATTTCAATGCAGGGGCACAGAAAAACGAAGTGCTCGTTCGGCCCTGCTCCCACTCAATGAAGATTTTCTCAAACAAAGAAACAAGACAGTAAAAACGAAAAAAAAAAAGCGGCAGAAGATTTTTACGTCCTTTCGTGACGTCCGACCTTCATTAGTTATTTTCTAAAAATCATGTGCACGTAACGTCGTGCATTTCTTTTCTTTTTTTTATTTTCTTTTTTCTTTTTGTCTGACTTTTATTTTTTTGATTGAGGAAATGAAAAACGAAACAAATCAAATTGAAAATTTTAATTTTTAAAAAATACCCCACACTTCTCACTGGGGGAAAAAGGGGGGGGTGAAAAATGTACATGTAATTAACAGGGGCTAGCTGATCCCCAGCTAGCTATCTCTAGTAAATTAAATACTGGTTCTAATTAAAAGTAGCTAGGGCAAGAAAAAGATCAGGAGAAATTTTAATAGCTACAGAATTGCTATGTCTTACAGAATAGGAGATTATAAGTAAGACGTAATTTGGAAGCAGAAATACGTATGTGTTAATCGAATATAAGTAGCATTCATTTTATTATAGAAAGATTATGATCAACTGAAATATGGCGAATGATACTCACATGCAGCTTTCTAAATCATCTAAGAAAAGTTAAATTAAATGCTACATTTTTTTCCAAAATTGTGAGGAATTTCTCAATAACGTCCTTGAGTAATGCCACCAAAATATTTTTTTCCACCAGAAATTTTCAACGGTCAAAGAATATTCTATCTGTAGCGGTGCGAGTCAGTCCTTCAAATAGCCCTCTTTGCTCCTGCCCAGGGGGCGCGCCTTTTGGGAAAGCGGTAAAGAATGCGGCTACCACCAAAAAGATCTTGGTTCGACTCCCGGCGCTTCACGGCCACACTCGCACCGTTACATATCTAAATTTGATAATAACTAATACACGAGACAATGAAAGAAAAAATAAAATTAATGAAAACTCATACATTGTGGACGTACCGAAAAACTTCTGAAGACCGGCCCTCCAGGTCTTTTTAAAAAGAGTCCATATCTGGGACTGCACCCATCAGAACTACCAAGCAACCCAAAGTGCTTTCGTCATTTTCAAGTGTCAGAACTAAGCACTACTGAAAACACCACATATAATTATCAAATTGCTCTTCCTTAAAAAATGCTCTGTCTCACGTCTCAGAGTTTCTGTGGTTTTGCTACCTTCTCACTCAAAGTTAACCTAACATTTCTTGCGACAAAAAATCATTTGTTTATTAAATATATATATTAAAGAAAAACAGTATTACATTGCTAAAATTCTGAATTCCTGTGAACTATTTTTTAGTCAACTTATCACCTTGATCATATCATGTAAAGAAATCTATGGTTATGAATAAATGAGCGGATAACAGTGCTTTTCACCTTCTCAATGAAATACTTTTTTTAATTTAAACATAGTTACTTTTAAGTTTGAAACATTGGTTTTCAGTCTGTTTTTACATTTGAAGATAAAAGTAAAGCGACCAATTTGTTTTTTAAATTCCGAAATGGGGACAAGTCATTATTTTCAAGATGAAAGTGGGAACATATGTTGTAATGAAATGTATTACTTAAAAATTAAAGAAACAAAAAACTTTATATACTATGCAGTATGCACTACGCACACAAACACACTAATAAAAAGTATGACTGAAATGTTTAGTAATAAATAAATTCAACATTATTAAAGCACAAAAAAGAGGTTTGGAGGAACCTCTTTCTCTTCAATTGAAAAAGGTCCTTGTAGTCCCAAAGAACATTTTTGCAACAATTTTGCAAATTTAGCGCGTTAATTTTGTCATTTAATTTTTTTCTCCGCAAAAATTAGGTGTTCATTTCTCATTCGAAATAGTTTTAAAAAATTTTGGATTAATTTTAAAAAATGGAGGCAACCGTCGATAATTTCGCAAAGTGTGGTCCCCACATACTCTTACGTTTGTGGGGAAGTAATGTGTAAAGTTAAGTAAGTAAGGAGTAATAAGTAAGTAATGTGGGGAAAAGTTGAGAAAGCTATAGACTGTCCCTACAAAATGGGGACTCTTACCGCTTTCATAAACGTACGCATGTGAACTGAAGTACTTTTTCCTCCATGGTTATTAACTCAGCAGCCTAATCTTCTAGTTATTGTATAGGTGAAAAATACATTATCGAGGAAAAATATTTCACATGTTAAATTATGTTTTTATTCATAAAAATAGTTGCAGATAGATTTAAGGAAAATAAATGAAATCCACCAATGTTGCTATGGTAACAACGCTTGCTAATGGTTTCCGCTTACTAGATCCGGATATCCACTGAAGGGTAAAATGATGTCAAAGTTTTGTACTAAGCGGTTCAAAAATGGCTATGCTTCTTCCAAATTTCGAAAAAGAATGCATGACAAATCTTAAGTAATTGTATAATGTCTAGTGCCAGATCAAACTTAAACAGTAAATCTTCCGAAAAGCCGACGCTGCATGTACGAACTGATCAACAAACACAAATGAGGAACAGTGGCAACATCCATTACAGTTGCAATGTGATGAACATACCTGAAACGAAATGGATTCAAATTTATGTAAACGGAGATGAGTATTTTGCTGGTTGCAGATGCGTTGTCAACAGTAGATATTATCGGAATTTTGAAATGTTCCTAAATTATCTTACGGAGCGTTTACAGCCTAGTTTTGGAGCAGTCAGAAATATTTATACTCCAAACAATGGTCATACCGTTCATTCATTAGAAGATTTGTTACCGAAACAGAAATATGTTGTTGCAGGTAATGAAAGGTTTAAGAAGTTGGACTTTGGGTAAGGATTTGTTTTTATTGTGGTTTAATCTGATTTTCAATTGGTCATTCAATGTTATCTCATATGCAAAATTGTATTGCATAAAACTTTCAATTTAATTCCTTATTGGAAGTTTATTTTTCAGTTAAAATACATGCTCAGAAGCTTGCCTTTGTGTCATCATATTAAATCACTTAACATAATTAATGAGAAAATCAAAACATGATGCAAATTTTGCTTCATACTTCATTTACTGCTTTTCACTCCTTGCATTGCAAAGTACTTTGGTAGAAATTGTAAAGCATTTTTATTTGAATGTTTCATACATTATTTGGTAAAATTTTAAAGGATACATATTTCTATTGAAGTATTGTAATTCAAAATATAGTAGAGTTCTATACTTAGTTATGCATACTTTTCAAATAGCAGATAAAGCTTTTGAGGTGTCATTCCATATTAAGTACTGCAATGTCCAGTATCATCCCCACCAGACCAAGGTCGTAGCCAGAAATTTTTTCGGGGGGGGGGGGGGGGGGGGCGGACTTTGAAACACTAGGGTAGAGGAAAGGTTCAGGGAGGAATATATGCTACATTGCGAAAATTTTGGGGATTTCAGGGGGGCGGGGCGCCCCCCCCCCCCCTCTGGATACGGCCTTGCACCAGACCATCTCGAAAATCTGATTTTTTAATGAAGATATTGTAGGACCAGAGATTATAATAAAGCATCTACATGCGTTTTTCATGCCTCTAAACATGTCAATCACACAATACATGAATGTTAAAATAATGATTTTCAGTTGTAATTATATATCCATTTTCCAATCTTTCCTGAACTGGCCGTAAATTAGAAATGTATTCTTTCAAGACAGCCAAAGATATTAATACCCAAATTGTCATAAAAATTCTGAGATGATTGGGTGGAAACCCATATACTGTTTGACATGAAATGACTCGATTTTGTTTTTTAGCCAGTTATTGCTGTTCCAGTAAAAGTCTTTTATTTACAAAAGAATATATGAACCATTCCAATCAGTTAGAATTTGTAATCAGTTAACTCCATAATATAAATTAATTTTGCAATTTACTGTAGTAAAGACTTATGAGTGGAACTGGGAGTTTATTTTATTTATTTATTTATTTTTGTCGACAGGGTGGCATAGTGGTAAGGCGGAGGCCTCGTATGCCCAAGATCGTAGGTTCAAACTTTGCCCAAGTCGGTGGATTTTCAAGATGCAGAAAATCCTCTGCGCCCATGTTGTATGATTATGCGGCATGTTAAAGATCCCTTGAGTATCCATTTGGCATGGATACTCTCGGCTAAATTAAATTCCTAGTGCTGTTTGCATCAACGAGAGCTCAAGTGCCGCCATCTAGGGGGAAACTGAGCATTAAAAAAATTTTTAATTGCGCCAATGGTACCACACTCATTGTGGTGCCACTGAAAGAGTTGGTACCAATCTTTGGTGACGCACTAGGTCTGCAATGGTTGAGGACCAATACTGCAGCCCTATTAGAAAGAAAAAAAAATCTTTATTTTTTTACTATTTTTAATTGCAAAATCATAAGTTTAAAGTGCCATTGCCTCATACTAGTTTTAAACTTTGTGAATTTTGCTGAAGTGCCGAGAAAAATTTTCATTATTAAAATTGTTTCATTTACTTCAAAATTTTCCTTGATAGCTTTACTTGGGATTATTAACCTTGGAATAGTAATTTTTATGTTTTGAAATTTCTTGTATGTCCATCACGGATTTGAAATATGTTGATCTCATCTTGTTTAATAGGCTTTCTTTCTCTTGTATTAGGTATGCTGAAATTGGAAGTAAAAAGTTACACAGAAGTACATGGAAACCAAAAGTAAGCAATGCTATTGTATTAAATAACCAAGGTTGTCTTTTATCTATTAGGACAACAAAAATTCTTGCATTGTTCTTTTAAATATGAAAAAATAAACAAATACAAATTTTATGAACTTTATCCCATGTTCTTCTCATCACTGATTATGATTAATACAAGTAAAATATATTGTCCGCTTTCTGGTAAAAGCCACTAAGCCCTAAACTTCAGTTTTGAGCTGTCGTCAATTTAAATTGTCAAATTATTTTTACTGTTGATCAATACCATTGAGTACTATGTTCCGTGAAATGGGGAACTTCCCCTGTTAAGTTTAGCAGATTTTAGAAATGTTTGAAAAATTCAGAGTTTTACAGAAACTATGTAGATTTGAAAACTCAAAACATTATTTTCTCCTTTTTAGTAACTACATTATCCGGGATTTTAATTTTTTATGAGAACAAGAAAGCAAACTTTAAGACACTACGGTAAAAAGTAAGATATGAAGAAAAGCATTGCCATATGAGACCGGCTGTGATATTGCGTGTATGCATTTATAGCAAAGGAAAGAAAGAAAAAGTTAAAAGATAATATTGCTTATACCATCAATTCTTGTAAAAAAAAAAAAAAATTAAACGCTATATAGTCTATATACAGGACTGACACTCTTGCATCCTGGGGATGGAATTCCATCTTGTAGCAGTAATGCCAAAATTATATTTAAAAAGAAAAACTTTATTTAAAAAAAATACCGATAATCTTCCATTATTGTTTAAAGTATTTCAATTGAAATTTCATAATTTCTATTTTTTCTAACTAGAAACTTATTTTTTGGAAACATGCCAGCCAGTGGTTCTTTCAAGCATCTCTCCGGGGGGCACTGCCCCCTCGGAGCAAGCCAACTGCTCTCCCCCCCCCCCCCCCGGGAGAAAGATACAGATCACATTTTCAAAAAAAAAAAAAGAAAGAAGAAAAAACAAAAATGAGAAAGGAAGAAGTAAAAATTAAAATTTTAAAATATAGAGGAAATAAAGTGGCCCCTGTTTTGGGTCATAAAACTGGCCTCTCACTGCCAACAAAATGTGAAACGCCAAAGCTCCGGTCCTTCAGATAAGACCTGGTTCTAAGCATGGCTGTTGAGAGGGGTGTCAGGTATGGCTGATTCATGAGGCTCGGTTCAGCATCAGAGTAGTGCAGTGGGTAAAATTTTTCTTTGGTTAAGATGCAAGGGTAGGGGAGGTGGGAGGGGGCGACAAAACTGACATGGGGCCCGCCTGCGCTATCGGTGGCCCTGGTTCAGAGTACTGGATAATCAATACAAACACCCTTTATTCCATTAAATCTCATGAATATAACCCCTTCCTAAAAGAATCTGCCTTTTATTATTTAGTATTGGTTCCTTTTTTTTACATATGATAGGAGCCTTTTGATCCATACTTCTGTTATCTGAATCTTTACATATGACATTTAAATCTAGATTCAGGTGATCTTCTGCTTGACTGGACAATGATCATCACTTTGCAAGCAAGTAAACACATAAATATGTACGTTGTACATGTGCCCTACATTTTTTGCAATATTACCTCTCTTTAATGTGAAAAAAGATGCCAAAAATTGTGTTCTAAGACTTCAATTTAAAACTTTCCTGGAAGAACTTTAGACACCTTACCTTTTCCCCTAATGCCACCAAAAAATAGCTTTAAACTGCACTTTTTGGGCTTCAGGTTGGAAAATTTTTCAAGCATGGCCCCCAACTCACCTCGTTTTTTCTTAAAGTGACCAAAGATGGCCTAAAATTCCACTTTCAGAACTTCATCAGTTTTGGAAAATTTTCGTGCTATGTCCTCTGGACCTTTCTTGATTCTCCTACATCATCTAAAATACCATGAAATTGCACTTTTAAGGCTTCAGTTTCCGGAACATTTCTTGGGGAACGACACCGAACATGATCAGTAGCGTCACCAAAAGTAGCCAAAAATATTAGACTTTATTTCCGAAAAATTTGTGGGCGGAGAGACTCTCCGAACTATTTTTCGCATCCTCTAACATCTCCAAACAACGTATGGGACCGTTCATAAATGATGGCGCACTTTTTTTCAATATATTTGACCCCCTTCCCCCCTTTGTCACAAAGTGTCACACTTCAACATACCCCTCCCCCACTTTGTCACACGTCACGCTATATTACATTTGCATAAAATAGGTTTAATTTGCTGATTTTAAATGTTTTTATAGAAATCAAAATGTACGATGTCACACTTCTTGTTACCCCCTCCCCCTCCCCTTGTCACAAACTGTCACACTTTCATGAACTCCTCTTCCCCCCTCGAAGCGTGATATCATTTATGAATGACCATTATCCGAAATTTCATCGCTGGGACTTAGAACGCAAAAAGTTTCTTGGGGAGAGAACGTACTCGTCTCCAGTGACGTTGACAAAAATAGAGTAAAACTGCATTTTTAAGGCTAGTTTGAAAATTTTCTCACAGAAGACTCCTAAAACCCCCCCCCCCCCCCCCCCTCTCTAACTTCTCTTAAGAGCCTAAAATTGCATTCTCATTACTTAAATTGCAAAAAACTTCCGGAGGTGGGTCCCGGACCCCTCCCTCCCAAACCAGCCTAAAAATGACTTATAAGATTTCAATTACAAACATTTCAGAAACTCACTCCTCCAACTTTACTAAACATAAAGCCGAAAATTGATTCTACTGTATACTACCAGGGATCTATCATATATACATTTAAAAAATTTATATTATCACCATTTCTATTCTACCTATTATATAAAATAACACAGCATGATTTGGGATCATACATCGCCCCTCCTAATTCTTCACCTGCCCTCCCGGAGCAAAAGGTCTGAAAGAAACACTGATGCCAGCGTTGTACATGTGCTTTGCCGAAAATTGCTTTTTGTGACTGAAATTTCGATCCTCTTGCATTATGCAAATCTTTTAGTTATTTTGAAAGTTGGAAGTTAATTTAACATAAGCCTGTTTAGAATGGCTTTTTATTTTTCATTTTAATAATTTACTTTCTTTTCTTTTTTTTTCTTTCCTGTGAAGTAGAAGTTAATTATATGTTAATAAATTATTAGTTACCCTTTTCTTGCGCAGGGACAAGTATCACAGTTTAAAGTAACATTTGATTATTTGTCCCCTCCCCTACTTTTGAGAGAATACTCTGATTCAAAACAAAGCTTTTTTGTTCTTTGCTGTATATGTACTAATAGTAATAACAATTACAGCGTACATTTTGCAATTTACTTTTAAAGTTTCATATTTTTCATTTGATAAGCATTTTTTAAAATGCATTTTGTTTTCTTTAATTTATATGTACTTACTTTAAATTTTATTTTACAAGAATTGATGGTTGAAACAATATTAACTTCAACTTTTCTTTCTTCCCATTCATATAAATATTCAGGGACATAACAAAGGGTAGACAAGGCCTGTGCCCCGGGCGTCAGATTTTGGGGGCGCTAAATTGACTAAGTGTGTGTGCGTATATAAGTATGTGTCCTTTTTTTTTGTGTGTGTACTAGTAGAAAAGTTTGAAAATGGAGGGGGGCACTAAAGCCTGGTCTTGCCCCTGTTGAGAAGTGATCTAGTTACGTCCCTGTAAATATTCATGTATAGAATATTGCTACAGGTGCATTAACAGGAATCATTAAAAAGTGTGAGTATTCATGATTGAGGTGTAGAACTACAAATTTTCTCATATTGTATTTTTAGAAGCTAAGATGCAAAGATCCATATATGTGTACCTTTGCTTCTTAGCTCTTTAAAAAGCTTGGCTTCTGAGATGCGAGAAAATGAAGACGAATAGCGTACTAAAAAAACACTATCAGAAAATTTTACCATAGGTTTGTTTCTTACATCTGTTTCTGCACAAGTTATGCCCTTCTTTCATTAAAATTATTATTATTCTGTTCTGTGACTTAATATACTTTTATTTTAATTGTAGAGCAAATTTAAGGTGTCCAGAGCCAAACCTATGTGCCATCATTCTTTGTCCTTAAAGTAAGTTGTTCAGCTGCATTCACACTTAAAAATATCATGTAATTTTTATTGCTTTATAGTGTTTCTTATTAATGGTTAAGCTGAAAATTTATAAAAACTGAAATAGTGCAATCTTGAAATCCATAATTGAGACAATGAAATGATTAAAAAGAAATCCGAAACAATCTTTCAGATCAATTAGACTACTTTAAATGAACAATGTCTTGTAGTTTTAATGTCTGTGTGTGTTTTTGGAGTACAAAGATCATTTTTTTCTTTTGTTTGGAATCATTGCTCTGAATAGTTCTTCTTTCTTCAAATTGTCATCTGGTGAACTTAATCAGCTAAATGAATTTACAAATTATTTGATTTTTTTCTGCTGTTGATAAAGCTGGTAGCTATTTTTCTATTTACTGTAAAAAAACGTTATGCTACTATAATAAAATATGAATTTGATAACATGACCATTACAAATTTTTCAAATTAAATGAAAATTATATGTATAAAAAATTTATTCCAGCTTACAAACTCTTAAAATGCCACATCCCAGCTTGCTTAAATCTTCCTTACCTTTATGCAATTCCTAAATGCCACAAATCTCCAGTTACTTTCAGATTTCTTTTATCTGCTCAGCTATTAGCACAATTGGAAGAAATCTGAAAGAAAGAAAGTAATGATAGTAACTATTAATCAATAATTAAATTTTGCTATTTGTGTAAATCTAAAAAAATACAGTTAAAATTAGTACAAATAAAATATTATTTCTGGTTAAAAAGTACAATATTTACTAGTACTCCTGGCACTCCTAAAATATTAGTAAAAGTTTTAAGAGGCATTGCACATATAATACAGTGGAGCACCGTTTATACGTTTCTCGTTTATACGTTTTTATCATTTATACGTTTTTTTGAACGGCCCCGGCGAAACCTCATACAAATTAATGTTAAATAATTTCGTTTATACGTTTTCCTGAAATTGCACATTTCATTTATACGTTTTTTTTTCTCCCCAAGTCAAAGAAAAAACGCACATTTTAACGTGATTATACGCTAGCGATTGTCCAGTTTAGAAATCCCATTTGACCTTGACCCACACCTGCTCTGACCACTTACGGTGGTCACGCACCTGCCTAAATGAACAAAAGACATACCCCGGAAGAATGCGAA
Source organism: Octonoba sinensis (assembly GCA_038502835.1). Classification (NCBI taxonomy): domain Eukaryota; kingdom Metazoa; phylum Arthropoda; class Arachnida; order Araneae; family Uloboridae; genus Octonoba; species Octonoba sinensis. Next base: position 114,039,302 of record CM076598.1, on the reverse strand, counting down.
TATCCTAAATTCACAGATAAAAGCATTCTGATTGTGGTGCTACCTAGAAATAGCAGGTGACAAGCGCTTTTCCTCTCCTACCAGTGTTGCCACGGGAGGCGCCCTTAAATTTCAGTAAGTAGCCTGGGGACTTTATGGCAACCCAGCAACACTGCTCCTACCAACTTTATAAAATTCTGGGATCTATCGTTCACTAGCATTCACGATGGCTTCGAGCTCGCGTAGTAGAAAACCTCTGTCTCTGAAAGAAAAAATGTGCATTTAAAACAAGCGAATGAAAACCAACATTTAAAAAGAGTTGACCTAGCCAAAAAATTAGGTTTACCAGTTTCAACTTTAAGCACCATAATTTATAAGCGTAAGATCATCGAGGAAACTTATAATCAAAGTGGTGCTAGTGCTTCAAAAAAACTTCGAGTTCAAAGCGGAAAATTTTCGGATGTAGAGAAAGTGCTTTTACAGTGGTTTAATCAGTGTCGTAGTGCAAAATTTCCCATCAGTGGTCCTTTGCTTATGGAGAATGCAAAAGAAATTTCGAAGAAGTTAAATGTAGAACGCGATGCATCATTTTCCTCGGGATGGCTTCATAAATTTAAGTTAAAACACGGCATAACAGGCAAAACTGTAAGTGGAGAGTCGGGACATGTTGATTGTGAAACAGTGGATGATTGGATTCAAAACCAATTGCCAGAACTGCTAAAAGAATATGAACCAAAGAACGTTTTTAATGTGGATGTACATACTGCATGAATATGAAACGTAGTGATTGTAATTCAATGTATTATTAAAAGTACTCATTATTTACTTTTCATAATATTTTAAGTTACTGTTTTGTTTTCTATTACGAAAATGTTCGTTTTATTTTGTGATTTTCGTTTATACGTTTTTTCATTTATACGTTTTTTTCGCTCGGTCCCTTGAAAAACGTATAAACGGTGCTTTACTGTATATTGTTATCATAGCTTTATAGTAGGTAATTCTGGTTAAAGGTTGTTTAAGTCAGAAAAAATAATAATTTTGGTTTTGTTATGAAATTATTTTTTTATTGAGCCAATGAAGGGAAATACAGCTCAACCCATTTAAATTTAAATACTATAATACAATTGTTTGTGTTTTTTCCAAACATTGTTTATTCTTTAGCAACAAATTGATTTAAAATCATATGCATTTTTTGTCTACTTTTAGTTTATATGTAAATGGTTGTCAAAACATAAAGCCAAAGAGAGTTAATTTTAGTGCACAAGATCTAGAATGCTGGGAATCTACATACAAGAAAATCTGTGAGGTATTGAAGTGTGCACCTCTAAAAAGGTTTGGAAATTTTTTTTCTTATTTGTGTAGCTGTCTATTTGGAAATTATATTTGTTTAAAATTGACACTAGTTTATATTTATAGAGATATTCCTCAGAGCATAATAAGCATTTTGAAATCTTTTTATTTGTTAGTGATGCATATTTGTGTCATGTAGAGATTAAATATTTTAAATTTATATGCATGTACAAGTGTGTAGTTGCAATGCTGACATGGAAGATGATATGTTAGGGAAAAGAAAGTTCTATATATAGTCAAACCCTGCTATAACAAACCTTCAACAGACCGCTTTAGAAGATCGCTATAATCGACCGTATGCTACATCCGGTTTTGCAAAAAAAGTCCTAACTAATTAAGATCTATACAATGAACATATTTAACATAATCAGGGTAAAGGAGTAAAACATTAGCTTTAAATATGGTTTTCAATAGTAAACAAACTACTGTAAAAATTTACCTTATTTTTATTCATAGTATGAAAAGAAGATGTTATTTTTGGCTGTAAGCTTTTGGATATTATGTACATTTCATTGATTTTTCTGTCAACTATTGCAAACAAGTCTATAACATGTTTTTCTGCAGTTTCTGTAGCACAAAAATTGTTCCAAACATTAACAGCTGTCTTCACATCTGAAACCGAAAATCCTGGACTCGTACTTTCTTCATCTTCATCAATATCAGAAGATGAATCCGCAATCGTGTTTTTATCTCTCTTTGCGAATGATACATTTACTTCATCATATGCAATAATGTTGTCATTGCAGCTTTTGAAATGTTCAATTTTGCTTTGAGAAAAGGCATTCACTCTGTGCTTTTCCAGCCACTTAGAGATGGGAAAGTTGTCATCTTTATCGTCACTGTTATCATCTTCTGGTTGTGTTTTCATAAGCCCAGCATAAGCAATTTTTGATGGTAGAGTTATCTACCATCCTCCAAGATTTCTTGATTAAAACAACAGTATCAAGAAGAGAAATTTCACAATCTTTGTTTTTATAGTAGCATTCCAAAAGGCACAAGATAAACTGCTTCCTGTAATGACATTTCAGGCTAGGGATTATTCCGTGCTCCATCAGTTACAAAACGGAAGGGGTATTCGGGGGGGGGGGGGGGAGAGAGAAACACTAATTTGATCCATTGCAAGTTTTTTGGATCAATGTGGGCTGTATAATTAGCTATCAACAAAACATTTTTTCTCTTTTCTTGGCCTAGTTCTTTATTCCACTGTCAAAGGTATTCCTGGAACTTATAAACAATGGGAAGTCGCTTCACATTCTTAAAGAACTTTGGCTTTTTAGATTTGCCAATAATAGTCAATTTCCATTTTTCTTAATCATTCATATTATCACATACAAAAATGGTGATCCTATTGTTTGAGAGTTTTCTGCAGACACATTTTTCTCCTTTTAAGTTTGATTTGCAGTTAGCTTGTAAAATAAACCCGCCTCGTTGGCATTGAATGTATTCTTCTCATCATAATTGTGAGTACTTTCTGGCCAGATGTTCTTCATCCAGTAACTAACATCAGAAGAACAAACACTAGCAGCTTCACCCACACTTTGCTGCTCGTGATATTGTGCCACTTCTTAAACCTGTCCAGCCATCCATTGGAACAAGCAAAGTCTTTTTCATCAAAAAGTTCCAAAAATTCATTCGCATTTGCTTGGAGAGTGGCTTCGGTAATAGGCAGATTCATGCTCCTCTGCAAAGTGAACCAATTCAACAATGCTTTGTCGACATTCTCTCTGCTTTTCACAATTTATTGCACCCATTTATGTTTTACTCGTTTGCAGAGATGATGGAATTACGATTTTTCCAGATAGTGGCTACTGTTTTCAATAGACAAAATTTCTTAAAATTTGAAGATTGGCTTTCGCTGCTTTTTAACTTCTGAATAAATTTTACCTTATCCTCCACCAAAAAGGATTTTCATTTCTCAGCACTAGCCACTGCGAAAAAGAGAGCCAACTCAGGGTTCCCACGGCCCTTGAAAGTCCTTAAAAGTCCTTGAAATTTTTTTTGATGAAAGTGGGCTCTTGAAAGTCCTTGAAAAACAAATAAAGTCCTTGAAAAATGTTGCAGGTCCTTGAATTTTTATTCAGCTATTTAGACAATCGCCGATCCTAGCTGAACAGTTCGGAAGTTTAAACAGGGTGCGACAGAACCGAAAAATCAGGGAAAAGGCAGAGAAATTTTTCTTTGTTTTTTATTTATCTCGAAGTTCCAAGTATCTTATCTGCAATCATTAATAATTATTAACGTTCACTTATTAAAATTCATTTCTAAAATTATTTAACTCAAAAAAGTTCTTTTATTTCCCGTTTTTCATACATTTGTTGCCCACATATCGAAAATGCGATCTTTTTGCATCCGCGATAGAAGCTGGACTTTTCAAATTTTCAATGATTCTTATGTTTTGTCAAAAGGTAAACAAATAGAATTTCTTTTTATTTTCATTAAGACTTAATTTTAAATTTTTAATCGAAATTTCGTGAACTTTCAAACATCGAAGATAATTACTCTAGTTTTATTTTTCGTTTCAATTTTTTAATGTCACGTCATTCTTCAGGTCGTTTAAAATACTTGAAATAAAGAATGAAACTCTTAAATAATATGGTTAAATTTGAAAAAGTCAGAAAACAAAAATCATTAACTACGCATAAGTTTTGGCTTCATCATGGCGATGAAATTCTTTCTATTACACACATTCATTTGTCATATAAATTGATTCTGGGCAGGAAGAACATGTTAAATATCAGCATTTAATCGCAAATAAATAAAAAATAAAAAATAAATTGAAAAAATCATTTATTTCATTTCTTATTCAGTATGCATATAAAATCTTGGAATACATTTTCATGCTGTAGATTAAGAGATTTACATATTTTATGTGCACAGTTTAATTTTTTGACATTTAGCACTAATCCTAAAATATTTAATCTTTGATCAAAAGTTTTTTCTGGAGCTTCATATTTTCTGATAATATTGAATGCTTTTTTTAATTCTTAAAAAATGTATAATTTTCTTAGTAAAATTTAGGTATTTTAAAAAAGAAGTCTGAAGTTTATGAATCTTCACATTCTTCTTTCAAGCACATTCCGCTTTTACTCGTCAAATATTTATTAATTATTTGTGTTGAATAGCATAAATTCAATTAAATAGAAGCAAAATTAAGAGAAATGCTTTGCTTGTTGAACATTAAATTGCTAACAATAACAAGTGGTTTTTAAACCACTTGGTTGCATTTTGTCTTTCCCTAGAACAACCCTAACACTAATTTGATACTTTATTTTTGTGATGCAGAATTTTTTCACTACCGTAAACAGTATCAGGAAAATTTTCTGAAAAATCTCTGGAAATCAGGGAAAAGTTAGGGAATTTGGTTTCTGAGATTCTGTAGCCTCCCTGTTGAAGCTTAAACATGATGTGTCAGTTTCCAAAAATCAGGGCACGGAAAGCACTGCCTTACTCACTCTTTACCGAAGATCAGATGTCGATCATTCGTCGGAGCAGCCTTGTTCCTCCATCCTCCACGCTAACTAGGGAGAGTAGCATTTTCAATCCTATTGAGAAACTAAGCTTGGGCTTTTTTGGTGATAGCATTATCAAACAGTTATTGAAGAAAAATAATTTGCACTATAAAGAAGTCTTCAATGTAAAAGGTTTCGCCATCAACTTTCTGCATCATGTCATGAAGAAGTGTCCAATTAATTACACTTTAGTTAGACACTCCTCATGTTTCGATCCAGAAAAATGGCTTCACTATCTGAAACTTGCTAAAAGTCCTTAAAACAAGTGCTTATGCATTTGTCACAAAAAAAAAAGTTTTGGATAGTGAATGTGGTGACTGCATTTTGCAATATAAACATTTTCTCGAAAATGTTGTTAGTATGCACAAATCTGCATTTCAGAATTTTAGGGCAGACCAAGGGATAGATGCTTTTTTCTGAATTTTTCAAGAATGAAAAAAATTATGATCATCTTTGTTCCATCATGAAGATCATTTTTGCATTACCACATGGGACAAGCAGCTATTGAACGTAGATTCTCAACCAATAAAAAAGTCGTAGTTGAAAATATGGCCCAAGAGAACCTACCTATGTTGCACAGTATATGGTGAAAGACTATATAAAATGTTATGGAGGTATTATGAATATTCCCATAAGTAATGAACTGAGAAAATTTGTTTCCTCTGCATGTCAAAAATATGTGATGCATCTAGGGACCGTTCAGAAATGATGTTGTGCTTTTTTCCCATATATTTGACCCCCTCCCCCTTTGTCATATGCCACGCTATATTGTATAAGCTTGATGCCACACTTATTGTTACCTCCTCTCCCTGGAAGCGTGACATTTATGAATAATCCCCTGGAACAGAAAAAAAACCTAAGAAATATGTAATAAACAAAGGCTCATTTCAGATATGGACTATCTGACAGCGAAAGGACAATGTTTGGAAACAGACATTTCCTCTTCAGAAATAAAATGTGAAAACCTCACTGAAGAAGCAGAAAGAAAGAATGATATTTCATTATTCATAAAATCTATGACATTTCAATATTTATAAAATCTAACTCATTAAAAAAAAGCAATTAAAGAAAAAAATGAACAGATTAAAGAAGTTGGAAATAAGATTATTGCTAAATCTGAGGAACTACTCAGATATGCATAAATTATACCTGCCAACTCTTCCAATTTCAGTGGAAGATCCATTTCTCAGTTGAGAATCATTCTCATTTTTAATGCAGTAGGATTTGAATAAAGCTTATATTTAAACTCATCACATTTTATGTCTAAAAGGTTTAATTTTTTTATGGTACTTGAAATTTTTTAAAAAGGTCCTTGAAAGTCCTTGAATTTTCTTCTTGATTAAGAGTGGGAACCCTGCAACTGCAAAGTTCACAGGATTATCAGCAGTAGAAACAGAGAAAACACATAATCGTTTGACCAGAAACAGTTGAAAAGTGACACTAAGGAACATGAAAAGGGATCCCTTTTGGGGAAGCAGCTGCTTTAACACAGGAGGAATGTGGCTTAAACCAGAGTATTTCAGAGAAAAACGATGAACCATTGCAAAATATAGTGTTTGGCTAGAGCACAAATGGTAAGGAATGTTGCTGAGATAAGTTGCATGAAAATCTTGAAATTTTAGAAAATTTTGGATCGCTATAGCTGTTTTTCTAGCATTTGGTGGTCGTTATAAGTGTTTGAAAATACACGATGACATAGGGTTTCAATTGGGAACATTTGAACGGTTCATTATAATCTGGGGATCGTTATATCTTGGGTTTGCTATAGCAGGGTTTGACTGGTAAAGTAAGAGGTTAGACATTTGTATTATGTATGAAAATTTGTATAAGTAATGTAAACATACTTGAAATATAAGTTGAATCTGTTTCTCATTTTGTGGATTTTTTTTCCTTTCCGACTAATTTCGGATTTTTTTTCCTTTCCATTTATTCTGTAGTATTATTGTGTGATGAATTTGACATTTTCCACAATCAGTAAGAAAAAATAATTTGAAATTAACCATAATTTTAAGTTTAGGTTGCTCTTGTATGGTATACAACTTCAGTTTACCGTCATGATTTCATTTTCTGTTAGTGCATAAGTACGTTTTATTGCAGCATTGTTTTTATCAGTTTCTAATTGAAGATTTAGGTGCCACAGAAAATGCTTATTTTCTTCTGCTACAAAATTGCTAAAATTAAAACGTTTTTTAAGTAATGAAAAGTTGTGTATGTGTGTGAAAGTGAGCTGTGCATTTTGTTTTTAGCAGAAGTGCAAATTCATACTTTATCATTTATTTTTCCATCATAAAGGAAAGTTGTAAACCTTTTAAACATAAATAATTTTCTGATCTAAAAAGTTTCATAGTTTTTAATGTTTTAGATATTCTGTAGTTTTTTATTGTTTATTACTTGTGAAAGTTTTAGATAAAACCACTTAATTTTAGAACTTGAAAAACAATGTCATATGCACATAAACTAATTCTTTGTGTTTTAATAGATTATATTCATTGAATGGAACACCCATAAAAAACATTGATGAATTAGTAAACAACCAATCATATGTTGTTGTCGGCAAGCATGAAGTGCTCAAAAAAGGACCTTATGGATATAATTCTGTAAGAAATAACTCATCTTATAAAGATAAATATCAGTAAGTACTAGTTTTCATATTAATAAAGCAATGTTTTGTAAAGGCTTTAACAAATGTTTATAAAAGCCTGATCGTCAGTTTTTTAAAAATGATTTTTAAATGTTTTTATTGATTTAGGGTTTTTTGCATTTATATATTTCTGCGTAACAGGAAAAGTAAATGAAACGACAGTTGCAAATGAATTATGTCTAGTTGAAATTTTCATTGCTTGTAAAACAGCACTGAAGAAAATCCTTGGTTTGACACTGTAGAAATCCATTGGCAATATATCACGGTTTTTGTTATGTCATCATTGGCGATACATCGCGGTTTCCGATTTATCGAGATTGGCAATATATCACGGTTTCCGATAACATTGTGACTGACGATGATACCGGATTCTTCGTAAGCGCTTGTTCTTTGCTCTTCCTGACGTGGGGGAAAACATGTGCTATCGGTGTTTGCCAATGAATTCATTGTGGCGCGTATTTTGCCGAGGAAGTCGTTGTCGGCGCTCCTAAGTGTGTTGGTTCTTTTGTTCAAAACGTTAGTGTGGCATGTGCATTCCTAACTTCTGACTTGGGTCTGCTAGCGGCAATAATGGGAAGTGAATAAATGATGGGGTTCTTTATGATTGGGAAAATATTTCGTTTCCTTTGCTTTTCATTAATTGACAAGCGGTAAAAGCTCGCTAAAATGAAATGTGTTTTTTTTTTCTTTTTACTAAAATAGGCTAAAATCTGCAATATGCCTTAAGTGATTTATTTATTTATGTATTTTTTGTATTTAAGTTTGTAAATGGTATTTAAGACTTTCTTAATGCATGAGAAATATATTTAATAAGTTTGAAAAAACTAGGTGTATGTTTTTGAATTAATCTTAAAATAATTCATTCATTTTCTTTTACAATGAAAACGTTGTTCAGTTTTTGAAAAAGTTCAACCGAAAACAAGTTATTTCCTTCTACAAAATAGGAAACACTTGTATAGTACATTTTTACAAACAGTTTACTAATAGTAAAATTATAAATCTGTGTTCAGTAAATCTGTGTAACGGCACTTGTTCCAATTCGTCTGTATTTTTTAATACTATATTGTATATATTTTTTAATACTATATTGTATTACGCCGTTGGGGTACTATACACACCCCCAACGACGACGTTTCGTGTCATTTTGAAACTGCGTTGCTTTAAATACAACATGAAAGTTGAAATTAATATTTTTAAAATACGAAAATAAAATTTTGGGAATATATTTAAGATCGTAATTTAAGCAATTTTTTACTCATTGTCAATTTTTTTGCGATAGCGATTACTGTAAAAAGTTCGTTTTTTTATTTTGCAAATTATTACTTCTTTATCATTACAATGTCAATCAAAGAGGGGAGGGACGGTTAATCGGTATTTTCACCTAAGGGAAATTCGCGGGAAGAAACGGGCGGGCTCTCGTTCGCTTGTAATTCAATTTCCGAAATAATTATTTTCTGTTTTAAACTTAGTAATATATTTAAGTTGTTTTCAATAAAAATGATGTCTATATACTTGTAGGTATGTCATTTTGAGAGAAGCATTTATTTTTTTCAAAATTCGTATGAAATAAATTAGAATATCATTTCATAATATTATTGTTATTAGTGTTTTATATTTGATTTTTGACAAACGAATTTCTTTTATATATTTGCTTAGCTATACAGCGAATTTAGCATACAGTATAGAACCACAAATCCGATACGCTCGGGGCCGCGATCTTTCCGATTTCCGAACTTTGGATCCTCATTCAAAAAATTTTGTAAGTAGCATAATAGCCCGTATAATTTGCTCTGGAACTTTTTATTAGCATTTTGCTCATTTATAGCATTTTTTATTATCGTATATACTTGCCTATAAGTCGCGGAATTTGGAATATTAACACAAAAAACGAAGTTGGAGTCGACTTACATTTGAGGCAAAACATCGAAAGATTTAAAGTTTTCCTGATATTATTTTAACCTCTTTAATTAAACAATAAAAGAAAAGAATTTCGTCAAATTCTGATATGATTTTATATTCTCTAGTCACTTAATTGTAGTAAAAGATGAGACTACCGGGAAAATGCGAGAAACGCCGAATTTCAATTTCGCGAATGTTTTGTATCGCGCGAAAATTAGTTCATTTTAAAAAATAAATATAATATAACTGCAAGAAATTTCAAAAAAGCAAATGATGATATTAACTCAGCATTAAAGCAACAATTAATAAAAACTCTAATCGCAAAAAGAAAATCGTAGAATGACTTTTTTTGAAAACTGCACATTTCCAATCTTAAACATGTTCGTTACATTTTATTTTCCTTCTTTTTAAAATGTCTATTTCCAAAAAAACGGTGCGAAATATTTCCCGATTTTTCTTTAAAAAACAAAAGCTGGGTTTTTTTCAGCTACCGATTTTTTTTTGAAAAAGTTCTGGATTGTGGGTCTTCCGGATTTCGAGATTCTGAATTTGGGGTCTCATACTGCACTGAAACATCGCGATATATCGAAATATAGCGATATTATCTTGACGTTGTATCACGGGTATCAAAAATTAGACATTGCCCTGCCATTTGTTGTATCCTACCCCATCTCAGTTCCAGTCAGGATAGGTTGACGAGACGCACGTCCTTTCTTCAACGAAATTTAGTTTTCTGTGTTTTCTGAGAATTGTGAATTGAAAGCATGGAAAATTCTCCACCAATTCTAAGAAACAACGCTTCAACATTGTTGACAAATGCATGCTTATCTGCCTCTGATAGTTAGTTTTTGTCTTATACAAAGTTTCACCTAGTTTTCTTGACAGTACATAAAAACCAGTTTCAAAGTGCTCATTCTTTGCTAAATGGATGTTTTTGATATGCTGGCTACTATAACGACTGCATCCAGCCCTTTGAGCCCCTGCTTCGACCACGTGTCTCCTTTCCTCAGCGTTCTTTAACATTATCTGCATCTGAAAATTTGATACTTCCAAATTCATCCTCTAAAACTTCATCCTCTGCCTGAAGTTAACCTTTGACCAGCGGCAACCGGCTATTCCGAAATTTATTCCTGTTCTCATGGCTATGTGGACGTCAACAAAACGCGTTGCATATCCTTCTCTTGGTTTTATCTCAAAAAGTTGGGGGTGGCTTATTTTTGCTGGTCTAGGCTGACGGAAATGCGAGAAAGTGTAAGAATCTTGTTGATTCATCAGAGACAGCACTTTTGACTGAGAGAGCAGACACAGGTGCTATGCTGCCTCTCTAAAATGTTTTTACTGTCCACCAAAACCCACATTTTAACGCTGTACGTTCTGTAAATAAAATATTTGTTAAGTTTGAAATCGTATCTTGCTTTACAACTTGGCTTCAAGATAATGATATAATGATGACCTCAAGATACCTCATGATAAACCTCAGGATGCTCCAAGGGCGGATCTAGAAAATCTTCAATTGGGGGCGATTTTGGAAATCTCAGGGTTCAATGTAAGGATGGATGGAGGAGATTGTTCATTCCTTTTCAACAGTCCCTCCCCCCCCCCCCTTTTTTTTCAAACAGCAGGAACAACAAAAAAGAAAATGCTAGTGTAGTGATATTTAAAATTTTACTAACACATTTTTCAATGCATATACTTTTATTCAAAGCCCTTATAAAAGGAACACAAGCTGCCGTTTTCTTTTGCTTTCGGAAATCTGTCTATAATTTTTTCAACGTCCAATGTAATATCTTTATGGATATGCAATAGTGCTAATCCAGTGAGTCTATCATCACTCATTCTGCTTCTTAGCCAAGATTTAACTAAGTTAGGATTTCCTTCAAGCTTTCTCAAGAAAAATGTAGGCTTGTAAACACATTTTCTAAATTTGAGTTGGTATGTCTAAATTACAAAATAATAGCAATTATTAGTAATATATTTTCTAAAATTTTAAAAATGTAATACTAAATATGTACTAAAAAACCATCAAGGTGTATATGCAATTTATATAAACATCTGTAATTATGAATGTTCAATGAAATGTTTCAGACTCCAGGTTTTAGCGTAAATGCTGCAGAAATTTACACCACGCGCTAAGGGTTGGCTAGCTGTCACCAGTTGATAGGTAGAAGAAAAGAGCAGGGAATCTCTTTCCCATTACTCCGAGGATTAGCAACTCAGCAATACTAAGAGAGGACAAAGGGACAGAGGGAAAGCATAGAACTTGAAACTGGGCTATTAGGCTGGGATTCCAAGAACATAAAAAAATGGCTGGTCCCGGGGCACAAAGAGTAAAAACTCACTTAGGAGTGTCGATGCAGTATCCACTTGAATCAGCACAGGGGGCGGGGCGATCGCCCCATCGCCCCCCCTTAAATCCGCCGTTGGATGCTGCAATACACAAATCCTTACCAAAAAAAAAAAACCAAGTGCAAACATTAAACTGTTTTGCTTTTACTGGTAAATTTATTTCCTAATTATTTGTATAATTTTTATTTAATTGTTAAATATCAAGGTACTGCATATGTTAAATTTTCAGTTTAGAAAAAAAATATTTTGAGAAACTATCATAAAAACAGGTATTTAAGAAACATTGGTAAAATCTCATTAGATTGCCACCCTTGACTTTCTCCAGCTTTTGGCTGGACATAAAAGTTAGTGGTTGAACGAGGCTCGAGTGTAAATAAATTTGGGTTTTTTAAAATTTGTTTTGGCTTAGAGAGGTTGTTTAGTTGCTCAAAATAACATCTCTATCCAAAAAGAAAATTCTATACATGGAAAATATAATGAATGTTTGTGTTACTTTTTAATCTAAATGTTAGTCATTATTCATTTTTCATTAAATAAAATACACTTTTCTGAATATTAGTAAAAATATCTCATGTTTATTTATGTGTGAAAGTTATTAAAAAATATGTTACTACAGATGTTGTTGAAATGCATTGGTAAAAGTACTTTAACTTCTCTTTTTCTTATTGGTTGAGGTTCCCCTGGGTCCTTCAAAGTGCTTCTGTTCACTGACCTGTTACAAGTTATTGGGCTTAATTTAGAACTATAAAAGTATTTTTTAATGCAGTGCTTTATTCTATATTTTCTTTTAAAAAGTCCCCTTTTTCCCCTCAAAGTAAAGTGTTTTCCCAAAAATAGTATTTATAAATATTCTCCCCCCCCCCCCATTCTTCTAATCTTTTCCCCCCCCTCAAAGCCTTGTCATTTTTTAATTATTTTATTTTGAAAATTTAATTTTCATTTGTATGTTTTGTTCTTATTCCATAATTTGCTATTATTTATGTGTTATTTGTACTTAGTTATTTGTAATAAATCTATAAAATTACAATATTTTAGTTTTTGGTATTTCTTTTAATTTTGCAATTTCCTGAATCTGGTAGACATCATTGTCACATTACGATTAGCAATTTTCAAAGAAGTAGTACGTAATTTGTAATTTTATAACATAAGAAGTTTTCAGTCTTAAGGTATGGGCAGAGCTTCAAAAGGTTCAGGAACCGGTGCGTACCAACTGAACCCATCACTGGGTCATATTAAGCATAAGGTTCAGTCTAAAGTTAATTTGTATTTGATTATCTATTCATATGTTAATAATATTATTTTTTAATGTTCAAGAAATGTAATGTATTATCATGTTAGTGTTGAAGTGAAGAAAAATAGTGTGCTTTAATGTCCTTTATTTATCAGCTAAATGCAGTATTACAGTTAATGTATTTTTGCCCTTTTTTTTAAAGTCTTCCCCATTCATCCAGAAAAACATCGTCTGTGATTACAGTGAGGTCATCTGGACTACCTTCTCGGTCATCTGCCCATTCTGTTGGATTTAGGTTTTCTGTCTTAGGTACTAAAAGCAGTCAGGGGACTCCTCTTCTAGCATCTGCAGCTTTGAGCAATGAAGGAAGTGCTTTTGAATCAATTGCCAATCATCCTTATTTTACTGAATCTGAAAGTGAAATATCGCAACAAAAAAACTTCAATGAAGATTATGTAACAAAAATAAAAATCGACCTGGATGATGGTAATCAATATTTTTAGCTATTTAGTTTTCAAATGATTCTCTCCTTTTTTCTTTTTTTTTTGATGCTCATTGTAATATCTATTGAAGTATAAATCATGTATCTACTATGCATATAGTTTCTATACTTATAGAATACTTTTCACAGTTGATTATGTGTATGAGTTTGAAAGGATATTCTAAAATCTTGCTATTTTAGAAGGAGTAAATTGTTGAGTTTTCCTTAGAAATGATTTTATATGATTGTCCCCCCTTTACCTTTTACCTTTGAGGGGCAGGTAAAGATGGCTTGATAATGAATGAATATTTCTATTATATAATGGATATTTATTGCAAGAGCCCAAAAGCAATATTTCCATTTCTTTAGTTTATTCAAGCATTAAAAGTTAATGGGCTTCCATGAAATCAAGAAAAAATCTTGCCTGATTATTAAAAATACTACACATTTACCACCTTAAAATAAATGAAAGTATAACCATAGATAAAATTTGCACGTACCAACCTCTGTGGACCTCCACCAGAGCTTCCTCTGGCCTCATCCTGGAGATAAAATAAGATGGGTGAAATAGGACAAAATGTACCCATGTTACTTCTTGAATCCCTAAAAGTTACATGCCATCAATTCTCGAAGGATCACCAGAGAAGCACAATAAAAGTGCTTTCCCCTGGAAGAATGAACAGCACGTACTCAGACGAAGCAAGATTTTCAAGAACTCTCAGGACGAGAAGGGGTCATTGCAACCAATTTGGAAACAACTTCTATGTCCTTTTCTCGACTGTAACAGTTTTGGCACATAAAAAGCGGCCAACCCCTTATTGGGGGCCTCCCCTTATTATTTTTTTAGCTTCTCATATTTATTAAAAATTAATGTTTACTATATTTGATCTGAGTAACTAACTAATGTTTTTTTTTTTTTTTTTTTTTTTGAATATCTGTTAAAAATTCTAAACTTGTTCCCCATGAAAAGACAGTACTCTGATTTTTAAAGTTTGCCTTTAATTTTGAGCATTTGTGTGATTTTGGGCAAGTCCAGTAGTGAAATCACTTTACTTATGTACTGCATAAAATTGGAACTGTTTTTATATTCACATAATTAATTCTCTGTAGTATATAAAAATAATTTAAATTACTATAGTTGTTTTAATTCGAATAAAAGTTGTACATCATAGCATATTTTTTTTGAGTGATATACATTTGTATTTATTGTAAGTAAACTCTGTATGACAATTTTTTTTTCAAATAAACAGTTAATGTTTTCAGAAACTTATAATAAGTTAATTAATTATTATAAATATAATTTAAAGTAACAATAGAAATTTAACTATTTCGGAATTTTAAAGATATGTATATAATACTGTTAGCCCCTGAACATTTTGAAGGAAAACTAATGTGTCTTTCTTATTTACCCTGAAGATTGTGGTGGCATTTTTCGATCCAAAGCTCAAAATGATCTTACAGTTGGTGCTGTTGAAGTTGAAGACAGTCCAGAAACAGTTGTTGATTTGCCTATTGATTTATTAGAAGCTGAGGAAATTGAGGTAAAATTAATCTTAAACTCAAAATTCTAAGATTTGAAATAATTTTAAATAAAACAATGCATTACTAACAGCATTGTATGAAATGTATGTAATCAATATTTTATCCTCAGAAATTACATGAATTAAGTGTATATCAAGTAATGAGTTTTATGTTAAGATTTTAGAACTCATTTGTGTGAAAATATCATGAATCTAAACAAAAACTATGTAAGACTTACGTGCAAATCGAATAGTATTATGTGATTACACAAGTATTGATTAAGATTAAAGTTGAATGCAAACTATATAAATTCAAAATTTGATTCAAATCAGATGGACATCCCTATTGAAATTTTTCTTAAAAGCAAAGAGAAGTAAATTTAGGAAGTAAAGTTAAAGTTTTCAAAGGATATTTTAATGTATATTGTGCATATATGCTGTCCATCTAAAATGCAACACTTTTCAGCAAATGCTACTAGTGTTGAATGTGCCATTAATTTATATTAAGTAAGTTAATAAAATCCAATGGCACTCAATTTATATCAAATGAGAAATGGATTGGTATAGCCTCCTAATGCAAAGTTCATGCTATTTGTCTTTAGTTTCGCTAAATTCAGATGTACTTGCCCTCCCACCCCATGATGCAGAAAGAATTTGGATTCATCTGAAAAGGCATTTCGATGCCATTTTTTGTCCACGTTGCCATTCAGCGTACCATTTGAACCATGAACTTGAGTAATGTAGTGTCAAAAGTAATTGCATTCAGCAATGGGTATTTTAAAAGAATTGTCTTTGCTAGTAATACGGGCTAGCATGTATTGTTGCAGTTTTGAAATACTATATTTTTAGCACTAAAGCTCTTGATGTTGTTGTATAATCCAATATTTCTATGTGGTTGCATCTCATTTGGTAGTCTGACAAGGCTGTTCCTGTTTCTTAGTATACAGAGCTCTATAATATACAGTAGAACCTCTTTAATCCAAACTAATTGGGACCGGGGGTTGTTCGGTATATCAAATCATCCAAATTACAGAAGATATTATGCTTTTCACATGTACTGTACAAAATGTATGCGCTCATTATAAGCAACACAAATGTGTTAACATAGAGGTTTGAAGTTCCCACCATTGCTCTCTCAATGAATCGTTGCTTTCTATTTTCCCCAAGCAAAGCCCAGGATCTTGCATGTGCTTGTGTTATTGGAGGAAATGACGTGTCATCACATATACATGACATGATAAGTTTGTGCTATTCAGAGGTTGCAAAGAAAATGCTTAGGACTATTCGAAGTGTGCGGTATTTACCGCAATGTGGCGTATCTGTGCATTTAATTTTTTTTCAAAGCAGTCTTTCTCGAGTGCAACATTTACTCCAATGCATGTGGAGAAAAAGGGAGGTCATTGATTGTTCCCACAAGCAGCGTTCAGATTAGTGCACTTCCGGATTGTGGGGGTTCAGATTAAAGAGCTCTACTGTATATAGGAATGTGTATCCTGATGTTATCTTTCTTTAGTATTCATTTCCAAATATGACACCTTATTTTTCACTTTCATATTTCGGAGACACATTTTTGATATTTTCAGTCAATAAAGGTCAACTGATCTTCTTGATTGTTTTAAAACGTGACCCATTCTGTGAATCTGTGGTCTCCAATTTAATGAAGCCATACCATTTTAGAATTCCACTGCCAGCTACTTCCCCCCTCCCCCCAAAAAAGTAGGAGACTTTTCAGTTGTCAGTTATTTATTATATGCCAAAAAAACTCAAGTGGGCTGCTGTGTTAGCACAGTTACCTCTTTTCATGTACTTCATTGTATTTATGTGATGTTGCACCTCAATGTATTTTTGTGACCCGTAGAGAAAAACTTATTTGCATAACAATTGTGGGGTATAGGAAACACAAGTGTTCCCCTGCATTCTATCCACTTCTTGTCTGGGGTAATTTAATCCAGAAAGGACAAATTACTTATTATGTCTACTCGTCTTTCAAACGAATTTTTAAATAGTTATTTTTCAAATTGAAGTGTTTGCTAACTTTCTATGAAAACTGGGTAGATTAGAAAGTAAATTTTCTATGGTGGCTCAAAGTGCATAAACATTGTTTGGAACACCCTACATTAAGCTTATTAATAATTTTGCAAATTTTCTAAATAAACACATAACTTATATTTAAATTAACAAATCACTTTTGAACAAATACATTCTACATTATTATTATACTTAGCTGTTTTGTAATTAAAGAAGGAAGATCAGGACCTTATGTTTTAACATTTTGTGGTCTATTTTTTTCTTAATTTATTTTTGTTTGCTTTAGCTTATTACTTGGTCAAATTTATTTTGTTCATAGATTTCTTTTATTTACAAATATTTTATGCATCATATTCATGCAGTAATGCCATTAAACACAATAATTTCAGTAAATTTTTTATATATTGCCATTATGCTGGTATTTCTATGTATGTAATACTTAGTTAATTTTAGTTTGTATTAAAGTGTTATTGTGGGAAAATCACAATGCTGTTAAAATGCATTGTAAAAAATAATGAATTTTAATATATTACACTGGCAACATTTCAAACTCCCCCTCCCCCCAGCAGTACAAGAGAGAGAGAGAGAGAGAACAGTTATGAAAGTAATACACCTTAAATCTTATTGAAAATGTTGTTAAATATGGCACACTTGCAAGCATAACTTTCAAATTGCAAGAATAGATAATTTTAAAATTTGCAGTTTTGACTGAGTGATTTAACTATCATTTAAAAATCCACTTTGAAAGAGAGAATTTGAGAAGCTCTTCAAACACACTTAAGTTAAAATATTATAGCTAATTTATAGTTATAGAACAGGTATGAATTTTACCAATTTAGTTTCCTGGAATCATCATAGAATTTTGTACAATTTCTTTTAGGAGTTGTAAGAAAATGATAATGTGAGAAGCTTGTGAGGTAAAAATTATACCAGAATATGTATGCATCCACAATATTTTTTTCTCTGCATGCAAACATTCAATCATTCAATTTTTACAATGAGACTGAATTTTTTAATAAAAGAAAACAATATTATTAAATATGTGCCGGCTATTGGCATGTAATCAACATTAGTTAGGAAAATAACATTTTGCAAACGTTGTAGTGCTGGAAAGTTCCAGCTCTAATTTTTTGCACTATATTTAGTCTGTATTCATTTTAAATATTATTTTTTATTTACTTATGTTTTAGATGTATATACTTAGAATATGTTTTGCTTGTTAGTATATTAAACAATTTTATTTTTTATGTATTTAATATTGACGTAAAGTGCAATAAGCAACTTGGTATCTCTTCAAAAAAAAGAAAAAGAAATGCTAGACAGATAATGTGGAAATTTACTGTACAACACAACTTATTTAGATTTTTATGTGCAAAATTTGATTGGAAGTGCACCTTAGAATTATTGAAGAGGGGGGGGGGGTGATCTTGGTCCAAAAGGAAAAAAAAAGAAGCAGTAACCAAGTTGACTTATTTAAACTTTTCCAAATGGGATAGATTAGATTTTAAGAAAATGTCTTACAAAGTAGTAAGCAATTACAAACTATTTCCCCTTCCTAAGCATGAAGCTAATGCTTAGTGATGGACATCCCGACTGTGGTCTGAGGGTATATGCTCAGTAAATGGAAAATTGCTAGAAACTTTGTTTTCCCAAAGAAACATGCATCAAAGATGCTCAACACCCATTACCTCCTAATGAGCTTTGGAAGAACACCGACATTCCTGAAGGAAAAGAAATTTTTTGGACACGTAGATCCCATGTTTTACGAGAATTTGCTCTTGAGATATATGTCATCCTACCCCTAAGATAAAAGTTGAAATCATTAATTTTCAGTTTCTTTTCGTTTAATCGTAACAGTCCTACAAGAAATCAGCAGTTGATTACTGTATCATTAACACTGTACACAATAATTCATGGTATGTGAAATACAAGGCAATCAGGTGTGAATGATTCATGATCATCTCCATGCTATATACTATAAATTATAATTTATACAATGCTTAATATTCATATAAAATGTAAACCTTACATTGTTATAACATATAGGCAATACATTTTCAAAGGGCCACATTTTATTAAACGTACAGAATTATTACAACTAAAGTTACTCTGTTTAGACCTACATAGAGCTTGTTCTATTGCATGCATGTTATTGAAACTTGGTATGCATGTTATATGGACCATGGGGAAAAGAAATCTGAAGTAAGAAAATAATAGTTCAAATTTTTCCATACCATGCGGAAGCGTCTTGCTACTCTATCAATTGCAGTTTTCAAGATGCTGTAATCGACCGAGAAGCCTTTTGTGCTACACATCTTGGAATGCTCTTTAACATGCTTTGAGCACATGATTGATGCAAATGAATACACTCTAACAAATTCTGTGATCCAATAAAGTTTCTTGTTTCAAATTTGTTTTTTATTCTTCATATGCCCACTTCTCACCTGGTAGTAAAAATTTGAACTAATTTGTTCTTATTGCAGATTTCTTTTCCTTGAAATCTATATTAGGTAAATAGTGAGTTTCATTGACACATTTTTATTAGAATGAGCACTATATAAATCTAAAAAGGGTAATTTTATTCATAACCACCGTGTATATGCTATAAGTTAATGTTTAAATTAGAGTGTAGCATAAATATTCTCTTTCCATAGGAATTTATTGAATTTTGATCTTACTTTATCAAATTCTTTTTCTAAACTAAACATAAATTATACAAATAACTACTTTGGATAATAGTATGAATCTGATATTTAAAACTAAGGCTAAAGCTCTAGAAAAAAAAAGAACAATGTTATTGAGCTGCTTTTGAGCATCACGCTACATTTTAAAATTTTGAATTTATGCTCCTTGCTTTTGGTTATTTTTAGGATGACATTACTCCAGATATGGAAAGATCACTGCAACATCTCAGTTTAGATGTACCAGATGAAATTGTTGCATTTTTACCCAGTATACAGAAAAAAAAGAATGGAAGGGATCAACCAGCATCAGCCAATAAATATAATCTATCACATTCACAAACTCTGGATATTCAAAACATATTTGTCTGAGGTATTTTGTATTATACTGTAGGACAACGATTTAATGTTTTCCCGTGTTTAAAGTTTTTTCTCGTCGGTGTCAAATTTCTTGAATGCTCGTAGTGTTATTTCATCCCGTACATTCGTTTCTGTATTCACTGCATTTATGCTTTCAACGTTTTTACCCAAATAATGCTGATTGGTTTTTTCTCATTTTTCTATAATATCTTAAACATTTCATACTTTTTGAGGCCAGGGATATGATTTAAACCATTTGTCATAGCTCCTTTCCTTTGTTAACAAGAATTTTCTTTGAAAGCAGGTGGAAATAAAGTGCACAAATGCAGGGGTCAAATGACAATTTTCTTTTTCCTTTGTTGTCGCTCAACTGGTCTGTCCTCACCCCACAGCCTCTAGCGTACTGGTTAAACCCCCCCCCCCCTCCTCCTGTCATCTTTGTTCATTATTCTTTTCCTAGAACAAACACTTCATAGTCATAAGCTCCATACTTTTCTTTTCTGCTGGTGTTTCTTTAGTTGAGAGAGAGGTTTTTGTTCCTGTTTTTTTGTGTATGCACCTTTATTCAAGGTTTTTTTTTTTTTTTTTTTGCTCTTTTTGCTTTTTAAATGCAGGTGAATTTTAAGTACTGTTCTATTTTATCAAACTATATGAAATTTAAGTTAATTATATATAATAATTATGTTGAAAATGTTTTTTACTGTTCAAGTGTACTTCCATTCAAGTTATTTTAGGGTGTTTATTGAAATTTTGGACGACCTCCGTATAATGTTTTCCCACCTATTACGTATTTTCCCACCAGTCCTGGGGAAAATATTAAATCGTGGCTCTACTGTAGCTTCAAATTCCAATGCAGGATTGGGTTTGTGACTAATGAAATGTGATAAATATTTTGAATCTTATTAAGTCAATTTATTATTTTTTTACAATGCAATACATTGTTTTGAAATAATAATAATATTATTTATTGTTAATAATTGTTCAGGTTACCTTTATAAAATTAAGCTGTTAGTTGAGATGTTTTTAAATTATGTAAAACAATATGTTTATGTTTAATAGACTAAAATTCAAAAGTTCTTTCTAAGATTGATTTAGTTTCTGAACAAATTTTGAATAGAGTGCTTTTTCTATTGTTTTCAGTGTTGCCATTAAAATGAAAGCTTGTATTAATTTACAGGTTTTTATAATTTAGATTCCTAATGCAGCAGATATTTTGTGCCAATCTGTGTAGTTTGTTTGCTGAGGTCCAAATGATTATAAATTTATTTATATTGTTGTTATATGAGATGTTTGCCTACATTGAAAAAAGCATTTTGTGCAAGAGTTTATGTAACTATATAATGTCTTTCCAATTCTATGTAAATAATGTATTTTTTAAATACAGCCTTTCTTTTTATTGAAGCTCAAATATGAAGTAGAAATTTGTCTTATTCCTTGTAGCATATAATGAAATGCTCTAAAATTCATATACATATACATGAAAGAATGTATGTATGTATCAAATCTTTGTGTTCATCCAAAAGACTTTGATGAAAGATCGTTTGTTACATAGTAAGTTTTGTATAAAAATGGGACAGTATAGTAATAAATAAAGAGAGAGAGAATTAAAGGAAATCAGACAGCATTATCTTAAACACAATATATAATACGCAGAATGAACCAAAGTATTTATGCCAAAACGAAATAGTATATTGAAGGGTACTAATGAAATTCCTTCTTGTTTGATGCAATGCCTGTGAATGATGATTTGTAGATGAATCTTGCAAACAATACCTTTTAGTATGTGCTCCTGATATATATATATGCAGTAGAATCTTGATAGATTGCTCTTGCACCTATCGTTTTCTCACATGTATCATCTTGTTTTAACGGAATTGTCTTGCTATCTACTGACCTACATTCATTGTTTTTCCTTTGTATTGTTTGCAATGAATGTCACAAACAATTCATCAAGGCTCTGCTGTGTATATATTTATATATACAGTAAAACCCCTCAAAGATATTTTTCCATTATGTAGGGGTGTCTGCAAAAGAGGTTTTTTTCTTAAAAGCTCAATGTTTTGCTACTGGGGAATTAAGAACAGTTTACCTAAGAAGGGTGTCCGTTACGAACGGTTTCACTGTGTGTACTCTTCACTTATTCCTTACATCGGTTAACTGTTGTAATTGGCATTCTGTGAATGTAATTCATCAAAAAGTTATGCATGCAAGCATTTCAAATGATCTATTGATAAACTTCCGTAAGTAATTTAAAGTTTACAACTGTTATGCAACATGAATTTGAATGTATCCGTTTAATCAAAATTTCAATGAATCAGTTTAATCAATTCTTTCATTTCCTGCTACATTAACTAAGTGAAAGAAAATGTACAAAAAATTTTTTCCCTTTGAAGTATACAAATTTATGCAGTGTGATAAAGCGTTTGCTTTTATTTCTGTACATGAATAAAAAAATCATCTTCCCAAGTATGGATTTTATGATATTTTATACATAGTTAAGTTTAGAATGAAAGGTGTTCCTGAAAGTATAGTATGCATAATGGTAGTAAAACTGACTGCATATATTGGTTCATCTCCCCCCCCCCCCCCCCGAACATTATATGTAAAGACAGCTGATATTTTTCTGATACTTCCTAGCATAGCAAATATGCAGTACAATATTAGAAAATAATAATGCTGCATTGCACTATATTCTCATGTGTTTTTAATTAACCACGTATTTTTAAATCTCGTCTGGTTGGTGTGTTTTCGAAGTCGACAAATTGAAATCTGTACTTTATAGCCGTGTGAAATTTAAAGTCAATTTTGTGAAATAACTGTGTTTTTTGAACTAAAGAAAGTTAAAGATGATTTTGATTTAAAAAAACTCATTTGCTTCAAGCTTTTTTTTTTTCATACACTGCATATGCAGAGAATTGCCATGTGTTCACTTGGGCATACTATTCAGTGTAGATATTGTGTTCTATTTATTTGGAAAGATGTTGGTCCATTTATTCATTAGATTTAAAAGCATATTATATACATTGATCATAATGACAGTTGATGTTATTAATAGATCTCTATGACATTTAAGTGTGTCTATTATATGAATAATATATTTTCTCAAGAATTTTAATTGGAGCAATCATTATAACTCATTTATTTCTCCAAAAATATTCATATTTAACATGTCTTGACATGTGTTTGCAGTAAATTTGACTTTTCTGGTTTTGTAAGTGTTCCCTCATTATACTTTTGAATAGAAATGTAGCTTCATATAAAACCATGCTTTTTTATTGTGGATTATTACTGCAAAACTATTAACAGTATGTCTCCACATACATTTGTTTTCTGGTTTCATTTTAATTTGTTTTCCAGAAATGTTTTATTTATTTTGGACATGTCCTTTTTTGTAATGTTTTCCATTATTCATAGTTTTTGATTAGTAATTAACTTAAATATAGATTTATGCTGGAATTTATTGTTGAATTCCCAAAATCGTTTTACTAATGGCTAAATAATAATTAATTTTTCTCTTGGAATGTTACTGTGCTTGCAGTTCATTTGAAATGAAGTTCATACAAAGTCATTTGAAACTATTTTTCAGCTTTTTCAGGTAATATTGTATTTTAATTTAAACAAGAACTAACATATGCTCAATTATTGCTTTACTATATTTTACTATACTTTAATAATATTAATGCTAAAAGCGCACAATATGTATATACATGTATTAATCTAAAATGCATTGGTGTTCAAAAAAAGGCCCAAGTAGTTTTCTGAAAGATTCGATGTAAAATCAACAATGTTCAAATTCTAAACAAATTTTAATCCTGGTGATAACAGAAGATAAGGTCTGGTAAAATGAACTCCAATACTTTAAGCTCTGATAAACCAGAAGTTACTTTATCCAGGATTTTTATTCTTTATAATATCTAGGACGAAATATTAAAGCACTATGCTAAAGCTAGACTTTGGAGGAAAATATTGATACAAGTGAAATGTTGCAGTAGAGTATGCCTTTTTATATCAAATAAAAAAAAATAATAACAATAAAAAGATTGCATCAAACATCAATTCTTGTGAAAGAAATTAATTTTTTTTTTATCAAATTTAAAACATAAATTTGGGGGAGCGGGAGAAAAGATATTTAATGATAACAAATTTTTTGTTAAATGAAAAAGGGGGTATCAATTTTAAAGTAAATTGTAAAATGTTGAATTTTTTGAATAATTAGTGAATGCAAAACAGTAAAATCAATTTAAACAGTACTGTTGTAAATTTCTGTTTCCTTTGTTATATGTTTATTTTTTTCATGAAATTATACTTTGATAAATGATACTTTTCTTAGTTATTTTTGGAAGTTGGGGTGTGCATCATTACTCTTGGAGGGAGGGAGCCCACCACTGCTCGTTAATAAATTCTTTCGGCATGGTTTCTTGTATTTCACAGACTAAAAATTATTTTAATGATTAATTTCATTCACCAATTAATCTGCAAAAACAAGCTGATTATATATAATCGGCAAACTATCCATTTACCGATTACTGCCGATTAATGGGTTCATGGTAGACTCTGTACTTTTTAATGTTGCCTTTATTACAAAACATGCATAACTTCAATTTCCAAATGGGAGAAAAAAAATTCTGGAGGAATTTTATCGATATATGTCCTGCATTTGCATAGTAAGACAAAACTATGAGCTAATGCAAGATGTTTTGCCATTAGCAACTAAATAGCATTACTAGAGGCATAGTCCGTTTCAATTCAGGCAGGTAAAAATAAAATCTTACCTTCATAGTCTCAGAAGTTTTTGAACTTCACATATGTTAAAATATATAACTTTGTGAGTTATGGGTATGTTTTTGTTTTGCTCAAAAAAATTCCTGGCTCGAGATACAGCCCGCCAAAGATGGCGCCTTCGGTGCAATTTCTCACTTGCGATTTTCCACAAAAATTTTCAAGTGCTCTATTTCCTGAACGGTGCAAGATATTTTGATGCGGTTTTTTTTATTGGAAAGATAACTATATTCTGTTTAAGATAAGAGGCTAAATTTTAAAATATCTATTCAACTTTTTTTGCTGCTGCCTTTTGATATTTAAAAAAAAAAAATCTTTTCTATTCTTTTTCTCAAAAAAGCCAATCTCAAAAATTTTTATTTTTTTACTGTTCGTTAATACCATTAAGTACTACATTCCCTGAAAAGGAGAGCTTCCACTTTTGCTTTTAACGGTTTTTACAAACAATTTAAGATTTTGCCATATATTTTATCAGTTTTGTTAATAACATAGTCATATATTGGTCCCATTAAATCAAAATTATATTAATTTAATTTTCTTAATAAATATTAGAAACATATCCCCCTCTTAACACAAAAGAAATTTACCAGTAGACAAACACAGACATACATTGTCCAATCTTATTGCCCGCTACTTTAAAATATTTATTGATTCCTTTATTTTTTTTTAAATATGATTTTCTCATAGCTAGAGTTCAAATCTATTAGTTGTTAATTTACTTACATGTGTTAATCAGTAAAACATAGCTTTTTATAGTTGGTTTTCATATTTTGCTATTGATGTTAAGAAAAAAAATGCGGAGCACTACTAGGGGATCAATTTAGGATTCAATCACTTTGCATTTTTCTTCCTTTTCTTTCATAAGGAAGTTAACAAAAACAAAGGACATGCACGAAACACCACTAATTGCTTTATCTACAATTTACGACATAATTTTGGGAAATGGTATGTTTTGGAACATGTCCATATATTTTAAGTTTTAATATGTTTTTGGTTGTAATATATTAATGTTTTTTTCTTTTCTTTCCCTTCTTTTCTTTTTTGAAAAGGTATTTCTTAGGGCTCGACCGATGGCATTTTTTGGCCGATGGGCCGATGCCGATTGTTGGCCGATTGTTCCGAGGTCGGCCGATGGCCGATTGCCGATTATTTTCCTCTTCCATCGGCCGATGGCCGATGGAAAAAAATCGCTTTTAACCATTATGCTTATCAAAAATGTCATTTAAATCATTTATTTATTTTAACATAACATTTTATTTTAAAAACATAAATGTATTATTCAAGCACCATAAAACTGTTACTGTTTGAAGGAAGTTTACATAATAATTAAAACTAAAAGAATAACTCGCGATTCTAGTAAAGTAATTAATTTGGTGGTAAAAAAATAAAAATAGCTATATCAGAGGATTTTTAATTATATTTTCTTATCCTTTCAAAAGAACTCAACAACTATCGGATTGGATCGGGTGTCCTTCCCTTTTCTCCAACATTTTCTCTTTGTAGCACCGGCACTGCAAATGACAAGTGCAGCTGGTTTTATTTTCTTATTTTTGTTTTCATGGGGAGGAATGTAGATGTTATAATAGAGACTAACAAATAATGTGGGTTTGTATCTAACAAAATTGTCAACCCCCCTCGGATTTTTTTCCTAATTTTTCCCCCGTTTTTGAAAGAAAAGCGGGAACGATTCTGTTTATTTTTTATTATAAAAATTATTTTAACTAAAAATAGCTCTTTTTATAAAATAAAAATAAAATATTAAAAAGTTTCGCTCGCAGTAACACATCCCCCCCCCCCCCCCGAATGTTCCTAACCAAGAAATACTGAATATTGCTTCAAGAAAAGACGTGAGATTTTTTTTGTCATTACCAATGAATGAAGGGGCCGGGCCGGGCCAGGCCGTCTTAAGAACCAATCTTATTAGCTTTTTTTCTTGTGAGTTGAAAATTACACTAAAATATCCGACATATTCTTCACATTTTTATAAGCACAATGTAAGGTCACCGAAAAAAAAACTATATATTGTAACGTGAAAAATATTTTGAGCACCAGCAGTTTTCTGTTGACAAATAATCTTCTGAAAAACACGTGATCAATTATAAAACTTAAGATGTATTTTGAAAAAAAAAAAAAAAATTATATATTTATATATATATATATTTATATATACGTTGTCAATTTTTGAAAATAAAGAAATTGTAGCATTTTTATTAAGATATTATTCCACCCTGTCTCGTGGACTCGTTTTTTAAGAATTACGTTTTTGAAAATTGCAAGTCGAACTTGAAATACATAAAATTTTGATCAATAAACAATTATACTGAAAAATTGATTCATCTTTTTTATCAATTTGTTCTATGTTGTAAACTAATAAAAAAAGAATAAGAAATATTCGAAACTGAAAGAATATGCAAGGAGATTGTTGTACAATAGCAGAAAAACTGTCAACTGTCGTAAAACGTGACATTGAAGCAAAAAACAAATATATGCTTAAAAATGGAAGTTTACACAGGGGAAAATTAAAATAAGTATCGTATGAAAAATTAAGATGTATTTTGAAAAAAAAATATGCATTGATCAATCTTTGAAAATAAAGAAATGTTAGCATTTTTATTAATATGTTATTAAATCCTGTTCGCGAACTCGCATCTTGAGAATTCAATTTTTGAAAATTGCAAGTCGAACTTTGACACACAAAATTTTGATCAATAAACATTTATGCTGGAAAATTGTTTCTTATTTTTGATCATTTTTTGATCATGTTGTAAACTAAAAATAAAATAATATTAATAACCGCACACTAAAAGCAGATGCAACGAGATTGCTGCACAATTGCAAAAAAAGTGTAGCACGGGGCATGGAAGAAGAAAAAAAAAAACCGCTAAGGGAAAAAAGTTTAAGCGGGTAAAATTATTATCGCACTTTGATTGAGTTGACTTTGTATTGTTGACAATTTCGGAATAATAAGAAACATGACAAACTAAAAGCAGATGGTATAAAATTATTGCACAATGACATCTGATGCACTAAGTCATTATTAAGTGAAAAACGGACAAAATGAGGCAACTAACCTAGTGCGGAAAACAAATAACACTCATAAGACGCCTCCATTACTTTTACTTTAAGGGGGAAAATAAGTGTTAAAGTCCCAAAAAATTATTTTTTTTCTTCATAAATCGATTCTACAACTTGTACGCTGAATATTGTACGCTGAAAATTTCAAAGCAAAATTCCAAGTCCTTTAAAAGTTATAAGCATTTGAGCGAGCGCCCCTTTTGGAGCAGTTGAGCAGGTAGTCCCTCATGAACGACCTGAAGGGTATTAGAGAACGTTGGCAGATGTCCTTTTATTTTTTGAGAACTTGGATAGAGATTTCTATAAGTATTACTATCTATAAGTATAAAAAAAATTGATTCATTACTGCCTTAAATTTACCTTCAACCACTCTTCTCTTCAAACGCGTTTTTCTCGAAACTACTTTTTTTGAATTTGCGTGCACTCTAGCTCACAAAGTTTTTGATCATCTTTATCAAATTTAGCACACATTTTCTTTATATATACGCGCTTTAGTTGAACTAGAATCATAAACATATCTTTATTTTTATTTTTTATTTTAGAAAAGAACAAACGAAAAAAAAAGGTTAAAAATCGTATTTAAATTTCCCATTCTAAAAAAATAGAGATTTTCAGAGTTTTTTTGTGATGACTTTAGTTCAACTAGAAGAGACCCTTATAAAAAAAGTAGATTTAAAAAAAAATTAATTTCAGATAAAAATTGTGACCTCCAGGATGTACGCAAACTACCGACCCGGGTGGCGACTTACAATGTGCAGCAGCCGATATCTCCCGGATTTTTCAAGAAAAATGTTTGAAAATTTCAGTAAATGTTCTTCAATATAGCTATAAAATAACCTCAAAATCTCAATAAAATTTATTTATTCTTTATACGTTAAAAAAATTCATGAAAATTGCTCTTAATATGCCCGTTTTACACTTATTTCCCCCCTTAACTTATTAAATTTCGCTAGCATTTTGTACAAAGAGAAATAATTTCAATAATGAAGGTTTTCGGGCAGCGATCGCTTAAACTATTTTTCCGAATGTTTTATCAAATACACTTTGTAGAATGACATTTTTTTTTCTTTTTTTTAACTGTTGTGCTGCCTATTATTGTCTGGAAATAGAAATTGAGCTATGGAGCAAAAAAGTAAGTTAAAGACAGAGAATGTTTTCTGGAAAGTTGTCCCTGCGAAAAACATCGGCCTTGCATCGGCTTTTAGATGTTTTTTAAGGCCGATGGGCCGATGATTTTCTAAAGTTAACATCGGCTGCCGATGCCGATGGCCGATGGCAACTTTGTTGAACAATCGGCGCCGATGCATCGGCGAGGCCGATGCATCGGTCGAGCCTTAGTATTTCTAATATTTATGAGGCTGCACAAAATTTAAAGCAGATGATTTTTTTTCCAAAAAAAAAAAAAAATCATCAATTTTACTCAATAGTTCTTAAAAAAATCAAATCAAACGAAATGTTAAAGTATTTATTACTAATTTGAGTTAGCATTATGAGTTGTGAGGCATGGGGACAATAAACATCTTCTCAAAACAAGAAAAAATAATTTCATTATTTATGTTGTACTGATAGTAACAAAATCGTATTCATCTTACCTTCAGAGGTACAATGGAATTTAATATATCGTTCCATAAAAAGTTACACAAGCAATCGGCTAATTTTTATGCAGGTATTTAAAGAAGGAAGTAGAAATTTAATCGAGAAATAAATGTCAAAATATTTTCAATGGGGCAATGGAATAGAATGTTGAGGATCTGCCTAATCAATAAAACCAATATTAACTGTTTTAATTAATTTGAAGAAGATAACTAAATTAGCCGAAGCTATTACAAGTATTCAGAAAAAGTTAGAAAGTAACCTAACTCAGCAAGATAAAGTAACTATATAATATCTTTTTTTTTTAAATATGAACATGCATTGACACCTTTCTTTCTTTTCTTTTTAGCCGTCTTTAACCCCAAAATATAAAATAAGAGGTTTAAGAGCCAATTAAATTTTGTTAAAGAAAACACTTTCTTTTTGTGAAATTTATATTTGAAAAAGAAATTGCAGTCAATGTCAACATTTGAGTGTGGGAAATTGTAACTGCTGTAAAGAATTCATGGGTAATAAACAACCAAAAATAATTCAGATGCTCATTTCAGCAGCAATTGAACTAAAGCTTTCTACATTTGGATTTGTTCACAACAAGCTCAGAAAATAACCTTGGGGTAGAAAAGACAGCCAAACTTGTTTTTTTTTTTAATTTCTTGATGGCAAATAGAATCAAGAAAATACCTAATTGTATGTGTTATATAAAAATAAATTTAATTATTAATCAATTTGTGATAATGAATAAATGACATACATAAATAATTTTAATGGTTGTTATACATATATTTACGTTACTTGCAAACAACCTGGCGAATATGCAATAATTAATCTATCTTAAACATGCGTATTGGGTTGAAAGTACAGTGAATTGCATTTATTTTATTAAATTTTTAGCATAAATATACGCTTTTCAATGTAAAATTCTTATTTTCCCTTAAATAAATATTACATTCATTGCATCTTACTCAGAATGTCAACCTTAAGTTATGTTTATGGTTATGATAAGCAATCTGGTTTTAAATTAAAAAAAAGTCATGATTTTTTCGTTCTAATATTATTTATTAAGAATTAAATGCCATGTCAAAGAAATTTAAATTAATATAATTTTGACTTAATGGGACCAATATATGACTATGTTGTTAACAAAACTGATGAAATATATGGCAAAATCTTAAATTGTTTGTAAAAACCGTTAAACGCAAAAGTGGAAGCTCCCCTCTTCACGGAATGTAGTACTTAATGGTATTAACCAACAGTAAAAAAATATAAAAAATTGAGATTGGCTTTTTTGTGAAAAAGAATAAAAAGGATTTTTTTTTTTAAATTTCAAAAGGCTGCAGCAAAAAAAGTTGAATAGATATTTTAAAATTTATCCTCTTATCTTAAACAAAATATAGTTATCTTTCAATAAGAAAAACCGCATCAAAATATCTTGCACCGTTCAGGAAATAGAGCACTTCAAAGTTTTTGTCAAAAATCGCAAGTGAGAAATTGCGCCAAAGGCGCCATCTTTGGCGGCCTGTATCTCGGGCCAGGAATTTTTTTGAGCAAAACGAAAACATACCTATAACTCACAAAGTTCTAAATTTTAACATATGTGAAATTCAAAAACTTCTGAGACTATGAAGGTACCCCCCTGCCTTAATCGACACGGATTATACCTATAAATTTTTTAGTAGTATTTTCCTCAATTAGTTTTGTCTGCTTTTTGTTGGTCTTCATACACATAACTGCATCTGCCCCCTTTTCAGCTAATTTTTTAGAAAATATTGTGTATCTTTCATTTCATTGAAGCAGTGAATGAAGTAATAAAATAAGGATTGGTTTCCTTGCTTTACTTTAAAAAACTTGTCTGAGAAACCAATCTGCATGAATTGTTGAAAATTTTGCACTTTAACTGCTATGCAATTTTAAAAATCCTGCCAGTCACATCCTGAAAGGAATTTTTTTAGTTATGCCAAAAAAGCAGCTAGGAAATATAACAGGAAAAAAGGAAAGGCAGTAAGCAATGTACAGTTAGAAACTGAGAAGTTTGTAATATTGATTATGGGTACCTTTCAAAGGCTAATTATTGTTCAAAATTAAATATAATATCTGAAAGAATATTTTATAATTCAGTTGATCTTTTGCCCTGTTTTTATTTTAATATAGTGGTTCTTTTGTATGAATTAAATATCAGCCTGACCTTTCGTTTTTTAATTTTCTTACAGTAAGTATATTTTATGAACTCATCTTTTGTTTCTATGCAGCTTCTATTATTATTTTCATTTTTCATAATCAGATATAAAGTTTTTGCATTCCTTCATCAAAGAATGAAGTGGGTTTTGTCTCTAACAAACTGCACACAAGTTTTCTCCTATTTTTTTCTACAGTAGTATTTCTCTTATTTTTTCTAAAATATCGGTTGTAGGAAGTGATGGACTATTTCCCAGTGAAAATACTTTACTACATGAGAGGAAGTTTGTTTTGAAACTTTTTTTCCTTGAATTGAAAAATACCAAATTATACCTTAAAAGACCAGAAAAACTGTCCACTGGGGCCCCTTTGCTGAGATGTTGACAAGTTTTTTTTAACCATAACAACCTATTTATATTGTTTATTATCAATATTTTTTAACAGACCTATAAAATGAACTGTAATCATATTCAGGGCCTGATTAAGGCAGGGGCATACGGGGCAGCTGTCCAGGGCCCCACATCTGAGGGGGCCCCAAATCGAATAGAAAGTTCACATTTCGTTTCCTTTAATGAACTTTTTAAAAGTGAAGCAGAGGGGCCCCAAATAAGTTTTTGCCCCGGGCTCCAATTAGGCTAAGTCGGGCCCTGATCATATTTATATATTTTAAGATTATTATGAGAAAATTTTCGTTTAATAAGAAAAATTCGCTAATCCAAAGTGGGGCTAGTCCCAATAAATCTGAATCATCGGTACTCTACTTTATCGTATTACAATGTACTTTACTTTTTTGCCTAAAGTGCTTAACAAAGTACATTTTGCATGCTAATTGAAACACAACTAAAATACAGAGCACACTGTGTTAGATAGGGAAAGTTTTGTAAGGAAGCTATATTAGAAAAATTAGTTGCACAATTTGTTCAACAGATTTAAAAAGAAATAATATGGGACTGAGGGTTAGTTTAACTGTCCCTTCCCCCAAGTCTTCTTTTATACTTCTTTGATTATTGAAGCTATTACATCTATCCTGATATGCATCATGCTTCAGCTAATCATGCTCCCACTGTATAACTTTTTGTGCAAGAGGCCAAAAACAGCAGTTCATAATTTTGCACGTTAGTAAATATTTCCTTATATCTGAATGAACGAAATTTGTTTAAATATTGAAAATGTGCCTTATGAAGAAAAGGGACTTTTCTCAATTGCATCGTATACCTGTCTATATACAGGGTGTGGCAGCATAATTTCCTTTTCTAAAATGCGCGCGTGTCAGGCTATAAATGTTAATGCGGGACGGGAGTGATCTCATTCTAGAGGGATGGTTATAAAGTTTTGTTCCCAACTTTGGTCAGTCACCATCATGCGGGGCCGTGGTAGCCTAGTGGTTAGCACGTCGGACTTCCACCTGGAAGGGCGCGCGTTCGATACCCACTGCAGACCACCATGTATACTTGGTGATATGTGCATGTAAAATCCGTAGACCCCACTACCTCTCCCCGTGCGTAAGCAATCCTAAGGCTTCGGCTAACAGGTAGGGGTCTGGTGGAGAAAAGTCACCATCATGCCTAGAAACAGCGAGGAGCGTACGCTTTTCGTCGAAACCTACTTTTCGAACGAATGTTCCGTAATTTCGGTGACTAGCACGCTCCCCCGATTTGAACCCCTTATGGTTTTTCTTGTGGGGTTTTTTGAAATCCCGCCTTTATGCCAACCGTTCAAGAACCCCACAGCACCTAAAATCCATCATCCGAGCTGAAATTGCAAACATGCCCGCTGCTATGCTGGTAAGAATCGTGACAATCGCCAGAAATCGACTCTCAGTGTATGATGAAAGGGGGGCGTTACCTACCTTATTTGATTTTCACAACTGCGTAAAACAAAACTTTAGATGTACATCTACATTAGTTAAAAATTTTAAAAATTTATGATTCTTAAAACAGTTTTCATTGCGCTTTGAGAAAAGGAATTTATATTGCCGCACCCTGTATATGCTTATTTATTTTTCCCCCAATTAGTACAGACACTGAACCATGTATTTATGTCTGCTAACATTCTAATCTTTCAGTGGTTTTTATTCAAGTTCGTACAGATACGTTGTTTATTTTTCAACAGTAATCTTAGCCAGATATGCCTGTAACACCAGTTACAGTTCGACCACGGACTTTTGATATTTGAACGCTTCTGCGCATGGCAGAAAAGAACGAATCCATTTGAGTTTTAGGGAAGTTCGTTTTTCCGCTTTTATTTAGTACGTGAATCATAATATTTGCTTCACCGTTTGTTGAAAGCAACTAAATTTATAAACTGGCGTGTAGCATCCGTTCGGAAGAAATCAAGTATTCTAAACGAACTACAATGAAAACAAAAACAGCACATTTCATGTACTCCTCCCTTAACATGAATGGATTCTTCTTGGCACTCTGCCAGGCAGATTGCTCTGGATGATGGTAGAACTGTAGTTGAACTGTTCGAGCATTATACTTTTAATTTGATTCATTCACGAGTCAAATTAATTAACTCTTTTTTTTTTTTTTTTAATTTTAAATTCCCATTGTAAAGTGCTATTGGCGCATAGTTTGTGAATGCAAAATAAATATCATGACAAGTGCATTTTTAATTGTAAAAATTATAAAGCAAATGTCCTTTTACTTCAGTGAGAGAAACCATATTAATTATTTACTTAGATTCTGGCATTGTGGTTTAATCCTTTTTGTAACAAAAAAAAAATGAACATCAGTGTATTTACTGAAATGTTGCTCACAACATGTAAGTAGTATTGATTTGAACATAAATAGTTTTCAGTTTTGTAACATAATAAAACTTGTTGATTAAAATTATCTATAATTTTTCATTCATATTTTATATACTAATTTTCAAAGCCTTTGTAGTCTTAAGACTCTTAGAGCTGCAAAATGTAGCTAACAAATGTTTTTTACCTATTAAAGATATAATTTTTATAACTAACTTAGTATTTTGTATTTTTTCCTGAAAATTCGTTCTTTAATAATTTAATTATTTTTCTCATGTATTTCAAGTACAACCAATTCAGATATCTCTGTAAAGTTGGATATTAGATTGTGTCGAAAAGAGAAATGTGATCCCTAGTGGTACGTGTTCTTATTGGTGCCAAAGTTCTAAAACTGTGTTTCAAGTTCAACAGGTAATGAAAGTCGTTATCGGCAGCATATTTTTATAAACGTGAATTAAATATTAAATGGTAAACATATGAGCATACAAGTCATGTTTGAAGTCACAAAACTTAGCAAAATCAATAAGTTATCTTTCAAGAATGAAAAAACTGTGAATATTAAAAACCAATCTATGAAATTTAAATCACAAAAATTACACAAAGAGTCTGCAACAGACAAATCCAAATCACAACTGGAAGAGTTCCTTGCTTTTTCTCACCCCACAATAAAAATATTTTGTTTTGATGTTTGTTGAAATTATTACTAAACATTTGCAACTTATACAGTCGGGGAGTAATATATAATGAGTATGTGTCTTTTGTTTAGACGAATTAACAAGAATAGTGACATATTTGAGTTCATGTAAACCATCATCATTTGGATAAAATAATTTAGGTGAGCATGATAATGTAAAATTATTATTTATGTAGATATAAACTATGAAGAACTAATTTAGTACATAAATTTTAATGATACCCCTTAGTTTATAGTGAGGAAATTATACGAATAATAATATCCTCACCAAGAATCACAATTAATACAAACTCAAACTAAACTTAATTTCGAAGATGATTATTAAACAATACCCAATCAAATCTTGCTGATGATGATGAAGCTATTTACATACTTCAATACAAAGTGTGTCGAAATACCTTAATTTACGTCAGTACCATTGTCATATTCTAAAACTAGGTGCTCTAAATTTTACACTGCTATGGATGTGCTGCCATGATCAAATCAAAATTAACGACGCATGACTAACGCAGTATTAATAAACATTTCTGACACTTCAATTTGCTTACACAAAGGGACCTATATCATTAAACACGTTTTAATAAATTGGACATAAATCCAAAGTGCATGCATTAGATTACATATATGCGTGTCATCGATTGAATTTAGTAGAATTGCTTTCAAGTTCCAGTTGTAAGTTATAACATATACGCATTGTACATAAAATGAGTTCAATGTGTACACATTTTGTGATTAACGAATCAATACGTAAATGGCCGATCATTTCAAGTAGCTGATCATTTTACTAGTTGCCAAGACTATGACGTTTGGTACTGACTATGGAATTTAAAAGTTCATGAAAATGTTAGTCTGAAATTTAAAAAACTTTAAGTGTCTTTCTTTTTTAGCTTTAAACTGACATGTTAGAAATTAACATGTTTTTTTTTCTTCTCAGTGGGACAACTTGAGTGCATTCTGAAAATTATTATTATAATTTATTTGAAGAATAAATTAAGGATAAATTAGGAAAAAAAAATTCAATTACAGCTGAAAGTTGCCAAAATACTGTTCGTGTTTTTTTTTTCTTTCAACATTAAAATAATTTATTATCAAACAAGTCAAACACTTGTTCCACTGTGCCGTGCCCACTCTTCCCTGCATCTTAACTAGAGTCCATTAGTTGTCAAGGACGGTAAGAAAACACCTTTATTTAAGAAAGCGACTTCTATGTAAACAGCTTTTTGGCCTCGTGTAAAGTTTTAAAAAGGGGACTTGTGCTTGTTTTTAAATATAACGATCAGTCATGCGGAGAGTTTAAAACTAAATCGTAGATCTTAATTTTAATTTAAAAGTGCCCCTAAAGGATAGTACCTAGCTTTAAAAAATAAAAGGCAGGAGACTTTCGAAAACAATTTATTTTAACAATACATTTAAGGAGCATCGACAGTTAAGTGAAATTTCAAATCAAATATTCAGTTGTACTTTGCGAGCATTAAACGAATAAAACCAGCTTCAGTTTACAGCCTTAAGCCGCGTTTACACGATGAAAGTTGTGGACAGTTGGGGGAATGTCATGGCCAAGCCAGTTGGAAGAAAACCTGTTCACACTGAAAGTATTGGCATGGCAGATGATGAAGAAAAATGGCTGAGAGACTTGACTGACACGAGTGTATTGGCACAACACAAAGCAAATCAACTGGCTGCAACGTTCACACGGTGCCAACTGGCCCGACAACTGTGATTCAGAGTGGTGGGGGGCCTCACTGGGCCCAGTTTATTGTCCTCTGTCTACTCCTCGAGCCAACTGAATTTCAGGACAACTGTCGAGGCAGTTGGCTCGCCAATTGGCCTGAATTGTTCACACGTAGCCAATAACCTTATGCCAATAAGCTGCCTCCAGACAATTGTCTCTTCAACTGGCATCGTGTAAACGCGGCTTTATTCACCAACCTTTCGACTGGCAGTCGGACAGCGTTTTCACTGTCCGTTTTGGACTCAGTCCAAAACGGTATTCCCCACGTCGAGGAGACATTTCGCAGCGCGGTCTGTCGAGGGACTTCGACCGTAGAAATCGAAGGGTCCGCCGCTGTCCAAATTTACAGCGCGTGTCCAGTAAACAAGCGGCCATCCGTAGTTTCTTGATTTCGAAGACAAATGCAAGGTGAAAGATAAATTCTCTGTGCAAGACATGGGAAATCCCCCCCCCCCCCCCGGATAAGGCTGAAGCTCTAGCTGATCACCTCGAAACCCAATTTGATCCAAACTCGATAACTACGAAAATAACACCATCAGAAAGATTAATCGTAGCCTCAACAAATTCTATGCCAACGATTTTAATATCGTTAACCCTCCCATTATCTCCCCGCCTCAAGTTATGGATAATATTCTAAATTCCAAAAATCGTAAAGCTCCTGGTCCCGACAACATTAATAATTGCCATCTCAAACGTTTGCCCTTAAAGGCTATAACCCATCTGACCAAAAACATCAATGGGATGCTCAGATTTGGTTACTTCCCAAATTGTTGGAAACAAGCTCTTGTCCCAATACTCAAAAAAAAGTTCTGAGACCTCCTGCCCGTCCAGTTACCGTCCTATCAGCCTTATCAGCTGTCTCGCTAAATTCGCAGAAAAATGTTTTCTTAAAATTTTAACTAAGCACGGTAATGAAAATAATATTATTCCTATCAACCAGTTTGGTTTCCAAACCAAGCATTCTACCTCCCATCAACTTCTGCGTATGACCAACTTTGTCAAAGAAGGTTATATCAACAAATTACTATTGGTGTTTTCTTTGATTTCGAAAAGGCCTCCGATAGAGTCTGGCACGAAGGCCCTGTTCATAAACTAATTAAGCTTAAATTCCCTCATTATCTAATAAATTTAATTTATCATTTCCTCCGTAAACGTAATTTCCAGGTCAAAATTAATGGCGTCCTGTCGGATCTTCACCCAATGAGGGCGGGGACTCCTCAGGGCTCCAGCCTATCCCGATGCTGTACTGTCTTTACACTTTGAACTTCCGGACCAATGAATTCACTGCTACTAGCCTTTTTGCTGACGACACAGCTGTACTTTGTAAGAACTCTGATCGTCTTATTGCACGGAATCAGCTACAATTTTATCTCAAATTAATCGCTAATAAATGACGTATTAAAATTAACCCCAGCAAAACCCAAGTAATTGCCTGTAGTAAAGGCGCTTTACGTATACTGCCGCCACAACTTATACTTGTTGGTTCCTCCCTTCCCTTTTCCAACGATGTTAAGTATCTGGGCATACTTTTCGACAGAGATATGCGGTTTAACAAACATATTACGGCCATTGCTAAGAAGGCCAAATCTAAATTTGGACTTTTGCACCTCCTAGTTAACAAAAAGAAATTTCGATCTCACAAAGTAAAAGTTTTAATGTATAAACCTCTTTTCTTGCCCACATTTACCTATGCAATTTCTGTATGGGGTTCGGCTGCAAAATCTAAACTCATGCAACTCCAACTCATTCAAAACGCTGTACTGAAGCGCATCACTGGCGCTCCTTGGTATATCACTATTGATTCCCTCCCCAGAGACCTTAAAATCAGGTACCTACATTAATTCATTATAGATACTGCCACCCAATTTTATACTGTAGTTGAAAAACATAAAAACCCTCTAATTAACGAACAAATTCGTTATAGTAATCATTCAACCAACGCTACCAGGTTCCCAGACGTTCTAGTATGTTTCTTAATTTCAAACTTTGCCGGCAAAGGTGTCTTAGTACGCCGGTTGCCCCGCCCTCTCCTTCCACGTAATCTTTTCTACCTAGGCCTTTATGTTGTGCTCCAGTTCTGTGTTTGAGTTTTTGTTCGTCCTGTCTTGTTTAATTATTTTTAAAAAAAACCTACAAAATCTGGAAAATCTCTACTAATGGTGTGTCTCAGTCTACTTTACTACCTTGGAATGCTTTGATGCTTACAAATCCCGTTGTTGGTGAACGGCTCTTTGTCCTTCGCTTTCTCGGCTGATTTGGCCCTCTGCTTTTTACCATGTCCTTACATACCTTTTTAATCCCATCACACCCACTCCTACATACACAATCATTCACACAGAGCAAAAGAGCCTTTCGGGCTCTGCGAGCTCATCAAATATCTCCAATACCAGACATGGGAAGCAGGCCCGGACTGGCCAGGTTGGCTGGTCGGCGATCGACAAGGGCTCCGCACTAGGGGGCTCCCAAACTGGGAGGGGAAATTTTTTTATCTGAAATTTTGTTTTACAGACCCTGAATTTCTTCATAACTATTTGCATCTGCCTTCATTATACTTTTTCCTAGGATGCATCACATCGCAATCTTGCAAAAGTTTTAAGATTTTTAGACATAACAGTTGTCGATGGCCCATTTGGACTTGCGTTGTATGAACTTGAAAAATCAAAGCTAGCTAAATGAGGCACTTCAACATGAAATATTATTGCTTGCTCATTTGTCGAAGCTGCTAACATTAAAGGATTTTATAACGACCTACAAGCCAATTTCAAATAAATTTAGTTTCAATTAAGTTTACGGTGGAATAAAATACATGTTAGACACATCACGATTATTTTAAATGTTTTCATTTAAAAATTTGTTGTTTTATTTCATGCTTGTGGAAAAAACTTTGCTCAAAAAAATTTTAAAATATTTGTTTAAAATGAAGATCAGGGGGTGGACCTGGCGGATGAAAAGAACCCCGAATTTAAAAGGGGCCCCTTCATTTCAAATTTCTTTTCCTCAGCCATATTGTAGACCACATGGATTCAAGTAGGGATTCGCAATAAAGGATGTTTCATGCAAATTGTACGGAATAGGAATTAGATGAAAAAAATGAACAATTTAAATGCTGAGCACTCACTCACATTAATGTTTTCAAGAATATTTTAAGGGGGCCCCCTATTTATTTTACCGTCAGGAGTCCCAAAACTTCTCTTTGCATGACCCATATGCATATGGGTTTAGCATGCTAAACTTTGTAGTTGCTGATTCGCAAGCTCCAGAAAGCAGAGAACTGGTTAGTATAGAAATTCTAGGTGCCATAGTGAGAAATAAAGGGAGCCCCGTAAGTAGTCACGATAACATTCTTTTTTCTAATCGCGAAGCAAGCATAGTTACAATTTAAGGCTTCCTTAAACTTAAAACAAGAGTTATAATATTTTCCCATAGGCAAGGGGGGGGGGGATAATTTTGAAATTTTTAGCTTAGTCTACGATGTATTTCCTTTGTTTTTTAATTAATTAATTTATTTATTTTAGTTGGCGGTTTGATATTGTATTTTAGTGCTCTAAATTGCGACATTGCATGGAAACTTTTTATATGTAAAAACATTTGTTAAGAACATAAAAGCCATTGAAATCAACCAGAAAAAAAAAACGTCCTTTTCTCGATAACCAATCAGTTTGTGGAAAGGGGAGGGGATCTAACGACAAATCGACGCTTCAAAAACACATTGGAACAGAGGACATTTGAAAATAAATCAGAAAAAGATCCTTTCTTTTCCCTTAGTTCTCCAGGCAATAAATAGGACCTCCAAGTCATCAGTAGATAACTAGCGCTTCCATACAAATTTAAACAAGAAGTTCCGTCTAAAACAATACGAGCTTACTTTCCCATATATACCCAACTTCAAATTTATAATCTAGCTATCTCTCTCTCTCTCTCTCTTTTTCGTTTAGCTTTAGTTCTTAATTACTTCAAATATACCTTTTTCTAAGGTTAATACATATTCATTCACTCATTCATTAATTCATTTATTCATTCATTCATTTATTCATTCATTCATTTATTCATTCATTCACTTATTCATGTATTTATTCACTCATTCATTTATATTTTCATTCATTCGCTCATTTATTCACTCATTTGTTCATTCATTCATTTAATCATTCATTCATTCAAAAATATTCTTAAAAATCCCAATCAAAAAATTTTCTAGGAATATAGGCTCGTTAGATCTGGATAAACTTCCTATCGGTACATGTTCTACGTCATAAAAAACGTCTACGTCATGTAAATGTTAAGCGTCATTAGCACTTATTAGCTGTTTTGTTTTAGTTCCCAAAAATGTTCTCCTAGGCGTCATTTTAAAATAATTCAAACTGCTTCGACAGAGATAACTTATTACTATAAAGACAGTTGTTCAACTGTTAAAAATATTTCAAAACATCACAATTTTACTGAGAAAATTATTGATAAATAAGGGGAAAATGTTTAAAAATCAGTTTCTATGAGTAACTTTTTAAAAGGTGGTAATTTTGCTTGAATTTATGAATCTATATACACGTTTATTTCAGTGCCTAGTAAAATAAATTATAAGTCAATTGTTTTAACTATTTTTTCAAGAGTTATTTACTTGAATGTAGTAACAAGTTATACTAGATTAAAAAAAAGGTATAAAATGTCGACTTGGTGAAAAATTGTGGTTGCCAAATTAAAAGTTTTATGAAAGGTTAGGCGTCAAAAGTGACGACTAGATGTGAAATCGCGGTCGTCAAACAAGAATTTTTATTTGCAAAATACGACTAAAGACCGCTAATTTCGAACCTTGGTCATAAGAGCTTTCCAATAAAGTTTGGTCCAAGCTAATCGGCCCGTTAGAGCAGGCTTTATATAGGATTCAAATCCCCCCTCCCTTTTTCTTTTTGAATTGTTCAAAAATGAACAAAAATTGTTCAAATCAAAAAATATTTCACACCGCGAGCTTCTTACAATAAGTTTATTCATAGGAACTTGGAGTTGGTAAACTCCCAGAGTTTACATAATTTGCGCATAGGCGGAAATGTTAAAATATTTTGAACCGTTAAAATTTAACGAAAAATTGTTCAAATCTTATAGTTTAATACCATAATTCTGTTGACAGGGTGGATTAGTGGTAAGGCGCAGGCTTCATAGCCCAAGATCGCAGTTTCAAACCTGGCACAAGTCGGTGGATTTTCAAGATGCAGAATATCCTCTGCGGCCATGTTGTATGATTATGCGGCAATTTAAAGATCTCTTGAGTATCCGTTTGGCGTGGATACTCTCGGCTAAATTAAAATTCCTAGTGCCGTTTGCATCAACGAGAGCTCAGGTGCTGCTATCTAGGGGGAAACGTGACTTTCCCTCCCCCCGCTACGGGGCCCCTTTTCATTACCTGCCCGAGGGCCCCAGAGGGAGCCAGTCCGGGTCTGATGGGAAGTTCATTTATGGTCGAGACTTCATGACATAGTAGTAGTCCTTTAGAGTGTTCATCCCTCAATGTTAATAGAGCCGAATGGCCTGTTAAATAGGAGAAAGAAAAAAAAAGATTAAAATTTTAAACTCAGTTTAAATATACTAATAAGTTTGTCTATGAGAAATCGCCGAAGTAGCCTATCTAGTAACGTGCCGGCGTTCAATGAGGACGTTTAGGGTTCAAATCCCGCACTTGGTTATCTTTTTTTTTATTCATTTAAGTTATCATATTTACATAAAAATAAATTTATTCAGAAAAAAGGCTCATTAAGTATCAAATGGCATGTTAATTATGGTAATCATTTTACTTTTTAAACTGCAAAATAACTAATAGTTCTAATATCACAACAATTCCTATCAATCATAAAATGTAACTGTTTTAAATGTTTCATATACGTAAATAGGCTTAAAAGTTCATTTTATAGCTTCCCTCCTAGCCTTTTCTGACGAAGCAGTATTCATGTGAATGTTACAGTTGCTGTTTTTCTATTGAATACAAAAACTGGTCCAATGGAATAAGGGAATAATAAAAAAGCAGGCTAATTCAATGCTTCTTGTTTGCAGTTAAAAATTTATGTTAAATAAAGTTAAATCATAACACAATTTAAACTTTTTATTTTCTAATAACTGTTTATAAGTAGTATTTCTATAAGAATTATTTACTCTGTTTTTTTATAAAGTAAAATTGTTACTATAATTAAATATATCATGTATTTAATTAGCCTTTTTTTCTGAATAAATTTATTTTATGTAAATATAATAAATTAAATATCAAAGGAGGGATTCGAACCCTGAACGTCGCCGGTACGTTGCCAGTTAGGTTACTTCGTCGCTGTTTCCTGAACAAACGTATTAGTATGTGAACTGAGTTTGAAGTTTAAATTGCTTCTTTCTCCAAATTAACTGGTCATTCGACACTTTTATATTAAGGATTAAACACCCTAAAGGAGCACACTACTATTA
Source organism: Octonoba sinensis (assembly GCA_038502835.1). NCBI lineage: Eukaryota > Metazoa > Arthropoda > Arachnida > Araneae > Uloboridae > Octonoba > Octonoba sinensis. The sequence continues at coordinate 113,996,048 of CM076598.1, read as the reverse complement.
CACGAAGTCTCGTCCTCAAATAAATTTTCCATGTCGTGCCTTCTCCTTGAAAATGTTTTTTTTTCTTTTTTTTTTTTTTGCAATTACGATTGCTTGAGAAATTTGAATATCGCTGAGAGAGTTTGTTCTTGTCTTATGAACGACTTTGAAATTTAGGATGAAAAAGATTTTCATGCGCGATATCGTCTACAAAAATCCACATTGCTACAGTTTGACTCTATGAGGTCACATGGTAGAATTCAGCTAATCATAATACAACTGTCTCAAGAGAGGCAGTAGAAAGATAAACGATGCTAATGTCTGGTGAATACGGAATTCGACAGCGGTCTTGACCTAGGTTCTTTCGAATATCGACTGGACCGGCTGTTTGGTGAATAAGGCAATAAGAGGTGGACCTATGGATCGCATGACCATTCGAACTACTAGGACATGACCGGAAAAAATGCTGTACCAATCAATTAACTTTCACGTTCTTGATATTCGAACTAATAACGCTTTTGACGCAGGGACTCCCTACTCAACTGATTGTCACTGAGTGGCTAACTTTTGCTATTTATTTTCTCAAATATTTGGGTTTTTTTTCTTAATATTAAGCTGACATATTTAATATTTTACAAAAAAAAAAAAAAAGAGCAGAAACCATGTTCTTATTGATCTTAACTGGCCAGCAGTAATTTTCAAAGCTATTCCTACAGTTCAGAGTTAAAATTACACAATCATTTCTAGTATGGTATTTGTAGCAACAAGCCATTTGTACAGAGTCAATACCGTATCTGAAAAGAATACGGCGTAGAATTTAACAAATTGGTAAATTTGTCAACATAACATTTTACGAAGTATGTTAATTTCATTAACATACATTGCAAACCAAACAACCAAACTTGGCACTTGAGAGCGATAAAAACCACAAAATAATTATTGCCTTGCTACCTACATAAATTCTCATTTAAGAAGATATTAGATGATAATCAACTTCGAAGCATGACATAACATTCGAAGCATGAAAATAAGTTCGCAGCAAGAGTTACATACGAATTATAACAGCATTCACTATACAAAACGAACAAATTACTTATGTGTAAAAAGTACATTTTCAGAGCAGTAATATTGTGAAATTTTTGAAATGAACACTTTAGTTTTACTATGTTTAGCGTAATTTATAAAAATTTTGATCTTACAACTATGTTTTAAGATCTAATGCAGCTTCCACGTTGGCAAATGCGATATTTTCACTGAATTTATCACTGAGTTCTAGGCGTACGGAATATGCTGAAAAGTTGCAGGTTTGACATTTTGCCAATAATTATGCACTTAATGCTGGGAACTATACATGTAATAAACGTATAACAAAAGCTTATTTTACTTGATAAATTATGTTATTTTTTACTCTACATTGTACATTGTGTGTAAATCGAATCTCAAGTGAAAAAGGCGGATTAGATTATTTTGAATTTAAAGCTTTCCAAAATCATAATTTAGGCACACTTGAAGGAAGAAAAGGAATTAAGTCAGCAATGAGAAATTCACTGCTTTAAATTATGCAATGGAAATTGCATCAGTTTTGCGTTAACAGCAAGAAATCCGCCACTAACGCTTCAACAACGTAGAAATTATTTCATTTGAAGCAGTTTTTTTTTCTAATATGTAACAAAGCTATAAATGTATAAAATTTAGTAAATTGTAGTTTTAGTGTATCCAAAAACAAAAGTGAAAAATCATGCCCAGTTTTCTGCCGATGTCAATAAAAATTAAAACAGCTTTTTAAAATTCAATTTAGCATCTTAAACCACACTTCAATTTTGCATTCGTCAATAATTGAAACTTTGAAATACATGATAAAGAGTTGAGCACAATTTTGTACAAATCTGAGTTGATTCGATCTACTGCAAGTGTTTTCTAGATGATCTAAAATTTCGTCAAAGCTCAATAAAACTAGGTCAAAAACTAAACTTTAAAGGAATTTGAGAAACTATTTCATCATTAACTATTAAGCTAACATTTTTTCGTTCTAAGGCGACTGAATGGAAGGCCGGCTCTTCCATACAGTCGACGGAGCTCTGCCAAAATATAAAACTACTAGACTTATCTTAAGTATTTTAGTCAATTGAGAAAAAATGCAGACTTTTAAATTGTGATCTTATTCAGATTTGTACAAAACACTTTAAGGTATGAGTATTTGAAGTCAACTTCAATACTTTTGGGAAAAAATTAGGCTTAATTATTGAAGATTTATGTACTTTGCATTTTAAATACTTAGGCATTAGTATTAAAAATTAATTTTTTTCTCTCCATAGATTTTTTAAAAATAGCATAGGAAAATGCATGGGATACAGAGGAAAGAGGCTTGTATTATGATAACTTTAAAGTAGTTTTGTGAAGTTTTTGGTTTCAGATTCAATTAGTTTGAGCCAACTAAAATTAAAATCATTGAATAAGTTATAAATTGCTTATTGAATACTTGAGCTTATATTTAAACATATGTGCTCACACTAGAAGTCTCAGAATTAAGTGGCTAATTATTAATACCTCACGCTGTCACAAAAATTTGTATTTCGGAATACTAATATTCGGAATACGGTACTAATGAATTTCAGTTTATATTATACGTTGACTGCATGCTTAACAATGTTTTAAAGCAACTGCTTATTTTTTTAACTGTAACGTGTTGAATGCATGTTCAAAAATAGAGATGAACAAGTTTTATTAGCTTTAGAGCACAGACTTAAATATATTCCGTTCAATTCATTTTGACTGTTGCTTCAATTGTTGTAACGATGAAATATAAACAAGCTTAAATTCCCTTATTTAAGTGAATAAGAAATGTATTTAAGGATTTAAACTTTTCTGTAAAGTCATTTTAAAGTACTTAATTGAACGAAAGTTGCATGTTACGTTTATAATTAAATGAGAGGATTTTCTCTCATGACTTCTGACCTTGAGGCTCCTTGCAATTTCGAAACTCATGTTCAATTTTTAACTGAAATTTGCCTTACAACACTTAATTTCAAATTTACAGGTGGCTTTTGATTCCTAAAATAAGAAAATGGTTTAAGTAAAAATAATCCTTCAACTATTGGTATTTAAAACTTGCTGCGAAGCTTATTCAAATGTGTGAAAGTAATACATTTTACAATACATAAACTTCTCAAAATCTAGAGTATTAAAGGATGACGAGAAAGTAGGCTTAAGCATAAAATATTTAGAATTTGAGGAGCACGTAACAGGCGGAAATGTTAAAATATTTTGAACCGTTAAAATTTAACGAAAAATTGTTCAAATCTTATAGTTTAATACCATAATTCTGTTGACAGGGTGGATTAGTGGTAAGGCGCAGGCTTCATAGCCCAAGATCGCAGTTTCAAACCTGGCACAAGTCGGTGGATTTTCAAGATGCAGAATATCCTCTGCGGCCATGTTGTATGATTATGCGGCAATTTAAAGATCTCTTGAGTATCCGTTTGGCGTGGATACTCTCGGCTAAATTAAAATTCCTAGTGCCGTTTGCATCAACGAGAGCTCAGGTGCTGCTATCTAGGGGGAAACGTGACTTTCCCTCCCCCCGCTACGGGGCCCCTTTTCATTACCTGCCCGAGGGCCCCAGAGGGAGCCAGTCCGGGTCTGATGGGAAGTTCATTTATGGTCGAGACTTCATGACATAGTAGTAGTCCTTTAGAGTGTTCATCCCTCAATGTTAATAGAGCCGAATGGCCTGTTAAATAGGAGAAAGAAAAAAAAAGATTAAAATTTTAAACTCAGTTTAAATATACTAATAAGTTTGTCTATGAGAAATCGCCGAAGTAGCCTACCCAGTAACGTGCCGGCGTTCAATGAGGACGTTTAGGGTTCAAATCCCGCACTTGGTTATCTTTTTTTTTATTCATTTAAGTTATCATATTTACATAAAAATAAATTTATTCAGAAAAAAGGCTCATTAAGTATCAAATGGCATGTTAATTATGGTAATCATTTTACTTTTTAAACTGCAAAATAACTAATAGTTCTAATATCACAACAATTCCTATCAATCATAAAATGTAACTGTTTTAAATGTTTCATATACGTAAATAGGCTTAAAAGTTCTTTTTAAATAGCTTCCCTCCTAGCCTTTTCTGACGAAGCAGTATTCATGTGAATGTTACAGTTGCTGTTTTTCTATTGAATACAAAAACTGGTCCAATGGAATAAGGGAATAATAAAAAAGCAGGTTTAAATTTAATGCTTCTTGTTTGCAGTTAAAAATTTATGTTAAATAAAGTTAAATCATAACACAATTTAAACTTTTTATTTTCTAATAACTGTTTATAAGTAGTATTTCTATAAGAATTATTTACTCTGTTTTTTTATAAAGTAAAATTGTTACTATAATTAAATATATCATGTATTTAATTAGCCTTTTTTTCTGAATAAATTTATTTTATGTAAATATAATAAATTAAATATCAAAGGAGGGATTCGAACCCTGAACGTCGCCGGTACGTTGCCAGTTAGGTTACTTCGTCGCTGTTTCCTGAACAAACGTATTAGTATGTGAACTGAGTTTGAAGTTTAAATTGCTTCTTTCTCCAAATTAACTGGTCATTCGACACTTTTAATTAAGGATTAAAAACCCTAAAGGAGCACACTACTATTACACGAAGTCTCGTCCTCAAATAAATTTTCCATGTCGTGCCTTCTCCTTGAAAATGTTTTTTTTTTTTTTTTTTTTTTTTTTGCAATTACGATTGCTTGAGAAATTTGAATATCGCTGGGGAGTTTGTTCTTGTCTTATGAACGACTTTGAAATTTAGGATGAAAAAGATTTTCATGCGCGATATCGTCTACAAAAATCCACATTGCTACAGTTTGACTCTATGAGGTCACATGGTAGAATTCAGCTAATCATAATACAACTGTCTCAAGAGAGGCAGTAGAAAGATAAACGATGCTAATGTCTGGTGAATACGGAATTCGACAGCGGTCTTGACCTAGGTTCTTTCGAATATCGACTGGACCGGCTGTTTGGTGAATAAGGCAATAAGAGGTGGACCTATGGATCGCATGACCATTCGAACTACTAGGACATGACCGGAAAAAATGCTGTACCAATCAATTAACTTTCACGTTCTTGATATTCGAACTAATAACGCTTTTGACGCAGGGACTCCCTACTCAACTGATTGTCACTGAGTGGCTAACTTTTGCTATTTATTTTCTCAAATATTTGGGTTTTTTTTCTTAATATTAAGCTGACATATTTAATATTTTACAAAAAAAAAAAAAGAGCAGAAACCATGTTCTTATTGATCTTAACTGGCCAGCAGTAATTTTCAAAGCTATTCCTACAGTTCAGAGTTAAAATTACACAATCATTTCTAGTATGGTATTTGTAGCAACAAGCCATTTGTACAGAGTCAATACCGTATCTGAAAAGAATACGGCGTAGAATTTAACAAATTGGTAAATTTGTCAACATAACATTTTACGAAGTATGTTAATTTCATTAACATACATTGCAAACCAAACAACCAAACTTGGCACTTGAGAGCGATAAAAACCACAAAATAATTATTGCCTTGCTACCTACATAAATTCTCATTTAAGAAGATATTAGATGATAATCAACTTCGAAGCATGACATAACATTCGAAGCATGAAAATAAGTTCGCAGCAAGAGTTACATACGAATTATAACAGCATTCACTATACAAAACGAACAAATTACTTATGTGTAAAAAGTACATTTTCAGAGCAGTAATATTGTGAAATTTTTGAAATGAACACTTTAGTTTTACTATGTTTAGCGTAATTTATAAAAATTTTGATCTTACAACTATGTTTTAAGATCTAATGCAGCTTCCACGTTGGCAAATGCGATATTTTCACTGAATTTATCACTGAGTTCTAGGCGTACGGAATATGCTGAAAAGTTGCAGGTTTGACATTTTGCCAATAATTATGCACTTAATGCTGGGAACTATACATGTAATAAACGTATAACAAAAGCTTATTTTACTTGATAAATTATGTTATTTTTTACTCTACATTGTACATTGTGTGTAAATCGAATCTCAAGTGAAAAAGGCGGATTAGATTATTTTGAATTTAAAGCTTTCCAAAATCATAATTTAGGCACACTTGAAGGAAGAAAAGGAATTAAGTCAGCAATGAGAAATTCACTGCTTTAAATTATGCAATGGAAATTGCATCAGTTTTGCGTTAACAGCAAGAAATCCGCCACTAACGCTTCAACAACGTAGAAATTATTTCATTTGAAGCAGTTTTTTTTTCTAATATGTAACAAAGCTATAAATGTATAAAATTTAGTAAATTGTAGTTTTAGTGTATCCAAAAACAAAAGTGAAAAATCATGCCCAGTTTTCTGCCGATGTCAATAAAAATTAAAACAGCTTTTTAAAATTCAATTTAGCATCTTAAACCACACTTCAATTTTGCATTCGTCAATAATTGAAACTTTGAAATACATGATAAAGAGTTGAGCACAATTTTGTACAAATCTGAGTTGATTCGATCTACTGCAAGTGTTTTCTAGATGATCTAAAATTTCGTCAAAGCTCAATAAAACTAGGTCAAAAACTAAACTTTAAAGGAATTTGAGAAACTATTTCATCATTAACTATTAAGCTAACATTTTTTCGTTCTAAGGCGACTGAATGGAAGGCCGGCTCTTCCATACAGTCGACGGAGCTCTGCCAAAATATAAAACTACTAGACTTATCTTAAGTATTTTAGTCAATTGAGAAAAAATGCAGACTTTTAAATTGTGATCTTATTCAGATTTGTACAAAACACTTTAAGGTATGAGTATTTGAAGTCAACTTCAATACTTTTGGGAAAAAATTAGGCTTAATTATTGAAGATTTATGTACTTTGCATTTTAAATACTTAGGCATTAGTATTAAAAATTAATTTTTTTCTCTCCATAGATTTTTTAAAAATAGCATAGGAAAATGCATGGGATACAGAGGAAAGAGGCTTGTATTATGATAACTTTAAAGTAGTTTTGTGAAGTTTTTGGTTTCAGATTCAATTAGTTTGAGCCAACTAAAATTAAAATCATTGAATAAGTTATAAATTGCTTATTGAATACTTGAGCTTATATTTAAACATATGTGCTCACACTAGAAGTCTCAGAATTAAGTGGCTAATTATTAATACCTCACGCTGTCACAAAAATTTGTATTTCGGAATACTAATATTCGGAATACGGTACTAATGAATTTCAGTTTATATTATACGTTGACTGCATGCTTAACAATGTTTTAAAGCAACTGCTTATTTTTTTAACTGTAACGTGTTGAATGCATGTTCAAAAATAGAGATGAACAAGTTTTATTAGCTTTAGAGCACAGACTTAAATATATTCCGTTCAATTCATTTTGACTGTTGCTTCAATTGTTGTAACGATGAAATATAAACAAGCTTAAATTCCCTTATTTAAGTGAATAAGAAATGTATTTAAGGATTTAAACTTTTCTGTAAAGTCATTTTAAAGTACTTAATTGAACGAAAGTTGCATGTTACGTTTATAATTAAATGAGAGGATTTTCTCTCATGACTTCTGACCTTGAGGCTCCTTGCAATTTCGAAACTCATGTTCAATTTTTAACTGAAATTTGCCTTACAACACTTAATTTCAAATTTACAGGTGGCTTTTGATTCCTAAAATAAGAAAATGGTTTAAGTAAAAATAATCCTTCAACTATTGGTATTTAAAACTTGCTGCGAAGCTTATTCAAATGTGTGAAAGTAATACATTTTACAATACATAAACTTCTCAAAATCTAGAGTATTAAAGGATGACGAGAAAGTAGGCTTAAGCATAAAATATTTAGAATTTGAGGAGCACGTAACAGGAATTATGTATGCAATATTTAAATATACGTATTCAATAAGCGTTTTCATCAATTTGAACTAAGTTGAATTTTATTCGGTAGTCACTCATGACCTATTATGCAGAAAATATTAAAATTTACTCTTCATTTAGTGTGTAGTAAATAGCTTAGCTTCCATCAGAATCTTGTATTAACTGTTTGGCAAATGGCAACAAACATATGATTCATATGAACATCAAAAGTTAGAAACTGCTTGTAAATGAACTGCATTGTCTTGTAGATACTTTTTTTTTTTTTTTCAAAATTCATCGAAAGTGTACCGTCTTTCAGTACTAAGAAAATTTACATAGTACCTTAATCCATTGCAGTGATTTTATTTTCGAAACGCATTAATATCATCAAGTCCACTAGCACGAACTAGCACACTGCTGGATAAGTCCTCTGGTACGAACTAACTCATTGCTGGGTAAATCCTCTGGCACGAACTAACACATTGCTGTTTAAATCCACTGGTAGGAACTAATACATTGCTGTTTAAATCCACTGGCACGAACAAACAAACTATCGTATGACAGATTTTCTCATGGATCACACCAGAAACTTCATGAAACCTAAAAGAATATGAATAAAAAGTTAAGCATTTTCTTTCTCAGAGATTAAAAATGGCATTCTGAATAAAAACAGGTTTTTCAGTTATGTAATTTTTGTAATTAACTTGAGCAGTGTCAATATTAGTTTTTATTCAACGCGTAAGTAATGCATAGTCTGTTTAGTACAAATGCTAATCTTGGCATTTATGCATTTAGTCCGAAATAGATTCATTCTGGAGTAGAAAATTTCTAGTAATCAAAAATAAAGTTCCATTTTCTTTCAATGCCAGCAATTTGCTAACCTTAAAATGTGCCTTCCGTAATCAATATTTAAAAAACCTAACCGAAAATAATACTCAGAAGTTTCGCGATATTTCATCAACTGTGGCTAGAAATGAATCTTATACATTAAAAATGCATTTTTAATGATTTTTCAGTATAATTATCTTTTGTATAGATAGAAGTTAGTTTTTTAAAAAATAGATAAAGCTTTAAACAATTCAGACTGAAAGCATTAAATTTCAATCCGTCGTCGTCATATGTTTTTCTTATTTTGAGTCAGAAAATAAAGGCAAATGCTGTATTTTATTTGAAATATTTATTTAAAATTTAGTTAATACGTAGGATTTGGAATAGTTGAGCAAAAAATTCTTTATGTTATTTATTTGATCATTTCAAAAGCTGAATAGTAATCTTCAGACATAGATAATTTCAAACTATATTGCATTTACTTTTTGCAACCATTTATTGCATCTTAAACCATTAAAGCCTAACGTCTTTTTTAGGGACAGTCTAAAAAGGAAGTCTGAAGCACCCAAAAATAAACATTTCAACAAAAAATTGTTTTAATGTATTCATAACCAGTTATTTTAAGGTTAGGAATACATTAAAACAATTTTGTTGAAATGTTTATTTTTGGGTGCTTCAGACTTCCTTTTCAGACTGTCCCTAAAAAGGGACGGTAGGCATTAATGGGTTAATCACGGCATTAAAGTCAAATGCTTGCATATTAATCTCAAGTTGAGAAATTCAGCGTTACAAGGATCACTCTTTTCTTGCATTAACTCCTATTATCATTAAAAATCATACATATTTTATCTTTACCCGAAATTTCTTCGGGCCATATCGCACGTCGGCAATAGAAGTGATAACTTAAATTTGAGTCAGCGAGTTTCTTACAAAAGAGTTTACAAAACAACGTAATATCGTTTGGAAAACACTAACGGATGAAACAGAGCTAAAATATTAGGAATGCTTATTAACCTGTTATAATGCACAATATAAATTCATATTTTTCTTTGTCAATTTATACGACAGACTGTTTTAATGATTTTCGAGTTGTGTTACTTCTGTTGCAGGGGTGCGATGCACTGTAGATATTTTTACAAATTCTAGTACAATGCAAAATATGCCAACATACACAAGGCTATAAACAATAATTCTAGTATAGTAGAAATTTAGACTGTACCACACTATATTTTTTCAACTTATTTTGATGAGCTTGTTCAAAAAATTTTTTTGTCGAAAACAAATTCTCGATTACGTAAATATTTGTGGCGTGCACAGGACCGTTTCAACAAAACTACTCTTCAAAATATGAAGTTCTGAAATTGAACGTTCTTAAACGTCGCATATATGATTTTTAGTTAGATTCTTTCAGAGTAAAACAAATTACAAAGAATGTAAATTTATTTCAAATGTCTTCGAAGCACTTTTACAATTTTCGAAGCTAAAGCATTACAAACATAGAAAATTACCGCAATAAAATTTAATTTAAAATAATTTGGATGAAATATTAATTCTCTCTATCTACTTAAAGTTTAATAAATCTTATATATAAATATCATTTGAATACAGAAAATATCAGTTTAGACACTAACATCAGTTATCAAAAGAGTTTTCCCAACCAAGGCAATTTTCATACAATACTTAAGAAGCCTGACAAATTTTCAGTTTTAAGTTCTGTGCTTAATTCTTATGGAACATTTTACTTACTAAAACAAATTACATATAATTTTGTATTTTATTTAGTATTTCAATTTATTATAATTTGCTTTCATTATGAATGTGAAACTGAAGCATTACAAGTATAAAAGTTCAAAAGCACTATATGTAATTGCTCTTATTAAAAATGTTTCAATAAAATTTGAATATTCTCTTTTAAAAGACTACAAGAATTTACCTTTACTCACGATATATGTAAAAATATCAGATACTTTGAGGCACATAATCGTAACTTCTAAAGAAGTAAGTTGCAGCACTATCAACCGCCCAATAGTGAGTAGCGGAAACAGCATTTTTTATTTTTTTTTTCTTCAAAATGCGAAGTTTCCTAATTTTAATACTTTTAATAGTATTGTGTTGAGTTTTTAATAAAGTTTTGATTTAATATAGGAAACTCTAAATAATTTTGCATTACGCATACTACCGTTTCAACAACTTGCGAACATTTTTTATACTAAATTTAAGGCCATTAAGCATACAGGCATTAAAAACTGAAAAACAGAGCTTGATAATTTTAAAATAATAACAAAATTTTAGAACTCACTTAAGTTTAGTGTAAAGTCAGCTGAATACTAGCAAATAGTCTTTGATATTAAAATGTCAAATTGTACACAAAGTTGTAAAAAACACCATTTTCTGCTGGCGATAAAATTAATCTCATTTTGTTGAATTTCTTCCGTCACAGGATAAGCTTTTTACGAAGGTTTCATGTAACAAGTACTTCTAGGTCATTAAATTTTCAGAAACTCCTCACTCCAACAAGAAAAATGGCAGTAACTTTATCGTAGATACTAAATTTCAACAAATAGTTTTATCACATCATCACCTATATTTGCGATGGGCCGTCAGGCCCCGGGGGGCCTCTTTTACCCGGATATCCTTGTGAGCTTGTATTTATGGGAGTTAAATCAATATTGCCCGAAGACTAACATCTAGTCTCCGAAGGGCAAAAATGGGGAGTCCGCATCTCGGACGGTTAAAGTTAGTGATTAATAATAGACAAATACTACAAAGAGATTTTTTTTTATATAATTCTTTTTTTAATTTTATCTTTTTTTTTTAATACAAAAATGGTTAGTAGGAGTACATGTAAATTTCCACATCAGCACAGCAAGTTTAGTTTCTGAGAGCTTATACAATTTTTTTTTAAACAAATAATGTTAAATAGAGCAGTGGGGCCATGCGCCCCGGACGAATTAGGTTGAAGAGTGCATGTCTAGTTGAGGATTTGGGAGAGGGTTGTTCCTCGTACTTAATAAAGAGTCGTAGTCTAAGAGACAGGTCTTGGAGGGGTAGGGGTACTTGTGGGTTAGGTTTCTAAAATGGGTTTGGACACTTACAGCTTCATTAGGGTGATTTTGAAAGCTGTCGTAAAGCTTTTGGGCATTTTTGATAATGTGCCTGGAGATGGAGTCGATTGAAAATTCACTGTGCAGTAGGGTGGGCCGAAAAAACGTTTTTTTTCGAAATCGCTATTCTAATAGTGCGGAAAGGGTTCTCTATGGGTTCAATAAACACGGTGTAAAATATTTTCTGATTGTATAACATCTTCTGCCCCCGCATCGCACTTGAGTTTTGGGATTTTGGGTAAAATTAATAGTTTTTACTCTCACTAGGAAACCAAATTATTTCCTAATTTTGCTGAACTACTAGTGCAGAAAAGGTGCCCACTGGGTTCAATATGATAGGCGTAAATTATTTTCCCAATAGAATAATATCTTTTGCTCCCGTATAGCAATTGAAGTTGTGCAGTTTTTGAAAAAAGTACGTTTTTTTACTGCTTCTATATGACAGGAAGTAAAAAGGGAAAAGGCTTTCCCATGCGCATTCTGGGCCCTTATTGCTCTGTTCTATCATTTATCGTATTGTTGTGTCACACGGTACTGCTGAGTAATTTACAGGGTTTATCGGCAGGAGGAGGTATGCTCCTGAATGACATCATAGTGTTTTTTGTTACAATTGGCTCCACAAAATTGCAATTCTGAGAGCTTTTAAATTAAGTTCTTCCTTTTTTGCTTTGATTGATTTCTAAAATAGACATCAGTGCTTAGAACAAATTTAAATTCTTAATATTTAGAACTTCAAAAATATATATGAAATGCATTTTCTTACACTCGAAGATATGTTGCGTTTCTGCTTCTTTGGGAGGTAAAACCTGTCCTCCAAAACTGGGAACAAAAAACCGAGTTTCTCGAGCATTGGAAAAAATGATGTGACTAAAATTAAGTCTATATGGGCAAAAGCAAACACTGCAATTCCTATTGTGAACCGTACTCAAATACTGCAAATGAACCAAAGCTATCATGCAAAAAAAGCCAATATATATATTTACATAAATCCCTCACAAGCCCTGCCTAACGCAAGGTGTGCAGATTATGAAGAAACGAATTATTCCACTGATATAGCTAAAGAAGATTTAAATCAGGGGCCCTATTGCGAGCTCTTCGACTTCGGATTCGGGAAACTTGAAATCTCACCGTTCTCATCTCGAAAGAAGTCAGTTGGCGTATTGCGAGCTTGTCGGCAAGCAAAGTGAGAAAGGATCGGAAAGTGAGATGGGAGTGGTCTTTCGGGAAGAAGATATGACGTAGTTTGACAGGCGTGGAATGACCTGCACCAATCAGGGATTGCAGCTTGACGCTTTGAAACTAGACTCAAATCTGTTTTCAAGAGCCGTTCTTTTATTATTACTATTTATTAATTTTTATTTTGTATTATTATTATTTATTTTTAAAAATTATTTATTCACTTAGAAATTTTATTACTTTTCTTGCGGTTTTTGATTGCAGGAAAGAAAAGCTGTTTTTAAGAGCCGCTATTTTATTATTAATATTTATTTCTCTTTATTTTATATTATTATTGTTATTTATTTTTTAAATTTATTTATTTCCTTAGAAATTTTATTAATATCTTGCGGTTTTTCATTGCAGGAGTTTTTTTTTTTCCTTTCTTTTCCTTTCTTTCTTCTTCTTCCCATTATTTTTTTAATGTGTTGCAAACAATAAATTTCGTAGCTATGTATAAGAAAAATGATAATAAAGTAAGAACAGTTTACATGCAATGCATTTCAAAAGTTTTATACAAAGTATTAAATTTACAACACTTGATTTCACAAGAAAATGTTCTTGCCAACGATGAAACCGTAAAATAAAAGTAAAAACAATAATAGCAACAATAATGCAAAATAATTAGAATTGTGTGAAATACAGTCAATCAGGGTAACTTGCACCACAATTTCTCTATTTTTAACTGTCCCACAAATATTTCAATAATGTTAATGTTGGCATAAAATTAAAGAAAAACTCCTAAAGTATTGTGTATTTATTAAACACTAAGAAATAATAATTTTAAAAACCATGCAAAACGGTTTCTATAATTTATCATATTCCATGGAACATTACATGCAAAAAGGGTAGAAGAAGTAGAACATCAATATTTAGAACTAAAAGCCCCATTTATTAAATATTTATGGAAAGAATAAGACGCCGAAAACAATTTTCAATCATATAAGTAAATAATGCACTCATTTTTACACAAGTATATTAATTAAAACGACTATTTAAAAGAATCACAAATCTGACATTTTTAGTCAAGTACTTCTGCATTTAACAGAGAGTTGAGGATCATGAAAACCCTTCTATTACTATCTGGAGTAATATCTTCTGCAGACTATTTTGTTATCTATCGCAAACCCTGATTGGTTTTCATAAGAACTAACAAATGATACCTTGAAAAAAATAATACCGATCATAATCAATGCTCACATATTTTTAAAACAATCACTTGAAAATTTTTATTTATATACATTCTAATCAGCAATTTAATGATATTAATTTGTAAGTAAAAATTATTAAAACAAAGAAAAACAAAAAGCAATAACTTTGGAAACTAAAGTAAGCATCTTGAAAATAAATTCTATTCTTACATTTATTTTGATTATCACTGAATTCTATCCATTAGGCACACTACATACTGACAGCAACCTTTCAAATGTTCTCAGTGTACACCTGAGTATCATAAATTCTATTTTTTTTTTTTTTTTTTATTAAATACAATGTCTGGTTATGTATATGCTTCTTTACAATTTAATTGTATGTTTTTATGATCCAACTAGATAATACATATTATATATATTCGAATGGTATGATATGCAAACCTTAGTTACATGCTTAAAAAATAGAAATAAAATGTTAGTTTGTATATAAAATATATGATCAGTAAACAACAAATCTAAGGCCGACTTTGAGCAGGCTCAAAGTTACCCTGAAAATGGAATGAAATTGCAATGGGTCTTAATTGCTTGACATTTTACTAAATATTACTGAATAAATAATCACACCCCTAAGAAATAATCACAAAAAATTCCCTATATTTAGAAAATAAAATGCTTATTAAATTAGTATAATGTTACTTTAAAAGAATAATAAGTTTTCAGCAACTTTAAAGCAGCATGCCAAAATAGCTTCGAAGCTGTAGCTTTAGAACTATTTAATAATATAAATAGCTGTGTACAGTTCTGCTCAATTTTTTATTCAAATAAAGAGAAGAAAAGGGATTTTATAACTTTTCAGGAGAGTGGCACTGAGCGTGTTCTACAGTTTCATTTGAAGTCAAATATTCTTAAAAATGTGAAGTGATTCAAAGTTACCCTGAATGACTGTACTCTTAGTTATTTACATCTCAATTGAATCTTTATATCAAAAGAAATATCGTTTTGCAACAATTTCTTTTTTGTTCTAATTAAAGCCACTTTAAATTTTAAAAAAAATCAATGAAATTGTGTTAACTAATATTTTCTGAAATTGGGATTAACTAGGAGCATTCTTTAATTTGAATGATAAAAATTAAAATGCAAAAACAAATTTTTTTAATGCATTAAAAAATAGTAACAAATATAAAAATAAAAATTATTTTTTATAACCACTTTTCAACAACTTTATCAAAAAAAAAAAAAAAAGAAAAAATCGTAAATAATCAAAACGGGATTCGAACCAGCGACCACTAGCATTTGAAGGTAACGCGCTATCCACTACACCAACCAGAGCACAACTCATAGGAATTTATTAAAAATAAACCCCTTTTTACAGCACGCTCAATTTATTCAAAATTTTATTAGAAACAAAATTAGTTCGAATTTTCGAACGGAACTATGTACATTGCCTTTCTTTGAGGGTGATTGAACTTTGTGCCAAATGTGGCTCCAATTTATCAATTAGTTTGGCTTTGCATAGCGAACGTATAAACAAACATACGAAGACTCAAACAAGCTCCTCTATGTACAGAAATGGACCTGTTTCAGCGTCGTCTGCTAGGTCACGTGATGTCGGTGTCACGTGATCTCGTTTAGCGTTAAAAGCCTTGAGAAATCCAATGTGCTTGAGCTGTAGCGAGTTATTTTCCCAATGTTTTTAATAAATTTATTGCAATGCCTTCATTTTGTGCTTCAGTTGGATGCTCTAATGCATCGGATAAAGAAAGCTGCAAATCAGCTAATGTTTGTTTCCTCGGATTTCCGTTAAGAAATCAAAAAGCATTACGTGAATGGTTGGTCAAAATGCGGAGGCAAGCATCACACTAAGTCAAAGCTAAAAGCTTTGTTCGCGATATTTTGAAGAGCCCTGCTTCCGATACCAAATATTCACGAACAGAAGCGACAGATAGTGAAGTGCAGCCAACAGAAGATTTTTGAAGGAAGATGCTGTCCCTACACTATTTTCATTCAATAAGCCATGCGTTAAACAATAGAGAACAACATATCAATTCAAGTACGTAAAGTTTCATGCTTCTTAATCAAATGCATGTTAGGTTATTGAAACGCATATTTAATGCATTCAAAATTTATTTTATGTATCATTGAAAATAGTTCATGTTTTTTTCTTACTAGTGCAAATGCTTACTATGCAATATAATTAATATTTTATATTTCTTTTGCTTATCTTTAATAATCTTCATTCAAAAGTTTCATTTAAATTGATGTTCTAAATCTTCTAATTGTTTAGAATTAGAAAAAAGTATTGCATTTACACTGTTGTGTAACATAAAATTTTATATCATGTAACTAAACTTAAAAGATTAGAATTCATATAAAAAGTTAAAAATACACATTACTTTTATGTTTGTTATTTAACATTGTAAAACATCAAATTCAGGATTTATTGATATAAATTAAGAAATTCCTGAAACAGTTAAGCTTATTTTTGAGTAATATAAGGGAAAGAAGGAAACAACAAATGAAAATGACAATAATTCCGGCCATTATAATTTAAACATGTTGAATGTAACACGTAAGAATCATTCTACAAAAATCACTTTTTTTATTTGGAAAGAGTTCATCAGTAATATTTTCCATTTCAAATGGACTTACTTGTGTCGAGACATTTGATGTGGCGTACGATTTCTTAAACTTAGGGGACCTGATCAATTGAGGCCTGGGAACCGAAGAGCAATTTTTTATGTTTCTTGTGTGAGTTCGCGGTGGTCTGACACTCGATTTCATGAGCGTACTATTCAATTCCTCCAAAAGTGCGCCTTCAAGGATGTTGAGTTCAACGATTGATGCAATCCATGAAAGAGTGAAACATGTATATATATCTAGCCATCTAAGTCACAAGTCGGAGAGTTCATGCCAGAGGCATTTGTTTTGAAATATCTCAATTGCAGTGCAACTCAAGGCTGTAGCCAGAAATTTTTTTCAGGGGGGGGGGGGATACTTTGAAACACTTAAACTGACTTTGAAACACTTATGTTGAGGAAAGTATCAGAGAGGAATATATGCAACATTGCGAAAAATTTCGGGGAGGGCCCCCCCCCCCCCCCCCCCTCTGGATACGGCCTTGGTGCAACTTACGTACTTATGGCATATTTACTATCAGTGGTGTAGTCCTGAAAAAAAAAAGTTGGGGGGACGATGATACATAAGAAAATAAGCAATTGAAATTAAAAGTGGGGGGACGCTTGTGTTAAAATGTAAAAAGTTTGGGGGGACGCTTGTATTAAAATAAAAAGTTAGGGGGACGCCATCCCCCCTCGACTACACCACTGTTTACTATGTGCTGGACAGTTGTCCGAGAAATTTTCTGTTTAATTTATTTAGTTGTAATTCATACTTATTGTATATTTATTAGGTGCTGGACAGTTGTCCTGGAAATTTTTCTTTTAATAATTTTTTAATTGCAATTCCTACTTGTTGCATATTCATTAGAGGCTGGACAGTTGTCCGGGAAATATTTAATTTAATTTAATTATAATTCATACTTATTACATGTTTATTTGGTCCTGTACAGTTGTCCTGGAAATTGTTTTCTTTTTATAATTGTTTAACTACAATGTAATTTTAATATTTTAATTCAGTATGTCCCAGGTATGTTTTAGAGTTATGTCCAACAAGAGTTAATGCAGCTCATGATTTGAAGCAAGTTCTGAAGGAATGAATGAATAATTATTGCTGTTTCTTTTGCATTTTAATGCTGAATGGTATATGACAGGAGATTTGGTATTGATTGTTCATCAATTCTTCTGTTCTAGCTTTTCAGTTTATGAAAATTCAATACTTTGTATCTAAGTACTGCATTTGTTTTCTTGTCTCATGTTTCTGCTTTATAGTACTACTCTCTAATGTGCAGTGCTGGAACTAGTGGTGTAGTCCCAGAAAAAAGGGGGGGGGGACGTTTACAGTACAAACATCAAAATGTGGGGGTACCCTTGTGCTAAAATAAAAAGGTAGGGGCATGCCGTCTCCCTTTGACTACACCACTGGCTGAAACCAATTGCATTAGTATTTATTGAGACTTGTTTGTAAAGTTTTTATTTCAGTCGAGTTTTCTAAAAATTGAGCTTTAAAACAAGTATTGTAATAGGGATCATTCATAAATGATGTCGCACTTTTTGCAATATATTTGACCCCCTTTGTCACACATCACGCTATATTATATTAGCTTCTGTACCTGTAGTGTTGCAGTTCCGAAACAAAGCACTATGTTATAGATCACATTTCTAATTCTATTTTTGAGCTTTTGAGGACATTTGTGAGCATAATAATAATATTGAACATATGTGTACTTAATTTGTATAAAATAAGATCACGTTTACTACAAAGATAATTAGTAGTAATAGTAAAAAATATTAATCGTTTGAATTATGAAAAATGACCCGCTCTGTTTATCGTAAAAGTCTACATGCCCAAGATTTCCTTTTAAACTTTTAACTAGAAGTATATTTAAATGTTAACAGCATTGGAGTTTTCGATACAAAATTGAAATCAATGAAACTTTAAAATCAAATTATAGAAATGAAATAAATCTTTAAAAATAAATTTAATTTGCTGATTTTAAATGTATTTATAGAGATCAAAATGTAAGATGACGCACTTTCTTGACCCCCCCCCCCCCTCCTCAAAGCTAGACATCATTTATTAATGAACTCATAAGGATGTGGCTAAAATTATCGGCAAGTCGTCAGTGTGCAGATCCAATGTTATGTAGGTTACTTTCTATTTCCATTGTTTGTGCATCATTTATTCTATAAAATCTCATATTTAACTTTAAATATTATTATTATTGCAGCTTTTTTTATCCGACGCATTAAAGCATCCAACTGAAGCACAAAATGAAGGAATTGCAATAAATTTATTAAAAACATTGGGAAAATAACGCGCAACAGCTCAATTACATTGGATTTCTCAAGGCTTTTGATGCTAAACGAGATCACGTGACACCGACATCACGTGACCTGTGACGACACGAGAAACAGGTCCATTATCAATTAAACCATTTTTGCTGTTGGATAGTTTTCCCGCAAGATATTAAGCTCTCTTTAATCCTTTTATTTCTTTTAAACTATTTTTCCCCTTGTACTTTGCGGAAAGTAAGCTTTAACAGAAAATGTGAAAGCATAGATCACCCTTCTTCTATTGACAAATCGGGTATTAAGTGATGAAGTTACTGGTCATTAACTCAATCTTTGGCTAGTTCAGTATGTTTTATGATTTCTAACTCCTTAACACGAAATTACGTTTATTTTGATATCGTACATTTATATTAATCGCGGTCACCAAATACAGAAACTGCGGAAACATGGCGGCCATCTTGCATGCACTGACGAAAGTTCTCACCATCTCACGGCCTCAAGAGGTGTTGAGATAAAAAACCGAAAACGAGTTATTTTTTCCCGATTCCGAAGAGCTCGCAATACGCCAACGGTGCTCGAGTCGAAAAACCGCCTTTTTTTCCCGATCTCACTCCCTTCCGAAGAGCTCGCAATAGGGCTCCTGAACGTTTACAAACCATCGACATCGAATGTTTTAATGTCTTTTACTGGATTCTAAGTTCAAACAATTAACTTCGTTTGGATCTAAATCATTACAAACGTGACTTGGCCTCGCTTCAACTACTGTGGTTATCGACAAGTTTGGAGTCTCGGACCAGACAGTGGCTGCTAGTTTCAAGTGTTCTTCATGATGTCAGGTTCATAACTAGAAACAACTTCAAGTTGATGGTGAATTCAAACAAGCTTTGAGGAGAAAAGGCCAAAGTTGTAAAGAATTTAATATTTCAAGTTTTAAGTAAAACTCAGGCTTTTCTGTTGAAGGAACTGCATTTCGATGATTGTAAAGATTCAACATTGAGAGAAGATAAAGTAGGTACTAAAATATACACGAGAAAAGCAAAATAGGAACATATTTTTTTGTTCTTGAAGAACCTTTTTTTCACTTTACGTTACTCATTTGAGTCCATCATTTGGCACCGGAAAACATATTTCCGCGCCTATTATCCAGTATTTTGAAATGCTCACAAGAGATCTATCTCATTTCGATCTTCCGTAAATGGCTGTGAAGGTACATCGCTTCCGGATTAATTCGGTGTTTGGAATTCCAAGTTGGCGAACCTCTTCAGTGGGTCTCCTGCATTTTCATGAACTATGAGGCATTTGTTTGGAACGTTGGATTTGCCAACAAATATTCCTGATACCTTATCATGATCACGTTGACTGACAATAGCGAACACAGTTTTAAGACTGTAAGTAAAATTTCCCGTTCTTTTCAAAGTGAAAAAAATTACTGTTTGTAATGGAAGCATAATACATTCCAAATTGGGTTAATATGAAATATAAACACTAGATGAAAGATGCACCTAAGCATTTGTGGAGCACTATTTCTAGATCCAGGTATTTCTGCCAGACCTCAAAAATGTAGTTGATTTGTCAAAATTTGTTGTTTGCTCATCCTACATATATTGCCTATATGCTGAAGGAGGAAAGACTACACATCAAAAAATTTGTTGCTCGACATATAATTAAGACTGTGGAATATTCTTACAATGTGAAGTCAAGTACACTTATATTTCTAACACCAAAATTCAATTTCGAAATGATTGACTGGCTATCATTTATTATTTCACTAATCCTCCGTGATGTTGTATTTAACTGTGTTGTACGAAAATCCAGAATGGAACTTCGTGCATTTCTCCTGTCCTACACGAAGGCGATTTCCGAATAATTTCCAGTTTCAAAACTTATTAATTTTTTACAGAGAACTAGACATATTAACCTCACATTGGAAGATGATACTCTACACTTAATTATACGTCCCACTTTAAGGCATATTTCATAATAGAAACGTGTTTATTAGATCCATATTCGTTTCCTGTCAAGTATGCCTGAATTTGACCATAATGTTGATTTTAGCCACTTCCTGTTGATTATGTGTAAGTATGAGTTTGGTATTTGCTGATTATAACATTCTGTGACTAAAATATACTTCATTAACATTGCAATACTATATAGCGTGTCAGCTATTATTTAATAGTTTTCAGGCAATATAATCGATTGTACAATTTAATGTAGTATTAAACAGTGTTAGTACTCATCTACGTTTCCCATTTGATTTGTTTCTTTAAAAAAAAAAAGAAATAAAATAAAATTTAAAAAAAAAAAAACCCAATTTTTTTTCAAAAACGGCAAAATTTCAATTGCAATACAGAAAGAGAAAATACTATTTGATCGGGAAAATATTTTAGACATATTCGGCTTTTAATGCTCTTGTCCATCGTGCTATTAATATTTGCTCTTCTCCTGAGCTTCTCAAGATTGAACTCAACTATCTGAAAGCTGTAGCTGTGGATAGAGGATTTTCTCACTCTTTAATTGATTCTATTCATAACAAACTTTCTAAAAAAAACTTCTGGTCCCAATCATGTGGTTTCTAGAAAGAATTTGGTTGTGTTACCATTCTTTCATTCTGTCAGTTTTCGTGTTGCTAAAATCCTAAAAAGGTTTCAATTTCAAGTCGTTTTTGCTCCTAGCAACAAACTTTCCTTCTCTTCTCTTAAAGATCCTGTCGATCAACTTAACACTTGGGGTATTTACCAAATTAGTTGCCGTTGCGGCCTTTCTTACATTGGACCGACAAAACGTGTTCTGAAAATTCGGTTAAATGAACATAAAGGTTATGTACGAAAGCAAGAGTTAAATAAGTCTAGCATTGCTCAACATTGTTGGAATTCCAACCACTCTTTTGATTTCAATTCTGGGAAAATTATTCAAAAATGTTCTTCCCCTTTAGAGCTTGACTTTTGGGAAGCTTATCATATTAACAGGAATAGTTCTGATTTGGTTAATGATTCTTCCTCAACTCCTTATTTTTCACAGGTCTGGCATAAGTTCCTTTAATTTGTTGTTCTTTCCTGGTTTTCTTGTTAGTTTTCCTTTTTTGTGTCTATTTTGTAATTTTTTCTCACCCCCCCCCCTTCCCCCTCCTTTACATGTGTACTTTATTTTGTTTTTTGTTTTGGTATTTTCTGTACTTATTTTATTTCCATTTTATTCTTTGTATTTTATTTTATTATTTTTGCAATTTCATGTATTTTTACATTTTTATGCATGTTGTCGTCTTTTTTGCTTTGTTTTTATTGATATTCCTTTTTACTTCCTGAACTTTCAACTGGATTCGTTTGTTGCTCTCTTATTGTTGCTTTCCCCTGCTACTTCTACTTCCACTTCACACTGCCTTCATTCTCATTGGTTTACAGTTAATTCTTAGCCTATATAAGCTTTGTTTTTGTTGATCTGTCTGCTTCATTTGGATGTTTTGCATCTAGAAGCTCCCTGTCGCATTGAAAAAGGGATTCCAAGCAATTCCGAAACATATGTCTGCGTTTTAATGCTCATTTGTGCTTTAAATTAACGTGAAATTATATTTCTATTACTTCTTATTTAACCTAGCATGAACTTCTTCCGCTCTATTAGGATACAAACAGTGAAAAAGAATTAGTATTCCTACACCGAGGAAAAATTGTAAATTTTTACCCAAAGTTCCAAAATTCAAGTGCGATGCGGGGGCAGAAGATATTATACAATCAAAAAAATATTTCGCACCGTATTTATTGAACCCAGAGAGAACCCTTTCCGCACTATTAGAATAGCGATTTCGAAAAAAAGTTTTTTTCGGCCCACCCTACTGTGCAGGGCTTTCTTTATTCTTTTCGTACCAGTCGGCATTTCCGATCTTGCGGAGGGTTTTATTCTGCAGCACTTGGATATCATTTATTGTGGTACGCGCCGCGTGACCCCAAACTGTGAAACCATAGAGTATTGTGGGCCTAAGAACCTGCTTAAAAATCAACATCTTATTTTTTAGAGATAGTTTGCTATAGCGGCCAATTAACTGGCGGAGGAGATGGATTTTGTGTTTGGCATTATCTAGTTTATTTGCAATATGTTTATTGAAATATAAACCGGAGTCAAGGGTGATTCCTAGGTACTTTGCTGGAAATTTATAGTTTAGTGTGTTGTTTTTGAGTTTTAAGGTGTCAGGGCTCTTTTTTTGTTTTGTTCTTTTTGAAGTGGACCGCGATAGTTTTGGTGGGGTTTAGGGTGAGCCTCCAGTCATCACACCAATTTTCTATCTTATTCAGGTGGTCTTGTGCATACTTATGTACAAGCGTTCGTTTTTTTTCTTTTGCTTGGCTATAATGGCCGCGTCGTCGGCGAAGAGGACGGTCATCGTTTTCTCGTGGGTGGGGAAATCAGCTAAAAAAACGTTCAAGAGCAGGGGCGATAATATCGCACCCTGTGAGTTTTATCACTGCAGACATTCCGTCTTATAACTGCGAGTGAGAGCAGATGCGAATAGTCACGTGCAAGTATGATGTCAAGAAGTCTTAAAATTTGCATATCCTGTCGATTATAATGACTTCGATTTTAGTTGAATGAAAATGAATGAATAATGATACAAATTTAGTTTGGAATCATTCTCTTGCTTTTTTTTTTTTTTTTTTGCGAAATTAAAGGGATTCTTACTAAGGGGAAAGCAATAACTAAATAAATGCAAATATTTTGCAAAAGTTTTTGAAAAAATATTGTAAATTATGAATTTAAGAATGCTGAAAAGTGATGCGAATTAACTCAGATTTATGTTTATTCAAATAAATACACATAAATGAGGCCTCAGTGGCCGAGCGGTCTTAGAACCAGTTACCGCTGCCTGCGCGCAGTGAAAGAGTTCAGTTCGTAGGGGAAAGTTCGTAGGGGATTCCCACTCTCCCCTGGGTGTATTTCCTTCTTTGTATTGTAATATTCTATTGTGCTGTCTTGTTCTATCTGTCATATTGGACGAGAGTTTGAGGCATATCCTTGAGAATAGCAAATAAATTCGAAAATAAATGTGACCTGAAATGGGCGTCTACAAAAAAAAAAAAAAAAAAACACATAAATCTGATTTTTTTTAAATGGGAGGGAGAAAATTAGAAGTAATTAATGCGGGGAGATTCTGAAATTATATAACCGAGAATAGTAGATATAATGTGAAATGGACTGTTTTTCCTGATGAAAATGCAAACCTTTCTTGAGCAGAATAACCGCAAAATTTAAGGCAAATACTAGCAATTAACTCAAATTTTATAATAACAATTTTAGTTATATCATATGTAGAAGCACTAGAAGGATTAACAAATTAGTAAACGTGAGCTCTACCCACGTGTTGTTTTAACTACGTTTTTACTTTCTTCTAGGGGCCTCAGTGGCTCAGCGATCTAAGCCTACTGGTGCTACCTGCCTCCGGCCTCCGAGCAGCGAAAAGACGGTAGTATATAATGCAGTATTATTTAGAATTTCCTATATTAAATCAAAACTTTATTAAACATTCAACACAATTCTATTAAAAGCATTAAAATTAGGAAACTTTTCGTATTTTGAAGAAAAAAAATTAAATTAAAATGCTGTTTTCGCAACCCACTGTTGAGTGGTTGATAGTGCTGCAACTTACTTCTTTAGAAGTTAACGAGTATGTGCCTCAAAGTATCTGATATTTTTACATATATCGTGAGTAAAGTTAAATTCCTGTAGCGATGAGCTTGATTCCCGTCTTGTGCCCTGGGTGCATTCTTGTAATTTCCCTCTCTATATTGCAAGTTTTGTCCTGTACTATGTATCTGTCATATTGGACGAGAGTTTCAGGATTGTCCTTGAGATAGTATATAAACTCGAAAATGTGTGTGACCTGAAAAGGTCTGAATGGTAGTGGTAGTGAAACTATTGTAGACACATGGTGGTTTTTATTTAAAAAAAATGTATTTGATGCATTAAAAACGTTATCTAGTTACCATATTTTAGAAAATGTATGAAAATTGTCCGCACTAATTGTCTCCCCTAAAATTGCTCGATATTACGTTATGTTTCCCTAAAAAGTCAATCACTTAATTAGAGATTTGATTGGATGAACAACGGTACCAAATTAAACGTTAAAGCATTTTTTTTTCAAATGCAGGGGATAAGATGATGAGCGGGCTTATTCCCGTCTAAATTTCTCAGATTCCTTCCTTTAGAAAAGACCAGTAGCTAGACTTCCGCCCACGGTAGATTCAAAAAATTTCAGTGAAAACGCGAAAAGCAGCATTTTTTCACTTGTAAATAAAGTTACCAATATTACTGGTATTAAAATAGAAACATTTTTTTCGAGGAGGGAGCAGGGGGCGGGGTGTATGTAGTTACTTTAAAAATTATCAGTTATATGTATCTTTAAAACAGAAATACTTATTCCTGTAAAAACAGATTTTTTTTCATTTTCCACCTTTCTCTTGTTCTTTTACGTCAGCTACAAAATTAAATGCACATTCTTTCTGCATCCTTTATCATAATTTGAATTTTCTCTTTCGAAACATGTAACAATTATCTTTAACGTCTGGATGAATATTTTTTGATATTATTTTAACCATCATTTTACTACGCTAATGGAAACACACCGTCGAAAACGTTATTAATGTATTCCTTTTATACCAACAGGGGCATAATCGAGGGAATCGGGTTGGAACTTCCGTGAGAATCTTTGTTTCAAAAGCGATATATTGCTAATTGTAATACTGTCAGCCCCGCTTAAAAGAATACCATCGGTTCCAGCATATTTTATTTGATTATGCGGGGAAATTTTCTTTACCTTACAGAACTGATAATATTGCCTCGAAACGTAATAATAAATCCGTATATCTACTTAAAAGAAGTTATTAATGTTAGTGTTTAAAAGTTTTTTTAAATAAGATAAATGGCAACTTCCTCTGCTTTCTGCATAATCATAGCACCATTGATTAACTCCCCTTTTGCTCTTTGAATCATGAAAGAGAACGAGTGACTCAAATTTAGTGGGCATGGGGAGGTGTTGCTGAGAGATCAACTTGAAAATTAAAAAAATATTCTTATTTACTTATTGTTTTTGAAATTTATATAAATTTTTTTATCAAAAATATTTCAAAAGAAGACCAGTATTATTGGATTATCCGGGGAAATTATTCGAATAAGCGGGGTATTCCTCTATCCGTTACCCGATTAAGCGGGGCTGACAGTATATGGCGGGCTCAGAATGCAAGTGAACCAAGTCTATAAAAAATTTCTTTGTTTAACGGAGGTTTAAAGTTAAAGCTTTATAACAAAATTACCTCTTAAATTTTTTTTAATTTTAAGATCAATTTTAAAAGTTCAAAGAGAGACTTGGTTCATTATTTGCGCTGAAATTTTACATAGTGCTTTCTATTGCGCTGCTAACTCGAAAATGAATAAAAAAGGATTTAGTTCGCTTGTATTCTGAACCCTCCATATGTGCATGTAAGGACTCGTTTGACCATTCTCCAAGAGAAAATTGTTGCTCTGTCACTGCATACCATTCTACGAAAAATAGAAGTTATACTGCATTTACAATGTAGGAATACACACAAGGTTGAAACCGTAAAATAATATTGCTATTTTTTAAGGCTCTACCGATGCATCGGCGCCAATTGTTCAACAAAGTTACCATCGGCCATCGGCATCGGCATCGGCGGCCGATGTTAACTTTAGAAAAACATCGGCCCATCGGCCTTGAAAAACATCTGAAAGCCGATCCAAGGCCGATGTTTTTCACAGGAACAACTTTCCAGAAAACATGCTGTCTTTAACTTTCTTTTTCTCCATAGCTAGATTTCTATTTCCATACAATAACAGGTAACACCTCAGTTTAAAAAAAGCACAGAAATAATGTCATTCTACAAAGTATTTGATTAAAAAAATCGGAAAAATAGTTTAAGCGATCGCTGCCCGAAAACCGTCATTATTAAAATTATTTCTCTTTGAACAGAATGCTCGCGAAATAGAATATGTTAAAGTAAAAGTAATAGAGGCGTCTTATGAGTGCTATTTGTTTTCCGCACTATGGGCTCTACCACGAACGGTTCGGTATGCCATTCACTCTCGGGCGCTCACGTGACTCATGACGTCATCTTTCCGAACTCTGGCTTACCAAGAGGCCATCGGAATCGGTCTGCCTCCGGTAATTTGCTCCCGGAATCGACTGACCACTCTCGGAATAAATTGCTCACGTGACTCATGACGCGCTGCCTCCGGTAATTGCTCCCGGAATTGACTGAAAGTTACCACTTCGGAAAGAGGTCCCTGCATTTCAGCTCCGAGGCCGAAATGTTGTACTCTTAGATATCTGCGATCAAGAAGAGAGCCGAATTTTTGGAAGAATTACCAGTTTTATAAATTAAAATGACCGATTCTGAATTCCTGTGAATAATACATAAATGAAGAGCTCATTGAAGAATTAAAAGACCGTACATTTGGAGCCTCGAGCATAGATATGAAATACATTTGAAAAAAAAAAAAATAGTTAAAAAATCTTTGCTGTAAAATTTATATTTTTCAAACATCAGTTTTATTATGGATTTATTCAACATATTGTCATATATTTTTCCATTGATTATGCTATTCATCTTATTTTTTATGCATAACTTTAATAAATTGGCCGTTTTTTTTTTTAATTTTTTATTGTTTAACTTATATTTAAACTCATCTCTGTTGTTTTACTTTATATCTTCAATTTGGAAAAAATCTCACAATTGTTTTTAAACAAATTTTAGTCGTTGATATAAAAAATAAGGAATCGGATTTCATTCACTCCTTCTTATCAATTTACATATTTCTTGTTTTGATCTAATTTTTTTTGTTTTTTGTTCCATTTTTTATATTGTGTTTTATTTTAATTTGCAGTTATCTTTAAATATTTTACCTTTTAAATTTGTTATTTATATATGTTGCAGATTGCGCCAACTGCCTCACCAGACGGCGTGACGTCAAGGCATAAAAAAATAGAAACTTTACTAACCAGATGCTCATCAGAACTGCCCGGAGCGGGTTGTGCATTTTGAAGCACTCGCATAGTGCTAATGTTCCCTTTAGTTTTAATTCAATGTAAATAATTCAATGTAGATAGTTAGTTTTAATTAAATGTTAATTTTTTTCTTTCCTCATGAGTAAGTTATAATTGAATACTTGCCTCACTGAATTAGCATCAAAACAGATGAAGAACTAAGGTGAGTCGAACCTTTGTATTTTTCATTTAGTACATCTCAACTCGAAAATTATTTAGACTGAAATATTGCATTTTGTGTAACAAATTTTTTGGTGCCAAAACCCGGGACATTTCCTAGGACTTTAGATGATACACAAGTTTGATTCAGTTTATATAATTTAAATTTGAAAATCTAGAAATAATTAGATTTATGAAAATGGAGATAGGTCGACTCAAAAGTTCTAGAAAAGGTGTGAGGCAAGCAACAACTAAGTTGCTGACTAATTTAAAAGCAGAAATAGAAAAGGGAACAGAAATGTCTACAGACATTATTGAAGAGTATCTCGCACAATTAAGTATCAAAGAAACAAGATTAAATGAGCTCGATACAGACATAGAAAAGTTAACAGAGGTTGATAAATTAGATGAAGAAGTCTCTTCTACAGAATCCTATAATGAGAAAATCCAAATGTGGAAAATTCGCGCCAATCGAATTTTGAATCAACCAAATACAACAGCAGCTCAGAACATTGTTCCTAGTGATTTGGCCTCTGGCTCAGAAAACAGAAGTCCTGTACAGTGTACTGTCAAATTACCGCGCCTTCAGTTGAATAAGTTTGATGGCAATATTTTAAAATTTCAAGAATTTTTTGAGCAATTTAAAGTTGCGATCGATGAAAACAAAAGTTTAACGGATGTGGAAAAGTTTAGCTATTTAAAGTCATACTTAACACATGAGGCTGAAATAGCTATTCGCGGTTTATCTCTCACTGGCGATAATTATAGAACAGCAATTAATATTTTGAAGGAACGTTTCGGGAGAAAAGAAATTGTTATAGATGCTCACATGAGCAAGCTTTTATCTTTAGCACCAGTACGAAGATCAAATGACATTTTTGCATTACGCCGTTTATATTCTGAATGTGAAATACAAATACGTGGGTTACAAAATCTTGGAATAGATTCTGATGAGTACAGTAGCTTGTTATACCCGATACTCATTAAAGCGATACCGCGGGAATTAGCTTTGAATTTCACCCGGTCAATGTATAATAAAACAGAAGGCAAAATTTCTGATCTTTTGCTATTTTTGAAATCTGAAATAGAGTGTCGTGAAAGAAATGACGCGTTTTTTAAAGGAGTAGAAAGTAATGAATGTGCAAATAAAAATGTAAATAAATGGAATCATCATGATAATAAATTTTCTAACAAGTATTATTCTAAACCCCTGCACAGTAAGAAAGATTCCAATTCAAATCCCATAATCCCAAGTGCAGCTACTTTTCATACAGATGTGATTAAATCACATAAAGAATGTTCATTCTGTAATGATGAAAGTCATGAATCAGATAATTGCTCTCTTAGTATATCGGAAAGAAGAAATAAGCTTAAGCAACAAGCTAAGTGTTTCGTGTGCTTGCGCAGAGGTCACAGGCAGATTAACTGCTTCAGAAAAACCACATGTGTAGCCGGCAAAAAGCATAACAGCTTAATATGCGATTGCTTATGTCTAAAACCCAACGAGAGGCGATCGGAACTTCCCAACAACAGACGGAATGAAAAGGGCTCAGCGCCTACGCTTTCCCCTCCCCCACCGGCAGACAGCAGTGAAACCATAACTAACGTATACACCACTAACTGCGAAGGGAATCAATTGAATCCATCTGTTTTTCTTCAAACCATCACCGTAGAAGCAATAAGTAAAAATGGAGCATATCCCATTCGAATTTTGTTTGACCTTGGAAGTACCAGATCCTTTTGCCTTCGCAAATGCGCGAAGATTTTGGAATTACCGATTCTTTCCGACGAACCTATGAAAGTTTTTTCTTTTGGTGAAACTGCTGCGCGTATTGAGAATAGAGAAAGAGTAAAAATAAAAATTCAGAATCCATTTGATCATGAAAAATGTCTTACACTGGAAGCTATTTTGACAGATGTTATAACTAATGCTGAAGTACCTATTCCCGATAAAGAAATGAGACATTTGTGCAAACAAATGGGTATTAAACTATCAGAAGGGTTTGATGAATCTCTGTCAAAAGAAATTTGTTTGTTAATTGGAAGCGATTATCTGTGGGAAATTTATACAGGTAAAGTCCAAAGAATTTCTAAAAATCTGGTTGCAGTTGAAACAATTTTTGGACATTGTTTAAGTGGGACACAACATTTTTATGCAAAAAATGCGGTGACTTTGCATGTCATGACAGAAGATAAACTTATAAAAGAAGACATAATTGTCTCGAATCAAATAAAGAAATTTTGGGAATTAGATTGCTTGGGAATAAAAGATGATGCCGTTGAATTGTCTAAAATAGACTCGGAAATATTAGAGGAATTTGAGAGAGGGATCAAATATGAAAATTCGAGGTATGAAGTTAAACTGCCATGGAATTCCAACTTGCAAGAACTGTCAAATAATTTCGCGATAGCTAAACGAAGATTAATAAATTTATTTTCGCGATTTAAGTCAAAAGACCATTCTTATTTTGAAGATTATAACCAAATTATCACAAATCAAATTTCGGAAGGTATTGTTGAAGAAGCTCCCGTTTTTTCCGAGGATGAAGAACTAACTAATCGAGTTTATTTTATGCCACATCATGGGGTAAGACGTCAGGATAAAGATACATCAAAATTAAGAATTGTTTTTGACTGTTCATCTCATCAAAATGGGTTTTCATCTTTGAACCATTGTTTGTTACCGGGTCCAAACCTTAATCCGAATTTATTGACCATTCTTTTGAAATTTAGGATACATAAGATTGCGTTCATTGGAGACATAAAAATGGCCTTTTTAATGGTAGGAATTTCTCCGGAAGATCGTGATGTTCAAAGATTTCTTTGGGTAGAGAATCCGTTTAGTGAGTCGATGAAACTGAAAATTTTAAGAATGACAAGAGTTACATTTGGTCAGAGTTCTAGTCCATTTCTTCTTGCTGCCACGATCAAGCATCATTTAAAGAAATTCAAGGATAATTTTCCAGAAGCCGTCTCAAAGCTTGATGAAGATTTGTATGTTGATGATTTTATTTCAGGAACTGAAAATGTAGAAGATGCATGCAATTTGTCACAACAGGCGAAAGATATTATGGAAATGGCTAGTATGGAGTTAAGAAAATGGCAAACAAATTCAAAGGAGTTGAGAGAATATTGGGAAAAGGAAAATTTTGACCTGAGTAATGATGAAGGTTGCGCATCGACACTTAAAGTTTTGGGAATTAAATGGAACAGCGAGAAAGATGAATTTCAGCTAGAACTGTCTACTGCTTTAAAATCGTTAGAAATGAAATCATATACTAAACGTAAGATATTGCAAATTACTTGTACATTATTTGACCCAATCGGCTTTATTTCCCCGTTTATGATACGAATGAAAATTTTGTTTCAAAGGTTATGGGAACGCGGAATTAAATGGGATGAAGAATTACCCTCAGATTTACGAAAGGAATGGGATAAATGGACGGATGAAGTACCGAAATTGCAATCTTTGACCATAGCACGCCCCTATTTCCCTCAAAACTTCCAGATTATCAAGGAAAATATTGAACTGCACATATTTTGTGACGCAAGTGAGTCTGCGTACGGAGCTGTTGCATATTTACGTTTTTCGTCAGAAAAGGAATTTTACATCACATTTCTTGCTTCAAAGGCTAGAGTTGCTCCGCTTAAGCGTTTGACGCTTCCTAGATTGGAGCTAATGGGATGCGTCATTGCAGCCAGACTTGCCAGTTACATGCAGCCAATTTTTGAGATCGAAACGCAAGGCATATTCATTTGGACTGATTCCAATATTGCGTTAAGCTGGAATCGAGCACACGCCAACAATTGGAAACCATTTGTTTCGAATCGTGTTGCAGAAATCCAAAATTTCACTGATCCACAGAACTGGAACCACTGTAGCGGAAAAGAAAATCCAGCAGATTTGTTGACAAGTGGATGCAGTGCCGAAAAGTTGCTGAAAGAAGAAAAGTGGTGGAAGGGACCCAAGTGGTTAATGCAGGAGAAGAATTTGTGGCCCAAAAATAAAATTATTCCAACTGTAGAAGAAGTAGTCGAAGAAAAAAAATCAATCCAGTTATTTTGTCAGACTACACCAGATGAACCAATTTTTGATATTAATAAGTATAGTGACCTTCTGAAAGTATTTCGTATCACTGCTTGGTGTTTCCGATTTATCTGCAATATTCAAAAGAAGAATCCAAAGAAATTTACTATTGTAACAACAGAAGAGTTGACAACTCCAGAGAATTATTGGATCAAAAGAGTCCAGAGTGAGCACTTTACTGGAGAATTATATGCATTAAAGAATAAAGTTATTTTACCTTCAAGTTCGAAGATATACAAATTTGATCCTCTCTTAGATGAAGAAGGAATATTGAGGATAGGTGGAAGACTGCAAAATTTTAACTTGTGTTTCAATGAAAAACATCCTATCATTTTACCGAATAAGAACAGATTTGTGAAACTACTGATTATGCAAAATCATAAATGTATCGGACATGGAGTAGTGGCAGAAACGTTAACACAGTTAAGAGATAAATTTTGGATTATCAGAGGAAGACAAAGTGTTAAAGGCGTCATAAACGAATGTCTGACTTGCCACAGATTTAAAATAAAGCCCGCGATGCAAGATATGGCACCTTTACCACTTGATAGAATTCTAGAAACCTTTCCGTTCGAACACTGTGGCATAGATTTTGCAGGACCACTGTTCATTAAGGATGAAGAAGGGAAGGCCTACATAGTCCTGTTTACGTGTGCAGTAACTTAGAGCGATTCATTTGGAAGCTGTATCGAATTTAACAACTGATAAATTCTTATTGGCATTTCGGAGGTTTGTAGCGAGAAGAGGATTATGCCGTAAGATTTATACAGATAATGCTAAAACATTTACGAAAGCAGAGAAAAATTTAAAGAAGCTATATGCTATGATAGAAGAACCTGAAATCCTCAAATTTTTAGGGAAACAAGGAATACAGTGGAGATACATAGTAGAAAGAGCCGCTTGGTGGGGAGGTGCATCTAGTTCAGTGCTTTGTAATTCCAAATAATGGAGATTGATTTTGTTCTTTACATGAATTTTCAATCGGGAAAAAATTAATAAATAATAATCATTTGATCTCATGAGTGGAGTGTTATATTTTTCCCCTTGTGGTATACATATTACAAATATATCTGAAAGTCGATGTTTAAAAATTCGCTATCAATTTTACATAAAAAAGTTATCAAAATAAACAATATTTAACTGAAAAAAAAAAAAAAAAAAAAAACGAAGATTTGCAGCATTTGGCTAAACTTTACTCTACGGTAACCCATGATTTATCGCCTAATCTGGAAGTAATGTTTAAAAGAAGAGAAAGACGTTTTGAATGTTTATTTATCAAAAAAGGAACGTTTACCACTCCTTAAAGTTCAAATACATACATAATGATTTTTAACTAATGGAATATTTATTCGATAACATATAAAAAAGTTAAAACACTATTCTCGAACGTTTAGAATATGTTGATGACATTCAAGCAAAGTCGTTCTGCTGTTAGCAGAACGACTGTTTTGTTAGCTGTTCTGTTAGTAACAGAACGCAAAGTAATGATAATTTATTTAAAAATACGTAGTGAAATACCAGCAAAGAACCAATTTTTTGTTAGTTGCATCTTCATACCACTTCCTATAGCCTTTAATCCTTCCAGCTTTCCTTAAACATATCGAAATCACACAAAAAAAATACAAAATTGTACACAACAATGGCTGACGAAAGCAAGGGTTACCGTAATATATAAGCAAATTTGAAATCGTTCTGTGATTGGCTGAAGAGATGTCACCCCCGGAAACTCGAAGCTAGCTGTCAATCACTTTTCCGAGATTGATTTAACGGTTTGTTCGGTACCGGAATAGCAAAGTTCCGAGGCCGGAAAATTACCGATTCGGAACTTTTCCGAACCGTTCGTGGTAGAGCCCTATCTTAGTTGCCTCACTTTCGTCCGTTTTTCGTTTAATAATGACTTAGTGCATTAGATGTTATTGTGCAATAATATTATATCATCTGCTTTTAGTTTGTCATGTTTCTTATTATTCCGAAACTGTAAACAATGCAAAGTCAACTCAATCAAAGTACGATAATAATTTTAATTTTTATCAGCGTAAACTTTTCTTTTTTTTTTTTTTTTTTCTTCTTCGATCCCACGTGTCATTATTTCATTTTTAGCTTACAACATAGAAAAGATTGGTCAAAAATAAGAAAAAAAAGTTCCAGTATAAATGCTTATTGTTGCTTTTATGTGTTCACAATTCGACTTGCAATTTTCAAAAATTGAATTCTCAAAATGCAAGTTCGCGCGACAGGATTTAATAACATCAAAATGCTAAAATTTCTTTATTTTCAAAGATTGATCAATGCATATTTTTTTCCCCTCAAAATACATCTTAACTTTTTTTATACGATAGTTATTTTTATTTTTCCCCGATTATACTTCGTTTTTTCAGCGCATTTTTTTTTTTTTTTTTTTTGGGGTTCTTTAATGCCACGTGTTAGACAGTTCACAGTTTTTCTTCTATTATTATACAACAATCTCGTTGCATCTGCTTTCAGTTTAGAATATTTCTTGTTATTTTATTGTTAGTTTACAACATAGAACATATTGATAAAAAATATGAATCAATTTTTCCGTATAAGTGTTTATTGATCAAAATTTTGTGTCCAAGTTCGAATTGCTATTTTCAAAAATTTAATTATTAAAAAACGAGTTCGCGCGACAGGGTGGAATAATACCTTAATAAAAATGCTACAATTTCATCAATTTTAAAAATTGACAACGTATATATAGATATATATTTTTTCAAAATACATCTTATTTTTTTAAAAACGATCACGTGTTTTTCAGAAGATTATTTGTCAACAGAAAACTTCTGGTGCTCAAAATATTAGTTTATTTCGGTGACCTTACATTGTGCTCACGAAAATATAAAGAACATGTGTAATTTTCAACTCACAAGGGAAAAAAAAAGCTAATAAGATTAGTTCCTAAGACCCAGCATTCATTCGTAATGACAAAAAAAATCTCACGTCTATGTTTTTAAAGCAATATTCAGTATTTCTTGGTTATGAACAGGGGAGCGTTACTGCGAGCGAAATTTTGTAATATTTTATTTTTATTTTAGAAAAAGAGCTAGTTTTAATTAAAATACCTTTTATAATGAAAAATAGATATATAATCGTTTACTTTTTTCTTTTAAAAACGGGGGGTTGGGGGGGGGGGGTGAACCTTCACTAGAAAGCTGAGAGGTTCACTCTCAGCTTTCTAGCTGCGTAATTAATGAGCGTTTCTTTTTTGCACTGACGAAGAGGCTCCATTGTAGCTTCGAAATAGCTATTTGCGTTACTTTTTATTCTGAATTTGTGCTTTTTTACGTTGTTTTATCTTTGTACTTACATTATGTTATATATTTAGATAATTTATGATAAAAAATTTAATGGGAGTGGGGAAGAGAGAAAATAATCCATTTATAAGTCTGTGGAAGTATGCTGTAGAATTATTGTTTTTGCAGAATATTTTCCGAGATTTATAATTTTTAAAGATAAAAATATTAAATTTTTTTCAATGAAATAAGATTTTTAAAAAATAGCTATACACCCTCACGGGACTTTCAAATTCTGTGTCTAAGTCCTGTAATATTAATATATGGAAAAACTATTATTTGATAAATAATGGAGTTCAATTTTAGCAAACTTATCTTAATTATAATAACCTTATCATATTCCAACAGTAATATCTGTTTAGAAAAGAAAATTAACGAATTAATATTCAAATTAAAACCAAATTGAGGTTTAATATTCTTGTTGAATAATTTCTATTCTTATTTCAAGTCTAATCTACTCGACTTCTTTATAAGTTCATTCAAAACATCTTTTTGCGGACGCGATGAATGTTCAACATGGCCAAGCCATTCATTATTTTTTATTTCATAGTATTTCGAAGGTTAGTTTTTAGTCTTTAAGTCGAAAACGTCCTTTCTCCTTCGCACGTTGTTACAGGTAGCGTTGCGAATAAATGCGTAATAATTTTTTTTCAAAAATCAGGTTTGGGGGGGGGGGGGGGCACGCATTGCCTCCAAATTTAATGCAATTTTGAAAAAAATATGACAAATAAAGATAGGAGTTTTTATTAATATTATTATTGAATGTAAATTTTAAATAATGTTTTAAAAAATGTACACAATTTTTAATACATATATGTGTACATATAAACATATTTTTCTTATTAAATCGTACGTATGTTGTAAAGTTTTAGCAAACTTTACCACACATGAGTTTCCGAAAAATGTAAATCTTCTTCTTTAAATCCCTTTGTAGTCACCCCAATTCGCAACTTTTTCCGCGGTATTACGGCTCCGGCATTCATTCGGCCCACCTTAATATATATCTTATCTATATATATAAAATGAACTTTTGACGTTGTGGCTGCGCGCGCTACAGCAAAATCTACGCAACGTACGATTACAAAAATTTGCACAAAATTCTATTATAGCCTGACGCTTTGCAAGACGAAGCCGTTTTTTTTGAAATTCGACCTAATATTTTTAAATTTAATAATTAAACTGTTAATCTTCCAGTATTTTCTTCACTCTTTACGAGTTGTTCGAAGAATTGAAGTGAAATGGATTAGAAATTCCGCGGTTGAATGTAAACATCGCTTGAGCCATGAGGCGAGGGCGAGTGCCCTGCATGTGAAGAAAATCAGTGTTTTAACTGACCCATTTTTGAAAAGTATTTTGAGATTTGATCAATTATTTTAATGAAATTTATTTTTTAATGATGAATAGTACAAGCCATTAAAAATTGCAGTTACCAAAGGTTTCCATCAGTAGCAAATAATGTTTACTGCATCCATGCAGTCCATGGGTGATTCTGATCCGAAATTCGGGTGAATAACGGTTTTCCGAAAAAAATTTAATGTATTAATCTTAAGATTTCTTTTACAATTAATATCTGCTTTTCTTTCTACCTTCAGACAAGCAAAATAGTTTGTACTACTTTTAAAAAATTTCAATACAATTTTTTCCAGAAAAAAAAAAGCTTTTGGAACTGACTTTTCATTTAATTACTTGAAGAATAATTTTTGAGCTTATATATATATGCATATGTACTGTTGTGTTGAGAGGGGAGGGGATTATTAACCTATATACTTTGTTTTAAATTGATGTTGCATTCTTTTTCCCAAAATTTTGTCTGAAGTTCCGATTTTTTTTTTTTTGCTTAGAATCACTCATGGTTTACTGGAGAGGCGAAAAATTTCTCTTTGAGAGGTGATTTTGTTTCTTAGAATGGTTGTTGGGCCTACTTAAACTATATATCGATTTCAACTGTTATTATTCAATTAAGTGACTCGCCCAACCAGTTTAATTCAACTAGGCTAAAAAATTTAATATATTAACAGATTATCGAACTTATTAGTATCATAGTATCTATTTATAAAAATAATATTCATTAAATACAAAAACAATTAGCAAACAACTTTCACTCGATTGATGAAGAATTTAATTTTCCTTTTGAACATGTTGACGGGGGCATTGCTTCAGTGATGAATTTATAGGGACGGAGGGTTGCAACCTCCCATGATACACACATTCAAAATAAAATAAGTACATTGTTTTTGAATAAAGAATTTTAAAAACAGTTGAGGCATTATGTAAATTTGTAATGTTTGCTTAATGTTTTGTGATTACTTAAATATTCATTATTATTTCCAAATATACTCACTCACTTGAATAAATGTGCAGCGTTCACATAATTTTTAAGACTTAGCCTTTCATCATTTGTGTTCAAAAAGTATAACTTTACAACAATTTCAAGAATTCATCATTTATCGTTATTCTAGCATATTATATGTGAAAAGTTTTCATATCTAAAGTAAAACCCCGATGTAACATCCCACCAATCTACGTTTTACCTGCATTTTACGTTTTTTTCATCAGGTCCCAGTTTTTCTGTATCCTGATTGATGTTAAAATATCCCGAATTCTAAGTTTGTTATATTTACCGAATTCTACGTGTTTTATATTTTCCCTCGAAAATGAAAAAAGAAAAGTGTTCTAAAATTAGCCATATTTTTCCTTTTGTGCTTTTTTTAAAGCTTTATGCATAGTGTTAAAAGTTAATTTTTACTCTCTCACAAAATAAATTACAATCAAGGATTGTTTTTGTTTTCAAGAGTTTTTAAAAAGGAGCTATTCGAGTTTATCAAGGTTGCGAGAAAGTTCGTTTGCTTCCAGTATTGAACTGGAGAAGTTCGTTCTTTTTGCCATTTTATAAACCAACTTCTTTTTTTTTTTGCTTAGAATCACCCATGGTTTAGTGGAGAGGTGAAAAATTTGATTTTCTTTTTTAGAACGCTGCTGGGTCTACTTATACAATATATATTGATTTCAACTGTTATTATGCAATTAAGTGACTCGCCCAAACAGTTTAATTCAACTGGGCAAAAAATTTAAGCTGTTAACAGATTATTAAACTTATTAGTAACATAGTATCTATTCATAAAAATAATATTCATTAACTACAAAAAATAAGTACTACTCAACAACTTTCACTCGATCGATGAAGAATTTTATTTCCTTTTGAACATGTTGACGTGGCATTGCTTCAGTGACGAATTTATAGGGGCGGTTGGTTGCAACTTCCCATGATATACATGTTCAAAATAAAATAAGTATGTTGTTTTTAAATAAAGAATTTAAAAAATACTTCAGGCATTTTAATTATGTAAATTTGTAATGTTTGCTTAATATTTTGTGATTACTTAAATATTCATTATTATTTCTAAATATACTCATACACTTAAATAAAGGTGTATCGTTCACATAACTTTTAAGAATTCGCCATTCATAATTTATTGTTATTCTATCATATTATATGAGAAAAGTTTTCATATCTACAGTGAAACCCCGATTTAACATCCCACCAATCTACGTTTTCCCGCATGTTACGTTTTTATTATCAGGTCCCAGTTTTTCTGTATCCTAATTGATGTTAAAATATCCCGGATTCTAAGTTTGTTATTTATCGAATTCCCCGTATTTTGTGTTTTCCCTCGAAAATGAAAAAAGAAAAAGTGTTCTAAAATTAGCCATATTTTTCCTTTTGTGCTTTTTTTTTAAAGCTTTATGCATATTGCTAAAGGTTAATTATTACTCTCTCACAAAACAAATTATGATCAAGGATTGTTTTTGTTTTCGAGAATTTTCAAAAAGGGGCTATTCAAGTTTATCAAGGCATGAGAAAGTTTGTTTCCAGTATTGAACTAGAGAAGTTTGTTCTTTTTGCCATTTTATAAACCAACAAAGCTCCAACACTTTGAGTCTAAAAAA
Organism: Octonoba sinensis; assembly: GCA_038502835.1. NCBI lineage: Eukaryota > Metazoa > Arthropoda > Arachnida > Araneae > Uloboridae > Octonoba > Octonoba sinensis. The sequence continues at coordinate 113,956,449 of CM076598.1, read as the reverse complement.
TATTTTGTTAGCAGTCACTATTATGTGCTACACTGTACTCTTATTGGACAGAACAGCTTACTTATAGTGGACATTTTACAAATAGTGGAAAGCTATTTTCTTTACCATTAGGGCTAGGGAAAACGCTTACTATGTATTTCAATCCTGAAGATGCAGCATTCACTTTGAACTCCATGACTAAAAAACAATCCACTGTTTTGGATTATTTTCAAACTAAATGGTCGGATTCGTAATTAAATGCGTTAAAATGGTATGTAATTTTCTTTTCGAAAATATAGATATTATACTTTTTAAAAGAGTTCAAATCTGTCATTCATCATTTGTTACATAAAAGGATAATGTTAACGACAATTTCAAGAATTCATAATTTGTAACAATTAAATTGCTACAGTTCCATTGAAAATGCCTCGCCCACCTATAAGAAGGTGTTGTTTACAGAGTCGAAATCAGAGCCAGTGAGAAAACTTTCACCACTGAATTAGCTGAGAGACACCACTAGAAAAACGAATACAACTTGAGTGTAGGAGAATCTTTTCAGGAAAAAAACGTATGTTTGAGTCAGAACATCACCCCGATTACCATTTTTGTGGCATTGAATGCTGTAAAAAAAAGCAATATTCCGCGTTCTGCTCATAACTAAGAATCCTATCCATCCCATTCACATTAGGAACTGTAGGTAGGATTCCGCGATAAGAATTGAATTTTCCTTGCATTTTTAGCGTATTAATTTAGTAACACATTCTTTTTCAGCTTTGAACCATAAAATTTCCCTTTGCAGCATTCACATGCACTTTCGAATTTGCTTTTGTCAAGATATGTCTCTTAAGCGATTTATACCAGAAATTGGCGTCATACTCCAAAAGCAAATTTGAAAAAACAAGCTGGCAATTTCAAATTACATCAAATCTTCATCCTCACTGCACAGAAAAAGTGCATAATGCACAAAGAGCAATTTACAATGTCTTACATTTTCAAGAATTACTCAAAATCTTAATCTCTGTAGCACAGAAAATGTGGGTGACAGAAAAATCGATTTACAAATGAATATTCTACATTTTTAAGAATAACATAAAATTTTCATCTTTGCTGCACGGAAAATCTGTAACGACTGAAATCAATTTACAAATAAAAGTCACACATTTTCAAGAATTACACAGCGTGGAAGCACAACCAGGAAATCAGGGAAATTTATATTCTGGAAAATATTAGGGGACATTTAAAGTTTTCTGAAATATCAGGGAAAATTATAGTTTTCAATATCCAAACCGGCAAGTGTCTTGAGTTTCATTTGCGGAATTTCCTTTCGTTGCGCATGTTCAGAATATGGGGCTATTCTATTATCAAACGGGGAGTGAAGAGTGTCTGTGGGAAAAATTTTAGTTTTAGAAGGTGGGCATATATAATGTGGTATCTTATAAGCAGGATATTCCATTATCCGCTACCAAAGAAAAAAGACTGTTCTTTATTCCATCAGTGGCATAGCTGAAATGGGGCGGTCCGCCCCGGTTGTCACCCATATAGGTGTGACACCCAGCCACGATGGAGAAAAAGAATGAACCTTTAAAAGCTCCATAGAATAAAAAATACTTAAAAATGAGAGAAAAAAATATCCAATTTAACTTCTATTTTAATCTGAGCAAAGTGTTTCCTTTACAAAATATATTCACAATGTTTTTTAACCGCTAATCATAACCATTGCCCTCAAGAAATACTTTAAATATTTGATGCAAATGGTGTTCTTCTTTTTCAATGCTACAATTTAAAAAAAAAAAAAATCATTATATTTCATTAAAACGCATACTTCAGTGCTTACATTTTTTTTTTTTTTTTGGATGGGGAGAGCGTAATCTTTTCCATGGGGTGACACTATTACTACCCACCCCGGGTGTTACCCATGCTAGCTACGCCATTGTTTTTTTTTATACTTCATCAAATTGATTACATATATATAATCCAGCATCTCTTTGCCGCAGCTTTTGCTTTTCTTCAATAATCTAAGGATGATCAGTAACTTAGATTTTTCAGACAATCTTTACTAAACTTTGTCTGATCAATTTATCAATTCCACATTTTCTGATCAATTTATCAATCTCCCCAGATTACTTTAATTTGTGACAATTAAAATTTCATATTTTGAAATAAGTTCATTTCTCCTATTTGATTTCAAAATGTATGTTTATGTATAAAGCTAATAATACACTTTATTTTTTACTTTTTGTATCACAATTTACTCTTTTGATTGGTTTAAATAAACCTTTATGAAATAATATTCTTATTTTAAAATTCAGCCTCAGAAAGAATGTACTGCTATCTATCAGAGTAAAAAAAAGTTATGTAATAGATTTGATGATGTGATAAAGATAAATATGCCACAGGATATAAATATAGATCAATAAATAAAGGTTATTAGTGATAGATTGAAATAATTTTATACCTAAGTCAAGGTAGGTATACATTTATGGGAAAAAGACATAGGCTGAAATAAGTTTTTTATCAGCTCAAAACTGACTTAAAAGGTCGCCTTCGGCATTTTGCTTGAGAAAAAAAAAAAACAAGTTGCGCCACAGGCGCCGCTATTTTAGCCCTTTGCACGGGCAACACCGTTGCGGGTACCGCTAGTATATATATATATTAATCAAAACAACATTACGCAAATCATAATAAACTGTAAAAGGACAAATAGAAGATAGCATATAAGGGCCCAGAAATATGTTTCAAATAGAAGAAAAGTGAAAATATAAAGAGAGAGATCTCTCATTGTAATGGAGAAGTCACACCAGCCTTTGAAAGTCAAAAACAAAGGGAAATTTAATCATGACATCAAGGATTGATTCAATGACTCACGATATGACGCAAGCGCCTCTCTGTATCTGCCTCCAGCCGGCCCTGATTTTAGGGGTTCACAGCTGCAATGCAAATTAATTTACTTTAAAACAAACCCCAAAATACAGTAAAATTGCGCAGTTTTATGTGTGTCACAGGTAGTTGCACTCCTAGAATTCACAGTCTAAATTCATCTATGTCCCAGACCCTCCTAGTTATGTGCGAATATTTTTCTTTTACCACGCAAATTTATATTGTATAATTGACTTTTCTAAAAGCTTTAACTGCAAATGCTTGACTTTTCGAAGAAAAAAAAAAGCGGTTTTTAAAGGTTTTTGGAGTAAAAACATTGTGTGGCCTGCTTGGAAGTTACAGTTTATTTGAAGTAAATCAATAAGTCAACATTACATGCATAACTGTTTGTTTAAACTTCGCTATCATTATTGTGCTTTGGAAGTGCTAATCCTTCAAAATAAAATTTAAATTGTAGTTTTACATTTGAATACTTTCATGTAAATTTCAAAAAACTTTAAAATATTTAAGAAATAAAGAATTGTATATGAGCCAATAACAGAAATTTAAAGCTACTGTGCTTTCGAAGTTTAACCCTACACTGCGCCGCGTTGTTTTTAAACACCTCTATTTTCGTTCACTAAGCTCTTGTTTTTTATTATTTTTAACAAGTAGCGCAGCGCATTCTTTCGTTTTATTTTGTATGTAAGATCATATTAGTTATTATAGTCTCCCCTAGATCTTGTAAACTGGGCTTATGGTTCATCAATTAGCGTTTTTTAAATCTTTTTTCACAAAATCGACAACAACAGAAAAAAAAGTGCGCAGTGTAGGATTAAGCTGCACGAAGTATATAAAAGAAGTTTTTAATAAAAGTATTCGTATCTAAGCAAGCTCATTTGTATAACATAGTTTGACAAGCAGGCCCGTCATTTCAAAATTTTGCGGGGGGGAGGGGGGGTATAAACTCAATGTATATTGCATTAAAAAAAACAACAAAAATAAATGTACATACATATAAATCCATTATATTTCTCAAGCCGAGGGGGGGGGGGGGCAATTAACCCCCCTAAATGACGTGCCCGATGACAAGAGTACTTTAGCACTAATATGTTATGCCTAGTATTGTGTATTACCTCAAGAAATGGAAAAATAAATTCCATCTCAAGGGTGATTCTTAGAAGGGAGGGGGTGGATTTTATGGGAAATAGGGGTGGGGGGAATGCATGGGTATTTTTATGAAAAGTGGGGTGACACATAACCCTGCATCTTCTAGCACTTGTAGACACTCACTGTTAATTTTTGTTCCTCAAGTACTACAACTTAAAAAATAATTATGTAGTTTTTAAATTTTCTAGCAAAATTTAGCTGTATTCATTTATAAGGTAAAAGAAAGTAGCAAAATTAATGTTTGCAGGTTTAGGAATGTTAAAGCAAAAATTTTAATTTAAGAGTTGTTTAGAATGCAAAAAAAAAAAAAAAATATTTTAAGAACATGGGAGTAACTGATATTTTTTCGAAGTTCATATTCATAGAATTAGTGTTCGGCAGTAGTTAACTAGAAGTAGTTAACTACTAGTGGAAACTACTAGTTAACTAGTAGTTGTAACTACTTTTGTTTTGAACTAGTTAACTACTAGTTAAACTACTTTTTTCCCAACTACTACTTGCAACTACTTTCAAAAAAAAATTTTTTTAAACCTATTTTTTGAAAAAAATAACTGTTTTTTAATCAGTAAATTATTTAAATTTTTAGCTAATGAATATTACTCACACGAATGTATTTTTTATATTATGTTATATAATGAAAAAGTACTCATAAAAAATCATAAAATTTATTGCAGTATTTACGTAAATTAGAAAAAGCTTTCCATTATAATCAATAAATAGCGCCCGCACCTGCACAATGAAGTTTCATTTAGAGACCAAATCTTCATTATGGGCAGTGAAGTAGTCGAGGGGGGGCGTAGGGAGACGGCGTCCCCCAACCTTTTTATTTTAATTCAAGTGCCCCGCCCTAAACTTTTAGCATTTTAACATAAGCGTCCCTCCCCCCACTTTTCATTTCAATTGCTTATCTTCTTATGTAGAAGCGTCCCCCCAACTTTTTTTTCAGGACTACACCACTGATTATGGGGAAGCTTTACCTATACTCCAGTACCATGCATTCGTTTGGGATACCATAAAACACAAAAAGAAAGAAAAATACTGATTTTTATAATTTTCTTTTTAGAAAAAAATACTGATTTTTATAATTTTCTTTTTAGAAAAAAATACTGATTTTTATAATTTTCTTTTTAGAAAAAAATACTGATTTTTATGACTCTTTTTTAGACAAAATATTGATTTTTATTATTAAAAAAAAAACTATTTATATCAGTTTCTTCCAAATTATTAAAATATAGATATTTTTATTATATATTTTAATATATTCTGAGAGTTGATCAGTCGATAGAAGCTTGGTTCCCGCAGAACACCGAAAATGAAGCAACATTGACTGAAGTCAGTGTTTGAGAGGATGAGAACCTCTCGCGGCTGGTTGCTGCGGTCCGTGTACGCTAAAGGGAGCTGGTGCATGTTAAATAGGTAGTGGCTCCAATGTCCTCCAAGTGAAGCGATACCTCTGGGGGTGCCAAGCCCAGGTAACGGTCTCTTATCTGGAGCTGGTCCAAAACATTAAGAGACCTTTCAAAGTGGCTGAAATCCGACTCCTGCCTACAAGGGCCCCGTTAGACTCAGGAACAGCGTACCCATTCTTCCTCGCCACGCGCGAGGACACGACGACAACAACAACAATATATTCTGAGTTCAAGTAATTCATTAGAATTTTAACTCACTATATGGTAGCCTTAATGCCTCTGGTTCTCTAGGGAAAGGTGGAATACCTTCGTTAAGGTGTTAAAGCATGACATTTTATCAAACAACATTAAGCTTTTGATGTTCATTGGGGATTGTTAAATTGACTAGGACCAACCTAGCTGCGCCCTGTGCCTGTTGCTGGTCGTCACTTTTGTATTTGTATAAGTTTTTGGACATGCTGACTACAGCATAAGCATCAACAGAACCTTTTTGAAAGGATTTTTTCTACATTTGTAATAGTGCCCTGAAAATTTAGAAACAGATTGAGCGTTGATAAGGCATCAAAACTGGTATTCTCGATGAAACATCTAAACAGTAAAAATGATTAAGCTGTAGTAAATATTTTATGTGATATTTGCCATCTCTGCTTATATATTTAAGAAATTTGTATATACTCAAAAAATTATAAAAGTCCAGTCAGCTTATTTGTATATATTCAAGAAATTATAACACATTTAGTCCAGAAATATGTTTTGTCTTCTGTTTCTTGATGTTCTCTGTTTATTAAGCATACTTTTTTATATAATATTATTAATTTAAGACCTTCATATGTAATTTTGTTTTTCAAAATTCCAGCTCCCCCGGAAGATGTTCATGGATTTAATCAATATTTAAATTATTTTTTCGGTTCTAAAACACAAGTTATTGAAACCTTACATTCAGAAAGAGGCCAATATAAAATTTTGAAAATACATTCATTTTCTCAAAAATCTCTTTTTAATTTACGAAAACATTTAAAGTTCATCATTCCTTTATTCCTTCAGTAAAAAACAAAAAAAACTCTATCTCGCTCAATTTAGTTAGTTTTATCTGTGGCATACACAGTTGTCTTTAAGAGGGCGGGGGGGAGAAGTAAAGGCAACGCTTTTCTCTTCAGAAAGTTTTTGAAGAAAAGAATTATGGATTGTGTAGAAGAAAATTAAATCAATAACCTACAAATGAATAATTACTTACATTAAATAATTTCTCATTTGATTTACTAATTAAAGAGCTTACATTAAAAAAAAAATGTTTTTTTTTCCCCCAATTGTAGAAACATTTATTTTGTGAAAAATATTTTTATAGTACCGTGGGAACAGGAATTTGTCCATATAAAGGATTACATATAAGTCATAGCTTCTCCAAATAAAACATTGGAAAAAGCAGACTTGTCTCAATTTTCTTCCCTTTCGAAAAAAAACAGTGTGGTCTGTCTTCTGGCCGGTTTGAGGGTCTGAAGAGGGGGACCACACTTTCCCCATTGTCCGAATCCGAAACAGCAACGCTTCCCGGAGTGAGAGTCATTAAGCTAATCGACCTCGTAAATCATGCTCCCTTGCATGGGAAGCGGTGGGAGGCGTGACTTATAGGAATTTCGAGCTTTTTTTGGAAATATTTTCAAACTTTGGACGGATTTTTTTGTCTTTAAAAATGTTCGTATTATTTCAAACAAAAGTTCAAAAGAAAGCTGGATATGTTTTGCTGGTCTTGTTGTTTTTCAAATTTTGGTAACATGCTTAGAAAATATTTTATAAAGCGAAACGTCTAACAGTACCACGTTTTTTCCAAAATTCATTGTTTAACGATTTTTTAAAAATACGGTAACTGATAATTTAAAAAGTAAAAACTACAAGACCGAGATATAGGCTTGAAAAATACTCAAAAAAATTCCGGACTCGAAAAATTCAAAGGACCTTTCTAAAACTTAGTCCAACTTTTCCCGTAGGTTAACATTGGTTTCGAAGATTTGAAACTCTGACTGAAGACTGAAGAGCAGCCTTAATATACATTTTTCACGAAATTTTTCCGACAACTTATATTTATTTTATTTTAATACTATGTAAGCAATAAAAGCCTATTTTTTAAAATAAAATTGTTGCTTAAAATGTTTTTAAAAATTTAAGAAGTTGTTTTTTACAAAACCAACATGTGTTACGATTTTGTGAACAAAAATGAACCTTGAGCCCAGTTTACAAGATCTAGGAGAAACTATATTAATTAATATAACCTTACATACAAAATAAAACGAAAGAATGCGCCACTTTTTAAAAATAATACAAAACAAGAGCTTAATGAACGATAAATAGAGGTGTTGTTTAAAAACAACACAGCACAGTGTAGAGTTAAAGAAATTCAGATTCTAACTATTTCAAAGTTTCAGTCGTTTATTTATGTGTGACCTTGTTATGTTGTTACTTAAGAAGGTTTTATTTCTTAATTTCTTAAAAATAGCAAAATAAACGTATAATTTTTGTTATATTCATGCTATATAAGTATGATATTTTCCACTAATAGCTTTAACATTAATATTTTTTCTATTTTTCAGAGTCTGATGTGACTTTATTTTTGTTTGTTTCAACGCGTTGTTTGTTTGATGTTCTTTGACATTTTTAACAGGGTCCTGTTTTAGTAAATTTTAAAATTAATTTTTTTTGAAATTTAAAAATTTATACATATAGTGATAAAAAACTATTATTAATATTTGCTGCTTATTTAATAAATTATTTTGTGAAGGGTCTGTCTAGATTGATTGGAATTTTGCGAAAGATCCGTTTTAATTGACTGGTTTTTCTAAAGGGTCAGAAACGGATCCGAATTTCTTTTATAGCGATCTCTGTTAAGTGCAAAATGAGTTATATATCTTGTCAAACCATTGGTGTAACATTAGAAGTTTAAATACAATAAGAAAAAGTGAGCATGCAACAATGATGATAAGAGACTAGGGTTGAGGAAAGTCCACTATTGCAGCAGAAAGTTCACTATTATCCTCCCCCCCCCCTCTCTCCGGAAAACAGTAGACAATACAGTGAAAAATAATAAATAATTCTTTTTACTACTTTCACCTCACCCACCCTCAGATTTTCTGCTATTTTATTATTTACTTATATATTTTTTTGAACAATACTTTGCAACCCTATATAAGACTAATTACACTATCTACCAAAAACTATTTGGACACTTTGGATTTTAAACATTTAAAAAAAATTCTGGAGAAATATTAAACTTGTTGTTCTGTATTTTGCACCATGGAAAGAACATACTTAAACTCACATTTAAGAAACAAAATTCAGGCTTAGGGCAATTAGGGGGCGATCAAAAAATTAAAGAAGGAAAAAAAAACACTTTTGAACATCTTGTATCAAAAAATGATCGAAATGTCCTGTAACTTTCTCGAAACATTTTTAATTATATACGCAATGCTTACACCCGCTTTGGTCAGAATAGCAGTAATATTCATGAAGATATGGGCATTTGTTTTATAACTTGTAAATATTCGAAAATTTTCGCAAGTGTTTTGCTTATAACTCGCTAAGTTCTATCTCAAATTACATGAAACTTGCAGACAACTTGACAAAATAAAAAGTAAGTATGGTACCAAAACGTGGGGAAAATGTAATAAATAGTCGATGAGATTTGAGCAGTTTTATTAATTTAATTAATAATTTTTAATAATTTGGTAGTGAATCTATGGAGCAACTTATGTAAAAGTTTCAGTTGAATATTGATATTTTTCAACGAGATATAGACTGTACAGTGAGCCGTATTTAGCAAGCTCTCAAATTGAAGAAAAAAGATAAGGGGTTTTCCACAAATTTTTATATTGCATGATAATTTTGGCAAAGTAAACAATAGCGTTCAAATTCAGACTCCATAAACACAAATAATGCAATTGAATTCAGTTTTACATCTGTCAATTTTCCAATTTATCATGCAATATAAAAATTTGTGGAAAACCCCTTATCATTTTTCTCCAATTTGAGAGCTTGCTAAATACGGCTCACTGTATGGTGTATATCTCTTTGAAAAATATCAATATTCAACTGAAACTTTTACATAAGTTGCTCCGTAGATCTCACACCAAAATTTAAAAAAAAATAATTAATATCTTTCGCGCATGCGCAATCACATTTGTTTTAATAAAACTGCTCAAATCTCATCGACTATTTAGTATATTTTCCCCACGTTTTGGTACCCTACTTACTTTTTATTTTGTCAAGTTGTCTGCAAGTTTCATGTAATTTGGGATAGAACTTAGCGAGTTATAAGCAAAACACTTGCGAAAATTTTCTTATATTTAAAACAAATGTCCATATCTTCATGAATATTACTGCTATTCTAACGAAAGCGGGTGTAAGAATTGCGTATATAATTAAAAATGTTTTCCGAAAGTTACAGGACATTTCGATCATAAACACGTCTTGCTCTCTTTTTGTAGAAAAAGAACCTTTAATTTTTGATACAAGATGTTCAAAAGTGTTTTTTTTCCATCTTTAATTTTTTGACCGCCCCCTAATTGCCCTAAGCCTGAATTTTGTTTCTTAAATGCGAGTTTAAGTATGTTCTTTCCATGGTTCAAAATACAGAACAACAAGTTTAATATTTCTCCAGAATTTTTTTAAAATGTCTAAATCCAAAGTGTTCAAATACTTTTTGGTAGATAGTGTATTAAAGCATTTTGCACATTGGAAAATTGAAAGTTTTAAACAACTCAAGGAAGTAACATACCATTAAGAATTTCCTTTATATTAAAAATTAAGTATTGTAAATTGTTTGATAGACTGCAAATGTTAGCTTTCCAAAGAATTATTTTATTTAAAAATGTTTTTATATTACAAAGTATTGTGCATTTTTAGTTTACAAAACTAAATATCTCAAAGAATTAATGTTCAAGTTACAATTACTTTTGTGACATAAATAATGTCACATTTAGTTTAGAAGATTGCAAAGGATAATTACTTAATTTTAACAACTAATAGTAATTAAAATGCCTGAAATGATGTAAAACATTTAATTCCAAAGATTGCAAGTAAGGATAGTTTTAAAATTATTAAACTTGACAATGATCTGACTCTGTGCTATAAACAGAAGGTTAAGAACTGAATATAATAGGATACAAAAAGTTGAAATAAAATTCGTGATTATCATCATGAGAAATTTTATGACTGTAACAACTTTACAGACCCTATTTACTAATTTTAAAATCTCTTGTAATTAATTTGAAAAATTGACAACAAGTCCAGATTTTATAAAATGTAATAAGAACCTGAAAGCAAAGTGGTTCAGACAATGACATTTCTGAAAAAGATGGTACAATATTTTATGCATATCCAACTTACGAGTTAAAATATACCTGTAATACCGCTTATCACCTCTTTGCATTAGTGTTTAGGAATGCAATACATCTGGCCCGTCATTTCAAATTGTTCCAGGAGGGAGGATATATCCAAGAGAAGATATCCACAAATGGTATATTCTCTTTATTTTTTCTTAAAAAATAACAAAATACATGTAAATTCATAAAAATCCCTTACATTTTAAAAGTCAGGGTGGGTCAATTACCCCCCCCCCCCCGACCCCTTTAAATGACAGGTCTGCCTGCATATGTGCTACAATATATTTTTGAAATATATTTTTAAAATGAGTCTGTATTGGAGATATTTCTCCCTCCATAAAGTAAGACTATAAAACATGAGAAAAAAATTAGACAAGCAAAATAAAATCAGCAAAATCATTTAATAACACTTTATTTTTATTTACGTTTTAAAACATTGCACAGAAGTTCTAAAGAAACTAGTTTGAAAGGAAAATAACAGAACTCCTTCTTTAAACCAGTGGTAGCCAACTTGCCTGCTATTAAAACCAAAATTTGCTTGAACTTAGTTTCAAAATTTTACATTTGTTGACAAAAAGGAAGATAGGAATAAAAATTTTCTTATAAAATATTGTTTAGTGTTTTATTAAATAACATTGCAGAAAATTAACCCAAAACTGACAAGTTGTGTAAATTTCAGCATATTCACAGATCATTTTTACAAATGTCAGATACAAAAATGTTTGTTTGTACTATTTTAATAATAGCCCTTTTCATTAGGGAAGGAGGATGCTTATGAGACGGTCCTTCAAAAATCAGTGGCATCATTAAAAATAAGGAGTTAATATCACAAAAAAAAAAACACATTTATGACAATTTAATTTTTTTGTCTAATGTGCACCGATTTCGTACTTAAAATAAATAATTAAATTTAAAATAAAAGCATATTTAGGGTAAGTATTTGCATCTATAATTATAATAAGATTAAGTTACAAATAGGAAACTGTTGAAAAGGACATTAATAAAAATGCTAACAAATTGAGACACACAGAAGGGATGCATAAAATTAAGAACCATAGTTTAAGCTAAGAAAAAAATAACTTTTGGTTCAAGAAAGAATTATATGAAGATGTTTTAATACAAGTGGTCATTTGAAAATGGTTCATTGTATACATACCTACATCCATACAATGTGTATGTATACAACATAAGGGTTATGAAAATTTTTGGTCTCTTAGATTTCTTTTGCATAAATGGCTTTCTCTTCAGGTGGACAATTAAGTTTTCTTTCTCCTAGGGACATCACTTAGGTACAAAACATCCCTTGTATCTTTGCTTAAAACTTGAATTTTCCATTTCAGATATCCTTAACTTGCTTTCTAAGATTCCTTTCTCTTCCACTACACTTTGAACCTTCAAATACATTTCTCCAGACATTCTTAAAGATTCTCTTAATTGGAATTCCAAACCAGCTACTTTTTTCTTCAACTGAGATATGCTTTCCAAACATTTAGGGTTGGGACACTGACAATAATCAGGCACCAAAGCAAATTTGGTGAGAGGACTCTCTTCAGGCACCGAAGCAAATTCAGCGATAGAAATCTCTTCAGACACAGAAACAAATTCAGGGTCAGGAGTCTCTTGTTTAATGGCAGTGAAAGGCCTATATGACTCGTCTGCAGCAGAACTTCTTGTTCCAAGCTCCTTGTGAGAAAAAAAAAAATTGTCAATAAAGTAACAGTAGCATATCCAGGAATTTTTCTTGGAGGGAGATATTACTTGGGAGAAGTTTATTAGTGCCTGCTTTTAAATAACATCTTTTATGTATCATTTTTGGAGGGATAGGATATAACAATTTCCTCTCCCCTAGTTAGGCCTATGATAATGTTAAAACAACAAAAAAATTTTGTAAAACAATTTGAGCAAATAGCAAATAAGAAGAAAATTTTGAGTCTTACAGTTTTGATGGGGGTATAACTAAGGAACTCCTGCTTGTTTTTGATATATTAATGGTAGGAGCTATAATACTAGTTATGAGGGACTAATTTACGGTTGTGAATCTGGTGACTGTATTTACCCCCTCAAAAAAAACCCCCAAAACTTAAATGTTCATTAACAAATTTTTGTTCCACAATTTTCACTGTATTCCACTTTTTTTTTTTTTTTTACACAATATTTCCATGTAAAATGAAACAAACTCTCAGTTAGAAATAAATTGTTTCATTTTGGGTTTATGCCATGAATATGTTTTTCTTTTTTTGCATTGGAAAAAGGGTTCTTTGTAACCGTGAAACATGTGACTGTTATTCTTATTGAAATTTGTGCATTTTATATATTTTTTTTACTTTATAAATTGTTGAAAAGGACAATAAGACAGTTTCATAATTTTGAATTGATGACAATTTAGTTGAAACTAAAATAACAACATGCATATGAAAACTTGTATGTATGTGAGCATGATTTCCATCTTGTTTTTTCACAGGAAATCATCAAAAATATTGTTGTGATCAACAAAGCACCAGCGATGTTTGATTTAAACAACACTAAATGGTAGCAATCATTTAAAACTTTTTCACAACAACAAAGATCATGCAATACATTTAATTTGATATTACTGATTTAAAACCACTTTTAGTGATATAAAAATTTTCACTCAATTTGTTAAAATGGGGAAAGATAATTGAATAAACAATATGCACTTCATATTTCTTACAGCATCCCATTTCTGCAGCAAAAATTAATTAAAATTTGGCAAACAGCCTTTAAAGAGGATGAAATATACATGAATTGTAGAGAGAAAGCTTATGGGTTCGGCATTATTCAGGCCTAAGATTGGGTTAAGAATAGGGATGTAACGAATAGTGATTTGGCCGAATAGCCGAATACTGAATGTTCGGCCACTTCTTCTAGACCGAAGCCGAATATCCCGCCAATGTCTAAGGCCGAATACCGAATATTCGGCGGCCGAATATTAAAATTTCTAGAAAATCGTTGTAATGGAAAGAAGTTGTAAAATTTAAAATTATTCACAAAGTAAAACACCAATTACACACAATCTATGATGTATGATTTAATTCTGCTTGTTAAGAATTTCACCCACAAGTGGAATAGAAATGACAGGTTTTATGGTAGTAAGCATTAGCATTATTTTACTAATTATTTAATTCAAATGAAAGAACTACTATTACTTAGTGAGCTTTTACCTTGCTCAAAACTGTTTTATGAAGATATTTTAAAAGTTATAATAGTTAATACTTCTATTTTATGAGGGTTTTTTACATACCTATTTTTAAAAGATCTATTAAAATTTAATACACGTAACTGGAATATACAGTAAAACCCCTCAAATCCGAACCCCGAAAATTCGAAATCCCGGGAAATCCGAACATGTTTTTCTTAACAAATTTAAGTTTGATAAAACACCCGCAAAAAAGATAAACTTACATTTTGCCATAAAACAATTACTATAACCTCATTTTATATAACTAGTTGAAAAATTAACAAAGTACAGTTAGCATACCTAACAAACTGTAAATATGTCTACATACATATGTCATGTTGTAAGATTGAAAAATGGTAAAAGTTGGTTATTGAAATTTTTTAGGTTAATCACTTTGCAAAAACATTGAAATATCAACAGAAACTCACAAAATATCACTTGATCTTTCACTTGAAATCGGTTATCTTAAATTGTCGAAGTAACGAGGGTTCGTTATTATGCCATAATGAGGGTTTATTATGTTATGGATAGTTTTTGGCTAATCCGAACAAATTGTAATCCGAATAGGCTACAGCCCCAATTGGTTCGGATTTGTGGGATTTTACTGTATTTTTATTTTCAAAAACCCCAATAACTTATGCTATCTGCATATTCATATATTCTAGGCTTTTCACATTATTTTCTTACCCAATATTCACAGTAAATCAGTCTACCCAAACAAAGTCTGACTTCCACTTCGTTAATAATAACAAAATAAATTTCTCATATTCTCCATCATAATTAACTATTGCGAGCTTTTGGGAGCAAATGCTAAATATAAAATACAACATTACAACTTTAAAATCTGTTTTTGCTCAGTCAAGCCTAAAACAAGGTTTTAAAAAAGTAGTTTTTCTAAATTATTTTTACTTATTAAAACTATATACTGAATATTCTTTTTCAATAATTAATTATAATACAATTTTAAATGTTTAAAATCTACTAATTTCTTCATTTTTTTACACTTTTACTGCAGCAGAACTATTCGGCCGAATAGTCCATGAATATTCGGTCAGGCCGAATTTGACCTTACCCAGTATATTCGAATATCGGCCGAATACTCGGCTAGGTGATAAAATGGCTATTCGGCCAGGCCGAATATTCGGCCAAAGGGCCGGGTGATTGCCACACAAAGTAAAAAACCCTGAAAATTTTTTTATGCAAAAGTCGGTATCACTTTTTATGCACCATAAATTATACAACAGCTTTTATACACATATAGTTACAACGACATGTTTAAAATAACTTTTGACATTAAAATTTATACTTTACTTGCCTACTTCTAACTAATAAGAAAAATTTAATCTATTTATTTTTTGAAAATACATTGTAATTTATAGTAAAACATACTGAATAGGAATTTCCCATGACTATATATTTTGTGCCAAATTTCTGCAGTGAAATACTTTTTCTATTTAGAGTTATTTTTTCATTTACTTGTCAAATATCTGCAACTTTTAAAATAAAAGTTGAGTAAGTCCAGCGCCGATTTCAGGAAAAGGACGTAAAAATGCGTTAATATGCAAAAAAAAAAAAAAAAGTTCGGAAAATGAGTTCCAAGTTTTTGCGATGTGTATCGAAAAAATGACTAAATCCAAAAAAAAAAAAAAACCCTCCAAGTTTTTTTTTTATAGTTTTTTTTTTTAAATAAAGTCCGGAAACAAAATTACCCCTTTTGGCGATGTTTACATCAGGAATGTAAACATCGCCAACCCCTGCGTTTTGCGCCGAAAAAAAAATTCAAAATGGCACCAACGCCCAGTTATCCGCAACAACGAAAGAACGGGGGGATGGTATCTATCGTTCGTGTTCGGAACATAGAGCTTACAAACTTGTTTATAAGCTCTATGGTTCGGAACAAACATAGTTGGCGCCGTTACAACCCTTGTTGCATAAATGATTGCTACAAAGGGAATGTTTATCGCTTTTTGGCGTATTTTTTGTTCCCATCCGCTAAATTTTCAATTTTGAAGACTAAAAACTACAATTTTCAAAACACGGAAGGAGAATATGAAAAACCCGGATTTCCGGGGTACACCCGGAATACAATCACTTACATCCCTAGTTAAGAACAAAAAGTCTGAAAACCAAGCAAGCTCAAATTTTGCTAAAAAACAAAAAAATGCGCAAGGAACCATATTCCACACAAGAAAAATGTATAAAAACTATATCACTCAGGTACATTACAAAGCAGTAAATAAAATTTAAAAAATGTAATTACATCTCATAAATACCCTACAATAATGTATTATGATACATACACACATTAGAATAATTTTAGTGCAACGTATTCATAAAGATATTTACTTTCTTATTTAAAGTTTTTGATGTACACATCCTATAAACTGTTAAGCTTTATGTATAACTGTTCCGATTTGAAAGAATAAATTAATTAAAATGAAGAAATAACTCTTTACAATTTTAAAAATTACTTACTGCCCAGTAAATCTCATTACAACAATGTCTTCATATTCATACAAACATTATTTTGATTATCAATTATAAATACACAGTTGCCAAGTCTAAGGCTTTTTTGCAAAAACCAAATTCTATATTCACACTAGAAAAATATTAAGTTTTACTTGTCTTTACTTTTGTCTGTAGTCACAAATTCGTATTTTTCAAATGGAATTTTTTTTTAAATATCAGTTTTATGCCTTACTTATTTGGTTAAATTTGTATTTAATTTTAATTTTTTTTTAACGAATGGAGATATGTATAAATTACAAAAATTTAAATAATCAACACAAATAAAAATGAAGCTCAATTCAGCATTCAACTTTTAGACAACTGAGAGCTCACACTCCTTAACAAGCACAGAATGTCATTTAAAAAATTTCAAATCAAGATTTTACTGAAAATAAAAGTGAATTTTTTAAAATTTGCCTTTTAACAATTCTTAATAAGCATCAATTGCGAAAAAATTTCAATTCTAAGAACGGATGCAAAAAGATAGCATTTTTTTTTTAAAATGAAGGTATCAAAACATAGATGGAAAAAACGAATTTCTAAGAAGAAAAAAAAATAATAACCTTTCAACTTACTAAAATATATTTTTTAAAACAAATTTTAAAATAAAGAATTGAGAGCTTATTAAGTAAAAATTTAATAAAAATTAATAATGGCATTAGCAAAAATACTTCAATAAATAAAAATTTATTAAATTTATTTATTAATTATTAAAATGAAAAATAAAATAAGCTACTCTAAGGTAGGACATGTTAAAATAACTTCCAAACATTAAAAAAATTGAAATATTGAAGAGATGGAAAAGGATTGAAATCTCAAACACAGGAAGCCATTTTTGGCGAAATGACAGTAGCTCATCTAAAAACGTTAATGATTGGTTATCCAGTTGAACTTGAAGCAAGAAGTCACACGTTGCGAATTGAAAGTGCCGAGAAAACAACATTCAGGTCAATGGAAAAAGTTGTGCGATAAGGAGAAAAAAAAGGAATTCGTATGTGGGAAAAAAAATCGCACTTTTAAAAAAATGAGGAAAAATATGAAAAAAGGGATCTCTGCGACCCCTGCAGGTTCGTTTCTTCTGGGACCCATCTTTGAGGCTGCCATAATTTCGTTTAGTACGTGCCAAGATTTTGGCGTGAATTCAAAATTGCCGCAGAATTGAACATAAATCCACTTTTGTAGCAGGTTGGCGCAGGATACCAGATTTGGCGCAATTGGGGCAGAATTCCCATCCATGAACTTTCATAAAGGATCCTTTTCAAAGAGACTGCTCAGCTTGGCGAAATTGTTGGCGCGATATGTCCTGTTTGGCGCATTTTTTGTTGTCAAAAAAAAAAAATTGTATAAGTCCGATTTTTTTACTGATAAAATTTCAAATTTCAGAAAAGTCGGAAATTCCGACAAAAGTCGGAAGAATCTCATGCCTGATTATGATAATGTGCCTTCACATAGTACCTTATCATTAGCCCTTTTTAAGAAAACATGTAACAAATATGTCTGCACAAGATTTGTACCCACTTAAAACATCACCATAGAGCCTGATGTGTCCAAATTATGAAAAATGCAGTTCAACTTAACTTTCTTAGTGACTGTGTCCATGATTCACCAATCCCTACAAAATTTTGTTGATAGCTTTAAAAACAGCAAACACAAAAGTGTAATGCCGGCAATGCAAGTTTTGGAGTCATGGAACGTGCATGACACTCGAAACACAATAATTTGTATTTGTGATAACTGTAAACCTGAATAGATGGTATATATTCATAGAATGAAAGTTACTCAGAGGTACTGATTTGTTTCGTACTTTTGTGTCTACCGTATTTTCGGGAGGTTTTTCCATATGGGCCGCGGCGCATATGAAAAAAAAGTGAAAAAATTGCCGATGCGGCGCTTACAACGGGTGCGGCGCATACAATCTTTTTTTTTTAAAGTTTAAAAAAAAAGAAAGAATTTTTCAAATATATTAAAAACGCTGTCACTGGATGGCACCACATCATTTTTGTTCCATGTGAAGTGCAGGCGGCGACAGTGTCCACGTGCTTCAATGGCGATGTTGACGTCACGATCCATAAAACCCGTAATTTCGGATTCGCTACTTTCGTACTAGTTCGCGGATAATTTTCCTACTCTTTCGCATTTCTGCCCGCGGTGTTTTTAGTGGTGGAAAACGATCCGATCGCGAAGTTTAGAATGCAACATGGCGGCTTTGTTTATGCTGCAAGATTAGGCCTTCAGATCGGACGATCGGAGCACGGAAGGCCCTGAGCTATGCAGCCTTTTTCAGTCGGACAGTGAGAAGAGCGATTTCGATGGTTAAATCTGCTTTTTTTTCGGATTAAATCTGCTTTTTTCCATTAGTGGATGCGACCCACTTGTAAAAAGCGAGCCCAACGGCGATGACCACTTAAATAAACGTGGAGCGCCCAGTGGGGAAAAGGGTCCACGTCCCGCGCTCTGGATAGTTGCATTAGATAACCAACCGATGTCTCCTAAAAGTAAAAAATACAAAGAAAGTATGAGTGATTATTTAAAAAAAAGAAAACCTTTAAAATATTCAATTTATTCTACTTTTCTTCACCTAATTGTGCTATAATAACTAAAATTTTGGCATGCGGCGCATACGCTAAAAATTTATTTTCTTGAATGGAAATCGCGATTACGGCGCATACTCCCGAAAATACGGTAATTCAAAATTTGATGGCTGCACTTTTAAGACCATGCAGTATATCAAGAATGTAAAGAATAAAAATTAAAAGAATCAGAGAAATTATGAAGGTAAAGAATCCATACTGAATGAATTTCAAAGAAAACCAGTAATCTAATATGGTCATGTTAAAAGAATGAGTGATGAAATACAATCAAAAGTTTCATTTAATTGTAGAACAAATCAAAAAGTGAAACAAGGAAGACCACGAAAAAAAAAGGGGAAAAGATGGACATTATTAAAAAAGCAACGAGTGATAAGAGTACTGGAAGAAAAAACTCTTATCCAAAAAAAAAATTGGAATAAACTGTTGTAGATTTTTCGAAAGGCAACACATGACACCATAAACGGAGTTTACATCCTTTTAAAATTCAGAATTTACATTGTTCTTTTGTTTCAACTTGCTGGTAACAATAAAATTGATTTCTATTCATTGCCTATTTTATTTGAATTTCATTTAACATTTTATAAAGCATATGCCAACTTGCACCATAGGTGTAGGCAACTTGCCTCGCAACGGGGTAAGTTGGCGCACGTTTCTTTTCTTACTTTAGGCGTCTGTTAAACATAAACTACAAAAAGCTGCAAGCTCAGAACTACTAAGCATTTACAGCCTAATGCATGTGCTTTTAGGGTTTAGCTAAATTTTGATGAAAAATAAAAAATTAATAAAACTCGATAACTAAAAAGTGTGCCAACTAGCCCCAGTCTCCCATATACACTGCTGGCCACCCAAATTGCAACACCAAGAAAGACAAGAGATATCACAACAAAATTTATTTTGTAGATAACATGTTTCCCAAATATCAAATGATTAAATTTATAGACTTCTGGGAAGTGTGTTTCCTGCCAAAATCAGTAGCCAGAGTAGTCGCCATTGTTGGAGAACACCGCTACCACACGCCTCGGCATTGATTCAAAGAGACTTTGGATGTGTTTTTGGGGTGCAGCAGGTCAAGCAGCTTCCCCACGTTGGCGAAGTTGATCTGGTGTGGCAGCTGGGGATGTACTCTGGGTCAATCGTTGAGCAACCATGGACCACTTGTTTTCTATCGGCGAAAGATCCGGAGAGCGAGCCAGCCAGGGAAGCAATTCAACCTGGTGGTTGACGAAGAACACTTGGACAATGCGTGCCACGTGTGGTCGCGCATTATCCTGTTAAAATATGGCTATGGGCAAGCCTTAAAGGTAAGGAAGGACAACTGGCTCCAACACCTCAGAGATGTCGTAGCGCTGGCTGTTTAGAGTACCAGCGATGAGTACTAGAGGAGTGCGACAATGATATCCAATACTGCCCCATACCATAATACCCGGTGCAGGACCAGTGGGACGGTGCATAACGTAGCTGTTCAGCATCCTCTCTCCACGGTGTCTCCAGACTCGAATCCGACCATCGTGGTGTTGCAGACAGAAGCGTGACTCGTCAGTGAAGACAATTTCATTCCATTCTGCCGTCCACATCCTTTTTTCATTGCACCATTGGCGGCGGTGACATCTGTGGTTTTGCGTCAAGGGTAGACGAAGCAATGGACGTCTTGCGGACAGACCACTCTGCTGCAAACGGCGTCGAATGGTACGCGCAGACACTGGATGATGCGTTACAGACTGAATCTGCTGTGCTATGGTTTGTGATGTGACTGAGCGATCCCTCACTGCCATGCTCACAATATCAGGGTTCGCGCTAGGCCGCGCGATTCCCGCAATATTTTTTGAAATCCCACTTAAAAAAAAATTTTTTTTTGGCTTAAACTTTAAAAATCCCACTTAAAATATTGGTCAAGGAAGAAAATCCCACCTTGTACTTTTCCCCAGTGTGAACCCTGCAATATGCCTGTCATCACGTGAAGTGGTGCACTGAGGTGGATACAATCGATCACGTCGGTCCGTCGTACCCTCCTGCATCCAGTGATCACATATCCACAATACAGTTGTTTTGTTTCGTCAAACCCAACAACCAAAATACCTGAAAGATAATCCGCAATCTCGGTAGGCCACTATCCTTCCTCTGTAGAACTCGGATACTTGATCAAAAGATGATCATAGTTTACTACGAGGCATAATTTATTGTTTTTTAGAAAAAACCCCAAGAAAAACACAATTTTCGTACTTAAAATCGTCGAAATCTCCAAACCTTAAGAAATCTCCAAACCTTCAGGTGGCGCCACAGGCGCGCGTGATGTGCGTTTGCGCTGATATTCTAATCATTTGCATATCTCACCTCCACTAATGCATGTTGTAAATTTCATATTATTTGCAAGCTTCCTTCAGGGTGTTGCATTTACGGTGGCCAGCAGTGTAATTGAAATAATGTGTCTGAAAAATGAGCAAAATATTTGCATCCCGAATAAATTGAAAAAAATGAGAAATGCCGATTCTAAAGCTGAATTTGCTGACAAAGTGAAGTTAGTGCCTCGTATCGGCAAAATGAGCATTGAAGTGAGCTTCACAGATCGGAGAAGTGATTGTACGAGCGCTATGAACAGTCGTGAAAAGGAAAGCAAATTTCTGTAATGCACAACAACACAAAATCATTATTCCTTTTTTCTTTTCAATGTTTTGCACACATAAATATAAATTTTTGTGTATATATGCACTTAATTATCTTTTTCGCTCGATGGTTTTGTAGATCTGGAATTTCAGTTCCAAAAGTCAAGCATGCTGATTTAATCTGAATTTGCCGAGTGAATGAAATCTCCGATTGTGACTTTGGAATGTCATGTTACTCAAAGCCCTTAAATTTCACTAAAAAGTTAAGAAGAAATGCAAATTGGTGTAAATATGTTGACTGTTTTAATTTTTTTAGTAGAAAACATTAAAATTTGGAAGTACTAAACGGGCCGACTCCAATCGATTTTGCCGACTGGATGAAGTCACTGGGGAGGTGAGACACCTCACTCACTCCTTAGTTTGCGACGGCAAAGATGACAAAAAGTTTTACTTGCAAAATCAAAGCATAAAAAATGCATAGATAAAAAAACACATATATTAAACGGTTAAATAAATAATAATAAAATTTATTAGAGAACATTTCAAAATATTTTCTTGGTTTGGCTTGCTTAGCACAGCTTAACTGTATTTTATGAATGCCAAGGTAAGGTAGCTTACTACTTCAAATTTCCTGTTAAAGTTTAACACTTCAATACTGAAAGGGGTCTTTTCCTACTTTATCAATTAGATATTAGTGAAGTTTTAACCTTTAAGTTACGGCGCTCGAGCTCCCGAAATTCATCCATACAACGGCAAAACTGCGGATTTTTTTCCCCCCTCAGTGTGACCACGGGGGTCCTTAACTCCCATTATACCTCTTCTGACTGTGATTGACTTCATTAGAAGGGTTGCCAAAATATAAACTTACGTTACTCAGTTGCTGTTTTTTTGCTCCCAATCGCCAATTCGAAATAATTATATGATTTCTAAAGTTAATTTCCGAAAGAAAGTAAAAAAGGAAGATATGAAAATAATAATAATAATTTTGGAAACATGTAGTTTAAATGAGGAAGGAAAAAAAAAACTGCTACTTATTATTGAAGTCTAAAGTGAGTTTCCCTATGTTTGTCTAAAAAATTTTGCTAAGCTAATAAGGCAATCAAAATTTCTGCCCAAATTAGAGTTAAAATTAACAATAAAAAGTGCTGTTCCATATAGTTGAATAGTAGTGACCTTTCATTGTTTTAAAGCATCAATATATATTTTCTAATTTGCGATTTTTCTGCTCTGTGACATTTGATTTGCTTTCTTTCGGGACTTGTACATAATTTGCCTAGATTTCGACAAACATCTCAGGTGCGAAGTCATGATGACAACATTTTATATTAAACGTCTGCAACATACATTATCAACTTCAATAAACAAGTAAAACAATTTAAGTATATTATCAGTACACGAACTCTATAATTCGCAGCGCTTTATTCCTCCCCGCACCCTCTGTAATAGATTATTATTTTTCTCCTAAGTTAACATCTTGCTTTACGTGGTATTTCATGATAAGAATATGAAACGATCACAAACTGAACAAGAAAGTAAAATATCTCCTCATTGCTGAAACTGATATCCTTATAACGAATTTACTTTATCCTAATTCACTTAAAAATTGCAGGTATGAATAGACAATTTTCCTTTGCTATTTTCACCACAATGACTTGTTGATTTACTCATATAGCAACTGGAAAGCGGTCATTCACCGAAGATAATCAGAATGCGCTTCAAACTGTCTGTTGTACTTCTAACAAACTCCTGTCTGCCGATGGCTCCAGGGGGAGGTCCTTTGTTAACAAAAGCAAGACCGAATGTCCAGCTATTGTACTTGCATTTCCCTCACAATCACTTCAACTCTTTTACTTATTTTTAGGTGAATGCACTTACCGGAATTTATGAGATGGGGTGGACTCGTATTATTTCGACTTCTACACGCGTAGTGTACATGTGGATTTTATTAGGAAACCAAGAAAGAAATAATTATAAACATAGAATGTTACCTCCAGCGAATCGAGCTGCTAATTGGATTATAACCCAGGGTGGCAGAGCTCTGAGTGCGACAGAATAACTCTTTTTAAAATTAATACCAAAAGATGACAAATATTGAAAATTTTAATCCGGCCCGTCATTTCAATATTTTCTACGGGGGGGGGGGGGGGGGGGGACGTAACTAGGTCATTTTCTAATTGGGGGAAGCTCAGGATTTAGCGCCCCCTGCCCCCTTATATACAAAAAAAAAAGTATATATTTAGGTTAAACACACACACATTTAGTCAATTTAGCACCCCTAAAATAATCTGGTGCCCGGGGCATGTGCCCCGTCTGCCCCCCTCTAGTTAAGTCTCTTGGGAGAGGTGAGCAAATGGAATATATTAAATTTATACATAAAAAGCAAGAACATGTAATAATACGTAAACACACTTTTAGATACATTATGTATCTAAAAGTCAGGTCGCCCTAACACCCCCCCCCCCCATATCGTTTAAGTGATTGCCTATGTTTCAGTGAGTATTTATATGACTATAATAAATGTTATCCGACGAATATATGTGTGTCTAAACCAGAAACATTCCAAATACTCGCCAGACAGTAAACCAACGCCGCATATTTCGCCAAGACTAAGTCGTGAGGACAGGAAATGCTAATAACTCTCAGTAATTTTCACACCTCCTGGTGATTTCCTTCCGCTCAGGAAGGGGACGAAAGGTCTGGTACATATGCTGTACCGCAGCCGTAAGGAAGGCCAAACTGATCTGCGGTACATATGCTTTACCGCCGTAGAAAGTGAAAAAAAAAAAAAAAAAAAACTGAAAGAAAAAAAAAATTACAAGATTTTTTTTTTAGCTTAAAAACTAACATATTATGCGCCCAAGGAAAATGGCCCCACACATGATGCGCATACTTTATTTTAAAAATAATAATTACAAAATCTAGTGAACAAAAATTTTTTGCTGAAGGAATTAGGGTAAATGCAGGAAAAGTGGGCCACTGGAGTTTTTTAAGTTGAAAAACATGAAATTAAATGGGCAACTACGGAATGTAACTAAAAAAGCTACTATACTAAAAAGTAAAAGGAAGAGAGAAAAAAGTCTGGTATGTACATTTATTTGGCTAATTTCAGAATCAGCCAAGAGCTGTAGTAATCATGCATACTAGGAAGGTTGAACCGAGTGAACTTCAAAAAATCTTTATCTGAACATGCTTATGTATGGGTATTCACAGTGGTGGCACACTAAAGTGACATGACACAGAATCACAGCTTTAAACATTCAATTTGATCTCATTTTTAACTTTTTGCTCTGTTGAAACGGATTTAAAATTAACTTTATGGCATTGTATACTGCATGAAAAGCTTTTTTTCCTTGTTGCAAATTACTCATAATAACTAAAAATTCACCCAAGTTAAAGTTCATAAAACCTTATCAGGGTTCCCACCAAGAATATGATACAAAAAAAGTGAAAGTGGCCAT
Organism: Octonoba sinensis; assembly: GCA_038502835.1. Classification (NCBI taxonomy): domain Eukaryota; kingdom Metazoa; phylum Arthropoda; class Arachnida; order Araneae; family Uloboridae; genus Octonoba; species Octonoba sinensis. The sequence continues at coordinate 113,931,307 of CM076598.1, read as the reverse complement.
TTAAAAAAAAGTTACCAAAAAAATGATCAATTAAGAAAAAAGTGACCAAATGAGAATAAGCTTTGCATTTCCACTAAAACACATGTAGAAAAAATGTTTATAGGTTTTTAAGCATAGAAAAATATAACATTATATTTATTTTCTTCTCATGCAAAATATTAACAAGAAGTTTCGTCTAGAACTATACGAGCCTACTTACCCACACATTCCAACTCTTCAGATTTATGCTCTATCTCTCTCTCTTAAATTTTCATTTAGCTTTAGTTCTTGATTACTTCAAATATACCGTTTTCAACAGTTAATACATATTCATTCACTATTAATTAATTTACCCGTTCATAAATTTATACTTATTTATTTTTTCACTCATTCTTTCACTCATTTATTTATTCATTCATTCCCTCATTCAGTTATTCATTCATTCACTCATTCAGTTATTCATTGATTCATTCTTTCACTCATCCAGTTATTCATTGATTCCTTCTTTAACTTTTTCATTCATTTATTCATTGATTCCTTCTTTCACTTTTTCATTCATTTATTCAGAAATATCCTTAAAAATCCCAATCAAAATTTTTTATAAAACATAGGCTCGTTTAGTTCTGGTTGAACTTCGTATCTGTACATGTTCTTCGGCCTAATATCTTTCCGATAAAGTTTGTTCTAAGCGAATCCGTCAGCTAGATCAGGATTTATATAGGATTGAAATTTCCCCGTAGGCACTATGTTAATTTTTTTTTTGAACTGTTAGAAAATGAGCAAAAATTGTTCAAATCAAAAAATTATTTCACACCGAGAGCTTCTTCCATTAAGCTTGTCCATAACTTGGACCTTATGCCAGAGTTTACGTTGTGTGCTTTTTTTTTTTTTTTGCCCATAGGCGCTAATGTTAAGATTTTTTGAACTGTTCAAAATTAAACAAAAAATTGTTCAAATGAAAAAGTAAAATATGGAAATGAGATGTCCTCGCCGAGCTTTTTCGTATCAGACAATTTCCTCAAAAGTTATTGGGGGGGGGGGGGGGGGGGGGACCAACAAACACACATTTTCCCTATCTCAAAACCCTACTTTCAAATGTTTCAAACTTTATTTAATTACTTCCTTGACTTTTCTTTATTTTTAATGATATTTTTACAATACATTAAGCCTTCTTTCACACTTGATTTATTTTTTTATTTTTTAAGGGAAAGTAGGCTAAAAACAGCAAAGTTCAATCCTCAATTAATCTTTCGTAAATAAACTTCACAATCATCTCAAATAAGAAATCATTTTTAAAAAAACAATGATTTTTCATCAGACACAGAAAAAAAGCAGCCATACATATGTATGCTAACAATTTAGAGAATCAACTTTATTTTTAATGTGTGAAACATAACACCAAGAAAAATTATTTAAAATGTTTGATCACAAAAATAAAATTAATTATAGGTAATAAAAACATTTAGAATATCAGAGGAGCATGTGCTAAATATTTGAAACAGTTAGATAAATAAATTAAAGGTATGTATGTACAGGGTTCACGCTACGCTGCACGATTCCCGCAATATTTTTTGAAATCCCACTCAAAAAAAAAAAATTGTTTGCGCTTAAATTTTAAAAATCCCACTTAAAATTTTGGTCACGGTGGGAAATCCCACCTTGTTTTTTTTCCCATTGTGGAACAATGATATACAAGGAATATTATAATCCGTTATTAAAAAATTTAATTCAGAATATTCTTCGATGTCAAAATTAAAACACCAGAAATAAATACTTCAAATGCATGATTGTGCAAGGCTCATAAGAGAAAAAACGTTTAATATTTCAAAATTTGCTTTTCATTGGGATTACTACAGAAATAAAGTAAATTTGAATATTATGTATATTTATGTCAAATTACGTATTTTAGAGCAAGTAAGAAATAAAAATCTTTTAATTGACAATTAAAGAAGCAAATAAAATCAATTATAAGCATGAAAAACAGGAAAAGAATCAATGCCCAATTAAATCAAGCAAGGAAATTGCTAAATTAAACGCATACTATACAAGAAATGATTTTGATTAAAATCCCTTGTCCAAAGCTAATTTAGAAAGTTCAGATACCAAAAGTAAAATACTTGAAGTATACTTTAAGTGCTTAGTTATCCTGTAGCAAAACGTTTTTAACTTGCAAAACTTTCAAAGGCTAAAAATGAAAATGATAAGGTAGAATAGACCTTGAAAAGCAAAAAAAAAAAAAAATCAGAAAAGAAAATCAATGCAGTAGGAATGCTCAAAAATTATAAATGTTAATATAAAAATTTGAGAAAAGAAGTGCTTCAAAAATTTAGAGAACTGTGACCCCTGGTATATAAATGGCGGCCCATTCTGTAAAAGTTCCAATTTAATCAGTCTTAGATTTCTTTTGAAAAAATGTTGTGATTACGGAAGATTTTCTCTTAATTTCATGAGCTTTTGCTCTGTGCTCATCTCCATCAGCTTTTACAGATTTTGCACCCTCTATCATTGTTTGAACAAACTCTATTTCTGTAAAATCTTGATTTCTAATGCCTTCTTTTAACCTTTCATTTGCTTCGGCAAGCAGCTTTGTGGAAACTATTTTATTTGCATTTTTCCTCGCATTTGCACTTTTCCTGGTGTTTATAGGAAAAGTTTGGTGGTTATTTATCTGTTTATGAGATACCCAAAAAAAAAGGTGATTTTAAGTAACAATTTGCTACAAAAAGTGACTTTGAGTGACCAATGAAAAAAAGTAATTTTACGTGAAAAAAGTGACTTGGTGAGAACCCTGCCTTATGAATTTAGTAAGTATAAGTTTGAATGCGTGTAACATAAGTTCATATTTATTATTATTATTTGTTTATTTATTTTATTCAGGGATGTGATTGACCAAAAGGCAAAAATGAGGGAATCCTAAAATGTGAAGAAAAAATACACAAAGAAAGAATTGGCGAAAGGTACATTTAATATTCAACATTAAAAAAAAGTATTCAAAACTATAGCCCGTTGGGCATTTATGTTTATTTCTAAATATCTTTAAAAAAGTAAGAAATCAATATCATATGATTTTTCTAAAAACACTGAACAAAGTATCAAGAAAAAATGTAATGTACATAGGACAACAAATAATAGAAGGAAGACGGTATGTTATTGTAAATATGCAATAATTTTTTTATCTAAAAGTCCTCAAGCAACTTTTTTGATGAATTTTAGTTTCTAAAAACTTCCTACACCTGACTGGTAAAAATGAATGCTAATTCTGACAAGTAGAGTGTTGGCATCAATCAACTTGGATGCAACTGAATTGAAATTTTCAATTCCAGTTGCAAAATGATGCACATGCAAATCCTCTAGTGCAGAGCACAAAAAAAAAAAGAAAAGAAAAAGCAGAAAGAAGGGCTGAAAATAAATAACAGTAAGTATAAAATGATCGACACCTAAGCAGTAAAGTCCCATAGTAAATAGAAGCGAGAAAGTTTTATAGGAAAAAGGCATGTACAAAAATTCTGAAACTAAGTTGGTTTTGTAAAATAAAAAAAAAAGGAAAATTGTATTTTGCATGAAATTTATAAAAAAAAACCTATATACTGTTTTCATGTTTTCAGGCATATTTACAAAGTAACTTTCAAAAGTCATATAAATGATATACGAGGGTCATTTTTTAAGTAAGAACCGTTTTGTAATGGAGTAAAAGAAACTTTATTTAATAACACAAATTATATCAAAAACTAAAATATGAACATTTTTTCACTTTTCAACATAGTCGCCATCAACATTCAAGCATCTGTCAAGCCAATGGTAACAGGTTTTGGATCCCTTCATCAAAGAACTCGCCGCCTGACCATTAAACCAGTTCGTAGCTGTTTCTTTAAGCATGTCATCCTTTTCCAAACGCTTCCCACCGAGAAATGCCTTAAGTTTTGGAAAGAGATGAAAGTCTGATGGTGCCAAGTCTAGGCTGTAAGGCGGATGATTCAGTACTTTCCAGTGACAATTGTCCAGTTGCGTTTTTGTTCTTGAATTTCAGCAGAACGAACGTTTTTTGCATTAAAAAAAAAAAAGGGCACGCACTTCCCAATCGGCGGGATTACTGATAGACATGACAACAAACCATGCAGTATAATCACACAACCAGCACTGGCGAGACGTGAAACGTAATGGCGGTGTAGTGGGGGTCAGCCAAGAATTGCTGACCTTGAACTGACATCACCTGACTGGAAGTGCAAACACGATGCGCAATCGGTTCTTACTTAAAAAATGACCCTCATATAATAGTTCTGAAAGTATATGTAAATGCTTGTTAAACTAATTTTATTACAACTAATAGCCAACTAAATCATTATCATTCTACAAGTGTTGAAATTGCTTTTTATAAGGAATTATTTTTCATAGAGAGAAATTGGAAAATTAATGAAATTTAGAATGGCATGTTTGCAAAGGCTGCCTTGTTTGGGTGCTTTTTTTTTTTTTTTTTTGTATGTCTGCAAACATGGGGAAAAGGAGTACAAGGGAAAATTAATGGTAATAATAATGAAAATTTAGAAAAGTCTGAAATTCAGACAAAAATCTGAAGAATTTCATCTCTGAGAAGGAGAGGGAATCAGATTTTGAAATCTGAAAGAAAAAAAAAATAGGACCTCAGGAAAAAGCCTATGAACAGCTAAAATGTGTAAATTTTTCTCTTAATCCATTAAAGTTGATAAATATCCTGAATGTGGAAAAGTAGAAAAAACTTTTTGTTAAAAAAGAGGAAAAGATGATAAATCTAAAAAATGCACAAAATTGTGGATCTGCCAAAGTTATTTTTAACAGAATAATTTGTTAGTTTCAAACTTTTTTTTGCATTATGACCCCCTTCCCCCCAGCATCTTCTGCCCTTGAGCACTTGCCCTGTACACCTGTTCATAAAAAATAAAAGTGACAATAATGCTGTCATTTTATATCTATATTAGTATTTTGAGACTAAGAAACATAAACAGAGTAAGGAACTTAATGCTGGTCTGTAGAGGATGAAACCTCTCTAATTTTCATTAAGGACATAAAAGAGGAATTTATTTTGGACGGGGCTCAAGTCAAACATTCAGAGAACTTTCCAAATTGAAATTTCAAAATATTAAAATTTTATTCAAACAGAGATGCCATTCTAATCTAAAAGTTTTCAGTAGTAACCTGAGCAATTTTCAGTAGTTTTCAGAACTTATCAGTAGTTTATAGTACCGGAGAAACGCGGTTGCAAAAACTACTCAATATTCAACCTAAAGCCAAATTTGCGTCAGCTGAACTATGGTGGAAACATAATCCAAGAAAAAAAACCCTGATAACTCAATGATTGGGCTTCAAAAGTTTCCCTGATGTTATAATTAAATTGTGAGTCACACAGCATCATTGCCATGTGTAATGATAGTATCACAGTGGTGAAACCAGAAAAAATATTTAGGGGGTGGGGTGACTTTCCCACTACTTTTCCAACTGAACTTTGTGCAATTCCTTTTTTTTTTCAGTGAAGGAGAAAATAACAATTTTCTAAGTAATATAATCCGCAACTGCTAAGAGTTTTAACACTAAAGTTTTTTTTAAAGAATAAAGATCATCCCCTCATCATTACTTTATTTTCTCAAGATGTTTATTGTTTTTGTATCGAGTAAAGAAAACAGTTTTGAAAAAATTCCAAACCATCACTTCGGGGGGGGGGGGGGGGGGGGTTAAATCAAGTGATTAAAAAAAACATTGATTTTACTATGTTAGGAAGTGTTGTAAAAATGAAATATGTTGCAATTACAACTACTGTTTCAAACAAAACTTCCTAGGTCCATGTCTGTGTGCATAACATATTTCATAAGGTTAGAATTAATTACTATTCTTTTAATTTGACATTATTTTAATTTTACAAAATCCTCAAGCATCTAAACAACAAAGCATAATTCATTCAATCATTCAAATTACGAAATCATGAACCATTCTGTGTTTTTTATCTTAAAAATAGTTTATAAAACAACAATTGTTAGAATTTAGAATATATATCCTTAAAGTTTCATCCACATCCCCTAATAGCTTAAGGTTTTTTTCCTTCTAAAATATTTTTTTATTATAGAAGTTTTCAATAAAGATAGTACTTGATAAAAACAAAAAGTTTCAGTTTTTAGTAATGGTGTGAGCATATGATTTTTCAAAATGGGTAAAAATATTTCAGGCTTTTTAATTATAAAATTAAAAAATGATTTAAGTACATTTAATGTAAAACTTAAGAACACACAATTGGTACTTTTTTCAGCTTTCAACAGCAAAATAATTCAAATTAAATGCGTTCATTTTCTCTGTACTGAGTGAACTATTATTCCTGGTAGGGTTAAGTTTCATTTCAGTCATGCATTTGTATTAAAACTTGTTTAAATTATTACTATTAAAAAATATTTATTGCTGTGAAAATAGCTTAAAGTGTGTTTTTGCATATTGATTAGGATCCCATATTGTTTCTATGAATGTTACATAATAATTATCCAAAATATTTAGGGTTTTTTTTTTTTAATTTTTAAAATCCGATTTAAATTTTAAAAATCACGAACGATGGGGGGGGGGGGGGGCATGGGCTCTCTGTGCCCCTCCCCCTTGTTGCGCCACTACAGTATAATGCACAGTATCAAACTCCAAATTCGGCAAGCTGGAGTACGATCTCAGGCCGAATTTTGGAACACGACGAAAAATGACGGATTCTCGGAAACAAACGCTGACATGCGTTTTTTACGTAAGATTGCAATGTCTTCTTAACTGAAACACAAAAAAATGCCCTTTTTTTTATTGCTTAATTCGAGAAAGAACGCTTTCAACCAATGGGAAATCGGCAATCGAGCTGACCACGCGCAACGAAAGGAAATTTCGCAGACGAAACTCTGGAGAATTCCCCGATTGTGTTTCTACCCAATAAGATTATTTTTTAATATAAAATACAAATTTAATTTCTAACTGAATTCGTTAATTAATTTCGGACCAAATAGTTATTAACGAAACGAGCATACGACGTACGCAATGAAGAATGCAATAAGCAACTGCTGATAGTCAGTGCGCAAGTGTAAGCAAAAAACCCTGAACTCTCTCGCCGAGTACAACAGGGTTGCTGTAAATATTGCTCCGCATGGGGAGAAATTCCAGTTGGAACCGGAATTTTGAGCTTTCTACCGTTGCCAATCTCCTATTGTTCTATTGTTCGCAGCTCCAAACTACCACGAATCGTCAGTAAGCTCCTGTTGGTGAATCGTTTTTTTTTATAAGCGCAAAAAGTTGAACTCGGCTAAAATATTGTATTTTCCGTAGAAAAAAAAGCGCTTTCCGTAGTCCGTAGTCAACTTCAAATTTTTGTATTTTTCCGTAGATACTACGGAGCACCCGTAGCATTCGGCATCTCTGTTCAAAATAGGTAAATTTGAATTTATTTCAGGAAGGCCTCACTCTACCCCTCCCCCCTTAATTTAAATCTTGACTTTCATAAAACATTTGAAAGATAAGCAACTCATTAGGCACTCATATAATGGTGATGGTCAGACTTAGCATGGGCCTGCTTATGCTATAAAAATAATTTACCGCAAAAGAAAAAAAAGCATTAAAAATAACATGAAAGACACATTAAAAGATTTTCTACTCAAATTGAAAGAAACAAAAGATATAAATGCAACTGTGCAACTTACATCCTCAACAGGCAGTTCTTCCTTACATTGAAAAATTTCTGATTCTTTACTGAAAACAATCAATCTACCCTCAGTGTTAATCTCTGAAACCTCATCCAAATTCTAAAAGAATGAATAACGGCTAAACAAAAATGAAATACTAAAAATTGATTTGTAAATATAAAATGGTATGGTACTTTATTGTATGATTGGCAAAACGGGAACCATAATTAATAAATAGATTTTTCTAACATTTCTAATTGCTTTACCTGAAGAATTGTCAATTCATTTCACATCTTAAATCACTGGCTCAGGACTTCTAACAACTAATTTATTATCAACTTAGTGAATTGATGAAGAAATTAAACTCACTAATTCATCATTCAGTTTACCTACTTATAACTTCTAAAGAATGAACATGAGTAAACACACCCATTATATTTTTCTTTTAAATAAAATTCTTAACAGCATAACTGTTAGGTTAAAACGTTTTCCTTTTAGATTGCTGTTGCTAATGCTACTTGGATATTTAAGCTCCCTTCGCTGGAGCGACCAGAAACTAAGGTAGGTAAGGAGTGCCTTCCGTTTTTAATGAGAACCACAATGTTGGAAGTACAACTTGGCTGACGTAAAATTTTCTATGGATTTTAAATTGAAATTATTAAAACAATTTTCTTCCAAACTGATCATGAATAGATAACTAAAACATTTTTGTTTCTGATATCAAAATCAAATGCTGTTTCAAATGTAACCACTCAATATAGTTTTGTACATAAATACAATGTGTACAAATGTAACATCTAGGTCACTTTTTTCAATAAGCTAAATTTGAAATATTCAATTGTTATTTTTCTTATATTTTTTGATAAGATCTTTTGCTATGCAATGAGATTTTTGCAGTAATTAAAGTTGAAATACATACACAGTACAACTTTGAGTTAACAATTTCCTCAAATAAGCATCCCATATAAGTTCCAAATTGAATTTGATAAATTTTATGTCTCCTGTCTTAATGATATCCTGGATTTAACGATAGCATTCAACAGTTCATAGACAATTGTTAATGTGAGGTTATACTGTATTAATTTTAAAATAGAATATGTATTACAAAAAATTAACTTATATATTTACAAGCATAGTTTAAAATATTATATTTACATAGAAAAAGCTATGATAAAAAGTTGAAAGTTTAAGAAATTCTTTTGAGTGTTGTTAGAGAAATAAATACAATTCAATAGAATTTTGCTATTTTTGAAGAGATGGTTCCTTTATAAAAGGACCAAACTGATGGGCATTGAACCTGATGGCTTGGAAACAAACTGTGCTACTAAAGCACATTTTAGCAATTTTGAACAAAATCAAAAAATTTTCTCACTTATAGTGAAACATTACAACTTATCTCGCAAAAGAAAACAAAGAGAAAGAAAAATTAAAAAGAGATTTTCTTTAAAATACTAATAATAATAAAATAAAGAAAATTATATTCTTAAAATTAAAAAAAGGTAAATATAGTAGTATTAATAAGATTGATTAGAGAAACAGTTAATAAAATTTAAAATTATAGAAAACTCAGAATTGAGAAACACTTTTTTATGTTTATGGATTGAATAGTTATCTTTTACTTTTGTCAAATACGTTAAATTTCAGTAAATTAACGTTTATTAAATAAAAAACTTAACCACTTAATATTGTTTTGTACATAAATAATGTGTACAAATGTAACATCTAGGTCACTTTTTTCAATAAGCTTAATTTGAAATATTCAATTGTTAGTTTTCAGATATTTTTTGATAAGATCTTTTGCTTATGTAATATGCTTTTTGAAGTAATTAAAGTTGAAATACACACACAGTACAATTTCGAGTTAACAATTTCCTCAAATAAGGGTCCCACATCCAAATTGGATTTGCTAAATTTTATGTCTTCCTGTTTTAATGATATTTTTGATTTAACAATAGCATTCAACAGTTCATAGACAATTGTTAAGGTGAGGTTATACAGTATTCATTTAAAAATACAGCAGCCCCTTGTTATATCGCGCTTGTCGGGGGACAGCAAAAAAGCGCGATATAATCAATGCCGCTAGAAATAACTCAAAACGTACAAGTAAATTGAGTGAACCTGCGCATGCAACCTGAGCGTAGTGAAAATGATGTCAAAGATAAAGGAAACCATTTTCTTCCCAGAAAATTCCTTTATCTATCACTCTCCCTTTCTTGGTTAAGGAGATTGTATAATTTGGATTTGTTCAGCGAAGTGCGAATCCTTTCTGTACTAAAAGGTATCTAGAAATGGGTGTAGAATCATTCCGCAGGCATCGAGGGGAGTGGGAGGAGAATTGTTGCAGCTTTTAACTGCAACAAATTCAGAAGAAAGGAAAACATTCCTGTTCCATGGCTTTGTTCAATGGGGGGGGGGGGGGGGGAAAGGGCTTTACTCAGAAATGCAATATGTTTACTTTTGAGAGCTCTAACTTAAAATTTTCGGAAATATAGAAAAAGTGTGATATATCTGAATGAGCGATATAACGAGGCACGATATAATGAGGGGTTACTGTACAATTTGTATTACAAAAAATAATAACTTATATGTTTATAAGCATATTTTAAAATATTATATTTATATAGAAAAAGCTATGAAAAGAAGTTGAAAGTTTAAGAAATTCTTTTGAGTGTTGTAAGAGAAATAAATATGATTGAATAGAATTTTGCTATTTTTGAAGAGATGGTTGCTTTGTAAAAAGACCAAACTGATGTGGACATTGAACCTGATGACTTGGAAACAAACTGTGCTACTAAAGCACATTTTAGCAATTTTAAACAAAATCAAAAATTTTTCTCACTTATAGTAAAACATTATGAATTATCTCACAAAAGAAAAAAAAGAGAAAAAAAGAAACAAAAATGAAAAGAAATTTTCTTTACAATACTAATAATAAACAAATACCAGAGATGCCACTCTAATCTTAAGGTTTTCAGTAGTAACCTGAATGATTTTCAGTAGTTTTCAGCGCTTATCAGTAGTTTATAATATCGGAGAAACGTGGATGCAAAGCTACTCAATATTCAACCTAAAAGCAAAATATTTGACAGAACAACAGAATAAAAGAAAAAAAACCCTGATAACTACCTGATTGGGCTCCAAAAATTTCCCTGACATTATATTAAAATTGTGAGTTACACAGCGTCATTGCCATGCGTAATGACTGTTTTACAGTGGGGAATCCAGAAAAAATATTTAGGGAGGGTGACACTACTTTTCCAACTGAACTTTGTGCAATTCCATTTTTTTTTCAGTGAAAGCTCAGGAGTGACAGTAGTAAGGATTTGCATTTCCTGAACTTTCAAAACAATTTCCTGAACCTCGAACTTTTTTCATAGTACTGTATTTTCTGGCATATAAGACGAAATGTAATTTATCTAGTTAAAATTTGTGAAAACTACTTGATTCAGACAGAAATGGAAAAAAGTACTTATTTTAACAGGGGTCGCAATGGAAAATCTATAAAATATAGGACAACAGGAAAATGGTGCAAAGAGGGGAAACTATTTTAATAAATGTGTGGATTATTTAAAAAAAAAATACAATTTCCTCTAAAAAATCATCAAAATGATGAAGAAAGCATTACGAAAATTATTTATTGCATTTAATAAGACTGCAAGAAATTAAAACCCAAAAGCTCTTTTTTTATTGATTCAGAATAAAAGCAACAATTAACAATCTAACAGAAAACACGAACCCTTTACGAAAATAGCGATCGCAAAAATGCAACTCCACATCATAGCTAGAAATTTCCAATTGGAGTTACAATTCATGTCCCTTTTAAAAACATTTATGTCTAAAAATTCGCGGCAAAAATGTTCCCGATTTATCTCTGAAAGGTCGACTTACACGCGGGTTTCTGTTTATTTGTCTGAAAGTTGGGGGTTCTGCTTACATGCGATTCGACTTACACGCAAGTATATACGGTAAGATATTGATAAAAATAAAAAGGAATTTTATTTACTTACTTTATAATTAAATTTTAAAAATGGTTACAATGGAAAAAACACGATTCATGTACAGGATGCAGAAAGATCGCGTAAAGAAAAGAACGCATACGTTTTCTTGCGTGCACGTGGAAAGGCCCACGATAATTTAAAGAATTGCACAAATCAATTAAGAAATATGCATTGCTTCAATTAAAAGCAAAAAAAAAAAAAAAACAAAATGAGGGCGGAAAATTTAGGTCAAGAAGCAAAATAAAATTTCCGGAACTTCAGCAAAAAAAATTCCTGAAATTTCCGATTTTCCAACTCTGCCACCCCTGGAGGAGAAAATAACTTAATTTTCTAAGTAATATAATCTGCAACTGCTGAAAGTTTTAAATCTAAAGTTTTCTTTAAAAAATAAAGATCATCTCTCCCCCCCCCCCCCATCATTATTTTATACTTATATTACTTTTTCTCAAGATGCATATTGTTCCTGTATTTATTGAGTAAAGAAAAGTTTTAAAAATTCCAAATCATCCCCCGGGGGGGGGGGGGGGGGAGCATGGCTCTATGCGCCCCGACAGTATAATGCACAGAGCCAAACCCCAAATTCGGCACGCTGGAGAACGCTGTTATCCCGAATTTTGGACACGCCAAAAATGGCGGATTCTCGGAAACAAACGCTGACACGCGTTCTTTTACGTAAGATTGCAATGCCTTCTTCTCAAACACAAAAACAGTGACCTTTTTTATTGCTTAATCAGAGAAAGAGCGCTTTCAACCAATGGGAAATCGGCAATCGTGCTGACCACGGGCAACGAAAGGAAATTTCGCCGACGAAACTTCGGACGCTTGCCGGTTTGAATAATTTTTTCCTGATATTTGGAAAATTTAAATATCCCCTGATATTTTTCAGAACATAAAACTTCCCTGAGAATTCCCTGATTTCCCGGTTATGTTTCCACCCAATAAGATTATTTTTCAATATAAAATACAAATTTAATTTCTAACTGAATTCGTTAATTAATTTAGGACCAAATAATTGATAACTAAACGAGCAAACGATGTACGCAACGAAGAATGCAGTAAGCATGGCAATAAGCAACTGTAAATGCTAAAAGGCTAAAAGCACTTGTGTCGTGCAAGTATGCGAAAAAAATCCAAACTTTGCCCGAACTCTCTCGCCGAAGAACAGGGTTGCTGTAAATATTGCTCCACGCTGGGAAAAATTCCGGTTAGAACTGGAATTCTGAGCTTTCTACCGTCGCCAATCTCCTATTGTTCGCAGCTCTAAACTACCACGAATCGTCAGTAAGCGCTCGTTTTGGCGACTGTTGGTGAATCTTTTTTTTAAATGAGCGCCAAGCGCGAAAAGTTGAACTCGGCTAAAATATTTTATTTTCCGTAGGAAAAAAGGCGCTTTCCGTAGTCCGTAGTCAAATTCAAATTTTTGTATTTTTCCGTAGATACTACGGAGAATCCGTAGCGTTCGGCATCTCTGCAAATACCGACAATTGTATTCTTAAAACTAGAAAAAGGTAAATATAGTAGCATTAATAAGATTGATTAAAGAAACAGATAATAAAATTTATAGAAAACTTAGAATTGAGAAATACTTTTTATGTTTAAGGATTGAATAGTTATCTTTTACTTTTTTCAAATATGTTAAATTTCTTATGTTATTTAAGTAAATTGAAGTTTATTAAATAAAAAACTAAAACAAAATGAAGTTTATTAAACATTTACTTACATTATTTTTTACTGTCATTAAAAGCATTATGTATAAAAATATTTTATGCTTAAATATGATTGAAAAAAAAAAGCAAAGGACATAAATGAATACAACTGTGCAACTTACATTCTCAACAGATGGTTCTTTCTTACATTTAAAAATTCCCGATTCTTTGCTGCTAATAATTAATCTACCCTCAATGTTAGTCTCTGGAGCATCATCTGAATTCTGAAAAAAAATTATGAACATCAGCCAAATCAAAATTAAATATAATTTATTGATTTGTAAATAAGAAACAGTGTACTATTTAACATAAATGCAAGAAGAAACTCATAATGCATGTATAAATATTTTAATATTTCTTACTAATTTACCTGAGGAATTCTAGGTTCAATATTTCCACCTCCATAAATCCTTTTAAAGCATTCACTTGCGTAATTACTTCTCTCAATTAATGCATCATCAATTTTAAGGTTTGGAAAATGACTTGATTTCTGGAAAAAAAAGTGAATAAAAAAAAAAAAGATTTTTAAATATAGAACTACTGTGTTTCATGAAGCTTGTTTCTTTTTACATTTCTTTATCTTTTATAACTAATGAGAAGCTTAATTGAAGTTACTTTCCAAAGTACAAATAGATTGCCTCTAGATTGACAGTATTGCAAAACGTCCAAAGGCCGACCTAATTGCATTGAAACTTTGAAACCAGTTCTTCACAGGATAGCACTTGCAATTGGGACATTTTTGCAGTTCAACAAAACATCTTATGCATAAAAATGAAAGGATGCCAGCAGAAATTGCTTAATAGGAAAATATAAAGTTAATATTTTTGAGTGGAAAATATTTTACTACATTTGAATAACTAACCTTTACTTTCAGGAAATATGATTGCTACAATAAATATCAACTGCAATTTTAAATATTTTGCAGGTGATATTTTTGAGACATATGTAATTAATATATGAAAGGATTATATTTTATTTTACTTATTATTTTAATGTAAAACTGATATTAGTTCAGTTTCCATGTAAGAAAAATAATCCTTTTTTTTCTTCTTGCAGGTTTGAATATCATTCTTATAGTTCATGGAATGTTATACTTATCTGCACAATCTTAAATTACTAAGATTATAAGGCTATATAGGTACAAAGACTTTTAAAATAAAATTAGAATGACACATAAAAATAAATGCAAAATATTTAAGAGGACGTAAAATTTTCTATGGATTTTAAATTGTAATTATTAAAATAATTTTCTTCCAAACTAATCATTAATAGAAAATTAAAATAGTTTTCTTCGAGTTAACAATTTCCTCAAATAAGCGTCAGATATAAGTCCCAAATTGTATTTGATAAATTTTATGTATCCTTGTTTTAATGATATCCTTAATTTAACGATAGCATTTAACAGTTAAAAGACAATTGTTAAGGCGAGGTTATACTGTATTAATTTTAAAATAGAATATGTATTACAGAAAATATAACATATATTTGCAAGCATATTTTAGAATATTATATTTACTGGAAAAAGCTATGATAAGAAGTTGAAAGTTTAAGAAATTCTTTTGAGCGTTGTTAGAAAAATTAATATGTATCGATAGAATTTTGCTATTTTTGAAGAGATGGTTGCTTTATAAAAGGACCAAACTGATGTGGATTTTAAGCCTGATGGCTTGGAAAGAAACTGTGCTACTAAAGCCCATTTTAGCAAATTTAAACAAAATCACAATTTTTTCTCACTTGTAGTGAAACATTACGGCTTATCTCACAAAAGAAAACAAAGAAAAAGAAATTAAAAGAAATTTTCTTTAAAATACTAAATAATAATAAAATAAAGAAAATTGTATTCTTAAAATTAAAAAAAGGTAAATATAGTTAGTAGCATTAATAAGATTGATTAAAGAAATGGATAATAAAATTTAAAAATTATAGAAAACTCAGAATTGAGAAATACTTTTTATGTTTTAGGATTGAATAGTTATTTTTTACTTTTGTCAAATATATTATACATCTTATTCAATTAGAGCAAATTAAACAAAATTTTGAAGCTAGATGTAATATAACCAGTATAATATAATATAAAAACACAACAATATCATTTTCAATACGTAAATTTTACAAATCTTTTACAGTATGGTTTCTGAGCAGCTGACAACACCCAAATTTTCCCTCCATTGACTGAAGTTGTACTCTGTGAAAAACTAGGACCACTAATGCCATCTATTAGGAAAATAGTCAATTAAGTATCCTAAACTAGATTTGAACTCAGCTCAGGCTTCACAAAATAGAAATGTTATTTTTTCTCCTGCCGAAAATCAGTTCGGGCATCAGAAATACTGCACGTAGTAGTTGCCCAAACTAGATTTGGGCGAAACTGGTAAGGGGTTAAACAATACAAACTATAGTCAAACGTAAAAACTGTTTAAAAGTTGTTTACACGTTTAAGGCTGAACTTGAAAAATGAATTGAATTACAGTCGAATTTTGAACGGTAGGAGAACTCTAGTCATGCATAAATTAATAATTAATGTATAAATATTTTAATATTTTTTACTGCTTTACCTGAGGAACTGCAGATTCTACATTTTCACCTTCAAAAAGCATCGATTCATTACTTCTAACAATTAATACATCATTAATATTAAGTTCTGGAAGGCAACTTGATTTCTGGAAGAAAAAAGAAAACCAAACTTTGAGTTAAAAAGAAAAAATAGTTATGTTTAAGTAAAATAGTTTTAAGTGATGATTTTGAAGAAAAAAAACCTTCCAGGTTTTTTCGAGTTGAGCAAAACGAAGAAACTCTCTCTATAGAGCAATTTAAGACTACAACAGTTTTGAAAATTAATGATCATGATAAGTTATGCATAATATATACAGTATGGAACCTCAAATCCGGAACGCTCAGGGCTGCGATCTTTCCGGATTTCGGAATATGCCTGATTTTGGGTCCTAATTCAAAAAATTTTGTAAGCAGCATCTGAGCTTATATAATTTGCTGTGGACGTTTTTATTAGTATTTTATCTATTGTAGCATTTATTATTGCATATACTCGCCTAGAAACTGTGAAATTTAGCACAAAAATCTAAGTTGGAGTCGGCTTACATTCAGTGTTTCTTTCAGGCATCTCTCCGGGGGGGGGGGGGGGGGCACTGCACCCCCTCCCCCGAGAGAAAAAAAGAAGGCGGCAAAAGAAAAGGGAAGGAGGAATAAGGAAAAAATAAAATTAAAAAATATAGAGGGAAAAAAAAGTGGCCTCTGTTTTGGGTCATAAAACTGGTCTCTCACTGCCAACAAAATGTGAAATGCCAAAGCTCCGCTCCTTCAGAGAATACCTAGTTCTGATCATGGCTGTTGATAGGGGTGTCAGGTATGGCTGATTCATGAGGCTTGGTTCGTCATCAGAGTAGTGCAGTGGGTAAAATTCTTCTATGGTTTAAGATGCAAGGGTAAGGGAGTTGAGGCAGGGGGAGAAACTGACATGGGGCCCGCTTTGGCTCTCGGTGGCCCCTGATTCAGAGTACTGGCTAATCAATACAATTTCCATTTCCATTCCTCATTCATATTCCATTAAATCTCATAAATATAACCCCTTCCTAAAAGAAACTGCCTTTTTTATTTAGTATCGGTTCCTTTTTTTTACATATGATAGAAACCTTTTGATTCACACTTCTGTTATCTGAATCTTTCCATGTCCAGTTGCAAGGAGAGATGGTTGGCAATGAAATGTTTGAGTTACTTTGAAATTTAATCGTTTATTTCAGGTCAACATTAAGGGTACTTTTGGAAATTTTCTAGAAACAATGACAAACATCTTTTAAAAAACAATGTAAATTTTTATTTAAAAACATTTAAATCTAGATTCAGGTGATCTTCTGCTTGACTGGCCAATGATCAATCATAATTGCTTTTCAAGCAAGTAAAAACATAAATATGTACATTGTACATGTGCCCCACATTTTTTGCAATATTACATCTTTTTAATGTGAAAAAAGGTGCCAAAAATTGTGTTTTAAGACTTCAATTTAAAACTTTCCCGGCAGAACTTTAGATACCTCCCCTTTTCCCCTAATGCCACCAAAAAATAACCTAAAACTGCACTTTTTAAACTTCAGATTGGAAAATTTTTCAAAGCATGGCCCCTGACTCACCACTTTTTTTTCTTAACGTGACCAAAGATGGCCTAAAATTCCATTTTCAGAACTTCATCAGTTTTGGAAAATGTTGGTGTTAGATCCTCTGGACCTTTCTTCCTTCTCCTACATCATCTAAGATACCATGAAATTGTGCTTTAAATTCTTCAGTTTCAGAAATGCTTCCTGGGGAACAACACTGAACACTATCAGTAGCGTCACCAAAAGTAGCCAAAAATATAAGACTTTAGTTCCGAAAACTTTGCGGGAGGAGACTCTCCAAACTATTTTTCGCATCCTCTAACATCCCCAGTCAACGTATCCGAAATTTTATTGCTGGGACTTAAAAAGGGTGTCTACCAAGTTTCACAAAGTCAATTTGGTGACTTTTTAGTGACTTTCAGGGACTTTGTAAACTTATTTAGTGACCTAGTATATTTTCATAAAACCTGTTTTTAAAAACTTTATTTTTAATAATGATTTGAAATGACAAATTAATGCTGAATTTCTTAATATAAATTGTTTAGTTCTAAGTTTTTACATTTTTTTATTACTGGAGCTCAATGTCTAACAAAAAAAAGTGTGGTTTCCCTACATTCTTCGGAACTTAAATATTAATACAAAAAGTCTGAATTAAATCTGTAAAAACTCATTGCATTTTTTAAAGAAATAAACATGTTT
Source organism: Octonoba sinensis (assembly GCA_038502835.1). Taxonomy (NCBI): domain Eukaryota; kingdom Metazoa; phylum Arthropoda; class Arachnida; order Araneae; family Uloboridae; genus Octonoba; species Octonoba sinensis. The sequence goes on along the minus strand of CM076598.1, from coordinate 113,913,158 downwards.
TCGAGCATCAACTTTTAATATTTGTGCACACCATAGTAGATGTTTTATTAATATATATGTGTATTAATTTGAGCTACTTGACTAATGAATTTCTAATACTAAAAAGAGGCACAATTAAAAACAGTAGGATTAGTACTTTGTCGAATTTAATGATCACTTTATGGCAGGGATGCACAAACTATGGCCAGCGGGCCAAAATTGGACCACCGAGCCTTTTGAATTGGCCCACTAATATAGTAGGGATGAAACGGATATCCGGCAACTATCCAGTATCCGGCCTATCCGGCTCATTTTTAACTATCCGATTGATCCGGATATCCAATCCGGCCAGTAACTAAATTATCCGGTATCCGATCCGGTCCTGCAAAAAATATCCGAATATCCGGCATATTAAGAAATGTATCCAGCAGCGTATCCGGTCGAATATCCGGCAGTAATTTGGGGAGGAAAATTTGCCATTATGTGCTTCCAGAAAATTTTCAATGCCAAATAAAGTAACTGTATGCCAAGATTTTGCATGACATAAAACTTTTGATATTTCCTTTTATTGATCAACTTCAGCTTTTCAAGCAAAAATAACAGGTTGTAACTCCAACTTTCTACTGAATATTTATGGGAATAAATTTCTACTTAGTTTTAATTAATATTATTAAGTTGCATCATTTTTAAATAATGATAAGTCATTTCCCAATTTAAATAATGAAAAAGCACTCACAGAATATGAATAGGCTTTTTCTAAAGTAAAAAGTAATGAGATGTACCAGAACCTAATAGGCCATCACTAGTTGCTTGAATTATTAAGATACATTTAATCATACACAACAGTAAAATGTGATCTTAGAAAGTTTTCCATACTATTCTCTGGCTTCAGATTTAATCACTTGTTTTTGAATTCCACTTTCTTTTTACGTTAATTATGCTTCTTCAATCCTCATGAGGTACGAAATTTCGCGCCTCATGAGGATTATGATCATACACAAAAGATAAAATTAGACAATGTGTTCGACTGGTCTCAAATTTGGTTAAACGGAGCTAATTTAGCTTCACAGTGAAGGTGATAGAGGCACCAAATTAAGACCTTCTCATCCCTGCCACTTTTTTTTCACTTTAAAATTTGCTGTTTTTGTCATGGCTAAAAGGAGCATGCAATTTGTAGAAAATCGGGGCCCATTTTCAATCCCTGTTACATCTGATACAAAAGGGGCTAAACTCGCGGTTTTTGCGCCAAAATTGCAATTTTAAATTCTAAAAGGTGTAATAGGTAAAAAATAGCAGTTAATTGCACTTCTTGTCACTGAAACCCACATAAAAAACTAAATTTAAAAAAAAGCATTTATGGGGTGATGTGGGCTTATTTTTTTAGGGCTATGAATTGAGAAGGTATGACCACTCCCACTCAAATGTTATTTAGTTTCAAGTTTTTTTTCTATCAGTGCACATGTACATTCTCTAGTTCTTCCATTACATTTTCTTTAATTTTACAAAATGTCAGTGAAGCCATTTATTTTATTTTTTTTTTTTTGGAAATGTTGAATTCAACATGTTCCTTGCTGAAAATGGCATGCCATGTTTGAGATTTCAATCCTTTTGCATTATATAAACGTTTCAATTATTTTGAAAGTTGAAAAGTACATTTTAACCTAAGCTACCTTAAATTGATTTTTTGTTATTTAATTGTTAATAGTTTATTTTATTATTGGATGCTTAATTTTCCTTAATAAATCAAATAGAAATGAAAGAAGTGTGAAACCATTTGTATTTTGCAAATGTCTTATTTTTACTTTATTTGTATTAAGATATTTATTCGCTATATTTAACTAGCATTTATTCATGTAATACATTGTTTTTGAGAAATTCAAAAAACAACTGTCGATGGTAAAAATTAGTTACAATAGATTTTTTACTTCATTTTATTGCTATTTATTATTATTTTCCAACATGTGTATGTATAAAATGATTTGAATCAAAATAAAACTATACGTCATTTATAAAGCTGTTAAATAATAAAAATAATTAAAAAATACTGAATTACACTTTTTTTATGATCACAAAACATTTTATGTTTAAAGTTTGTTTCTTTCGAATTCTATACAAATAAAAACAATGTTCCATTATTACAAATCTTCCATTATTAAAATACACACAGATTTAATCATACAGATGGTTTGGAAAAATATTTTTTGAAATATTAAAAATGTTTTTAAAGAAATTAGGAGTGAAACTTGTTTGTGATTTATTGTTTTGAGGTTGTAGTATAAAAAAAATAAGTAAATACATAGCAAAACTGAAAGCAAATAGCAACCGGATATCCGGCTGAACTGAAAATATCTGGTGGAACATGTAGCCGGTCGAACTCTGATATCCGGTCCAGATATCCGTATCCGGCAGAAAAAAAGTGCAGGATACCCCGTATCCGGTATCCGGCAAAATCACTATCCGGTTCATCCCTATAATATAGTTGGTAGAAAAGAATAATTATAATAAAATTTTTAAAAAATACGAAAGAAAAAATAATTGTAAAAAAAAAGCTTATGAAAAATCGTAGTAAAAAATTGTCTCCGCATCCGAAAAAAATAAAGCATTGGAAATAAGCAAGGTTTTTAACTATAGGGAGAAGGTAGTTTCAAATTCTAGCAAACAAAAAGACATGTACGCAACGAACTACGAACGTCGCACAAGCACAGCACGCACGTGTATTCAAAAGCAAGAGCGACCGCTAGCGCAGCTTCCCACCTCCCACTGTCTTTCCCTAGGAGTGCCGATGAACAAAAAAAAAAATTAAAAGGGTAAAAGCTTTATATACGCAATGCGGATTCGCCCTCAAGAGAATAAACAATCACAAACCCTCTTTTTTGCAACTAGAGCAAACATGTAAACCACGCGTAAAAAAAAAAAAGAAAAAAAAAACTGTTCCAGTGATTCATCTTTCCCCATCTTGGACTTTGTTCTCTTTGTTGAATGTCATATGAATAATTAATCCTTTGATTTTGATGCCAAGAAACCTTTACACCTTGCTTTATTTTTTAAAATTATTTTTTGTAGCTCATTTATTTCAGATCAAACATTTTGACTTGCAAAATAAAAATATTTTATTCACCTATCTTGCGCTATTTTGAAAATGAGTTGTTTTTTTTAAAAATTGAGCACGAATTACAAATAAACATTTTAAAAGAATGATAATATAATCTTAAAAACGTATTTGGGATCACAGTTGCTCATTTTTAACCATTATTCGCTTTTTCTATTGCGATTTTTGTTAAGAGTTCGTTTTTCCCTTTGCAAATTTTATTAATTGTGTTGCTTCTGTTCCTTGTTTATAATTTCAATAGCAATCTAGATGGGGGGGGGGGGGATATTCAGTAATTTCTCCTAAGGGAAATTCAAGAAGAGGAAGGTGCGGTTGTTCGGTATTTTACTCTCCTAGTCTCATGACAAAATAACGTTCAAAAGCGAAGTTTTCTTTTTCATTTTTTTTCCTCTTATTTTCTAGACATTTCGCCGTAAAAATGTTTTGATAACCATTACACATTAGAAGCTTAGATTCTAAACAAAATGTGAAGCAATATTTTTTATCTAAAAATGGCGCATGGATGAATCCATTGAATAATCATTTGCAGAAAATGTAATGAAAAGTCAGTTTTAGTTATGGTTATTGATAGTAAAAGCATTGATGCTCTGTCTTTTCCACATGGACTGGAAGACATATTCAGACAGGTGATTTTTCCGTATTTTGACGAAATTCCGTATTTTTGGTCATTTGGGAAATTAAGAATTTCGTTCCCGCGAAAAGCGTTACTTTTGGAAGGATTTCTCCTTTTCTTTCTATGAAAAATTTTGAAAGTAACCTGTCAACATACATACTGGCCAACTTTTACAAATTTTGAGTAAAATGTACGCATTTTGTTCGTTTTCTTGAGCTTTTAAGGGTCGGTACCGATTTTTTATGCATTTCGAAATCGCAATGCATCGACTTCTGAAACACTTCCTAGTTGTCAGTTACTGTCCGATTCTGTCTCTTAGGCATCAGTTACTTTGAGCTTTCTATTATTTTTATCTTTATTAAGCTTCAGCTTCTATAGTAAAGAGCTTGCACGGACTTCATTCTGCCACGCCCACTTGAAAATCCAGGCGAAAATAAGGAATTTTTCGAAAGTTATTTTAAGTTTTAGTGGTCATATCAGTTAATTATAATTATTTTTTATTGCAGCCTTATTAATAATCTAATAAAAAAATATTTTTGCTTAAAGGGGGGGGGGGATAAGTCGACGATTTTTGTCCCATCTGATTGATATATGACTTTTGAAAGGCTTTTTGTAATTTTAACTTTTCTCCATTTGCGTCTTTTATAATAACATAATCCTTAGTTCTAGGTGTCTGGTAGGAGATGCTGTCCTTTTCAAAAAATTCTTTTACTATTGATATTGTTTCTTCACAGAGCTGACAAATTTTTGGTTTGCTAGATGTTGGTTGAACAATATCTGGTATCAATTGATAAGCTAACTTTTCCAGCAAAGCTTTAGATTTGTCAGGACTTCCGTGGCAATTTTTTTTTTCACCTTAGCAAGGGCCTTTCCAATTAAATCAGGCCTTTTAAATGCTTTACGTGGAGAATCCAAATTTAAATTCTGTGCATCCATGACAGCTTTCTGTGCTCTCTTTTCACTATATCTTCTCTCTCTTCTCTTTTCACTATATCCCTCTTCTTTACTTCCAAAGCTTCTTTCTCTTCAATAGTCATGAATTTTTGTTTTTACTTCGTCTTTCTTTTTCTTAGATCCTTTTTCTTTAAAAGCTTCATAATTTACATTTGCTTTTAACATGTCTCTTTGTTATTTCTTTCTCTCAGATGCAGTTTTTCCCATATAAAGTAAAAGTGAGACAACATTTAATTTTTTTAATCTAAATCACTTTAATGACGCATGTGAATGTGACTTACTCTACAGTATAAAAAAGTTTAATATTCAATACATATATTTAACGTTTGAAAATTCAAAATTGTACTTTTAGTCATCATGATCAAGAAGGAAAATTGAAAAGATTATGAAAATCTGACTTTATTTAGAAACTTAACACAAACTTTTTTTTGTTTCTTGTGACTTACTCTACAACAACGTTTTAAATCTCTTTTTCATAAAGGAAATGATAAATTCTAAATAATAGTATCAACAAATATTTTTATACATGATTTAAACACTAAATATTTAATATATACTCTAAAAATTATTGTAAGAACTTAATTTAAGTTTGAAATAAGAACTTGAAAATCTTCCAAAAATCAAAACAACTTCATATGTGCAGAGTGGCCATTTTGAAACTCTACTGTTGCCACAAAATTAATTTCAAAATGTTGTTTATGCAAAATTTATTAAATTCAAACATCTCTATAGCACATACAGAAAATATAACTCCCCCAAACAATATTTTTTTAATCACTCAAAGGATAATTTTTCATGGAATTAGCCATATATAACTATTTTTTTACATGAAGGATTTATCTCTATGCTTTATACATATTGAGAAGTGAAAAAACAAATTTTTTTAACATCAATATTCTTTAAAAATGAAACGTTAACAATAATTTCACATCAGCAATTACACCCCCATACTTTAATAAACAAATACAGAGGAGTTGAAAATTAGTTTTTAGAAAATTACCTACCATATATAGCTCCAAAGCAGAAGTTAAATTATCTTTTTCTATGGTTACTACAGCATCTGAAGATCCTGAAAATTTTAAGTTTAAAATATTTGCAGTATCAAAAATTATAAATTAAAATATATAAATTCATGGAATCAGCTCAGAATATTCTTACATGTTCTTAAAAGTAAAACATATTTATTTTCATTATGCTCTGCATTCAAGATTATAATTTTCAAATTCTCTATCAAATTTAGCCCCCCCCCCCCTTTCTGAAACAACATAGCAAAATCATTACAAAGAGAGATAGAAAGACTCAGGGGTAAATGGTTAGCAATTCTTGAAACCAGTTACTTGCATTGAGAACTTTTTTTTCACCCCCCCCCCCCCCATTATCTAACAAGTAATCTCCAGAAATGTTTTATAAAAGTTTATAAATTTAATTAACATTTTTTAAAAAGAATTCACTTACACATGATTTTAAACAAATAAATGTTGTTTTAATTAAAAGAATACACCTAAGTATATTATTTTAACCAACTTCTAGAAAGGAGGAGGTTATATATTCATACCGTATGTTTGTCTATTCAGTTTTTATTCGTTTGTTTGTACACCCATAACTTCTCACTGGATAAACCGATTTTCAGGATTCTCTTTTTTATTGATCGATGGTGGTTTCCCATAGCTTCAGTACCTTTGTTTGACGATATTGGATAATTATAAACAAAGTTATAGGCAGAAATACAGTCCTTTTTTCATGCGTAACTTTTGATTAAATTAACCAATTTTAATGATTTTTTTAATTGATAAAGGTTGGGCTAACTTAAAAATTGTACATTGTTTTAACTACAATTGTTCTTTGGAAAGAATGTTAAGAATAAAAATAAGTGTTTTTCTTTTAATATTGGAAAGCCTTGCCTCTATATTTCTTTGTTGAGTAAATTATTAGGTAATAAATATAAACCTCATGGTGAAAAGAATTTGTTGCAATTAAGCAGTAATATAAAAAGCAATTATAATAAGAGTTTGAGTGAAGGTTTCTCTGAAACAAAAATTAAATTCATTCATTTCCGTTTTAAGACTGAAGTCTGTTCCGGACTTTTTAAAATAAATTTCAAAATGCAATTTATCATACAAATGATCGTTTTTCAGTGAGTCACTCAAAGTGGGTTTGAAATTTGATGTACTCTTTCTTTCTTTTAAAAAATAAAGTATTCATATGAAAAATATATTTACCCTAAAAACAGGGGTGCTACTGGCCCTCTCTAAAAAATCCTGAAACTAATTTTCAGAATCTTTAAGGTTGAAACAAAGTTTTAAGCTATATATGTATATATATGGTATTATTACTATTTGTAAAGAAAAGTTATATTCTGAATCATCATTTGTCACATAAAAATGCAGGTACATCTTTTGTAAGGATTGAATAAATTTTAATGTATTCACAGATCTATTAATCTTTGAAGAACATTCTGAATGCACTGTTAACTGCATAACTTCCATCTTACAGTTCCAAACAAAATACAAATAAAACCTATGAAAAATTCTTAATCACATTTTGCAAATTAACTTAACATATTTCACAAAATTTTCAAAAACAATGTGTGTTTAACCCTTTTTTCATACACAAATGTGCAAAATTCTCATGAGTACATAACTTTATTTAAAAACAAAACCTATGAACACTACTTTCTCCACATGTAAATGCATATTAATTTAACACCATGAAAAGTACTTACAAAAATTACCTATAGCATTAGGTTATCCCATACGTAAATATACAATTACAGGGTTCCTACGCTTTTGGCAAAACCAAAAATAAGGACTTTCTAAGGACTTTTTAAGGACCTACAAAAAATTTTAAGGACCTCACAAATTTTTCGCAATATACAAACTGTCATTTTTATTTCAAAAGGAAGCATTATTGAAAGAGGAAATTGATTTAACATCGCATTTTTATTAGGAACACAACACAAACACTTTTATGTAAGCTCTCTTTATTTTGTTGCTTTTCTAATGTTCAATACAGTCAGGGAGTTAAATAATTATTGGAGCTAGTAATAAGAAGCACACAACACAAGTATTAATCATATATCAGCAAGTGAAAAATTATCAAAAATGGTTAATGCTATAAAATACAAGTTAAATGAAAAACAATTTAAATTAAAAAAATTGTTGAAGAAAACGCTGCACTTTGTCTTGAGAATTTGTGTTTAATTTAGATTTTTTTTTCATTTTACTTAACTTATGTTGCCAGCATCTCAATTTAGGCTTACTTAAATTTTTATCTCTGACATAAATAATTTTTTAAATTATTTAGTAGAGCTTGGAAAAATTCTGAAAAAACTTTTTCAACTTGAGAAAAATATTCATTTTGGAAACAACATGCAAATAAAAAATGGAGCATATTCGCTTAAAACTTTGTACATTACCCTCAAATAGTAACTACCAAAATTTAACTAAAATAAAGTTTCAAAAAATTGAACAATATTTTTAAATAAAAAATAAAACAAGCAGACTACAGGCTGCAAATACTAAAACAACTGTCAACTTTTTAAATAATTGATATATTTACAGGATGCAAAAAGATAGAAGTCTCAAAAGCTGCGTGCAATTTCCAGCGAAGCACGTGCTAGATGTTAGCAAGTTTCCGAAAAATAGGCTTTTACATCTTCGCGTTATAAGTTATGAAAATTCATGTAAATTAATACATGTCTTTTAAAAAAGTTTCCTCAAAAATGTTCTTGTTTTGTAGTACAATCTCTTTAGATAAAAATACTTGTACATCAGCTTGAAAATCGGATCTTTTTGCAAAAAATCAGATTTTCGAAGTTCACAAAAAAAAAAAAACACAGAAAAACTAGGGGGAAACGGAGCATTTGGCAACTACGGTGTATAAGTTTAAGAAGAGGTCGATTCCTTCAATTTACTGCAAATTAAGAAATTTCACGAGATACAAATTTTGATTAACACAGCAAATATCCATCATCTCCCACACAACAAAACCCCACAGCGAACGATCGCGAAGTCAAATTGCTTGATAAAAATTTACTAAATATTAAAACATTACTTTAAAAAAATTAATTTTTTAGATATATATTTTTTATTTGATTTAAAAAAACAATGGGAGAACAAACTGTTTAGCAAAAGATCAGCTAAAAAACGATCGGGAGATTTGGCAACTCGCCGCTTATTATAGTGTAAGAATGATAATAAAAATAAATCATTCTTTTACCTTTAACAGTATAAAGAAGCGATAATCATACATGCGATTGGTCAAACGAAAAAAAAGCTGAAAGTTTTTTTTTTTGCCTACATATTACTTAAATGTATCTCTTTTATTGAGCTAGATGAGCAATATGCATCTTTGAAGTATTAACCCCCCCCCCCCCCCCCGCGCCCCTTAAATTAAAAAAAAAAGCTTCAAAAGCAATATTTATTTACTGATTACTTGTTAAGAGCTGCTCCCACTTGCTTTATTGATAATTGTTTAGAATGTAGATGATTTAGTAGCAATTTTCATGCAAAAAAATATTTATTTACTTTGAAACTAAATTTAATAAATAGTATCGAATCCCAAATTTGAAACCCGAAATTCGGCTCTTTTTCTAAAATTCCCGATTTTTGTTTATTCATAAAAAAATTTCCCCTCGAGTCCTTAAAAGTCCGTTTTTCAAATTTTATTCCTTTTTCTTTTCTTTTTTAAAAGCAAAATGAGGGAACTTGTGTGATTTATTTTTCTGTGGTCTTAAGGCTGTTCTTGTGGAAATCGTGATAAACATGAGATACTGGGATCGATTTGCAAAAAATCTAACCATGATATTTTAATGAAATTTTGCGCTGTATCACATGAATATGTAAAGAACACCGTACATTAAATTAATTGAAGCCAAGTTGCATACTTTTAAGGAAAAATATTACTGAAAAGTACTTTTCATCAATAATGAAAAAAATATCTGGAACAGAGACACGAGAAATGAGCTAAACGTAGAAACTCAAAACATATTTTTTCTGAAGCAGAATTTTTTCGTTGACGAATTGCAATTGAAATATTTAGTAAAAAATAATAAAAACATTTTTGTTAGATCAGTTTGATCTGAAATTTCTACAGTTTGAGCGCTATTTCTTTTATTTAGGGAAAATGTTGACAGATGGCGCTACAAGTACGAATAAAAGGCGTAAAAGGTGTTTTATTGTAAATTACATAGGTTTTTTTCTTCTTTTTAAGCTAAAAAACAATTTATACATACTATAAACTTATTGTGTTGAATTTTATTCCTTCAGATGCATTATAAAGCATTCAAGAACTTTTTTTCCTCCAGAATCAGTAACTGATGATCACGTGTGGTGCTGCCGGATAAATAAGACACTAGTTTTCGCGGGTGATGCAGAAGTTTTGCGCGAAATTTTTGTTTTCTTCTAGAGGGTTGCTAAAGTAAGCGTGGCCGTGCTATGATGCGAAGAGGGGAGACGTCAGGCAGCATCATAAAAGGGAAGGCAAAAGGGGCAGCTGTCCGAGTCTGAATACTGAATTGGTAGATAACTTTTCTATAGGGGCGCCGCAAGAATTAGTTTGAAACTTATTAGTTTTTTAGCGTATTTTTACAAAATCGTCTTAAATTCAAGTATCTGAAACAGAATTTCTGTAGTTTTTTTTTTTTTTTGTAAGGGGATTCTCCGTAAATCACCACAATGTTAAATGTCTTATCAAAAAAAAAAAAAAAAAAAAGCAAGCATAATCTTTTGTTTGATTGTTTGCTGCGCATTTTTCTATACTATAAAAATATGTCCGTAGCGCTATTACCACGAAGTACACGGAACCACCACTGGTCCATGTAACAAGTAAATAGTGTTCTTAATCAGTGTTGCAGCACTAATATTTTTCTTGCCGAAACACATCATCACTGATTGAGAGAGGGTGGGGGGGGGGGGGGGGGGGGAGAGAATCATCAAGAAAAAAGAAAAAATGATTGAATCCGACACAAGAAAATTGTGCAAAATCACTATATATTAACATTACTTTTAAAATAAATTCATTTAAAGAATTTTGTAAAAGTAATTCAAATTAGATGTAAAGCAACCAATTTTTTTAGTTGCTCTGCTCCAACTACTACTTGCTCTGGCTCCGTTTCGTGCTCCGAATAATTTTAATAAATTACATTAGTTTCTTTTTAAGAATTTTTTTTATATGAAAAAAATTCGAAAAAATAATCGGAGTATTAATTTCAAACCACCAGGTTGACAAGAAAGAGTCATTTGGAAAAGGTATGGACTGCAATTGGATATTGATAAATACTTAATTCTTTATGTGAAGATGACGTACATGAGAATCAAGATGATATAGAATATAAGCTAAATCGATCGAAGAAAAAACTTAAAGTTACTGACATTATACCAGATAAAGAACGATGGAGTAAGGAAAATTTATTGCTACAGTATGGTTGGAGGGGAAATTCACCAATGAAAGAAAATACAGACAAACTATCAGCATGGATATGTCAACGTACATGAAAATAATCAGGTCAGTCTAGCAGATGTGTAGGATTTATGGCAAAGGACGGACGCTTTTTGTCAAATATATGAATTTAAACCTTAGTATTTCCAAAGTAAATGTAGATGTTTTGTGGACTTTTGTAGTTGAACAAAATAACATATTTCTAAAAAAAAAAAAAAAAAATGCCGAATTGCGCTCCTAGTGAAAATGTATGAAGAATGCAAAATAACATTTTCGGTTTTATCTAAGTAATCCAGAAGAATTTTAAGTGGCACATAAATATTGTGTTGTATGATGAAGGGTTTCTGAAGAAAGTGAACCAAAACGGCACATTCCTTACACATAAATGTTGTGTTGTATTGAAGCGCTAACACGTATATTTTATATGGTACCCTTGTTAGTTTAATTTTTTGAGTGACTGTACATTGTAAGCGGATGGGGACGCAATGAAAATTATGATTGAAAGCTGGGCCACGAATACTGAAAGGTTGAGAAACGCTGCCTACATTGAACTCAACTGATTTCCTGAGTTTGAGCTCCGCCCAAGTCAAGAGAAACAAACCAAAGCGATTTGAAAATCAAGTATAGTGTCCTAGGTTGAAAGACAGAAGAAACATAAAACAGGTGTACATCAGGCCTTGCAATAAGGCTTTATATTTCGTACTGTGTGGGGGGGGAGGGGGCGAGTGATCTCTGGCAGGAGTACAGGGTGAGGCAAAAGTAATGACCCGGTTTTGAAGGGTTATATATAAAAAGAAACTAATACAGTTTGAGAGTTAAAACTTTTTAAATTTTAATCTGTATTCTGTATATAATACCATTTTTTATATTAAGTTTTAAATATCACTTCAGCAAGATGGCGGCCTTCTGCAGCAATATATTAATACAGTGTATTTTTCCACGCAGAGCGAATAGACTGCATCTTTGTGTGCATTTCAATATCCCACTTAATGTTACGGTCCCTAAGCATTTTTTTGGGGGTAACTTGAAGAAGAAAGTTCCCCATACTTTAGAAGAGCTGAAGGACCAAATTATCGAGGAAATATCCGTCATACCACTAGAAATGAGCAGAAAAGTTTCCCAAAACTTCAGAAATGGACTGCATCAGTGTATTGGTGCTGAAGGTCACCATCTTGCTGAAGTACTATCAGTGGCGTAACTAGACTTAGTGGCGCCCGCGGCGAAATTTGAGAATGTCGCCCCTAAACCGTGCTGTCAACAGATCAGCACCGAGGTCAAAAAACGGGGGGGAGGGGGGGTATGAGTTTGGTGACCACCAAATTTTTATCGATCGGGTAATTCCAGATTTATATAATATTTATATTATGTACATGCACATCCAAGGGACATTTTAAAATTAATGTGCCATTTATATTTTTCAGAGACATTAGGTTGAATAAATTTCAACTAATTTTTCCATCCATCATTCTTTTCTTTTGATAATTGCGTCAGGGTATTCGGAAAAGCTATGTAAAAATCCAGAAGGTATTATTTGCGCACAAATAGGTAGGTTCGGGGCTCTCCCCCTGAAAAATTTTAGAAATTAAAGTCTAAAACACGTAATTCTGGGCTATATTTAGTGACGCTGGGCCTGGGGAAAAAGGAGGGGTTCGGGCACTTCACCCCTCCCTATCGAGGAATTTCGCTGAAAAAATTCATCGATATTAGTGCCAAAAATGCAATTTTAGCCCATACTTTCAGACATTAGAAGATTCTGGGCATGGTCATAAATTTCTCAAATAGTTTACTATAAGTCTTGTTGTCTATTTAAAGTTGTTATCGAATTATGAAAATATGGGAAATATTTTACTCCACATTTCAATAAAAAGAAGATGCTTAAAAGTTTCATCAACATTTCAAGATAATTTTTTTGAAGACATCACATGAGTATGTATTGTTGGGTATTACACAGAAGGTATGTCTTGACATCCCATTGCAAAATATTTATATATCGTTTTCGATGTTTTTCGATGCGGAAATGACTTATTACATAGGCTATTTAGAAGAATAACAAGGAAGCAAAACAAAAAGTATACCTAGGGGGTGCAGAAAAAGCCGAAACCGGACCTCAACCTGAGGCCACTGCCCCCCCCCCCCCCCCGCCGCGATGCTTAATGTTCTCTTGATCTTTTGGAGCAATGCAACTATCGGTAACTTTTCGAGGTAAAAAAATAACTTCGTCCTGTTTGCAAAAAAAAAAAAAATGTGAAAAACAAAATTGCGTTTTGTTGTTATAGGCGTTCCGAACTATTTGCCGCCCCGGAAACAGTGCCTCCCTGGGCGGATCGCCCCCACCGCCCCCCACTAGTTACGCCACTGAGTACTATTCAAAACTTAATGTAAAAATATAGTACCCCCTATTTTCATATTTTTTCCTTCAGCCCCAAGATTTTTTCTGTGGCCGCCAGGGGCTCCAGAATACCCCCTGCTATATGGCTCCTGTTGAGAAACCCTGGTATATATATAATATATGTGACCGGCAAAGTTTTAAATTCGGCATTCTTTACATTGCCTAGGCCTAAAACTAGCCGGCAATGTATGAAACGATTTATATTTCACACATTTACTAGTCCTTCTATAGAATGCCAAATGAGAAACCGGCAAAGTATAAAATAAATCTCTGATTCGTTCAGAATTCTGTCCGTAAGTGCAAAATGAGAGTTAACGCTGCAAAACATAGTATTTCTTAACCGAAACTACTTACCAGAAGTTTATAAATGATGTACAAAAAGCCAAAATGACTACTAAGAACGTAGCCATGGACAATTTGATTGCTGAATCGCTACGACGTGCTGATTATGGAAAACAAAAATTACATTTTCAGAATAACATTTTAATTTTTGCGAAATGCACACCATTTACATTATAACCTCATCAGGACGTTTTTTTCATACTTTGCCTAAATAGCATTTGTCATTCTATAGAATGCCTAGGTGTGATACACAATGCCTGGGGAAAGTATGTAATACTTCTCATATTTCATACCTTGCCTAAAAACGTCCGGCATTATATACAATACCTAAGCATTCTATAGAATGCTGACGTTTCATACTTTGCCAGTAACATATATATATATATATATATATATATTCTTCAAAATCATTAAGGGTCTGCTAGTTGATTTTGCCCCGAGAATTTCTACGATTCTCTTTTTCTATCATAACTTATAACTAGCAGGGGCTAAAATTCTGTGCAGGATGGCGATAGAACTGTTCTAAACAAATAGAATAAAAAATAAAACGTGTTCAAAAACAATTGAAAACAAAATCCTTGCTTAAAATCTACCAATGTATTGTTTGATTGAAATTGATTATTGATACGTAAAAAGAAATTAGCATGTTTATGTGCGTTTTATTAACTCATTGTTGATACACTTTTCGGGGGGGGGGGGGGGGGGCAAACATGTGCGAACGATGCGCCATTTAGTAGTAAAGTCTGTGGCGCGTGGCAGACACCAAAATTGCTTTCCCTATTCTATCGTCATTCTTAACATTATCGTTGAAGGGAAGGAGGAAGAGGAAATAAACCAATTTCAATAACAGAGATTCAGATAAAAAATATTCTTTTCACTTTATAAAATACGAACCTGACCGGAGAACAGGGACGTAACTAGGTCATTTTCTAACTGGAGCAAGACCAGGATTTAGTGCCCCTTTCCCCCATAGATACACAAAAAAGTATATGCATTTAGGCAAACACACACATTTAGTCAATTTAACGCCCCTAAAATTATCTGGCGCCCGGGGCATACGCCCCATCTGCCCCCTCTAGTTACGTCCCTGGCGGAGAACATGTCTGGCAACATCGGTCTGGTGTGTAAAACGACTGAGATGGTTTTCCCACCCTTTCTATCCTGCTTTTTTTTCCTTCCCTTTCTTTTAATTTGTTTTCCGCCATTATGTATGCAAATAGATCAATAGATAGATCCATATGATTTGTAATGTAACGCCTTTTGACTCAGACTATTTTATTCAATATGTCCGCCTTGCGGCAAAAATTATTTTTAAGTGGGTAATGGAGATCTTTAGCGGCTGTTGTCCTTATTCAAATGGGGAATTTTCAGAATCAATTTTTTAGCCCTCCCTGTCGGAAAAATATGTAATTTTTGCGATAGCCCGCCTAAGGCCTGGCACGTCCACGTACAAACTAATTAATGCACCAAATCTACTTTAACATTAATATGTATTACTTCTTTCATCGGCAAGTTCAAAATTTGAATCCTCATAGCAAAGTAGAAAATAACTTTCATTATAATATAGAAATGAAAAAATTGCACATAATTTAAATATTTTTAGTTTTTTATAAATTAAATGATCTAATGAGCTGTGAATAAATTACCCACATGAAAATAACTACCATAACTTTTATGTCATTCCAACGGCGGATCTAAGGGCTGATTCAAGTGGATACTACAACGACACTCTTAAGTGAGTTTTTACTCTTTCTGCCCCGGGACCAGCCATTTTTTTATGTTCTTGGAATCCCAGCCTAATAGCCCTTCAAGTTCTATGCTTTCCCCCTGTCCCTTTGTCCTTTAGTATTGCTGAGTTGCTAATCCTCGGAGTAATGGGAAAGAGATTCCCTGCTCTTTTCTTCTACCCATCAAACTGGTAACAGCTAGCCAACCCTTAGCACGTGGTGTAAATTCCTGCAGCATTTACGCTAAAACCTGGAGTCTGAAACATTTCCTTGAACATTCATAATTACAGATGTTTATATAAATTGCACATACTCGTTGATGGTTTTTTTAGTACATATTTAGTATTACATTTTGAAAATTTTAGAAAATATATTACTAATAATTGCTATTATTTTGTAATTTAGACATATCAACTCAAATTTAGAAAATGTATTTACAAGCCTACATTTTTCTTGAGAAAGCTTGAAGGAAATCCTAACTCGGTTAAAACTTGGCTAAGAAGCAGAATGAGTGATGATAGACTCACTGCATTAGCGTTATTGCATATCCATAAAGATATTACATTGGACGTTGAAAAAATTATAGACAGATTTGCGAAAGCAAAAAAACGTCAGCTTGTGTTCCTTTTATAAGGGCTTTGAATAAACGTATATGCATTGAAAAAATGTGCTAGTAAAATGTTAAATATCACTACACTAGCATTTTTTTTTTGTTGTTGTTCCTGCTGTTTGAAAAAAAGGGGGGGGGGGCGGAGGGACTGTTGAAAAGGAATGAAGAATCTCCTCCATCCATCCTTACATTGAACCCCGAGATTTCCAAAATCGCCCCCCCCCCCCTTGAAGATTTTCTAGATCCGCCCTTGTGTCATTCAAGAAAGTACCTACATTGTTATGAGCTTTGGCGATGTTCCTGCTAAATCATGGCTAGCATATTGATATTATTAACCGACAAGTACCGATCAAGCTCAATACGTTCCCCCCTACTGCTTCTGTAAGACTGAAATTATTCCATAAAATTTATTCATACAAAAGTTTTCAAGTTGTGTTTTCTTGTGATTGAATAGTCGAATAGTTAAACCATGATTGAAGAAATTTCAAAATTTTTATTTAATTTCTTATTAACGCTATACCGCTATGGATTAAGAAAGCTGCCTATCTAGCATTAAAATGTTGGAGCTTGGAATTTTAAATCCGATTTTTGCAACTTATAAGTCAAACTTCTAAAAAGGTCTCTGTGAAACATAAATATATAGATCTTTCCCTTTGCATTTCAAAAATCGTATTGATTCATTTAAAATTGAACTCTGAAAAGAGCAAACAGAAGGCTCAAGCTCAATAAATGTGTTTCTATTGCTCGGTAAAACAAATGATGTCAAAACAATTATTTATGCATATTTTTCTTTTTTTTGTGATCGAATGATTAAATTTTGTTCCAAGTAAAACATTTTTTTCAAAATTTTAATTTTATTCCTTTTTGACGATACGGGTTTAGATAGCTTACCCAGCATTGAAAAAGTTTCAGTTTTGAAGTTCAAATTGGATTTTTTTCAACTTAAAAAATTCGATTTACGAAAAAAGAGCTGTGTAACGCATAAATACATAGGTCTACTTCTTTGCATCCCAAAAACCGTATTGATTCATTTTAATTGAACCCTGGTCGGCGCAAACAAAGAGAAAATAAATTCGTTGCTTTTCGAATTAAATGATATTATAATATTACTATTCGAATCTATAAATGTTTTACATCAAGCGTGGTTTTCATAAAGTTCTCTATAATTCATGAAATTTTCAGAATTTTTCATTGAATAGTATTTGACTTGTAAGAGTTTAAAGCGCGCAAGGCAGAATTTCTCTAAACTAGCGGACACGAATTCCTTTTTTATAGTATAGAGATTCTTGATATCAACGAAAGTAATAATGCATGAATAAGATGTCATTATGTACAGTGTACTTATGGGTTAATTTATTATTATTATACTTTTTCATGTTCTCTCAAAGCTGTGAATAATGTGAATTTAAATGTACGTGATAGATTTGGAAAAGGAATTTGAAAAAGAATTCATGATAGATTTGAAAAGAAAATTTGATTGTCATTTTACTTTGCGGTCTTGATCTAAAAGGGTAATATTCACAATTTCATTAAATAACCGGTTCATATTGACAGCGCTGCAATAGAAATCTTTTAAAAATTTTCAGCATCTGTAATTGATCTAAAAATTTCGTCCCAAAAACAAGCAATTCCAACTCGTTCGAAATATATGCAATACATTTCCTCTTCATGTTGTGAATATTGCATTCCTTTTCTCGTATAAACATAATTTTGAATCCAAAACTGTGCAACGAAATTTCAAAAACCACTTTCGGGTGAAATCTTCAAATCATACAGAAAACGTTTCATTCTTGCATCCTGCTTAGAATGCTTTGGGCTGGGAAAGTCTTGGTTGACCGATGTGTTGCAAACAAAAGGCATTTATTTGCTCTTCTTATCTCCCCGATCTCCCCTTCCTTGACCTTGGGGTAAGCTGTTCCCTTCTGCGGTAGCTGAAAATCGCATCGAAGACACTTCGCTTGTCATATGTCAAGCTAGAGTTTTGCTGCTAAAACGTACAACTGAGCACAGTCTACGTCACAATACGTCACAACCACCGAGCAACATTCTGCGCCATCTATTGAGTAAAAGTAGTTTTTCTTCTGAGACTGGTACACCCTTAAATGGTACCCAGTTACTGGGCACCATTGCATTTTGTACAAATGCTTGTGTTTTGATTCGACTTCTCTTACTAATATTTAATTTTTTTTTAGATGTAGCTCGATTTTCTTTTTCATACAATTGCAGGAAATAGCAAATTGGAAGCTGCCATGTGGGTGGTGGGTACAAGTAAATTTTAACTGAATTGAGTGTTATAGTTGGAAGCATTTTATCAAAATCCATGAACCTTTTCTTTTTGTCAAAATATATAACACATCAATTTACTTATAACTTTTCAAAAAAATTAAAAAAAAACAAGAGTTATTTATTTACCAGTTGAGAAAGCACTGAAATTTGTAGTAAAAATGCGATGATGTTTATGTAAGTCCGCCATTTTTGGTCCTGTCAATCCGCCGTTTTGGGTCTGTCCGAAAGCCGCGATAGTACTGGACCCGAGCAAACCAAATTTGAGGTTCGATTAAGTAGTTGAAATGAAAGAAGTTTGATTCTTGTGAAGAATACAAAACATAGCAAAACAAATAGAGCGCATGGGTACCTTCTTAGTTTAACAAAAAAAAAAATAAAAAAATAAGCACCTGGAATAAAAAATAAGGACTATTTAAGGACTTTTTAAGGCCTTAAAAATGAAAATGAACATTAAGGACTTTCTAAGGACCTTTAAGGACCGTACGAACCCTAAATTAGAATTAATAATTGATACAAGTAAACTTGATAACCTGTATAATTAATTGACACAACTCTATAAAAACAAATTATAACTAAAGTTGTAAATGTTGGATAAATATTTAATAGATTTTTTACACAATCAAAATTATCACAAGTATTTATTAATTATCACAATTATCAGCTCTTTGTATTTTAATTTATGAAGGATGTTTCCATATTTAAAAATGAAACTTCAAAGATAATTAAAAAGTCAGATTTCCCGAAAGTAGACTTGCTACAAACGATTTTACAACTCAGCGATTGCCAGTTTCAACCGATGCGCAACTTAATTCTACGCAAGCGAAAACGCATGACGTCAGTTACCGAACGGAAGAAACGCATCCTTTACAGATGTGACTGCACATGGGTTGAAACTGGATTGTGCTGGTAGAATTAAAAAGCGTGTAGCCGTAGCTATCCAATTGGACAATGGGCAGCAAAGTTACGTATTTTAGTGTGAGTGGCTATGGCGTTAAATTTCAGGATATCTCTAAAAAATTTGGAAATAATTTTTTAAAATCCTGAATTCCGGAATTAAAAACCTTAAAATATCCGGAGTTTTGGCCTATGCATGGAAAAGTACCAGCTTTGTAAAAAGAATAAAATTAATACATTTTTGGTAAAAAATAGAACCGACTTCAAATTTAAAATTGCGCTAAAAAGTGAAAAATAAATTAATTATTTGAGCAACATTGATAGGACTTTTAAAAATAATTTGTTTTTGGTGCAAAATTATGATAGGCTAAGTCTTTTGTAATCATGAATCAACTACAAATATTAATGCCCAAGAGTTTGCAACAGTTTCAAGGTAAAATACCACATGGTGTAATGACAATTAGACCGTCATAATTTTGCTCCGCCTTCAAGAATTATGTTTAACCTTTAGATTACGGCACTTGAGCTCCCAAAATTCATTCATAGAACGGTAAAAATGCGGAATTTTTTCCCCCTCAGTGTAACCAAGGGGGTTCTTAGCTCCCATTCTACCTCTTTTGAGTGTGATTGCTTTCATTAGAAGGGTTGCCGTAGTATAAACTTTCATTAGTCAGTTACTATTTTTTTTTGCTCCCAATCGCCAATTCGAAGTAATTGTAGGATTTCTAAAGTTAATTTTCGAAAGAAAGTAAAAAAGGAAGAAATCAAAATAATAATAATAATTTGGAAACATGCAGATTTTTTTCTTCCTCATTTGAACTACAGCTTTTCATTGAACTCTAATGTGAGTTTTCCTATGTTTGTCTAAAAAATTTTGCTTAGCAAAAAAGGCAATCAAAATTTCTGCCCAAATTAGAGTTGAAATTAACACTAAAAAGTGCTGTTCCATATAGCTGAATAGTAGTGACCTTTCATTGTTTTAGAGCACCAACATATTTTTTTTTATTTTTGTGATTTTTCTGCTCTGTGACATTTGATTTGCTTTCTTTCGGGGACTTGTACAAAATTTGCCTAGTTTTCGACAATTATATCAGGTGCGAAGTCATGATGACAGCATTTTATATTAAATATATGCAAAATACATTATCAACTACTTCAATAAACAAGTAAAATATTTTAAGTATCTTATTAGTACATGAATTCTATAATTCGCAGCAATTTATTCCCCCCCCCCCCCCCCCCGTAATAGATTATTATTTTTCTCATAAGTTAACTTATTTCTCTACAGGGTATTTCATAATCCAATATGAAACGATCATGAACTGAACAAGGAAGTAAAGTATCACCTCATTGCTGAAGCTGATCTCCTCATGATAGATTTACTTTATCCTAATTCACTTAAAAATTCCAGGTATGAATAGACAATTTCCTTTGATATATTCCCCACAATGACTTGTTGATTTACTCGTATAGGAACTGGAAAGTGGTCATTTACGAAGATAATCAGAATTCGCTTCAAACTGGCTGTTGTACTTTTGAAAAACCTCTGTCTGCTGATGGCTCTGGGGTGAGGTCCATTGTTAACAAAAGCAAGACCGAATGCCCAGCTATTGTACTTACATTCCCCTCGCCATTACTTCAACTCTTTTACTTCCTCGGTTTATCTTATCTTTTGCTTCACTGCTGTATTTTTAGTTGAATGCACTTACCGGAATGGGGTGGACTCTTTATTATTTCAACTTTGACAAGTGTAGTGTACATGTGGTTTTTATTATAAAACCAAGAAAGAAAGAATTAAACAAAGTATGTTACTTCCAGCGCACCAAGCTGATATGCTGCTAACTGTATTATAACCCAGGGCGGCAGAGTTCTGGGCACGACAAAATAACTTTTTTTTTAAATTAATACCAAAAGATGAAAAGTATTGAAAGTTTTAATCAGGCCTGTCATTTCAATATTTTCTAAGGGGGGGAAAGGGGGGACCAAAGGGAATATATTAAATTTATAGATAAAAAGCAACAATACGTAATAATACGTTAACACCTGTATAAATACAATTATCTAAGATTGCCATGCCCCCTGCGATCGTCCAAGTGATTGACTATGTTTCAGTGAGTATTTATATGAATATAAATGTTATCCAATGGATATATGTGTGTCTAAACCAGAAACATTCCAAATACTCGCCAGACAGTAAATCAACGCCGCGCATTTCGCCGACTAGTCGTGAGGTCAGGAAATGATAATAACTCTGAGTAATTTTCTGACCTCCTGGTGATTTCCTTCCGCTCAGGAAGGGGAGGAAAAGTCTGGTACATATGCTGTACCGCAGCTGTAAGGAAGGCCAAATTTTTCTGAGGTACATATGCTGTACAGCCGTAATCTAAAGGCTAAAAGTAGGGATGTAACGAATAGTGATTTGGCCGAATAGCCGAATACCGAATATTCGGCCACTTCTCCCAGGCCGAAGCCGAATATTCGGCCATTTCTTCTAGACCGAATAGGCCGAAACCGAATATTCAGCCAATGTCTTAGGTCGAATATTAAAATTTCTAGAAAATCGTTGTAATAGAAAGTATTTAGTAAATTTAAAATTATTGACAAAGTCAAACACCAATTACACACAATCTATGATGTATGATTTAATTCTGTTTGTTAAGAATTTAAAACTATTTAAAATTAATCTATTTACTCTATTTTTATGAATGTAATAAAACTAAGAATTTCACCCACAGGTGGAATAGAAATGACAGGTTTTATGGTAATAAGCATTAGCATTATTTTACTAATTATTTAATTCAAATGAAAGAACTACTATTGTTTAGTGAACTTTTACCTTGCTCAAAACTGTTTTATGAAGATATTTTTGAAGTTATAAAAGTTAATATTTTTATTTTATGGGGTTTTTTATATACCTATCTTTAAACGATCTATTAAAATTTAATACACTTAACTGGAATATATTTTTATTTTCAAAAATCCCAATAACCTATTCTATCTAAATATTCATGATATATTCTAGACTTTTCATATTTCTCTCTTGCCCAATATTCATAATAAATCAGTCTACCCAAACAAAATCTGACTTCCACTTTGTTAATAATAACAAAATTAATTTTTCATATATCATAATTAACTCTTGCCAGTTTTGGGAACAAATGCTAAATATAAAATACAATATCACCACTTTAAAATCTGCTTTTGCTTAGTCAAGCCTAAAACTAGGTTTAAAAAAAGTAGTTTTTTTTCTAAATTATTTTTATTTTTTAAAACTATAAACTAATGTATTGTTTTGCAATAATTATAATACAATTTTAAATGTTTAAATTCTACTAATTTCTTTATTTTTTTATATTTCTACTGCAGTAGAACTATTCAGCCGAATAGTCCATCAATATTCAGCCAGGCCGAATATTGATGGACTATTCGATATCCGGCCATTCCGAATATTCGGCTTGGTGATGAAATGATTATTCGGCCGAGGGGCCGAATACCGAATAGTGGCCGATTTTCGTTACATCCCTAGTTAAAAGTCATATAGATGTTGTTTAAAGAATTAATTTATTAAATAAGGAAAAGAAAAATATCGATGCCAGTACTTAACGCCTAACTAAAAAATGAGTGCACACAATACATTATTTTTCATACTTTCTCTTTTCTACAATTATAAATAAAAACATTAAAACACTTCTAATGAGTAATTCTAGATAGAAATTTACTGTACCTAAAGAAGTCGTAGTATGCTCTACACATTGACTAGAGATTTCCTTTGGAAATAATATAGTTGCATTAGCAAACCTCCTATACAACAAAAATTATAAAAAAAGCATTAGTTAAAAAGTATTTTGAACTAATTATATTATCCCTTGATAATGCATCACAAAAACACTCTAAATAGACTTAAATTAATTTATCCATAAATGTCAGCAACAGTTTTAAAATAGGATTTCAACACATCTCAAAAACTGTTATAGAAAAACATGAGAAATTTTCTTGTCTCCTATGATTTCAAAATTCGTCCCAATGAATCATTATGATTTTTTTGTGTAAAATGCCCCTGATTTTTTATATTCCCCCCTTTCTTTACATAACAGGCTGGTACTACTTGGCTTCAATCTGGATACTCACATGTTTCATTTGGAGGCATAGATTAAACTAGTGTCCACAACGTCAGTAGGAAAAAACAAAAAATCAAGAACATTTATGCAAGAAAAATCAGGATCAGACAATGGTAAAACTTGTAAAATCTGTGGAGGCAAGAAAATTCTTAACAGAAAACCATTTCTTCGACTAACAAATTTGTTGAGAATTGAGCATGGGCCATAATAATCCTGTATAGTTATTACTTGGACTTGTACTTTTTTTTTTAATTTAAAAGTAGATTAACTTTTTTAGCTAGTATTACACATAATTTAATAAATGTTTTATATACTGTTAAATAAACATCAATATTTTGCATATTTGTACTTAACTACAAATATACATAAAAGTGAATGTTTTTTATGGAAAATATAAAGGAAGTGTCATATGTTTACTTGATCAGTCATGCATAAATCTTCAGCTACACTTCTGATAGTGGGGCTTAGCAAGTAGATAAAAAGGGTCCAGTCCAGATCAAAGCTCAGGCCTCTTAGTACTATAATTTTATTTAGGTAACTTCTCTTGTTTTCTTTAAATTTATGATAATGAATTCCAAAACAAAGGGAAAAAAATCTATGCTTATACTAAACACTTTTTAAATTATCATTTACAACATTTGGAAATGAATGATAATATTTTTTTTAATACAACAGTAAAGTTTGAGTTACAAAATTCACTAACCTTTTACGTTTGGCTAACTCTTCTCTTTGACGCCTTAGTCTTTGCATTTCAGAACTATGGCTGGGCTTCTTTAGGAGATATTTATGTTGTTTCGGTTTTCCCATTTTGACCTATAGAAAAATACAAAAAGTATACAGAAAAAAGAGAATTCAAAATTTATTATGAGTATTATTACTTTGTATACAATTGTAATACTGATAGAGAGGAGAAATAACACATATTTTACACCTTTAAGAAATAAGAATTTAATAATTATCATTTTCTTTTGTTTTCGGAAATAAAAAAATTTAAAAAATAAGGATTTTTTTTCTACTTTTTAAAAAATTGTTTAAAATATTCCCAGCAATGAAAAACTATTCACAAGATAAATGAAAAATTAAGATAATTACAGCAAAAATATTAAAGATAAGAGTTTTAAGGTTACAAGATACCCCTTTCAAAAGCTCATAGAGCCTATAGAACAGAAGTTCACAACTTTATGTGACAGGGTTCCTTGGAACCCCAAAACAAGTGTCTGCACAATTTTCACAATCTGAGCATTAACTATGTTGACTTTCCCATTCAATGCTTTTGCACAATGTTTTCTATTGACACAATTCTGACCGTGCTTGATAAAATGCAATTATAACAGTAAAATAAATCAGTTTTTTTCTTTCTTTATAGCCTATTTTCCTCTAAAAGAGAAAAAAAAAAGACTGAAAGAAGGCTTAATGCATGAGTCGATCCAGCCTTTTTTAACAGGGTCCGTTTCGTTCCGTTTTTTTAACAGGGTCCGTGAGAAAAATCAAACAAGTTTGGTGAAAATTGAAAATTTTAACACATAGTAATGAAAAATTTAATTATTATTTGCCACTTTTATAATAAATAATGGTGTGAAAATTACGATTTGGAAGCTTGGAATTTTGTGAAGGGTCCGTTTTAATTGATTTGAATGTTGTGAACGGTCTTTTTTGATTGATTTAAATTTTGTGAAGGGTCCGAAAACGGACCTGAATTTCCTCTGGCGCGACCCCTGCTTAATGAATGTATCATAAAAATATCGTTAAAAATAACAAAAAGTAAAAAATAACTGAAGTAATTAAACAAAATATGGAAAATAAAAGATTTGAAAGTGAGGTTTTTAACTTTTGAAGCAAATATCCGATTCAAAAGATTTTTTGCATTCGAAAGGTCTCAGTGAGGACATCTCATTTCTATATTTTACTTTTTGCTTCGAACAATTTTAAGTTCAATTTTTAACGGTTCAAAAAATCTTATCATTAGCGCCCATGGGCAAAAATGCAAAAGATTATGTAAACTCTGGGCATAAAATCTGAGTTTTTTTGAACAAGCTTTTAGGAAGAAGCTCTCAAATTAAAAAACTTTTTGATTTGAACAATTTTTGTTCAATTTTGAACAGTTCAAAAAAATTAACATTAGTGACTACAGGAAAGTTTCAATCTTATACAAATCTTGTTCCAACAGACGCATTTGCTTGGAACAAACTTTTTCGAAAAGATGTTATGACGTAGAAGAACATGTATACATACAAAGTTCATCTAGAACTAAACAAGCCTTTTTTCCCACAAAAGGTTTTGATCTGGATTTTTCAAGATGTTACCGAATGACTGAATGAATAAATGAGTGAATGAAAGGATAAATAAATGAGTGAATGAATATGCATAAACCAATGAAAATGGTACATTGAAATATTTAAGAACTAAAGCTAAATAAAAAAAAAGAGAGAGAGATGGCTAGGTTATTCATTTGATATTGGTGTATATAGAAAAGTATGCTTGTATAGTTCTAGACGGAACTTCTTGTGACTTTTTAATTCTATCAGTTGCAATGAAACATCAAAAAGAAAAAATAATAACAATAATTAGTAATTAATGATCAAAATATATATAAAGGATAAAAGAAAAAATTTAATTAAATTAAAAAATGTATTGAAACATGTAAAATATTCGAATTTGGATTTGAATTCTAATTCTCTAACTCATTTGAATATTTTTCATGCATTAATATTTTTCTACATTACTTGAATATTTTTAAAATTTTTATTACTACTTTTAAATATTTTGATGGATTTTATTGTTGTTAAATGTGACAAAAATTGTCATGTCACTAGACAATCACTTGTAATATATGCGCTTAAGTTCAGCACAAAATAATTAGAAGTATTGAGCACAAATATCATTTTGAATTTTAGTCTATGTGGTCAAGTTCTTTTATTTAAAAATCAAAATTATATGGCAACCCTATGAGAAGTTCCTTGCGATCCCATTTGGGGTTACAAACCATAAGTTGGGAACCCCTGATTTCAAGGCCGTAGGCAAGGGGGACGAAGGCAAGGGGGGGCCTTCGCCCCCCTTGCCTACCGAGCCGCCCCCCTGAAATACTTTGAAATTTTTAACTAGTCTGAAAAAAAAGTTTAAACAAAAAAAAGATTTTTTCTTTGAACCAACCTGTTTGGGAGTGGGGGGGGGGGGTTCTCTGTTTTACAAATGGGGAAACAACAAGACGGCACTTCAAAAATCTAGGGTCTATAAAACAGAACTCAAAAAAAGATGCTTTCCCTCAATTCTCCAGACGATAGGTCCCCTGTGTCATCAACAGATGGCGGATTGATTCCTTGCCTTAAGGGCTACATATGGTTTTAATCACCCGGCCACACAACAAGAACAGCAGATGTACTGATCCCTTTTTGGCAAAATAGGAGCCACATGGAACCACATCTGCCATAAATATACGTTCAACAGTTTAGGTGGTTTGTCCATCCTTGCCCGAAGGTGACATTTGTGGAAATGGCGACCCATATTATGGAAGTAGGAGCTAATGCCTAATGGAACCCCTCGTCTAGGATTGCGGGATGTGGATGTTTGTGCTGTTATTGCTGGGACAAATGTTTATTTTTTCTTTTCTTTTTTAAACTAGCAATCCGTAAAATTGAATCAACATAGAAACGCTTCTGACAAGGGGGCGGGGGGAGAGCTCTTGCCCCTTTACGGATGCCTTGACCTTGCGCTGCGGACGTAGGCAGTTGAGTGGGATCTTGTGCTCTTGCAAAAGTCTCCTTTGCTTGCCTGCGCACAAATTTCGATTATGAGTAAAAGAAAAGGTGAAAGTATTTTGTCCTATTTTGGGAAGAAAGCCTGTAGAGATGAAGCAGAAAAGGCATGATATTTTTATGCATTTTTTTCAAAATAATATTCTAGCTGCCCCCTCCTCTTTTTTTTTTTTTTTTGCAATTTTAGTTTCTACTTTTTATTTTCTTCCTCACATGCTGAGAAACAGCTTATTAATCTTTCTTTTTTTGTTTTTTAATTTTTCATAGGGGATGATGTCACACTACTTCGAGGGGGGGGGAGGGGTTTGAGAAATTATGACAAGGGGGGGTAATAACGAGAAGTGTGACATTACACATTTTGATTTCTATAAAAACATGTAAAAAATCAGCAGTTTAAACTTATTTTAGATTTTCATAATTTGATTCTAAAGTTTCACTGATTTCATTTTATATTGAAAATACTGATGCTTATTAAGGTTTGAACTCACTTTTTAGAATTCAATTAATTTTTTTTTTTTACTATTATGGACTAATTATCTTTTTTCTATTTTAACCTTAACCTCATTTTATACCAAATAAGTCCACGTGTAATCATTATTATTGTTATGCTCACAAATGTCATTAAAAGTTAAAAAATAATATTAAAAATGTGAGTCTTTAACGTAAGTTCTTTATTTCTGAACTGTACATGTGCTCATGTAATATAGCGTGATATGTGACAAAAAGGGTAGGGGTGTGTTGGAGAGTGAGATTTTGTGACAAAGGGTCGGAGGGGGATCAAATATATTGAAAGAAAGTGTAACTGTTTATGAATGGTCCCATAGAGCGTTTACAATAACATTGCGAAGGTGTAAAATACCGCGACAAAATTATACTTTTACTTAGCCTAGTCATAAATTTACATTGAACAAAAAAGATCTTGATTGGTTCTTCTTATTATATCGCTCATGGGCTGCAATAGTGGCCCAACTTAAAAAAACTTGCATTTCGGACTAAACAGAATATAAATATGAAAATACACATGATTTTCAGCAGCAATACTAGCACAACTCATAATTCAATATTAGGCCTTAAGACTTAATAATAACTAAAGCATTTCTTATGCATTTTCCTTAGCAATGAAAAGTTTAAACCCACTTATCTCAAAACATGATTTTTTGAGTTGTGCCGCAATTGCAGCCCATGAGCGATATGTCTAATTTTGACAGTGCTTTGTATTGTAATTGTCCATGTCTGCAAATCAAAGTTATACAGCTTTTTTTTACTTCAAACTTTAAAAAAAGAGTTTGCTGCATTTAGGTTAAGGAAAAAGAAAACCTCCAGTTTTTAATTATTTACATTTAGTTATGAAAAAATATGGAAGGCTTGAGACTTGAGAATAAGTATAAATTGCTTAAATTGTCTAAAATAAAATGGAATAGGGAGTAATTCTCAAAACAACATATGTTTTCTGTTAACTCTTTTTTTTTTTTGAAGTAATACTTCTGTGGGCGAAATTGAAAACATAATTTCATCATACAGCATGCAACCAGTGTTTCTTTCAAGCACCTCTCCAGGGGGGAGCAGCACTGCCCCCTTGGAGCTAACCGACTGCCCCCCCCCCCCCTCCGGAAAAAAAATTCAGATCACAGATTTTTAAAAAAATGAAAGAAAAGAGAGATTACACTTTTACAGGGTTCCCACTCTTTTTTTATAACTAAAAATAAGCATTTTCTAAGACTTTCTAAGACTTTTCAAAGTCATTTTCTAAGACTGAATAAATTATTGTGGAGCACACACAATACAATTTAATGGATGAAAATCCCTTTCGATCAAGTTGAATGTTCTTACAGATAAGTCAAACTTAAAATTCTAACATATAAGTGTATCTTTCCAAAAATTATATATAAAAGCATAAATCCAATCTCACTTTTACAAATATGCATATTGTGTATACATTAGGGTGGTGCTTATTTTTTGAAGTTTTAATTTTCAACCTCTTACCCTCTAAATTTGTTCCACTATATCAAAAAATGATTATGATAAAATTTTATTACCAGCAAACAATATTTAGAGGTAGCTCAAAGAGGGAAAAGTTTCATAATTGAACGAGATTTTTTGAACTTTTAAGCAAGATAAAAATTATGATTTGTAATTATGTTTAGTTTACATAATTATATTAAAAAGCAACTTCTGTATGAATAAGTAAAAATTAAAGATTTTTAAATTGCATAGCTATAATAATGTAGCTCTCTTGATAAAATATACAGTATTCAAGTCTACCTCATAGGTGGCAATAACTGTTTAAATGAGTGATCCAAACTTATGGAGCCAATGTGCAGTATATTCTTTTCCAAATTTTACTATAAGGTATTCATCTCCCCCCTCCTCCCCATAGTAAAGAAAGACAGGCAGGGCTGCCGGATTTTAGCCGAGCCAAATAAAGCCGGCCGGGTTTTTTTGGCCCCGCTTTAAAAAGGCCGGCTTTTATTTTAAAAAATTATTTTCCAAAAAAGTATTAAATAAAAAATTATATTTAAATCATTTATACAATTAAATTATTACTGCGATAGCAAAATACTTGAAATAAGAATGCAAATTATTTAATAGAATGATACATTACAGAAATAGCAAAGAGAAGGTGCTCCTTATTAGAAATTTATTTAGATTCAATGCAATTTAAACGATTTACTTTCAAAGATTTTTACTAAGAATTCAAAAGTTCAATTGACACTACTATATGAACTAAATATTACCAATCATTTGCTTTATTCTTTATCTAATAATCTTTTGTATATTTTTAAAGCACCTTTATTTTTGTTTACTTTTTTCGGAACCTTAACTAGTTCTCTGATCCAAATAAAAATAAAAGCTACTTGTCAAATAAATTGCATAAAATAAAAAAAGCCCATCTTGAAGCAGACCAGCTGGTTAACGTTAAACTGCACTAGAAAGATATTCATCTTTAAAAAATTTTAATGTTATGCATACAAAAAAAAGTTTCCTTACATAAAAGTGAGCCAACTACTCACCACGGACGACTTCTTTAAAATTTTTTCCATGAGTAGTGCTGTAGATAAAAAGTAGTTTAGAAAGTTAATTCAGATCATGTAAGTAGTATTTTGTTAAAGGAAAGGAGATACTTCAAATCATCGTTTTTCCTACTCTTCTCGCCTTGAGCAAAAGACTTTTTTGTTTGTAGTGTAAAATATATGATAGGAAAAAATTAATGAACATAGTTCTTTATTGCAAGTTTCCATATTCTGAATTAAAGTAATTAAATTCTTAACATTAAAATATCAATTTTAAGTGAGAAGTATGTACTTGAATCTGTAATAGGATAGCTTCTCATATGTATTAAGGTAAGGTATTGTGCTCAACTATAGCAGAATTTGATTCCTCTCCCAACCTGAATTTAATTTCCTTCTTCTGTGTTGAAAGAAATAGATTCCGTATAGCTATAATATTAGGCAGGGGCTTAATGAGAGTCACGAAATTAAGCTCACAAACACGCAAATGGTAATCAGTTTTGTAAAATGCATTCAGGTTGTGTAACAAAATAATTCTGAATCTATTTTTAAATAAACTCCTTTAAAAAAAAAGATTTGAGCTTCATTTTATACAGATTAACAGTAGCAACATAAATTGACATAGTATAGGCAGGGTTCCCGCTAGTCCGCGCGATTCCCGCAATATTTTTTGAAATCCTACTCAAAAAAAATTTTGTTTGGGCTAAAATTTTAAAAATCCCACTTAAAATTTTGGTCAAGGTGGAAAATCCCACCTTGTACTTTTCCCCAGTATGAACCCTGTATAAGTGTAAATAGTATTGTGTCTAATTGAAAAAGGCCAATAAAGACCAGCCTTTTTTAATGAAAGCTGGCCGGTCTGGCCATTTTAAAAAAGAGCAGCCTCTTTTTGCTCTTTTTTGCAGCCCTGAAGACAGGTCAAAAAAGTAAGAAACTTTTCAATTCTCAGTTATTTATATATGCCAGAACAAAACGAGAGGGCTACTATAATGGCAGTTTCTGCTTTTTCATGGATTTATGGCAAAAAAATATTCTCCATTTTCCTTCTGAACCATAAACTTTCAATGCAAAAATTGACGAAATATAGAAAATCCACTAATAAGTTGGTGTAATTATGTGCAGATTAACCACCTGAGTATGACCGCGATCTACCAAAGATTTCCTCGTGAATTAATGGTACCTGGCGATTTACGGTTTGGCAACGACTGGTCTAAACTACAAGTAAGAAACAATTTTGCTCTGAAATGACGCAGTGAACTTGGCAGGTGTGGTGAAAAGGTCACAAATAAAATTTGAGAGCATTAGACATAGAAAAAAAAAGAAACTAAATATTGCTTCAATAACACTACTGAATCCCAACTGCATTATATCTGAATTAGACCAAACAAAATATTTATATGACTATTATGCAGTTTTTATAATATAGATGCTGCTTGATTTCGAGGCAGTGCATGCTAGATAGTTTCAATGTAATTTAAAAGATAAGTAAGGCATTAAAAGTTTCGAGTTTGATGAATTGGGTAAATCTGAATCTCTGAGCCACTTCTTTTGAAGGCAGCAGTAACAATAGAAATAAAAATTGATGAAGCTAAGGGAAAAAAATAACCTTCAATTCATTTGTGCTCTTTTTAGTACTAATATTATCTGGTAATGGCATGCCGCCTAATATATGCTAGGGGTTTGCTGCTAGCCTGTGTATGTTACACATATGATACCAGCTAACCCCAAGCAGCAAATTTAATATGTCTCCTCTGAAAGGCAAATGGTTCCCCACCCATGGTTTAGACCAGTATTCATTAAACGGCAAGTTGTGGTAGCCTAGTGGTCAGAGCAACGGAGTTCCACCTGGAAGGTCGCACGTTCGATACCCGCTGAAGACCCACCATGTACACTTGAGGATACATGCATGTAAAATCAGTGGACCCCACTACCTCGCCCGTGCACAAGCAATCCTAAAGCCTCAACTAACAGGTAGGGCTCTGGTAGAGAAAAGAAGAGAAAAGTAGTCATCAAACCATAAAATGCTAGCTACAAATAACTCGCAAGGAATTCTTTAGTAGATAGCAGTGGTACTCATGTGGTTTATTTGCACATAATTACACCAACAGCTGTTGACTTTCCATATTTTGTTAATATTCGCATTGATAGTTCATGGCTCAGGCAGAAAATAAAGAATATTTTACTGGCATAAATAAAAAGTACATGAAAAATGTAGCCCTCTACTCGCATATGTAAATAACTGAGAATTGAAAAGTTTATAACTTTTTTGTCCTGTTTTTTTTTTCTTTCTTTTCTATTGGGGGGGGGGAGAGGAAAGGGGCAGGAATATCTCATAGTAAAATGTGGAAAAGGTACAGTTGCTCAGTGGCTCCATAAGTTTGGCGATCACTGGTTTAGACAGTTGTTGCCAGCTATGAGGTACACTGGAATACTGTATTTTTAATTAAGAAAACTATTTCATTATAGCTACACAATTTACAAATGTTTAATTTTTACTGATTCATAGAGAAGTTACTTTTTAATTTTATTAAATAAATTAAACATAATTGAAAATCGTATTTTTTTTCTTGCTTAAAAATTCAAAAAATCGCAAAATCTCGTACAATTTATGAAACTTTACCCTCTTTGAGCTACCTCTAAATATTGTTTGCTGGTGACAAAATTTTATCATAATCATTTTTTGGTATAATGGAACAAATTTAGAGGGTAAGAGGTTGAAAATTCAAAACTTCGAAAAATTAGCACGACCCTAGTATACATAAGTAATATGTAAAGAAATATTAGAATAGAGATATCAAGAAAAATGGAAACTTACCACAATCTTCAAGGTTTAAACACTAAAAAATCTTAACTTAATACTTAATGATGTTACTTGAATGCAAGACTTATTCTGTTTGTACTCCTGTTTTTTTTTGTTGTTGTTGTTGTTGTTGTTGTTGTTTTTTAATTATCAAAAAAATATTTAAGAAACAGAACAAATATTTGTATGAGAGTCATTCCTTGGTGGCCCTCTTTTTGTCGTTTTTTTTCTGAAATGGATCTAAATTATTATAGGGGAGAGTGGGGCATGTTGGAACATGGGGCATGTTGAAACATTTGAGCTGGTAGCCATTTTAGAAAAAGCAGAGAATTCTGGGAATGTTTATTTAGTGTTTCTTAAGCCCAGCTAGCTTCCATATTGGTTTCAGGACTATAGGTCTTCAAGTTTTTCTGGCAGATAGATATTTGGATTTTGAAGCATGGTGAGTAAATTTTACATATTCCTTAAAATATTATTTACTTATTAAGTATTATATTAACCTAATCTGAAGTTATGTTGTCATGTCCCATGAACATTAGGCTTGTATTTGATAGAAAATATTCACATGTAGCCATAGTTATGTTAGGCCTAAAATAACAAATTAAACTATAGTGTAGTATGGGGCATGTTGAAACACATTAAAAGGGGCATGTTGAAACATTATTTCAACATACCCTTTGTTATCTCTTTTTGTTTAGGGCAGTGTATAATTATTGATTTTTTAATCTCTTAATTGAATTAGTTATATTATTGTGAATATAAGTAGTGATAATGCCTCTTGAACTAAATAAATTGTTATAAATATGGTATTATATCAATATTTAGATGTTCCATTATTAAATATTCCTTTTCCGGCAAAATATACTTTCT
The DNA here is from genome assembly GCA_038502835.1 of Octonoba sinensis. Lineage (NCBI taxonomy): Eukaryota > Metazoa > Arthropoda > Arachnida > Araneae > Uloboridae > Octonoba > Octonoba sinensis. Next base: position 113,879,269 of record CM076598.1, on the reverse strand, counting down.
CATTTATAAGTTCAATAGTAATATTTCTATTTTATACTTGCTTAAAAGAGAAAAATTCAATTATTACAATTCTATGACATTCAAATGTTAATAATAGATTTAAATTCGTGTACTTATATTATTCCATTACCTATTTTGAATATATATATTATATTATAAATGAAATAGCAAAGTTTACAATGGTTAATAGCAAATTTCCAGTTTTTCTGAGCCTTCCCATCACTATATAGGTTACATTTAATGAGGATTATTTAAGATTTAATTAATTCATATTTATTTGAAAATTAAATATGTTTTCATGAGATACTTAGATAATGTATAGCTAGTATTTGGTATTATATAAATGGCAATGTAGAGTTTAAAAAATAACTAATTTTGGCTATAATTTTAATTTTAGATGGTTCGAAACAGAGTTCGAAAAACTACAAGGGTACTCCTGCTGATGTTATGCTTAGAGCAGCAACTGAGGTACTGAAAGATAAATATTCATGCCGTGCAAGTGCTAAGAAATATGGAATACCCCATGTCACATTGTCCAGATATGTAAAGAAACTGAAGAAAAAATATGAACTATGTAACGTTGAATTAAATGCTACATTTACCACTTCTGTTTGTGTAAATTCCCCATCTACTTCTGATGCTTCGATCATGCCTACTTCTGCTATTTCAACTGCCACTGACTCTGCTACTCAGGCTATCATCGATTCTCCTGTAATAACTACTAATGACCCTGCCACAGAAATACCCACTCACCCCATAGATTTTGAGGTAGGGTATACCAAACCTCGGCAAGTGCTAAATCCCGAAGAGGAGGAACAGCTTGTAAAATATTTAATTTATGCTTCTGAAATATTTTATGGTTCATGTCCACAAGAAGTGAGGAAGCTAGCATATAACTATGCCGTTGCAAAAACCAAAGTTATACATGAATCATGGATTAGTAAAAAGGCAGCTAGCAAAGATTGGTTCAATGGTTTTATGAAAAGACATCTTAATATAACTATTCGAATGCCACAAAGTACTTCATTAGCTCATGCGACGAGTTTCAATGAAAAAAATGTTAATGATTTTTTTCAATAATCTTCAAACTGTAATGATGAGATATAGCTTTGGTCCATAAAGTATATATAATGCTGATGAAACTGGAGTCACTACTGTCCATAAATCTGTCAAAATAGTTGCTTTAAAAGGAAGTAAACAAGTTGGTGGCATGACATCTGGAGAACGTGGAAGTTTAGTTACCATCTGTACTGCAGTTAATGCAGCTGGCACAGCAATACCACCAATGATGATTTTCCCTCGTGTGAACTACAAAGAACACTTTGTTCGTGATGGTCCACCAGAATGCACTGGTGCTTCTCATCCATCAGGGTGGATGACTGAAGAAAACTTTTTAAAATTTGTACAACATTTTGTGAAACATACAAGATGTTCGAAAGATAGAAATTTTTTCCTCTGTTAGATAATCATGAATCACATATATCAATTGAAGTTCTAAATTATGCAAAAGAAAATGGTATTGTCATGTTATCCTTCCCACCACATTGCTCTCATAAACTGCAACCTCTTGATAGAACTGTATTTAGGTCTTTCAAAAACTTTATAAATTCAGCAAGTAGTGCATGGATAGTTAACCACCCAGGATTAACTATGACAATCTATGATATAGCAGGCATTGTAAAAATTGCTTTTCCTTCTGCATTTATCCCAGCAAACATTATGTCTGGCTTCTGAGTCACAGGAATATATTCATTTAATCGGCATATTTTTACTGAAGTTGATTTTCTACCATCAGATGTTACTAACCGCCCTAATCCAAATACAGTTACAAATATCACAAGTCCTTCTTTAACTGTAATACCTAGCACTACATCAAATAAACACCTACTGGCTCTCCAATAGTTACAAACTATTAGCTCTCCTGCAGCACATTGGAAGAAATTCGGCCTTTCCCAAAAGCAGGACCAAGAAGAAGTTCCAATAAAGGTAAAAGAAAAGGATCAACAAAAATCTTAACAGACACACCAGTCAAAAATCAAATTATTGAAGAAGTTTTAAAACGAAGAGAACAAAAAGAAATAAAAGCCTTTCGCTCCATTGCTGCATCTCAGAGAAAGCTTAACCTCCTAAGCCCAGTTCGTTTAAATAAAAGTAAAAAACGGAAGAGCAAGGAAATATCCTCCGAAAGTGATATGGATGAAGAAATTGAGTGCAATTCCACTACCGAAGATGATGATGATTCTGTTGGATTTGATTTGTCAGTTTGTGAGGATAAGAAACCACAAATTAATGACTATGTTGTCGTGAAGTTTGCCACTAAAAAGAAAATTTTACACTTTGTTGGCATTGTAGAAAGAGTTAAAGATGATGAAGTAGAAATTAATTTTCTGAAAAAGTGCAATGGTGAAAAAGGTTTTGTTTTCCCTGATAAGGAGGATCGTGGATCATACTCCCATGAAGATATTTGTCTTATATTCCCCCCCCCCCAACTCAGTTGGTGGTACTTCTAGGTGTGCTAGAAAATTGGTATTTCCATATGATTTGTCAATTTATGAAGGCCTGTAAAAATGCAAATCATGGGGTCCATCAGACAAGTGTATTAATTATTACCTGTAACTTTATATTTGGATAATTGAATGTTTTATAATTTATTTTGTATTTTGTTCAACTGTGTTCCAACTTGCCCCACACTATGTTCCAACATGCCCCACCATGGGGCACGTTGGAACAGTTTGTCTATGGTTATATTGTCATTCATAATTTTCTGCCATCTGAACTTTTAAAAAAATATTTCATCTTAAATTGTAGCCAACATTTGTAGCTATAATATAACCCTTAGTGGTTTAACCAATATCTTTAACTCACTAACTTATGGACCAAAACGTAAAAAATGTTCCAACATGCCCCACTCTCCCCTAATAATAAAGTAAAATAACACTACTGTCACATATTGTCAGGCATTAAAAGCCTAGGGGGGGGGGGGGGGAGAATTAAAAAATGTGACTGATGTTACTTTTGCCAGTCACCAGTAAGCTTTTTAAATCCCCTTAATTTCACACATAAAATCTTATGCCAAAAAAGAAGTGGGGTACCATTATTAAAACTCCATTGTAATAACTTCAATCAATTTCAGAAAAAAAAGGCAATTTTAAAAGTTAGAAACATAATTAAATTTTAATGTCAGTGGAATTACCCATGAACTTTTAACTTTTTGATCCAAGGTTTAAAAAAAAATCTGCAATTATATGAAAGAAAGCCATGTTCTACAGTCGCTGGATCGCTTGATAAAAATCAACAAAATTCTTATAACCCTCCATAATTTTTCACTTTCTCAGTTTAAAAAATCATAAAAAACTAATCAGAAATTGCATTAAAAAATGCGGAAATTTAAAAATCGACTTTCTTATTAAAAAAAAGCACTTCTAAGCACCTTTGATTGAAAATAAGTACTTCTAAGGGCTTTTAGAAACGAAAGGTCAAATTAAGCACTTCTAAGCACTTATAAGCACCCGTGGGAACCCTGTTTTAAGACTTTAGTTTCAGAAACACTTTCAGGGAAAAGACGTTGAACACTATCACTAGCGACACCAAAAGTAGCCTGAAAGATAAGAATTTATTTTGAAAAATTTGCGGTTGAAGACTAACCAAAATCCCCCCTTCTGCTTCCTCTAAAATCACTAAAGAATCTTGAAATTGCATTGTTAGGAAGTTTTCAAAAAGTTTCTTGGGGAGAGCCCTCAAACCCCTCCCTGCCTCCAGTAACATTGACAAAGATAGACTGAAACTTCATTTTTAAGACTGCAGTTTTGAAAATTTTCTTAGAGGAGAACTTCTGAAACTCCTTCCTCTAACGTCCCGAAAGGGCCTAAAATTGCATTCTCAGGAGCTAAATTGCAAAAAAATTATGGGGGAGAACCCCCGGACTGCCCCTTTCAGAGAGAGTCTAAACATTATGGTTGTAAGATCAGTTTCAAAAATTTAGGATGCAGAAGCCCCCCAAAAACAGTCCTAACTTCACCAAAGATATCAAAAATCTATCATATACTATATAAAATATATTCATATTATCATCATTTCTAGTCACATATATATATAAATATAAAAAGGTAGTCATTTTGGAAGCATACACCACCCCTCCTAATTCTTAAAATGATCTCCCCCCCCCCCCCCCCCCCCCGGAGCAGAAGGTCTGAAAGAAACACTGCGTGCAACGGAAGGGCTGGAAGGTGTGACGTCATACATTTTTTAAATCTTTCTGGTTACTGCCTTGCCTGATTTAACATATCAAAAGATGCCTTTACAACAAGACCATGATAACAATCAGCATTACTTTGTTTCTTTCTCTTTAGTTGATGTTTTCCCCCCCCCCCTTTCATTATAGCTATTTTTCCCGTAATCAGTTATTTCTTTTCAGAAAACATTTTTCTTTTATTTGAAACTTTTTCATTTTAACCTTGGATGTGACAACAAAATGAAGAGTGACATAAATGTGTGAGTAATATATAGATACTTAATAATTAAGCAACCTAGACTAGGACATACCGGAGATTCAGCATTTCTTGGTTCTGAAGAGTACTCTAGTCCATTGCTGAGTGTCTTTTCTCTTGATTGAGAATTCTCACATGTACGTAAGTTATCAGAATATACCACTGTCTTTCGTCTTTGTCTCAATACTCTTGATTGAGAAGATTCATGTTTATGCAAAGTAAGTACATTCTGTTGCAATTGATTTTTGGCTTTTCTGCGTCTTTGAGATTCTGTAGCTCTTTTATTCAACATGTACAATCTATTAGCTTCCCTCCTTTTACGTTTTGCTTCAGGTGACTCATTGCGACGTCTTTCTGCAGCTTGCATTGCTTTTTTTGTTTTTTTTGCGAGTGGCATTATGAATCACTATCTTTTAAGTGTACCTAATAAGTGAAGTCTTAAATTACTTATTACAATAAATACAAACATACATAGTACACACATATTTACATCGACTGCTAAAATCATAAATCTTCCTTTCTTGGCTTTGCGGTAGTCAAGATTGTAAACATCTGATTACAAACTAGATCACAAACTAAATAAATAAAACTAACCTAGTGAGAAAATAGCGTTTCACACTCAAAACAAGCGATAGTCAAATCAAATGAATGCTTAAATATTGTAAAATCTGTTGCTTGGCATTTTTAAAAAATTAAATATAATTCTCCACTTCATCCGCCTCCCCTGTTAGCACGTGTCCTTAGAGTTGCCCTCCCTCAGGCATGGGGAAGTGAAGTCTGACGACTACTCATTACCGCTCCGAGACAGGTTTGCTAGACACCAGCCCAGCCTAACTAACTCTTGCTGTGTGAACCTAGCCCTCCTTGATACCCCTATGCTAAAACAGTAGTATCATTTGGAGGGTTGTGGTTCCCTAAAAAAATGAAATATAGTAGTGCTATATTTAAATTTATTGAACTCTAAATTTTTTATCCTTTTACCCAACATCTCACACGATACAACAGCTAAATAAATTGCCCAAAAAGATACCATAAATGAAACTTTAAAAATATCCAGTGGAAGAGGGGGAGTGATTTCTCATTTTTCTAAGGATAAAAATTCCTTTGTATTAATCAACTATGTCTTTCTAATGTGGAGATTCTGGATTTTGTATGATATAAGGGGTTGGAGGGAAAGTTCTATCGTATTTTAAATAGGCAGGTGATTTTTCTTGTAAATAAAAAACATCTGGCTAGTGAGTCATTCGGATTTTTTTTTTTTTTTTGCTTTTTTAGCTGCTGTATAATATAAAATGAGTCCTTTTTTTACCGTTCATTATTTACTTGGAATGTTTAAAGTGAAAAACATGTCAGTAGATAAAGTTCATTTACAACACTGCATTTTGTATGAATTCCAAACAGGAAGCAACGCATCGGTTGCATGTAAAAATTTATGTGCAGTATTTGGAAAAGATATTGAAAATGTTCGTTAGGGTGCCCCAAAAAGAACCAACTTTCAAAACTTTGTACTCTCACCCCCTAAAACGTTTCCTTTTGAGAACATAAGATTCCAAGTAAAATTTTAGAACTCTAAGAAAATATTTAGGGGTCCCCCAAGAAGGTCAAAGTTTTCAAAATCGACCGAAATGTAACAGTATTTCACAAAAAAACCAGTGGCCACTAGAGATGAGACGTGCTCAGCCCGAGCCCGAGCTCGGGCTCATGGTAAAATATTCATACATCAACCTACAGTCCGGACTAATGGTTTTTTGCTAGTCTTGTGTCCACTTTCATATTCAATTTGCTCCAGACTAGAGACCCATCTTATTAGGAATATATTCAGTGCAATAGTTGGACTGAATATATTCCAGTTTTAAATTCGACTGCGAATCAAGAACTTCCCGGATATGCTTCCAAACCGGAGATTTTTCATGCATTTTAGCTCAGCAGAATTTAATCTCAACTGGAGCATTTCATGATTGTTTAAAAATATATGTATTCTTTACTTTAAATTAAAAGAAAAATCATTAGAACTAATTGCCATGGTAACAAAAAGCCTACATTTAATCGATGTAGCACCACATCTATTAAAAACACTTTATAAAATCATTTCGGGCTCAGGCTTTGACACAGAACTGTATCACTCGGGCTCGGACTTCAAATCTTCGGGCTTGGGCCTTCAAAAGTGAGCCCGAACTCATTTCTAGTGGCCACTAGCGCCACCTACAAATATCTAAAATGTTCTAAAACCTTATATATAACCATTTATATATGCAAAAAAATGCCTTAGGTGTATTCATTTAAACAATATGCAAGCAATAAACTTTAATTGTAATCATATTACTCTAATCAGATAGAGCCCTTGTTTCCCACATAATCAGATTGAATATTGATTGCTTCTTTCAACAAAGGAATACTCAGCTAACATTATTTTGTGAATTATGTCAATTAGTACTAGAAAAAATGATTATGTATGGCTTATTGGATATCCTACTGAAACCATCAAAGGTGCACGACTTCCAACAGGAAGAGATGTAATGAGAAACTTTATTTACTTTCATTGTTCTCAAAACCACACAATCAAAGATAGTGCTGCTCTTGTGTATGATCAAATTTTACCATTCTGGGAGAAATCTAGGCTCCCAGTAAGGCAAAAACGTTATACAGAAAATCGAGGATTAGTATGAAAAACAGACAAACCTAATGAAACATAAAAACAGAAGTAACGCAACAGACCAGGTAAACCAAAAGCTATATTGTGAATGCCTTGATAAATTATTTGATATAAACCATGCCAACTCAGAACAACTCATCAAGAATAAAGAGGATTGGCAGTTTCTGAAATTACAACAAAAATCAAGAGAGGGCTGTATTGATTCAGTAGACAGACAATTACCTTTATGTGAAAAAAGATCAGCAAAAAGACTAGAAAAGTTTGCTAAGCGAAAGGAAGTTGTCATGCTCACTACATCCTCATGAGCCAACTTCTTCTTTCACAACAGCAAATAAATGTGACTCTTTCGTTGTTGGTATGTGCTTTGACAGAATACCAACAAATACTGAGAAGTTAAATGGAGCATGTACTGTTCTTGAAAGAAAAATAGGTCGAAACCTTTTATGGTTGTCCTGTCGACATCATATGCTTGAAGTGTTATTGTCAGATGTATTTCACGTATGCCTGGGGCCATCTAATGGACCTGACATAAATATTTTTAAGAGATTTAATGAAAAATGGCCCAAACTTAACCATCATGAACCAAAATCTCGAAAAACACACATAGTGGCAGCACCTGATACTTTGAAAACATTTATTTCGGATCAGTTACAAACTGCTTCAAAACACCTACCAAGAGATGACCATAGAGAATTTTAAAATCTTTCTGCTTTGATGGTTGAAATAAATGTGAAGAGTCCCATTCGAAAACCAGGTGCTCTTCATAGAGCTTTTTGGATGGCTAGAGCTATTTATTCTTTAAAAATGGAACTCTTATTTGATGGAAATGAATTCATAATGGAATTATCATCTCGTGAGTTTCAAGGTTTACAACAATTCAATCAATTTGTTATATTGGTGTACCTTAAATCATGGTATACATGTCAGTCGACTGTGGATGCACCCGCAAATGACATTTTATTAATTCAAAGGTTGAGAAAATATAACGATATCGAAATACGTGCAGTAGGTTTAAAAAGGATGTTGCGGCACTCCTGGTATTTGAGTGAAGAACTTGCAGCACTTTGCCTGTTTTCTAAGCTTCTTAGTGATGAGGAAAAATCTGTAATAGTTATAACAGTCTCGAATAAAAGGGGCTCACATTTATTTAGTGTTCCTGTTACGCGTTTTTCAAAGGGCGCGGCGCAATGCCCCTTTTTCAAAAAGTGCTGATGCGCCCTGACCTGTTTTGAACAGAAAAATGCGCCCTATCTTTTTTTTTTTTTTTTTTAGAGTTTGAAAAAAAATTGGATTGGACGAAGATTTTAAGGCACGACCGATGCATCGGCGCCGATTGTTCAAAAAATTAGCCATCGGCATCGGCAGCCGATGTTAACTTAAAAAAAAGAAAAAAAAACGTCGGTCCATCGGGCCTTAAAAAACATCTAAATGCCCTCATCCTTATACGTAACATCGTTCAATTGCACGTTATTAATCTTAAGTTCATCTACTAGGTACTTTTCTTTACAATATTTTAAACGTTTATTTCCAGTTATCGCGCTATTTTAACGCAACGCATTTTCAAAATGGCACGGGACAATTTGAGTGCTCAACAATCGTTAATTTTACAAGTTCAAACAAAATACTCTATTTGAGTTAAAATGAATGTGTTGCATAAAATAATATAACTGTTGCAGTTTCTTTGCATCAAAATCAGAGGATTCCCGTAACACTCAACCATTAACAAGAAAACGAAGTTGAAACGATGAATCACAGGCACGTGTTTCGTGCCCGTGCCTTACAAAGTCGCTTTAGCTGATGTTTTCTTTTCTTGTGGTTGTTTATTCTTTATTTATTCCGTTTTGTATTAACTAGTATTACTATTAGTATCTGAAAAGAAATGGGTGAAGAGAAAATCCGATCAAAAAATAATAGCACGATCGGGAAATCGTCTTTTTTTTTCTTCTTCTAGATACACAAAAGCGATTTTCGGTACTTTTCTACTTTTAATTCTGAAGAAAAAAGAAATTAACGTCTAAAAGATATTTTTCCAAGCGAGAAACATAGGCGTTGCAACGGCATTTAGATGGTTTTCAAGGTCGATAAACCGATGTTTTTTTGGATGTATCGGCGGCCTGATAGCGATGGCTAGTTATTTGAACTATCGGCGCTGATGCATCGGGCGGGTCCTAATACTTATTTATTTAGTGCTCAATTTAAAAGGTTTAACTATATTTCTCAAGAAATGTTAAAACTTTAGGCAAGTCTCTTTAAAAAAAAAAATATTTTAAATAGAAATCGGAAAAATGCCCGGATCTTCCAGGTTCTATCTGTATTAATGTTTTATAAATACATACATAAATATAAAAGAAATGATTTAAATGATACACATAACTTTTTTAATTAACATTCTGCATGTTTTAATGGTTTAAAGCGAATATTTGCCATGGGCCGATAGAAAAGGAAAATAATCGGTAATCGGCCATCTTTGAACAATCGGCACTGGCCCATTGGCAAAAAAAAAAGGCCGTCGCTCAAGCCCTAGAAGATTTCCTTTGATACAAAGATTGATGAACATAGCTGTAACCTTGCCACCATCAACGGCTGAGGTGGAGAGAGTATTTTCTCAAGTAGCATTAATTGTGTCCACTTACAGAAATAGACTTAAAGTAGAAAATACTAACAATTTATAAATGATAAAGCTAAATGTCAGTATAAACAATGATTCAGCTGCTAAAAGTTGGCTCACTAAAAAAAAATTGTACAGTTTTTCTATAATAATGAATATTTTAAAACTACATTTCATAGTCATTTTTTCTATTTTAATTTATTTACTTATTCCACTGAAGTTTTTTCTGATTTGTTAAATTGTATTTAATTTACTAGCAGTTCTTTCTCAAATTAAGGAATTTTTTTTCTTATATCAGCATGGTAAATAAGATAAAATTATAGTTTTAATTGTTACTGTTCACAGGTCTTTCAAAGTGCTTAATTTTACTTAAAATTCTTAACTATTTTTAGAGTGATTTATTTTCTTTCTTGTTCCAGACAGTTGTTGATCAAACTTGTTTCCTTTTTTTTTGGTCCATTGTTTTTATTGCTTGTTTTAATTTAAATTTATATGGCTCTTTTTGATGAAATTTTTATCAACTGCTTAGGAAAATTTGATTAAGCATTAGTATTTAAAAAATTGATCTTGATAAAAGCAACAATTTACCTTTATAATGAACGAATACAGATGGGATCTTTGTCTAATTGTTTCAAAAATGTATCCTTTGTTTTGTTTTCATATTACAGTTTCTTTTTTTAATTAATTTTATTATTAGCATTGCTATTATCATTTTTTTGCAATAAATCCCATTAGCATTAAGTTCATCCCTAATTGACCGCATCATTTCTTTATTTTTTTGAAAATGCTAAACACTTCCTTTGCAATGGCGCATCCCTCGTCTAACAAACCTAAGCAACCCTCCGAAAATTGGCAGTCAATCAATGGTGTAGTCTGCACAACCCCTCCTGGTAGTCACGCCAGAGACAGATGTCTCTCAGTCTCAATAGACTGAAAATTGTAGCTATCTTATCGCTGGCATATAACTTTCTGAAGTTGTTATTTTGTAAGATACTTTCATTATTATTTACCTGGTTCAAGAATTTCCAGAAAGATAAGCATTTGAATATAGATATATACACACACATAAGTATTAGTGGGGGAGCAGTAAAAAAATTTGAGTTAGCAAAATTAACTTATTTTTAATAGGTGAAGAATAAAAAAGAAGCTAGTGCGATAAAACTACATGCCTCTCTTTTCAAATAAAAGTAGGTTACATAAGTCAAGCATATACTTACACATACTCCATCATTCAAAAAACGAATCTATGCTGGTTTGCTTTAAATTTGAATCATTTTTAGATTCCACAACACTTCCTATATGAGAAAGAGTTTTGAAGGTTTCTGGTGTCATATTTGGACGAGATTCAAAAACTTTCGCAAAACATCCGCTGCTAATACAGCTTCTTTGTTGGGTTTTTCCTGAGTCTTGCAAATCTCTTTCTCTTCATCCTGGTCAGTGTGGTAAGCAATCTTTTGTACAATGATCTTTCATTTTTGCATAAGTTAATGTATGTACAATGGTTTTTAATAGTTAGGAGAAAAGGGAAAATATTTTTGCAGAAAATCAAAGTAAGTAACCCTTGTGAGTTCATCTTTAAAAAAATTAATTTTAAAATTTTGTAATTTTATTTTAATAACTTTAAAAAATTATTTAATTTTATAAATATTAGCACATTTAATTGGGTTATTTAATTTTATATCATTACTAATTGAAACAAAAAAGCTTAAAACACCGTTGTGTGTTTTTCACCGAGAAAAGTGGCCAGTACAAAATCTACCTCTACTGGCCACTAGTGAAATTTCCCAGTTTTGCCCTCTAGTTGGAACACAGAATATGGAATCTGAGAGAACCACCAACCACCAAAGAAAAAAAAATCGAGTTATCAAGGGTATAAAATTGAAAAATTTGACTAAACAAGGTTATTTTAACCTTGGCAGCAAAGGAAAGGATATACGAAGGGAAAGAATATCTTTCGAGATGTCGAAAAATTTGAGATATCAAGGTGCGAGTCATCGAGGGTTGACTGCATTTTTATCGAGTCACACATTATGGTTAAACCAGTGGTGTAGTCCTGGGGGGAAAAAGGGGGGGGGACCCTTACATATACGAACATCAAAAAGTGAGAGTATGCTTATGTTAAAATTCAAAACAAGTGGAGACACGCTCGTGTTAAAACAAAGGTAGGGGGATGCCATCCTCCTTTGACTACACCACTGGGTTAAACAACACATGAAGAGCAAAAGAAAATTCTCTGATTTAATTAAAAGAATCCCTTGTGATTTATTTAATTATTTCTTTATTCTTGAGGCTTTGTTTGTTTCTTTTTTGAAGAAACAGTAGTTATTGTTTTCAAGTAAATGAATGACGTATTCCTTTCGAAAATCATAGCCATCGAAAGGAATGTGCTAGCTTATTCATTTCGTTAGTTATAATTTCAGTTACTCTGACACACTAACTGAAATCATGTCATAGCCAATGATCTAAGATTTACTGATTTTTAAAAAAAAATTTTAAAGTCAGAATTACGCTCTGTATGAGTTCAAAAGTACTTACTATTTTAGCTGTTTCAATTTCAAACTAACAATTTGTAAGAACATGCAAAAGTAATTAATATTTACCTTAATTTTTATTTCATTTTGCTCACAGTTGCCATAAAACAGAAAGGAATAAAGAAAGGGTTTGAATTACAGTAGAACATATCACAGAACAAGAAAAAAGCATAAAAATTAATAAAAGTAAATTGAGGAATAATATAATATAAATAACATGAAATTCAAAAAAAAAAGTAAGACTTTGCTTTTGCACATAACTTTTATGCAAAGTGATGAATGAAAATGAATTTCAAGAAGCAAGATTTTCCAATAGCGCTTATAAATAGATTTAAATTAATAAATAAATGAATAAAAGTGGGAAAGAAATAAAATAAAATAAAACACTAAGACCAACGAATTCAAATGTTTCTTGAAAAAAACAGAAGCAGTTAAAAAATAAATAAATAAACAACAGCCACTAATTTAAAGAACTAATTAAAGGGGGAAAATGATATCTGGTGGGGGTGGAAGCCTTAATTGATTTTCTGCAAGAGGACCCAAAATTTATAGATCCGAGGTCATTTATACTGAAATTATGTGATGGTAAATTCTTTGAAAAAGGGGAAATAGCAAGCAAATTTAAAAAATTAGTACTGGCCCCTTGTATTGCATCATTTTCTTCGAAAAAAAATAGAACTTTTTGAAAATAGAAACATTTTATGAATTTGATATAATTTAGGTTCCAAAAACTACCCAAAGTTACTTTTTTGTCATGCTTTTGTAGAGCAAAACAAAGTAATTTTTTTTAGCCTATAAATTTGGTTAATTATTTTATAAAAGTTTAATAAATAGGTTAACTGTTATACAGTACTTCAAGGGCTCTATTAAGCTTTTCATTTATTTAATAAATTTAAAAAATATATTCTTACCAGAAAAGTAATGTATTAATTACTCATACAAGTTTACACAATGTGTTTCCATATTTGGATTTTTTTCCTAGATACAGGGCTCAATATGACAGTTTAAACATCAGTATCTATTGATAAACTTAATTTCCATTGAAAAAAGTAGTATAAATATCAAGGCATCAAAGAACTTCTTCGTCACCAGTCGTAGAAAAGGAGGGACAGGATTGGTGTGGAGCAACGGTTTAGCTGAGAAACGCACTCATTAATGCAAAAGACTTTGCAAAGCAAACCAGAAAAAGTGGGAAATAACTGGAGCAAAAATCTTACGGTTGGATATCTTCCCTCAAAGGATATCTATCAATTCATTGAGCACCTCACTAAAAGATGGGAACGTATCCATTCTCGTAATATTACTTTTTAAAAAAATATACTAATTATATATTAAATATACTTAGCAGGGATGCACAACTTTTTTTGGATGAAGGGCCAAAAAATAAGAAAGTATCAGGTTGGGAGCCAAAGTAACGTAATGTTTTATTCATAAAAATATAGGGTGTATTTCAGTTTTTATTTAGAGGTAGTATAAACAAATTACATATATTAATAACTAGCGGTACCCGCACGGCTATGCCCGTGTTAAAAAATGAAAAGACCAGTCGGTTTGCCATTGTGTATATAGTGATAACTTTTTTAGGTGCAAATTATGTTATTTTATTAAAATGTATAGCATTCCATATAATTAAAAATTAGCTGCCCACGACCGGAGATCCTACACATTTAAGCTTTTTTTTTTCACAAAACACCCACAATAAAAAAGGAAAAAGGAAAGAAAGAAATGAAACAAAATAAAAAAGAAAATATTTGAAAGAAAATGCATTTTGTTTGTTTAGTTCAAGTACTCATACAAAAAGGAAGGTTATAATAAATTAGAAGAGTATTAATTAATAAATTTTTAGTACAATTAATTTTTATCTATTATTTATTGACAAAGCCGGGTCCAGACGCTACGTTTTGTACAACCTTTTGTCTGCGCAGTCTTAAGACTGAATGAAAACGTTGCAGTTTTTTATGCGTCTACATAGTGCAGAGATATCTGTATATTTCACTCAGTTTTGTGTGATATCGTCATGAAGGAGGTACTACTCTGGTCAATTTTGACATGGTGTCATGTTATAAAAAAGGACTGGAACGTCTCAGAAGAACCTGGCGTTCAAAGTGGTCAAATGATTACATAAAATAAATATTTTTTTGTTGCCTGTTCTGGTGGTTCGACAACTGCAGTTTTCTTTATTTTCATCCATGGTATTCCTAGACTGCCTTGGTGTCTCCTGATCATTTAGGAAATGTATCAAATCAAAGTACCATAGAGATGGCTTGTAAATTTCGTCTCCAGCCCCAGATCGAATCGATTTATTAACTTTTGCCAATTCTTTTCGGTAAACACTTCTCAAAGAATTAATTATTTACAACTGTTTCTCTGTTTGCGGTTGCATCAATGTCTTTGAATTTTTCCACTAAACTCTCATAAGCCTCCCCCTTCTTATCCTCGTCACTATACTCCTTGAATTTGACACGCCAGATGCGTGGGAAACTTTCGCATAATGCAATAAATTTTGTGAGAAACTCCCGAGAACATTGCCGAAAGTCAGCCATTGTCGCCCGACGAATTGAAACTGAGAAACAAAATGAATCGGAAAGGGGTGCTACCGTCTACATGTGCCGATTTGTCTGCACAGTTCAAAGACATATGCTTTCTAGCTCAGTTATCGCTGCAACTGTACAGTCTTCACACCGGACTTAAAACTGTGCACTTTTCCAATCTATACACAACGTTTTATCTGCAACGTGTTGAACTGCGAACACAAAAAGTTGTGCAAAACGTAACGTCTGGACCCGGCTTAAAACAGAAAGACGAAATTTTATAGCTTGCAGAAACAAAAGCAGCAAGCAAAGCTTTGAAAGCGGAAAGAACCTTTCATCCGAGCTCAAATAGGAAAATAACATATGTGCTAATTCACTGCCGATAAAAAAAAAAAAGAAAGTATAAATAGTAATAATAAGCTGGAATCACAAAAATCGCTATAAAGGATAACATTTCTTTTAAAAACCCCTGTGCAGGTCCCGTAAAATACATGTCAAAATAAGGAAATCAAAATAAAGCTATCAACCACTTGTGAGCCGCAGGAAAAAAATTTCAATTCGTTTTTTAAAATAATAATCAAAATCCAAAAAAATTAATTAATTAATTAAAAATCGGCTGCTCCTCAAAATGCTAAAAACCGCAAGCAATAAATTTTAATTCGTTAAAAGAAAAAGGATTAATAGTCAATCGGCATGGTAACAATTAAAATTAAAGTTAATTACCGTGAAAAAATAATTTCGAACTGCAGAGAAAAATGCTTATAACTTCTTTTCTAGGTAATTTAGAGGATTTGAATTTTCGCATGCAGAGCGAAACTCCTTCCGGGGTAGTTTTTTACGCGCTTTTCAACGGTATTAAGCTCGAAGCGATGCGATAATTCCTTCCCATAGAAAATGACTATTTTATGAAACTTTCGGCTATAAATTGGAATAAAAGAAGAACAAATTCGAATTTCAGAAAAAACTCTCCGAGGTGCACACCCTCATGTTCCAAACTAATTTCGTGCCAAATTTCATGAAAGTCCGCCGGACGGTTGGGGCCCTACGCCGGACACAGACAGCCAGACACACACACACACATACTTGCTGCTTTATTATTAGTAGAGATTACTACTCTGGAATGGATTATTAAATAAAAGTTTTAAAAAATTGATGTAAATGAATTCAAACGAAATGAGGTATAAGATTTCTAAACAATTAATTGCACAACATTTATATATATCAATGAAGTGATTGGTCAAATGGAAAAAAAAGAGGAATACTAAATGTTTTTACAAAAATGTGTGCAAATTATGAAAATGAAACAAATGGAAAATAAAAAAGACAATTTAAACTTAGAAAAGCACAGCATTATTCTCTAAATTATAACTTTCTTTATAATTTGGATAATTTTTCTTTGACATTTTATAATGTAGAATTTAAAATATATATTAAGAGTTAAAATGAGAAATTAATTAAAAGTGCGAATATAAATACAGAAGAAATAAGCACACCTATATTAAATAGCAAAATCCAAATGCTATGAGTCTGTACATCACGTTAAACCCTTGCGATTCAGAATTACTACTAGTCAATTTGGCTGGTAGAATTTTTTTAACTAACCATTTACAAAATCTTAGTTGAATTGGCATTGTAATATTAAATTTATACATTGCTACATGGACAATAAAAAAAAAAGTTAAACTGATTCCTTTATCAAAAATCAACATATCAATTATTTTGTTCCATGGCATATAATTAAATTTAAATCCTTTATTCACTAGTTTTCCTGCAGATTAGAAATTGATCTTTGTGAATGAATGTAAAAAATCATTATATTTATTCATTCATTTCCTAAATACATATCAACAATAAACTTTTCCTTAATATATATCAACAATAAAATTTTTAAATTTTGATGATAAATTACACTTTATAAAGTAAAATAATTATTCATATTGATATTATTAATTCTGAAAATTAATGTTTAATTAATAAATTTTTATTCATTCATTACTTCTAGTCAATTTGGCTAGTAGACTTGTTTTTTCAACTAACCATTTACAAAATCTTATTAGTTAAATTGGCATAGTAATACAGTACAGAACCTCTTATCCTTGAACCAGAAAACCGGGAGTTTTTTTGTGAATTTCCCGCCATTTTTGAAAAGTACGCGTTTTTTTTGCCCATTTAGTAAAAATACGATTTTTTAAAAATACGCATTTTTCCGTTACAAGTAACATATTCAGTGTTTATAAGTCGAATAATTTAGTCTAAAAACGATGTTTTTTTTAGGGGAGGAGGTCGTCAACTTGCGGATGAAAATTAGAAAAAAAAAAATCCAACGATACTTGAGAAAAAATCAGCCCTTTTCTCTATTTTATTTCAATAATTAAACATGAAAAAAAAAAGTAATTTGATTCTTATACATTTATTTAATTGTCTCGTCAGTATCTGAAGACGAATTGCAACAAAAGTCGGACTATACGGAAGTTCGGAAAATTTCTAATACGGCAGATTCGGGAATTTTCCGCAATAGCTGATCGTGTGAAAATTAAACTTTGTTTATTTTTGTTATATATATATATATATATATATATATATATATATATTATTTAAGAGCTGTAATAAGGTAATAGGAATTTAAAATTTGTTATTAAGGCAACAAAAATTGCAACTGTGAAAATGAATTCTTTATTAAAATCGAGTTCGCAAAAGCGAAGTCGTTTTACACAAGTATGAAATTTACACGTTTCTGCATGTAAACGTGCTTTTTACACTTCGTTTTCCTCCTTTTTGAAATCTTTTATTGCTGTAAAAATGATTGATGATCAGATTTTGCGAAATTAATAATTTGATAAACAAGATGTCCGAATCGGAAAGCATCCAAATGGTGCTACACCCGAACGATGACACAGGGTTGCCAGATCTTCCGGAGATGTAATCGCCCAAAATCTTTCAAAAAGTAGCCACAGACAACAGAAAGTCGCCCAAAATATTTTCACTTCAGTTTGCAAATGAACATTACCTGTGTAACGTCACAAAGGTACACACATTTTTACCGATTTTCGGCTGGATGTGCAATAATCTGGAAAATGCGATTAAAAAGAAAAAAATCCAGGAATGCAGACGCAGAAAAAGAGTTTTTTTTTTTTTTAAAAAGTCCCTTAATGGTTGTCTTATTACGGAACAACAAATTAGAAAAGGTGTTTTAATGTTTCATCTTTTCACGCATTAACTGTTATAAAGCTTAAAGGAAATAAAATCTCAAAATTCTTCAAATTTCATCAAAAAAATCTTGAAAGTCGCCCAAAAAGTAGCCAAGCGACTTGATAAAAATTGAGGTCGCCAGCGAGCTCAAAAAGTTGCCCAATCGACGATTTATCGCCCAATCTGGCAACACTGCGATCGTTGGTTTGAATTAACTAAAGAAATTATAGCAGGAATGGGACAAAATTCTTTTATAGACGAAATAACACACATATTGGCTGTTCAAAAAATTCAGCAATCGAATTTTCGAACATTGTTCTGAAACTTTACATATAGCTCAGAACCAGATGACAATGCAATATTCTACCACTTTTATCACGATTTGATTAGTTTCTGAAGTATTTCCAATAAAATAAAATTAAATATGGCGATTAGTTCCGAAAATTGCGACCAAAATTCAGTAGCGGCGCTGCGATCGTATTTTTTTAAATTTCGTTATAATTATTCTTTTTTATTAACTATATTAGCGGGCCAACTCAAAAGGCTCGGCGGGCCATAGTTTGTGCATCCCTGTACTTAGTATATTTTTTTAATATAAAATATTAATATTTTATATTTTAAAAAATATACTAATTTTAATTAAAACTTTCTATCCCATAAACATAAATAGAAATATCCTTTTCTACTGCAAAGAAGATTTTTATCTAACTAAATAAAGCTTAGCAAAGTATCCATGAAGTGTAATAGTAGAGCTGTAATTGAAAGTTGGAAATTTCTTATAAGTTGAACCGAGAGGAAAAACATCAAACAACTAGGTGAGGCAAGAGATGAAGGAAGGTAAATATTATTTTTTGAAGTGTTGCATTTGAAAAACCAAATTCATGAAGTTTTGACTTAGTTAAATTATTCCTGTAAAAGAAGATGAATGTGGAATTGACACTGAACAAATAACAAATAAAAAATGTCCCAGCACTTGACTGAGATGCAGGTTCAAGTAAAAATGTGATATACAAATACAACCAGTGGTGTACCACTTGATGAATAAGTCTAAGAAAAAGTCTTACACATGATTTTTATACATATTTGAAATAAATTCAGCTTTTTTAATACGTATTTTGTACTTTGGCCTTTTTGTCCCATTACCATGACAGAATATTTATTTTTAGTGAAAAATATAATTAACTCCCCTAATATGCACTTGTGAGCCCACCTACCCAACAGAATATTTATTTTTAGTGAAAAATATAATTAACTCCCCTAATATGCACTTGTGAGCCCACCTAAAGGTGCCAAATTTTTTCAAGAAATTTCTTCAAATAGTTTAACTGAACTTTAAAGTTGAATATGTATAACCAAAAATATCATAGCCGAAAAATTTCTCTTCCATTGCTAATTTTATTATTTCAATTTAAAACAAAAAGGTTAAACAATTTATTATTTATTGTAAAATTCCAAGTTTATTACTTTTCATATAACTTAATTGAAAGTATAATGTGTAACTGTCAGTTTTTTGAAACCAGTTATTTTTTCCAACAAACAAGCTCACAAAGTCCTATTTTGTTGTTAAAAACGTCCTTCCGTAACCAACGGAATTCACCTGAGAACAATGCTAGGACTCACAGTGCATTATTCTCTCACGTTTATAACGTTTTAAACTTTTCTGAATGTACTCTTAAAAAAATCGACAGCATCAAATACAAAGGATATGACATCAAGCTTGCTCTTCAATCTGGAATGTGCCCATGTGCACAAGGCACTAACTAGGGTTGAAAAGTAAATACAACAAACTGAATTTTAACAAAATCCTAAAAGCTACTAAATAATATGACTTACCGACAACAAAATATTATTACGTACCAAAAACGACATCAAGAGCCCAAAGCGTTCGATTCTAACATAAAAGGATCTTAACCTGCAAATGGAAACACAACAAAAACAGCAATGAGCAATTATGGCACTAGTGTCTAAAACGCAGGAATGCGTTGAATCTCACGAAGCAAAATGTAAACAAACCGTATTATCGGCGCATGCGCGACCTGTTTCCCTTCGCATATAGAAATTCATTCATGCTATTTTTTTTTCTTTCGCATTCAAGACCATATCTGCCTTTGAAGATAACGTTTTTTCCCATTTTATCGAAGATCTTTTTTTTCATTAATGATCTATTTATTTTATACAGACATCCAGTGATGCTTCATAATATATATATTTATAGACACGCGCAGAAGTTATTTAAGTTTTAAATACATCAGATTAAATTTATTTTGGCTCAAATTTTCTCTAAATCATTTTTGCGTACACACTGTTTAATTATTAATCAAAAGTACAGTTTTGAATATTATTGTGCTGCACCTAAAATATTTTTTAAATGAAAAAAAAAAGACTTTTATCCATTCATTTATAAATTTTAAACTACTTCAGGATTTAATTTTCAATCTCATTATGCAGTACAAAATATACTTAAAAAATAATTGATAATTCAAAATTTTATAGATCAATAATTTTCAAATATCAATTCTTTTATTTAAAAAAAATCAAGCACTGAAATTCACTCAATAGTTAGTCTGATCCAAAATGCTGCGAAATTTTGAGCATTTTAAAAACTCAAAAAGTAAAAAAATGGAAAAAAGTTCTACAAAAACTTTTTAATTTATAATTATTGGTATTTCTTTGAAAAATAACGCACACTTCTTCTTTCCTGTCTTGCGACAAGCAAAATATTTGGCACTTTGAAAAAAATACAGCAATGTTTCTGGAAAAAATGAACTTCTGATAGTGATGTAACAGTCTGGTTGTTATCATCAAATTGTATGTTGGCCCGTTTCATTGAATCATTTGTAGGATTTTTTTGAGCTAATGTATATGTAGCACGTATATATTATGTGTGGGGGGGGGGGTGTTCACCTAATTAAATAATTTACATTAGAAAATTTCACATTAGAACAGCTTTTTTTTAAATTGAAAATTACCCATGTGCTCTTGTATGTGACAACGCAGTCTATGAAAAGCAATGTACAGATTTCCCCTAGGCTAATGCATATTTTTAATTCTTGATATTCTAATTAACGTATTAATTTGTCTGGGTGTTATAACATCGCCTATCCCCTTTCGCTACGCCTTTATGCAGGGAGAGGTACCGACCAACATAAACACTCAGTTTATCTATTACAAAAAAAAAAAGCCAACATGCAATTTAACCAAACTGGTTTAGAACATGAAAATATTTAATTAACAGAATAAGAAGCATTAAGCGAAAAAAAAAGCAATAAAAAAACAAGGAACCTCTTTTTCAATTTTGATTGATGTCTTTTCAACTACAAGTTCACGTATTTAGCATTGAAAAGGACCCATATAAGCTCCGAAACACGTGTCTACCACTTTTATCAGCACATTGTCCAACACGTTGAATGCTTAAAATCTGTAGTGTTTGTTTTGTTTGTGCCTAAAAGCTAAACACCTAAAAGAAATTAAAAAAAAAAAAGAGGGGGGGGGGGGGAGAAAGGGAAAGAAAAAGAAGTGGGTCTGCTAATCATATGGAAATAAAAGAAATAAATAAATAAACTCAATTAATTGTCCGAGATTGAGCAAAATAGATAAATTAATTAATTGAATAAAATAAAAAAAGTAATAATAAAATTACTCTCTTGAGCAGTAAAAAAAATTCACCATGTATGACTGAATTTATCTCATTTTTAGTGTTTGTTGATAGAAACTAGAAATAAATTGGTGTCATACGAGTAATTTTCAGGTTCCTTAATTCATTTATTCTGGCTGAAAATCTGTAGTGTTTGTTTTATTTGTGCCTAAAAGCTAAACACCTAAAAGAAATTTATAAAAAAAAAAAGAGGGGGGGGGGGGAGAAAGGGAAAGAAAAAGAAGTGGGTCTGCTAATCATATGGAAATAAAAGAAAGAAATAAATAATCACAATTAATTGTCCGAGATTGAGCAAAATAAATAAATTAATTAATTGAATAAAATAAAAAAGTAATAATAAAATTACTCTCTTGAGCAGTAAAAAAAATTCACCATGTATGACTGAATTTATCTCATTTTTAGTGTTTGTTGATAGAAACTAGAAATAAATTGGCGTCATACGAGTAATTTTCAGGTTCCTTAATCCATTTATTCTATTTAAAACGACTGGCCCCAACTTCCACAGTAATTTAGTTTTTCCTATTAATTTTGTTTAGTTGTAGAATTATATGCATTGTAAGAGTTCAAAAAATCAATATGTATTTTTAGTATTGCTACGTTCTCTAAAACGTATAACATGACATATAATTATCCAGTCAAGTATAGAAGAGTCAACTGCATTGAATAGCAGCTATCACAAAAGCTATTACCATGATAAAATGCACAATTACAAACATTCTAGGTCTTAAATAGTTAAAATGTATAACAACGCGCAAAGAAAATATTTTTGCCAACACTTGAATTTTCCCATTCAATCATATGAACCAACATTTTAAAATCAAAATCTCAGATCCATTTATTTTCAACAAAAATTCATCATTTTAAAATTTAAATGCTCTTTTCCGAATTTTTTTTTTAGACTTATATTTGTCTTTCATTTGTCCCCTTCACGTATGATTGATTTCAAAACAAAATGGTGTTTTAAAATTTGTATTATTACTTTTTAGTATCTTGCAACGTAAAACACGGTGTAACGACGTCTGGTGTAAAAGCTGGATTCACACATACAGCCGACGGACAGACGGACAAAATTCGTCCGTGACGGAGAAACGTGAGTTCAATTCACACTACAAAGGTTCTGCGACGGGCAGTGGGTTTCAGCCAATGGTTGCAAGGCGTAAGCTCTATACATGAGCCCATAATGGGATGGCTTCGTCATTTGACAGCTCTGTATTTAGACATCGATTTCAGAAGCAGACGATGCATTTAATAAAGTGGAATTTTCATTCGGTTTCAGCAGCGATTTCATTTCATAAAAGTGTCGGGCAGAGATAAATGTTTGTTTCATATTGATATTCATATTGCATAAAAAGAAAATTCTGTTTATTTTCAACAAACAAATAATATCATTACTTCATCGGTCTTATCAATGAGCTTAATAAATAACAGAAAATACAGTAATTTTAAGTTTTGCACACAGCAATATGTTTACATGTTCGCAGAAATATTAAGCGTTTTACTGAAGGTAACACACGTAATATGAATTCCAGGATTAGGATTAAGCAAATAGTAAAAAACGTTCGATTCATATGCGAGGGTTGGTGCAATTAATTATAAATAGATGCACAGAAATGCTACTGATTTTGTCAGGCGAAAATGATACGCAAATCCTTTTCGTTCTTGATTTAAAATCAATGCTTAGATGAAATGTAAATTCTCTGTTTAGGAAAAAATATTATATATCTAACAATTAATTTTTTTTTAAAAGATCAGATCTAGAAATTACAAGATAAAATTGAATTGTTTTTATTTGGCCTAGAATTAAATATTTCTTTAAAATGAGCTGTTAATCACTTTATATAATCAAGGAAGTGTGGCATTGTTATAACACTTAAATTGCATGTTAGCTTTCCTATTTTTCTTCTAATAAATATGCAAACATGAGACAACTTTTAGAAATCCTAAAAAAGGCAGTTTACTAAATTGTGACCCTGCTAACTGTAAAAAGCATTTCTAAAATAAGAATATTGTCCCTTGCATTTTGAAACCTGTACACTAACTACAAAGAGTATAACATACAGACGATACACTTTTGCCAATGCGTAAAAAAATTGTGCCTTCAACACTAAATATTAATAAGAAATGCAAAATGCTCTTATAAAAGTAATATGCTTATAATCTCATAAGAAAAACATCGTCTTTTTATTTTCCTCTTTCAAATAACTCAACAGTGTGCACATTAATTCTGTACCCCATAAATTAAAGTCACAAAACAAAATTTTGAAGGAAGAATTTATTGAAGTACTTAATCATAATACTGAAATCAAAGAACATTACAAGATTTTGATCATACATAATTACATATATATCAATAATTTGAAGACAATAATGGGCAAAAGAAGTACAATTTCAATATTTCAGCCTGTACAAGTCAAACCAGTCTTTTCCATAACGTCTGTAAAAAAAATTTTAATACTGTGACATAGTCTTTACAAATATAACATATGCAGAAAACATTTTCTAACAAGTTGTTTTCCAGGAATTAAAAAACAGTATTGAAAATATAATTTAAATTCTGTTGCACATGAATTATTAATTTGGCCACGATTTACAATGATTGAATATGGTTTGTGAATTTTACAAAAGAAAACTTTGCAAAATGTATTGTTTTAAGATACAATCACTTTTACAATTCTAACTAACTAACTGACACAATGGCACAACAGCCCAATGGGGGCCATGACCTACTGAGCCCATCCCAGCTTTCGAGACCAAGGGCCCTAGGAGGGAGAAGCAGATGTTCCGATCAAGTGACGACCCGACACAGAATTCCCAGTGTTAGTTCCCAAGTGTGTTTGGTCCCCATTTTATCGAATCCACTGGCGTGATGAAAGGCTGAGTCGATCCTGCCCAGCCCGGGAATCGAATTCCGGACCTTTGGCATGGTAGCTCTAAACATTACCACTCAGCCTCCATTATCATCCCAATGAACCATTTGATAATTACAGGTCGATAATAATGAGCCGGTGCTGTGTGGTCACCCGGATTGCCCAGCCAAAGATCCGCACCTAGTTTTGACAATTTATGTTACAAATACACATGTATTATTGACACCTACATATGGAATGTATGAACTACAATAGTGTCAATTTTTTATTCTCGCTTTTGCTTTTGGCATAGTTTTCACTTTCTTGTGTTATGTAAAAAATGTGTATTATCAGTCCACAACTATATGAAATACTACAAGTGAATTTTTGTCCATGAAGCATGCAAAACTGAAGATATGTATATGTTTCAAACCAACAATATTGATCATGTGATACCTATAAGATTAAAAAATAAGTAACAATGCAAGAACGTAATAAATAACACAAGCATTAAATAATTATGATTTAATGTAACTATATTAAAACTCACTCCTCCTAGTCTAGGGATAAAATTGGTTTGGATGTGAAGTTAAGGGTCAATACTCATTAAAAAATGTGCAAGCAAAATATAGAACAAAGAATATTATTTTATTTCATCACAATTTCTGCAAAAACTGAACCAAAAACAATTCTCCCCAACTACAAGTCTAAAAATATACTTACATGTATAAAAATACCGAGTAGATGTACCAAATGGTCAGTTGTGCATCTTTAATCAAAAATCGGCAACCCACAGCAATGCCAGTGTCCAAAAAAGTTATTTCCCAGGTAAAAAAAGCTGCAAAAAAAAAAAAAAGGCAAATGTTAAGAAAGCATATTGATGATTGTAAGTGAAGCACCACACACAGCAATTAATTTACAAGTATTCTGGTATTTATCAGTTATATAGGCAGTAGTGCATAGTGCTGGAAAAAACTTGGGGAATGCTTACAAGCATAAATTATCAACGTCAAAAGCTCTAAGGGGATGCTTGTGTTAAAATTTTTAAAAAACAAGGGAGAGAAAAGGGTGTTTTAAAGTAAATATATAGGGGTATACCGTCCTCCTTTGATTAAACCTGTGGTTATAGAGCCCACATTGACACTGATCTATAGAATTGTTACCAACATGAATTCATTAGTTGAGGTGTTAGTTAATATTCCAATACGATAAATCTAAATATTAATTGCACTTTAATTACATTTGATTTGGCAATGTTTTTATTCCTGGATAGCATGGATCCTATAATTAGGTTTACCCAACAGGTCTAACTCAGAACAAATTAGTGATCAACTTGTTTTACTATTAAATTTTAATGTCGTTAAAGTTTACATTGATTTTGGAGAAGCAACTCAGGTACTCAGGCTTGCCTGCAAGCAAACCTCAGCTTGTTTATTGTAGGAACTACGTTTTAATATACCAATAAAGAAACTAATATAAATTAAAACTTTTTAAACATTTAAGTAGCAAACTAAATTAAAATGCAAATTTTCTTCACAGTCTGACATGAAATCCCCTCAATAAATAACAATGTTAATAAAAATCATTTGTAAACAAAACAAATCTGTTGACAGAGTGATCTTTTAACCTGTAAATTATGAACTGAAAGTGATCTTTCATACAACGGATCTGACTTGTTGACGAAGTTATGTCAATGAATCCAACTGACAGCTAACTAGTTATGTTTATGATATCGGCGATAAGTGTTTTATATTTTTACAAAAGAAATGAATAAATAAACGTCCAGTGCAATAAGCAAAATATTAAATTCGAGCAACAAATAAATATTAATACGCAAATGTGGTACCGTAGTAGAAATGTAAAATTTTCTAAAATAAAAATGCAAATAAAGTAGCGCCGAAACATCAAATGCACTTATGAATCTTTTCAAACTCTACGCTTTGCTACTTACTTTTATTACATTATTTTTCTCATATCGTGATTAATTAATTAAATTGAAAATAGAAGATGCCAAGAGACAAATTTTAAACGCAGTAATGCGTATTAAAACATAAAATAGCACATTACTCTTAATGCTTTAAAATAAGTGCTGCACAGAAATAGTAATAATTATAAATCACTCACTTGTGCTGCGTTTCCTAATAAACACAACAGCAAACAAAACATGGCCGAAGCTCTCTCTTCTTGCTTCATTATGATTGGCCAAGCAATTTGTCTGTGACGGACAATATCAAATATTTGATATTGTCCGTCGACGGACATTCCTGTTCGGTAACCATGACAACGAGGTGACGCCACGTTTTCTCCGTCGGATTTCGTCCGTCCGTGGCGCTGTGTGAATCCAGACGATGTTTACGCAAATGCGCCTGCAAACCTCCGATTTGTCGAGATTCCGATTCTGGCGTAACGATGCGCATGCATTTTCGCCAATTTTTCCCCCTCGATTTGCGGCACATTTTTACCTCACGCAGGATCTGCAAGTGTCATGGCTGCCCGCAGTAGTGCTTTTTCGTTTGTTCTGTTTACGTATAAAAATCTGGAGATTTGAGGAATACCCTGCCAAGTGAATGAATCAAATTGTATTTTATTTAGAACAGAACAGATAGCATGTCCTTTCGTAAGTTAAAATTTATAGTTAGTATGTGGTTTTGTGTGTATGTTCAGTGTTCTGTTTATCGCGCTAGGGCGAAAGTATTTCTTAAAGAATTTCGAAGTTTATTTCTTATGAATGAAATTCTTTTGAAATTTGTATTCAAAAATTTGTTATCTGATATTCTTCGCTTGTTATGGAGAGTGTTCGTGTAATTTTTTTAGAATGTAGAATTGTTATTGCTCCTAAATTAATAAATATTCCGAAACGAATGCTTGTGTCCCAATAAGAATGGAAATAAAATATTTAATTCTCTAGTTATCTATCAGTCTATAGCGTATTTTGTATGGCAATATGTTATATTATTACAGGCATGTAAGCTTTCAACTTTGCAATCATACCCACCACTAAAAATTAATAGCTTAATTGCCTCAATTATGCTTACTATACTTAAGTATGGTAATGTCCTTGTGCCAATGCTATACTTTCTTTATCAAAAAAAAAAACACAAATATGTTATCATAACTGTTGTTTAAATTTTAGTTCTAAATCTGTCCAGATTTTATTTTGTTTTGTAAAATTTTATTAAAAAGTATATTTGTTTATTGATGCACAGCTAAAAGTGATATGTACAGCTATTTTGATTTTTTTTTCTTGCACTGTGTTTGTACATATTGTGATTATATGCTCATTAATTTTTTCATCAAATTGTCTTATGCTTTTTCCCTTTATAATGTTAAAAATAATTACTATTTTAAGTATCTTAATAAATAGTATGATGAGTGTTAATTACTATCTACATGTGTTAAAGAAAACAAGGCAGCATTTTTAATTATGTCATGTTGTCCTTCATTTTAGGAATTATGTTAAACCCATACACGTGATATTACAAAAAGTAGTATATGTGTAGTATTAGATGTTTGTTCCATTAAATGTGTGATACATGTATAAAATGGCTGTGACGAAAAAAGCTGTATTGAAATTTTGTCTAATTAATTAAAGTGCAATAATCAGTGTTTTTCAAGATTGTAAAACTTTG
The DNA here is from genome assembly GCA_038502835.1 of Octonoba sinensis. Classification (NCBI taxonomy): domain Eukaryota; kingdom Metazoa; phylum Arthropoda; class Arachnida; order Araneae; family Uloboridae; genus Octonoba; species Octonoba sinensis. Next base: position 113,851,140 of record CM076598.1, on the reverse strand, counting down.
CTTAATAATTGCCATTGAGGGTATTTACAGGTTTGCAATATTATTGTGGCTCTAGGGAAGATTTGATGTTCTTATAGATTGCTTATTTAGCAATTTTACATTAAATGAGTTATAGCTTTCATATGATATTATATGCTATCTCATAGGTGTATGAAAGTCCATCATATTTAGGATTATCTGTTTTAAGAATATAGTTGCTGTATATATTGTAATATTAGAGTTTTATTCTTGTCAAAATTGTTTGAAATATTTGAACTAAAAATCTTTTATTTGTTTTAAATTTGATTTTTTAAACTAGCTGGGTCATTTTTATTGGCTTAATTTTATTCCGTCTTAAGAATGATCTTACTGGTAGCTATTAATATGTGCAATACTGGTGGAAAATTTTATCAAGAGTCATGTCTTGTTAAATGCACCATATTGTGAATTGCATAAATGAAAATCATGAACTAAATTTTCTGTTGTAAACAGTGCCTGATTACCGCAAAGGCCAACTAGGCTGCGACCTTGGGCCCCCAAGCTTATTTAACATTGCACATTATACAAAGTATTTATAACACATGTTTCGAGGTTACAAGCTCTTTTTCAATGCAAAAGAATGAGCTTCAAGATGACAAACATCCAACTGATTTGCTTTTACTCCTTATTTATAGTTAATAGATCTAAGTAAAGGGATTGTAACATTATTTAAAACTGTTTTGTTTGTTTACATTACAATCATGTTTTGGGTAACTTTTAACCGCGTTATATTTTTTAGTATATTTGACTTGACAAAAGGAACTAGAAGTTCTAGTGCTAGGCACTGCTGGATAGATTACGAAATCAGTTGTCTACTCTTGATTCTTAAATTAAGTCAAATATACTAAAAAATATGATGCTGTTCAGAGTTAACCCCCATCTTTCAAAATTACCCTGCATGACTAATAATTATAAATTTAGTAAATGCTGGAAAATCAACAATAATTTATTAACAGGCATCGTCTTAAATTACATTCGTCTTTAAACTAAAAAGCAATTCAAACTAAATTGTATGTTGTCGGAAATTGAAATGGAATGTTATTAAGCTAATGTGAAAAAAATTGTTCTTTCAAATAAGAGAGTTCTTGTTTAATGATTGATTTGAATGAAAGGGAGGGGGGGGGGGTAGATATTGTTTAATAGTAGAAAGCGGACTACAATGTATATTGCGCACAGATTTTTTTAAAGATTGTTGACGTGCGTTTAGAGGTTACAAGGAAACCTTCTAGTAAATGGCGAAGAAGTGATCTTCTCGATGAACAAACATCAAACTGAAACTTCAGTTTTGTAATTTGTATTATAATATTGTTGAAAAACTATTCAATTCATTGAAGGAGAAATAGTTATATATTAATTAACTTATTCTGGTTGTCTTATCTGCATGCAAATTCAATGTAGACAACTGTGTTACTGTGAACTTTTAGAATTGGGGCATGTTATAGGCTTAATAAGATGCACAAACTGAGAATGAATGACTAAATTTTTAAGCAAGTTTTTTGTTGATGGTTTTGTATGTAATGCAGAAAAAGGAACAGAAAGAAATTATTATATATTTTTTGGTGTAAGAAATTTTGAATATTGAAATGTAGAGTGCAGGAATAAAATGAATTTGAAAAGTTTGCGGGAAAGTAAACAGGTTCCACAGGGTACTTACTACTATACACGAATAAAATTGAAAACTTTAATGGATAAAACATTCTATTTGGATTTAGATTTTGTCATCAGTGCATGTTTTTTGCATTCTTTACTTAGTCATTTATATTCAAACTTTGTCAGTAGTAATGCATTAAGTATAAAATTTTTCAGTGTGGATCTTCTAGTAATTAGAAGTTATTTCAAGTATAGTTTAATGTTTCTTGGATGAATTCCATAACCACATTATAAAAAATGGGTAATGTTACCATTATATAAAAATTGTATTTATAGCTGATATTTCTGGTTTGATGTTACAACTCTGACTAACTTATTTTCATCTTGCTGTGTGTGTCGAAACATTAAGTTAATTGCATTTCTTTAATCGTGAGGAAAAAAAAATGCATGAAAAGTATAAATACTTTTCATCACACCTGTATGACTTCAACCAAATTGTCATTTAAATGTTACAAGAAAAGAACATTTTCGTTTATAATTCTACATATTCACAAAGTCAATCGTTTATAGCTTACGGGATACATATATCATAACTAGAAAAATTATGTTTTTGAGCTAATTTTACGATTTGTGTGCAGAATCAAATTGTGAATTCCATCCCTTTTATCAGTATAAATTCATTGAAAAATAAAAATATATTTCTAACCAACTAATGTTTATATTATTTTCCATTCTATATGATAAAATCCAAAAAGAAATACAGCAACATACACGAAAACAAACGGAAAACATTGCTTTATTTTTCGAAAAAGCTAGCAGACGAAACAGAAACAAATCCTTTCTTCTGATTGGTTACGATTGTCATTTCCCGATGTTTTCCGAATCTCTTTTGGTAAAATCGCTTAGTCGCGCCGAGCTCAACCTCATATTTATCTGCGCGTGCAAACGTTTCACCGGAATCCCATTTGACCAAAGAGGGGTGGAAATATGCAAATTTTCAGAGTTGCGTGTGCAGAAAAGTTGTGTAAACATCGTTTCACCAGAATCCCTAGCTATTCATTTGCGCTGACGTCATAAGATTTGTGACGTAGTAGAATATAACAAATAAAACGGCTGATGAGTAAAAAATTTTCGCGCATGCTCCAACACGGTAATCTCGTTGCAGCGCGCGGAAGTGCGAAAAATTGTTTACATTTCGGTCCGTGATATCCAACGCTTTCCTGCACTCTAGACGCTAGTATTATGGCAACCTCGCCAAGGGTTAAAAAGAAAGCATGCCAAGTATTATGCCCGAATTCATCTACAACGCGTTCGATCGTATTCGATTCGATCGAAAAGCGGGTTCGAATGCGAACGATTTTCCTGCCGTTCGAAACGCCTCATTCATCTTCCCCTTTCATCTGCGATAGGACAGAGCAGGGTTGCATTCGAACAAGGTTTCTCGCCGTGACATCACGTGCTCTCTTTCGACCAATGAAATTTTTTTGAGTCAAAGGAACTTTTTAACTGCAACTCACTAACCTACTTGTCAGTGTTTTGGTTTTTGATCGAAGCAGGTGGTCTCTTTTCGATAGTTTGGCAGAAAACAAGGGTGTAACGGGGGAGGGAGTTTAGACCCGCTGAAATTTTCTTACGTTGGACATGATACAAATGACGATTTGAAAACTAAAAAATTTAAAACATTCTAATAAGAAAATACTTGATAGAATTCAGTTAGTTTTGCTTGATTCCAAGATCGTGGCCGTTTCGGAGGGGGGGGGGGGGAAGAATCCCCCTACCAAATTTTATGAAGTTATTAAATTACAATTTGTAAATTAACAATATTTTGATAAGAAAAAACTTTTTTCAATATGATCGCGCCCCCCCCCCCCCCTTGAAAAAACAAATCCTAGCTACGGACATGACAGCAAATACATGTAGAATCAGAGTATAAACAGGTAAAAGTGAAACATTAAAAAGAAAGTGAAGTAGAAAATTGTTTAAAAATAGAAAATTATATAAGTGTAATGAATATTTCCATTCCAGCGCCAAGCTAATGAACAGAAGTAATGCATCTATTTGTCGAAAATATGGCAAATAACTTTCATGATGCAGAAAATTAATAGCTCATGCTTATTATTTTGTGCCGAAATAGTAACTTTTACTAGCATAATGGCTATATATTTCCCACTACTGCTTTTATAATTAAATCACTCTAGTAATTTTGCCCCCCAAAAAAGGTTATGTGCAATAAAGGAATCTGTTGCACCTGAAATTTTTCCAAAATTCATGAATCATGCTGCGTAAAAAATATAAATATAAATTATAGTATGTCGATGAGTCTGTAATATGCTAAATTAGGCATTTCATCACATGGTCCACACTTATACCATATTCGGATTTTAGCTGGAAAAAGTTTTTTTTTTTTTGAACAGACAAAAAAATGATGAAAACAAAAGAAAATTTTATGCTTCTAACTTCTTCTCCTTATACAAAAATTGTGTTTTAAGTTCTACATAATAAAATAAAATGAAGTAAATAAAATATATACATATATTATATACGCATACACATATACAGAGCAATCTTGTAACATCGAAGACTGATTTGTGTTACAATGCTATTAAGCTAATTAAGAAAATATTTCGTAATCATCATTTCCTTACAATGAAATCATTTCCCCACACCTTCAATTTTATTGTTACAGCATTTAACTTAAAATATGTAGTACATAAATTTATTGTTCATTTTTAGCTCTTAACTCCCCCCCTCCCCTGCTTTTTAAAATCTTTCAAAACATTTAAGTGACTTTTGTTAGTTTTGTATTCTCGTCTCCATACATGTCTATAATTTGAATTACGTATTAAAAGATGTTGAAATAAAAATTGCAAATAAATAACTTTTAAGGCAATCTAATACGCAATACCACACACTTTGTCCTCAGAGAAGTTGACGCATTAAGAATATAAATTTTTTAATAGTATTAATTTTTTAAAGACAGTAATTTATTTATTTATTTCAGGAAGCTTATTGATACTTCTTAGACAATATGTCTCAAAAATGAGAGCATTGTACTTCTTGATTAAAATACATTGTCACGAATAACTTTAAAAAGAAAAGAACAGATTTTATTTAAATAAAATAACTTTTCTGTACAGGCATACATAATAAAAATAGTACAATTTTAATAATATTTTCAAAAGAAAGTCTCCGGGATGTGCGCATTGTAGCAATTTCTTAACCACCTAGCTACAATGTCAAGACTATGCCCAGTTACATCATACCTATGAAACAGTAAAAGAACAGAAATCAGCAAAATACAATTTCAATAGCATCAAGTCAATATTGCTTGAATATTGAAAGATTTGAAGACCACGAAGGTCTACTCCGAAAGAAGACCACGAACTAATCATTTCAAACTGATAAAATATTCCACATTATGCTGATCAAATATATTGCAAGTCTATAAAACGCGACAGATTGTATTCTTCTCTGAAAGCATGAATGTGCTTACTGTACTCAATGATATATGAGTTGACTGCTGTGATATCTATTAGATCAACAGTTAATTTGAATTTCTCATATACGGCAAATTAAACCAGCTATCAAAACTGGAAGAAGCAATTTCATGCTGAAAAATAAAAGTTTACACGAGGGGGGGGGGGGGGGCGGCACGACAAAATTTGGTACTCATAAGGGGGCCACAAGTCGAAAAAGGTTGAGAACCCCTGATCTAATTACATTATAGTACAGTAAACTCTTGTTGTAGTGAATACCAATACAATGAAATTTCCGTTATAACAAACATTCCACTACAACGAAGCATTTTCCATGTCCCTTGGTCTTCGTTGTATTCGGATTTTACTGTGTAATAATTCAAAACTTGTATTTACGTTGACACGGTAGATTACAATCACAAGAAAAAAACTTCAAAGTAAAGGAAATTTTAGTCCACAATGTGTAATTCACATTAAAAACTTTCAAAAAAAATTATTAAACTTACATTTGATGCACTAAAACTTACAGAATGTAAACAAAAGTATGATTTCACATTTTGTATGATTGTATTCAATTGACTTTTGAGTTGTGAGTAAATATTTTTGCAATTCTTACACTATTGCAATAAACCTAGGGAGAGAAACTTTTCACAAATGACTTTGCATTTTGATTGTTCAAAACAGTTGTGCAGAATAATTAAAACGAATCTGCTAATTTATTTAACACTTCCGAAGGAAAACTTTTAATTAGTATTCAAATTTTTAAAATTTTTTAGCAGTTTTGTTTTTTATGTATGGCATATGTGCAAGTAAATAGGGGGAAAGAATCAGCTGAAAAAAAGTAACAGATTAGAAGTTGTTTAACACGTTCGCGGACCTGAATGATAAGGCATTGATTTCCATCGATAATATTACTATAAAAATCGAGTGTTTAATCTTTTGATCTTGTATTATATAAAAGTATTATAGACTGAAATGTCCTGTGCACTCGAAATATTTCTTGCTTCTGTACACGTAGCTCGCTAAAATTCTTAACTTACCGCAAACGTAAATGACTTTCATTCGAGGATGCATATCGTATATATAATAACACATGTAAAAGAAAACATAAACAAGCTTTTTAATTGAACTAAGAAACATTAATAAACAAAACACTTACTTGAATTTCAATCGAGTAACTTTCCAGTTGAACTCTCCGCCATGTTGAAAGCTGGAAGACGTAAACAAACTGTGATTGGCTGAAATCGATGAAACGATAGAAGACGAGACGAGACGTTGGACTTCACTAGGCATTCTGAAATAAACATATCCGATTGGCTAGTTCGTATCACGTGGTACGGTTTAAGAAGTTATTTGTTATTGAAAAGGGGTTGCCTAGTTTGAACTGTTATCGCTTCAACTTAAATTTTTATGCGAAGAATAACACAGGGAATTCCCGAGTGCCTAGTGCTCGAAAGAAAAATGTGTTTTGAAACGGTTGACTGCACTAAGCATTGACGGATAATGGTGCAAATCATGAATGTTATGTATACGGTAGTTTTTTGTTGCGCATAATTCGCTAATTGGTATTTAAATTATTGTGTAGTGAGATGTTTTTTTTCGAATTTAACTTGGTATTCATTATAAATACGTTGTTAATGGTAAGTTTATAAAGTAGTGGATATGCTAAAATTTTTTTTAACTCCAAACTAGTTTTTGTCAAATTTTCACTTCTTAATGAATTAAATTTGTTACATCTCCGTGTTTCATTGTAAAGTTAAGTATGAATGTAAACCTATCTTTTAGAACCATTAATGATATTTTCAAAATATCAACTAGAGATGCAATGGCTATTTGTTATTCTACTGAAATTTTGAAGAAATGTAGTAAAGCTGACTAGAAGAGACATCATTTGAAATAATTTTTCAAAGGCAATGCACTCGAAATATTATACAAAGAAAAAGCGCATACATATATGTGTATTATATTGTATATCAAGCAGCCCTCCTGCTTATTTGGGAAACTGAACTTCAAGGAAAATAGTTGATCTCATCATTGATAAATAATTATAATAATAATCTAAAATTCTTAATGCTCTATCATAATTTTTATACAGTGTTGTACTTCTATATCCAGATCTTGATGCATCTGAGAAATTTGATGGTTGTCTAGCTAGTTTAACTGCTTCAAATGGAAAATGTTTTGAACAAGCAAAAATAAACAGAAATCTTATTTTATGCTTTGAAAAAGTGATTAAGTTTCTCTTATGTGTAAAAAAAATCATCTGTTGCATTAGATATCTATTAATTGTGGGAAAAGAGTGTTATGAAAAATATTGAAATTCATCAGATCATTTTTGGTGAGTACTCTCTTGAGTACACATTGAAAATGATCAATTCATAAGAGAAGAGAGAAAATATACTTCAATTATCAATTTCAGGTATAAAATACATATCTGTGTGTCTTTTATTTTGCTTTACTTTTTAATTATTTATGAAGTTTCTTGGAGATACTTAAATGAATGATCCCTAAAACTAAAATTAACTCCATACAAAGTCAAGTCTGCAAAAAACAAATTTGCTATATTTGTATAATAGACTATCAAGTAGTTTATGCTCAATCTATTTATTTTAAGCTGATTTGTATTGATATTGTATTTTTAACCTATTCTTTTATTGCATATTTTTATCATGAGGTTACTGCAAGAAAAGAAGTAAATTTAACTAATGCTATGTTGAGGCAATTGTTTTCATGATATACTTCCTGCACATACATTTCTACATTTATATTAAGTAGTTTTCTATAGTGTATAATTAAATTTATATGTTTCAAAAGAAGTTAGAAACAATTATTTTAAATTTCCATAAAATTCTTCTTCTTTTTTCTTTATTGTGTCCTTTTCATATTTGATTAATTCTCTAAGCATTAAACCAGTTCACCAAGAGTATAAATATCAGAAGTTACATGCTAGACAGTTTTAATGGAAATGCTCTGAGATGAATATCTTTTAAGTAAGTAATTGGCAGCATTTCTATACTAAAAATTGCCCGGTAATTCATCTTCAATGAATTGTCCACAGTTTTCAAAATAGTGGCATTCTGTGGGGTGATATTTCCAGGCACAAGAATAAAATGCTGTAGGCTTTGCTCAAGGCATCACAAAGCAATTGGTTGTAGATTTTTGATAAAATAATGAAAATACTCATGAATTTATAGATTGTATGGTTTATTTTGAATAAAAAGCACATATTTGTTTGTAATATTTTATTATTTCTCTATCTCCAGATGTATAAATCCTTAAAATTTATTTTATTTAAAACCTATGAGATAAAATGTATTACATAAGCTCAAGCAATATGAAATGTGTATGGTTTCTTATTCACAGAAACTCTGCATTTCTTTTTTTACCTTTACTAACTTTAACTATTACAGTTGTTTTAATGCTAAGGTTATATAGCAACAATTCTGTGACTGGAAAATAATTTTTAAATGACTTCTGTCTAACATGAACCTTTGATAACTCATTACAGCTATCAAAACCACAAAACAATACACACATGCATATTTTTTTAAAAATTTCATCAACTCTTGGTTTATAGGGGCCCCAAATAGTCATTTTTGTTCTTTTTCCAACATTTTGAGTGACTGTACGCTGTAAAGGGGTCACAATTACACTTAGTGCATCTGTATGTGATTAGTGCTCCTTAGTGTGATTCTTGTGATTAATTTTTGTGGTACTTCATTCTGTATTTTTGTCCCCTTTGGAAGTTAGCAAAAATTTGATATTGGCCTTAAACTTTGACCCCTCTTGTCATTATTTAAATAGTTAACTTACAGCAGTCGAATTTGTCCTGCAACTCTATTACCTAATATACTTTAATACCAATCTGCAAAATTAGCAGCCATAAATTCACTTCATATAGCTTTGGGACAAATTGTAAAAAGTCTAATAATCCCAATTTTACCCACGAGAACGATTTTTGATGACCTCTATAAATTCCAAGGTCATAAGTAAAGAAAAAAATGAAAATTGTTCTAAACATCTTTTGTACGTATGTAGCTATCAGGGACGGGAGTATCAAGAGAAAAAAAACATGGTCGAACAGCACGTTTCTTTATAATCCCATGAAATTATATGGATTGACCCTTTATTTAGTAAATTAAAACATACATCTAGCGTAGGATAAAGCGTTTGAACATTTGAAATTTTAAATAAAATTATCAATCGGTAATGAAACGGACCAAATACTGAAATGAAATAAATCAATGTAAAGAGAAAAATGTAACGTCAACTAATAAAGCGACGAAAAAAGCACGATTTTTCCACTAAACAATACAATTCAATCAAACTTGGAGCAAAATAGTACGTTAGCAACTTAACGACAAAAACAACGATCTTTGAGCAGAACGAAATAATTTCATTCAGCAGGGGCGGATCCGGGTGATCGGCCGGCGGGGCCCCGCGCCGACTCATTTTATTGACTTGTAATTAAGAATAAGTTAAGGGGGGATATGGGGGTCTAGTTAATCCTGGAAAAATATTTTACCCATTTCCTCGCAAGGACTTGTCCGCCACGGAAACCCGATATTTAATAAAATTAAGTCTCAAATTATGATTTTATGATCAAGAAATGGTGTCCGCAAACGGAGGTACCAAAAAAAAAAAAATGTTTTATTTGAGAGAAATATCTGCATTTGAGGGATGTCCGTTAAAATAGGTTTTTATCTATTTTTTTATACTGTGGATGTTTTTATTAAGTTTCCATTTAAAAGCGCATGATCAATAATCCACCCGTGGATGAAGGCTTTCAATGTGATGAATTTTTTCCAACGCATCAGGAGGCTTGAGGTTCCGAGCTTTGAAAACCCGTGTGTGGGTGGGGCACTCACTCAACCTACGAAAATACTGGGGAAGGAGACGGGTCGAAGATTAAATTTAAAAGCTATTTCTGTCTTGCATGTTCGTTAAGTATTTGTTGATGGGAAATATCGCTAGCAGGGATGTCCCCCCCCCCTTTAAGGCGATAGCGCACCCCCTAAAAAGCTCGGAACATCCCCCAAACCGATGAATGATAATTTCAAAATATCAACTAGAGATGCAATGGCTATTTGTTATTCTACTGAAATTTTGAAGCATGTTTGATTTGTCTGGGAATAGTAGATCGAATATTCGGATGTAGTAAAGCTGACTAGAAGAGACATCATTTGAAATAATTTTTCAAAGGCAATTTACTCGAAATATTATACAAAGAAAAAGCGCATACATATATGTATTATATTGTATATCTCCTGCTTATTTGGGAAACTGAACTTCAAGGAAAATAGTTGATCTCATCATTGATAAATAATGAGCTGTTAATAATGAGCTGTGCTTAGTGAGCTGTTTTCTGCACAGTTTACTTTTGTGCTTCTATGTACATCTGTGATTTCCATTACATGCCTCTTGGAAGAAATTAATTTAACTTGCAGCGTATGCTCAGAAATAAATTCACAAAAGCCAAGATTACCCTAGATCTAATTTATTAAAACTATTAGTTATTATTAACTTAATGTTCATCGGTCCAACGATGAAGAACTATTTCAATAACTGCATACATGTGATTTTTCCAATAATTAGCAGAATTCTGTGAATTTAATCCTTCAGATTCGAGGACATTCGCTTATGATTGTTTTTTGTTAAAATAAAAAGGAATTTTTTTGCGTTCTATTCATTTTGCAATGTTTCACAAGGCACATCTTTTTTTCATTTCAACATTCAACTGTTTATTAAGTTTTGATACAAAGTAAATACACAAAATTCCTTTTTATTTTTAAAACATTAACTTTGTTTGAATAATCGTTGATATAAGGCAAGCATAAAGTTTCTTAAATCATTTAAATAATTTAGAAGCAGCTCTCAACAAGTACTCGCCATCACCAACAGAGGTTTTTTAAAACAAGATTTTTAGTTATGAAATTAAAACTGGAAGCCATAGTTTTGTGAAATAATTACTTAGTGTATTCTTTTAGTTTATTTATTGTGATCAACTAATTGATGTATGCTTCAGAGAATCATGTCATTGATTTCTTGCTCAATAAACAGATACAGAACTAACTGTTGTAGTCGGGGGACGGTGTTTCCCGACTTTATTTTAACAATAAAGTCCGAGTCCCCCCAATTTTGGATTTCAATAACTTAGTTTGCATATGTAAGCGCCCCCCCCCCCCCCCAACATTTTTTACAGGACTAACACCACTGCTAACTAATATGTGTGCAAAACACCGAGTCGCATACGCTCGGAGAAAAATATAAATTTTTTAATCGATAATCTGATATTGCCGAAAAAATTAAAGGATGTAATTACTGATATTGCTATATGAGGGTAAAAATAATCCACTTTGTTAGTAAATCCAGGTAAGTGATTATTCTGCAATGCCACAGTTTTCTTCTTTTTTCTCTTTTTTTAATAAAGTTCTCTTCTGCCATTCATCACATGGCATACTTGTTAAAATTTACGCATTTTAACATTTTATATGCATCCCCCCGTCCCCCATTTTGAAAGCCAATTGCATCTGCTTCAGTAAAATTTGCTCGTGTCTATAATACCATGTGATTATATTGCCTATTACCATTATTTTCTATCCTTATTATTTTTTATGCTATGTACTACGTTCTTGTGAGGAAAACGTTTCATAGTTTGACGTGTAATGTATTCGTGCAGGCAAACGTTTCTTCAATGAATATTTTTGAGGATTTTATTAGCAGCAAGAGACAAAATTCTACAAAACAGTCTGAAATGTCTCAATTTGTGTAAACATACGTAATTGTATTCAAAATTTAATTTAAATTTAAGTGAATTTTTCACTTTTTTTAATGCGGGAAAACCTGTACGTAAAAAACACAGGTTTCACTGGTGTAGATAAGGGGGTGGTTTTGGAGATGGGACCCCTCCTGAAGTGGTAAAGATTATTTAGAATTTGACCAATTTTTCTTTGAAAAGAATGAAATTAGCAGACTTCTCCCGAAGAACCCCCTCACCCACAATCCGGATCGAGCTACGCCACCGACAGGTTTCATGTATTTTTTAGTTTCAAAATTGTATTTTTTTTAAAAAGTAATTGTATGGTGGGATTGTTCTGTATTTTACATGTTATTTGTAAGATGGTTTATAGATGTGTTGATACAGCATCTTTAATGCACTGGTGTAGTCCTGAAAAAAAAGTTGGGGGGGGGGGACGCTTATACATACGAAAAGCAATTGAAATCAAAAGTGGAGGGATGCTTATGTTAAAATGTAAAATGTTTGGGGGGACGCTTGTATTAAAATAAAAACGTAGGGGGGATACCTTCCCCCTTCGACTACACCACTGCTTTAACCCCTTGCCATACTTTAACGAGTCTGACTTGTGATGAAGATTTTAACACAAACATTAATATCACAAGTCAGATTCATGAAGGGATAATCGGGCCAAGCATGAATGTCACGAGTCAGACTCGTGAAGGGATAATCAGACGACTATCGATTACGCCCGAGTTTGGTCAAGCCAAATGGTACGGCGAGGGGTTAATGTGCATATTATGCATACAGATTGCCATCCTGGTACATGATCTTATACAAGACGAATAACTTGTGGCATACCACGCAAGGCCGTATCCACAGTCCCCCCTCCCCTCGAAGTCCCAAAAATTTTCGCAATGTGGCCTATATTCCTCCCAGAAGCTTTCCTTAACACATGTGTCAAAGTCATGTCTCCCCCCCCCCCCCCCCCACCGAAAAATTTCTGGATTCGGTCTTGATACCACGGTTTTGCTTTACACGATCAAAAGATTCAAAAACCTTCATACAAGAATAATCCTACAGTGATAAAGAGCATGATTTGCATTTAACATTTTTTTATTAACACAGTACATAATTAGATAAAATTGAGAAAGTTTTTAAAATCACATACATGTCTGATTGTCAAAACAAAAAGCAAGATGTAAGCGGAGTAGTTTATTTTCCAAATTAGTTCGAAGTTTTAAAATATCATAAGTTATTTTATTTATAAAATAAATGCACTCGATAAAACATTAAGTGCTTGAAAAACATGACACAAAATTTTTTAATTTAGTAAAATAAAGGTTTTTTTCCTTGGTAAGTAGTTGGTGGTATTCTTGGTAAGGTTAGACTCAATATGAATCATGCATTTGAATTGAAATTTGTTAATCTATATTATTATTGGAAAATTGTCTAAATGAGAATAGCTTAAAATATATTGTTTAAAATGTCACATTTTTATAAATAAATATCCAAAATATTTAAAGTCTGGTTTAAAAAATTGAAAAATTCAAAGTCTGATGTTTTGAAAGTAATATGTTAGTGCATAGCAATTTTAAACAATTGTGTTATACAGCCATGGAAAAAATTATAAGGACACGGTTGAAAAATGAGTATTATATATTAAAATAATCATCAACTGCAAACAAAATCAAATTTAATTAACTACTTGTAATTGGGAAACATTAGAAACTTGTTAATATGAAATTAAATTACAAAATCAAATTACTACAAATGTATTATATGAAATATGGAAAAAAATATAGGGACATTAGCACATATGTCTCGAAATAAATTAGTATTTTACAAAATCACCTTTTTTCTCAATTGCCTTTATTAATCGTCCAGTCATTGACTCAGAAAGTTTAGTTAAAGTTTGTTTAGAAATGTTTTTCCACGCCAAATTAATGGGTGATATCAGTTCGTCTTTATTTCCATATTGTGTCCCATTTTTATACACTTTTGTAGCTAAAATGCCTTACAGATTTTCTATGGAGTTTAAATCAGGGCTTCTTGCCGGCCAGTCCAAAAGTTTCACTGAATTGGCCTCGCACCATGAACATGATGCACGAGACACATGGCAACTTGCATTGTCTTGTTGAAACAAATAATCACCACTTGTGATAAGGGGTGCTTCAGGTAATAAATTTTCAGCTAACATGTCAACATATGATTCTGAATTCAAGCGACCTCTAATGGACACCATTGGTGTTGTTCAATTGGCTGCAAAACTTGCTCACACCATCACAGAACCTCCTCCGAACTGTCGTTTGGAAAAAAATGGTCTGTCTTTTTGCAAATCATACCAGTAATGGCAAAAACCATCTGGTCCGTCCAAATTAAATTTTTTTTCATCAGAAAATACGACGTCTTTTCATCTAGACACAAAAGAAACGTATTTCTTCAAATTCCAATCTATGCTTTTTGTGAAGTGTTTTGTAAGTGGCGGACGTGACCGTAGTTTAGTATATCTAACATTGGAATCCTTGGCAGAACATTACGCACTGTTCGGCTAGTGCATGGTAAATTAATATTTCTGTTTTAATTTGAGTAGAACTCTGTTTTGTTAAGCAAGCTTGAAGGACAATTGAACGAAGAGTAGGAAGCCTACCTGTACGCTTTTTCTTTCCATACTCCTTTGGATTCCGACACATTCTTTTGTAAAATTTCTTATTTAGAGTAATTATTGCAATCATAATCAAGACTCAGAGTTTGATATGTTATACATATTTAAAGCAAATGCAAAGATATGCTAAAAAACAAATAGCACTGTAGTAAATACACAAGTTTTTGATGCATTATTTAAAAAGATTTCAATGTACAGTGATTTTTTTCAATTTTATTTATAACATTTAATCGTGCTAGATGAACAGCAAAGCAAAGCTACTATTAAAATTCTTCCAGTTTAGCGTTCCAGTAAGAAAACTACAATACACATAAATTAAAAACAACTGGAAGCGTTAAATTAGTTCATTTGGAACAATACTTAAAAATGCTTCTATTACAAAATGAAAAATTCAACTTTAAAAATTCGAACTTGTAATCAAAGTTTTAAAATATGGTGGGGCACTCTTCGTGTTTCAAAATAATACACATTTTATTTTTAAAAGTAAATTTTGCATTTTCAATCAAGATACATTGTATCCTCAACAAATTGTGTCTTAAAAACTAAAACAGTAAAAAAAATCAGAGCAGTATTGAAATATTCACACAAAAATTCAGAGGCACTTCCAAAATAAACAAGAAAGAAAACGTAGAGTCCCGAACTGCGAAGTTGAAGTAATTCACACAAAAATACAGAGGCACTTTTGCAAGAAAAAAGCGAGCCGAAATGTGAATTTAAACCCAAACGACCAGAACCAATGAGAATCACCAAAATCGTAGCAGACGATGGAGGGCGGGGCTTTGTAACCATATATAAAAGTATTTTTATTTTAATATCTAGGTGCCTCATAGCATATTGAGTCGAAACATATTAATCTACATGATCTCTACTAATTGTGTGAAAAATAGCTTTTTTTTCCTCTCACGTTTTCTATTTTTCCTGGCGAAAATAAAATCGTCCAAATTAGCACTGAAATCACCTAGCTTTCCGTACATGGTAGTTACTCTGGCAGAGGCAGCGCCACGTGATATAAAAGGTTCGCATTGACTAGCGTCTAGGGAGAAACCATGGAGGTACTCTGCTCCTCACCTGACGTCACAGGTCACATGATCTTCGAATCACGTGATCTCGTCGTCTGCTTCAAAAAAGGCTCTTTAAATCCGAATTCGGCGTTTCGTTCCGACCTTTATCATGATTAAAATAAACAGTTTTTTTTCTCGACAATTTCAGTAGAATCCCTTCTCATTTTCTTACAGTTGGTTGTTGTTATGCATGTTGCAAATCTGTTGCATGGCTGAAAAGAAGCGAGATTTCAGATCAAATTTACCGATGAAATTTTCGCCTTCAACCATCATTCAGCAAACGAACGATTTTTAAGGAATCATGTTGCGACATTTAATGCATTTTTGATATTATAAGATTATATAAAAAGTCTATCATTTTGAATGCTTAGAAAGTCAATTTAACTTCATGTATTAATATTATTATTATTTTTTGTTTATATGCAAAATTAAAAAACCATATTGCGTTTAAATATATACTGAGGGAAAATGTGTGGTTTTATTTCTTTTTTCATTTAAACTTAATTTTTGTTACAGATCATACAAAGGATTTTCGATCATCTAATGTTTAAGAATTTGAAGCAGCAAACATAAGATTATGCTCTTAATTTAAAGAAAGCCCTCAGAAGAGTTGGAGCAAGTCTTTTTGCATGGATCAACTTCTGAATAGCTGTATGACAGCGAGATTCGGTCCTATTGTTTTTTTGACAATTTCTTTGTCGGTGCTTTTCAGTTTATACATTCAGGTATGGATTGGGACCCCTAAAATGGCGGTGGACCAGCGTACCAAAGGGCGGCAACTTTTACTTAAAAAATTACTAAAAAAAGTTATAACAATGATAACAGCGGTAATAATGAAATTAAAAACAACAAACACACACACACTCATATATATAGGATGGTATCTGCGTGACACATGAGGTTTCAATGCCTCCTTTATCTCTTAATTCAAATTTTAGAAAACATAAAAAACATGAACTTTTTCCTTTATTTAGCTCATTTTTTTTCCAGTTTTAAATCTAAAGCAGGCACTAATGAAAGGATCATAAGGCAGTCCAGTTTTTTACTGTAACATACCGATACATGTTTTATGCTTTAATATCTTACTTTGAATGATCGTTCACACTAAAACTATCTTTAAAAAATGTTCACTTTTTTATGTTATTTCATATATTTTATTAATTTACAAAAGACATTCTTAGAATAAGCTTTAAAAATTCAATTCTGCCTTTTGTAAGTTTTAATCAAGTATTTCTTTTAAGATCAAATAATTTCAGTATTGCATTAAATTAATATTAGTTTCATTAATTAATTGTTTAATTAATCAATTAATAAATAAAATAATTGCATTAATTATTAAATAAATTATTAATTTAAGCTTTAAGAAAACGCCCAAAATGGAGCATAAGTTCTCTAACATGTTAGAAAAAAATTGAAAAAGTAGTTTGCCCCTCTCGTCCAAAAGCCCCCCCCCCCCCCTGGAGTCATCTGGCTACAGGCCTGTCCTAATATCAGTCAATCAATCATAGACGAACAACCACTACTTCAGGCTTGGAAACAAAACTTCTTGGCATAACTTAGCTTGTTTTGCATGAAATGCTTTTACTGCAGTCTTATTCGAAATTTTGTTTTATCTGGAAAATAGGGGCGACAATTCTAATTAAATGCGCAAAGCAGACTTTTGCTTTGAAGTTTTTTATGCTTTATATGTAAAAATAATATCGCCTGCCATTCTCACTCAGATACAGTAGGTTTTTTTTTTAAGCAGCAACACAAATACTTTAATTGCTACGTTTTACTTTTTATCACCTTTTCAAAAAAAAAAAAAAAAACCGAAATATTATTAGGATATAAGGATTGTTTTTACATTACTGAAGCAGAACTGCTGACCTCTTTTCCTAAAATACTGGTGGTGAGGGGAGAAGGAGAGGGACTGTAACACCCCCTGCATTAAGCAATAGCGCCCCCCCCCCCCCCCTAATAATAAGCAGCCAGCAACGTCTATGGGTCACTAATTAACAATCCCGAATTTTCATTTCAGTCAAACTATTTGGTTCATATATATTTCAAAAAACAAAAATATCAAAAAAATATTTCAAGATCCTGGGGCAAACACACACACACACATTTTTTGCAGTGCAGCATTTAATTTATAAGTAAACAATCCATATAATGTGAGTTATCTTGTTTGATATTCTGACATTTATCCACAAATCTCAAGCATCTCACATCCCATATTACCCTGCTATTAATATTATTATTATTTCAGTTTTTCTAAAGTTTCAAGTAGGCATATCCTTGGTTCAGAAAATAATCCCTATTCAGAAGCAAAGGTAGATGTATTGTCTTAGTTTTAAAGTTTAGATTTAGTTCTGTGAATGAAAATGCAAAAATATAATTCAATATAATAAAAACATTTAACATGTGGTTAACATTGTGCCATTGTGTTTGTTGTGAAAATATTTTTTATGAGGACGAGAGCGGGGACTAGTATACGGAGACGGATTAGTAATATATTAACAGCACTGTTTATATTTCATATAACAATTGAAGTATTAACCATTTAAAATTGATTTATTAAAAATAATCAGTGAATGGTTCAAATACTGAATTTAGAAAAGTCAGTCAAACGGTTTTCTTATAAAAATATCTCACTGGGAAAATTGAAATTCATTGCAGAAAAGTCAGTCAAACAGTTTTCTTATAAAAATATCTCACTGGGAAAATTGAAATTCATTGCAGTCAATATGCAGCAATATATTTAGATGAAATAATTTTCTGAATAAATATAACTAACCCGTATTTACTAAATAGTTTTGAAATATTAACATAAAATCTTTAAAAAATTATTTTAAAGGCAACTTAATTAATAAGGGTGATTAGATTGAAACCGTTAATTCTAGCATATTACTTGATCTGAATTACAAATATTTAAAAAATAAAAAAAATTAAAGAAAGAAAATAAATATTCATTAACTTAAATTTTGATAAGTTATATTAGGGGACGTTCATAAATGATGTCACACTAACTTTTTTCTCACATATTTGACCCCCTCCCTCTCCCCCTTTGTCACAATATGTCACACTTCAGCTGACCCCCCTCCCCCTTTGTCACACGTCACACTATTATGTTGCATAATGCACGATGTCACATTTCTCGTTATTCCCTCCCCTCCTCTTGTCACACTTTGTCGGAATTTCACGAACCCCCCCCCCTCCCCCAGTCCAAGCGTGACATCATTTATGAATGATCCTTTATGAAAAAACTTATATTTACAACATAAACGATACATATTGAAATGTGAAGTGAATAAATACCATTTAAAATATGATCCTATTTAATGCTATGATGAATAATCATGTAACAGAAAAATGAAGAAACTCATTATGTAAGAACGAAGTAAGAAGTCCAAGAAATTAATTAATCAATTAATTGATTGAAACATGCTATTTATTGCATGCAATTCAAAGAATCTTTCTTCTGTGCTTTAGTACATACGGTATTTTGGCATGATACATTTTTAAAATGTAAAATACTAAGAAACTCGAAGAACGTGATACTAGAAATTGCACGAAATGCAATCGCCCGTCTAATATGTTGTTGGGTTTTTATGAAGTAAACAGATTTGGGTATTTTATACTAATCACATAGTGTTGTAGTGCTAAAACGTTTTTCTTTCCGAACCGCAAGACTGATGAAACAAAATTTTAAAACTCTAACATTGTTCTCATTATGCTTTGTATATCAATAAATACTGGCAAAGAAATTCTTCAACAACAAAAAAAAGAATCATATGTAAAATAATTGTTGTGAAACATTAAATTTCCATAATTTATTTAAAAAATAATAATAATAACAAATTTCAGGCAAATTTTAAATTTTTGATAAAAATCATGACTTTTTAAATGATATAAATCATTGATTTAAAACACTTGATTTAGAGCACCAAACCCTGTAATTTTAACTGTGTGAAATGAAAATATATACATTAACTTATTTATAAGACAGTTGCAATAAAAAATTATGTGTCACTTTTTGGTTATCAATATAAATGAATAAAAATAGAAACAATAGTTAAATTGTATTAAAATTAGATACACAATCTTGAAATAAAAATAGCTGAAATCAGATATAAACTGAGTCAAATTAGTCTGTTTCGGTGCGAAATCCGGACCTTGAAACAAAAAAAAAAAAAAAACAAATAAGTCTCAAAATAAAGTACCGGAGCAGAGTTCCACCTAATAGAAAAGTGTAGTAACACCTTATCGACGACACTGTATCCTTGCTTAGGCATATACGAAAATTTTTAAATTTAATTTAATTTAATTTTGGAACAATAACTATTTTTTTAATTAGTTATTACTAATGGAAGTGTCATGTCACTTCCCACATTCAAAAAATATTACAAACGTTCAAATAATTTATTTCAATCAGTTTTTTCTACTTGAGGCTCTATGCTTCTGCAGAGGATAGAATAGAAAAAAAAAATTCATAAGTAACACAAAAATATTTTCCTATACTAATAAAAAGTGTTTTTTAAAGTAGTATAGGAAAGCAATATTTTTTTATTATCAATTTTTACTATAGAACTTAATTTATTCGTTCTCAAATGTGTGCTCTATAAGTGGACTCTTCAGTGGACGTTATTTGATGGCTTGATTGCAAAAACACGCTGATTAATAATGTGAGTTGATCGCCAGCGCAGCAGAAGCAACAGATTTTGGCCTACGGAGAGACGGGAAACTTAGTGCCGATTTCGGCCTGAGAAGGGAATCGCTTCCCCGTTAGCTCACGCATGGAAAAATTCAGCGCGCGCATCTGGGTTCAATACGTCATCGAGGTGAGGAGCAGAGTACCTCCATGGTTTCTCCCTAGACGCTAGTGTTCGCATTGCTGGAGTTGAATGCCAAACGTCCGAATTCGAACGATGAGTCTACGAAAACGTTCGAATGCGCGTAGATGAATAAAGCTGGATTCACACAGCGCCACGGACGGACGAAATCCGACGGAAAAAACGTGGCGTTACCTCGTTGTCATGGTTACCGAACAGGAATGTCCGTCGACGGACAATATCAAATCCATTATTAAGCTGGATTCACATAGCGCCACGGACGGACGAAATCCGACGGAAAAAACGTGGCTTCACCTCGTTGTCATGGTTACCGAGCAGGAATATCCGTCGACGGGCAATATCAAATCCATTTGATATTGTCCGTCACAGACGAATTGCTTGGCCAATCATTATGAAGCAAGAAGAGAGAGCTTCGGCCATGTTTTGTCTGTCGTGTTTATTTGGAAACGCAGCCCAAGTGAGTAATTTATAATTATTACTGTTTCTGTGCAGCACTTATTTTAAAGCATTAAGAGTAATGTGCTATTTTATGTTTTAATACGCATTACTGCGTTTAAAATTTGTCTCTTGGCATCTTCTATTTTCAATTTAATTAATTAATCACGATATGAGAAAAATAATGTAATAATAGTAAGTAGCAAAGCGTAGAGTTTGAAAAGATGCATAAGTGCATGTAATGTTTCGGAGCTACTTTATTTGCATTTTTATTTTAGAAAATTTTACCTATCTACTATGGTACCACATTTGCGTATTAATGTTTATTTGTTGCTCGAATTTAATATTTTGCTTATTGCACTAGACATTTATTTATTCATTTCTTTTGTAAAAATATAAAGCACTTATCACCGATATCATAAACATAACTAGTTAGCAGTCAGTTGAATTCATTGACATAACTTCATCAACAAGTCAGATCCATTGTATGAAAGATTACTTTCAGTTCATAATTTACAGGTTAAAAGATCACTCTGTCAACAGATTTGTTTTGTTTACATATCATTTTTATTAACATTGTTATTTGTGGAGGTGATTTCATGTCAGACTGTGAAGAAAATTTGCATTTAAATTTAGTTTGCTACTTAAATGTTTAAAAAGTTTTAATTTATATGCGTTTTTTTACTGGTATTAAAACATAGTTTCTACACCAAACAAGCTGAAGTTACATGCAGGCAAGCCTGAGTACCTGAGTTGCTTCTTCAAAATCAATGTTTAACGACATCAAAATTTAATAGTAACAAGTTGATCACTAATTTGTTCTGGTTTAGACCTGTTGGGTAAACCTACTTATAGGGTCCATGCTACCCAGACTTGGAAACATTGCCAAATCAAATGTAATTAAAGGGCATCTAATATTTAGTTTTATCGTATCAGAATATTAACTAACACCTCAACTAATGAATTCATGTTAATAACAATTGTATCGATCAGTGTCTCTATAACCACAGGTGTGATCGAAAGAGGACGGTGTACCCCCATATATTTACTTTAAAACACTCTTTTCTCCTCCCTTGTTTTTTAAAATTTTTAACTCAAGCATCCCCTCAGAGCTTTTGATGTCGATAACTTATGCTTGTATCTATAAGCATTCCCCAAGTTTTTTTCCAGCACTATGCACTACTGCTGATAAATACCAGAATACTCGTAAATTACTTGCTGTGTGTGGTGCTTCATGTACGATCATCAACATGCTTTCTTAACATTTGTCTTTTTTTACGTGGGAAATAACATTTTTGGACACGGGCATTGCTGTAGGTTGCTGTTTTTTTTTATTAAAGATGCACAACTGACCATTTGGTACATCTACTCAGTATTTTTATACATGTAAGTACATTTTTAGACTTGTAGTTGGGGAGAATTGTTTTTGGTTCAGTTTTTGCAAAAATTATGATGAAATAAAATAATATTCTTTGTTCTATATTTTGCTTGCACATTTTTTAATGAGTATTGACCCTCCTTAACTTTACATCCAAATCATATACATATCTTCAGTTTTGCATGCTTCATGGACAAAAATTTACTTGTATTATTTCATATAGTTGTAGACTGATAATACACATTTATTGCATAGCACAAGAAAGTGAAAAACTATACCAAAAGCAAAAGCAAGACTAAAAAATTGACACTATTGTAATTCATACATTCCATATATAGGTTTCAATAATACATGTGTATTTGCAACATAAATTGTCAAAACTAGGGGAGAATCTTTGGCCGGGCAATCCGGGTGACATCACAGCACCGGCTCATTATTATCGACTTGTAACTAACAAATTGTTCATTGGGATGATAATGGAGGCTGAGAGGTAAGCCTTTTGTGCTTCCATGCCACGGGTCCGGGGTTTGACTCCCGGGTTGGGCAGGGATTACTCAGCCTCTTATTGCTCTAGTGGGGTGGATAAAATGAGGACCAAACACACTTGGCTAGGGATTCTGGTGAAACGATGTTTACACAACTTTTCTGCACACGCAACTCTGAAAATTTGCGTATTTCCACCCCTCTTTGGTCAAATGGGATTCCGGTGAAACGTTTGCACGCGCAGATAAATATGAGGTTGAGCTCGGCGCGACTAAGCGATTTTACCAAAAGAGATTCGAAAACATCGAATCCCAAAACATCGGGAAATGACAATCGTAACCAATCAGAAGAAAGGATTTGTTTCTGTTTCGTCTGCTAGCTTTTTCGAAAAATAGAGCAATGTTTTCCGTTTGTTTTCGTGTATGTTGCTGTATTTCTTTTTGGATTTTATCATATAGAATGGAAAATAATATAAACATTAGTTGGTTAGAAATATATTTTTATTTTTTATACTGATAAAAGGGATGGAATTCACAATTTGATTCTGCACACAAATCGTAAAATTAGCTCAAAAACATAATTTTTCTAGTTATGATATATGTATCCCGTAAGCTATAAACGATTGACTTTGTGAATATGTAGAATTATAAACGAAAATGTTCTTTTCTTGTAACATTTAAATGACAATTTGGTTGAAGTCATACAGGTGTGATGAAAAGTATTTATACTTTTCATGCATTTTTTTTTCCTCACGATTAAAGAAATGCAATTAACTTAATGTTTCGACACACACAGCAAGATGAAAATAAGTTAGTCAGAGTTGTAACATCAAACCAGAAATATCAGCTATAAATACAATTTTTATATAATGGTAACATTACCCTTTTTTTATAATGTGGTTATGGAATTCATCCAAGAAACATTAAACTATACTTGAAATAACTTCTAATTACTAGAAGATCCACACTGAAAAATTTTATACTTAATGCATTACTACTGACAAAGTTTGAATATAAATGACTAAGTAAAGAATGCAAAAAACATGCACTGATGACAAAATCTAAATCCAAATAGAATGTTTTATCCATTAAAGTTTTCAATTTTATTCGTGTATAGTAGTAAGTACCCTGTGGAACCTGTTTACTTTCCCGCAAACTTTTCAAATTCATTTTATTCCTGCACTCTACATTTCAATATTCAAAATTTCTTACACCAAAAAATATATAATAATTTCTTTCTGTTCCTTTTTCTGCATTACATACAAAACCATCAACAAAAAACTTGCTTAAAAATTTAGTCATTCATTCTCAGTTTGTGCATCTTATTAAGCCTATAACATGCCCCAATTCTAAAAGTTCACAGTAACACAGTTGTCTTCATTGAATTTGCATGCAGATAAGACAACCAGAATAAGTTAATTAATATATAACTATTTCTCCTTCAATGAAGTGAATAGTTTTTCAACAATATTATAATACAAATTACAAAACTGAAGTTTCAGTTTGATGTTTGTTCATCCAGAAGATCACTTCTTCGCCATTTACTAGAAGGTTTCCTTGTAACCTCTAAACGCACGTCAACAATCTTTTAAAAAATCTGTGCGCAATATACATTGTAGTCCGCTTTCTACTATTAAACAATATCTACCCCCCCCCCCTCCCTTTCATTCAAATCAATCATTAAACAAGAACTCTCTTATTTGAAATAACAATTTTTTTCACATTAGCTTAATAACATTCCATTTCAATTTCCGACAACATACAATTTAGTTTGAATTGCTTTTTAGTTTAAAGACGAATGTAATTTAAGACGATGCCTGTTAATAAATTATTGTTGATTTTCCAGCATTTACTAAATTTATAATTATTAGTCATGCAGGGTAACTTTGAAAGATGGGGGTTAACTCTAAACAGCATCATATTTTTTAGTATATTTGACTTAATTTAAGAATCAAGAGTAGACAACTGATTTCGTAATCTATCCAGCAGTGCCTAGCACTAGAACTTCTAGTTCCTTTTTTCAAGTCAAATATACTAAAAAATATAACGCGGTTAAAAGTTACCCAAAACATGATTGTAATGTAAACAAACAAAAGAGTTTTAATAATTTTACAATCCCTTTACTTAGATCTATTAACTATAAATAAGAGGTAAAAGCAAATCAGTTGGATGTTTGTCATCTTGAAGCTCATTCTTTTGCATTGAAAAAGAGTTTGTAACCTCGAAACATGTGTTATAAATACTTTGTATAATGTGCAATGTTAAATAAGCTTGGGGGCCCAAGGTCGCAGCCTAGTTGGCCTTTGCGGTAATCAGGCACTGTTTACAACAGAAAATTTAGTTCATGATTTTCATTTATGCAATTCACAATATGGTGCATTTAACAAGACATGACTCTTGATAAAATTTTCCACCAGTATTGCACATATTAATAGCTACCAGCAAGATCATTCTTAAGACGGAATAAAATTCAGCCAATAAAAATGACCCAGCTAGTTTAAAAAATCAAATTTAAAACAAATAAAAGATTTTTAGTTCAAATATTTCAAACAATTTTGACAAGAATAAAACTCTAATATTACAATATATACAGCAACTATATTCTTAAAACAGATAATCCTAAATATGATGGACTTTCATACACCTATGAGATAGCATAAAATATCATATGAAAGCTATAACTCATTTAATGTAAAATTGCTAAATAAGCAATCTATAAGAACATCAAATTTTCCCTAGAGCCACAATAATATTGCAAACCTGTAAATACCCTCAATGGCAATTATTAAGCAAAGTTTTACAATCTTGAAAAACACTGATTATTGCACTTTAATTAATTAGACAAAATTTCAATACAGCTTTTTTCGTCACAGCCATTTTATACATGTATCACACATTTAATGGAACAAACATCTAATACTAATACTACACATATACTACTCTTTGTAATATCACGTGTATGGGTTTAACATAATTCCTAAAATGAAGGACAACATGACATAATTAAAAATGCTGCCTTGTTTTCTTTAACACATGTAGATAGTAATTAACACTCATCATACTATTTATTAAGATACTTAAAATAGTAATTATTTTTAACATTATAAAGGGAAAAAGCATAAGACAATTTGATGTTTTAAAATAATAAAAAGAATTTGCAACTACCATAAATTTCTTTAAAGAGAAAGTGTTATTACTACAACCCATAATATTGATCACATTCAGTCAACTTTAATGATCTGAAGCTTTTAATTGATTTATAGCAACTATTCAAACTCTGACTTCTATCCAAGCTTGGATAGGAAAACTAATGCAGCCCACTACATGATGAGTGCTCTATTAAGGGACCAAATATTTAGAGCTAACTAACTCACACAACAAAATTTATCTTGATAAAATATTAATTTAAATGCTGTGTCGAAATATGATGACAATACTGTTATGCAATATTATTCAGTAAGAATTCTGCTTCAGTAAGTTAGTAATAACAGAAAACTCGACAATAACATAAGAAACATGTTTAATACTTAAAGGATTAAAAATAGGTTTCTTCGCTTATCTTGCAGTCATGACATTCTAGAAAAACACACTTCTGAGAACAAAATTAATGAGCATACAATCACAATATTTACAAACACAGTGCAAGAAAAAAAATCAAAATAGCTGTACATATCACTTTTAGTTGTGCGTCAATAAACAAAAATACTTTTTAATAAAATTTTACAAAACAAAATAAAATCTGGACAGATTTAGAACTAAAATTTAAACAACAGTTATGATAACATATTTGTGTTTTTTTTTTTGATAAAGAAAGTATAGCATTGGCACAAGGACATTACCATACTTAAGTATAGTAAGCATAATTGAGGCAATTCAAAATATTAATTTTTAGTGGTGGGTATGATTGCAAAGTTGAAAGCTTACATGCCTGTAATAATATAACATATTGCCATACAAAATACGCTATAGACTGATAGATAACTAGAGAATTAAATATTTTATTTCCATTCTTATTGGGCCACAAGCATTCGTTTCGGAATATTTATTAATTTACGAGCAATAACAACTCTACATTCTAAAAAAATTACACGAACACTCTCCATAACAAGCGAAGAATATCAGATAACAAATTTTTGAATACAAATTTCAAAAGAATTTCATTCATAAGAAATAAACTTTGAAATTCTTTAAAAAATACTTTCGCCCTAGCGCGATAAACAGAACACTGAACACACACAAAACCACATACTAACTATAAATTTTAACTTACGAAAGGACATGCTATCTGTTCTGTTCTAAATAAAATACAATTTGATTCATTCACTTGGCAGGGTATTCCTCAAATCTCCAGATTTCTATACGTAAACAGAACAAACGAAAAAGCACTACTGCGGGCAGCCATGACACTTGCAGATCTTGCGTGAGGTAAAAATGTGCCGCAAATCGAGGGGGAAAAATTGGCGAAAATGCATGCGCATCGTCGCGATCGCCAGAATCGGAATCTCGACAAATCGGAGGTTTGCAGGCGCATTTGCGTAAACATCGTTACACCAGAATCCGGCCCTTGGGAACTAACACTGGGGATTCTGCGTCAGGTCATTACTTGACCGGAACATCTGCTTCTGCATCCTAGGGCCCTTGGTCTCAGAAGTTGGGATGGGCACGGTAGGTCATGGTCCCTATTGGGCTGTTGCGCCATGGAGTCAGTTACTTAGTTAGAATTGTTCTTAAATTCTTACTCTAAAAGTGATTGTATCTTAAAACTACATTTGCAAAGTTTTCTTTTGTAAAATTCACAAATCATCATGTTCATTCATTGGAAATTGTGGCCAAATTAATAATTCATGTGCAACCGAATTTAAATTATATTTCCAATACTGTTTTTTAATTCCTAGAAAACAACTTGGTGGAAAATGTTTTCTGCATATGTTATATTTGTAAAGATTACGTCACAGTATTAACTTTTTTTTTCTTTTTTACAGATGTTATGGAAAGACAGATGACTTGTACAGGCTGAAATATTGAAATTGTACTTCTTCTGCTCATTATTGTCTTCAAATTATTGATATATGTACTTATGAATGATCAAAATTTTGTAATGTTCTTTGATTTCAGTATTATAATTAAGTACTTCAATAAATTCTTCCTTCAAAATTTTGTTTTGTGACTTTAATGTGCAAACTTTTGAGTTATTTGAAAGAAGAAAATAAAAAGACAATGTTTTTCTTCTGAGATTTGTATCTATTAGCATAAGCATATTACTTTTATAAAAGCATTTTGCATTTCTTATTAATGTTTAGTGTTAAAAGCACAATTTTTTACGCATTGGCAAAAGTATCATCTATATGTTATACTCTTTGTAGTTACTGTACAGGTTTCAAAATGCAAGGGACAATATTCTTATTTTAGAAATGCTTTTTACAGTTAGCGGGGTCACAATTTAGTAAACTGCGTTTTTTTAGGATTTCTAACAGTTGTCTCATGTTTGCAATTTATTAGGAGAAAAATAGGAAAGCTAACATGAAATTTAAGTGTTATAATAATGCCACACTTCCTTGATTATATAAAGTGATTTACAGCTCATTTTGAAGAAATATTAAATTCTAGTGCAAATAAAAACAATTCAATTTTATCTTGTAATTTCTAGATCTGATCTTTTTTAAAAAGTAATTGTTAGATATGTAATTTTTTTTCCTAAACAGAAAATTTAAATTTCTTCTTAGCATTGATTTTAAATCAAGAACGAAAAGGATTTGCGTATCATTTTCGCCTGACAAAATCAATATCATTTCTGAATATCTATTTACAATTAATTGCACCAACACTCGCATATGAATCTAACATCTTTTACTTTTTGCTTAATCCTAATCCTGGAATTTATATTATGTGTGTTACCTTTAGTAAAACGCTTAATAATTCTGCGAAAATGTAAGCTTATTGCTGTGTACAAAACTTACAATTTATGTATTTTCTGTCATTTACGAAGCTCATTGATAAGACCGCTGAAGTAATGATATTATTTATGTTTGTTAAAAATAATCAGAATTTTCTTTTTCAAAATTAAACAAACATTTATCTCTGCCCGACACGTTTATGAAATGAAATCGCTGCTGAAACTGAATGAAAATTCGAATTTATTAAATGCGTCGTCTGCTTCTGAAATCGATGTCTAAATACAGAGCCGTCAAATGTCGAAGGCACCCCATTATTGGCTCATGGAGAGAGCTTACGCCTTGCAATCATTGGCTGAAACCCACGGCCCGTCGCAGAACCTTTGTAGTGTGAATTGAACTCACGTTTCTCCGTCACGGACGAATTTTGTCCGTCCGTCCGTCGGTTATATGTGTGTATCCGGCTTTAGCTGGATTCACACAGCGCCACGGACGGACGAAATCCGACGGAAAAAACGTGGCGTCCCCTCGTTGTCATGGTTACCGAACAGGAATGTCCGTCGACGGACAATATAGCCGGATTCACACATACAACCGACGGACGGACGGACAAAATTCGTCCGTGACGGAGAAACGTGAGTTCAATTCACACTACAAAGGTTCTGCGACGGGCCGTGGGTTTCAGCCAATGATTGCAAGGCGTAAGCTCTCTACATGAGCCAATAATGGGGTGCCTTCGTCATTTGACGGCTCTGTATTTAGACATCGATTTCAGAAGCAGACGACGCATTTAATAAACTCGAATTTTCATTCAGTTTCAGCAGCGATTTCATTTCATAAAAGTGTCGGGCAGAGATAAATGTTTGTTTGATTTTGAAAAAGAAAATTCTGATTATTTTTAACAAACATAAATAATATCATTACTTCAGCGGTCTTATCAATGAGCTTCGTAAATGACAGAAAATACATAAATTGTAAGTTTTGCACACAGCAATAAGCTTACATTTTCGCAGAAATATTAAGCGTTTTACTAAAGGTAACACACATAATATAAATTCCAGGATTAGGATTAAGCAAAGAGTAAAAGATGTTAGATTCATATGCGAGCGTTGGTGCAATTAATTGTAAATAGATATTCAGAAATGATATTGATTTTGTCAGGCGAAAATGATACGCAAATCCTTTTCGTTCTTGATTTAAAATCAATGCTAAGAAGAAATGTAAATTTTCTGTTTAGGAAAAAAAATTACATATCTAACAATTACTTTTTAAAAAAGATCAGATCTAGAAATTACAAGATAAAATTGAATTGTTTTTATTTGCACTAGAATTTAATATTTCTTCAAAATGAGCTGTAAATCACTTTATATAATCAAGGAAGTGTGGCATTATTATAACACTTAAATTGCATGTTAGCTTTCCTATTTTTCTCCTAATAAATTGCAAACATGAGACAACTGTTAGAAATCCTAAAAAAACGCAGTTTACTAAACTGTGACCCCGTTAACTGTAAAAAGCATTTCTAAAATAAGAATATTGTCCCTTGCATTTTGAAACCTGTACAGTAACTACAAAGAGTATAACATATAGATGATACTTTTGCTAATGCGTAAAAAATTGTGCTTTTAACACTAAACATTAATAAGAAGTGCAAAATGCTTTTATAAAAGTAATATGCTTATGCTAATAGATACAAATCTCAGAAGAAAAACATTGTCTTTTTATTTTCTTCTTTCAAATAACTCAAAAGTTTGCAAACTAATTCGGTACTCACACATTAAAGTCACAAAATAAAATTTTGAAGGAAGAATTTATTGAAGTACTTAATTATAATACTGAAATCAAAGAACATTACAAAATTTTGATCATTCATAAGTACATATATCAATAATTTGAAGACAATAATGAGCAGAAGAAGTACAATTTCAATATTTCAGCCTGGACAAGTCATCTGTCTTTCCATAACATCTGTAAAAAAGAAAAAAAACAGTTAATACTGTGACGTAATCTTTACAAATATAACATATGCAGAAAACATTTTCCACCAAGTTGTTTTTTAGGAATTAAAAAACAGTATTGGAAATATAATTTAAATTCGGTTGCACATGAATTATTAATTTGGCCACAATTTCCAATGAATGAACATGATGATTTGTGAATTTTACAAAAGAAAACTTTGCAAATGTAGTTTTAAGATACAATCACTTTTAGAGTAAGAATTTAAGAACAATTCTAACTAAGTAACTGACTCCATGGCGCAACAGCCCAATAGGGACCATGACCTACCGTGCCCATCCCAACTTTTGAGACCAAGGGCCCTAGGATGCAGAAGCAGATGTTCCGGTCAAGTAATGACCTGACGCAGAATCCCCAGTGTTAGTTCCCAAGTGTGTTTGGTCCTCATTTTATCCACCCCACATAAAAGGCTGAGTAATCCCTGCCCAACCCGGGAGTCGAACCCCGGACCCGTGGCATGGAAGCACAAAAGGCTTACCACTCAGCCTCCATTATCATCCCAATGAACAATTTGTTAATTACAAGTCGATAATAATGAGCCGGTGCTGTGATGTCACCCGGATTGCCCGGCCAAAGATTCGCCCCTAGTTTTGACAATTTATGTTACAAATACACATGTATTATTGAGACCTATATATGGAATGTATGAATTACAATAGTGTCAATTTTTTAATCTTGCTTTTGCTTTTGGTATAGTTTTTCACTTTCTTGTGCTATGCAATAAATGTGTATTATCAGTCCACAACTATATGAAATACTACAAGTGAATTTTTGTCCATGAAGCATGCAAAACTGAAGATATGTATATGTTTCAAATCGACAATATTGATCATGTGATACGTATAAGATTAAAAAATAAGTAACAATGCAAGAACATAATAAATAACACAAGCATTAAATAATTATGATTTAATGTAATTATATTAAAACTCACTCCTCCTAGTTTAGGGATAAAATAGGTTTGGATGTAAGTTAAGGGTCAATATTCATTAAAAAAAGTGCAAGCAAAATATAGAACAAAGAATATTATTTTATTTCATCACAATTTCTGCAAAAAATTGAACCAAAAACAATTCTCCCCAACTACAAAAATATACTTACATGTATAAAAATACCGAGTAGATGTACCAAATGGTCAGTTGTGCATCTTTAATCAAAAAACAGCAACCTACAGCAATGCCCGTGTCCAAAAAAGTTATTTCCCACGTAAAAAAAGCTGTAAAAAAAGACAAATGTTAAGAAAGCATGTTGATGATCGTACATGAAGAACCACACACAGCAAGTAATTTACGAGTATTCTGGTATTTATCAGCAGTAGTGCATAGTGCTGGAAAAAAACTTGGGGAATGCTTATAGATACAAGCATAAATTATCGACATCAAAAGCTCTGAGGGGATGCTTGAGTTAAAAATTTTAAAAAACAAGGGAGGAGAAAAGGGTGTTTTAGGGCCGGATTCTGGTGTAACGATGTTTACGCAAATGCGCCTGCAAACCTCCGATTTGTCGAGATTCCGATTCTGGCGTAACGATGCGCATGCATTTTCGCCAATTTTTCCCCCTCGATTTGCGGCACATTTTTACCTCACGCAGGATCTGCAAGTGTCATGGCTGCCTGCAGTAGTGCTTTTTCGTTTGTTCTGCTTACGTATAAAAATCTGGAGATTTGAGGAATACCCTGCCAAGTGAATGAATCAAATTGTATTTTATTTAGAACAGAACAGATAGCACGTCCATTCGTGAGTTAAAATTTATAGTTAGTATATGGTTTTGTGTGTATTTTCTATGTTCTGTTTATCGCGCTAGGGCGAAAGTATTTTTTAAAGAATTCCAAAGTTTATTTCTTATGAATGAAATTCTTTTGAAATTTGTATTCAAAAATTTGTTATCTAATATTCTTCGCTTGTTATAGAGAGTGTTCGTGTAATTTTTTTAGAATGTAGAGTTGTTATGCTTGTAAATTAATAAATATTCCGAAACGAATGCTTGTGGCAAAATAAGAATGGAAATAAAATATTCAATTCTCTAGTTATCTATCAGTCTATAACGTATTTTGTATGGCAATATGTTATATTATTACAGGCATGTAAGCTTTCAACTTTGCAATCATACCCACCACTAAAAATTAATAGCTTGAATTGCCTCAATTATGCTTACTATACTTAAGTATGGTAATGTCTTTGTGCCAATGCTATACTTTCTTTATCAAAAAAAAAAACACAAATACGTTATCATAACTGTTTTTTAAATTTTAGTTCTAAATCTGTCGAGATTTTATTTTGTTTTGTAAAATTTTATTAAAAAGTATATTTGTTTATTGATGCACAGCTAAAAGTGATATGTACAGCTATTTTGATTTTTTTTTCTTGCACTGTGTTTGTACATATTGTGATTATATGCTCATTAATTTTTTTCCGTGAAGTGTGTTTTTCTAGAATATCATGGTTGCATAGATAAGCGAAGAAACCTATTTTAATCCTTTAAGTATTAAACATGTTTCTTATGTTATTGTCGAGTTTTCTGTTATTACTAACTTACTGAAACAGAATTCTTACTGCATAATATTGCATAACAGTATTGTCGTCATATTTCGACACAGCATTTAAATTAATATTTTATCAAGATAAATTTTGTTATGTGAGTTAGTTAGCTCTAAACATTTAGTCCCTTAATTTTTTTTTTTTTTTTTTTTTTTTTTTTTTTTTTTTTTTTTTTTTTTTTTTTTTTTTTTTTTTTTTTTTTTTTTTTTTTTTTTTTTTTTTTTTTTTTTTTTTTTTTTTTTTTTTTTTTTTTTTTTTTTTTTTTTTTTTTTTTTTTTTTTTTTTTTTTTTTTTTTTTTTTTTTTTTTTTTTTTTTTTTTTTTTTTTTTTTTTTTTTTTTTTTTTTTTTTTTTTTTTTTTTTTTTTTTTTTTTTTTTTTTTTTTTTTTTTTTTTTTTTTTTTTTTTTTTTTTTTTTTTTTTTTTTTTTTTTTTTTTTTTTTTTTTTTTTTTTTTTTTTTTTTTTTTTTTTTTTTTTTTTTTTTTTTTTTTTTTTTTTTTTTTTTTTTTTTTTTTTTTTTTTTTTTTTTTTTTTTTTTTTTTGTTGACAGAGTGATCTTTTAACCTGTAAATTATGAACTGAAAGTAATCTTTCATACAATGGATCTGACATGTTGATGAAGTTATGTCAATGAATTCAACTGACAGCTAACACGTTATGTTTATGATATCGGTGATAAGTGCTTTATATTTTTACAAAAGAAATGAATAAATAAATATCCAGTGCAATAAGCAAAATATTAAATTCGAGCAACAAATAAACATTAATACGCAAATGTGGTACCATAGTAGATAGGTAAAATTTTCTAAAATAAAAATGCAAATAAAGTAGCGCCGAAACATTACATGCACTTATGCATCTTTTCAAACTCTACGCTTTGCTACTTACTATTATTACATTATTTTTCTCATATCGTGATTAATTAATTAAATTGAAAATAGAAGATGCTAAGAAACAAATTTTAAACGCAGTAATGCGTATTACAACATAAAATAGCACATTACTCTTAATGCTTTAAAATAAGTGCTGCACAGAAATAGTAATAATTATAAATCACTCACTTGGGCTGCGTTTCCAAATAAACACGACAGACAAAACATGGCCGAAGCTCTCTCTTCTTGCTTCATAATGATTGGCCAAGCAATTCGTCTGTGACGGACAATATCAAATGGATTTGATATTGTCCGTCGACGGACATTCCTCTTCGGTAACCATGACAACGAGGAGAAGCCACGTTTTTTCCGTCGGATTTCGTCCGTCCGTGACGCTGTGTGAATCCAGCTTATCAAATCCATTTGATATTGTCCGTCACAGACGAATTGCTTGGCCAATCATAATGAAGCAAGAAGAGAGAGCTTCGGCCATGTTTTGTTTGCTGTTGTGTTTATTAGGAAACGCAGCACAAGTGAGTGATTTATAATTATTACTATTTCTGTGCAGCACAAGCATTTATATTAAAGCATTAAGAGTAATGTGCTGTTTTATGTTGTAATACACAATACTGCGCTTAAAATTTGTTTCTTCTATTGTCAGTTTGATTTATTAATCACGATATGAGAAAAATAATGTAATAAAAGTAAGTAGCAAAGCGTAGAGTTTGAAAAGATTCATAAGTGCATTTGATGTTTCGGCGCTACTTTATTTGCATTTTTATTTTAGAAAATTTTACATTTCTACTACGGTACCACATTTGCGTATTAATATTTATTTGTTGCTCGAATTTAATATTTTGCTTATTGCACTGGACATTTATTTATTCATTTCTTTTGTAAAAATATAAAACACTTATCGCCGATATCATAAACATAACTAGTTAGCTGTCAGTTGGATTCATTGACATAACTTCGTCAACAAGTCAGATCCATTGTATGAAAGATCACTTTCAGTTCATAATTTACAGGTTAAAAGATCACTTGGTCAACAGATTTGTTTTGTTTACAAATGATTTTTATTAACATTGTTATTTATTGAGGGGATTTCATGTCAGACTGTGAAGAAAATTTGCATTTTAATTTAGTTTGCTACTTAAATGTTTAAATAGTTTTAATTTATATTAGTTTCTTTATTGGTATATTAAAACGTAGTTCCTACAATAAACAAGCTGAGGTTTGCTTGCAGGCAAGCCTGAGTACCTGAGTTGCTTCTCCAAAATCAATGTAAACTTTAACGACATTAAAATTTAATAGTAAAACAAGTTGATCACTAATTTGTTCTGAGTTAGACCTGTTGGGTAAACCTAATTATAGGATCCATGCTATCCAGGAATAAAAACATTGCCAAATCAAATGTAATTAAAGTGCAATTAATATTTAGATTTATCGTATTGGAATATTAACTAACACCTCAACTAATGAATTCATGTTGGTAACAATTCTATAGATCAGTGTCAATGTGGGCTCTATAACCACAGGTTTAATCGAAGGAGGACGGTATACCCCTATATATTTACTTTAAAACACCCTTTTCTCTCCCTTGTTTTTTAAAAATTTTAACACAAGCATCCCCTTAGAGCTTTTGACGTTGATAATTTATGCTTGTAAGCATTCCCCAAGTTTTTTCCAGCACTATGCACTACTGCCTATATAACTGATAAATACCAGAATACTCGTAAATTAATTGCTGTGTGTGGTGCTTCACTTACAATCATCAATATGCTTTCTTAACATTTGCCTTTTTTTTTTGCAGCTTTTTTTACCTGGGAAATAACTTTTTTGGACACTGGCATTGCTGTAGGTTGCCGATTTTTGATTAAAGTTGCACAACTGACCATTTGGTACATCTCCTCGGTATTTTTATACATGTAAGTATATTTTTAGACTTGTAGTTGGGGAGAATTGTTTTTGGTTCAGTTTTTGCAGAAATTGTGATGAAATAAAATAATATTCTTTGTTCTATATTTTGCTTGCACATTTTTTAATGAGTATTGACCCTTAACTTCACATCCAAACCAATTTTATCCCTAGACTAGGAGGAGTGAGTTTTAATATAGTTACATTAAATCATAATTATTTAATGCTTGTGTTATTTATTACGTTCTTGCATTGTTACTTATTTTTTAATCTTATAGGTATCACATGATCAATATTGTCGGTTTGAAACATATACATATCTTCAGTTTTGCATGCTTCATGGACAAAAATTCACTTGTAGTATTTCATATAGTTGTGGACTGATAATACACATTTATTACATAACACAAGAAAGTGCAAAACTATACCAAAAGCAAAAGCGAGAATAAAAACTTGACACTATTGTAGTTCATACATTCCATATGTAGGTGTCAATAATACATGTGTATTTGTAACATAAATTGTCAAAACTAGGTGCGGATCTTTGGCTGGGCAATCCGGGTGACCACACAGCACCGGCTCATTATTATCGACCTGTAATTATCAAACGGTTCATTGGGATGATAATGGAGGCTGAGTGGTAATGTTTAGAGCTACCATGCCAAAGGTCCGGAATTCGATTACCGGGCTGGGCAGGATCGACTCAGCCTTTCATCACGCCAGTGGATTCGATAAAATGGGGACCAAACACACTTGGGAACTAACACTGGGAATTCTGTGTCGGGTCGTCACTTGATCGGAGGAACATCTGCTTCTCCCTCCTAGGGCCCTTGGTCTCGAAAGCTGGGATGGGCTCAGTAGGTCATGGCCCCCATTGGGCTGTTGTGCCATTGTGTCAGTTAGTTAGTTAGAATTGTAAAAGTGATTGTATCTTAAAACAATACTTTTGCAAAGTTTTCTTTTGTAAAATTCACAAACCATATTCAATCATTGTAAATCGTGGCCAAATTAATAATTCATGTGCAACCGAATTTAAATTATATTTTCAATACTGTTTTTTAATTCCTGGAAAACAACTTGTTGGAAAATGTTTTCTGCATATGTTATATTTGTAAAGACTATGTCACAGTATTAAATTTTTTTTTACAGACGTTATGGAAAAGACTGGTTTGACTTGTACAGGCTGAAATATTGAAATTGTACTTCTTTTGCCCATTATTGTCTTCAAATTATTGATATATATGTAATTATGTATGATCAAAATCTTGTAATGTTCTTTGATTTCAGTATTATGATTAAGTACTTCAATAAATTCTTCCTTCAAAATTTTGTTTTGTGACTTTAATTTATGGGGTACAGAATTAATGTGCACACTGTTGAGTTATTTGAAAGAGGAAAATAAAAAGACGATGTTTTTCTTATGAGATTATAAGCATATTACTTTTATAAAAGCATTTTGCATTTCTTATTAATATTTAGTGTCGAAGGCACAATTTTTTTACGCATTGGCAAAAGTGTATCGTCTGTATGTTATACTCTTTGTAGTTAGTGTACAGGTTTCAAAATGCAAGGGACAATATTCTTATTTTAGAAATGCTTTTTACAGTTAGCAGGGTCACAATTTAGTAAACTGCCTTTTTTAGGATTTCTAAAAGTTCTCATGTTTGCATATTTATTAGAAGAAAAATAGGAAAACTAACATGCAATTTAAGTGTTATAACAATGCCACACTTCCTTGATTATATAAAGTGATTAACAGCTCATTTTAAAGAAATATTTCATTCTAGCGCAAATAAAAACAATTCAATTTTATCTTGTAATTTCTAGATCTGATCTTTTTAAAAAAATGAATTGTTAGATATATAATATTTTTTCCTAAACAGAGAATTTACATTTCATCTAAGCATTGATTTTAAATCAAGAACGAAAAGGATTTGCGTATCATTTTCGCCTGACAAAATCGGTAGCATTTCTGTGCATCTATTTATAATTAATTGCACCAACGCTCGCATATGAATCGAACGTTTTTTACTATTTGCTTAATCCTAATCCTGGAATTCATATTACGTGTGTTACCTTCAGTAAAACGCTTAATTTTTCTGCGAACATGTAAACATATTGCTGTGTGCAAAACTTAAAATTACTGTATTTTCTGTTATTTATTAAGCTCATTGATAAGACCGATGAAGTAATGATATTATTTGTTTGTTGAAAATAAACAGAATTTTCTTTTTATGCAATATGAATATCAATATGAAACAAACATTTATCTCTGCCCGACACTTTTATGAAATGAAACCGAATGAAAATTCCACTTTATTAAATGCATCGTCTGCTTCTGAAATCGATGTCTAAATACAGAGCTGTCAAATGACGAAGCCATCCCATTATGGGCTCATGTATAGAGCTTACGCCTTGCAACCATTGGCTGAAACCCACTGCCCGTCGCAGAACCTTTGTAGTGTGAATTGAACTCACCTTTCTCCGTCACGGACGAATTTTGTCCGTCCGTCCGACGGTTGCATGTGTGAATCCAGCAATTTGATATTGTCCGTCACAGACGAATTGCTTGGCCAATCATAATGAAGCAAGAAGAGAGAGCTTCGGCCATGTTTTGTTTACTGTTGTGTTTAATAGGAAACGCAGCACAAGTGAGTGATTTATAATTATTACTATTTCTGTGCAGCACAAGCACTTATATTAAAGCATTAAGAGTAATGTGCTGTTTTATGTTGTAATACACAATACTGCGTTTAAAATTTGTTTCTTAGCATCTTCTATTTTCAATTTGATTTATTAATCACGATATGAGAAAAATAATGTAATAATAGTAAGTAGCAAAGCGTAGAGTTTAAAAAGATTCATAAGTGCATTTAATGTTTCGGCGCTACTTTATTTGCATTTTCATTTTAGAAAATTTTACATTTCTACTACTGTACCACATTTGCGTATTAATATTTATTTGTTGCTCGAATTTAATATTTTGCTTATTGCACTGGACATTTATTTATTCATTTCTTTTGTAAAAACATAAAACACTTATCGCCAATATCATAAACATAACTTGTTAGCTGTCAGTTGGATTCATTGACATAACTTCGCCAACAAGTCGGATCCATTGTATGAAAGATCACTTTCAGTTCATAATTTACAGGTTAAAAGATCACTCTGTCAACAGATTTGTTTTGTTTACAAATCATTTTTATTAACATTGTTATTTGTCGAGGTGATTTCATGTCAGACTGTGAAGAAAATTTGCATTTTAATTTAGTTTGCTACTTAAATGTTTAAAAAGTTTTAATTTATATTCGTTTCTTTATTGGTATATTAAAACGTAGTTCCTACAATAAACAAGCTGAGGTTACATGCAGGCAAGCCTGAGTACCCGAGTTGCTTCTCCAAAATCAATGTAAACTTTAACGACATCAAAATTTAATAGTAAAACAAGTTGATCACTAATTTGTTCTGGGTTAGACCTATTGGGTAAACCTAATTATAGGATCCATGCTACCCAGATGGAAAAACATTGCCAACTCAAATGTAATTAAAGTGCAATTAATATTTAGTTTTATCGTATTGGAATATTAACTAACACCTCAACTAATGAATTTATGTTGGTAACAATTCTATAGATCAGTGTCAATGTGGGCTCTATAACCACAGGTGTAATCGAAGGAGGACGGTGTACCCCCACATATTTACCTTAAAACACCCTTTTCTCTCCCTTGTTTTTTGAAATTTTAACACAAGCATCCCCTCACAGCTTTTGATGTCGATAATTTATGCTTGTATCTATAAGCATTCCCCAAGTTTTTTCCAGCACTATGCACTACTGCCTATATAACTGATAAATACCAGAATACTCGTAAATTAATTGCTGTGTGTGGTGCTTCACTTACGATCATCAGCATGCTCTCTTAACATTTGCCTTTTTTTTTGCAGCTTGTTTTACCTGGGAAATAACTTTTTTGGACACTGGCATTGCTGTGGGTTGCCGTTTTTTGATTAAAGATGAGCAACTGACCATTTGGCACAACTACTCAGTATTTTTATACATGTAAGTATATTTTTAGACTTGTAGTTGGGGAGAATTGTTTTTGGTTCAGTTTTTGCAGAAATTGTGTTGAAATAAAATAATATTCTTTGTTCTATATTTTGCCTGCACATTTTTTAATGAGTATTGACCCTTAACTTCACATCAGTGGTGTAGTCGAGGGGGGACTGCGTCCCCCTACCTTTTTATTTTAATACAAGCGTCCCCCCAAACTTTTTACATTTTAACATAAGCGTCCCCCCCACTTTTGATTTTAATTGCTTATTTTCTTATGTATCAGCGTCCCCCCAACTTTTTTTTCAGGACTACACCACTGCTTCACATCCAAACTAATTTTATCCCTAGACTAGGAGGAGTGAGTTTTAATATAGTAGTTACATTAAATCATAATTATTTAATGCTTGTGTTATTTATTGTGTTCTTGCATTGTTACTTATTTTTTAACCGACTTCACAAAGGAAGGAGGTTATACATTCGTATTGTATGTATGTTGTTTTTTTGTTTTGTTTTTGTTGTTTGTTTGTCCACTCATAACTTTGCGCCGGATGAACCGATTTTCATGATATTTTTTCAATCGATCAGGGGTGGTTTGCCATAGGTCCCGTACTTTCGTTTGACCATATTCGATAATTAGAACAAAAGCAATGGGCAGAAATGTAGTATTTTTTTTGTCTTTTCATCTATAACTTTTGACTAAATGAACCGATTTTGATGATTTTTTTCTTTAATCAATAGTAGGTCGTCTAACTCAAATATTGCAAATCAATTTGCCTACATTTGTTTTTTAGAAAAAACGTTACGAGTGAAAAATAAGTATTTTTTATTTTAATTGAAAAGGCTTGGCTTTATTTTTCTTTGTTGAGAAGTCTATTAATAAATATTAAAGCATTGTTAAAAACATGTTTGTTGTCATATTAAAAGAAATTACAGTAAGAGTTTGACTGAAGGCTTCTCTGTGGCAAAAAATAAATCCAATCAGTTTGTTTGCTAAAATAAACTTCAAAAGGGAATTTATCATGCAAATGATTAGTTTTTAGTGCCATTAATTTAAAGAAGTTTTGCCCTTTGATATTCATTTTTTAAAAAATAGAGTATTTATATACAAAATGTATTTACACTAAAAAGAAAAAAATAAAACAATTTTTATAAAAAAACAGAGCCGACTTCAAATTAAAAATTGCGCTAAAAAGTAAAAAATAAATTCATTCTTTAAGCAACATCGATGTGACTTTTAAACGTAGTTTTAGAAGTCTGTGCAAAATTATGGGTCTAATTACCATTATACCAT
Organism: Octonoba sinensis; assembly: GCA_038502835.1. Lineage (NCBI taxonomy): Eukaryota > Metazoa > Arthropoda > Arachnida > Araneae > Uloboridae > Octonoba > Octonoba sinensis. The sequence continues at coordinate 113,809,893 of CM076598.1, read as the reverse complement.
TTGCTACTTCATATTGGAACTGTTGCTAATTATGCAGAAATATATATATTTGTAATTGATTCATGATTACAAAATATTTTATCTATCCTAATTTTGCACCGACTTCTAAAACTGTTTAAAAGTCACATCGATGTTGTTTAAAGAATGAATTTATTTTTTACTTTTTAGCGCAATTTTTAATTTGAAGTCGGTTCTGTTTTTTTATAAAAATTATTTTATTAATCTTATATGTATCACGTGATCAATATTGTCGGTTTGAAACATATACATATCTTCAGTTTTGCATGCTTCATGGACAAAAATTCACTTGTAGTATTTCATATAGTTGTTGACTGATACTACACATTTATTACATAATACAAGAAAGTGCAAAACTATACCAAAAGCAAAAGCTAGAATAAAAAATTGACACTATTGTAATTCATACATTCCATATATAGGTGTCAATAATACATGTGTATTGGTAACATAAATTGTCAAAACTAGGTGCGGATCTTTGGCTGGGCAATTCGGGTGACCACACAGCACCGGCTCATTATTATCGACATGTAATTACCAAATTGTTCATTGGGATGATAATGGAGGCTGAGTGGTAACCTTTTGAGCTACCATGCCAAAGGTCCGGAATTCGATTCCCGGGCTGGGCAGGATCGACTCAGCCTTTTATCGCTCCAGCGGATTCGATAAAATGGGGACCAAGCACACTTGGGAACTAACACTGGGAATTCTGTGTCAGGTCGTCACTTGATCGGAACATCTGCTTCTCCCTCCTAGGGCCCTTGGTCTTGAAAGCTGGGATGGGCTCAGTAGGTCATGGCCCCCATTGGGCTGTTGTGCCATTGAGTCAGTTAGTTAGTTAGAATTATAAAAGTGATTGTATCTTAAAACAATACTTTTGCAAAGTTTTCTTTTGTAAAATTCACAAATCATATTCAATCATTGTAAATTGTGGCCAAATTAATAATTCATGTGCAACCGAATTTAAATTATATTTTCAATAGTTTTTTAATTCCTGGAAAACAACTTGTTGGAAAATGTTTTCTGCATATGTTATATTTGTAAATACTATGTCACAGTATTAAATTTTTTTTTACAGATGTTATGGAAAAGACTGGTTTGACTTGTACAGGCTGAAATGTTGAAATTGTACTTCTTCTGCCCATTATTGTCTTCAAATTATTGATATATGTAATTATGTATGAAGAAAATCTTGTAATGTTCTTTGATTTCAGTATTATGATTACGTACTTCAATAAATTCTTCCTTCAAAATTTTGTTTTGTGACTTCAATGTGTGAGTACAGAAAATTTTGTTTTGTGACTTGTATGTGTGAGTACAGAATTAATGTGCACACTGTTGAGTTATTTGAAAGAGGAAAATAAAAAGACAATGTTTTTCTTATGAGATTTGTATTTATTAGCATAAGCAAGCATATTACTTTTATAAAAGCATTTTGGCATTTCTTATTAATATTTAGTGTCAAAGGCACAATTTTTTTACGCATTGGCAAAAGTGTATCGTCTGTATGTTATACTCTTTGTAGTTAGTGTACAGGTTTCAAAATGCAAGGGACAATATTCTTATTTTAGAAATGCTTTTTACAGTTAGCAGGGTCACAATTTAGTAAACTGCCTTTTTTAGGATTTCTAAAAGTTTCATGCTTGCATATTTATTAGGAAAAAAATAGGAAAGCTAACAGGGAATTTAAGTGTTATAACAATGTTACACTTGATTATATAAAGTGATTTACAGCTCATTTTGAAGAAATATTTAATTCTAGAGCAAATAAAAACAATTCAATTTTATCTTGTAATTTCTAGATCTGATCTTTTTTAAAAAAATAATTCTTAGATATATAATTTTTTTTTCCTAAACAGAGAATTTACATTTCATCTAAGCATTGATTTTAAATTGAGAACGAAAAGGATTTGCGTATCATTTTCGCCTGACAAAATCAGTAGCATTTCTGAGCATCTATCTACAATTAATTGCACCGACGCTCGCATATGAATAGAACGTTTTTTACTATTTGCTTAATCCTAATCCTGGAATTCATATTATGTGTGTTACCTTCAGTAAAACGCTTAACATTTCTGCGAACACGTAAATTTATTGCTGTGTGCAAAACTTAAAATTACTGTATTTTCTGTCATTTATTAAGCTCATTGATAAGACCGATGAAGTAATGATATTATTTATGTTTGTTGAAAATAAACAGAATTTTCTAATATGAATATCAATATTAAACAAACATTTATCTCTGCACGACACTTTTATGAAATGAAATCGCTTCTGGAACTGAATGAAAATACGAGTTTATTAAATGCATCGTCTGCTTCTGAAATCGATGTCTAAATACTGAGCAGTCAAATGACGAAGGCATCCCATTATTGGCTCATGTATAGAGCTTACGCCTTGCAACCATTGGCTGAAACCCACTGCCCATCGCAGAACCTTTGTAGTGTGAATTGAACTCACGTTTCTCCGTCACGGACGAATTTTGTCCGTCCGTCCGTCGGTTGTATGTGTGAATCCAGCTTAAGGCGGTTAGACAGCGTGTTTCGTGGTGGTATATTTTCCCGCCTTGTAGGCTTGTTTGTATATTGTATCGTATGTGTAAGTATTTCATCTAGCAATATAGAAAACTAATCTTTTTTATACTAATAATTTTATTTTGTTATACTACAAATTTAACATTGTGCTATCCATTGTTAGTTTACTGTTCGTAAATTACAAATTTTATTTTGTTCCCTGTTGTGAATATAGTAATTGCAGTTTTTATACTTGTCCATTTATTATCTGTGCTATGTTAATATCTTTTCTCTTCTGATTTCTGTTATTTATAGATTATTTACTTAATAAATTACTAAAGACGACCGTATTTATTAGAATTATTGTGTAACGTGTTTAATGCATGTTCATATGTACGTTGTTTTTTCTGTATTTATTCAATGATTAAGTTTTACAGTTACAGTATTACGAATCATGGAATAAAGCACGGATAGTGAGTGAGGAAACTATGCTGTGAGAGCATTTTTCTTACCTACATATAGTTAATTTTAAACAAACATCAAATAAAGGCTTTGAACTTGTAAGTACATTTAAAGTAATAATGATGTATTATGAATCAATCTTTAAATAAGCTGAAAGTAATAACCTAACCTAAAATATATGTACTATTTAAAATAAATTGTAAATATGAATCATATACTATAAGAATTAATAAATGAAATAGATTGCTGTAAGTGAATTGAATTAAAGAAAAAAAAGATATGAACAATTTAAGTATCCTCTAAAAATCTAGAAGGCAAGTTATGCATAGAGCAAATTACATTTGTTAATATATCCTGCGTGGGGTAAAAGATTCCATTTCCGAATTAGTTTCCTTTTAATGAAAGTTAACGTTTTTTTATCGCCCCAATAAATGCAAGATTCTGAATTTGCGACAAAAAAAAAAAAACTTGATTTGCCTGGTTCAAAGTCGGTGTATCAAGGATCCTTATATTGAAAATGAAATGACATTATCTTTCACCGAAGTGAATTGGTACTCTCTAAGGTTGTTATAACACAAGTCAACTATTATATTATTAAATTTGGTTGCATATTGTATCTCCAGGTGCCTAACTGAATGGTACATAGCAGGGAGATTTGGTTCCATTTTTTGCCATTTCCTCTACTTGTGCTTTTCGGTGCATTTGGAGTAACATTTCTTTTGTTTGTATAGTTTTGCATTGTACAATTTCCTAAAAGTCGAAGATGAAGCAACGTAAGTTCCAACTCAACGAATAAACAAGTGGTAGCGGGCCGTATTTTGAAAATATGATGCAATCTGTGGATTGGACTGATATTTAACAGTAATCCAACAATTCCTTTTATCAAATCTATGCTCCTTAGCTTTTCATTTTAACCATATACTTATATTGTAGAACCCTGCTTGCTTAACAGTTATGCTGACAAGTGAAAACTAAGTTTGTCTTATTACATAGTAATTTAATGCTGTTTTTATGAGAAGCAAAGCAGTTTATAATAATAATACCAATATTTCAACCAATGCAGACTGTCTGCGGGGATGTAACTAGGTCATTTTCTAGCTGGGGCAAGACCAGAATTTAACCCCCTCCCCCCTTCGGATACGCAAAAAAAAAAAAAATGTATTTAGGCAAACACACGTTTAGTCAATGTAGCGCCCCTAAAATAGTCTGGCGCCCGGGGCATGTGCCCCGTCTGCCCCCCTCTAGTTGCGTCCCTGACTGCCTGTACTCTCTACAGAAAATTAAGGACAATTTACCAGCTCGCAAACTTAATAAATGTTGCAGGTTGTTTTACAGCATTACCAGTTGATCCAATTTTATTTAAATACTTTAACTTGTTTACGTATCTTTGATAATTTAAAGTTATTAAAGTTAATAATTTAAAGTTATATATGTAATCGGAAAAAAAAAAAAGTACTTTTCAATACAACTAGTGTTCACATTTTTTAAAAAAAGTGGCAGGGCGTAATTTTCTAAAAGGGCATTTTCTGTTTGAAAAAAAAGCACTTTTCAGTTGAAAAAGGGCATTTTTCATTAAGAGAATAGGTATTTTCCTAATTTCCTTAAAAAGGGCAGGGCGCATCCACAGTTTTCCAAACAGGGACAGGGTGCCGCACCTTTTGAAAAATGCAAACCAGGAACACTAAATACAACTTATCTTGTCTTCAAAGCAAGTACTGTACACACCAATATCAAATTTAATCTCATTATAAGTTACAATGCCACCACCACCTGATGCATCAAAGGTATCCTATTGAAGTAAAAAAATGATTTTTTTTTTCTTTCTTTACTTTCAAAATTTAGTTCTTCAAGCTAAAATACTATCTGTCATAGTATCTGTCGTAAAGCTACTAATACTTCTTTTTTCTTTCACCTTCAATAAGAGTGCCTCGACTCTGCTTCCAACTTGTGGTGGTTGTAGTAAAGTAAATTTAAAAGAAAAAGTAACCATGGTTATTTATTTTTATCTATTTATTTCTTTCAGCCATGTTTAACAAAAGTATACAGTAAAAATAATATTCAGATTTATTTTTAAAAATTAATTATATTCTAAAAATAATAATCAAACGTCAATTTTCTTTTATCTTTGTCAGAATATACATCCTTTTATACATTAAGTACATGGCAACAAAGCATTAGTTAAACAATTAGTTATTCATTAAAATTAGAACCTATAAAGCCCAAAAAAACGGGTACCTACTTTTTTTTAAACCCATGTAGGCTGGGGTTTTTTAAAAAAAAAACACAAGTTTTTTGCAACGCTAAGGAGGAAAAAGTTAACCCTGATGCTAAGGAGGAAAAAATTAACTTATCTGTTTGACTGATCAGAATAAAAAAACAATTAAAAATTCCTTTGCTTGCTACGTAAAACTTTTTCTTGGTTTGTCAACCTGATGAAGACAATAGTTGGAAAAATTAAAGTTTTATTTTTATGAGTACATATGAAAGAAATATATATTGTGAACATACTGATTATATTTTGTTTTAATTTTTCAATAATGAAATAGTATCAAAATTTAACTCTAGAAATGCCTTCAGCGTTAACAAATACCTAAACCAGTCAATTGGGTTTATTTTGACCCTCATTTTAAAAAAACTTGTTTTAAAAATGTATAATTCTTTTTTGCATTCCAAGTGATTCATTTGTGTTTTCTTGGCAAGTAAAAAATTACATTTCTAAATTCTTATTGTGATAAGTAAGGAAAAACATAAAATTGTGTTTATTGCCACTTATGTATTGACTAGTGTTCATGTCCTTGATAAATAAAAATAAAAAAACATTTTTTTTATTTATCAAGAACATTAACATGAAAAACAACTGTGTACAGGATGCAGAGATAAGTATGAAGAAATGTTTTCTCCTACTTTCGAATTCCGAATGTAAGTAAGAGTAAGGAGATGCTAAAGTGTCAAAAGAAACATTTGAGCTGTATTTTTCGTCAGTAAAGAACTTGCTTTTGTTATTGATACTAAAAAAAAACTAATGCAAAATTCTTTTCTGCTATAGACCTGGACTATATTTTACAATTGAAGATTTATTGTGTTCATGTCCAGTGGCGGACTGGGAAGAAAATTCGTTCTGGGCATATTTCAAACAGACCGGCTGTTGAGAGGGAGGCACTACCAAGGGACGGAAAATGAACACTAATCAGATATTATGCATGCCCCCTTCACCGAAAATTTTTGAAATTTACTGTATGACAACAACGAGTTTTAATAGCATTTTAAAAAGAATGTTGGCTTTCAAAATTGTAATAATTTACATGAAAAGAAGTAGAGTTAAAGAATAAACATGAAAAATTATGCACCCATTGTATTCTTTGCGTATTGACTGTGCAACAATCAGTATGTTAGCACCAAGTAAAAATTAGTTGTGGTTATGAAAAAGCTAAAAGAAATGTTCATTGTTCTGGTTTCCAGTATTATAGCATACAAATAGTAACAGGTTTTCAAGGTTGCAAAGAGAAAAAAAAACTCGCCCACAAGCAAATATTGCAATATTTTCCTAAAAATTATTTTCCTTCTGAAGGTCATTTTGCATTTTAAAAGCAACATGTCTTTTTCACATGACATTTACATAAATGGTTCCAATTTTACTTGAGTTGAATTGCTTCGTTCTGTTCTTAATATACTTTAAAATAGAAAAACTCGGCAACCGGACGGGACAACTGGCATGAGAAATTCTCTAGGCCAGCTTAAGGACTTCTCAGGGCTGAACCTGCAATACCTCACGCCTGCCCTGGGCATTTGTATCACTCGGATTGAAAAATTTTCATGGCCAGTATTTTGTTAACGGTATCAATTAATAATATTGTCAGTAAATATGTAGATATGTATTTGAATAATATGAAATGTCTACAAGACATATTTATTTTTCTTATTCATCATAAAAGGGCAATAATACGTAATATGTTAATTTGTTCTTAATAGCTGCCACCCTTGTTGCGCCGTGAGGCAATCGCCTCGCCGCCTTAAGCCTTCCCAGCCGGCAGTGCTCAAATTTGAAAGGAGAAAAAACATCAATTTTGTGGATCTCAAAAGCTTGCAGATTTAGGCGATCGCCTAGGTTTTCCATAAGGACGAGCCGGCCATGAGTATTTTTCAAGCTGGACCTGAGAGATTGTATTGATTTTCAAAATTAAAAAATAAAATGTAATCAATTTTGCAGTCCCCAAATTTTTGCGCCTCAGGCAGTCGTTTAGGTTGTCTATATGGACCAGGCGGCAATGAAAAATTCTCCCCCCCCCCCTCCACATCCCTACATGTGGCCAAATGGCCAGATCCTGGATAATTTGCCCCATAGCTATATTGCACTCTCTGAAGCCAAAGGCAAAGTTTTGGTTTTCATTTTTTTATGAACATTGTAAAAGCTGCATACTCGATTAAGAAAAGATATATATTTTGCGTCTGGCCTGGGAAGGACTGGCCCACCGGGCATTTGCCCGAATGCCCACATAGCCAGTCTGCCGCTGTTCATGTCATTGTTTCTACTGACTCCACAAAACAGAAAAGTGAATTTCAACCTTGAAAATAGAGAATCTTCCACCAGATACGAAGGATACCAATCAACAGTTAAGAAAATGTTTCAGGCATGCAATTTGTTTAAAGGTTTTTTAACAATTGAAGAACATATTGCGAGTTTATTCATAAATTTTTTTGCCATTAAATACCTAGCATTCAGTACCAGATCTAGGTAAGGTGGGCTCCATGTCAGTTTGCAACCCCCATCCCACATGATGCTTGCATCTTAGCCAATTTTACTCTCTGCACATACTCTATAAACCGGCCTAATATGATCAGTCTAGACGGGAGGTTTTTTCAGGAAGGTCTGACGACTAAGACTTTATTCATCTTATTATCTTCCTACTGAGTCTTTGCTGTAGACAGGGAGATTTTGATTATGATACATCAGTTATAATTTACAAAGGGCTTCCTTATGGGTAAGTTTAGCTCGTTTTACATTTTGTAAGTATCCATGAAAACACCATTTTTTAAGCATGAAGTTTGGCTAAATGGCCACATTGACCTATTTTGAGCCCTCAGTGATAAAAACATAACCCCAAAGCAAAAAACGTTGTATTTCAACGAAGAAGTGAAAATTGAATAACTAGTGGCACATTAATAAAAAATGTATTGAAATTTTTTCAAAAATTTTGCACATTAAGGATATGATTATCCGGCATGTCAAAAAGACTCAGATTTGAAAAGTTCCCTCGCAAAGGAAAAATTGATTTTTCAAATTCAATTAGTTTGTATAATTTGAAAATATTGTAAGAAACACTGCAACAGCTTTGGAAGTTTTGGGGTGCTATTAAAGATATCTACGGAATTTAGAGGATTCAAGCATCAGAGCCGAATACCCAAGTTTCCACTCCAAAATCATTGTCCGATGTTTCCCTAATCCTGACGTTGTTGATCCCCACCCCCTCCACCTCCAAACAAAATTTTTTGTGCGCTACTTCAAACGACCATTTCAATACAATGTTTGCAATTGAGACTGAAAGAAAATAAAGCATTAATAAATAATTTCATATGTTTCCAGTGAAGCTTCTTATTATTCTTTTGAAATTTGATAGTGTCTGATGATGTCCACTAAAAATAATATATGTTTTATTTTCAAATTTGTACATAATTTATAAATATTTATCATAATATTGAAGTATTTTACTTTCTAGTTTGCATTACGGATATAAACATTTCAGCTCAGAATATATTTGGAAATAAAGACACTAGAGCTTGGTTAATAAAATTAAAAAAAAAAAGTTGTCATCCAAAACTTTTGGAAACATTAAGCAAGCAGAAAACCAAGCAAATTGTGGACCGTAAAAACAACTGCATGGTAAACCAGCAGGTACCAATGAGACAAGTTGGAACAACCAGATATGGAAGACAACCGGAAATAAATAAGAACAAAAATATGTGTTCAGAATCTTTTTTGCAAGTTCATGTATAAAAATTAACTCCAGATGGAATTAATTTTGAAAACAATTTTCCAATACTGTTTTACAACAATAGTTATTCCTTAAAACCCCTTTAAAATGGAAATTTTTAAGTACCTAACTTATTAGACATGTTTCTCATTTTGTCCTTTAACCCCCATTTTCTCTTAGTTGTGCTATGCTAAAATATTTTTAAAATTTAGATTGGTGTCAGGAAAAAAAATATATAGCTCTTTAAATTTCATTGATTTTTACCCTTCTCCCCTTTTCTTTTTTTTTTTTGGGGGGGGGGGGGGAATGCATAATTGATGCACTTGGTGTAAAATTTACTTCCAATAGGTAAGTAGAAGCTTATAACAATATTATTCAATGCAATTATAGAATTCAAGAGTTATTCTGAAATTGTATTAAAGCGATTATTTAAATATAAGTTGTTTATTTTAGTTGATCAAAATTCATGTTGAAGGAAATATTAATACACAGAGTTTACATTTTTCCCTTGAAAACTTCCGTATATTTGCAAAAATGTATGATTTTGCTATGTTCATGGTAGAAAGCTAGGAAAAAGTTCGGTCTAATTATTTTTGAAGAGTAGCACACCTGGGGATACACTAGATCATCTGTGCTGTCCCGTATAGGGTTCCACTATTCCAGCCAGATGGAACTGTCAATGATAAACTACACGCTGAAAGTCTTTGCTAAAATAAAAATGTGTGACCCATCAGAGAACACAGCTTTGAGAAATTTTGCAGTGCCACCCATAAGGGAGAGGGACAGTGGTGTAGTCAAGGAGGGAGGCAGGGGGACGGCACCCCTACCTTTTTATTTTATCACAAGCATCCCCCACTTGTTTTCAATTTTAACATAAGCATAGGGCCACTTTTTGATATTCGTATAAGTTAGCGTCACCCCGCCTATATTTCCAGGACTACACCACTGGAGAGGGGTCATGGTGCAGACTGCACCATTTAAATTTTTAGGAGGGGTTGTTTACTGTGATACTACTCTTACGTAAGGGTATTGCAACTTTTGAGGAGTAAACTCTTGCTCTTGAAGGGGGACGTCCAGAGCTTGACTCTATATACCATTCCAAGGGGTCTAGTGCGGTTGGGTCAATCAGTAATGTAGTCGAGGGGGGGATAATGCACCCAATTATTTCATCTCAAGCATCCCTCAACCGTTTTAAATTTTTAACTTGAGTATTCTTCTACTTTTTTTTCCATGACTGCACCACTGAATTGAAAATTTTAAGGAGGGTTGTTTTTACAGTGGTTGGGGTTGCTTGACTGACCTGGCCGATTTGGGGAGGAATATCGTTTTTGGGGATGCGTATTCGCTCTTAGGGGTTAGGATTGTGTAGTACCCCAGACCAGGGTTAGTTTTCCGATGCTCTTTTCTTAGCGGTCCAAGACTGGTTTCCTAGCAGTATGAGAGGGATAGAGAGCATGACACGTTCCCTTCAGAACTAAAGCCTTAAGATCATAGGACTATAAACCACTGGGATGCTACCTAAAGTATTGTAAATGTGAACAAGCAAAAATATGCATTTAAAATGTAGAAAATATCTATATCGTATACGTTCTATACAGGTCGGAATCTTTCTTTATGTTATGCAGATATGTGTTATTACGTCTTCCACAGGGACCCAAGATATTTTCAAATGTCCCCAGACCCAAGTCCGTATCCAGAGGGGGGGGGGGGGGCGACAACCCCGCACCCCTAAAATTCCAAAATTTTTCGCAATTTAGCATATATTCCTCCTTGAGACTTTCCTCAACATAAATGTTTCAAATTCAGGGCCCCCCCTCCCCCAAAAAAAATTTCTGGCTACGGCCTTTCCCAGACCTCCCTTAAATTTGGACATATGTTATTGAAAAGTTTAAAAATGATATACATCTTAATGGGGTAAAGATAAATAATTTATAAATAGCTCCTATTTGAAGTTTAATAACTATGAAATTATATATATATTTATTTTCCTAAAAAGCTTTAACTGTAAACCATTAATATAATTTAACTTCGTCCGTATATAAGCTTTATCCAAAATCGCCTGCTCCCCCCTATTGAGTTGATTAATAATACCCGAGTCCGACAGTTATAGTGTTTGAGGGGCCTCGGTGGCCGAGCGGTCTTAGTACCAGTTTCCGCCATGGATGGTTTCCGCCCGCTGCTTGCGCGCAGTAACGAGGTCGTGGGTTCGATTCCCACCTTGCCCTGGGTGTATTTCTGTTATTTCCTCTCTTTGTGATGTAATAAAATCTTTCATGTATTGTCTTGTGCTATCTGTCATATTGGACGACAGTTCATAAGCGAGTCCCGAGACTAAGCACACGAACTGGAAAATAAATGTACTTCAATTATAGTGTTTGATTTCGTTTTACTAAATAACGCGATAATGCTAGAGGAGAAACATTAATTCTGGTTTACTTTTTCCATCATTCGTTATGATCGAAGCAGTTTTGATTTTTAACCTCCAAGGGTTGTTGCGACTTACTAAGTTTTACCGTCATTATGTGAGTACTTCGCTGTCAACAAAGTCTTTAGAACTTTTATGTATAAAATATTGTTGATGTGAAAATATTATTATCTTGTTTAACTTTAAAAAATTATACAGTCAAGCAGACGTTTCAATTTTGCTGGTCCTGGTTAAAAAGTTAAGTACCTTTTGCAAGTTTAATCAAGAAGGCAACGTGTATTAAATTCATGTGAGCTCTAATCAAACCTGTCAGCTTAAAAAATATTTAGGGAGGAGGGGGGGGGGGCAGGGTATAAATTCAATGTATATTACATAATAAAAGAGCGTACAATTATTGCATATGTCTTTTTCCAGGGGGGGGGGGGGGCAATTGCTTTCTCCTGACCTCCCTAAATCACAAGTCTGGCTGTTAAAATAGTTTATTCTGCATGAAGAATATTTCTTGATTTTAATGGAATATATATCATTTCATGCTATAACAAATTTGAAAGGGACAAAACACCAGTAGGTGCTTGTTTCCATTGTGGACTTGAATATGATGTGGGTCATTCTTCAAAAATTGTACATTTTCAGTAAAAAAAATATTTAATATATTTTTTGAGTTAATATACATTATTTTAATAGTTTTATATAGATTTTAAGATTTTAAATTGATACTATAAAGGGGCAAGATGGATCAGTTAAAGTTTCACTATTAAAAAAAAAAGAATTTTTGTTTCTCCACGGATATGATGTGTAGTGCCCACGGATATGATTCAACAACTCTATTTTGCAATAAATGTTTTATTTGATTATATTTCACTTACAAATTTTTAAGTTACAAACCCGGGAGCAGAAAGTGCTTAAAAGTGCGACGTACGTCGCACAACAAACGCAATCTCTGCAGAACATTTCATCCTTAAAAAGAAGAATGAAAAAAACGCGATCATAAACGCAAAAGAATAAAAACAAAACAAAAAAAAAAAAGATATGTTCTGCAGAACAACTGACAAAAGAATGTTTATATACTCCAATGGTGCACCACCTGGCCATAAATCCGTTAGAAAGTTGTTTAAAGCAAAAGCAGCCATTGTCACAATGTATGGGCCACATGTATGGTCACAATGTATGGGCTAATTTTTATAAACATTTTGTAAACAGTACATCTGCATTAATGTCGCAGTATCCTACTTCAAAAGTCATTGACAGATTTGCAAATTCTGACTGTATGCCTTGGTTTTAAATAATTTAATATGTTTTGTCAAAAATGAGTAATAAATATTCTACTAGTTAATTAATATTCTTATATCTATTTTGTGTTGTACTGTGGTCCATCAAATTTGGACGACATGCCTGCAGAACATTTGGAACTGTTTGAGGTCATGTTGCAGAACACTGAATATAATTCTGCTCCTGGGGTTACAAAGTTACAAAAGCTTCATGTATTTTTCATTGATTATAAATTCATATTGTTGCCTGTTATTTACCAATGGTTGATTTAGTATGCAGATTATATCCTTCAAATGAATCGAAGAAATATCTTCAATGTCAGGAAAAATGAATTTCTTCCCACTGGACTTTTACATGAATTTTACAACCAACTCTTTTCCATCATGCTGTAACACTAATCAAATATAACAATGAAATATTTTCTTTCCAGACAATTTCACTATAATGTAATCATTGACGTTAGGTTTTTTTTTAAACAGTCATTAAAAGAGTTTCCCATAGAAGAGCTGCTGTCTGAATCACTTGGGTCAGAATAAACTTCACTGTAACAAAGGCTTGCTTTTTAAGATTTTGTATCAATTATGTGATCATCAGAATCTGAATCACCTGAATCATTTGCTTTTATGAGTATTTGACCAATGGTGTAATGATAACACTTTTCGTCAGCTAAACACATTGTGCATGTTAGACATCTTACTTGGATTTGATTTTCTTCTTTTGTGGTCCAACTTATTTCATGTGCTTTCAAAATACCAGTAAATGATGGTAACGTTCTTCAACCTTGTCACAGTCATCAATTTCTGCTGAAGTTACACAAAATATATTTACTCCTTTACAATTTATTTTAAGTTGAGCAATGAGTACATCAATGTTGGGTATGTCAATACCTCTAGCAAACAATTCCATCTGCAGTTCTCTTGAGGCAGCCTCCTACGCCATCTGGTGTCCCCTTTCCATGGCCTGCTTCCAAAAAGTGCCAGTGCAATATTCTGATCTTGGCAAGTTTTGCCAAAAATGTTGCTGCTATTATAAACATTTTGCGATTCCTATACTGATTTGAAGGCTTATCACTCACAAAATGAATTTTGTTTAAATTAGGAACACTGTTTTTGATTTTTTTTTATCACTCGTGTTAAATGTGCACAAATAGCAACATTATTATGTCTGTAATCTTCAGATATTGTACAAAAGGGAATACTTTGCACAGTTCCCTCTTTTCTGTGATATAGCATAGAAGTGTGATGTGAAACTTGGTTCCTGGAACCACCGAAATGCACAGAATGTACTTTCTGGGTGTACTTGCAACTATAATTTTCTGAAAAGTCCATATGAAGCAATACCTCATCAATTCCGAGATTTTCTTTTAAGAACTTTGTGGATCTGTACTGGTGTTTGATGTTACAAATGTGGCTGGTAAACTTAAGTAACTGCTTTTCAAATGCTGACACCAATTCATTTTTAGTAGTCTCGATCTCTTCTTTTATAACCTTACTGACTTTTTTTCTTTCCCCTTTAATTTCAATTTCCAGTTTCTTATCTAGCCATTGATAGTACTACTTAATTTTATCATTCTCATTGTATGTATGGTATTTAATTTTCTTTTTATTGCAATATGGGCAAGCTCTTTCCAGACATTTTTCTCGTAATTTGCCATTACAAGTGATAGCTTGCAGTATTTCATCAGAATTTTTTTCAGCAATCATGTTGAAACTAAATAACTTTGTTACAATTAGAGACATATTATCATGAATTTTACATATACAAGTGTCCCTATCTCTACAATTAGGGGACACTATCCAAAATGGTCTAAGTTTGCAAAACTCAGAATAACTTAATTTGTTACATTCAGCCAAATTGCATGAAAATTTTTTATGCAAGTTTATCAATGTATCAGTTGAAATATGCTTTTGCATTTGTTTCTTTGATCTAGTTATAGTGTCTCTCTTTCCAGGACATTGTCTGCTATTTTTATCCAGCTTTAAGAAATCTTCTATGTCTCTCCTAGCTTTAATTCTTTTTTTCAGTTCATTTCCAAATAATCGTTTGCTATATATTAATCTTCTGGAAGTGATTTTCATGATTTTTGACAGCATCCTATATTTTTTAATAACTTTTCCTGATATAAGTTTGGCTAAGTTTCTTTTTCTTGTAGTTTTTTTCCTTTTGAAAAAGTTTTCTTCAACTGATTTTTTAACACTTCTCCAAACAGCAACCTCTTTCTAATTTCCTTTAAACACTTTCTGCCTTATAGTATTTCTCTGTTTTTTTTTTTAAAGGAGTTGTTACTTCACATTTTTCTAATCTATATGCTCGTTTCCAGTATTTATCAACCTGTCGCAATAATTTTTTATTCTCTTGTTCCAACTTCATTTTTTTTCTTAATTTCCTTCTTTCTCTTCTGATATTTTTTTTCCACTATCACGCCTTGAAGTAGAGGGGAGAGGGTCCACATTTGAACCAGGACTTTGGGGAGGAGCACACGAGGGGGGACCCAATAATAACCAGAATAGCATTGCCGTGGGCAGAGCTTTTGTAGTACGCATTTCTTCCGCGAGACGTTTGATAGCACAACTCATTACCAGTTCAGTGCCGTCTGTGATATCGACGTGGCTTGTTCTGTTGGTCTGCAGTGATTTTTTTTGCTAGTGCTACTTTGTTATTGTTTTGTTTTTTATGATGCTAAGTTTAAGTGAAGAACATGCAGCTGCGAAATTTTGTTTTCTACTTGGTAAAAATGCTGCTGAAACTGTTTTAATGTTGAAAACAGTTTACAAACATGACGCTATGGGAAAAACTCAAGTGTACGAGTGGTTTGCATGGTTTAAAAATGGCGACATGTCGATTGATGACAAACCTCGTTGTGGACACCCATCAACTGTTCGAATGGACGAAAAAGTTGAAAAAATTCGTGATCTTGTGCTCACCGACCGTCGATTGACAAATGATCAACTGTCAGTGAGTAGTGGGCTATCTTGGAGCTCTGTTCAGAGAATTTTAACGGAAGATTTGGGAATGAAAAGGGTTGCTGCAAAGTTTGTTCCTCGAGCTCTCACTGAGAATCAGAAAGAAGATGTCCGTTAAACAGATTTTGAATAAAAATGGCATGGTTATGCTGCCCCATGCACCTTACTTGCCTGACCTGGCCCCGTGTGACTCTTTCTTATTTCCACGTATGAAAGGACACTGATTCCACGACATTGAAAAGGTCAAGAAAAAAACGAGGAAGGAGCTGTCAGCCATTTCTATAGACGAGTACAAAAAATGTTTCGAACAGTGGAAGCACCGGTGGGACAAATGTATTAGTTGTAATTTAGAGTATGTTGAAGGGGATGACGTTGTTTTGTAAAAAAATTGATATTAAATATATTTTTAAAAATAATTCCGGTTATTTTTGGGTCCCCCCTTGTATAACTCCTTCTCCAGAATTTCCCATTTTTTTGACATTCATGCGGTAAGTTTTAGAATATTGTCTGCATTTTTTTTATTTGTTTTCTCTGATCATGACTATTCATTTCACTGATCCTTTCTTCTTCTTTGCTTTTTTTCTTTCTCGACCTTTTTTTCTGGCCTCTTCTAAAAGCTCTGAATTAGCTTTTAACTTCTCGTGTGCTTTTCTCATACTTTTTTGGCCTCCCACCTTCTTGCTTTATATTTTTCTGAAGAATATGACTTCTTTGTTTTTGGCCATTATGTCTGAAAAATAATGAAAATTTGTTTTGTTTTATTTCTTGATTTAGCTGTCTAGAATCAAATTTTAATTATTCGTTTGCCGAGGCAACAGAATAAGGGCTTTGAGGCCTCTGAGCAAAAAAATTTAAGGGAGTCCCTATTTTTTTTTTTTTGTATGACACCCAACAAGTAACTCATTGAGAACCCCAAAAAGGCTGGAGTTACTCTGCACTGTTGGGGTCTTACCAGTGCCATTGTATTGAATTGAAATTTTAAGTGAACATATTTATAACAAATATATTTCCTAAAATATTATTAAGTATGAATGGTAAATGAAATTTAAAGAAAAATTATAAACTAGCAAACTGCAAAAAATAGTCAAATTCTCTTGATTATATTACATTCGTAATTTTAAATGTGACATATTTCTAATCACACAATGTTTATAATTTATTTACTTTTATGTAAAATAATTCTTTTGTTATTAGCATTTACTTTGTTCTGTATGAAATATAATCAATATAATGCTAAACATTTTGTGACATTTTTAAAATATTATTCAATTGAAATAATTCTCAATTTCTACTGTATAAAACATGTATATGTATATATAGGCTTGCCATATGTCACGGTTTGACCGGGACAGTCCCAGTATTTTGCTCTTGTCCCGGTGTCCCGCCCAGTTTTATGAATGTCCCGGAAACGGGTGTAAGATGTAAAATGTAATGAATTTATGTTTTTAAGTATCTTTTATGTTGACATTAAGAATCTCTAAGATGACAGAGCATTAATAAGGGAGTCCACTGCAAGAGTATTGATTGTATGTAAAATAAACTTTGACGTTTTCTTTGCTCTGACTTTTATGAAAAAGTCAAGCTTAACAAAGACATCTTGAAAAAAGTACATCCAAGTCAGAAATATGAGTGGGTTGAAAACAAAGAATAACATTGTTAACTTATTAATTGCTTTTTTAGTTTGACAAAAATGTTTTTTTTAAAAATTTTTTTTGTAGTTAGACAAAAAGTTGTAATTAAAAAAAATAGACTTAGTAATTAATTGTTCAATTAAACAATTTTATGAAGTATTTTAAACGTTATTTTATTAACACTTCTTTCTAGATGGTAGATCAGAAAAAATTCTTATTAAAAAGGAAAAGAAATCTTTTGAAGTAAATCATGTAGCAAAAATTCCTTATTTTTAAAAGGTGGGTAGACAAACAATTTAGGGATCCAGGTTCCCCACTCCCCCACTTGCAAAGCTTAAAAAAAAGCTTAAAACTCACCATTTTGCTTTTAATTTTTTTTAATTTCCCCAGCCCCCCCCCCCCCCCCCCCCGCTACTGGGGGTATTAGATACCTATATTCCTCTATTAATGGGTCCCGGTTTCACTAACCAAAAATATGGCAAGCCTATGTATATATAGTATAAATTATTTTGATACATTTACTTCTTTCTGTATTCAAAAAGTGAGATAATTACTTTCATATATGGTATTGAATTACTCAGATTTAAACTTAATTTATTTAAGGAAAATAATTTTAAAAACTTTTTTGAATAGATAAAAAAAAATTCCTATATATCATGTCCATTACCTAATATGTCATGTCTGTGGACAATTCTGAACAGTGATTGTTCATGGACATGATGTCTACGGACATGATGAAATTCTTAGTAAACCCACAATGGCACTATGTTAGATTGAGAATATGATATTAATTCTATTTTATTAAGTTAAGCTACATATAATCTATAGTTGAGTATAATAAAAATAAATTTTAGAAATAATTGTTGGAGCTTACCTCGTCCACAGATTTGATGAGATGAGCTTAACCACTGCCACTTTTTCTTCGCAAAGTTTACAAAAAAATCCACTTCTAAAATCAGAACTACACATTCCACAATAACAAATAAAAAATGGCTAGCTACTTCCCTTTTCATAGCTTCACTATTTTCATTTGTGACAAACCTATATTTTTCAATTTTATTATAGATATTAAGTTTCATGTTTTCATTTTAATTGACATGTTACATTAAAAGTAGAAGATAATAGAAAAATATGTTAAACAGAATTAACATACTAGAAAATACATTTTACAATTGTTGAATCTGTAATTTTCATTGCTAGGACAGTACACGGACATGATTTATCATAGTCTGTGGACACATTTTCTTATTAAAAAATAATAAAATTTATAAATCTGAGTACAGATTTGGGTAAATTTGGTTTTCTATTAGTGTTTTTTTAAAAATATATTTTTTAATTAAATATTATACATATTTAAAATTGCTGTTGGACAGAAATTGTATAGTTTTTGAAGAATGACCCATGTAATCAATTCTAAACTGTTGCATCATTGAAAATTATAAGAGAAAGAGTGCAAGAGATATTTTTCTATTCTAAAAATGTGGCAAATTTTAGCAAATTAGTTTAGTGAAAAGTTTTATAAATATCTAGTAGGGGAGATTGGGCACATGTGAACAAAAATGACATTTTTGTATATTTTTCAGTATTGGTTTAAGATATCCCGGAAAAATTGGTATACAGTCGAGCGCCACAAATTCGCCAACGTCCGAAATCCGCGTTGATTTTGTCCCAAACGGGTTTTGCAGAAAAGTCCTTTTTGCAAATGTAAAACTAACATAATTTTGGACCACAATCTGCCGATGACGAATTTAGGCACGTTAAATCGTCAGCTACGGAGTAAAAAAATACTCCCAACGTTATTACAGTACCGAACCCCAAATTCAGAATCCCAAAATTCGAAAAATCCTAAAATTCGGCACTTTTCGCGAAAATTTCCGATTTTTTTTTTTTTTTTTGCTAATTCTGAAAAATATTTAGCTAAGAAGCTGTTAAATTAATAAATGCCAGTAAATTTTGATTCAAATAGAAGCAATATTGTAGATATGTTTCTGATTTGCATGAACTAGACTCGGGGAAACCTAGATAAAACCAGAAAATCCTACTATGTTGAAAGGTGAAAATTGATTTCTTGAGCTCAGTTAAATATCTTTTTTCCCTATAAAAAAATTAATTATTTTTCCCTTAAGTTCTTGAATGTTCATTTTTGAAGTTTTATTCCCTTAAAAAAAAGAGAGAAGAAAGATAAAGGTACTTGCTCTATTTGTTTCTCTGTGGCCATAAATGGCACCCAGTAACTTTGCAAGTTGCCT
This sequence comes from Octonoba sinensis, assembly GCA_038502835.1. Taxonomy (NCBI): domain Eukaryota; kingdom Metazoa; phylum Arthropoda; class Arachnida; order Araneae; family Uloboridae; genus Octonoba; species Octonoba sinensis. The sequence continues at coordinate 113,790,394 of CM076598.1, read as the reverse complement.
GGCGCTTTGGTTTGACTTCTGTGTTAATATTTTTTTAGATGTTGATGCAGCTCTATTTTCTTTTTCATGCAATTGCAAGTGATCGTGAAATGGTGAACTACCATGTGGAAATGGTTTATTTTTGCTGAATTGTGGGTTGTAATTTGGAGCGTTTTATAAAAATCCATGAATAAGTTTTTTTTTTGTTTGGTAAAATATATTAACACATGGATTTACTTATATTACCTTTTCAAGGAAAAAAAGTTACTTTTTTTGTCAACTGGTTGAGAAAACTGCAATTTGAAGTAAAATGCGCATATCAACGTTGATGTTTACGTAAATGCACCATTTTTGGTCCTGTAATCCGCCATTTTGGGCGCTACCTTGTGGTTAAAAAATATAGTGTTCTTAAACATGTTTAAGGGGGGGGGGGGGGGGGGAACAATAAGGTATTACATTATTTGCGTATAATTCACGCCTGGGAAATTGTGAACTTTTTAAAAAAAAAGTTAACTAAAGTGGCCTGAAATCCGCAAAATTCTGAAATCCGCACAACCACTTCTCCAAAGTTGTGCTGATTTTTCACCCTCGACTGTACATGATAGTTTACACATTTACTGATATTTTCATAAAGTTATCAAAAATATATATCAATAAATTCTAAAAAATTCATTATAAAATATGTTAAATTTTGTTCACATCTGCACCAGTGATGGGGCAGTTGTGAACATAATTGGAGCACATGTGAACAGACATATATATGGCATAAATGACAAATAAACATGTTTATAAAGAATCATTTATTGCACATTATTACTTACAATGAACATATATGAAATTAAATCTTTTTCATGATTAATGAATCTTAATTAAATTGCTTTAACGAACATTTTACTATCTCAGTTTCACAGAAAAAGAACTGGAAGATGCAGCTCGATGTGTGCCACCTGAAATTGTATGTGGTGGTAATTTCAGTAGAATATCATCAGCGTTCATCATAGATATATCATCTGTTTCTGGGGAAAAAAAGGTTTCATTCGTTTTTTCCCTCATGATATTCACATATGCTCCATCACTTTCCATTTTCTCAATACGGCCAACATAATGGTTTTTTCTTGGGGAAAATTCTATGAGAACAAAATCATTCACAGCTAAATTTTCTGGTGTAATGTCAACTTCTGTATAGGTACCTTGAGAGTTACTTTTTCCCAAATTGATGTCGGAATCAGAGTCACTCATAACAACCTTTGACTTTTCTTTTTTCAACAACTTTGCAAGTTCTTTCCTTTCTTTGAAGCTTTCTTTTTTAACATCAACTTTTAACTATTAAATATTAAAAAATTTTAATTATTCAAAAAAAAAAAAAAAAAGGCCCTTTAAGTATTCAATAATAAAATAACTAAAAGATCCTTATGGGGCACTACAGAGATGCCACTCTAGTCTTAAAGTTTTCAGTAGTAACCTGAATGATTTTCAGTAGTTTTCAGCGCTTATCAGTAGTTTATAATACCGGAGAAACGTGGATGCAAAAACTACTCAATATTCAACCTAAAAGCAAAATATTTGCCTCAGTTGAACCATGGTGGCAACAGAATCCAAGAAAAAAATCCCCTGATTGGGATCCAAAAATTTCCCTGACGTTATAATTAAATTGTGAGTTACACAGCGTCATTGCCATATGTAATGACAGTTTCACAGTGGTGAAACCAGAAAAAATATTTAGGGAGGGCGACACTACTCTTCCAACTGGACTTTGTGCAATTCCTTTTTTTTTCAGTGAAGGCTCAGGGGTGATACTAGTAAGGATTTGCATTTTCTGAACTTTCAAAACAATTTCCTGAACCTCGAATTTTTTTCATAGGTACTGTATTTTCTGGCATATAAGATGAAATGTAATTTATCTAGTTAAAATTTATGAAAACTACTTGATTCAGACCAGAAATGGAAAAAAGTACTTATTTTAACATGGCTCGCAATCGAAAATCTATAAAATATAGGACAACAGGAAAATGGTACAAAGAGGGGAAACTATTTTAATAAATGTGTGGATTATTAAAAGAAATATTCCTCTAAAAAGTCAGCAAAATGATGAAGGAAACATTACGATAGCAAAATGATGAAGGAAACATTACGATAATTATTTATTGCATTTAATAAGACTGTAAGAAATTGAAGCCCAAAAGCTCTTTTTTTTATTGATTCAGAATAAAAGCAACAATTAACAATCTAACAGCAACCCGAACCCTTTACGAAAATCGCGATCTCAAAAATGAAACTCCACATCATAGTTACAAATTTCCAATTGGAATTACAATTCATCCCCCTTTTAAAAACATTTATGTCTAAAAATTCGCGGCAAAAACGTTCCCGATTTATCTCTGAAAGGTCGACTTACACGCGGGTTTCTGTTTATTTGTCTGAAAGTTAGCTGTTCTGCTTACATGCGATTCGACTTACACGCAAGTATATACGGTAAGATATTGATAAAAATAAAAAGGAATTTTATTTACTTACTTTATAATTAAATTTTAAAAATGGTTACAATGGAAAAAACACGATTCATGTACAGGATGCAGAAAGATCGCGTAAAGAAAAGAACGCATACGTTTTCTTGCGTGCACGTGGAAAGGCCCACGATAATTTAAAGAATTGCACAAATCAATTAAGAAATATGCATTGCTTCAATTAAAAGAAAAAAAAAAAAAAAAAAAAAAAACAAAATGAGGGCGGAAAATTTAGGGTCAAGAAGCAAAATAAAATTTCCGGAACTTCAGCAAAAAAAATTCCTGAAATTTCCGATTTTCCAGAACTCTACCACCCCTGGAGGAGAAAATAACTTAATTTTCTAAGTAATATAATCTGCAACTGCTGAAAGTTTTAAATCTAAAGTTTTCTTTAAAAAATGAAGATCATCTCCCCCCCCCCCCCCATCATTATTTTATACTTATATTACTTTTTCTCAAGATGCATATTGTTCCTGTATTTATTGAGTAAAGAAAAGTTTTAAAAATTCCAAATCATCCCCCGGGGGGGGGGGGGGGGGAGGGAGCATGGCTCTATGCGCCCCGACAGTATAATGCACAGAGCCAAACCCCAAATTCGGCACGCTGGAGAACGGTGTTATCCCGAATTTTGAACACGACCAAAAATGGCGGATTCTCGGAAACAAACGCGGACACGCGTTCTTTTACGTAAGATTGCAATGCCTGCTTCTCAAACACAAAAACAGTGACCTTTTTTATTGCTTAATCAGAGAAAGAGCGCTTTCAACCAATGGGAAATCGGCAATCGAGCTGACCAAGCGCAACGAAAGGAAATTTCGCCGACGAAACTCCGGACGAAATATTTGGAGAAAATTTAAATATCCCCTGATATTTTTCAAAACATAAAACTTCCCTGAGAATTCCCTGATTTCCCGGTTATGTTTCCACCCAATAAGATTATTTTTCAATATAAAATACAAATTTAATTTCTAACTGAATCCGTTAATTAATTTAGGACCAAATAGTAATAACCAAACGAGCAAACGATGTACGCAACGAAGAATGCAATTAGCAACTGCTATTGCTAAAAGGCTAAAAGCACGTGTCGTGCAAGTAAGCGAAAAAATCCGAACTTTGCCTGAACTCTCTCGCCGAAGAACAGGGTTGCTGTAAATATTGCTCCACGCTGGGAGAAATTCCGGTTAGAACTGGAATTCTGAGCTTTCTACCGTCGCCAATCTCCTATTATTCGCAGCTCTGAACTACCACGAATCGTCAGTAAGCGCTCGTTTTGGCGACTGTTGGTGAATCTTTTTTTTATTTGCGCGAAAAGTTGAACTCGGCTAAAATATTTTATTTTCCGTAGAAAAAAAAGCGCTTTCCGTAGTCAACTTCAAATTTTTGTATTTTTCCGTAGATACTACGGAGAATCCGTAGCGTTCGGCATCTCTGGGCACATGTGAACTGTTCACATCTGCCCCTATATAACGTGTTCACATGTGCCCCTTATATGAACTTAAGCCAAATTTGATTAAAAAAAAATATTTTTTTTGTGAAATATTGAAATAACACTTCATAAAATCTTACTGCATGAGTGCCACTTTAAGATGAAATGTTGAATTCACATTTAAAAAACTGTTTAGGCTATTTTTACACTAAGAACTGGAGCATATGTTTTTACTTTTGCCTTCCAAATCAGATGATGTTATGATAACTGAAAAACAAATAGGCTTACAGCTTTGAAATTTCAGGCAGGAGATAGTATTAATGCTGCCATCTGCATATTTTTTTTTCAGTTTCCTTCATATTAACTGGGTGAAATGTGGTTTGTTCACATGTGCCCCGTGTTTACATGTGCCCCCCTCTCCCCTATTTTAACTACATATCATTTAAATTTGGATTTGACTTTTATTAAAATCGGATAAAAACTTTCATCATTGAAACTTTTTTCATGTGTATTTTTTTTTGTCTCATTATAAATAACTATCAGTTTTCTTGGGAAAGGAAGGGGAAATAATTTCTTCATTTTACAGGTTCTGTTTCACTATTTAATCACAAACTGTGATCCATTATTAAACAATCAGTCAATGTTTGATAATTATAGAACATAACCCTTTTTTCATTCCTTTTTGTTCTCTTGATTTTATATGAACAACAAGCAATCAAATGGTATTTTCTACCAAAAACTATAAATTTTGCTGCAAATATCCTTTGGTTTATTTTGATCAAGTATGTTCCTAAGTTACAAGCACAAATATATTTTTTGAGGCCTTAAAAATAGAAAAACTGGACAAAGATCTAAATTTTTCCATAGTTCAATTGAAAAAAATAAATAAATAAAATAGTATGGTTGTATGTATATGATTATAGTGCTCAGTACTTTCTGTTTAGATTCAGAAAATAAATTTTATGATTTGTTTTTCGAAAATATACTCTGTACTGTACAGAGTATATTTTCGTACTGAGTGTATAAAGTTAGAAGGGTAAGGTAGAAGGGTAAGGTAGAAGGGTAAGTTAGAAGGGTAAGGGGAAGTAAAAGTATGACGATGAATTTAATTTTTATTGTCTGCTCTGAATGTCTACTAAAATTTCCATCAGTGTACCTTGAGTGCTTACTGCCTCTATATGTATAAACCAGTTTCAGTATTCAATATAGTATCTACAGCATTTTTAAGAAAATCTACTTTAGCTGCATAAGATGAATGATTTAAAACATTTTAAAAATGGAAATGATTCAGAAAGAGTATTTTGGTTCCACCCTCCTACCAGAGCTGATATTAATAAACTTAGACATTTATTTAATTTTAATTTTTTATTAATTCATGCCCATATTGTTTTCTCGATTGTGATATTTCTTTGGTTTTAAGGCAAATTTACTCATAACAAGTTCTTGAAATTTTTTTATTTTCATGCATTTTAGATAATCTTTCTGTGGAGAAATCTACATTTTCTGATTCCTTTTTTAGCCTGAACAGAAACAGCAGCAGATTGTGAATCAAGTATATCAGATTGTATCCAAAAAAAATGAAAATGTTTGTAACTTCATTGAAGGTGGTGAGTAAGTAAAATAAAAATCTTTTTGATAAAATCTTGTGTAAAAGTTAATGCAAGTTGCCAAATTTTTAACGATTCGCAGTTTTATCTGTTTTTTATCTTTATGTCAAAGGCCAATTTTGATGTAGTTTTAGACAAAATTATCATGAACCTAAAATTCTCTATCAAACTTGGTTAATTTTTTTGCATCAAATTTACTTTACATTTTTTTCATGATTTCTTATTTTAGGCACTTGAATGGACGTTGATAAATAGCTTTGAACAATAAAACTTTATACTGCAATCAATATAAATTTATTATATAGGTGTAATAAATAATATTGATAATAACCAATCATTTTACTGTAAGTTATTAATTAAAAAGACCTATAATTATATTGAGTGCAAAATATATAGCAAATATTTTTCATGCTATTATAATCGTTTGTGTAATATTTATGTGTTAAATCAAATATTTAGTATCATCAAGACTTTTCATGTAGGTTATGATTAGTCACTGAATACAAATTTCCTTTGGTTTTACTCTTGCAAAAAAAAAAAAAAAAAAGAAAAGAAAAGAAAATTGTTACATAAAGAATTTGTAATTATAGTACTAAACCTTAATTTAGTTTTTCCTTTATGTCTCTTACTTTAATAATCACCTGTAAGTAAATTGAATAATGAGAGGTAGCAAAAAAGTTTAAAACGTTTCTTTTCAATGATAAATTCTGGAATAGCTGAATTAAGAGCTTTTTTCAAAGGAGAAAAATACTGTTCTACTTGAACATACTTTATATAATTGAACAAATATTATTTTAAACTGATGCTTGAGGATGTATTTTCTCACTAAGATTGTTTTATTTTTTATTTCTTTACTCATTTATTTATTAATTCATACTTGGCAGATTTTAAATTTGTAAAATTTAATATAATGTTGTAAAATTAAAAAAAAAAAAAAGAAAAAGGTAAATTGAAAATGTTTATTTTGTTGGATTATTTGTTTGCTTATGCTAATTCAGGGAAAGCTCGTAATACTCAGGTAGGCCCACTAGTGGATGAGAACGGGAACTTGATTCAAAATGAGGGGGATATTGCTGATATTCTAAATAATTTTTTTCCAGTGTATTTAACAGAAACTGTATCTCAACAGTTGACATAAGCGAGACGCAAGCTAATACACAGCTTGAGGATTTTGTATTTTCTAGGGATGATGTGTTGTTTCATTTGAAAAAGATTAAAGCAAATAAGGCTCCAGGACTTGATAATGTTTATCCAAAAATTTTAGTAGAATGCGCAAAGGAATTAGTGGATGTGGTCTTGACTATTTTCAAATCTTCATATAACTCGGGGACTGTGCTAGCGGATTGGAAGCTGGCAAACATAATGCCGCTCTTCAAGAAAGGGTCTAAAGCTAAGGCAGGAAATTATAGGCCTGTGAGTCTTACTTCAGTTCTTTGTAAAATTTTTGAAACGCTGATCAAAATCAAAATAGCGAATTTCCTGGTGGCAAATGGCGTGTTGACTGTTTTTCAGTATGGTTTTAGGAAGGGTAGGTCCTGTACAACTAATTTGTTGCATTTCTATGAAAAGGTTACCAATGCATTAGATATTAAAAAGTGCATAGATGTTGTTTACATTGACTTTCAGAAAGCGTTCGACAAAGTATCGCATGAAGCTCTTCTTAGCAAACTTGCTTATATTGGTATTGGTGAAAATACTTTAATTTGGGTTAAAAATAGACTGACTGGGAGGAAACAGAGAGTAGTAGTGAAGGGCAATTATTCTCATTGAATTGATATTTTGAGTGGTGTTCCACAAGATTCAGTTTTAGGGTAAATATTATTTATTATTTTTATTAAAGATATTACTCAGAGTATTTCTGGGAACATCGATATTTTTGCTGTTGATGTCAAAATCATGGGAATTGTGGACACGGAGGAACAAGTGAATCAGTTGCAAGAAGATTTAAACCAAATTTCTAGGTGGGCAATTAAGTGGGGTATGTCTTTTAATATTGGAAAATGTTAAGTGCTTCATTTTGGTCATGGGAATAAACATGCAACTTATTATTTACAAGGTTCAGTCATTAGGGAAGCAGAAGCAATTGTTGATCTAGGAGTATTGATTAGTCATGACTTCAAGTCCAGTCAGCAGTGTAGCATAGTAAGTAACAAAGCTAACAGGATGCTTGGGTTTATCAATAAGGCTATTTAGAATAGGTCTAAGGAAGTTGTATTGCCATCAAACAGAAGTTTGGTAAGACCTCATTTGGAGTATGCTATTCAGTTTTGGTCTCCGTACCTAAAAACGGGTATTACCTTATTGGAAAGGGTTCAAAGGAGGACCACAAGATTGGTAAGTGGTCTTTCAGACTTAGATTATGAGGTTAGGCTTAAAAGGCTCAATATGTATAGTCTTGAGCAAAGGAGAGTTAGAGGGGACATGATTCAGTTGTTTAAATTCTTTAAATTGGAAATGTTGATGGACTACAGCTATGTGCTGAAAGTGGAACCAAAGGTCATTGTTTTAAGCTTTTCAAATCTCAGGCTAATCTTGAAATTAGGAAAAATTGCTACTTCAATTGGGTTGTAGGCAGTTGGAATAGTTTACCGGAAGCGACTGTTAATTGCAGTGGGGTAAAAACTTTTAAGAAAGCTCTTGATGTTCATTGGGGACTGCTAAATTGACTAGGACCAGCCGAGCTGGGCCCTGAGGCTGTTGCTGGTCGTCACATTTGTATTTGTATTAATTTTCTTAGCTCAATAGTAAAATGTTGGCTATATGGCTCCATACTGTTAATGAATGCAAACATTAGGATGCAAAATAAGAGATAAAATTTCAGTTTGTGATTCAACACTTCAATTCCAGTGTCATGTAATGACACCAAGAACCAAAGGCAAAAATCTGACTGTTCATGATCTGCGACTGCATATTACCTGCTAAAAAACCATTGAATATGATACCGAAAGTGATGTACCAAGAATATTTAAAATTCAAGGTGATTGCTTGTTGCAAACATAAAGTTACTATTTTGTCAGTACTACGTACATTTTAACGATACCAAATTTTTTTAAGGGCATGTTGTTACAATCATAATTTGTGAAATAAATAATTAGAAGTTCTTGTCTGATAAAATTTGAAAATTAAATACTAAAATTCTGACTTCTAAAAATGGTAATGAAATATGAAACATTTTCAGTTTTCATCACTTATTGTTAGCTTACAATCTGCTTATTTCATTCTTTGTATTGTTTTTAGAAATAATTTATTCTCTGCATTATTGTTTTTTTAACCAAATTACATTGCTTAAAAAATTCTGAAATTTTTACCATTCATATTTTAAATTTTACTGTATGAAATAAGTTTTTAAATTTCCCCAATATCTCTTAATTTATACCAATTTTCAAAATCCCATTTCCTTAATTTTAATTCTAATATTATCTGAATTTCAGCATTTTAGGAGATAGAAATTTGAAAATCATTTTTCGACATTATGCCACTTTATACGTTGTGTTTTGTGTTGATCCTTCTGAAAGTGAATTGGGCATATTAGACTTGATTCAAGTAAGTATTATTTTTTCTTTTAATACTCTATAATGTTCTCATTCAAAACATATTTTATGTAAAAATTGAATAATTTTGTAATAATAATATAAATAATTAAAAATAAAAGTAAACATACTCTCTGAAATTTTTGGAGTTTGAAAAGTAAGGAAGTACAACATTTATGGAAACTTTGTGCCGTATGAACAAAATATTTGATCATTTCAGTTTGTTCAAAATGAATTGAGACTGTAAAGAAGCAACATTTAAATGTGGAGCAATCATTTAAACCATGTTCTCTCCTACAGTATATTTTAAAAGAAAACAGGAAAAGAAACTGAAAAATTACTTGTTTTAGATCCTATTACCATTTGTTTAATTATATTACTTGTTACTGGGAAGGTTTGTAGGCAAACTTTACCCAATAAGTGTAGAATTCATTCAAAAAATATGTTTAAAATTTGAAGAAATCATGCTTTGACCAAACTCCAGAGGAGAAAGCATGTTTTGAATGTTTTCAATGTGGATAAAATCCTTAAATGAAAAAGGCTGTACCTACTCTGAAAGGACCAAACCAAGTTAGGGCCAACTAAACAATCAGCCTATCACACACTGGAAACATCAAGTAATAGCTGGGTTGCATGACAAGTAAGAATTGCTCTGACTGATGGGCTTGTTTAATTAAATACAAGTTCTAGATTAAACATTTTTTTGATTGAAACCTCAGTTTAATGTCAAGTTCAAAGGAAAATAACCAACTCATATTTCATTTTCTTTTCTTTCCGTTTTTTTGAAAGAAACATGGTTTCAATGTTAGCTCCTCAAATGTAAATGATGTATAAACAAAAGATGTATAAATGATGCTTTATTGTTGTTTGATTGGAGAATCGTGCGCTACATATTCACTTTTAAATGATGTGGACAAGAGGTTCCAAAGTGCCTTAAAAGATGGTGATTAAAATGAAGTTGTTCATTGAATATCAGTTTAAAGAAAATTAGTGAACAGCTAATTTAACGTTCAGTAGTCAATAAAAATAGACGAAATATTAGAAAATGAAATATAAGAAAAATGTTAGACAAATATAAGAAAAATGCTAGTTTTTGTTCAAAAATTTTAAAGTTTTGATGTCTATTTGCTATTTACTTGCACTTAAATTTACCAATACTATTCTCTACATCTCATATTCACTACTGCTTATGCTTGAAACTTATTTTCCCTGTATGAAAAGAAAAAACATGAAACTGAAAGCATATAGTGAAGATCAGGATTCTGTAGAACCTTATTAGAAAATATAACGGTCACGTGAACTGCCATCTAGTGTTGTTAAAATTTTAAGTAAAATAATTCAAACTGAAATTACACGTAGAGACATGGTCCTGAATGAGTTAAAATGAGGTCTCCATTTAAACTATGACATTAAAAGCAAGGCTCAATTCGTTATCTTGGATCTGCTGGCAACAGCGTTTTATTGACATTATAACCGATATGTCGTTAAAAGAGGTGTCACTATAAATGAGTTTGACTCTGTGTACATATATATATATACAATAACCCCTCGTTATATCGCGCCTTGTTCCCATACAGCACCACATAGTATCATATATGTTGCAGATACATATCACAAAAAATCTTGAAATGTTCAGATACGTTTCGGAATGTCAATGTAACGTATCAGTTACCTTTTGGTTACAGCAAAATGTCCGCGATCATAACATAACATTTGAAACGTAGATGCAACATATCAGCGAAAGCTTATTGTAACGTAACGTTTATTTGTAACGTAAATGTTACCTATTTGTTACATGAACATTGCAGAGTTACGTCCGTGATATATAACCGTTATGTTCATCATTATTCTAAAACATTGCTGAAACGATACAGTAACATTCCTGGTACATGTCCAAAATGCTTTAAAATCCCCCTCCCCCCATATTTCATTCCCTCACCACCAGTCAGTTTTTTTTTTTGTTTTTAATTTGTGCATATGTTTTTGGTGTAAGGAATATATTTATAGGCTAATAAATTTATAAATATAGGTTACTGAAATTTGCTTAAAAATAATGTTAATAAAATTTAAATAATGATTAATTGAAAAGAAAATTAACGTTTAATTAAAAAAATAATTAAAAATTTGCTTTTCAATTGATTAATTAAAATTATACTTTGAAAGTAACTTTTATAAGTATAGATTACTAAAATTTTCTTCGAACGTAAAATTTTAATTAATCAATTAAAAAGCCAATTTTCTTTTTTTTTTCATTAAATGTTAATTTTCTTTTCATTTAATGATTAATTAAACTTATACTTTTAGGCAAATTTCAGTAACCTATATTTATAAATTTATTAACCTATAAATATATTCCTAATACCCAACACACAGAGTAACTTTGGAGGGCATAAAAATTATATTTAACCCAAAAAATTGTGCTTGAATGCAAATTGACTAAATACAGATTTTTTCAAATTGATTCCTCCATCTAAAAATTGTTACAGTTAATAACTTATTTTTTACATGCAAAAGAAATGTAATTATTTCTAATTAATTCAATTCTGTATAAATATAAACAGCAGTAGAAAACTATTGCCAAAATATCCAATTCTTGAATCCCCCCCCCCCCCAAAGCTCTTACTTCAAAAATATTCCTTTCAAATGTATATCATTTAGATATATCTCTGTAAAATTAATATTGTGTTTACACACAAAATAAGCTATTTTATTAAGAAACTTCTGTAAATTTCTCTGTTTGAAATTTGTAGAACACTATGTTTTGTCACAAAATGAATTTTATCATCATGAAAAACTTAGAAGTCCTATTTTCTTTTATTAATTATTCTTTAAAGTTTCAATTCTCTTCCTATTTTCACTCTTTTTATACAAGACCCTTACCTCATTCCTTGCAAATATTTTTTCTTAAGAGGTTTCTTTAACCTGGTATTAACATCTTGGAGGAAGATTCTTGCATATAGCTTTTTTTTTCTTTCTATATCTTTTGAAGGATACTATGTTTTGATGAATGCTAGCAAAATTGGAAGAAATTTCTTAAAGAAATACTTGGATTTTACTTGGATTTCTCATTACTGTTGCTTAGTTTTCAATTAATGTATTCAAACTGAAAAAACAAACAAACAAACAAACATGTGCATATAGAAAGGAAAAAAAAAATTACGCATTTTTAGGAATTTACAGAATTAGGGATGGATTTTGAACATGAACATATTTTTTTTTTATTGTTCTTCGTGTAAGAAATTGGAAAATAAGGAACTAGTTTCAAACAAAGTTTCAGGACAAAGAATGAATTTACATGCTACAAAAAAGAGTTCCTAATTATATTTCAAAAAACATGTTTAATTTATTTTTCTTTTAAAAATGTACTTTTATGCACTTCATATTTTTTGCTCATATCAAGCTTGTTTTTATTTTAGTATTTTCTATCAATTGCTTTAGTACAAAAAAATAAAATCTTGCGGCATACGTAACGCATTTCATGCTGTAAATTGCTTTATGGGAATGATACTCACACAAAGACACAATTCTAAGAACCATAACTTTTATTTACATGACATAACAAATACATATCACTGTGATGAGCACAAATGACAACTATTTCTCAAAGAATTTTTCATAAAGTCAAACATAAATTTATGTAAAAAATTAAACTTTAGCACCAACACTTCACATTTAGGTGACATATACACGAAGAACTTCCTTTTTTATAAAGAAATAATCTTAATACTAAGAAAAGAGATTTAATTAACCCTTAGAAAGAAATGGAAGGCTTGTTATTTTAAACAAACACATGGAACAAGAACAAAATTTGTGTAATGAAATCCTAACTTATTCTTTAAATTCTTATCACATATTTTTTATGAGGAAGGTCAATGTGAAAACTTCATCAGCCAGACTTGCCATCGAAGAACTCGGCTTCATGAATATTATTTTCCTTCTGGAAATGCAATTCAGATATCTAAGGAAGATAGAACTTTTTAATAAAAAATAAAGTACAGATCTAAAAACAGGGGTTCTATTTTTCTAAACATTTGAAAATATTAATGCGTCTGTTTGAAAAATGTGTTCATCTATTCGGCAACAATATTAAAAAACTAAATGAATAAGTAAAAAAAGAGCAAAAAACTAGGGATGAAACAGATATCCAGCAACTATCTGGTATTCGGCCTATTGGGCAAATTTTTAACTATCCAATCCAGATGGTTAAATCCAGTTAATTTCGCTTCAGTGATGGTGACTAGCACCAAATTAAGACCTTCTCAGCCCCACAACTTTTTTTTTTTGACTTCAAAAGTTGAGATTGATGCTTTCTATCTTGACTAAAAGGAGCATGCAATAAGAATAATTAAATAATAATAATTAAAAAATTCTGAATTTCACTTTTTTTGTGTTTTGTGAAATACAGCATAAAATATTTTATGCAAAAAGCTACAAATATCACGAAACATTTTATGTTTACAGTTCCTTTCTTTCAAATTCTGTAACAAATAAAAAACAATGTTTTAATGTATCATTTTATATGTTACACTATTAAAATGCACATAGATTTGAGCATTCAGATGTTTTGGAAAAATGTTTTTTTATATATTAAAAAGGTTTCAAAAGAAATGATGAGTGAAACATGTTTGTAATTTATTGTTTTGAGGTTGTAGTATATAAAAAAAAATAAGTAAAAACATAACATAACTGAAAGCAAATAGCAGCCGGATATCCGGCCGCACTAAATATCCGGTGGAACATGTATTCGGTTGAACTCTGATATCCGGACCATTAATTTCTGAAAAATTCAAATGTAGTTCAGAAAGTTCAAGCATTCGTATCCGACAGGAAAAAAGTACAGGATACCCACTATCCGGTATCCGGCAAAAACCCTATCTGGTTCAACCCTACAAAAAACTTTTGAAAAAATTCCATCATCACAAAAAGGAGCTTTCAACAATGAAATATATGCTCTTTTTCTCTATTTATGCGAGATTGCGTGTTTCTTCTTCATTTTGGTCGTTTTCTAAAACTATTTGCATTAATTTCTGAAAAATTCAAACGTATCTCAGAAAGTTTCACTAGCACCACTGCCTAAAAATTATGTCTAAATGTAAAACTTATTTATCTTTCTAAGAGCAATCCTCATTGTCTATCACAAAATACCTTAGGGGCCACAGTTGCCCCTCCCGTCGTTTTAGGTACAAGGTTCAATATTTATGCTTATATGAGGATAAAACAAAAATGATTAAATACTAGGGATGGTAACCAATTGCTATTGGGCAGAATACTGAATATTCGGACATTTCTTCCAGGCTGAGGCAGAATATTTGGTAATTTTTTCCAGGCCGAAGTCAAATATTAAAATTTCTAGAAAATTATCGTTATCAAGATTTGTCAAGTTGAAGAGTATAGTAGAACCCCGCTAGTAGTACACACTTCGTTCCAGGAGGTAATTCGAATGACGAGTTGTACGAATGACGAAATATTTTTTCACATAAGATACAATGTAAATTCGATTAATTCGTTCCAGACCCACAGATGGTTGCTTATTTAAACCTATAAAAAACAAATGTACAGTACTTTACATAAAATTATAGATAAATAAAAATTCAACTGCACTTTGCTTGTACTGAGGTGAGCTGATGGCATAAGCAGAATTTTGAGAGGAGGAAGAGAAATAGTTGGAAGCGGAGTCCCGTGCCATAAAAACATCAGGTAACATCCCTTCAGGCATTCTCTCCCTTTCTGATGTTCTTTCTATTTTCTATCTGCCTTTGACAATTGTTCCGAATTTTTCTTAAAATGGTCAATAAATAACTTTGTCATTGAATAAGTTAATGTTGTTCACCACAGCGGTGTTGTTCCCACCACAATCTGTGTTTTCTCGCTGGGATAACACAGATCTGAAATTTCTGCAAAGGAAATGCTTTCCTTACTACTTTCCTCCGGTGAAGAACAAAGTTCTCCAACCACTTTCTCTTGCTGCCCCCCTTAGAAAGTTAAAATGTCAGTAAAATCTCAAAAAATATTAAAACTTAAATAAATAAAATAAAATCCAAAATGTCAAACAAATTACTTCCAGACGAGTTCAAACCGAGTATAATTTCTCGATTTTTTTTTTCTTAAAAAAAGAGCCAAACTGGAAACCCAGCTGGCCCCTGGTGCCATACAAATCGCAGGACAAGTACGAATGGCGAGTTGAATTTTACTTGAACAAGTTGAACGAATAGCAAGTTGTACAAATAGTGAGGTGGACAAATGGCGTGGCTCCACTATATTCACACAAACACCAGTTTCAAGCATTAATCTATGGTAGATCGAAAATTACTGCATTTTCTGCATTGTTTTGAATACAATAAAGTGATAATTTCAACCATAAAGAGAAAAGAAGTGACACATTATAAGTAAGTCTTAGCATTGTTTTACTGGGTGATTTTCAAAACGACCAACAGTTTAATGTTTGCATTATCAAAATTGCATTTCATGCTGATAAAATTATTATCCTGATATGGTAAAAGTCTGTAGGGGAACATCATTTCATATTTGATTCAATGCATTCATTACATTTTTTCCAAGTTGTGAAATACTAGTCTTGTTTTATTACTTTAATTAGTAAGTAATGGAAATTTGCTGTGTGCGGAACAAAAAATTCCCATAACCAGAGTCTTTTTTTTTTTTTTTGATCATTCAAAATAACTTTTTAATTGATAAAAAAATTAAATAAATAAATATCAATACTACTTTAACTAAATACAAAGTATTTTAGATAACTAAATCAAGATTTATTAGATTTATTTTTGATAGGGATTAATTTACAGAAGGTTTAATAACGGCAGCATTTGTGAGGAATACTATCACTTATCACAACACTTTTTGAAATATCGAAAAAAAAAATAGATTAACTCAAAAATTATTTACCTGCTCACAATGCAATAAATTATGAGGAATTCATATTTAGGAAAGTTTTTATGTTTAATGCAACAAAATTTTTCAGATTGTGTGCTACCCAATCTGTCAATAAATTTGAAAATCACCCTACTAGGTATTAAAATAAAATTGAATCCAAGAAAAACCCTACTGGCAGGCAAAAAAACTAAAATGCCATGTCTGATATTAATACAGATGCTTTATCACTAGCAAACTCCTATGTTTCGAAAGATCTAATGCAAAGCTAGAAATACCCGAGATTGAGAATAGCAACATTAAAAATATATTTGGAATTGAACAATTACAAAACAGTTTAATATTGGAACGTGCAAAGACAGTACTTTATCACGCACTTCAAGAACAAGAATATTTTGTTATTTTGTTGTCTACTAGGAAAATCTATTGGGAAACTTACAAAAATTGTAGTTGAGAAGAGTGTTGAAATGAAATTTCTCGAAAAGGTGCAGGAAATCTTCAATGGCCCAAGCAAGGCACGTTAGAAATTACGGATAAATATAGTGATCTTTTCTTCATTATTGTTTTTTAAATAAGAATTACGAGGGGGACGAAACAATCATTGCAATATTTATAGTGAAAATGCACAAAATAAGGATAACATATAGTAATTTACTCTACTTCATTACCATAAAAACAGGGTGTGATCAATATTTACCATGAAGACAGGGGATGGTCACCTAATGAATTAAATTAAACAAAGTCTTCACCAATTATTGGTTAAGTGAATATAACAATTGATCACATATTATGTGAGCTTGTTTCATGTCCTAAATTTAGTAATATTTTCTACTAAACTTCTGGAGATATTCAGATCTCTTTATTTTTGGACCAGGAATTACCCCGTATGACCCATATTAAACTAATAATGACGGGACAAAAGCAGTCATACAAAACAAGTTTACATTGATTAGGTACTTCAACTATGGTGATATTAACCAACAAACAACTAAGTTTTCTGTTCACAAAAGTGCAGTGTGTTAGCAATAAATATCAGTTAAAATTCATATATCATGCTTGATATTAGTATCAATAGTAGTAGTAAATAAACAAGTTTATGTATAGGTTTATCAAACAGGCATACAAAAGCAAAACAAATCTATTCCTTGTTAATAATAAAAAAAATTAATGTCATTTCATTGTCAAACTTTCTATTATTTAATGAAGAATCAATTTACCAATAATGCGAAGAATTGTTAATATAGCAGTAATTTTATTTTTCTGATAAAATGTTAAGTGTATGCAGAAGAATAGTTATGTTTGAAAGAAAACACTCCCCATCTAATAATAACACTAATAAGGATAACATAGCTATGCCATTTATGTTTTAAAAAGTGATAATTATGTGTTTAATTAACAAATCAAATTGCAAATTTTTGCACCGATAGAAATAAACACTACGGCTAACCATTGTTGACATTACTTAAATACGCAAAATTTCGGTATACCTACAATAACAAGCAAAACAGTAATGCAAATAAGTAATTACGAAACAGAAAGCAATTATTTAACAAAAGAATAGTTCACATACAATATAATCTATAATTTATTTACTTACTCTAGAATTTTTAGCTGGCTTTCAAAACTGTTGTTCTTCTGGAACCATTCGAATCATTCTCGCTTCGATTCGTTGGACGGCGCATGCGCTGAACGTCGTTGCCAAACCACAGAAAACACATATCATTGAATAGTATAATATACATTGCAGTTACGTTACGAAGTAAGCATCGACCCATAGTTTCATCGAAACCAAACTGCAATGTTACTGCAACGTGCAAAAATATATGTTACAACCGGTTTGTTCCTGGAACGTATTTGAAAGCAGCTGCGGGATATGTTATGTAAATGCAAGATTGTAACATTAATGATACGTATATGAAACTTCTTGTGCTGTATGGGTTATATCGCTCATTCGGATATATCGCGCTTTTTCTATGTCTCCCAAAATTTTAAGTTTGAGCTCTTGAAAGTAAAAATATTGCATTTCTGAGTAAAGCCCTTCTCCCCCATTAAAAAAAGCCATCGAACAGGAATGCTTTCTTTTCTTCTGAATTTGCTGCAGTTAAAAGCTGCAACAATTCTCCCCCCGCTCCCTAACTTACATGCCTGCAGAATGTTTCTACTCATACCAGTTGACGTTTTACTTGTTCTTTTTGCATTGATCCTAACGCCCATTGAATGAAAGAGAGATGTCTACTGCCAAAGAACAAAATACACCCATTTCTGGATCCCTTTTAGTACAGAAAGGATTCGCCCTTGGCTGAACAAATCCAAATTATACAATCCCCTTAAACAAGAAAGGGATATTGATAAGTAAAGGAATTTTCTCAAATGAAAGGGTTACCTTTATCTTTGACATCGTTTTCACACCATGCTCAGGTGGCATGTGCAAATCCACTCAATTTACTTGTACTTTTTGAGTTATTTCTAACGGCATTGGATCTATCGCGCTTTTTCGCTGTCCCCCGACAAGCGTGATATAACGAGGGGCTACTGTATTTACATATTTATTTCCTTTATAATATAGCTTTGACATTTGTTAACTTTATAATTAATGATGTGCATGATAGTTCTTAGAAACATAATTATTCATATTTCTGATTCCGTGATTTTTAAACTTGAAAGATGTATGTTGAGTACGATGATGTTAAAAATCATATGTAATTTGTTCAGAATGGCTATTAATTGGCTACTCTATTATTTGTGTCCAAAAATTGTCTTAGTTTTAAAAAATATGTGCTGAAACCTAATTGAACACCATCACAAGTGATGAAAATCGTATCCCCTAATTTCTAATATGTATTTATGTTTTTCATAATGTGCCAAAATCTAGGAAATAAATTTCTCAGTTTTGATATTATAAACCTGTATGAATGATGTGTTATATATTTGAAGAACAATGAACAAATTATCCTTTTTATTTAATGCAGGTTTTTGTTGAAACATTGGACAAATGTTTCAAGAATGTTTGTGAATTAGATCTAGTTTTTCATATTGATAAGGTAATGCTTTGCTTTATTTCTTTCTTCACTGCAGTGATCATGTTTTCTTTTTATGTTTTGGGCTATAAAAAATAAATAAAAACCTACATTTCTTTTGAAAAGTATAATTGTTCTCTTTTTTTATTGTTAGTATTAAAAAAAAATGCATCACACGAACTACCTTTTTGATGATGACTATTTGTATATATGTTAGTAATGGGCAAGTACTATTTTCTTAAGTACTTTGATATTAAAATGGGTTTGTTCAAAAATTGTTGTAGAAATAATTTAGACCGAAATAAATCTCAAAAGTGTATTTTATGCATTTATAGTGGGTTTCTTGTAATAAACCATGCTTTTGTTACAAAGGACTGTGCATAAATATAAGGAACACTTTGAAAAATCATAGTTGTCTTGAATTCAAGTTAAATGTATAATTAAAGTCTCTTTTTGCTGTTCCAATTCATTTTTATGAATTGTTTTTAAGTTTTTCTTATAATTAGTTACTCTTAGAAACATTTGTTTTAATTTCTTATTTTTAGAATAGTATTATTCCTAAACAATATTTGTTTTGGCATTTAAAAAAAAATGGATCATATATAATTTTCTCCAAATTTTGCAATGCTTGCGTAGATGATTTGAATGTACAAATGCAAACTTAAGAGTAAATGTTTGAATTAAATTTTATATTATTGCTATCATTCCGTGAGCAGCTGTTTCTATGTATTCTTTTTTTAGGAGAAGAATTATCCAAATTCATTTTGTAAATAAATATTTAAATTTTTTAATGCTGGTTAATTTAAGAAAATAGTGGAAGAATTTTTGGTTAATCCATAGTTGATATTATGCCTCATATTCATGAATATTATTTACTTTTTCATTTAATGCTTGCAATAAATTGTACCTTATTAGTTAATTAATTTCGTACATTTGTTGCGTCAGATGAACTACTATTTAAATTTGACATAAAAATGTTACTATATTCACTGGTAATGGCTATAACTATTTTTAGCTCTAAAATACGTTGAGCAGTTTTCTGCGTTTCATTAACCCTCTAATGCCCAAGTTTTTTATCGTCGCGCAAAAATTCTCCTTTCATAAATGAATGTTACTGAAACTAAATCTGTATTTTAATTTTTGTTATCGGTATACCGTCACTTGTTGCACTTGATAATGGTATGCCCGCCTTGCGGCGGACCTGGGCATTTATGGCAGGAATTATTATTTAGCTTTATGTGCGATTTAGTGTTGTCCGCCTTGAGGCGGAGTTGGGAATTAGAGGGTTAATCTTGAAAATTTATCTTTCAAATGAGCTTTATTTGAAGCTTATGAAATAGTTATCCTAATATGTATATATATTTTAAATTTAGGTGCATTATGTATTAAATGAAATTATTACTGGTGGTTTGGTTGCTGAAACAACTATGCCAAATATTTTACAAGCTTTTGAGGAACAGAAAAAGCTCGAGAAGAATGAGGTAAATTTCTTTATTTTCATGATATGTATCTAGAAGTTATGGTATTATATGCATTTCTCAACTCTCCCCCCCCCAACTATTCATTTGTATCATTTATAACAAAATATCTTGTGTTGCAAAATTATTGTAAAGGATTGCCTACTTTCAACATGAAATACTAAATTTAATTGAAAGCATTATACTTTATTTTAAACTAATGTGCAAATATTTGAAGCAAAGCCTTTAAATTATGCACCAATACCATAAATAGTTTTCTAGTTTTTGTTTTGGAATATGAATATATAGCCACACATGAATTACTTATCATACTTTAAATCAGCGGTTCCCAATCTTTTATCTTCATGTACCACCATTTTTCTTGCAAACCATTTACGTACCACTGCTAATGTAACTTTATTATATAGAATAGAGCATTAATAGATTATATAAAAATACTAGGACAAGTAGGTAATATAAATATACCATTTTTTATATTAAAGCTTTCTGCGGTAGCGCCAGAGGAAATTCGGGTCCTTTTTTCAGTCCCTTCACAAAATTCCTAGCTACCAAACCCCACTTCCCTCAGAATTATTTATTAAATAAGCTGCAAATAATGATAAAACTTTTTATCAATATATGTTTAAGTTTTGATTTTTTACAAAACGTTTCCTAAAGTTCACAAGAAAAATAGGGCTTTTAAACATGCTGGATCGACCCCTGGCTGTATACATGAAATAAAACACATGAAATTTATAAAATATATTTTTAATACAGGGTGGGCCATTTAACTTTTGGAATTTGAATCGGCTATAAAATAACTAATTAATATTTTTTCAAAATTTGACTTTATTAGAAAGAATGAAAATTTTCATTTATGGATGAAACACAACATCATTCAAATGACTGCCGCGGCTGGTTTGACATTACCCCATCCAATCAACCCAATTTTTTATTACATTTTCGATTGTTTGGGATCCAAACGCACGAATGGCAATATCTTTTTCGTGTTTCAAGGCATCAATCATCTCTGGGTGGTTAGCGTAACATTTATCCTTAAGGAATCCCCGCGAAAAAAATCCAATTGGGTCAAATTACAGCTCTGAGGCGGCCAATTCACTGTCCCTCATGTCATCCTCTTCAATTTTTGGAAACAAAAATTCGTTTTGCATGGCACAGTAACATTTGCTATTGATAATAACTAGGGTTGCAAGTTTGTCGCGCCGCAAATTCCCACGATGATTTTCGCGATTTTTAAAGCTTTTCCTATATTCCGCGAAATTTTCTTATTTTACTTTTTTTGTAATTATTGACTTGCGAAAGTCCGATTTTTCAAAAATTTCAGAAACCGAGGATAAATCTGTGCAACCAAAGTCTGGCTCTAAACTTGTGCCAAGAAAAGTCAATAATATTTTTTTGAAAGCAGTAAAAATAAACATAGATTTTGCCAACTAGCCTAAAAAATTTTTTGATGTATGCTGAGTGTTTGATCCTAGTCAATACAAATATTTGAATGCTTTCAACAAAGTTAATAATCCTACCGTTTTCAATAATATCCCTATAGTTTAGGATGAAGAATAACTTTCATTGTTGATATGCTATATTTTGTTATATTTGTGTTCTTGCGAACATTTTGCGAAATTTGCGGTACATACGCGCAAATTTCGCGCTCCTTTTTCCGCGACAAACTTGCAACCCTAATAATAACGGCTGCTCCTTGCTAATTTTCAAAGAAAAATGGCCCAATGATGCCACGAGACCAAAAACTACACCAAACAGTTACTCGTTGTGGATGCATAGGCTGCTCAATAGTCAAGTGGGGATTCTCTGAACCCCAAATGCGACAATTTTGCTTATTGACGTAGCCTCCGAGATGGAAGTGAGCTTCATCGGAAAACAAGAATTTTGGATAAAAATGCTCATCTTCGGCCAAACGATCTTTAGCCCATTGGGCCATCTTTGTTCAAGCGTAAATGTCAAAAACTAAACTAAATTTCTGTCAAATTATAACCTTCATTATAACCTTTAAAAGTCATAATAAATTGTTAAAATTCCAAACGTTAGATGGCCCACACTGTACGTACTTCCAAAAAAGCATTAGAAATGCCTCTTCAAGTACAAAATACCTGTCATATAAAAAAATGAAAAAAAAAAAAAGAAGGTTGCTACATGGCAGATACAAGCAAAATGATGTCTCGTTCAGTGGAAGTTAGTTTTAATCTCAAATTTGTGTCGACATTTAATTTGCCTCTATATTTATTTTTAATAAATATCATTTTGGAAAAAGCAGTTTCACAAAGATAAATGGTTGTGAATGGAATTAAAACAGCAATGCTCTTCGTGACAATCACGGGAATTCATTTTTAACTTTGAGCCAAAATTCTCCCAACTCTAATCGGGCAAATTCGATCTTCAATCCCGAGTCACATGATAGTTCCATTAACCACTCGTACTCCTAATTTGATAGGGTGGCGGGTAGTGTTTTCCACACAATTGGATTTTTTATGTAATTGTCCCTCAGAATTTTCTGTTGTTCTTTTAAGCCACTGTTCTATGTTTATTAATGTTTAATGTCAAAGTTAATTTACAAAATTATATCACATAAAAATATCTTCACGTAATCATATTAGGTAAGTAACTCTCAAAACAATCATAACAAGTAATTGTAGCAATTTAATATTATTTAAATATAAAATATGGGCACACAACAAACAAACTGATGAACCAAAACAGGAAATGAATTAGCCAGCCCAAGGTGAGCAGAACTGAAAATGTGGTGCCTCTAGTGTTTAGCAGTCTCGTCGCCTCGGTGCCCACACGCCCCGCGCATTACTTCTAAGTCACTTCACTTTCGGTTGACTGATTCAAGCAATATTTTAGTTTTTTTTTTTTTTGGTTGCTTCAATCGTTTTTAATCTCTTCTTTTTTTTGCTGGCACGCGGACCACCTGGCGAGGCTTTGCGTACCACTAGGGGTACGCATACCACAGTTTGGGAAATGCTGCTTTAAATCATAATATTTTTTCTCTGTTTTTGTGGAATAATTTTGTTTAATGTCTTAACTTCGTTTTATGATAAAGTGTAAAGGTTACCATGTCAAATTAATCAATAAAATAATAATGTCTTGGATTTTAATCACTTTTCATTTACAGCTTGTTACTCATAGGGAATATTAGGGGTGGTGTATTTTGGGGAAACCACAGAATTTTAAGTTTTTGAACCAACACATCTAAAGTTTTAAGGCTACTAATTAATTTGTAAAAAATATTTGCACATAATTAAAGCAAAAATTAGCATTAAAATGCAGACATATATTTACAACATATATAAAATGCAGAGTCGCTTTTTTAATTAATGCAATAGTACAGCTTCTAGATGCGAAAACATCCAAATTTATTCTTCATTTGGATGTTTTTGCATCTAGAAGCTCCACCATTGCATTGAAAAAGGGATTCCAAGCAATCCTGAAACATGTCTGCATTTTAATGCTCATTTAGGCTTTAATTACATGCAAATATTTTTTACAGTTTACTTGTGCACAAAGTTTCTTTATTATTTTACTAATTAATTAATTTACTTATTTTGGAAAATCTTGTTGAGAAAGTGCAGAAATGCATGTCAAATATGAAGTATTTGCTGTTGTATTTTCAAACTGTAATTGAAGATGAACTGTTAAAAATGTTGAATTTTGGCCCCTGATCTATGTGCGTACCTTGGGACTACTTGTAGTTTTTCGCGAGCGTATTAAATATGAAATGTATAAGATCATTCTAACAGTTAATTGCACTATATTACATATTTTGGCTAATGTAACCTGAGCTCCAAACAAAATTGTTCCATTTATTATTATTGAATGGTTTTCATGACCGAGCATATGATCTATATTCGAGTACTAGCTGTATGTTTCTTAACTGCGTAAGATAGCCTTGTTTCAATCTAACTTCAGATGAAACTGCAATTTTGATCAGTGATATTGCAACTAGCTATTAATACGTATTTTTGTTTATAATAGAACTCTACATTGCTTCTTTCAATTTATTTGTGATTTTTAACTTCAATAACTGGTAATATAAATCACTTTTGAATGTAGAAACCCTCAAATATGGTCTAATACTTTTTTCTTTTTTTAGATTCCAGTTTTTTTCCATGATTCTCATTAAGTGGCAGTTTGGACATTCCGATTATATCCGATGTATCTTTACGACGGAATTTTTGCCATATTCATTTTAACTGTGATAAGATTCATATGACATTGTTAATAGCAGCTTTGGAGGCATCTTGATTTTTCTCCCTGCCTTTAATGTATTTTTAGGCAACATATTTTTAAAGAGAAGATAGGTGAATTTAATTTTCTTGGAGTATGAAGATTTGTATTATTTTTTATTTTTGTAAATGTGGTTGCTTTTGAATGCATTATGTATTTTTGAGTAATACATATTCTACCACAATCTGTATGGTCTTTTAATTTCTGAGTTATTTATTTGTTAAAAGCATTAGATCATGATTCAAAGCAGTTTTTTATGTAAATTTTCCTTATGTCTGCTACAATGCTCAAAACTTTTAAAAATCTTCTTTAGGCTCTTAATATAGTGCTAAAACTTTCATGGTCACAATAATATAACATTCCTATAGGCTTAGAAGCCATGGTCCATCCTGTGTGCTTCCGGCTAATGTTTCGTTTAACATATGTCAGGCTTCTTTAGAACACAAATGAATTCAAAGAGGAAGAATGGTCACAAAGTTTTATGAATTTTGATCCTAATCTTCATTAGATAGAGCACTAGTATCAGATTTGAAGGTATTGTTTCTGAATGGCTTATTCTCCATGCTCTTGAGAGAATATCTAATTTGATTTCTCAAATTCTAGGAACCATAATTTGCTAACTTTGAAAATTTCTTCTTTTCTGTTTAAGTTATTTGGATGATTATGTATTTCTATAGTTACTCTGTGAAGGCGGGCAAAGTAATGCATTGTAGAACATACTTAAGTTTTTCGAAAAGGGGTGCAGTAACAGACCCATATAGCTCTATAGCTACTAATTAATAGTGCTAAATGCCAAATTCGTTAATAATATTTTTTTAATAGTTAACTGCTGTAAGTGAATAATTAAAATAACGACATGTCAAAGTTCAAAGTGAAATATCAAATTTTTGCTGATTTCAAAGGCTGATAACTCGATTAGGGGACAAAACATCAAAACAAAATGACACAAACATTAATCACATTAATGAGATACACTAAGTGTTATTGACTGATTTGTGACCCTTTACTGTTTACGGCGACTCAAAAAGGTGGAAAAAGGGCAAAAATGACATTGTGGGATACCTTATCAAGCACTCGGGGCTTCTGTAAGCGGGCGTGCACCGCATGCGGGGGCCATGCGAAAGGGGGCGGCAAATTCAGGCTCACGATCCTCGAAATTTCATCAATGATTTTTTCCAAACATTAAAAAACTTTTTTGACTGACAAGGGATCTTCCTCTCATCTATTTTCTCCAGCTGTGATACGTGATAAGCTTCTTTTGCCGAAATCTGAACATTAAGGCGACCCGCCGGGGGGGGGGGGGGGAAGAAGGGGACACACCAGTGGCGTACATAGACTTAGGTGCGCCCCCCTGCAAGATTTGTAAGTGCGCCCTATCTTTGGCTTACCACAAAAAATTAAAAAAAAAAAAACACTACGGTGAAGAGATATTCTGGTATTTGTAACAATTAATTTTATTTAAATTTAAGATGATTTAAATCATTTAAATCGTATTTATTATTAAAAGGCGGTATTTCGAAAATATGACAAATTGAAACATTGCATGCATTTACCAGCTTGAAATGAAATTTACCTGAATAATATTAGAAAATAACACACTATCTTAAAGTAATTATATTCAAAATTTCATTAGGGGTTGCTATTATTTATTTATAAAGTGAATTAAGCAAAAATAATAAATACAAAGGAAACTATTTGCTCAAATTAGACACTAGTTGGACAAGAAAATCAATGCTATATTAATCTGTGCTAATAGATATGCGTCTTCGTTTTTTACAATTAAGAAATTTTTGACCAAGTTCGTCCAGGTGTAAGAACCCTGACGCTTTCTGTCTTCCTTCTGTCATCGTACTTCTGAGGTATGATTTGATTAGCTTCAGTTTGGAAAATGATCTCTTTGCTGATGATGATATTACTGGCAAAGTTAGAAAAAACAAAAAGTAGTGCATATGTCTAGGAGACTACATGATAAAACATTGTTCTCAATCATCACTAAATGAGCAACTTTAGCTATATTTGTCAAGTGTCTCTCCTTTATTTCACTTTCCAAAATGTCTCGCTAACTAATAATTTATGATGTAATTGAGACTGATACATTGTTTTGGTACTTTTCGCAAAATTTAGTTGTTCTTTAACAGTGCCCAAAGCATTAACAGTGTACACTGTTAATGCTTTGGGAATTAAAAAATTGAACATATTGTTAATTGAGGAGTTAATTGATCAAACCTTTGATGAATATGGTTGACCATCATATCAATTGCAGCATAGAAAACTTTAGCTTTGAATCAGTAATATGGGTCCCTAAGCTGAGAATATTTTTCCATTTCATTGAAAAAACATTTAACTTTAATTTTTCTTTTAGTGGGTAATGTAGTTTCAGTTTTGCACATCTCTGCAAGTTCTTTTGCTTCATTCACTAAACTATCAAAGTACATACGAAATGCTTAAAGAAAGATTATGTTCTTCTCTGGAAGGCAACTGGCTTCATCCAACGATACTCCAGGATTTTGAAGTGTTTTTTAAGTTAATCTAATATTTTCTAGTATTTTGCTTTGAAATACTAGCATCAAAATGAATTTGAAGGAAGACATTTGTTTTTGTAAGGCATTTGTTTTGCTATTTCCATACCTTTAGTTGATGTTATTATGATACACAAAACGCAATTTAACCACGCTTAGCAAGTTAACTTTGTTTGCTATTAAGCAATCATATCTAGAAAACCATCTAGTAATAAGCTCTTCAGTGTTTTTGTTACCATACATTCCGTAGAACATTCTTTCAACAAGACCCATCTGCGTAAACTTTTACTAAAATAGATGTTCAAATTGTAAAACACAACTATAACAGTTATAATCTCCTCTGAATCATTTCAGTTCAGATTATGGGATGTACAATGCACAAAATCTTCTTCATTACCACTTTTTTTCTTTAATTCATGCTTGCAAACCATTATAAGAACCTTCCATAATCCCAGCCCCATCTTATAGTTCAAAAAAATAAGCAAATGTACAGTACTTACGTTACCTGCGTTATGCAGGGTGGGGCAGAAGTAGTGACCCAATTTTGAACGGTTATAAAAAAAAAAAAAAAAAAAAAAAACTAATACAGTTTGAGACTTAAAACTTTTTTTATTTTGATCTACATAAAATCCCATTTTTTAACATTAAGTTTTAAATACCACTTCAGCAGGATGACGGCCTTCACCACCAATACACTGAGGTCGTCAATTTCTGAAGTTTTGGGAAACTTTTCTGCACATTTCAAGGGGGTATGGCGGATATTTCCTTGAAAATTTGGTCTTTCAGCTCTTCTAAAAGTATGGGGAACATTTTCCTTCAAATAACCCCACAAAAAAAGCTTAGGGACAGTAACATTACGCGGGATATTGATATGCACACAAAGATATAGTCTATTCTCTCTGCGTGGAAAAATAGACTGCATCAGTGTATTGCTGCAGAAGGCCGCCATCTTGCTAAAGTGGCATTCAAAACTTGGTGCAAAAAAATGGGATTATATACAGATAAAAAAAAGTTTGAAGTCGCAAACTGTATTAGTTTTTTTACAATCCTTCAAAACCAGGTCATTACTTTTGCCCCACACTGTACATACTTTCATTTTGACGCTATGTAATCTCTTTTCTATTTTTCAGTATGACTGTATGCATAGTAATATTTATTAACAGTTTCCATATTCACTGAGCTGATGTTTTACTTTTAGCGCCTCTTTTAGGATCTTTCACTTCTGCACGATTTTCATTTATGCGCATTTTTCACTTATGCGCTTTTTTGCCGTGGGCCCTCGCGCCCTCGCATTAGTGAGAGATCACTCTACTATAATATGCAGGTATACAGGAGAGAGGAAGTGAGAGGGTGGGGTGGGGATTAATTATGCATTATGTGACGTGTTAACGAAGAATTTCATTCAGAAAGCGCAGGAGTGACATTGGATTAGAAAATAAATGTTAAAAAAATGTGATAAAAATATTTATGTTTATATATAGTAACTCGTGAGGGGGCTTTATTTTCTGGAACGTGCGCCCTAAAACCTGGTGTGCCCCCCTGCGCTGCGGGGGTTGCGGGGGTGTTATTTACGCCACTGGGACACACTACAAGATTATCCTTCACTGACCTCTGGTAGCGATTCTTTTAAACTCCATGGTCATTCTAACGTTCTTCCTCCGGATGTCCAATTTAAGATTAGGAGCAGATGAGATTCTAATATTCTTGAGAAGTTTATCAAGACCAGTCAACTTTGCCAGGGCGGTCTTGTCAATTTGCCGTCCCTTCTCTTGGGAATTCAGGCAAAGGTAGTAATGTACAAACAGGCATGCTGTCCTACAGAAACACTGCTGCCTTTTGTATGACGGTAAGTTTATACCAAAATCAGGAAAATGCATTTTTAAGCATTTTTTTACCAAAAACATTAACTAAATGAATAAAGCGTCCTTTCTAAAAATGTACTGCCCGGCTCGGAGCCCAACTTCACCACTAGTGTAACAAAAGATTCAATTTTAAATATTGACATCCTTTTAAACCCTATTTGCATTCATTTAAAGAGCATATTCATTATTTTATTCCTTTTTTTTTTGACACTGCTGCCTATTGTTTATTTTAAAAAATATCACAAAAAGAAAAGAACAAAATAAACAAAAAATAAACTAATCTTAGATCAAGAATTTTTTACATGTAAAGGTGGAAATTTGCAATTCAAATGAGCATACGATAACATTTCGATGTAGTTTGGTTATGTTACAAAGCTTATAAGAAGCAATATAGAAAATACTATTAGTTTATTGCTGTATCGAGTCTCTCTTTGAAAGGAATAGGGATCAAGATTAAAAGCATTATAGAACTGTTAAAGTTATACTACAAACAAATAAATTTCATTTACCCCCATAGTGATCAAACATCCCCCTTTGTGGGAACAGTCTGAAATAAAAACTTTTGCCACATTTAAAATTAGCTTGTGGGGGACCACCTTTTGCGAGGTTTGTGCTCATTTCTCCCCAATTTGAAAAAAATCATCCAAAATATTTTATAAACCCTTTGAAAGGAGAAATAAACTAAATATTTTTGTGTAAAAGAAAGTAAACGATAAAATCAAAACACAAAATCTGCACAATTGGTGCATATTATGTGCTTCGAGATTACAAGGAATCCCGTCTTCAGCTTAGGTGAAGAGCGTATAGTATGCACTTTGTATTTTGAAAATTTAGACATGTCCCCATTTTGGAATTAAAAAATTTGGCAGCCTTAGTCATCCATTCTCTTTGCCAGAAACCTACGTGAAAATTCTATAAATCTAAACTTTACTTGGATAATCTTAAAACCCTTTTTTAATTTAAAATAATAACCGTCATTCATATTTTAAATTTTTTAATTTTATTCATTCGGGTTTTTACTTTGTCTTCTGTCATTTATGTGAAATAAAACATGATTTATTGTACGTATTTATTTAGATATATCCTTTACTAGTGTAATAAAAATGTAGTTCTATAAACTAGTTATTTTAAACTTTAAACGAACTTTCTGAAAAATTACGCTCTAAAAGAATGTTCTTTGTTCTTGTTATACTGTTTAAAGAGTAAATAAAACGTTTTATTACTTAATTCAAAATAAGAAACATGAAGAAATTTTTTAAATCTGCCTTCTTGGCAAAGGCGAGAAAAGGCTCCTGTAAGAAATCCATATGATTTCGAGAAATTGTCTCCTCACCATCAAAACTTTTATTTTGTTTTACACATAAGAAAAAAAAAGGAAACAATATGATACAAAATATATTAATGAAGCATTTTAATATAAGAGGCGAGGATAAAGTATGTAATGTAAAAAGTATGAAAATGGTTTTCATATGCCAGGAAAACATAACAGATTTTTAAATTACTAACAATAAATTTAAAAAAGAAAATGGCAATGAATAGATGTGCATTTTCCTTTTCAATATCATATCATAATCTAAATTTGTAATCCAGGGGTGTAAATTACTAACAATAAATTTAAAAAAGAAATAAATGGCAATGAATAGATGTGCATTTTCCTTTTCAATATCATATCATAATCTAAATTTGTAATCCAGGGGTGCCCACCAAGAGAGGTTCATGGAGCAGAATGCACCATTGAAATTTTTAGGGGGTTGTTTTCATAGGATTTTGGCTGATTTTGGGGAACCCGTAGCTTTTTAAGGGGTGGGCCATCGCTCGGAGGAGAGCGGGGTCCTCCAATGATACAACAAATATCTCGCACGAAACTCATTTCCTCGACTGACGTAAGACAAGAAATATCCTCATTTTTTCATCGTCTTTACAAATAGTCGAATATCTGAACATTTACTTGATTTAAAAATAAGGTGCAACGCGATGACTCAGCGGAATTGACACAATCAAATCATAGTGTTAACATACTGACAAATTAATATTGAATGCTTTGCTGAAGCTGGAAGTATCAGAAAGTTCTTTTGATTGAGATTGCATATGGTTTGTAATTTCAAAATTATAAATTTATTGGCTCCGTTATTATTTTGTTCAATAGTTTTAACGAACAGATGCAGGGTTTGCATCGTAATGAATATTTAATTCGTTAAGATGCAAACCCCTTCAATGCGTACTATTCAAGTGTGCATACATTAGATAAATCATTTGATTAAAATGTTTTCAGAATATAACACTCTGAAAGAAGCTTCCAAATTAGCTCATGCAGTCAATATTGAAACAGATTTGTAGGTGGAATTTTCTGAAATATGACGTTTAATAAGTTCACTGAATCATAGAATATATCAGAATTACCATTACCTATATCAAAAAACGTTTTCTGATTACAATTACAGACACATTTTTATTGTCCCTTTTTCAAATCTTTCGCTTTGGGGGCTGCTCATACATGAAACACTATTGCCAATAATATTTTGGATCCCCCTCCCACCTTTTTTCATAACATAACTGGAAGCAAAGCGTTGTGGAGGAAGGGTCGATTCCTCCCTTACAGTTATTTTGCCATAAAAGCAGCTGTATCTGAAATGGATCTTTATCTTTTCACTTCAATCTAGAGTCGAATATTAAGATATTACTCATAGCCTTATTTTCATAGTTCTGCTTTCATATTCAGTGCTGCTCATTTCGATATTTTTACATGAGAAGAAGCTTTACTCCTTTCATATTTTTGTTTATTCATTTATTTTCTTCTCAATCATTTTTAATTTGTATTTTTTAAACTTTACTTTTACAAGAAAATTGGCTTAAAACAATAAATAAACAAAAAATAAGAGTTAAAAGGAAACTTTAAATTGTGCAATTGGCTGATTTTTAAGCAATTGGCAACCAGATGGAAAATTTCATTTGGCTAAAAGTTTAATTGTTATTTATTTGAATAAAATATTTCGTAATTGATTTTTTGTTAAGTATAATAATAAATTCACCATTGGTTAAATTTTGCTGAACTTTTCGCTCTTTAATTTTATCCATTAACCTTTTAAATGCAGACATATACACATTTCTCATTAAATAATAATAATAACTACGGAATCTCTCTTTTCAGCGTCACAACAAGGATGCGTTTCCCAAATGTATTTTTCTTGTAGTATTAGTGGAACCCCCTCACCCTCCCACACACACACACTATATTAAAATGACAAAATGAAACAGTAGCTTTTAATGTATACGTTTGTTTATTCAATGGATAAATTGTACAATAAACTAGTTTATAGGTAATGATGCGAAAAGCATTGACCTTGAATGACATGGCAAATAAAACTTTGGAGCTTAAGAAAGACTATCCAGGAAAAAACTGAAGATTTTTACCTACCTAGCTGTATGTAGAAAATTTAAATGTGTTGCAGGATTGGAAATGCTGAAATAATTTTTATTTCTAAGAAAGGGGAGAAGAAAAACTGCAGATACATGTTGGCTTGTTGTTAGTTTCTACGAAAATTCACAAAGATTTCAATTACAGGATATTTCTGAATGAATGAATGAGTGAATCATTAGGTATTAACCGTTGACAAAGGTATATTTGAAATATTAAAGAACTAATGCTAAATAAGAAACAGATATAGCTAAATCATTTATTTATACGGGAAAGTAAGCTCGTATAATTAATTCTAGACGGAACTTCTAGTTACTTACGTAATTGTAGCAACAGGTACAGTCTGTTCTCATTTTGTTTTAGAAAATGTTTCGTATACACATATATATATATATAGTTTAAATTTAATGAAATTAACCTAAGTTAAAAGTTAAAAAAAAATATGTGTGAATGTTTTAGTATCACAAGTAGTTTGATTATTATTGAAGCACTTAATTATTTGTAGGAAAGCTGGTGGTGAATCATATCGTACGAGTTCTATTTGAGAAGAAATGAAGCACATGATTTGCTATTGAAAATTATACATATTAAAGCGGTATTCTAATGGGCTACTCTAAGAGCTTATTTTTATTATTATTTATTTATTATTTTTCTTAATAAGCTAACAAGCAAACGTGCTACAGCTTTGAAAACATCATCATTCTCCGGTGGAGGAGAATCCCTCTCCAAACATTAGTTACCCATTTCACTATATTAGGGTCAGCTGGGGTAATTGTAAACGCTTTTTCAATGTTTTAACTTTTGACCCTTCCCTACCTCTTGAATGAATTCAGAGATAAAATTGTGAGCATTGTAGCCACTACTCTACTTCTTGTGAGTAAATGTGTGCAAAAATTAGGACTTTATGACTATTTGTTAGCGAATGAGCTCGCGTTTACAATTACACCAGAGATCTGGGGTAATTGTAAACAGTGATTTATTTTCGAATAAGGTTGATGCAAATGGAAAATTGTTTCATACACAGACTGCTTGAAGACTTAGGATGTTCCGGAGCAATGGTTCTCAATCTGCGGCCAACAGGCCGCATGTGGTCCGCTGAGCTATGTTAGGAGTCGGATCAGATCATTTAACGAGAAATATCTTGCAAGAAATCAAGTAATACGACAAATTTATGTAAAATTTGCCCCGCAGTGTATCAGTCGGTTAAGCTTGGATCCCACAGAACACCGAAAGTGAAGCACAACTGACCGTGGTCAACGCTTGGTAGTTTGGCCACCTCCCGCGACTGATTATTCTGAGACCAAGTGCGCTTATGGGAGCAGTGCACGTAAAATACGTTGTCGCTTCAAATGTCCACCAAGTTAGAAATAACTCCGCTGAGGGACCAACCTAGGTGACGATCTCTCATCTGGGAGTTGGTTCAAGATCATTTGGCCCCTCTGAGCCAAGTGTACTTCATTCTAGCGGAGCAGCTCATTAATAATCAGTAGGAGTGTCCTTTATTCATGGTCGCCCTGCAAGGGCGGCTTGGATTTCCAAGTGGCATTAGCAAAAACAATAACAGTTATGTGAAATAGACACAAAAGTGTAATTTACATCAAAATATAATACTTTTTGTCCCAACAAAATATTGGAAATAGGATAAATTTAAGTGTTTACAATTACCCCAGAGTACGAAATATATGGGGTAATTGTAAACACCTAACTTACACATGAAAAATAACAGTGAAGATTAAATTCATAACTACATGTTTTTAGCAGCATTCCATATGACAAATAAAAATGGTTGAAACCGCTTACTTCGATTTTGTAGATGAGCTGGAGAGGAAAATGGTACGATCACTAAATTTTGTCAATCAACTTGTTTCATTGCGCCATCTTCAAACAATAGTGACGCCTGCACAGTTGTTTCGAAACTTATGAAACTCTTTCAATGTCTTCCCTATGCTGCCAGGTTATCACTCACAAGCAGATAAGTTTTCAAAACCACCACAAGTGTAGTTATGAAGCTTGTTTACAATTACCCTATGTTTACAACTACCCCATGTTTACAATTACCTCAACTGACCCTATATGAGTAAGTATGGTTTCGGTTTTTATGCTAGTATCAAGGCTACTGAATAACTCTCTTTTACGTAGCATACTGATTCTAAACCCGTTCTAACAGATTACTTTTGTTCTAAAGAAAGCATGTTTGTTTTTAATTTTTTCAAGCCATTTTTTAGTATTTTCGAATTAGCCTTACTACTTGTCACACTTCCATGTTTAGTTTAATACTGCCGTTTAATGTTGCGATCCTTCAAAACAGATTTGTTGGATATCAAGCATATGGACTTAGGTTTAATGTTCATGAAAAGATAGCTTATTGTACGCTAGACTTGAAACCTTCTTAGTTCTTATGTGATTCTTTTCTCCTGTTTTCCAATTAAATGATGCAATGGTACGTCTTCGTTTTTAAGTAAATAAATAAAACGCGTTTTAAAATCAACTTCAACAGGAACATAGAAGAAATTGTAATGATAGTTCTGTCGATGTACTGTTATATTCCCATAGTAATGTTATATGGAACGAACGAATTGATGTAGAGTTGGTGCATCAATTTGTTGCTAGTTTAAGAACAAAGAAAAGTTGTAACAGACCAAATTCCTCCTACAGAAGCATTATAGTAATAAGAGACATGTGATTATATACAAAATTTAAGCCTCTTTAATCCAAATATAGTCTCATAAACAATTAAATGAACAGAATGAAAATAAATCAACTGAACTGAAAAAGGACAATTTTCACCAGTTGTGGCCAAAACATTTTTTTAAATTAAATATTATAATAAAACAATGAGTCTAAATATTAAATATGCAGTAATATAAAACAGATAATAAAGAACAGCAATGTTTAAAAATCTTTGAATCATTTTTTTATGAATAGGAATAAGTAACTATGATGGAATGTGTAGCAGTAAACAATCTCATCATGTAGGGTGGTCGGTAAGGGGCAAATTACCTCCCTCCCTGACTTTTGGAATAAAATACCTTTAATTATGTTATGTGTATGTATTTTGTTATCTTTATACATTGAGTACATATACCTTTTAACACCCCTCCCCCCGAAAAATTTTGAAATGACAAGGCAGTGAATAATAATGGTAACAATTAGAAGACTTTAGATAGAAGAAGAATTCAGGCACATGAAAATGTTTGATCTTCTGTACATACTTCTTAAGATCAGGAACGGCACCTTATACCAAATTTCACCTTTCTAGGCCTTCCTGTTTTCTCAGGATGAGCACCAAACAAACAAACACGTACACAAATTCTTTCTTATATTATATACTTTTCTCCACCAGACCCCTACCTGTTAACCGAGGCCTTAGGATTGCTTACGCACGGGGAGAGGTAATGGGGTCTACGGATTTTACATGCACATATCCCCAAGTATACATGGTGGTCTTCAATGGGTATCGAACGCGCGACCTTCCAGGTGGAAGTCCGACGTGCTAACCACTAGGCTACTACGGCCCCTTATATTATATACTAGCTGAAATGCCCGGCGTTGCGCGGGTAATATTGCATCATTCGCAGGCCTAGTGACGCATGTCCAAAATGCTGTTAAAAATATATAAGGTAAAATTTTCGCAAAAAATCCAAGTAGCAGATTTGCAACAGTCCTTAAGAATCCTATTTGAATAGTAAAAGTCATTAGAAACCACTATTGCATTGAAAAGAACATCATAGAAAAGTTCCTTTGAGAACAAAAAACACAGTTCATAAAAATCCACATTAAAATGCCAGTTCATAAAAATTGCTATTAGAGTAAGGGCAACAGTAACTAAAATGCATATATGCAGCGGGATGATTGTGCAAAAATGATATCAAGAGTCCGTGAAAATCGCGGTTGCAATATAGATAGCATCACATCTAAAAATTTCCATCAGAATAAGAGCAGTATTATCTTTAAAAAAAGTCCATCAGATGAAAGACAACGATCCCTGAATATTTCTGCTACAATAAAGAAAACATTCCTTAAAGCATCCCATTTGAATAAAGACAACTACACTGATGAAAAAAAAAATCCCAACGCCAAGAAGGAGTTGTGCTAGCAAAACGAAATTTGGCAGGCGTGTTTATACATCTGAAAGATGACGTCGATTCAAATTTTGCGCTCGGCGCATCAGTGTGACGCTAGTAGCAACACACGGAAGATGCAAATCAGGGTGGCTATTCCAATCTTTCGACGCGCGAGAAGCGAGATGACATGACCGCAGAACTGGGACCCTACCACGAAGGTCTCGGAATCCTGTCGGAAACAAAGTCGCTAGGCGAAAAACCAGTTTTTCTCCCTGCGTGACGTCACATTCCGGGATCCGCAAGTAAACACTACTACGAAGCTCACGGGAAGGGTCTGGCTGCCGACTAGTGCTCCCGAAAACTTGTCGCCTGGGTAGGAGCGGGTGAGTTCGCATTGTCGGCAGCGAGTAGTTTTGCTATTCACGCGATTTTTGAATTTTGCGGCGGAAAATTGAATCTTGAATGCCGCGGAAATACTGATTATTGCCTTATACAAGAACTGATAGCGTAATATAGATCTACGTATCAAAATTTATTTACTAGTAAGAATTTTGTATTTTGAAATTAAAAGATTTATTTATATGCAACAACGTAAAAATGATTTTTGAATGAAGTTTTATTATTTTCGAACAACAAAACGTATTCATTAACGAGAATCAATGCATTAATTGAATTGAGTGCCGCAATGCTTATAAAGTTAAAAGATGAAAAGAAGCTGTGGTGTCTATTAAATGAGCTGTTTGATGGATCAGTCGATGATTTGATTTTAATATTTCCTATATTTTACAAAAAAAAAAAAAAAAAACCTCGCATTCGCCGTACTGAAATTCATTAAAAATACCAAATTTGATTAGGTTCCAACATTTATATTCATTCACAAATTTATTTCTCTATCGTTTAAGGTGTTTTCTGCTGTAAGTAATACTTTTCGTTCAATTTTTAATAGAATCAAGTAGTATCGGTGTACGTGCTAGGTTATGCAAAATCTGAATAGATAAATTGAATTTATAAAAATAAATTGGTAACTTTAAGATTATAAAAGACCTCCCTCTTTCCCACTTCGATATTAAAATCTTTGCTCAAACTAGCTTGGAACTTTTAAACTTTTTAATATTTGTATATTACAATAGAAGTGCATTTTCATAATCCCTTCCAAATGTTCTAGCACTTTATAAATAGTTTTCAAATCACCCGCCACACAATTTTAGTGGGGGGGGGGGGGGGGGGTCGAGTACACGCCTTCATTTTAAAACTGCTTATTCAGCCTCAATGTTAAACGATTTTGATTTTTTCTATATCGCATATAAAGTACATTTTTATGACCCGTGTTATATGTTCTAATTTGAAAACTTTCTATTGTTTTCAAAATATGTGCTTTGCATCGGCGGAAGAAGGGGAGGGGGCGGTTATTCCTTTTTAGAAATTTAGTTCTCCCGGTATTTCTTCTAGGAAAAAGAAACTGAAATAATGTCGAGTAATAAAATTATAATGAAATATATAATTAAGATAGTTAAATACCTTTTTGTCGGATTAACAACATACCGAGTTGATAAGAGTTTTATGCTCCGTGCTAGCTCTAAAATTTTGAGTTTAAAAAGTCATAGCTAACTTATAGCATAAAATGCTATTTTTAGAATCAGGAGCTGTCCCCCCCCCCCCTCCCGGGCTATGTTCAGACTTGCTTATGGCAACTTTCGATCTTCAAATATCAAAATTATTTCCACGTTGCACTTACATTATTTTTTTATTATCTGCTGCAAATGTTCTAATTTTAAAATTTTCTATTGTTTCCAAATCATGAGTTTCCTCATGGGGGGATATCTCTTGAAATTCAGTTTTTCGATGCTCCTTCAAGGAAAAAAAATAATGACTCATGTAGCAAAGCACAGCAACATATTTAAATAAAATTATGAATAATATAATTATAATAAGCTTCTTGCATCACTAACAGCAGCTAGATGATGCGGTTTATTTAATGTGCGAATTAGAAATGAATTAGATCACAGCCGTTACAAACGATTTCCCAGATTAATTTTCCCTCCTTATTCGATACAAATTTAAATGTTTAATATCAATTTATAGGTTGTTATGAATATTTCTGTAGTCAGATGGTAAAATGTGATCTGAGATTTTGCTAATTTTAGAGGCGAACAATTTCAAAGTTTTCTGCACGATGTAAAATCGGGTAATTTATTTACGTTATGGCTACCTTATAGTATATTATACCTTATATTATACCTTGCTACCTTATAAATTTCATTAAAATGTCCCCAAGACCCCCAGTACGTAATTATATCATTTGCTTTAAAAAAGTGAGTATTGCATTTTTGCCATCTAACTACAGATTGAACATAATTCTTTAACAAATTGTTCCTTCTGCTGCTTTTAGACCTTTTGTTACCTAATTTTGAGTCTTTTTACTCCTTTTTAATCGCCCGAAATTATAATTTTTCCGTGGTATTAAGACTTGATAAAAACATTTTTGCAATCTTTGACGCACTCTAATTG
Source organism: Octonoba sinensis (assembly GCA_038502835.1). Classification (NCBI taxonomy): domain Eukaryota; kingdom Metazoa; phylum Arthropoda; class Arachnida; order Araneae; family Uloboridae; genus Octonoba; species Octonoba sinensis. Next base: position 113,751,358 of record CM076598.1, on the reverse strand, counting down.
ATAATTTATACAAATAAAATGCTATCTTTTTATATAGCATTTTATTTGTATAATCTGCTTCTATATCAGAGATCGTTCGCAGGCTTGCTCTCCATTTCATCTAAAATAATTAAAAATTAGTATTTTTTCCTCGATATAAAAGCGGGGCAGCGAGCGAGCGCGCACGTACAAATATTTCCGAAAAGGCAAGCGAAAACACCGTTGACGGAGCTATCATTTGATTGGTCAACCGCTTTTCATTTCCGAGACGCGAGAGCAAGGGAGAAAATGGTCACTCGAGACCGTCGTGGTAGGGTCGAATGGGCTCAACCGACTATTTTCTCGGCGTATCTCGGATTCCGTGAGGGAGAACTAGACGTCACGAGTAGTTGACGGGACCTTCGTAGTAGGGTCCCTGGTCTGACGTCGGAATCCAGTCCATATGCATTCCAAGGCAAATGCGACACGACGGCTACCGGTCGAAAGAAGCGGGAATAGTCCATCTGGAGAAAATGGCAGGGGTGACAGGTTTCCGCGGAAAGAACCAATCAGAATGCTCCTTTTAGACGAGCGAAAATGAATTCAAAGCGCGGAGTGTTCAATCGTTTACTGCGCGCACATTTCTCTCTTCTGAGCTTGCTCGCTACCTTATTTTGTCACAATGGTAGGAGCGAAGAAAAGGCGGGGGGGGGGGGGGGGGGTGCTTCAAGCTCCCCCCCCCCCCAGAAATCAGGACAATCCAGGATGACATCAGAAATCAGGAAATTTTCATTTTTATACCAAATGATGCAGATTTAAAACAAAAAAATGTTACTGTTTGTTTTACATTAATCACATTTAATAAATGTATTTAAATCAACGATTCGTTGATTAAACTATACATTTATGTGTAGTTGTGTAGCGCAGTGTTGATTAAGTATGAATCGTAAGGATTTCGGTTATTTTGTGAAAACTATGAATTTAATGATCTATAAAAATATTCATTAATTAGTGATTTTTTGTAATCACTGAAGGACTTTGGGGATAAATCCCCTCCTAAAATGGTGAAGATTTTCTAGAATTTGACCAATTTTTCTATAAAACAATGAAATTAGCTCACTTTCACCGAAGAAACCCCCCTAATAAAGGTGAAAATTATCTAGAATTTGACCAATTTTTCTTAGAAAACAATGAAATTAGCTCACGTTTCCCGAAGAAACCCCCCTAAAATGGTGAAAATTGTCTAGAATTTGACCAATTTTCCTGTAAGACAATGAAATTAGCTCACTTCTCTCGAAGAACCCCCCCCCCCCCCCCCAAAATCCGGGTCTAAACACCACTGTTTGTAATTAATATTAATAACAATGAGTGATGAGATAACAATACTAATTACTTTTTGATTGTTAATTGGTTTTTCTTGGAAACAATTTCGAGCATTTGGAAAATAAATTATTTGAGGCCCCCCCCCCCCCATGATTTTTAAATTGCTACGCTTCTGCACAATGGCACTGGATATATGAGCAAGGATCATATTGAAATGATTCTTGATTTCACGGAGGAAAATCCAGATGTTCAATAGAGCCCGCTTGTCGGAAAACTTTACGAGAGTTGATTTGAAAAACAAGGGGGCGGAATTTGAAGGATTGTATGACATTTATTTGTTGTATGACTGTAGAATGAAAAATTCATAAAAGTGTTATTTCTTTTATTTATTTTTTAATGAATACATAGCAAATCAAGATGCAAATGTTAAATTCAAATTTCTTAACTTTATGTCATGATAACTTTTGAATACACCACAATAACAAGTAACGTTTTTAAATTTTGATAAAACTTAAAATTTTCAGAACAAAAGTATATACATAAAATAGATTTCTCACTTAATGAACTTAAATAACAGCAATAAAAATAAGCGAGTGAGATCCAAAAGTGAAAATGCAAACTCGAAGTTGAAACTGAGATGCTGCCAGCATAAGTAGGGTTATATTGGTCCATTTCTGTTGTCAAAAACTAACTGTGACAGAAAATATCTTTCACTTTTTAATGTTATGAATTAAGTTTTACCCATATTGTAGTAAATGACATTTGTAAACTGATAAACACACAGCCTTCTGGCAGACATTTTTTTGTTTACTTTTAATGACAGCAGTTAACGGTAAATTTTAAGAAGTACTGTATTTTCTATTACAAATGGACGAAAAAAAAGTAAACAGAAAATGATAAAGTAATACTTAATATTTACCTATAACTTAGCTTATTGTTTTCAATTATGATATTTTGCAATGCTCTCATGCAACATTTTAGAACTGGATGATTTGCATCTGATATGACAATAGTTTCAATAATATTTATGGGCTTCATAAAATAATTTGAAAAATTCACACCAAAGTTGGCTAAAAAAATATATTCATAGAAAGAACCATCCTTGTCATATTTCACGCTGCTAAATTACATAAGCATTAATACTTGCAGGTTGCAGTTCAGGAACAAAACACCATTACGGGTCCCATTTCCAATTTTATTTTAGAACTTTAACTATGCTTCAATGACATTTGTAAGTATAACAATTAAGGCTCGACCGATGCATCGGCGCCGATTGTTCGACAAAGTTGCCATCGGCATCGGCGGATGATGTTAACTTTAGAAAAACATCGGCCCATCGCCCTGTAAAAACATCTAAAAGCCGATGCAAGGCCGATGTTTTTCGCAGGGACAACTTTCCAGAAAACATTCTGTCTTTAACTTTCTTTTTTCTCCATAGCTAGATTTCTATTTCCATATACAATAACAGGCAGCATATGAGTTTAAAAAAGCACAAAAATAATGTCATTCTACAAAGTATTTGACAGAAAATTCGGAAAAATAGTTTAAGCGATCGCTGCCCGAAAACCTTCATTATTAAATTTATTTCTCTTTGCTCGCGATATGTTGAAGTAAAAGCAATAGAGGCGTCTTATGAGTGCTATTTTGCCTCATTTTTGTCCGTTTTTCGTTTAATAGTGACTTAGTACATTAGATGTCATTGTGCAATAATATTATTCCATCTGCTTTTAGTTTGTCATGTTTCTCATTATTCCGAAATTGTAAGCAATACAAAGTCAACTCAATCAAAGTACGATAATAATTTTAATTTTTCCAGTGTAAACTTTTTTCTATTAGCGTTTTTTTTTTGCTTCTTCGATCCTCCCACGTGTTACACTTTTCTGCAACTGTGCAGCAATCTCGTTGCATCTGCTTTTAGTGTGCGGTTATTCTCATTATTTCACTTTTAGTTTATAACATAGAAAAGGTTGGTCAAAAATAAGAAACAATTTTCCAGTATAAATGTTTATTCAGTATTTCTCGGTTATGAACAGGGGGGGGGGGGGCGTTACTGCGAGCGAAATATTTTATTTTTATTTTAGAAAAAGAGCTATTTTTAGTTAAAATAACTTTTATAATGAAAAATAAGCATATAATCGTTCCCGCTTTTCTTTTAAAAGCGGGGGGAGGGGGGGGGGTTATGAAAAAATCTGAGAGGATTTCGTTAAAGATACAAACCCACATTATTTGTTAGTCTGTATTATAACATCTGCATTCCTCTCCATGAAAAAAATAAGAAAATAAAGGCAGCCGCAATTGGGCATTTGCGGTGCAGGTGTTATAAAGAGTAAATGTTGAGAAAAAGGGAATTAGACCCGAGCCAATAGTTGTTGAGTTTTTTTGCAAAGATAAGAAAAAAGAATTAAAAATCCTCTGATATAGCATTTTTTCATTTTTTTAACCTCCAAATAGTTTATTTATTTTACTAGAATCGCGAGTTATTCTTTTAGTTTTAATAATTATGTAAACTTCCCCCAAACAGTTTTACGGCGTTTGAATAATGAATTTATGTTTTTATAAACATAAAAATAAATAAATGATTTAAATGACATTTTTGACAAGCATTCTACACGTTTGTTTTAATGATTTAAAGTTCAAAGCGACTTTTTTTTCCATCGGCCGATGGAAGAGGAGAATAATCGGCAATCGGCTGATCTCGGAACAATCGGCATCGGCCAAAAAATGCCAGCGGTCGAGCCATAACAATAATAAGGATGATGATGTGTGCACTTAATTTGAATAAAATGAGATAAGACTTACAAAAAAACATAATATGACACAAAAAAACCATAATTATACAGTAAAAAATATTAATGTTCAAGAGCAATTAAAAACAATTGCATTTTAGACCTTGACGGCAGTTTACTTAGTGAAAAGAAACTTTATTTTAAGAACACAAAATGTTCTTGAAAAGATTAAATTAAAAAAAATAAATAAATAAAAAATAAACAAAAATAACTCTACATAACACCGAATAAATATATCATCCGGAAGACCAAAAGAGTCTTCTCGTGTCCTCAAGGGCGGATCTAGAAAATCTTCAAGGGGGGGGGGGGGGGGGAGTTTGGAAATCTCGGGGTTCAATGTAAGGATGGATGGAGGAGATTCTTCATTCCTTTTCAACAGTCCCTCCGCCCCCCCCCTTTTTTTCAAACAGCAGGAACAAAAAAAAAAAAAAAAAAAATGCTAGTGTAGTGCTATTTAACTGCACATTTTTTCAATGCATATACGTTTATTCAAAGCCCTTATAAAAGGAACACAAGCTGACGTTTTTTGCTTTCGCAAATCTGTCTATAATTTTTTCAACGTCCAATGTAATATCTTTATGGATATGCAATAACGCTAATTCAGTGAGTCTATCATCAGTCATTCTGCTTCTTAGCCAAGTTTTAACCGAGTTAGGATTTCCTTCAAGCTTTCTCAAGAAAAATGAAGGCTTGTAAATACATTTTCTAAATTTGAGTTGATATGTCTAAATTACAAAATAATAGCAATTATTAGTAATATATTTTCTGAAATTTTCAAAATGTAATACTAAATATGTACTAAAAAAAACATCAACGAGTATGTGCAATTTATATAAACATCTGTAATTATGAATGTTCAATGAAATGTTTCAGCCTCCAGGTTTTAGCGTAAATGCTGCAGGAATTTACACCACGTACTAAGGGTTGGCTAGCTGTCACCAGTTTGATAGGTAGAAGAAAAGAGCAGGGAATCTCTTTCCCATTACTCCGAGGATTAGCAACTCAGCAATACTAAAGGACAAAGGAACAGGGGGAAAGCATAGAACTTGAAGGGCGTTTAGGCTGGGATTCCAAGAACATAAAAAAATGGCTGGTCCCGGGGCACAAAGAGTAAAAACTCACTTAGGAGTGTCGTTGTAGTATCCACTTGAATCAGCCCGGGGGGGGGGGGGCGATCGCACCATCGCCCCCCCCCCCCCTTAGATCCGCCGTTGCGTGTCCTATAGATTGGTCTTCTTCGAGCACTTTGGAGATTTAAAAGGCGCTGAATTACAATCCCGTCGACAAACGCAGACATCTTTATCAATCTCGCCACCTCACTTGCCGGCGAGATTCGCTTCGACCAAAAGAGGCGCGCTAAATTCGTCCCGACCGGTTTGGAATGCATGAAGGCGAGACTTTTGCTCCGTACCTGTGAATTTCGCTTCAGCGCCATCTAGTGAAGAGTTTGGAACTAATCCCGCCGTCTGGATTTCGATCTTGGAATAGGGGCCAAGGTTTGCTTTAAATACGCGCTGTAACGTTTCTGATTGTTGTTTAGCGTCGAGATTTGATGCAGTGAGTTGATGTTAGTCCACAATGCCTTTAAGAAGACGACGAAGCCATTATCAACAGCTCACTGAGTTTGAACGAGGTCGTGTAATAGGCCTACGAGAAGGTGGGTTTTCTTTCCGCTAGATTGCAGAAAGGCTTGGCAGGAATGCATCCACTGTGCATGAATGTTGGCAGCAGGCTTGGAGTCGATTACAAAGAAACGTAATCGATTACGATTACGATTACAAAGGGAGAAATTGAGAGATTATGATTACGATTGTAATCCTTTGCCAAAAAGTAATTACGATTAAGGCAGCGATTACAGTCGTTGAAAAATGTAATCGATTACGATTATGACATCCATTACGATTATGCAATTATAATGAAACAATTTCAACATCACAGTTCTGGAATTATGACGTCGTTGCAGAAATGAAAAATTTGCATTATATATATATATATATGTATAATCAGGAAAGGCACATTCAGTATTTTTCGAATATTTAAAACTCATGTGAGGAATAACTACATTGATCGTATTTTGTATATAAGCAAAGACGATGCACTAAATGTATATATAATGCATAAGTGATTTACCTGTTTCATTGTTATTTTGTGTGCATACAATCAAAATTTAGTTGGCCGCAATTTCTGAAAATGTATATTTCTCCATTGTATTTATTTTCTAGTTTAAATTGTGCAAATATTTCACATAACACCAATTAGTTTACTGAAAATAATAATTTTCTATGATTCTTTATGAAATCACTTATAAGATGTGCATGAATTGCACGGGATAACAAAATATTCAGATAGTGTAAGAGATAAATAATCTTTTGAAAATAAATGCTGCATTTTAGAATAATTTCAAAAAATTTGAACATAAACATTCAAATAACTCTTAGCAAAATTAGTAATCGTTAAAAGTAATATGAAGAATAATTATAATACGAATGACTATAATATTTTAATATGATTTTTGTGGTTTTTTTTTTTAACATGCACGAGCATATATTTTTTTCCATGTACTAACTGTTTTAATAAAAAAATAAAGTGCAAGTAATTTTACAACACAAATTTAACGTACAAGATTCAACTGAAATACAAAATTCTGTTGAGGTAATTCTAAGAGAAAAAGATAATTAATTTTTAAAAATAATTCCTAAATATTAATTCATGCATGTAAAAAACAATTGGGAAAATGTCTGAACATATATCATTTTTTTTTTTACATACCTATTAATTAAAAAGAATATTAGCATTAAAATATAAATAAATTTAAGATTTAAATGTATGTACTTTTTTAAATATTCGAAGAACATATTTTTAAAAATAATAATAATCACACGTACCATGGTTAAGATTTCATGAATCTTAAGCATAGAGCATCATGTAGCGCCTGCTCCTAAATTGCTGAAGTGTAAATGTGCTATTCTTTAGAAAAATTCTTCACTTCTGCCGTTAAAGAAAGGCGAAAACACAAAAGTCATTTCATGTCTCTTTATGTGTGTAGGTGATAGTACCAACACTAGATTTTCAGGGGGGCCGTCTACTTCGATTATTGAAAGGGAAAATGGGGCACCCATTCTTAATACCGGCTCCAAACCGGGACCCCCGCGGAGAGAAGAAAGGGGGAACTCTCTTTTACTCGCGGCGGTCCCGTCCAGACTCTCGCCTATTGCCCAACCGTTTGAATATGTTTTGAAGGGGTAAGTAAGGAAGCAAAATGACCGATGCATTTGGTCCTTCTATAGACACATTCCCCTTTCTTATCTACCCCGAAATCTGTGACTTGCGGACAGATTACCACTCTTGTACCGAAACTGGATGACACGAGGAGACCGGAGACCCTCCCCCCCCCTGAGAGCCCCAACGCGATGCGAGTGACATATCCAGACCAGACTCCCTTTCTTCTCGGGCTCTCCAGCCATTCCCCGTGGAGAGTGGAGCCGCAATTAAGAGTTCTGAGGGGACCGCAACAAGTAGGACAACAAGCGTCTCTAGCAGACTATAATTATATGGTCCTGCCATCAAGGCTCTGCAACCGCCACACAGAACCTTTTATATTATGATCGCCCGTAGGTTACAGACCGCTTAGGATAGGGATAGGACTTCAGTACACAGTTTGAATCCTTTTTCTTGTAATCTTATCTCTTCTATCCAAGGGTAGCGCTAAAAATTTCAGCTTTCAGCAGGTCACGACTACACGATTGCAGGACTAGCAGATTACGGATTTTTTCCTTAAGATTACGATTAAAATTACGGGAGAAAAAGGATTACGGGATTACACAACTTCGATTATGATTATGAGAATATGCCATCATCAGATTACGATTACGATTTTGTCAAAATGTAATCGATTACAGCCGATTACGATTACGTAATCGCGATTACTCCAAGCCTGATTGGCAGCAGTAGTCAAGAGAAGGCATTGCCTCAGGAAGACCGGATTCCGGGCGGCCACGTGGCACTACTGAGAGGGAAGACCGCCGTATTCGGCGTATGGCCGTAGCGAGTCGTACTGCGTCTGCAGCAGAAATTCGAGCAGCAGTTGGCACCACAGTGACACAACGAACTGTTAATAATCGGTTACTTCTAGGACGGCTCCGAGCCAGACGTCCTGTAGCGTGCATTCCACTAACGCCAAACCACTGCCGTTTGCGACGTCAGTGGTGTCAGGCAAGAGCTCATTGGAGGACGGAGTGGAGACCTGTTGTGTTTTCTGATGAAAGCCGGTTCTGCCTTGGTGCCAGTGATGTCCGTGTGTTGGTTAGTAGGAGTCCAGGTGAGCGGCTGCAGCCGTTCTGTCTGTGGCCTAGACACACTGGACCTACACCTGGAGTTATAAACTGGGGAGCAATTTCTTATGGCAGCAGAAGCACTCTCGTATTTATCCCACGCACCCTGACAGCAAATGTGTACGTCAGTCTGGTGGTTCAACCTGTTGTTCTGCCTTTAATGAGTAGCATTCCATTAGGTGTTTTCCAACAGGATAACGCTCGACCTCATACTGCTGTTGTAACCCAACATGCTCTATAGGGTGTCGACATGTTGCCTTGGCCTGCCAGATCACCAGATCTGTCTCCAATTGAGCACGTATGGGACATCATTGGACGACAACTCCAGCGTCATCCACAGCCAGCATTAACCGTCACTGTATTGATCGACCAAGTGCAACAGGCATGGAACTCCATCCCACAAACGGACATCCAGCACCTGTATGATTCAATGCATGCACGTTTGTATGCTTGCATTCAAAATTCTGGCGGTTACACCGGTTCTTAATGTACCTGTATTTCACTTCTGCAATGGCTCTTCTCGCGCTTAAATTAACCTGTGATCTTGAAATTGTAATCAATTACGTACGTTACCCATATTAATGTATTGCTGAAATTTAATTACTCTACAATAATTATTTCTTGGTGTTGGGATTTTATTTTCCATCAGTGTATTCCAAAACATCGCTAATAGAATAAGGACATTAGTGTCCAAACATCCCCATTAGAATAAAGACGTTTAGTGCCTAAAAGTACCCATTAAACTACAGACCTTTAAGAGCTGCTGTTCCTAAAACTACCAACCGACCCCTTTAAATTCCCCATCAAAATAAGGAAAACAGTTCCTAAAAATCCCACTTGCAAAATCGTTAAAACATTTCCTGAAAATTCAATTAAATATAGCAGTTTTCTAAAATTTGGATAAAAACGGAAGAAAGAAAAGCATTATTTTCAAAGGCAAATGTACATTTAAATTAGAAAATATTTTGTACTGAACCAATGCTGACGTGTTAAAGTAAGGTTGATAGAAAGAAATAACTAAATTATGTCCAAATGACGCCAAATAGACAGTAAAAAAATTAAATAAATGTTACAAAATAAATAACTTGAGTAAAATATGAAATCAATAAAAACCGCTACGTAAAAAATTAAAATGAAGCAGAAGATCGCCAAATTGATTGCACTGCAGTAATGGAAGCTTAACGCAAATGCGCCATGATCCTATAGTGTAAATCACGTATTGAATTAAATGAGAACAAGATTACTAATAAGGATTATTGGCGGGGTTTGGAAATAACAAAATAGTATATACTGAGAACAATTTACTGGATGGTGGGCGAAAAAAAAAATCAACACTTGGCGAAATTTTAAATTTCATCGAAAATAAATCCCGATACAGAAAACATTCCAACATAGTTTTTATCCAAGAAATAAATATAAATCGCCAAAAAGAAAGAAAATCATCCTGAAGATAAAGTAATTAAAAATCGTCTGCTGGTAATAATCCACAAAATCTGCAAAAAAATGAAATGTATTTTTAGAATTTGTTTCGCTCATAAAATGGCATGAATAAGGATAAAACAGCATTTTTTCAATCTCACGTTAGCAGAAATCATCTAGTTGGCGACAAAAGTACTATTAATTTTGGCGAACACACGCAAATTGAGCAGATAAATTCAGAGGTAAGCCTTGCTTTGAAGTTCGAAAACTACTTCAAATGACTATTGCGCGTGTTCTATTTGTTCTACGAACGTCAGAAAGAGATCATCTTGTGCAATTTTTTACGGGCATCCATATGCTGCAAAAATCGAAAAGATGTGACGTCTCTTCGATGAGATATTAATAAAATTAACAGTTTTGCTTAAAATGGAATAAAAGAATAACAAATTCTAATTTTCGGAAAAACTCTTCGAGGTGCACGAGGACCTGACCAAAGGTACCTGTAACCAAAATTTCGTACTTCTAGACCGTTCCATCTCGGCAGGAGGCGATCGACAGACAGACACACACACGCACATACACACATACACACACAAACTTTCGGTTTTATTTATATAGATATATCGACAGTGGCTAGTGTTTGCAAGACCGGACCAAAAATACAATACTACAGTCGACGCTCGATATAACGACCATCTCCGTTCCACAAAAAAAGGTCCTTATAACGGGTGGTCGCTATAAGAGGTAGAATTTAAAAATGTATATGCATGCATCATGCAGTATAGTAATTCCATTAAAATTGCCAATTTTTCAAAGATTCCAACAAAATGCTCAAATTATATTTTATCATTGGAATTTAAAAAAAATTATCAGTGCAATATGTTATAATAAAATGTTAAACAGATTTTAAAGTAGAAAATATAAGGAAAAAATTACATACTTGCAAATCATTCATTTTCGGAAGAAAAAATCAGAAATGGTTGTTTGTCTTTTTAGCACATGTGATTTTTGCAAAACATAATTTTCCATTTCAGTTATTGATGACAAATAGTGTTCTGTATTTTCTTGCCTTTCAAAAAAACATTTTAAAGTCTCGATAGCATTAGACACATTTTTTATGCAAGGAGTTTTTGTTACAATTTCTTCCTCTTCTTCATCTGATGATGATGCCTCAATTTCTTCCTGTCCACAATAACGGGAAATTAGTTCATCTTCTGACAGATGCTCGACACATTCCAAGTCATTATCGATTTTAGCGTAATCGTCAAAGTTCAACGTTGCATCCATGTTCATTTTCTGAGAAATTTCTTGCAGCATTTCATCTTCTTCAACGAAATTTTCATCTTCGATTGCCGGACTAATTATTTCAGCAGTAGATTCCCTTTCCTCTTGCTTTTTAAAACCAGCATGATGGAAGCAATTCTTGATGTTTTTTTCTGAGACGTCATTCCATGCTGCTTTAGAGAGATGCAAAGCTGTTAGGACATCAACTTTGTAATCTTGATCTTCGTCGAGTGCAGAAACAACTCTTCGCAGTAGTAACTTCCTATAATTGCGTTTAAAACTCATAATGACCCCTTGGTCTAGTGGCTGAAGAACAGATGTGACATTAGGTGGAAAATATTCCACGGTGATTGATTTCAACCCATTTAGTTTGGGATGAGCCGTGCAGTTATCAATTACAAGAATAATTTTTCTACCTTGAATTGTCATTTGCTTATCCAAGCAACGTAGCCATTCCTCAAAAATGACAGATGTCATCCACGATTTGGAGTTGTTTTTGTACGTGACAGGTAAGGTTTTGAGTCCTTTAAAACATCTCGGCTTTTTTGATTTTCCGATCACTAAGAGTGGAAGTTTTTCAGTACCAGACATATTTGAGCATAAGAGAACTGTTAGTCTTTGCTTGGCTTCTTTCCCTCCACTCGCAGTTTCGTTTTTTAAAACGAAAGATTTATCAGGTTTCATCATGAAAAACAGTCCAGTCTCGTCTGCGTTAAAAATATCCTCTGGAGTATAATTTTTGATAATTTCTTCCAGCTTTTCTTTTTTCCATGTGTCCACTGCTTCTTCATTCACAGAACCACTTTCGCTACAAAGCTTCCGGAATGAAAGACCATGTCTGGTTTTAAATTTTTGCAACCATCCGTCCGAAGCTTTGAACACAGTTTCGTCAATGTCCATTTTTTGAGCAAAAGTTAGAGCTTTTGACTTCAGCAAATTTCCATCTATTGGGACATTTTTTGATCGCATTATTTTCAACCATTCATATAAACCTTCTTCGATCTTCTGAAATTTCCCTTCACGGGACCGATTTCTAGAAGATTTGACTCCAATTTCTTCTTTTCTTAAAATTGAGTCCCGGTTGTTAATGATGCCAAATAAGGTGCTTTTGGGAATTTTGAAAACTCTAGCAATTTCGCATTTTTTAAAAACTTTTTTATCAACTTCATTTAAGATTTTAATTTTAGTATCTAGACATATCGCATTGCGCTTGTTTGAACCTGCCATCTCGTTCAATAGCGAAAATGCAACTCCTGTTTGCAGTATGCATTTCACTGAAGAACCTTATTCTTTTTTCGCTCCTTCCCCCAGAGGATAACTAATCCAAGGCACGTGACCTGGAACCTGTCAACATTCAGGTTGAAGAGCAGGTTAATTTTTCTCGAACCCTCTCATTCACATTTCTGGAAGCAGAACTTCTGAGCTGACATGACACCACCAGTCACGGACAGCAAGACTCCTCGTATTTCGGAGAATCGACCCTTGGGAAAACACGTGATTCAAATGACAAAAACTACCAATACATCTGTCAACCCCTTTTCCTAAAATCCGTAAAGTCCACGTGCTCTCTCCCCCTCTCTATTCTTTCCATACTATGGTGAGTGGTAATCCCCTCCCTCTGTCAAAGTTGGACTGACTGAACACTGAAGGCTGCATGCAGCTTGTCAGTAAACTATAATCAAGGTCATTTCAAGTTACAAATTTAGAAACATGTTATTTTTGGAAAAATACCGGAAATAGTGTCCGTTGAATGCGGTCGCTGTATTGGATTGGGCGATACAGAACGGTCGTTATACCGAAAGCAAATTAACATAGAGTTCATAGGAAGAAAGTTGGGGCTTTTATCACTGGTCGTTATAATGGAATGGTCTTTATAATGCGTGGTCGTTATAACGAGCGTCGACTGTATTAGGTTTTTAAAGCAAGATACCGGAATACAGGTATTATAAATTCTTCAAAGAAAAAAGGAAGAGAAACATATTAGTTTCATTACATATTCCGTAATTTCATTCAAAAAATGTATGAACTAAAATAATGTAAACAATTTCGCTATGAACCAATATATAATAAATCAAATGTTATAATCAAATATTAATTATAAGAGCAATATTATAATAATTTATGACATTTGTAACAAAAAATAAAGTTAACCCATTAGAGTATATGGAACAAATAAATATATATATTGAACGGTAACGTGTAATGCGAAATATACTTATCTGGGAAAAAGGAACTCACCAATTAAAAAAAATATCTTAAAAGTTCAAACATTTAAAACAATAACGCACAATATCTCTACGGCTTCACTCTTGACTTGCCCCTACACTGCGCCGTGTTTTGTTTTTAAACAACACCTCCATTTTTCATTCACTAAGCTTTTATTTTGTAATATTTTTAACATGTGGCGCATTCTTTCGTTTCCTTTTATATGTGTGATCATATTAGTTAATATAGTTTCCTCTTGATCTTGTAAACTGAACTCAAGGTTCATCTTTTTTCACAAAATCGTAAGACATGTTGATTTCGTAAAAAACAGCAACTTCTTAATTTTTTTTCTACAAATTTTAAGCAACAATTTTATTTTAAAAAATAGTCTCTAATTGCTTACATAGTTTTAAAATAAAATAAAAATACGTTGTCCGAAAAGTTAAATTAAATAAGTTAAATTAAAATCTTCTTAATTAGAAAAATATTTATTACTATTTACAACTAATACCGAAAATAACGGCATTTTAGCTCAGTAAATACCGGTTTTACGAAATTGCAAAATAACACAAAATACTGGTAGTCGGTACACCAGAATACCGGTATTGCAAACACTAACAGTGGCGGATATGCAATTACCCAGTGACCCATAGGCGTTACTAGGGTTGGTGAAAGCGGGGGGGGGGGGGTCACCCTAAAAATGTACAGACTAAACACCAATAACAAGTGTAAAAGAGTTGAAAATTTACTAGTCATAAATACTTGTCTCTAAAGATATACTCCGTGTTTATTTCAAGCATCTCCCGGGGGGGGGGGGGAGCTACCCCCTTGGAGCAAGTCAACTCCTCCCCCCCCCTGGCAAAAAAATTCAGATCACAAGTTTTAAAAAAAGAAAGAAAAGAGAAATTACGCTTTTAAGGCACTTTACTTTCAAAAGCACTTTCAGGGAAAGGACATTAACACTATCACGAGCGACACCAAAAGTAACTTAAAAGACATGACTTTATTTTGAAAAAAACGTGGGAGAGGGGGGGAGAGTAACCAAACTCCTTTCTGTTTCCTATAACATCACCAAAGTATCCCGAATTGCATTGCTAGGAAGATTTCAAAAATTTCCTGGGGAGAGCCCTCGAACCCTTGCCTCCAGAGTTAGCCTAAGCATTATAGATGTAAGACCAGTTACAAAAATTTAAGTTGTAGAAGATCCAAATACCCACACCTCTAACTTCACCAAAGATCTAAACATACATCTACTATATATACATCAAAAAGCTATCATATATGTAAAGAAATTCATATTAACATCATTTCTAGCTATATATATCTATATATATGTATATATAAAGGGTATGAGTTTGAAGCATACACAGCCCTTCCTAATTCTTAACATGCTCCCCCTGCTCCGGAGCCAAGGCATTATCCAGAATTTTTTCCGGGGGGCCCAGACTTCGACACACTTATGTTAAGCAAAGTTTCAGGGAGGAATATATGATACATTGCAAAAGATTTCTGGGGGGGGGGGAGCGGCCGTGTGTCCCCCTTCCCTTCTGGATACGGCCTTGATTCACAAAAACATTAAACATTCATTACTAGATCTATTAGTTTATTTTTTAATTCAAACGCAATAGAAAATTCAATATTCAGCACTAAGCAATCTTCTATGTCCAGACATTCATAATATTAAAACTTGGAAATAGTGGAATTTTAGAGAAAAAAATCCAAATTCCCCTACAAAAATGATCATCCCCACAATAAATTTCTGAAAATTTTGTTAAATTTGTAGCAAAACATACCTCAGAAGTGGAAGCGTCTGACTTGAATTTTCTTTTCTTTTTGGATGACAAAAGTGTCCATCGCTGGAGTGCAAACATTATTATGTATCGAAAATAATTAAAAAAATTAGCTAAAATATAAATAAAACTTGATTGTAAATTAAAATGCAGCATTAAACCGTAGCAGTCAGATTGGAAACATTGAACGGATGATTTTCAGAGTTGTAATGCAATCAGTGATGGACCATAATAATAAGAAAAAAAAAATAAAATATAAGAGATGAGAGAACATCTGTAAATGAGAATGCAATGCAAATACAGTTCATCAGTTTTACAATAGGCTCATCTACAAAAAAGATTTTACCAAAATGGGTGTTTGGACAGGAAGTCATAAATAAATACAAATTGCTCTTTAAGTTTCTTGATGAGCATCCCTTCCTGGCTTGAGGGTTTAACCCATTAGGACAATTGTTGGCTAGGGGTCCTTCATTTTCAGACCCCAGCGCCTACAGCACCGGTTTATCAGAAAACAAAACTCCATCACAGCGGAGAATATTTTCCACTAAACTTATTACTTGTGCGATTGTATTCCCAAATTGCTGCCTTTGGGTAAAAAAGACATCAAGAAGGAAAGAAAATCCTCTGGAGTGATTGAAAGGATCTCTGTTTGTCTGTGTGTGGTACGGTGATTGAAGACACCTTTCGCTGTAACCCCCCCCCCCCCCCCAAAGGTGATAAGGGGTTTGATTATAACCAGATGAAAAGTCCTCTTTATTATGAGCTGCATACTTTGGTCATAATCACAACTCTTCAGAGAAAGAGGAAATAAAATCATATGCATATGTGTTTAATTTTCTTAGGAAAAAAATATGTGCTTTGCAACGCCGTAGCCAGAAATTTTTTTGTGTGCCTAAATGTACCTAAATAAGTCAATACCCAATGGGGGGGGGGGTTGAACCCCCAAACCCCCCCCCCCCTGGTTACGCCTATGCAGTGACCGGTCATCAATGATCAGACGCCTACGGTTTCCAAACCATAAATATTGCGCACATGCATGTGGATATGGGAACAGCCGAACACTTCATGATATCGCAAATCCGAAGAGTGTAGTTTCGGGTGGTTTTTAATTTTCTCTTTTTTCCCTCTTTTTCTCTTTTAATTTTTTTACGAAGTTTTTTTTAATAGTGCTATTATAGGAGCTATGGAGCTGAGACATCCCCTATATACCAGGGCCAGTTTCTGCAGCCAGTCCGCCACTGTGTACAGAAGATGCTGCATGGCCACAACTGGATTTGTGTGTAATTCACTGTGGCCATAGCTATGGTGCTTCGAAAAAAACTTTTTTTTAAATTTCAGATTGCTATAGTGCGCAAAAGTTGCCATTGGTATAGACGTGAAAAAAGCACTAATTATTATTTTTTTATTAATTTGTCTTCCGGTCGCGCAATGCCATCGAAGTTAGCAAAAATTTGTGAAAAACCTTAATTTTTCATATTTTTTTAACCACCCCCAGATGGTTTTAATTGCGTTCCTATACCATGAATTAACTACTAAAAGGATGTAAAATCAATATATATGCACTTATACATTTGTTTCTTTTCTTTTGGTCGCTCAACATAGTACAAAATGTAAAAACTAGTAGTTTTTTCAAAATTTCAAAGTTTGACCGTTTATTAGATTTTATTCAGACGACTTTTAGAGATGCTAGCTTTAGAGAGAGTTTAATCCCGTTAGAATAATATATTAAAAATCCAAGCATATAAGATAAACTTTGATATTCAAGTGGAATTCGGTCGCGCAGCTCCCTCAAAAAACAGCAGAGTAGCCTACCTGGACAGAGAAGCGAGGTGTACGCAGCCGGTAGCGCCCATTATCATTGTCTTCACAATTTTGTTGTTTGACAATGTTTCCTTTCAGATAATTTAGGAATTTTCTATTAATAAATATTTGGTAACTTTTGTGTTTCAATATTTATTTCTTGGTGCAGCTCTTCGCTCATTTCGTTTACAAAAAGACCCAGAACTCACGATGGGAAGGGGGCTGCACTTCGTGTTCCACACACACCCTACCCAACCAATCATCTAATGTAGGGTGTGTTACTTACATTATGTACAAATTTATTTCGTTTTCTTTCTCTTTATGTTTCCTGTATCTAGCGATATACATCGAAATTCGGATTTGTGCGAAAAAGTTGGCATTGGTGAGAGTGACAGTAAAGTAGTTCTAATATAGCTGTCTCTGGAGCTGTGCCCACACACTTTACTTGAAGCTTCTGTCACTAGCTTAGCGCATCTTTGAACTGCTGTGTATGGCATGGGAAAGCATCTATACGATGCTCTATGAGTAAGCGTCTACATTATGAGTAAAGCAGGTACATTATGAGTAAAACATCTACATTATGAGTAAAGCATCTACATTATGAGTAAAGCATCTACATTATAAGTAAAGCATCTACATTAAGAGTAAAACATCTACATTATGAGTAAAATATCTATACTCATAACAGGTTTCATCTAGCATCTTGTCTCTATGAGTAAGCATCTTATCTCTATGAGTAAGTATGTCATCTCTATGAGTATCTTATCTCTACGAGTAAGCATCTTGTCTGAGTAAACATCTATGAGTAAGCATCTACATTATGAGTACAGATGCTCTACCATGCGATACACAGGCAGTTAAAAGATGCGTTAAGCTAGTGACCGAAGATTCAAGTAAAGTGTGTGGACACAGTTCCAGAGACGGCTGTATTAGAACCACATTACTGTCACGCTCAGCGATGCCAACTTTTTCGCACAAATCCGAATTTTGAGGTATATCGATAGATAATGGAAACATAAAGAGAGAGAAAGTGAAATAAATTTGTACATATTGTAAATAACGCACCCTATATTGCATGGTTGGTTGGGTAGGGTGTGGGTGGAATTTGAAGTGCAGCTACCTCCTCGTGTTGAATTCTGGGTCGTTTTGTAAACAAAATGAGCAAAGAGCTGCACCAGCAAATGAATATTAAAACACAAAAGTTACCAAATATTTATTATTAGCAAATTTCTAAATTATCTGAAAGGAAACATTATGAAACTACAAAATTGTCAGACAACAATAATAGCTGCTACCGGCTGCGAGCGCATCGCTGGTGTTGAAATCCCAACGTTAAAATCATTGTTTCAGAAATTCATCATCAATGGGCCTGCATCTACCAGATGCGTGGTGCGTATATGAAAAAATCACACAGAGACGTTTGCAAACAACAACACAAACATTTATTCAAGACTGAACTAACACCAAAAGAAGCAATCTTCTACATTTCTTCTTACCTTATATACGTAACAGAGTGCCACTCAGCGCCCTCTTTAATTTTATTTTCAACATCCTCCCCCCCTTGAGACTCGGAATGAGTCTCAAGCTTGTAAAAGACATTGTTGAACAAGTCAAGTCTTTTCGGAACTCTTACACATCTACCAGAGGATGTGTATCTTTTCAACACTAAGTTATCAGGTGCTGATCCACCTTCAATTTTACAATCAGCGCAAGAATTAGATTCCTCTGCACTCAGTTTCCTATCGGAAAATTCGCTTTTTTCATTTGCCTGTAACTCTAAAGGAAAAATTCGCTGAATTGGTCGTAAAAATGAGCCATGCTGAGTTTTAAGTTTCACCGTACGAATCTTTCCATCGCGTCCCGGAATTACCTCGATAATTTTTGCTAAGGGCCAAAATAAACGTTTTTTGCTGTCGTCTCCAACTAACACAACCTCTCCAACAATGGGCTCACGGTATTGTTTTTCATTATATTTTTGCACCAGTTGACTAAGATATTCCTTCCTGAAGCGTTGTCGTAAATCCTTTAGCAATTTACTTCTATATTTAATTCTTTTATTAAAATTCAAGAAATTTAACTCATCAATATCCTCAACATTGGAACTTCTATTCTCGATAAGGAACATTGCAGGTGCCAGAGGTATCAATTCTTGCGGGTCTTCGGAGACATAAGTTAAGGGTCGACAATTAATTATGGACTCGCAATGACAAATTATAGTATAGAGTTCTTCGTAAGATAATACAGATTTCCCTAAAGTGCGTTTCAACAATTCTTTTATAGTCCGCACCAACCTCTCCCACCACCCACCCCACCAACTTGCGGTAGGGGGAATGAATTTCCAACGAATTTTCTCAATTCTCACTTCTTTTAAAATTTTATCCCAATTCAATTTTGCAAGATCAGTATATGCCCCTCTAAAATTGGTCCCGTTATCACAATAAATTGTCCTAGGCCGTCCGCGTCGAGAAATAAACCGACGGAGTGCCATGAGAAAAGAATCTGAAGAAAGAGAATTTACAAGTTCCAAGTGAATAGCCCGATACACCGCGCACGTGAACAGTGCTATCCACACCTTGCCATCATTTTTCAAAAACAAAGGACCTGCCAAATCAATTCCTAGAATTTGGAACGGTGCACAATCCGAAACCCGATCGGGTGGTAGAGGAGTTGGTTCACAAGACATGGCTTTAACTTTAAACCTCTTACAAATTATACAATGAAAAATAACATTTTTTATGGCTTTTCTAGCTCTAACTATCCAAAAATTTTCTCGCAACAAACATAGCATCATTTGAATCCCAGCATGACAATTTTTGTTATGCACATTTCTAATAAGGAGCCTAGTAAATTCACATTTTTCTGGTAAGAGAATTGGGTACAAAAAAAGATTTATTATCATCTCTATTCAAGATCCTCGTTTTTACTCTCAAAATACCTGCATCATCTAAGAGTGTTTCAATATAATGTGAAGATTTAGAAAGCGCCAAATAATATTTTTGGACTAACCGAATTACATTCTTTTCAGAATTTTCAATTTCTAACTGTGAAAGTTTAGAGTCCTTAATTTTTTCATTACTACCTTTGCAACTTCTTACGAATCTAAACACCCACGCCAATACTCTTATCATCTTATCATAACTTGAAAATTTACGTTGATGCCAAGGGGGTGCGTCATTTGATAGATCAATATTCACGACTTTCGTCTTTCTTCTTTCCAATTCTACCTCATCACATGAACAGAGACTTTCCCCAATGGGCCAGTTCTCAGGTTTTTCTCTTAACCACAAAGGGCCTTCCCACCAACGATTAATAGGCATTTGCTTGGGGGAACATCCACGAGATAATACATCAGCAATATTCATTTTACCTGGTACGTGTTTCCACAAATGACCCCGCGTTAAATCTCGAATTTCCTTAATTCTATTTTCTACAAAAACGGACCAATTACCCCGTTCATTAATCCACCAAAGCGCAGTTGTGGAATCCGTCCAAAAGGTAACCTTTATATCTGGTAAATTTAAAGCATTAGTAATCGATTTTACAAGTCTAGAGCCGATACAGCACGCCATTAATTCTAAACGAGGAATACTTAAGGGTTTCAAGGGTGATACTCTAGACTTGGCTCGAACAAGATTAATTTTAACCTCTGAATTATGTATTGATCTTACAAAGACGCACGCAGCATAGGCCCCTTTGGATGCATCTACAAATACATGAAATTCAGACGTATCATTAATTATCATGTAACGAGACAAAGCGACATCTTTTAAAATACACAGTTCTTTACACCAATTGATAAATATATTTACATCCTTAGTGGGCAATTCATCGTCCCATCCAATTTTCAATTTCCACATACCTTGCAATAAAAATTTTGGAAGCAACATGGCAGGTGTTAACAAACCAATGGGATCAAAAATTGTCTGCAGAATCCCCAAAATTAATCTTTTTGTAATTTTTGTATCACATGTCAAGGTATCAATATTTGTGCAACATTTTAGAGTATCATGGTCCAAATCCCAAATTACTCCCAAAACAGAAGTTTCTCCCGAGTGTTTGTCAACATTTTTCCCAGCCACATTACTTTCAAAACAACGTAAGTTAAAACATCCATTTGACATTATACCTTTAGCCTCTTCAATAAAACTTTCTTGTTCACTTCCATGAAATACACCAGAAACTAAATTGTCAACATAAAAAGCATTTTTCAGTCTTAGAGCTATATCTTTATATTTAGGAGGAGAATTCTCTAAAAGGTGTATTATAGAAGCATTCAATAAAAAGGGGCTGGAAGAGACCCCAAACACAACGCGACAATGTCTATATATTAATTGTTCTCCTTTGCATGGTAAAAAAAATCTAAGGTAATCCCTATCTTTTGGTGATACAGACAGCATTAAAAACGCTTTTTCGATATCCGCAACTATCCCGATAGGATAAGTACGGAAACGATCTATAATATCGGGTATTAATTCAATAAGATTGACCCCTCGATATAGACATTCATTCAAAGAGGGTTTTCCCCTTTCTGAAAAGGAAGCGTCAAAGACCGGCCTTATCTTTGTAGTTGAGCTATGTAATTTTATTACGGGCCTATGAGGCAAAAAATGGCAGTCATTATTTAATTCTTCTTCAGGTACACGCTCAATAATATCTAATTTTTCCCAATCATCAAATACCTTCTGATAATCAGTAAAAAATTCCCCACAACTTAATTTATTGACCATTCCCTTGTGTCTTTTCCACACTGATTCTTTATTTGTGGGTAAATTCGCCGAATTATTTTCCAAGGTAATTCCTCTTCATATCTTCCATCGGGAAGAATCTTTAATTTCTCATTAAAATCACGCAAATTCAGCTCAGTTTCATTTTTCTCAATTTGGTTTGGATCAGAAATTCCCAAAGTTTCCAGTTCCCATAATTGATTTATAGGTATTTTCATTGAATGCATTGAAAAAGTTTTTAAATGTTTTCCTTCGTCCGAATTCCGTTTTCCAAACACTACCCAACCCAATTTCGTTTCGATAGCCATTAAACCCGACGATAATTCTACAGAATTTCCAGTTAATAATTTTCCTATTGTATCCGAATCAATTAAAAGGTCAATTTCTGTTTCCTCTCTGAAGGAATCTGAAAAATCTATTTTTTTTTCTTTTAGTTCATTTAAAATTTCTCTATCTTCAATCTTTGGAATAAAACCGCAAATTTTTTCCTCTGACAGTACTTCGAAAGAACAAACAAAATTCCGCCTTAGATTACCGACTTCGAAAGAAAACACCTCATGTTGTCTTGGTTTAGTTTCTTCTCCCCCGAATAACGCGTGAACTACTGTCTCACGCCGTATAGGCACGTCTCTGAGCTTTCGCACAATCTTTTTGCTAACGTAACTGCTTTGTGATCCGGAATCAAATGCAATTCTTATTATTTTTTCACGCCCTTGATATCGAATAAAACCGCAAAGGGTTTGAAAATACACAGTCTCAGTTTTATTGCAATTAGAAAGAGAATTTTCTTTTGAAATAACCTTTTGATCCTTATCTTTTACTTTAGAACACATTATATCAAAATGATTACTTTTACAATTGGAACAATTTAACTGATTTTTTACATTACAAAATCTACTTAAATGGTTAGCTTTTTTCAAGCAAGAAAAGCATGCACCCTTTTTTAACAATATCTGCTGTTTTTCAGGTAATGACATTTTTCTCGCGGAAAAACATTTTTCACTGGGATGGGATTTCTCACAAAAAATACAATTTGACACACATATTCGCTTACCTGAATTATCAAGGCTTACCAGGGCTGACGCTGTTACCGCATCAGTAGATCTTTGTTTTTCATGATGAAAGTCCTTTTTTCGTTGATTCTGATGGGAAGAGAAGCCAGTTCGAGCTAGTAGAACCATTTCCTCCCCTTTTACTTCCTGACGCAGAAAGTTCATCAGTTGTTTTAGAGTTCTAGATTCATTTTCAGTAGAGTCGTGATTTCTGCTTCTTTCCCATGCCACTAATGCATCTTCTGGCAAAGAACTTTCCACTAAAGGGGTTAAAAAATCGCCATATTTTTCTTGTGTTCTTCCTAAACTATCAAGGGCCCGCAATTTACTTTCAAGTTCATCATATAGAACAGGTAAATCAGTTTTAGCTCTTCCAGTTGCAGCATTCTTTATCACAAGACTCAATAAGTCGCGTACATAAATTTGTACTAATAAGTTTTCACGTCCAAAACGCTCACGTAACTGTTCAATCGCTTTAGAATAATTTGCCGCCGTTGCCGGAAAACTAAGTACTAACCTTTCTGCCTTCGATTTGGGTTCCATGGCTTGCAGTAAATACTGCATTTTGTCTTCATCAGCTATCGTTTTATCATCGTGGATCTTTTGAAACTGACTCCAAAATGTCAAATAGTCCTTAGCTTCACCCGAAAATTTCTTAAGTTCAATTTTAGGCAATTTAAATCTTCTCGTTTCTTTATTTTCATCCGGAAGAACAGACATTCGCAACTCAGAATCAATTTGAGCACCGAGTTCCAGAAACCGATCTCTGTATCCTTCAGCTTCTTCAAAATCTTTACTATATTCAATTTCGCCATCGGCACTCATTAAAAGATTCTCCGAAATAGAATTTTGGCATTCTTCAAGTCTTCGAAATTTGTCACCTAGTTGAAATTGCAAAATCGTAAGCGTTTTCAAATCTTTCATTTCTTTAGCTAATTCAGCTTCAATTTTCTTTGCAGTGTTCGTAAATGCCGTTCTAAATCCTTTTCTTGCAGTCTTCAAAGTATTAAGCTCCATTTTTAGTTCTAAATCAATACTTTAAATTCAAATTTAAAGTCCAAATCGAATGAGGGTCAGTTTCAATAAGTCTCAATTCGAAACAAAAATTCTAAATTCCAAAAATTCTAATTCTTAAAGTTCGAAACAAAAATTCTCAATTCAAAATAGTTCAACAAAGTTCATTAAATTCAAACCTTAATTCAAACATCGTAATAATTCAAACTCAATTGGAAATTAAGGTTGGCTCTATTGGTTCTAATTTTCTTAGTTCAGTTCAAAAAAAATACGCACCTGTCCCGCCGAGAGTACCAAATATGTTGAAATCACAACGTTAAAATCATTGTTTCAGAAATTCATCATCAATGGGCCTGCATCTACCAGATGCGTGGTGCGTATATGAAAAAATCACACAGAGACGTTTGCAAACAACAACACAAACATTTATTCAAGACTGAACTAACACCAAAAGAAGCAATCTTCTAGCAGCAGCAGCAGCACAGCATTTTCGATGGGCGTACAGAGAGTCTATTCCCTTTTACCCGATAATCATGGCATTTGTACATAGAACTTAAATTATTCCTAAGTTTAAAAATACTTCTAGTCTCCGCCGTAGGCGGAGCACAAGGGGTGAGCCATACTTACGGCTCACTGATGTTGCTCATCGTACGCCCGAAGGGCTTTACGAAGGATCTGCAAAATGTCGTCGTACCTATTGGACGGCGTTTTCTTCCATTTGAGCGGAGCGGTGGGGCCGTGTCTCTTGCTTTTGGGCCTTTCGGGGCAATCTTTGTAGCTTGCGGGGTGGTTAGAACTGCAGTTTGCGCAGACAGGGGTTTTACCTCTGTTCGGGCAGTCTCTAAGTCTGTGAGCGCCGGAGCAGACCATACATCCTACTCCTGCACTTTGGCACCTGAAACATTGTAGAGGGCTTCTTCTAGGTCTAAGGCTTTCAAATTTTATCGAGAAGTCGCCGATTTTGAGTCTTTGACCTCTAAGCTTCTTGGTTTCTGTGCTATTAAGTAACTGAATGCAGAAAATCGGTAGGAGTCCGTCTCTTCCCTTGAACTGTCTGACAGAGTGAATCTCTATGTTGTGGGACAACAGGCCACTCTTAACCTCTTCTTCTTTGTACGTTGCGGGTAGTCCCTTAAGAACTAGCCGCAGGGGCGAGACGTGACCAATTGTTGGGGCGTGATAATCGAGTTTACATTCTTGTGCGTAACTTTCAATATCCTTTTGGCCGTCGTCGGTCTCCGGAGTGATTCTAACTTGGTCGTTGACGAGAAGGCAGTCGAAGTTTTCTTTGCTTCTCACCTTGATTTCTTCGACTGTCCTCTTGGGATCCGGAATGTTCAGTAGAACAACAGGTTTCCTTTTTCTTTTGCTGGGCCGGGAGGACGGCTTATCCTTTTCCGAGTGATCACGGAGGGCCGTGATTTCCTTTAGTAGTTCCTCTTCTTTGGCCTTGTAAGCTTGAAGGACCACATTATGATCATGCTCTAAGATGCGCTTCTGAATGGTGGCGTAGGCTTTCGAGAGCTTATCGAAGGCAATGAGGTCCCTTCTGTGGATCCAGGGTAAATCCGCCATTAAGAAGCGGACGCGACCGAGAACGTAGTCGATCTTGCAGTAGTATTTGGTTCTTACGGTTGTAAGATCCTCTTTTTCAGCGATGCTTTGTATCGTCTGGAGAGGGATGCCTTCGTCTGCAATTAAGCGTTCGTACTCTTTTGGTTCGTCATCATCGGATTCAAACTCCGAGTCCGGATCATGGTCGGAAAAAGACGCGAGTGTTGGAAGCTCTCCCAATGCGAGATCCGCGTTGACAGGGTTTCCCCCGCCAGCCCTGAGAAATGCCTCGGTGTCTCGGTCCATCAGGATCGGCGACCTATCCTTCACGTCGTCGCTCCTTGCAGCGGACTCCTTCGTCGTCTTCCTTCCACGCTTTCCCATGGCTGTCGAGCAATCTTCTACATTTCTTCTTACCTTATATACGTAACAGAGTGCCACTCAGCGCCCTCTTTAATTTTATTTTCAACAGC
Source organism: Octonoba sinensis (assembly GCA_038502835.1). NCBI lineage: Eukaryota > Metazoa > Arthropoda > Arachnida > Araneae > Uloboridae > Octonoba > Octonoba sinensis. The sequence goes on along the minus strand of CM076598.1, from coordinate 113,725,645 downwards.
TGGCATTCGAAACATACACCTCGCCCCTCTGTTCAGGTAGGCTACTGTGCTGTTTTTGACGAAACTGCGCTACCGAATTCTACTTGAATATCCAAGTTTATCTTATATGCTTGGATTTTTAATATATTATTCTAACAGGATTAAACTATAGCATCTCTAAAAGTCGTCTGATTAAAATGTAATAAATAGTCAAACTTTGAAATTTTGAAAAAACTACTAATTTTACTCATTTTGTACTATTTCGCGCGACCAAAAGATAAGAAACAAATGTATAATAAGTCCATATATATTGATTTTACATCCTTTTAGTAGTTTATTTTATGGTATAGGAACGCAATTAAAGCATCTGGCGTGGTTAAAAAAATTATGAAAAATTAAGGTTTTTCACAAATTTTTGCTAACTTCGATGGCATTGCGCGACCGGAAGATAAATTAATAAAAAAAATAATAATTAGTGCGTTTTTCACGTCTATACCAATTTCAACTTTTGCGCACTATAGCGATCTCGAAATTAAAAATAAAGTTTTTTTCGAACCACCCTAATGGCCACAACTAGTAAATATAGATTTTTAGAGGTTCAGTTGTGGCCAATTCATTAATATGCAGATAAATTAATAACATAAAGAATAATAAAGAATTCACATTAAAACTTAATGTTACCTTGATAGGAAAAACTTTTGAATGACTAAAAGGGGAAAAATATTGCTGGTAAAAGTAGATTTAAAAAAAGCAGTCTCTTAACTGTGAGTGCTAAGAAATTTCACACAGATACTTTTTCACATAAACTATTTATCTCTACCAGACCCCTACCTGTTAGCCAAAACCTTAGGATTGCTTTCGCACAGAGCCGGTGGCCAACTTACTTTTTATACTGTTTCCTGACTCTAGACGAAAAACAAAATTGAGCCAAATCACAGAGAAAAGTTATCGTACTTTTCAATTTATTAACACATGCTGTGGGATTGGTCGGAGTGCTCAATATTCTTAGTATTTCTATTTTGAATAAAAATAGCCACAGCTGGGGGTACGTTGGCCACAACTGGTGCACCCACCCCAATGTTCCTTTGGTGATATGACAGTAAAAGTTAACATTTATGTTAATTTGACCCAGCTTCGAATGAAACAGCGAAACTCCCGTTGTGGCACATGTAATCCGCGGGTCCTGTTTTGGCGACTTGTAGTTCAGAGAGAAAAAACCAATTTCACAATGTATGCTAGATTCGTGCCTAAAAGAAAATAGCAATATGACTTTCAAGATAGATCGTAAAACATCTATGCAAGAATTTTTCTAACTGGCCGGAACTGAGGAATAAATTTATGTCCGAGGAGGAAACATCATAGGCACTATTTATGCTAAGAGGAATTTTCCTCGTTCAAATGACATCACTACCTTTTACGGTACATCATCATAATATGTATCATATATAGTTACCCGGTGTTTACTTTTTATCTTTATTCAAATAACATGCCCTTCAAATTTGTTCGATCCCTTTCCATATCGGATCTAATTGGGTTGGAGAAACTTTTTCAGCATTGTGAGCCATCTGTGGTATATTAAAGTACTTTTTCTTGGGCAGTGACTGAAGTTGGAAACAGGATGCACTGTTTCCACGGTCATCAAATCAAACAAAAGGCAGACGAAATGAACATTAAAAGAAATTGAGAGAGGCTTTCCCGAAAAACCACCTTCTGTGTCAGAGAGGGTCGAAATTGGGTTGCTGTAGGAGGGAAAGGTTGTATTCGACCTAGATTATGAAGCGTGTCAAAACCTACGCCGGCGTTTTTTTAGCTCTTGTCATCTAACTTACGGATGTGTTCCCGTTAAATGTCTTTACGCTGCAAGCGGGTTTTCCCTTCTTGCAATTTCAAATTCTCCCGTTAAGTGAACGTTTGGAGAAGGCCACGATATGGCCAGTTTCATTTCCTTGGGATAAAATTCAACGTTTCCCTTGACGACAGCAAACGAACGGGGGGAGGATACACGGAATATGAGGTAAGAGTGTTTTTTTTTTTTGTTTGTGATATGCTTTCTTCTCAAATATCCTCTTTGTTTACCTGTTTAGTAAAGCTAGAACAGCAATATTATATGGAATTACATGATTTTTCACAGCCGATAGAATTTTCTTGAAAGGAAGAATTTGGGGTGAAACAATAAACACTAAAGCTAAATTCAAAACAAACAATTTTAATAGTCCTAAAAAAAGTTTCCAGTTTCAAGGGCATTGTCGGAGACACTGCATTTTTCTCCGACTCTGCACGAGTGTAGAGTTTTGGATTTTTTTTAATGACTAGGAAACATTAACATCTCATATTTGTACTTAATAGAAGAACAATCATATGCAAAGAACTGAGGCACTATACAGTACTTAAACTTGTTTTACAATTTGTTCTGGATGCTTAAATGTTCACATATTGGTGCAAGGAAGACATAGAATCTTGCCATTCTTTAGAACAGGAACGTTTATTTCGTATTCTCAGTTTGCATCTTTATGGACTCATTAAAGTGCAAGTTTATTTTCTCTGTTTATGGTAATAAGGAAATAAATGGAGGAAAACGCTGAAGTTTTGCAAAGAGCAGAATGAATTTATTATGTTTTAAAAAGATTGAGATGGGAAAAAACTGTTTGACAGTCGAAATTTGGACGTTAAATGAGGAAGATGTTGATGATGCATACAGCATTAGAAGTTATATCTCGTTAAATTTGAGCATTTTATTGCTGTGCCAACTATAAAAAACTTAAACTTAAGGAGCGGGCGTGATTTTAAATAGTAAAGTAGTCACATGTTAGGAATAACATATTGCTGAATTGCCTAATAAACAGCTCTGCAGTGTAGTGGTAAATAATACATCAACGTTCCAGAATGTCTTTTGAACATACCATATAAAACGAAAATGCATCACCTGCGTTTCCATTTTTGGACACAAAGCGAACTTCACAAGAGGATTCCTTAGAACCACATTGTATAATCATTTATATCATTATTTCAAGTCTGATGTAATGACTAGAAAAGCAAACGTAGAAATTTCATGCATTTCTTACAAAATAACTCATGAATGCTGCTGGAAAAGCTGCATATTTTTACGGTTTGAACATGTGTCGCAGCAAACCGTTAGCTGTACTCCAAAGACTTTTCATGGTAAAATGCCATAGTCAATTTTAAACTTCTATTGAGATAGAAAATCATTATTTTTATTGTGTGCACTAAATAGCAACGGTTTCAACATAAAATGTGGAGCTATACTTTACTTCAGATTAAATCGTGGACTTAAAAAAAAACAAACTGCATCATTTTATCTAATACTTATTTATCAGAAATAATGGAAACAAAGTGTTCTCAAATGCAAATTTGATGGAAAATGATGGTAGCACTGCATGCACCTAATTGTCCCTTGCATGTTTATTTCAGTTGCTCAACTTAATGGATAGAAATTTCGTTTTTAACCTTAAAGACATTTTAGTATGCAAGAATGATTTCGATATTTAATTTAGTTCTGCAAGCAAACACTTTCTCTTTTTAAATATTGAAAGAATAAATGCGTTATAATTTATTAAAAACACGCCAAAAGTACAAAATCTGTACGTCCTCCATATGACTCGCACTCTTAAGGCGTCATGATAATAGGTAGGGAGTAGCAGAAAATGACAACTGCTGTGTGAAAGCTTTTAGTGCTATTTAACTATAACTAGATAAATTTCAAGAAAATAGAAGTAAATAAGAGATTAGATGCATCTTCAAAATTTGATTTTAAAAATTCCGAAACGTGATTCGGGGTTACAAGGAACTCCTTTTACAATGCAAAAGATGTGAATTTGATGTTGAATTTTCATCCTGAAGCTTAATGCTTTAAATTGAAAAAAGAGGTTCATCACGAAGCACGTGACTGCAATATTTTTAAAATTCTGTGCTTAATTTGGGTTGTATTTATCCTTTTGATTTGTCACACAAAATTGTACTATTTTTCCAAATAAATAGGATTCTTAAAGCGCCATTAAAGTTCGTAGTCATAGTTGTAATGACCCTAATCAGATTACATTCTTGGGGTATCTATTCGGAATAGTATTATTAACAGTTTATGAAAGAGGAGTACTACGTGTTACAGCACGTTTCTTCCTACTAAAGAAAATTTAAATGTCTCCAATTTATTTTACAATCTTATTTCTATTGCCATATTGAACGTTTATGCTCGAGCATGAGCAAAAGTTCGGATGATCTGTGATCTCTTCTGTGAAGGGAATATTGCCTTTATAATACTGGATATATTGCTATACTTTATTTTGTGCTTATGTGTGCTTATATAAATATTATACTTATATCTACCTATCATACCTGTACATTCCGATAGATGCATTGCATATGTTGTGTACATAATTTGATATTAATTGGAATCGTCTATGCTCCCTTAGATTGCTATATCGAGCGCCTATTATCCAACTACCTAGGATATTCCATCAAAAACATTCAAAATATTATCTATTTATATTGTTGTGATGAGGAATAAATTATTAATATTGGTAAAGTATTCAACGTGATAATTGTTTTTAGCTCAAGTTTAACGTACTTATTTAAGACATATTAAAATAACCGTTTATTAATACTATAAGAATAAGGAATCATGGTAACTTAAGATTGTTCATACTCTTGATATGCCAAACAACTATGTCACCTTCATAGAAAAGATCTTGAGGCTGTTTGAACGATTACATAACCGGTAGAGCAATCGTTGATTTGCATTGAAATTTCAAACTGTGCAATCTTTTCCAAATTACATAATTTGTCTTTATTTAGAAGGAACATAAAAATAGGAAAGAAAATGTTAATTTCTGTTTGAAAAGCCTACCACACATGAAAAAGTTAGGATAAAAAACAAGTACCAATGAAAGTAGAGCATTAAATGAATAACTATTTTTCGCAATTAAAATTTTTATGTTTTTGTGAAACGACGACTGTTCACATGACGCCGTACGATGTTTACATCAGATGATTTCATCAAAGCATCGGATGAGAACGACATTTTCCAATTCGCTGTTTCTTGCAATGTTTATAAAGTAAAAAGAAAAATATTCATTCATAACATGCCCTCTTTCATGCACTCATTAATAAAGTGCTTTAAATTAGAGCGTTATTTTTCATAAGGCATGTTTGGCCTAATCTCTAAAATTTCCCTCGTCACGCTTCAAGAAGCTGTAAAATTATGTCTTCAGGCGGATATGCTCCGACTCTGAATTGGTTTTCATTTTCCTTGGAATTCCCTATTCACAGATCGTATTGGGCGACTGATTCAATGGCATGGTACGGCAATCCAGAATCATTTTTCGTCTTTGGAGTCTGAAATTTGTCTGCAAAAAGTAGGTCAGGTAGATCTCCGAAAGAGAAACTTCTTTCGTCTCAAATTCGCATCACTTTTCGTACGTTTTATTTCTGAAATCGGAAAAATTTGGTATAAATGTACTTACAATTTTATTGTTGTTTTTTTTTTTAAATGTGATTTTGTGTCTTCAAATTGCAAGTTCAGTAAGGCAGAGTCTCAGACTTGATTGCAGTGAAGCACTTTCAATTCGAGTTCTTGTTTTTTATTTAATTTTATTTTGGGTTAGGGAAAAACACTTTCGCACACGTTCGTACTGCCAAACAGCGGTCGAATAGTGAAGCTACAATGTTCCCGTTACTTAAAACACTAAGAAGGGTAAATGATTCTTTTTTAATTAAAAAATGTCAAGATAAAATTTATTCCAGTAAGAAGGGGCAACTAAAAATGAAATAGTAGGCCGCGGGTTGGACCACAGTAATTTACGGAAAACATGTTCTTAAGATGTGGTTTAAATTCGGCATTAAGAAACTAAATAAATACATATATATATATATGTACACACAATGGCGCTCATCCTATCATGGGTGTCACCCTCGGCGGTTGTTTGTGGTGTCACTCCCCCTCCCCCAAAATTGCTGTATTGTATAAACTTTTTATTTTGCAGTTTATATTACTTTCATTAATGAAAAAAAAAATCTTAAGATATGCTATTTTATTTATTTGGTATAGCTTTCAGTAAACTGCATTTATTTTTCAGTTGTACGTAGAAGTGGCATCAGTAAAATTAATTAATTCAAGTATATGTATTTTTCAAAACTCTTTATCTCATTTTGGTTGTCACTCCCCAATACAATACCCCCCCCCCCCACCCAAAAGGGTGTCACCTGGGCGTCCCCCGTAGTAAAGCTACTGATATATATATATATATATATATATATTATTATTATGATAGATACAAAATTTAAAATAAAAAAAGTTGTGCTATTATGCTGGCATAACTGAAATGGAGCATTTTAATATTGATAGACATAAAGTAAATATCCATAACTGAAAACAATTTCACTTTGTGTTTTGCATTTAGATTAAAATAAAAATTACTTTAACTTCACCCGATTGGACTGATTTGTCAAAAATTCTTGAATATAATTTATAAAAATTTTATTTAGAATATAGAATAACAAACTTTGCCTTACATATTTCCAATTGGTACTTAATAGCTCAAGTATGGTGTTGCATTACCGCGCAATACATATATACTTACAATCTAAACATCAGTAGTACAATCTAGTAAAAATCACAAATAAACGCACAGCTTTGCAACCTATGAAATATTTTTCATCAATCGTAGATTACAGCAACTTCACCTTTTTAATTTTTTTCATTGTATGATATTCCTTTCATTGGAATCTTCATTTCCTGGTCAGAATATTTGAGAACTTTACACATTTTATCGTGGAATTTTTTAGTGCTTCCTAAAAATTTCATAAAACGACACTTTAATTGTACGTAATTATAATCTTGATGCACATGTTTTTTGCGCACTTATAACGCGATCATTTTTGTTCAATGTTTGTATGCACTTTCCTTCGAATTCCTGCATCCCAATAATCTGTTTCAACTTTTTTCTTAGCGTAAAAAGCATAAGTCAACCCCCAAAACTTGCACTTTTAACAAAATGCAAGTTTTAGGTACATATAATGCTATCATAATGAATTGTTTATTTTGAAAAGGTAACAACTCTTAAAAGCAAAATTTTTTTCAGGAGAGAGAAAAAAGTCTTATGAACGGTTGGAAAACTTTACGGGTCTGATCTTTTACTATTTTATTTTAGCAGGTAATAGCAATGCAGTATTGGTAAATTAAAACGATTTTTGATTACTTATGCCAAAAAAAAAAAAAAAAAAAAAATTAATACCGAGAGCTGTTCTTTTTCCAAAACGGAGATGTTTACCTTTTCGAAATAATCGATTCAATTATTTACCTTCCAAAATATATGTGGTAATTAAATCTATGCTCCAACTCGAAAAAAAGGAAAGAAGAAAAAAGGGCAACAGACAGAAAAATTGTAATAAAAGAAAAAAAAAAGTATTATTGAAACGAAACGAAATTTTTCCGGGTTGTCGAACAGAAGAGGATATGTCATGCAAAATAAAAACAAAGGAAAGGAACAATTTCATATCAGAAGTAATATAAATAATAACGTCTCTAACTTGTGCTATTTTTTTTTAATTGTAAAGGTATATTTTTTTATTGCATCAGTATAAGACGTGTGACCACCTCTACTGGAGATACAAACTCGACATCGACTAATTGTTGCTTATTTTTTGAGATAGAGTATACTTCGGTAAAACTAAATAGGCGGAAGTTCATCTTCAACATTTAAACTACTAATGGTATTTATTAAATTCATCACAAGGAACATGCATTTGATAACTTTCATTATCTTTTTTTTCTTTTGAATAATTGTGCTACATCCGCTACTTATTTGTGCTGATTACTATTAGGAGACCCCATTGAAGATTTGTTGACATTCTCCAACGTAAATAAACCCACCTGGAAAATGAGATGTGTATTTTTCAGGCGGAAACCGGTTCAAATGACGTGAACTACCTCTTGGTGCCTCAAGGCGGAATCCCGTCATAGGGTGGCAACATCAAAACCTGCCAGTTCCAGTTATAATTTTGCGGGCATTGCTTTTAATGAATGCCTTTCGAGTGAAATCCCTTTTCGAAATTCGTTTTCCGTACAGTAGGCACTTTTACTTGCAACTTTGCGATCGACTTCATTCTCTGATTTTCCCCCCTCGTATTTTTACTTTCATATTATTTGCCATCTACGAACGTATATCGGAGATGGGGGTTGCGCTGAAAGTTAATTGTGATCGATTATGATTACGATGAATTTTGAAAAACTCCCCCTTTTAACTTTAAGTGAAAAGTGTTATTAAATTATATATTTCTTACATTTATACTATATTCAATGCATTAATCAGTAATATGAATTATGAATTGTAAACATGAATATGATAGATACATTTTGATAAGCAAAATACAAAATAAATTGTATATAAACTACATTAGTTTTTATAATTCTATGTATTGTTTCAGAAATGTTCCTATGTTTAGCAAATCTATTTTATTGGCACTCGTCTTTTCCTTAGCAAATGCTGTATTAGTTGGAATCCATTGCAAAAAAAAAAAAAAAAAAAAACACATTGAGAACGAGAGAGAGAATTCAAAATGAACTTAAAAAAATTTAATCTTAATTTTTTCTCTAATTAAGCCCTGAAATGATTAGTTTCGCTTCCTCAAAAGCACATTTAATTTTTTATTTCGAAGTAGACAAAAATATGATTGAATGCTCTTAATATTTTTTTCCTGTCTTAATTTTAATATATCCGACTTCAAGAAAAGAACGAAACTTATTTTTACGCATGTTAATTTCTAATTTAACTTCATAAGTAACTGTTTTGTAAACGTCTGTTATGATTGCTCATGTAACATTGTTTTTGCCTTAATAATTTAGAATATTTTAGAAACTTTACCTTCGGATCAGAAAATTGTTTTATTTCGGATGCAACGTTTTATTTTTTAATCTTATGCAGTGCAAACAAACAACTGGTCTAGTTGTTAAATAAATAAACAAATAGTAATAATAATAATAATAATAAAATGCTTTATTCACAGTCAGAACTTTTGTCCCGGCAGGAACAGAAAATTATATTTTAATTTTATACAATAAATATTGCACAATATTCTGCAATATTAAATTAGCTCCTCACGATTTACCAAAGTTAAAATTAGCTTCTTTCTCCAAAATCTCAGTAATTAGTTTAAATAATTTCCCCCTTTTTACTACTTTCTCTTTCTCTATTGTGGGGAGCTCTAAGACACATTATTAAATATCTAGGGCGATAGTAAGCAAAAGAATGACGAAACTCCAACTTATAGTTTGAATTTTCCTTCCTTATTTCCATTTGGAAATTTCATTTTTGCGCAATCTTGAACTTTCACTTCTTTCATTGTCGACACATAAGTTGTTTAGAAGTCATAGAGGGTTTTAGGCCGCTGGTTTTAAAACATTCAGTTTTATTTAAAATGGTTCCAAATAATTTATGTTTATAAACAGTGCACGTACAACGATTCATGAAAAATAAACTAACAGCTTAAGCACTTGTTTTACTCTTTAAAAAATAGTTTATAGATTTGTTCTTCAACAGACTTATTCCGCTTCTGTGACTCATACCGTTTTTACTTGTTAAAAGGTCATATAGGATCGTTGATATAGGTATTTTCCCGTTAGTGCGTTACCATTGATTTCCGGTGTCATGGCAGTTCATTTTGGATTTTTTCTTCATTCACATTCTTCACCAGACATTATACGCCCCTTTCCCTTCACAATTCTTCACTATTTTTCTTTCGTTTAGGGACATAATTAATACATTAGGTTAATACATTTAGGTTATTTATTAATTAGTAATTTATTTTTCATGTAAAATGAGGGAGAAAAGGAAAAGGACAACAACGATTTCACGAATAATGTGACTGCAGAAACAGTTGTGATAAAGAACAATTATCGCCTGCAAATAAATAAAATCAAATAAGCGTTGCCTGGTGCAGAGTAAATGTGCCACCTCCCTAAAAATGTCTTAAGTAGCAAAATAAATTGCTGGAATAAATTATGGCACTTTTTCATTTAAGGCAGTGAGATATGACATGTAATATAAGAAAACGGATTTTAAAAATGAGATAGGGCAAGCTGTGGAACACTTCATTGAATTCTGCTGTCACATAGCTGGAAAAATGCAAATAATTAAAAATACATATTCAAAATAAAAGTTACTTTACAATGATTTGCTGGTTGATTCAAACAATCTACTTTGAACTTGTAAGAATGTATTGCAATGGCAAAAATGAAAGCAAAAGAAAATGAACTGAAAAAGGTAAAAACATGAGGGGCATTCCCAGGGAAAATGTTAACAAACTAAATTCATTAAATTAAAATTTTTTAAGATAGTCCCGTCGAACGTCAGTGCCCATTTGCTGACGGTATAACGTTACCAAAGATTAACTCTTTAACTACAGGTAACGTCAATAGACGATTTGGCGAAACTTTCCTGTGGTACGGTTAACGTCAATAAGCGATTTGATGAATTATGCTGAAAATGTAGGTTTCGGAATAAAAAGCTGAACACAAATGGAAATGAATTCGTTCTTTACATTATGAGTAATAATTTATTCAATTGAAAATGGAAAAATTAGAGGTGTAGAAGGGGGTACTGACCACCCCCTTTTGATACAGTGTGCCGCCGATTTGCAAGCAAAAAAAGCTGCACCTCATAGGTCGCCATAGGACAACTAATGTTGATTGGAAATTTTTGTTCAAAATCGAATTTCTTATCCGATTCCTGAACTTTTTTATTGGTTAGCCAATAACAAAATTTGCTATGGTGAAAGCGTTTTTTTCTTAAAAAATCGCCATAGGTCGAACATGGGGCGTCTACGACTAATGTTGATTGGAAATCTCCAGTGTTGCCTTTTTCATGTCAGAAACTCATGACATATACGTAAGAAATAGATGTATCGCCATTTATGCAATTTTTGGATACTTTTTTTTTGGCGTTCAGACAGATTTGTGAATATATTCCGGTAGTTAAAGGGTTAAATACTATTAAAAGACAATAGGCTGGGTTTCTTTGATGTTTGTTTGTTCAAGAAGTTCGACTGACAGTATTTCTATGTGTGAAGATGAATTATCATGACGTAGCACATATTGACTCTAAAGAATTAGACACTGCAAGTAGGTGTGACATATGTAAAAATCAGTCGGATCACGTGCTCGACCTGAAAAACCTATCTGTGCTAAACAGAGCGTTTTGCTGAGCATTTCCAGCCTTAGGACGAAACTTACTTGATAAGACAAAAGGCATTGGACGAAGCCGTATGGGTGAAACTGGAACGTAGGCTGGCACGTGATCTTTTGATCCCCGGTCACTCGCAAAGGGAATAGGGTAATGTGGTAGCTATGTCTAGTTGTAAAAGTTTATCGAAGCAATAAATACTTAATATTCCCTTCTTGAAAAATTTCTGAAAGGAATTTCGTTATTATTAGCTGTAAATGTCTGTTCCTCCGGCTGGATGACTTGGCAAAGTCTTGTAATTTCTGAAGTAAAATGCACACATTAATTTTTTCGTTGTTCATTGTGTTTTCACTATTGTTGGCTTGGGTTCATCTTCAAAGATACGTATACTTCACGTTTTACTGAACTGTTAAATTACGCTGGATACTACGACAAACTAATTATTTTATATGCAGTCCTTCAAGAATAATTAGAAATACGGCTGCTAATCCAATGTTAAGTTCATTATGTATCATTTGGTAGGTGCAGCGATTATGATTCAGTAACATTTTTTATATGGCCGATGTACTTTTTGGGGCTACAGTTCACTGTTAGAAATTTCATCATGAAATTACGGTTAAATGACCGGCAGCAGTCTGTCCATCTAATTCACCGTTAAATTTACGGTTTGAAACATTTTTCTATATTTACGGGACCTAACCATTTCCAATCATCTTGGTTAAAAAGCCGTAAATACAAAAGTTTACGGTTTTATAACCATTTAAAAATGGTTTCAAAACAAAACTTTTACCGTTTTTGAACCATTTCGAGGCGTAGATTCTTCGAGGCGAAGAAACCGTGAACGAAGCTTGCGGGAATCGAACCCGGTTGTTCTGGTATACCAACATTGCTCTCCAACCATTCGGCCATTGGCACCACACAAAGCGGTCGTTTATTTATCAATAAATCTTCTCTTTCAACAGGCAAACTGCATTAAAATTGAGATTTCAGTTTTTGATTGGATCCAAAGCCATCTTTGGTCTACATTTACTGTATATTGACGAAAATCATTTTATTTGCTGCAAAAATTAAAATACAAACAAGCTTCAGCAACTCAAATTATGGGTTCGCGCATTCTCAAACAGTTCGGGAATCCGATGTCTCCAATTTTTGATTTACGTGTGTATGTCTTTCTGTTTAGTAAATACTGCTTAATCCGATTTTTTTTTCTGCTTTTTTTATATACACATGCAGAATTGAACTGATAAATCTTTATTCATATTTTAACAACAACGTGCGACCGGCAAGGTTTCGCAACCAAGATGGACGCCCGATTCTTATTGAGCGCTTGAAACGGTTAGTTAAACGTTCTTTAGGATAAACAGAGAATAAACGATTTTTTTCGCAATCAGCGGTTTGAGTACCATCTTTTTAATGGTTATTCAACTGCTGTAATTAAATATGGTAAAATAACAATCAAATAAATGGTTATTTTACTATTTTCGTACGGAAATTTTTAACAGTGTTTACAAGGGTTTGCGTGTGTGGTCTTCATTCAAAAGGTAATTTAAACCACTACAAAGTTCTGTAAACCATCTGAATATAATAAGAAGAGATGGAGCTTTGATTTTATATGCTAATTGTAAACGTTGAAAGTGTTCTTGATTAACCCCACCTAAAAATAACAGAAACCATGGAACAATATTGCTGTCGCATGAGCTTTATGTTTTCTTTTCTTTCCCTTAAAATTGGAAATGTGTAAAATATAAATTGTTTCATACATTGCCGGCTAGTTTTAGGCATTCTATAGAATTCCGGATTTCAAACTTGGCCGGTAACATATGTATGCATACATATGTGAGTGTGTCTTTTACGGCTCTTGGAATGCGGATACTCTCTGATTGAGGTTTGACTGATCGAGGTTTGAACTATTGTCTTATATTCGTATTATATCCAAAAACTCGGTATCTATCACAATTTACGTTAACTACGGACAAAAAAACGTTAGATGACATAACTTTTTATCACCCATTACAAGGTTTTAAACTTTAGGCGTGGATCTAAGCTCTTGTCACTCGACCGCGAATAACAAGTTCACAAATGATATATTTTTTTATAAAGCGGATGAACGAAAATGTCATAGCTCTAAACAAACTGTCTAAGAAATCATGCACAAAAGAAATTTTGCTGAGGAATTATCTTTTTGTCAAAACGAACAATAAGCAGTAAAATTCACTTAGTTATTTCAGGCCAGATTTGCAAGAAACATCAAAATTTATTCTAACAATCAGTCTGCTTATTAAGTTTATCAGGAGCATCATAAATGCTTCTAAATATGTACTTAAATAAATATTTTGCTTATTTTTCTATTGGCACTTGAAATAATTCAGTCCAAGTGTTAAAATATCTGTACCGAAAGGCCACTAATTTGAGTAAAACTGAAAAGAGTAATACTTTTCTTTAAAATAGGTCAGTTTGCCTCACAACGTAGCAGTTGCAGAAAATATGTGGACTTAACGAGGTGTGAATAGATTGGTATGTTTCTCCCGCAGCCATTGATTATTATCCATTGTTCTTCACAAAATTGCCATGTCCTATCATCTATTTGAAAGCACATCTGCACATTCATGCGTCTTTTTCCATATTTATATTTTCTTCATTCCTAACAATAGATTAAAAAAAACTTATTTTTTATTTTTCAACTCTTATCTATGGATAAAGATGGCTATTTTGCTTTGGATTGGATTTTTAGACGAATGATTGATTGAATTACATTTGGAGTTAGAGCAAGCACTTTTAAAAGTAGATATGGTTAATTAACTTATCCAGGAAGAAGACTTCGCTGGCTTCTAACCGTAACCATACCCAGCAACAAAACGATTCGACACAACAGAACCTTAGGTTCGGCTGTTTACACTATTTTCAATATTTCATCTTTGCTCACAGTGCGCAGGCGCAAACCCTGCGCTATAGATTTTCCACCTTGCTGTAGCTGTTGTTCTGAAGCCAGCATAAAACAAACATCAATTGAAGCCAGCATTCGTTGAGGTATTGTTACAGAAGATTTTTTTCAGTTTTTTGAAGAAAGAAAAAAATCGTACCGAATTATCAGGTAGTTCACGCATTTAATCAAGCAGTTCCACGGGTGAAGAGTACACCGACTTTAGACAAAGGAATGTTTTACAAATATATATCTTTAACTTACGTATTATAATGCGCTACAAATTGCTTATTACTCTCGTGAGATATTTCCTTTGATTTTAAGTTTCTTTGGAAATTTATCATAATGTATCTGCCACGTACATTACCATAAATTTCCGTAAAATATCGCACTGCACATTGAATTTCTTCTTCCTCTCTTTTTACAATACATTTTCTTACTTTAAATGATTTTGAGAACATTTTATTACAAAATATAATTTTTTTTCACATTAATATTGATTACTAAAATTGAAAATGAGTACACGAAACTAATAGCATATGTTAAAAGAAATAATGTAAAAGTACAAGACGAAAATACTCTGCTATTATTTTCAACAAACTAATATTATTAATAAATATTTTTTTTATTTATTGTCCCCCCCCCCATAATTTAATTTATAATCGAAATGAAAGAAACATCATATTATTAGCTACGTGTTAAACAAAATGAACATATTTTCTTGTAGCGTCAAAGAAGCCTCAAAGTTTCTTCGGAATTTTTTTTTTTTTGCTATAATTAAAATTGACTACCAATGAATGTTCAGAAAAATTAGCAAAAATCTTAATATTTTTAATGCCCAAACACTTTTATTTTTGTTTTTATAAAAAGGGTTGTTTGTTTTGAAATAATTTTCTAACCATTTACTAACAGCATATATCGTTGCTTGAAAAGAATAGTGACACAACTCAAAAAAGCAACATTTTCAGGAGACCAGTTTTTAAATTGTTGCGATACGTAATTTATTGTTGTTTCATTCATAACAATTCCTAATTATTGTAATGCTCCTTAAAAATGGTTAATACTATTCTTTTCATTTATTTCATGCAGTTTTTGTACTAGCCTTTTAGGGTTCCTAGAAATTTGAATCAAATTTAGGAGACTTTGAGTCGTGTCTCTTTCGAATAAAAACAACAATTTTTCTGAAACAACAATTTGAGGAATAGTGTAATAACCCTGAAAAGATCTTTAAAAATTGTAACTTTAAAATCAATCAAATATGTCTCTATTGTCCATAATAAAATTTTATGAAAAAATCCTACATTAACAGCAATACAGACACAACACAAAATGGGTCTCTATTGCGCTATAAGGGACTATATCACTTAGGACCTAATCGAAGTTGTGCCTTTTTTCAATAAAATTGGCAGTACTTACTCAAGCAGCAGTCGAAACACAATTGATGAGACACGAGTTATGCCTCTGTTCAACAACAAAAAAAATAATAATAAAAAAAAATGGCGTTTTATTGTCATTCTGAAAAGACACTTATGCTATCTACCGGCAACTTTGCTATCTACGACTTGTGTTTTTATTCCATATAAAAGATCAACTTTTTAAAAGTATTATCATTTAAAAATCTCATTTTCGGTATTTTTTGAGTTGTGTTGCTATTTTTTCAAGCGACGATATGAAGCTATAGAGATGTAAACATTTACATAAACGACGTTTCTTGACCAGAAATCTTGTTCTTTTAGTTTTGAAGGAAATTTTTGCTAATGTGACCGTAGAAGCACGTTGATATAGACTGGGAGATTATATTTACCAAATAAGCTGTCACGAAACTTTGCCCAAATTTGTTTGCCTACACAAAAAAAGTATGAAAAACCTAGTCACTAGTTACTAATGCTTATTACAGGGGTTCCCACACTTTGCTAAGTCGTGGCCTCCTCGAATGAATTACAATTTCCTCACGTACCCTAGTACACTAGCCATATAATATCTATTCGGGATATATGCATGCATATAAATAAAATTGTATACTTGTACAATTTTGAAAAAAAAAAAAAAACCACAGAAGTAAGTGGTAAAATAAAAGCAAAGGTTGCAACTCATATTTAAAATTCACGAAAATGCTTTGATTGTAACCATCATTTTCTGATTTCTTAGGAAAAAATAAGATTTGATATCATAAGTTTTCGCGGGACCTGATACTTCTCACCTTGGGTGCGATGACACTCAATTTGGGAAGCACTGGCTTATTGTTATAGTGATAAATAAGAAGTAAAATTACGAAAAATGTTTAATGCACAATTGCTCCTTTACTGTTTTTAGCAAATTGGCATGCTTAGAATATAGGTATAAATTATTCTCCATATGGTAAGAGAACTTTTATGTTCATAACTATATTATTCGTAAATTTTAGGCTTCTCACTCATTTTTGCTGGGAGTTTCATTTAAGTCGTAATGTATGCGGCTTAATGTTGGAAGGTCACATACTCAAACCTTGATTTACAAACGCTTTTTTGAGGCATAAATTCAGCCCCATTTCTTGAAAAAGTTTGCGAACCGTGCTATTCTGGGAGTAGCTATGTTTCTGCAGGAGCATTAGTAACTAGTAAGCAAGTTTTCATAATTTTGTTTAGAGGGCAAATGTTTTGGGCAATTCTAAAAATTGTTTTCCAACAACAGCCTGATCGGGATTTTTTCTGGTTTTCTTTTATTTAATAGGGTAACGCAGGTAAGCCACGCCCCCAAAAGTGTTTTCATTAAAGCATCTTTAATTATAAGGCAAGGGAAAAGTCGAAGACCATCTTTGAGGATGTCCATTAATTTGATCTGTCTCCATTATTATTATGGAATGCGTAGACTTAGCACGATATCAAATTGTTCAAGTGGGATTATAAAAAAAAAATAAAAAAAAAGGAAAAAAAATCACTTTAAGTAGCATTTATAATAACTTCAAAAATTTTCCTTTATTGTTAAAAGGCTACTGATACTTTTGTTTCTTTATTTATAACACTATTTTTTAACAAATGCTCTTTTTTGATGTAGGTCTATTCTTTTGGTGAAAAGCATTACTTTATTATGGTTTATCATCCTACATTTTGCAGAATGTCAACACACTCCAGACGAAGCTCAAGACAGGCAGCGTAAGTAAAACGTTTTATTAACTTTTAAAATGAACTGCACTTCTACCAAATGACTACTTCTCAACTTATTTCATGCATTTGGGAACCTGTAGAGCAATCTAGTTTCTGAAAAAAAAAAAAAAAAAATCATGAACTGTCTTTATAGAAACTAGACTTTAAATTTTGTGCAGTCGAAGAGCCTACTTATGAATTTATTCCAATAAATTTATTTATTTTACAATCTCCGTCTTGATGCTGAGAAAGTAGCAACACACAATACATAGAACTTAACGTTTAGTTTTCGAGATAAATTCCTGTATTATGGTAAAAAAAAGCCCTATTATTACGTCGAAAATTCTCTTCGTAATAACCAAATCTTCCATTTAATTTAGTTATAATCTCTCATTTACAGTACCTAGTAAAAAAATCTTCTGTAACTAATACTTGAAAGTTTTGTTGCATACTTAATTTTCAAATGACAAAATAAATGAATTATTTTGTGGAAACCTGAAATTTCGCATTAATGCATAACTATTTGAAAAATTTGAAACAGTACATTAAAACATCACTGCTTTGTCTTTTAAAAATAAATATTTATCAAACTTATTCTATTTATTTCTATGTTTTCTTTTTTTTTGACAATTTTGCATCTAACAAAGCGTTTAAGCATTAAATTTTGCGCGAGCAGTGTAGCTATTTCTCTGCATCAAGAGGGTTATTGTAAAATAAACGAATTTACAAGCTTCATCGGAAGGGTAAACTCGTAAGCTGCACGGATGTAAATCCTCGTTTCATGAAATCGTACGCGATTTAATAACTTCAAGCAGTTTGACAAGTTGCCATAAATTGAAAGTGTGATCAAGCAAGGGTCATACTTGCATAAATATCTCAACACGCGTATAGATTAGTTCGACAAATAAACAAAGGAATTTAATTTTATGCGAAACGTCTCAAATATTTTCTTTAGTTGAAATGTCATTGTAATTTTAGCTTTATTTACTTTTATTATCGGACATCCTTATAAAAAAAGCCGCAGTTTTTGAACTCTATAATGCTTTTCCTATTATAATATCCATGCAAAAGGATAGTAATAAAGAGACTGAGCAATTATCAAAAACCATTCACTCGTTGATTTTTTTTTGCATCAAAGAAAAGTACATTATTATTAAAGTGCAATAAATCAAAGATTTTTGTCGAACATATTTTACTTTCAAGCGTACTAAAATGTCATACTAATAAAAAAATAATAATAATGATAACAATAAAGATACATATGTCTCACGTGTCACATAAAAACAATATTTCAGATTGGCAAAAGGAGAAATTAAAGAAAAAAATTTTGACATATGATTTTATTTCTGTAGACTGTACTGATAACAAACTGTTTTTAAACAGCGTTTGGCCCGGGACGAGGATTTTAAAAAAGAAAGGGTCGAAAAAAGATTTTTCGACCTTAGAATATCCTCTAATTTCTCAGATATTGCTTTTTACCGCGAAGATGGAGGACAAGTTACAGAAAAACATGGAGAGGCAGAAAGTATTTAAAAGGGAGATACTTTATTTTTATTTCAACTCTAAAGATAGCTTAATGTAATTTTTACTATTTTATTTAAATTCAAATGGGAGGGGTTAACTTCCTTCCCTTGGGCACGGCCTTGATTGCTACGAAATATACGAAATACTTTTTTTAAACATAAACGTTCACTTAGACAAATAAACCAAAAATGGTTAATTCTTAAAGTTATTTCAAAATAACCAAACAAAAATAACCCAGCGATTGGCTCTGTATTTCGCTCATCATATTTGACTTTAATAAAAATTTCTCACTAGCGTTCTTTTTCTTCGGAAAGTAATAAAATGATATAAACAAGTTAACATAAAAAGATAATTTATTTTCCTAACAGCTGAAAGGAAGTCATTAATTCCGTCCAACCGTTTTACTTCAGAAAAGTTAAAGAAAAGGAGCACTAGTTAAGGAGGTCATAGAGTTTGATTTGCATAATACCTAGTATCCGCTTCATTCACTATAAACCTAGCTTTTAAAAAAGAAGTTGAAAGGCTTTTTTTCCTTATTAAAGAACAGATTAAGAGATGATTTATCTATTTTCTGGAGGCTTAGCTGCTATTGTATTACATACAAGAAATGCAATTGTATCGAAATTCAAGTTCTAAGATGTACTCAGGTACGACAGGTTTATCCACACACAACACGTAATTATCCCTTATTACGATAATTCATTAATTCTATGCTCATTGAGATTATTCGATTAAAATGCGTTTAATAACGTACGTCTTTTAAATTCGTCTGATCCGGAGAAACTTTACTAAGCGTTACATCCAACATATACGTAGCCCAATCAGTAGTACCTTTTAAAAATATATACCTACACTGTCAGAAATTTCATCATGAAATTACGGTTAAATGACCGGCAGCAGTCTGTCCATCTAATTCACCGTTAAATTTACGGTTTGGAACATTTTTCTATCTTTACGGGACCTAACCATTTCCAATCATCTTGGTTAAAAAGCCGTAAATACAAAAGTTTACGGTTTTATAACCATTTAAAAATGGTTTCAAAACAAAATTTTTACCGTTTTTGAACCACTTCGAGGCGCAGAATCTTCCAGGCGTAGAAATCGTAAACGAAGCTTGCGGGAATCGAACCCGCTTAGTATGGCATGCCATCCTTGCTCTCTAACCATTAGGCCATCAGCACCACACAAAGCGGTCGTTTATTTATCAATAAATCTTTCTTTTCAACAGAAGAAGAAAGATTTATTGGTAAATAAACGGCATTAAAATTGAGATTTCAATTTTTGATTGGATCCAAAGCCATCTTTGGTCTAAATTTACTGTATATTGACGAAAATCATTTTATTTGCTGCAAAAATTAAAATACAAACAAGCTTCAGCAGCTCAAGTTATGGGTTCGCTCATTCGCAAACAGTTCGGGAATACGATGTCTCCTATTTTTGATTTACGTGTGTATGTGTTTCTATTAAGTAACCACAGCTTAAGCCACTTTTTTTTCTTCTTTTTTATATCCACATGCAGATTTGAAGTGATAAATCTTTATTCACATTTTAACAACATCGTACGACTGGTAAGATTTCGCAAACAAAATGGACGCCCGATTCTTACTGAGCGCTTGTAAATTACGGTTAGTTAAACGTTCTTTAGTAGAAACAGATAATAAACGATTTTTTTCGCAATCAGCGGTTTGAGTACCATCTTTTTAATGGTTATTCAACTGTTGTAATTAAATATGGTAAAATAACAATCAAATAAATGGTTATTTTACTATTTTCTTACGGAAATTTTTAACAGTGTAATGAGCTGAAATAAACCTAAATAGGAATTAGTTCTTCTTTGACGGGCGATGTATCTGAACAGTGAATGTCTCAAAACTGTCATGTGTTCATTCTAATGAATAGCCAAACAGTCAAGACCAATTAGAAATCGCTTTCCTGCCACCGAGTATTTTTATTTCTAATACAGAGTTCAAAAACTGTTGAGTTCAGGGAAGAAAAAATTTACCAGCAGGAACTGATTTAGATTAGTACGGGCCCCGTGCACAAACAGCAATCGGGGCCTTTTCTGAACAGATATCAACAATTTTAATAAAAGGCAATTTTCCTGTTAAACATTTTTCAAAGGATGTTGATCCATGCCCCCTTTTTAAAAAAAGGGCCTTGGTCCTCAAGGCTGTTTCTTGTACAATTAAACACCATAATACATACTAATAATATATTCAACTTTAAACTTGCTTTTTGATAAACACGAAATGCCTTTTTGGTAAATCCGTCCTACCCCTTTCGGAGTCTCCCTTTTTGGTACACCTATTAACACTAGATTTACCAGGCCATTTTCATCCATTTCTAAACGTTCATGTTACACCAAGTTGCTACTTATTATAATAAAACTTTCAGTCACATTAAACTTGTCCTGCTTAACGCGTATTGGGAAAAGCCAATGCAATCACAGTTGCACTATAATTAGTAACAAATTATGCGAAATGGATGCTTCGAAACAGTCAGAATGACTGGCCTGGTAAATCTAGTGTTAAAGTCGAGGTTTAGGCACAGTCACCTGATTCACCTCCGGAAATTCCACGTGTATCAGAACCTGCAGTATAAAGTAGAAAGAAACATTTCTATATACTCCAAATGACACTGAAAGGAAGATAAAATGAGACCTTTTATCCCTCGGCAAAATGAACTCCTTTATTTACATTTAAGTTTCCTCTCAGTCAAATTTCCCATATTTATAACCGTTGGCTCTTTCTGCACGAATTTACACAAAAGAGAGCATATAAATGGGACAACAATCAAGCCTGTAAAACATAATTGCCAGATTGATAGGTTAATTTCGCTTCGTTTTTAGAGTTTCCTTTTTCTATAAACATATTACCGTGAAATTCGAAGAACAGTCTAATGATATACGTTTGCTAATTGTATTAAATGAAATACTTTTATTTTAAATGAATCGTTGTTGCAAAAAAGTTTTACTCAAAAAAGTTACGCCAGATTGAAAATAATTAACACGGATTCCTTGTCAGTTCATTGCACATTAGTTCAGCGTAATACAAATTCGTCGTATCTTAATTCACCGTGGCTTCTGTATTCTGTTAATTATAGTACAATATCATCGGCATCCTTGTAATTAGTGACAATTTTTTGAAAAATGCTTTATAACTTAAAATGCATTAGGAAATATTTCCAAACATTATTCTACGTTTAATAAACTTTTACAATTGGTAAATATCCTTTTAATATGAAAAGAATATTTAAGAGATCATCCCAATTTTTGCAATTTTGTGCGTCACAACGTTGTTCTTTCATATTTAATATTACATTATTAGACAAAGAACTGGGTAAGTTAATTCCAGGATTTGTAATGAATCCGTATCGCGAGAAATCGATGTTGCGATAAATTGAATTAACTAAGTTAAACAAGTCATTTTGCCCCACATAACAGTGTAAGTTTAGTGTTTGATGAAATAAAATATTTCAAGTATCTGAGAAATATACGCCTGAAAAATATTTTGTTGCGATGTCCTAATAAAGAAATGAAAATTTTAAAGTAATAATAAACATATTAAAATATTTGGAATGAAAACAGCTAAAAATTCTTTAAATATCTCACTTTTAGGAAAACATGTTTTATTTTTAAAGTTTCTTCTATAAATCGATTCATCTCCGTCAACGCAACGAATATTTGCTTTTTTTCTTTCTGAAGAAGATGAATGAAACAACAATTAAAAATATTTATGCCTACATTTACATAAGATTAACAATAAAAAATAAAGTAAGATTATCAGTTAAAATACTAATGGTATTCTAATGAAAGGGTGTATTATAACACTATGACCCCCGATGAGGGCATTCCAAATGATAAGTTGCCATATAACGTAAATGAATAGTTGCCATATTTTTAGTCAGTTCTCGTACCAAGTTTTTCACATCAGTAAGATGTAAAGCTGAAAGTAACTTCTTATCAAACCGCAGTTTAAAAACTCAAAAACAGCGTAAAGGCCAAAATACCAATAAGAATTGCAGACACGTGTTTCGAGGTTACAAGGAACTCTTTTTTTCAATGCACACAAAAAATGATCTGAAGAAATGTTGTCTATGTATTTTCATCATAAAAAAGATATGATGAAATACATCCGGAGAAATATTTTTTTAAAATTTCTTATCTCACTTCTTTGCTTTGAAAAAGAGGTACCTTATAACAACACCAAAAAATGCGTCTGCTATTCTTATTGCCGTTTGTGCCTTTTCTGCCCTGTTTTTGAGTTTTGTAGAAAGGTAAACTTTCAGACAGTGGTGTTTAGGATGGTATAACAGTTTTCTTGTAGATCAAATCCAATTACTTCTATTATCAGCACGAACTTTAATTTTTGTAACACAAACAGCATGTAAAACACGCCAAGAAAAATTTCAATTTGCATCTTTTGTACTGAATGATTCACTAGCAGCATATACTAAAGCGCATAGCACCTGAACATAGCGTTTTCTAATGTTCTTTGGTGATTTTAACATTAATGGGCAATACAATCCTGTTCCATTTCGAATAAGTATCTCTACTTTTTTAGAACAATCATAAATCCTATTTTTCTCAAAATTGATTCCCGCGCTTCGGGTATGAAGTGTGAAGGGTTCAATGTGCCGACTGAATGGGTTATCAAGTTTCGTTTATTCGCTTGTCTTTCTTCTACATTCCTACTTGAAACTTTTATAGCTATAATAAACAGATGAACAAAGAAAAGCAGACAGGATATGCAATATTTCTTAATTTCTTTTCAGAAAATGCAAGGCTTAGAGAATAATTGCTCAGAAGATTCGAATGAGTTTTTTTATAAATTGTCATAATGAAAAAATCGAACTAAATTGTTGTATATGCTACAGAATCGGACCGAGAAATGTAGTTAGACATTTTCACAATCACCTAAGCAAATTCGCTTTTAGAAATGCATAAAAAAGCAACAGTTCATATTGTATGTTTCTGTAACTAACATAAATTTTCGATACATAATTTTTAAAAAATGCCCACTTAGGAATTGGTTTTGTTTCATTACACTATACATAAAACTGTTCACAAATGACTCGTTCTCAAAACTATAAAATACAATCACATTTTCAAATTTCTTTGATATTTATGAATCTATGCGGAATTCTCCAGATATACATACTTAACCTAATAAGTCATTTAACAGGTGCGTTGCCACTTCCGACAATATCTTCGAAAATTGTTTCTTAGCGAAAATGTTCGTCGAGATTTTCCGAAATGTTATGTACTACTACTCATTCTTATCTCCTAGTGGTAAAGCATAATATGACCAATATGGGAATAGTTTTCGACTACCGCTGTAAGAATATTTATATTAAAAAAGTATATAAACGCAAATTTTTAGTAACGAAAAACGCATCTACATGAAAATTATGCATTAACCCAATAGCTTTGATTTTTTGTTTTCGACAATTCAAAACCCGTAGTTTTAAGGTAATGAACATAACCTCATTCAAACTAATCTACCCTTGCGTGAGAATATTCGTTAACGGTAGAAGTTCACATAAAATGTGAAAAATCAGAGTCTTTTGCTCAAAGTTTTGAAATGTCGATATTACATCTCATTCTGCTAGGAAAGATAGACACTCGCAAAATTAAACTCTCCGTTTACGGAGATTTCCGGATAATCGAGAGTCGGATAACATAGATTTTACTATGAAAAGTGAAAAAGATAAGGATTGATTTATGTTAAAAGGAAAAATAGGACAAAAATTAAGACAGAACAAATTTTTGGTGGAAGGAAAAAAAATACACCAGGATGCAGTACTGCAACAGCATTCAGGCCACAGTGCACTTCTGGTCGCCTTAATACCGTGTACATAATTGTAATCTGAAGTACTTTTTTGCACTACTCATAATGGCACAAAGCATTTTTTGTTGTTTTCATGCATATACAAAAGGGTATAATTAGTCATTTCTAACACTACATTTACTTCGAAAAATGGGAAGAAAATAAGCCCGAAAATTATTAATCCATCTCAATATTAATTTCCTTTCTTTTTAACTCTACAAATTAAGTTTCAATGGCCTTAGAATTGCGTGGAATATCTTCACAGTTCTTACAGCTGGCTTCAAAATTAGTCATTTTTAAACTGACCCGTTTCAGTTTAATACCAACTGTTCAATAGCCGTGACATTCATCCACCATAGAAATAGATCAGAAAGACCGAAAATAAAACGAAGTGCTTTCTTTTTCCGCCTCAGCAACGTAGTTTAATGAACCTTCTTAATCTTGCTTTCAAGTGAATGCATTTAGCGCCGGACAGTAAGGTTGAGCGCTCTGATGCGTCGAAGACAACAAGAAAAGAATGAAGTTCCGTTTTCAATAAGACAACATAGAGAGGAAAATAAAAAGTACCGTTGAAAGTACCACACCAAAGGCGACAAAGAAAAACAAATTGTCTTTTCTCATCTACGCATCGGCAAGGCATATTTTTCCTTAAAAAATCTCTACGTTGCGCAGATGAGAAAAGACAATTTTTTTTTTGTCTTCGTCGCCTTTTTTTGTGAAAGTACCCTTAACCACTTAACGTATTTGCCTGCGTCTGACACGGGCGAAAGTTTCCGGCAATTTACACATGCCCATGTCTCACACGGGTGATCTTGGACCTCTCGTTTTTATTTCTAATGCCCGTCTGAGATCCGTTTGCACTTTGTTTGTATAATAATTTTTTTTATATAACTTTTACCCCACCCACGCTGTCTAGTCCTCCCCTACAACTGAAATTTTCAAAAACAATTTATACAATACCTATATATTCATTTTCTGTCAAAAAAGAACTCGATAATTTTTTACCAGTTTTTCCGAAAAAAACTCGTGCTTCAAGGAGTTAATGTCATCTTTTATGAGCGTGATTTAGTGTCAAGTTCGCTTACAATGTGCAGATGCAAAACGGTACTCCTCTTTTAAAATTTGAGGCAAATATAAAATAAGAATTGAAAGTACAAAAATAATAAATAAATAATAACTATTTTTAAGTAAGCATTTATTATTTCTTCTTGCTTCTGCACGATACAACGTTCACCATTAGTTAGCCCTTAAGTGCCCTAAGTTTAAAATTTGATAGCGGACTTTAAAAAAAAAAACGAGCTGTACACTTTCAATTGCTTTGTTTTTAATATTTGGCTGTATGTTACCATTGCATAATGTTCTCTTGAAAAAAGGTTCAAAAAATTAAAGTCAGCCGTCAAAATTGTTCAAATAATACCCCGTTTTGTTTCCCGCCGTATTGAACGAGTGACATATTTTTAGAAAAAGTTTGGCGGAATAAATTTTTGACCTATAAAGTATCAAATTGATTAATGATTTTGCTTTATGAAATAAATAAAGAAATATGTTTTTTAAAAATTATTTTTAACTTTATTTCGTTACTGCAAGGAACACATTTATGTATATTTTTTAATTTGATTTGGAAATCGAGGCTTTTAAGGGTTAAAAAGTAAAATTTCAAAAGACAAAACCATTTTAGACAGGAGTACTTTGTCGGCAGAGCTATTCGGAAAGCGATTTTTTTAGTCAATCAAGTTTTAAATCGGCTTAATCCAAAATTAAAAATGTTCGTATGTAATTATTCAGTGGCTAAACGAAATAGAATTTTCAAGTCTTTACGAGTATTTTAAGAAATACAGAAAACTATGAAAAAAATCTTTAATTCCACTGGTGACTCACGCTTGAGTTTCCCATCGGGCGGTGCGTCGGTGGCCTCACGTTTGAATTATCCACCAGTGGATGAAGAAAAACAAGTAGAACAATTTCACATATATAATTAAAAAATTAATATATATATATATATATATATACAGTCCTTGCCCAAATTAATGGACGCACTACGGAATTTGCGAATTTTCATGTTTAGCACTCGGTCGAAAATCTGTTTTTTTACTTATTTGGTAATGTTTAAATCTACAATATTTACACTTTCCAGTACATTTTAGTAGTTAAATATGAATATCTGACAGATTTAAAATCGTAACTATTTAGAAATATTGCTGAAATTAATCAAAATGTGACAAGATTAACGCGTTTTGATTCACCTTAAATCCCCAAGCAAGCAGAACACAAAAGGCGGCTGCGTTTTTCCCTCCACATGTTTCACTCACCTTTTTGTAATAGAAATCCCCTCTGTTGAGCAATGTAGTAATCAAAAATAAATCAGTAAACATTTTATGCTGCGCATTTATGTACTGGTCTAATTATTTTGCTTATTTATTAATTATTTTGTAGAAAGGTGTCAATTACTGGAGCATGTCAATCACTGGTGAACTCACCGTATATTAAATTTCCGACAGCATTTCAATAGCATCAAGTAAAAAACATGCAACATCCCACCTCCAGTTTTCAAACTACTGGTTTATACATACCTTCACAAAAAATTGCAAAAAAAAAAAAAAAAAAAAGATAATGAACAAAAAAAAAATTGAAAAATTCTCATTTTTCAATAGATTTATAATCTTATGCTGTTTTCTGAAGTAAGAGCTCCGGTTGGTTAATACTATCACGAGAGATCTATTCGTTTACAAAATCCAGCGTAAAGCTGTAAAGCGAAAATTCATTCCAGAATTAAATGCAAAACAGCCAGCAAAAAAAAAAAAAAAAAAGAAAGAAACATTTTATCATTTTTATATTCATTTCTAGAATAAAAATTAATACCGGCACTGTATATAGTTTAGATGAACATTGGAAAAATACAAAACTGAAAGATTAGGTAGTGTCAGTATTTGTGAAGGAGGAAAATTTAAGCGTAAACGAGAAATAGATCAAGTTCAACCAGCATATCCATTATTGTTACACCAGATTAAGAAATGTGCTTCAATAACAAGACGCTGAATAAGCAGTGTTCTTAATTAAGCTCCGTACATAAGAATATTTCTGAATAAATACAAAGAAAAGGGTTAAGGATTGATGTCAATCGGATGATAAGTAACCGGAACCATCATCCAAATAGCATCCTTTTCATTAGCAATCAATTACTGATTGTTAAATAAATGTCAACTCATGCGGGAGCTTTAATATTTAAAGGCCCAATGCAATCTAATGGATTACTTTATCCAGGAAATCTTGTTATGCCAGTGAATAGAAATGATTCCGTTCCTAAGTAAGTAAATGCCTTCTCTACTCATGAGGAGTTCTTAAAAATGCAGGAAGAGATTTAGATTGTCTTATCTAAATCTAGGGCAAAAATGTAAGTTATATCTAAAATGTAAGTTGCGTCTAAATACAAAGATAAAAAATGTAAGTTGTGTCTAAATACAAAGATAAAAAATGTAAGTTGTGTCTAAATGCAAAAACTAAACATCGGTTGATGTTTTTTATAAAACAAATGCAAGAACATGGAATCAAAACGTAATGTTTGAAAATAATTTACTTAAAATTTACTTAAAGTGTACATTTTCTGTTTAGTTTTACGATATTTCTCATCATTAATTTATAAATTAAAAGTTTTCGGTTTGTTTTTGTCACGCAATAAAAACATTGCCTATATAGGTATATTTTTTAAGGAAGTACGTTTAGAATTGGGAAAGTAAAGCGATCTATTCTACCCTTACGTCGTATAAGCCTCGTTAAAAGTTAGATAGGAAATGCATCAACCATTTGAAATTATATCCTCTACAAAATTTATTCACTCGCATTTACGTAAGGAGCATTTTTTCTTTACATTCAAATGAAGATAGAAAATTTGATCAGAAGCATATATTTATGTGTCAAATTTCAAATAACTTGCACTGGTGTATTTTACACACCACTGGAAATTTAACGGCTACTGTTTTAATTGTTTCACTCTTGAACTTTTTCTCCCAGCTAACCTACAGGTCACTCAATCTGAGTTGTGAATGAAGGATTTTGTTTTCATTCATTTGAACCAGCTTGAGTGAAGGTTTTACTCTTTCTGCTGAACAGAGCCAGGTGAGAAAAGTGTTTCAGGCTCGCTGTGTCATTTATGGTAGGTTCAAAAATTGAGTAACTACAATAAAGTGTGAATGCAAGTTTATTTGTCTGCGAAGAACGTTTCACGAAATTGGTCAAGTGTGAAAATTCTACTTCGGAAAAAACTAAAAAAAAGCGACACCTAATATTTGGATTTTTTAGATTTCAATAAAGCATTAAATTCGCTCAATTTCAAGTGTTTTTATTGCAATGGATAGTTACTGCCTTATGTTTGACTTAAAGTTAATCTTATCAAATGTTTATCTTTTTACCTAGTCTCTTAGAATTTTATGTTGTAAAAAATACACCGCGCAGGAAATTTTGCTGGGTGTAAATTGGCGAAAGTAATTAGAGATTAATTATTTTGCTTCTTCCGTTGTTGCGTAATTTATTAAATAACAATAATGTCGTTTCATTATTTTTTTTCTTAGGTACAGAAAGAAAACTGTTGTGTAAAACACATTTTCAAAACATTTTTGCCAAAATTACCTAAAAATTACAAAAATTACCTTTTTGCATAAAATAATTTTAAATATTAGAAAAATATATTTTGTTTTTATACTTCTAAATATTGCTGTCATAAAACTAAAAAAGTTAATGATTTTTCAACCAGAGATCATAAATTTAAATTTTCTAAGAAATATGTTGAAACTTTTATGAATTTCAGAATTTAAGATTAAAAAAATAAAAAGTAAATAAAATAAATAAAAACCGTATTGTATTTTATAACTATATTAATCCAAAGCAGCTATTATTTAAGTATTTATATTCCTTGTTTGAAAATTCCAACAGTAAACTCCAAAGCAAGGGCTTGCTCAGGCATCATTCAAAATTATTTATACAGCTCAAGAGTAACTGTCATTCCGTTTTGTTAGAAGAGAGACGTTCCACGGCAATATAACTATTCATACGAAGAAAAGAGCCACTGATATATTATTATTCGGCATTAGGGGTAATGGATCGCTGGGAAAAGTACAGTTTTAAGCGGGATCGAGCCATTAATTTTTATTGTGAAACATTTGTATGCATCTTATGATCTGTTTTATGTTTATTTTTGTGTATGTAATGTAACGTCTGTAACTATGGAATTCATTTTGTCACAGTCTAAGCGCTAGAACATTTGTTGTTTCCATATTTTCTTTGTTTCTCCTAAAGTGAGCATGCACAGTATATTGGCCTTTCAATTGTGAGACACCCATTTCATAGACATAATTTGCATTATCACGAGAAACAAACATAAATATTGTCTAGTTTCTAGTCCATGGTCGGTATGTGAGTGCGCCAGCTGGATGCGAAACTACGTTGTTTCCAGCTACCTCGATTTTGAATCTTAATAAAGGTGATGAAACTTTTAAGTTTCTAAGTTGATAATTGAAGAACTTAAAGGAAGAAAATGTCACGTAAGAAATGGGAGTGAATCTGAGACGATCGGCTTTAAAGTTTTTTGGCTTACATTTTTCCTTTGCTTCGCGCAATCAGTTATAATGCTGCAGTAGTGATACAAAGAAGTTATGTAAATTTTTAATTTGCAACTGTTGATTTCGTTCCGTCGTCACTGTTCCTTTCCAATTCAACTTCTGTATTGGCGAATCGCATCTCATCACTGAAAATAGTCATTCCACTACCTAGACAAGAGCACGAAAAGAAGAGAGACACTTTATGTTCTGCAAGTGAAAGCTATTTTCATTAAAAAAAAAAAAAAAAAAAAATAGGTATTTTAAAACAAAATCGTTCAAGATATCCCACTTCTATGTATGATTTCTCAAGGAAAAACTTACGATCATTACTTTTTTCAATTGATATTTTTTAATGAAACAAATCTGATCTGTCAGTTGTAAGGCATAAAATGTCTGCTTTCCATGGAATGCCATTAAATAGTTTTATTTAGGGGCTAGCAGGAAAATTTTTTTTGTGTTTAAAGGAGATAATAACATCCGCCCCAAAATTTTCTATTTCTTCTAAAATGTCCCTTAACATGCCCTTTTAATCTTCATTTAACAGTTACAGAGCTTTGTTTCATGAATATGTAATCATTTTTCCTGATGTTTTTTTATTCGAAAGTAATGAGATAAAGAAATTTCGATAACAATTTTAGTACAATCTACGTTTTTCCTCCGTTAGTACGTAGATGAACGTCGATACTGGTGATAGATCCAAATAAGATAAGAGGAAATATACTTTTTTTATGGAATCAGTGTTCAACTTTAGAGTTCCAAATTCCTAGATTTGCATTATTGTAACACATGATGGAGGGAAAGGTCCCCTCTCACCCCTAGTCTTTCATGTCCCAGACCCCATGTCGACATTATCGGGGCTCGGACGCATGTTCTATCAGTAAGTCACCGCTGTTTTATGAACAAGTATTTATGATAAAATTATTGTTAATTTAGTAATTCATATGGTTCGTAGCAGTCGTTCTGTTTAAAGATATCTAATTAATGGGATCAAATAACGGATTGAGGTTTTTGATAACACAGAAGCAATGCTAATTTAATTCTTTCCATTATACGTCTGGCTTTTTGGGGTTTAAAACAGAACATTTTTTTTGATGTATTCGCTGTTTGTGTGTTTAAGTTGAGGAAAAATATTTATTTGATGCTGTTTTTGATTTTTTTTCTTTTTTAAATTTCAAAACTTACAAGTTTTTCGTTTTTGGTAATTTTACAGTTGGTCTGTTCAGCGAGTTAGGACTAGCAGCTATGTCTACAGTGAATCACTGCAGGACACCCGATGGCCTCCTAGGTGAATGCGGTGAAATTAGTCGATGTCTTTATTTATTGTTTGACATGGTCCGATTAAGAAGATCTGTCTGCTTTCGGAATTTGTTTATGGTAGGAATTTGTTGCCCAGGATTTTCGGTAAGTTGCGTTGCTAAAATACTTTTAAATTCTTTTTTTCATTTGTTTCCTAATAAAAGTTAGAAATATCATTTGCAACAACCGAGTTAATTTTTCTAGAAATGTGCAATACGTTCTTCTTAAAACTCTGTTATTCCAGGAGTAATGCTACGTAGGGGACATTTTTTCACTGATTTTTTTCTTAACTTTAGTAAGAACAAAATTTAAATCATTGATAATAATTTTTCTGGATTTTTTTCTATAAAGAGTTATATATTTTAGTTTGATAAAAGTCCTTAAAGTATCCAGTATTACTTTCCAGCATTAATACATTCTTTTCAGACATTTTTTTAGTTGCTTAACAAATAGCAAAAAGCAAACAGTTCTTTCTAAATACTCTGCTTAGCACAAGGGAAAAGAACAATTTGGGTAGGTAGTTAAAGCTATAGAAACTACGTGTTAATGACTAATGACTTTATATAAAAATACAATCTATGTTTAGTAAATGTAATCCATGAGTAGAATAAATTTGTGTAAAAATAACTCATTTCTTTGAGAAAAAAAACCCCATTTCCCATGTCTTTTGAATTAGAACAAGAGAATATTTTCATATATCAGACAAGTACTTTTGAATTAGAAAGCTGTTAGAACTTTCTATCAGTTTTTTTATGTTATATGGAAATTTTTGTTTCAAATATACGACATATGACTTAGAATTTCATTGAGAAAAATTATGAATATTTTATAATCACAGACTCATGTTTTCCTTATTAAACAAAAAAAAAAAAAAAAAAAAAACGTAAATAATCATTTTGTTTGGTATTAAATGAAAAAAGAAAGAAAAACTTTAACATATTACTTTAGCAAATTATATGACAACGTTAGGAAATGAATTTACCAATGATATAAAAAAAGTTCCTTAGAGACTAACTTTCGAAAAACACACTGCATCATATCCTCTTTTGATACCGATTCATGGTTTAAATTTCGAATCTCATATCGTGTTCATGGAAAACTAAACATATATTTTTCAGACTACAACAAGTACAGCAGCTTCAACTTTTAACACAACCTTGCTCCCCGAAACTACGAGTATCATGACAACAACGGAAGTCACTACACCAGTATCGACAACAACAAGCACTACTCAACGTCCAACAACTGCTACTCCCGTTAAAAGATTTCACCAGAAAGCTACGAAAAAGCCCTTTTCGCCGCCAACAACAGTTCCGACAACAACATCAAAGCCTACAACGACAACAACGATTAAAAGTGTAGAAATATATACAGAACCATCTTCGCCAACAACGAAAGCGACATTCGCTTTGACTGCAGACTCTTCTAATCAAAACGCTTCTTATACTGCAAGTTTCAGTAAGTAGATATTAGGAAAATTTCTATTACATGAAAAAAAACATTAAAAAGTGATTGTTCTTTTAACACCTGAAAGCTTCAGAATAAATCGTCAAATACTTTTCTAGCTAACTAACAAGGAATCTAAAATTTAAAGTGGCAGGTCATTTATGGCAATATATTTAGATATATATATTTAATCCAAAAATGTAGTATGACCTAGACAAGAGCTATGACAAATGATTTCGTCTGTCCGACGTTGCATAACTAATTCTTCTGTAGTGTTGATGCGACATCGGATATAAGAAATCATTTGCTGCTACAGAGTTATAAAGGTAGGGACTTTTATATCTTTTAACATTTTGTAGTCTAATTGAAATTAATTTTTTCCCCAAAGAAAATTACTACGAATGTTACTCTTCGCAGATCAGATGTTTCCGAAAGATTCCAAAAGTCCTTGGGTTGTCAATTTTCAGTCTGATAACATTTTTTTTCTTTAGTATTCATTGATTTTACTAAGTAATTTTAATTAATAGCTAACGACATCTTACTAAAGTATGTACACTATATAGCCAAAAGTCATGTGAAAATTTCATTTCAGAGATTTTTTTCAAATTTCTAGAGAAATTCATAGTAAAATGTTCTGAAACTTCGGTGATATGAAAGGCATGCTTCCCTTCACACTTCCCAGTAAAAATTTCACCACGCGTGCATTTAGGGGACTAGCAAAAAATTGAAGAAAAGAAAAGATATTTACAATCATGTCTCGTAAAATGCTTTAAAACAGCTGTAAATTTCCCAGAAGAATTTACTTGCTATGTACAATATTAGATGCGATTTTCATAAAGCAAGTCCATGCATATTTGCAATCATTCAGTGCATTTATGCTGTGATTTATAATAAAAACACAGTTTTTGTCAAGAATCTCTTACATTCCTTACCAATAACAAGAATAGTAAGCACTTGTTTTATTCTTAAATACTTAATTTGTATCACAAATCCCAGCGTAGATGCACTGAATGGCTGCGAACTCATCCGGTTGATTTGTGAACAACCCCTTAATATTTAGGCATGTTCTCAAAATCGTTGAAAAATCACTCACTAAATTGCCGATATCTTTATGAATTTTCGAGTTATTCGACTGAAATTTTCTTATGAGTTGCTCCAATATACTTAGGTATGGAGCTATGAAATTTAAGAATTGCTATCTTTCGCGCATGCACAGTAAAATATTATCTCTTTCAAAAGCTCATGATTTACCTAATGTTTGGTTTTTATTTCTAATTTTAGTATAATGTCTCTCTTGCGTGTTTTCAATTTTTCTATAAGTTTGGTGAAAATCTGAAAGAAATTCTGCGTGTTAAAAGCCAAAAACAAGGCGGGGAAATTGGTATTTTGGAAAGAAATGATTATAGCTTCGTGAATGTGCTTGTTAGTTTTATAAAAAAAAAAAGATAGAAGTATTGTACACAGTAAGTAAATTCTTTTCGGAAATTTACCGCTTGTTTCAAGCATTTTACCCGACAGTATGATCGAAAACATCTTTTCTTGTTTTCAATTTGTTGTTGGTCCCCTAAATGCAAGCGAAAGGAATTTTTCCTGGAAATTGTGAAAGGAAGCATGCCTTTTATGTAAAAATTGTGGGTACTGAATTGTTACAGATCAGTAAGTGTAATCACAATATTGCAATAAATTCTTTATGAAAACTGAACTGAATTGCAGGCAGAGAAAAAAACTTTTCAGTAGTTTTAGCTCATAAGATATCATTCTAAACTAACATTTCTAAACACAGTAGGTGAAAAGCAGTCTTTCTTCTATGTGCGTGCGGACAGTTTGTATTCGTTCCAAATTCAGAATCTAAAAGTCGTAGGAAATAATCAAATCGTAATATCTGTATCTGAGAGTCATAGTACCTTAAGTTTATTTTTGTGATGAAGTTAAAAAATAAACATTTTTAGCTACTATAAGACTAGACTTTTCCGTGCGAAGCTTAGAATAAAGATGTCCGATGAGAACTTTAAAAGTTCGGAACCCTCATGTAGCTAGTGGCTTTATCGTCGATTCTCTGTCCACTACGTGTTAACTCGCAAAAACTCGAAGAATTGACTTAAGGTACTCCGGTAGAGATATTATTTCCAGGAAATTATTTTACAAACGGAAAGAGAAAACATTTACATTTATAAAGAAAGGAATATCCCTTTCGATCTACTACACAGTTCAACATAAGTCTTCATTTTAACGTTCGCTTTCATCCTGTTTTTCTATTTAGGATGTGGAACTGCTGGAAGAGATGGGCGTATTGTTGGAGGCTATGAAGCCAATCCTGGACAGTGGCCTTGGATGGTAGGTAAAGATGGTAGGTTAGACATAACGCGATCTCTGACCTTTTCACCAATGATTTAAAGCATGCCATAGCTTCTGATATTCTTAGCACAAAAAGAACGTAAGTAAATATGTGAATTAACATTTCGCATTTCACTTTGTAGTTGTATTTTGACACGCCGTTAAGGGCCTCAAACAACATACAAGAATAAAATATTACATACATATATGACTACAACAAACTAACGATCATTTTACATGAAAAACGATAAAAGTTGGAATTTTTTATGCATTTTTTTATGATAACAAAGCGCCATTTCCGCAGTTTATTACAAGCTCAAATTCTTATGAGACATAAAATTACAATTGATTTCATTCAAGAAAACTTGAAGTAAATAAATAAATAAATAAATATAAATAAATAAGAAATAAAACACCTTTTAAAAAAGTTAAGGAAAAACGATGAAGATATTTACACTACTGGCCATTAAAATTGCTACACCAAGAAGGCGACATGCCACAGACATGAAATTTAAACGACAGGAAGAAGATGATGTGATATGCAATTGAGTTTCTCAGTATCTATTCACCTAAATTTCTTGAAAATTTAATCATTTGTTGTTTTAAACATAATATATGTGTCCAATAAATATCATTTTGTTATCTGCATTTCTTCCTGGTGTAGCAATTTTAATGGCCAGTAGTGTACTTAGATCGTTAAAGCATGTATTTATAAAAGAGTAGAAAACTAACTTGAGCTATAAAAAAAAAAAAAAAAAAAAAAAAAAAAAAAAAAAAAAAAAAAAACGACCATTTTATTTATGGTCAGATATTTCACACAAGTGTTACTACTGCTATGAGGGCATTGTTATTCCCTGAATATACATACATAATTTGAAATCAACTATGTGGTTTAAAAACAGACACGTTAAATAATTTAAAACTTTTTTTCCATTCTCAAGAATGTTTCTGAAACATAATACCGTTCGTTTATCTAGATTTAGTCATATAAATGTAATTTAACCTAAGTTATTGTAAACTGAACAATGTAGTTTACTTAACTGAAGAAAATTTTAGCTTTACTTAAAACCATGCTTCAACGATTACGTAAATAATAACAATTGTTCACAAACTAAGGTATTGCATTCGCAGAATATTGTAAAGATAAATTTGTTTTCGAGGTATTACTCTGAGTAAAGCTTGGGTCAGAGCCTGAAGTTAAATAATAAACTCAAATTTTAAATATCTCGAAGAAGTTCTTCTAATAAAGTATGTAGTATGATGTTTTGAAGAAATTGTTCAAGTCAAACCAAGTTGCTTGTATCGAAAAAATAGTATAAAATAGTTTATAAAATCAAATTCATAAAACAAACTATATTTTCACCTTAAAAACAACACTTTCGCTAAAAAGAAATATGAACACATTGAGAAGTATTGTTTTAGTTCACTGCTCATATTGACTTGAAAATTGTTTTTTGGGAATAACTCATTCGTATACTAGAAGGGTACTCCTCGTTCTCTCTAACACTAGTCAACTTACGAGTATGCTTCTGTTACTTTCCTGGTAGCAAGTGGTTAACTGGTAAGTATTTAAGTAGCAGATTTCACATTTCATTAACCTTTTAACTGTCATGCCCGAGATTATCTCGGGCACCGCACTGGTGTTCCAAAATGAGTGGCAGCCGCCTCAAGCGAATATGCAGTGGCTACAAAACCTTAAATTGTTTTG
This sequence comes from Octonoba sinensis, assembly GCA_038502835.1. Classification (NCBI taxonomy): domain Eukaryota; kingdom Metazoa; phylum Arthropoda; class Arachnida; order Araneae; family Uloboridae; genus Octonoba; species Octonoba sinensis. The sequence continues at coordinate 113,688,705 of CM076598.1, read as the reverse complement.
CATGTAATTTAAAATATCAGTTTTTAACTGCTAAGTATATTTTATTTTGTACTAAACATTTGATTTTTGCAATAAAACAAATTGACAATATATGTACCCAAATCATCAAAATAACTTGACAGTTAAAGGGTTAATTCCAAAGTAAATAAGGAATTCCACAATTTCCTTTTCGAGTTTCTGATTTACTTTCGCTGGAATGAAAAGAGCGTGGATAGTAGGGTGGAGGGAACAAAAAATCGAAATTGGATGAAAGTTGAGTAACAGTAAGGGAAAAACTGCTTTTCGTATACATATTTTACAATGTAAAAAGAATTTTGAAAGTAAACAGTATCTCGATGATCCGCTCACACCTTGAAATGTACCGACATAGCATCAAAATTGAATAAAATTATGCTTCTCTCATCAAAAAATTAGCCGAGGATGATGCAATACCGCTGAAAAGTTGCCTTTTTGTATCTATTATACACCCTGTACAAACATTTTAATGGCAAACAGTATTTAAAGATTCCACTCACAACTTGATTGACAAATAATGCGTAAAACTTGAGTAATATAATAATGCATCTGGCTGAAAAAAATTCGTTCACTTTCAATGAAGAATAATATGAGGACGCTCTTTTATTTACAAACATACAAGACCAAAATAGTTTCCTATTTTTTACAAAAATGTTGCAACGAAACCTTTTTTTTTTAAACGTTTGAAAAACTTTCGATATTTTCTTTACAAAGAAAAGCTTTGAAAAAGATGTCTTATTTCAGTAAACATGTTGACATAGATGAGAATCATATTCAAAGTAGAATTATATGTTTTTGTAAGCTCCATTGGCATTTCAGGCAGCCATTTTCTTAGACAGCCATAGAGGCAGAGAATACTGGTGCGGAGGAGCCCTAGTGGATACGTGGTACATATTGACAGCAGCTCACTGTCTATCAGACCAAAGAGGTCGAAAGTAAGAATCGAACTTATTTATCATTTATATCACAATCATTAGCTGTCTTAAGAATAATATCGCACGCAATCAAGTCACAGTTATGAATAAAAATCAATTATGGGCCTAAGAGGAGTGTAATAAATTTGAATTGTGTTTATGCAGTCGCACAGATAAAAATAATTAGTAATAACGTGTTGGTAAAATGATGGGAAAAAAGAATCGATACACCTCTTACATAACTTACCTATACTTACCTAACTTCAGGAATGTTGATTATGTTGCACTAAGGCAGGGTTTGAGAGAGATTTTTTCTTCTGGGTTGGAGAATAGTGAAGCTGATCTTCAGTGAGAAGAGTTTAAGGGGAAATTGGAGAAAACAGTGAGGGATTATGTTCCTTTTAGAAAAAAGGGGGATCATACAAAGATTTGGCCCATGTGGTTCTCTAGGGAGGTGAAAGGAGCTCTCAATTACAAACAAGCTGCTTTTCGGCCACTTAAAGAGACTGGTTGCCATGCCGAGAGGATTTTGAATTGCAAGGCTAGGCGTACTTTCAAGCATTTGGTACGGAGTAAGAAAAGGGAATTGGAAGCAAAAGCTTGCAGATAACGTTGAAAGGAATATTAAGCAATTTTTTGCTTATGCTAATTCAGGGAAAGCTCATAATACTCAGGAAGGCCCACTAGTGGATGAGAACGGAAACTTAATTCAAAATGATGGGGATATTGCTGATATTCTAAATAATTTTTTTTCCAGTGTATTTAACAGAAACTGTATTTCAACAGTTGACTCAAGCGAGACGCAAGCTAATACACAGCTTGAGGATTTTGTATTTTCTAGGGATGATGTGTTGTTTCAATTGAAAAAGATTAAAGCAAATAAGGCTCCAGGACCTGATAATATTTATCCTAAAATTTTACTAGAATGTGCAGAGGAATTAGTGGATGTTGTTTTAACTATTTTCATATCTTCATACAACTCAGGGACTGTGCCAGTAGGTTGGAAGCTGGCAAACATAACGCCGCTCTTCAAGAAAAGGTCTAAAGCTAAGGCAGGAAATCATAGGCCTGTGAGCCTTACTTGAGTAATTTGTAAAATTTTTGAAACTCTGATCAAAATCAAGATAGTGAATTTCCTGGAGGCAAATGGAGTGTTGACTGGTTTTCAATATGATTTTAGGAAGATTAGATCCTGTACAACTAATTTGTTGCATTTCTATGACAAGGCTACCATGGCATTAGATAGTAAAAACTGCGTAGATGTTGTTTACATTAATTTTCAGAAAGCGTTCGATAAAGTACCGCATGAAGCTCTTCTTAGCAAACTTGCTTATATTGGTATAGGTGGGAAAACTTTAATTTGGGTTAAAAATTGGCTGACTGGGAGGAAACAAATAGTAGTGAATGGCAATTATTCTCAGTGGATTGACGTTTTGAGTGGTGTTCCACAAGGTTCAGTTTTAGGGCCAATATTATTTATTATTTTTATTAATGATATTAGTCAGAGTATTTCTGGGAACATCAATATTTTTGCTGATGATGTCAAAGTCATGGGAATTGTTGACACGGATGAACAAGTCAATCAGCTTCAAGAGGATTTGAATAAAATTACTAAGTGGGCAATTAAGTGGGGAATGTCCTTTAATATTGGGAAATGTTAAGTGCTTCATTTTGGTCATGGGAATAAACATGCAAGCTATTGTTTACAAGGTTCAGTCATTAGTGAAGCAGAAACAGTTGTTGATCTAGGAGTGTTGATTAGTTCAGACTTCAAGCTCAGTCAGCAGTGTAGCATAGTAAGTAACAAAGCCAACAGGATGCTTGGGTTTATTAATAAGGCTATTTCGAGCTAAGGAAGTTGTTTTCTAAGGAAGTTGTATTGCCATTACACAGAAGTTTGGTAAGACTTTATTTGGAGTAGGCTGTTCAGTTTTGGGTCTCCTTACCAAAAGAAAGATATTACCTTATTGGAAAGGGTCCATAGGAGGGCTACTAGGTTGGTAAGCGGTCTTTCAGGCTTAGATTATGAGGGCAGGCTTAAAAGGCTCAATATGTATAGTCTTCAGCAAAGAAGAGTTAGAGGGGACATGATTCAGTTGTTTAAATTCATTAAAATGGGAAACCTTGATGGGCTTCAGTTATTTGCTAAAAGTAGAACCAGAGGTCATTGTTTTAAGCTTTTCAAATCTCAGGGTAATCTTGAAATTAGGAAACATTACTACTTCAATAGGGTTGTAGGCAGTTGGAATAATTTACCGGAGGCAACCGTTAATTGCAGTGGGGTAAAAACTTTTAAGAAAGCTCTTGGTGTTCGTTGGGGACTGCTGAATTGACTAGGACCAGCCTAGCTGTGCCCTGAGCCTGTTGCTAGTCGTCACTTTTGTATTTGTATATAATAACACCGTTGCCGCGTTTACACCAAAGTTGACAAAACATTGTTTGTAGAAAACTAAGTTGTCAACTAAAAGTTGCGCTTCTCAAATTATAGAACAACAAGTGGAAGATTTTTTTGTAGAAAACTAAAAGTTGCTCTTCTCAAATTTAGAGCAACAAGTGGAAAAATTGTTGCCGAAGAATTGGCGCCCCGTCAAGTCCGGGGCGCGTGGATTGGGAACAGTTCTCCAATAATTTCCTACAAGTTGCTAGGGCAAAGCGCGCAGCAACAAATCTTCCACTTTTAGTTGTCAACTTACTTTAATCTTTACGAACACTCCGCGGGAAACCATAATTTAGTGGAAGATTTGTTTCTCTACAAGTGGAAGACAGAAAAAGTTCTTGTATTTTGTAGAAAAAGCAATAAATCGCTGCTACTTGTAGAAAACTAAGTGGAAGACTGGTCTAAACGCAGCATTAATGAGGAAAAATCTGTCCTTCTGCAGAGTTAAAAAAGTTCAATTCATGCATTAATAAAAGTTGTGTGATCTTCAAAATTTTTCTTTATATGGTTTAATCCTTTATTTACTAACGTATGTTCCATTTTGATTTTAAGTTCTGCCAGTTTCCTCGTTTTATTTATTTATTTTTTAAATGGAGGGATTTAGAAGTCCAATTCCATTCATTTGTTGGGTAACATCGAAACCCGATTTTCTTTTAGAAGCTTGCTGGGGATAAGCAGAAATGATACGATATAAAGATATATATACAAGGTCTACTGTAAAGTTCTGTCCTTTTCCATTACAGCAAGTTTCGACCCGTTCTACATTTCATGTTCTAGCATGTTCGGTTCTATATTTTTATCGCTTAATGTATACATACTGACGTAGCAAATTGGCTATAATAAAGTCAATTCACATTAGCCGGTAATGTTCAATAGGAAGGACATCATACTGCATCATGATAATGCCAGGCCACATGGTGCTTTGAGGACTTGTCAAAAAATTGAAGAACTAGGCTGGGAAATTCTATCGCATCTACCATATTCCCAAGACATAGCACCCTCCGACTACCACTTGTTTTTGTCTTTACAAAATTTTTTGACGAGAAAAAAATTAAAAAATGAAGAAGATATCAAACAAGCACTGGTTGAATTTTTCGAAGCAAAAGATTAAACATTTTTCAAAAATTGCCCTCACACTGGAAAGAAGTCATTGATAATAATGGCAATTACATTATTAAATCAAGTTATTTGGCAGTAAGAAAAATTTGTATTTTCTTTTATTCCAAAAACGGACAGAACTTTCCAGTAGACCTTATAAAGCAGTAGAGTACTTAGTAAAAATACTATCAAATATAATTTGTGTATGTCTTACTTAAAATGATTCAATTTCTTGCAGATACCGCAAAGAACAACTCACTGTCCGCTTAGGAGATCATCATTTATTTCGGACAGATGATTTCATGGAACCAGTGGATTTCAAAGTCGCTCAAACCATACCTCATCCTGAATTTTCTCGAAGCGGTTTCTACAACGATATTGCTCTACTGAAATTACGGAAGCCAGTCACTTATTCCGAATTCATAAGTCCCATATGCTTACCCACTGAAGGATTAAAAGCCAATGCTCTAGTCGGATACATGGGAACGGTAACCGGATGGGGGACTCTCTCTTACGGTAAGTAAATGTTATTAATTTGAAAATCAATAAAAACACAGACTTCTTGCTATCCTAATAACATATACGAACTGTAGTCTTCACAGTCTAGTAAGTAGGTTTTTCACGACGATAGAAATGCCTTCTACCAAAAAATAATACCGCTTAATCCAAAAGACGTGGATTCGAGCAAGGCTGCATACTCCGAAATTTCATGTATGACTAATGTAATGTACGACGTAGAACGCTGTCAGTATATAGTCAGAATTAACTGTCCTTTTCGAACGATACTGTTATTAAACTCCTTTTTAATACGCTTTTATTAATTAGAAATGATCGCGAGATCTTTTAACAATTATTACAGGGGTACACTTGTGCCGGAACACCGTACCACTTAGTTTCTGTGATTTTTTTTTCGCATAAAATTTGTTCAATTTTTGTTTCATTTATCATTTATTATTAGCATTCATCATTTTTTCCTTTCTCACTTTTTAAAACATTTTCAAGTTACGTTTGCTTGCAGAAATAAATCATATTCTTACAGCTTGCTATAACACAAAATCAAACGTTCCGGCACGAAAAAATTTACAAGTGTGCCCCTGATTCTCTATTTAGAAGGATAAATTTTCTGTTGTCCCCTAATAAAGTATAGCACTGTCATTCTCTTTTAAAATCAATCTGTATTATCGCCTTTTTAATACCTCTTTAAAAACTAAATCATTGCTTTTTTTCTCTTTGGTCATTTCTCTAAATTCTGCTAAAAGTTTTCAGCACAGTGTTCCGATTTTTGTAGATATAAACTGATGAATTATTGTGGGTTATAAAAATGAGTATTCCCTCCCCAATTACATTTGGTTCTGATGTCACCCACGTTCTATCTTAAAGCGGTGTTATGTGCGGAAAAGTTTCGGTTTTTTATCGTGTTATGCAGTTTAATTTTTTAAACAATGCTTAGTTTTCATTTAGATTAAAAAAAATTTGTGTTAGGATTTTACGCGATAGAGAATGAAATAAATCCTATGATCCGAAAAGCATTAATTGATAAAAAGTGCAACTGGATGTACCTTTACCATAAATTTTTGAGCATTTCCATAGAAACAAGTTTAAATAAATAAAAATAAAAGAATTTCTCCTTTAGAACGAAAATCGTGAAGACCAATAAGCAATATTTTTGCATAGCAGACGAACACACAAATTTATCGGGTAATGTTTATTAATGAAACGTCACACTGTGTATAAACCAAAATGTGATGAAACTTTTTGTAGGTGGATCTGGTAGTGGAAGTTTACAGCAAGTGACCATGCCAATTTGGGACAACGCCGATTGCAATAGAAGATATTTTCAACCCATCACGAAAGGATTTATGTGCGCGGGCTTTTTTGAAGGTGGAAAAGATGCCTGCCAGGTAATTCAGATGTAAAACTATTAAGTAAAATAAATTTCTAGATAAAATTCGATTTTTCAAAGTTGACCCTACATTCAGATATAGAGCATAAAAATTTAAGTAACGTTTTGTTCATTCTTAAAAATCCTGCAATGGGCGCTCGACACCTGTTTCCCCTCAGTTAATGCTAGAATACGGAACAGTCATTCAAACAGTTAATGTTACATTTATTAAGCAAATATTTCACTTCAGGCTGACAACTTTTCTGTGGAGATTCTTTTTTCTATGAAATACTGCATCTACGAAGTATTCTCAATGTGTTCACACACAGTTGAAACTCCTCACGTGATCATTTCGACAAATCGCTTACATACAAGTAATAAAGCAAACGCTAAAGTGTTTGTTTTTCAATAAAAGTGGCATGATTACTTCGAAGAGTAGTCGAATCCTAAGAGGGGACTTCAAGATTATGGGAATAACATTAATTTAGTTATATGGGTAACGTAACTCTTCATTTGGCTACAAAAGAGGAAAAGAACAGCCTACTGTATATTTGAAGTATTATCGATTAAAATGATTACTTTGTTTTATTTTCCTGTAATTCAACAGCCGATAAAACATGATTTGAAAATTTAGTAACGTATGGATATTTATACGTACTAGAATTCGCCCAACAGTCCAAATTCGACCGTAATTCATTACACTTTCCAAGTTCAGCCTCGAACATTTAAACAACTTATAGACATTTTAGTTTTCCTGCTCGACAATAGTTTCTTTTCTTTAAATATTTCAATTAGCGATAATCTCTCCTCAGTTCGACTAATTGACCACTGAGTAAGTTACTTTAAATTTATGCATGCATTACAAATGCATTAATTTATATTTCTACACCACTGAGTAAGAAAGAGTAATAAAGAAAATAGAAAAAAATTTCCCATTATTATTGAATAAATTAGCCCTATTATTACTGAATAAATTAGAAATACAAACTCACTTTTAATTTAATATTGAGTTAAAAACGATAATGCAAATTAGCTTACAAAACGTTGATTCGAAGTAAAATGACACGTCAGTGCGTTCATTATCTCACTTTATATTATATTATACATTGTTAGCTTCAAATTTTAATTTATTGTACTGGACGTTTGATCATATATATATATATATACAAATAATCATTCTTCTTTTCAAATAAGTAAGAGAGATTGTTTTCCCTCCCCTTCAAATATTTAAATGATTTATTATTTCGTGGGGTGAGTACTACAACTAAGTAACAACAATTCAGCTGTTTCATGAACTGTTCCCTTATGATTTTTGGAGAAAGTAAAAACTTTGATTAAATGCCGTTTTACTACCATTTCTAAATTTTATATAATTAGACGATATGTTGCGTTGAACTGATATATTGAACAACTAGTGAACCTGCCTAGTTATAGAAAGGATTTTTTTATCATGATCAATTTATCTAGTTTTGAAAATTCTAAGTAACATCTGCGAATTGTCTACAACATTTACATAGTTGCAGTTGTGACCTAACCTAATGGAATCTTCCTTAGCAATTACCTACATTTTGCCAAACTAGTTGTAGCATTCACACCACAATTTGTCCTTGCTAATTTCTTTTTCCCCCTAGGGTGATTCAGGAAGTCCAATGATAATTCCAGACAGATCGCGGCATTGGACAGTGGTTGGTGTCGTATCCTTTGGAAGCAAGTGTGCGCAGCCAGGATATCCGGGCGTGTACACGAGGATAACCGAATATTTGGACTGGATCACAGAAAATATGATTTGATAAAGTGCAATTCAATAAACTGAAACATCAAATTTCATTTTATTAAGCTACTTAGACGCAAAAACATGTGCTTAAAAACAAAACCTAATAAAAACAATCTATAAAATGAGCCTATCACAAGGCAATGAACCACAGCATGAAGATCGAAGTTTAAGAAATTTCACTCAAGTTAGCGTGTTTGCTTATCCAATCTAAATAGAAAGATACTCTTGTATATACAGTTGGAAACTTAGGATTACATCCTCTTCTTCCCCAAGAGACAATCGCAATCGTCTTCCATCTATCATTGTCGTCGAGTAGCATCAGAGGCCCACCAGAGTCACCCTGCATAAAATGAAACATGGGAAAAGAATACAAATGTTTAACTGATTTAAGTTACGACAAAATGACTGTAGCAGGCTTGTGTACTCGATGTATAAAATTTTTTAAATAAATTAATTTATTTAAGTATAATAAAAAATTAATCTCATGTGTATCATTTTCGACTAGAATATTAATGTATTCAATAAGATACTTTACTCAAAGTTCTGGAGTTTTATAACAAGACAGTGGAAGCTGTTCATTTAATCAATTGCTTACATGTTAAATAACTTTGCTTCCTCTTTTGCAAAATTTCTGAATGTTACTTATATACGAAAAAGTAAGAATATTTTATCATGAAATACAAATTCCCTTCAGGTTTATTTAATAAAATATATTTGCAGGGGTTGCGGAAGAACAAAAACAGTAAAGGCTGGTTTTCTACCGTTTGCAAAATCCTGCTCAAAATGCTCACTGCTCGTCATTGTTCAAAACGACGGCCCCACGTCTAATTTTTTTTATGGGGGGTAGGGGAGATCAACGCTTAATCCACAGAAAATAAGCTGCTCTTCAAATCGACTGAACCACAATATTTCAATTGGCGCAATAAATTTCGGTTTACTACGTGTTATAATACATCCATAAGACACATAAAACTTGTTTCGACTATTGCAAGTTTTCGACAAGCAACAAGCATAAAGTAGTGTTTTTTTAAATACTTATGTTTTCTGTTTACTCGACTTTAATACTTTGTAATTATAATGTGCATCTGTTCTAAAAGAAATAAACGTTATACTTATTTTTTTAATGTGCAAGTTTCATATTGACACCTGATTGCGTAAAGATCCGACCTGTAGTTACGTATTATCCAGTCAACCGTTTTCCCACAAAAAAAAGCAGTCCCAGAATAAGTAATTTCAAGCCAATTATTCATTAATTATTTATAATAAATAAATTTGATTACTAGATTATTTTGAATGCGATAAGGAAATATTGGCTAACGAAAAAATTAACCCAAGTTCGGTGGGATTCATGGTTGACGGAATACGTAAGAACAGGTTAATATAAATAATTAAAAGAAAGTAATTCATAAATTAAAAAAACCCCGAATTTTTCTGTGAAGCACATTTTTAGCAGACACATTCAATTTCTGAATTCTATTAGACATTAAATTGAAAAATATTTAGAATCAAAATTTTGATGCTGAAGTAAAACTAGTTTAAAAGCTGTGAAATATGACATCACATTAATTCTCTATCAAATATGTAATAATTTAAAATAGATAAAATATTTACATTCGCGTTACTGGAAAATGCAATACAGTACTTTCTCTCGAGTTTCGTTGAAATGTTAAAGAAAAAAACTCGCACTGGTTTAACTAATGCCTCTACACCCTCCCCCTCTCGTGTAAACGTTCAAAAGTCATAGTTTGCTTGTACGTATTTTGGAAATTGACCTTCCTACTCACTATTCAGCAAAATGACCAAATACCAAATAGTGACCTAATATTTGTTGCATCGCTATTAAATATGCTGCAAAAAATGTCTGCTTACTATTGTTCTCATGCCTTGGTTCTAATTTCTCCGAGGAGTAATAAGTTTAAAATATTCAGTTTGATCCTTTTAGACATCAATTGAAAATCCATGAGCGACTGCTAGTGTGAATTACAAAAATCTTACATTTTCGTAAGACGTATTAGCCAATTGTGTATGTTTATTGTTTCAATTACGAATTCTAATTGGATTCATCGATAAATTAATCAAAATATACATTTATTTATCCTTTTTACTGACAAATTACGACCGATTTACCCAGATCCTTGGAAAGCTTGAAACTATTGAAATATTTAATTACATGTTCAATTAACCCTTTTCGACTGATTGCTTGAGTTAAAAACTATCAGTTTGAAGATCCGACTTTAAGTAGGACTAAGATGTGAATCATATCGTCACTTGAAAATAGTGAAAACTCAAAAAATACCTAAAGAGATTTTTAATTGATAATACTTTTAAAAAATTGATCTTTTATATGGAATAAAGAACCAATTCGTAGATAGCAAAGTTGCCCGTAGATAGCATAAGTGTCTTTTCAGAATGAAAATAAAACGCCATTTTTTTGGTTGAACAGAGGCATAACTCGTGTTGTGTTTCAACTGCTGCGTGGGTAAGGACTGCCAATTTTATTGAACAAAAGGCACAACTCCGATTAGGTCCTAAGTGATATAGTCCCTTATAGAGCAATCGAAACCCATTGCATTGCTGTTAATGTAGGAGTTTTTCATAAAATTTCATTATGGACAATAGAGACATATTTGGAGTTGTGTCTGTATTGATTTTAATGTTACATTTTTTAAAGGCCTTTTCAGGGTTATTGCACTATTCCTCAAATTGTTGTTTCAGAAAAATTGTTTTTATTCAAAAGAGACAACTCGAAGTCTGCTAAATTTGATTAAAATTTCTAGGAACCCTAAATAGCCCACGTAAATTAGACATATGCTTCCCGAAAAATCGTCTAAAGCTGGGATGTGTTTTAATACATTTTTGGGGTCCCAAATAAGAATCATGTGAGTTTGCGACGGATTCTGACTTCTGCTTAAGTTTTGGGAGTCAAAAAACCGCTAAATTTTCTCACTTTTTTCGATTTTTCACTTATAACTCTGAACGGGCTTATCCTGCAGGAAAGTTTTCCATTAGCTTTTTAAAGAGCATTAAATTCAGCTTCGAATGGTTTTTAGTATGTAAAAATCAGCCCAGTAGTTTAGCCGCAATCGAATTTCAAATTTGGGCTATGTTTTACCAACTTGGCTGAAAAGTTAATTCATCCCTTTAAATGGTTACTTTGGGAACGTTTGATAAGGAGAAATCATATGAACAAGAGAACAACATAAACTTTGTTCTATCTAGTAGAAATAATTTAAACTAAAACAATAGTTTTGCTGAATTTCCTTCCCCCCTTCAAATTTTATAATTTTTGTTATTTTGATGGAGATTGATTATACAATGTTATTGAATTTTGGATCATGATTTTCTCTAAACTGTTCATTCCCATACAATTCTATATTTATTTTGGAAGTCGCATTTAATGTTTCTTTTAATTTTTAATATCGTGCTTTAGTAAGGAGTATATGGGGGAAGGGGGGAGAGAAGGGGGATGGCGTGATATAATAAAGTTAATTCAGCCCTTTGAATGGATTATATTATGAATAATTTGATAATGTTTTATTCATTGAAAATCATCTGAGTTGAACCAAGAGTGGGGGAAGGGGGGCTCACGGGCCCTCTTTGGAATTTCAAGCCTAATCCCCATTTTTAATAAAATATTAAATATTTATTGCATTGGGGTTTCAGAAATTCTAGGATCCGCACCTGAGCACTCGAAAATGATATGTGGTTTCAAAAAATAAGAAGGCATTACAGTGAATAATGTTATATTGAAAGTTGCAAAAGATATATACATTTACATAAAAAGGTATACGTAAACGGTAACGATATAAATTGTGGACAGAAAGACGTATTAGTTGTGTATATGAAACATGTGAATATGTACAAGAATATGTACAAGATGAAATATGTATGCATGTGAAATATGTACAAGGTACTCATGTTGACAATATCTTTCATCGTTTAGGAGAAAACGGTGGCTCTTCACCTATCACATCATCTAGCTCCTCATCCTCGGAATCTTAAGAATGAGGATTCCTTTCTTGCTCTTCTTCGGGGTTATCAATCTCCTCGTCACACCGAGTGCGATCCAGCACAACATCCTTGTCTTCAGAGATGGAGTAGAGGTATGCGTGCCCTTGGCAGGTCATGCAGATCGTGGTGCATTTTATCCCTGCCTTCCTACAGGAATGGGCTGCTTTGAACCCTTTTTTACATTACGATATGGAGTTGAGAAGTTCTTGTGGGGCCGGTGGATCAGTCGTTGTGATGGAAGTTAAAGAGATTGGTGGTTATTTTCCATCCCCATCTCTGTGGCTCTAGTAAATTACTCGTCCATACCTGCACCTGTAAATAAGCTTTGAAGGAGTGCAGGCTGTAGGAGGCAAGGGCGCAAGGTCGAAATTTTTTTTTTTTGAAAGTGACCCCTGGAAGCTGTCAAACCTCACTTGATTGAAGGACATACTGCTGCCACCGCGAACGCCTGCATTTGCAACTTGGTCAGGGGTTGAGATCAGGTCAAGAAAAATAGAGGCCTGATGAAAGCGGTTTTGGTCTTCCATGAATCTCTTTATCAATTTTATTTTTCCCGGCCAAAAATTAAGAAAGGGTGTCACACCCGAAAGTATGGAGAAACAACAGGGCATGCTTCCTCATGTCTTCATTCCCATAATGGTGGAAAATGCACAATTGGTTAGATCATATGTTTTCTATAGACTCTTAAATCCATTCGTACCATCCGAAATACTGTTCAGTCTGTTTTAAAAGTCATTAGGACAACGCATATGCCATAGCGAACGCATATGTAGCGAACATTCCGATACAACGAAATATTTTCCCGGTTCCATGCAATTCGTTGTAACGGGATTTCCCTGTATATATATACAGAAATAAATGCAATGACCAGGGGAAATTATATCACGTCATGCCTCCCTTCTCTCCCCTCCCCCAAATACATTTTACTAAAGCACGGTAATAAAAATTAAAAGATACATTAAATGGGAGATTTTCAAAGAAAATATAAAATTGTCTGGGAATGAACAGTTTAGAGAAAATTATGTTTCAAAATTCAATAGCATTGTATAATCAATCTCCATCAAAATAATAAAAAATATAAATTTGAAGGGGGGAAGGGAAGGAAATTCAGCAAAACTATTGTTTTAGTTTAAATTATTTCTACTAGATAGCACACAGTTTATGTTGTTCTCTTGTTCATATGATTTCTCCTTATCAAACGTTCCCAAAGTAACCATTTAAAGGGCTGAATTAAGTTTTCAGCCAAGTTGGTAAAACATGGCCCAAATTTGAAATTCGATTGCTGCTAAACTACTGGGCCGAATTTTACATACTAAAAACCATTCGACGCAAAATTTAATGCTCTTAAAAAAGCTAATGGAAAACTTTTCTGTAGGGTGAGCCCGTTCAGAGTTATAAGTGAAAAATCGAAAAAAGAGAAAATTTAGCGGTTTTTTGACTCCCAAAACTTAAGCAGAAGTCAGAATCTATCGCAAACTCACAGGACTCTTATTTAGAGCATCCAAAAGGTATTAAAACACATTCCAGCTTTAGACGATTTTTCGGGAAGCACGGCCGTTTTTTGGTCTAATTTGCCCGGGCTAAAAAGGCTAGCACAAAAACTTCATGAAATAAACAAAAAGAATAGTATTAAACATTTTTAAGTGGCATTACAATAATTAAGAATTGTTATGAATGAAACAATAAATTATGTATCGCAACAATTTAAAAACTGGTCTCCTGAAAAAGTTGCTTTTTTGAGTTGTGTCACTATTCTTTTCAAGCAACGATATGCTGTAACACTGCCATGCTTTGTAATAAAATGTAACCTTTAGATTTTATTTAAATCAGTCTTAGTAGTTAAATGTATTTTTATATGTCATAAAAAAATTACTCACATTGCATGCTCCTTTGTCATCACTTCCGGTGCAAATTGCAGAATCATCAATAGGTACACCATGATTACTTTGGCAATCGTCGTTTGCTATAACAGGAAAACTGGCTACTTGTAAAACATCACTAGTGGGACCACCTACACAGAATATGCATTGTAGGACAGCGTTAACAAGATATTTAGTTATTAAATACTTAGAACATTTTAATAATAACATGGTTAAGTTCCTTCACTCACATAAGTGACTAAAGGTGAAACTACACTTGAATTTATGGGTTTTCTTCACAGAATACTTTATTTCTTTAATCACCTTAGAGTAATAGTATTTATTGAAATAATACAAGAAATATCATCAACATTAGTAATGTTGAAGTATGACCCCCTTTTCTTATTGGATCTAAAAAAATATATAATATAATCAAAATGACAGCCCTAAGACAGAAACATGTGATCTTGTATCGTTATTTTGGCAAGTGTTTCGCAACATCACTAACCTTCATGCAACGCGATAGACAATATTTTAAAATTTATCTAAATTTTCCTTTCAATGGTATGAATCATAGGCTTATATAATATTAAACTATAAACTAGCATCAATCATCCTGCTTTATTTTATAAGGCATAAAACTAGAGTACGCTACAGTTTTCTCGACAGTAACAACGTAACAAATACAGTAACATATCCACGTTCAAAAATAATCCATATTCGATTCACTAAAAATTGGTCTACTTTGTGCATTTAAAGCCACCTCTTCAATAAAACTTTAATTAATGTCCAAATACTTGAGAAATTGCGTTGCTGACGTATTAGCGATGAAACATCGGGATAATATTTTAATTATAATACACTTAAAAAGCTCATGCCCGTGGAAATCGCGGGATGAGCCATTTTCGCTACATTTACGTTGCACGTGGAAATCGCGGAATAATCAGTCAGAGGGTTAAAGTTACGTTATCAGAATAAATGCTGTTTAAGAAGTTAAATTTACATCGAATCTCAAAAACTTCTATAGGAATTTATATACTCACATTGTGCATTTCAAAAATAGTTATTTGCTGGCTTCAGAGAGAAACCATCTAAGTAATTATTTATCAGTTTTATTTTCACTTGTTTTGAATTATGTACTACAGTTTAAAGTATTTACTTTTGAATAGCTTTGTTTCACTTGTATCAGCAGGCAACATTTTAAACTTTTGAAAAGAGATTACCTCCTTCAAGATTTCCCCAACCGGCTAAAGTAGCAGTCCTATTGACGTAATCGAAATTTCTCTCAGGCAGACAAATCGTCATGATGAAGTTATTGAAGGTGACCGCCTTTTCCAGCAACAGCAGAGCAATATCATTTTGAAGAGTCCTTTGACTGTACTGACCATGACGTTTTATTTTTACAACAGCGAAATCTTCATGTATGAGATGAACTTCAGCTTTGAGATCATATTCTCCAAGACGAGCAGTTATCATATTCTTCGGAATCCTAAATCAAAGTCAATTTTAGTGATTAAATCTCAAAAGTACAATTTCGATATAAATAAGAGACCTACCCAAATGTACAGTGAGCAGCAGTCAGCACATAGCGAGTATTTATCAGCGCTCCACCACAGAAGAAAGCGTCTCTCGATTTTGCTAGTAAAGCCACCTGAAACGTGAGAAAAAGCATTACGCCAGAAACAAACCTCTGTTTTGAAAATTTCCTCACAAAAACATGGAATGTACTAGTTTAAATTCTAGCGTCGATTTATCTATAACAGACAGCTTGCTTAAAAAAAATATATGAAGCATTAACGCTTACCATCCATGGCCAAGCTTTCCTGTCGGCATTAGATCCACCGATTATTCTGACATTTGTTGCTATGCCACATTCTGAAAAACAAATATTTACTTTTATTGAAAATTTCTGGTGCTTCAATTACAATATTGAACTGACATACATTCTGAAAAACATTCACTTTTATCTGAAAATTCCCTGTTGCTTCAATTACAATATTGAACTGACATACATTGTGAAAAATATTCACTTTTATCTGAAAATTCCCCGCTTCAATTGCAATAATATTGAACTGACATACATTGTGAAAAATATTCACTTTTATCTGAAAATTCCCCGCTTCAATTGCAATAATATTGAACTGACATACATTGTGAAAAATATTCACTTTTATCTGAAAATTCCCCGCTTCAATTGCAATAATATTGAACTGACATATGTTCTGAAAAACGAATATTTACTGTCATCTGAAAATTCCTGTTCTTTCAATTACAATAATATTTTTTAAAAAGATGATCTAAATTATTGATATACTTATTTGTGAAATGTCGATAGTTAAATTCACAATTTAGATAAGTTACAAAATCTACTGAACATGATAACTAACAAGATACTGAACTAAGAATAGTAAGGCGAATGCACCAGTGATCGACACCTTCAGAGTGATTTATCAGGTTTTTAATAGTTTAATTATCAAAAAGTATTTTACACACTTTTTAAATTAATGTACATTTCAATAGACACTCAGGACCATTCATTCAATCGGCGAATTCATTTTTTTTTGAAGAATTTTATTTTATACCCACTTACTGCTCAAG
Source organism: Octonoba sinensis (assembly GCA_038502835.1). NCBI lineage: Eukaryota > Metazoa > Arthropoda > Arachnida > Araneae > Uloboridae > Octonoba > Octonoba sinensis. The sequence goes on along the minus strand of CM076598.1, from coordinate 113,672,117 downwards.
TAATTGACACTGCCAATTTTTTCTTTTACCAGTAATTGACACCCCATGCTCCAATGTGACACACTGTACTCCAGTTCCAAAATACTAAGTAGTTGCTTATCATAAATTAATACTACATAAAATAATTCTTCTATAACTTATCCTAAAATAAATTTTAAACATTGTTTTATCATATATATTCTCTATAAACACCTAAAAATGTTAAACTGCCCCTGAAATAAAAATATTTTTCTTTATGTGCCAATAATTAGCAGCGCTGCCTACCATTGGGTTAATACATGGCTGCCCACTGGATTTCGAAGGCTGATTACTTAAGCATTTTTTCGTGTTAAAAATAACTATTCTTTAAATAAAAATATTTTTTAGACAATTAAATATAATGTAATCAGAAAAAGTATGGGCAAAACTTTTACGTTTTATTGATTGCTGAAGCTATGACCTAACAATAATTAAAAATAGAGCTCTTTAACGGCACTTTTAAGCTGCATTTTTTTCTTAAGAATTTAATGTCATTGTAGCCGATTTCAGGATATTGGCTGACCACGGACTCATTTACCCTAAGTAGGTACATTATTCCCTACTTTTCTCTATCAGACCGTATAGGACTGCTTGCGGACGGAGCTGGTGGAATATTATTCCCTACTAGTAAAAATAGTTGAAATATGGTACTAAATAAGACAGTATATAAAAAGTGTAAGCAGAAAAATATACTGAATTAGAAAATCTGGATCATGGTTCTTTTGAAAATAAACTTTTATTGAGATACCGAGTTTCCACTTCTTAAATTTGCATTGCTTAAGCTAGTAAAGTATTAAGTTTACAGAATGAAAATATATTGGAAGAAACACAACAAATAGAAAATAAATTTCTCAATAAAAATCGAAAAATCCAACAAAAAAAAAAAACAAAAGAAAAAGTCAAAAATTACTTTTTACATCAAATATCAAAGCAGTCGAAGCTGCTAAAACTACGGGGGTCATTCTAAAAGTAAAGAAAGTTTTTTGTTTTTTCTAGATATGTTTTATCAAGATAATGAGATATAAAACTTCTACAACATACTTTGATATTTTATTTTTCTACGCAGTCTTTATTTAAATTGAAATATTTCACAGCGCTCTCAGTTCTCATGCCTTCTGCATACTTATTTGCCGCCAAGTTTGCGTCAACTCTGTTGACAATGAATTTGCTTCGGCAAATAATTGGAAAGTTTTTGTACATCCGCCTCAAAAATACCGGCTAAATACTTTCTTTTTCCTCAATTTTTATGTGGATTTTGTTAGGAGAAAATTTTTTTCAGGCGAAAACCACTACGGAAATTAATTGAAGGAGACACTTAGTGACTGGTTCGAAAACTTGGAGGCAATTGAGTATGCAGAAGGCATAGGAAAGCTGGTAGGAGGGCTAGGATAAATGCTTCAATCTGGATTGCTACTGCGTAGAAAAATAGGTAAGGTATCAAAGTGTGCTGTAAAAAAGGTTATTTCATTATGTTGAATAAACAGATGCCTAGAGAAAAAAGTTCTTTACTTTTCGTAATGAGATGACAAAGAGTAGCTTAATTCCTTTACTACTACTTCATTCACACAGCAGAATACTAAATAGTGTCTTAAATCATTATGAATAGATAAGACAAACATAATACCAAGTTGAAGTTACAAAATGAAAAATTAAGCAGTGTTGCTTGGAAATTAACAGAGTACCTTGCGTGCGGAAGAAAAAATTAAACATTAAAAACAATATAGCAATAAAAATTGCAGACACGCGTACAGGGTAGTTTGTGAAAATGCTTCTTAAAACAATTTTTGAATTTCGTCACAAAAATGTTTTTACTTTGCAAATCAAACATTTTAATTGTTACTTTTCTAGTCAAGTATTAAGTTACGTGAGAATGTACTTACCGGAATTAGCATCTGTAGTAATGTTAGCAGCATCTGTAGTACTGTTAGCAATCTCCATATCTTCCACAGCAGTTTCATTGTCTGGCCATTCTACGTCGATTTCCGTAACTGGTAATTCAGGGCAGCAAACTCCAATAAAGGCACCTTGGATTATACACACGTATTGCATAAACTGGTTTAAGTTCCCTAAAATGCTGGGAATCAAGCAGTGTTGTATATATCTGCAGTGACCGGTCTCGTTTGTTGGTGTTGTGCAGTTTTGAAATTTTTCTTCAGGTTGAGCAACAGGATTGAAAACGAAAGACGTAAAGTTGGAGTCATTCTCATCAGAAACTACTTTTGCTAAAATATGGGTATCCCTCATCTCACTAAACAATTCCTCCAATTTTGAAACAGTCTCGAGATCATCGCTATCGCTGGAAACAGCGAAATCAGGAAATGTTTTAGTTGTAATACTAGAATCTGAGACTTCCAGCTCAACATCAAAATTTGGCAATGAAGGTCTCTGCAAGCTTTGGTGTTCGATTGCATTTGAATCTAGGGGAGCAGCATTTCTTTCTTTGCAGACTATTGTTTTATCTGTAGCGTTTCCCTTGCTCAAACGACATTCGTAATTTTCCGATTCAATCAGCTTTATTCCGTTTTGGAGTGCACTAGTGACAGAAACATTTTCAGGCAACTCTGGCTTCTCTAAGGAAACAAACATTTCTATAGGATTTCCATGCCGATATTCAATTTCCCTTTCGATGAATTCTAATTTGTTTATACCCCCATCACCTGATCTGGAACTAAATGACATACTTTCAGGATTTTTCAATTCAATTATTTTTTCCAAATCTTCAAAGAATACTTTATTGTTTGCATCTATATTTTGACTTCTTGGAGATTGCAGTTGATCTAAAACAAAAACATGTTTGCAACTAATTGATAAATAATTCTATTAAGTTGCATATTTAACTACCAAAAACTCTGTATTTAAGATTTATTTTTCTAATATACTTATACGTGATAATGAGGTCTATTTGTTCTAAAATGCAGCTCCTCGATTACATAACTCCCGTTGTTTATACTGTTGTAACAAAAAACTCCGCTGTTTATAAAATTTTATTTCTTTCAAAACTAATGGAAACTTAAAATTGTCTGAAGTTATGCATTTTTAAAATATGAAATTACCTTTTACCTACCAAAAAATATATATTCGTATGCATATATAAGCAGTCCTTTTAAGCAGAGGGAAATAACTTGTCCCGAAATGCACATAGTGAAATATTACACAGTTCTATCAGCAAACTAAAAATCTGCCTGGTAGAGTGCCAAGAATAATCCATTCATATTCAAGTGAGAAACTTGCCGGTAGGTGCGCCGTATTCTGTTCACGTTTTAGTTCGTTAGTAGACTTAATTTTTTCCGAGCTGATTTTTTATACCAGTTTATAAATGTAGTTGCTCTTAACAAGCAGAGAAACAAATATTCTCATTCGCGTGCTAATAAACGCACCTGTATGACGAACTTTCCTAAAACCCACGGATTCGTTTTTTTCTGGCATGCGCAGAAGCGCTTAAGTGTCAAAACTCTGCAGTCGAACTGTACCATCCTTCATGAGTATATACTTCCTTTCAGGTTGGAGTATACTTATCTAATGCAATTTTTAAATAAGCATACCTCCTCCAAAATGGAGTTAAAAAGAACTTTTATTTTTTGCTAACCAATAATAATTAAAAATTTTAGTATAGGACCGACACATAAAAACTGTCTCAAAAAGGGAAACCAATTTTTCCTTTCGCATAAAAATAACGTGCCACAGAAACACGTACAAGCATTCTGCCGAAGGTGAAACGAAGATCAAACCTACAAATTACCAAGCGGGAAACCCTAAAAGACTTCATTTTTTATTAACGAGAAGAAATTAATAACGGATGATTTTGACGTGTTAAAGACCTGAAGGCAAAAATAGTGGTAATAACACACTAAAGTAAAAGCAGTGAATGAAACCAAACTTTTGATTCAAGTACATTTGATTGAAAAGTAAGATCCAACTTACCGGGAGAATGTTTGAGGAAAGATACCGAGATAAAGAGATAAATTATTATAATACGTAAGAGATTCACATAAACGTTGTAGTAATGCGATGTTTGAACTCAAAATTTATGTAGGAAAACATTTTGAAAATTTGTACGCTAGTTGTACTTTTGATTTTGTACGTCAAGGGTTTTAAAATAAAACTTTCATATACAATCAAAATCCGAAACATGTATCTACGGATGGATTCACTCATTTACTCAAAACTGTTTTAATTCATACAAAATAGAAATACATTTCACTTAGTCACCTGCATCGTAGCTCCGAGGCTAAATCTAACAATGAATTGTTACTATTAGCAAAGAGTTTTAGTATAACAATTTTACTTTAAAATTTTGACGTTACGAAAGTAGTTTCAATGAACATTTCCGATGCGATGCAAAACGAAGCTGCTCCAAAATAATAGTTTACACGAAGAAAATTTCGTTTTTTTTCCCATATGTGGAGGGATCAGAATACAAGTGAATCAAGTCCACTTTGTCATTTTCCAGTTAGCACCACTATAGCAGGCACTAACTATGTAAAATTTCAGAACAATAATGAACCAAGTCTCTCTTTGAACTTTTAAAATTTAATTTATAATTTAAAAAACTGTAAGAGGTAATTTTGGTATAAAGCTTTAACTTTAAACCTCTGTATCCCAAAGAAACTTTTTATGGACTTGGTTCACTTGCATTCTGAGCCCTCCATATCAAAACAAAACCAGATTTTTCTCCCTTCTTACTTTGAACTGCGCCCAAGCCCGTATTTATGCATGTACTATTATGTGTTCGTGATCAGAGTGGCACAATTTCACATTTTATTTTATGGACTTTCAGTACAAGGATAGTTACAATGCATTAAAATTATTTTTGTTTAAGCAAGACCTCCTTCGTACGAAACTCTCCATCGTGATAATAGCATGATAGACTATGTGAAACTAAGCAACATTAAAAAGTCGAAAGGTAAATCAAATGAACTGCCTCAAGTCAAAATATGAACGTGTGAAAAACAAGGTCACAGCAATATGTAATCACGAATTAAAAACAATTAACCGATTACGATGCTCTTAAAACAAGTAAAATTAAGTGACATTAAAAAGTCAAAAGGTAAATCAAATGAACTGCTTCAAGTCAAAATATGAACACGTAAAAAACAAGGCAACAGCGATGTGTAAGCACGAATTAGAAACACAATTTGCTTTTTACAATGCTCTTAAAGCAATTAATAAAATGCTTTTTACAATGCTCTTAAAGCAATTAATAAAATACTCTATGTCGGTGTATTACGTTGCCCAATGGGCACAGAATAGCTAAATACACCCCGTTTTGACTTTGCCATTAAACAGTTAAACAAGAATCAAAATCTTAAAGTTTCAAATCAATAAGAAATAAATTATGGTTTTTTACCTTGGAGGGACTTGGGCAATGCTTGTATTTGATACGCATCAACAATAAGCAAGACTGTAACCAATTCCAGACATATCATTTTCACTAGGATACAATTTTTTATTGCTATCTTCCTGGTATTTTAACTATCGACGAAGATAACTACAAAACTGAAAAGTAGATCAGCAAAATTCAACGATTTTCCTTAAATTACTTATCAAGTTAAAAAAGTAAAATTAGATTCAAACAATTATTTTCTCTATTAATAAATTTCTAAAAGCACAGAGGCTACGTTGAAGATAAAGATTCATAGCCTACACATCTGAGCAAAAACACCTTGATATGAGGTACACGTACACGCATTCTTAGGTATAATATAAGTAATTTCTATTGGAAGATTAGTTGAGGGCATGCGCATTCTCTATATCCGTTCGGCACGTGCAGCCTTATACGTCACACTTGGGTGTTACGTTACAGCAGAAATTTATGGGTACTGTGTCCTTCCACCTTTTTTTTACATGATAAAGGATGGTACGAAATGGTTCTTGAGGGGCCTCAGTGGCTTAGCGGTCTAATCGACAGGTTCAGGCCTGCGCGCAGCGAAGAGGCGTGTGTTCGATTCCCACTTTCCCCCTGGGTGTATTTCCTTCTTTGTTTCTGTAGTAAATCCGTTGTACTGTCTTGTTCTATCTGTCATATTAGACGAGAGTTTGAGGCATATCCTTGAGAATAGCAAATAAACTCGAATATTTATGTGACCTGAAATGGTCGTTAACAAACAAACAAATGATTCTTGTACTTTATTAGTATACATTGTTGTAATGAACTCGTAAATTATTTTTAAAAGTTTATACTTATGCTATTTTAGGAAACATTGGAATTATCCTTTTATAGATCTTATAATTAAATTTGTTTTTCTATGATAAATTAAGTATTATAAAATACAGCGCTTGAGTTTCTGAGTACCTGTGTGTGATGTCAATCGCTCTTACCATCATGCCCAATTTGTCTATATATAGTCTGAAACACGGGACGTTGCACCTCGAAAGCCAAATTAAAAAAAATATGGTCAATAATTTTTTTTGCTGTAACCGGTAATCGATGACGTCTGGCATTCTATAGAATGCATGTACGAGGAGCCGGTATTGTATAAAATGCCGAATTTCACTTTGCCGGTAACACACACACACACACATTATATATATGTAACTGTTGCAATGCATATAAAATAAAGTCGTTTTCCGGTTATATTTCCTATTGCCTTTTATGGCGAGAGACTCGGTTCCCGCAGAACACCGAAAGTGAAGCAACATCGACTTAAGCGGTTATCACACGACAGAAATTTTAAAGCAAACGTTACTTCCACCTCGTTCTATCGGCAACCTCAAGAGCAAATTTTTTATCCGGATTTTCCTACAGGTTTGCCACCGGTTTTTCGGACGGTTGCTCATAACGAGCTACCGTTTTCTAATCTGCATCCTCGTGTTGGGCATTTGTTTACATTTTTTATATTTGGAATTTCGATCAAACAAGTAGGTTTCTGCATTCAGGGGCACTCCCATGCAAGGTCACGGGAGGTCACTGTGACCTCCTAAAAATTGTCTTTATTTCGCATTTGTACATTTGAATGTACAAATTCGAATGTACTTGAATGTACATTCAAGTACGTTGCGAATGTACTTGAATGTACATTCGCAAATTCTGACTAACCATGGCAAATTTGACCATTTCGTATAACAATAGTTTTTGTCTTTTTTCCCCTCTTACATGTTTGTACTTATTATACAGGTACATTATTGACTGACAGCTATATAGTTGTCAATAGCATTTGCAAGGCATTAAATTTTATTTTATGTATATAATGATCACTAATTCTAAATAGGATCATGTTTAATTAAGTTTGAGCTTCGCGATTCAGTAAAATAGAAAGTGTCAGTCGGGTAATTAAGAATTCCCCCTTCCCAAAAATAATAGTTCGAGACGGCCCTGCTGGCTTCAAGATTTCAGAAAATTTGGAATACAAATTCTTATTATATTATAAAGCGAAATGAATGAAATATGAAATCTTAAGAAGTTTTGTTAAAAGGTTATACAGTGGAATCCCGCAATTCGTTCCAGGAGGCAGTTCGAATGGCGAGTTGTACGAATGGCGAATTATTTTTTCACATAAGATACAATGTAAATTGGATTAATCTGTTCCATACCCACATATAGTTGCTTATTCAAACCTATGAAAAACAAATGTGCAGTACTGTACATGAAATTATAGATTAATAAAAATTTAACTGCACTTTGCTTGTACTGAGGTGAGCTGATGGCATAAGTGGAATGTTAAAAAAGGGGGAAGAGAAATGGTTGGAAGAGGAGTCCCCTTCCATAAAAACATTAGGTAACATACCCCTTCAGGCTGAATTCATTTTCGCTGTTTAAAAATAGTGCATTTCTATCAGAATTTTGAAATTGGTGTTTGTTTTATATCACTACGGCCCTCACCGAAATTTTACTTCAATAACTTAGAAGAAGACTTTAATCGATGTCGATTGACACCTTACTCAAGCTAAGTGTCCACTTGAGAGAAAATCTCGAGAGAAAGTCTCGAGATTAGTTCCGAAGTGTTGTCCATTTGAGATCACTTGCGCTCTCGAGACAGCTGTTGGAGACTCAACAGACACTGCAGTCTCGAGATCAGGAAATTTTGTGTACACTTGAGAGTTTACTCTCAAGTCTCAGTCAATTCTGTGACTTGGTTGATAGAGTTTAGATTTATTTTTCTCACTTTTTTTCAAAATGGATTCACGCCAAACCCTAGCCTTTCTAACATACCTGTCATCTGCACCATCACCACTCTTCATTTTTTGCACTTCATGAGAAACCTCAAAATAAATCGAAAGTTGGATATTTGACTATCATTGACTAAAAAGTCAATTTAAATAGTAATGTTAATAATAATTTTATAGATAATTATACATACCTGATTGTGCAAGTTATGGATCTTTCGTTGAATTTCATTACCATCGCAATTTTCGAATTTCGAAGCAAATTCTTCGTACATTGCCATTTTTTTCGCGATTTTTGTACATTTTGTGTTTCACGTTCCATAAAAACTCTTTCTCCTCATAAAGTTCTATTAATTTAAAAACTTCCTCGTCAATCCACTCGCGCTTATATTCCTTTATTTTATTATTCATGCTTGAGTATTTAAATTTAATAATGAAAACTAGAATGATTCAATAAAAAGTCTCAAGTCGGGGTCTCAGCTCTTCAGACAATGGCGGAAGACTGGTGACTAAGTCTCGAGAGCAACAATGAACATGTCCACTTGTGACTCATGCAGTGTCTGATATTCGCATCGGTTTGTCTCTGAGAGTGCTCTCAGCCGCATGTCCATTTGTGGACCCTACCACGAAGGTCTCGGAAACCTGTCAGAAACAAAGTCGCTAGGCGAAAAACCAGTTTTTCTCCCCGCGTGACGTCACATTCCGGGATCTGCAAGTAAACGCTACTACAAGCGTCTAGAATCTCACGAGCAACTTTTGCTCCGACTACTGCGCAGCCAATTTCGCGCATTGCTTTCTGCTCCTTTCGCTACGTCGCGTTATTATGACAGAGGAACTTCCGTTAAAAACAAAAACACAGCATACAGTAATCGTGAGTTTTAACCTCGTATAAAAAAAGAAACAACAGAGGCGCTCGATTGTTTTATTTATTTTTGAGGGGGTGGGGGTATACGTCAATTTGTATATGAAGACTGATTAATATAAAACAGACACATTTTGATAAGAATTACAATTTAATAAAACAACTTTGTGCACAAGTAAATTGTAAAAATAATTACACGTAATTATTTTTACAAGCATTGCAATTATATAATCTTTTGAAAACATGTTTTTAGAGGAATATGGCAAAACTAGCTAATTTCTTATCGAAATAAAATTCCCAACTGAGATTGACACTGTATTTATATTGGGACGCACATTTATATGTACAGTTTATTTATTTGTGATAAGTTTTATGCGAAAATAATTGAAAATTCAAATCTGTTGTGTAATAAACACTATTTCGCACAATTCAAACAGTTGCAATAATTAAATTATAATTTTAAAAAATTAAAATTTAGTTCTAATTTTTGTCTTTTCTGAACCACATGAGAAAAATTAGTTTTTTTTTTTCTCTTTAAATTAAAAAAATAAATAAACTGAAAGCAACAGCTATGCAAATATTCTTATATTATTAATAAATTATTCACTTTGTTCTTTGAAATTATTCATACACATATTAGGTTTTTTATTTTTTAATGTGTTAAAATGGGAGAACAATAATTTCTATTTAGATTTAATTACACACTACCATCATTTCAAAACTATCCAGGGGATGGGAGAGCAAAGGGTGTAGACTCAAAGTTAATTGCAACAAAAAGAAAACACCAAATTACATGTACATATACTTATTAATAAATTATATTTTCCAAACCAGAGTATATTTATAATTCATAGACCTTTTCGTAAAATTTATAGTTACTGATTATAAATATAAAGTAAATACTTGCATTTTTAGAGATTGGGTCAGAGAGGTTGCTGATACAATACATTACACTTGATTTCTTGTAGACAAATTTATAATCCATAGAAATGTCCTATTAATTATGAAGGAAAATTGTTTATAATGTCTGGTAAGTTTCTTCTTTGATAAGGAATATTTATAGAACCACATCCAATGAAAAGAGATTGTCGATTAATGTCTATGAAAGTTTTCATATGTTTCAAACTACAAAATATCTTTAGCACTAACTAAGTCTTGTTTAAACTTTCCTTGGAAAGCATTTACTATACAGTTCACACAGGATTTGGTCTATGAATTTCCCTACATTTGGAGCAAGTATAAACTTTTATTTTTTGTAAATAAGAGGTGAGAGACAAGTTCATGCTCAGCACTTTTGTTAGTACGTAATACAACTTGTTAAACATGGCATTGAAGTGCATATTCAAATGGCTGAACATGACAGTCAGCATTGTAGAACAAAGTGCATGATTAAAATAATCACTAACAAAAACAGCTACTTTTTATATAATTCCTTGGAAGTTATAAAATACTGGTGAAGTGAATGTCTGTAGAATTTTAAAAATAAAGAAATGGAGAAGCAGCAATTTGATGCAGGCAAAAATTGTGATTCCTCCTTGTGTTTGAAGCAATCTCTGGAATTGCCTCTTCAAAAAAAGTAATAATTTCTTTACATATCAGAAATTTTACCCGAATACACTGGATAAAAGACGATCAGAAACATTAGTAGGTCCATTTAAGTTAACTTCAATTCTATCAAAGATAATGCTGGTGGCATTCTGTGAAGTAGCTTGTGTTGCTATGAATGGGTTGGTAGTCCAATTGAGAAATTCTTGCATTAAACAACTGTGTTCAACATGTTTTTGATCTTGCTAAGATTAATTTTTACAATATATTCACCATTTTGCTCATTCCGCAGAACATCATTAATTAAGCTGATTAACATCAATCAAAAAACAACTTTTTTTGTGTATTTTCATGCTTTTAAGACTTGTCTTTACATGTTATATTACATGTTATTCATTATGGTTACATTATAATTTAAAAACACTCAGTTACAGAATACATTTGCCCAGTAGCAAAATTAAACATATTTTGAGTTGATAAAGTATACTTGATTTATCTCATTCCAGCTTTTATTTCTTATAAGAGTCTAAATATGCTGTGAAACTTCAACCTAAAGAACAAATATATAACATTTTCTTGGCCCACTGTGTTCAAACTAGGTACAGCTCGTAAATATCAATGAATTGTGCATTTCGGAGTTTGTCAGAATTATGTGCAGAAAGCATTATACCAAGACTGTAGCAAAGGGGTGGTTTAAATGCATGGATTATATGCTGGTAATGAAATTTAAATTTTTTTATATTATTCTGTTTTTGTTTGTTTGTTTTTATGTGCCATAACTAGTGATAAAGCAATTTTTTCAGTATCATTATTAAGTGGCAGCGATTTTGCTGACTTTCTTTTTTTCTTAGTTTGAAATACTCTTTGAGGAGTGATTTTTTTATATACTGGGGATAACTGATGGGATGATTGAGCTAAGGGTTTTAAAATACTTGTATTACCAACAGCATCTAATTTTGAAATTAAAGACTTGACAGTTTTTTCTATAATTTCACAATGTTCGGGACTTGGGTATGATTTAAGTATAAAGGAAAATTTTTTTAATAACTTCTGGTGTCTTTCCTCAAGTGTTTGTGAATGAACTGTATTTTCTTGGCTTAATTCTTTTAAAATTACGCTTGACTCAGGATCTATATTGTTACCAGAGGCGTTAGTTTGGGCATCACTTTCTAAGAACTCAGATGGAGTACCACTATCATTCATACAAATGTAGTGAATATGTTTACACATATTCCACTTAATTGCAGAATCTAAGCAGGAATATATGTATAGATGAATGCATGCATTACATTCACTGCAGATTAATTGGCAGTCACAATGTTCTTTAATTTTTTCTATTTCATAAATTTCATTACTACTAGCAGATGTAATCAGCCACTTATTCTCCTTTATGACTATTTGGGCATTTAAAGTTAAGCTAGTTTTATGACGGTTTCTTAAATCTTTCACTTTAGTAGTGAGTTTTCCCCTATTTAAGACTATTAATCTGTCAATCATTTTGTCTCGTAAAAACTTCATAATGGCATATATTGCTTTATCCAACCTTTTCACCTTTTTTCCTTGTAGATATATGTGTTTTAAAGTCCTGTGCATCCTTTCTAGGTGCATGTTTGTATTGATACCACTGTGTAATCTATAGCAGTATGCCCATGCCGCTGTGTTATGCATATAATACGATTCAAAGTATTTGGCGAATTCAGCCGTATCTACATAATTCTTTAGATATCCAATTGCAGCTTGCAGCATCATATTGAATGTATTTTGATCTCGTTCAAGTAAAAGAGCCCTTAATATTTTATATGTGTATGCTCTTTTTTCTGTCACATTAATTTTTTTAAGGTTTTTCTGCCAAGCATGGTCTACATGCCAGGCACAAAACAAACGTTTTTGTGGCTGCTCCATTTGTTCAACCCATGCATTGAATAAAGATTCTGCCATATCAGACATAAATACATTGGGTTTTAAAATCCCAACATTTTGTTTGATACATGAAAAGAAAAGGGCTATTACTGATTGGTCAGACCGATTTGAAATTAAAAATGCACAGGGAAAGCCTTGATGCATGTCATCAATTACAAGTAAGGTAATAAGTTGAAAACCATAAGCATTTATTCCGTGGGTGCCGTCAATACAAACACAGTTATTTGCAAATTTTTTTAGGATTTCCATCTGAGCTTCCGTCATAATAATCAGAACAAAGTCCTCACTTTAATAAATGTAAGCTCAGAAACAGTTCCCTGTGGTTTATAAAATAAAACACAAAACTTATCGGACTGTGTTATTTCTTTAACCCAAATATCAACACTCACATAGTCATTTTGGTGCTTTACAGCTTCTTCAGTCAGATGGAAACTTTGCTCTATGTTGTGTAAATCTTTTTTGGTCAACAAATGCAGTCTTTCAAGTCCTGAGTCTGTTATTGAAACACGTATATCGTCCAAAATGTTCTCAAGAGGTATTTTTGCAGCAATTTTTGTAGCCAGGGATTTTTTTTTCAATTTCAGTTAGAGCTAGGTACTTTAAATCAAATCCATGCCCCACATGACTACTTTGAAATTTAACACTGCATTGTCCATTTGCTAATTGCACTGCTTTAATTGAGGCTGGACAAAAGGCATTTATTCTTCTACTTCCTGTTATTTTTAAGTGCCGCTTTCGTTCTGATGCATTTTTCTCATTAAATTTTCCTGATCTGTGGCATTTAAAATATAATTTAGTTTTATTATTTGTCGTTGATCCTGAGTTACTGTATTTAATAAATTTTGATTTTGTTTCAGATTCCATTTTCGTTTTCCAAGCATGAAAATCTTCCAGTGAATTAAAATTTAAGTTTGTTGTTTCTAAATTAATTTTGTGACTAATTTCAAAATGATTAAATATTTTAGATTTATCAAACTCTTGTTTGCATAATGGGCATTTAAATAGGGCTTGTAAATTTATAGTTTCGTTGCACACATGTTTACTGCGCTTATGAAAATCTAAATTCTTCTTGTGATTGAATTCTCGATTGCATAAATCACATTTGAAATTTAAAGACTTCTTTAGTTTTACGGATTTGATAGCAACAGCATTATTGGCATGGATTTTTTGTACATGGCGAGTCAAATTAAATTTCTTATTAAAATTCTTCTCACAAATTGGACAGTTAAATTGTCCCAAATTATTCTGATTAGAGCTACTTACATCAAGGGATGGCCCTGAAAAGGACCTTTTGTTATTTAACAGGTCATCTCTTGTATCAGGGCTTTCTGGATCAATAGGTGGCCTGAAAAGGGCCTTTTTTTATTAATATTATGCTCCATCAAAACGAATGCAATCAAAGAATCAGATTAATATCACACGTCTCTGAACCAAGAGCAAAACTTAACTTTCCCCCCAAAACAGTCCCTTCCGCGTTCCGGTGACGTCATCCAATGACGTTTGGACAGCTTTCTCCCACAGCTATAGTGTCTAGAATGGATAGTGTGGAAAGCAGCTTGACGGATGTGGCTTTCGAACTCACCCATTTCACTAGGTGGCGCTGCGAACACTTTCCCTCCATTTAAAGGATTAATGAAAATGAATATATATTCCTTGCAAAGTATTCACCTCTTCTAAATGTGAGGAGTTAACTTTCGTACTTTTCAAAATTATATTCGAAATAAAATTTAAAATAATTTTAGAATATATTTTCAATAAAAAAAAATCTTTAATGCTACAAAATTAAACGTTCAATTACCGTACAAACGTCTTTTGCCCTTCAAAAATTAGCAACAATATTTTCAGTTTAGAACAATATGATGAGAATATATGTAAAACAAAAGTTATTTTTTTATTTTTTTAAATAAAATTTATGCCAGCAATATGCAAGAAAAGAGTACTGTACAAAAATAAATACTGTTTTCAGGCAAACTAAATAGTCACAATACGTTTGAAAAATCATTATATTTACAGAGATAAAAAACAAATAAAACTAAAAAAAGTATTTTTACTATAATATAGTGAGAATATATGTACAAAAAGATATTTTTATAAAATGTATGCCAGCAATATGTAAGAAATGAGTTAAAACAATAAACAACACTTCCTGTACAAAATAAATAGTTTTCAGGCAAACTAAATATTCACAATACATTTGAAAAATCATATTTACCAAGATAAAAAACAATTTAAAAAAAAAAAAGTATTTTTACTATAATATGGTGAGAATATATGTACAAAAAGATATTTTTATTTTTCTAAACAAAATTTATGCCAGCAATATGTAAGAAATTAGTTAAAACAATAAATGACAAACAAAATATTCACAATGCAAGGGTTATAGGTTGAAATACATTTGAAAAATCATATTTACCGAGATAAAAACCAATAAAACAGAAAAAAATGTATTTTTACTATAATATGGTGAGGAACATATGTACAAAAAGATATATTTTTTATTTTTCGAAATAAAATTTATGCCAGCAATATGTAAGATAAGAGGCAAAACAATAAACACTTCCTGTACAAAAGTAAATATTGTTTTCAGGCAAAGCTTATAATACATTTTAAAAAATCATATTTAACGAGATAAAAAATTAATAAAACAAAAAAGTATATTTACTATAAAATGGTGAGACTATATGTACCAAAAAGATTTCTTTAAATTTATGCCAGCAATATACAATACAATACAATACAAAAAGTACACCAACAACAGGCGCTAGGCCCAACAAGGTTGGTGAATAGATGAGCAATTCCTGCTTGACTTCTTCATGCTCCTCTTCCTCTTCTTCTTGTCCCTACTTTTATCTTGAACGCCCATTTGCATGAAAGAAAAAGAAAAAGCAGTATCAATTTACATAAAAAACTATTTGAACAAAAGCTAAGAGAGAAACATTATCAGATTTCAACTGGCTGCTCTCTTCACAATCCCCCAGTGACGATCCAAACCTTCCTTAAACGATTTAACATCCTTAGAATTAACAATGTGCGATGGCAAAGTGTTCCAATCGTCGACAACTCTACTGAAAAAGCAATGTTTCCTACACTCCCTCTTAAATTGTGATTTAAATAATTTCAATCCATTTCCCCGAGTCCTATTACTATGAGAAAATTGTAAACCTTCTGTTTCATTTAACTTTATAAATTTGAATAACTGAATCAAATCTCCCCGTTTCCTTCTTTCTTGTAACGTATACATGTTAAATTTCTTTAATTTGTTTTCATAAGCCATACCTGAGGTTCCTTTAATAATTTTTGTAGCCCTGCGTTGAACTTTTTCTAACATGTCAATATCTTTTTTTAAATATGGCGACCAAAATTGTACTGCATACTCTAGATGTGGCCTAACCAGTCCTCTGTACAATGGCAAAATAACGTCTTTTGATTTACACGAAACATGTTTTTTAATATACCCCAACATTCTATTTGCCTTATTACTTGCTTCTCTACATTGATACCCCATTTTAAGATCACTAGAAACCACTACACCTAAATCGTTTACAGTATTCCCTGATTTAATTTGTTGTCCTTGCAAGTTATATGCTGCGCATTTATTTTTATGACCCATGTGTAGAACTTGACATTTTTTAATATTAAATGACATACCCCACTTAGCAGCCCATTCCGATATTCGTGATAAATCTGTTTGAAATCGTTCTATTTGTTCCTCTGTGTTGACAATTCCCATTATTTTTAAGTCATCAGCAAATATACTAACTTTGCCCAGTATACCCTCAGTTATGTCATCAATAAATATTATGAATAGGAGTGGTCCAAGAACAGAACCTTGTGGAACACCACTTTCTACTTCTATCCATCGAGAACTATTACCCTTGATTTGCACTCGTTGCTTTCTCCCGATTAACCAACTTTTAATCCATTCAAATGTATGACCCTGAATACCGAATCTTTTCAATTTTAGTAGCAGAGCTTTATGTGGAACTTTATCAAATGCTTTCTGAAAGTCAATATAAGCTACATCTATGCTATTATTGTGGTCTAACTCCTTTGTTATTACATCATAAAAATTTAAAAGATTAGTCGTGCAAGATTTTCCCTTCCTAAATCCGTACTGATTTTGTGCTAGCAAACCTTTTGTTTCAATAAATTCAGTTATATGACTCTTTAGCATGGTCTCAAAGAACTGATGTCAAACTAACTGGACGATAATTCCATGGCTCACTCTTGGATCCTTTCTTAAACAGAGGAGTAATATTTGCTAATTTCCAATCTATCGGCACTGTTCCTGACTGATAAGAGCATTCAAATATAGACCATAACACACCCCCCATCTCCTCTGCACACTCCGTTAAAAATTTTGGATAGATAGAATCAGGCCCAGGAGCTTTGAAAGGCTTTAAATTCCTTAGATGGTAAATAACCTCTTCCTAATATGTAAGAAAAGAGTTTAACAATAAGCGACACTTGCAGTACTAAAGTAAATATTGTTTTCAAGCAAATCTCTTTCTCAATACTAGTCACTTTAAATAAATAATGTATTTATGAAAGAAAAACAAAATAATAGAAGAACATACACAAAGTACCTAGTACACATTATAAACTGTTTTTCTGAACAATTAAAATATTCAAGCAATTAGTTAACCATGGTTAATTACAATTTTAGAATACATAATATCTAAATTCAAATATGTGTATAAGGTTAATTACTTTTTAAAATAAACATAAAAGTAACACATTGAAATATGTATTCACCACAAAATAATTAATACACACATGTAAAAACAAAAAAGAAACTTTCAAGCTAATTGAGACGCCTTAATTTAGTTTGCCTAACTTTTTCCCTGCATGCTTGCATTGATTTATTTAGGCCCTTAACAAAAAAATGTAATCTAGTAAGCAAAAAGAATTTTACTATTCGAAAACTCAGATCGTTTTTATGAATGATACAACCAACTAAATTTAATTTTTTTTCAATAAGGCTATTTATGACATCTGAAATGCTATCACGATGCAATGAACGGGACTTAAAATATTCCACTATTATTTTCTCTAACTGAGAAACAAATGTTAAAAGGTTAGATGATGGATAAAATAACCCACGTCTATCAAAATGGGATATCATTGTTCCTTTGAAGTTCTCTTTTTCTTCCAGAGACATCACACAATATTCTTTGCAGTCCTTGCAATTTGTTTCGACAAAAAATTTTCTTGCAACATATCCGGAAAGATATACAAGAAGTTGATGGTTTGGGTCAGTACTTGAGCAAAAAGGATGAATATTTGATGCACTGGAAGAAGAAAAGCAGTCAAAGGCATCCTGCAACATTCCAGCATTCAGCAAGTTGTCAATTTTTTCTGCATCACAGGAGCTTTCACTAATATATGAATTTATAACTTCGACTTCACTGTTTCCTGTTTTAGGAGGCTTGGCCAAATTATAGAAGCTGAGGCAATTGACTGTAATAAGGAACTGTGTTGGAGTAGGATGGTCATTACAGCCAGATGACTGACGAATGATTCCAAAAATATTTTCTATAGCATCTTGACTTAATCGTGATGTCATCAAATAGGTTTGATTGATGCTTTCTCCAAGGTATTTCAGCAAGGAAACAGTCGAGTTTAATGTGACTCTAAGATCAGTAGCTGTACTAGAGCTCAAAAATCCTATATTTTTGGGACCACAAAAAGATTCCCACTGATCCAAATACTCCAAAAAATCTGTTATAATTTGGTGTTTCGTGGATTCTAATTGCAGACTTTCTTTTGGAGTTCTTGCTGTCATAACATTGATTAAATCTTTCATAAGGCTTATGAAAAAAATTGTTGCCTCACAGGAACCATATTGCACTTCACATTTCTCTTTGTAAACATAAAGTCCTTTCAAAACTTCATCACTGAACAAATGAAATGCATAATTGACACGCATTTTTTCAAAATTATTTGGATGAAGATGAACTTTTGTGATTCTCGGCATAGCTTTCAAAGTAGCATTGTCCCGATCTTCTTTCCATGCTGCCTCAATCTGTTCAATTCTTGCCTCACCTTCTGGTAAGCAAAAGCCTTTATCAACAAAAGAGTTTCTCATACATTTAACCAGATGTGGAAAGTCAGAAATAAAGTGCAAATACCTTGAAACATCAACAGGATGTACAATTTTGTATATAACGTTGGACATTTCTCCTGAAACGCCAAACATTTTCCACATGTTACGGTTCCATGAAGCTCCATCACAAGTGACAAAATCTACAAACAAACCTGCATTTTCTGTGAGAACAATAGCTTCAACCAGGAGCTTTGAAAGAAGTCCATTAATATTTTTGTTAGTGGCAAATACTCCAATAATTTGCTTCCAATTTCCACTGACAGGAGAGAAAAGGAATAGCAAACCATGATTACATTGTTGTTTTTTCATTTCATCCGAAGTATAATGTCCTAAATCAACAAATCCTCCGATCTGGCCGTTTGACTTCACTTGCAAGTTTTCAGATAATTTAATTTCATCAACAATTAGTCCTCCATGTAGCAAAAAATTGTCCATAGTTTTTGTCTTCTCCCTAATCAAATGAAATGTTTTAGGATTGAAGCCAAAACCACTGTTATAATTAGCTAAATATTTTCTGATTGTTCGCCGAGATGGTAGAACCATAATGTTATTCCGCCGTATATGTTCGTACAGTTTTGGATTCTTCATATGCATAAACAAACACTCTAAGATCGTAATGATTAAACTTTGTGCAAAGTAATAGAAATAAAATTTCACGTTAAATTAAAGCACAAATGAGCATTAAAACGCAGACATATGTTTCGGGATCGCTTGGAATCCCTTTTTCAATGCGACAGGGAGCTTCTAGATGCAAAACATCCAAATGAAGCAGACAGAACAACAAATACAAAGTTTATATAGCATAAGAATTAACTGTAAACCAATGAGAATAAAGGCAGTGTGAAGTGGAAGTAGCAGTAGTATTAAAGGCACCAATAAGAGAGCAACAAACGAATGTAGTTGGAAGTACAGAAAGTAAAAAGGAATATCAATAAAAACAAAGAAAAAGACAACTTTGTTTTGCTTTTTGTTTTGGTATTTTCTGTACTTATGTTATTTCCATTTTATTCTTTGTATTTTATTTTATTTTTTGCAATTTTCATGTATTTTCACATTTTTATGCACGCTGTTGTCTTTTTCTTTGTTTTTATTGATATTCCTTTTTACTTTCTGTACTTCCAACTACATTCGTTTGTTGCTCTCTTATTGGTGCCTTTAATACTACTTCTACTTCCACTTCACACTGCCTTTATTCTCATTGGTTTACAGTTAATTCTTATGCTATATAAACTTTGTTTTTGTTGTTCTGTCTGCTTCATTTGGATGTTTTGCATCTAGAAGCTCCCTGTCGCATTGAAAAAGGGATTCCAAGCGATCCCGAAACATATGTCTGCGTTTTAATGCTCATTTGTGCTTTAATTTAACGTGAAATTTTATTTCTACTCTAAGATCCATTCATACTGTAGTTGAAACCACGTGTTGATTTTCGTTTTGCAGCTTGAAAACAATGTTTATCCATTATTTGCTGCTTTACTGGTAGTTTCTTTAGCTCTTCATTAATGTCACACAATTTTTCATTTTCAAGTTGCATCCTCTTGACCACATTTTTGGCAGAAGACAATCGTTTTTCCAGCCTGGATATTTTTCGGCTACTCACAATCTTATTTTTTGAAGATTTTATTTTAAAACCTAAACGTTTTCGGCGAGCCAAATTGTGAAGCAATCTGCGGCGAAGATACTTGCAATGCATACATATGTGGGAAGTACTCAGTCTATTGCATTGTCGGCTGAATATTACATTTTCATATGCTGCATGCTTGCTTAGGTTCATACTCTTAAATTCTTCTGCTGTGCCTGCTCCATTGCAAACTTGCATTTGATCTGTTTCATTTAATATTTGCAATAATTCTTCTCTATCTTGAATGGATTTATTATTTTCAATTTTCAATCCCCTAAGAAATATTTCAGCCTTAAAACAAGAGTCTTTTTCTGAGACAAAAATGAGTTTTTCAGCAGATAGTTTGCCATCTTTGTCAACATTGCTACAGTGAAACACCATTGCACTAACATTATTCAATGGAATTTGTTTGGCCCAATTTGGTGAAGGCAAGTCCACACAGCACAGTTCATTCAAAGAAAGCTTATTGCTGCAGTCAGGCTCAGATATGGGTTCCACAATTGTTTCTGCATGTTTCCTAGGCTTTCGCTTTTTAGGAACTTGCTTGCTCAAATACTTAGGTAAATTGGGAAATATCGTGGGTATTGCATCCTCCGTAAGCACAGGACGAGCACGTGCAATTTTCACAATTTCCCCATTCACAGAGTGGGAAAACTCTTTCACGATGTAATCTTCTACGAAATGCTTTTCACACACAGCGCTAAACTTATCCAATTTTTTGTCGGCTCTGGGAATCAACCTTTCCCACTGTTGAAAAATTTGTTCATTTTTCGGAACACTAAATAATGATAAGCCACATTTATCGTACTTCGTGTTGCATCCAGGAACGAAACAATGATTGTTCATTTTTTTAGGCATTTTTATGCTCTAGATATCCGCAAACATTAATATCGCATAACCAAAACAACGCTGCACACTGCACATGGTAGGAGGGAAATGTGCATCAGCGCCACCACAAAATGGGTGAGATTGGCAGCCACTGAAATATGCTAGTTTCATGAGCGGTTACCACACTATCCATTCTAGACACTATACCACAGCCAGGGAGTCTAAAAGGAAGGAGCCTCAACTAAGCGGGGAACAGGCCGAAAACATGGCGCGATTTTTCCACCGCCGTCAGATGGCGCTAGAGTAAAATGTCTTGCCGTTTGATCAAGTAGGGAAAGAGAAATTTCGTTTGACCCCGAGTATTCGGAGAAAGGTAGCGGAAAATCAGCTCGTTTTGGCGGCAGCGGCCAGGCGGTTCGGGCGTTCGGGCACGCATTAGTCTCTCGTTGTTCCAACAATTGAAATTATTATTTGCAATATTTTATTGCATTTTATTATAAGTTAAACATATAATCAGAAGGTTATTTTAGTATCTTATTTAATGCATTTTTTGCTTTCGTAAAAAATCACTGTAATTAGCTAGTGACTAGATAATTTAGGATTAAAAGAGGGGTAGCAGACGGTCAGCTGGTATTCGTGCCATAATGAATGCGAGGAAAATGTCGGGGCCAGGGGGCACTCCCCCCCCCCGACCCTCTTAAATGGAGGGAAGTAAAAACTCATTGTACGTTGCATTAAAAAAACACAAAATACATGTACATACGAAGAAATACATTAAATTATTTTCCAAGTGAGGGGGGAGGTGCAATTGATCCCCCTAACACAACGGGTCTGTTGGGCACCCGATTTTTGAACTCCGCACGTCGTTTCTTTTATCTAACGCTTGCTGTACTTCATTATTTATACTCTTAATAATCTGGAATCAGTTAGTTCATAAACTTCAGGAATGTAAATGTTTTTGAGCGGTTTCCAACACACCACACACACACACACATGCTTTTTTATATATAAATATATTGAGGCGATGCCCCCTCCCCTCCCCTCCCCTCCCCAGAGCAATGGCGCCCGCACCTATGAGCGATGACCTTTTTCAAAATTCTGCTAAGGGGCCGTCCATAAATGATGTCACGCTTTTTTCCCATATATTTGACCCCCTCCCCCCTTTGTCACAAAATGTCACACTTCAACATACCCCTCCCCCCTTTGTCCCATATGCTAGGTTATGTAGCATAAGCATGATATCCCACTTATTTTTACCCCCTCCCGTCCCCTTGTCCCAATTTCACGACCCCCCCCCCCCCCCGAAGCGTGACATCATTTGGAATGATCCCTAAACTCCTAGACAAGGACCCCATAAAAACCCAATCTAAAAACATATATATATATATATATATATATACATATCAGTGGCGTCACTACGCGGGGGTCCCTTTTGTTGAATGTTGAAGGTGGCACCTAATGCTATTTCAACGCATTATAACTGCAAATAAATGTAGTGAACTAAAATTTGCACAAATAAATAAAATTGAATTTCTTAAGATTCTTTTTTGCACGATTGAAAATATATAAACTATAAGTTTATACAACACAACAAAAGTGGAGTTTTTTTTTTTTTTTTTGCGTGTAAAGGGGTTGTGTCCCACAAATTACAAATTACCTCCCCGGCAGGTGGCATTCATGATAGGAACGCCACTGTATATATATATATACAACGCTCATCGAGGGAATGATCACCCTATATATATACATATAGAGGATGGGATCATTCATAAATGATGTCACGCTTCTTCGAGGGGGGAGGGGGGTTCGTGAAACTGTGCCAAAGTGTGACAAGGGCTGGGGAGGGGGTAACAAAAAGTGTGACATCATGCTTATGCAACACAGCGATATTTCTGACAAAGGGGGGTAGGGAGGGTCCTTTGAGGTGCGACACTTTGTGCCAAAGGGAGGAGGGGGCCAGATATATGGGAAAAAAGCGTGACATCATTTATGAACTTTCCCTAGGGTGATCGTTCAACATTCCACTATGAGCGAGGGTGCGTACCCAGAAATTTTTTTCGGGGGGAGGGGCACCTGACTTCGACACACCTATATAAGCAAGTTTAAATCAAGCAAGTTCACACCTATATAAGCAAGTCAAAGCAAGTTTCAGAAGTTAAGAATATATGCTAAATTGAAAAAAAATTCGGGATTTCGTAGGCGGGCGGGCCCGAGGGCCCCTGTCTGGATACGGCCTTTGCGGTGCACTCCCCCTAAACGATGACCCCTCTCAAAATTCGGCTCACCTTCACCCTTCGTAAACAACCCCTTAAAATTTTCTATGGAGCAATCGGCAACATGTCCCCCTCTTTCCTTTCGTGTGCGCCCTTGATATATACTATATTTATGTATATACCATTTCCGCTCCAAGAGGATGGTGCATCCCCCAAAACGATGTTCCCTTCAAAATTCAACAAAGCCAAAACGACCCCTATAAAAATTTTAATGGAGCAATCTGTGCCATGACCCCAAAGGGCACCCTAATAAATAGTATATACTTACCCCCCAATTGTCCACCCCTGAAAAAAAGAAGCCTTCCCCACCCCTTAAAAGAAGCAAAGACACCTAAAACAATCCCCTTAAAAACTTCAATGGCGTGCCCACCACCACTGGAGCTCGCATCCTTTTTTTGTGGGGGGGGGGGGGGGGACCTGACTTTGTTACGCCTTGGAGAGGGAGGGTCCACAGCTTTTGGGGAGGCGTGCGTTATCACATTTATTGGACATGTTTTTTACTTAACTTTACATTAAAGTTGAAACCGATTTTAGCTAAATTAAAGTTACAATTAGCTTTGCAAGGATGTCTAAACGCCTACTTTAATTCCGGAAAAACCGCCCCCCCCCCCCCCGAGAATTTAAAGCAATATCGGAAAGTTTCAAATTTCTAAAAACTGGGATCGTTTTTTTTTTTTTTTTTTTTTTTTTTTTTTTGAAATAGTAATTTTAACACATCAAAAATAAATAAATTTTTATGAAATTTTCATTATAATAGCATTATTTTCCCGAACATTACTGTTAAAGCATTTTAAAACAGACAACATATTTATTTCGTAATGTTGGTACCTGTAAAAAATGTTTCTGTTGAGAATGAAAAAAAGGAATTTGTTAATATTTTTTATTTACATAGGGATCATTCATAAATGATGTCACGCTTCGAAGGGGGGAGGGGGTTTCGTGAAATTGTGACAAAGTGTGACAAGGGGAGGGGAGGGGGTAACAAGAAATTGTAACATCATGCATTATGCAACATAGCGTGACGCGTGACAAAAGGGGGGAAGGGGTCCGCTGAAGTGTGACATATTGTGACAAAGGGGGGTAGGGGGTCAAATATATGGGAAAAAATTGTGACGTCATTTATGAACGGCCCCATTGTGAAACTTGATAGTTGTTTAAGTCATCAATAAAAAACAAAATAACACATAAAAATATTTAAAACCTGCCTTTAAAAAAAATTGTTGAAATGTATAATAGTGCTTTAAACAGTGTTTCTTGTGAAAAAATTACCCCTTCAAATGTGTCGTTAAAGTTGTAATAAAATGCTATGTATAAAACAGATATATTATTGCTTATAATAATTTAAATCAACGAGTAAAGAAAAAAAAAATATTTTGAAGGTTAATCTTATTTTCTGGAAAGCAACCAAATCAAATAAATTTTTAGAATCAATAATACTGCAATAAAAAAGCCTATTGAATTTACTAGTTAATTTTCTCAATTATAGATTTGATATAAAATGTTATGTTTGACGCTTGGTCATATGTATCTAAAATAAAAATAATATAGCGTTACAATGTTTTATGTTCTGTAACAATATTTTAAGACTGAAAACATCTCAAAATTCCCAATGTTCCCAAATTTCCCAGTTTCTTCCCGAAAATTTACGGGCTTTTAGTAAACCGAAACCAGTCGCAAACCGAAACCATTAGTCGCAAACCGAAACCATCGAACTAAAATAAAATGAACCAAATATAATAAAAAGAAATCACAAACACGTTCTGAATCTAAAAGTAGTCCATGATCCTATAACCAGCTTCACAAAAATTGACTATATCGATTTAAATACTCTTAAAAAAACCCTTTTAAATAATTTTATTTGTAACACTAAATTATGTTGCGAATCACCCTCATGGCAAGACATTTTACATGCGCGCCATCTAGCGCCAGTGAAATCGTCCGGACAAACTTTTACTATGGAGATTCGTCTCCTTCTTTTTACTCCGTGACCACAGCGGAGCGAGATGCGCGAAATTGGCTGCGAAGTAGCCAGAAGCAAAAGTTGCTGGTGAGATTCTAGACGCTTGTAAAACGCTACTACGAAGCTCACGGGAAGGGTCTGGCTGCCGACTAGTGCTCCCGAAAACTTGTCGCCTGGGTAGGAGCGGGTGAGTTCGCATTGTCGGCAGCGAGTAGTTTTGCTATTCACGCGATTTTTGAATTTTGCGGCGGAAAATTGAATCTCAAAGGCGCGGAAAAACTGATTATTGTCTTATACAAGAAGTGATAGCGTAATAAAGATCTAAGTATCAGAATTAATTTACTAGTAAGAATTTTGTACTTTGAAATTAAAAGATTTATTTATATGCAACAACGAAAAAAATGATTTTTCAATGAAGTTTTATTATTATCGAACAACAGAACGTATTCATTAACGAGAATCAATGCATTAATTGAATTGAGTGCCGCAATGCTTATAAAGTTAAAAGATGAAAAGAAGCTGTGGTGTGTATTCAATGAGCTGTTTGATTGATCAGTCGATGATTTGATTTTAATATTTCCTATATTTTACAAAAAAAAAAAACTCGCATTCGCCGTACTGAAATTCATCGAAAATAACAAATTTGATTAGTTTCCAACATTTATATTCATTCACTAAATTATGTCTATATCGTTTAAGGTTTTTTCTGTTTTAAGTAATACTTTTCGTTCAATTTTTAATAGAATCAAGTAGTATCGGTGTACATGCTATGCTATGCAAAATCTTAATAGATAAATTGAATTTATAAAAATAAATTAGTAACTTTAGGATCGTAAAAGACCTCCCTCTTTCCCACTTCGATATTAAAATTTTTACTCAAACTAGCTTGGAACTTTTAAACTTTTTAATATTTTTATATTACAATAGAAGTGCATTTTCATAATCCCTTCCAAATGTTCTAACACTTTATAAATAGTTTTCAAATCACCCGCAGCACAATTTGAGTGGGGGGGGGGGGGGGGTCGAGTACACGCCTTCATTTTGAAACTGCTTATTCAGCTTCAATGTTAAACGATTTTGATTTTTTCTATATCGCATACAAAGTACATTTTTATGACCCGTTTTATACGTTCTAATTTGAAAACTTTCTATTATTATCAAAATATGTGCCTCGCATCGGCGGGAGGAGGGGGGGGGGGGCGGTTATTCCCTTTTAGAAATTTAGTTCTCCCTGTATTTCTTCTAGGAAAAAGAAACTGAAATAATGTCGAGTAATACAATTATAATGAAATATATAATTAAGATAATTAAATACCTTTTTGTCGGATTAACAACATACCGAGTTGATAACAGTTTTATGCTCCGTGCTAGCTCTAAAATTTTGAGTTTAAAAAGTCATAGCTAATTTATAGCATGAAATGTTATTTTTAGAATCAGGAGCTGTCCCCCCCCCCCTCCCCCGGGCTGTGTTCAGACTTGCTTATGGCAACTTTCGATCTTCAAATATCAAAATTATTTTCATGTTGCACTTGCATTATTTTTTTATTATCTGCTGCAACTGTTCTAATTTTAAAATTTTCTATTGTTTCCAAATCATGAGTTTCCTCATGGGGGATCCCTCTTGAAATTCAGTTTTTCGATGCTCCTTCAAGGGAAAAAAATAATGACTCATGTAGCAAAGCACAGCAAAATATTTAAATAAAATTATGAATAATATAATTATAATAAGCTTCTTGCATCACTAACAGCAGCTAGATGATGCGGTTTGTTTAATGTGCGAATTAGAAATGAATTAGATCACAGCCGTTACGAACAATTTCCCAGATTAATTTTTCCCCCTTATTCGATACAAATTTAAATGTTTAATATCAATTTACTTTAGGCTGTTATGAATATTTCTGTAGTCAGATGGCAAAATGTGATCTGAGTTTTTGCTAATTTTAGAGGCGAACAATTTTAAAGTTCTCTGCACGATGTAAAATCGGGGAATTTATTTACGTTACGGCTACCTTATAGTATATTATACCCTATATTATACTTTGCTACCTTATAAATTTCATTAAAATGTCCCCAAGACCCCAAGTATGTAATTATATCATTTGCGCTAATAAAGTGAGTATTGCATTTTTGCCATCTGACTACAGATTCAACATAATTCATTAAAATTTTTTTCCTTCTGCTGCTTTTAGACCTGTTGTTACCCAATTTTGAGTCTTTTTACGCCTTTTTAATCACCCCAAATTGTAAATTTTCCGTGGTATTAAGACTTGATAGAATCATTTTTGCAATCTTTGGCGCAATCTAATTGATAATTTATACAAATAAAATGCTATCTTTAGATATATCAGAGATCGTTCGCAGGCTTGCTCTCCATTTCATCTAAAATAATCAAAAATTAGTATTTTCTCCTTGATATAAAAGCGGAGCAGCGAGCCAGCGCACACGTACAATTATTTCCGAAAAGGCAAGCGAAAACACCGTTGACGGAGCTATCATTTGATTAGTCAACCGCTTTTCACTTCCGAGACGCGAGAACAAGGGAGAAAATGGTCACTCGAGACCGTCGTGGTAGGGTCGAATGGAGTCAACCGACTATTTTCTCGGATTCCGTGAGGGAGAACTAGACGTCACGAGTAGTTGACGGGACCTTCGTGGTAGGGTCCCTCTGGTCTCGCGACTGCTCTCGAGACCACTTTCTCTCAAGTGGACACTTAGCTTTACTTTTTTTTTTTCTAGAGCGTATTGAGAGCCGAGTAATTAGAAGTGTTTCGTTTTTCGGACTGTATATTACTATTATGGAATAAACATGAGGCACTTAGAAGTAAAGTGGTGTAAGTGACAAAATTGAAAATTTGGAGATAAATACGGCAAATGATAGGGAAAGCACTATTCTATATTGTGGCAAGAGATGTTATGGGTAGCCCTAACAGGTTCTGCCCCGCAACATGATTTAGAAAAATAACGAGCATTAAAGGTCGCATAAGATCTAAACTTTGAACGCGTTTTTCGTGGAATCGTTTTTTGGTCACTTACATCCATTTGCTTCTCACTGCCTTGTATGTAGTTGTCACGTTACCATTTCACTTTGTTAAAAAAAATGAATGTGACCCCGTTATTTTTATAACTGATAATAAAGCTATGCATTTAATACGCCATAAAGCTTTCTTTCATGGCTTAAATAATATGTACATGATTATGTCAAGATTAAAAATATTCCTTTCTGCTGGTCAGAATGCAAATAAAATTTGATATTTAGGCTACTTTGAGCACACTGAATTCATTTTCGTTGCTTAAAGTAGTGCATTTCTATTGGATTTTTCCTAATCGTAATATTTCCAGATCGTATTATGTGTAACTGATTTTTTCCAAGTGAAAAAATGCCGCAACACATACAAAGTTTTTGAAATAGCCGATACGAATAAACTGATGTATGTGTAACAAAAACAAAAATATTTTTATCTCTAAGTTAAAAAAGTAACTTTCAATTAGTAATTTCCAGTAAAACGAACATTCATTCTTGAAATTTTGGCGAGAATTATTCCAAACAAAGCCTCACTGAACAGTTTAACCTCCCATAGGTACAAATATTTGTTCCACTGTGCTCCTTGTCTCCCCTTACTGAGTACTACCCTACTCTCCCTTACTATAATAGCTGCCTGTCAAAAATTAATACTCTTAAAAAATAACGAAAATAAAATATGAAGGGATGGGAAAAATACCAAGCATATTTAAAAATTTTATGCATTAGTCATTTTGAATACTATGTTATTGGCTGGTATCAAATGGACCGGAAAAAATTTGTAATTTTAATCTAATTATTTTTCCAATTGATTAAGATACAGAAAGGCACCGGAACGTATTTAAAACTCGAATTATCAGCCAATATGTGAAAAAGTTTTGTATAATTTTAATAATTAATCTTTCATTTACAAATAGATTTTGAGTAGCGGAACGCTATGTAGCATATTAGCCCGAATATAGTAAGACTTCTTGCGTAAATGTACTTATGAAAGCTGTAATCTTATGTGTATCCTATTTTGTTTTCTAGTTAACACCCTTTAAAAACTCAGAGCAGTGTTATATGGAGGTAGTCTTGATTCGGTGTTTAGGGTTTTTCTAGATGTATCATTAAGTTCGATAGGAGTTATTTCATCAAC
Organism: Octonoba sinensis; assembly: GCA_038502835.1. Classification (NCBI taxonomy): domain Eukaryota; kingdom Metazoa; phylum Arthropoda; class Arachnida; order Araneae; family Uloboridae; genus Octonoba; species Octonoba sinensis. Next base: position 113,642,727 of record CM076598.1, on the reverse strand, counting down.
TCACGACAGTAATACTGAATCTAGTTTCACAATTCAGCAAAATTGCAACAAAGGACATTTTCCAATAAAGAATTTTCGTTGCAATAAGACTTCAGAATACTTCATGATTATTTAAAGCCGTTAAGTATTCCTTTCATTAATTGAGCCGTTCCAGAAGTCAAACAGTGTTATTGTCTGTTATTGGAATTTGATTTTTTTTAAATTCTAACAGTCTATATACTATTATTGGAACCCTTTATAATAAAAGGGTATAAAACACTTCTTTCACATAAGTTTAATATTAAATTTATTGCGGTTATTTATTCAAAGCCTTAAATATCTCTACACCAACGAAACGTGACTTACACTGTTTGACTTCAGCTCAATTCATGGTATGTTTGGACTGTATAAGTTACAAGTTTGGTAGGCAGCCTAGTTTACGATTGGAAATTGCGGTAAGTAGTTTATTTTAAATCGCAACTTGAAGTTCCGCGCACCCAAATAAATATGCAACAAGCTACCGAGCAACTACATACTTCGTCAGCCAATTCCAATTTTTAAAACAGCATTAATCAATCTTTCATGAAAAAATATATATCAAATATATTAACTTTCAAAAAATATAATCAAATTTTATACCCTATAACAGTTATTTATGAGTCATCGTGAACATTAGAAAACTATAGCACTGTTCTCTATTATCACCGCCCGAGGTGAAAATTTTAAGACATATTAATTACGAAATTTCAGTGTAGACTGAAATTTCGATTTAAATCTTACCCATGGCTCGAAAACTATAACTTCCGGAACAGTAGTACTATGTTTTTTCTCCGCATTCCACCTAGGCAGTGCCTAGACAGGTGTGCTTTATGTGCTACCCTCCCCTCCTCCGTATCACAATAAAATACCTGCATAAAATTATCTTCCTTTGATGTTTTTTTCTTTTCTTTATTCGAAACTTTGTAATTTGCACTTTAACCATTTATCCAAAATGAGGAACATTCTCACGGCTTATTTGTTTGGACTAAATTTACATTTTGTTGAATAGTTTCCTTTTAAATTGGGGTCTCGGGCCTGCTATTCGTAAAATTCTCCGAATTCTGTATTCCATTACCTGCATCCTTCATTTCGTAGAAAGGTAATGAACAGTTCATTATTTTTAATCCCTTTCGAAACACCACAATGTTTTACACAAAAAGGCTTCACCTAGAAATCAAATCTACACTTGCGTAAAAACATGTTAAGAGTTTCTGACGTATGTCAATTTTAAATTAGAGTTGAGAAATCAACTATTTTCCAAACATGTACTAACGTTAGTTTAGTACAGCAACAACCCTTAAACTAGATTTTAATCTAAAATACTTTTATTATACATATAAAAATACACAAGTTAAAAATTTCACAATGTATATTCAGACACCAGAGAACCAGCTTTGATGTAAAACACTACAGTTAATTTAATTTAATAAAATTTCTTTATAATCACATGTGCGTTTTGAGGGCTAGAATTAGGAGATTCAATTGGAATGTTTCAAAATCCACTTGCGATAGTGAGGCACGCTGCTGAAAGTTGAAGGAAACCGCGGATCACAATCATTTCTATTCCATGACAACACCCCAAGCACTTCGTATTTATCTTCGACTTTTACAATTAAAGGAGCTCCCGAGTCAGCCTGGAACGAGAAGATACACTGAAATTAAAACTCCTGAACGTGACCAGTTTTACTTATAGCTTAAATGATTGGATAATCGCATGAAGGTGTGTTATCAATTACTTAGCTTAGGGCAAGGCGTTGCGATTGATAACTTGGGAAACGCGGACATTGCAGTCCTTAACCCTAGACTGCGCAATTTTTTTGTAAAATATTTGTGTTTGTTTGTGCTAGTTATAAATGAGAAAAATACTAAAAAAAATTCCTATTTAATTCGGAAAAGTAGAATTCGAGAAAAATTGACATGTTTAAAAACACTGCGCATTTAGGGGCAAGAAAAATAATTTTTTTATGTAATCATTTTAACAAATGAAACCAAATCAATGATAAATAGTCGTGCATCGTCATAAAATAGCACTAAAATATGAAAATTAAAATAATTTATTATTTAATAATTACTAGTTACATCTGATATAGATCTTTAATAAATTTATACTTACATGTGCAAATTTTTACTTTGGTTACCAATCAAGTTTAATAATAATTTCACTAAAAGATTTCCCGACTATAAGGGCCTCGTTCGACTCAAGAGCAGCGTACCCATTCTTCCTCGTCACGCGCGAGGACTCGACGACGACGACAACTAAGATTTTAAACAAAAACCTAACATCTGTAGGGGGTTCATGCGATAATATTAGTTTCTTCTTTGGTTTAGCGTGTATTGATTTTAACCAAATTCATAAATAATTTAATCTACCACTTTAAGCTAATTTGTGAAATATTTAACAATAATCTTCTAAAAGATACTAAATAAAGTGAAATAGAATAACCTGTGACACCTGTTCTTGTTTATACTACGAATGATGTAGGAGCATAAAAATTGCCCCCGAATGCGCAGTGTTTCTTTTAAAGAAGTAAAAAAGGCTCCTTAATATATATTTTTCCCGAAATTTTTCGGACAACTTATATTTATTTTATTTTAACACTATGTAAGCAGTTAGAGACTATTTTTTAAAATAAAATTGTTGCTTAAAATTTGTAGAAAAAACATTAAGTTACTGTTTTTTTTACGAAATAATCATGTCTTACGATTTTGTGAAAAAAGATGGACCTTGTGTTCAGTTTACAAGATCTAGGGAAACTAGATTAACTCATATGATCACACATACAAAATGAAACTAAAGAATGCACCACATGTTAAAAATATTACAACATAAAAGTTTTGTGAACGAAAAATGGAGGTGTTTAAAAACACTGCGCAGTGTAGGGTTAAAAACTTTTCCGTTAGAATACTGTTTACGCTACAGACATTAAATGCCAATTTACCAGGAACAATGTAAAGTATTAAACACAAATTGCAGAAATTAAGGAGTCTTCTTATTAAAATAATCATCAACACTAAAACTATCACATTTGTAATCAGCACTAAAATTTAGCCCTTTATATTAATTTTCGTGTAATTTGGTACAGTTGTCCCAGAGAAAGTTTCCTTTTCGCCTTACTATTGGTAGAAATATGTTATTCAAAGACTTTTCCCCTGGCACCTATTAGTATTTTGTTCTACAGTAGATATAGCACATACTTCGATTAACCAATACCTTATGTCTGAGATATATGCTAGAAGTGCATTGAATTCCTTACGGGTTTCCCGTAGTCAAAAGTCGAAAATTAAAAACTTTCAAATGGCCATCATTTTACAACAGATTTCTAATTGGCATTGAAATTTAACCTTTTGCACCAATTTTCGTGTAGTTGGGGTCAGCCGTTGCTTCATAATTAACCACCTATCATTCAACTAATTTTTTGGATTCGAGATGACCAAAATGTAACACTTATTTTAGAATTAAAAATGTTTCAACCTTTGACTCTAACTCTAATTCGATTTTTTCGATTTAGAGAAAAAACTGCGCGTATTTTAGGAATTTTAATTTCTAAAGAAAATCTCAAATGCACGGGATCAAACTGTTTCTTGCCTACAGTATACACCATCGTTTCTCGACCTTTCGAGAATAGCGATCCCAGTAAAAAGCCAAAATTATGCATTAAAAGCCTTGCGATCCCTTATTGCAACACTTTCTTTGTACAAAGCACTTGGCTTAAAAAACGTATGAACGAATGATACGTACGTTCGTTTATTATTTTCGAACAACAGAACGTATTCATTAACGAGAATCAATGCATTAATTGAATTGAGTGCCGCAATGCTTATAAAGTTAAAAGATGAAAAGCTGTGGTGTGTATTCAATGAGCTGTTTGATTGATCAGTCGATGATTTGATTTTAATATTTCCTATATTTTACAAAAAAAAACTCGCATTCGCCGTACTGAAATTCATCGAAAATAACAAATTTGATTAGTTTCCAACATTTATATTCATTCACTAAATTATGTCTATATCGTTTAAGGTGTTTTCGGCTTTAAGTAAAACTTTTCGTTCAATTTTTAATAGAATCAAGTAGTATCGGTGTACGTGCTATGCTATGCAAAATCTTAATAAATAAATTGAATTTATAAAAATAAATTAGTAACTTTAGGATCGTAAAAACCTCCCTCTTTCCCACTTCGATATTAAAATCTTTGCTCAAACTAGCTTGGAACTTTTAAACTTTAATATTTTTCTATTAAAATAGAAGTGCATTTTCATAATCCCTTCCAAATGTTCTAACACTTTATAAATAGTTTTCAAATCACCCGCAGCACAATTTGAGTGGGGGGGGGGGGGGGGGGTCGAGTACACGCCTTCATTTTGAAACTGCTTATTCAGCTTCAATGTTAAACGATTTTGATTTTTTCTATATCGCATATAAAGTACATTTTTATGACCCGTTTTATACGTTCTAATTTGAAAACTTTCTATTGTTTTCAAAATATGTGCCTCGCATCGGCGGGAGGAGGGGGCGGTTATTCCCTTTTAGAAATTTAGTTCTCCCCGTATTTCTTCTAGGAAAAAGAAACTGAAATAATGTCGAGTAATACAATTATAATGAAATATATAATTAAGATAATTAAATACCTTTTTGTCGGATTAACAACATACCGAGTTGATAACAGTTTTATGCTCCGTGCTAGCTCTAAAATTTCGAGTTTAAAAAGTCCTAGCTAATTTATAGCATGAAATGCTATTTTTAGAATCAGGAGCTGTCTCCCCCCCTCCCCCGGGCTGTGTTCAGACTTCCTTATGGCAACTTTCGATCTTCAAATATCAAAATTATTTTCATGTTGCACTTGCATTATTTTTTTATTATCTGCTGCAAATGTTCTAATTTTAAAATTTTCTATTGTTTCCAAATCATGAGTTTCCTCATGGGGGATCCCTCTTGAAATTCAGTTTTTCGATGCTCCTTCAAGGGAAAAAAAAATAATGACTCATGTAGCAAAGCACAGCAAAATATTTAAATAAAATTATGAATAATATAATTATAATAAGCTTCTTGCATCACTAACAGCAGCTAGATGATGCTGTTTGTTTAATGTGCGAATTAGAAATGAATTAGGATCACAGCCGTTACGAACAATTTCCCAGATTAATTTTTCCCCCTTATTTGATACAAATTTATATGTTTAATATCAATTTACTTTAGGCTGTTATGAATATTTCTGTAGTCAGATGGCAAAATGTGATCCGAGTTTTTGCTAATTTTAGAGGCGAACAATTTTAAAGTTCTCTGCACGATGTAAAATCGGGTAATTTATTTACGTTACGGCTACCTTATAGTATATTATACCCTATATCATACTTTGCTACCTTATAAATTTCATTAAAATGTCCCCAAGACCCCAAGTATGTAATTATATCATTTGCGCTAATAAAGTGATTATTGCATTTTTGCCATCTGACTACAGATTGAACATAATTCATTAAAATTTTTTTCCTTCTGCTGCTTTTAGACCTGTTACCCAATTTTAAGTCTTTTTACTCCTTTTTAAATCACCCCAAATTGTAAATTTTCCGTGGTATTAAGACTTGATAGAAACATTTTTGTAATCTTTGGCGCAATCTAATTGATAATTTATACAAATAAAATGCCATCTTTAGATATATCAGAGATCGTTCGCAGGCTTGCTCTCCGTTTCATCTAAAATAATTAAAAATTAGTATTTTCTCTTTGATATAAGAGCGGAGCAGCGAGCGAGCGCACATACAATTATTTCCGAAAAGGCAAGCGAAAACACCGTTGACGGAGCTATCATTTGATTGGTCAACCGCTTTTCACTTCCGAGACGCGAGAGCAAGGGAGAAAATGATCACTAGATACCGTCGTGGTAGGGTCGAATGGAGTCAACCGACTATTTTCTCGGATTCCGTGAGGGAGAACTAGACGTCACGAGTAGTTGACGGGACCTTCGTGGTAGGGTCCCAGCAGGTGGGGTAAAATAGTCATAAAATCCACGTTTTTCAACTTTGCCAATAAATATAAGAATTTGTCCAAAACCTTCAGATTTTTTGCTTGTTACTTTACAGTACATTATTAAAGAACAGATTAAAATAAATTTTGAGCAGAAAAAGTTAAGTAAAGTAATTTTATGACTCCTTCTTTCTGGTATGTAGGTATGACCACTTTACCCCATGGGGTGGGGTAAAGTGAGTAGTGCATGGGGTAAAGTGGTCACAATTGAAAAAACTATAAAGGTATTAATAGCCATAATACTTCAAAACACGCAACAAAGGTTCATTTTAGAACGAAAACTTTATTTCCCGCAACTGAATTTATTTAGGTTCTCTACTATGGTCAAAAGTTAGTAACTTCTCGTAAGGTACTCGAGTGTCTTCAGCTGCTGCATATATGGTCTTGAAACGAAGTTATGTACCAAAACATGTTAGGATACAAAATAGTAGGTATTCCTAGGCTTTTATCCCTGTATATTAGATTTTATGTCTGTCCTTTAACTCACTACATATAATTAAAAAAATATGAAATTCAAAATTTTTCGGAAAAAAATTTAATAGCTTTTAATTGATGACTAAATTAAACATATTAAGAAAACATTGCTAAAAAGAATTCTGCATAATTATAGCTTACTAAAAATCAATGGGAGAGTATTACATATTTTAACCTAGCTATTTGTATTTCGCTCTCTTTCATGTATTGTTCTTGTTTGAAGCACTGCTAGTTCTGAACATTTACAGCTTAATAATACTTATAATAAGTGTTTATAAATGAATCATTGATACTTGAAGATTCTTTTATTAAAAGTTCTAAAAATTTTCAGTTCTGAACACACGATTGTAAGAAGACTGTATTATAGTAATTTCCATCTCTATTGCATTTGAGTTCAGTTGCGTTAGTTCCGGTTTACTAAAAAGTAAATTTAAAAGTTGTTTAAAAAAATAATACAGTATTAGTGAAATTAAAGTTAACTAACATCTGCCTCGTGGCTTAATTTCTAACAAAAGTGCGAGCACTGTGGTCTTCAGGCTATTTCCGCAAGAAAATTAATTTTGAATTTCCTCTAATAGTTAAAAATTGAAAATAAATATGGGAACTGAGCTACTGTGCATTCCTATGCAATTTAATCCCTGGTCTACCGCATAAATTAACCTAAAGTAATTTTAGAACATTGGTGCATGTTAAGCCTAATACTAGGACCACTTTACCCCATCTTACTTAAACTACTGTAAAATATATAAACTAAATATAGCTTCGCGGTTAGTGAGGAAGTATTTGAGATCTGCGTAAAAACAGTCCATTTGCTGCAAATTCTTTAAAACAAAATGTCGGAGAGAAGTTAAAAGAGCTGTTTCAATTTCAAAGTGTTGTATAAACAAGCAAATCTATTGTTCTCCTAAAGAGTTGCGATTAATATAATTTTGTATGTAAAATTTAATTCTTAATTATTAAAAGCTAAAATAAAAAAATACATCAATTCTTTTATTTATTTCAAAGTTATAGCTTTTTATTTGCCGTATGACCACTTTACCCCACCTGACCCTACATTTTCAAACAATTGAGTTTCTTTTATTACCTCTAACTCAATAGAATAAGTGGAGTACTTACGTTACATGTTCTTTCATTCTCATTCCGGGCATCTGTACAAAGGACAGAGTCTGGAACTGCAACACCCAACTGATTCTTGCAAGTAGTTCGATTCATCACCGTCAAAGATTCATCCTTTTCTACAATTTGTCCAGCTGAAAAAGTAATAACTGTAACAAGCACAGTAGAACTTATTTTAACCGGCGTAATTTGGAACTAACGTAACCTGTGTTGGAGAAATTCCGGTTAATCTATGGCCATTAAGATTATAGAATTTGATATTTGTTGATAAAAGTTTCTCGTTCAGGGCATTGCTTCGCCAAGGTTAAGAGATTTCTTTGCTTTTTGTCGCTTATGGAAGACGAGATGATCAATAGTAATTCTAAAAATATAACCAAGATTTTTCGGGAAAAATCAATTTCCATTCAGGAAAAACTATTGAATTTCCAAATATTTAACATTCAGCACGCCGCGCCGGCTAAAGGAGACCTCCGCTTAATTGAAGACCGCCCGTTAAGTTTCGACTATTCTTTGCGATTATATACCACCAGGCCAAAAAGAAAAAGATTCTGTAAAGCGTAACTGTTATGAATGCAGAAGTAACCAGTTTCCGTAAATAATGTAAATAAAGTCGTTTATTTTAAGAATTTTCTTCAGCTAACTGGTTTAACCAGTTTATATTGAATAATTTACACACTGTTCATTAGTAAACTTATTCGCTCGATTTCAGAAATCACTTTTTGAATGGGGCTCGAACCAGCTAAATAACCTTTATTAACTTGCAGTCTCTTGATACGCAAGTGCTTGTGCAGCCTACTTACGTATTCAAGTATTGAACATATGCAATATTAATCAAAATAAATTAAAACACATCTTTTAACCAGATTGAAATGAATACAAGAAAATATTTAATCTAACAAACTGTTTTTTACGAAACAGGCAACGGTTAAGCGTTCCGTTCTTAAATAGGAAAAGTTAGCAGCAGTTGCTTGACATTCCCACTGTAAAAGGTAATTGACAAATAAACTGAATAACGCAAAAACTAATAGAAATTGTGGATAAAATGCAACAGTGTGGCGCGAGTAGTAAAGGGTTAATTAACTCGAGCACATGATTCAATTTAATTTAGGAATTAACAGCTAACTAAGTATTTTTGAGCTCACTTTAACTCGAAGCTACTCAGAAAGTGAGTTTATGCTGCTTTGGACGAGTTTCCAATTTGGAATTGCACACTTGATTGGGAGTATTTTGGCAAAATAGTGTTAGTAAAAATGTAGCAATAGTAAAATATTCAGCCTCTTCCTATGTATAGTTTAATTTGGCTTTGCTATTTTGTGGAAATTTGGAAACTGAATACAGGTTATGATGAAACATTGATTCAATAGTTGAACAGATTTACTCATTCTGTGGAAATTAACGAAACCTGCATTACATTTGTATAAATATACAAAAAGCGGTAAACTTCCATTTTAATATACATGATTACCGTGCTAGAGTGCAATTTACTTTTCTTGGTTTAATACTTTATAAGGGAACTATCTAGCATGTACTTATTGATTTGTGGTCAAACATGTGTTTAGTTTTTTACAAATCTGGAAATACGAGATTGAGAAATTTTTAAACAGTACATTTTTGAATTTAAAATTTGCACACATTGAGGTTTCTACTTTCTGAAACCCAAGATTCCTGATGAATCTAAGAACGCGCTGTATCTCTACTATATATCATTGATGTTATGTGCTTATTTAAGCCATTGGTTATTGTGCGATAATGCTATTTCACTTTTTCTTTTAACTAGGAGAAAAAGATAAAGCAGGGATTCAAGTCAGCTGCAGTCTTTTATTAAAGTTATGTTTCCATGCCACAGAAATATACTTTTAAACTATCATGAAATTAAATAATTTCGTCTGTACCTGTCGCGACAGAGTTTTGTCTAGGTTTACCAAAGTTCCTCCAAGCACCGGAGTGCTTTTGGGCGCATAAAAGAGTTGACTTGCGACATAAGTATATTTTGACAAAAATTACTTTCTTTTGCCTAATTTTAAAAATTTAAAAAAAAGATTCAATTTAGAGGAAAGTTATGAACTAAATTCTTACGACGAATCCCATGCCATCCAAGTAATACAGCTTTAGAACCTTCGTAGTTGTCATCGAAATCTTCGTCATCATCGAACTCGGGTAGGCATATTACCCCCAAAAAGTCACTCAACTTGACACTCCGGGAGAGTTTTAACAGTGCTATATCATCCTGCATTGTTCTAGCATTATACTGGGCATGTCTTTTGATCTCTGTCACAGGAACATCTTCACCGGAGGTAGAACTATGCTCCCCCAAGCGAACCAAGATCTGATTGCGTGGAATTCTGCAAAAAGATTGTATCTTAAGAATTTCCTAAAAATACTTGAACAGTATTTCTAAAAATTAAGCATAGGACTAGCTAAGATTTTATTTAGGGTTTCATATAAAAACCCAAAAGTATACTATAATAAAAAATTATATTAATAAAGTACAAATTAGCATTAAAATGCCGACATATGTTTCGGGATTGCAGGGATTCCAAGCAATCCCGAAACATGTCGGCATTTTAATGCTAATTTGTGCATTCTTAACGTGAAATAATTTATTACAGTTTACTTAGCACAAACTTTATTATTTCAAATAAAGCATCTTTGAGAATAGGATGCTATATTAAGCTTGAAATTTAGATATGTAATATTAAGTAAACCATTTGTCTAATAGATTTGTCTGATTTAATATTTAAAAAAAGTGCTGTTTAAAAACAATATTCAGGTTAAATATAAAATGAGAAAATAAGGCAAAACAAAAACGAACTAACAATAGGCGGTGAAAACTTGTCTATTTGACTAAGTTTCACATGGAACCGCTCGACTTGACAAAACTTTAAGTTATTGTCTTATCCTCTCAATTTCAAGCCATTGTCAGGCATAATAAATATCTAGAAAAAGGTTTGGCAAACTTTGCTAAACTTTCTCGTTAACAATTTGTAACATTTTCCAATATTGTGTTGATATGCATACAGATTTGTTTACCGGCTACGACTGGAATTTTTTTTGAGAAAGTTTAAGAAAATAATTGCATTAAATATAGCAAGTTATTTTATTTCATTCCAGCAAAATTTTTTAGCAAACTTCTCAACGTACTGGAACTTTAACGTTTCAAACGGAAATTACGGCATAGCTTATTTTGAATGTTAAATTGCACTGTGTTTATATGCTTATATAAGTTATTTGAATAAATTTCAAGATTTAACGCAATCGCTAAGCACCAACTCGAAATTTTAATAAACTTAGTCATTTGAGCGTTAAACTTCGTTATTTTGTGAAATACTCCAGAGTTGCTGAATCAAAATGCAATTTCATAGTTCACATTAATATTCAAGTAAAAATAAATTCAAAACTACACTGAATATCATGGACATACTTCGTGGTACAATGAGCCGCCGTCAGAACATAACGCTTGCTTACTAGGACTCCACCACAAAAGATCTTTCCGTTAGACTTAGCCAGCAAGGGTGCCTATAAGGATAAACATTATAGATTCAATTAGAGCTACTGCAAATATTCAGAAATTAGCAATTTTTGCATAGAAAGTTCTCTTAGTTCTCGCCAACATTAAATATTCAAATTCAGTATTTGTAGAATTAAGTTTTTTTTTAAAATTAGGTTTTTAAATGCTTTAATTTTTAAAATAAAATACATGCTTCACATAGTGTTAAATATCTACTTTATGTTTGTAAAAGGAATTTACACGGGTATTTAATAAAACTAAGTTCACATCGCTTGTTCTTGAAGGAACGTCAGAACCATAAAAATTATGTTTGTCGAGTTACTACTGGATAATTTATATTCGTATGGCATTAACTCAAAAATTGAAAATTTTAAAGTTATGACGCTGTTGCAGTAAATTAACTAGATTGCCTTATGAAAAAGAACAATGACTAAAAAGATTAACTAAAATTAACGACACATTCTGAAAAGATTGCATACGTGTTATGAGGTTACAAGAAATTTAATACAAAGAAAGTTGTGGGGAAAAAAGTGGTCTTTCTGAAGCCCGACACATGTTTTTCATCTAGAGCAGTGGTCGGCAACCCGTCGATCGCGAGCCCATTTTTGGTCGATCGCGACAGCATTTTGGACTGTTTATAGTTTAAAAATATAAATTAAATAACTTTTGAATTGGAATGCGAATTTATTTTCCCTTCGGAAAATGTTTATTACTTTGTCAGACCATTCACCGGACCTAAAAACTTCCAATAATATGGAATGTCAGTAGTCACAATAACTTTGTTCTCGGCGACAGTTAATTCAAGAATGTAACTGCATTTCACATGTTTGTTTTAGTTAAAAAAAACTAAGTTTTTTTAAAATCAAATTTAAAAGAAATAATATATTAGTATAATTTTGATGCGAGTTAACGGTGTTAACAAATTCTAGAAATTTTAAAGTAGGTATTTTATAAGCACGAAAACTTGTTCTGACAAGAACTTACAATTTGAAGGCGCAATCCCGACATTCCCTATTAATAGTGTATATTACCCCCCCCCCCCCCCCTGTCCTCCGAGTCGATCTTGGTATTCGCCGAACTTGGAAAGTAGATCTTCAGTCAATTTAGGTTGCCGACCGCTGATCTAGAGCTAACTTCGGTCATGGAAAAGGGAATTTCTTGTGTCATTGAAACACGTGTACGCAATAGTTTGCAAAATTTGTGCTTTATTTAAGTTGTATTTAACCTTTTGAATTGTATCACAAAACGAACTTTACTTGTATCTTAACAAGCAAGAGTGTTAAAACGTGCAAGAATAGCAACTGCTCTACAGGTATCAAACTTTGTAAAACAATTTGAAACCACAAGTACACTAACTTAAACTTTCAAGCGATGTTAATGCTTTGCATTTTTATCCCCGAGTTTGAGGAACTAAACCAAACTTATTTTTAGTGACTAAAAGAAACATGGCCAAGGAGCAAAAAAAAACCTTTGTTTAATATGAAATAGTATAAAGTAAAAATTACACTTGAGACTATATACTATCATTTTTTACTGTAGATATGAACATTGCCCAAAGTAATTCAGAAGCAATTTAATTTACTTTAGACAAAGAGGAGAAATTAATTATTAGAAGACTACTTTTGAAGAAGGAATATTGTTGAAAGATGGGAGGAAGATGCTAGCCTCGACAGAAATAGGTGGCGTTTGAGAATCGGATAAGAGTTTACTTGTTCTATAATCAGAATGCTACTGCCAAAGAGTTAGATTAATAAAATTTGTAACGAGTATAGACTATAGAATCTAACGGTTTAATATTGAGAGGCATGCAAGTTTACGAATTTGCAATTTGAAGAGAGTTCATTTATAACAAAATGGAATTGCAAAACACAATTCGAAGATCTTATTTTTTTTTAAAAATGCCGCAACTAAATGTTCAGAAAGAACATTTCTTTAAATACTTTTCTACTTCACTCCTTTACCCTGTTAGCACGTGGCCTTAGGGCCAAGGTGTGGAGGCGCAGTGCATATGAATCAGTTTAGCGTAATTTTACTCTCCAAAATCAATTTCAGTCTTTTTGAAATGCCAAAGACCTGATCAAGCTTGAAGCTAACAAAGTTTTTTAAATCTTAGACCCCTATTGCGAAATCTCTACAAATATTCATTATAATTTTTATTACATTAAATTAAAAAGGTTCACGATTTTAACTATTTTCCAAAATTTACAGACTAAAATATAGTTCTAAATCTACTATTCTTGCACACTACTTTTAGAAATTCGTAGTAACATAAGAAATTGCAGAAGTATCATTGAGAGGCATTTTACCCCTCTTCCATATTTAAATAAAATTTTCGATTTGAAGATAATTTTACGATAGCTTAAGAAATCAGTAAAGTCGTGGGCTCAAGTTTAAGCAAGTCATTTCTAGAAGAACGTTTTGAACTACTTCGTATCTTATGATTTTTGCAATGAACCGTTGTTCTGAATTTTGCAGAATTAGTGAAATTAACTCATAATATGAAAGAAAATTTTTATGTTAAATTATAACTCGTGAAAAGTTATAAACAGGAGACAATCAGCAAATGAGGTGTTAATATTTTACTATACACTTTAATTGAATGGTTAAAGCTAAAACTGACATTGCGGATGTTTGAGTAGGAATTCATTCTATACACAACTTTGAAATTTTGTGTAAGTTTTTATTATTTTGCCATGTAACCAGCTGCTTTACTAACAAAAGCTGCTTTACTAACAAAAGCTGCTTTACTAACAAAAGCTGCTTTACTAACAAAAGCTGCTTTACTAACAAAAGCTGCTTACCAGCTTCTTTACTTACGAAAGTTGCAACTTTGAAATCTTGAATTGCATTGCAAAATGTAATGTCGCAATTCTAAAGATTTTAATCAGATTCTTAGGATTCAACTTATTACAACTGAGAAACAGCACATTCTCTTTCACGTATTTCATAGGGGCAATTTACACTTTCATAATAAGTAAATACCTAAAAGGTTTAAAATACAAAGATTTTAACTTCATCTTATATATAAAGTTCAATCTTGAGTTTGTAGGATAGTTAACTTTGTTTACGCCGAGTAGCGAGAAAGTATGGGATTTCGCACCGACATGAAATATTTATCCAAAAATTTGCTGAACACTATTTCTAGTCGAAACAAAGGAAAAATTTAGATGCTCAAGTGCCTTCAAGTTTAAATGTAAATTTATACAATAATCTATCAAGATGTTTCAAGTATTCTGAATTTAATGACTCGTTGATAATTCTGATAAATATGTCTAGCAATTTCGGAATTGGATGCACTGGATTTAGAGATCAAACCGTTTCATTTCCGATAATTAATAGCCAACGTGACTATCAGTCACATTTGGCCAATATTAGTAAAACAATTTAATACATATTTCACGACTTTAAAAAGTATTTTGTAACTTGGGTCATTTGCTTTGTAATTCAGAGGTATTCATTTAAATTTAATTTATCAAATACTATTTTAATTTCAAGTTCTTACCTTCCATGGCCATGAATGTGATTGAACTGCCTTGTTAGATCGTTCCCCACAATCTGTAAATGATAAAAAAAATATAAAAAAAATTTCAAAACTAAAATATTAACTCTACTGAAATCGAACATACCTGTTGAATCACTGCTCAACTCTACGTTGTCTTGAATTTCCACAGATTGTTCCCAATCTACTTTTACAGATTCGACCGGAAAATCCGGGCAGCAAACTCCGATAAAAACATCATTTATAACACAAGCATTACTAAGTAATTGTTCCAAAGATGAAGCAATGTTCGGGATAGAACAAAACTGCAAGTTCATACAGCTACCAGTTTCATTTTTTCTTGTTACACATTTCTTGAATTTTTGAAGTTGAGCATTTTGATTAAAAATCAGAGACCATAAATTGGAGTTTAACGCCGAAAGAAATCTCCCAGATTGCTCTCCCGGATTCAATAGATCTAGAACATGCTCAATTTGAGCCTTTTCATCATTTGTTATGATTCGCTCTCCATTTTCCTCTCGTTGGACTTCGAAAGGTTGATCTTCGATGTTTGTGTTTAAATTCTGAAAAGATTCTTTTGATTTTTGGATTTCAACGGGAATATCATAATCGTCCATTTTAGTTGGTTTTCCTTTTGAAGGAGGTTTTGGTTTCTCTTTAGCTTTATCCGAATCAGCATAGTCATCCTGTGGCTTTTTTGACGCTTTTTTTTCTTCATTCTGTTTTATCTTTTCTCCTTTTTTGTCTTTCTGAGGCTTCTTGTCATCTTTTTTGTTTTCATCATAGTCTTTCTGAGGCTTCTTGTCATCTTTTTTGTTTTCATCATAGTCTTTCTGAGGCTTCTTGTCATCTTTTTTGTTTTCATCATAGTCTTTCTGAGGCTTCTTGTCATCTTTTTTGTTTTCATCATAGTCTTTCTGAGGCTTCTTGTCATCTTTTTTGTTTTCATCATAGTCTTTCTGAGGCTTCTTGTCATCTTTTTTGTTTTCAGTATTTGGTTTCATTACTATGGGCTCCTCATACTCTTCCTCCTGAGGCTTAATTTTAGTGTTTACTTTATCTTTAGAATCTGAAGTTTTCGTTATTTCAGTTTTTTTCTTTTCATTTTTATTATATTCCTTTTCAGTTTCTATAGACCCCGGCTTTTTATGCTCTTTTTCGGGCTGTTTGGTTTTATCTTTTTCGATCTTTACTTGAGTTTGCTTAGCTTCGTCTTTTTGTTTCTCCTTTTTTGTCAGTGCATCTATATCCGTCAGTTCGTCAAAATCTTCAGTTGCTTCGTTCACATCGATCAAGAAGGGTGTATCATAAGCATCTTTGCTTTTTGAATCATCCTTTATAGGTTTCTTTCCAGATTCTTTCTTTATAGGTTTCTTTTCAGGCTTCATTTTGTCCACTTGATGCTTGTAATCTTGTTCCATTTGGTAATTATCCGCATCCTTATCATCAGCTTTGTCTTTTTTATGCTCCACGTGTTTTTCGACTTGTTGGTTTTTGCCTTTATGCGGGTTTATCTTTTCTTGATTTTTCTCAGATTTTGTCTTTTCCGTTGCAGGACTATAACTCATGTCTTCGTTTTTTTCAATAGGTTTAGTTTCATCATTTTTTGATTTATCTTTCTTAGGCAAAGTTTCTCCCTCGAACAGATAATCATAGTCTTCTTCCAGATTTTGACCAGAAACTGCTCCAATGTTCTCAAATGCATGTTGCTCTTTCATATTAATGTCCTCAAATGCATGCTGCTCGTTCATATTGCTACCGTATTCCCTCTCTTCAGAATAATCATTTGATGCTGCTCCTGTTAATGAAAATGACTGCTGAGCATCAGGTATAAAGATTGAACTTCCATCAACGTAAGGTTCGTAGTATTCCTGAGGACTTTGAATTGGAGATTCATATGAATAAGGGTTATCCTGGCTGTAAGGAAGCACGTGAGAATAAGCTTCAGGACTATATCCCCAATGACTCACGGGCATATTACCTGAAATATTATAGAATTATTATGGAAATATTTATCATTGCATTGAAAATTGTATTTACAGGGGAAATTTACCTTCATAAGCATCGGATCCATAATTTTCCAAGAAAGCTTTGCCATCAACAATAGAACAGAAGTATAGGAGAATCAGAAACAGAATCATTTTAACCTGAAACTGAACTATTTTTTAACAATCTTTTAAGGTGAAAAGACTCAATTCTTCGCGCTACTTTAATAATAAGTTTGATGAAAAACAGCTTAGTAAGAAAACAATTAAAAACTTAATAGCTTAAGCTTAGATTATTAAAACACTTAATTCACCTTAAAGAGCTTAATTGGTAAAGTAATTAGCTTAATAAAACGTAATTTTAAGCATAAGTGAATTAATAGCTTGATCAATTAGATATTACAGTTTCGAAGCAAACAGATACTGGACATGGGCAAATGTTACGGTTTATGTTCACTACGTGCTGCACTATACTCGTGAACAGAATGCTTTTTGCAAAAATTGCAAACAAAATTAGATTTTGCCATACTTTAAAAGCAAAAATACTAGTAAGCTTAATATCGCCTAAGGTTACATTTTTGAACAGTCAACAGCAAATAAAAGAACACCTACATATACTCACTTTATAAAATACATCTGAATCTATCCTGAAACATCAAGCAAACCCTTAAAACAAGGTCCTTTTGTAGAAAGCGTAATACAGATTATATTTATGCAAATCAGTAGACCAGATGTGCCGATATTCTTCTTCATTGTATATGCATTCCAGGTATATTTTAGAAATTAAATTAGGGATTCTCTCAGAAGACAGATTTACTATTTTCACTATATACAATATAGCATAATAACCCTTTAACTATACGTAAAAATTTCGCCCGTGAGCGATATTTTTTATTAAAATACAAGTTCAACCTAGTTAATCACCATAACTGTAAACCGCCATTGATGGTTATTCTGAGAAATGAAGTCGTAATTTACACTGAAGAAAATAGTGTGGTTGAATGTAGTTTACTGAGATATTGTTCTAGGGATTTAGCGTAGTGTGAGGATAATTTTTGTTTTTAAACTTTAAATTCCTGTTTATTATGTCTATAGATTTTATTTTAGTTGCGAAGTATGTTAAAAGATAATTTTGCATTGTCACAATGTTTGAGAAAATATCAAAAAATATATTTTAAATCTTAGAGCAGAGTACATATTTCTTTGCTCTAGTTAAAGCAACATTTTTTTTTTTAAAATCTAAAACAGAAATTTGAATTAGTGAAAATTATTTATCTTAGTAAGTTACACTTATGTCAACTTGCAGCGTTATTATGACATATTTATTACTAATTTTATATCAAATAATTAGTGAGAAATATCAAAAATTAGCTCTCGTTTGATACATTTCAAACTTGTGTAATTACGGAGTTGGTCAACATCATTACAATCATGCACGAGTGGACAGTGTTTGCAACAAGTTTAATAGCATTGCTTTGCATTAATGCAGTGTATTCCAGATCCATGCGAGGTAAGAAATTACGTTTTTTTTTATTTTATGTGAATGGTACGGTAGAAAACTTCTGGTATTTTTCGTAAAAATATTCACCTAAAGTGTCGATATATTTAAGGCGTTTATGGCTTTTAGGTGTTATTTAAGCACTGCCTATGTTTGAGTGCAAATTACTCTTTTTTAAATGTTTCAGTTGAAAACTTTAAATGTAACAGTGCCGATTTGTAAACGTAATTGTGTTTCAAAAGAATAAAATAACTGAAAACAAGCGCCAACTTTTATTTCAAGAAATCAAACGTTCATGATAAATTTTGCCTATCTTAATATCAATGCGGTCCATTTTTAGCCTACATTCCTGTAAAAAAAATAATAAAGCATGAAAGAAGGCTTAATGTATCGTGAAAATCGTTAAAAATAAAGAAAAGTCAAAAATAAGTAAAGTAATTAAATAAAGGTTGAAAAATAAAAAAATCTGAAAGTGAAGTTTTGAGATGGAAAAAATGTGTGTCGGTCTGTCTGTCCCCCCTAATAACTTTTAAATGATTTGTTAGATTCGAAAGTTTTTTCATTCGAAAGATCTCGGCGAGGACATCTCATGTCCATATTTTACTTTGTGATTTGAATAATATTTCGTTCAATTTTAAACGGTTAAAAAAATTTTACCATTAGCGCCTACGGGCAAATTATGTAAACTCTGGACGTAAGATCCAAGGTCCTATGAACAAGCTTATTGGAAGAATCTTTCGGTGTGAAATATTTTTGATTTGAACAATTTTTGCTCAATTTTGAGCAGTTCAAAAAAAAAAAAAAAATTAAGATAGCGCCTACGTTAAATTTCAATCCTATATAAATCCTGATGTAACAAACTTTATCGGAAAGCTCTTATGATGTAAAACATGTACAGATAGTTCAGTTAGTTCTGGATGAACTTCCTATTTTCCTATGAAATTTTTTGATTGGGATTTTTAAGAATATTTTAAATGAATGAATGATTAAATGAATAAGTGGAAGAATGAATGAGCGAATGAGTGAATGAAGGAATATGTATTAACCGTTGAGAAAGGTATATTTGAAGTAATTATGAACAAACGCTAAACGAGAAAGAGATAGCTAATTATAAATTTGAAGTTGGGTGTACACGGGAAGTAGGCTCATATAGTTCTAGACGGACTTTTTTGGAAATAGTTAAATTTGTTCCTCTCACACTTTTGACGTAGATTCGAACCTCTTTTTTTTTCGAAATCTTTATTCGTCATACTTTCTTGCTACTCCTTAAATCTACAATTTACAAGATTTGAACCATACTCAATACATGTTTTACTATTTATAATTCAAGGAAGAAGAAATGTTAGATTACATTTTCTTTTATTTTGGTCCTATCAAATCTATGTGAAAGCAAAGTAATAATCTTGAGGTGTCTCTTAATCCATTTCCCAGTCAAATTGTTTGTCCAGTGCAGAGTCAAACAAAACAAAATAAAATAAAATTTGAAGTTAATGTCCAATATAATATAAAATGATATAACAAGTGTGGTAACACGTTAATTTGCTTATAATCAACGTTTTGTAAGTTTGATTTGCATTAGCGTTTTGTACTCTTAAATTGAAAGCGACTGTTTGTATTTCTAATTTTATTCAATAATAGGGTGGAAGGAAAATATTTCTATTTTTTTTACAGGAGAAAGAGTGCAGAAAGAAAATTAATGCATAATATCTGTTAGAAATGCATTAAATAACTCGGTGGTTAATCAGTCGCACCAAGGAGAGATTATTGCTAATCGAAATATTTAAACAAAACAAATTGCTTTCAAAAAGAAACTAAAATGACTAAAAGTTGTTTAAACAATCGGAAACTGAACTTAAATAAATTATGAATGAATTATGAATTATGTAATGAATTGCGGTTGAATTTCGATCGCTTGCGTACTGTTTCTCCACTCCATCCCCTGCTTCAAGATTTGATTGCGCAATCCAAGTGATCCCACATTCTGCAGCGCTTCATCATTTCACATCGAATTTTTTTGTTTCATACCCCGTTCAAAAGTTCTTAAACTTTCGCTGCCTGTACTTAATTTAGGCATATTTACAACATAAAATTAAACACGTACAACTATTTTGTTTTTAAAACAGAAAAATAAACTTGATTGCGTTAATCTTATTAGATTGCTGATAGGACTTTAGTCAAAACTTGGTAGGTTTTATTTTTGGAAGTCATTTTTAACAGTAATTATTCAGTTAAGCAGAAAATGCAATACTTTTAAGTGTAGTCCTCTTTTCAAAAATTATCCTTAGGAAAGCAATAAATAAGCTATGGACATAATTATCAACTTCCATTTAAATTTTCAGCATATGTAATTAATGTTTTCATTGTAAGTGTTCTTTTAAACTATAAATTAAGTATGATAAAAAAATCTAAATTTATATTAAATAAGTATAAATCTATTTTCAAAATATAAAATTTTATTCCTAAATTTTGTAGTAGTAATTTTTAAAATAATTCTCTTGAGATTTAAAGTGTTCTACATGACCAGATTTAGTACTTTTCAAAACTTTTACATTTTTTAAACATTTTGAAACAAAAATGATTTTAGAAGTTACAATGTAATGTAGTAATGTTAAAGTTAAGTTTAATCATTAATAGAGTCGAACGATCCGAAAAATTCAAACAAAACTTTAATGAGAACAAATTGCAAAAGGAAATACAGGTTATAGTTTCAACTAAATTGTAAAATTTCAAGTATTTATTGAATTTATTCAAATTGAGAATTTGTTCAATTTTTAAATGTTTCATTTTCAAAAAATATACATAACACATACAGCATTTCAATTTCGTTATTTACAAACATATCAAGTTAGAGAATAAAATTAATGAATCTAATAATAACACTGGTCAACAAGTGTTTTGCCCCAAGAATGAATTTCACTTTTCCTGAAGTAGTTTTGCACGAGGAATGCATATCTGGCATCAAAATTTTTCCATCACGTATAGTTTTTTAGTTATGAGGAAGGAAATGTTCGATTTTTACGTTTTTTCAGTGTTTTTACGATTATGCAGAATCGTTTTTATTGAGATAAAGTACACAAAAGAGCTTGAATGTCAACCGTTAAATCAGTGGTCACTTTATTTTGCTGGAAAAAATTTAGTGGAGTATCGCAAACGGCCCTCGGCTGACCCCCGAACGGAAGCGCGTATCAAATTACTGCACTGGGTGCGGGTCTCGGTAGGGATTTCGGGAGAATTGGGATACAAAGGCAAATAGGCAAAAGATTGATACTGTACGACACGTTTAATGAGCATGAGCTACTATTTTTTATCATAGAAGTCGCCTGTTGTGTGTAAAAATGCCCCCTGAAAAGAGGGGAGCTGTGTAACCGATGAACATGGAGAGCGGTTCCATCATGACATTTCAGTTATCGAAAAGAGATATCAAGGGAAGTGGAGTGCAACTATGTTAGCAGATTACTGCTGGAAGTTAAAAAGGGACATTAATGAGGCCAAATATGCCAGAACATGTAAAAATCAACCCTTTTAAGGTAAATAAAAAATTACTCGGATTTTTGGTGGAAATGCTTTAATGTAAAAATTACAATGCCCTGAAAAAAAGGGGGGGGGGGGAGGGTCCTAAGGACTTTGACTGATCTTAAAAGTATTTTACAAGCTGAATGCGAAAATGAAAACCATTTTTCTTATAACTTAAGGGTTTTGCTTGTAACGTACTGCAATAATTTAAGGTAAATGGTACTAATGTCAACTATTACAGCACCTTGCACGGAAAATCCGTACGTGATAGAGAAAAATGGTTTTCACTTTCGAGTTCAGCGTGAAAAATACTTCTAAGATCAGTTAACCAAACCTTTGGGGCAGAAAAAAAGGGTTTTTTTTGTAGACCAGTGTAATCAGTCTAACTGGCAGATATAAAAACTGCAATAATTCACCTTCTACAAAATTGTTTTACATGTAATCACCCCTCTTTCTATCATTTTTCTAATGTCAAGAGTTAATTACTTGAGTTTGACACTTTCAACCGACACTATTCTGTAGCATAAAAATTTAAAAAAATCATTGCTACAAAAAATTAAACCACATCAAAAAATATGCGCACTTGCATCTTATATTTTCAAACATGTAAGATTTAAAATTTTCGGTCTTTATCAGTAAATTTTGTTAATACAAATAAAAATTGGCATTACATTTCAATTACGCTGAACAGTTGGTCAAAATAGATAATTTCCTATTGCTACTAGAATTACAATAATTTTTTGCTTTTGTATAATTAAGAAATATATTGGATATTCCTGATAAACAATACTCTGACCTAAGGTATATGTACACACTTGAAAATTTTTGCTTTAATTTCGATTTTAAAAATCAATTTTTCTACAGTTGATCAGTGTGTTCGATGACATTTTAGATGGAAAAAATCATATTAACCAAAATATTAATTACCTAATTAAGATTTAATGACCTAATTAGCATCATTTTTGAAACATATCTTAAAATGTAATTTGTTTCGACACACAGTTCCAGTAAGAAATTATAGCTAATATCCTTCTTCATGTTTTGTGCCTCAATCAAGATGGCGGAGAGTAGTTTTTTATACAAATATTTATCACTGCTAATGGATAAAATATCGTGATTTTTTTTTTTTTTCCTTCTAAATTTTAACTTTCAAAAATTCATTTAATATTTATTTCTTTATTAAAAACTCTGAGGCAGAACACATCCACTGTATTATGTAGATTTTAGTGGTTCAAAAATAATTGTGATGGTTTAATTCATTGTTAAGTTATCTTGTTTCAAGTTAAGCGCCACATAGCTGAAACTTGATTTTTCAAAAATCGACTTCAAAGTTAAGGAAACGCGGATTTTTACATAGTAATGCCTCGAAAAAAATCCTGGTTATTAAAGAACTATTCCGAATATTAGCAACATCTTTGTATCGTTTGAAAGGTAAATAGTTAGAGAACAATTTGAAGAATTTTTTTTCTCGATATTTTGGTCGATTTTAGCAATTTAAAGTGTATGTACACCTTAAAACATAAGTTCCACAATTACATTTAATTAAAAAATCCATCCCCATAATTTCCATTTTTCTATTGTAAGCTGTACTATTAAATTCCTAGGTTCAGGACATTCAAAAAAGAACTTCTCGTACTATTTACTTATTAGTTTCCGAAAAATCTGTAAAGCATGCACTGATACAGCTATCGATAATTTTTTGGGAAATTTAAGTCTGCCTCTATCAGGTCAGTAACAAAAGTTGATAAATATCCGGGCTCTCCAATTCCAATGCTTTGTCACATATTAGCATAGAAATGCAATCTAAACAATGTGCCTTATGGGATAATTTATAGCCTAAATAACCAGCTATATAAACTAAAACTGATTTTTCAGCATTGTTAACTTTATCATAAATATTGCCGTTAAATACACCATAGAAGTGTTCTGGTATTTCCACCTCAGAATTTTCAGTTAATTCTCCACAATTAAAATTCCTTAAACTAAACTGGCTGCACCACGCCAGCTAGCTCGTATGCCGTCCTCGCGCAAGTTGAAACTTGGAAGGAACCATCGGATCACTTAGATGACTCATCCTAGCGATTCGCAAGTCTGACGAATGCTCCGAGATAGGTTTGCTGGGTGAGCGTACTCTAGTGCGAGTTAATTTTATATTTGATTTTTTTTTAGGGTTGCTTATAATGTTATGTCGTGTTTTCGAAAAAAATCTCAGGTTTTTGACTTCCTAGGTTGGCAACTATGAAGGGCGAAATTGTTCGTAATTTTTTCCACAATGCAAAGATTTAATGGTCGTTGTTGACGAGATATAGTAAAAAGGCATTTCGAATTGATTCGTACTTGCTCTTTTCATAAAGTTCAGTGAAGTGATTTGTAAGTGACAAATAGTAAACATTTACAATGGCATCTACAGCAGTTACCACTTTCTGCTTTAGAATAATGCTGGTAAAATTTTATAGCTCATTAATGCATTTTCTACTTTATTTTTATGCTAGTAAGTTTGTGCCACTTGTATGTCTAACTTCAAACTTGTTTAGTTTTTATGTCATTGGGTTTTCTCATTAATTAGTGCACCTGTGTTAATGGGTGATTAAAACTAATTAGACCAAAGGCCCTTTATTAATATTTTATGTAGAATGACATTTTATGTGAAAGCCCTACTTAAGAACTGAAAAATGTTAAGTTTTCTGAAGAATTTTAAGTTTGTGTCGAACGATGAATTTTCTGAGTTTCTGAAATTTTGAATGGAAATAATTTTACCACTAATATTTAAAACAGGTAGAGTGCCTGGCGACATTTCAATAAAATAAATTCTTTATGGGTATTCAAGAAAACTTCCTGTATCTCCATGATCATACAATCTGTATAAAAAAGTAATTAATATAATGTATAATAGTCTGTAAAATTAAACAACGAAAATTGCAAGTAGTGTGAATAACATGAACATAAAGAAAATCGGTGCAATTGAATTGTAATTTCTGAATCTGAGGTATTCATATTATAAAGCTAATTAGGCATAACAGCAGAATACTGTTAAGAGAGTTCAATAGATTAAAGTTGCATATGTTAAATTGCATACGTTAATTATGAATGAATAATTTCACAATGAATAACCTTAAATTATTGAGCAGGTATCCACGAAACAATAACAGTGAATTCAACGATTAAAAAAGTTAGAAATAAACTGCACGAGGTTTCCGAACTTTAAAAGTGAATTTATTTGAGCTATGTTTCAGGTAACAATTCTGTGCTTATTACATCATAATGGTACTGTACGTTCATCTACACGAAATAGTTTTGTTGTACAACACTAGCTTATTCACCACCAGCTGAAGTGCTCAACATACTAATCTTAGTGAATGTATTTTCTCCCCAATTACTTTAATATAATTTATTTTGGCTACATTTAGCCATGCATGAGTAGCTCATAATGTAAGTAGAGATGGTTTATCAATGAAATGTAGCCCCACAGCTTCATTTTAAGTTTTACGTGGATGTAATGAAATACTATAACTGCTGCAATAAACTTTCTCAATGTCTTTTGCAGGCAGCGACGTTGGAAAGAAAGCAGCTGATGTGCCTTACAACAGCGATTCTGGAGGTGTAAACTCTTCCTTCGATAGTAATAACTTTGAAGTAGGAGAAAACAATTCTACAATTAGTCGATCAACGTTACAAAGAGATCCATACAAGAATAAATGGAATCTTGAATACCCGAAAAAGAAAATTAGTGCGAGAAGACATAGGCTATCTAAAAGGAATGCCCGCTTGTTAAGAGAAAGATACAATTCGAAAAATAGGTATGGTGAACCACATAATCCCGTTGTCAGTTCGAAGCCAACTGTGTTGTCAACCGTGTTCGGGAAGCACAAAATTCAAGTGTCTTCTAGATGGAAAGACTTTGATGTTCATATGTATAATAATGGTTACAAAATTATAATAAAGCCTCTACTTCGACACGAAATTGAAATAACTCCCGAAGAAAACCAAATAGATTCCTCCTTAAAGGAAAATCATGTGTATGATGGCACACTGAAACAACTGCCAACTAGCAATGACTTAGTATACCAGAACAAATATCCAACTACAGAAACGGCTAACTCCAGAACAATAAGCTACGAAGATTATGAGAAATATTTTAGTAGAACGGAAGACAGGTTTACGTCTGAAAAAAATTTGTTCGAAGAATTCACGCATGGTTACGGAAATGTGAAAGAACCTCTGTACCATACTGTACCATATTCAGGAAGCAAACCTTTGAATTCAGTTTATACCGAAAGTTATGAATTATCAAGTGATGAATTTACGCATGAGGATCAAAATAAAGTAAAAGAATTTGAAAATTCAAAAACATATTCAGAGCCCGTATCTTTAAGTCCAGTTTATACAGAAAGTTATGAACTATCGAGTGATGAGTTTACAAGTGATTACCAAAATAAAGTGCAATATTTTGAAAATTCAGTTAAATATTTAGCAACCACACCTTTGCATTCGGTCAATACAGAGAACTATAAATTATCGAGTAATGAATTTACGCATGATGATCAAATTAAACTGCATGAATTTGAAAATTCAATCAAATATTCAGAACCCAAACCTTTGTCTTCAGTTAATACAGAAAGTTATAAATTATCGAGTGATGAGCTTACACATGGTTACCAAAATAAGGTGCAAGATTTTGAAAATTCAATGAAATACTCGGGAACCAAACCTTTGCATTCAGTTAATACTGACAGCAATAAATCATCTAGTAATAAAGTATTTACCACTGGCTACGAAAATCAAGTGCAAGAGTTTGAAAATACAATGGAACATTCAGAATACAAACCGTTGCAAGTTAGTACCCAAAGCTATAAATTATCGAGTAATAAAGAATATTCTTCCCGAATTGTGCCACAAGAAATATGTACCGCCGAGACTACAAAAAAAGTCGAAATTCACGGAGACTCAATAGATGAAGATTCGGAGTCGTTGAATGAGGAACATAAGGAAGTAAGCACAACTGATAACTCGCTCAAAAGGAAGTTTACATCCGAAGACATTGGAAGTTTTGAAAACATGGAGACTTCAAAACACATGGAATTTGAAGGAACAATGCCACATTTAAATACTAAAGAGTACAATGAAATAACTAATGAAGCTCAAACTACTTCTAGATCGGATGCAGAGTTCCAAAATTTCACATTCCACAGTCTTGGTGAGATTGGTAAGGAAGAAAAAGATGAATTTGATGGTTTCGAAGGCAGTGGAATTTTTCCCGCAGAAAATTCTTTAACAGTTGGAGATTCAAATCAAGACGAACTAAGCTCAATCATACCTGGTAGACTTGAAGACTCGCTTGGAGATACTGCCGCTCAGTTGGATGGTGGTAGTGGTTCGGAAGGAATATCAGAAATAGAAGGATTTGAAAGCAATATCAACCGATCTGGAAAGATTTTTAATTTATTTTCTACACAAACGGAACTTTCAAAATGCACCACACCAAAAGGTGAGCCTGGCCGCTGTCGACGCTTTAGGGATTGTCTAATGGTTGATACTTTAAACAATTTCAACAATTTTCTTCAGTATTTATGTCTTATTCGAGGCGCATTAGTTGGAGTATGTTGCCCTGATAATCCAGTAGTTGAAGTAACAGATGCTGAACCGCAAAATTCAACTGAACCTCTTCCTCAAGAAATAAAACTTCCACCTGAAGGTAAGTTCCAGCTTTTAACATAATTAACCATTTTAAAATGAATATAAGGTGACTTAAATGTCGAAATATTCATGATTTGACAGGATGTGGGCTAAATACCAAAACAAGAATTGTTGGGGGCAAAGTTTCGATACCTCACGAATGGACATGGATGGTAAAGTTTTAATACAAATTTTATTGAATACGCTACCAGCCTTCGAGTCATCATACTTACTGGATTTTTTTTTCAGGTAGCATTAATGAGGAAAAACAAATTTTTCTGTGGTGGAGTAATTATAAATAACTGGTATGTCCTCACCGCGGCTCACTGCGTTTTAGGGTAAGTTATAACATTTTACTTCTTTTAATAACGTAAATTAGGTAAATATATTTGAGACGCCATTTTTATTTTCAGAACGAATGTTCGAGACTTGAAAGTCAGGCTTGGAGAGTACAATTTTAACTCAAAGACTGATCATCAGAGAGACATACCTGTTGCTGAAATTAAGCGGCATGCTCAGTTCGTCACACTGACGTTTCAGCATGACATTGCTTTGTTGAAATTAAGAAGAGTGATTGAGTATACCAAGTTTGTTGGCAGCATCTGTTTACCTGGCCAAGAAGGCAGAGACTATTCTGATGTCAATGGGACAGTTGTAGGTTGGGGAACTGTTTCATTTGGTAAGTGAATTTTGAATGGGTAAACATGTTTTAAACCAATTTCAAATATGGACAAGTGTTAAAACACTTGGATTTTGTACTGCATGCTGGTGATCTATCTTACTAAAAAGGAATTGCATTAAGGAAAGAATTACGAGCAAAATGTGTCGTACCTTGATATTTATGCAGTATTAGTTTCGTAAAAGATCATAAATTCAAATTTTTTGTAAAATGTGTTAATTAGGAAAAACGTTTTGGAATAAAGTGTTAAAACACATTATCTCATTTGTTTTTATGTGCATATTTTATTATGAAGCATTTTATTTGAAGTGTGTTTTATATCTTTACCTGCTCACCAGAAAAAAAGTAGCCAGTGAGCGAAGGATGCTATCGGGAAGTTAACTTAAAACATGCTCAAAGCTCACTAATCTTATTCTTAAGAGCTCTTTTGCAGTGTTCGTGGCCTTCTCGTTTAATTTATCCACTGCTCAATTTTTATTTAATTTTTTATTACATTTTGCAATTTTGAACGTTTTTATGCTGAAATTTCAACACGTATTTTTGTTACTTGAGCTCTTTTCTCAAGGCCGGGAATTTCAGCGTAATTTAAATGAAAATTTTAAATGAATCACATGGAGCTCCTTGGTGTAAAAGAAAATAAACAATTTTCAGACTAAGTTTTTGCTCTGATTGAAGCAGATTTCAGAGAAACATGCTTACAGCACACGATTTCCCTAAAGTGTGTTGAAACGGGACGTCGAGTGGTGATAATAAACAGATGATCAAATGATCAACTGTATATCGAACCTTTGAAACAACTTTTAAAATTCATAAGTGAATATTCAAAAATAATTTCAGACACATAAGTTAAAGAAGTCAGACGCATTGTTATCGTCGAACCCAATGAATAGATAAATTTCTCAATTAAGTTTTAAATTTTCTTCCTCAATTTCTAAAATTGTTTTCCAAATGATCTTTACTTGACGTATTTCCAATGATCATATATTGGCATTATTTTTGTAAGTGTTTATTTTCTAAAATATATCTATTTTCAAAGTTTTTGTGTAACAGTTAAAGAATATTCCAGAAAATATTTGTTTCATTTAATTTAGTCTAGAAACTGCAGCATTAACTTAACAAGACTTCAAATTGCAATGTTGAAAGCACAATTTGATCATCATTTGCAAGTTGTCCTTTTAACATAGGAAGCTAATCTTAAAAGGAATGGAGATTTAAATTTATTCTACCAATTGAATAGGGTATAAGGTTTTCTTACATTACTCTGAGAGGTCACAAACATTATTTAACTGTAAATTATATACATTTTTATGCAGCTGATTTAAATAAGAACGCATATTTAAATAACAT
This sequence comes from Octonoba sinensis, assembly GCA_038502835.1. Taxonomy (NCBI): domain Eukaryota; kingdom Metazoa; phylum Arthropoda; class Arachnida; order Araneae; family Uloboridae; genus Octonoba; species Octonoba sinensis. The sequence goes on along the minus strand of CM076598.1, from coordinate 113,613,398 downwards.
AGAACTTAATGGATGTTACCAAGAATCTAAAAGGTGACCGATTTCAGATGTTCTCGATGTAATAGCTTTAGTTATTACTATTGATATTTTTTATCAGAGACAATAAACTTTCGTTTCTCTTTGTTTGCTCTTGACATTAAATAATGCAAATTGAGATAAGAATCGATTAAAAATTATGTAAGCAAAAGTGCTTGTTTGGTATGAGGCTCCATTTTCATCTGTATATAGTTGCTGCGAAAATATTATCGTTTGTGTTAGCCAAAATTTTGAATGTTTTCTTTAAAAAGAGTCCTTGCACAGCAGACGAAAGATTCGTGAAACAAACTGTCACGGTAGTTTTAGTATCCACACATACGATGAACTAATAGACATAATCATCAGCCTTTTCATGTTCTGTAAAAAATGAAATACGGCTCGTTTTTTCTCTCCAATTCTTTTTATTTCAGTTCTAAATTTGTTTTTAAATTAGTCAAATTTTAACATTCCTAGCAACTTTTGATTATTCAAAAACCAACGAATGCCTCTAGCATTCTCGAGTATCAATGTACTTTATAAATCTGAACTTCTCTTCAGAAAGCAGTCCAGTTCTTGTAATCGGCGCAAATCGATTCCACCGAAATTTTAATCTCCCCTTCCCCTCCATTATCGTTTCCGCCACGAAGCTTAACCCCCCTTTCCCCACACCTATCGATATCGCCGCGGACGCAGGTAAATAGGGGAATTTATGATACATCACATTTGGCGGCTTATTACTTTGTTGGCAACGGTTGGCGCCACCGTCGCTATTCTCTACAAAATACATATAATAAGGGCACAGAATATTTTGCTGGGCAGAATATTTTGCTTCATGGCACCGCTCATAATTGCTCCGGTCCTGTTTACATGTGACCGGCAGTACTTGTAAAAAAAAAAAAAAATAAATTGATGACCCCTGCAGTTAACATGAAATTGTGGTAATGCACTTTTTATGGATCAATGCAAAATTGATAAATAATTTCTAAAAATCATAATTAAACTGCAAACTTTAACGCTGCATTATCTGTGCGCAAACACAATGTTATACTACAAAGATACAGCTTTTAATTGTTTTGAAAATTCAGGATCTCTTTTCCAAATAAGTTGTAAGATTTTATGCACTTCCCAATAGAAATCTAAAAGTTAAATAAATATTATGTGCAGAAATAAGCAAATTAACATAAAAAAAAAAAAAGCCGAAAGGGGAAAAGGAATATTTTATATTTTTATATTCCAAGGAATAAAACTTTGATACCAAGAAATCCTTCTAGAAAAAAGAAAGCGTACAACGAAAACAACACTGAATGAATCTGAAACTTAATTTATTATTCGTATAAAAAGAAGCAAATTCAAAAAATAATGCCAAAAGAAAATATCGAACATTTCAATAAATGACCAAAATCTAGAAGCATTCATAAAAGAGCAAAAGCATTGAGTGAAAGCAAGTGTTGAAATCTGAAAGTTAAATAATTAAGTACAGTAATTACTAATAATTAAAGTAAAGGTAAAAAGGAAAAAAGATGCAAGTATTCTAAAAAATGGAGCATCAAATTCTAGCAGGATTATTCGTAAAAAGGCAAACGCCTAGGATAAAAAAATTAAATCGGCGACTTCGAATCGTTTCAAAACCATGCTGTTTACATTCATCCGTGGGAATTCTAACAAAATCTTCACTTCAACTCCAGGAATTACTAATGTGGAGTAAAGAAAATGCTGGAGAATTAATATTTTAATTGTTGAATTTAATTGAATTTAAAGAATATTAGGACGAATTAAAGAAAAACAGCTTCGAAGTCCAAAGCATCAATATATGATAGAATTGTGTGCCAATTTTCGTAATCGTAAGTTGCGTAAATTTTGCTGTAGAGAGTTTAGCCACAAGGGCATTCCCAACTTGAAAGTTCATCTAAATTTATATATATACTAGCGGTACCCGCACGGCCATGCCCGCGTTAAAAAATAGAAAGACCAGTCGATTCGCCATTGTGTCTATACTGGTAACTTTTTCATGTGTAAATTATGTTATTTTACCCACACAGAAAGGACGATTATAATCCATTACAATAGTTTTAATTAATAAACTTTATCACAATTAATTTTTAGGTATTACTCATTGACAGTAAAACAGAACAACGAAATTTTGTAGCTTGCAGAAACTAACATCAGCAAGCAAAGCTGTGAAAGCGGAAAAATATTTCAGCCGAATTCAAATAGGCAAATAACATGTGTGCTATTTCACTCGAGGAAAAAATAATAAAATAAATAAAAATATAAATAGTAATAATTAGTTGGAATAACAAAAATCGCAAAAAAGGATAACATTTAAAAACCCCTGTGCGGTATGGAGAATGATCCCGTAAAATGCATGTCAAAATAGTAAATAAAAAATAGCTATCGAACACCTGTGAGCCGCAGGAGATAAATTTTAATTCTTTTTAAAGAAACAGAATAATCAAAATCCAAAATAATAATAATTAATAAATTAAATATCGGCTGCTCCTCAAAATGCTAAAAACCGCAAGAAATAAATTTCAATTCGTTAGAAAAAAGGATCATAAGCCAGTCGGCATGGTAACAATTCAAATAAAATTAAAGTTAATTACCGTGAAAAAATAACTTCGAACTACAGAGAAAAACTCATGATTTTTTAACAGTTAATTTAGAGGCTTCGAATTTTAGCACGAAGAGCAAAACTTTCTGGGACAGTTTTTTAAGCGCTTTTCGACGGTATCAAGCTCGAAAGGATGCGATTATTCCTTCTCATAGAAAACGACTATTTTTTTAATATTTTCGGCTATAAATTGGAATAAAAAAAGAAATTCGAAGTTCAGAAAAAACTCTCCGAGGGGCACATCCCCCTGTTCTAAACTTATTTCGTGCCAAATTTCATGAAAATCCGCCAGACGGTCTGTTCCCTACGAGGGACACAGACAGACACACATACTTGCTGCTTTATTAGTAGAGATAGATAGGCGACATTTTTCATATCTTTATTCATCTAACTTCGCCAAATTCTTAATCCCTGAAACGGCGGAAAAGTAATGCTTTTGAAAAGTGGGGGGAAGACATTCGGCGGAAACGATATGCAGCGGGAACTACTGATAAAATCTTCGGGGGTTCGTAATGCTCTGCGGCGGAATCGATGCTTGCCCCTTGTAATATCTGATTGCACTTGTCATTTCCCTCCTCGCTGAGCCTAGAATGTCTATTCCATTATTTAACCCTTGCATTGCTGAATGTATTTTGATAACAGATAAAAAAATACAATGTTAGTTTAATTTATTCCCAAGAGATGACAGGGGAGGGCTGTGAAGTTTCAATGCTCTACTGATCTAGATATTAGATACGAAAAAATCTATTAACTGGAACGCAGAGCGACATTCAACTACAGCAGTTATCCGTAGAGAAATTACAGGCTTGCTCTAAGTGCTATACTCCCATGCTAAGCACAAAAGTCGTACCTGCACTTTTTGGCGAAATTAAGTAATTACCATCAGATGGTTCTTTGTCCCTTATTTTACTTGAATATAATGTTTTGTGGTCATTTGCATGAGAAACTTTTTTTTTAATTTCGAAAAAATGGTATCTGGATAAAGTACATGGAGGGGCATAACTTTAATCGTCAATATCTCCTTTTTGAGCTCAGCTGCAGATAAATTTGTGCTTAACACGGCAGTATAGCATTTGACAGCAATGAAAGGGTTATAAAATTTTGATTAGATGATAATTCATGCTTGTTGCGGCGAATTATAACTTCGTTTTAATCCTATTACTGCAACAGCATCTAAATGTTGAAGTAGAGAATAATCCGTGAGAAAGAATCTCATTTGCACGGGCAACCGATAGTTTTTGTATCTTACTTCAAGCGTTATAAAAGAGAAGCTCTGCAAGCAATTGAAAGAGGGAAAAATATTTTAAATTTTCCATTAATGAATTTTGGTTTGCATTTGATTAGTTAAATATGTATTATTTTTACATATGCACAAAATTAAACTTACGTTTTTCAATACTTCATAAAATTTTATGAAACCTAACGTTATTTTTACTGTAGATTTCTAGTAACAATACTTGCGAAATTGTTACGGCTCATAATCTTCTCAAATGAATCAGTTATTTGAGAAACCATATAAGTCTCACTTCAGCAACTTTTGGAAAATTGAGAAAAACTGAATAAAAGTGGATGACATGTGATGGGCATTTTTCCTGTCTTAATCGTTAGTACTAGGTCAAACACACTGTCCATATTCTTCATTAACCTGGATTAGATATACATAAAATTATATTGAATTTTAAATTTCTTTGACTTATGTGGTTTCTCAAATTAATATAAAGGTGCGATAATTTTTTTTTTTTGCAAAATATGGTATAATTGGATGCTAAATGCATGCACTATCTTAAAATAAATGATATAAAGGAAATTGGGGCAAACCAACAAATTCCGACTAGCGTCTTAACCCTACACTGCGCAGTGCTGTTTTTAAACACCTCCATTTTTCGTTCACTAAGCTTTTATTTTGTAATATTTGTAACATGCGGCGCATTCTATCGTTTCATTTCGTATGTGTGATCATATTAGTAAATATAGTTCCCACTAGATCTTGTAAACTGAACTCAAGGTTCATCTCTTTTTTACAAAATCGTAAGACATGTTGATTTTCGTAAAAAAACAGTAACTTAATGTTTTTTCTACAAATTTTAAGCAACAATTTTATTTTAAAAAATAGTCTCTAATTGCTTACATAGTTTTAAAATAAAATAAATATAAGTTGTCCAAGAAATTTTGGGAAAAATATACATTAAGGCGTCTTTTTTACTTGTTTTAAAACAACACCGCGCATTCGGGGGCAATTTTTATGCTCCTGCATTGTTCGCAGTATAAACAAGAACAGGTGTCACAGGTTGCTCTATTTCACTTTATTTAGTATCTTTTAGAAGATTATTGTTAAATACTTCACAAATTAGCTTAAAGTGGTCGATTAAATTATTATTAAGGAATTTTGTTCAAAATCAATTCACGCTCAACCAAAGAAGAAACTAACATTATCGCATAGACCCCCTACAGATGTTAGGTTTCTTTTGTTAAAATCTTTTAGTGAAATTATTATTAAACTTTATTGGTAATCAAAGTAAAAATTCGCACATGTAACTAATAATTATTACTTACATCTGCAAATTTTTACTTAAATAAATTTTATAAATTTGTAAATAATAATAAAATAAATTATTTTAATACATTTTCATATTTCAGTGCTATTTTATGATGCATGCCTATTTATTATTGATTTGGTTTCATTTGTTAAAATGATTTTTCAAAAATTTATTATTGTTACCCCTAAATGCGCAGTGTTTTTAAACATGTCAATTTTTCTTGATTTCTACTTTGCCGAATTAAATACGAGTTTTTTTAGTATTTTTCCCACTTATAACTAGTACAAACAAACACACACAAAAAAAATATTTCACAAAGAAAAAAAAAATGCGCAGTGTAAGGTTAAAACCAATGCGGCTGTCTACGGAAATCTTAACTGCGCATGCGGGAAGTTGAGTTCATTAGGAAAGAAAGGTGCGAGTCTGTTGAAAAGAAATGGTTAACTTCTGAGATATCCCAGAATGCATTGGGGTTGTGTTTACGTCGCGATCCATGTACACTAGCGTTTCTAGCGTGCAAACAGTAAGTCACTGACTTGTCGAGTTTCTCAAATACATGAAGTATTCTTTTTCTTTCAGACTGCTTTATACAGCCCAGACTGATGTGGTTTCTCTATCAAACGATGAGTCTTCATCATAGCAATCAATGTTTTACAAAAACTCATTTTCGCCAAAAATGAGTTGTGACTCATTGTGACTTATGACCCCATATTGTGACCCCATCAATTGTGACTTAATGGGGTTTCTCAAATAACTGATTCAAATGTCACAATTGGTCAATGGGGATATTCGATTTAAAATGTATACTTGAAATCTGAATAGTCAGAAACTAATTCTTAATACAGCATTTAATTCAGTTAAAATTTTCAACTAAAACATTTTGCTCAAGTGTATTAATTTCCCGTTTTATTTAGGAGGAGCAGCAAGTTCAGTCCTTCGTGAAGTAACGATACCAGTATGGAAGAACGAAGAGTGTGACAGAATTTATTTGTTGGAAAAGATAGGAGATACATTTCTGTGTGCTGGTTCACCGGATAATGGTGAAGATGCTTGTCAAGTAAGTCGGCTTATACATAATAAATAACCGCAGGATAACTCTGAGTGAAATTTTTTACTTAAATTGTGTTCTAAAACTTTTCTAATTTTGGAAGAATGGGAAACCTTATAACAAAAGCGTTAAAAACCCTCCAAGAACTGTACTTGCTGAGATTAGATGCCACGAATGTCGTAATGTTTTGTAAATGTGGGGGTTACATTAAATGGGACGCATGTTTCGCTACTGCGAACAATTAACAGGTCAACTTCTGTTATTCCGCTTTTATTTAGGCGATGTTCGTTAACACGTTGAGCACGGCGTAGATTTTTGCGACCTGTAAAAATAAGCTTTTCAAGTTTTCAGTAAAAACAATTATTTTTAACCAGATGAAGTTTTTTCATCTAACAAAATTGTGTTATAAGACTATAGCTGATATAAGCCACCAGTGGTACGCGCCGCCAGATAAACTATTCGCATGTGAGCCACCGGTGGTACACGCCGTCCCCAATGTGTAAACTTACCGTGTACAGACAATTGTGGTTTCAGTTTCGCTACCACTTTTCTACCGGTGACAATGAGGCTATACTACCATTAGGGTAGTATTCATAATAGCTATGGATAATCTAAAACTATATAATTTCACAAATTTTTCATTTTAGATTATATATCTTGGCGTAATATACAAGGTACATCTAAACTTTTGAAGTTTATTCAATGTACAATTCGTGTATTTTGTGTAAGAAATGTACAAAATATTAAGAATTTGAGGAAAAAGTTCGTTTAATATTAAAAATAATCATAGTAAGCTCTTTATTACATGTTTTTGCTTGCCTTTGTCTGCAAATATTTGATTTACCTCTGACTGCAGAATCGACTTTAATTTTAATGGAGTAAAACTGATATAAATAAATTTTCGTATTTACTCTCAGTAGGAAGTTAAAACTTTATTTGTTGGATTAGTGGTTTTTTTTTCCCAAAAGGGGGAATTCTTGACTATCCACTTTAAGTCAAGCAGATACTATATGAACTGTCTGAAGTTCACCTGAAAGAGTTCCCCTTTTTAAAATATCGAACTTTTGTCCCAAGTTGTGTAGTTTTTAGGAACTTCTTTCATTTTCAACGAAATCGATAGTTCCCTCAAATTATTTTTCCCGAATTTTACGTGATTTACATAGTCATATTCATCCAACTTTCGAAAACATTGAACCGTTAATCTATTGAATTAATCATGCCGAAACTACCAAAAATAATTTCAAACGCTCCATTTACTCACGTTTCTTAAAAGCGATGCTTTGGTTTTATTTTATCTCTAGAAGTTTTGTATCCCTTTTGACGACTACGTGATCTTATTTATTTTCTAGGGTGATTCTGGAGGTCCTTTGATGGCCTTAAGCGAAAGTGGTCGTTGGGAAGTAATTGGCATCGTTTCTTGGGGTCGACGGTGTGGTGATCCGACTTATCCTGGAGTGTACACCCGTGTTACTTCATATCTAGATTGGATCCGAGAAAATGCTCAATAGATTCCTTAATATTAATGTTCATCAGTTCAATTAATGGTGCTTGTCACTGAATGAGGATAGTTTTGTGCTTTTAGATTGTATTTTAAATAATTACTGTTATATTTTAAAATGTTTTATTTTCCAAGTGACGCAAAAAAGAATACACTGTTTGGCAAAACTATGAGTGATTATTTCAATGTTTGGAGGAAGAATTAAAGGTGGTTTTATTGCACTGTTCTTTGAAATTTAGTCCTGATACATGGTTTTACGTTCACACAAATGACTCTACATTTTATGGCACCACAAATTTGAAGTTATCCGATACATACCAATGCACTGAATTATTTAGTTTCTAAATAATTCTCCTTATCAAACTATCATAACCACTCAAGTTGCCAATGCTGGGAAACAAACTTTTGTTATCGGGGAAACGGACAAAACGCGAAGTCTTATTCGAAAATGAACACTTAAATTTCATGAGTTAATGAAAAATAAATAATAATGAGGTTCCAATGATTAGATGCGTTGATTTGCACTCTTGCAGAAACTGCAATCGTTCTTATTGAGGAGCTAGCTCTGAAATGCTAGTCACGACCCAGTCTTTGAACTTCGAAATTCTGGTGCATACTCCGGGCATGTTGGGTTCGGCACAGCCGATACCCCAAGAGATGATTCCAGCAAGGAACCAGTAGCCATCTTCTGACTGCAGCTGCAGGGGTCCTCCTGAATCTCCCTGTTCAAACAAAAAAGTTAATTTATAACCTAATTTTTGTTATCTATTTCAATGAAAATTGATACATTTGGGCTTACGCTAAAAACCTGGGCTCCCAATTATAGCCTCTATTCCGTTCATGGTGCGTTGGAAATTTAAACTGGGTTATCTGGCAAGGGAAGTGTCATCGATAGATAACTTAAACACATTGAAAGTGTGCTGTCCAAATATGTTTAAGGCGTTGAATTTAATAGTGATGCTTTTTTTTTTGCAAAACACAGTTAGACCAATGTAGTACCACACTACTGTAGTGGGTGCACCCTTTAGTACCACATAAGCATTCAAATAAACATAATCAGCCAACAAAGTTAAAAATTAGTAATATAATTATATTAGAAGCGGTAAATAGAAGTTGCCTAGTGAAAGAATAAATAATGAAATAAAAAGCGTCCAACTGGTAAAAACAACGCGAATCTGGAATTCAGAGGCGGTCTGCGAAGAATCAGTATTGATCAAACGCAGTCTTTTGTTTAAAAAAGAATCCATGAATATAATGCCTTTAACTTAACTAGAAAGCCAATTTTAACTAGAAAGCCGATTACCAAATTCCATGATTTGCGTTATGTCCCCCCCCCCCCTTTTTTTGTTAACAAGTTAACTGACATTTACTACTTTTATTACAATAATTTTTATGTTTAACATTTATTGGACTGAATGCAGTTTCTTCCGACTCAGGTTCACTTGCTTATTACTTTTTTTCAATATTGAGGAATAAGGGGTGCGTAAAGGGTAACTATTGATCCAAATGCTGGCGTTTCACTAAAAATAAAACTCGCCGCTGAATTCAGCACCTTTAACTTAGGCGGCAGATTTTCATGAGTTTGTCTTCTAATTCGTGTACTTTTCATGCAATGCGTGCAAATTAGCGTAAAGATTTTTTAAACTCTTTTTTTGATCGCGGAATAATTGTAGTTACCTGTAAAAATGTAGGTAATCTTGCTTTAAGTTTCAACATCCGATTAAGATACTAGGCGCTTTAATACCTAGGTGCTAAACTTTAAAAGGCCCATATAGGTTAGGAAAAAAAACGTCCATCGAACTAGTTTACTAGTCGTGTTACTTTTTGTCGTGCTGCCGCAAGTTGGATACATAAAATTTTATAGGAGAGTTTGTCATAGTTTTGCAACTTCTAAGCGAATTCAAGTGCTCCTCACACGAGATTGGTAAGGCTTCGAGTTATCACAAATTTGCTGCATGTAGAAACTAGTATTTAGAATTATTTCGACTCTATCTTCAGCATTTTTTAAAAATTAAATATATATGTTGATCCATTTAAGTCTCTTCCTGTTTTGCAAAAATATATACCTGGCATGAATCTCTTCCTCCCTCGGCGAAACCAGCGCATAGGAAGATATCGGGGATGTACTCGTGTCGCCCTGCTTTGAGGAACATATTTTTACATTGCTCGTTGCTGATGATCGGGACTTCAACTTCCTGCAAAATTGAAGGCAACGCCCCACCTAAGAAAACAAGCTTACATTATTTTATGACATTACTGTTTGGCTCTGACAAGAAGACTCCCGATGCGAGAAGGATTAAGAGTCCATAGGAGTGAGGAAAACCGGTTTGCCCAGCCCGTAACGAACAACGAAGTTATTGATTCTGTAGCAGTACAAGAATTCTCCCCAAGGAGAAATTAACTTTCTCATGATCAGGTGCCTTCTTGTTTAGAGCTACAGTGTAAAAATGATGAGTTCTCATTTTTGTACACGTTGACATAAAGTTTAAACAATTTCGCTATTCTTGGGTCTTACATAGAGAAAAAAATATTATACAAACAAAAAAAGTGTGACAGGATCACAGACGGGCATTAGAAATAGAATAACGCACGGGCATGGCCAAATTTTCCGGTAACCTTTCGCAAGTGTCAGACACGGGCAAATGCGTTAAACGGTTAACCAAACTCTTTTAACATAAAATGATGAGTAAGAAATAAAAATGATGCTCACCATTATGTGTTTGAAATTTTGAGAAATTTTTATTAATTATATTAAACTGCCTTTTAATTTAACAACAATACTTGTGTAATTTTTTTTCTATTTTCTGAATGACTATTTATACTTTTTTAAATTCGTAATTTTCATGTAACAAAAGTAAATGGCACTCCTTTTATCCTTCGTGTTGAACGTAAGATTTATCAAAATTCATGCAAGTTTTTTCTTCCAGTAGTTATGTATTCAAGGAATCAATTTTCCTCAGATCATTGAAGCTCGTCAAGTGTTGTGCAGAAGGGTATTATTTGTTGAGGTTAAAGGGAAAGACAGACATAGGTAGGGGATTGAATCACTGCTACTGAAACTTGTGGATGGTATAGTGGCAGATTTGCAGTGATGGAATGTACTTTCCCAAAACATCCCGCTTTTCTGTCTTATGATTATCATAATGGTTCGGAGGTGGCGGGTATCTGTCGTTGCAGTTCGCTTTTATACACTACTAAAAGCGCTTTTCCAACATGCAATACCCCTTGCTGTGTAGTCCTCCCAGGGGTAAAGACTACATTTTTCTTTACCTCTCTAAATCTCAAGCTCTAAAATATTGTAAATTATTGCACGGTAAAGAGTGTGGCAATAACTCATGACCGTGCTCAGGATATGATGTACTGAGGATTATGTTCTAGTTAGTATTAATTTCTACAATAGTAATTAATGGGGCTTGCTGTTTATAACTTTGTTTCAAGATAGTAAACGCTTTCCGTGGCCTTTTTTTCAAAAACTTTTTTATGCTAAATATATACTTTAAACACTTGCTCTGACAAAAATTTCACCAACGCGTGTGCCAGAACGGTCAAATGTAACTCGCTGAGAGGCATCACACGGTGCTTTAGAGAAATCTGGAAAATATTTATATTTTCTCACAGACGACGACGTCGTTTTTGTTTCTGTGACAATCGCATGAAGACGTACATACGTATGACGGCGATTCTGTGACAAAAGCATTCACGACGTGCGTGGTACGTGCTTCTAGCGCAAGTGGTTAAACAGTTTTATTATAGATTGCAGTGCATTCATTCAGTCATTGGTACGAGATAGTGACTGCCAGTTATGCAGTGTAAATTGGTGAGCTAGAAAACTTGTTTTGGGAGAAGTAAAACGCCTTGAAAATGCCAAAGGCAGCTACTTGAAGATGTATCAAGTAAATGCTTCTGGATAAGATTGGAGCTCGGTAAAATCACATTACTAGTTACCCGGTCAGATAGTTTTTCGAAAACCCTTCTTTATTCCTCGTGAATCTGTGAGGAGTGATTAGTTACTATCTTTTACCATAAGACAGAACACGTTAGCCCAATTTTTTCAACCACGTGCAAGTATAAATTTCATAGATTTACCAACGACTTTTTTTCTTTGTTTCTGAGACAAATTGTTAGTACAATACTTTGCATTTGCTCTTTTAACCTCTTTGAGAAAGAACGCTGGGTGAATAAGTCATGTTGTAAAAACAGGGTTATGTTTTAACTACCCTTTAACAGCAACATTGCCGTGACCATGTCCTTCTCAGAGCGTATATAGCAGTTGAATAGAATGAATCTCTATTTTAATGCTCTGAGGATGTAACAAGGTTTTCTTACCTTCACTTAGTCGTCCCCAGCCAGTGACGGTGCCATTTTTGCCTACTAGGCTTTCATCGGTCGGTGGTAAACAGATGGGCAAAATATGAGGATGCAATATTGTGTCGATGCGATCTTCAAGTTTCACTAGAGCCAAGTCATTTTCGTACGTGAAGAAATTATATCGTGGATGAACAATCTTCTTAATAATTCCTTTCTCAACATAATCATGAGGCTCCAGGCTGCTGGAAAAATCGTATTCTCCTATACGTATTTTGATCTGAGCCATAAGTAAGCTGCAAAACATTGAATGAATTTACATATGACAAATGGTTATTTTTCCAATTCAAAAACAATAAATGAATTAATTCAGATGAGCTACATTTGACATCAGCATATTAAGACTGACTCAAAAACAAGCATTAAAAGTTGCTGTATGAATAACTCTTAATCTTTGTTTCGGTTCACTATTCACTGAAAAACTTGTAACATAGTGTATAACTCTTATATAGGGTCAGGCACGGATTCAGCATTTTTTTGAGAAGGAAGCAATGTTTTTGTGATTTTACCTATTTCACAGAAAATTTGTTCCAAAGAGAAAACATAAAGCTCTAGTTCGTTATTCATATATTTTTTAATAATAGTAGACTCTGAGGGAGGGACAATTGCCCCTCTTGCCTCCTCCCCGTACTTGCGCCTGTATAGGCTATAGCATTCCCTTTTAATGCTAATATGGTAATGAGATTGAGAGAGTTTCTGTCTAGACAAATTTGTGTGTGTGGGTGTGTTTTTAATTTAAGACGCTTTGGGCTACAATAGTAGGATACGATGTACGGTAAAGAATAGTATCAGTGATTATAAGTAATTCAATTTTTTTTGTTTTGGAGTCTGGTATTAAAAGTAAAATATGAAGCCTTGTCGTATACATTAATTTTAAATCGTAAATATTGTTGGCTGTAGTTTTTTCAACAATCTTATTAATACAAAAGAATGAGGATTTTGAAGAGTTCAGTCAGTTTACGAATGGAAAAAAAATATTTAAGGTAATTGGAATGGATAAATTCTTTGTGAAAGAAATTAATATATAAAACGTGTGTGGACGAAAACTTAAACAGTATGTATTATTTTTAATCACAAGCCAAATAGTAAGAGGATTGGCCTATTCCTCAAACAACTGCTGTTTCCTTAATGGCTTTTACTTAGTCTCTTCGTTTCAAACTAGTATTCTTAATACAGCCTTTAGGAGTTTTCTTTTTTCTTTTGATTCGTTTTTATTTGACATTTTACTACGGAGGATTGATGAATTTTTTTTTACAGATATAAACAAATTGTAAGGTCCTTCAAAGTTCCTTGTTCTGGATTCGGGCGTTGTTCTCGTTTAGGGTGGTTGTTTTCGACTAGGGGGTGGTAAATAACTCGTGGCGTCTTTGAAGTGTGAATGTTTTCTTTCGTGATAGCCTAAAAATTATTTCGACAAAAGTTTATTCTGATAACATGATCCAAATTGTTTAACGGAAACCGAGAGAGTCGATGACATACTTTGAATTTAAAGCTGTACTATTCGATGGATTGATTTCAAAAATATTATTACAGTTATGTTTATAAAACAAGTTTCAAAACAACCAATAACTATTATAACATGCTAATTCTTGCAATAAATAATTTATGCTGTGGTGGATTAAATAATCTATGAATTTTCTTTCGTTTCCTTGGAAAAAATACGGGCTTTTCCCCATCAGAAACATAGAGAAATTGCGTGTGTGGTTTAAATCTATTACTTGCATACAGTAGAATCTGCCTCAGTATTTTGTTCTCTTGCGTAACGAACAAAAGGCTTTTTTTTTAAATTAAAAGTTGTATTGCCGCTATTGCGTTGCTTGATTTGTATTACCACTAAGAGAAGTGGCTCTCAAACCTCAGGCTAATCTTGAAATTAGGAAACATTACTACTTCAATAGGGTTGTAGGCACTTGGGGTAAAAACTTTTAAGAAAGCTCTTGATGTTCATTGGGGACGGCTAAATTGACTAGGACCAGCCTAGCTGGGCCCTGAGCCCGTTGCTGGTCGTCACTTTTGTATTTGTATTCTTGGTGCGAAATGTCATCAGAATAATGGTGATATAAAGTCACTCTTAGTGGGGAGAAAGATGAACAGTTGTCAAATTGAGATTTATCAGAAACAATGACGAACCTTTGAGACAAAAGACTTGAATACTTCATGTACAATTAAATGCTAATTAAATGTAAATGAAAAAGGTAATTTCTCACCATTACAGTTCAAAATTATACTTATTCTCATCAATTGTAAAATCATTGTGCGTTTTTGAAAGATTTTATAGCAAGGTTCGAAGAATTTTGTTTTCTATCAAATACTTTTTAAACTTAAACTGGGAAATTGTTTCAACAAACTAAAAAGTATTTACATTTCTCTCGAATTAAAATACATTTGAGGCAATGTGCCACAATTTTCAACTTCTTAAAAACAGTCTTCAAATATTTGGCTAATATTAGAACTTCTTATACACAAAGTTTCCTAGATATAATCAGAACGGAGCATATTTCATCTATCTGGGTTTTGCTTATTTGCTGTAACAACGTCATAATTCGAAAAATTATGATTTTTTTGAGTAAATACTACAAGATAATTGCAATCATTACTGCAGTTGCCCCTGTAATACCAACTGAATGATCACAATTTTTTGAGTTAAAACGTTGTTTGCAGCAAATAAGCGATACATCTGTTGTATGAAATAAATTGGTTTCATGAAACAAGTCATCTTAAAAACTTAGCTATTGAAATCATTTTCTGCGTAAGTGCGTAAATCCACTATTGCTGCCATAATTTGCACTTTAAAGTAAATATTTTTTCAGTATGTAATTGTGATACTTACTCATCGACGCAGTGCCCTGCCGTCGCAACCCACTGTAAGCTAACAAGAGCTCCCCCGCAACGGTGTGTACTTGAAAATCCGAAAAATGAAGTACGTCTAATAGAAACCTGTAAATAATTTTTAAAAAATGTGTTACACAACGGGCAGAAAATAATAAAAAAATAATTTTGCGGAGCTTTTATGTGCACTGTAAAAAAAAATCCCGTAAAATTTACGGTTTTAAACGTGCAGCTGGGTTGGTTGTGGAATACTGTAAAAGGTTACGAAGTAAATCCGTTGTCGCAACGGTTTTTTACCGTAAAGTTATTCACGTACGGTAAAACCCCGTTGCATCCCCGGATTTATTTCGTAACTCTTACGGTATTCTACAACCAATCCATCTGCCGGTTTAAAAGCGTAAATTTTACGCGATTTTTTTAAAGATGTAATCCAATATTTCAGTTTAAAATATTCAATAGTTTTCACCTTTTTTTCTTTTTTAGTTAAAAATTTTTTTGCCGTAAAAAGAGCGGTATACCATAACTAAATGAAATAATAACATGAAGAACTTGATTTGTGAGTTAAATAAAAATTATTGAAAACTACAATTAGGCACATTTTTATAGAGAAAACTGCACTGTATACCTCTTGCTGGTCGTTAAGAAAAATACAAGAATGTTATTCCTATTTAAAATTAAATCTTATAACAGTGTGCACAAATGTACGTGAAAATAGAAATTATTTTTACGTACATTTGTACGTACGTTTGGCAAACATAAATTATTTTTAAAAAACCTTAGGATTTAGTAGTGAATGAAAACTACGATTATATAACAATTTATTAACAACGGGGGATGGGGAATCGAGGTTTGAGCTTTTTGGAGGTCTTTGTTCTTGTGGGGTGGAGGGGCTCCGTAGCTTTTGGTGGGTGGGAGGGTGCGTCATTGATCTTAAGGGACAGCCTTGAAATCAATGACGCACAAAAACGCACAAACAGCAAAAATAGTTATTGATGAGTTTATAAGAAATAGATAGGAAAATAAGAGGAAAAAAAATCATGTCGACTTCTTTGTTCTGCTCTTCCTTTTATATATTAATGATTTTATGGAGTTTGAAATATGCTTCGATTGTATCTTTCGCACCTGTGTCAAGTTTCATTTAGTGTTATACGTATATTTAAACAGAGTTTCTTGAAATTTCAGTCTCCTGTATACTATAAGTTTACTATTATTATTGTTTTTATTTTCATTAAACAATATCTTTATTACAGCTAACTATGCTAATTGAAAATTCGTTAATTTTTTGAAATAATTATTTAACATAACAATTTCTTGTAAGTTTCTTTCATGAAAAATGCAGATACCATATTATTATACAATTTGCATTTTTCACTCAAAAGGCGTTAAAAAAAACTTCAGAAATATTAATTATTTGGAAACACTTTCACGCTACTGAAAGGAAGGATTAAAAAAAAAAAGCATAACAAATGCCCGCGACATCAGCTGTCATTTTTCTCAGACTAATGTGGCGCCATCTGTTGAAAGCAGCTTTGATAAATAATGTAAATATCTACGAAAACCAGACATTCGCATTTGAAACAACACTTGATATAATTACGTGAGCCACGGGCGTCTGGGAAGCCTGGCATCCTCATCAGAGGCGTAGCTAGGGTTTTCAGCGCCCGGGTACAACTGAAGATTTTGCGCCCCCCTGTGCACCTGGGGGCCTAGGGGCGCCCCTAAAGGGAATTAAAAACTTGTATGCTTCCTAAATGATAAATATCTCTAAAAAGCAGCCGTTTTAACTTTCATTTTTATTAACGACTATTCACTTATAAGGGAAAAATGGGACACTTTAGTTTCGCAAAATTAATTGTCTGATTACCCACGTACTCCTGTGCTACATTAGTCACTCCCGATATGATTTGCGGTGTCCTACTATTTTGTCGAACATATTCACACCTCTTCAGTTCAAATAATTTCCTTTTCGCATTTAAAAATAAAATTAATTAACATTAAACTGGCGCCCCTTGACGCTGCGCCCGGGGACAGCTGTCCCTCCTTGCCCCCCCCCCCTAGCTACGCCTCTGATCCTCATTAGCTTTGGGGGGGGGGGGGACTAACGCTTATACAAAAGTAGCAAGGTTTATGCGCTTTAGAGTTGTTGTACACAGTGTGTCAAAGAATTTTTAAGAATACAGCTGGAACTAAGCTTACAGTGGCGCTATCTGTGTTAACGAGCATTTGCGAAACTCCTTAATTATCAGTTGATCCACTGCCAAAACCTCAGTTCATTTGTTTAATATTTTCATTGACTTTTTATGACATCAACACTATACAAACATCTTCGACGCGAGCTTTGGAAGCAGTCCCACAATGTGAGCTGGAACAAACATTCGAATCGTTGTTAAACCGCTGTATTGAAGCTGAAGGAACTTATTTTGAATGAAAATACTTTTAAAAATGTAATTAATATTTTTTTTATTTTTAAACCTAGCCTTAAAAATTCTTTGACACACTGTGTATGTATTCAAAATTATAAGAAAGGAAACTTTTCTGTGAAACAGATATATCTCGATTTGTGAAATAGGATGCATGCATTTTTTTTTAGTATTTGAAACGAAAAGAAAAAATAAATATAAAGAAGAAGAAAAACATATTTTACTTAACTACTACTTAATTAGGAAGATATTTTAAAAGTGGAGAAATAATTTGTTCATTGTCATGTAAATCGAATGTTGTTTCTAGTTTTTTATAGGTGTTTTCAACTAAACGTCAACTTAGACTTCATAAAATTATTTTGATTTTGAATGGGAATTTTCGTCTGTTTCATGCGACAAAATGTTCTTCGTCATGTGAATCAGTGAAATAACTGCGAAACCTTTACATTGGTACTTTTTGCATCAAGCCACAGGTTTGTTTAAAATAGGGGTTCTCAACTTGGGGTCGGTCACGAGGCATTTGGGATGGGGCAGCGACATTATTTGTAATTTTAAAATACATAATATTATAAAGTTTTAAAACTATTGCCATAAATGAAATTTTAAGCATCATTTTTATTTTCCTTTATAACGATGCTAATTACGGTTGCCGTAATACTGTTACAGACAGAAAAAATGTCAGTCCTCTTTGTGATTTTTAAAAAAATTATTTATGTGTATTACTTTGATCTTGGTGACACCAAGAATGCACGGTTTATCTTACTTTGTTTATAAAACTAGATTGTAGCAATCAATTTTTATTTCGGTATCGATGGGTTGCCTTGCGCCGCTGCGTCCCTTCCTGTCACAGTATTTCACTATTTGGGTACTGTATTTCTATTTACTCCGTTTTCTCTTTACACACTGAGCTGTGCCAGCTCGAAACTTTTTTTTTTTTGAGAAAGAGAGAGAAAGCTAAGAATTTTTTGGAGCTCCTATATTTTATCTATAATAAAAATAGAGAGTTAAAACTACTGTAAAAAGTCCATACTTTAAAACACACAAACACTAAATACTCCTTACCCAGACAAAATGTATATAGGTTTCAAATAATTTTAACTTAGCACTTAAATATACCGCACGAATCTTGTCAATTATGACTGCCGTAGATGTCGAAGAACTGTGTAGGTTTGCTGCGTCTATTTTCTGAGGGCAAACTGTGCGGACGAAACATTTATATATATAACTCTCAAGAAGACGTATTACAAAAAAAACAAAAAAACCTTTAAATACTACATTTATCTAACTGCGTTTGTATGTAAATAATTCAACATGGGATACAATACGAACTCATTTTTGGGATTTCGCTGTTGACCGGTTTGACATTTCTTTTTCAGAAAAAAACTTCGAAATATTCATCTTGTAACTGAGGCAATAGTGGCTTCTCAATATGGAGAAGAGACCATTAAAATGAGACGGAAGTTGTTTATTTAGCGTGTAAATGAGTAAAAATGCATTATTTTAGTCTCACAATCACAGCCTAACCCCACTGTAAGTTTGTTTATTTTACAATGTCCAAGGACGTTGTTAGGTAAACAGCTGTACAAATTTTAAAGGGACGCTATACATTAAACAAATTTGCAGTCGAGTTAAACTTTGAGACTGGAATTTAACGCTTCGTATCAGTAATCTTCGTATCAGTTGTAAAAGTGTGTCCATATATGTATATACACATATTGAGGGCGTGCACAGACAGAAAGGGACGAACAAGATCGGTCAACCCCCTCCCAGAACGCATCGGGTATCCGGTATCCAACCAATTTTTAAATGTTCGGGATCCGATCCGGCCACTGCACGAAAGATACGGTTATCCGCTATATTACGTTTGATTTTTAAATTTTAATTAATTAGCATATTTGAAAATATCTGTAAATTAAAATTTTATAACGTTTTGAGAAGCTTTGAGATGTCATAAACCGGGGGGGGGGGGGGTGAGAAAAGGGCTTTACTCAGAAATGCAATATTTTTACTTTCGAGAACTCAAACTTAAAAATTTTCGGTGACATAGAAAAAGCGCGATATATCCGAATGAGCAATATAGCGAGGGTTTACTGTATATATGTGCGCGTGTGTGTATGTATATGGAGTCACGACTTCTTTATTTGCTATAATTGAGGTCACGACGCGAAAAAGATCGGAACCCACTGGATTAATGAGTTTTTGAATTGCAGTGTATAAAGAATACCCGCAGAAAGCCAAAGCCATGATTTTGATCATTTAATGAAAATTAAGCGCATAGCTAGAACCTTTTGACGATAAATTTAACTGTAGAAAAATTATGACTTAGGTACAGAAATTATGCAATAATTTATAAAATAGAAAATAAATTGTATTGGAATAGATAATTCTACTTTTTTACTCCTTCTGAGCTAACTTTTATTTTAGATGAAAATAAGATCTTAATTTTTTGTTTATTCTATTTTACATTAAGCCATTCGAAAAATAAGAATATATATACATTCTGACATTAATGTTTCAATGTTTCACAGTTTTTAGAATTTTTAGAGAAATCCGAAAATTTTCACACATTGCAAGTGTCCGGTCCAATGCTGCAGAGATAATGCATATAATAAGAGATGTGCATACCAGAGTACGAATTTTGTTACTTTTAAAGGGAGCATATTTTTGACGGTTTTCCGAATAGTCTCCAGCATAAAATTTTAATGTTACGAGAGAGTACCACCAATTTAAATTCAATAAAATTGCTTTACTCATATTTGATTTGGCGATGAAAATCGCTCTTGGCGAGATTAGCATGGTAGATCCTTTAATCGAAAAGTATCCAAATTTTTAGCCTACTTTCCCGTAAAAGTTTTTTAAAAATGTTAATAAAGCATGAAAGAAGACTTAATGTATAGAAAAAATATCGTTAAAAATAAGGAAAAGTAGAAAAAGTGAAGTAATTAAATACAGATTGAAAAATAAAAACGTTGAAAATAGGGTTCTGAGGTGGGGAAAATGTGTGTCTGTCTGTCTCCCTCCCCCCTATAACTTTTATAGGAATATTCTGATTAGAAAGTTTTTTTTTTTTTTGCATTTGGAAGATCTCGGCAAGACATTTTATTTCAATATTTTACCATTTGAATTGAACAATTTTTAATTCAATTCTGAACAGTTCAAAAAAAATTAAGATTAGCGCCTATGGGCAAAAGTGAAGCACATTATGTAAACTCGGGGCACAAGATCCGAATTCCTATGAGAACGCTTATTGGAAAAAGCTCTCGGCGTGAAATATTGATTTGAACAATTTTTGTTCATTTTTGAACAGTACAAAAAAATTAACATTAGCGCCTACGGGGAGATTTCAATCCCATGTAGAACATGTACAGATATGAAGTTCAACAAGAACTGCACGAGACTATTTTCATATAAAACTTTTTGATCGGGATTTTTAAGGATATTTCTCAATGAATAAATGAAGAAATGAATGAGTGACAGAATGAATAAATGAAAGAGTGAAAGAATGAATGAATGAGTGAATAAATGATAAAACAAATAAATGAGTGAATGATTGAAAAAATAAATAAATGAATGAGTAAATAAATGAATAAATACAGGAATGACTGAATCAATGAAAGAATGAATGAATGAGTGAGTGAATGAATATGTATTTAAATTTGAAGTAATTAGGAACTAAAGCTAAATGAGAACAGGGCCGGCGCAAGGCTGAGGCGGTTAGGCACCCGCCTCAGGGCGCGTCGTTCTTAGGGGCGCTTTGGCCATAAATATTAACTGCATCGTTTTACGTAACAAACAATAGTTTTTATCACAAAAAATTAAATAATATTTAAACTATTTAGTTTTACAAATGATGCAATAAAACTTCATCTAATTTTATTTTTCCATTAATATATATTACACGTATCGATCATTTTTAACCTCTATTCCTTCATAATATATAGAAGGGGCGGAAAAAAGTTTTTTGCCTCAGGGCGCCATTCGTGATAACGCCGGCCCTGAATGAGAAAGATAGAGAAAGAGATAGCTAGATTATAAATTTGAGTTTGGGTGTATACGGGAAAGTAGGCGTATAGTTCCAGACGGAGCTTCTTGTTAATTTGTTACATTTGACATCAGTAGACTAATGTGGTAATCATTAAAGATCGAAAATTAATCTAATTGTAATTGTTTCAGTAAGTTCATTGATTTCAATTGCAATCACACTCCTTAAAAGGAACAATTAATAGCTATAAAAGATGGTTGTTTGATGAAAAAAAAGCAGTATGAATAGAAAATGTTAATACAAAGTACCTGCCATGGCCACGATCCGAAAGCAGAGTTTTGTCCTCCTACTACTTTCTTTTGAGGATGAGGGGGAGGTACTCCACATGGCTTAACTGAAAGAGAGAGAGAGAGAGAGTTGGATAACATTTACACGTTGATGGAATTTGAAATTGAGTACTTCCAATTAGATTGCAATAGATGTGTAGCCTAGATAGATGCAAACTATCTCAACTAGCAAACATTGAACTTTTCCTGAGCTCAATAAAAACAAATTTTTAATAGGATTTTTCTATCTCCAACCTAAAATGCATAAGTAATGTAGTATACATCATCATGCTACAAAGCATTAAACATTATGTAAAAAGATTGTTTGAATCCTGAAAATTTTAATGTTTCTCTAATTATGAGAGATATCTTAAGAATTACAGAAGTATTTTCACTTGAAACTCGATTTTTATGCCTTTGGCTTTCCTGCTCCACATTCTGGTTCCACAGATGCATTTTTTCTCAGATGGTTACTGTCGGTCTTATTCAGCAGCTGATTATAACCTCCGAACTGCAGATCGAAACGTTTTCAACCAATCAGAAAGCTGGTGGGTATGACCGTGAGTTTGTTTCAATTAAGCTTGTTTGTTTGGTTGATTTTCTGGACAGAGTAGATACAAATCCTTTGTAAAATTAGACTTATTTTTGCATTATTAGAAGATTTGTTCAAAAATTTTCAATGGGTTGGCGGGATATTTACTTAAAAATGGCGTTATTTCTAAAGCCGTCAACTGATATGATACAAACAGAAATGTTAGTTTGTGGAAAAGTTTGGTAAAAATTTGTTTTAACATTTGTTAATTACTTCAATTCTACGTCATTGAAACTATCATTTAGATAAAATTCAATGAATGGCAGTAAAAACGATGCATAGTATATGCTAACCGATTCAAAGGCTTTAGTCTTGTGAAAATCCATTTCTTTTTTTGGATAAGAAGTTTTTAAAATTTAATAAATGACTCTAAAATTGCCGTAAAAACAATAGTCAATGATGTTGCCTACTCTGTTTTCAAATAATTTGCATTAAAATTTTCCGTTAGTATTTGAGGAACGTAACCATGTTGAACTTTTGCATTCAAAATTTACTGTCGTTCCTATACGTTAAATGCATTTTTAAAAATGTTCACGGACATTCGTTAAAAACAAAATTTAAAATTCGAAATTGTCAGTACGTAAATGATGATTAATACATATATTGCACATGTCAAGCATAAGTCTGAATTTTTAAACAAAGCTACAATTTCGCAGACAAAATTAATTCATAAATCAAAAATAAGATTCAAAATATAGGACAAATGATCAAAATGCTTTGTGCTAAAATGTAAGTACAAAGATAAAACAACGTAAAAAAGCACAAATTCAGAATAAAAAGTAACGCAAATAGCTATTTCGAAGCTACAATGCAGCCTCTTCATCAGTGCAAAAAAGAAACGCTCAACACGCAGCTAGAAAGCTGAGGTGAATAGGAAAGAACCAGAAAGACAACCGGTATTTATACCAAGTGTGTCGGATTAGTAATTGACCAATCAGAGGCCAGGAACAAGGCGGGAGCGGAGCCCCAGAGGAAAACTCGGGAAACGAACTGGAAAAGGCGGGAAAGAACAGGAAAGGAAAGAAAAATTATAAAAATTGTTTCCAAATGTCAGGAAAGTAAGGAGTGCTGGAAAAATCATTTACTAAAGAATGAGAGTTTTTCCAAATGTGATAAGCTTCCCAAAAATCAAGTTCATAGACCGAAGAGCATTTACTGATAATTCTAGCAGAAGAAAATTCAAAACAATGGTCTAAAGTCCAACAATGCTGGGAAATAGAAGAACTTGCAAGTTCTTTACGCTTAACATAATTTTCATGTTCTTTCAGACGGTGCTTTAAGGCACGTTTAGTCTGATCTATGTAAGAAAGACCACATTTACAAGAAATGCTACAAATACCCCAGTTGCTGTGCAAATCAATGGGATACTTCAAATTTGTAAATTTTATTTTATTCGCAGGGGAAAATGCAGTATCAAACCCAAATTTCTTCAATATTTTAGCAATTTGCTGACTGATTTTTGGATAAAAAGGTAAAATAATAGTATAAGCAGGCTTGCACTTAGAAAGATTGCATGAGGGTGAAGGCTTAATTAACTTGTTATAAATAGAATCAACGACCTTAGGAGAATAACCACGATCCAAAGCCGCAGCTTTAATGTAAGAAAGCTCAGCATACAAAGAGTTAGGAGAGGAACATATATTCAAAGCACGGAAAACAAGAGCCTTGAAAGAGGCTAACTTTTGGTTTGGGGGGTGAGAAGAACATTTGTGAGGAGGTAGTGTAACAGCAAAGGGCTTACGAAACACTGAAGTCATAAAATCGTCATTACTTTTAGTAATTAAAACGTCCAAGAATGAAAGAGAACTATCAACTTCCATTTCAATAGTGAATTGAATGCAAGGATCAATGGAATTAAGCTTATCAAGTAAATGATCAATATCCACTTGCTTCTGATCAAGCAATACAAAACAATCATCAACATAACGGACATAAAAAGGAAACTTTATGGTTTCGAAAAGTTTAGTCTCAAAATAGTGCATATAAATGTCACTTAAAATAGGGCTTAAAGGATTACCCATAGCTAAACCTTCAGTCATACGAAAGTACACACCATCAAACACAAACGTATTTTGCTCAAGACAAGCACGAGTAAGAGAAATAAGTTCTTCAATCTCAAAACTAGAGAAATGATATTCCTGAAGTCTCAATTTAAGACAATCCAATGCGCCATTAACCGGTACATTGGTGAAAAGCGAGTTTACATCAAAAGAAGCCATAGTTAAACCAAAACGTTTGAAATCACGAAGCTTATGAACGAAGTCAACGGAATTTTTAACAGTGAAAGAATTGCAGTTCAAAAGAGATGGAGACCAAGTGTTTAGCAAGCTTATAAGAAGCAGTACCAATATTGGAGACAATAGGATGGAGAGGTATACCAGGTTTGTGGACCTTAGGAAGAGCATAAAATCTGGCACAGTGTGCGACTGAAGGAATCAAAGACCTTTTTGAAGAATCGCAAATGACAGGAGAAGACTTTAAAGCCTTACTAATCAAATTTATCTCAATAGTGCTGGGGTCTTTGCGATGTGTCACATAAGGACCAACCTTAAGTGAATCATTACATTTATCTAAGTAAGAGATTTTATCTAGAACAACAATTTGACCTCCCTTATCGGCCTTAGTAATAACCAGCTCTAGGTTTTTGGATCATTTGTCCTTTCTCTGCAGATGCAAACGTATGAGAATTATTCCTAAGTTTATTTCTTTAAATTGTAATCTTTCGTTTTCTCCTAAAATCAACAATGTGCTTTTTCGTTCTAAGTTGGCTCTTTTAAGAGCTCTGATTCAGGAAACTCGTAAAAAAGTTGCTGTCATTGAAAAAGAATTGTTAGCTTTGCCTATCAAACTTTCGAATTTAGTCTTTGACTTTGATTCAATTGATAGAAAAAGTTAGAATACGGTTCTTCAGTCTACTTTTAAACATAGATCTACTCTTCAGAAAAAGTTTGAATCTCTTTGCATTAATAATGCGGTTGATACTCTTGATGGTTTGCCAAAGGTGAATCTGAACTCTGTTGTTAATCTTTCTTCAAAACCTCTAAATTCTGATCAGCTCAATGCTCTCAAACTGAATAACAATTTTGCTTATTCTTCAAAACCTTCTTTTCCTAAGTTGGTTGCTCCAATTGAGAAAGCCTTTAGATTTAGTGCTCTCACTGCTTCTCAAAAGGATTCGATTAGGCATCTCATTGCGAATACTGTGGATTTCAACTCGAAGTTGTCTTCAAATACTTTCAGCAAGTATGCTAATAGTTCGTCAAAAACTTGTGCTCTGATCCTGAGCTGGTTATTACTAAGGCCGATAAGGGAGGTCAAATTGTTGTTCTAGATAAAATCTCTTACTTAGATAAATGTAATGATTCACTTAAGGTTGGTCCTTATGTGACACATCGCAAAGACCCCAGCACTATTGAGATAAATTTGATTAGTAAGGCTTTAAAGTCTTCTCCTGTCATTTGCGATTCTTCAAAAAGGTCTTTGATTCCTTCAGTCGCACACTGTGCCAGATTTTATGCTCTTCCTAAGGTCCACAAACCTGGTATACCTCTCCATCCTATTGTCTCCAATATTGGTACTGCTTCTTATAAGCTTGCTAAACACTTGGTCTCCATCTCTTTTGAACTGCAATTCTTTCACTGTTAAAAATTCCGTTGACTTCGTTCATAAGCTTCGTGATTTCAAACGTTTTGGTTTAACTATGGCTTCTTTTGATGTAAACTCGCTTTTCACCAATGTACCGGTTAATGGCGCATTGGATTGTCTTAAATTGAGACTTCAGGAATATCATTTCTCTAGTTTTGAGATTGAAGAACTTATTTCTCTTACTCGTGCTTGTCTTGAGCAAAATACGTTTGTGTTTGATGGTGTGTACTTTCGTATGACTGAAGGTTTAGCTATGGGTAATCCTTTAAGCCCTATTTTAAGTGACATTTATATGCACTATTTTGAGACTAAACTTTTCGAAACCATAAAGTTTCCTTTTTATGTCCGTTATGTTGATGATTGTTTTGTATTGCTTGATCAGAAGCAAGTAGATATTGATCATTTACTTGATAAGCTTAATTCCATTGATCCTTGCATTCAATTCACTATTGAAATGGAAGTTGATAGTTCTCTTTCATTCTTGGACGTTTTAATTACTAAAAGTAATGACGATTTTATGACTTCAGTGTTTCGTAAGCCCTTTGCTGTTACACTACCTCCTCACAAATGTTCTTCTCACCCCCCAAACCAAAAGTTAGCCTCTTTCAAGGCTCTTGTTTTCCGTGCTTTGAATATATGTTCCTCTCCTAACTCTTTGTATGCTGAGCTTTCTTACATTAAAGCTGTGGTTTTGGATCGTGGTTATTCTCCTAAGGTCGTTGATTCTATTTATAACAAGTTAATTAAGCCTTCACCCTCATGCAATCTTTCTAAGTGCAAGCCTGCTTATACTATTATTTTACCTTTTTATCCAAAAATCAGTCAGCAAATTGCTAAAATATTGAAGAAATTTGGGTTTGATACTGCATTTTCCCCTGCGAATAAAATAAAATTTACAAATTTGAAGTATCCCATTGATTTGCACAGCAACTGGGGTATTTATAGTAATTCTTGTAAATGTGGTCTTTCTTACATAGATCAGACTAAACGTGCCTTAAAGCACCGTCTGAAAGAACATGAAAATTATGTTAAGCGTAAAGAACTTGCAAGTTCTTCTATTTCCCAGCATTGTTGGACTTTAGACCATTGTTTTGAATTTTCTTCTGCTAGAATTATCAGTAAATGCTCTTCGGTCTATGAACTTGATTTTTGGGAAGCTTATCACATTTGGAAAAACTCTCATTCTTTAGTAAATGATTTTTCCAGCACTCCTTACTTTCCTGACATTTGGAAACAATTTTTATAATTTTTCTTTCCTTTCCTGTTCTTTCCCGCCTTTTCCAGTTCGTTTCCCGCCTTTTCCTCTGGGGCTCTGCTCCCGCCTTGTTCCTGGCCTCTGATTGGTCAATCGCTAATCCGACACATTTGGTATAAATACCGGTTGTCTCTCTGGTTCTTGCCTGTTCACTCTCAGCTTTCTAGCTGCGTGTTGAGCGTTTCTTTTTTGCACTGATGAAGAGGCTCCATTGTAGCTTCGAAATAGCTATTTGCGTTACTTTTTATTCTGAATTTGTGCTTTTTTACGTTGTTTTATCTTTGTACTTACATTCAAAATGTGTCCTAAATAGCTACTCACTTGGCAAAGGCGTTGTTGATTTAAATTTTATGCCTTCTGTATAAGCAGTTGCTCCAAAATTGTAATTACCACCATGAGTATCAATCATTGAATTTTCTTGATCCAGCGTGATTTCTGGTCCCCAGGAATTACTTGGCTTTTGATTGTTAATATTCACAGGGAAATTCGTTGTAACACTTTCTTCATTAACGCTGGCTGAAGTCACTTGTACAGAAACTGCAACTGGTTTTGTTGTTTTAGATGTTGTAGCCGGTTGTTCAGTTGTTGCTGTATATTTTGGAGTTGTACTTGTTGCTGATATTATTATAGAAGTTTTAGTTGTTAAATTAGGTCTAAACGTTTCAGAAAGAGGTTTTATAGTTGTTTTGGTAGCAGGTCGTGAAGGTTTTGCTGAAACTAACTCTGTTGGTTTCGTAACAGGTTTATGTGGGTTTAAGGAAACTGATGGTTTCGTAACAAATAGAGGAGGTTTGGTGGAGGTTTTAACAGTAGGTCTTAATGGTTTTGCTGTAGACAGAATTGGCTTTGTAGCAGGTCTAGATGGCTTTGTTGTTGAATACGGAGTTGGCTTAATAGCAGGTCTAGATGGCTTTGTTGTTGAATACGGAGTTGGCTTAATATGAGGTCTTGGTGGTTTTGTTGTTGTAGACAGAGTTGGCTTAATCGCAGGTTTTGGTAATTTTGTCGTGTTAGACAGAGTTGGCTTAAGAGTAGGTCTTGATGGCTTTGTTGTTGTAGACACAGTTGGCTTCATACTAGGTCGTAGGCGCTGTGTTGTGGTAAAAACTGTTGTGTTAGCAATAGGTGGTGATGGTTTGGATGTTGGAAATACTGTTGTTTTAGTTACAGGTAGAAAAGGCTTCTGCGTTGTGAACCTAGTTGTTCTAGTAATAGGTCTGAAAGGTTTTCCTGTTGTTGGTTTAACGGTTTTCGTAATAGGTCGAGAAGGTTTTGATGTGGTGTAGAGAATTGGCTTTGTGGTAGGTCGTGAAGGTTTCTCTAAATTGTGAAGCGAAGATACAGTTGTCTTGATATTAGGTCGGGATGGCTTAGTGGGACTGGATATAGTTGTCCGATTATTAGGTGTAAAAGGGGTTTTGGTAATACTAGTGGTAGGTTTCGAAATAGGTCCAGAAGGTTTAACTGTAGTAGTCGTAATTGTTTCGATAGAAGGTCGTGGCTTGGGTGAGGTAGATACAGTGGTTTTTATAAAGAAATGAGTTGGTTTTGTTAAAGTAGATGTAGTCGTTTTAGTAACTGGTCGTGATGGTTTTGTTGGAGTCAACCTAGTATTTGTTACAGAAGAATTTGTTTGAAAATACGCAGCTGATTTATTAAATAATTGTGTGAACTGAGAGGACACAACAGTCTGTACTGAATCTACTGTTGAATAGGAAAATGGTTTAAAAGTATGACCACCAAAGTAAGATGACGAAGATGGTCGGTTAGTGGTGCTAATAACTGAAGGAGATGTTTTAGTTATATTTTGTTTGTTCTTTAGTGAAAAAAAAGTTAAAGTAGTAAATGGTTTAAAAGTGTGTCGGTTAGAGAAAGGATATAAAATAGGAATGGTTGTACTGTTTAATGGCGTGTTCGGAGGTTTTGCTAGAATCAATTGCACTGTACTCGTTGGCGAATTCGCTGACGCGGAAAACGGATTAATAGTACTGTGACTAGGATTAAAGCTAAAATTAGGGGTAGGAGGAGCAGTTGATTTATCAGCAACGTTTTGAAGAGAATGATTTGAATGTACTTGGGGTATCTTAGTTGATGTTCTAGCATATTCCAGCTTTTCAGTTGTGCTTGAAAAGTGTGTGTACTCATTCGGTTTTGAATATGGCTTATGAATAGTGGAATTGTTGAATATAGGTTTCCAAGATGGGCGTGGATGTGGATATCTCGTTGGTCTCTTAGTAGTCTGTGGCTGGGTACGAGTTGAGAATTTGCCCTGTTGGTTAGTGATAGCATATACTGAAGTCGATTGTGTTGGACGAAACCAATGCTTGTTGTGCTCATTTATCTGAATGCTTGTAACGTATCCTAAAAATTAAAGAAATCAAATTAATTACCGTTCATATAAAGGTACTGAATTTTTTACTAAAGTATATGAACATTTTAAGAAAAAAGATCACGTCCAATGTTTACAAGTAAATAACTCAGGCATATCTCACTAAATTAAACGTGTTAATACATACAAAAAGCAATGCAACAAATTATTTTATCTCCTAATTTTCAAGCATCTGATTATTTTTCGTTTGGTCTTAAATATTGGATCAATATGAATCATTCTTATACGTAATATAAATAGTTGTATTCGGTTCACAAAAAGTAAAAACTGCATCCTCGCATGTAATAATACTTCTATTATTTAGGTCGTACAGAAATGAATGCTACAAATACTGTCATAAGGCGGAGTGCAATTCAATAACAAAGAGCGGGTAGTTTATCAGTCAGATTTAATCCCCAGTAAAGTCAGTGCAGATGTGCCATTTCGCTGGGAGGTCCCGGTGACCTTTGCAAAACCATTACGTGAGTGTATTGGTGCACTAACTATGGATAATTTCCTTTTCTCCAACAACTCATTACCTTTTAGCGTGAAGTCTTACGATTATTATACGTTTCCACATTGCGGAGAAGTAGTACGTTTTCTCCATACAAGGAACTGAGCCTGGATCGCCTGGGGGGAAATAGAGGTCCTAACCACTACACCACAGGGGATCGTGAAAATGCAATGTTTCTCTGGCATCCATTATCCCTTTTTGAATCTTGTTGAAGATTATGTGCATGTTTTTCATGATCAACAATGATACGGATAGCACATTTACTACTGTATGCAATGTTGCTGGTCGTGCCGTGCTGAAGACCTTCAATAATGGGGTATAATAATAAGTTTTTATAAAACAGATAACATTTATCTCTGTTCAAATATTACCCAGATGGCAGCAGATGAAAGCTTCTATTAAAGTCACAAGTACTTAAATTCAAAAATAACAGTTTCTGTAATACATGAGCTAGCAGCAATTACCTTCTGCTTATTTCATCTACAGAGCAGTACATGTACTGTAACAGTATGAAACAGTTATTTGTGAAATTACAATGTATCATTGTGACCCATGTCTCATTATGACTGACCCTCCCCTACGCCTTGAGGGTACACTGACAACATACAATGATGGATCTCATTACACGATACCACCTCTTTTCAACGAGCTGTCCAACGCTGGCCATTATAGTCATCTTCCACCGTTGGTGTCCACGCACTCAATGGCTGACAAAAAAGAATGGACACATGTCATACCGCTGATCTAGCGCCAGGTCCATATATGAATAAGGAATTGTGTCTATTTCACTGATTTTCATTGTCGTGTAGTGTATAGTTTTACTTTAAAAGCCTTTGTTTTGATCATTTCTGTGCGGCCCTACTAAAACCAACAAATATTATTAGAGTGTATAATATTCACACTAATAATGTCTGCTTTGAATAGAAGCGTTATTACATGTGAGGATACAATTTTACATTGAAAGTGTTTACTGGGCAATTTTATATGAAATCATTTGCTCCACCGCTTTTTCCTGTATTAACAATTCTAACTTAGAGATTTTTAGTATTTTAGAGAATGCTGTCTTTGAATGTATTTTCTCAATCATCAAATGAGGTGATTTATCTAATGCTGTTTTTTACTAATAAAATAAAAATTAGGGGCACGCACTTAGTGAAGCATATCCAGTGGATATGTTTCACTAAGTGCCCATTTTCTTTAACTGGTTAAAATACATTCTATAATGCGTTGCATTTTCTAATTGAGAAATCAGATTCAAAAAATAGCATCCTCAGAATCTCTTGAAGGAATTTTTTTGAAAGTATTAAAAAAAGATAATTGAAGAAACTTAACTGCATTGTTATGTTAGCTTCTACCACTGAAAATTGCTCAACATTGCCGATACAGAAAATGGAAGTCATATATTCTCTTACGTGAATAAATTTTAATGTATTTTTGAGCTACCAACCCTTTTCTCAATTCATTTTTGCAGAAAAGAAGTTTGTGAAGTCTAAATTGATCTTGTTTAATATTTCAAACTATACAAGATTCTTTCCAGATAATTCTATAGTTTTCTCATATGCACTAAGAAGATATAAAAGCTGTGACTTCCTTGAAACTGCAGTGTCGCTTGCAAGTGCTGGTGAAAAGTTACATCGATATTTGTTATTTTACTCACCCACCATTATGCACCAATTACACTTTTTACTTCCAATTATAAGCTAACGAAAATCCAGTCACTACAAACGATAGTATTCGATGTTTCTAACCGTCCTCTGACTCCTATCAGTGTCATTCTGCACTGTTTCTTATTCTAGGAACTAGAGGGGGAAAAAAAGAGAAAAAAATCAGAAAAATCTTGATGGAAAATCTCTAACTCACCATTGTTTCCCGAAGATGGTCTCTGTGGACGATAGGAATCTTTAGTACTATTCGAAGTGCTTATATCTGATTCTTGCGGCCGAAAAGGAGCTTTGGTATTCGTTTGAATACCGAAAGGATAAATAAAATTTGAAGAGGAATCACTTTGGTAACTGGTTTCGAAAGGAGAGAACTGCGAAAAGGCTGGCTTTTTACTTGAAGCACTAACATACGGCTTAAAAGATGGCTTGAACTGAAATACTGGCTTGTATGACGGTCTTGGGCGAATCACTGGCTTGTATGATGGTCTTGGAGGAATCGGTGGTTTTGAGGAAAACCTCGATATTGTCGTTGTTGAAGATTTGAAGTCCGAATCCTCTGGAGACAATTCATTACTGATCTCGCTGACTGCCGAATCGAAGTTATCGCTCAAAATCGAGGGCTGAGTTTCCAAGTGACTGTGGTTTTCCTTGTCAGAATCAGGTTTCAAATCGTTAGTTGAGATATTGTGTGCACAGCAGCTCCCAAAGAGGAATCTGTCTGTACAGGTTCCAATATGCTTTCCGTCAGATTTAATGCAATCCCATACAAACATGCAAGTACCAGTGTCGCCACTAGGAGCAGAGCAAGCTTGAGGCCGTATTGAAAGACAGCAAACTGTGAATTATAATGAAAGATTTATTTAGAAACTGAACATTTAATATGTAAAAGGAACGGAAATAATTGCATTCAGCAAGAAAAAAAAATGCTATGTTTTACAAGGCATACAAGATAACCTATTTATTTTTCAACTTTTTTAAAAATAAGATAAAAACTAAGGAACACGATTCTCAACGTGTTTCGCAAATCGTGCTGAGAATTAAAATAGATACCATTTTCAGTGGCTAATGTAATATCGACATTTTTAAGCTACGTAAGTATTTTTTTTCTCCAATGCATAAAGGGGAAGAAGGTGCCTAAGGCTTTAAGTACTTAAAAAAATATTTTCCACTGCAAAAAAAATTATAAATTATATAACACTAGTAACAATAAATTACTCCCTAGAATATCATTTGGCGTTACGTATAACAAACAACACTTCATCTTATTCTTGACTCGTTAGGTAAGAATCTGATTCAAAACTTTGGTCCCATTTGCGCTTTATTTTTTATTGATTTTATTTTAAATTGGTATTTATTCCAATAGCGATGAAAGGAAGCCTAATTAGTACCTTTCTTTTATAATTTGCAAGATGATTATAATCCTGTCAATGTGCTTAGTTTCAAACCAAACTTTAAGATACTTTTAGAAGAGTCGGGTGGCGTAAAGGTAAAATGGTCATAAAATCCGTGTTTTTCAAATTTGACGGTTAATAAACGTAAGAATTTGTATAAATACTTCAGTTTTTTGGTGGATATTTTACATTACATTATTCAAGAACATATTACAATAAAATTTGGGCAGCAAACATTGAGCAAAACAATTTTATGACGCCTTCTTCTTGGAATCTATGTATGACCACTTTACCCCATGGGGTGGTATACGTGAGGTAAAATGGTCATAATTGGAAAAAAGTCATGTAAAAGTATTATAAATAATCGTAATGACCAAAAATATTCAACAAAACTCCCTCTTCGAAAGATAGCAACTTTATTTAATCAAATTGAATTTATTGATATCCTCTATTGGTCAAAAGTCTTCAGCTGCGGTTTACAGGGTCTTGTCGTTGACCACATTAAACAATTAACTGTAAACTCTGTGCATCTTTTTTTCTAATGCTCTACGTATACTTTTGCCGCTGTCCACACTCTCAGAAATGGAGCTCCCACTTTTGACGATTTTTCAATCCTCAAGAAAATTTCGTCATTTATAACGATTTTTTCCTCGCGCGATCACATGACTTTAAAAAGTTACTGCACAAATTACGCCAATTTGACAAAAGGTTTATTCGGAGCATTTTTCACGAAGCCATTTCGTCAAATACGACGAAAGTTTCGTGAGATTTAAGCATGCGTTTCAGAGAGTGCACATATAACAATTAACTGTAAACTGTGTGTATCTTTTTTTATGCTCTACTTATCTTTTTGCCGTTGTCCACATATAACAATTAACTGCAAACTGTGTATCTTTTTTCATACATACATTTTCTAGCGAAAGTGTCTTAAGTATTACAATCTTGCAATTAAAAAAAAGATATGTAACAAAACATTATAAGATACGTAATACATACTTTACTTTAGTATGATAAGACATAAATATGAATTTCAAAAGATTTTCTTCGAAAAAAATTGAAAGCAGTTTTAAATAAATGACTAACTTACATATTACGAAAATATTATTAATAAGAGAGTTCTGAGATAATTACCGTCAAACGGGGTGACTATGTGCCACTCTTTGACGTTTTCGTGTCATATTTCTTCTAATTTTTCACCTATCGGGTTGAGTACTTAATGCAACATAATTAGACATCTTAGCTTTCAATTTACATATTAAAAATGATTCTAAGATATCATGGAGGGGAGATATAATTATTTCTTAGTGGCACTTACTCACCCTGCACATGGGGGTGACTAAGTGCCACGCATGTTTCCTCCTCTTAAATCTATTAGAAACGATCGCTGGCAACTTCTCACCCTTCAGAATTCATCTCCTTGTCATTTTAGCTATTATAAGTTTCAAATTTTAAAATAAAAAAGGCCATACATATGGAAAAATGCTATTTGTTAAAGAAACTCTTCAAAATGTTTTTCAAAATAACTCAATTTATTAAACGAAACACAAACTACAAATTTGAGATAGAAATTCTCTCTTCAGTCAATCCGAATTTAGAATAACCTGAAATTTGTCGGGATTTGGTAGAGGTTCGGGAGGAGAAATCTTCTTCAGGATTTGTTTCTTTTTTGTACCACAAAGCATCAGGGGTGTCAGGCCACTTCCAGAATTGTCCACTTTTCTCCAGGCATTTCACACATGCCTCGTTGCTACTGTCGAAATCAGAAATCATTCGACCCGGGTACATTTTTCCTTTATATTTTACTAAAACAAAGTCACCTTGCAAAGGGCCAGTGTTTTTTGCGTCATTGACTGATTCACTGCTTGTCAACGGTTGACCAGAGACTGTTGTAGATAGGTGGTCAACATCTAGGACATCAACGGCACTCTAGAAACCTAAAAATGACCAAAACACTGCAAAATAAGATGGCACCTAGTCACCCCACACTTCATCGAAAATTGAATTAAGGGTTATAACTGGTAAACAAAAAATCATTTTGAAACGTCGAAGCGTGTAGAACTTCTTTGATAGTTTGGTAACAAAAAAATGAACTTATCTTTTTTCTGGCTGCTTCCGAAATATGATTACCAGGCCACACTTCTTTTCCAGATCACAATACCACAAATCCACGTAGACACAAACAATGGTAGGTTACAATTTAGGTTACAGTTTGATTGGTGTAGTACCCCAATTTAAATAGTCCTACTATCCCGCTACCTAGTGGTAGTTTTTCTTTTTCGATCGGTTAATTCCTCTGGCGCCATCGACCGCTTGAGTTTGAAAACCCAGGATGGCACCGAGTCACCCCGTATGGAACTTAGTCACCCCGTTTGACGGTATAGTTTATTAAAATTTTAATGGGGGAAAATAGATATTTTGTCCTAGATATTTTTAATTATTTCTCTGTCATGTGTTGTTCTTTTTCGAAGTAATGCTAGTTCTAAATATTTACAATAATAATATTTGTTAAAAGTTTGTTTAGGTGATCTAAAAATTGTGTTTCAGAAAAACTCTTTCGGGTAATTGCTTAACATAGCATTATAATAAAACTAATTTCAATCTGTATTGCATTTGAGCTCAGTTGCGTTTACCCCTTACTTTTAAAATAATACAGCAATAATGAAATTAATATTTAACTAACATCTACCTTGGATTAACTTCAATAAAAAAAGTGCGGAGCCCTATAATCTTCAAAACGTATTTCTATGCTTAAATAGCCTGAATTCCCACTAACTGGAAACCATTCACTTAAAGTTGAAAATAAGTAAAGTGCTGAGCTCCTCTGAGCAAATTAAACCCTTGTTTGCCTCATATATTAACCTTAAGTAATTTTTAGAAAAATGGTTAATCTTAAGTATACTACTATGACCACTTTACCCCATCTTAACTAAACTACTGTAAAAAACTAGACACATAAAATCTGTCTTAATCGCTAGTGAAGAACTATTTTTGAGAGCTGTGTAAAGCTTTCTGCACCATAAATTTGGGCCAAATTCTTTTAAACAAAATATCAGAGAGAACTTAAAAGAGGTGTTTCAGTTTCTCAATGCTGCATCAGCAAACAAATTGACCGTTTGCCTCAGCTAAAGAGTTGCTATTAATATAATTTTGAATGTGAAATTTAATTCTTAGTTATTGAAAGCTAAAATTAAAAAGTCACACCAATTCCAGTATTTATTTCAAAGATATAGCATTTTATTTACTGTATGAAATTTTTTACCCATACCTAACCTTACCATTAAAGTCTAAAATCATTTTCTTTTTTAGCCGATTTTCCCGCAAAAGTAAAAAAAATGGTAATAAACCGGGAAAGAAGGCTTAATGCATCGTAAAATTATCGCTAAAAATAAAAAAAAGTCAAATATAAGTGAAGTAATTAAATAAAGATTG
The DNA here is from genome assembly GCA_038502835.1 of Octonoba sinensis. Classification (NCBI taxonomy): domain Eukaryota; kingdom Metazoa; phylum Arthropoda; class Arachnida; order Araneae; family Uloboridae; genus Octonoba; species Octonoba sinensis. Next base: position 113,576,912 of record CM076598.1, on the reverse strand, counting down.
AAAAATAAAATATTTGAAAGTAAGGTTTTGAGATGGGGGAACATGTGTGTCTGTCCAATAACTTTTGAGGAAACTTTTGTCCGATTCGAAAGATTTTTTTTTTTTGCATTCGAAAGATCTCGGCGAGAACATCTCATTTGTATATTTTATTTTTTGATTTGAACAATGTTTGTTCAATTTTGAACAGTTCAAACAACTTTAACGTATCACCTATGGGGGAAAATGAAGCAAATTATATAAACGCTGGACGTTAAAGTTCCTACGTACAAGCTTATTTGAAGGAGCGCTCGACGCGAAATATTTTTTTATTTGTACAATTTTCGCTCAATTTTGAACAGTTCAAAAAAGTTTAACATTAGCGCCTGTGGGGAAATTTCAATCCTATATAAATCTTGATATAACGACGGATTTGCTTGAAAAATACTTTATCGGAACGATTTTATGACATAGAGCATGTACAGGTACGAAGTTCAACTAGAACGAACCAAGCCTTATTTTCCTCTGAAATTTTTGATCGGAATTTTTAAGGATATTTCTGAATAAATGAATGAATGTATAAATACATGAATGAGTAAATGAATGAATGAATGAATATCTATTAAGCTTTGTAAAAGGTATATATGAAGTAATTAAGAACTAAAGCTAAATGAGAAAGAGAGAGAAAGATTTACGGGATTATAAATTAGAAGATGGTGGCATACGGGAAAGTAGGCTCTCATAGTTCTAGGCGGAACTTCTTGTTATTGTTTGCCTTCCAAATGTAAAAGCTTGAATTTTCATTACTGTTCCTCTGGTTTTCATTGTGATATAAGTACTGCAATGTACTTTTTAAGCATACGCTGTTTCAACTATTTTGACAATTTACTTGTAGTTCTTATTGATATAATCTACTTATAATCTAAAGGCATCTACCATGTGCGTAATTCACCCATATGCGCAATCTCACCCGCTCTATGAGGAGAGAAGCTAAAAATAAGTTTTATTCCAGCTGTCGCTTTAATTTATAGCGTAACGGCAAAATAATGATGGAAATGCATACGGAAGGAATGTGGTCTGTAGTTATTCACCAAAAACTTGGCAAAAAAAATAACGTTTTCATTGTTTTTTATCATGTTTTCCAGTTGTGCGCCAACTCTACCGGCTTTACCTTAAAGAAAAGTTCGCTCGTCAAATGAGCAATGAGAGAGAGAATATTCCATTTCTGATAGATGGATTGTTATTTTTTTAAGTCGCAGATGAATGTCCCCCCCCCCCCTATACCAGATAAATGCACAACATTCCGAATTTGCATAATGGGAAAACCCCTCCATATTATGGGTTCAGTACTGTGTTATGCAAGTCATTATAAGAGTCGTATTCCTACAAGATCGTTGTATCGGATGTAAAATAATACTATTTGAAATGGAAGCCAATTGGTTCTCCTTCGAAGGTCGTTACAACTCCTAGTCTTTTTAACTTAGAATAGTTATATCGCGAGTCGACTGTTTCGTGATACTTGTTGAAGTTTATTCTTTCGAAAATAGCACGTATATTCATGGGCGCGTGAGTATTTTTTTGAAAAAATCGCAAATGTCTCGCAAGTTTTTTGTTCATAACATGCAGGGTGCAATGTTATTTTCAGGAAACTTGACAAACTACAATACAAACTGCAAACAAAATGTAAAAATGTTGAATCTTCAATTAAATGTGAGCATTTTTACTAAATGATATTTAAGTGAACATGCGCCAGTATTAGCGAAATATTTTTCGATTATTTATAATATACGTCAAATATATAGAGTTGCTTTGGTAAAATTCCCAAAGAATTGTCGTGAAAATTCGTAGAGATACCGACGATTGAAGGAGTAAGATTTTAGTTGTTTTCTGGAAGAAGCAAAACAACATGAGTTTTTCTACCGTTGCTATTATTTTTAGCTAACTTTCAGCATATTGTCACTGATGGCTGTAACTGTATGGAGAGAACTCCTTATCGTTTCGCTTTTTTATGAAAACGACGGAAATTTAACTCGCTCAATTGACGAAATCTCTCCGAATTTTACCAGAGCAGCTCTACACTTCGACATATAAATTATCGAAAAATAAATAAATAAAGCTAACGCTGGCGTATAAGTTAAACGTATTTACTATAAATGCTCATATTTGATTAAATATTCAAAATTTTTACCCTCTGATTGCAGAGTATTATTTTTATTGTATTTTGCCAAGTTTCCTGAAAATTTCGATGCACTGGGTAGAAAACCCTGCGTTTTGTAAACCAAAAACTTAAGAGATGTTTATGATTTTTTTTCGAATAAATACTCTCTCTCCATTAATATACGCGCTATTGTCATAAAAATGAGCACAGTTAATTTCAAGAAGTATCACAATAACATGCTATAGTTAAAACGCATTTAAGTCATTACTTTTTACAGAATGACCGTATATATACTTGATTTTCTTCAATTTGTTGCTAGCTCCCTATTTCGCTTTGGGACAGAACTTGGGCTAAAATATGTAAAGACTTATGCGTTCATTATCCTTCTGAAATTTCAAGAAAAATCACCAACTACATTTTTAAAGGCTGGTTTTAAGTTTCTTACGTCGGTGCACTCTCAGAAATAGAACTCTCACTTCAATCGTCAAGAAATTTCGTCATTTATAACTATTCTTTCCTCGCGCGATCACGTGACTTAAAAAAGTTTCTACACAAATTTCGCAAATTTGACGAAAGGTTTACTCGGAGCATTTTTCACGAAGCCATTTCTTCAAATACGATGAAAGTTTCGTGAGATTTGAGCGTGCGTTTCTGAGAGTGATATTAGATATTTTTTCTCATATTTAGTGCTCTTTCTTTTTTAATTTTATATTTATTGCATTAATCATTTGATATTTATGTTTCATACAATAGCAAGCAGTTTAATTTGTTATATTTTTCTATTACGCACGCGTACTTCTTTATTATTATTGAAACCCCATCCTAGCATATATCAATGTCTAGAACTAGTCAAAATTCCTGTAAGCATTTTTTTAAAGATATCATGTATAGTTAGAAACACTTGAGAAAATTTCCGATGATGTCCCTTTTCCTTCTAAAAAATTTAGACATCATGAATACTTATTTTTAAGCCCAGTGGCTGAGGGGGGTCGATTCCCGGGCTGGGCAGGGTCGACTCAGCCTTTCATCCCTGCAGTGGGGTCGATAAAATGAGGAGCGAGCATGCTTGGGAACTAAACACTGGGAGTTCCGCGTCAGGCCGACCACTTGACCGGAACTGCTGCATCTGCACCCCAGGGCTCTCGGTCTCGAAACCTGGGATGGGCACAGTAGGCCATGGCGCCCAAAAGAGCTGGCGCGCCACTGAGTTTAGTTTTAGAATACTTATTTTAAATTGTACGAAACATCTGAAAAGCTGAGGGGAAGGGGAGATAGAGTTTAGATTGCTGCTTGTTCTTATGTACAGGAGTCCTGAAAAAGTAAAAACACTTCGAATTACTCAGCTATCCTGAGCTGTAGAAAAACGAGTCAGATGTCATTAAAGTCTTCTTTTAAATAACTGAATTCAAGTTTCGTATTCAATATGCTTACAGTTCTACCATCATCCAGAACAATCTGCCTGGTAGAGTGCCAAGAAGAATCCATTCATGTTCAAGGGAGGAGCTGCTGGTATATGAAATGTGCCGTTTCTGTTCTCGTTCTAGTTCGTTTAGAATACTTGATTTCTTCCGAACTGATGTTATGTGCCCGTTTACAAATTTAATTGTTTCAACAAACAGTGAAGCAAACATTCTGATTCGCGTACTAAATAAACGCAGCAAAGCGAACTTCCCTAAAATTCGAATGGATTCGTTCTTTTCTGCCTTGCGCAGAAGCGTCCAAATATCAAAAGTCCGTGATAGAACTACATTAAAATGGACAATAACTCCAAAAACCTGATTAGAATGTCCTGATTTTGACAGAGTTAAATTCAGCGTGCTCAAATTATTCTATTATACCGTATATTAGTACATTCTAATCATTAGAACAGGGGATACTGACGAAGGGATTGTCATTATTTTCATCATGCTAGTTAACGTGTCAATTTTCATGAACCCATGAAAACAATCATTTAGGTGTTTTAAAGAGATAGAGCTAAATTATTCGTTATAATATCTATTTATTTCTTTTTATTTCTAATTTTCTGCGTAGATGGCTCTCAACCATTGTAGACGTAGTGCGTTCCCAGAGATGGGTACCAGCTCTTTCAGCGGCACAATGAGTGTGGTAGCATTGCTGCAATTTTTGACGCTCAGTTTCCCCCTAGATGGGGGCAACCGAGCTCTAATTGACGCAAACTGCACTAGGAATTTAATTTATCCGTGAGTATCTACGCCAAACGGATACTCAAGGGATCTTTAACATGCCGATAATCATACGACATGGGCGCTGTCAATTTTCTGCACCTTCAAAATCCACCGACTTGAGCCAGGTTTGATCCTGCGAACTTGGGTATTACGAGGCCTGCGCCTTACCGCTACGCCAACCTGCCGGCTCGTTATAATATCTAAGTATTATGTAATTCCTTACGAATACTAATGTTTTGTTGAGATAGGTTACTTTTACACACAAGGTAAAATTTTATATATTCAGCAATGATATACAACCCCTAAATAGGCAGCAAAATGTATTTTTTAAGGATAGCAGAAAACGCTTTGAATATTTTTAGCTAACATTTTAGATGTTCATATAAAAGCTTCTCCAGATTTATTTTTCATCGAAACATAGCATTGTTTCCGATCAAAATTTTTGTTATATATTAATTTTTTTATTTATAAATATTAAAACATTTTGAGCCACATAAACCATTTTTTAACTGTTGGCTGGTTCATAGTTCCATATGAAAAGAACGAACAGTGCAATGATGATATTAGTTGAGCTATTATAAGCAAAAATATCAAAAGAAGTTTTAACATTCCGAGCTGAACTTTTCTTAATTTCATTGTGAATCAACGGCTGAACTAAAAATCACGAAATGTACAAGGTAAAATTTTAATGCTAATTACAGATCTGTGAAAAAAACTGCGGGTTACCATTTGAAATTGCTTTGTTAATAATTATTTTAATATAAAGACGACCCCTTAACAGAACTTTATACTTGTCATTTGATACTTTATATTATTCCTGATAAATTGATATATTTAATGTGTCTTCAGTGTAAATAGTATTCAAATAATAAGAAGTGTCTCGGTTTTTTTCTTTTCTTGTTCAACAACAGCATGTCTCCAACAGGGTCCATATATTGTAATAAAAAATGTCCAAAAATCAGTCATAAATAAGTAAATAAATAATACTAAAACTTTATTACTTCTTGCCATGCTATTTTTCCTCTATTGTATGTAATCCACTGTTAAAAATTTCCGTAAGAAAATAGTAAAATAACCATTTATTTGATTGTTATTTTACCATATTTAATTACAACAGTTGAATAACCATTAAAAAGATGGTACTCAAACCGCTGATTGCGAAAAAAATCGTTTATTCTCTGTTTATCCTAAAGAGCGTTTAACTAACCGTAATTTTCAAGCGCTCAATAAGAATCGGGCGTCCATCTTGGTTGCGAAACCTTACCGGTCGTACGTTGTTTTAAAATAGGAATACGGATTTATTGGTTAAAATGCGAAAAAAAAGAAGAAAAAAAATGGCTTAAGCAGTGGATACTAAATAGAAACACATGCACACGTAAATCAAAAATGGGAGACATCGGATTCCCAAACTGTTTGCGAATGACTTAACCCATAATTTGAGCTGCTGAAGCTTGTTTGTATTTTAATTTTTGCAGCAAATAAAATGATTTTCGTCAATATACAGTAAATTTAGACAAAAAATAAATTTGGATCCAATCAAAAACTGAAATCTCAATTTTAAGGCAGTTTGCCTGTTGAAAAAGAAGATTTATTGATCAATAAACGTCCGCTTTACGTGATGACGGTGGCCGAGTGGATAGAGAGCAAGACTTGTACACCACGCATTCAGGGTTCGAGTCCTGCAAGCTTCGTTTACGGTTTCTACGCCTCGAATGGTTCAAAAACGGTGAAAATTTTGTTTTGAAACCATTTTTAAATGGTTATAAAACCGTAAACTTTGGTATTTACGGCTTTTTAACCAAGTTAATTGAAAATGGTTAGGTCCTGTAAAGATAGAAAAATGTTAAAACCGTAAATTTAACTGTACATTAGATGGACAGACTGCTGCCAGTCATTTAACCGTAATTTCATGATGAAATTTCTAACAGTGTCGTTATTCGCTCACTTCATTTAATAATCAAGCTCGATTTTTTTTCCTAAACTCCAACTTTAAATAATTATTGTTTCACAAGCAAGTTAAATGTAAAATTTGGAGAAAAGCCTTTTGAAACAAAATTATGTTTGGTCAGAACCGGTTTATCTGGAATTCTTAGTTAATATTGGAATTGAAACTATACATAACAAGGTTTAGATTACGTGTGTAAATCTAAATCTCAAGTGGTTCAGATACAGCTCAAAATCTAGCATTTAAGTCAAAAATTTTCAAATTTACGGCACCAGTTTTATTCCGACTGAAATTATGCGGTGTGCCTTCAAAACGGGTCAAGATGTCTTGTGTTTGTAGTTAAACGGTATCTTTAACTCATTTTATTTTTATTTTACCGCTCTAAGGCAGAGTGTTTGAATACATTATCTGAACAAAGCTTAACCTCAATAAATCATTCTGATAACAGGCTAAGGAAAATGTTGATTTCACGCTGCTTCTTTCTGCAGTTCTTTAAACCATTTGTATTCTTTTGCGTTTTGCCGCGATTTCCTATGAATGAATTCAAAGTCACGAATTTACGAAATAAATCAGTATTAAATATAATTAACAACCCATGTGACTCGTTTCTCGCTATCTTTTCTCACTCCAAGTCGTAATTTTGTTCTCTTTTCCATTCCATATGTCTGCTGAATTTCAAAGCTCTCAGATGTTCTGTAAAGAGATGGACAAAATATTTAGGTTTCATCAGAGCCATAACAATTAAATATGGAGAATTTAAACTTGAGCTATATAAAATAACGTTTGGTTTTAACGAAAAGGCGTAGCATTTGTTTTTTCCATGATTGTTGATATAGAGCACACTAGAAATTTCAGCGTTAAAAATAATTAAGAGTTTTGGTATCATTTACGTTAGTAATTTAAGAGTCTGCAATACATAAAGCTATCAAATTCCGGTGGAGTCATTTCGTTCCGGATTTTGACTTTAATTAAACTGGTAGTTTTCAGCCAGCTAAAGAACAGGTTAAGTATTTTCACCGTGAAGGTGAGAATAACGGCAATTATAGACGTTCTTCACTTCTTGAACACAACCCAATTATAGTGTAGACTGTAAGCAACATACCGTGCGATTGCTGTCTTTGTAATTTTCTTTATAAATATTTGAAAATTTTTTTGAAAAACCGTGTGTTTTATATTTTTCTTATTGTCTCGAATGCAAAATACGAAATAAATCCGAATTTATGAGCGATAAAGGGTTAAAAAAATATTAAAAAGTGTGTTTTTTAAACTAAAAATCCTGAAATACGGGTATTTTATTTTGTTGTTATTACCTTGCTAGTTCATAGTTTAGCTGTCGAGCCTTTTTAAAAGCCAGATATATTTTTATATATTTACTTATTTTTATAAAATGTGTAAGCATTTAATTCACTTTTAAATGAGAGACCAAGTTAATTAGAACTTCTTTTAATAATTAGAAAAACAAATGAGCAAGCTTCTTCATCCTTGAGAATTTGTATGGGAAAGAACATGCAAGTTGTCTAAAAACTGTCTTCTGGAAAACGAGAGTTACACTAATCCATTATATGGTGGTAAGTTTTCCTAGTTATGTTGGAAAGTACTATGTGTTATATACCTATATTTTTCGCTAATCAATATCATTTTTCGGCAAATATCTGTGTAAAAATATTTAAAACTATATTATTTACCAACAAATATTTTAAGAAATTGTGAATATCCAAAGGGAAAGATGTTCTATTCAATAAGTTTAATTTGCATAAGTTTAATAAGTATTTTCCAGCCTTCATTACAGAAAACGCAGGTTTCATTAACTTATATTCAAAGATTATTGTGACTGATTTTTATGAGAAATTTAAATGCTAGTATAATTCTACGCACTACTGACTTTTTCAGCATACTTTTTCTGTTCGAAATATTGTGTAAATTTAGAGTGTAAGCATAAGGGGCGAGGATGGAGATGTGTTTTTAAAACTATTTCCTTCTTCACTAGTCAGAAACATATCTAATGATGGCGCACGTGATTTTGCATTTTTTCGTTTCGAATATGAGTGTTTTTAGCATGATTTATTTTCCATTGATACATCAACCAGTGCTTATAAGCATTGTCAGTTTTAATTAAGTTATGTTAAATCAGCTTGTGGTATTAATTTCGTTTAACAAATCCAATACGTGCATGTATCGCAAGAAAACAATTTCATTGGCTTAAATATATTTAAACTTAGAATAAGTTTTTTTTTACTGAAAGATGATTTCAACAAGCTGCTGCAGTACTAGCAGCTAAACTGATCAGTAATAGCTTCCGTATTTCGGAAAGAGAAAATATTTGTGCTAAAATCTCAGCAAAAATTTAAGGCTCATGTAAAAACGTCTGTCATTCTTTTGAAAGCCAAAGTTTTATTCAAGTAAGAATTAAGTATATTAAGTGACCAAAGAAAATGTTATTAAATCTCTGTTCGATGTGATACCAGGGTTGACCATCTATCTTGTCGGTCGTTAAAATCGACTTTGTATGTTAACATTGTATCGTGGTCTACTTTCGAACATCCCGTCTATTGACGAGAGTGAGGATAGAAATAAATTATATAAAAACTATTGTTTAGTAGTATATTCATTAAAACAACTTATAAAAGGAAAGTAATAGTAAAGTGAAAATTTCTGTAGTTACGTAAAGAATTCAAGAAAGTGATTCGAGAGCTCAAGCAGATCGGCAAGAAATCCATCCACGATCGAATGGTGGATCGCGATCGACGTATGTATCGACAATGCACTACATGAAGTTTACATTTATTATTTAACTTATATATAAAAATGAATGTATGTCTGTCTGTCCTTTATGCATTACTACACCATTCATCCGATCGCCATGAAACTTTGGGGAGTTGTCGAGTACACTCCTGCGAAGGTTTCTGAAAAAAAAATCCTACAGGTAGTTCTTTTTTTTATTCCAATTTTACGCAATTTTCCACATAAATTCCCCAATATGGGGGTGAAAAAAACCTTGCACATATTAATGTAATATATCGATCGAAAGCACTAATCTTTCTGCACAATATGATATTTGTTCTAAGTTTCTAAGTCAATAAGAACGCCAGTTATAAGCTTTTTAGTGCGATTTCTTAAGGCATACCTTGACCCAAAAATAATAATTCTCAGTTTCCTCAACTCCGGGTGAATAGTGTTAGCTTAATTTCAATATAAAACATATTTTTCAAAATAGAGAGACATCAGTTTAGTTATCAAAGGAAAAACAATAATAAAGCATACCTTTGATTTAACGTTTTTCTCAAATTAGCAATAGGTTTTAAATTCAAGATTGAACTTGATAAAAGTATTGTCTCCCCGACTTAACGATTTCCTTGGTTTAGCAATAGCATTTAAATAAATATCGCCAGAAAAGGAATACGTATGGTTTATACTAGATTTCAAATAACGTGGCGAATATGACACGCTACAATTTGACTTTTTTAATTAGTCATTGGCGATAAATCGGAACACACTAATGAAATTGTGCTTACGTTTTTTAGGTACGGTTAAAATTCAGCACGAGCAGCGCCATGCGGGTACCGCTAGTTTAACTTATATATGCATAGAGAATTTGCCCTAGAGTGAGGCTCCACCTTTCCTGCACCTTTGCCATCTGAAGGGGCAGGAAGGGTCGCCTTTCTTATTCCAAAAGGGTCAATTAAAACTCGGCGCCGCCCTTTCGTGCCCCTTTTTCCAATTTTCAGCTCTATATAGTTATATAATTAGCTTCCGCTTTTCTATTAGCTCTACTAGAAAAGCCTTTATTAATTAATTAATGAATAATTTACAATTTTAATTATTATACCTTTTCAACTTCTATAATAGCTACTAAATTTTCAATATATCTATATATAAATAAAAATAATTATAACTGAAAAATTAACTTTTCTTTCATACGAACTAATAGTGTTCTGATTTTGCAGTTACTCTTAATTTAAATATTGCAGCAAATAATTTCTAAAATGCCCAGAAAATTTCGTGCATTTATTAAAATTCATATGTGATTCTATGGAAATGTCAAACACAAGTGTTTGTAAATAGTAATTGCAATTAGTTTTTAAATGTTATATACGAGATATTGTATTTTTAAAACATCTCAATACGTTGGATAATATATTAAATCTGGCAACAGGTAGCGATATCAAATATATAGGATTGGGTAATTATCCGCGCTTTTAGTAAAATGCAATGAAGAACATTTTTACATACGCATATCAATTTAAATCTTGCGTTATTTTAGAGCATGATTTGTAAGCTATTCAAAGAACTTATAAGTTTTGGAAATTATTAGATTTGTGTATTTTCAAATAATCTTAAAATTGACAATTTTTGTGATACGTTGATGACAAAAATTCATATTTTTTTGACAAAAACCTAATGTTTTTCCTTTAAGTTATAATTTTTAATGTCATATTTTGGCTTTTGACCAATCTAAAACAGTTTTATTTTTTAATTTTATCGTAATTAGTTTATTATGTATGCCTGTAACCAATATATCATATGATTATGTGACCAACGCAATTAAATCAAGTTATAAATCAGTTCATCTTATTAATACGTTTTGTTTTCACTAAAACGCGTTAGGACTGCTTTTAATTGCTGTTAAAGATTTTAGAAATTATAAATATAAATTTGAAGTGAAGAAAATGGATCAACAACTACTTCCTGCTAGCAGAAAAGAATGAGTAGAGCTTGTAACAAAGCTTGAAGAAAGATGAAAGCCAACCCAAAAATGGCACGAAAACAGTTGAGATTAAAAAGGAGAAAAATAAAACATGTGAAATTGAAGAATAAAATGAAGAATCAAAAATCAGAATGCTTAAAATGTGGAATTTAAAAAAAGTATAAACTGGAATTCTGCGTTCCGACAATTTCTGAACAAACTCGTGAGGTTTGCAAAACGTGATGTTGCTCCACAAAAAAATTTTGCCGTCCTCAAAAATGCGACTGAAGCTTTTGGTATTTCTGTAAAAGAAACAAATATTGACAAATCCAGAAGAAACTGAACTAAACTTTCCCGAAATATAGAAATTAATGTTTGTTGCCATGGAACTGATTAATTAAAACAAATTGAAGAAATTAATGTTTGTTGCCATGGAACTGATTAATTAGAATAAATTGAAGAAATTAATGATTGTTGCCATGTAATTGATTAATGAAAAGAATTTGAAGAAATTAATGGTTTGTTGCCATGGAACTGATATATGAAAAGTATTTGAAGAAATTAATGTTTGGTGCCATGAAACTGATTAATAAAAAAAAGTTGTTCATAACTTTATTAAATTAAGCATAATGTAATTGAATATGCATACCAAAACAAGCAACACGTTCACATGCTCAAAATATAAGCTTAAAATAATGCTCGAAAACTCGGCAATGAAACTAGCCAGATTTTCAGAGAAAATAGTTCATTGCCGGAAAATGACTCATTAATTGAACTGGAAAAATAGTGGTGTGCATTATGGTGTCAAATGGGGGGGGGGGGGAAGCAAGCTGTGTTATGTCATGTAATGAAGATTTGAAAATTTTCAACATACAACTTTTACTCCATACGGGATTTATTAACTAACCATCAAATGATCATATTCGAATTCCAGGGGAAAAGATCTTGATTTTGTACAAGCCTTCAGATTTAAATGGATTTTTTTCATTTCACATAAGTGCACCTGAAAGGAAGAGAGCAATTAACGTAAAAAATTACATAATAACCGCATAATTTAAATACCGCATTTCATTTCAAGAGTGTTATTTGTTTGTAAACATTTCGTCATGTTGGTCACAGGAGTTCTTATCGGATATTATATATTTATTATTATTTGCCAAGAAATGGACGTCTAATTTCATATTCAAAATTAGTCTTTACATTCTAAAGCTTAAGCTTGCACAATTGTAAAATTGTAGGTTTATAAGTTTCAGAGGAATAATTGATAATTGTGGTAACACTTCATGAGCACGTACCTACAACATGATCACGCAACTGCACAACTTTTTGTCGGACACTATCATAAATAAAATATGAAAATACACTGTTAGAAATTTCATCATGAAATTACGGTTAAATAGCCGGCAGCAGTCTGTCCATCTAATTAACCGTTAAATTTACGGTTTGGAACATTTTTGTATCTTTATGGGTATTAACCCAATTTCAATCAGCTTGGTAAAAAGCCGTTGATACAAAAGTTTACGGTTTCATAAGCCATTTATAACTAGCATGGTTTTGAAACTGTAAATGTAAGTTTTAAAGAGGTGCCAGTGGAGCAGGAGGTCTGTCGGAGACGGGGATAGAACCACGGACCTCCACGGGGGAAAGCCAGCACTTCCATGCTTTGCCAAGAGGTATCTGATGGATGTCCAAGATTTTGAGAAGTAGATTTATTCTGAGAAAGATAAAAATGCAATATCAAAAAATAATTAAAGGGGATATGTTTCTCTAGCCAGTTTTTATGACTATTACTAACTTCATTTTCTCTTCATTTCCCCCCTTCAGTAAAAAAGGTACTATACAATATTATGCTATGGAATTATAATCTTCGCACTTCTTCGATGTATCTCCACAACCAAGATGGACGCCCGATCCTTATTGACTACGAGACCTAGGTGGCGCTCGTAAATTACGGATAATTAAACGTTCTTTAGGAGAAACAGAGAATAAACGATTTTTTTCACAATCAGCGGTTTGAGTACCATCTTTTTAATGGTTATTCGACTGCTGTAATTAAGTATGGTAAAATAACAATAAAAAAATTGTTATTTTACTATTTTTTCACGGAAATTTTCAACAGTGTATCAGAGGAAAACTAGAAACCATTGACAAGAATGGTCTGATTTATTCTGGAGACTTAACGAGTTTCATAAGAAAACTATCGGTTAAATTTTCCAATAGGTATTTTCATTCGTTTAATAATCGACGAGTATTTTTAAATACGTAATTGAAAAAGATGTGATATCTTTTTATACATGCTTGTCATAAGTGTATAGGTAAATATTTATTTTCAGCGGAAAATCAGTCAACATTAATTAATTAGTTTTACAAAAATATTTTTCTTCTTAATTAAAAGTAAATTTGATTTGTAAATTATTCTTGCAATGTAAAACTCTTAATATGTACATGAAATTAATTTTGAGTTAATTCATAAGTAAGCATGCCTGTTTTGACGTATAACAACATAGTTTTCGTAACATTAGATTTATCACAAGCCTTAGGCTCCCTATTATTTCGTGTGAGACAAAAAGAATCATAAAACAAATTTTTAAAAAAACTAACAAAAGGTAATTGTTAGTCATAGTGAAAACGATATTATATTTATTTCCTTAGTTTGGCAGGTGTCACATGTTATTAAATTCTAACAATCAAGATAATTTAGCACGAAAATTTGTAATATTTATACTGAATAATTTAGTATTCATGCACAGAAGCACAAGGGGAAAATATCAAACAAAAAAAGTAATTAATTAATTAATTAATTAAAGGAAACACAATTCTAAGTAAAAGTTTGCATTAATGCAAAAAAAAAAAAAAAATTAAAAACGAATTGAAAAACTGAAAAGTAGTTAACACGTATTGCATGAGCACTAAATGACATCTACTGCAGTTTTAAAACAGTAAAAACAAAAAATACAGATCCTTTAGTTCAAATTGTGAAACAATATTTAAGTATAAAATAAAATAGTTACATGTAATACTTTTTAATGAATTTAAAAATTAAAGAAAAGTCAAAAATCAGTAAGTAATTATGAAAAGTTAAAAATTTGAAAGGAGAGTTTTGAGATAGGGGAATATGTGTGTCCTCAGTACCGGATCTTGGACTTTTAAGAGACGGTTCAAAACTTAAAAATGCCACCCCCTCCAACCATATATTTTATTATACATTTTATTTTTTGATTTGAACAATTTTTCGCTCAATTTTGAACATTTTAAAAAATTTACCATTAGCGCCTACGGGGAAATTTGAATCATGTATAAATCCTGATCTAACAGACGGATTTGCTTAGAACAAGATTTATCGGAAGAAGCATATGACGTAGAACACGTACACATACGAAGTTCATCCAGAACTAAACGAGCCTATTCTATCGTAAAACGCTTTGATATAGCTTTTTAAGCATATTTCTGAGTGAATGAATATGGTATTAACCGTTGAAAAAAGTATATTTGAAGTAATATATATATATAGTCAACAACCCTCCTTATAAGGTTCCCGAAGAAAGTATACAAAAATGACCTAATCTTATAAGATTGGTGACAGTACATCAGGTAAAAGGAAAAGTCATCGATTTAAACTACAAAAAATAAGTTACTTTAAGTATCGTGTTTAAATGAGCTAAACACGTAAGATTGCTTTCAATAGTATGCTAATAAATTATTAATTTTGTTTTGTTTACTTAAATACTGCAAAATTTAGTAAAATGCACAAAATAATAATTAATGAATAATAAATGATATCTGAATTCCTTGTCATTGAAAATAGCTATTTATGCAGGACTGTCTTCGCGTTGTTTAATGTGTTGTTGACACTATTCTTTCTAGATCATTAATAGTTAAAATGCTCAGTTGACGCTTCTGAATATGAAAAGAAAAAAAAACGTAAAAAACCATTAAGTACTTCGAAGGCATTTGCCTAACCTATTGGTTGAGTGCCCAATGCACCAGCATTCTAACAGTTGCTTTCGGCAGTATTTGAATTTAAGAGGTATAAAAAAGGAAAAAAAGGGCTTTGAAATAAGACTTTATTTCTTCTTTTTCTGAGCTGAATCCACTTGGAGGATTGAGCTCAAATAAACAGAAAAGGAGCTCCGAATAGAAAACCCCTTTCTTTTTGAGGAAGCTCCAAGTAGGTGTCTGATTCTTTATAAAAAATGTCTAATTATTGTTAATTTTAAGAAGTATTTCCCAAAGTGGCATTATAAGCGTGTATGGAGGTTATGAATTGACCACATAAGCGATTGCAAAATGTACATAGTTTCTTTTAGGCCGAAGCTTTTCAAAAGCGACCTAATATGACCTTATAAGCGGTTGACCTTATGACGAGTTTTTGACTATTCTTTCTAGCATAAGGTAGTTTTTGAGATAAATCATTTGAATTCTGACCGTAGATAATAATAGTTATTTTTGAACTGTTCGGGAAATAGTCCTTACGCATCAAACCATAAAATGTCGATATCCACATGGTCTACGTAAAAGTTTTTTTCAGATAATTTTTGACCGAAACAAATCCGTTAGTTTAACGGAAATTATAATTGATTGCTTTCCATGTAGAGCTAAATGTAGCTTTTTTAACTGTTAAAATCAATTGAACAAACCTTTGTGTTACCTCAAAAAAAAAAAAAAAAAAAAAACACTGGACAGAGGTACTCCTGGCGGAAATCTTTTGGTTAAAAAAAAGACTTGATAATTATTTCAGTAGTTATTAGGGATAGGGACAGACGGACAAACTGATCAAACCATAAAATGTGGTTATTCACATGTATCCAATTTCACGAGCCTAATTTCTAATTTTATTTTATTTATTTTATGTTCCTATCATTATTATTTTGTAAGGATATTTTTACGGGAAAGTTATCTTCCAATGTTTACTTATCTTTATCACTTTACTCATTTATTTATTTAAATCCTTGCTTTATTTTTGTAGGAAAGTAATAAACAGCCTATTGTTGATCTACCTTGTGAGCTATGAATAATTCTGGAGCATTTTTTACTTTTTATTTATTTATTTTTTTGAGTTTTATGGAAAAACGGTCAATGATATAATAGATAGTACAATACAGCCAATTGATATTTACTTTTCTCCTTGTGAAAAAAAAGGAACAAAATGCAAAAAAAATACACAATTCGCGGATGAAAAAAAGATTGAAAGCATTGGTTATAATTTCTATACACTTTGACTTTCAGACCTAGGCAAATCGCTAATAGAGAAGAAAGTTTGTTTCCGAGAGAAGCACACTCATAATAGGAATTACTCTGAGAGTGAGAGACACCTTAAATTAGATTTAAGATAATGATAATGATTCCATCCAAAGGAAAACAAATAAGTACTTCAACTGACCTTGCAATCCATTCTGGAAGACTAACGAAAGGAGGAGCAGCAGCAGCAACTGCGGACGATTTTGTATCGTCTCCATACCTAAGGATCTGCCTGCAAAAGAAGAAATGTGGGTCACTCATCTTGGGGTCAGTAACTCAAAATTTCAGGTCACTCTTTTTCATTGCCATCACTAAGATAACCAGATAGCTGTCCGCAGAGAAATGTTCTTTCTAGTCATGATTGACGCAACCAATCCCGCAAGCTACCAATTTCCTATTGAGTTGACGCGGTAAAAATCTGTTTGAACGATGCGCTTTTTCAAAATCAACACAAGACTCGGAAATTCTCTTCTTCCGATTGTTTTGATAAAAGGTTATCCTGAAAGGTGTTTGATTGAAGGAGCAAAATAAAAAGTAGCTATTCGTTTTACTGGGTAAGCGTTGCTTAGTGAAGCAGCGAAAATTTTAAATCTAGGGCACTTGGGCAATAGTAGCCTGGGGAAATTTTTACCTGCTGGTTCATCCGTAACATTATAAAAGCCGTTGCATTGTCAGACCAAAAAATGCCGATATTTTTCTTTTTCCACTTTCCAACAGCTTTGCATACAGAACTTCCGAAATATCTTAAGATCCTTTTTGCAGTGCATTTGAGCATAGTGCTCTTTCTTATTCAGTCACTATTTCAGTTCGTTATTTCATACGCTCCAGCAATTTCTAATTGTAACACTAAAGCACGCCATTCGTTTCTGAAGTGAACTGATCATTGGGCGGCACAGACGACTACGTGGATTCAACTGATTATACCTTTTTGAAAATTATATAGTTCATTAGAATAACTATACATAATTTCCTAATTGAAAAGAGGTACACATTCTGCGCTTCTAACTTTGCCTTCTGTGACAAACATAATGATAGTTATTTTAATCTTTTTCTCATTATATGATTGATGACATTTTACCCAGTTTGAACTGTTTAACTTGCATTTCACGAAACGAAGACAAAGTTGTAGATTTGAAAAAGTCGGTCGTTTTTCATGTGTTGTAGGAGTTTACCGCATTTTCGTTGTTTTCTGCTGGGAAACTGCAGTTATCTAATGCATCTATGATCAGGCGCGTAGGAAAGGGGGGGGGGGAGCTCAGGGGCTTAAGCCTCCCATTGGAAATCAGGAAATTGGCATTTTAATGCCAAAAGAGATAATATACATTTAAATCAATAAAAATATTCATTTATTAGTGATTTTTTGTAATTAATATCAATAATAATGAGTGAATACTAATTACTTTTTAATTGTTAATTGGTTTTTCTCGGAAATAATTTTGAACATTTAGAAATGAAATTGTTTGAGCCCCTCCCATGATTTTTAAATTGCTACGCTCCTGTCTATGATATTTTTAAATGCATCAAAAATAGTACATAATAGTTGAGAAATGAGTGGGGGAAAATTTAGAAAATTCTCTATTCATAATTATTTATACATTGCCTTTAAACTTTACATGAGTTGGTTACGAGTGCATATCGGCGAATCAAGAATTATAATCTAGACTTTAACATCTACCTGGAAACAATATCGATCAGGCATACCTGCGAAGCAGTGTGCTTAAAATATAAGTACAGTCAGTGTGAGTGATTTGTACTATTTATGGGTGTTTGCTTCACCTATTAATGATAGCTTAATAGTTAAACTTACTCTTTTGCGGCCGTATTAAAAAAACGGATTTGTTGCAAAACTACTTTTAACCTTTAAATCGTTGATGTATTTCCTTTTGTTTCATTATATTACATACTTTTCTCCACCAGACCCCTACCTGTTAGCCGAGGCCTTAGGATTGCTTACGCACGGGGAGAGGTAGTGGGGTCTACGGATTTTACATGCACATATCCCCAAGTATACATGGTGGTCTTCAGTGGGTATCGAACGCGCAACCTTCCAGGTGGAAGTCCCGACGTGCTACCCACTAGGCTACCACGGCCCATTTTATATTACATACTAAATCATATTAGTATATATTATTGGGAAAATAATAATACATACTATTATGACTATTAGTATTGATTTTACATATTAACAGTCGCGTACAATTCGTGAGTTTCCCATTTTTACTTTATTTGCAATGACATCCCACTTCGCTTAAAATTTGTTGATTATGCGTGTGTCTTCTCATTTAAAAATAAAGTCAAAGAAAACAATACATTTCAATTAAAGAATTTTAGCCTTTAGCTTTCAATTTTTATTGTATTTTTAATTATAAACTTTCATTAATAAATGTATATGCCACTGTCTTCCCTAGTTGCTCTTACTATCTGTTTGTAAATAGCATACCGTTCATTGCAAAAGGTCACGACTTTCAGTATTAGCAATTTCATATTGTGATCATCACGGATGATTTATAATGTGAACGAAAAAACTAGGTAAGGAAGATTTCAACCTTAAAGAAATCTTGGATAATTAAAATGTATGCATGAAAATGTCCCCTTGAAATAAAATTTAAAAGATTAAAAGGATCTAGCTAACAGCATGTGATCTAAAAGAAACCTGAACATTTAAACAAGCAACTATTTCCATGATCAAGATTAAAATATTAAAAGGATCTAGCTAACGGTATGTGATCTGAGAGATATTTGAACATTTAAGCAAGCAACTATTTCCATGAGCAAGACGTTGCTTGTTACGAATGAGACATGCGAGTTGCAGAGCATGAAAGCAAAATAATGAAGCACAATATATCTTTTAAATACGTTTTTCATGAAGACAGGACATGTCTTTAAACTGCCAATATATGGTAAAACACACATTTAAAATAATATATATTCGTTAGGGGCGAAATAAGGATAAGTACCCAGCTATATAAAACACGCAAAACGATAAGCAATGGTTCAGACAAGAAATTGTGCTTTTGAGGATTGGTGAATATTAGTGCCTCTGAAATTTCTAAAGGTATGATATTTTCGTTCAGAGTGATCATTGATCGCTGCAGAATAAACGTTTATTTAACTTATTTTGTAAAAAATCACTTGTACTCGTAAAATTGATAACCATGTGAGAAAATCACATTATTGTGTTATTATATTATATGGGAAATTGTTCTAAAATTTAGAATTTTACTTTTGCACGGAAGTTATAAGTTCGAAATAATTCAGAATTGTAATATTTTTTGATTTCCTTTAAATATAACTAAACTGAAATTTGCAGTCCTTCTGTTAAAAAACACTACAAACAAAATCATACCGTTCCCGTAGGGAAATCAGTTACATATTTGGGCGTTGCTCTGTTATGTAAATTATCACTTTCGACTACCTACGAGTTTCTCTTCTCGGCACACTCATCAAATATTCAGGAAGCGCAAACGCTTCTTTCTTTCTAAGCAAGTAATTTTCTTATCACTCTGGAATCCAACCATTTTCTACTGACCAAAGAGTAATGGAATTTCAATGCACTTTCTTATGAACCTTTTTATGTGTCACATTAGCTTAATTTGCTGGAAACAAGTTAAAATATTATTTTCATTTAACTGGAGTTCACCCAGTGGTCGAAATTTGACCGTAACTCATTGTTTTTTTTTTTTTCAAGCTCACTTTTGAAAGTTCAAACAACTTTTAGACATTTTAGTTTTCTTGTTTTACAACGGTTTGTTAAATATTTCAATTAGCAAAAATCTCTCTTCAGTGCGACGGATTGACCACCCAGTTAGTTATTTAATTGAATGCATTTTCAACACATATTATACATTACCTTTATCCTTATGCATTCCTTCTCTTGCGAATAAAAAAGAAATAAAAATTTTCATGCCACCCTATTATTTTTGAATAAACTAAAAATACAAACACTCACTTTCAATTTAATCACGAGTTTAAAAGGCTAATGCAAATCAACAAAATTATGAAACGTTGATTTGAAACATAATAACACGCCACTGCAGTTATTATCTCTCTATATATTATATTGACTTTGTTAGCTTCAAACTGTATTTTATTTTGTTTGACACTGTACTGTACAAACAATCTGACTTACTTATCATTTGTATATATATATATATATAAATATATATATATATATATATATATATAAAATAAATATATATATATATATATTTGAAAGGGATTAACTGACACCTTAGGATAAGTATTATTTTGATTTGACATTCATTTAATAGATTACATTTTCTCTTTTACTTTGCTCTTGACGTTTCTCTTTGCATTATAAATAGTAAACAAGAAGTTCCGTCTAGAACTATACGAGCCTACTTTCCCGTATACACCGAATTCAAATTTATAATATAGCTATCTCTCTCTCTGTCTTTCTCGTTTAGTTTTAGTTCTTAATTGCTTCAAATATACCTTTTTCAACGGTTAATAGCTATTCATTCAATCATTCATTTATTAAGTCATTCATGTATTTAGTCACTCATTTATTCATTCATTCTTTTGCTTATTCATTTAATCATTCATTGATTCAAATATATTCTTGAAAATCCCGATCAAAAAATTTTTGTAGGAAAATAGGCTCCTTAGTTCTGGATGTACTTTCTATTTGTACATGTTCTACGTCATAAGAGCTTTCCGATAAAGTTTGTTACAAGCAAATCGGTCCGTTAGATCAGGAATAATATAGGATTGAAATTTCCCCGTAGGCGTATGTTAATTTTTTTTTGAACTGTTCAAAAATGAACAAAAATTGTTCAAATCAATATTTCACGCCAAGAACTTCTTCCAGTGAGCTTGTTCATGGGAACTTGGATCTTGTACCCAAAGTTTACATAATTTGCTTCGTTTTCACCCATAGGCGATAATGTTAAAATTTTTTGAACTGTTCAAAATTGAACAAAAAATTGTTCAAATCAAAAAGTAAAATATGGAAATGAGATATCCTCGCCGAGATCTTTCGAATGCAAAAAGAATTTTTCGAATCGGACAATTAGTTCAAAAGTTATTAGGGGGGGACAGACCGACAGACAGACAGACCGACAGACCGACAGACACACTTTTTCCCCATCTCAAAACCCTACTTTCAATTTTTTTATTTTTTAATCTTTATTTAATTACTTAACTTATTTTTGACTTTTCTTGATTTTTAACGATATTTTCACGATACATTAAGCCTTCTTTCATGCTTTATTATTATTTTTTTTTACTTTTACGGGAAAGTAGGCTAAAAATGCATTGAGATATTGTAGATGTAAAAAAAAAATAAGAAAATCGGTTAACAAACAGAGGAGAAAATGGTACTTAACTGTTTTGGCTGATTTTTTCAAAAGAAAATTTTGAAGGCTGAATATTATAGTTTTTTCTTTTATTATTTTGAATTTATTTAAAACCCCGAAGGGATGTGATTCTCTTTTAATGCTCAATCCATTTTTGCAGTTGGGACATTTCAATTAAAGAATTTTAGCCTTTAGCTTTCAACTTTTATATTTTACAATGTAACTAATCTTTGTGAATATTAATGCAAACTATGAAGTTTCTAAGACAAAATATTTTATTTTTAAAATATTAATTTGTGCATTTTGCGAGTGGTAATAATTATGTCGCAATCGCAATATGCAAATTATTTTTGGTTTAAATAAAGCTTTTTCTTAAACTTGATGCGCGTAAAATACGCGATGGTTACTTACATCAAAAAATATATAAATTAAAAGCTAAAGGTTAAAATTCTTAAATTGTATCGCAAATATATATCCGTACAACTGTGACACTCCAACAATGGATTGAAGATAAAGAAAATTAATTCTCCACTTTAAGTTTGGAAATAAGCTACATACGTTAGAAATGATGTAGGAAAAGTAAGACTTCCTGTGTTACGGATTAGAAAATAAAAACACGATAAGAAAGATGCAGATGATATTTAAAATATTTTCGAAGTCAGCGACGCATAAAATGATTTTTAAAATCTCACTACTTGTTTTTACTTTAGTTATGTTGAAGTTTTGTAAATAAGTGGTACTCTGCCTTATACTCGATCCAGAACTTGTATGTAATTTCAGCCGAAGAGGTGGTATTTGTTATGTAACAATTTAAAATAGCAGTTTGGGTTTGCAAATTTGTATTCTGGTAAATAGGGAAATTTAGTTTGTTACACAAGAATAATTTGTTACACAAGAACAATTTGTTAGACGAAGAACAATTTGCCACACAAATTATTCTTGGATTAGTCACTCATCTCACACTTCAAGCATATTTTTTGAAATAAAAATACTGCTAAGTTAAACAAAATACTAGGTTTATTTTTGTGCAGATTACTGCAGATTTTTACTTCCGGTATGTTTTTAAAATCAAAAGATTAAATCTGTGACAAAATAATTTGCAGCTAATCCTTTGAACTTAAAATCCTACTTTCAGTACAGCTACTACGTTATATGTTACTCACTGAAATGTATGGCATTAAAACGTTATAACTAATATTATTAAGTAAGATGCGCAAGAAATTTAAAAAACACATTTCTTTAATGAAAAAATATTGCTAAAAATGTCCTAGATAATTTATGTTGAGAAGAGTTCGAACTTTGCAGAAGAAAAAATTAGACTATTGCATGGACCTTTCAATTATATAGACGGGTTTCTCCGTTTTCCTTTTATTTCGCAAATGACCGAGCAGAATTTTTTCTCTTCTACGGAAAGTTTAACAAAAAGGTATCCATGTTAGTATGACAGTTCTTATTTCTGTCTTTCGCCAGTTCGTTTAGAGTTTCTTCTAAAATTTATGTGATGGCAAACTCATAAGAGGGCGTTTTGTTAACTTGTCCTTAGCCGTGTGGCATAAATTTCGTCTATTTGCAGCGTGTATGTGCTTAAAGGTTTATGTAGTATTCGGTATGAAGTGGAATAGGAAAGTGTTATCGAGTTTGATATTTGCTTGTCACCTCTGCAGTAGTTGGAACACTTCACGAAATTAAATTCTAAGAATATTGGGACAGTAAAAACATAGCAAACAACCATAAAATTACAGTGATAATAGTTATAAACATCTACTTGCTCAAAAATAAGAGATTTTTGTGATTCAAGTTTTGGAATAAATAAAGACCCTTAAACGCTTAATTAATTAATTAATTTTTTTAAACTTGAATTGTGAACTAATTACCGATTAGATAATGGATGGTAAAAATACTTTCGGAAAAGCAAAGCTGGATTTCTCTAAGCTAATTGCACTTGATTGTAATTTGAAGTTTTGCAAAAAAATCGCAGAACTTTAAAAATCGCGCCGTCTGTAACATAAAATATAGCAACGTAATAATAAATTGGAATGAAAATTGCAAACACATATTTCCAAGTTAAAAATAACCCTTTTTCAATGAGTATAAAAGACAGTGGGTATACAATGGGTATACAGAAAGGATAACACACGCATATGGCAAATTTTACATTTCTTTCTCTGATGCTTAACCAGTTTTAAAATATATGCATAGCGAAACATTGAATAAATTTACGCATTCACGAAAAGGAAAAACACAATAACTAACTATCAACCTTATTGTTGCACCATAGCCGGAGCAGAAAGTTCTTGACGAACTAAAAACCAAGTTTAGTTTATAATAGTGATCTGATGGCAGACTGTTTTAAAAATATCAGACCAAAGTTCCCTTTCTCGTGAAATTGTGTAAACGGCCGGTAATAATTGTTTCAATCAGAAATGCTGCATTTGTGTCCGTCTTGCATGTTGAGTGCCTTAAAATTTTCAACTTATAGAAATACAGTCGGACCTCTATTTAACGAAGTCGCAAAATCCATCGAAAAAGTTCGTTAAATGGAGAAATTCGTTAAATAGAGATTTACATTTTTTATAATACTTTGGCTACACGAGAACTCATTTTAAACTAATGAAAGCTCTACATATCATGTAATAATAACTATAGCAGTTTACTTTTATTATTTCACTTAAGAAAGGATAAAACAAAGAATAACCATTATAATCTGGAATTAAACTTATTCACTACTCTAAAAAAAATATGTTTATATTTATTTTAACACATAGTGTGCAGAAGCTTTAGTAAAAGTGTTTAAAGAAAGAAATACTTGAAAAATAGAGTGGAATTTTTTTAGATTATCAGAAAAAAGTTCGTTAAATAGAGAATGTGCTTCGTTATTTGGAGGTTTTTTTACATGGAAAACCTTAAATATTTTTAAGGCCAAGAAGAAAATTCGTAAAATGGAGAAATTCGCAAAATAGAGGTTCGTTAAATGGAGGTTCGACTGTACTTGTTCGGGCAAGCAACTTAAAGGAAAAGCAAAGAGTTGTCAGAAGAAGAAAAGTAGAAGTTGTATGGATTGAAAAGTAGATGATGCATTGCAAGAAAACAACGATTAGTTGAATTGCTGTTGTGTTAGGACACAAAGGACAACTGGATGCATTGCAAGAAGACAACGATTAGTTGAATTGTTGTTGTGTTAGGACACAAAGGACGTACTACGGCTATGATAAATATTTTTAAAAAACCTTACAATTTTTATAAGAATGAGGATCATGGACTTCATATAGCAACTATATCTAAATTTAGTGAGCGCATGTTTGTTTGAAGTTTCAGATAGGGCAGCATTTAACATCCGGTGGTCATGGAGAAAAAGTTCGCGAAAATAATATTGCAATGGCGAAATAATTTTTAATTACTGACGTAAAAGAAAAAACAAAATAATAAACTTATATACGTTCAGGACGGAGTGTAAAAATGATTTCTTTAAGTAAAGTAGAATTCGCCAATTGGTCGAAGTTCTACCATAATAATTCATTAAATTTTTCAAGTTCAGCCTCGAACGTTTAAACAACTTTTAGACATTTTAGTTTTTCTGTTTGACAACAGGTTGTTTTGTTTAAATATATCAATTAGTAATAATCTCTCCTCAGTGCGACTGACTGAGCACTAAGTTAGTTGTTTAATTCAATGTATTTGTAACATCTATTGTATATAATTTGATTTTTCGGCACTCATTTTCCTGTAAAGAAAATAGATATAAAAATTTTCATGGCGACCCTATAATAACAATATAGGAAAAATAATTTTTAAAGATATGTTTTGCGAATACATATAAAAAAACGTAATAACTAAAAATAATATTCTTTTTTTTATAGCTGTAGTTTTGCTTTTATTCAAACTTAGATGGTTTGCAATTCTATTTTAAGTTTTTGATATGAACTATTGGGCAAGAGGAAAATAAATGTGCTAGTACATTTTATAGTTTTGGTTCCTGTGACTAACGACTACAGAAGTGGTTTCGCCATTTTTTTTCGGGTCTTAGATGGGGCTCGCAAGGGGAAAAAGGTTGGGAACCACTGAGATAGGGGAGCAGTAGGCTGTATGAACCATTTAAGGAAAATTTCATAATTTTTTTATTAGTTGTTGAAATGAGCTAAAACTTACCAATACTTTTTCTTGCATGCTTTTTGATATATGACTCATGCTAAAGTGATTTTTGAAGAATGATTAAAATACATCTGACGACTCATTTTTATCTTCATATTTCCAAGAGAGTTATATGCATGGTAGTATCGGCAATACCAAAAAACCAATACATTAAATTCAATTAAGTATTTAATGCTACTGAAATAATAAGTGCTACGACTTGGTTTATATGTCGTTTTAAAGGGCGGGTTTTCTTTAACTCTTGTTTTTTCATGTGCTGGTATAACTTGTTGTTCTTGTTTTATTTTACATCTAATTATCCAATTTCAAATGAGCTAAGAACTTAAAAAAAATGTTTTATATCGACAAAAATCTTTTTTTTTTTTTGCTTGATCTTTTTGTAAGAAAACGGAGAAAGGATAATATTTACGAAATGAATAGATGATGAGCTATTCATATAGCTAATTGAGTTAAAAATTCCCTCTTCTTATGAGATGTTTTTAACGATATTTAGAGAATAATTTTCAAAAGTTTTGATAGGATGGAGAATTTTGTGTGCTTTCATTAAAAAGAAGTCGTTAAGGAAATCTTTCCTTCAGCGTAATTTTCATTATTTCGAAGTTTAATTTTTTCTAAGTGATGCTTTTCAGCAACAGAAAACAAGACTAACTTTTCAAGAATCCTTAATAACGATTTTTCGATGATGCCATTATTTGTCGATAAAATACAAATAGTTACGATCAAGATTAGCTGTATTAATCTCTTGATTTTCATTTTAAGTTGCTTCGTTTGCTATATTTGAAAATTGAAGGCTTTATAACAATTTATAAATATACGGTTTACTTTTCTATCATGAAGAAATTACAGTAAAAATTTTACCGTAATTGAAGGTATCGGCCATACAGTTAATCAAAATAAAGGCTGATCATAAGAAAAGTACATTCTATACCATCTTATTCAGTCTCTTACATTTCGTTTGTTTTTTTTTAATCGATTTGCTACTGAAAATAATATACTTCCAATTCCGAAATTAAAGCAATGCATAATGAGCACTTAAAGCGCATCCTTTATATATTGTGTCGCTTCATATAAGCACAATACTTTTCAAGTATCATAATAGTTTACATGATTCTCAATAAAAAATACTTTTCAGTAAATAAAAATCTTTCAAAATTAGATTATAGGCAGTGAAAAATGGCTGATAAATCAAAACAATAATTTAAAAAATTGTGACAAATTGTCAATTTGAGAAAATTTCAGATTCGCTGGGATGTAACATTCCCCAAAACTTCTTTCTTTAAATAAAATTACAAAATACAGTTTTGGGGGCCCTACAAATTTGTTGGCCTGTTGTTTGTTGACAATTCCCGATTTTCCCATGTGGTACTAAGGCCCTGCCTTTGGGTTAAGCTAATATCTCACGGGAACGGCCTACTAGAAAACAGTTGAAAATAGTAATAGATTCCAGATATTTCAGACGTAAAATGCATAGTAACTGCATTTTATGTAGTATGTTTACCAAGAATTAAGCATAATAAGTGGGTGAAATAGTTTACAAATTTTAATGCATAAGTTACGCAAAAAATATGTATTGCATGTAGCAAAAGCGACTCGCAGTTTTATCTTTTGTAGCTTATAAAGATATTATTCTTCACAACTATTATTGCTTTATTTGTGACGCATCACATGTCAACCCATGTTCATTCCTTTTAAAGTATTGCCGTATGCATAATATCACGTTCAAAGACATTGAAATACATTTTCATGGGGGGAGTAGCTCGTCAAAGGGTTAAGCAGATCTGCTAATTCAAATGTTTTTGCGTTTTTGAGATTTCAATCATATCTCAAAAAATCTCAAGCTGCATTAAGATCAAAGATTACTTCCTAATCCAGTACCATAAAAGGTATGTATAAAATTAAATTTATAAATTATAAGATATTTTTTTAAGATATGGCGGGGGGGGGGGGGCATTGAGGAGCATAAGATTCATTAAGAAACACTTGTCATATTTTTAAAGCTTTTAATTATTTCGCGAATTAAAAATGTTATATGGTCAATTTCTAATATAATAGTCTATTATCCCCTGTAGTCAAGATTTAGGAAAAGATAATTTGATGCTATTCATATATCTCTTAGATAAAATTTTTGCGGAATATGCAAGAACTTAAGTTATAAATAATTGATAAACTTATTTTGAAATTTTTCTTAAATAAGTCTAAATGTATACATAAATCACACATTTCATTAATTTCAGGGATTTAATTCCTTCTTTCGTTATTCCTGAGCTCTAGATAAAACTTGTAAAATTGTAAAATGTGATGAAAGAATATTTTTAACCCAATTGTAGCTAACGTTACTTTGGTTTGCGAAAAATTCACTAAATGTGAAGCAACAAAGTTTAAAATATCGCAGTATTTTTGAAATTGAGAAAAATATTAAGAAGTAAAATTGTTGGTAAACAAACATTCATTTTGCCCACAGATAAAGAGTACTTTTTTTAACACGTAAAAATAAATGCTATTACGTTTACTGATCATGCAGCTATTAAGAAAAGTTTGGGAAAATTTTCGTAAGAAAATAAGATAAATAAATATTTAGATATTGTACAACATTTTATTCTAAATAAGAATATTTTTAGCCGTTGCAATTATTGTTTCTGCATGCAACAGACAAATACCAACAAGCAAATAACAACGAACTTAAAATTTCATTTTGTAATATTTTCAATGCTTTTTAAAACGAAATTTTAAGAAGAATCTTTAGTGGAGATATGTTTCCGGAAAGAAAATGTGCAAAAAATAATTTTCGCTTTTGTATTTTGGTATACTTCGTAGAGAAAAGTTGCGAATCAATTTCGTTATAAAAGCACAGCTTACCTGCTTTTCGTCGCCGGGTGAATTTTGATTAGAGCTCCGATTTCCTAAATTTATAGTTTATCCATTCAGTAGGAGCGAAATGCGACATCTCCGAAGTTTGGAAAAGTTTCCGATCAATTCAGTACGACCAAAAAGCAAACTCGATCGCAGATGGTTTCGATGTTTCTTTACTAATCGCACAGAGTTTGAAGCGATCCTCTCCACAACTCATATCAATAAAAGAGTAAGGGTGAATACGAACACACGAGAGAACAGACTGCGAGAGACGGCAAACCCGAGAAACCACGTGGCAAGAAGCATCTTCAATCCGAGTGGAGCACCGTTATATACACAATCTTCCGTTCCTTTTCTCTGACGTCAGTTCTGTCTGTGTGTCCTCCCGTTTTCTTAATTTCCCTCCGTTATCCAATATCGTTAGTGTTTCCCCGATCGGCAGCGATCAGCTTAACCAAAAAGCAGGTCCGAGTCTGAGCATCTGGGGAACCGGTTTCTGATAAAGTCGGAGCATTGAAAATTGAGAGAGGACTATTTCCAACGAAGAATCGACCAAGTGTAAGGCAGCGTGACCCAAAAGAACTACGCACCCCTCAAGGCATTCATGATTAAAACGAATGACGCAGCAATTCACTTGACGGAATCTGTGCCTTGCTAAACTCCCAACACGTGAATGCGCTCTTCCCATCTAATTAGCTTCGGTTTTAGGCTGCAATTTGGACTTTTTCACTTTTGTTGACTGGAGAAGAGGGGCTTCCCTCGGAAACGAGATGTAAGAAGCTGCTTACACAGGTGGCAAAACTCCGTATTACAGAATTAAAATTGGAGAAGGGCCTTCCATCGATGTGCCAAGGCTTGAGAAAATTTCGGAAGGAATTGCGATCAGCTTTAAATTTCAGGGAGCACTTTCAAAAATATTTCGCAGAATTGAAAATTTTTACCTTAGCGCTGAGTGTAGACCAATGAAAACGAATATCGCATTAAGGTCAAAATTTGCCACTACAATTTCATTCTTGTGCTTATGAACATTTGAAAGAATTTCGCTAAGGTTATGCTAAGCTTTAAATTTAAAGGAGCACCTTCCGAAATATTTCGTAGAGCTGTAAATGCTTACTTTTCAGTGACCTTAGATTCATGTGGAAAGTACATAGTAAGGTCGAATTTGCTATTCCAATTTCAGACATACACTTACCAATTACAAGGTATTCATTTTGTGTTCGTTAGAACTAGAGCATATGTTTCTAAATCACGTGTGTGCTACACGAGATATTTTCGCTACACAGTTCCACCTTCTGGTAGTGAAATTCATTGAGGTTGTAATTTACATTAGGGTATCTGGGCGAAAACGTTCCCATGGGGTAATAGCTTCCCCGTAAGTTTTAAAAAGGCTGAGAAGAACTTTGGAGAAAATCTAATTCGCATCCCATTAATTTAATACTTATCAATAATCCTAAGAAACTTCATGGCAATCTAACAGCACCGTGCTAATAAAATGACTAGAGTCTTTTTGTCTTTTTTGATGCAATTTTTCGCGATTTTCAGGTGTTTTTTAACACTACTGAAAAACGTGAGCAGTTTTTGGAAAATGATTTATTTTTGTACTGAAACATCCTTTTAAAACATATCTCAATTTTAAACCGATAAGACTATCTGGGGTTCCGGGAGAAATCCAAACATAGAAACTTGAAACTTTTGCCCCTACTTTTTTACCCTATTTGTTATCGGGACACATTGTTTACCGTACTAGTTGCATATTTTGGTAGTAGTTACGTATCAAAACGGAACATTTAATTAATCGATCAAATGTCACACTGTTAAAAATTTCCGTAAGAAAACAGTGAAATAACCATTTATTTGATTGTTATTTTACCATATTTAATTACAACAGTTGAATAACCATTAAAAAGATGGTACTCAAACCGCTGATTGTGAAAAAAATTGTTCATTCTCTGTTTATCCTAAAGAACGTTTAACTGACCGTAATTTTCAAGCGCTCAATAAGAATCGGGCGTCCATCTTGGTTGCAAAACCTTACCGGTCGTACGTTGTTGTTAAAATATGAATAGAGATTTATCAATTCAAATCTTCATGTGTATATAAAAAAAGAAGAAAAAAAAGTGTCTTAAGCTGTGGTTACTAAATAGAAACACATACACACGTAAATCAAAAATTGGATAGACATCGGATTCTCGAACTGTTTGCGAATGAGCGAATATATAATTTGAACTGCTGAAGCTTGTTTGTATTTTAATTTCTGCAGCAAATAAAATGATTTTCGTCAATATACAGTAAATTAGAAGAAAAATGACTTTGGATCCAATCAAAAACTGAAATCTCAATTTTAAGGCAGTTTGCCTGTTGGAAAAGAAGATTTCTGGATAAATAAACGACTGCTTTAAGTGGTGTTGACGGCCGAATGACTAGAGGTTGGTGTACCATACATCCAGGTTCGATTCCGGCACGCTTCGTTTACGATTTCTACGCTTCGAAATGGTTCAAAAACGGTAAAAAAAAAATTTTGAAACCATTTTTAAATGGTTATAAAACCGTAAACTCTTGTATTTACGGCTTTTTAACCAAGCTGATTGGGTCCCGTAAGGTCCCGCAAAGATAGAAAAATGTTCCAAACCGTAAATTTTACGGTGAATTAGATGGACAGACTGCTGCCGGTTTATTAAAGCGTAATTTCATGATGAAATTTCTAACAGTGCATGGCGTCGCAGTTTCTGTCACAAGTTGGAAATGTTGAGTATTTCTTAGAAGTAAAACGAGTAATAGGCGGGATTATCTTAATGTTTTTACGCGAAATGATCATTCCGTTGAACTCCCTCTATAGATTAGCATAGGGTATCGAAAGTTACAAGATAATATTATCTTGCAACTTTCGGACGAAGCTAAACTTAACAACGCATTTTATGGTCTACAATAGAGATTTAGGCAAATGAAAATAGATTAGTATTCCCCCAAAGTACTCATTTTTGGAATGAAAAATTATATTTAAAAAAATTATCCTTAATTTTACAGAAAAGCTTTGAGTCTTCAGTAATTTGACTTCATGAATTCAAAAAAATAAGGACTTTGCTAAACCCTTTCTTTAAAAATGTCTGAAAAATATTTTTATTATAGAAAGACAAAGTTCCCTCTAGACTAGAAATTCTAATGGATCTGGAATTTCGTAATTACTTTAAAACATGTCTGTGAATTACATATAGTAACATCTCCTGTGGTAACAATTTAAAAAGAAACATTTGAAGTTAGTCAGAATAATAACATTTTAAATTACAATAAAAATATTTTTAAGCGCTGTAATTTAGGGTGACTATTTCATTAAAGTTTTTTTCTTGCTTAACACCTTTTTAAAGGCCTTTTTCTTAAGCCTTTTAAAAAAGTATAACTTTAAAAAGGCACCTGTAGGACCTACAAAATCTAAGTGTGTGGTCTACAGTGAATAATAATGATTATGGTTTTGATTCTTTGGTTATAGGTGTATCATAATCAAAAATAGATTCCAAAAATAGAACGTTTAAATCTCCCTCACCGTAAAATTTTGTCATTAAACCAAGCCTTTCTAAGCGAATAAACTAATTCTAGTATGCTGGTGAGCTAAAATCCCCAAATATGATACCTGGGATCCGAATTTTCTTTCCCCGAATTCCCCACGCTTTCCCCGAATTTTGAAACTATTCAAAAGGAAATAACACTGTAGACATTCAATAATTCTGTAAAGGACTACGAAGAGTTTTTTCCTTCACTTTCAAAACTGTTTGCTCGAAAATACATGAGAATCTCCTGTAAATCATTTATCCGTAGCCTGACGTAAAATTACAGCGAACTAAAAACAGGAAATCACAAAGTCTTTAAAGAAGGGAATTACAGAGAATAGAAAAATAGAGAACGTTCTGTAAATTGAAAGCAACAGATATACCGCAGTAGTTGCACCATATCTGAGTATGCTGAATTGCTATTTTTGGTGCACAAAAGTCGAAGGTGAGTACAGTTGAGCCCAAGCAGTTGGGATTCCTGTGCTTTAGGCCACTCGGCCACAGATGCCTCTGGAATTGAAAGGACTGATCCGCCGAGGGCTAGACTGCTCACTAGAGCTCGAAATGAACCACACACTAACAATATGTAATGCCTTTCTAGACATTTTTGACTCCTATTCCCAGATCTCAAGTGCTTAATGCATTTGTTTACAATTTTTAAACTGGCAATCACAGATCTCAAATGTTCAGATTCAACTTAACAGATCTTTCTCAGTAGTTGTATAGAATGCGGAGGGAAAAGAATTTTATTGAGAAACTTCCTAAATTTACAGAAACACTGCTTTTCTTTCTACATTTTTACAGAAATGTTTTTAGTGTATGATGGCAAAAAAAAACTGTCTTGAAAAGTGGAGTACGTATTAAAAATGTGTCAAAAAAGGAACTAAAAGTCTTAACAAAACAAGAAAAGGATGTGTA
This sequence comes from Octonoba sinensis, assembly GCA_038502835.1. Classification (NCBI taxonomy): domain Eukaryota; kingdom Metazoa; phylum Arthropoda; class Arachnida; order Araneae; family Uloboridae; genus Octonoba; species Octonoba sinensis. The sequence continues at coordinate 113,543,948 of CM076598.1, read as the reverse complement.
GAAAAAATCATTAGCAAAATTCCAGAATAAAAAGGGTTTTTAAATTGTAGGCAACCGCTTTTGTATGGTCTTCAACCTTTAGTTCAGGAAGTATAACCTTTGGTTTAAAACACAGCTCTACTTCACCAAACTCAAAGAAAAACAAAGCACATTAACGTGCGGGTCACTCTCGTTAATATGTTAATTGTGCTTTACCGGATTCCCATATCTGTTTTATTACATGTTATATTGAAATATAAGGTTATGCAACATTAATAGAATCTATTTAGGTCTGGGGCAAGGATAGAAAAGAGCTGTCATTATTACATTGACCTCTATTTCAATTTGGAATAAAGACATATACTGGTAGAAGTGAACAAACAATTATTTAAACATACAAAATGAGCTATTAAACACATGGCACAATTTAAGTATAGCTTCATGTAGAAAAATACCGTCATTATTTAAATTTGTCGTTTTTCTCAACTTAATGCTCTTAAGGTATATAATTTTGAAACGACTAATGAGCATTTTCTCACTGCTGTACTTCATGTAAAAGACTAAGTAACCATTTGAAAGTTTTTTCTTATGTCTAGCCACAATTTCGAAAAAAAGTTTATAGTTATTTTGTTTTAACTGGAAGTGTCGATACCTGCAAGTGAACTTTTATATAGGTTAATATTAATAAAAGAACCGATAGTTTCAAACGAAAGCATGAACATTTTAAAGAAAAGGTTCATGCACACTTCAAACTTTTATTATACGATGAACTCATTATTGTTCCATTTATTACCCCATAAACTCATGAGCGTAGATTTTATACGCAGAGGAAAAAGTTATAGCATTAAAAGTTTGTGATAGTGTTCACGAAAAAGCTTTTTTAAAGTTTTAAAACTGAGCGCATTCAAGTTAAACTGAATCGTGGCTTGTATTGTTCAATGCATTCATTATACAGGAATAGCTTCGTGGTGCATATTTTGAGAACACAGAGGACGTTCGAAAATTTTGTAACTTTGTTAGAAAATGTTATGTAGGGTCAGGTGGGGTAAAGTGGTCTTAAAATCCACATTTTTCAACTTTCTTTGCCAATAAATATAAGAGTTTGTTCAAAACCATCAGATTTTTTGCTTGTTATTTTACATTACATTATTAAAGAACAGATTGCATTAAATTTTGAGCAGAAAAAATCAAGTAAAATAATTTTATGACGCCTTCTTTCTGGGATGTATATATGACCACTTTAACCCATGGGGTGGGGTAAAGTGAGTAGTGCATAGGGTAAAGTGGTCATAACTGAAAAAAAGCTATATGAAAGTATTAATAACCATAATACTTCAAAATACTCAACAAAGGTTCATTTTAGAACGAAAACAACTTTATTTCCCTCAACTGAATTTATTTAGGTCTTTTATTATGGTCAAAAGTTAGCCTCGTCTTCGTAACGTCTCGCAAGGTACTTCAGTCTCTTCAGCTGCTGCATATATGGTCTTAAAACGAAGTTATGTACCAAAACATGTTAGGATACATAATAGTAGGTATTCTTGGGTTTTAATCCCTAAATATTAGATTTTTAGTCTGTCCTTTAACTCGATACATATAATAAAACATAAATATGAAATTTTCAAAATTTTCCGTGAAAAAAATTTAAAATAGCTTTTAATTGATGACTAAATTACTTAAATAACATATCAAGAAAACATTGCTAATAAGAGAGTTCTGGATAATTATAGCTTATTAAAAATCCCAATTTGAGAAAAATACATATTTTCAGCATATATATATACATATATATATTTTCAAATTTGGCTTATCAATTGTACTTCTCAAGATAATTAAAATTCCAAATTTCTAGATTTTTATCTTGTTTAGTTTTTCAGTTATCAGGCTTATATTTTGTAAAAAACTCACATTTTCACATGTATGCTTCAACACAAAATAGGCCACAACTCATCAACAAATAGAGATAAAAAGTTCTAGTAAAAAGCATTTTTAAGTACATTCAATGATGTTTCATTTGATATGCATCATGACTAATGTTATCAAAATTTTAAATTTTGAAAAATGCCCTTAAGATTTAAATTTTAAATTTCTCAAAAAACATATAATGAAAATTTTTCAAAAAATTCTCAAATATTCCTGTTTCTTTTATCTTTGTCTATGCGAAATTTCAACTTGGGATCTCAATGGTATCATATTTTTTCAAATTTTTGAATGCAATTTGATTTACCAAAAATGAACATATTTGTGATTCAAGCTATTTTAAGACGATGGTTTCTTAAAGGCGATGATTTAGTTAGCCTTCTAAACACATCTATGCATGCGTGAACAAGCATGAACATGTCTGTGCAGGAAACGAACAAGTTCAAAATTTATTTGAGGGAAGGGGGCAACAAATACATACACACTTTTGTCTTATCATAGCTCCCTATTTTAAAGTTTTTTTTCTTCAAATAATTCAATAATTATTTAAAAATGAACAAATTGACTTAACTTATGCATTAATAATATTTTTATCAGACTTATTCTTTGTTTTCAGATACATTTTAATGACACAATAATGATATGAGGGGGGAAAAGTAAAGTATTTAATTAAATTCATCTGAAATGGTGAGAGAGGGGCATAGCTGCTAGAGTTTGCAACTTTTGATTTTTAGTCTTGATTTGCGCTTATGAGCTTCTATTTGACAAAGCAAGACACAAAAAAAAAAAAAAAACTTTGTAGCTTACTCCCCTTGATAGGGAGCCTTGAATAGGCTGTGGGTTATAAGTAAAGTTGAAAAAAAAATAAGCATAACAAGCAGAAACAGAGCCATTTGTTTTGTCTATATCCTAACATTTCCATACCTCACCTCCAAAACATAAATAAAAAATAATATAAGAAGGAAGGAAATTTAAAGCAGCTGCAACACAGGTGTTGCAAAAAGATAAACAATGAAAGGGGGAGGGCTGCGATAAAAAATGGGATGAAATAGAAAGGAGTTAGTCTGAAAAAGGAATTTTAAATCATAGGGGTATATTACATGTGAATATGATGAAAAGTTGTGGCTGACTGAAATAATTTCAACAGATGGGGGAAAAAAATGTAACTCTTATTTTTTTTACACCCTTCTGGAAAATCATCATTAATGGTTTACCCACAACAAAAAGACATTTTATCAGTTCCAATTGATAAAATTTTGACTTGTGTGGGTCCCAGAACTCTCACTGGCCTCACATATTGTTTATCTGAAAAGAAATCAATGAATCAACAGCCAAAATGTAAAGAAGACATTTGTCACAAATGATTGAAGCATTCGTTGATTTGACAAAATATTTTCTAAAAGATACAGTAAGGAAGTAAAATTAAAAATAGGCTGCAATTTTTATTATTTTGTATTGTGTAGTAAAAATTACAAATTTTTTCTTAAAAGTTTTATAATCCCTACTCTTAGATTGGACACATTTCTAAAGTTCTGGAGTACATTCTTACTAAGAATTTTTTTTATTGTAGAGATCCTACTTACTTAAAACTATCTTAAAATTGCTTGAATCTGAAAAATATGCATTTTTTTTCCTAAATCAAATATTTTTGAAAATTCGGGAAAATATAATCTAATTGAGATCCCAAGTTGAAATTTTGTATAGACAAAGATAAAATAGACAGAAATATTTGAGAATTTTTTGAAAAATTTTCGTTATACGTTTTTCGAGAAATGTAGAATTTAAATTTTAAGGTCATTTTTAAAATTTAAAATTTCTATAAAATTAGTCATGATGCATATCATATAAACATCATTGGATATACTTTCTTTCTTTCTAATGGGGCTGCGTATGGTCATTAACCTTTGCAGACCTAGTGCGTACCCCCGGTAATCGGCATCCTTTTTTTTTCAAGTAGCACCACTGTCGGTGGATGACATTGCCACTGAGAATTTAGACGCTCAGTTCCTGATGGCGGCACCTGAGTTCATTGGATGCGAATTGCACTAGGTATTGAATTTAGCCGAGAGTATCACAAATAAATCAAATCACAAATAAAACTTTGATCATGCTGCTCTGCATTGCTACAAGCTTCGTGTGTCTATCCTTCACAGGTGGGACATTGTATCCAAATTTCTAGGGCTTTTGACCCGAAGTAGAATTTGTTGCAAAAGAAATAGCCTCGGTCACTTTTTACGTCGCCCTTATCTGATATCAAGGAATTTGTCTTAATACCGAATTTACAATTTTTCTTCGGTGTTTTGACGGTTTTTTGTTCAATGTTTTAAGTTTCCGCATTAAAGTTCTCTTTAGCGTTTTTTAAGCGGTTTCTCCCCTACTCAACAAACTCACCCCTCTACTCAAAAATTGCTGTCTTCCCTCGGAGGTTATCATAAGCGTGCGCCCGGGGTACACCAGAGGTACCATGGTACCTCCATTAGCACATAAAAACGAACGCTAATACGAAAATAGCAAACTTTTTCCATTTTGAATTCATTAATTCCTTACTTCAGATGCATTTGAAGTGCTTCTTTCCCCTTTAACTCAAGAAAAGTTTACATGGAGGTACACCTGGGGCGCTCATCTTATATTTATAAACTGAACTTCCAGCACATTGGTACCCCATTTCTAAAGCTCTGCTCGCATTTATGGCGGTTATTGGTCTTCTTTACAATTCTTGGGCTATTTTGCACTGGCAAGAGGTTTTATTTCCATTCTCGATGTAAAGAAAGCCGACCCTGTTCTGACCGACCAACAAAATCCGGTTTTGTCGACAACGCCATTTAACAGAAAAGAGGGCTTAATATATGTCAAACGTGATACAAAATCATTTTTAATAATTGAAAATTATATCTAAAAGAGATATTATCAGATGTTGAACTTACCTAAAATAAATGTTCAAGCAGTTGGAAAGTACAGAATGAAATCCATGGAGTAAAAATCAAAATTTTAAAATCGAATTTTTCAAAACAACGGCGTCGACAAACAAATAACCTACACTCTCTTTCTTCCAACTCCAAATAATGTGCCACTGCCTGCAGCTAGTTTCATGTAATTTTTGATATATAGCAGCAGTAATATTCCCAAAAGTGACGGGTCCCGGTTTATTCGCCCACCCCGTTTTGTCAAACTTTCCAATGCATGTTTTTGCTTACAAAATATACTTTATAGCAAATTTTTGATTCATGCTCCAAAATAAAAGATGCAAATATGCATTAAGAACCGTTCATTCATTTAATTCTCTATTTTTCACTATATGATAGTTTTTGCTTAACATTAGAATGACACATCTTGACTCCTTCCAAACCTGATGTATCCATCATGTTTGGCCCGGAAAGTTTCTTTTATGTTCTTTGTGCGCCCACTTTTGATCTGATGGTGAATTTTCGAGCTAGAATTTTCTAATTGCAAATATCTTTTCCCCATGGTACATATGACATCATATACTAGACTCCAATGCTAACTTATATGAGAACGAGCTCTACGAAGAGCAAAACATGTTATTTTTAATCATAGCCATCCTGTACATAACTACTGCTGATTTTGTATACTTCGACCCAAAAGTAGAACGGAAGCCATTTTTTTATTAATTTAAAATTTTGTACGCATGTTTTTGCTACCGGGAAAATTATTGCTAAAAAGAGGGTTTTTTTAAATATAAATTCTAGAACAACAAAATTGGATTACGGATGACAAGCACTTGCGGAAGATTATGCCATTGATAGTGGATGAATTCTGGGTTCAAGGTGACATTATTTAAAATGTACCACATTTTGTTAAATAAATATTAAGATGTGACTGCCGAAACTCCTGGTTTAGCAATCCAAAAACTTTTTGAACTCTCAATCAATCACTATTTCCGTATGTAAACAAATTTAGTTCCGCATTTAGCATAAGAACGCTGGCTGTCATTGAAACGACACTTGGGAGCTGTAGTAAAGTACGATGTTCTACGCTCTATTTATTCCTATGAAATTCATTTTTAATTTTGAAAATGTAAATAGTTTATATTGTTGTGGTTTTAAGAAAGCAAATGAGGAAGTCTTCGAATCAATGGGTTATGAAACAGAAAAGCAAAGGATGTTAAACTAAATGAAGGTACTACTTATGAAACTGGGAACTTTTTACTGTTTTGAAGAAGATTTACCCACGAATTTTCTGTAATGAGAACTTTAATCTTATTTGCTAAAAAAAAAAAAAAAAGAACAAAAAAAAAAAAAAAAAAAAGAAAAGAAAGGGTTTATCTGTTACAAATTACAGGAGATAACTGAAAAGTTATAACTGCCAAATTTTTAGCCAAATCTTTTACACAATACTATGAAGCATCGAATCCAATGTTTGAAATTAAAGGTACTTTCTAAATTATTACAGCATTTTAAAATAAATTATAGTAGAGTTATAGTTTTTAAAAATATATCTTAAGTGATATTTCGAATAGCATGTTCAGTACTTGTTATGTTTCTAAAACTTAGTAATTTGAAGTGTATATACGATGAACAAAACTTTGCAGATGTTTTATAAATATTCGTATTGGGGCACTTCTTACTGGTTGATATCAATTCCTGAGTAATTTTTGATATAAAAATCAGGGAAATGTAGCAAAATCATATTTAAGTTGCTCCTCTCCGTGCTCAGAATAGTTTTTTAAGAATCATAATATTTGTCCCTTTTATTTATTTAATTTAGTAATTTTATGTATGTGTTTTTTATTAAACAGTTAAAATACTTTATATTTTTACATCTTCGTCTTTGAATATTTTGAATAAAATTAGTTTAAAAGTCATCTTTTTTCTTTGTGCAATCAAAACTAATTTTAACGCGGGAAAAAAATCAATTTGAAATTATAGCAAAAAATTTAGGAGCAAAGGAGCACGACAAACTTCTGTGCTCAGGCTCCGCTTATGCTCCAAGGCATAACTCGTTGCTCCGCACTACTACGCCGCTCTCTGCCCCAGATCCCTGATAAAAATGTCTTTGTATAATGTTTGTTTATTTATCGGTTATCTGTGTTTTCTTAGTCACAATTATTCTTGAAAACATTAGTGCATATAATGTATGTTTTTTTTTTTGCTTATTTTTAAAATGTGGCTTCGAACGTACTCGGATTACTTAACCCCTACCAAGGCTGCAGGAAGTATACTTCCCACTAAACTCCTTAACGAAATATCCACAACAGTAATTTCACCACCTTAATAGGGATAATACATATCTAAGTCTGTGTGAAGAACATTTATTGCTTATTGACAAATACACCATTTTTTAAATATGAAAAGTTTACTTCTCGGCAAAATATATATATATATATATGAGGGGAGGGGGGAAGCAATTTTATTTAATGAACTAAATGAACCTCTTTTCGTAAACTAATAAATGGCCCTTGCAATTACTAACCGCTTGCCTGATTATCCCGAGTTATTTCGGGTTCGTATATATTGCAGTTAATTATTATCTCGAGGAAACTCGGGCAAAGCAAAATTTGTCTATATGATTTGTTTTATCACGGTTTCACTCGACCTGGAGGAAACGAAAGGAAATATTCAGTTTTTATTGGAAGGCAGTTTGAAAAGTTTTGTTGGTTTCGCGTTCTTTTGGCGGGGCTGGTCACTTGTTTTCCCTATTGTTTAGTATACGTCGGCTTCGGGCTGGAGGAAATGAAAGGAAATATTCAGCTTTGATTGGGGGCAGTTTTCCAAGTTTTGTTGTTTCAAAAACTATCATACAAAGACCAATTTAACTTTTTTTCCGTTTACCCGAGATAACTTTTGATAGTAAACTAATATTATAATAAAATGTAATGCAAGGTAATGCTTTTACACCTGTAAAAAATGAAAATTCAACTTAAAACCTACATATTTTGTTTTGTTTCGTTTAATTGTATTTAATAATAAAATTAAAAAATATGACGATTTTTTGCTTTTTTTTTCAAAAAAATTTGTAAGAGAAGCGGTTAAAGTGCGTACAAATGAATACGTTTGGAAAGATGATGATGATACTCAACACAATAACAATAATGATATTTAAAGATACAAATCAGTACGTGCAATGCTTAAATCAAATACTATGCTACTCCTCTCCTCCCCTTTTTTTTCTTGATAAATAACAGAAATTTAGGATTTAAATGAAAAATACTATTGAAATGATCAGCATTCAAAAATAATAATTTCTTTTCCTTCAAATTATTTCTTTTTTTAGGAATGAATGGCATCAATGAAGTGTTAAGCATTTTTCGTCGGAAGGGAAATCATAATATTTTGAAGTAGAAGTAAATATGGATACCTTCACATCCATTCAGAGGTATGATTGAATCTGAAGTTCGTTTTTATCTTGACAAAAATATTAACGTACCTGCAAATATTAATGTTCAGTAAAGGTTTTACTAACTTTTCTAGTTATTACATATTCGGGATAACTTCTGTTCTTCTGTTCAAATGCGAAAGAATTAATTGAAGTGGAACTGGCTATGACAACAAATGTAGCTATGCAAGCGACGAGAAGTTGCATTTAATCTAATGCTGAATCCTTTTATAGCTAAGGAAAGCACCCGATAATATTTCCTTAATTTTTTTCTAGAATAGAATATATGTACTAAACAATCATCAATCAAACTGAAAAAATAATAATTGCACGCCTATTTAAGCACAAATAAGCATTAAAAAGCGCTTAAATAAGCGTGCAATTATTATTTTTCAGTTTACTTGTGCACAAAGTTCCTTTATTATTTTAATCATCAATCACTTTGGGATATGGACATTTTCGAAGAGCATTAATGCTGTGATTGTAACGAGAAATAACGTGGTCAAAGATGGTGGAAATATTAACCCCCTCTTTTTGATGTATCAGTATCAGCCTCGTTCACGATCACAATTCATGCGTAAACACTAAAAAAGGGGAAAACCTTTTCCTGTAAACACGTTTGCACCTTACTCGCTACGCACTATTACTCTGTCACTGTCATAACACCAGTGGAAGAATACGCAATTTTGGGTATCTACATAGGCATACCTCTAAAAACACAATCCCAAACTGCCTATAAAAAGTTCATTCTCTGTTAAGTGATTTTTCATTACACTCTTATCAATACCTGTATGGCATTTCTTCCATCTTTAGCAAATAATGCTTTAGAGGTGTTTGCACGTTTATTAGTAAATGAATTAATTTATTTCTCGAATTTGCATTTTTTTATGCAATAATGTTGCACAATATAATTTTTTAAATTTATTTGATAAGAGTGAGTAAATCATTATTTAGCTACTTTTGAAAATACTTTGTTCACAATTAAAAAAGAAGCGTAAATCATTTATAAGAGACACTTATTTGTAGAAATGTTTTTCGTTCGCTAAATTGAAAATGATAGATTAGAGAAGTAACACAACCAGATTTTTTGCTCCTGTTAGCGGTTATTTGTTTTTACATATATTGTAACCTATATATAGTAGCATACTACGATTGCTAATATAGTTTAAAATCAAAGGTTCTAGGAGGGATCAGGGACTTTAACCGCCAAATCCACTTTCCAATTGCGTTCCTGAATTAGACTCTAGGACCTCACTTGGTAAATTTTGTATTAAAACATGCAAAGGAAATACATGGCAAACGATTGAAATACATTCCCTATCTGGAAAAAGCCTACTTTCAATTTTTAAGAAGTTTGATCTATTTTTTAGATTTATTATGTTTATTAGTGTAATGTTTTTAAAAATTGATGTTATTTTAAGGGTATGGCTCACTTAGTCAGTTACTTTTTATTATGTTTTTAACGCAAAAGTAGATGTTCAAAGAAAAAAAAGACATCTATTTCGCATATTAGGCATCTATTTCGTATGTAATACCTATAAAATAACCCAACACTTTCAAAATATACTTTATGAAATCGGTGCGGGGTGGGGATGTGAATGATTCTTAAATTCTATCTTTAACCTATTTGAAAAGTGAATCGGGACCAAAAAGAATGGAACAAATTAAAATTCATAAATATGTACCTCATTATGAGCTACATTTAACGAGAAAATAAAGGTCCAATTGTTTTTTACAAAGGTCCTAATTCACAAACAAAGGATCTAATTCAAAAATAACCCAATTGGGCATTTTGACTCCAAAAAAGATTAAAATATGAAAAGATAAAAAAAGTAGTTGATCATGTTTTGGGGTTTACAATTGCTGTACTTCAGTTTCCGTGCAATTCGTTTCTTATAACAGATAAATAAATAAATAGGTAAAGAAACACTTTTTGTATTTAATAATATTTTTCAATTCTCCCTAAAAATTCTTTTCAAAAAAGCATGGTAAGAAGAAAACTCATTTAAAAAAGATTACACCTTGTTGAAAAAGTACCTTACACGCGGCCAGCAAATAGCAGTGAACTTTGCAAATGTATATGAGAGAACGAAGTTCCCATAAGTGAATATAAGTCTGTATATCAGTGAATAAGTCGACAGGGTGGTGTAGTGGTAAGGCTCAGGTCTCGTACGCCCAAGATCGCAGATTCAAACCTGGCCCAAGACGGTGGATTTTCAAGATGCAGAAAATCGTTTGCGCCCATGTCGTATGATTATGCGGCATGTTAAAGATCCTTTGACTATCCGTTTGACTTGGATGCTATCGGCTAAACTAAATTCCTAGTGCAACCTGCATCAATGAGGGCTCAGGGGCTGCCATCTAGGGAAAATTGAGCGTCCAAATTCTCAGTAATAATGGCATCCACCGACAGTGGTGCTACTTGAAAGAATGGATGCCAATGACCGGGGAATGCACTAGGTCTGCAAAGGTTAGTGACCATACGCAGCCCCATTAGAAAAATAATATGAGTGAATAATTTAAAACCATGTGGTGCCTATGAATAACTCAAATTCTTCATAAAGAATAGGTGAAACTATTTGAATATATGTAATATAAATTAATGTACTAGTTTAGTGGAAGAAAGTTTAGTTTAGTGGAGAAAAATTGTCATTTCGTGCAGTATTTTTTTCGGTAAAGGCAAAATATTTGCCAAGGAAACGATTTCTCGTGAAATAAAATCATACAAATAATGTGCCTAAAAGGATACTAAGACGTTCTTTTGCAATGTCTTACTACTGTGTTTGCTCCAGTCGTTGTTTGCAAGATTGCAGATGTAAAGCAGTAACATAAATCAATTGGCTATGCAGCGTTAGTAAAGTACTTCAAAAAATTATAGATGAGTTTTGTTACTATATAGGAGATTCTTTCACTATTGAAGTTTGCTTATAATTAACACCATTTAATAAGAAAAATTTTAAAATTCTTAATGGTACTCTTTCTATTTTATGTACCTTAAATTAAGTTACATAACATAGAACATTATTACTCATAACATAATTACACAGCTGTGCTTGACAGATCAGACGCGCCAGACGAAGGGTTACATATCCATTCACATCCTTCAGAGTTTTCAGAGCTTCAGAGAGAGTATGAGCATAAATTTCTTCTAAAAATTACGAAGAATTTACAAAAACTTCTAAGTAAAATTTAAATGGAAGTGTTTACATAAAAGCAATTACATTGCAAAAAAGTATTTAACAAAATATTTCTGATAAGCAACTGAAATGAACGATGAAATTATACCAGGATATTTTTCAGGAAGTCACAACCTTTCATTTGTAATGAATAGTCAAATTTTATTATTTTAATTAGAACTCATAATTTTAATGCAGCCAAAAAGTCTAGAAACAGTTTTTGAAATGATGCGTCTCCTTCTTTAAAAAATATAAGTCTGACATTTTAATGTTATGTATTAAAAAAAATAGAGACTGTTTAACTGCAAAGTGTAGAAATTTGGTTTAGCTCCGACTAATTATTTTTATTCTCAGTAAAATTTCACAGAAAGATGGAATAGAACAAAACATGATAATTCATCATCATTTGTATCGGCATCTTTAGCAAAGGCAACTAATTTGATCCGAAATAACCAAATAAGCTTTGATTACTGAGGCATAACATGTATTCAAGACATTTCATAATAATAATCATCATCATACATATCCTGGGGCCAAATACATACAACTTCTTTGATAATAATAAACAGAATAACATAACTGCAAAAATATTTTTTATACAAATGTATGCTGTTATAAAAATTATATTTTAAAAATATGCATTACTTTCTTTTATGGAAATACAACTCTTACCTCTTAACGCCTAGCAAAGCGATTCCTTTAAATCAGGTGAAGAAGTGTAAGATACAAGTTTCAGCCAGAAAAACTATCGTCAAAAATATATTCCCAAACGAGCTGGATGCTTGATTTTTATTGAATATTCAGTCTCTAGACGAGACTAAAATCGCAATACAGAATGAAAATTTTAAGTCATGGATGTCTCACGTTCATCAGAAATCCTTTTTTTGTCCTGTTTGAAGTCTCTTTTCAAAGATGCCCTTACCGTTAAAAAAATTAAAACCATTGACATAAAATCAAACAATGTTTCATCAGATATTTTTCTTTAAAAGCGATGTTTCAACGGTTCCCAAACAGTCACCAAAACATGTGTCGTGAACTGGGCAGAAACGTTCCAAATTACCGGTTGCTCAAGAACTCGAGTGTGTGAAGCGACTACCACACTCGAACACAGCAAATCGCAGAATGAGAAAGAACAAAGCGACTCAATACCCACCCGCAAACTTTCAAATGCAAACAAAAATAGTATTTTATTTAATAAATTCTTCTTCCACGAAAAATTCTCCGACGATCACCTTTCTTGATTATTTATTTATTTCCTGTGCTCACATTTATTCCTTCTCACACAGTGATGGAAAAAGCAAAAAGTTTTCGCCTGAAACATGTTTTTTTTTTCTATCTATTTATTTTCAAATTCGCAAATTTGTTGTGTTTTTGACTGTTTCTTCAGTTGTATTCACTCCATTACTCTTTGGGTACGCCTTCTTTGCCTTCTGTACTCTGTGAGGAGAGGGATTTTTAAAAATGCATTCCAAGCTTATTTCGCTAATTACATATATATATATATATGTATAGAAAGACAGAGAGACAGATATAGAAATATCTATGGTATGTAGGGTCAGTTGGGGTAATTGTAAACGCTTTTTCAATGTTTTAACTTTTGACCCTTCCCTACCTCTTGAATGAATTCAGAGATAAAATTGTGAGCATTGTAGACACTACTGTACTTCTTGTGAGTAAATGTGTGCAAAAATTTTGACTTCATGAGTATTTGTTAGCAAATGAGCTCGTGTTTACAATTACCCCAGTGTGTTTACAATTACCCCAGAGATCTGGGGTAATTGTAAACAGTGATTTATTTTCGAATAAGGTTGATGCAAATGGAATATTGTTTCATACACAGTCTGCTTGAAGGCTTAAGAAGTTCCGGAGCAATGGTTCTCAATCAGCGGCCAACAGGCCGCATGTGGCCCGCTGAGTTATGTTATGAGTCGGCTCAGATCATTTAACGAGAAATATCTTGCAAAAAATGAAGTAGTACGACAAATTTATGTAAAATTTGTCCCGCAGTGTATCAGTCGGTTAAGCTTGGATCCCACAGAACACCGAAAGTGAAGCACAACTGACCGTGGTCAACGCTTGGTAGTTTGGCCACCTCCCGCGACTGATTATTCTGAGACCAAGTGCGCTTATGGGAGCAGTGCACGTAAAATACGTCGTCGCTTCAAATGTCCAATAAGTTAGAAATAACTCCGCTGAGGGACCAACCTAGGTGACGATCTCTCATCTGGGAGTTGGTTCAAAATCATTAAGCCCCTCTGAGCCAAGTTTACTTCATTCTAGCGGAGCTGCTCATTAATAATCAGTAGGAGTTTCCTTAATTCATGGTCGCCCTGCAAGGGGGGGCTTGAATTTCCAAGTGGCATTAGCAAAAACAACAACAGTTATATAAAATAGACACAAAAGTGTAATTTACATCAAAACATAATACTTATTGTACCCCCAAAATTTCGGAAATAGGATAAATTTAAGTGTTTTCAATTACCAGAGAGTGCGAAATATATGGGGTAATTGTAAACACCTAAATTGCACATGAAAAAGAACAGGGAAGATTAAATTCATAACTAAATATTTTTAGCAGCATTCCATATGACAAATAAAAATGGTTGAAACCGCTTACATCGCTTTTGTAGATGAGCTGGAGAAGAAAATGTAAGATCACTAAATTTTGTTAAAAAATTTTTTCCACCGTGCCATTTTCAAACAATAGTGACGCCTGCACAGTTATTTCGAAACTTAGGAAACTGTTTCAATGACTTCCCTATGCTGCCAGGTTACCACTCATAAGCAGATAAGTTTTCAAAACCACCACAAGTGCAGTTATGAAGCTTGTTTTCAATTACCCCATGTTTACAGTTACCCCAACTGACCCTACATATTTTTCTAATCGTCGGAACATTTATTTATTCTATTGCGGCAGAGCAGATTTCGACTGCAAATATAGATACATATTTTCTTTAATAGTACTTTTAAAGCATTAAGGTCGATAACATTAAAAATAATCGTTAGGTTTATGCTCTTTCGTTTTCCTTTTATTGACAGAAATATTTGAAAAAATAGAGTTTGTTACATTGTAATAACAGAAAATGACATAGAGAAAGGGAAAATGTTTCGTTGGAAATGGTGCTTTTGTAATTACTATCAGATGTTCTGTCTAATTGAGCTTTACTGTGAGATAGACCCTTGTAGAAATAATAAAATCGATGGCAATCAACAGTGTAAGAATTTCATTTAAGTGATCCTTCTTTATTCTGAATGCTGAATCTTTATTTTGAGAATGTAGCCCCCCCCCCCCTCAAAAAACAAAAAAAAGGAAACAAACAAACAGTCAAAACTGGTGTTAAGCGTGGTACGATTTCAACTGAAAATGTTAAGCTTTGGCTATGAACATCTTGATAAATTTATACTTCTCACCCATTTTTTAATTACACGTTTTTTTGAGCTTAGAAGTTGATATTTTCATTACTGCTTCTTATCTGTCTAAATGTAAAATATTTATAACTATTGGTATATCTTGTAAACAGTCCATAGATGAAACAGAAATGTTTCAAGGGGGAAAAAAATGAGATTCGTTTTCCTGCAGAGAAGGCCAGACCTGGCGCATTGAAATTGAAAGGCTTTCGAAACCCAAATTTTTAACCTACACTCTAAGTAGTGATGGGCATAATCGCGAAATTTGCATGAAATCACTCGATAACTTGCAACCTGATTCTCGTCTGTATCGAATTAGTTCCGCTATTGTTTTTGACCAGTCACGTGTCGAAATCGCATCCCATTATCCAATCAGGTATCAAATTCATCACGTGAGCGGCTTCAAAACAATAGCAAAGTTAATCAGAGGTGTACGAAAGGTTAAGCTATTAGTTTGACTTATTTCCGAGATTCATTCGATTCTAAAGTCACTCGAGAGATTCACTCAACCTTCTCATCACTCGATTATCAGATTCAATCACTCGATATCCATTCGATTATGCAAAATCTCTCGATTATGCCCAAGTTGACAGCTATGAAATTTAGATAATTTTCACGCGCTATCACGTGAGCTACCATCACGTGAATGTTAAAGCAAAAATCTCTGAGAGTCATTCGAAAGAAATTTCTAAGGCATTGCACACTTAAGTGACGTAACTGGTATTGCAATATTCCACCAAAAGGAACAAATAAGGTCGATCACCCGTAACAATGTACAAATAATAACATTATAAACAGTATATATATAGGTTTTATTGAATTTATGTGTTTAAGAAAACTAATTCAGATTAGTAGACACGGTTGTTTCTCGTATTTTGTAAATAAACGTTTTATCGGTTCGTAGATTTCGTTAACCGTTTCTTCTTTTCAGTGTTTGCTTCCTCGCTTTTTCTTTTTTTTTTTTTTCCGCTTTTGGATTATAACCAAGCAAATTTCTTTTTGGATTAGATTACGGGCTGTAGGTCTAAATTGATAGTGATAACGTAATTTAATGTCGCCCTTTTTGAGTGCTTTACTTATAGTTTACACTGAAGTAAAAGAACAATTTGTGATTTAGCTGGAATAAATGAACATACTATGATCGACAAAATTATCATTTGATTTAATTCATCGCATTTTTTGCAGGTGGGAAATACAAGGGTATCTGCACTTATCTGAAAAGTTTTTCCATTGCCCGAATGACTTTGAAATAGCACTGTTCAGCGCTTCCAACTACATTTTCTCAATCTCTCTTTATCCCTGAAGAAGCTGTCCGTGTGGATTTTATTTTATTCTTTAGTAAAAGAAGAAGTCGCAGAAGGTAAGCTCTGGTGCGTTTATAGAGGCAGAGGTGGGAAGAGAAACTGCGCTGGAACCGTGCCGGTTTTCTCAAAAAGCTGATTGATTTTTGACGTTGTGTGGGAAGATGCATGAAGGAGCAAATCGGTTGAATCTTACAGCTCAAGTAGATTTCTTCACACATTATCGTCCCAGCACCTGCAAAATTTAATGCCAGCGCGTTACTTCTCATTATTGTTCAAAAATCACCTTAAGCATTCAGAATGGATTACCACTTTACCGACCGTTAGCGGTTCAACAGCATACGCACGTCCGACCGGCCGTTCAGCCGCAGAGAAGCAACGCACTTAACGTAAGTGAGCAATGTACCTCAATACTAACATATTAAAGGCGGGAGTCGTAGTACTTTTCTCCACCAGACCCCTACCTGTTAGCCGAGGCCTTAGGATTGCTTACGCACGGGGAGAGGTAGTGGGGTCTACGGATTTTACATGCACATATCCCCAAGTATACATGGTGGTCTTCAGTGGGTATCGAACGCGCGACCTTCCAGGTGGAAGTCCGACGTGCTAACCACTAGGCTACCACGGCCCGGAGTCGTAGTACTACGATTTATCTCGACTGCGGCTTAAAGACGGGAGTCGTAGTAATACGATTTAGCTCGACTGCGGCTTAAAGGCGTTAGTCGTAGTAATACGATTTAGCTCGAGTGTACCTTAAAGGCGGGAGTCGCATTAGTACAGTTCGCAACCACATTGCACAATCCATGCGCCACTTTATATTTGTACTTAGTATGTTTTGTAGTTTGAAGCTGTTCGGTTGTTCAAATTCTACTTAAATAAACTTTCTTAAGTCCAAATTTTTTTATGATCACACAAAATATCGCCCGCTCTAGGCCGAAAAACGAGGCGGGGAGGCCGCCGCGCTACCTAGCATACTTTCGTCGAGATCGCCCGCCGTTAATGTGTTAATAATAAAATGCAGACGATACAGCAAATGGCAATTGGTTATCGCCATGGCTACCGATTGATAGGCTATTTTTAGGTAGCCGCTAGAAAAAAGCGATTAATAGGCTATCGGTCGGTAGGCATTGGCGATAAAAAGCCGATTAATAGGTGATCGGTCGGTAAGCATCGGCAACAAAAAGCCAATTAAATAGGCTATCAGTCGGTAAAGTGTTAAGAAAACAATAACGCTGTTCGTTTACTGTAATGATTTCTCAGGATCACTGCCAACCCATCTAAACAGAGAAAGTATCTACTAAGTACTGAGCAGAAGAGGGAAATATTGCATTGAAGATAAACTTTTGGTTTCTGGACACCTTGAAACTTTTACTGTTTTGCATCACAAACTTTTACTTTGACAGCTTTTTGCTAGTATCAGTAAAATACCATTTTCTCCGGTTTTTGAACTGATTTTCTTACTTTTTAAAAGAAAAATTGTTAGCTATTGATGAGTTTTTAGTGTTATTAATAAAAAGAGATTTAAAAATAGCATTTTTTTTCTCTCTCCAATTTTCGACGTAGATTCGAAGCCTTTTTTTAGAAGTCTTCATTCGTCATATACTTTCATACTATTCCTTACATTTACAATCTACAATACTTGATGCATTTTTTACTATTTATAATTCAAAACAGAAGAAAGGTAGAGAACAAAACAAAAGAGAAAATGTAATTCTGATAAATGAATGTGAAAGAAAAATAATACTAATCTTAAGGTGTCAGTTAATTCATTTCTGTAATATATAAATATGATAAGTTAGTCAGATTGTTTGTCCAGAACAATGTCAAACAAGATAAAATACAATTTAAAGCTAACAATGTCTAATATAGTATAAAGTTAGATAATAAAAGCGTTTACGCGTTATTTTACTTCGAATCAACTTTCGTGAGTGTGTTGATTTTCATCAGCGTTTTAATCTCTTGATTAAACTGAAAGTCTTTGCTTATATTTTTAATTTATTCAATGATGATAGGGGGGTATGAAAATTTTTATTTCTGTTTTCTTTACAGGAGAAGGAGTGCAGAAAAATAAAATTTATGCAAAATATGTGTTACAAATGCATTAAATTAAATAACTAACTCGGTGGTCAATCAGTCAAGCCTGTAGAGAGATTATCTCTAATTTGTTTTGTTTGAAGTTTTATGCAAAACAAACTGTTGTCAAACAGAAAAACTAAAATGTATTTAAGTCGTTTAAGCGTTCGAGGCTGAATTGAAGACTGTAACAAATTACGGTAGAATTTCGACCGCTAGGCGAACTCTAGTATATATATATGCAGTGGAACCCTACTATCTATTGGTACACAATTCGTCCCAGGAGGCAGTTTGAATGGCGAGTACTTTTTGCACATAAGATACAATGCAAATTGGATTAATCCGTTCCAGACCCACAGACCGTTGATTATTTAAACCTGTGAAAAACAAATGTACAGTACATGAAATTATAGATAAATAAAAATTTAACTGCACTTTGCTTACACTAAGGTGAGTTGATGGCATAAATGGAATGTTAAGAGGAGAAAGAGAAATGGTTGGAAGAGGAGAGTCCCCTTCCATAAAAACATCAGGTAACATCCCTTCAGGTGTTTTCTCCCTTTCTGCTGTTCTTTCTTTTTTCTGTCTTTTTGCACTAGAAGAATCTTGGGTTTCTTTCTCTAAAAACCTGTCCAATGTTGTCTTTCTTTGACGATTGTTCAGAACTTTTCTAAAATGGTTAATAACATTGTCGTTGAACAAGTTCATGCTGCCACAGCAGTGTTGGGATGCCGTTTTCCCACCACTCTGTTTTCTCGCAGGGGTAACACAGCTCTTTAATTTCTGCAAAGGAAATGCTTTCCTTACTACTTTCCTCCTCTGAAGAAGAAAGTTCTTCAACCACTTCCTCTTGCTGCCCTTTGGAAATTTAAAATTGTCAGTAAAATCTCAAAAAGTATTAAAACTTTTAAAAAATCCAAAATTTCAAACAATTATTTCTAGAAGAGTTCAAAATGAGCATCATTTCTCGATTTTTTTTTTAGAAAAAAGTCAAACTGGCAACCCAGCTTGCGCCTGGCGCCGTACGAATTGCGGGACAAGTACGAATATAAAATAATATATTGTTCCAGATCAGATTTTTTTAATGAAAAAATAATAATTTTAATAGTAAAAAAAGCTGTAGCCAAAAGTTATTTATTGTGGTGGATTCTTTCATTTCTCTGTGCAAAATCTCTACAAACTCTTTTATGTCACGAACCACCCAAATGTCATAATTTATCTATTCATGGCAGATCATCTGTCGCAAATACTTTAAATTTCAGTTTAAATTTTGAAATTGCATGACAAAAATGGGCGACAACAAAAAAAAATTTAGTTTCAAATAAAACATGAAAACTTTGCTTTGCATTTCAGTCGCTGTTTAAACCCGTAAACCCTCCTATGGCTACGACCTTGCTGAATGGCCAAGATAAATTTACCTGTTGTTAGTATAATTTACAGTAAAACGAAGTATCTTCTAGAAGTCAACCTAAGAGTTATTCTCTAACGTTTTGGACAAAATTTGGTTACACAGATTTAAAAAAATAATAATAAATGCGTTTTATAAAGGTACACAAAATCCTGAAGATTTCATCATGTTTTATAAGCTTATTCCTTTTTCTCAACTGAAACTATAGGTAGACGTGTATTTAATTTCCACCGCCTCGTAGGTACCTGTCGAGATCTCCCGTAGTTTTCAGGTCATTCTTGTTCAATGTGTATTGCACTCGCATCAATCACATGTTCCAATCGTGTTAAGATGTTTTCATACCAAACGCAACAGCGACGTACTATGAAGACAAAATTTTTCAGAGCATGTCATTGGATCTGCAAAATTTCATAACCACGCCTTCGCGTTGACCGATTGCCATTTTTTATTGCGTCATTAAAAGGGACTTTCTCCCAACCGACAGCGATTGGTTGGTTGCGACATCAAAAGCATACGTCATCGCGCTGTTAGGTATTGGAATTTAATTATTGTATAATGAATTTTAATTGTATGAATTTTAATATATTTCATTTGGTTGAGATTGTTCATGGCACATGTTTATCATTGTTCATGGCGCACACTTCTTTTTTTTTTTTTTTTTTTGCTACTTTCTTTTTCCCTGAGTCATGTTTTCTCTTTTCCGCGCCAGTATCAAGAGGGGCTGAGCTTGACCTCTATCACCTTCACGCCTGATTTACTACGGACGTCGTAGAAAGCTATTCATTTTCTTAAGCCGTTCGGAGGGTATAAAAACCCACCCGGGAAAGAGCTGCCCGACTCAGCACTAAACAGTAGTAACTCACCCCTTTTATTTTTTTCAGCCTTCGCCCGATCCCCTCCCGTATTCCTACAGGTACCTGACCCAGGGCAATAAGTCCAATTGAATAATTCTAAACTTTTTTTTTTTTCTTAATTTTTATTTTTATGATGTGCCATGACATTTTTGTTAATGAGGTGTTATCTATGTTATATGTTATAATATGTGTAGCTTTGCCTACATCGTGAATTTGTCTAACATGTGGTAAGTTTTTGTTTGATATAACTTGTGGATAATGTAAGAAAAATAAATATTGTTAGTTGTTTATAAAGATGTGTACGTGTTAATATAGTCTGCCAGGCATTATTGAGTTGAACCTATGTGTTAAAATTTCGCTATAACGATCATGACCACCCCTTTATTTTTCTTTCCCCCTTTTCAAAAAACTAATATTTAACAGCGCTTAGTTTGATAACCATAGCAATAGTCTGTTATGACGGACACAAAATATTTCCGAAGTTTTTAGGTGTGAAAGCACCTTTATAGCCTGTTCAACAGCAGTGCGAAGTTTCTCTATCAATTTGGCGATAAGAATTGCAATTGAAAAAAGCGAGATGCACTCACCTGGTGGTAAAAATTTGAGCTAGTCCGTATTTTACTGCAAATTTCTTCTTCCCGTGGTTCATGTAACGGACATACCAAGTTTCAATGACAGACGTCTATTAAAACGAACTCTCTACATAGTTCTAAATAGGATAACTTTAACAATAGCCACATGTGCATGTACATTTTAACATTTTTTGTAAATTTCCACACTTTTGAATTTTTCTTTGCACAAGCGCGGAAAAGTTGGAGGAAAGCATGATACATATGAGCCAAGAAAAAGTGTAGGAAAAGATGTAGGAAAAGGGAAGGTTTAAACATTTATTTTGCCAAAGGACACAATGCATCATAATGTACAAATTTTTCAGTGTGATACTATTATAATACGAAGGTTAAAATGGGCGGGACATCTGAGTAGAATGGACGGCAAACGAGCCACTGAAAGGATCTTTTTAGCCAAATAACATGGCAACCTGAAAGGAGAAAAACCAAGACTCAGTCGGATGGATTGCCTGGAAACAGATTTAAAAACAATTTGTTAAAAAAAAAAAAAAACTGGAAAACTTTAGTCAAGAATAGGACAGCTTAAGATGAATTTCTGGGGAAGGCCAAGCCCCTCTGGGCTGTCGCGCGACCGAGTAAGGAAGGATACCAATATACGAATACAGTAAAACCTGTAAAGTTGGCCACCTGTCTAAGTTGACCACTTTTGTCAGGAACGGAATTAGTTCTTCAACCTTTGCCTCACACTCTATAAGTTGACCACTAAATTGCTGCACCGCAAGTGGTCAACTTACACAGGTTTCAATATAAATATTTTCTGGAAAAATAAATGATTGAAGTCTCAAAATTTAACCCGTTAATCATCATTTTCTCCTTAAGGTGTCGAAATGTTCCGAAACTAACCCGTACAGACTTTTTTCTAGCTGTGTGTGTGTTTTTATTTATTCATATTGTTGACTGCACTGGATTTTATATTTTATTTTTCTCTGTTTAAATTTATTTCAAACACGTACCAATGTGTTCATCCATTATATATATATATATATATACACACAGTAGCGTGCAAAAGTTTCGGGGCACACTGATTTTTCCATTGGATTGATAAAAAAGTTTATTCATCCACTCGTTCATTGTCCAAAATATATGAGAGAGTTATAATATACACAGAAACATCAAATATTACATTGGTTCATTGCATATTCTATGTGTACTACGTAAAATGACTTTCGTCGGTGTGCAAAAGTATCGGGCCACTACTCGCCGCGGCTCTGTACCAGGGAGTCTAAAAGCTCTGTACTCCCGATTTATTTACTTTTTACTCTCGCTGGTTTCAAAACATGGTACCGAAAGGAAAACTAGTCTTCTTGTAGAACGATGCCGAAATTACTGTATGATAAAAAACGGAGCGGTAGGCCGCGAAAAAGTTCGAGTCGTGTCGACAAAATTATTAAGAAAGTGTTGTCGATCCGCGAAAAAGTGCAGCCGACGTTTCACGGGAATTACGAAGTGAAAATCTAGCCAATGTTAGTCAGAATACGGTGTCTCGATGTCTGAAGGCTGTAGGGCTGATTGGACGGATTAGCGTCAAGAAACCATTAATCAGCAAAAAGAGTAAGAAGGCTACGTTGGACTTCGCGGAAAAATATCAGCACTGGACAGCATCAGATTGGCGGAAAGTGCTATTTTCTGATGAATCGAAATCTCAATTGTTCGGAAGAGATGTTCAGAAGTACGTAAGACATCCTACAGGTACCAGATATAATGTAAGGTATCAAACTCTTACTGGTAAACATGGTGGTGGGAACATCAAAATTTGGGGAGCTTTTTTTGCTGATGACGTTGGTCCGCTGGTGGAAATTCACGGCAATATGGACGCTGCAATGTACAAGAACATTCTGCTAGACCATATGCTTCCATTTGCAAAGAAAAATTTGCCTCGTCTTTGGATTTTTCAACAAGATAACAATCCAAAACACACTTCGCGTCTTGTGAAAATTTTTCTTCAGAGCCGAAAAGTCCACCTCCGAGCCTACCCATCGCAGTCACCGGACGCAAATTCCATTGAACACTTGTGACAAGACCTGTAGGTCCGTGCTGGAACGCAAAATCACTCCAACAAGATGTAATTGGGGAACCATTTGCGACAAGAGTGGGAAAAATTACCAAAAGAACGAATCTCACGGTTAATTAACTCAATGACTGGTCGGGGAGCTGCAGTCATTGCTGCTAAGGGCATGACAACAAAGTATTGAGTCGAGTGAAATAGTACAAGACATTTAACCCCAATTCTCCTTTATTCTTTTTGATACTTTTTTAAGGTAGTATGTGTCCCGATACTTTTGCACAGTCAAATGTTTAAAAATGTTGAACAAATAATTATTTGAAAGTAATATCAATGTATGTAACTCATTATTTTCAAATTTAAGTGAATATCTATTATAATTGATCGTTTATATTTCTTTCACCATCGTATTTCTGTGCAACGTGTATGAAAAATAGGATAGCCCGAAAGTTTTACACGCTACTGTATATATATATATATATATAATTCTTACAACTGCTGCGATTTCCATTTTTCTGTCAAGTTATTTTGTATTGTGCTGTTTTTCGATTTCGTTTGAAATGTAAGTTTCGGCGGAACGTAGGAAGATTTTTAAAAACTAAAACATTTCATTAACAGAAATTTGAATCATTTTTATTCTTCCTTTTGCTTTTTAATGGGATAGAGATACGTATTCGGATAGTACATGTATTTAACTTTTCCCTTCATTAAGTTAAATTTGAAAGACTTTATCTTGAAAATGAAGGTGGTAACCAGCTACGAAAGAAATTAAAATGGAGGAATGGTCATCAACGCTTTTGTAAAAAAAACAGCGATAACCAAAAATAATGAAGAAAATTATGTAAAAAAAAAAAAATCTAGTCGCAGTATTATTTGAAACATTTTCTTATAATCCCCCCCCCCCCCCCCATGTGTCGTTGCTCTTATGCCTTGCGCACCTTGCTCAGCGCATCCTGCCACCCCTGTCTACTGCATTCCCCCAGATTCCAAAGAAAACAGCAGTTCAATGTTTTCTGTAAAATTGATGAAGCATAAAACTGCATCTTAATTTAACAAAAGGTTAAAGAAAAGAATTTCAATCTGTGTCCAGTGTAGATTTAATGTTTTTCAATTTTGTTTATTTTATTTATTTTTTTCAATTTGTGCGTTTTGCTGAGCAACCGTTAAAGAAAACACAAAAGCTCTGTGTTCGCGGCGGAATTCCACGTTCACTCTCATCTTTTTAAGTCGCTTTAAATTTGCCTCATCATTTCTGTAGTGAAATAAACTGTTTTCTTCCTGGATAATCAATCGCGTTATTTCATTTTTTTAATTCGCTGTGTGCTTCTGAAACTCACGAATTTTTGTGGATGTGACTTTTGTCCGTTTCCTTTATGAGTAAATACAAATAATTGAAAATTTTAAATTTCAGAAAAGCTATTAATTTTTCCGTTGTGCGTGTATTGTATAATTGTGTGAAGATTGAAATACAAATTTTCTGAAGTCGAAGCTACTCACTAAAGAGGCATTTTCTTCTTCATTGAGTGAAAACGATTGCATTGAGAAAATCTGTGTTTTATGCTTTTCAATCTTTATTTAATCATTTCACTTATTTTTGACTTTTCTTTGTTTTTAACGACATTTTTAAGATGCATTAAGTCTTCTTTCATACCTCATTATTATTGTTTTTTTTTACTATTACGGGAAAGTAGGTTAAAAAGAACAAAATAGAATCTAAAAAAAAAAAACCTCTTCGAGGTGCACCCCCCCCCCCCCCCCCCCACGTTACAAACTAATTTCGTGCCAAACTTCATGAAAACCGGCCGAACGGTTTTGGCCCTACGCGAGTCACAGACCACACATACATAAATACTTTCTGCTTTATCGTAAGTAATTAAAGATAAGCGTATTACGTTTTTCTAGAGATTTTGTGTGGTTGGGTGACAGAGTTGTTTTTTTTTTTCAAACAGTTTGAAACCAAGATTTAAATTAAGCTTGTTTTAATTAAATTTTAACTTGTTTTAATCTTTAAATTTGAATCTTTTTTTTTTTTTTTTTTTTTGTATTTTATTGGACAATTCTTTTCAGGCTTTGAGAAAATATGATCCATTAAACAATTGCGTTACAAAAATCAAAGACTGAAATTTGAATTGAAAACTGCATTCTAGCGAAAGCAGCAATAATTTTCAGATAGTCTGTAGTCCCTGAAAGCAACGATCTTTGCTGAAAGTATCTCAAATTTTGTTCTTTTCAAAAGCCGTCTTAAGCGATAATTTCATGGGTTTATGAAAAAAATCGTTAAAACAGTATAAAGTTCAGGAATAATTTTACTATTTATAATTTGCTAGAATAACTTTCTATGATTTATAAAGGTTGTAAATTTATATGCTTACTTTTGAAGCGTCAACAAAAGGAACTTCTTTTTATTTTAGTCTTAAAGCAGTTCTAACGACATAATGTAATTAGAATTAAAAAAAAAAAACATTAACTACCCATTATTCTGAAAATATTATTTTGCATGTGCATATGAGTGATTCTATAAAGGTGAGAAAATTTGTATTCTGTATTGATCCTATCCTTTGTTTGCATATTACTTTTATTTTTACTTACAGAATTTTTTAAAGACATTTTTATACTTTTGCACTGTAATTCTAATATTTAAACACTAGTCGACCCATGCGGAATTCCGCACTGATTTGGGAGAAAGGATATAATGAAGAAGATTTTAAAAAGTAAACGGGTGTTGGTACAAAAGAAGACATGTAATTGAACACATCAGTACAAATCGCTATTACAATTTTTCTTCACCAGTATTTAGATATTCAAATTAATCAAATAATCACAATAATAATGATAATTGTTTTGATTAGTAGTATACATATCATTAAGATACAATAACAAAACAGTTTCATTACTTAAAATATAGTTACTGTTGAATGATTAGGCACTACACATTCATAATATAAATGAATGTGTAGAGCCTAACGTTTGAAAAGTTCAACACACAGACGCAGCTAAAACTGTCCAATTTGCTGCACAATAAAAATAGAAGTTTCTTGTTTGTTTACTTGACACCAGAGGGCGCCAGCATACACAACACCAATTTGGCATCCATTAAAGGACCGCTTCGTAGATGATTTTAAGTGTCAAATTTCAGAGAAGCTGTACATTTTTAGACTGGGGGTGTATTTTTCGTCATTAGCCGGCACTATAAGCTTTAAAATGAGGGGAAACCATGGAATTTCATAAAGGAATAAGGAAGATATCGCGGGGCGACAGAAAAACAGGCTAGAGAAATAACATATATAGATAAATTAAAAATAATAATTAATTAACTAAAATAATTTCTATTTAAGTCGGTCTTTTTTTTTCTGGGTCCAGGAAATAAATTATTGTTAAAAGCTTAAAAGTTGATAAGACAATAAGCTAATATGAGGGTATATAAATATGTATATATCCAGGAGTGCACTGCTGGGGCAGGAATGCTGGTCAGGTACGGATATTCAGAAAGAATATCTTGTTTTTACATAAAATGTTTTAAATTTAGCAGCTAATAAATTAATAATAACGGAGTCTGTTCGATGAATTCATTCGAAAAATTTACTTTATGCAATGAACATTTAATTTAATAAATATTTTTAACAGTATATTTTCTACTATTTTTTAATTTACTGCATGAAAATAAAAACACCAAATAAAATATAAAAGAGCTCTTTTTATATTTAGTTTATCAAAAATCAACGGTCCAGCAAAACAATAAATTGGAGAAAACGTAAACGAAACGCGGGACTCGAACCACGGGTGTTGGGTATACCAACCTTGCGCTCTAACCACTCAGCCTCTAACCAGCATTCACAACACCAATTTGGCGTCTATTAAAGGACGTCTTCGTAGATGATTTTAAGTGCCAAATTTCAGCGAACTGGTACATTTTCAGACCGTGGATCTATTTTTCGTCATTAGCAGGCACGATAAACTTTAAAATGAGGGGTAAACCATGGAATTTGATAAAGGAATAAGGAAGATATCGCGTAGCGACAAAAAACAGGCTAGAGAAATAATATATATAGATATAAGCCAAAATTTATTTTTTTTTTCCTTAAACTAAATTGTTTCAGTGAAATGTCATCCGCATGCCCTATTAGTGATTTCAGCTCCATTTTTTTCTATCATTGAATAAATGTGTGTGGGGAACATAAATTACTAAAAATATTTCAAAGCCGAAAATATCATTAAAAAATTTTATCAATAATGTAAACATTATCTCAAGCAGAGCCTCGGAGCTGGCAAAAAATCTCGATGCTCCGGCTCCAGCTCTGCTCCCAGATAATAAGCTATAGCTCCGGCTCCGGATTCGCTCCACAATTTTAGTACACATAATGCTCATGTAACATTCAGATTTTAATTTGCAATTTTAATTATGAAATGGACCATTAAAAAAATAACATAATTGTCAGAAAATACAAATTTAATTCAACTTGAAGCAATTTTTGACATTAATATTTGAAATATATAAAAATCAGTTTACAAAGAAAGTACAAATTTGCATTTGATCTAGCTACTTGTTCATTCTTACGAAAGGAATTGAATCTATTAGATCCTCTTTTATTTTTTATATTAAATCATCACAAATGTATTTTAATGCTTTTTTCTAATTAAAACTCCTTCTAAAATATGTTATAATTTAAATACTAAATAATGATACATTTAAAAAAATAAATGATGATATAATTAAAATACTAATTACTGATGTAATTACTTATTATTTTAACTATAAAAATGAAGATAAATTTTTGACCGTATTGTTATTTGCATGCCATGATTTGATATTGGAATGAAAATAATACTGCATCACCCAATTAATAACAAAAACAAAACTAAATAAAATTAATGAGGCAGACACATTATCTGTATTTGCTGAATCATCAGGCCATTAACCCCTTGACTGGTCAATTTTTTTACCATAAAGGTTCCTAGAAAAAGCATTTTTTTTATTGCATATAATTGAATCGTTTATTTTGAAAAGGAAACAACTTTTAAAAACATTTTTTTTTTTCAGGAGACAGAAAAAAAGGCTTATGAACTGTTGGAAAACTTTGCGGGTCTGATCTCTTAATATTTTATTTTAGTAGGTAATAGCAATGTAATATTGGTAAATTAAAACGATTTTTGATTAATTATGCCATAAAAATTAATAAACTCTGAGAGTTGTTCATTTTTCAAAACGGAGATGTTACCTTTTCGAAAGAAACGATTCAATTATAAAGTCCTAATTTGGTATAAAAGGAAAATGAAAATTTTTTTTTTATTTCATAAATAATGAATTTAAGCATTTTTTTATTTTATAACTTTGAAACAGAAATGCCCCTAAATGTTGGATTTTTGTAATCACAGAGTGTATACAGTGAAGACTGTATTACAGATCTCACGATCTATTGAAACCATCTATTGAAATATTCTAATATTAAAGACTCTCTTTCAATCTTAAAATACGGGCAAATCAAAACAAGAAAGGCGGAAATATCAGTGCCCGTACGATGTACGAGCAAACCAGTTGGGGCCAACTTTGGATAGCCCGTACTCCGTACAGGCAAACCAGTTGGGGCCAACTTTGGATAGCCCGTACTCCGAACAGGCAAACCAGTTAAGGGGTTAAAAGCTCAAAAATCTTCATTCTTTTATTTTAAACATGAAACATTTTAAAGATTGAAAAAAAAAAAACAAAGACTATTGAAAAATTAAATGAGCCCTGGAGCCGGGGAAATTTCAGGGCTCCGGCTCCAGCTCCAGGAAAAACGTAGCTCCAGAGCGCTCCGGCTCTGGACTCCAGCTCCGGGTATCTGGTCTCAAGGATTATCAGTCATCCATATGCCAGAAAATTAATATTCTTTTCTTTTTTTTTTTTTTTCAAAAAAGGGCAAAACTTCTGGAACAGAATTATTTTACCTGGTTCATTATAACTGGAGTTACATTTTTATATTCTTCAAGGTTTTTCTAACAACTTTAACTCAATTTTCAAGTTTTCTGTTTCTAATGCTTATTATTAAAATGGCCTATAAAAGGTAAGTAAACATTAATATGAACAAAAGCTGATAACAGCGACAAGTTTTCAAATTGTAAGTTTTTAATAGAAATGAATCCTACAAAGATATAAAAGTAACCTGGATGAGAAGATATTGATTACGTTTTGTCATTCTTATGCCATATTTTTATGTAGTATATGAGCCCTTTTTTATGTATTATCCACATGCATTTCATTGAACATATAATGAAATGGTTAGTTGGATGATTCCATGCTGAAGCTGTGTATGTATCTTACATTCAATTCCAATGATCAGTTATTTTAAACGACATAAACTGAACCATTTACAACTGTGGATGTTGCTTAAATTTATTTCCCTATCATTCTCATCTTTGATTAATCATTTCTGGATATTTTCTATTATGCATAAAAACTATTGTTAAATTTATTAACTATATCATTCACATTCCCATAAAAAATACAAGTAAATACAAAATACGTTAAAGCAAATACATTTAAGCTCTGCTGATCTCTTATTTATATTACGCATCCTTTAGCCTTTTCCTAATAATTTCAGATTTTTAAATTAAATTACTTTCTTGAAACACACGCATATTCCAAATCGCCCCATGTTTATTGATGTTCTTGTTACAAATGCCACTTGTAAAACAAAGCTCATCGCGCAGAGTGACCACGAACTAAGGCAGATAAGAAAGGTGCCTTCCGTTTTTAATGAGCACCACTAAAGTGGGAGTACGACTTGGCTCAAACACAAATAATGTACTCGGATGACACCCGATGACGCCACCACAAACACGCCAATTCCTTTTTTAGACCTAAGACTGAAGAGGAGGGAAATCCGAAAACATCCCGAAGCCTTGGAACTACCTCGGGTCTTCAGGCACGGATTTTACATGCACGTATTCCCATGTGTATATGGGGCTCTTCGGAGGGTCAGGTATTGACTCCAAACACTAAAACAATTATTTCAAATAATTAAAAATTCTTCACTTACGTCAGATTATTCATATTCCTTAGTTACAACACATTTCTTAACACATCCTTAATTTTACTACATCAAATCAATTTCTTATAACTCAAAACATTATCACAAACAACTTCAATGTTGATGCAAAACAATTCAAATAAGTACAGTGTTACAGTGACACTATTCATTTTCTTTTGTTTACAAAAGTAACCATTATACATAAATACGGCTTTCAGCGCCTTTCTTTTTCTTTTATCCCCATAGGACATTTGTAACAGTGGGTATAAGTCTTTCCCACCGTTAACTTACCCATATGGGATATTCTTACACTCATTCTTTCTGTGAAAGTTGAAACCCTTCAGCGAGATAAAAATACCTCAATCTACATGAATGAACAATTTCTGTCAAATTTTCACTCCTTTCAATTTCAAAATTTACGTCAGAAATTTTTCTCAAAATTTTGTATGGGCCTGAATAAGGCGATGTTAACTTCCTTGTATTTAAATACTTAAGTTCCTCTAGCATTACTAAATCACCAACTTTAAATTCTGCATTTTGAAACTTCCTATCATACCTAACCTTGCTTTTTTCATGATCTGCCTTTGTTTTTTCTAACGCAATTTCTCTAGCTTCTTGTACTGGGGGTATAGTTCTTGATCAATGGGGGAGTTAAACGGTAACTTTCCAAACATTAAATAGGCGGGTGGAAAAGTGGTAACTGAATGTGGTGTATTATTATATTCCAGAGTAACATCTTCTAAATACCTAGTCCAAGGAATTTTTGTTGTAGAGCTGTTTACTTTGCATTTTAATCTAGTTACAATTGATTGATTTACCCGTTCACATTTACCATTCGTTTGAGGGTGATGCGAGGAGGTTAATAGCTGTTTTACACCATGATTTCTTAAAAATTTCTTAAACCTACCAGACGTAAATGCAGGGTTTCTGTCCGTTAAAAGTGCTTTGGGAACACCAGAGCTAAATATTTGCTTTAATAAATTTGAATAGACTTCAGAAGTGATATTTTTGCTGGGAAAAGTCCAAATAAATCTAGTTGTGTGATCTATTACAATATTAACGTACCATTTTGTTGAGTTAAAATAATTAAATCCACCTACTGAGTCAAGAGAAAATATTTCAAAAGGTTCTTTACATGGTGGCATGGATTGCAAAAGTCCAAACATTTTCTGATGGGAACTTTTATTTAATTGACATATTTCGCAGTGTTTTACGTATCCTGAAATATCTGTGATAATGTCCTCCCAATAGAAGGGGAAATCAGGCTAAGCATTTTCTTAACCCCAGGGTGACCAAATTCCTCATGGGCTTTAGAAATTAACTCTTTTCTAGGAGAAAAGGGAACGACAACCTTTATTAACCCCTTCTTACTAATATTCAGGACATCATTTACTTTTCTGAATTTTACGTTATCGAGATTGTCAAGTTTTTGATGCTCTATGTTTTTTTCTTTTGTAAGTAAATGAGTTTGAGGACAATTATGATGTGATATGGGATTTCTAGACAACATATCTGCTTCATGGTTTGTAGAGCCTTTTTTATATTTAATTTCGTAATCATACATAAATAATTTTAAAGACCAACGAAATAATCTACCTGTCAAATGTTTTACCTTACCTAACCATACAAGAGCGGAATGATCACTGTGTATAGTGAAAGAGGATCCGTGAAGATAATGTTGATATTTGTCAAGAGCATCAACAATAGCCAGACATTCTAATTCGGTTACTGAGTAATTTTTTTCATAAGGTCTTAATTGACGTGAATGAAAAGAAATAGGATGTTGCGATCCATCCAGGTGTTCTTGTTTAAGGACAGCACCTAAAGATTCTCCTGAAGCATCTACATACAAATGACATTTTAGATTTGGATTAAAAAGATTTAGAACAGGTTTAGAAATTAAGGAAAGTTTTGACTCTTCAAAAGCTTTTTGTCATTCCTCAGTCCAAACCCATTTTGTCTCTTTTTTGAGAAGTTTATTTAAGGGTAATCTAAGCTTTGCATAATTAGGGATGAATTGATGGTAAACATTTATGCTTCCCAAAAATCTTGTAAAGTTTTTACATTATGAGGTGGTAGCAACTTTTTCATTGTTTCTATATTGGCATTACTGGGGGAACACTTTCCTTCAGAAATTTCATATCCTAAAAATTTTATACTTGTTTTATAAAAATTACATTTAGATCCTTTTAACTTAATGTTTTCTTCAAGGCAAATATTGAACATTTTCTCAAGATGATTAAAATGACTTTCAATACTATCACTATAGACGATAATGTCATCAAAGTAATTTATGGCAAAGTTAACATTGTGTTTTTGTAATATTTGCCGTATCGCCCGCATGAATACGTTGGGACTGTTTTTCCATCCGAAGGGAAGTCTCAACCATTCATAAAGACCAAAATTAGTGGTCATAGCAAGTTTTTCCGTGTCACTATCTCGTATTTTCATATGCCAAAATCCGCTGCAAAGATCAATTGTTGAAAAATACTTAGCATGCGTTAATACGTCGAGTACATCATCAATTCTGGGGATTGGTTCGGAATCTGTTTTAGTAATTTGGTTTAACTTTCGGAAATCTACAAAGTCTACTTTTTTTCCCTTCATCTTTCTTTACAACCATAGTTACAGGAGCAGAATATGGACTAAGTGAATATTTAATTAAACCCGCATCTAATAATTTAGTTATTTGTGCCTTAATTTCTTGGTTATCTTGGGGAGAGCAACGATAAGGTCTTAAAGAGATAGGAAGCTCAGAAGTCAATATAACCTTCTGAGGCTCCAACCTGATACAGCCTACATCGTAACGGTCCGCACTAAATATGTTAGAAAACCTATTCAGCAACATAGAGAGCCTTTCATCCGCCTGAGTTTGTGGGGAAAAGTATTCCACAGAAGCAGGAGATTTTGTGTTAATAACGCCCGTTGGAGTTGGGCAAAGACTACTCTGCACCATACCAAGACACATATAATCACGATTTGAAGCAATTTTAGTTCTAACTGATAACACGCTACTTCCTTGCAATATTTCTGTTTTATCAAAATCTATTTTTATATCAAAGAGGTACATATGAGGTAGTGATAGCAAGCAATAATCTAACTCTGTGTCAAGGCAATACATTTCGACTAATTTTTCATAAACCCAAATTTTGACCTTAATTTCAATTATATCATAGTTATTAATGCTGCCTTGAGTTTGTTTTAATGGTATATCCCCTCCCATATTTATTACATTATATTCCATATCCTTTAAAAATTTCTTCGGAATTACCGATATGCTGCTGCCTGAATCACACAGAGCGAGAATCGTTTTTTGGTTGCCATCAATACCTTTAATAGAAATATTGCAATACAATAATTGTCAATCTTTTTTGTTAACAATTGGAGGATCCTTCTTAGAAATATTCTCAAAACCCTCTTGCTTAGATGTGGAGCCAGTCTGAACATCCCCATGATGAGTTTGTTCAGGCTGCCTCTTCACACTTCTTTCCATAGATTTAGGGGATTCAAATTCATTTGCGTTTCCTCGATAATTTTGAGAATCATATTTTGAATAATTTGGTTTATACGTAAATGGTTTATAATTACTCTGTTGACGTTGATAATTGAAATTATAAGGTTTTTGAATTTGGTTATACACAGGGTATGACGAATGATTATAATTTTGACCCTGGTATCCACTCTGAGTAGTACGTTTCTGATTAGGAATATTAGTTTTAACACCGGAAGCCTTTCTATCAACAGTTAATTTTAAATTTTCATACTCGTCTAATTTTTCAGCAATATCAAGAGGTTTGTTCCATTTAATCCAATTATCTATGAAGTGATGTTTAATGTCACTAGATACTCTATGCTTAATTTGATTGGCTATCATTAGATCTTTTAATTGTTCAAAAGTAGTAATGTTAAGTTCTCTAATCCAATCTTCAAAATAACTGGAAAGTTCATGTGCATAATTGCGCCAAGAATCTCCAGATTTCCTTATGGAGCTAAAGAACTGGGTTTAGTTGCTCAGGATTTAATTTAAATCTTTTAAGAAGGACCTCTTTTATGTATTGATAGTCATTAACTTTATCCTCTGGTTCTCTTGCGAGTTTGTTGGACATTTCTGAAGGAACCAACCTCAACAAATATGCAACATATTGTTCGGGCGGAACCTTGGCCAACTTGGCCTTAGTTTCAAAATTTTTTAAGTATAAGACAATTTCATCAGTTTTAGGATCAAATTTCTGCATTATTTGCATTAAGGATAATCTTGAAGAATTTTCAGCGTTGTTTGTCAATTTTTCCTTTTCCGCCTCTATGTCTAACCTTAACTGAGCCAATTCTTGCTCTTTTACGGTATTTAACTTTTCTAATTCCTTTCTATGGGACATATTTAACTTTTCTAACTCCAAATTATATTTTCTTTCGTCAATTATCCTATCTAAGATATCCCTAACTAAATTCTCATCATAATCCTCATGTTCTAAAATTAATTTCCGAATTTCTTTGGAATGTAACTTCGGATCAAGTTCTATGTCCAACTCATCCGCAAGAGACAAAAGATCAGCCTTAGTGGCTCTTCCTATACCAGCCATTTTAATATCTCAAATAATAATACTAATTAATAAAATAAAATTTCTAAGATTACATATATAATTCCTTCATTTCTCATTCGTACATTAAATCAATGCTAAATAAAATTCTTTCATAGAATTAATACCATTATGAATAAAAACATTTAAAATTACAATATCAAAATTTCAAATTAGCACATAAAAATAATTTCAAAACAAAAACTTACTCCCGATGCATTTTTAAAATGATGTTCATTTTCAAAGAACTCAACACCATAACTTCAAGCTATAATCCAAAGAGGAGACTTTCACTCCATAGATAGAAAATTTACTTGAATTAAACTTCTTTCTTCCATCGCAACGCGATTTCATGATGCACCAGAAGTCTCATAACACTAATCTTCGCTTTTAAAGCCACAACTCATGCATATGATGACTCGATAACCATCGTCGTATCTTCATAGACACAGGGAGAAACTAGGAGAACAAGGGGGCGAAATTTTCACCACACTGCGAAAATAGCGGACGTCGTTCGTTGACCTCTCTGGAAAGCTGGAACGCAGGGTACCGGACACAGCAGATGGGGCATTGATGGCGGGGGAGTAGAACCAACACCCCCTGAACGAGAAAGCCTCCGGACTGAAACTATTGCGCAACGTCCGTAGGCCGATTTTCACCCCGCTCGTCAGCCGATAGCATTCGTAATTGGGACATTATACTGAATTTCGGCAGGAAATCTTTCCATAAAAATAAAAGGATGCCATCAGAAATTGCAGAATGAGTTCAACACATTTATATACTTACTCAGTGTGGAAAAAAAGTTAATATTTCCACTTCAAAAATAATTTACTGCATCCAGATAATGAACCTCTACTTTTCACAAAACATCATTACTACAGTAGAACTGCAATTTCAAACATTTTAGATGTGTTATTTTTGATTCACACATGGATACTTATCAAGATGTATTGAAGGATTATATTTTATTTAAGCTCAATAATTCAACACCAATGTTTGTTTATTTCCATATCAGAAAAAAGTCCATTTTCATATAGTTTTTAATAATATTCCTGAAATTTACGAAGTTATTTATGTCACACTTGCGTGATAAATGCAAATATTGACTAAGAGTAAGGTTGTTTAGATACTAAGACTTTAAAAATCAAATTGAAATGAAATAATAAAGTAAGGCATATTTTGCCTTACTTTAAAAGCAAGCAATAACAGAAAGCTTTCTGTAGGTTTCAAATTGTTAATGTCAAAATAATTTTCTAGGAGTCTGGTCACTTCTGGAACAACACTATACTACCACTTGAAAATAGTCTTGTACGCCACATTCGTAAAAGAAGAAAACAAAAGTTAAGAAAAAATATTTGCATAGTGGTTCTTATCAAGTTCCCATAATTACGTTTTCTATTCCGATGGTCTTTTATGACTGTGTGATTGGAAAGGGGTTATTAAAAAGAGAACCTTTTGTCAGGCGGACATTTTATGAATCTCTCATCTCAGAATTCTAGAGATTAGGAAGACTTTTACTAGAAAATAAAAGATGTTTTAAGGGCATCTTTGTGATATCACGCCATGATCATTCTTTCTGAACGCTACAGAAAAAACTGTGACGAGTAAAAGAAATGTTTCAAATTATTGAAAATCGGAATTACGTTTTTCACTCTGATGCGAAGTTCAAGTTAAAAATTATTGACTTACTAAGAAGCAAAGAGCGAACAACAGACGTAAATCCTTTTCAACACTAAATTATTAAGTTATTTTTCGGAAAAGAACTAAAAAAGGTCAAAAAATAAATTGAACAGAATTAAATCCATTTCCAAAAAGTCTGCACACAATCTTTGTCTTATTTTCTAGTAAGATATAAACCTCAAACTTTTTAAACTGTGAAGTTTTTGAAAGAAAAGTTGATGCGTTGTTTCTCTGACTTTTGTACGTGATACGTTTGCGTAATTCATAAATTTTCGCCGAAATAAAAGAAGTCTCAAACATTAGAAAAGCTATGATACTGGAATCATTTATAAATTAACGATGCCATGGTTTTTCAATGTATTTGACCCCCCCCCCCTTTTTGTCGCAAAATGTCACACTTCAATGTACCCGCTTTCCCAGTCACATGTCACGCTATATTATATAAGCATATTTATTTGTATGTAGCTTAGAAACAAAGCACTATGTTATAATAGATCTCATCTCCAATCTTATCTTGAACTTTTAAGGACATTTCTGAGCATAACAATAATAATGATTATGTGTGTGCTTAATTTGTATAACATGAGATTAAGGTTTACAAGAAAAAAAAACGTAATTAGAAACATTAATCTTTCGAATTTTGCAGAAATTAACGCGCTATTTTATCTTAAAGTGCAAATGCCCAAGAGTTTCTTTCACATTTAAACTTTAACTAGAAACTAATTGAACATTTAATCTGCATCGATGCTTTCGCCACAAAATAAAGTCAATGAGAACCCAAAACAGAAAACGAAAGGTTTCATAAGTAACGCAAAAATATTTTCCTATATTAATAAAGTGTTTTTTTAAAGTATAGGAAAGCAATAAATTTTCTTTTTATCAATTTTTAGTATAGAACTTAATTTTATTTGTTCTGAAATGAGTGCTCTACAAGTGGACTCTTCAGTGGACGTTATTTGATCTTGATTGCAAAAACAAGCTGATAAATAATGTGAGTTGATCGCCAGCGCAGCAGAAACAGTAGATTTCGGCCTACGGAGAGAAGGGAATCACTTCTCCGAGAGGCAGTCCAGAGGCTTTCTAGTTCAGGGGGTGTTGGTAGAACCCAGTCTTTTCGCTAGAAGTATCGGATTTCCCGATGTCCATTATGCGAACTTTGCAGATTTACTAGTGCTTTTTGTGGCATTTTCTATGCAGAAAGAAATTCCGGATAGGAACATTAACCTACCGGCTTTTATCTGTCATGTCCCGTATCAGCAGCCGGGCTAACTTTCGTGACTGGACATAACAGCATTCATTTTTTTTCTTTCTTTTATTTTCTACTCATCAGGTATTTACAAGAATACTATTTACAATGATGAATGACATGAATATTTACAATATTTACAAAAGCGGTCCCCATAGGGAACATTTCGCAGGAGCACAATTTACTCTGGGTTATCCTTTAAGCATCAGCTCACCAGGTGAGCGTAGAAACCATGCTAAACAAGCTGGGCCCTTTGAGGCCAATCCAGCGTTCGAAGACAGTGATGTTTAACCAATCGGTA
Organism: Octonoba sinensis; assembly: GCA_038502835.1. Classification (NCBI taxonomy): domain Eukaryota; kingdom Metazoa; phylum Arthropoda; class Arachnida; order Araneae; family Uloboridae; genus Octonoba; species Octonoba sinensis. Next base: position 113,506,054 of record CM076598.1, on the reverse strand, counting down.
TTTTCAAACTGATGATACCATCTACAGATATTATTATGACTTGGAGGATCACTTCTGAACTTATCCTTAATGCACGTTAAACACAGTAACTTCAGATTCGGTCTTTGCAAACTGCAGAACACAGAAGGGATTTCCGTTCACTAGTTGCCTTTTTTGCTACTAGCGCATGCGCAGAGACTTTCTAGCGCATGCGCGTACCAACAAATAAAACTCTTGGAGTTGCTCTTTCATTTCATGTTATAATTATGATTGTAAGTTTTACGTAATAAATACTACAAAGCGTTAAAACATCGATATTCTTTTAGAAGCACCCTGTAGTTTCATGATTCGATTGTGAGGTACTATTGGTATTGAAACTTTGTGCCACAATTCAACCAATCTTACAGCAATTTCTTCGTCAATTTCACTCACTATTTCTTGGACGAATCTAGTTCCAAGCGCAGAAGGTGCGTCATGACATCTTCCCAAAGGAAGCAATCTGCCACTTATTTCATCAGCAGAACCAAAAATGATAGTTGATAACCTAATCTTAGCAGGTGAAGACATATTTATGAAAATACAGATGAAAATTGAAAGAATTTTGTCTTTAACTGAAAACGAAAATTAATTTTTTAGCACGGAAGAAACACAACCTCATTCACCATCGAAAATTTCAAAGTTCACAGTCTGAAGACGTCTTTCGTTCCCGTGTCTGCTTTCTATAAACCGATAACAGTAGGATATACTTACGCCACACCAAATATATATAAAGTTTATAAAAATAAATGCTGCGAATAAACAAAACATGTTGGTTACGCGCCGCCTCAGCCTCGTTTAAGGAAATTTGGAGTCTCAGTTTTCATTTGTATACAATTTCAAGGTATTTTGAGAGGGGTTGGCGGAAGGAATTGTTTCACTCCTCTCAATTTTTGTAGGTGATATATGTGCACGAGTAAGCAACTTTTCCGCACCATTAAGATTTGAAGAAAGAACCGTTCTTTTGTTCCACCCTAATGAATATTGCATTAGTAATTTGCCCTTTAGGTTTTCATCATTTATATCAACGTTATACACAGTGTGTCCAAGAAATTTTAAGACTAGGTTTATAAAATAAAATAAAAACTAGTAATTATATTGTTTAAAGTATTTTTTATTCAAAATAAGCTTCTTCGGCTTCAATACGTTTGTTACAGCGGTTTAAAAACGATTCGAATGCCTGTTCCAGCTCACATTGCTTGACTGCCCCCAAAGCTCGCGTCGAAGCTGTTTGTATAGTGGCAATGTCATCAAAGTAAAGAAAAAAGTAAACAAATGAACTGAGGTTTTGGCAGTGGATGAGCTGATAGTTAAGGAGTTTCACGAATGCTCGATAACACAGATAGCGCCACTGTAAGCTTAGTTCCAGCTGTAGTATTAGCAATTGTTTGACACACTATGTACAAACAGCTTCAACGCGAGCTTTGGAGGCAGTTCCACAATGTGAGCTGGAAAAGGCATTCGAATAGTTGTTAAATTGCTGTAACAAATGTATTGAAACCGAAAGATCTTATTTTGAATAAAAATACTTAAAAAATATGTATAATTACTAGTTTTTATTTTATTTTATAAACCTAGTCTTAAAAATTCTTTGACACACTGTGTATAATATTTTAAGCAAATATTAAGCATTAACCATTTTACCCAATATCACACTCATTTTACTCCACCCATGCCATGTGGGGTAAATTAAACTTTGTTCCCTCATAAAAACAGTTATTTAAAAAATGTTGCATTATATGAAAAACGCAAATAATGTCCCTGAAAACAGGTTTAGACGACTCCCAAGAAACGTTCCAGTTCGTGACGGAGACCTTCATCTAACTGTAAATAAGCAGTAGTTTTATGTATTATCGGCAGAAATTTTGCAATTTCGCTTAAGAACTGTGAATCGATTGTGACTAAATTTAATTAAGGTTTTCTTACCCGAACTATATTAACTGGAAGGGGGGGGGGGAGTCTTAACTTAAATTTAGTCGTAACTAATTCATGGTTCAATGAGCGAAAATGTTGCAAAATTCGTTTTGGATATGGATCGTAGAAACTTACCAATTATTAACATAGCATAATATTGCTAAAAGGACAAAAAAAAAAAGAAGAAGAAGAAGAAGAAGAAAAAGTTTCGGGATGAAACAAGAAATCATTTAAATAAATTCGACTTTTTCCCCTGTTAAAAATGCACGACGGGAAAACACCAAGGACTGCGCAGCGCAGTAAAAAGCTGCCTTTCTCTTTCTCGCTCGCGCGCATTTTAATTTTTTTTTAATCCACGAAAAGCTGTTGACATAACATAACATAATAGATAAGAAGTTTTATTTGTCCATTGTAAAAAGGAAGTTTTTCGTTTTGTATTCTCTGCATCTGGTAAATAAGGATGACCATTACATTCTTCTGCTTAATTTTCCTATTTCCTTTCAAGCGTCGATTCCCATTTTTGAAAATAAACACCAAAACTATTATCATTACACAGAACGCTTTGAGCAAATAACTATATCGTTTTTTACTTTGTGCAATTTACTCCGACTTTAATGCTAATCAAAATCATGCGAGACACCTAGACCATGAAGGAAAAGGAATACACGAGATTACCAAAAAAGGTCGTGAATCTTTATTATTATTTGTTCTTTTGAATTCTTGTACAAGATACGCTGATTTCGAAGTTCCGATTTCAATTTTACTTTTTACCTTTTTTTATTTATGTGGTTTTGAATGCTTACGGACAATTCAAACAGCTGGCGTACTTTATACTATACTAATAGAACAAAATGCAGGAAGGTTTTGCTATTCCATTAGCCTTCCTGACTAGTTATAGGAAAGAAAATTGGAAATTTTTTTCATAATGGTGACCTTTTTATTAAACGAAGCACAATAAAATACATCTCAGATATATATTTTTAAAGAAGTTTGAAATATTTTATCTTTTTCTTTAAGTGAACAATTTTGAAATACCTTGCTTAAAATTTCTATGTGGAAAGTTACATATCAGTAGAAGCTCGAAATATTAAATTCAAACTTTTGATTTTTGTTAAATATTTTTTCATCATGTTATTTCAAATTTAGTGAATGACTTCGTTAATGTTTAATAATAAAAGTATATTTATAAGGTATTCAAAAACTGTTTTGACAAAATAATTGTCTCTACTGAACTCATCAAAACGAGTAATATTTACCGCGTTACCTATGGTCGCATTCTACTCTGAACATGTCCACTATCCATTTGCTGTGAATTGTGCCCTCCTATTCTTAGTTGAAACATAGAGCATCTAATAACTGCACTCTTTTTATAATATGAATGAAAAGTTTATGCAACCGATGACTTTCTTATTTTGCCTGTTTATATGAAAGACAACCTCAGGTTCCATAGTACACTCCCTGGCTAAATTAATAGACGAATTACAGTGTTCGTAATTTTATACTTAACGCTCAGTCTGATGAAAAAACCCGTTTTCCACTTATTTGGTCATGTTTCACCCTATACAATATTTACACTTACCAGTGGAAATTCATTCGCTCTCGCACTTAGGGGACCGAAACAAATTGAAAAAGGAGAAAAATATTTTGGAGGATCCTGCATTGTAAAAAGCTGGTAATAAGCTGTAAATTTCAGAAAATAATATAATTCCCTTAACAAACGCTCTCCATCCATAAGAGAGGATGGGGTAAAATGGATCACTTGATAAAAAACCCAAAATAATAGAACTTGAAAATTGAAATTTTTGAACCAATATTTTTAATGTTATATTTCAATGTGTTGGCAACATTTTTCATTCTCAAAAAAGTTATGTCCTTAAATATGTAAGGAAATTTTTTTGTAAACTTTGGATGATAGTGTGCTAAACACATGGTTTACCAACTTCCGAAAAGCTCTATATTTTATCAAATAACAACCCAAATTTGAAGGATTTCCTCACTAAGAAACTATGGAGAACAGTTCCAGCAAAACATATAAAAGAAAAATATGTCTTTTATTAAATATTGTTTTTTTTTACATCAGTATTTCTTGGATGGGGTAAAATGGGTCATGGTTAAGCTTAAGAAGTTCTATTCTATCCTTTTTTTAAAATTTACTCTGTTGTACCTCACAGCAGCAAGTTCCTAAATTTAAACAATGTAGGGTAGGTTGTTCATTTTTTTGAAATTAAATTAAAAAAAAATTTTTTTTTATGTTTTCCCTAAAAAAGATCATGTTGATGTGGTAGAGAGAAGTGATGTTGCTGAAGTGTTATGTGAACCAATATATAACAATCTAGAACAATATTTAGGAGCTTGCTGCGGTGAGGCACAACAGAGTAAATTTTAAAAAAAGGATAGAATAGAACTTCTTAAGCTTAACCATGACCCATTTTACCCCATCCAAGAAATACTGATGTAAAAAAAAAACAATATTTAATAAAAGACATATTTTTCTTTTATATGTTTTGCTGGAACTGTTCTCCAAAGTTTCTTAGTAGGAAATCCTTCAAATTTGGGCTGTTATTCGATAAAATATAGAGCTTTTTAGAAGTTGGTAAACCATGTGTTTACCACACGATCATCCAAAGTTTACAAAAAAATTTCTTTGTGGTTCCATATTTAAGAACCTAACTAAAGCAGCAAGTTCCTAAATTTAAACAATGTAGGTTGTTTATTTTATTGAAATTAAATTTAAAAAAAAAATTATGTTTTCCCTAAAAAAGATCATGCTGATGTGGTAGAGAGAAGTGATGTTGCTGAAGTGTTATGTGAACCAATATATAACAATCTAGAGCAATATTATTTTAACATTTCAATGTAATTACAATTCAAAATGTTGCTAAATATGTCACTTGCATTTTTTTTTTCAATTTCAAAGTAATAAATAACTGTTTTCAGCATTATTTTGCATTATGACAAATTTTACCCCACGATGGAGTAAATCAGGTCACAACTTTATAAGCTCAGTTAAAATATTTCATAATTAAAAAATAAATATTAAAATTACATAAAATTGATCTAAAGGAGTTCAATGTTAAGATGCAATTGAAAAGAAATAGGAAATGTTTCTGACTTTATTTCTATGAAACTTTAAATATGAAAATAGCTAAAAAGTGACCCATTTTCCCCCACCTGACCCTATTCTTAGTAAGGATGGTAAGGAATTCTTCACAAATACTCAGTTTTTATCACTAATCACAGCATAAATGCACTGAATGATTTCAAGCACTTGTGATTGATTTGTGAGCATCCCCTTACGAAATAGCTCTTTCTTTAAAAAATGTTGAAATACACATCAATAAATTACCGATATCTTTCTGAATTTTTAAGATATTCAACTGAATTTTTTTTTTTTTGATTTGCCCTGTGCACTTGGGTTTGAAATTATGTCAGTTAAAAATTGTTGTCTTTTGCGTATGCGCTGTAAAAAAAAAAATAAATAAATGTCCATAATTTGTCAAATATTCAACATTTCTATTTCAAATTTCAGTATAATGCTTCACTTGTATGCTGGCAAGTTTTCTAAATGCTTGGTGAAGTTTTGTGAAACACTTGTCGTGTTATAAGCTAAAAACGTGTGAAGGAAATTAGAGGATTGCCTCTACTTCGTGAGTATAAGTACAATTTTTACGAAAATGCATAGAATAATTGTACATGGCAATTAAACTATTTTCTGACATTTCTAGCTTATTACGATCTTTTTACGCTGCAAGATCATCCAAAACATTTTTCTCTTTTTTCAATTTCTTGACGTACGCCTAAATGAAAGAGCAGACACTTTAAAAAACCTGAATTTTCAGAGTGTTTTTTGACTGATTTTAACGGAAGATTTCCGTAGTGCTTCAATACATGATTTTTCCTTCCAAAAACGGAAATATCATGTCCTGAAAATACGAGAACGGAACTTTTCCGTTTTACGGTTGCTGTATTTTCACAACCTGATTTGGATTAACGGAGAAAAAAGAAATGTAACTTCTATCAAATCTCGCGAAAATATTATCAGAAGCGGAATATTTCCGGCAACTCTGCTGCCGTTCTTTTTCCGTTATTTTCAGGAGATCTTTTTACAGTGAATGAATTTTTACTGGAAAGTGTGCATTGTGTATTAAAATACGACCAAATAGGTAAAAAATGGGTTTTTGCATCAGACTGAGTGTTAAGTATAAAATTACGAACACTGTAATTCGTCTATTAATTTAGCCAGGGACTGTACTATGGAACCTGAGGTTGTCTTTCATATAAACAGGCAAAATAAGAAAGTCATCGGTTGCATAAACTTTTCATTCATATTATAAAAAGAGTGCAGTTATTAGATGCTCTATGTTTCAACTAAGAATAGGAGGGCACAATTCACAGCAAATGGATAGTGGACATGTTCAGAGTAGAATGCGACCATAGGTAACGCGGTAAATATTACTCGTTTTGATGAGTTCAGTAGAGACAATTATTTTGTCAAAACAGTTTTTGAATACCTTATAAATATACTTTTATTATTAAACATTAACGAAGTCATTCACTAAATTTGAAATAACATGATGAAAAAATATTTAACAAAAATCAAAAGTTTGAATTTAATATTTCGAGCTTCTACTGATATGTAACTTTCCACATAGAAATTTTAAGCAAGGTATTTCAAAATTGTTCACTTAAAGAAAAAGATAAAATATTTCAAACTTCTTTAAAAATATATATCTGAGATGTATTTTATTGTGCTTCGTTTAATAAAAAGGTCACCATTATGAAAAAAATTTCCAATTTTCTTTCCTATAACTAGTCAGGAAGGCTAATGGAATAGCAAAACCTTCCTGCATTTTGTTCTATTAGTATAGTATAAAGTACGCCAGCTGTTTGAATTGTCCGTAAGCATTCAAAACCACATAAATAAAAAAAGGTAAAAAGTAAAATTGAAATCGGAACTTCGAAATCAGCGTATCTTGTACAAGAATTCAAAAGAACAAATAATAATAAAGATTCACGACCTTTTTTGGTAATCTCGTGTATTCCTTTTCCTTCATGGTCTAGGTGTCTCGCATGATTTTGATTAGCATTAAAGTCGGAGTAAATTGCACAAAGTAAAAAACGATATAGTTATTTGCTCAAAGCGTTCTGTGTAATGATAATAGTTTTGGTGTTTATTTTCAAAAATGGGAATCGACGCTTGAAAGGAAATAGGAAAATTAAGCAGAAGAATGTAATGGTCATCCTTATTTACCAGATGCAGAGAATACAAAACGAAAAACTTCCTTTTTACAATGGACAAATAAAACTTCTTATCTATTATGTTATGTTATGTCAACAGCTTTTCGTGGATTAAAAAAAAATTAAAATGCGCGCGAGCGAGAAAGAGAAAGGCAGCTTTTTACTGCGCTGCGCAGTCCTTGGTGTTTTCCCGTCGTGCATTTTTAACAGGGGAAAAAGTCGAATTTATTTAAATGATTTCTTGTTTCATCCCGAAACTTTTTCTTCTTCTTCTTCTTCTTCTTTTTTTTTTTGTCCTTTTAGCAATATTATGCTATGTTAATAATTGGTAAGTTTCTACGATCCATATCCAAAACGAATTTTGCAACATTTTCGCTCATTGAACCATGAATTAGTTACGACTAAATTTAAGTTAAGACTCCCCCCCCCCCTTCCAGTTAATATAGTTCGGGTAAGAAAACCTTAATTAAATTTAGTCACAATCGATTCACAGTTCTTAAGTGAAATTGCAGTTCCACAATGTGAGCTGGAAAAGGCATTCGAATCGTTTTTAAACCGCTGTAACAAACGTATTGAAGCCGAAGAAGCTTATTTTGAATAAAAAATACTTTAAACAATATAATTACTAGTTTTTATTTTATTTTATAAACCTAGTCTTAAAATTTCTTGGACACACTGTGTATAACGTTGATATAAATGATGAAAACCTAAAGTGCAAATTACTAATGCAATATTCATTAGGGTGGAACAAAAGAACGGTTCTTTCTTCAAATCATAATGGTGCGGAAAAGTTGCTTACTCGTGCACATATATCACCTACAAAATTTGAGAGGAGTGAAACAATTCCTTCCGCCAACCCCTCTCAAATACCTTGAAATTGTATACAAATGAAAACTGAGACTCCAAACTTCCTTAAACGAGGCTGAGGTGGCGCGTAACCAACATGTTTTGTTTATTCGCAGCATTTATTTTTATAAACTTTATTTATATTTGGTGTGGCGTAAGTATATCCTACTGTTATCGGTTTATAGAAAGCAGACGCGGGAACGAAAGACGTCTTCAGACTGAGAACTTTGAAATTTTCGATGGTGAATGAGGTTGTGTTTCTTCCGTGCTAAAAAATTAATTTTCGTTTTCAGTTACAGACAAAATTCTTTTAATTTTCATCCGTATTTTCATAAATATGTCTTCACCTGCTAAGATTAGGTTATCAACTATCATTTTTGGTTCTGCTGATGAAATAAGTGGCAGATTGCTTCCTTTGGGAAGATGTCATGACGCACCTTCTGCGCTTGGAACCAGCGCCACCTGGATTGGAGAAGGCCTTGCTCGGCAAATTTTCCGTGCCTATGACGTCACACAGAGCAGGGAAAGAATAATGCTTTTGTTTGTACGGAAGTCGGTTAACAAAGCGTTTTGATTTGAATCATGGTTTATACTTGTTGCGTCCCAAGGTGCAGAGGAAATTATCCAAATACACCGAAAGTTCAATTGTTTTCCTTTCCAAAGGCTGGTGATCTACAACGAAAATGGATCAACGCAATAAATCGGAAGGATTTCATACCTACAAAGTACACTAAGGTAAGAGACCAATTTTAAATTACTGTCAAATCTTAACGAATATTTATAAAGTGAAATTTTAACATGCATTCTTAAACCGAAATATGCATACACATGTTGCAGCGTTCGGTGATTTAAATAATTTTAAAAAAATGATTTTTTTTTTTTTATCACATTAGAAATGTGACTAAAATTTGGTATTTTTTTAAAAACTCCATTATGCAAGCTTCATAGTTCACAAAAATTAATTTCTAAAATTAGAATAACTGAGCTTGGAAAACTAATTTTTAAAACAGTAATGCTTATTGTTTGCTGCTTTAAAATCCCTTGCGCTCCCCTCCCCCTCTATTCCTCTAAAATTTTATCTCCATTATTTTGTAAACTGCTAGGTAAAATAAGACAAAAATATAAATCAGTTTACAGACAAGGTCTAGCAGTATCAAACTATTTTTTTGTTTTTACTATAGATGTGATTATAACACTTCATTATAGTTCATTAATAACATTAAATTTAATATATGTTCCTTTGTGTGCTAATAGTTGACTGATTTAAGCTTCAGTTCAGTAAAATTACTCACAGCTAAGAAATGCGTGAAATTTTTCTAAAAGCATATTTCTAATATACATTAGGAAATGTTACTTATCTTAGAAATAACACATTTGTATAGGATGCAGTCTTGCCTGTTTTAATTTTCTTTTTAATAATTTGAATTAACTGTTCTGAAATGATTTGGAAGTTTTTCTAAATAAATTAGTTATTTTATTTGTGTTCCCTGTTTTAGGTCTGTGAACTTCATTTCCACGAGAGTGAAATTCGTAAGGAGGCAGAAGCCTATGATGAAAAAACTGGAAGGAAAATTACAGCTCCGTTAAAGCGTTTCCAATTGAATGAAGGTGCCATTCCTTCAATTTTTCCTGATTGTCCAGCCTACATGTCCTCAACCAAAATTGTGCGAGAGGATCCAGAAAAATGTCGGGAACGCATCGAAAATGACAATCTTAGTCAGGCTATAAGCGACAGTTATGAAGTGCAAAAAGAATAGGATGCTCAAAATACGTTCACATCTATTCCAACGCTACAAAACCTATTAGAAAATAGGGAAATTCCCAGTCCATGGGATCTGATCAGGAAAAAGGACTGCGTGATATTTCTGTGGTTTGACTTCGATCCTGTGCCAGATATAAAAGCGTCCATAATAATAGATGAAACTTTAGACTTGAAAGTATATCGAGGAAAAGTACAAATGAAAAAAATTGGCAAAATGAAATTGTCCAATGGTGTCAAAACTGTTGATGACATTTTTTACGTTTTAGAAACGCTCCCAACTCTCGATGTAAAATCCGAGGGAGATTTGCCAAGTGTTATTGTATCCGTCTCCGAAACGTTACAAGAAATAACCTCGGAGTGGGACGAAGAGAAGTTGCACACTATAAAATTTGCGTGCGAGCAAATTAAGTTTTTTTGCCAAGCAAAAGAATGCCTAAGGTATTCTCCTGAATTAATGATATTTGCAAGCATTCTGTATACAATATCTGCACATGCTTATAGATATTTAAGGAATTCCACCAACTTAATTTTCCCACATCCAAGAACCATTCAAAGGGTTTGTTCATCTTTGAATACCAGTCCTCACTTTGAAGGTGAGAATTTTTCTAAATATTTAAAATCTAAATTTCCTTTTTTAAATTCCTCTGATAAAACAGTAACATTAATGCTCGATGAAATTCACATAAAACCATATTTAGATTACAAAGGTGGTCATATTGTTGGTATGGCTGAAAACATGGAGACCTTAGCTACAACTGCACATGTTTTAATGATTCAAAGCCTCCTTTCCTCCTATAAAGAAGTAGTTAAGATTATTCCAGTAAAAAATATAACAGCAGAGGAATTACATAAATTTATTTTGAATTGTGTACTGTCATTGGAAAATTTAGGTTTTAATGTAATTGCAATTGTAACAGATAATAATTCAGTCAATAGAAAAGCTATGCATTTTTTTTCTTCTCCTCCTAAATTAAGCATTGTTTATCCTCATCCAGCAGATAATAGTAGACCATTTTTTTATGTAATTGATTCTGTACATATTTTTAAATGTATCCGCAACAACTGGCTTAATCAAAAAAATTGTGAACAGGCATTTTACTTTCCAGATTTTGAAAATTTATCCCAAACACTTAAGACGGCTTCTTTTTTGTCTTTAAAGAAACTACATGAAATAGAGAGTGTAAATTTAGTCAGTTACTCTTATAGCTTAAATAGAAAATCCTTATTTCTCACTAACTTTGAGAGACAAAATGTTAAACTAGTCATGAATGTTTTTAATGAATATGTAATTCAAGCTTTACATAAAGTTGGCAAAGACAAAAATATTTTAAATTCAGAAGGCACTGCCAAATTCATTAAAATTATTTATCGTTGGTGGTGCATTGTGAATGTTAAAACCCCTTTCAAAGGAGAGAGACTCCGCGATGATTTCCAGAAACAAATTTCGGATTTTAATTCAGATAAAGTAGAATACCTAAATAAATTTATTAAACGGTTAGATTTTTGGAAAGCTCAAAATTGTTCAACTGGTACTCTAACAAAAGAAACACATTTAGCTTTGACACATACAATACAAGCCCTTATTGAAATGTCAAAATATTGTCTTAATGACTTAACGTTTAAATATTTTCTTTTTGGAAAAATTCAAACAGATTCTTTGGAGGAACGTTTTGGGAAATATCGGTCATTAGCTGGCTCCCAATATTTGGTGTCAATGCAGCAGGTGTATGAAGCTGAGGCAAAGATACGGCTACAAAACTTTCTCCCCTTAACACTAACCTCTAGTTTGTATGGGATAATTAGGATTAAGGATGTAGATAGTCCAGCAGATATTGATGATACAGATAATCACAATCAGTACTGTACAAATTTTGATTTAAATATTTCAGATTCCGATTTTAAAAATGTAGAGAACTTATTACCTGTTTTAATTTTTATATCTGGTTATTGTGCTCGTGTGGCTTTAAAAAAGCTGAAATGTGAACTTTGTGCACCTTTCTTAGTAACGGAAAATACTTTAATTGTCGATAAAAATTTTGACCTAATTATTAACATGGATAGAGGAGGCTTATTATATCCGCAGGAACAAGTTGTAAATATTGTAACTTGTTGTTATATTATTGTTCAAAAATTAATTTCAAAAGAAAGTGAAAAAGAATTCCTGAGTGGTGCTAATCAAAGACAAACGGTATTGAATTTAAAAATGAAGTATGCAGTGTTGCATGAGCTTTTTGTTGATAGTTGTCAGCACCACAGTACAGGTACAATTATAAAGTATTTGGCATTTTCAGCATCAAATACGTTTTTAAACAATTATTGTAAAAAGATAAACGATTCTAAAAAAACTAATGAGGCAAAGGCAAGCAATAAAAAAAGAAAACTTGCTACACTCTCCACATGTACAAAAGAATAATTTTTCAGACAGTAAATAGAGATTTTGTTCTCAACACTGTCTTTAAATACAATAATAAATTTTAAATTTATTTTTTTCATAAACAATTATTAAATTATGTTATTCTTGTTTATTCAAAGCAGTAGATCTTTGTTCTTTATATAATTTTTATTTATAAATATTACATGCATCAATTACTAATATATTTACCTCTTATTTTAAATAATGATAAATTTTCAAATATGCATATTCATTGCAAAAGACGAATTTTAATCGTGTCTCTGTTTTGGACAGGGTTGTTTGGTTTAAACCATGTTGGTTTAAACCAAATGGTTTTTTTAAAAAAACCACTTGGTTTGAACCAAATCTTTTTTCATTAATTTTGCACATCATTAAAAATTGCAAAATCCAATTTATGCAGAAATTACAAGCACAGCACTGGATAATTAATGAATTTGAAAATTAAAACTTTTTTTTTAATCAGTGCAAATTTTTCTCATCTCCTATCTACAGACTACCTATGTCAGACTATTTGGGTTTTTCTAAAATTAGCTCTGAAAAAGCTAATTTGAGAAAAACTCTTCTCTGTCATTATAAAAATTAAAATGATATTGCAATTGCAATTACTGGTGTTAAAGAATATATATTAGAAATAATAAAATAACTGCATAATAACCAATTTGCAAATGTATGTTACAGATAACAATTTTTTTAAGAAACCAAATCTTTTTTCATTTATTTTTCGCATTATAAAAAATTTGCAAAATCCAATTTGTGCAGAAATTGCAAGCACAGCATTAGATAAATCGTGAATTACTGAATTTGTAAAGTAACAAACTTTTTTTTTAATCAGTGCAAATTGTATTTAAAAAAATAAAAAGAATAGTGATAATTTTTTTTTTTTTTTTTTTTTTTTTTTTTTTTTTTTTTTTTTTTTTTTTTTTTTTTTTTTTTTTTTTTTTTTTTTTTTTTTTTTTTTTTTTTTTTTTTTTTTTTTTTTTTTTTTTTTTTTTTTTTTTTTTTTTTTTTTTTTTTTTTTTTTTTTTTTTTTTTTTTTTTTTTTTTTTTTTTTTTTTTTTTTTTTTTTTTTTTTTTTTTTTTTTTTTTTTTTTTTTTTTTTTTTTTTTTTTTTTTTTTTTTTTTTTTTTTTTTTTTTTTTTTTTTTTTTTTTTTTTTTTTTTTTTTTTTTTTTTTTTTTTTTTTTTTTTTTTTTTTTTTTTTTTTTTTTTTTTTTTTTTTTTTTTTTTTTTTTTTTTTTTTTTTTTTTTTTTTTTTTTTTTTTTTTTTTTTTTTTTTTTTTTTTTTTTTTTTTTTTTTTTTTGTATCTATTGGGCCGCTTGCCTATTCCCTGCTCTCAGTGACGTCACGAAGGCGTGTCATGGCCTTCTCCCTATCTAGGTGGCGCTGTTGGAACTCGATTCGTCCGAGAAATAGTGAGTGAAATTGACGAAGAAATTACTGTAAAATTGGTTGAATTGTGGCACAAAGTTTCAATACCAATAGTACCTCACAATCGTATCATGAAACTACAGGGTGCTTCTAAAAGAATATCGATGTTTTAACGCTTTGTGGTATTTATTACGTAAAACTTACAATCATAATTATAACATGAAATGAAAGAGCAACTCTAACAGTTTTATTTGTTGGTACGCGCATGCGCTAGAAAGTCTCTGCGCATGCGCTAGTAGCAAAAAAGGCAACTAGTGAACGGAAATCCCTTCTGTGTTCTGCAGTTTGCAAAGACCGAATCTGAAGTTACTGTGTTTAACGTGCATTAAGGATAAGTTCAGAAGTGATCCTCCAAGTCATAATAATATCTGTAGATGGTATCATCAGTTTGAAAATACCGATTGGTTAAACATCACTGTACTCGAACGCTGGATTGGCCTCAAAGGGCCCAGCTTGTTTAGTATGGTTTCCACGCTCACCCGATCTTACGCCATAAGATTTCTACCTGTGGGGGTTAATAAAGGATCATGGGTATGGGCCTCTACTACCAGCTGACCTACCCAACCTAAGAAACAGCATTGAGGCAGCTGTTGCAACAATTACACCACAAACACTGAACAACGTTTGGGAAGAACTGAGCTGTCGACTTGATGTGTGCCGTGTGACGAAAAATGCTCACTTTTTAAGCATTTATAAGCTTGTACATAAAACTGTTTATGTTGCTCTTTCATTTCATGTATTAATTATAATTTTACGTTTTACGTCATAAATACTACAAAGCGTTAAAACCCCAATATTCATTTAGAAACACCCTGTATTAGAGACTATCATGACAAATATTCTTATGTCTTCTAAGGGTGCTTTCACACCAAAGGCGACAGAGACTTTTTGTCTTCGTTGCAATAGACTATTGTTAACGTTATGAAACTAACAGCGATGACGTATCACTTCGGTACCGGAATCAACAAATCACGATAGTCTGAGGGAAATGCACTTTTACTGACGCAATAAAAAACGCCAATCAGTCAATACGAGGGCGTGGTTAGTACTTATGTAGAACCAATGAAACGTCCTGACAGGTTTCGTCGCTGTTTCTTGTCGTTCTTGCGGTTGGTGTGAATGCACCTTAAAAGAAAACAAAATGATAGCAGCTATGAACTGAAATTTAGGAAATTTCGTGAAGACGCTGGAGCTAAATAAGTTAACATGTTAAGTTGCAAATGTAAATAATTTTCATCATGTAATTGAAAATTCAGAAAAGTTCGATCGAGCAATCAATTATTACTTATCAACGTAACTGACAGATAAATAGCAATACCCTCAATTGAGGTTCTGGCAAACAAAAGGATTGTATAAAGGGAGACAATAAAACAGTATGGAATTCGGAGAATAAATAGAAAGCAAGAAGGAACAACTTTATAAGGAACAACTTCGATTAGTGTGATTTCTAAAAGAAGCATTCAAGAAGTTAAGATGATGTTTCTAATAAAAGCCGTAGAACACAGAAGTGGTCAACCACATGTAACAAATAAATGCAATTGAGCCTCATTAACTTCTTTAGCTCGAGCTTGTGAAAGAACAAGTGTTTAGGACATATATGATGCGATTAATGCAAGTGCTGTTCTAGTGATGTGAGGAAATTTCACAGATAACACAAAAACTACGAAAAGATGTTATACAAAACAAAAAAAAAAAATGATGCAAATAAAAATAAAATCATGCAATTTAACATAATGAAATTTTGATATGCAACTGAGTTAACGGACTTCATAAGCTAAAAAATATTATACTGTCTACATTTTTTACACGGTCGCATTATTATTATTATCTTTATTTATTTATTTATTTTTTTTGAAATATATTAAAATGAGTACTTTTCAACTTTGTTTCAAGATCAATTAATTGTTTGCATAAATTATGGGAGAATACAAGGACTATTATTTCGTCAGTATCCTGATCGATCTTCCTGTTTTAAACAAAATCGAAAAAATCGACTTCCCATTCCGTCTGCTCTACTGAACCGTAAAACTATGGAATCCGAGAATCCGTTCTAAAAACCAATTATTTAAATATTCTACTCGACATCAGCATAAATTTAATGCCTAAGAAAACAAATTTCCTTGATACCTACCATAGCCCCCTAAACTAGATGCCTATAGCGATTTGCGGGGAAAGTTTGGCCGCGGATTTTAGTCACTTTTTCCCCCACCAGGAACGCTACTTATCTGCTATAACAAACCGCGCTCTTTCCATTAGTTTGAAGGGTAGGAGTTTGGTTTTCATTGCTATTTCTTCCTTTTCCCCCTAATAATTTGATTCTTTTGAATAAAAACGGTGCTTTTCAGGACCAGTATAACTAAATGAAAGAGGGTTTACTGTGTTGTTCCATTTTTCACAACAAATTCGGCAAAAGAAAAAAATAGTTTCAATCGGCCATTAGTATGCGTGAAAAATGGATCTCCACTATATCAAGACAAGGGAATTATTATTATTAATAGTAGTATTATTATTATAATTGCTATATGTGTGTCTTTCATAACGTCTATTTGGCAAAAAATAAAAATTAATTAATAATAATATGGTGCAAACCTATTATTATATAAATGTACATTGTTTATTATGTTGTCCAATCTTTACTGTAGCTTGTCCTTGGAATACGAATGATTATATATTATGATGCCATTTTATATTATGCAAATATTAATTAAATTGAGCTTATCGATTTTTTTATTAAAAAAATTTAACTAGTTATACGAAGGCATATATGGATCAATAAGAAATAATGAAAATTAGTAAGGAAAGAAATGCAAATTATTATTCATGCATAGAACCGAATTCTAACCATATTTCAAGAACATATATAGTTCAATGGATGAATTAATGAGAATAATTTAGAAGATATATTTGTCCTACTCTTCATGCTTAAAATATGACTTCAGTACAATGCATTATAAATTGTAATTATTCACATATTTCAACATTTTTATTGTATGTATGTATATATTTTATTTTTTTATTTATAATTTTATTTTTTGAAACCAAAAGGACTAGTTTTTCTTTCGGGGGGGGGGGGGGGGGATAGATCAGATTCTAGGATAAGATTAAATTTGATTCTATTAATAAAAATAAAAACTTGATTTTCATGCAAATTTTTTATAACTCGGCTAAATGAAGAGTTTGGTTCCAAGTTCCCAAATTTAACGTCCTCATCGTTCTGCTCGTTTTTGAAGCAATGATTTCTTGGAAAATATAAAAGATAGTACGAAAATATATCTGCTACTCCAGGTACACTTAAAAGCATTTCAAAACTTTGAACATCTTTTCAGAGTTTTTGCAAAACTCTTTTGTCTTTTAAAATTCAGGGAAAAGTTTTAATTTTCAAGATCACTATAAGTAAATAATAATAATAATAAGACTTTCTTTTTTTCTAAAACAGATGAGTCCATATAAGTATCTACTCAAAAATATGAAAATACACATTCTTTTCGGCAGCAATACTAGCACAACTCATAATTCAATATTAGGCCGTAAGATTTAAAAATAACTGAAGCATTTCTTATGCATTTTCCTTAGCAGTGAAAACTTTAAACCCGCTTATCTCAAAACAAGACTTTTCGAGTTGTGCTGCTATTGCAGCCCATGAGCGATATCATGTTCAAAAAGGTAACAAACGTAAAGTTAAAACATTTATTGACAACGTAGCAATAAAATTTCAATGCGACACCGTTCTCGGCATATGAGTCATTCCTGAATGTTTTTGTAAACAGACAGGAAAACCGAAGACTTGAAAGATAAACGACTTTACGTTTATCGGTGTAAACCCGTCGCAACAATTAGAAAAAATAGCTCATCAATACCAGGCTCAGAATGTATTTTCTCAAGTTTAAAAATCTTTAGTCAGAATTTGGAAACATGCGTATTGGGAAACATGAAAACAACATTTTCCCATCAAATTTAATGCACTAAAGGAAGACCAATTAAACTGTGCTTCTTTTATGTTTGATGAGCAGAATAATGAAGGGTTTTAAATTTATTTCGGGTGGAGGGGGAGCTCTCCAAATTTCTAAAATGCCTCCTAGGAGCGAAAGGTCTGAAAAAAAAAATCACTGCATTTTGATTTTCTACTGTACTTACTGAAATCCATTGTGATACTGTTAAACCAAGCGTGCACCACCCTCCCAAAACCAAAAATTTGCTAAAGGAAACCCTGACCCCCCCCCCCCCTTACCAACAAAAAAAAAAAAGTTACGAAATGAAGGTTTATTTATTATTTTTTTTCTAATCTGTATATAAATAGGCGAAAGACTAAACAGTTAAGTACCATTTTCTCAGTAATGTAGTCGAGGGGGAACGCAGGGGTACGGTATCCCCCTACCTTTTTATTTTAACATAAGCGTACCCCCTCCCTTTTTTATGTTTCGATATGTAAGCGTCCCCCCACCTTTTTTTTCGAGGACTACACCACTGCATTTTCTTCTCTTTCTCAACCGATTTTCATACTTTTTTAAAAAAATATTTAGTAGCTATTGATGAGTTTTAGTGTTATCAATAAAACAAACTTTGTAAATAGTTTTTTTTTCTTTCTACTTTCGACGTAGATTCGAAGCCTTTTTTTATTGGACATACTTCCATACTATTCCTTACATCTACAGTCTATAATATTTGTGCAGTTCTCAATACATTTTTTACTATTTATGAATTATGATTCAAAAAAGAAGAAATGTCAAGAACAAAATAAAAGATAAAATGTAATCTATTAAATGAAATGTCAAAGAAAAATATGAAAAAAAAAAAAAAGATGTCGGATAATCCATTTCCAAAATGTATATAGATTATAAGTATTAGATTGTTTGTCCAGCACAATGTTAAACAAAATACAATTTGAAGCCAATAATGTCTAATATAATATATGAAGTGAGATAATAAATGCGGTGACGCATTGTTTTGCTTCGAATCAACGTTTCGTAACTTTGTTGATTTGCAGTAGCGTTTTGAACTCTCGAATAAATTGAAAGTGAGTGCTTTTTCCCTAATTTATTCAATGAAAATAGGGTGGCATGAAAATTTTGATTCTTATTTTCTTTACAGGTGAAGGAGTGCAGTAAGATAAAATTTATGTGTAATATGTATTACAAATGCATGTATTAAATTAAAATAAAACTAACTCTTTGGTCAATAAGTAGCACTTAGGAGAGATTATCACTAATTAAAATATTTAAACAAAACAAACTGTGGTCAAACAGAAAAACTAAAATGTCTAAAAGTTGTTTAAATTATTTTCCCCTGTTCTTCTTACAATCATGAGAATAGATCAGTTTTCAATCCAATACGTATATTTTACTACAAACCAGATTTACAAGGTCTAAAACAAAGGTAGGCCCGTCATTTCAAATGTTTCCAGGGGGGGGGGGATATTTTCAATGCATAATAGGTAAAAAACGACAAAATAAATAAAAACATGCATTAATTCCATGTATTTTTAACCAGGGGGGTCAAATGACCCCCTCCGCCTCCCCCACCGTGATCGCGCAACTATCGAACCTGAAAACAGGGCAACATTATGTTATAACCACCTTTTATATTATCACGATATTATGTAGTTTTTCATGTAAATGTTCCATAGTTTTTAAAGCTTTCATTTGATTTTTTTTTACATTATATTGACTATTCTACATAATATGCGATTTATGAACTACAAAAAAAAAAACTATATGAATGCAGAAATAGTCGAACAAATGCTACTTTGTGTAATTCCTTAATTTTTTTCCATCTATTTGTGATCAAAAATAGTCAAATTACATGAATTGAATATCGTTTTTGCGCTTTACCATAAAGCTAAATGAATAAATAACACTAGTGGCGCCATCTCTTATTCAACGCTCGAACCTTTTAAACGGATGTTAACGTTGGAGAAAAAATAAATAAAAGAAGGATTAGCATATACTTAAAATGAGAAGCTGGTAGGGTATATATCAGTTCAAGATAACGGAAGTTTTGAAAGTAAGGCAATACAATAAAAACATCATCAAAAATATGTATTATTATTGCAGAAGAAATCGCTAAAAGTAGCTGTCAAAGCCTTATCTCTCTTTCAAAGTTTTATATTTTTTTAACTTTTGTTTCATTTAAAAATAAACTGCTACCAATAAACGTATAATATATAGCATTTATCAGAATTGTTAATGTATGAATTCAGAAAAACTGTTACGCACTTTTTTTGAGAAATATTTTTAAAAATTCGTCATAACTATTTCGGGAGCAAAAAAAAAAATTGAAACCAAATAATTTTGATTTTTTGTGCAATTTTCCTTTTCCGCCCTTCAAGAGCTTTTTCCACTAATTGGCTTCATTGCTCTAAATTTGCATAAATATCATAGGGTTACGGACAGTGCATACCCGAATTTTTAAAGGTCACATTCATACAACGACTATGCACTGCTAGAAAATTTTATACAATTATCAGTTTTTATAAGTTTCATACTCGGGTCCTTTATTAAGCATTTATTAACTTGCTGAACTGCTAGCAGAAGCTTTAAAAAATATTTTTGACGTTGCTGCTCGGGGTCCCCTTATTTTTGTCAAGCATTTAAATTTCTATTGAATCAAGGTTTTATATATTCGTCAACTCTATTTTTTTTTTTCTTTTAAAAACTAATAGGCATAGTTTCCATTAAAAATTCTGATCTTATGTTACTTAATTTAAATGAGAACAGCATCGAATATTAAGTGAAACACTAATGTAAAGAGCTAAAACGAAAGAAAAAAAAGAAATAATTGATTAATTACGTTTGAAATCTATTAAACATGTGAAAGTGTATGATGAAAAACCATGTCACTGAATTGAAACTTTAGAGCGCAACAGGAAATACGAGTTTATATCTTCAGTTCAGTTTTTCCTTGTACCTCATGGAAATTCCCTATTTCAGTATACACGAGTAGTACCAGAAACATTGTTTCCATTTCCTTACAAAAGTTTTACAACCAAGTCGTCATTACAGCTTAATGATTTCTCCTACACAGTGTTTATTTATTTTTTTATTACGTATTTTATTAGAAGGCCCATTTCAACTCTCATTTCTTGATCTTCCACATCTATAAATTCTTCATATATAAATATGAAATTTAAAATAGAATTCCTAATTTGTATAACACAATGAAATAATTTTGGGTTCCAATTTTCCTTTTCTTTTACAATATATTTCATTCATTATAAACTAACTGCCGTGCTCGGGGTTGCATGGGCTGTCTTGAACATTACATCATTCCCTGGTGGAAAAAAGGGAGGTTACATAACATTATCGAACATTCTGTAGTACATAAAAAGGAAAAATTCAGTTAATTATTTGCATTACAAAACGCACAAAACACTTTAAAAATCCCTATTAGCACATTAAAACTGCTTAAAACCTCTCATTATATCCATATTACCCCAATGAAAATTTTTAAAGGTAGCAGTCCTTAAAAATTCCCATCAGACTATAAGAATAACAATAAAAAAAATCCACAATAAAATAATAAGAACAGTTCATAAATATCACTATTCTAAAAATTCCCAAATGGATAAGACCAACAGTTCCATGAAATCCCTATTACACTAAGGACAACAGTACTTAAAATTACCCATTTTAATCAGGACAATAGTAACCAAATGTTTAAGATTCTCTTAAATCCCATTAAAATATGGGCAATAGTCAATCTAATTCCCATTAGAATAAGGAAAATAGTCTCTTTAATACTCTCCATTTGATTAAAGATAGCAGTCGCAGAAAATCTCCATTAAAATAACTACATACAACAATTCATTGTTTTTAAGAGGAGGTGCATGGACGTATGGATTAAAGGGCGAATCAATTCATTGGCCAGTCCGCCCCTGTATACATTCTTGAAAAGGTAAGCTGATGGTAACCTAACCATTATTAAGGTACAGGCAACTAATAGCATATGTAACCAATTGTTGAATGCGAAAGTCTATCAACGGCTACTGGAACACTATTTTCTTCTCCAATCAGAGCACATTGGGATTCATTCTTCATATTCCAACAAGACGATTCTCCAAATCACACTGCCAAAAGTCCACTTTTGAATGGTTTCTGGAGATTGGTCATAGGTATGGTTGCCACAACCAACTACTTTTCACATTTACTATAATGCATGAGTTTTTCCCTGCTCAACCATCAGTGAAAGACTACAAAGACGACATATTTCGCTCGTTTAAAAGTTGCTGCTGAAATTTGTTCAGAAACTAGAAAACCAGCCTTTTAGTAAACGCTGCAATGTGAATAACCATGGTATATAGGCAAACTTAGCATAAATAAACCATTGTTGCAAATAATTCTAAAATGAATCTCTTGTTTCTTCATGGTCCTGAAATGAACATTTTGCATCAAATAAGAACAAATTAATTTGTTTCCAACAATTCTAAAATAATAATAATGAAGATAAAATTATTTTTGTCAAAAACGGGTTCTTATTCTGAATTAAAACCAAACACTTAGAGAACAGGAGTGGACATAACATTATGGAGTGAGTGTTAGGGGCGACACCACAATAAAAAAAGATGAAATTAAACTGAGTGTAAAGGTTATTTTAGGCTGTTAACATGAACTTTTGACCACTATTACTGATGTAACGATTTGAACGTTCTGGGTCTATCTTTAAGCCATATGGCTTTCCAGCTATGCTGTTTCTCACAATTTAGTTAAACAGAGGTCATTTAATTTCAATGCAATGGCGGTGAAGACTTTCTGCATTTCTTGACCACAATATTTTTTTTTCAACATAAGTTTGTACTTGCTTACAATGAAAGACTTAAAATTTATTATTATATATTATTGATTTGTGAAAAATATCCCCCATCGAAAATCATTACAAATTGGCGCGCTAGCTCCAATATCGCAAAGGGGGGATTATACTACAGGATAGCCTAAACATCTTAGGCTCCATCTGCCCCATATTCAAAAAAGATCAATTTGAATGTCGTAACTATAGGGGCATCACACTCCTCAATACGGCATATAAAATCTTCTCCAACCTACTCTTTGCTAGACTTCAACCTCATACTGAGAAAGTAATTGGGAATTACCAGTGTGGATTTAGACCCCGAAAATCTACTGTAGACCAAATCCACTCTCTGAGACAAATCTTGGAGAAAACTAGAGTATAACATCAAAACTTTCCATCTATTTATAGATTTCAAAGCTGCTTATGACAGCATAAAAAGAGACAAGTTGCTTGAAGCCATGATTGAGTTTAATATTCCTATAAAACTTGTCAACCTCACTAAAGCCACATTAAGAAACGTACGATGCAGAGTTAAAATCCTAAACCATCTTTCTGAGCCTTTCACAACTGAAAGAGGCCTGCGCCAGGGAGACTCTCTTGCCTGCCTGCTCTTCAATATCGCATTGGAAAAATGCATCCGTGACTGTGGATTAGACTGAAGAGGCACTCTCTGGAATAGGTCACTACAACTATTGGCCTATGCTGATGATATCGACATTATTGGGAGATTTGAAAGGGCAGTGAAAGAGGCCTTTCAAGCCTTAGAAATCTCTGCCACAAACATGGGCCTCACTATTATTGAAGACAAGACAAAGTTTATGGAAGTTCCGTCCTCGACGGTCAACTCCACCCCTTTCTGCATAAATGGTCACACCTTTGAAAGGGTTAGTGAATTTAAATACCTTGGAACAACTATTAAAGATCAATACAAGTTGAAAGCTGAAATCAACAACAGAATAAAATCAGCTAATAAATGTTTCTTTGGATTAAAAGAACAATTAAGATCCAGGCTTGTCAGCCGAAAAACTAAAATGAGACTATACAAAACACTTATACTACCTGTGCTGCTGTATGCTAGCGAAACTTGGACAGTAAACTTAGAACCCCAGCGAGCTCTGGATACCTTTGAAAGAAAAGTTTTAAGAATGATATTCGGGCCTGTACAGGAACAGGGATGCTGGTGAACCAGATACAATTCTGAAATTTATACACTTTACAAAGACCCTCAAATTATACAAGTCATCCGAAGCAACAGACTGAGATGGCTCGGCCATGTCTGGAGAACCCCTGAAAACAACCCGACTAGACTGTACACTTTTAAGAAACCCGAGTGAACCCGTGCCCGAGGCAGACCTTCAACTAGATGGCTGGATGATGCCGAAAGTGACATAAAAATTTTGAAAATAAAAAATTGGCAAAGAGTTGCTTTGTATCGACTAAGTTGGAAGAAGCATGCTGTTGAGGCAGCTAAGATCTGCAACAGGTTGTTATGCTTTTAAAGAAGAAAAAGCGTAAACATTTAATTTTATTGATGAAATTATTGAAAAATTTCAGGGTACTCGGATTAAGACTTTGCCGCTCCCTGGGTGCGTTATTGCAGTTTTTATCTTTGTCTTATTCTTTCCATGCTGCAGCTAACACTATTTTACAAAGAATGTTTAACTTTCAAATGTGTTTCATTATTATTACTGTTTTGTCTTTTTCTTTGACGACTGCTTTTATTTCTTCTATATGCACAGCATTTTCACTGTATTTAATATTAATGTGTTGCCACAATATGGCTGCCCTTTTTATGTGCTTTATTCATTGTCCCACTGTGCCCCAGAGAGTAAGAGTGGGACAACTTGAGTAAGTTTTGAAAAAAAAATTGATGAATGAAGTAAGGAAAAAATTATTAAACACATCAAAATGAAAGTGGAAGCTTGCCAAAATACTGTTATGCATTTATTTTTAAAAACCTAAAATGGATCAAGTTAATATCAAACAAAGAAAATATTCTTACTCTTCCATGTAGAGGGAAAATTTATTCTCCAACAGCATCCTCGTGCAAACTTAAAAGAAATAGCTTGCTGTGTCTTTAATTTAAGATTAGACAAAATAAGGCCCTTTTATTTATTAAAATATGCATGCAAAGTATTAGAATAAAGAAAACAGTTTCTAAAAATCCCTGTTACAATAAAAAAAGCTTCTAATTAATATTCCTTTTACAATATTGCATTCCAAATTTTAGAGGAAAAATACCTCCCTATAATATGTATATTTAATTGAAATAGTCATGAAAGGTATGATTAGAGTAATGACATTTTTAAAAAATATCCTGTAACAATAAATGCATAAGTTTTTAATTAATATTCCTCCCACAAAGTGTCTTCGAAATTTGGTGAGAAAGAGTGCACCTCAAGGAAAAAACGTTTCTTTTAAAACATTTATCATAGGCTTAATATGAGTAAGTTTCATGAATTTTTGAATGAACAATAATAGTCATGGGACTGAAAGGGTTAAAACGGTACTTTTGCTGGATATCATATTTTTCTTACTCTCAAATTCATGTCTGGTCAAGTCATGTGAAATAATCCAGGAAAGCTTGATCAATGTTTTTGATTTGTTTTATTTTTTTGTAGTTAATTTAGTGTTACATTGAGACCCCAAAACAAGACTTACAAAGTTTTTTTATTTTTGAAATTTCTTATTGCAGCCATTTTCAAGTTACATCTTTAGTGTTTTTTCATGAAAATACTGCTTTACATAAGTCGTTATACAATTTTTCACATTAAAATTTTTAATGGAAGAAAGCAACTTGCCTGTATATTTTCTCACCCTGAATAGGTACCTTTCAGTAGTTTCATCAAAACTAATAAACATTTGTAAGGTTCCCTTTGTTTTGTATATTTAGCCAAACTTGGCACCTTAGCATCGAAATTCTTACTTTGAGACTCAATATCTAAAAAAGGACTGAATGAAATTTTACAGGGCTAACTTTCTTATGGATATAAACATGTAGAAGAAAATTTATACGTGATATCAATGTGGTTTTAGAAATACAGCACTTCAAAGTCAGGAAAAAAATGACATATTTCCGCCTTACTTTTACATCTAAATGTCATCACATACTGCCTTATTCATTTTACTCAAAACTTCAAAAGGTAATTAATTTCTAAGGTTTATAAGTTTACTTACAGCGACACATAAGGAAAAAATCAACGATCAATGTTAAATTTCAAAATCCATATCTGTTTTGATGTAGTGAGCCAGCACATAAGTATATCATGTCTTATATAGTATTCTTTTGTTGCTAAACTTGCTAAATAATTTGACAAAGGACAACTAGTCATGTAGTAAAATGTTCATTTTATCCTAATATTCAAATTTTGTGTCTGAAGCTGCAATTTTAACTAATGCAGGGATCAACCAGAAAATGTGGTTTTTCTACCTTGTCGACTTCTTGCAAACAAGTGAACTAATGTACTACAGTAACTAATTTAGCTTTTTATTAAAAGCGCTCTTTGTCAAGCTTTATAAAAGATCCAGTATTCTAAAGAGAATTCAATGTTAATTTATGTGTTACCATTATTTCCTTTTAAAATTGTTTTGTGCGTTTTTAAACAAGGTTGGGGAAAAAATATTTTCATGTTGAACTCTGCATTAGTTAAAGTAGCAGTTTCAGACATAAAAGTGACATAAAGAGAAAATGAACATTACTCTAATTGTTCTTTGCCAGATCATTTAGCAAGTTTAGCACTTCAAGAATACTAGTTAAGACATGATATGCTTATGTGCTGGCTCCCTACAACAAAATAGACATGGATTTTAAAATTTTGACATTGATCGTTGATTTTGTTTCTTGTGTGTTGTTGTAAGTAAACTTATAAACCTTAGAAATTAACTTTTAAAGTAATGAGTTGAATAAATACAGAAGTATGGTGACATTTAGACGTGAAAATAATGCAAAAATATGTGTGATATTTTTTTGTCCGACTTCAAGGTGCCGTATATATAAAACCACATTGATATCACCTATCTATATAAATATGTAGGTATTTTTAAAATAAGATTGTGCCCATAAAATTTTATTCAGTCCTTTTTTAGATATTGAGTCTCAACATTAGCATTTCAACACCAAGTTTAGCTAATTATGCAAAATAAAGGAAAGCTTCCAAATGTTCCATACTTCTTCGGATGAAACTACTTAACATTATCGATTCAAGGGAAAAAATGTAGCCTTGAGTCTTACTTTCTTGGATTAAAAATTTTAAAGTGAAAATTCAACTTTTCATTTTGAAAATGGTATTTTAAAAGTCCGTTTTTGTACATTTTTTTTTTTTTTAATATCAAAAAAGACGCCAAAATGAAACTTTTCTTCATTCCTTAGGGAATATTATGGTTTTAAAATCATTTTGAAATATTCAGAAATAAAAAAGTTATAACGATTTATGTAGAGCAGTATTTTTATGAAAGACCACTAAAGATGTGACTTGAAAATGGCTGTAATGAATTCCAAGAATTTAAAAACTTTTAAACTCTTGTTTTGGGGTCTCAAGATAAATTTGACTGGCAAAATTTTTTTAAAAATCAAAAACATTGAGCAACTTTTTTTCTTTTTTCTGGACGAATTCACGTGGATTGACCCAATTTTTAAAAAGCAAATAGTTCAAAATATGTCCAAGATCTTATTAACAAGTTTTAACACGTAAATCCACCCTGCATATTTATAGAAAATATTTTTATGATAATTATATTGAAAAATATCACAGCATTCTGAAATAAATATATAAATGTTTGCAATAGAAACAGTACGCATTTTTCGATAACTTTTTTGTAGTTTGTTGTATAAATAAAAAATTTATTGCAGATTTATACACATAAATTCTAAAAAACAGCCCGTGTTTGACCTTTACATTTTTACAAAAAAAAAAAGAGACACATAATTGAATTATTTTTTAAACACATATAATGAGAAGAGCTAAAGTTTTGGCAGTATGAGTAACCTATAAGTTTTATCATTCAATGGTTATGAACATTCCTTTTGTGATTTAAGTTTATAATTGTTTTAGTAAACTGATTCAAAATACAGTGTCAGATTTTTTTTTATTACTGTCCCTGTAGCATTTTAAGTCATTCATCTCTATCATCTTCATTTTCCCAAGTAAATTTATAATTTTCTTCCAGTTTCTTGTGCCGTTCCATTTCTTGAACTGCTTCTTGCTGTCCAGTCTATAAAAAAAACATAATAAATACTATGCACATTGTAAAAAAGGTAAGCACAACAATATCTAAAGTAATACCACTACATTTTAATTTGACAACACTGTACAAATATATCATTATTGGATTCATGACACAAATTGTTTTTATTTTTCTTCATTCTAGTTATTTAACTGCAAAAGTAGCCAACTTCGAAAAAAAAAAGGACTTTTGTTACAACCAATGTTATGAAAAGTTAAATAGAAACTATCGGCAATAAAGAATCGAACTACTATTGCAGTGTCTATATTGCTTTCATGATTGTTAGAGCTTAACGCTCTAACAATCATCTGAAACACTTATCTTAATTCAGCAAACTTTAAACTCTGCACTGATATTGTAATGTTATTAAAATCACATCATTAAAGAAGCATATTCCTTTGTGTTTTTGAGTTAAAACAAAATCTTCAGCAAAATAATTAACCTGCTTTAACTTTCATAATCTCCTTGGAAGAAAGTTAATATGATTATTGATTGACATTTAGACTTGATTACTTTGCATTTTAAAGTTTTCCACTGCATATTTCTAAAACGATTGATATTTAGTTCATAATAAAGTCTTACCAATAAAGCCATAATCATATTTTGAAATTGACTTGTTTCTTCATCAGACAGTGCATGAAAGTCTTTTCCATCTTCATTGTCATAAAATCCAGCAGTAATAATGTTCACTTCAATTCGGCGACCTGAATGATTTCAAAAGTAATTAGAAAATGAGCAGTTGGAAAACTAAGACCACAATGAAAATATACATACATAAATAAATGAAACAATGTTATAGATAATAAGGAGAGTTAAATTTCGTAAACTAGCAATACAAAATCCCCTTTACTCGGATGATACTTTAATAGTTTATAAAAAGATTGCAGGAGATTATGCTTTCATTTTCCCCACATTTACATACACAATTTGCTGATTCTTTCTAAATGAGCAACTTTAATGAATGTAAATCTTAGAATTAAATTTTTCTCTTAAACAATCATAATCTAGTATCCAATCCTTTTACTCTACACCTTAGTTACTTTAAATAAAGAAATAGTTTTATCAGAACAATTAAATTATGATTATTGTACAATTGACAACATTTGTTGACTAAGGGCTTAATATTTCAAACTACAAATTTGCTTTCCATTAAAATTGCAGAACTGTTCTGCAGTTTGACAAAATTATATGAAAATTCTCAAATGTGAAATAAGGATAAAACTATTTGTACAAGAATTAAATGTAAAGCAAAAACTAACGAGAAGAAATTCTCGAATAAGATTTTGCATGAACGTTATAACTGTTTTAAGGTTTCAGAAGCTCTTTTTTTCAGTACCCTATGAAAAGTAATTGAAACTCAGGCTATTATGAGAATGCTCATACATTTTCATAGAAAACATCTGAAGGGTTATTTCACATCTGAAGGGTTATACACATTTTCTTTGTTATGAATATTCCCAAAGGTGTAGAGATTTGTGCATATATTAGAAATGCAAAATTTTGCTCCATGTTGAATCCATTCAGATTCTTTTTTAAGAACCATAAACATTATTTACACAACTGCTGATTACAAAACAGACCCTTAAATTTACTACAGATGTCCTTTTGGAGATTAATCCCTTTTCCAAATATTTCCCCCTTTGGCTGTCTTTTTTTTTTTTTTTTAAGTCAACACTAGGCACAAAGAACAGGTCCCTCATTTGGCCGATCTGGGGAGGTCAATTCTCCCCCAATGACTTTAAGAAACATTGAATTTACATGTTTTAAGGTATTTTGTTTTTTACTTATAACATGCATTGAAAATATACCCTTTGCGCCCCCTACCATCTCTCCCCCCCCCCCCTGGCAAATTTTAAAATGATGGGTCTGACCAAGAACACAAAATATAAGCACCTTCTTTTCTCAAAAAATTGTTTACCCCTCTAATCTTCAGAATTTTAAATTTCTTTTGATGTCTACATTCAAATTTGTACAATGCAACGCAGAGTGATACTGGTTTTTGTGGAATAAACGTGTCAGTATCATTAATTATACAACAGCTCTCATTATCTCACAAATGTTGAAACCTGACAATTAAGTGCAACATAACAAAAAATCAAGATCAATGAAAACATGTGCTTTCTTAAGAAAAGGGAGGGGGGGAAGCCAACAGCTGTTTTCATATATAGTTCTTAGAAATTAGTTTATTTATTTGTTCATTTATTTATTTGTTTATTTTTTTATTTCTTTGAAATTAATAATAAAGAATGCACTAGCTGCATACAGTTGCATGATTTGAATTTAATTATTCATATATATATATAGAGAGAGAAAGAGAGATAGTTTTCAAACTTTGGGTTTTAGATTGTAGAAAAAGTGATGAAAATTTTTATCTTTGCTTCTTAAAAAAGGCACAATTTTATTTGATATTTTAAAAAAAAATCTCGAGTTTTTACCTTGTTGCATTTTCCGACAAACTGCAGCTCCATCAGCATCAAATGTTTGCTTATCTATCAATTTCTTTCCTCCATTAATTCGATATTATCCAATGACATGCATTTTTTGCCATTTTCAAAATCACCAACCATTAGCTTCAAAATTGTTAGTTTCCTTCAGCTTCAGCTAGTTTCAATGCTTCAGTGCTTGTCACACTTTTTAGTTTTTATGTTTTTAATAATAAACATTTTTCGACTGTATTTTGCTATCTACTTCACTTTCAAAATTGTTGCTTAATGCACTACTTTTAAGCAAGTGTTTTTTGTAAATACTCCGCCCCTAACTTTGTATCTTACCTTTTACTTTATGTGTGTAAAATGTTAACAAATCATGTGTAAAACTACAGATCAATTACTAAATTTCTGAACTATACCAGTTTTACTAGTGTGTCTTACAGAAAAAATTTTTATCACTGATTTTTTAGTTTAAAATATGTTGCTTTTCACTATTTGTTCTATTAATATTTCAGTATTTATGTTTTAGTTTAAATTTTATGAATGTGTGGCTATTAGTTTAAGGCATACCTCATATCCTAAAATTATTCCCAAGTTAGAACTTTTACACAGTTGTTTGAGGGAAAACCAAATTGTTGGGAAATTTTCAGACATTTAAGTATAATTCATTTTGATTTAGTCTAACATTGTTTGCCATCACTTTCATTTGAATTAAAATATACAAGTTAAAAGCTTTTGATTGAATAAATCCATAAAATAAAATACCTCCTGTATCCAACCCAGCTTTTTCTAATTTTTCCTTTACAGCCTGTTCAAGTTTCTTCCTTTGAACAACATCCATTTCATACAATTTGCCATTTGAATCTGTAGATTTGCGATCAAGCCTTCTGATACGAACATGAAGCTTGTCATCATCAAGTACAGCAGATTGACTTAGATCATCATCATCAGTTTTTGAATCTTCTGTAACATATCAAAAATGTTTCATTAAACACTGAAGTTGCAGAATTGAAGAGAAAAAATGCATTTAAAAAACATAATGTTTACATGTACAAGTTGTAAATCAGCTGTACTACTAAAATGAATCAATTTTTATGAATATGTAAAACATTACCTTTTCAGAATAGATATATTTTTTAAAAACCCCTGAAAGGGGGTACTCTTTTAAAGATCATAGGCATTTAATATTTGTTTCTCATTCAAGAGTATTCTGCACCTTTTCTCTCTAATGTAGTATTTCTGTGAGTTGATTGGCACATTGAACATGTGGTCTTGGCATAGGAAAAAGTAGTGGAAATCATCATTAAAGAGAGACTTTGTTGTTTGTAGTTTTCAAAATGAGAAAGTAAGAAATCCTCTTCTACCAAGAACCATTCGTGCAAAAAGTAATCCATAAAATCTATGGAGAAATATTTTCATCTAATTTAAATCAATGTAGATACACTCAAAGAAACTTAATAAGACAGAGTCAGATCTTCCTAATTATATTTGAGCATGAATACATAGCACTTTTATTGAATTTTGTGATGTAATGAAATATTTCAAAATATTCTCTATTTGTACAAGCTTATTATTTTCGCAAAGAAAATTGCCATTTTTAATGAGTTAGAAAGTATACAGAAGAGCAGCTTGAAGCGAAAGGTTGCGCTACAGAACATGATACTGAGTGGTGGCAGATATCAGCAGGAAAACTTTTGCATTTAAAGATTAATAATTTCTCTCACATAATTTGGAAGCTGCTTAGTAGTTAACGTAAACATTAAGTAAGAAAGTTTACTTGGAACACAAAAATATACTTAATTTGTACTACAAAACATTCAATCAGAAAATGATATATTACTTCATGGTTACTACAATGCAAAAACTAAATGTGTATAGTACACACGAGAGAATATTTGATTTTATAACATATAGAATATCTCATTAAACACTAGTGTCTACGGAATTTCAAATAGGGATGTAACAAATATTTGGTCACTATTCAGTATTCGGCTGAATATTCGGCTAAGCCGAATAGTTATTTCATAATATAAATGAATATCTGGCCTGGCCGAATAGTTGGCAAGATCATATTCAGCCAGGATGAATAATGGTTAACTATTCGGGTGAATACTCGTTCTATAGTAAGAATGTAGAAACCTGTTGATTTTGAACAGTTTAATTTGTATTACAGTTACTGCATAAGAGCACAATAGAATATAATTCTCATAAGTAAGAATAATTTGGAAAAAAAACTACTCTTTTCACACATTGCTTTTTATTTTAACAATAGCAATTTTGAAACTTGTTCAAAGTGTTGTACATTTGCAAATGTTTTAATTATATTTCATGTTTATTTATTTTTGATGGTGTTATTAGAGCATAAAATACATTAATTAATGTACTATTATAATTATATTGTACATTGTTATCAAAATGGAACTTATGATTTGAAAGCATCAGTTCTTATAGCAAAACTGTATAAGATACTTTTTTATGAATATTGCCTACTTATTACAGGAAATGCTTACTATGATGAACAATATACTTTCATTTTGCTATTGCTAACAAAGGGGAGGGAAGACTTTGGGGAGGGGGTAGCCTGGTTTATTGTTAATATTAGGTAAGAGAGAAATGCAAAGAGCGTTGAATAAAGCTACAAATGATGTAACATAAAAGTTTACTCAATAATGGTATTTCTTTCATTTTAATTAAATATTTATTTAATTGAAGGAAATGCTTACATTAAAATTAATGGTATTTCTTTCATTTTAATTAAATATTTATTTAATTGAAGGAAATGCTTACATTAAAATATATGTCATTTGCATTCCACTTAAAGGTGAAATTATCAGCTTTAATGCATTCAAAACAATACAGAAAATACGTTAATTTTAGCTGTTTTTAAGATTTTAAACAAACCTAATTAAAACACGGAAAAAAAAGGCTTAAAAACTTTGTGATCTCTTTTAAATTTAAAAATACTTCCTAGTACAATAAATTTTGAGAAACTTTATTACTCAGCCACTGAATATTCAGTATTCAGACAAAATTTTAATATTTGGCAGCCAAATATTCAGCTTTGGCCAAGAAGAAATAGCCAAATATTCCATTATTCGGCCAAACCACTAATCATTACATCCATAATTTCAAAAGTGAAATTTTAAAGGTGAATCAATTCAGGATTTTTTCATGACCTTTCGAAAGTATAGTGGCTAAACAGGATAGTGTGTTTTTCAAGTGCTTTCATTAAACTATCAACTGAAATTTTAAATGCTTATGTCATTTTTTTTTTTTGTAGTTAGCTCTACACATACTGAATTCACAGGTTCTGCATTCAATACTTTTTGGCATGTAGTATGCAAGCGAACAGCACCAAGAGTTTCACCACTGTTGCCTCCAATCCAATGTCTTGTTGGGATCTGTACACCATAGCTAAACTGAAGTATTCAATCACAAATTGGAATTCCATCCTTTATTTCATGCGAACTTTTGAAACTTATTAACAGTTTGGAGCAGTATAGCCAATATTTGGCTCTTGAGCTAAGAGAAGCTACCAAACTGAGTAAATATTTTGTATTTTTTTTACTTATGTATATTTGATTTTTATAAAAATAATTTTGAAATAAGCTAAATATAAATAAATAAAATTAAAAATAACAGAATCCCAGTGAGAAAACAAAACCACAAGCATTAGTTAAAATAATATTTATTTTCAACTATAAAAATGTTCAAACACAAGTCATCCCCCCCCCCCCCCTGTAGAGAAAAATTCTTAATTGAGATTAGTCACGAATTTTGGTATTAGAAAATGCTGTTCGAACCTTTTTGTGCTTCCAATTACCTATCAGCACTTCATAGTTAAGATTAATATTTTTAGGCATCAGGGAAGTCTTTATTCTAATGACACACAAAGGAGGAGGGACACCTTTTTCCTTCCCAGAGTTATAACACATTGTTTCGCATAACTTTTAAACCTATGGCATAAACTTTTCCAAAATTATTAATTTTATATTTCCTTTTCTTAACTTTTAAAATTAAAAGAAGATACTTAAAGAAATAACTTTCATCTCTTTTAAAAGAAGTGCACGTTGGGTATTTAGAACATTCAAAATATACTGGAGGGGAACTTAATAGAAATAACACACCATCAATTTCTACTGTATCTTTCTCTGTTTTTTCCTTCACCGTCTCTTTCTCAGTAACATCAACTTCTGAAAACACAGTAACAAAATAATTTTAACAAGTGTAATACCTATTGCAACTCAGATTAAAAACATTTAAAATGTTGATTCAAATTCAAAAATGTATCTTTAAATTTGTTATTACATGCAGAGTAGGGATGTAACGAATATTCGGCCACTATTTGGTATTCGGCCTATTCGGCCCTTTGGCCGAATAGTCAATTCATGACACTTGCCGAATACTCGGTAAGATGAAATTCGGCCTGGCCGAATATTGATGGACTATTCGGCCGAATAGTTCTGCTACAGTAGAAATGTAAAAAAATTAAAAAATTTGTAGATTTAAACATTTAAAACTGTATTATAGTTATTGCAAAAGTACACATTGAGTGTATATAGTTTTAATAAATAAAAATAACTTAGTAAAAGCTACTTTAAAAACATTGTTTTTAGGTTTGACTGAACAAAAACAGATTTTAAAGTTGTAATATTGTATTTTATACTTGGTGCTTGTTTCCAAATGCTGGCAATAGTTAATTGTGATTGATACTTTTATTTTGTTATTATTAACAAAGTAGAAGTCAGACTTTGTTTTGGTAGACTGATTTTTTGTGAATATTTAGTAAGAGAGGAATGTGCCTTGAATGTATCATGAATATTAAGATAGGATAAGTTTGTGGGGTTTCAGAAAGTAAAAGTATATTCCAGTTTATTTCAATAGATCTTTTTAAAATAGGCATGTAAAAAAGAACTCCATAAACTAAAAATATTCTTTTATAACTTTTAAAATACCTTCATAAAACTTTTTTGAGTAAGGTAAAAAGTTCACTGAGCTACAGTATTTCTTTAACCCTTTACATTCGAGGCCTTTTTCGCTAGCGCGAACCAGCAACTCGAGACGATTTCGGCCAAATTCGACAAACATTTTACAAGTGTTTTAAAAACATTTATGAACAAACAAACGTTTACAAAAAATAAAATTTCACCAGTTTATTCATTTATATGTCGCAGCAAACTTTAATAAATATTTCACAATGTCATTAGTTAATCGGCACCGCTCGAGTGCGTAGAGTTAATCTGAATTAAATAATTAGTAAAATAATGATAATGCTTACATTAAAACTTATCATTTCTATTCCACTTGTAGGTGAAATTCTCAGTTTTATTGCATTCAAAATAACACAGAAAACACATTAATTTAAGATAGTTTTAGAATCTTAGCAAACAGAATTAAACCATGCATCATAAATTTATGTATGGAATTGACCTTTGTGAATATTTTTAAATTTGACAAATTATTTCTATTTCAATGATTTTCTAGAAATGTCAATATTCGGCCGCCGAATATTCGGTATTCGGCCTAAGACATTGGCCGAATATTCGGCTTCGGCCTAGAAGAAACGGCCGAATATTCGGTATTCGGCCAAATCACTATTCGTTACATCCCAAATGCAGAGCAAAAATTCATGTGTCAATTTCTTTCTCATCTATTATACCATGAATAATAATTTACACCTACCATCAGATTCAAGACTAGATCTAACTTTGCTGAGTTTCTTAGAAGTTTCAAGAACATCATTTGTAGCTTTATTGAGATTTTCCAAAAGTATCTGCAATGTTGATGTCAGCTTGAAAATTTTATCACTTTTTCTTTCGTCATTGTGCTCTGAATCCAAATCTTTTCCCTAAGATTATCAAATATATTAAATCACAAATTTGAACATTATTTCATTGACAGCATTACTTAACTGCAAGCATAAAATCTGCACACTATGAATTACCTCATTTATCATTGAAACAAACTGGTTGTCGATATCATTCTTCAAAGAAGCAAATTTCTCAGCTGGTAAAGAAGACTTCAATTTTTCCATTTCTGGATTAAAAAGTGTTTACATTAAAAAAACCATTCTTATACCTGAAGCAATGTTATAGACATCAATAAATATTAGGTAAAAGATTTTTCTTTAATATTTTTTTATAAATAAAAAGGTTTCCAGAATACAAGGAAATAAATAAATGCTTTAACTTATTGAAGCACTTTGTCCTCAGCACCAAGATTCACAAATGCAGAGCTACATAGTATTTCAATACTTAAATTTTTGCAAAAATAAAGTGCAGTCAACTCTCCAAAATCCACACTGCTTGGGACCAAGGGTTGTGCAGATTTTAGAATTTTGCGGATTTCGGGTCATTGATCTGTGTAAGGTATAATCAGTGTCGATTCAGGCACAGGGGGTACCTTCATGGTCTCAGAAGTTTTTTTATTTCACATATGTTAAAATTTAGAATAAAGTGAGTTATAGGCATGTTTTTGTTTTGCTCAAAAAAAATCCTGGCCCGAGATACAGGCCGCCAAAGATGGTGCCTCAGGCCCAATTTCTCACTTGCGATTTTCGACAAAAACTTTAAAGTGCTCTATTTTCTAAACAGTGCAAGATACTTTGATGCAGTGTTTTTTATTTGAAAGATAATTAGATTTTGTTTAAGATGAAGGGCTAATTTTTAAAATATCTGTTCAATGTTTTTTGCCAATCTCAAAATTTTAAATTTTTTTACAGTTAGTTAATGCTATTGAGTACTACATTCCCTGAAAAGGAGAGCTTCCACTTTTGCATTCAACGGTTTTTAGAAACAATTTAAGATTTTGCCATATATTTTATCAGTTTTCTTTATAACGTAGTCATATATTGGTCTCATTAAGTGAAAATTATCCAAATTTCATTTTCTTTGACATGGTATTTAATTCTTAATAAGTATTAACGCTTGGTAAAATCATGATTTTTTTTCTAAAGTAAAAAAAAAGAAAGTTTTTTAAAATTTTAAACCTGATTGCTTATTATACCAATAAACATAGCTTAAGATTGACATTCTGAGTAAATGCAATGAATATAATATTTATTTAAGTGAAAATAAGAATTTCACATTGAAAAGTGTATATTTATGCTAAAAATGTAGAAAAAGAAATGCAATACACTGTACTTTTAACCCAATACGTATATGTTGGAAAAATTAATTACTGCACATTCGACAGGGCGTTAGCAAGTAACATAAATATATGTATACCAGTCATTAAAATAATTTCTGTATATCATTTATTCATAATTACAAATAGATTAATAATTAGATTTATATTTAAATAACATATACAGTTAAGTATTTTCTCGATTCCATTTGCCATTAAGTAATTTGAGCTAGTTAATTTTTGAGCTTGTTGTAAACAAATCCAAATATAGAAAACTTTAGTTCAATTGCTGCTGAAATGAGCATCTGAATAATTTTTGGCTGTTTATTTATTACCCATGAATTCTTTTA
The DNA here is from genome assembly GCA_038502835.1 of Octonoba sinensis. Lineage (NCBI taxonomy): Eukaryota > Metazoa > Arthropoda > Arachnida > Araneae > Uloboridae > Octonoba > Octonoba sinensis. The sequence continues at coordinate 113,468,530 of CM076598.1, read as the reverse complement.
CAGCAGTTAGTTTCCCACATTCAAATGTTGACATAGACTGCAATTTATTTTTCGAATTAAATTCCACAAAAAGGAAGTGCACAAACTTCAACTCTTTGCTTCATAGTTTAATGTTTTCTTTAACCAAATTTAATTGGTTTTTAAACCTCTTATTTTATATTTTGGGGTTAGAGATGGCTAAAAAAAAATTTAAAAAAAAGAAAAAAAGGTGCCAATGCCTGCTCATATTTTTTAAAAAAGGTATTGTATAGTTACTTTATCTTGCTGATTTAGGTTATTTTCTAGCTTTTTTCAGTACTTGTAACTAGGGCTCGACCGATGGCATTTTTTTGCTGATTGCAGATTATTCTCCTCTTCCATCGACCGATGGAAAAAAGTCGCTTTAAACCATTAAAACGTGAAGAATGCTTGTCTAAAAAGTCACTTAAATCATTTATTTATTTTTATGTTTATGAAAACATAAATGTATTATTCAAGCACCGTAAAACTGTTTGGGGGAAGTTTACATAATAATTAAAACTAAAAGAATCACTCGCGAGTCTAGCAAAGTAATTAAACTATTTGGAGGTTTTAAAAAAATTAAAAAATGCTATATCAGAGGATTTTTAATCCTGTTTTCTTATATTTGCAAAAAAACTCAACAACTATTGGATCGGATCGGGTCTAATTCCCTTTTCAAAATTTTTTTCTTTATGACACCTGCACTGCAAATGCCAAGTGCAGCTGCCTTTACTTTCTTATTTTTTTCATGGAGAGGAATGCAGACGTTATAATCAGGGTTGGGTTTTTGACGTCAAAAACTGGTTTTTGACATGACATAGGTATAATACCAGTTTAAACTGTCAAAAACCCATCAAAAACTTCAATTTGTCAAAAACCTATCTCAATCTTAAGCTGACCTAAATTTTACAAGAAATTACGTAAATTTAAACAACTGTTGCCTAACAAATGTTGAACTTGATCAAATTTTGATTAATGTAACAACAATTAAGACATTTTTAGATAACTAATAAAAAAAATTTAGGGATTATTTATTTTAACTCTCAGAAAAAATATGGCAAAATGAATGTTTAAAATAAAAATTTTCATGAGTTAAAAGGTAATAATACATCTATAACATTAGGCATTAAATTTTAATTATGACATATATTATTTTTACAGTTGGTTCTTTCAAATTATTGAAATTTCAAAATCGAGGAAACACAAAAAAATATATATTTGGATATTTGACAGAATTGAATAACATTAATATAAACTGATTATACCAGTATTCAGCTAAGTTACTAGATAGACTAAATATTGTGGATAAACTAGATTACATATTTAGAATATTGCTAGGAAATATTAAGACTTTTGTGCTGTCTAATATGAATCACGAATTAGAAAAATAATTATAAGTTATTTCAAGGTAAAGATTTTTTTTGAAGCTAATAGTAACAGAATAAAATGATTTTTTAGTTCTTTGGTTTTGGGTAAAATAATTTGTATGAAAAAAAAATCGATTTGTGTTTTTGTATTTAATTATAAATAGGCTAACAGCTCTACCAACAGCATTCATACTGAAAATATTTATGAATTATTACATGTTTTATGATTAACATTGACAAATCTACAAATGTGTAATTCACACTAATTTTAGTCCCTGTTGTACTCTTACTTATGAAACATATATTCTAAAATAACTACTGTTATTTATTATAAGCAGTAATTCTTATTAAAAATGTTGAAATGTAAAGGAAAATATGTTTTCATAATTGCCCACATTTTGGGCTCATAAAAGATGCTTTGCAAAAATTCAGTGGGCATTTGCCTTACCCACATCACTAATATGAAGCACAAAACAACATATTTTTTTCATTCAAGGTTAAAACCACTTAAGAGGTGACAAATTAATTTTTCTGTAATATATTTCGAGCACTACTGTATTAATGATAAATTTTAGTTATTAATAAATGTGTACATACAAATATGGGTTTTTTACATTTTTGACAAGGAGGTTTTTGACGTGACAGTTTAAACCATGGTTTAAACTGTCACGTGTCAAAAACCTGCCAACCCTGGTTATAATACAGACTAACAAATAATGTGGGTTTGTATCTAACGAAATTGTCAACCCCTCCTCTCAGATTTTTTTTCATAATTCCACCCCTCCCCCTCCCCCCCTCGTTTTCAAAAGAAAAGCGGGAACGATTATTTTTTTATTTTTCATTATAAAAGTTATTTTAACTAAAAAAAAGCTCTTTTTCTAAAATAAAAATAAAATATTAAAAAATTTCGCTCGCAGTAACGCCCCCTGTTCATAACCAAGAAACACTGAATATTACTAAAACATATACGTGAGATTTTTGTGCCATTACAAATGAATGCTGGGCATCATTTTAAGAACTAATCTTATTAGCTTTTTTTTTTTTCTTCTTGTGAGTTGAAAATTACACTGAAATACTTGACATGTTCTTTATATTTTCATGAGCACAATGTAAAGTCAATGTAAAGTCACCGAAATAAACCAATATTTTGAGCACCAGCAGTTTTCTGTTGACAAATAATCTTCTGAAAAACATGTGATCGTTTATAAAAATTAAGATGTATTTTGAAAAATATATATATACTTATATATCCGTTGTCAATTTTTGAAATTTATGAAATTGTAGCATTTTTATTAAGGTATTATTCCACCCTGTCGCACGAACTCGTTTTTTAAGAATTAAATTTTTGAAAATTGCAAGTCGAAACTTGGATACATAAAATTTCGACCAATAAACATTTATACTAAAAACTTGATTCATATTTTTTATCAATATGTTCTATGTTGTAAACTAACAATAAAATAACAAGAAATATTCTAAACTAAAAGCAGATGTAACGAGATTGTTGTGTAATAGAAGAAAAACTGTCAACTGTCTAACACATGGCATCAAAGAAGCCAAAAAAATGCGCTAAAAAAACGAAGTATACACGAGGAAAAATTAAAATAATTATCGTATAAAAAAGTTAAGCTGTATTTTGAAGGAAAAAAAATGCATTGATCAATCTTTGGAAATAAAGAAATTTTAGCATTTTTATTAAGATGTTATTAAATCCTGTCGCGCAAACTCGCATTTTGAGAATTCAATTTTTAAAAATTGCAAGTCGAACTTGGACACATAAAATTTCGATCAATAAATATTTATACTGGAAAATTGTTTCTTATTCTTGCCCAATCTTTACTATGTTGTAAACTAAAAATGAAATAATGAGAATAACCGCACAATTGCAGAGACTGCAACATGTGAGATCGAAGAAAGAAAAAAAAACGCTACGAGAAAAAAGTTTACGCTGGTAGAAATTAAAATTATTATCGTACTTTGATTGAGTCGACTTTGTATTGTTTACAATTTCGGAATAAAAAGAAACATGACAAACTAAAAGCAGATGGTATAATATTAACAATAGTATAATATTGCACAATGACATCTAATGCACTAAGTCATTATTAAATGAAAAACGGACAAAAATGATGCAACTAACCCAGTGCGAAAAACACATAGCACTCATAAGACGCCTCTATTACTTTTACTTTAACATATTCTATTACGCGATCATTCTGTTCAAAGAGAAATAATTTTAATAAAGAAGGTTTTTGGGCAGCGATCGCTTAAACTATTTTTCTTATTTTTTTATCAAATACTTTGTAGAATTACATTTTTTTTGTGCTTCTTTCGAAAAACATCGGCCTTTAGATGTTTTTCAAGGCCGATTGGCCAATGTTTTTCTAAGGTTAACATCGGCTACCGATGCATCGGTCGAGCCTTACTTGTAACAGCTTCGACTATTTTAATTATCTTCTTCAAATTATTTAAAGCAATTAAGATTGGTTTTAATTGATTAGGCAGATCTTCCCCATTAAAAATATTTTGATACTTATTTCTCTATTAAATTTATACTTTCTTTAAATACCTGCATAAAAGGTAGACAACTAATAATGCTGAACTCAAATTAGTAATAAATTCTTCAACATTCTTGTTTGATTTCATTTTTGTTAGAACTATTGAGTTAAATCAATGATTTTTTGAAAAAGTCATCTGATTTAAATTATCTACAGCCTGATAAATATTAGAAACATCTTTTCAAAAAAAAAAAAAAAAAAAGAGAGAGAGAGAGAAAGAAAAAAAAAGAAAACACACCAACATATTACAACCAAAAACATATTAAAGCTTACAATATACGGACATGTTCCAAAACATACCATTTCCCAAAATTATGCTATAAGTTATAGATAAAACAAATAGTGGTGTTTCGTGCATATGCTTTGTTAACTTCCTTATGAAAGAAAAGAAAGGAAAATGCAAAGTGATTGAATCCTAAGTTGATTTTCTCCTGGTAGTGTTCCTCTTTTTTTTCATAAGATCAATAGTAAGATATGGAAATCAAAGATAAAAAACTATGTTTTACTGAATTGTACATGTATTAAAATTAACAACTAATAGATTTGAACTCAAGCTATGAAAAAAATGAGAAAGTGACATTTAAAAAAAATAAATGAAATCAATAAATATTTTAAAGTAGCAGGCAATATGATTGGGCAATGTATGTTTGTCTTTTGTATACAGGTTTTTTTTTTTTTTTTTTTTGTGGGAAGGGGGGAGATATGTTTCTCATATTTATTTAAAAAATTAAATTAATATAATTTTGACTTAATGAGACCAATATATGACTATGCTATAAAAAAAATTTGTTAAAAGATATGGCAAAATCTTAAATTGTTTCTAAAAACCACTGAACGCAAAAGTGGAAGCTTTCCTTTTCGGGTCACTGGTATTAACCAACTGTAAAAAAATATACAAAAATTAGAGATAAGCTTTTTTTTTGAGAGAAAAAATTAAAAAGGTTTTTTAAAAAAAATTTCAGAAGGCTGCAGCAAAAAACCTTGAACAGATATTTTAAAATGTAGCCTTTCATCTTAAACAGAATCTAGTTATCTTTCAAATAAAAAAAAAACTGCATCAAAATATCTTGCACCGTTCAGAAAATAGAGCACTTGAAAGTTTTTATCGAAAATCGCAAGTGAGAAATTGCGCCGGAGACGCCATCTTTGGCGGCCTGTATCTCGGGCCAGGAATTTTTTTGAGCAAAACAAAAACATACCTATAACTCACTTTGTTCTATATTTCAACATAAGGGAAAGGAGGATAAGAGTATGCAGTCGGTTAAGAGTACACAGGGACTTTTTTCCCTGTTGGCAACACTGCAAGCAGAAGCGAGTGTGATCAACTCAACACATTTGTTTTCAGCTGGCTCAAAAGACCACCATTGTTATTTTCATCCTTGCTGTCGTTTATTTATCAGGTAAAATATGATTTTTGCATGTAATTTTTCTGTGAAGAAATATTAATTTTTTTGTCAATAAAGGATTGATGTTTGCTTTTTAAGTAGATATCATTATGAGCTTTGTTCCATTCCAAACAACGTGGGCCTGTCAGAATTCTACTATTGTGAATGCTACAGCCATCTATGGACGATTTTGAGGAGCAATACATCGACGGGTAAGAGTACACACATTACAAAATCCCGGAAAAGTTATAACCTTGTGCGAACTTTCAGGGATATTTAAAAAAGCATATAGCAGTACAGCCAGGGTTCAACTCTCAGAAAAAGCTTTCTGTGTTACAGGTATTGAACCATACAACCCTGACATTATAAGTGAAGATTGCTATTCTCCTTCACTAGCAACTTTAGCACCTTCGGATAACGATTGTGCAGTTGCACCTGAAGAGAATGAAGTCCCACCTCCCACTTCTCAGATACATGTCAGTATCCAGTCAATCGTGGCACTTCCTAGACATGAACAATGAGGAACTAAAAGGAAAAGAACCTCTCAAAAATCCGAGATCATGACTTCGTCTCCGTTCAAAAATTTGTTAAAGGAAAAGGTAGAAAGAATTAGAAGAAGCAAAGGCTAATCGAGCTGCTATGAAAAGTAAAAATGGGGCCAAAACTGAAAAAGGAAAAACCGTGAAAGCAAAGAAAAAACTTGTTCTGCATTGTATGGACAACCCAGTTCCCTCAACAAGTTCAGCAAATAATGAGGCGACAATATGCCCAGGCTGCGAACAATCATATGATGAAGATTGGATCCAGTGTTGATTATGTAAGGAGTGGTGGCATGATGAATGTTCCAGTTACGAAGGCACTGGAGCATTTGTATGTGACTACTACTAAATTTTCTGAATGCGTACTCTTACCCTTCTGGGTGCGTATTTTTATCCGCCAGGTCGGGTAAGAGTACGCATTTGCAATTTTTCTTTCCACTTGCTTTCTTTCATATATTTTTTTAAGATAAAACTTTCATTTTGTGTACCTAAGTTTCTAAGTTAATAAACTATGATTCCGTCAATTTTCAAGGTTCTCACTTTTCAATTCTCATTTTTATAACGAACAATCCACTAGGTGCGTACTCTTACCCTCCTTTCCCTTATGTGAAATTCAAAACTTCTGAAACTATGAAGGTAAGATTTTATTTTTACCTGCCTGAATCGACACGGAATATGCCATACGTGTTTTGCGAGGTTATAATGTTGCATTTACCTTTTTACTTATTACTCAAAAAATGTTTTGATAAACCACTAATTATACAGGCATGAATATATATAATAGATTGATAGAAAAGAAAGAAAATTTATAAAAATTAGATACAATATATATATATATATATATATATATATATATATGTGTGTGTGTGAACTTTAAATGGATTTTTTTTTTATTCAACTACTTTGTAAAGGTGCAGATTGATGGTTGCCACTCGCCAACTGGCTACCAAAAAATCTTTAATGGCGACCAAAAATTTCATTGCCGATCGCCATGTTGGCAACAAAAATTGTCTGCATTAATTAGATCAAGGAGGAAGAACATTTGCATCATAAAGTCTATGCAAATACAAAATTTATACTAAAAAATAGCTTAATATTTTTGCTGAATACAATTTGAATTGTGTACTAATGAAAAAAAATAATACGAAATATCGCAAACTGAAAACAGATGCAAAAAGATTGATGTCTAATTATGGCAAAACGCTAATATTGCGCATGACACGTGGCTATAAAAATCATAAAAATAAGCTAAAAATACATTATTTTCAGCAGATGTGAGTTATTGGAAACATTTCAATTTAAAAAAATGCTTTTAGCTTTGAAAACTTAAGGAATTTCTAGTTTTTTAAACTAAGTTTTTCATCTAGTTTTTAAACAAAGTTTCACCGTTTACATCGCAAATCTTACGCGGATTTGAGAGAGTTGACTGTAATCAAATTTATACAACAAAAACAAGTGCATAATTAATATTTAAAATGATAATATTTATATGAATTAAAAACATATTTTAAGTTGCTCAGTGCCTTACCATAATAGCACAAATTATTTTTCATTACTGAAAAGTATCTGAAGTAAAGAGAGAGAGGAGATAGAGAATGCATATATACAATGCTTAACAAAACTATAAATAATAATCAGGTTCAAAACAAAGAGGTAAAAAGCTGATCTATAATAGAATGAAAAATAAAAAGCAGTCTGAAACAAAAAAAGGAAATAGTGATACTCAAGGAGAATAAAAAGAATGGCTATTTGGATGTAATTATCTTAAGTAGTTGAGGGCCCTACAATACTTTACTTCTTTCTCCCAATTCTTAGTAACATGTACTCAAAAGTTAGCAAAGCTACTTAATCCCATCTCTCTGATTGTGTGATAGTGTTATCAAGCACATGGCATGTAAAGAAAACTTATTCTATGGAGAATAATGAGTTTATAGTGGATGAGGAAAAGATCAGTGAGTACTTCCATGAAACGCCCTTCTGCCACCTTCATTGTCAAACAAAGAACTAAAGCAAGAAGGCAAGTTGCATCCTGCTTTTCCCCAATTGAGGCGTCAGTCCAGTAAATGTGACAGGCAATAACTGATTTGTAACAACAAAAAACTTTTCTTGTGACTCGTTTACTGCTTGAAGCTACCAAAATCATTTTCTCATGGAAAGACTACTGTCATAACATGCTTCAACAAAAATTGGTTATGTTGTTTTTTCTGTAGTTTAATTAAGTTTTATCTTATATTTTGAATGTTTACTAATTTTCCCATATCGTTTTTCTCTTTAAATTATGCTTCCCGTGTTACATTTTATTAAAATTTCTGTAAATTGTTTCATTATTTTTTCTAATTGTTTTATTTTTTATAATTTCTCTCTATTTAATAAGTGTTTTCACTTTTTTGCCTGCATTTTGCTGTATCAAAGTAACGGAATTTGCCTCTTCCTCTTCTTAAAAGAAAAAAAATAACAAAACAAATTACAAGTATTTTAATAAAAACTGTAGCCAGGAGAAGCATAAATTAAAACCAAAACCAATATGGAACTTATTACATTAAGTAAATGAAATGAAACAAAATTAAATAAGATACAAAATGGCACAACATGATTTTCGTTAAATTATGTTGTAACATTAAAAAAATTTGCCAGAAGAACCGCAGTTACATCCCGATAGCTTTTATAAGAGCGTAGATGCTGAACCTTAAAAGTCAATCAATAGTTTGATATTTATTGGGTGTGAGTCTTAAAATTTTCTGAAAAGCTCTACTTTATTTCTGACATAATAAAATAAGACTCAGACTTATTTTGATGGGCACAGACTTGGTTTATTTAACAATGGGGTGGGGGGGGGGGGGTGTAACTATGTATCAAATCTGCCAAAATTTGCTCTTTAAGTTGAAAGTATATTGTCTCTCAATATAATGAAAGGTTATTTAACAGCAATAAATGTATTAAGTCACTTTCATTTCATTTTTTCATTCCCACTTTTTAAGTTAGGATCTAATGAAATATCAAAGGGTACTTAGCTGAAAGCTTATATGACACCCCCAAAACTTTAAGGTTTCAGATAGATTACTTACTATAGTTATATTGAATCAAGATGATTTTGTTTTTTTCCATCCTAGACCTAGCCATTTAAGCAAAAGTAACTCACTATAGTGATGAATGACTGTAAAAGGAAACAGAAAGGGGGACAACTTCAAATTTTCACATCAGAAACGAACTTTTTTGCAGATTTATATTTGTAAACTTGACAAAATAGTATTTTCAATGGGATTTATATGGCCTCAAAAAAAATTTCCGATTCGAAATTCTTTAAATTGAACTTATTTAATATAAAAACACACAAATTTGCAAACTCACAAAATTTTATTTTCAAAACTTCATTATAGTGACATTTGTTTAACCTGTCAAATGAAAGTAATTTTAAAATGAATATGTTAAATATTTATAACTACTTTATTTGTGAAAATTATTCTAAAGAGATTCCATTATTATAAGGAATAAAATTTCCAAAAGCTATTCACAAAACTAAAATGTTTAATACCCATTTGCATAATTATTCCAAGTGCAAGAAAACTGAAATTAGATTCAAAAAATTTCTCATGACTGTCCATACAGGGGAGAAAATTTGAAACTTACAAATTTTACAAAGCAAGCACAGTATCTCTTTTATAATTTTCTTCAACAAATTTAGCTGTTCATTTATTAGCAGGACTATTATCCAATGACATTTACCATAGCTTGGGAATGTTACTGTTCAGGGGTTTTGATATTGGTTTACGTACCACAGGAAAGGTGACCAATGTTTAGATATTAAAGTTATGCGGTGTGAGCATAGTAAAAGATTCACTGTATCAGTTTTTTTTTTGCATGAATGAAAAAAAGAAAAACTTCACAATCAAGTTCAACATATAAAACTATTAAATCAAATAATTTTCAATGGATTAGGTCAAATGCCAATTTCAAACATTCAGAATCAAAATACAAACCCATATCATATTCTTTCCACAACTTCAACATAAGAGATTCTTCGTCTCTTAGTGCCTCTATATTATTTTCAGTTTTATCAGCTGCGGCTTTTAAGGAACCAGCTATAAAATTGCAGACATATTCACGTATTAGAAGATAATATTTAGTTCAACAAATTACATGAAGAAAGCTTACAAATCGTACAAGATAAAATAACATATAGTAAAATAATAATGAAGCCCACTGGCTGAGAGATGGCCTTCATTGCTGCCGTGCCACAGGTCTAGGGTTCAATCCCCACCTGGGCAGGGTCGACTCAGCCCTTCCTCCCTTCAGTAGGTCGATACAGTGAGGACCAGGTTTTGGTCAATAAAATGAGGACCAAGGACACTGGGGGTTCCAAATCAGGCTGACCACCTGGCCAGAACATCCGTTCCTGCACCTCAAGGTCCTTGGTCTCGTAAGCTGGGATGGAAACAGCAGCCTTGGTGCACACGGGCTGTGTCGCCACCGAGTTTAGTTTGCTAAAATATTAATACATATTTCAAAACTTTACAACAAAAGGAAAAAATAATTTAAAATATTAAGGTTCTTAGACTGAAAATTATTATAGTTCAGGTTGTTGTATGAAGAAAAATAACGTAAGGACAACTGCAATAAAAATTGCACACAATTATTTTTCGAGTTCTAAGAGCTAATAGTCTAGCTCTTATTTTTTGTACAGAAATGCAAAATAGCAAATCCAACTTAATGTGTGGCAAAAAAGCAAAGCTAATTTACAGAAAGAACTTTAATACCTTCCTATTGACTGGAGAAACTGGTTGATAAAAACTTAAGCAAAGTCTAGGACAGGGGTTGGCAACCTGCGGCTCGCGAGCCACATGCGGCTCTTTGGATGTGAAGCTGCAACTCTTTAGTTCCATACGCAAATATTATTTATTTTACCAAAAAAAACATTCAAAAATCGTTCAAATGTAACATATTTGCAGGTGGAAGATATTCCATGTGCTTCTGCCTTATCACTTGCTATAGATCAGCGTTTCCCAACCGGTGGTTCGCGTGGTCCAGAAAGGGGGTTCGTGAAAATAATATTCCAATGGCGGAATTTTTAATTGCTAACGTAAAAGAAAATAATAATAATAAACTTATATACATATTAGGAAGGAGTGTAAAAATAATTTTTTTCAAATAAATTCTTTTCTCGATATTTGGTAAAAGTTGTGGACTGGCATATTAAGCATACGTACAGAACTTGAAATGCACTTATTTCTACTGTTAGCTGATTTCGAAAATTTGAATATCAAAGTAGTATTTCGGAAAAATAAGAGAGTCTAAAAAAGAAAACTTACAAAAATTTTAAATTTCGCATTATTTTCCGCCTATTTCACGTATAAAGACACCAAAATGGAACCGGGAGATATTTATTTATTAAGTTTAAATTTTTTACTTACATTTACCATACTTTATCCCAACTTTTGCGAATTTTGTATATTTCAAACAGAAAATGGAACCGGACAATATTTTTTTGCTGATTCAAAATTTTGACATATATTTCGCATGCCATTCCACAACTTTTTTGCACTATTCGTAAAATAATTTTTAAAGATTTTTTTTGCGAATAAATATGTTTAATTTTATTTAATTTCTTGTTATAAATTATTGTTCAATATGAAAAATAATTCCGTTAGCCAATTTTAAAGTTTTTTACCCATTACTAAGGGCTATAGAAAGGGATTTGCCATTTTCTTTAGGATCTTAGAAGGGGTTCGCAAGAAAAAAAAGGTTGGGAACCACTGCTATAGATGATTCTTGCGACATGAAAGATACGGCACAAGTTGCCTGTTTTGTCAGGTATACGTCTTCCCAAGGTCTAAAAGAAGAACGTCTAGGATTGCTACCGCTGTCGGGACAAACTAAAGGGGAAGATATAGTGAATGCTGTGCAAAAATGCCTTGAAAACAATAAGATCGAATTAAATAAAATCATTTCAATAGCAACTGATGGAGCCAGAAGTATGACAGGAAAAAGGAGCAACAACGATTCTTCAGAGCAAAATAAACCACGCAATTCTTACGTTTCACTGCATAATACACCAAGAAGCGCTTTGTGCACAAACATTTCTGGCCGAAATAGTTGAGGTCATGAATTTGGTAATCAAGGTTGTTAACAGCATCTTGTCAAACGCGCTCTACCATTGTCAATTTAAAGAATTCTTAAACGAAATGGAGACTCGGTATTCCAACCTCCTTCTTCACAATAAAGTGCAAAGGCTTTCCAAAGGTAAGGTGTTGAAACGTTTTGCTTTGTGCTTGAATGAAATAAACACATTCCTCAATGAAAAATGCATTGATCACCATAAATTTGAGAACGACAAATGGACGCAAAAATTTTACTTTATGGTGGATATCACAGCAAAATTGAATGACCTGATTCTAAAACTGCAAGGAAAGGGAAACCCAGCCTATGTTTTGGTAGAATTGGTTTGTTTCAAAGAAAAAATAATTCCTTTTGCAGAAGATATTCAGAGCGGTAAATTACTTCATTTTCAATTTCTAAAGCAATATTGTGACAAAACCAGTGCAACTGTTGACACGAATTACTTCAGCACAGTTATAAAAAAATTAAAGATGAATTTGCTGACAGATTTCCACAATTCAAAACCAATAAAACCACTCTAGCATTCATAGTAAACCCTCTCAACACAAATAGTAACGAAATCCAGATTGAGCCATTTGGAATTGATACTGGATCTCTAGAAATGCAGTTGATCGATTTAAAAAGTAAATCTCTGTGGAGTGGAAAATTTAGAGTTCAAAAGTAAGTTGGAAGAGTTGGAGGTCCAGAAATGTATGTACGTAACGCAGCAAAAGTGGACAGCTTTAAAAGAAATGCCGCAAGTTGAGGCACTTATCGACGCATGGAAGAGTCTTCCAGATTGCTACAGTGAGGTGAAGAAGTTGGCATTTGCAGTACTTACTATCTTCGGATCGACATATTGAACACAAGCAAGCGTTCTCTTGTATCAATATACGAGTAATTAAAAGTAAAGTAAGCAGCCAACTAACAAACGAAAATTTAGAGTGGTGTTTGAAACTTAAAACAACATGTTATGAGTCAAATTTATAAAAACTTTCAAAAACTATGCAAAGCCAACGCTCCCATTGAATTTGTTAGCTCAAATGTATGCTATTGTTTTGTTTTTTTTATTTTTAGGTACAAGTTACATTGTTTATTCAAGTTTAAATTTTCTACTTGAATAACCATATAAAGCCATCCCTCGCAATGAATTTTTTGCTCAATTGTTTGTTATTGAAGTACAAGTTTGTGTTGTAAATAAATGTTTAATTGTTTTAATTTTTTACTTAAATAATAAGTAATTATCTAATAATGCCATATATATTAGCTAATTTGTTGTGAAAAACATTACTTATACAGTCGACACTCGATATAACGATTATCTGAGTCTCGCAGAAAAAGGTCTTTATAACGAGTGGTCACTATAAGAGGTAGAATTTTCTTTAAAAAATATACATGCACATGCATTCAGTAGTTCCATCAAAATTGGTAATTTAAAAAAAATTCCAACTAAATACTGAAAATATTTTTAATCACTGGAATTTAAAATAAATTATCAGCAAAATATTATAACAAATATTAACAGATTTTAAAGTAAAAAATATAGGGAAAAAATTACATTCACACATCTGAAAGCAGAGCTTCTGAGCTGACATGACACCTAGTATGGTCGCTGTATTGGATTAGACGATTCAGAAAGGTCGCTATACCGAAAGAAAATTAACATAGAATTCATATTGATAAAGTTGGGATTTTTACCACTGGTCATTGTAATGGAATGGTCTTTATAATGTGTGGTCCTTATAAAGAGCGTTGACTGTATATGAATAAATAGATGTTTTTTTATCAGTACATAGATTAGTTTTTTTTAATCAAAAAACTTTATTTATGCAAGTACTATTTATTGTTGGTCAAGAAAAAATTTAGTGGCTCTTTAAAAACTTTGAAATTTTGTAAATTGTAATTTTTCACTCTTCCGACTCAAAAGGTTGCCGAACCCTGTCTAGGAGAAAAAGGGCAAAATAATTACATTTAGGTCTACAAAGCTGGAAAAATCACTGAAATAAATGTGAAACTTGGGATCAAAAAAGAAAAGGGGAGAAAAGCTAAGATGAATCATTTACTCAACAATTTTCTTAAACTGTGGGAAGGGTTCCCAAAAATCAAAACTTATAGGGGATGAGCATTTCTATATAATTTTATCAAAATTAAAACCAAATGTCATTAAAATTCGAACAATTTTGAACATGTTTTAATGTTTTAAAAGCATGTACTTTACATAATCTTCAGGTTCTTTCTAGCCAGGGGTAGAAGTGAAAATTTGAATAAAAAAAAAAGGAAAAAAGGAATCCTGATATGAGAAAAAGGAATTTCAGTTTGAAAAAAAGGAATGGTTCTGATGCTTTTAAAGGCATTATGCATATGCATAACGGCACCATTTTAAAACAAAATTAAAAGAAAATCCTTTCAAAGTTGATATTTTGAAAATTAAAGAGGAATTGATTATTATTCAAAAAAAGGATAGGAAAACAAAATTGCATCTTAAATAAGAAAAAAAAATAAAATCCTTCAAAACATTTGAAGGGAGAGAACCATTAGTTAATGTCTTCAAATTTTAGTTTAGCACAAAGGAAAGAGTAGACTGACAAAGCTTTCAATCCTTTGCATTTTTTCAACCACTATTTTGACATTTTTTTCTTCATAGATTAGCTGCTGAAACTTAAAATATTTTTGTGCCAGGTACCTATGTTTTCTATGCCGGAAATTTTACTAGTATCATTGCAGAAATTTAGGTGCTTACAATGAAATTTCAAGGTATTTGTTTGAAGAGCAATACATCTACACTTAATTGTTATGTATTCAGTTTAGCTAGTACCATTTATAAAGTAGTAAATACTTTTAACAAGGTCTGAAATCCAAATTTTCAAGTGGAGGGGAGAGTCCCTCCAAGCTTTATACATAGCTTTACATATTTTGAGAAGGGAGAACATAATGGCAAAATAATTTGATTTTTCAGGCCTTTTGTGTATTCCTTGATTGTAAAAGTTTTTACATCCTAGTCAAGAATAAGTTCTACTTCTACTAGAAAGGTATACAGTGGGGAAAACAGAACTTTCTCCTTGTGGGAGGAGGTTATAACAGTTCTTACATAGATATATGTTACCATACTAGGATTGGCACAATATGGTTTTAACCAAAGAGTATATAATAAGGTTCGTTTAAGCCGAAATTTTTCTCTTCCATGGATTGGAGTTGCCCAACCTGTCTATATCTGTTGGGGATCTGAAAATTTTGGGATGTAATCCTGCCATCCCTGAATTTTAAGTCCCTGTTTAAGCACAAATAAAAAATTCAGGAAATTATGATTAAGATTTAAAAATTTTAATTTATATACATATATATATGCAGTCAGACCTTGATATAAGGCCACCCCTCGGGACTTCACGAAAATGACCTTATAACTGATTCATACATATTTGATATTTAATGAGCCGGGACTTTAGAAAAGTGGTCTTATATGCAGGGTGACCTTATATCGGAGGTAGTCAGTTCGCATGTAGATAATGCTCCTAATCAAGTAGCATGCAAAAAAGCAAGAAAGAAAACAAAACAAAAAGAAAAAAAAAATCAAATGTTAAGTAAAACTATAATCTTTTATTTTTGTTTTAAATTTAAACTTTTTTGCAAGTACTTTATCAAGCATATTCTTTATTTCTTTTACTATTGATGTTTCAATCATCGTAGAATTAATTTTCATATTCTTATCCTTAGATTTCAGTGATTTTTAATTGCTGGTTACCTTGTGCCAAACAGATTTGAAAAGGTATTTTGTAAATTTTCAATTTTTCAGATTAATTGCTTTAACTTATACTAATTTTCCTTCGGCTTCATTTCTTTTCATTTTTTACTTTCCCTTTTCTTATTTGCTTTTGCTTTTTCAAGAGCTTACCCCCCCCCCCAGTTTTCCCCTGGGCTTATTTTGCAACTACACATGAAGAATGCTTAGGTTCAAAAAAAATACCTGAACTTTTTAAGGGTAAAAAAAGGGATCGTTTATATTAGCGGGTGCTAAATTCAAATATTTTTTTCCAGTAATTGTGAAAAAAAAAAAAAAAACTCTTGTTCTTTAAAATTGATAAAGTGTTTTGAAATCAATAAAGATTGCAGTTGCTGCCTACTATGGAAAAGAATTTAATGGGATGTACTTAGCAAATGTCCTAATCTATACAATGAGAACTCATTTTAAGATTTAACATTCTTATTAATCAAGATGTGTTCTAGATAAATCTTTTTGCTTGACATGAATTTAAAATATTTATTTTTACTTTAAATGACTTATTCATGCATTGCAATGAATATGCTTTACATAAAAATGATCATTGTTATGATGAAACAACAACTTGCACGTAGTGACCGATTGTGATTTTTCAAATGGAATTTTTAAACTGTTATCAGTTTCATTCCTTATTTATTTATAGAAATTTTTATTTATTATTTCAAATTTTTTGAACGATTGGAGACATGTACAAATTACAAAAATTTAAATAATTGACACAAATAGAAAAAAACCAGAATTCAGTGTTTTTCAACTTTGAAAATTGAGAGCTCACACTCCCAACAAACAAAGAATGTCATTTAAAACATTTCAAATCTTAAGATTTTACTGAAAATAGTAGCGAATTTTTTTTATTTGCCCTTTAATAATTCTTAATAGACATCAATTGTGAAAAAATTTCAATTCTAACAGCAGAAGCAAAAAGATCGCATTTTTTAAAAATGAAGGTAACAAAATATAGGGGGAAAATAAAAGAATTTCTACAAATAGAATAGCATTAGGACGGCATTAATAGGGGTGGTCAATACTAATAAAACCGGCATTATTGAAGGAAATTTGAAGCAAATCAAAAACAATGAAAATAAAATCACCAATTTTCGAAACTTTGAAAGTATTGAATTTCTGTTGTTATGATCCAAAAAATACAGGAATTCTGGTGCATAACCGGAACACAATCACCCCTGAATTAAAAATGGGTAATAATTGAGAATTCTCAATTTGTACCCAAACCAAGTCTATATATTGCATGTTTAATGTAAGCACTGCATCCAAACCTGCTTAAAGCCATACTACTTAGCAGCTGTGCTTAGCTAGGAGTATTCCCAATGTTATCAGACGCATTATTATTTCATTAGCTGTGGTCTTTTAGCTGTTTATACTTTTCAAAGCCATCCAAATTAATGCACTAATATTTGAAAAATCTGTATACCCTGTAAGTAGCTGTTTAAAATAAATGACAAAATAAAGAATTAAGAGTTCATTTAGTAAAAATTTAATAAAAATTAGTAATAGCAAAAATACATTAATAAATAAAAAGTAAACAAAATTAGTTTATTAATTATTAAATAAAAAATAAAATAAGCTACTCAAAGGTTGAAAATGTTAAAATAACTTCCAAACATTAAAAAAATTGAAATATTTAAGAGATGCAAAAGGATTGAAATCTCAAACACGGGAAGCCATTTTCTGCGAAATGACAGCCGCTCATCCGAAAACGTTTATGATTCGTTATCCAGTTGACCTTAAAGAAAGGAATCATACGATGCGAGTTGAAATCGCTGAGAAAACAACATTCAGGACAATTAAAAAAATAAGTGCGATCAGGAGAAAACAAAAAAAGGGAATTCAAACGGGGAGAAAAAAAAAGGGAATTCAAACGGGGAGAAAAAAAAAGGTTTTAAAACTAGGAAAAAAAGGAAAAAAGGAGCATGTTTCAAAACAAAAAACGGAAAAAAATAGGAAAAAAAAGGTCTGCGACCCCAATTTTTAGAGCTATGATTTAGTTCGAAATCTGTAAGTCTACATTGTCAACTGGTTATAACTTCCCAAGCTGTTTAAATTGTTCATGGGTGTCTTGAAAGAGGAAAAAAAAACAGGGGAAATACAACTTGGAACGGTTTTAAAAAGTTCATTATAAGCTAAAATACAATCACTGTAACATTGGGACCAAATAATAAAAGAAACAGATTTGTATTTCAATAATTATTTGTATCATTTTGAGCAGTTAAAACTGAACAAAAATTAGTTTGAATTAAGAAATGAAGCATAGAAATAGATGCATAGGCAAAAATGAGATAAAACACTTAGAAGACATTATTGGTGAATTTTGCTATCAAAGGCTCGACTCTCTCTTCCAACCCCAATAGAAACACCTGCTTTAAACTCTGCCTAATGTGAACAAATCTATTCTAGAAATTATGCTAATATCCGAACCCTACATCCTTGTAAACATTGAAATTAATCTAGAACCTGAAAGTACTTTGATCACCATTTCTACCGAGATCATCCTACCTCACCCTGAGAAAACTTTAGACAATAAAATGTGAGTATTCAACACTGACCTACAGTGCTTTCGAAAGCCCACCAAGAGGTAAACACAATTACTACATGGTTAGACTTAACCAAACTCACTTTCAAAAAGCAAAGTAAAAGACAAAATTACTTAAGCAACAGAAACAAAAATGTACATCAATAAATTGCAGGAAAAATACAACCAACAACAAAGGAAATGAAAACCAATCCCTTAACTTAGCCAAGAATACTGAATTCATCATCTGTAACATTTGGCCTTCCATAACCAAAAAGTACTTCCAGCAAATAGACATTTTAAGCAAGTGTCAACGATGCCACTCTGAAGCATTATACAATGAAATTTAAGGAAGCTCCAGTAATTTGATACAGTTATAAATTTTGAGAATCACTGAATGTTCTTAGTGTAGGTATACTTTAGAATAACAGAAGTTGTTTCTCGTCATACATTAGTTTTTCAATATCATAAATAAAAATTTAATAACATTTCAATTACCAACACATTCCTTTAATAATCACCTGTTGTTGAAAACATCACTTGAAAATGACTGCTTCAATTTTTAAGTGAGCAGTTTAATTTGAGCAGTATAATGACTGCCTCCTGTAGAAATTTAGATTTATCAACTCCTATTTCCCCAAGATTTCAAATTTTTTTTACAAATTAACTTTTAAAAAAAAAAGCAATTTATGACAAAAGTAATCAATGCCTAATAGCTGTAAATGGTTTTTAACTATCTCCCATCATAGCAACTTTCTGTATTAAATATTGCCGATTCAATAACACACTAATAACAATCACGTACAGTGAAACATTTGAATTTGAAGGCATAAACATTTTAAAATGTTTCATCTCCATAAAATACATTAAATTAAAAGTAAAGAATGTGAAAATAAAATTAAAAGCTTCGAGAAGTTGCATAAATAAAATTAGTGAAACGGAAAACTGATATGCTAAATTTAACTTACCTTTTCGTTTTAAGGATCTTGAAATCACATTTTCTAAAGAAAACTCATCAGATTTCATCTCTTCCTTTATACCTTTGTATACATCGTTTAGCTTAGCAATATTTTCATTTTCAATTTTGAATAAATGAACATTCTTCATAATTTGTAAACGTTCTTGCTGGTTGTTTAACCACTGATTTCTTTTTTCTTCTGCTAAAGCATTTTCTTCTAAAGAGAGAGGGGGGAAACAAAATATTATCCCGTCTTTTATTATTTTCCAAAACATATACTTCAATCTAATGCTCAGAAATGCAAGATGTAAAAGCTTTTCACATTTAGGTACGCACATTAGAGATAAGTTGGGATGTTTGGGGTTGCACTCTATTAATTTCAAGTTACTCTCGAGTTTGGGCTCATGGTACAATTTTCATGCACCTATCTGGAAACAAAACAAAAAACTCTCTTTGGAAAAAAAAAATACAAAATGATTACATCATGTGAGTTGGTACTCACATTTTTTTAATAGCTACTCGAAGGGCGAGTATGAGAAAAGATAAAAATTACTTCTTCCCATTTACACTAGATACTTCTGAAACGCAAATGATATTTGTTACACGGAATGGACAGAAAAATGTAGAGTCCAATTCAAGCCGTCACCCCATGATGTTTAAAATCCCATTTTCAAAGGAAAAATTACAATCAAATCGAAACAAAAATCAATGGAAGCCTGTCTTTAGAGGAAAAATTCACAATCTCAGTTATTTCCAATTACAATTGTGAAACTAAGAACTGGTGGTAAAACTCGAGACAGAAGTGCACAGTGAGAAGTCATCGGAAAGATCGACCTTTAGATAAAAGACATGTTCATAGCTATGAATGGTTGTATTCGAATACAATTTCCGTGTTTTTTTCTTCGTAATCTGATTTTAAATACAAATACAAAAGTGACGACCAGCAAAAGGCACAGGGCCCAGCTAGGCTGGTCCTAGTCAATTTAACAATCCCCAATGAACATGAAGAGCCTTCTTAAAAGTTTTTACCCCTGCAACTAACAGTTGCCTACGGTAAACTATTCCAACTGCCTACAATCCTATTAAAGTAGTAATTTTTCCTAATTTCAAGATTAGCCTGAGATTTGAAAAGCTTAAAACAATGACTGCTGGTTCTATACCTTCAGCCCATAACTATAGCCCATCAACATTTCCTGTTCTAATGAATTTAAACAACTGGATCATGTCCCCTCTAATTCTAATTTGTTCTAGACTAGTGTTTTCCAACCTGTGGTTCGCGAAAAAATTATTGCAATGGTGAAAGTTTCCCTAACGTAAAAGAGAGAATGAAATTCTAAATTTACACACGTCTTAGGAAGGAGAACAAGAATTAGGGTCATACACGGTAATTCTTGCTCAAAAAACGGAAAGATCTGAATATCTCCAGACTTTTACTAGATAATATCGCTAAATTTGGCATGGAACAAGCTAATTTAACATGTGACCTATTGTTATATTCATTTAACCAATAATTATTGCACACTTTGTTTAATTTAGCTTATTAAGTGACCAATAATTAGCCTGGCTTCGGGGTAAATATTGGTCACATACGAGGTAAATATTGATCACACCTTGTTTTTATAGTAATAAATGTCAGAAGTAAATTTATGTGATATATTATCCTCATTTAGTGCATTTTGACTATAAATATTGCAATAATTTTCTTCTCCTCTCTTAATAATTACTAAAAAATCAAAGGAAGAAAAGAACGCTAAGCGCCGCATCTCAGAAAACTTTTATTTAAACTAAAAGTGCTTCAACTCTACAATTCTTGGCAGCCGGGCCTGATTAAGACAGTCGGTGGCCCAAGGCACAACATTATTTTGGGGCCCCCTATGGTATGAAAATTTTAAAGAATTATCTTTTAAGAGATATTTTCAGATATCTTTCTTATAATTTGGGGGCCTTTCGCATAACATTCATAAGCATTATTAATGACACTAGTGTCCACAACAAAAGTGTTACTTCCCTTTAAAATTACTCGCTGTAAAATATATTAACAATTTCTAAGGTCCTCTGCTTGGGCCATTGGAAATTACCTGGTTTTTTTTTCTCGAGAAATTTCATTACAACATTCTTCTCATCTACTATAATTGTAATTTTCCCCAATGTAAAAAAGGTGTTTGTAATAATAGACGGTAAAATATTCTAGTTTTTAAAGTATGTGATAGACATCTCTTATTACATTTTTTTGCATTTTCTACTGTTGGACTCTCTTGTAATTGTTCAATTTCAAACATATTGACATTGCTATTATTCTCAACCTCAGATATTTCTAGCTCCTCATCTGATGCTCCAAAACACAGCCTTTTTCTGATGGTAAAGCATCTGTATTACTATCAGACGTGACTTTAATTTTTTTGCCATTAGAATTTTTCTTGACACTTTTTTAAAAACTTTAGCTGCAATTTCTTGCTTCTTTTGCAGAAGCTTTATCTTGAATGTTTTGGTCAGATTTAAAAGAAACAAAACTCTGGTTAAAGTAAAAATAAATATGATTTTCGTTATGGTTATAGTAGAAAACAGCTCAATACTTTAACATTTTTTTATGCACATGTATATAATCCATAATTACCTACTTCTATTTTCATGAGTAAGTACATATAATTCTTCCAAAATCATATTTGAAAAAAAGTAGATATTAACAACTATTACAGACCTAACAACTAAGATGTAGTAATGTTTAGACTGAAATAAATATGAGTAACTGCTGAATTTCTAAAGAATATCAGCAACCAATAATTCCCCGGCGACCAAGAGACCCCCCCCGGCAAACTGGGGCATAAATGGGTATACCTATGTAACCAATATATTGAAAAATTGGCAAAATATATGCACTGGAGTCAAAAGTTTAGATTATTTGTAGTATAAAACCGTATCAACAAGAATGTTTTCGTTTTAAATATAGCACTGGCATGGATCTTTTAAAAAAAAGTATGATTTCCTGAGACAATCTTTTTCAAGATGTTTTTGTAGTAGTAAGTAAAACATTTTTTTTTCTCCAAACTTGCACCAAATTTTAGGTCCTGCATAAGAAAATATAATGTTTAAGGAGTATTTGTTATATCTCAGTTTTTTGTTATAGCAACTTATAAAACTAAAAAATGCATGACAATTAATTACCCCGGAAAAAGAGTGACCAGCACAATTACCCTGTATGACCCTCTTATTATTTTCTTTTAAATTGGTTTTCTAGGCAATGCAGCAAAGTAGTGAACTGTCATAGGAAGCATACATACAAAATTTGAAATGGATTTATTTTTACTTATACCCAATTTCTAATTTGGATCACAATCAAATTTATTATTTCGGTACCAATTCGGATCCCAAATTGGTACCAAAAGATATTTATTGATTTATAATATTTTAAATTTTAGAACATATTTTTCTCCTACCGTTTCCCACTTTTTCCTCGCAGGCGCAAAGAACGAGTCGGAAATATGAAAATTTACTGCATAAAATATACAATATTGCATTATTTGAGGCTAACTTTTCATTATACAGACCCTAAAGTGGAACCAAAAGATATTTATTCATTTATTTGAAATTTGGACTTACATTTATCGCACTTTATTCCAACTTTTCTGCATTATCACAATTAGAAATTTGAAATTATGTAAATTTTAATCTTTCTTTAAGTTTCGAAAACTTTTACGAATTTTGTGTATTTCAACCGGAATTTGGAACCTATCAGGAAAAATTCTTTGAAATTTTTTGGGCATATGTATGTTTACTGCTGTAATAATAATTCAGAAGAACAAATTTAGAGAAATGTAATAAAACAGTGGCGTACATAACGCCCCCACAACCCTCGCCGCGCGGGGGGGCGGGCGCAAGAGTTTTAGGGCGCAAGCTCCAGAAAAAAGAACTCCACGAGTTACAATATAAATGCGTAAATGTTATTATACATATCTTTTGACATTTATTTTCTACTAATGCAATGTCATTCCTACGCTTTCTGAACGAAATTCTTCGCTATTACGTCACATTATGAATAATTAATCCTCTCCCCCTCTCACTTCATCTCTCCTGTGTACCTGCATACCATAGTATGGTGATCTCTCACTTATGGTGCGGGCGCAAGTAACTGCAAATTATTATTATGCATTGTCATACTGAAAAATGGGAAGAGTGCAATTCTTTTAAGTCCAGAAGCATTAACAGAATGCACAGGTAAAGAATTTTTGGGACCAGTAACTAAATTTTGCGAGAAGTACCTAAACGATGTACCAATCTCAATTGTATCACAAAAGTTTATTAGTTTGCGAAAAAGTTTGGCAAGTGAAATAAAAGAGAGAAACTTGACAAATATAGCTGAAGTTGCTCATTTAGTAATGATCAAGAACAATGTTTTATTATCTAAGTCTCCCAGGTGTATGCACTGCTTTTTTGATCTTTCCTACTTTACCATTAACACCAGCATCAGCAGAGAGATCATTATCCAAACTAAAGCTGATCAAATCTTACATCAGAAGTTTGATGACGGAGGAAAGATTTAGTGGTTTTGCTGTTTTAAGCATAGAAAGCGCCAGGATTCATAATTTAAACTTCGACGAACTTGTTCAAAAATTTCTTAATAGTAAAAAACGAAGAGGGATACCTATTGTACCGTATTTCCGAAAATAAACAAACACATCCAGAAATACAGGACGCACTTCGGGAGGTCAATTATTTAATATGGTTCTTCCTCCACAACACATGATGTACACATAACTACTATTACAAGATTATATCATCCAGCGAAAACAGTACGAACTGGTCGCTTGACTCCGCTCTCTTGTTCCAAAAAAAAAAAAAAAAAAAAAAGGTTGCCAGAATTTTCAGACAGGACGACGCTACACTATCAACACAGATTAATATAACATTGATTTTCTTGTCTAACTAGTGTTTCAACTTTATGAATAAAACACAGAGACCCCTAACGAAATTTTGAATGTAATTACTTTAAGACAGCATGTTATCTTCTCGAATTATTAAGATAAATTTCATTCCAAGCTGGAAAGTGCACGCAATGTTTCAATTCGTTACCTTTTCGAAAATCTGCCTTTTTTAGGATTTTAATTATCTTAAATAAAATTAATGGTTATAGATACCCGAATATATCTTCACCATAGTACTTTTGTTTAAATTTTTTGTAATAGGCCAAAGATAGGGCGCACTTATAAATCTTGCGGGGAGGCGCACCAAAGTCAATGTACGCCACTATAATAAAAATATGTTTGTAGCTGGTATTTTAGTTTTTATATAAACTTGGATGTTTTACAATTATTATGCTTTCATTTCTTGTTATGAAGTATTGTACAACAAGGAAAATAAATGTACTAGTAAATTTTATACTTTTGTCACCCGTTACTACAGAAAGGTGTTCGCCATTTTCTTTCGAATCTTAGAAGGGGTTTGTAAGGGGAAAAAGGTTGGGAAACACTGGTCTAGACTATATACATATTGAGCCTTTTAAGCCTAACCTCATAATCAAAGTCTGAGAGACCACTTACCAACCTAGTAACCCTCCTTTGAACACTTTCTAATAAGGTAATATGCTTCTTTAGATAAGGAGACTAAAACTGAACAGCATACTCCAAATGAGGTCTTACCAAACTTCTGTGTAATGGCAATACAAGTCCCTTAGACCTGTTCAAAATAGATTTATTGATAAACCCAAGTATCCTGTTAGCTTTGTTACTTACTATGCTACACTGCTAACTAAACTTGAAGTCGTGACTAATCAATACTCCTAGATCAACAACTGCTTCTGTTTCACTAAAAATGGAACCTTGTAAATAATAGCTTGCACGCTTATTCCCAAGACCAAAGAGAAGAATTTCCCGATGTTAAAAGACAGACCCCACTTAATTGCTCCCCTAGAAATTTGATTTAAATCCTCTTGAAGCTGATTGACCTGTTCTTCTGTTTCAACAATTCCCATGATTTTAACATCATCAGCAAAAATATCGACCTTTCCAGAAATACTCTCACTAATATCATTAATAAAAATAATGAACAATAACGGTCCTCAAACTGAACCTTGTGGAACACCACTTGAAACATCAATCCACTGAGAATACAATGAGAAAACAATTATTGTGTATCCTCAATACACTGAAAATACACAATAATTGCCTTTAACTACTACTCTTTGTTTCCTCCCAGTCAGCCAATTTTTAACATAATTTAAGGTTTTTCCACCAATACCAATATAAGCTAGTTTGCTAAGAAGAGCTTCCTGTGGACTTTGTCGAACGCTTTCTGGCAGTCAATATAAACCACATCTATGTACTTTTTGTTGTCTAAAGCCATGGTAACCTTGTCATAGAAATGCAACAAATTAGTTGTACAGGACCTACCCTTCCTAAAACCATACTGAAAACCAGTTAACACTTTATTTGCCTCCAGAAAATTTTCTACCTTGATTTTGATCCGAGTTTCCAAAATTTTACAAATTACTGAAGTAAGGCTCACTGGTCTATAATTTCCTGCCTTAGCTTTAGACCCTTTCTTGAAGAGCGGCATTATGTTTGCCAGCTTCCACTCCACTGTCACAGTCCCAGAGTTATATGAAGATGTGAAAATAGTCAAGACAACATCCACTAATTCCTCTGTACATTCTACTAAAATTTTAGGGTAAACATTATCAGGTCTTGGAGCCTTGTTTGCTTTAATCTTTTTTCAAATAAAACAACAAAACATTACTAGAAAATACAAAATCCTCAAGCTATGTATTAGCTTGCGTCTCGCTTATGTCAATCGTTGAAATAGTTTCTGGTAAATACACTGGAAAAAAATTTATTTAAAACATCAGCAATGTCCCCATCATTTTGAATTAAATTCTCATCCAGTAGTGGGTCTACCTGAGTATTATGAGCTTTCCCTGAATTTGCATAAGCAAAAAACTCTCAGGATTCCTTTCAATGTTATCTGCAAGTTTTTGTTCAATCCCTCTTCTTACTTCGTACTAAATAATTGAAATAATGGCTAGCTTCACAATACAAATTCCTCTCAGCATGGCAACTAGTCTCTTTAAATCATCGAAAAGCAGCTTGCTTATAATTTAGAGCTTCGTCCACCTCCCTTGAGAACCACATAGGCCCAAATTTTTGTAAAATTCCCCTTTTCCTAAAGTGAACATGATCAATCACCATTTTCTCTAACTTCCCCTTAAACTCTTCCCACTGAAGATCAGCTTCACTATTCTCCAACCTAGAAGAAAAAACCTCTTTCAAACCCTGCCTAAGTGCAATATAATCAACATTCCTGACAAGTCTGAAACAAGGTACGGATCTGAAATTTTCACCTTTGTAAGCATTGAAGTTGGTCCAAAACCTGATAGTATTGTGATCACTATCTTCAATATGATCCCCTACACTCAACCCCTGAACAGAACTTCCAACATCACAAAAAACTAGATCTAAAACAGCATCATGCCTAGTTCCCTCGGTAACAACCTGATCCAAAAAACAGTCACCAATTACTTCCAAAAAATCTTCTTCTTTACCATTGCTAGAGTAAAAACTATTCCAGTCTATGCCTGGGAAATTGAAATCCCCCATCATCATGACAGAGCCCTTACCAGACATGTCGCTAATAACTAAAGCCTGGAATTTCAGGCAATAAAAAATTCAAAAATAGGGAGGCAAAAAGGCATTTAAAAAGCTTGAAATAGGCACTTAAAATTGGAGCAAAATGGTAGTTGGTAATGCCTAAAAGCCCATATAGGTATCCAAGGTATAAAAAAAGTTGCTAGAAGTATCCGGTATACCTACATATTCATTTTACTATACTGTCGTAGCAATAGTACAAAAGAAGTGGACATAATTGTACAAAAAAAAAAAAAACCCTCAACTGCGTAAGTGTGAAATAAAAATTGAAAACGCATACATACAATAATATTGTATGCAGATTTATTCTGATGATTGGTTGCTGTTGCACATCACAACTAGATGCTTTTTCAAATTTTCAAAAGAGAAATTTTGTCTCCTGTCAGTCAGTATAGTTTTAAACAAAGAGAAGGATCTTTCTACTTCGACAGAGGTTATGGGCGCGTACCTAAAACAACTTGCCATGGTAGGAGATATGGTAAGTTCAACTGTAGTATCACCAGAAAGTACTTTTGCAATGTCCTTGATGCATTCAAAGTCTATTTGCAGAGATGACGTTTTCACATTTCTTCCTTATTCTGTCACCAGCTGGTCTAGGCACAGACATTAGTTCTTCAGTATTGTCGAAAATATTTAGTGACTCGAACAAAGACATATTTCTTTTTTAAATGTGTTCAATAGCTCCAGGGAGCTTCCCAAAATAAGTTGAAATAAAAGTCGGTTCATTCTTTATTTTAGAACTGCTAAGCAGACTTTTACTTTTTCTCATGGATATTGCCTCTTCATCCGAAAAGCTGGTAAGGACTCGAGTAACTTCCTCAAAATTTGTGCAGTAGTATGAGACTGCTGAAATCCATGTTCCCCATATCGTAAGGATCGGTTTAGGAGGTAATTGAATGTCTGGTGCAATTTCTTTGAACACTTGAACTCTTGAAGAGGCTTTCACAAATACTTTTTTAACACTAGAAACAAGCGAGTCTACCTCAGGATAGAGACCTCTTACTTCCTCTGATATCCTGTGCAATGCATGAGCAAGGCACGTTAGATGGATCATATTAGGAAATAAAACTTTTAAGGCATTTCCAGCTTTTTTCATGTAGGTGGCTGCATCTGTAAGAAATAATAGCACTCTTTCATGCTCAATACCATTTGGCCAAAGTAAAGCCAGTGCATTAGCGAACAACTGTGCAATTGTAGTACTGTTAGTCTTTTGCAACTGTTCAGATGTCAACAAAAAGATTTTATGTTTTTCAAATGGGTCCATAACACCAACAATAACATTCGCAACATATCCTCCAGTTACATCTGTCGTTTCATCTATAGATAGCCATATGTTTTTGGTTCCGATTTCATTTTGAATAGTTTTAAGAACTTCGGTGTAACAGTCATCTAAATAAATTTTCCTTAAAGTTGATTTACAGGGCACACTTTGATTCGTATATTTTTGCAAAAAAGCTTGTATGCTTTTATTTTCAAGTTTCCACAGCGGAATGCCGGCATCTACAAATGATCTGCATAAATCCATTGCAAATTCCGATTTGCGAGAAGATAATTGAAAACAGGTGGGAATCAGAGTCGGTGTTTTCCTATCTTTTTTATCTTTTGCTATTTTATGCTTAGATGTCTCCAAATGCTGAGATATAAAATACTGCTTCTCAAAATTTACTGACTTCTCGCATGCCTTACAAAACAGAATGCTCCCATCAGTAGAAAACACATCCGACCCAAACTCTTTCACAAAACTGTCCAGTTTTTTTGCTTGTGCAGGCTTTTACTTTAGGCATTTTTGAAATAACTAGTACTAGAAAACTATTTCGTGCTCCTGCTACAATGTGCTCAACCAGCTTGGTGAATTTGTTTTGTAGATAAGAGAGCATACCAGTTATGGGCCTTAAGTAAGAATAAATTCTATTGGTTGTAAGTAAAAATAACTCCTATTGACTGTAAGTAAAAATCCCTCCCTTGGGGGTGGGGGGGGAAGAGACGGAGAGGAAATATTCTTTTTCCCAGCATTCCCCACGCACTCCCGCTAGTTGCCGAGCGAACGAGTTCCCATCAGGCTCTTTGTCTCCCAAACTATCCCTCTGGGCGATAAAAGATGGATTACAAGGTGCCATGCAAGCACGTGGCAATCTCCTTTCTTCTGGGTGTGGCCATCTTTGAAAAAGGCAAAGCTTCATTTCTGTAATCTATTCTCTATTCAATCAACACTGTCAATCTCATGGACAGAAAAATCTCTTTCACCTGCCTTGCTCACTCAAGCACGTGTACCCTATCAGCTCAGATGAATAGCCATTGTACTGTACGAGGGGTGACCACTGCCTCAGAGGGAGGGAGTTGTCCCAAAAGGAATAAAGTCCTAATCTCTATAAATGCATTACAATACGTCGGATGACAGACAACCATTTCTGTACTTCAAAATTTCTTCATTTTGCGTTTATGCTCGGTCAAAAGCACAAAAAGCTTTGCAGAAAATTTTTTAATTAGACAGAAATAGGCATTTATGAACAAAAAGAAAGAAAAAGGCATTTTCAGAAGAAAACGTTTAAAAAAGGCAGAAAAGGGCATTTATGGCATTTTGCCTGAACTTCCGGGCTCTACTAATAACATTATACGTCTCCTCGTCTTGATCCTGATTAGCATTTGGCGGCCTGCAAACATTCCCCAAACGTAATGAAACCCTTATTGCTCAACAACTTCACCCAAACCATATCAATATCCTTAGGCTTATTATTAATGACCAATTCATTGCAAATAAAAGTGTGCTTAATGTAGAATAAAACCCCTCCGCCTCTCCTATCTAGCCTGTCTTGCCTAAACAAGTTATATCCAGCAATACTTACTAAATTCGTATCCTCCTCTGTAATCCATGTTCCCGTAATCCTAATAATATCCAACTCCTCACCTGCGATTACACTTTTTAATTCATCTGTCTTATTCCTAATACTACGAACATTAATATACAGAATCTTAAGCAGGCCCATTTTTCTTTTCTTTAACATTTTATGATGCCTTAAATCACTACTAATAATGTTACTACTGTTTAAATTTTTACTCCCATTTTTGAAACCTCCAAAAGTTTAAAAAAATGGGAGTAAAGTTAAAACTTAAAATGAAAACTTTAGTTTTCATATTAAGTTTTGTCTATGTACTAGTTTGAAAAGGGTCTTAAATGTTTTTGCACCCGTTTTGTAGGATGAACAGGACTAAAAGCATTGGAATTGAAATAAATTCTGGTGAATATAAATGTATGTAAAATGATATTGGAAAATGTGTCTCAATAAGAAGATTCTGGAAGAAATGTAGAAGAATATATTTCATTCAACAACTTCAAAATAAATAAGAAGTAAGATTCTTATGCTTAGGAGATTAGTATTCTATTTAGTTTAAAGGTTCTTATAGGTGTAAACAATGAACATGCAGGTTTAATTACTATGATAAAATATTCAGATATTAATTGAGCATAATACAGCAGTAGAAGTAATTTAGCAACACATGTTTCATTCTAAATGAAGAAACAAAATTTCAAGAAATTTAAGTATACAGTAATAAGATTTCCTCTTTTATTTACAATTTTATAAACTATTTTGCACTCATTTTAATTTGAAAATGTACATTTTTATCTTGTACTTGTATAATGTGAGAATGATGGTTTATAAAATATTATAGTGAAGAAATATATTTAATGAAAAATTTTGAAACTATAATATATGCACTGCAAAATTGTTTTCAGAGAAATATTTTTATTCATTGTTCAACTCAAATATAACACTATTTTTTTGTATTTTTTAAACATTAGTCTTAATCTGTAATAAAATTTTCATGTTAAGAAAGCACAAATTAGCATTAAAAAGCAGACAGGTTTTGGAACACATGTCTGCATTTTAATGCTAATTTGTGCTTTCTTGATGTGAATATTTAATTACAGTTTACTTGCACAAAGTTAATTTATTATTAGTCTTAATGTTATTAAATCTTAGAATACCAACAGAGTAACAGCACACATAACATACACATCAGAGATGGAGGATAAAGTTTCCTTGCCTTAAATATATTTTCCTCTGGAATAAACTTTAAAATAAACATAGTTTTAATTTTGAACAAAAAATCAGTAAATTTTTAAAATTTAAAATTATAGTACAGTATCAAATACAATTTTCTTCATATTCCATGGACTAAAACTAAATTTTATTTCATTAAAAAAATAAAAGAAAAATCTTTTAAAACCACTTTTTAAAGGAACATCTTCATGAAAAGTAAATTTTCTGATAAAGTAAAACGTTCAAATGATATTTTTAACTCATTATTTTTGCTTCTAATTAAATGCCACCTAGTGTTAAAACGATATTTTGGCATAAGCAAAAATCTTACTCTAGTGTTATGAACATAGCTTCTCAATCTAAACGGCATGTGGCACTTAGAAGGAAAGCTGCAATTTATAAAAAATTTTAGAATGAAGTTTTGCCCATCACTTTTTTTTTTTTTTTTTTCAATTTATCCATATTTGCCTTCATTACATGTGTATGCTAATAAGAACTACCAAATGCAAACATAAAAAGTAGAAGAGAAAATCCTCCTAGGTTATGAAATAAGTACTTCAGAATTCAAAAATCTGACCAGTTTTGTATTAGCATTGATTTTTATGAGCTAATGGGACTGTGCAGATTCCTGTGACTGGATGTGTATTTTTGTTATATGTCTTTTAATGAGAAAAACGACAAAAGTTTATCAACCACTGCTGATTAGTATATAATCATTTATTAATTAAACAGACCTAAAACCCACAAACTCAAAATCAAACTATATATTTTAAAATATGAATTAAAACATGATTTGCAGCATCACAGCATGAATTACTTACTCACTGAAAATTCTCCAATATTAAGTTCACAATCACAAATATTGCATCTCCTTAATTGCTCAGTATGCTTCTTAGAACATTATTCAATGAGGAATGTAACATTCATATATTTTACCAAACTGAAAAGTTCTCTTGCTTTCAGAATACTATGTCAATTATATTACAAAGCCTTAAATTTGTTATAGTTCAGCAAATGCCTTCAAAATATTTCAGACATTTAGTTCCTTCTGCTACATACATTGTTTTGAAACACAAGAACAGTATCAGGCCTACTTGAACTATGCATTTAACAGGTGTTTCGGTTTCATATTTTTCTGTTTTATTAAAACTTGAACTAAAATTCAATACATCCTAGATTGCTTCAATAATTTCTTTTTTAAAACGTAACATTAGAAAATAGTCTCGAAATTACGAAAAGTGTATTTTAATCTCAACAAACACAGATGATTCTCTAAAAAATTTAATCTCTGTTAGAGAGATTAATCCTTTAAAGAAAATTTTATTATGAAGTAGAATATCATCAAAATATTATAAGATATATCATTTTAAGGATTGCTTGGACATGATAGTCTATTGAACACGAATGGATTAATGAGGCATCCAATAAAACTATATGCAAACCGAAATTAACACGGCAACAAGCATTCCTTCTATTTTTCCCTCCAAGAACATTCATTTATCTATATAATGAGTTTTACAACAGAATTTCTATAATAATAGAACACAGAAAAACATTACAATGAAGCCATGCAACTTACATATGAAGCTGTTGCCTATGACTTTGTGTGGAAGTTTTGTGTGTATGTGTAAGAACTGACGGCCTAATAGAAATGTGATCAATGTGAGTGAATATTATAAATAGCGTATTTTTGGGCGACAGAAGTCCTAATAGTCCTGGCCCCACAATATAGTCCCGTAAAAATTCCTACGTCCAGAGATTTTCTCTTTAGAATCGGGATCCGTAGAGGTTCTAAAATTAAACATTGTTGAGGCATTGATGGCTTAAAAATCCGAGCATTATGGCACTAAACCACTTTTTTGTGGGTGCTGATTTCTGGGTGGTAAATATTTTGTCAAATCTGGGCTGGAAAGCCCCACATTAGGAGGCAAATATATACAACAATCATTTTCAAAGAATAAATAAGTTTTTTATTTTTATTTCTATTCAATGAATAAACTATCTATTCAAAAGATTTAAATTTTGGTTTCATTACATAACCAAGAAGTTCTGTCTAGAACTATACCTGAGCCTACTTTCCCGTATACACCAAATTCAAATTTATAATCTAGCTACCTCTTTCTCAATTAGCTTCAGTTTTTAATTACTTCAAATATACCTTTTTCAACGGATAATACATATTCATTCACTCACTCAATTATTCTTTCATTTACTCATTCATTCTTTCATTTACTCATTCATATATTTTATCATTTATTGACTCATTTATTCATTCATTCTTTCACTCATTCATTCATCAAGAAATATCCTTAAAAATAGGGTCGCTCAGTTCTTGTTGAACTTCATATCTGTACATGTTCTACATCGTAACATCTTTCCGATAACGTTCATTGCAAGCAAATCCGTTGGTTAGATCAGGATTCATATGGGATTGAAATTTCCCCGTAGGCGCTAATGTTAATTTTTTTTGAACCGTTCAAAAATGAACAAAAATTGTGCAAATCAATATTTCATGCCGAGAGCTTCTTCCAATAAACTTGCTGATAGGAACTTGGATCTTGTGTCCAGAGTTTACATAATTTGCTTCATTTTTGGCTATAGGCGCTAATGTTAAACTTTTTTGAACTGTTTAAAATTGAATGAAAAATTCTTCAAATCAAACAGTAAAATATGGAAATGAGATGTCCTCATCGAGATCTTTCGAATGCAAAAAGAATTTTTCAAATCGAACAATTCATTCAGAAGTTATTAGGGGGCGAGACCGAATGACAGACCAACAGACACATTTCCCCCCATCTCAAAACCCTACTTGCAAATTTTAAATTTTTCTATCTTTATTTACTTACTTTACTTTTTTTTCTACTTTTCTTTATTTTTAATGATATTTTTACGACACATTAAGCCTTCTTTCATGCTTTATTATTATATTTTTTACTTTCATGAGAAAGTAGGCTAAAAAGGGTGCCTTATCATATGATTGGACAGTTGGGCTCTATAGTTAGAGATGAAATTAGAGGGAAATCAGAATATGCATGATAGCTTAAGCAGTGCAGCATTTTTACTCAATAATGCTAAAACTATTTAATGAACTTCAACAAAACTCCTTTTACACATGGTTCATGTAGGACAATTGTTATGCACACAGGGATAAAAAATAGCCTGTGTCCTCTGACCCCTAAATCACCACAATGCAAAAAATCATGTTGATCCCTTGCTCTGTTATAAACAAAAAGAACTCTATCCCACAGGAACCGTAAATTTTCCCTGAATAAAAAGCAGCCTATGTGCTATTAATTGAGTAAAAATCAGTTAGTCCAGACTGGGACTCAGTCCAGGTCCCTCAGTTACTCGCCGAGTGCTCTACCACTTAAGGTATCATGCTGATACTGATTTTCTTTCATTTATAAGTATTCAACCACACCACCTATCTTACAGTAATGCACCATTTTTATATAATGATAACCCACAGAAATTGCACATTTTTCCGGGAAGTAGCCTATGTAATATTCTAGACTATAACCTATCTTTGTGCCAAATTTTATCCAGATCCGTTCAGTCATTCTGGCATGATTGAGTAACAAACATACAACCAAAGTAGTAAGATAAGCATTGTATTTTTGGCTATAATTTTAGTTTAGTCTAATATGTTTTAGTCTTAATAAGAAAGGAAAAAAACATAAAACTAGTTACTGATATTTTTAGAGGAAATATTGATTAACTCTTAGCATTTTCCAACAGATTCCCACCCCCCCCCCCCCCCTCCTTGCTAAATTTTCAAAAGCAATTATAACACCTGTGAAGCTTGAGTTTTAATAGTTTTTTTTTTTTTTACAAAATAAAATAAACAATATCAACATTTTTTCACTCAATTCTCTTCAAAAGGTTAGCAAAATAGCAAAAAAGGAAAATACATTTGTACTAAAATTCCCACATAAGGAAAAAGAACATATTGAATTCTAACCAAAGGGACAAGTTTCAGGAACGGAATGTTAGATTTATGTTATAACAGACTGTGAGAACAGGGTTCATGTTTGCAGATAGTTGTAGACATAACATTATGAAAAAATGAGAAGTGAAAAATTCATGAATGCTTAATGCAGGGCTCGGCGCACTTTGGAGTCTTCAAAATAGTGAAAAAAGTGACCACAGCTTTAAAAAAAAGTGACCAAAATAGTGACCATTAAAATGTAAACTTGTGTGTGTGTGTTTTTATTTAAACTAAATATAACTTGAAAAGAGCAGTTTCGACATCTTTTGAAAACTAAACCTGAATATAAATGAATAAATATTTATTAAAATCGGCAGAAATTTCAATCAAGTTTTAATTTATGTTCAACATTGAATAAAATTTATTTTGCAAATTCTCGTTTTTAAATATTTCTTATATATGTTTAAATATTAGAAAATTCCACTTGAAATAATCGAAATTTGATATTTTATCAAAATTGTTCAGACTGACATTACTGTGTTAATCTTCTGTACCATTGTAGGAAACAAACTGTTTGATTATTCGATACTGTTTTTGTAATTTCATGGTAGTAACAAAATCCAAGAAAAACTCCCTGATTGAGCTCCAAAAATTCCCTGATTTTATAATTTTAGTTGTCATAAGTTTAGTTGTGATTTTATAATTTTAGTGACACGGTATAACTGTCATACATAATGACAGTATGAGTGGCACAATCAGAAAAATTCTTTACGGGGGGAAGGGTGTACTATTTTTTTCCCTACCTGAACTTTGTGCAATTCCTTTTTTTTTGGGGGGGGGGGGGGGATGGAAATAAAAAGAGGTCATAATGTAATTTTCTGAGCAATATATATAATTTGCAACTGCTAAGAATTTTTCATATCTAAAGGTTTTTTTTAAGAATTTTTCCTCCTCCCCTGCATCATTATTTAATAATTTCTTGACAAGAATATAACTTTATTTTCTCAAAATTGCGTATTGTCTTTTCGTTGAGAAAACCCCGCCAAAAATTTTCGGGAGTGGGGGGGGGGGATGAAAGAAAAGAAAAATTAAGCTAATTTTCTGAGTGATATAATCTGCAACTGCTAAAAATTTTTAGTTTCTATTGAAATTTAAATATTGCTTAATTTTCTTAGATTTTGATCTTCTCGAGTAAAAAAAATATTTAAAAACAATTCAAATCATCATTCTAGATGGGGGGGGGGAGAGAGGTCACGGGCCCTCTAGGCCTCCCCTTCTGGTTGCACCACACTGCAATATCAAACCTTAACTTCGGCACACTCAGGGCCGGCGCCACGGCGAATTTCAAAATACGACCAAAAATAGCGGACACGCGGAAGCTGCAACACTGGCACACATATTTTTATGCATATTTGCAATGTTTTCTTAACTCATAGACAGACTAAGTAACTTTCTTGGGTTGCTCTGCCAGTGAAAGGGCAAAAAAGTGAAAATAGTGACCAACTTTTTAAAAGAAGTGAAAATAGTGACCAATTTTTGAAAAAGTGACTAAAAGTGACCAATGCAAAAAAAGCGACTTTTAGTGAAAAAAGTGACTTGCGCCGACCCCTGTTAATGTTAAAATAAAAATATGGCATAATTAAATTACAATAAACTTTATGTAAAAAGGGGAGGATCACAGAGAAGCAGCATTCCCATGTGTTCCCGCTGCACTAATACCCCCCCCCCCCTGGATTTTTAAAACAAAAAGCATCAAAAATAAAAAATTACAGTAGGAAAATTACTAGAATGAGTAAGAAACAACAAGGAAAAGAAAAGGAAAATACACAATTAAAGGGACTCATTGATATAAATAGACATGTTAGTAAGAAAATTTTATTTTGTATCATATTCACATAAATATACTTAATTAGTACCTTTTATCTTTCTTAAATATTGAGAATACTGTTCTTCATTTAGAACTGGATGGCAAGGTATGCTATAGGCTTTATTTGAAGGCAATGGCTTTAGCTCAGGATGTGAACATAATCGAGATGTGTGTATAGTAATAATATAACTGCATGTTCCAGGTTCATCAACACGGTAAATATAATCCCCAGCATCTTCTTCACAATAAAACTAGAAATAGTACAAGAAAAGAAATAATACAGAATCAATTACAATTATAAGCAGCAAAAGCAAAGTACATTTACTTCTAAGACACTATTAAGGAATTAATATCAAATTTTATTTGTATAAGAAAGGTCTTGTAGGATACTGTTCAGGAATTTATATCAAATTAGAAACATGCAGGAGATTAAACTTGCTCAATGCTTAAATTTTTGTCATTGTAAATAGGGATGTCCCGAGTAGCACTTTGGCCGAGTACAGAGTAGTTGTGAATAAAAAAAGAGTATTGATGTGCACATGAAGAATTATGTATATATTGAAATGAAAACATACATTTTAACTACATAATATATAAAAACTAATGAAAGAAATTGAATGTAAGAATTCCAAAATAGAATTCTTTAAACCATTATAACTCTTTATAAAAATCAGTTTATCAAAAATGATTATTGGTTGCGGTAAAAATTCATTAAATAAATGTAAAATGCCTCATAATCTTCTCCTCCCCCCTCCCTCCCCGCACCCAAGGAAAAAAGTCTATATTGACACTGTATATTTTTATTTACTCCCTTATGAAATTACTAACTCCCAAGTGAACAACTGTGACAGTGATCCTATGCCAGAAACTGAACTAGAAGTAAAATTCAAAAAAGAAATTGACACTTTCTTAGCACGAGAATTGATAAAAAGAACTGTTAGTCCATTTTCGTGGTGGAAAAATCATGCTACAGAATTTCCAATTTTATCCAAAGTGGCAAAAAAATTCCTATCTGCACCTTCCAGCAGTGCATACAGTGAGCAAGTTTTTTCAGAGGCAGGAAACATTTATAATGAAAAAAGAAATCGCCTGTCTGCAGAAAATGTAGAAAAACTTGTATTTTTACAACATAATTTACGACATATTGAATTTGATATTAATTATTAAAATATTTGTATTTGATAGAATTTTGTGAATTTCCTTTTTCTTGCTGATAATTTCTTTATTTTAAAGACGTTTTTGCTTTTTTTTCCACTTTTACAATTGGAGCTTTTATGTAGCTAGATTTTGATTTTCATTTAGAATTATATATATATATATTCAGTTACCCAAAGAGAAATCATATATAATGCAAATAAGTTACCACAAATTAATCCATTTAAAAGGTTTAGATGAAAAGACAATCTTTTCTTCATCAGGCATCCAAAAATTTTTTTTTTTTTTTTTTTTTTTTTTTTTTTTTTTTTTTTTTTTTTTTTTTTTTTTTTTTTTTTTTTTTTTTTTTTTTTTTTTTTTTTTTTTTTTTTTTTTTTTTTTTTTTTTTTTTTTTTTTTTTTTTTTTTTTTTTTTTTTTTTTTTTTTTTTTTTTTTTTTTTTTTTTTTTTTTTTTTTTTTTTTTTTTTTTTTTTTTTTTTTTTTTTTTTTTTTTTTTTTTTTTTTTTTTTTTTTTTTTTTTTTTTTTTTTTTTTTTTTTTTTTTTTTTTTTTTTTTTTTTTTTTTTTTTTTTTTTTTTTTTTTTTTTTTTTTTTTTTTTTTTTTTTTTTTTTTTTTTTTTTTTTTTTTTTTTTTTTTTTTTTTTTTTTTTTTTTTTTTTTTTTTTTTTTTTTTTTTTTTTTTTTTTTTTTTTTTTTTTTTTTTTTTTTTTTTTTTTTTTTTTTTTAGGAAAGTTGGAATAAAGTATTATTAAAATGTGAGTACAAAATTTGAAATTAAAATATCTTCCTTCGCACTAGCGTGGAAAAAGTGAGAAATGGTAGTAGAAACATACCTCTAAAATTAATATAGATCAATTAATACCTTTTGATCAATAAACCACTTCACGATCCAAATTTTCAAATTTTAGCAATGCAGAAATAAGTGCACTTCAAATTTTATGCGCATAGTTCCTATGCCCCACAACTTTTCCGTATTATCGGGAAAACAATTTTATACAAAAAAAATAATTTTTAATCTCTGTTCTAATATGTATGAACATTTTTAATTTTGTTTTTTGTTTTGCGTTAGCAATTAAAAATCCAGCTATTGCAATATTATATTCGCGATTTGAAATTTTTCACCTGAAAAAAAATATCAACCATTTCCAATGACTGGGTTTGAGCTTAAAAATTCCCTAGTTTGCATGGGAATCAATTAATTTGAAAATTGTTTTGATTTCATTTGTCATTTTTTGCTCTTTTCACCGGAGAAAAAAACTCTCCAAAATAATAATAATAATTATGTTTTCTGATGGGCATGTGAACACGAATTGTTCATTTTCTCTGTCAGATTACTAATCACTACAATATGGATGCCTTTTCTTTCAAATGGTAAATTTTTTCTTGAATTTTGAAGGTTAATATGACAGGATCTCAATATGCATTAAATTTAACATTGATTTTAGACTGAGTCACCATATGACATTTATTTTTTCATTATTATTATTTTTGTTGTTGTTAATATTTGTTTTTACGAAAATGAGAGAAATCCGTTCGTGATGCATGAAAAATTTCAGAATTTAAAAGTTATTGTCTCATTTTTTAACTGTATGTTACATTCCTGCAAATTTGTATTTTGTAATGAAATTTATCTCAACGAATCTTTTTATTTCGCACATCCCAGAAAACACAAAACAAACAAACATGACAAGGAAAAGAACTATGTAGAATTCATTTCAGAAGATAATTCCATACATTACAGGTTTAGCATTTGAATAACTGAATTTGTCACTAAATCTTCTTGTCATTTTTTTGTGAATGTACATTATTTTCAGATTATTCACTGTTAATCATGTACTTCCGTCTTCAAGTTTCAAAAGGTATATTGAAACATTTTTTGAAGTATATACTCCGGAAACTGTTTTTAAATGCGCTGTAGATGGACTTCCTTTATTTACTCCTTATTATTTTAACCAGATGTACTTATCTCCTTTTGCGTAAATTATATCCTTCGGGAAAACCGTTGTCATTTTGAGTCGCATCGCATATTGAATCTTTATTGGCTATATTCATTTTTGTTCTATGCTGCTTCAGTTTGAAGTGCAATCTTCCGCGCTCCTCCGTTTTTATTTACTGGATAATAAATACTGGCAAGCTCGCACATGAAGAATCGGCACAGAAAAAATGATGCAAATGCGCATCTCAAGCCCCTCCCCCCCCCCCTTGTCGATGTGCCCCGTCTGTTCCGTATTTGCAGTTTTAAAATTGGCAGCCCTCACTTCAACCTGCAACTATACAAACTTTATCTCTATTCAACAAGTCTTGGTAAAAAGCTGTCGCCCTACATGGTCTTCTAATGGTGTTTTTGTGCATTCAATCCTAAGAGAAAACCAGGAAAACTCAACTTACTTCTCGATAAGTATTAAATAGAAATTATCACAGCAACCACCTCAGCTCGCTTATCGAAGCAACGTTTGTTGCCAGGATAAGAAATTGGGACTTCTGGTTCCGAGGAATATCGCCGCCCCAGTAGTCAGGCTGCCATTTTGAAAGTTTTGAATACCTTTTGCGCAGGGAACTGGAGCAGAGTTATTAATATTATTATCATTATTATTATTTATGTTAATTTATTTTTTTGAGTTGCTATGCTACAGCTCCCCTCCGAATCTTATGTTATAGTTTCAAGTCCACTCCAGCTCCATTCACTGCTCTGAATAGCTTTTAATGGCAAATAAAATATTTATCGCTTTTGTTTATTCAGTGTATTACGGAAAAAATTTAAAAGTCGTTTAAACCCTAATATTTAAATAAATATTTAATGTTTCGTACATAATGAAGGAAAAAAGTAATAAATAAATGCACTCAGAAAAAAGGATACTGTTTCAAAACAGCCATTGCCAACCATTTGCTTATTTTCCTTCTTTTTTTTTAAGTTCTTTTTTTCCATTCTTTCCTGCCTTCTTTTTCTTCATTTTTTTTGGTGAATTCGTAATTGCCGCATACTTTTGCAACAGCGAAAGTATGTTATGCACATCCCCAGTTTCAAGTTCGTGATTTAATTTTGCCGAGTAATATATATTTTACAACATACATACGTAGATACTCATAGGTGTGCGTGCGGGTCTTAGAGATACCATTGTACCCCCATTAGCAAATAAAAAAGAAAGCTAATTACAAAACAGGCAACCTCTTTTGCGTTTGTATTAAATAGATATGCTTCTTTGCGTTTAATTTGTCATAAGTTTCCCTGGAGATAACTGCCAAAGCCGGTCCCAAGCCCGGTTGAAAAAAGAGGAGGGTGCCAAAATGTCCATGGCATAAGCCTGCTCTGTGTCAGAATGTCTAGTGGTGTCCTGGGCTTGCCCTGTGACTCACTGGACAGGACGGCTGGAGTGGGTGAACGGCAACCTAAATCCAAGGTGTTAGAACCGTGCCGAAGAGAGTGTGCGTCGCACATGGCAACCGGGATCAAAGGTTGTTGCGAACGGTTCACCTCGTGGAGTGGCGACCCACGTTGTATTTTTTAGCCTTCCACCTGTAGAGAGGGTCCATGCAGGTGGTGACATCTCAGACCCTCAGTAAATTAACCGTTTTTATGAAGCCTAAAAAATTCAAAAAACCCGGTGGCAAGACACCTAAAAATCCTACTGCTTCAGATGCTGTGGTGCCCAAACAGGGTCCCTCATCTGAAGCCAACAAACTATCCTCTTCAGTTCTTGTTGGTGCCACTTCGGTGGCTCACAAGACTGAAATCAACGCTCCGGTTCTTGAAGGCATCGTCTCGACGGTCCAAGAGACCGGAGCTATCTCCAAAGCATCGTCTTCTACTGCTGGTACTGCCTCGGCAGCCGGCGGAAAAACCCTCAGAAGCTGTGCAAAAGACAAAGGAAGAGGCTGATGAAGCTGCTAGGGACGCACAACATCAGGACCTAGCAGATAAAAAACCTGAAGCCATGAAGAGAGTAAGGGTGTCAGAACCCGAAACTCCTTCACCTTCCGCAAAATTGCCTGCTGTCAAGAAGCAAAAAACTTCTGGCCCATCCTACAGTCAGGCTCTCTCTGGAGTGAAGATGGTAGTCATCAAGACATCTCATCCAGAGGAGAAACTTGCAAAGAAAGATGTTGATGATATTTTCTGTGACATCGACGATGCAATTGACGAAATGCAGGAGGGTAAGGGCCCCCAGATCAACTCTTCGGAATTGGCTGGTGGTGCCCTTATCATCAACTGCGCTAATGATGCCACTGCTACCTGGCTAAAAGAGTTCTTCTCTGGGAATAAGTGGCGCGAGCTGGGGATAGAAATATTGCCAGCTTCGCAGCTACCAAAACCTGTGAAGATTCTCTTCAAGACCCGCAATACAAAGATTGTCGAGTCGTCCAAATTGTTCAACAGACTTCGTCTGTGCAATGAGGGCCTCGACACATCTGAATGGCGTGCAAGAGACAGGTCAATCTCTAATACCATTGCAAAATGGGTCATAGAGATTGACCAAAAATCAGCCCAATACATCAGGGATAATGACATGGGGCTTTATGCAGGTGCTTATGGCAAGGGTCTTGTTAAGATCCTTCATGACCCTCAAGCCCCCAAGCCAGCTGATGCAACAGCCAAAGCCACTACAGGGACCACAATAACATCCGTGGAAGACCCTGCAAGTGTTACAGAGACCCCCATGGAGGAGTCCTCGTCTCTTCCTTCTACTGAAACAGAAGAGACGACTAAGACAGAAATTTCGTCTTCCGAAAAAGTAAGTGCTCTTATTCATACAGATCCTAGTGTCTCCCCTAGGAGTATTGCTAGCACCTCTGATGAATCTAGTATTTCACTTTCCTCACAAATTCATCTTCTAGGTCTAATGGAGTCTGAAGATGATTCCAATTACACCCTAAAGGGTAGCCTC
The DNA here is from genome assembly GCA_038502835.1 of Octonoba sinensis. Classification (NCBI taxonomy): domain Eukaryota; kingdom Metazoa; phylum Arthropoda; class Arachnida; order Araneae; family Uloboridae; genus Octonoba; species Octonoba sinensis. The sequence continues at coordinate 113,425,822 of CM076598.1, read as the reverse complement.
TCTCCCAAGGTTGAAACTCTGCCTGCAGAGTAACCTTGTGTGTCTTGTGTCTATGGCTTGTGCTATTAAGATTGCACAAATCAATCTGCACCACAGCCAGTCGGCTTCTGCCCTCTTAAATAAAGAACTGGCCGAAGGAAGGGTAGATGTTGCCTTAGTGCAGGAACCCTGGACCAATAGAGGTAAAACTCTTGGTTTAGGTAACTGCGGCAACCTATTTTTCGATCGCTCTTGTAGCAGACCTAGAGCTTGTATTTTAGTTAGCAAAAAACTAAAAGCTCTTTGTATGGTGGATTATCTGGATGGGGATAACGTTGCTGTTCGGCTAATTCACAATAATGAAGACATTTTTTGCCTAATGTCGGCATATCTTCCCCATGAGGATGAAATTCCTCTAGCGCCTCACGCCAGGAATTTTGAGCATAAATGCACTAAAAATGGCTGGAGGTTTATCGTGGGATGTGATGCAAATGCACACCACGTTATTTGGGGCAGCAGTAACTGCAACAAAAGGGGTGAGGAATTACTAGAGTTTATTCTTTGTAATAACCTAACTATCTTAAATTCTGGCAATAAGCCAACTTTTGTAACAAGTAGCAGAAATGAGGTCATTGACATTACTTTTTGCAATGACAAGACCTCTGCTTGTGTTAATGATTGGCACGTGTCCGATCAGATTATTTTATCTGACCACAAACTAATCAAAATGACTTACAGGTCCTGCAATAACATCCCAGCAGGACAAAAGGAATCCCAGATTCACCAATTGGGATTCCTACAGAGAAGACTTAGGACTTCTCCTCAGAGGTAATCTTTTTAAACTTAATTCTTTGATTGACATTGAGATGGCCGTTGACCGTGCAACGATCCATACTTCAAGCATATCAAAATAACTGCAAAGCAGTCACCACTAGTTTACCAAGACGCCTCTCTTGGTGGAATAAAAATCTTAGTGGTCTTCGCAAGAACTGCAGAAAGCTCTTTAATAGAGCCAAAAAAACAGGAGAGTGGTCAGTTTACAGAGCTGCTCTTACTAGTTATAATAACGCCATTAAGAAAAGTCGACAGGATTCCTGGAGGGATTTCTGTGGCCAAATTGACACCCTGTCAAGTGCTGCAAAGCTCACAAAAATCTTATCAAGAGATAAGCTTTGTCAACTTGGTTCCATCAAAAAAGAAGATGGAACTTATACTGAGGATGGTCGAGGTACACTAGAAGTAATGTTCAGGGTTCACCTCCCGGACTCAACTATTGTAACAGATGAGGAGTTGGACACTCCTCAATTTACCCCACGTGGCAGAAAGGCAGACTGGCACCTAGCTAAAAAAATCGTAACATGCGATAAAATTGCTTGGGCGATCAACTCGTTCTTGCCTTTTAAAACTCCTGGAGTAGATGGAATAATACCTGTCTTATTCCAAAAAGGAAGTGACATCATTATACCTTACTTGAGCAGGATATTCAGGTCCTGTCTAGTATATGGTTATGTTCCTACCGCTTGGTGCACCTGCAGGGTTGTTTTTATACCTAAGCCGGGTAAACCTAACTACAATGAAGCGAAAGCCTTTAGGCCTATTAGCCTTATGTCTTTTCTTCTCAAAACCCTAGAGAAGTTGATTGATAGGCACATCAGAGACGAAGTGCTGAAAGCCAACCCACTCTCCAGGCAACAACATGCCTATCAACCTGGCAGATCAACTGACACTGCTCTCTATGAATTAATCACAATTCTAGATGGAGCTGTAAACGGTAAAGAGTTGGCACTTGCTGCCTTCCTGGATATTGAAGGGGCCTTTGATCGTGTGCCCACTCATGTTATTCTAAATGCTCTTATGAGAAAAAATGTCGATCATCTGGTGTGCACCTTTATTGGTTGCTTGCTATCTACTAGATCAGTACAGGCAACTCTTTTAGGAGACACACTTGCCGTTACGAACTGCAAAGGCTGCCCGCAGGGAGGTGTACTTTCACCTCTTTTATGGAGCCTTGTTGTTGATGAAATTTTAAATAAAATTAATCTCTCTGGTGTGACCTGTATTGGTTATGCAGATGACATAACCTTAGTAGTAAGAGGAAAATTCCAGGATACTGTGATTAGCCTCATGAAATCTGCCCTCAAAAAGGTTGAAAACTGGTGCAAGGAAGTTAGCCTGACTGTTAATCCTGGCAAGACAAACCTTGTACTCTTTACTAGAAAAAGAATCAAAAATATGCAAAGTATAGAATTTTTTAATACTAAACTTGCATACTCTAACGAGGTTAAATACCTTGGTATCATTTTTGACAAAACTTTAAATTGGAACAGTCATGTCGAACACAGCACCACCAAGGCAAAGAGAATATTCTGGGCCTGCAGGCGTGCAATTGGTCCCAATTGGGGCTTTTCACCTAGTATTGTCCATTGGATCTATACTAAAGTAATTGTCCCCATTATCACTTATGGATCTATCGCATGGTGGAACAAAGCCTGCCGTGTGACAACAATGAAAGAGCTTACTAGTCTCCAAAGAATGGCAACTATACCAATGACTAGTGCCATGAGGACAACCCCCTCTCAAACCCTAGAGTTACTACTAGGCATTCTACCACTTTATAAGCAGGTAGAGATGGAAGCAATCCTTTGCTCCCGAAGAATAAAATTTCTAAAACTATGGAAATTATCTTCTGAGAGATCCTTATATAAATTTGATACACTGATCAAGGATCACCCATTGCTTTCCATGAACTTGGACTGGATGCTTAAACGCTTTGACTTTGAGTCAAAACACAATGTTGTATTCCCTTCCAGAACTGATTGGGAAAATCCTATTAAGCTTATTGGCCACGCCAATGAAGTATGGTTCACTTATGGATCTAAGACTTCCCATGGCACAGGTTACGGTGCCTTTTGCCCAAATAATAATATTAGAATCTACTCTTCTTTGAGAAGACTAGCAACGGTATACCAGGCTGAAGTGATGGCCATCCTGGCATGCGCAAATAATTGCCTAAATAGATGCATCTCTGGCAAAACCATCAAAATCTTCTCTGATAGCCAGGCTGCTCTCTTGGCACTACAAAAACACTGCTTCTCTTCAAATATTGTTTGGGATTGCTATAACACTATTGCTGAATTGGCTGCAGTGAATAAGGTGACTCTTTATTGGGTGCCTGGTCACCGTGGCATTTTTGGCAATGAAATGGCTGACCAACTGGCCAAATTGGGCACAGAAACTCCTTTCATTGGCCCAGAACCTGTCCTTGGTCTGCATTACAGTGCATTAAGGAAAACAATCAAGGAAGTCCTCCTAAAAGAGGCTCACAATGCCTGGCTTAAAAGCAATAATCAAAGACAGGCGAAAGAACTTAACCAAAATTACCCTTGGTTAAGATCTAAGGAACTGCTGAAACTCGGTAGAAATGAGATTAGGGTCATCATTGGTCTCTTAACTGGTCATTGCAATCTCAAGAGACATCTTAACATCATGGGCACGATTGCTGACCCAATGTGTAGAGGATGTCATGATGTAGAGGAAAGCTCCACACATATTTTGTGTGAATGTGATTATTTCTCTGCTCATCGGTTTGAATATCTTGGTTATCACTACAGTATGGGACCTCAAATCCGGAACGCTCGGGACCGCGATCTTTCCGGATTTCGGAATTTTACGGATTTTGGGTCCTCATTCAAAAAATTTTGTAAGTAGCATCAGAGCCCATATAATTTGCTCTGGAACATTTTATTAGCATTTTGCTCCTTTATAGCATTTTTATTATTGTATATACTCGCATAAAAGTCGCGAAATTTAGCAGAAAAAATGAAGTTGGAGTAGGCTTACATCTGAGGCAAAGTATCGAAACATCTAGATTTTCCCCGATGTTATTTTAACCTCTTTAATTAAACAATAAAAGAAAAGAATTCTGTCTGATTTTGATTTTATATGCTCTAGCCACTAAATTGTAGTAAAAGATCAGATAATCGGGAAAATGCGAGAAAAGCCGATTTTCAATTTCGCGAATGTTCTGCATCGCGCGAAAATTAGAGCTCATTTTTAAAAATGAATATAAGAAAACTACAAGAAATTTAAAAAAGAGCAAAATTTAATGATATTAACTCAGAATTAAAGCAACAATTAAGAAAAACTAATCGCAAAACGAACCCTTTTCAGAAAATCGCGAAAATATTTTTTTTGAAAACAGCACATTTCCGATCTTAAACATGCTCATTACATTTTATTTTCCTTCTCTTTAAAACGCCTATTTCCAAAAAAAAAAAAAAGATGAAAAACATTTCCCATTTTTTTTTTTCAAAGCTACAATTAATAGAAATTCTAATCGCAAAAACAATCCCTTTTCAAAAAATCGCGAATTTTTTTATTTTTTTTGAAAACGGCACATTTCTGATCTCAAACATGTTCATTACTTTTTATTTTCCTTCTCTTTAAAACACCCATTTCCAAAAAAAAAACGGCAGAACATTTCCTGATTTTTTTCTCAAAAAAACAAAAACTGCTTTTTTTCACCTGCCGATTTTTTTTTCGAAAAAGTTCCGGATTTTGGGTTTTCCGGATTTCGGGATTCCGAAATTGGGGTCCCGTACTGTATATCGAACCCTGGGAACTACCCAATTTCTCTGCTAAATTATTGCTGAAATTCGTCTCAGCCACTGGTCTGTTTCAGACTCATTACCTTGGGGTTGTTAGTACAATAGACCTGAGGTCGCAGTGCTAGTGCTCCTTAGAGCCACCCCCTAAACAATTCATTCATTCCCTGGAGATGCATCTGGGACCCAAATCTTATGGGCAGGGCCGGCCTTATCAGTGTGCAAAGTACAAAGGCGCCATCATCTTGGGGGCGCCTCAGCGTAAGAGCAAAAAAAAAACAATAATCCGTGTTTCATAAAATTAGTTCAACAAAATTCTAGTTGTCTTCACGTAAGCAGACCCAATGATAGTGACTCCTATCAGATACTCCATCTTTCAAGTGAAAGAAAGCGTCAAAATTCACTTGTAGCGATGGTACTATACCTACTGTGGTGCTTGATAGAGATGATTAGATGGTACCAATCCCTGTGAACCACACTAGGTCTTCAATTACGAGAAGCCAACAGCAGCCCATTAGAAATAAAAAAAAAAACATTATTTGTTTCATGTATGTAATTATTAAAGTTTTTAAAGTAATTGAAAACGTAATAAAATTATACACAATTTGAATTTATATTATTTTAGTTTGTATGATGAAAGAGGGCTAGGGGCGACTATTTTTATAAAGTCCAAGGGCGCCGAATACCGTCGGGCCGGCCCTCTTATGGGTGTATTTTGGTACCCCCTTTAGCACAGTAGCGTCCCCCCCCCCTTGCTAAAGCTCTGTGCATGCTTATATAAACACATATTACTTGACTACATATTGAAGTGCAAATGAAGCAGAACTACACAGAAAGTAAAAAACCATTGAAAGTGTTCTTTTGTCAGAGAAAAAGAAAACCAGGATGTTTTATTCGAAAAATGATTCGGGAATTTTATTTTAAATGACAGAAATATAAAGGAAAGAAATAAAATGAATGTGATGGTCTCATCATATTGATCAAGTATTCAATATGCAATAATTAGCAAAACATAATTGAAGAAGTGTATATAAATAAATAAAATAAAATGCAAAATAACTAAATAAATTATATAAAATAAAGAAAGAAACACAAACATTCACATTTAGTTTCAGAAAAGAAAAATAAAGTAGTGGGGCTTAACAAATCTTCATTTGCTACTCCTGTTTCGAGCAAAACTCGTTGCTTAGGTTACCTCTTTTCTTATTTATTCATTTAATTTTAATCATACTAACGCAAAAATTTCTGCTCTTAAATTAAGCTTTATACAAGAGACGAATTAGCGCTCTTTATGTAACAATAACTGAGAACAGCATTCAGCAAGTTTTCGCTAAATAATTTTTTTAAATTTTTTTTTTTGAATATCAAGCAATTTATCGCAAATTTTGATTGATCAATTTGTACTAAATTAGGTCTAGAAGCAAGTCCTCAGAAAGACAAACCTTCGTTTTAAAAGTATCGTTTACATTTTCATTTTTACAGCACTAAATATGCAATTTACAAACAATTCGGGAGAACGAAAAAAGGGCAACAATATTTTTTCTTTTCGTTTCAACTCTCAGCCACAGAGAATTATTTTGGAACCGGAAAAAGAGCAACGTTGTGTAAGTAGTAGAAAACACGTGCATGCCGCTAGCTAATACACTGACTGCGGGGGGTCTCGGCCTGAAGTGACAGGTCAATTATGGGGGACAGTAGACCCTTCTTCCAAGAGCTATCGTACATTTCATTGGTGGTTGAAATGTCAATCACTTGAGGTTGACACACTCCCCTCATGCCCTTCGAAGGCCATCTTAAAGGCTTAAGAATAACCATGAAATTTTTTCTGACTGAAGAGCAGCCTTAAATCAAACATGTTGGACGCTTTTCGTACAGCTTAAAAAGTGGCAAACAAAGTATAGAAAGTGGAAAAAATAGTCGAATTAGCATATGAACTTTACCAATATATAAGCTGTGTAAAAATATTTTACATACTTCATAATCTTTTTTCATTATTGCATATTACATATTTATATTTGCATATTATTGTACTAATCAGTTTCAAATTTATCTACTATTAGTAAACTTTTAAAAAATGACGAAATTTTTACAACTACTCGGTAATGGCCAAGTACTTGGCTGGAATTTTGCCGAGTACTCGGTACATCCCGAATTGTAAATGCTGTTGTCGTGTGCTATTTATTCAAGTGGAACTCTGAACAAGTCCTCCAAGGGCCGAAAAGGGCACCTGCTTCCACTTTGATTGGGAGGAACTCCCCTGAGGAGTCTCCTAATTTTTAACCTGCTCCCAGATGCAAGACTGTCACCCAGACTGGCATTTTGATTGGAGAACATCGGTGCCGTTACAAACTTTACATGCTCCAGTTAACATTAGTGTTCATAGTCCAGGAGCAACCAGTCATGAGAGGTGGTCACCCTCCCAAGCACCGACCACAACCAGTGCTGCTTCACTTTCGGTGTTCTGTGGGAACCACGCTTAACCGACTGGTCCATGGTGGCATATCATTATACATAAAATTTATAATTTAAAATTAATGTGTGTTAATAAAAATGAATTAATATTGCATTTTAAGGTTCCAAACAAAATACCTACACGAACTTCAGCATTACGAGGTTGTCCTGTTAAGTCACACTTAGTTCCATTAGTATAATATTGAGAATGATATTTCTGCTTAACTTGCTTAAATTTTTCCTAAAATAAGAAAAAATATATAATAAATAGATTCAAAATGCAAATAAATTGAGAGAATATGTTTAAAATGTAATGATATTTAAATGAAATTTAAAGAAAATGATACTTAAAAGTGCATCAAAACATACTAAATCAGTTTCATTATTCCAATCATAGTCCGACTCATAAAGTCCTAATGTTAGAATTTGGCCAATGATTTGTCCATCTGAAAGAATATAAATCAAACTTCTCTAAAAAAAATCTAAAATTCACAAACTTCACTTTTAAAGTATAAAAATAAACAAGAATGAGCAACCAGATTTTTAATCACTCATAATGTTACAAATCTACAGAATACTATATGAATGGCAACAGAATATTGAACATGTAATTTTATAACTTCTCATTAAAGCTGCAGTGCCGAACTACAATATAATGAATTTTTCAAATAATATAATCAGCAATAGAAGACACTCTTTTTACTGTGTTTCTGCGGATAAAAATCTAATGGTGATGATAATTTAGCTCATTTGAATGCATATGAAAACAGAACAAAGTCAGCAGAAATAAGATGCATTAAACGAAGGGAAATGCCAAAAATGTCAGCAAAAACATCTAACAGTTGAAAAATATAGAAATCAATGTAGAGTTCTTAGTTGAAATAAAATGCATACACAATATTTTAGGCAATACTATTTATCAGGGAATAAAATTCAAATTTTCCAGTGGAGGGGAGATGCCCCTCCAAGCTTTATGTATGAAGGGCACTAGCAATTTTTTTTAAAGGGATAAAAATAATGACAATGTCAGCCTTTTGCATATTTCCACATTGTAAAAGTTTTTAAACCCTAGTCAAGTATGAATTCTCATTTTAATAGAATTGGAAGTGGCAGAACTAAATTTGTCTCCTAGGAAGTTGATTGGATTGGATTGGCTCATTACAGTCTTGACATGCATGTACTAGGATTGGCAATATTGGCGTAAACAAAGGGCTTTCAGAGAGATCAAACCCCCTAGCCCTACTATTGCCCTTGTTGGTATATAAAGAGTACATTAGTATTTGTAACGTTTTCGAAGATTTAATTGAGTGTGTGTTTGATTTTAATAATATTGGAGAGTTTACATACAAGTGAAAAAAAATTTAACATTCATGTTTTTAGTAAAATGTTTCAAATCCCCCAACCCCCAGCTGGGAGTATCTCTCTCAGTCTATTTTCAAAGAGAGGATCTAAAAATTCTTGACGGAAGTCTTGCCATATCACCCCAAATTTTAGCTTGTGATTCACCAGATAAATGCTTATATTGTTCAACTGTGACAAGAGAGGAAATAAATAATTCAAAATTTTTTATTTTGACAAAAACAGAAGTCTTTAAAATTTTTAATTCCTTATCTTGATAATTCATTTTGTGCACACTTTCTCCATATCAAATTTGTTTTCCTTGAATGGTAAAGTCCGCAAGTTAAATTGCTATAAGACAAATTATCAAAAATGCTTTCTGCTCAAATATGAGTACAAGGGAGAAAAAATGTAAAAAACAAATTGTCAGAACAAATAACTCAAATAGCTCTTTTGAGGCTACAATGGAACTTCTTCATCAGTGCAGAAAAGAAGTGATCAACACACAACTAGAAAGTTGTGAGGGAACAGGCAAGCACAGACAGACAGACATGCATGCATGGGAGTAGGGTGGATAAGGCCGAAGGCCCTTTTGCCGGTATGAGAGAGTGGTGCTTGACGAGTAGCTGGGAGGGGGTTGAGAGGTGTGTGGTAGGAGGGGGAAGGGAAGGCCGAGGAGAGTAGGTGTCAGAGAGGCGGCTAGTGTGAGGGACGAGGTGCAGTGGTAAGCGAGGAAGGCTAAAATTACTCCAGCAAAGAGGGTTTTATAGAATTTTGCGTTTTTTTTTTTTTTGTGCGTGATTTTTGAATTTTATAATTTTTTTTTGAAAAAATATATACAAATACACAGCACACACGACAAAAACACGAAATCACAAGCGGGGGTTCAAAGTTGTAATTAATCGACATGGAAGCCGCAGGCAGGCGGTGCGTATTGTTTAGTTGGCTATATAAAATTTGTTCCCTGATAAGGGGGTTTTCACTAAATTCAAGGGATATGAAGAAATTGGTGGCAAAGTTGATGATGAAATGAGGGATAGTCGAGATATTAAGGTCATTTCGGAGTGTACGGTTGCTGATGCACCAATGAGCACCCGCCATTTTTCTTAGGGCGAGATTTTGGACGACTTGAATTTTCCCGATGTGCGATTTGGTTGCGTGGCCGAAGATGGGTATTGGGTAAAGCATGGTGGGGCATATGATCGTAGAGTAGATTAGTCGTTTATTCTCGAGGCTAAGCTGACTGTTTTTGTTTAGTGAAACAAAGAGGTAGCCAAGTTTGATTTTAGCGTTTTTGACCACGTTCAAGTTGTGGGCTTGGTATCAATCAGAATACCTGAATATTCAACATCCTGGCTGTACGGAAGGGCTGAGTTATCAATAATGATTGGTTTAAGAAGTTTTCTGGGGGTGCCTTTGGTACAGTAGAGAACTCTGGTTTTGCTAGGGTTGATCGCTATTCTCCAGCGATTGAAGCACTTTAGAATTTCAGTACCGTGGTATTGGAGGAAATGGTGGGCGTGGTTTTTTTTGGGACCGGCAGCAATTATGCTCGCGTCATCTGTATAAAGACAGGAAAGCGTAAAGGGGTTGTCTGGGAAGTAATGAGTGTATAAATTATACAGAAATGTAGATAGGGCGGAACCTTGGGGTTCGCCTGCAGCAATAAGGTGTTTAAAGGAGACATAGCTGAAAAGCTTGACTTGGAAAGTCCTGCGATGCAGGAAAGTATGGGTAAGTTTTATGAGATAAGGGGGGAAGTTCAGCTGTATCATTTTATAGAGTAGGCCTTCATGCCATACTCTATCAAAAGTTGTCTGGATATCAAAGAATATGCCAAATACATGGTATTTCTTGTTAAGGGCATCAGTTATAAAATTGATTAACCTCAAAAGCTGGTGGGAAGAGGAATGTTTCCTTTTGAATCCAAACTGAAAGTTGGGAATGGTGTTATTTAAACAGGAACAGGCAAGCACCAGCAAGATAACCGGTATTTATACCAAATGGGTTGGATTAGAGATTGACCAACAGGAACAAAGACCAAGGAATGAAAAAGACCAATCAGAGACCAGAAACATGAAAAAGGAAGGATAAAGGGAAACATCAACAAGGAAAAAAGAAAAATACATAAAAATAGCTTCCAAATATCAGGAAAAAATGAAGTACTAGAAAAATCACTTGCTAAAAAAAATGATAATTTTTCCAATTGTGATAAGCATCCTAAAAATCAAAGCCATAGACCGAAGAAAAACTACTAATAATTCTAGGAGAAGAAAATTCAAAACAATGATCAAAAGTCTAACTACGCTGAGCAATTGAAGAGCGTACAATTTCTTTATATTTAACATAATTTTCATGTTCTTTTAGGCGGCGTTTAAGGGCATATTTAGTCTTACCTATGTATGAAAGACCACATATGCAAAAAATACTATAAAAATACCAGTTGCTATGACAATCATCGGGATGCCTCAAATTTGTAAATTTTATTTGCAGGAGATAAGGTAATATCAAAACAATTCTTTAATATTTTAGCAACTTACCAACTGGTTTTTGGATAAAAGGATAAAATAATAGTCTAAGCAGATTTAAGCACAGAAACATTACCAGAGTGAGAAGGCTAAATTAACCAGTTATAAATAGAATCAATGACCTTAGGAGAATAGTAATGATCATGGTTATACTACATTTTTTTCCGATATTTGGAAATGATTTTTTAATTTTTTCTTTTTCCTTGTTCATGTTTCCCTTTTCCTTCCTTATTCATGTTCCTGGCTTCCGATTGATTTTCATCATTCCTTGTCGTGTGTTCCTCTTGTTTAATCTGTAATCCAACCCATTTGGAATGAATACCGGCTGTCTTTCTGGTTGTCACCTGCTCACTCACAACTTTCTAGTTGTGTGTTGAGCACTTCTTTTCTGCACTGATGAAGAAGCTCCATTGTAGCCTTAAAATATCTATTTACGTGACAGTCATTTAGGATAACTTTAAAACATGGGGGTAACTTTGAACCATGTTATATCTTTTAATATATTTGATTAAAAAAAAAGAAACTATAAGGTTCAGTGCTGCCCTCAATTAAATAGATTATAAAATCAGTTTTCTACTCTTAATTTTTAAATTAAGCCAAATATACAAAAAAAAATATGACATGGTTCAAAGTTGACCCCCATGGTTCAAAGTTACCCTAAATGACTGTATTTGTTCTAACAATTTGCTTTCTCACATTGTTATTTTCCCCCTTGTACTCAAGTTAAATTGTTACCTACCAATTTCAAACACAAAAGATTTTTTTTATAATTACAATAAGTAACTAAGAGACACACATACCTTGATAGAGAAACCTAATAAATGTGCATGAGGCACAATCCATTATTAAGCCTGCATAAGTGCTTATCTATTATAAAGTGCAATAAAAACAAAAACTTAATTTAAACTGCATTCCTGTACCTTCAATGTGAAACTGCTTTATATAATGGCCAAAACAAAATTCATATGTCCACCAATCTTTTCCCTAAAATAAATAGAATAATGTTTTCTGTTAATAAAAATTCAGTTTTAGGACTATACATTTGAGGAAAAATTGCGTTAAAATCTAATAAAAATAATGTTCAAATATTCACTTCACAATCAAAAAATACTTTACTATCAACAGTCATCCTAAAACAAATTTCAATCTCTGAAAGATGAAAAATCATGATCATCTTAAATAGGGCGTTTTTATGAAGTCATTATTTCGATACAAGATTTTTTTTCACTTTAGAAATACTGACAAACTTATAACTAATTATCTATTGTCTATTATAATATTAAAAGTAATGGTACATATTTTGTTGAGATCTGAATGTTAAGTTTACTTATATATAAAATGCAGCTAATGCTTGAAGGGTACAGATTTGCAAGAACTAGACTTGCATCTTTGTTACATTAATTAATTTTCATTTTATTTGTAAAATGTTAGAATTTCATTTATATGCGCAGCTCTCACTATATCACCATATTATTGTAATCTGAACAAATAAACAAAATTAGTCAACAATACTCAAGGACTTTCATAAATTAAAAATGATGCTGAGAAATAGTACAACTTACAAAAGCAGTTGGTGGCATAAAATTTCCAGAATTAAAACAAGGAAAAGTTAAAGCATTCTTCAAGAAATGATAAACTTTAAGTTCTCCTGGGCAGCGGATCCCAAGCTGTGGTAAGCGTAACACTAGTGGTACGCTAAACCTCTCTAGGTCTAGGTGGTACGCGTACAGGCAAAAATATATCTATCTATCTATAAACTATTGATCTTCTATTATATAGGAGGGTCATTTTTTAAGTAAGAACCGTTTTGTAATGGAGTAAAAGAAACTTTATTTAATAACACAAATTGTGTAAAAAACTAAAATATGAACATTTTTTCACTTTTCAACATAGTCGTCATCAACATTCAAGCATTTGTGACGCTGTGGTACCAGCTTTTGGATCCCTTCATCGAAGAACTCGCCGCTTGATTATTAAACCAGTTCGTAGCTATTTCTTTAAGCATGTGATCCTTTTCCAAACGCTTCCCACTGGGAAAGGAATTAAGTTTTGGAAAGAGATGAAAGTCTGATGGTGCCAAGTCTAGACTGCAAGGCGGATGATTCAATACTTTCTAGTGACAAGTCCAGTTGCATTTTTGTTTTTGAATTTCAGCAGAAGGAACGTTTTTTGCATTCAAAAACTGAATAACGGCACGAAGTTCACAACCGCCGGCATTTCCGATAGACATGACGACAAATTACGCAGTATAACCACACAACCAGCAGTGGCAGAGACATGAAACTTAATGGAGGTGTAGTGGGGGACCGGCCAAGAGCTGACCTTGAACTGACGTCACCTTACTGGATGCGCAAACACGATGCGCAATCGGTTCTTACTTAAAAAATGACCCTCCTATAATAAAGCTTCTGTTATATATAGCAGTGGTACACAAAATAGTTCATAAGAAAAATGGTGGTATGCGAAAGAAAAAGATTGGGAACCAGTGGTACAGGGCAAACATGATAAAAAGAATAATTTACTTAGTTTTTTCGATTACTGCTTCCTGAATTAATTTTATCATTAAACTAAGCATCCCCCCTAAATATCCTGTTAAGGCATTTTGTTTAGCCACATAGATGGTCATTAATTGGGTTAGAACTAAATTACCTCTTAAGTACCTATATTATAAAAAAGAAGAGGAAAAAATAATAATGGATAAAGTGGTGCAAAACATAAAATACGTTTACTAAATAAAAGCAGTAGGACTTTCTCAAGGATTTAATGGAAGGAAATTGAGTGTGACAAAACAAAAATTATTTGTTAAACAAATAAAAATAAATATGGGATAAAATTCTGAAAAAAATATTTAATGTTGTTTGAAACTAAATAAGCTATTGCTTCAGTTAAATAAGACTTAATAAAAATGTAAGGACTCATTAAGGTACAATAATTATCTCTGCTATTACAAAAGTCAGTGTGTAAACCATAGTCATTCAGGGTAACTTTGCACCACTTCATATTTTTTAGAACATTTAACTTTAAATGAAACTGTAGAACACACCCAGTGCTACTCTCCAGGCTAGGTTATAAAATCACTTTTCTTCTCTTTATTTTAGTAAAAAAATTAGCAACACTGCTCAGTTAATTGTATAATTCAATAGTATGAAAGTTACAGCTTCGAAGCTATTTTGGAATGCTGAATAAAGTTGAAAACTTATTATTTTTTTAAGTAAGTAATATTATACTAATTATTTTTCCAAGCATTTTATCTTCTAAATATAGTGAAGTTTTTAGTATCTGTGATTATTTATTCAGTAATATTTATAAAATGTCAAACAATTAAGACCATTGCAATTTTATTCCATTTTCAGGGTAACTTTGAGCTGGCTCAGCCTTAGATTTGTTGTTTACTGATTATAAATATACTCTACATACAAACTAAAATTTTATTTCTTACATTTTATCTAGTTTAATTATATAAAAACATATAATTAAATTGTAAAGAAGCCTATACCACATTCCCATAACCACATTCTATGAAATTTAAATAATAGGATTTATGATACTCTTGTATAAACTGAGAACATGTAAAAAATTGCTGTTAGTATGTAGTGTGCATGTGAATGAAGACTTAAGTGATATTCAAATTAAATGTATAGAATATAGCTCTTTCCAAACTGCATACTATTAGTTTTGTTTTCTTATAATTTTTGTTTGCAAATTACATACTATCCTTAAATTGCTTATTAGTATGCATATGAATATAAATTTTCAAGTTTTATTTTTAAAAAATGAGATAATTGATTTATGGTGTTATTTTTTCAAGGTATTATTTGTTAGTTTTGATGACCACGAATGATGATTTGTGGTACGAACAAAAAGATGTGTTAACAAAATTGTCTCCAGAAGATATTACTCCAGGGTTTTTATGATTTCCAACTCTCTGTTAAACGCAAAAGTACTTGGCTAAAAGTGTTAGATTTTAATGTGATTTTTTTAAAATTATTATTTTAATTAATCTACTTCTGTGAAAATCAGTGCATTATTTACTTAAATAATTGAAAATTGTTTTCTGCAACTTTTGTTTTTCCTAAATAAATAATAAATGGGGCTTTTTGTCCTAAACATGGATGTTTTCCTTTTTCTACTCTTTTTTTCATGTAACATTTCATGCAATATCATAAATTATAGAAAACTCGTGATGTTGTGAAACAAAAATGTTGAGTTTTTTAAGTATTTAAAAATTTTATTTTCTATTTCAATGTTGCACAACTATAATACTTTTATTGAAATAGTTTATTTCATGTATTTTTTTTCTGATACAGTTCAAAGTTACCCTGAGTGTCAGGGTAACTTTGAACCATGTTAATAATTCATTTTAGTTGGTTTTTGCAATTATTATTTCTTAGTTTTTAACAACTACACAATACTTTGAGAGATGTTCTTTAGTTTTATGCCAAAATAACAATAACATTATTAAAATATTAGTGGGATGGTTAAAAAATAGAGAAATTGTGTTGCAAAGTTACCCTGATTGACTAGATATATGGTTTACTCCATTAAAACTGGAACACAAGTACAGAAAAATAGTAATGCTCAAACATGGATGTTAAAAATAGACTTTTTTCTCTTGAAATATTATATTTTTACTAGTCGACCCAATTCAGAATTCTGCCACTGTGCACCAAATTGTTTTGTGTGGCATTCCATTCTTTAAAGATTTGGGAGAAAGGACATTATGAAGAAGAATAGAAAAAAGTAAACGGGTGTTGGTACAAAAGAAGACATGTAGGTAATTGAACACATCAGTACAAATAACTGTTACAATGTTTCCCACTATAATTTATACATTCAAAATAGTAAAATAATCACAATAATAATGATAATTACTTTTATTAGTAGTATACATAGCATTAAAATATAATAACGAAACAGATCCATTACTTAAAATAAAGTTATGGTTGGTTGCTTAGGCTCTTACATCCATAATATAAATAAATGTGTAGAGCCTAACAATTGAATTAGTTTAACACACAGACTCATCTAAAACCGTCCAATTTGCTACACAATAAAAGCATACAAGTTTCTTGTTTGTTTATATGATAACAGATGGCGCCAGCATACACACCAATTTGACATCCATTAAAAGACCTCTTCTTAGATGATTTTAAGTCTCAAATTTAAGAGAACAGTACAGTTTTTGACTGTGGGTCTATTTTTATTCATTAGCTGGAACAATAAGCTTTAAAATGAGGGGTAAATCACGGAATTTGATAAAGGAATAAGGAAGATCTAGCGGACCGACAGAAAAACAGGCTAGATAAATAATATATTATATATTTATGAAAATTGACAAAAATGTTTTAATTTCAAAATGGTTGTCTTAGGTGTCATTCATAAATGATGTCACGCTTTGATGGGGGAGGAGAGTTCGAGAACTTGTGACAAAGGGAGGGGGTAACAAAGAGTGTGACATCATACATTTTAGTTTCTATTAAAAGACTTAAAATCAGCAAATTAAATTTATTTTTTAAAGTCACTTTCTATTTTCATAATTTGATTTAAAAGTATCTAATTTCATTTTATGTTGAAAACACTGATGCTTATTAAAGTTTAATTTTGCTTTTAGTTTAATTGATATTTATCTACCATATACATGTTAAATCCACAAATAAAACTTTAAATTATTTTTTATTCTTTTTCTTTCAAGTAAAAATAGCAGTAAAATCAGCTCTGAATGTTACGTTAGTCACTATGGAATGACCCTTTTTGCCTCATATAGCCCAAGCTCACTCTCACCTGGATTTGCACATGTAGGACTTGATTGATATTTTTCAATGTACATCAAAAAGTATACTGAAAAAAAAATTATACATTTCCTTACTTTTAGTAAACATGAATTAGTCTGCATAGGCTTTAAAAGTTGCTTAATGTCTGTATTTTTTTCATTAATAGTCTCTTTTTCAGAAACATCTTCTTCTTTTAATTCAGGCAAAAGACACTGATACTCCTGACCATATTTAGAAGTCATCTGCATAATAGGCTGGCTTTGTTCCTTCAAAATGAAAGCATTAAATTAGTTTCAAAAATTCAAAGTTTAGAATATACAAAGTTTTCAATATATGGGTCATTCCACAGTATTAATGTGTTACATACGGACATTTCACAGCAAAATTTTGAAGTATTTATGCCTGTTTTACTATGAAAATATTAATGAAAAGTTTTCAAATTTATTTAGTGAATTTTTGTACATTTGAAGCAACATTTTATAGTATAATTTTTTGCTTCAATGGAGCCAATAGTTTTTTTAAAAAACAAAACGTTAAAATTTTGTCAAGTACAGGACATCACAAAAAATAATTTTTTGATACCTAATTACATTTGAGCGTTTCTCTGAATTTATGAAACCTTTTGAAATGAAATTTTGTAAATTGATGCAGAAATATTCATTATTTTAACTCTATAAGTCCGAGGCCGGCCGAAAACGGCTTTGTCAGTTAAGACCGAAGTCGGCCGGTATGGGCCGTCAGACGGGAAGACAGGGGTGAAAGGCAGAAAATAGAACTCCTGTTGTGAGGAAGGGGGACCCCTGTGGTATCGGAGATCTTTCTCTTGGTTATAGTCATTAGAAAGTGACACTGATGCGCAAACATGGATTGATGGCTGAACTACTTGAGAATCATCTATTTCTGCAAGAAGCAGGAAATGAAATAAGTATCTCATCATTCCAAATTTGAAATACGACCACAACTTTCTTTTCCTTATTCTGTAAAATAAATAAATGAAAAGGAATGTGTAACAAATGTCCATTCTTGATTTTTATTATTTTATGTGTGATACATTGGTTTAATTCTGACCATCTCAAAGAGGCACCTTAAGGGCAAAGACATCTATTGAAATGCTGTATAATAACGAATAGCTTTTTTAAAATGCATCCGAAGAGAATAATTAGCCTTCTAAATTATGGTTTTTTTTCGGGGGGGGGGGGGGCGGCGGCTCCATACCGATCCTATTTGAAAATAGCTGCTCGCTATACTATAACAACAAATCTCATCGAACTTCGTAAAAATACATTTTATTTCATAGTAATTTTATGGTTTTTTAGGATTTGGTTATCCATTATGCGAAGGGAAAACGTACAATTTATTGAAAAATCCTATGTGATAGTTGGTAACACCTGCAGTAACTGATTTTTAACAAAATGTCCAACTTAAAAAAGTATTTTTTTAAGAGCGCGTTTCGGGAGGGGGGTGCCTTGCTTTTCTACGCGTTTGACACCGTTGTTGTGGAGGGGGAGTTGCAGTAAAACGTGTTCTGTGTACATAGACGTTTAATTACGTATGTGAATACGTCGTTATAGTTAGATCAATGAAACACGCTGCTTTTCGGGGGGGGGGGGGGGTTCCTTAAGTTGTTAGCAAGGATTTTTTGCAGGGGAGGGGGAGAGAAAGATCGGGAGCGGGTTGCGGGAATATATTTTCTGCGCACGTAATAAGGGCAGCATCAGGAGGGGAGGGCGGCGCTCTTCTTGAACGCCGTCACAGGCGACGTTTTTTAAGCTATTCGCACGGGCATCGCCGTGCTGGCATCGCCGTGCTGGCATCGCTTGCTATTTTACTTCATTATTATTATTATTATTACTAAATTAATTTTTTCTTAATTTTAATTTATTTATTATTATATCTATTTTATAATTATTATTATATTTTATAAAGCACCTTCATATTGCTTTTTTTTACATAAAATCTGTTTGACGTCCATCTTTCTAGTCGGCCATATGGCAAACTGGAAATTTTTCTACGTACAAAATTTACATTAGATTTGCTAGAGTTTTCGAATGTGGTAGTTTATACATTTTAAGTTACGCTGAACACTTATGGACATATTTGAAAAATATATGTATATCTGCTTGTGTGTCTGATGTGGTAAGCACTGTAATTTAAAAAAAAATTGAACGAAATTCAGTACACATGAGCGATCCCGATGAAAATTGGTGATGAAAAATAAAAATGAATGGCCATAGATGCAATCGTTCATTTGCGGAGGTGCAATTGAAAAATTATTGTTTTCAGCGTGATTTGTTTATCTCGTTGAAAGGATAAGCAAATCATGTTGTCACGTATGTCTCTTGTTCAAACAATAAAGGACATTTAAAAAAACTATCAGATAGTAAAAATTCAAAAAGCCGCCTCCCCTCTCCCTCCTGCAAAT
Source organism: Octonoba sinensis (assembly GCA_038502835.1). Classification (NCBI taxonomy): domain Eukaryota; kingdom Metazoa; phylum Arthropoda; class Arachnida; order Araneae; family Uloboridae; genus Octonoba; species Octonoba sinensis. Next base: position 113,406,729 of record CM076598.1, on the reverse strand, counting down.
TTTTTTGCTCGAAAATGTATGAGAAAATCATTTGTCCGTAATCTGACAGTCTACAATGAGCCAAAAAGAGGAAACTACAAAGTATTTGAAAGAAAATTACAGATAATAGAAAAGAGAATATTCTGTAAATTGATAGCAACAGATATTGAGCCGCAATAGTGGCTCCCTCCGAACAAAGCCGTATTCAGAAACTTTTTTCGGGGGGGGGGAAGGGGGGGCTGATTTTGACACACTTATGTTAAGGAAAGTTTCGGGGAGGGACGTATTCTTCATTGCGAAAAATTTCAGGATTTCGGAGGGAGCCCGAAGACACCCTCTGGATACGGTCTTGCTTCCGGTGTTGTAAAGATTATGACGGCTGGGCTTGCCTACCAGTGCTAAAATTAAAGTGCTCGCCAGCAATATACAATGCATTTCTGAACAATTTTTAAACTGGTAATCACAGATCTCGAGCGCTCAGTTTTACGCAATTTAACAAATCTTTCTCTGTAGTTGTACAGAGTGTACAGAAAAACAAGAATTTTATTGAAAAACTGTTATAGAAAAACTTGATTATTTGCCTTGATACAAGTTCTTTGTAAATTTACAGAAATACTAAGATTCCTTTCTGTACCTTTGCAGAATTCTTTTACAATGTAAAAAAAAGAAAAGAACATTCATACGAAAGATATAGAAGAAAGTTACGTGAATCTAAGCTACCTCAAAACTGTGCTACCATATGCTGCTAACATATTATGAACTCGGAATGATTTCAATCATTTATTAATTATCTGGAAGTTAAAAAACTGAAAATATGCTCCTAATTAGTTACTGATGCTGTTTTCCAAAGGATGTTTCTTTAAGATAAACTATAAACGGGTTCCCACGAAAACCTGTGGGTTAAGATTTATGAACATCTTTGCCAATTATTAATTTTTTATATATCCCAGCTACAGTATACGCACATTTTTTTAAATACCAGCTACTTTTCTGGAATTCTTTTTCCTGCAAATTATATTGACAAAATAAAATTGGGGTTGAGTTAATGTCTCAAAAATAGATTTAAAAAAAAAGGATATTTTTTCCTTCCTTCTTATTGAATAAATATTTCCAGCTTACTCAAATTTTCAACTTAAGATTTCTTACGGAATTTTTCGGTATGATAATTATTATATGCAATTTCTTTCAATCTATTGAATGATTACATTTCTAGGCTATGAGCAAATTTATTTCACCTATGAAAAATGTGGAAAACAAGTTCATAAGGGAAAAAAGAAAGAAAAAAACTCACACACACACTCAAATTATTGCAAATTTTTCAAAATTTAGTTCTCTCTCTCGCTGACTGAAGTGGATGTCATTACTAATATTTCGCGGGTAGGGTACTTGGTGCTGAACGATCACCCCTCAAAACAAAAAAAAAAAAAAAAACACCTTTCTTCTGACGAAACGCTTTCATCGAGTGACGGTGATTTACATTTGCCATAATGGCAGGTGCCCTAATGACAACCTAATTACTGTGATTGATGGCTGTTATCAACGTGGAGATGCATGATGTCCGGAAGAAAGAAAATTAGAAAATTTGTTTTTCAGTCTAGTTTCTTCATGTAAAACCTGTTTTTGTGCGTTGGATAGGGACCGCATAAAAGAAATCCTACAGAAAAATATTCGGAAATTTTATAAATTCTTACATATAATAAACAACGTTGTACGATATACTACTTAAATTTTTTTTATGCGATGGATAGGGACCGCATAAAAAAAGTCGGACTTGGAAAATACATCAATGATTTATGAAATAGATGAGATAATGCTTTCAATTAAATAAAATAATTAAATTAAACCTAAAGAAATTGTAAAAATATTTAATTCTTCATTGTACATATACATGGAGAAGTTTTCAAACTATACATTAAATAGTTTGCTTCTACTCGTCGTAATCCAAAACGCGCATCTTCTTGTGACGAATTGGTTGAAAATCGCTTTCGTCGCTTGAAGATAGGATTTCAATTGATTTCTTTTTTGGTACCATGATGTCAGTGATCAGTTTTTGTGCAGACGGTCGACTGGTCAATTGCTTGTAAACGTTGCGATAGTGAGACATGCATGATCTCTGTTCTTTTTGGAATTTTAAGCTTCTTTCCGCATTGGTATCTATTTTAAGAAAATGCGTTTCCAATTTTTTAGAAATCTGGATCCCTGCATATATTTTATCTGCTGTAATAGATTCCGGTTCTTCTTGTCCATTTTCATAATCTATCAAACTATTGATAATGTCACTATCATCGATAGTTTGGGCCTCAATCATCTCCTCAAGGTCATTTTCGCCGAAATCATCAAAGCCTTCTCCTATAATTTTTATTTATACAGTAAGCACATGGGCACTTACCATGTGCTTACTGTATAAATAAAAATTATAATTAGTTGTCATTTATAAATATGTATATGTACATTGATAGGAAACATTAAACTGGTGCTAGCGCAGCCAAGATTCATATACCGCATAAAAAAAAAAAATCGCACGAAAAAAATAGCACAAAAATAAAATCGCACAAAACCAATCGCACAAAAACAGGTTTTACTGTACATCTTATATTGCTGACCCAGATTCAGAAGACGATATTGGTTTGGACGAAACTGATCTTGTTGAACATGATGAATCAGAAAAAGAAAATATTTCTTGCCAGGAAAATGAAGCTAATAATGCAAAAACGAAAACTCTATGCTCAGATTTGAAGTTAACATGGTCCGAGATCATTGACAACACTTTAATTTGATACCAGAAGTCATTTATCTCCAGCAACGATATTGTAATGATAGTTTTTTACAGTACAATATAGTTTGCTTGTCTGAATTTAAAAAGAAAAGCACAGACATTATTCGTCAAGTCTTAAGATTAATAAATTTTAAAAACTTGGCAAGACCTTTTTTTTTTTTTTTAATTTTCGGAACAGGGTCTCGAAAATTTTCAGAAATGTTGGAGAATTTCGAATCAGAATCACCCATGTGCTATAGGTTATTTGGCCAAAGATGCTTTCAGAAGTTTAGCCGACAGAGGCTAGCTTGCTCTCTATAGCTGGAATAAACTATTATGTATTTTTTGACAATTTTAAAACTGGAAGTCACAGAGCTCAAGTGCTTATCTTGCATACGTTTACAATTTTTAAACTAGTAGTCACAGTTCTCAAGTGTTCAGTTTTGAGTAATCAAACATCTTTCCAGTGGTGTAGTCCTGAAAAAAAGTTGAGGGCTTATACATAGAAAGATAAGCAATTGAAATCAAAAGTGTGGAGGCGCTTATGTTAAAATGTAAAAGCTTGGCGGGGGGGATCGCTTGTATTAAAATAAAAAGGTTGGGGGACGCCGTGCCCCGTCGACTACACCACTGCATCTTTCTCTGTAGTTGCACAGATTGCGGAAGAACTGCTATCAAGAAACTTGATTATTTGATTAGAAGCGAGTTCTTCGTAAATTTACAGAAACCTTTTTTCAATTTCCGTTCTATATATTTACAAAAATGTTTTGCATTTAGGACAGCATTGTATCAGTTAAAAGATAGAAACTATAAATCATGTAACATGAAAAATTTCACTTTAAATTTTTTTTGTTACTTTACGTTTTGACGAAAGTTTCAATCATTTATGTAGCTTGCATTTCTGTCCTAAAAACAGGAAGCATTGCACATTCGGTGTTAGTTCCATCTTTTCTCAAGTTAATCGTATTAATTAAAAATAATTACTCCATAATATTTGTGAGTACATGTAATTAGCGGTATACAGTTGGCAGAATTTTGAAAATTTTGAACCGATACATGCAATTGAGAGATATTACTAAACCAGTTTCTCTTATGTAGCTTTTCTACATCTACAGATAAAATTATTATAACATCGGAAGAGCAGTGGCATAGGAAAAAAGGCCCTCGGTCTGCCCCCTTGCAGAAGAAAGTTAAAGGGCGGCGCTCCTTCAAATTTCTAGTATGTTATATTATTCTGGGGGCGTGAATGCAATTTAAGATTTGGGGGGCGCTTTCATGCTGCGAGGAACGAGGGGGAGGGGCGAAACAAGCAAGTCAAGCCCCCCTTCCAAATGCGCCACTGCAAAAGAGAACATATTTTATTTGATACATCAATAATTAGCTCTTCTTTACTTTCTTTTTCTTTCCCCAATGCTGAGAAGATTAATTATTTTCGTAACTTTAATGCCTTCTCGTACATAAATTCAGTGTGTTGATGTTTTTATGATTCGTAAAGTTTCAGTATCAGAAAACTCATTACTTAATAAATCTCAATCTGGTTACAGTATATATACACATACAAATTTCTTAAGAAACAACAACACTGCTTCAAATTACGGAAAGACATAAGGAATGAAATGAGAAATACAGGCCTCCTATTTTCTGCAGTATGTGAATGAATAAGTTATAAGTTTCAACCACGAACAGTTTGCTAAAATTATTAACATCAAATTATCCGTATAGATAATTCTATATGGATAATAATACTTCCATATTATTATTCAGATAATAATACTTCCAATTGAGATACAATTTGGAAGACGATTGCAATTGAAAAATAAAGGAAAGTAACAATAATTATATTATTTACTTTCTTGATTAAATTACTGTTTGACAACTTTTGAGCGTGAATATATATAGGCACATTATAATTATTTACTTTACATTCTCCAGAAAAAAATCATTTGGGAACTAATTTAACTATTTCTGGAAAGTATTAAAGAATCAATCAGCGAAACGAGTTGCCCACTTTTGAAGCAGCCCCGAAGCGTTACAATGACAGCCTACCACGCCTCTGCAATTAGGAACGAGGAGATCACCGTGGGGGGCTGGAGGGTGGCTCAGAATGGGCGATTCCACTTCGGTAATCGCCTAGTAGAAAAAGTCAGGATTTAACTGTAGTAAAAATTTCCTTCCTTCCCATACATAAAAAGTTAATGTTCATCAGAACTAATTTTTTAACTTTTTTAATTAATTAATGATGAGCTAATAACTGGTGTTATGTACGGGACACAACATTTATTATGTATAGAACATCTGATTAAAAAACCAAAAAACAGTTTTAACTGATAAATGAAATTTTATATTTTTACGAGTTTCAACTCAGAATAAAGTATTTGCAAGCTTACATAAAATTAATTAATAAATATATTAATGAATTTTTTTTTAAATTGCTAATAAGTGTATAATGAATAAAGGTAGGTTTTTTATATAATAAATTTATTAAATGCTAACAACTTTTTAATGATATTTTTTTCATTCAGAAATGGAAAAATTTATAAAAAATTCCACTTAAAGAACATAATAGGTTACACCACACACACAAGGTCTATGTAATCAAACAAATATTTATATAACCCATCATATCAAATCAAGAACATTTTCTGTTGTCTTTACTTCATTGGGTGACAAGAAAACGTATCCTCTCCTACTGACTGGATTTGATGAGTTAGTTCTAAAGCTCACTCAAAATATCTTTTTTGGGGGGAGGGGGATGGAAGACCATATTTAGCCCAATATATATACAGCATTGAAAATCTTCGGTGGTTCCTTGGCCTGAGAGCCCTAAAATTTAACTCGGACCATTGCAAGGTAAAACTGAGTGACCTGCAAGATGGGTGGTCCATCACAATCAATCAAGCAGCAATTTTGAAAAATGAAAATACATGCTGTCCATAGCATATGATTCAATACTCAAGCTCTCAATTTTGAAACTAAGGTGTTAAATGAATGGAATTCCCTAGTAAAAGTCATTTTCAAGTTAAGTGCCACATAAATTTTCATTGGAAAATGAAATCCCCAATTCCATGGTTTTTTTAATGCTGTATAAATATATATATTTATACTATACATGCCACAGGTATGCTTAAAGAAGGGCAAAAAAGATTCAGAGTCACTGTCAATTTCAATTATGGGAGAGGAATTCAACTTGTGCAAGGTAATTTTCTTACCAAAAGGGAACAAAAGGAGGAAAAAAATAATTTAAACGTTGTAAATTTCAATTTTCTTAAAATCCTGTTCAATTTCCAACTTTATGACACTACTTGTTCAATAAATAATTAAAACACAAAATGAAATGAGAATAAATCAAAAGTTAATTTGGAGAACAATTGTGTACCAAGCAGCAGCACACTCAGGATTTAGCTTTTGACCAAGGTTAGCAGCAATTCACGCCAATGTGAATTATACCTGATATCGATTTTCTGACGAATCCTGGCCGGATATCCGGCTCTCACGTTTGAAACCTGAAAATTCCATAGGTATTTTTAAATATCCAAAGCTTCCAAATATGTAGTAAGTTTTTAATCTACATATGTTTTTAAAATATGCTAACTAGTTAAATTTTTAACATTAAATTTAACATGCCTGATAACTGGATCTTTCTGAAAGTGGTCCAATCAGACACCCGATATCCGATGCCTTCCGGTGGTGTAATCAAGGCAGGAATATGGGGGAAAGCAGGGGTCTATTCAGCATTTTTAACAGGGTCCTCCTTTTCTGAATTTTCAAAATATTTTTGTGAAAAATCAAATAACTTTGTGAAAGGTCCGTTTTGATGAATTGTAATTTTCTGAATGGTCCATTTTGATTAATTCGAATTTTGTAACGGATCTGAAAACAGACCCGAATTTCCTCTGGCATGACCCCTAGGGACCGCATGCCTCCACTTTTTTCATTGCAACTCAACCGTCCCTCCACCATCTAAAAACTTTAACCCCTCCCCACTTTTTATGTTTGAATTTGTAAGCATTTGTCTACTTTTTCCCCCAGGACTACACCACCGGGGGAGTCTTGTCCCCCCTGCCGTGTATCCCTGGGATAATACATTAAGGAATTGATAGTTGTCTGGAGTATGATTACACAGTAAACTTAAAATGTCAAGCCTTAACACACACACATATTGGAAGTGACTACAACTGCATGAAAATGTCCAACTTGCATATTTCATATTATATGTTTTAAAAATAGATAGAATAAAGAAAAAAATTTTAAAATGGAAAAAAAATGCTCACCTGTTCAAATTAAAATCAATCGTCAGCTCATTATCTTTTGGTTTCATCATTAGTATTTTCATTATATTTATCTGTATTGTTTAAAACATTTTAAAATTTTATTACTGCATTGAAGAGATGGTCTTATGCCATAAATTTCAACCAATTTTATTAGCTTTAATACAGATATTTTGAAAGTACTTTTTAATGACACTGAATATGACTTTCTACTTTTAAAAAGATAAGTTCAGAAACATTAAAATCTTACGGAAAAGAAAATAAATTTTGCCTAAAATATATTTATGAATTAAAACTCTTGACTTTAACATATTTCATGCTTGGTAGCAAATATTTATTTGCTTTTAAACCAGCATGTTATATTTAGCATGATTTAACATACACACGAATTTCGGCAGGTAGTATTTCCGTAAAAAAGAATTGTAAAATAGTCAACGTAATAGCATCACATAAAGTTCTAAAGTATAAAATGTCAGTTTTACAAATTCACATTTTGAGCGAGTAGAATTCAATAAATGTACTTACTTCTCCTTTTTTCACAGGTGTTTGCAATATATCTACTTCGTAATTCACCCATTTCATTTCTTCTACAGTAAAAGAGACAGCGAGAATAATATCACATACTAAACACAGCAAATAAGTACACGAAATGCATTTGAAATTGCACATTCTGCAAGGAACTGAAAATACGATACGTTTTGTATTTATTTATTACATAAATGAACTGCCGGTTAAGATGAATTTTGAGAATTGTAAACTTTTGTATTTACATAATGTACTAAAATTAATTTTAACCATTAATGTATCAAAATGTCACGCACTATTTTAAATTTGGTTCGAAATAACAATAAACAAACATACGTGTGACAATACGAGTGGATATGTACAGTGCAGACGACTCTGCAACACGAACGTATAATTTTGCAACAGTCTACCTCTGACGTCACTAGAATAGGTGGAGCTACAAATAATAATACGTAGAGCTACATTGTCACCTCTGATGGTTTCGTTTCTCGCGTTAGGCCGATGCTTTTTTTTTTTTTTCTCTTTTACATCTTACTTTCTTTTCTTTTTTTTGTTTTTAATTTTAATAAAGTAAGAAACGGTTTCAGGTTTTATCTTAATACAGTAACAGGCGGATTCATTTAATATCTCAATGAAATAATTTATGAATATTACTATTAATTTTGCAATAAAAAGCGAAGGCGGAAGGGGAGAGAAACAAAAGACAAAAGAAGCAAGTGTAATTATCATCAAATGAAATCGCAATCCTTTGTGATAAAAAATAATACGAAAAAGAGAGTTAAAGAAAGAAAGAAAAAAATACTGTGGGTAAATGTCGCACAAATAATCGAAAGCGAATAACATGCTACCGTTTCAAGGCCTATGTGAAACCTCTTCTTCAGTGTCAATCTACAAAAGTTCACTCAATCCCAAAAAAATCTTCAAATGAGCATATATGTTTGCTTTGCATCATAATGAGTAAGTTAACTTTGTACAGTGGAGATACACGGCGCCGGATAAGCTTCGAAACAGCTGTAGTTTTTTGTTTTGTATAGTTGTTAATTTTTTCATGCTCTAACTTTGCATAATCTTACATTACAACTGGTTTTTTCTTTCTTCATTTTTTTCTTTTCTTATTGTGGAAAGTTGATTAAATTTCTTAAAAAATATTTAATACAAATATTGAAACGTGTTTGTGTATTTCGCAAATGAATTACGTAATTGGTTGAATTAACACTTAGACAACCAACCATGGGAGATACCAGTTTCTTAAATATATCTTACTAACTGTGCAGGCGGGGTGCCACACCCCTATGAGTGATGGCGCACCCACCTCTCCCCCTGAAAATTTACGGACCCCAAAATACGATGACCCCTTTAAGTCGTCCAAATAGACTGCTAAGTCCCCCCAAAGCCCCAGGGCGGCTGTGCTGATGTTCGTCGACTGTCGAAGTCGCTCCCCTTCCCCCCCCCCCCCCCCTCAGCAAGCCGTCGACGAACAGATTTGTTGTCTACTATAGGTGTGCTCGTGTCCTCGTAGAGTAGCCGCGCAAGTTTCAGCCGAGTTCATTTTCTGACATCGGAGGGGGTGTGGGAATGACTGATTCCGACCAATGACATACGCTCTACGCGTTGCCATCAGCGATCGGTGACGGCCGACGGCGCCCGAAAGTGCGTGCAAATTATCGGCGACGGCGAGCGTGGTTTTACTTCCTTTGGATACATTTTTCGATTTGATTTCTTTGGATTCTATTTTGCGCCTTTATCTTCAAAATATAAATAGCTACGTTTTTATTCTAAGTAAATTAGTAGTACATAATTTTTCTATATTTAGCGTAGCGGAATAATTCGGTTTTAAAGAACTCTAAAAAAACAAAAACTCTCTTCTGACAACTTTATCATGAATAATTTTATGAGGGAGAACTCCTTTTTACAACACTGTATTGTTTAAATTTTTTATTAGCTATAAATATAACAATAAAAAATTCAGTATGTTAGCTATACTGGTTAGAAAAATACTAATATACACATTATTCAATAACTAGGCTCAGTTAAGGGATCAACAGTAAAAAAAAATCATTATTTTAAAATTAATTTGCATACATAGTCTTATTAGTGATTTTTTTTTCTAAGGCCTTTAGTTCTGTAGGAATTTTGATAATAAAAGCAAAGTACAATGCGTGATCTTTTTACTTTATTCTGGTATCACTTCTTTTTTATTTTAATATTTATTTATTTGAATATTTCTTACTTGGTGTAAATTTGGTTACTATTTGTTTATTTAGATCTGTTAATATTAATTTGTGAGTTCGCTATTTTCTTTTAAATGATATACATATATATAATATAATTTTTAAGCGTTTGATATACATTTCATTTTAGTCTTCCATTTTATAAAACTAAGTATGCGCTTACTTGAGGTGAGTGACAGTGCGTTTTTAAAAACTGTCACTTACTCTTTTAAACTTTTATATGTTTGATGCTTGTCCAATTACTTTTAAGAATGACGCTGAAAGGCTATTGATTCATATTATCATATTGTATGTTGTTTTTCCGTATCTCTACTTGCAACTCGTGGCAGACGTTAACATCGGTCTAATAATAAGAGTTGAAAGGAAAAAATCCCACAATTTCCAACGGAAAGAAGTTGTAAATGTAATTATATACTTTTTACAAACTTAAAAAAATATGGAAGTTATGAATTCGTAGTGCCGAATTGAGTTTTTTTTTTTCTTTCTTTATCCATACATCCATTTCTTTTGTAATGCATGAACCGATTTTTTAAAATGAATGAAGTTTTTTCGTTCAGCTTGCGTCCAAAAGAACAATTTTGTTCATTTCTTAAAAAAAAAAAAAAATTGCTTGCATAAAAGTAATGGCAAAAAAAAAAGGGGGGGGAGGTGACTCTTTAGAATGCACTTATTGTTACTACTATTGCCCAAACTGATTTCGCTGAATGATCGAAAATGGGTTCAGAGATGAGTATTTAGGATCTCTCTCCCGGAATTTTCTTGAAATAAAAGACATGATAACTTTGCGTGCCAAATTCGGGGGGGGGGGAGGGGAAGTAGGGCTCATGCCCCGGGCGGAAAAAATTTTTAATTTAGAAAAGTTAACTTTTGGAAAGAGAATTAAAATCCTAGTTCGGCGCTCCGATTTAATCATTGATCCACTATTTTGCTAACCAATTAAAACCGATTAATATAATTAATTATTTGTATAAACTGTCGGAAGCACTAAAATTGAGGTATACTGAATATGTTGCGTCGTTGATCAGTAGCCGGCTCCTGTGGAAGGCAAAGACTCCTAGGAAGGCAGTTTAGGGGGCAGCAAATTTTGCAAAATTTAAAAGTTGAAATTAAAAAAAACGTGAAGTTTTTCCACCTTGTAAAAGTGAAATATAAATTTATTATGCTATGCTCAAACAATAAAATAGTTTTTCTTCCACAAATTTTCAACACATCCTTTTGGGAAGGGGGGGGGGGAGGAGCTTGCGATAGTGAAACATAATTCGTGCCATGTTCAAACAATGCAATAGTTTTTCTTTTACAAATTTTCAAAGGATCCTTTTCGGAGGAGGCAGGGGGCGGGGAGGAGCTTGTAAGCATCATTTGAGAAAGCCGACAAGTGTCTCTTCGATATGGGCGTTAGTTGGAGAGGGGGGGGGGGGGTTCTGCCCCTGGATTAAAAAAAATTATTAATTCTGCATTTTTATGAGTAAAAACGTTTTAAAAAATTTTGTTTGCTATTTTTTTTTTGTTTTCTTAATATTTTTGCTGTCCAAAAGCGTCTCAGTTAAGGCCCAGTTAAGGCTGATCCTTCATATGGCTCTACCCCCCCCCCCTCCGCCCAATGTTGAGCTAAAATGGACATGCCGAGGGTACATTAATAAAAGTTTTATGAATTTAATAGTGACCCCCACGTGAAAAATCCTCAAAAAAAAAAATCTCAGCGCATAAAAGTTTATGATAAACAATAAATGGATGGGGGGGGGGGGGAAGAGATAAGACACAGGAATCACAACAGCGTGAGCTCAACTGAACTGACCTTCAATGTTGTGTACCAGAAATAGTAATTCAGCGTACTCACGAATGGTGACCGAGACACATTATCAATTTCAGAATGTTCTTTGTTTTTTACTCCGTAATTATTTTTTTTAAAGACTTCGCAGTTTCGTTTTAGCTCTCCATAATTTTACGTCAGACTCAGGAGGTTTTCAGAAGATTCTTATGTATTTTCGGGCGAACAATTTTTACAGTGAATGACATTTTTAAACGGTTAAACTTTGAAGATGTTTTAAACACTTTTGAGGCAAATCAATGTTTAAATTGTTTCAAAAATTAGCTATAAATGCTCTGATGGCATTTTATTAAGTATAACTTTATATTCTTTTGAACAGAAATTTTTTATGTAAATTTTTAGTGAAATGTTTCAAAATTTTACGTTTTATTGAATATTTTATCATATTTTAGTATTATGGGTTTAATTTTTAAATATCTATGTTAATGATAGAGAATTTCAATGAATTAAAATTATACTTAATTTATCGGTGAAACATTATTTTAAAAGGCTTCCCAAGCAGATTGAGTATAACATTATTTTATGTAACATGTACTAATGCTTAGTGAATGCGCGTATGATCAGTTATTATAGTCATGAAATAATTGCACATCATATTTTAATTATTAGAATTATAAAATCCCAGTGGTAGGGGGAGGGGGTTCCATCACTTCTGTCGCCTATGGGCTACCAAATCCTTAATCCGGTCAATTCCGGATTCTTTAATCCGGTAATTAATAGCCAAAGGAGTCTACTTGCGCATTGAAGACGACCCTTTGCCTTTTAAGCGATCGCATTTGCAAAATGAATCGCAAATATTCCCCTAGAATGGAGTAAGCCATCTTGCTTTCGACTGGTAATAGCAGTTGACGAAATGGTCTACGAAAACGGGATCGCGCGCACATGCGGGTCTACTGCGACTAGACCAGCACACCGGAAATCGAGTCGATAGGGGAAAAGGCGAAAAATTGCTCCCTTTCGATGATAGCGCCGCCTATCGGTCTACTAGTCGCGTCGACTCGACGATACGAGCACATGGGCCCTGAAAGCACCCTTTCCCAAAAAAGTCTGATTGATGCAGTCTGTGCCATGGAACCCCTGGTAAATGTTAGATACAGACTGGCAAATTCAACATATTGCTTGAAACATATTTTGAAGGATGTCTGTCACATTAATACACATTGAAGATAAATCCCGTTAAAGGCAATAGGCAACTGATTTATTGGTAGAAGGTTGAAACGTTAAGGTACTTGAAAAAGGTACCAAGAAAATTGAAAAATAAAAGAAATTCATGATCAAATAATTCAAATTTTAGTTAACTGATGCTCTAATCCAGGGCCGGCCAGAGGGCGGAGCAGCCGCCCCGGGCCCGCGCTTCTAGGCCCCGCGCAACCTCAATCTACAATGATATAGCATGCTACAATTAACAAATACGACAGCAATAACGTTTACTTTTGCAAATGTGTGTATCAGGGAAAATGCAATTTAAATAATTGAAAAAATAGCACATGTAATTTAATAACTGAATACATAGCAATTCTAAGTGCCTTTTTTCATTTCTGCTGATTGAAGTAAAAGCTCTTTTTTTATGTGTGTATGTTATAAACAATTATTATTGTTTTTCTTCTCCCCCCCCCCTCCCTTTAATCCTGCTTTTTTACTTCATTCAAATGTAAAAAAAAGTACATTTTCTTTTAAAGAAGTTTTGGCTAACTAGAAAAACAAATATTTTTACAACATTTAAACATTTATTTTTAACATAACTTAGTGTTTTTGTAACTTATCAGACGAAGAAAGCTGGGAAAAAAAATCTTGAATAGTATTTTTAATTACGTTTTGAAGTCAGAAATGCGAGAAACCATTTATTCAAGTCCGTCGCCAGGATTGCTTTTCGGGGGGGGGGGGGGGGGTGATGTTTAAGAAAGTTTTTTCTTTTCAGAATATTTTTTATTTTCTAATTTTCAAATTGTCGTTTATAGCATGTAAAACTTCCAAAACTTGCTTTCCCCCCCCCCCCGGCTATGGCTTTGGAAATTAAGCAGAAGAACTAATTGAATTTTTTGCTAAAGCGTTTTTTTATCTTAATACTTTTGATTTTCTAATTTTAAAATTATCATTTATAGCATGTAAAAACTTTAGAAAATTCCGGGGGGGGGGGGACCATGGACCCCACCCTGCTGGTTATGGTCTTGCGTTTATTCCTTTTATAAATAATAATTATGATAAATATTTAATTAATTGTTATTAATTAATTTATTGCAATAAAATAACATACTTTTATTATCAATTTTAAAATAAAAGTTGAAGTTCAAAAGTAAACAAAATATATTAATTATTTTTTAATTGAAAATACTATAATAAATGAACAAATTAATTTAATTTCACTTTGAAAATTTTCGAGAGAATATGCCCTATAAAATCCTATAGTGTCTTATTATCAAGCCAGAATAAAAAAAAAAAAAAAAAAACCGAAGAGATGGATGAATTACAGAGTAAACGCGGAATCTGCAACGTAATAAGTTTCACCAAGTACAGTGGCTAGAATAGATAGTGTGCCGTTCGCCATTGTACTCCAGCGCTTTTTCTGTACCCGAAAGTAAGCCTCCTCTAGATGGCGCTCTATTCGACAGCGAGGTAAGTTCGAGCCCGCCGGAAGACGGCTTTGGGGCCAGCGGCTGCGATTAAAGGCCCTGTGTACCAAAAGTCTTTCGTTCAGCCGATTGTCATTCAGAAAGTGACAAGTGACACTGATGCACTAACATGAATTGATTGCTGTTAACTACTTTCAGATTAGTTTTTTCCGTAAGGAAGCAGGAAATGAAGTAAATATCTCACTCATTCGAACTTTGAAATACAAACAACTTTCATTTTTTTTATTCTATAAAATAAATAAATGAAAAAGATTTTGTAACAAATGTCCATTTTTGGTTTTTGTAAACTTATGTGTGATACATCGGTTTAATTCTGACCACCTCAAAGAAAACAAGAATTTCTAAAGGGCAAAGTCTTGCAATGCTATAATAAATGTCTGTGTTTTTTTAATCTGCATCCGAACAGAATAATTTGCTTTCGAAACTATCGCTTTTTTTTTTTTTGGCTCTCACATTGGTGAACTAAATGTGGGTTGGCACTTACTAAACTTTAAAGGAAGGGCTAAACTTTAAAGGATTATATGGGATAATATGTTCAAATTTTGTGTGGAATATACTATGAATTATAACCAGTCAAGAAAATTAAGTACAGGCTTGTTGGAACGTCATTATATTAAAATAATATGGTAGTTTGGCTTAAAGTTCCTCTGATAAAGGTACCACCAGAAGAGGTGAGGGGGGAGCTTAGGGGTGTTTTTCAGTTTTTGAATAAAATTCTACATTTTGGCTGGAACTACAACAGGTTGAAAAGAATGTGACTCAAAAATTAAATCTTATATAAGAAACAATATTGACGTTAATGAAGAAGAAATGTTATATTAAAATGAAATTCTGCTTGTCATAACAACAATATAAATTTAAAGCTAAGCTTTTTTGTTTTGGTTCAAGATTTTTTTTATTACATATTTGTTTCTATTTTGGTTTGGTATGTAACTGAAACTTGACCAACATTTTGTGTATCATAATGTGACAAAGGTACCCACCAGAGGGGGCGGGGGATTTGGGGGGGGGGGGTTCAGTTTTTTTAATAAAATTCTACATTTGTCTGGAACTACAAAAAATTTTAAAAGATGTGACTCAAAAATTAAATTTTATATATGAAACAATTTTTGACGTTAAAGAAGAAATGTTATATCAAAATGAAATTGGTCTTGTCATAACAACAAAATAAATTTAAAGCTAAGCTTTTTGCTTTGGTTCAAGATTTTTTTTATTATTTGTTTCTGTTTTGGTTTTGTATGTAATTGAAACTTGACCAATACTTTGTGCATCATAATGTGTTTTTAAATAAATGTAAATTTAAAAAAAAAATTAAATCTACATTTAAAAAAAAAAAAATCTAACACAAAATTTTAAGCATGCAGTTCATTTAAAAAATGACATTGCAAGTGTTAATTTTTTTTTTAAATATGCATCAGATTGCAATGTGCTTTTTAAAAAACTTATGTGATAGTAATTACTGTTAATTTTTATTTATTTATTTATGTTAAAATATAGTGCATAGACATATAGCCTTTCTTTTTTTAGGTAATATGAGCATAATAATGCAATTATTTTCAACAGCTCATTCACACTATATTGGACAAAAAAACTCTTGTCTTTAAAATGTATAACAATATTCTCTTAACAAAATACATGGTTTTCATTTAAGACTGCTTCCGAAAACTAAATAAAAACATTTTTCATTCATTCATTCATTCATTTCAAAAACATTTCATTTGTGTTCACCTAAACGACAGCCGTCTATTTATTGCTCCAAATTCTTTTCTAGAACAGATGATTGAATATTTTATAAAAAATCACATATTTTTTGCACCTCCTTTTTTTAGCACTGAAAAAAGTGCGAAAACTAAGACGAGTAAATGATTCTTTAACGTTCGCTCTGCTAATCAGTTACCTCGCTGTCGATTCTAGCCCCACCTACTGGTGGCTTAGTTTCGTTTTCAACATTTTCGCGCCGAACGGCACACTAGGTATTCTAGCCACTATCTAAAATCAGAAGGAACCATTTACCGTTTCCCCTGATGTTGCAGAATTATCCGCTTGTTCCTCCAGCAACTCCAACATAAATGTTTGCTCGCAAACTCCTACTTGCGCTAGATGGCGCATCATACCATCATACTCCTGTCACCACTGAGCTAAAGAGAGACATCTGTCGGGAGCGAGGACTCCCCATGCTTCAACAGGGCAGCTTGCGAGCCGACGCGCATGAATACAGTGCTCGCGCCATCAAGGCAAAATGTTTGCTTGTGAATGCTTGTGAAAATAAATATAAATAAATATTTTATGGATAAAACACAATCACAGACAAATCATTAAATGTTTTTTTTCTTTTTAATAATCGCTTAAAATTAAAAATGTTCGTAGAATAAGTTTTAGACAAAAAGAAAAGAAGAAAAAAACCTTATTAGCCATCTTCCATTCCTTATTTACAGCATTAACTCTCATTTTGGAATTTCGGACGGATACGAGTTCTAAACGAATAGGAGATGTATTTTGTACTTTGTCGATTTCTCATTTGGCATTCTGTAGAATGCCTAGGAAATGTGTGAAATATAAATTGTTTCATACATTGCCGGCTAGTTTTAGGCATTATATACAATGCCTCCCGGCATTCTATAGAATGCCGGATTTCAAACTTTGCCGGTAACACACACACGCACACACACACACACATACATATATATATATATTAAGGCTCGACCGATGCATCGGCCTCGCCGATGCATCGGCGCCGATTGTTCAATAAATTTGCTATCGGCCATCGGCATCGGCGGCCGATGCTAACTTCAGAAAAACATCGGCCCATCGGCCTTGAAAAACATCTAAAAGCCGATGCAAGGCCGATGTTTTTAGCAGAGACAACTTTCCAGAAAACATTCTGTCTTTAACTTTTTTTTATCTCCATAGCTAGATTTCTATTTCCATACAATAACAGGCAGCACATCAATTAAAAAAAAGCACAAAAATAATGTCATTCTACAAAGTATTTGATAAAAAATTCGGAAAAACAGTTTAAGCGGTCGCTGCCGGAAAACCTTCATTATTAAAATTATTTCTCTTTGAACAGAATGCTCGCGAAATAGAATATGTTAAAGTAAAAGTAATAGAGCCGTCTTATATGAGTGCTATTTGTTTTTCGCACTAGGTTATTTGCCTCATTTTTTGACCGTTTTTCGTTTAATAATGATAGTGCATTAGATGTCATTGGTGAAATAATATTATACCATCTGCTTTTAGTTGACATGTTTCTTATTATTGCGAAATTGTAAACAATACAAAGTCAACTCAATCAAAGTACGATAATAATTTTAATTTTTACCAGTTCAAACTTTTTTTTTCTCTTAGCGTTTTTTTTTTTTTGCTTCTTCGATCCCGCGTGTAAAATTTTTTCTGCAATTGTGCAGCAATCTCGTTGCATATTGCTTTTAGTGTGCGGTTATTCTCATTATTTCATTTTTAGTTTACAACATAGAAAAGATTGGTCAAAACGAAGAAAAAAAATTTCCAGTATAAATGTTTATTAATCGAAATTTTATGTGTCCAAGTTCACCTTGCAATTTTTTAAAAATTGAACTGTCAAAATGCGAGTTTGCGCGACAGGATTTAATAACATATTACTAAAAATGCTAAAATTTCTTTATTTTCAAAGATTGATCAATGTATATTTTTTTTTCAAAATGCATCTTAACTTTTTTTATACGATAATTATTTTAATTTTTCACCGTTTATACTTAGGGCAATTTTTTTTTTTTGGCTTTTTTGAAGCCACGTGTTAGACAGTTGACAGTTTTTCTGCTATTGTACAACAATCTCGTTGCATCTGCTTTCACTTTACAATACTTCTTGTTATTTTATTGCTAGTTTACAACATAGAACATACTGATAAAAAAATGAATCGGTATAAATGTTTATTGATCGAAATTTTATGTGTTCGACCTGCTATTTTCAAGAATTTAATTCTTAAAAAACGAGTTCGCCGCGCGACAGAGGGTGGAATAATACCTTAATCAAAATGCTACAATTTCATTAATTTCAAAAATTGACAACGTAAATATAAATATATATATATTTTTTCAAAATACATCTTAATTTTTATAAACGATCACGTGTTTTTCATAAAATTACTTGTCAACAGAAAACTGCTGGTTTTAAAAATATTGGTTTATTTCGGTGATTTTATATTACGCTCATGAAAATATAAAAAACATGTCAAATATTTCAGTGTAATTTTCAACTCACAAGGAAAAAAAAAACTAATAAGATTAGTTCTTAAGACCCAGCATTCATTTGTAATGAAAAAAAAATCTCACGTCTATGTTTTTAACGCAGTATTCAGTATTTTTTGCGTTGCTGCGAGCAAAATTTTTTAATATTTTATTTTTATTTTAGAAAAAAAGTTATTTTTGTTTAAAATAATTTTTATAATGAAAAATAAACGTATAATCGTTCCCGCTTTTCTTTTAAAAACGGGGGGGGGGGGGGGAATATTATGAAAAAATCTGAGAGGAGGGGTTTGTTAGTCTGTATTATAACGTCTGCATTCCTCTCCATGAATTAGACCCGATCCGATCCAATAGTTGTTGTGTTTTTTTTTGCAAAGATAAGAAAAAAGAATTAAAAATCCTCTGATATAGCATTTTTGAAGTTTTTTTAAACCTCCAAATAGTTTAATTACTTTATTAGAATTCTGAGTGATTCTTTTAGTTTTAATTATTATGTAAACTTCCCGCAAACAGTTTTACGGTGGTCGAATAATGCATTTTTGTTTTTATAAACATAAAAATAAATGAGTGATTTAAATTACATTTTGACAAGCATTCTACACGATTTAATGGTTTAAAGCGAAGTTTTTTTTTCCATCGGCCATCGGCATCGGCCATCGGCCGATGGAAGGGGAGAATAATCGGCAATCGGCCATCGGCTGATCTCGGAACCATCGGCCAACAATCGGCATCGGCCCATCGGCCAAAAAATGCCATCGGTCGACCCCTAATATATATATATATAAGTCTGTATGTATACGAGCAGAGGGGGTACAACGTCCTTAAACTGGAATATTAAAACACAGCAACATAACATACTTCTTGTTGTAGCTGACTGGGTTGTCTGAGTATGATTTATATTGAATTTAAAATATTTACATATGAACATTAGAAAAATGTTAATTTTTGAAAGTGCTTTTGAGCTAAATACAATTTATAACGATGTATATAGAAGCAAAAACTAATATTATTTTGAGAATTGTATTTGTTTATCACTAGTCGCCTGGATCCTATCTTTAAATTTTTTGCAATATTCAAGTGAAATTTTCTTATTGTGATGTTTTACTAAATTATAAAGAAGGGTATTAACCATAGGCGTAACCAGGGGGGGGGGTTCAACCCCCCCCCTCCCCATTGGATATGTACTTATTTAGGCACACAGAAAAATTTCTGGCTACGGCCTTGCAAAGCACAATTTTTTCCCCCTAAGAAAATTAAACACATATGCACATATGATTTTTTTTTTCCTTTTCTCTGAAGGGTTGCGATCATGGCCAAAGTATGCAGCTCATAATAAAAAAGACTTTTCATCTGGTTATAAGGTTATAATCAATCCCCTTATCACCTTGGGGGGGGGGGGGGGTTAACAGCGAAAGGTGGCTTCAATCACCGTACCACACACAGACAGAGATCCTTTCAATCACTCCAGAGGGTTTTCTTCCCTTCTTGATGTCTTTTTTACCCAAAGGCAGCAATCTGGGAATACAATCGCACAAGTAATAAGTTTCCTGGAAAATATTCTCTACTGTGATAGAGTCCTAAAGTCCAATTGTCCTAATGGGTTAAACCCTCAAGCCAGGGATGCTCATTAAGAAACTTAAAGAGCAGTTTGTATTTATTTATGACTTCTTGTCCAAACACCCATTTTGGTAAAATCTTTTTTGTAGATGAGCCGATTGGAAAACTGATGAACTGTATTTGCATTGCATTCTCATTTACAGATGTTCTCTCATCTCTTATATTTTAAATGGTTTTTTTTCTTATTATGAAATTATATTAATTATTTTTACTTATATTTTTTTCTTATATGTCCATCACTGATTGCATTACGACTCTGGAAATCAGCCGTTCAACGTTTCCAATCTCACTGCTACGGTTTAATGCTGCATTTTAATTTACAATCAAGTATTATTTATATTTTAGCTAAATTTTTAATTATTTTCGATAAATAATAATGTTTGCACTCCAGCGATGGACACACTTTCGTCATCCAAAAAGAAAAGAAAATTTGATTCAGAAGCTTCCACTTCTGAGGCTTCTTTGCTACAAATTTAACAAATTTTTTAGAAATTTATTGTGTGGATGAGCATTTTTGTAGGGGAATTTGGATTTTTTTCTCTAAAATTCGACTATTTACCCCTTTTAATATTATGAATGCCTGGACATAGAAGATTGTTTAGCGCTAAATATTGAATTTTCTATTGCGTTTGAATTAAAAAATAAACTAATAGATCTAGTAAGGAATGTGTAATGTTTTTGTGAATCAAGGCCGTATCCAGAGGGGAAGGGGGACCCACAGGCAGCCCCCCAGAAATCTTTTGCAATGTATCATATATTCCTCTCTGAAACTTTGCTTTACATAAGTGTGTCGAAGACTGCCCCCCCCCCCCCCGAAAAAAAATTCTGGATACTGCCTTGGCTCCGGAGCAGGGGGAGCATGTTAAGAATTAGGAAGGGCAGTGTATGCTTCAAAATCATACCCTTTATATATATACATATATATGATTAGAAACGATGTTAATATGAATTTTTTTTACATATATTGATAGCTTTTTGATGTATATATAGTAGATGTATGTTTAGATCTTTGGTGAAGTTAGAGGAGTGGGTGTTTGGGGCTTCTGAAACTGAAATTTTTGTAACTGGTCTTACATTTATAATGCTTAGGATAACTCTGGAGGCAAGGGTTCGAGGGCTCTCCCCAGGAAACTTTTTGAAATCTTCCTAGCAATGCAATTTCGTTATACTTTGGTGATGTTAGAGGAAACAGAAAGGAGTTTGGTTACTCTCCCCCCCCCCCCCCGCAATTTTTTTCAAAATAAAGCCTTATATCTTTTAAGTTACTTTTGGTGTCGCTCGTGATAATGTTCAATGTCCTTTCCCTGAAAGTGTTTCTGAAAGTAAAGTGTCTTAAAAGCGTAATTTCTCTTTTCTTTCTTTTTTTAAAACTTGTGATCTGAATTTTTTTGCCGGGGGGAGTAAGGAGTTGACTTGCCCCGAGGGGGTAGTTCCCCCCCCCCGGGAGATGCCTGAAATAAACACGGAGTATATCTTTAGAGACAAGTATTTATGACTAGTAAATTTTCAACTCTTTTTCACTTCTTATTGGTGTTTAGTCTGTACATTTTTAGGGTGACCCCTCCCTTTCACCAACTCTAGTTACGCCTATGGTATTAACTGGAATAGTAGTTTATACTCATATTAGGCCTAGGATTACTATGACTGGGCTTTTTTACACTCAAAATTCCCCAATGTTCCGGTTTATTCCCTAAAATTCTCCGGTTTATTCCCGTCTCTTAAAACCTTTTTTTGTAGCTCTAGTTCTTCAATTCATTTAAAACACAATTTGTTATTTTCTAAACAGATTTCGACTTGACAAGTTTTAACTATCAATGAATTGGAAATTAACTACTTTATTTTGCCGCATGAATTTTACTAACAGCGTAATGGAAATTTCTAACTGGAGGATCCAAATTTTTTGAACGTACTTTATTAACAATTAAAACTTGCGAATTTAGAAATCCGATGTCAAAGAAAGTAGCAAATTGTTTTTAAATGAATTGAAGAACACTGTACAGTCGGGGGGGGGGGGGGGACGGAGTTAAAACTCCTAATTACTTAGCTATCTACGCTCTAGAAAAAAAGTTGTCAATCGACATTAATTAAAGTCTGCTTATAATTAATTGAAATAAAATCTCGATAACAGGCAGCATACATATTAAAATGAACACAAAATTCAAAAACTTCAATATAATGCCATAGTTTTAACCCCAGAGTTGAATCCAGTGTGCCGAAATTACAAATTTGATTAAAATCGGATCATTAGAACCTGAGATATGGAAATAAAAGACCATCATTATTTTCAACATTGTAATTTACAGACTGAGGTTTATGAAGACATGTAAGCAAACATAGGTGTTTTAAAGAGATGAGAACTATATTTTCCACTATAATACAGAATATTTAGGTAACTACTCACGAAATACTGTGGTTTTGTTAAGAAAAAGATTTCTTACTTTTGTCCAATAGGTAGAATTGTTTAAATTCAGCAATGGTATTACAGTCCCTAAAGCGGTAGAAAAATGTATTTTCAAGCATAGCAAAAGGCTATTAAATATATTTAACTGAAATTTTGGATATGCATATGAAATATTCAATAGATTAATTTTTCATCAAAACATAACATTGTTTCAGATCAAAAATTTGTCAAATATTAATTTCATGATTTGGGTTCAAACTAGGCCTTTTTTGCACATTGCGGTAGACACCATAAAAAAATTCGAATTCATATTATTACAAAACTCAGCTACCATGTTACTCAGGAGAATATTATCAATGTTTTGAACTATTACTTTGAACAATTCCCATTTATCACTGAATTAGGGGCCAATGACTTACAAAATTCAAATTTTTCAAAAAAATTACGATTCATGATCGATAAAAAAATCATAAAAAATATAAATACACTCTGTTCTCTTAGTCCGTAGTTCAAAACATCTGTGCAATAATACTGAACACTGATGCAAAATTTTAGGCATTTAGTTTAAGAACTTTTTGAGATATCAGTGTCAAAGTAGCGTAAAATACGAAAAAATCATTTTCAGAGAAAAACGCATTTAAAGATTTAAAATGAAAAGTTTGGAAAATTACATAATTAAAAAAGCCCAAAATCACTATATAGCAAAAGATTAAATCTTTTTCAACAAATCAGTACTATATATTTTTTCAAATTGTTATCATTTTCATTTTTATATCAATTTTATAGTGGCAATAAGAATTTATTTTTAACATCAAAATGTACGTACTTTGGGGAAATACCCAATACATATTAAAACAAACACTCTATGCAGTGGTTCCCAAAGTTGACTGGGCTCCGACCCATCTAACAAAAATTTCCAATTTTGGGACCCACCTCTTAGCTGTCTCACAAAAAAGAGGGCATAAATATGGGTAGTGCTCAGATGCCCTAGTGGTGAGTTGTGGAACTACATAATGCTCTCTTATTTGTTCTAATTGAAATTTTTAAAAAAATTTTAGTGTTACCAATATGAATGAGAGACTGTTGAAATAAGAAACGCAACTTAAATGTATCTTTTTGTTACTTAACACGTTGAGTGCCACGCGGTTTTATAGCGACGTATCGTAGTACAGCAATGCGAAGCGCAATACTTAGAATTTACTCGATGGAAATTTTAAAACGTATTAGGGCCATTGTTTTTTAGCATAGTGGAAGGCATTTCTGTTCGAAAGGGAATGCTTATATAAGCATTCATTCAACACGTTAGGCCCCTCGCCTGTTTTGTTTATAGTTTGGCCCGCTGGACATAAGATTACATTGAACTCCACTTCGGGTATGATAATGTCAGTAACTTCTTGTCAGTCACCGGTGACTGACGCGGCCTGAACGGAGAGGTCAGTGTCAGTCACCGGTGACTGACGTGACACTCAACGCGTTAAGTACCTACATCGGCAAGGCTTTTTTTTTTTTTTACAAAGTTATTTCAATGGGAAGGATGTATTTATTTTTCATTTCTCTTCATTAAAGTTTCCGCATCCACTTCAACTTTAGTTACTTTTATTCGCAGACTTAATTTTTTTTTAAAATTCATGTGAACAGTGGCGAGGGCCCACTCAATATTCGCACCACCAGTGAGTCGCGACCCATAGTTTGAGAAATACTGCTCTAGGCAAATTTTATGCATTAAATGTGTTAAATTTCTTACACAAAAAACACTTTCCTCTTAATATTAACTTAAGAATTATATAATATTAAATATATTTATGTAAAAGCGCTTTTGAAAAATACTATTTATTATCAAAAAAAAAAAAACATAAAACATATAGACACAGTTTAAAACCTTCCACACAAATGCACTTCACCTTTTTTCTTTTCATCCTTAGTGCATTTTGTTTTACGCACTGCTTTCCATTGCACAATTGGTGAAAATTGGTAAAATTTTTTTGCACTATTAATATGAAAGGAATTCCATGAAATTGACGCGTCTTAGACCGCTTAAGTCAGGACTTAAGCAGTATTTTGCCTTTAAAAAGACAGTTTTTGTCAAAATATATCTGAATAAACAGCTAGGTATAAAGCGAAAAAGCAATGCGTAAGAATGCAAACAAATCGAAAATCAACAACAAACATGTATAGTTTTTGCCAAATTTGAAAATACTTATGTACTACATTAAAAAAGAAAACCTTCAAAACCATATTTTAGTCTTATGTTAATTCATATTTTTCAAAATAACATCTTTAAAAAAAGCAGAATTTCGCTAAAATACATAGACTTCCGGTACCGATATTTGACTTTCGGTAAGTTTTTATTGATCTCACTTCACACAAAAACTGCTATAACTTCGTAAATAATTGGAGTTCAGACAAAAGTAAGATGTTTTTAGAAAGCAGAAAGTTCAAGTATTTTTATTGTAAAATAATAAAAAAAAATCACCATTTTTATCCGGTATATTTGTTTTCTTAAAATAATGGAATCCCTTTGCTCCTTTAAAATAAAAAAGGACATTAAACACTAGATGTAAACAAAAATTCTTGCAAATTTAAAATTCTAGCATTGCTCATCTTGAAAATGGAGAGAAAATCATATTCGAACCCTTAACCTCTTCAGACTCCAGAAGCATAAACAATTTTGACACAAATTTTTGGTTCTCTGATTTAAAAAATGATTACAAAACAAAATAAATAAAAACAATTTTTTAAATTTTAATTTATAATTAGTTTAAATAATAATTAATCCCCAATTTCCATGTTTTACAGGTTTAAAACGAAGTAAACTATCTGTTGATTAATTTCAAAAACAATTGGGTGTTTTAGCTTTCAAATTGCACAAACAGTAGTTAATAAACACTATTTTAAAATGTACCCAATTGGGTACACTTGGAATGAAGAAGTAAAAAAAATATACCTATTTCCAAGTAATCAAAATTCATTAACAGTTAGCAATTTTTATCGTAATGCTTATGAGAACTATAAAAGTTCAGTGGGAAGTTTAAAAAAAACAAAAAAAAAAAAAAAACTGATATTCAAAAAAGAAAAAAAGTAAGTCAATAAATTTCTAAAAGGGGATTAATTCAAGTGCAAATCTGAACGTCAACCATCCAAAAGCATTAAAAATTTATAGAGATTTATTTTCTGATGATATAGAATGCATATTTTTACTTATTATGAAATTCATCTTGATTTGGAGGCAAATTATAGCAAAAGCAATCAATTCCGGACCGTTTAGAAAGATAAGGTAAAAATAGCTTCCGAAGCGTGTTAAATTTCAATTGATTTGAAAGTAGAACTAACTTCGCAAAGAGCTGATGCAATATTTCAAAACATAATTGCCAGATAATGTTTCGTCATATATCGATAATTATACCGGAAAATTAAAACCTGCTTAGTAAATGAACATGACTTTTAAAACTGAATGCATTATTTTTTGTGTACGTATAAGATGAGTAGATTTTAGTGTTGCATTTATGTTACAAATATTTATATACATTCAATATTGTAATAAAGTTTCGAGGAGGAGAAGGAACATGAGATCAACGTCCAAATTGAGGAAATATTTTGGGAAACAAAATAATTTCGTTTTACGTAAACATATGCTTTGAAAAGTTTATATATATATATATATATATATATATATATATATATATATATTTTTTTTACGGGTTCGTCTTCTTACTTTGAATCAGTGACTACTTCCTTTTACAAAATACACAGAGCAATTTATTTTACTAACTATTTACACTATTCACACTGATTAAAGCACAGAAAAATATGTCTCGGAGTTCACAACATTACCGTTAGGTGTTCCTTCACTGGGTAATTTTGTGTTCATTCACTGGATGGTGTTCTCTCACTGAATTATTTTACCACTTTTTATTTAAACACCCAAAACAACCAGCAATAGTACTATTTGAGCGCTCCAGATTTTTTTTCTAAATAATTAGATACATCAATAAAAATATTTTTAGTGTCATGTACCAAACGTTAGTTTCTAATGTATTATAAATTTTTAAATGTGAAATTGTCCCTTTAGTGTTCCTTCACTACTCTACTCGGCTTTTGGTGTTGTAAATGCGACTTCCTTTCCTTTCTTGTAAATACATTACCGTAATCTCCCAGCCTTCAGACATAAATTTTATCTTCTTTCATTCAGCTCTTCATAGAGAATTCTAACCCAGACTACTGACTTCTTATGAATTATTCAAGCTTAAAATTTTACTTAATTTTAGCAATTCCAAATGTCAAGAATTCAATTTCATGATAAATTCATTTAAAACCTACATCAAACGTTGCCCGGCCACCACCAACAACAAACTTTATATATAAACCTAACTTCCATCTTCATGCCAGGAACACCATCTATCTCTTACTTAACCCCTTGAAGCACGAGTTTTTTTTTTTTTTCAGAAAAACTGGTAAAAATTGATCGAGTTTTTTTGACAGTAAATGAATATATCGTTGCTTGAAAAGAATAGTGACACAATTCAAAAAAGCAATTTTTTCAGGAGACCAGTTTTTAAAGTGTTGCGATAGGCAATTTATTGTTGTTTCATTCATAAAAATTCCTAATTATTGTAATGCCCCTTAAAAATGGTTAACACTATTCTTTTGGTTTATTTCATGCAGCTTTTGAGCTTGCCTTTTAGGGTTCCTAGAAATTTTAATAAAATTTAGGAGACTTTGAGTTGTGTCTCTTTCGAATAAAAGCAACAATTTTTCTCAAACAACAATTTGATGAATAGTGTAATAACCCTGAAAAGGTCTTGTAACAAAAATTGTAACATTAAAATCAATACAGACACAAATCCATATATGTCTCTTGTTGTCCATAATAAAATTTTATGAAAAAATCCTACATTAACAGCAATATAGACACAAAACAATACGGGTCTCTATTGCTCTATAAGGGCAATATCACTCAGGACCTAATCGGAGTTGTGCCTGTTTTCAATGAAATTGGCAGTACTTACCCACGCAGCAGTCGAGTCACAACTCATGAGACACGAGTTATGCCTCTGTTCCACAAAAAAAAAAAAAAAAAAATATTTTCATTCTGAAAAGACTTATGCTATCTACCGGAAACTTTGCTCTCTACGACTTGTGTCTTTATTCCATATAAAAGATCAATTTTTTAAAAGTATTATCAATTAAAAATCTCATTTTCGGTATTTTTTGAGTTGTGACACTATTCTTTTCAAGCGACGATATATAGGTATAGTATAAATTGTTTTTGGAAATTTCAGTTGTAGGGGATGAGAGCGCTGGCTGGGGTGAAATTTATATAAAAAAATATTATACAAACAAAGTGCAAACGGATCTCAGAGGGACATTATAAATAAAATAACGCGAGATACAAGATCGTCCGTGTGAGACACGGGCATGTGCAAATTTGCCGGTAACTTTCGCCCGTGTCAGACACGGGCAAATGCGTTAAGGGGGTATTCTAGTGTAGAGGCATGAATTTCGCCCGGTTTTTGAAGCGCTGTACAAAGGGAGCAAAAAATATTTTTAGTATCCATTTTTTTATCATTTGTTTATTGATGTTTTATTATTACATACAAAAATTAACCAAAAAAAAAATTTAAATTAAAATTGACAAAGTTATGAGCAGTCAAAGTGATGGGTCCAAAAAAAAAAGAGGGTGTCCTGGCGTGCATTATTCCAACCCTCCTGGTGATCTGAAAATTAAAAAACAGACGGGATTCTTAATTATTATAGATGCCGCTATCGTATGACCTTTGGAGAAAATAAAAAAAATAAAAAAAAAAATGGCGGCTGTTTGGAAAAAAAATTGTTTTTTGCATATTTTTTTAACAATTCTGAATTTTTTAAAATTACTAAATGAAAAGTCATAGTTTTGGCAAGGTCCACACAATAAAGGTATGTATAAAGAACATCCTCTCCAAATTTTAAGTAAATCGGTCCATTAGAACTCGAGATATCCTTACCGCCAGCTTTTCGAGCTAGTTTCGAAAAAAAAGAAAAGAAAGGTAGTTTCGAGAAAATCGCGTTCAAAGTTTTGAGACAAATTTTCGGCAATTTTACTTATAGAATGGTACAGAATGCTTACATATTTTTTATCAGCGATTCCTGCTTCATATAAGAAACCTTCCTCTACTTCAAAATGCTCATTCTCCGATGTTCTCAGGTGAAGACGAGCAGTTCTACCATCCTTTGAAGCCTCTGAAGTCCGGAGTTCCGAGCGCTCGATACGCGCTTCGTCCCGTCTCGCTGCAAAAGCATTAGCTTCTGAGCCAATCGCGATTCCCATAACATCTAAGATATTTAATATGGGTATAAAACCTTCATTAAAAATACTAACTGCGAAGGTTGGTACGAAGGTTTGCTCAAAACTAACTTAGAATAAAACTAAAAGGAGAATATTCCAACAAAACAAGTTTCTATGTCCTTGAATTAAATATAGATTTAAAAGGGCTACTATACAACAAAGATTTTATAAGGGATAGTCAACTGTTGGGACTCGGGGGGACTACCGTCTTTTGTTGACTTGTAGCGGTCGGACCGGAACTGATGCCACGTCACTAAAACGGCTATAACTCATGAAATAGTAGGATTTTGAAATATCCTTTTAATGGTATATTCTTGAATGTCTAAACTTTGGAAATATGAAAAAAAAAATCGATTATTTCAAAATTCTACACTAAAATATCCCCTTAACCCAGCTAAAAAACGACTGCAGAACAACTGTAGAAAAGCGTAAAAAATTACAGACGTTTTAAAACTTCTGCAGTTTTCTTAAACATTTTAAAGTTCCTGTACTTTGGTAAAAATAAAAAGTGCAGACGTTTTAAAACTTCTGTAGTTTTCTTAAACATTTTAAAATTCCTGAACTTTTGAAAAAATAAAAAGTGCAGAGATTTTAAAATTCCTGTAGTTCTGTTGAATGTTGCAAACTGCCTGTACTTTGAAAGAAAAAAAAAGTACAGACGTTTTAAAGTTTCTACCGTTTTTTAAATACTACAAAACAACTGTATTTTGTCATTTTTTTATTGTGCAGTTACACTTGATTTTTTTTATTTCATCACATAACCAGCAATAGTAATTTTTTTCTAAATTTTGATTGTAACTTCAACAAAGGTGCATTTTTAAAAGGAAGAGTACAATACCTGATTCATTAGTGCTCACATTTTGTAAGCTGAAAGTATAATGACTAAAGCACCTGATCGTCAAGAGAAAAAATGTTCAAAACAATGTATTGCATATGGTGTAATTTTTAGATTATTTTATCAAAAGATGGTAATGTGTGACACTGTTGCAATACTAATTAAATTTTAAATATTTCTTTAATAACACTAAAGTTTGCGAAAAAATTATTGGATAGAAGCTCTGATTGGAAGAATAATAATATCTTAATTTGTTGAAATTTCAAAAATATAAAATTAAACAAAGTGTTTAATGAAAAAAAAAAAAAAAAACGTTGATATGAATTAATTACTGAAGTCTTTTTTTTTTTTGAAATGGTTTCTTTATTATTCTTAAGTAAAAAATGCACGAAAATTAAAATAAAAATCATATTGTTTAATAGAATATATTGTTGGTAAGAGAAAAACAAAATTTTCGAAACAAAGAAAGGACTGTAATGATTAAACTTTTGCTCATTTGTGCTTTAATTTAACGTGAAATTTTATTTCTAAAGAAAGGACTGATAATTGAAGGAATTTTGAGGAGGATCAAAAATGTATTTAAACAATTTTTATTATAGTACACAAATTACAGCATACAGAAAAAAAAGGGAGATCAAATTTGTGTAATGGTACAGAACATGCATGATTTATAATTGGTGTAAAACTATCTCATGTGTGTGCCAGGGACATTATAGCGTGATTGGACGAGATCCCGTACTATGAAAACATTTTTAACACTTCTTTCCGGCATCCCCAACTACCCATCACCGTGGCCGCATTCCTACCAGAATTTGTTCGGAATTTGCTTTGTTCAATCCTATTGACTATTTTATTAGCATTCCTAATTATTTAAGAAAGTTGATTTGATTTTGAAGATTTCATTTCACTGTAAGTACATTTTCTTAATTGTATTTTTATTTTCCTAACTTCAAGAAATATTATCCAATTATTTATTATTTTTATAAATTTTCTTTCATGCCCTTCATGACCAAAATTTAAAGAATATAATACGATTACGTATTTTTTTAATTTTTGCATTCTTAACCAGATTTGCCATGTTTGTACAAATGCAATTTGCATAACTTTCCTGCTTTTTTTACCGATTTACATACAAGCCTTATCCCATTGGACTTTCATAATGCTAGTCAATAAATAGAATTATTTTTGGACATTAAACTTAAATTTACCGATGATAATTGATTAATAATTTTCTCTTTCACATGAGTATTACTAAAAAGAGTTGCTTACTTTTCATGCTCAAAATGCACGTTTTTTTAAAAAGATAAAAAATATAAAGAAATTAAAAAAAAAAAAACTAAAATCCAAATACGACAGTTTCACTTTACATTGATTTGAAATTGTAAACGTAAAATTTGAAAACAAAAATGACTGCTTTCAAAACATTTTGATGATGATCCATAACTTTTACAAAATGAACCGATTTTGATGATTTTTTCTTTAATCGATAGAGGGTCGTCTAACTCAAATATCGCTCATCAATTTTACTACATTTGTTTTTTAGTTAAAATTCTGAGTTTAGTTATTTTTCACCTATGAGAAGTTATAGGTGAAAAAAAGTATGTTTTTATTTTAATTGGAAAGGGTTGGGTTGATTCTTCTTTGTTGGTAATTTTACTAACAAAGATTGTTTGAATGACACGTTTTCAAAAACTTTGATTAAAAACGTTTGTTGACATTAAGCTGTAATATTAAAGGCAATTATAACAAAAGTTTGACTGAAAGCTTCTCTGAAGAAAAAATTGTCCAATCAGTTTGTTTGCTTTAGTGACCTTTAAAAGTGGATTTCAAAACGGAATTTATCATACAAGCGGTTAGTTTTTTTGGAAAAAAATAGAACTGACTTCAAATTCTAAATTGCGCTAAAAAGTGAAAAAATAATTAATTCTTTAAACAATATCGATACGACTTTTAAACGTAATTTTTGAAGTCTGTACAAAATTATGACAGTCTAATTATCATTACACTATGATGTTATTTTGCATTGAACCTGTTGCAAACTCTAGGCCATTTATGTTTGTAATTGATTCATAGTTACAAAAGTAATCATAAAGCAAAATCCATCATAATTTTGCACCGACTTCAAAAATTATGTTTAAAAGTCGTATCGATATTGTTTAAAGAATTAGTTTATTTATCACTTTTTAGTGCATTTTATAATTTGAAATCGGCTCTATTATTTTCCAAAAATTATTTCAAAAACTATTTATCTCATTTTGGGTATCACCCTATCCAACTCCCCCCCCCCCCCCCCGTAAAGGGTGTCCCCATGACGGACCTGTGTTTATGTTTTTAAAAATGTTTTTATAGTTAATTCCAGCACCAAAAAGTGAAGCATTTGAATTGCGCTATGAAAGCATGCTCTGTATATAAAACAAGAATAATATATATATTATATATATACCTCACAACTCAAAGAACTCAAATCGGAACTTAGAATATGTGCTATTTGGTTCATAAAACAGCTTAGGAGTAAGAATCCTCAGTGGCAAAAATAACAGAGTTGAAAAATAACAAAAAACAGTATCTCGGGAAATTAATTTTTGAAGATTTTAAAGGGGGGCATTATTTCCGCATAAATAAAACAATTAAAAATAAACGAATTGGAATTATTCAAATTAAAAGCTGGTATTTTTAGATTGAATCAGAGTATGAAAATAGTAGCTAATTTCATTGTATACCTTTATGGGACACTTAAATGATTCGCTTTATTTATGCATTTAAAAAATTATTTATTAATTTTTATGACTGAATGGATATTCCTTCCTCTAAAATAATGCAGCAGGACACAGTAACGAGCCTGCGTTTAACGAGATTCCTAATTTAATATAGGAAATGCAGTTTTTTTGGTTGTTATAAATGGTTTAAAAGCGTTCGAGTGTACTCTTTAACAGGATAATTGTTTTTTTCTGGGGATATAACAAGGAAAAAAAATTTTGGAAACCTGAAGTAATGACAGAAATAATGAAAAATAATTATTTAAAAAAAAAAGAAATGAAAAGAAAATCATCAGTAGTCCTAACCATTCTATAATGTTTCAAACGCTTTTCCAAATTTCTCAGAATAAATAGCATAACTGCCACAGAAGCACAGAACCAACACGTGCAAAAAAGAGGGACCGGCCGGCTAAACCGGTTCCCCTTTTGTCTAATTCCGGGAACAGAAGGGGGAAAATACAAAGAACGTATAGCAGCTTAAAAAATCCCGTGATTTCCTGTGTTACTAGTGTTTCAGAGCCATGCATAAGACAAGTTATTTTCAAACCACTTCGAAAAAGCAGCAATAGATGTAAGTTGTTTTTATATTTTTTTCACGCTGAATTCCGCTATAAGGACAATTACTGTAAATATATCGTTTAGTTTTTTATTTGGAACTTAATGGGTTGGAAAAAATACATACTTTTTAAAGTCGCTCTTCTAAAAATTTAAAATTACTTTTTAATTTTAAAAACTTCTGTTTCGAAAAAGGGCTATGGATATGTATAGGAGTATCTCTAAGCATTCACAAAATTGTATTGGTTTTTAAAAGCTCTGGTCGTTTAAAAGATGGAGGAAGGGGGGGGGGGGCATGCATCGACTTTCAAGCGAATACTTCAGCAGCGGGAATTACTATATATCAACATATAAAGGAAACGCAAATTTTTAAAATAGCAACCACTGCCAAACGTTTTGATAAAATTTTAATTCTAATTTGGGCAGAATAAAATTGGATTCTAATAATATTTATATATCAAGGAAATTTTTAACTAATAAAAATTAAGGTAAACTGAGTTTTTAAAGCTCAGAGATTTACATCTATGCACATGGTATATGGTTAATGATACACAAAATTATGGTTTCACGAGTTTCATATGCATGAGATGTATACAAGTTAAGAAATACGGAATTTTTCAGAGGGTGAAGCTTAATGTAAGTATGATTCCCCGGACTCGCACCCCCTATTGTTTCACTATATATTAACTAGCCAATTTGTTATAAATAACTAGATCCGTGGAGATAAATATAATTTACATTATTTATTATGTTCATTAGAAATTATTTAATAAAAGCAACATTTTATCTTTAATTTTTTAAAGATTGTATCTGTAATATTAAGAATATAAGTAATATGTATATATGTATATGATTGGTGTGTGTTGAATCCTTAGTAAATTAAAAGGGCATTTGTTTTAAATAATTTCTTATGAATGACTTACGAATTATATTTCTTGCAATTATAGATTTCTGATAGGGAATTGTCACAAAAAGCGTCGCTGTTGAAAACCAGATATCTCTGCCTATCTTTTTTATAATTATAATTGCATTTTAAATATCGCTCTTTAGTATGTAAGCATACTTTTCTCTTAAAATATTTTAGTTACTGTTTCAGAGATGCCAATCAGTATGGATAGTTGTCACTACGGAAAATACCGAAAATTTTCAGTTTTCTATAGAATATGGAAAATGTCAACATTTTAACGAAAATTAAGAATTTTTACTTATTGACTTTCGAAAGCAGTACTGCGGAATATGATACTTGGTACACTAATAAATTAGAAGCATGATTAATAACTGAATTGCTTAGAAAATTAAAATTAAAAAAAGTGGTTAATTAAATAGAAATTACCCTGACACTGTTTTTAACATTTCTATTCGCTAAAGTTTGACTTAAAAAAATAATCAAACGTTCATGCATTCTAATATCCAATACAGACCATTTCTTATCGACCAAATTAAATGCTTTCTTGCTTATTATTATCACTCGCATTTAATGTTTCGATTCATAAGATATTTATTTACCTAGTAAATTCGTTGGAGATTTATTGGACGTTGTCTTCGGGAAAGCAGTTCTCTCCCAAAGCTGTATCAAACTAATAAACGCTAAAAATAGTTACAAAACCACCTCTGCCTGATTATACACCCAAGTACACTGTTAGCAGCTTTTCGTCAGAAATTAAAAAGCTGCCACAAAGCTCTGGCTTTTTAATTAATATATTTTCTTATCTTATAAGAAATAGTTAAGTAATTTTGTTCATTTTTCTTCATTCTATTTTTTTATGAATTATATGTACTAATTGTATGAATTCTATTGAAATTAATTAATTTTGTCTACATATTTACGAACATTATCATTCATTAATCAACTACACTTATTAATCATATTTCTTACAAACTTAGGTTTCAAAGAGCTGTCAAAAACTGTTGCATGCTAAATCCCTGCCTATCTATAATGATGGAAATATAAATAATGATTGCATTCCTAAAGCATTTTTTTTTTTCTAATTGTATAGTATTGTGAACTAAGCATAATTTCCTTTGAAAATGATTTTATTAACAGTTAGATGCCATCCGGTATTAATTGTTGTAGCTGTGGTATAAAGTTAAACTGCAAAATAATTTTAGTAAAACCAAAATTAATACTAAAGGTATTTGGAACGCTAAAACTAGAAAAAATGTTGCTCTAATTTTAAGCATCGAATGTACATTAAAACTTCAGAAAAAGAAAAAAGTAAAGGTATTTGGAACACTAAAAACTGTGCAAGAAATACTGTACTAATTTTTAGTATGTAATGTACAGAAAAACTGCAGAAGAAAGGAAAAAAAAAGTAAAGGTATTCGGAACACTAAAAACTGCAGAAGAAGTACTGTACTAATTTTTAGTACGGAATGTACAGAAAAACTGCAGAACAAAGAAAAAAAAAAGTAAAGGTATTTGGAACACTAAAGACTGTAGAAGAAAAACTGAAGTTTATATTTGTACAGTTTTCGTGTTCCAAATACCTTTACTTTTTTTTTAAAGTTAACCTGCAGTTTTTTTTTGGCTGGGAAGTGGTTAATTATAATATTGCAAACTGCTACAGTATATTAAAAAAGTAAAGCAACGATAGAATTCGAAACATTTTATTTTTATGCTTTAAAACAAAGCTTCAGAATAGACATGGAAAACAAAATGAAATACTACAGTAAAAGGACTTTTTTCCAGAAGTATAAAAAATGATTAAATAATAATATAAGTTATAACAAAACTGAGCGCAAACAATAATCCTCAAAAAACAACTTTGATTTCGTCCATTATAAATAATGAAAGTAAATTTTCGTATTAATATACATCTTAAATATACCAATCCAACATCATAAGAACATAAACTGCTGCTTGAGAAGCATGAGTCTTAATTCTACAAAGACTACGCTACATAATTTTAACACATTTTAAATATTCATGTACATTCAATACCCACAAACGTAATAATAATAATAATTCAAATGGAATACATACAAGTAATTTTAACGTTACTGATAGGGATTCTAAAAATGTAGTGCGATTTCGGATTAAGTGGAAAATTTAATTAATTAAAGTTTATTTATTATTTTTATTATTATTATTTTCGCATTTTTCATTTTTTTTTAAAGCACAAGCGAAAATCTAATTTAAAAAAAAGCAATAATTTGAGAATCTTGAATGTTAGTATAAGAATTTCATTACTATCTGCTGTTTCACCGCTCTAAACATTTAACGTAAATAGACAGCAGTTAAAAAAAAATAAACGAAACGATAGCAAAGAATATTAAAATCTAACATTATAATTATTTCTACGATTATTTTACTTCTCTTGACATTGTAATTTAGTTCTAAGCTTCTTCATAATAATTAACTTTATTTGTAGACAAACAGAAAAAGAAATATAATTTTATATTTTTTGTAAGAATAGTTATTTGTTTTAAAGTTGCGTCCACTATTCATTTTATACTACCGTGTGTTGTCTTAATAACGCCTCTCGTCTTCGCATGAAAAGTTTTAAATAAAATTATCAATTATACATAGGTGAAAATTCCAAGTGATATTTTTCGTAAAATAACCATTGTGAATTTCTGAAAATAAGAAAGTTACTACGTTAAATAATTAAGACTTTCGAAAACTGTACAGTGTGAAATATAATTAATTAATAGGATAACATGCTAACATGCTTCATTTTAAATACTTACTTTTTTACATATACGAAAGCAACCTTATACTGTGTGTGTGGATTTATAGGTAGGCTTGCCATACGTCCCGGTTTGACCGGGACAGTCCCGGTATTTTGCTCTTGTCCCGGTGTCCCGCCCAGTTTTATCAATGTCCCGGAAACGGCTGTAAGATGTAAAAAGTAATCAATTTCTGTTTTTAAGAATCTTTTATGAAGACATTAAGAATCTTTAAGATGACCACGGTGTTCACTGCAAGAGCATTGATTGTATGTAAAATAAACTTTGGCGTTTTCGTTGCTCTGACTTTTATGAAAAAGTCAAGCTTAACAAAAACATCTTGAAAAAAGTATATTCAAGTCAGAAATATGAGTGCTTTGAAAACAAAGAATAACATTGTTAACTTATTAATAGCTTTTTTAGTTTGACAAAAATGTTTTTTTGAAATGGTTCTTGTAGTTAGACAAGGGGGGCGGGGGGAGTTGTAGTTTAAAGAAATAAGACTTAGTAATTAATTGTTCAATTAAACAATTTTATGAAGTATATTAAACTTTATTTTATTAACACTTCTTTCTAGATGGTAGACCAGATAAAATTCTCATTGAAAAGGGAAAAAAAATCTTTTTAAGTAAATTAAGTAGCAAAAATTCCTTTTTTATTTTAAAGGTGGGTAGACTAACAATTTAGGGTTCCAGATTCCTTACTTCCATTACTTGCGAATCTTACAAAAAGGCTTAAAACTCACCATTTTGCTTTTAAATATTTTTAAATTTTCCCAGACACCCCCTCCCCCCCAGACCCCCGGTATGACCATCCCACATTAATGTGTCCCGGTTTCACTAACCAAAAATATGGCAAGCCTATTTATAGGGGTGTTCATCTCTGCAAGAGCGATGGTGCACCCCCTCAAACTCATCGGGGCACCCCCCCCCCAAAAAGAAGAAATAACTCTCAAAACGACTAAAATCCCTTGTAAAACCCCCTAAAAACTTCGACAGCGCAGTAGTCTGCTCCTTACCCCCTCCTGGGCACCCCTGTATATATATATATATATATATATATATATATATATGTGTGTGTGTGTGTGTATGTATGTATGTATGTATAACAACAATAGAAATTCTTAAAATCAGGGTCAGTTGGGGTAATTGTAAACGATTGTTCAATGTTTTAACTTTTGATACTTCCCTACCTCTTGAATACATTTAGAGACAAAATTGTGAGCATTGTATCCACTACTGTACTTCTTGTGAGTAAATGTGTACAAAAATTTTTACTTAATGACTAGTTGTTAGCGAATGAGCTCGTGTTTACAATTACCCCAGAGATCTGTGGTAATTGTAAACTGATTTATTTTCGAATAAGGTTGATGCAAATGGAAAATTGTTTCATACAGAGTCTGCTTGAAGGCTTAAGAAGTTCCGGAGCAATGATTCTCAATCTGCGGCCAATAGGCCGCATATGGTCCGCTGAGTTACGTTATGAGTCGGCTGAATCCTTTAACGAGAAATATCTTGCAAAAAATCAAGTAATGCGACAAATTTATGTAAATGTAAAATAGACACAAAAGTGTAATTTACATCAAAAAATAATACTTATTGTCCCCCAAAATATTGGAAATAGGATAAATTTAAGTGTTTACAATTACCCCAGAGTACGAAATATATGGGGTAATTGTAAACACCTAACTTGCACATGAAAAATAACAGGGAGGATTAAATTCATAACTAAATGTTTTTAGCAGCATTAGTAGTAGGTAGGCCACAATGAGAGGCAGAAGGAGGGAAAC
Source organism: Octonoba sinensis (assembly GCA_038502835.1). Taxonomy (NCBI): domain Eukaryota; kingdom Metazoa; phylum Arthropoda; class Arachnida; order Araneae; family Uloboridae; genus Octonoba; species Octonoba sinensis. The sequence continues at coordinate 113,368,340 of CM076598.1, read as the reverse complement.
AACTCAACAGTCAGGAGGGATCGTGGCTTGTCACGTGACTTGCTCGTGATCTTCTACAAGGGTTGAACGACATGTTGGATGACGTCATGTGTGACGTCACCGCCAGCTCGGATCCGTGCTCTTGCACATGGTGTCGTCAGCCATCTTGGATTATGTAATTAACTCATTTTAATTACTTAATTGGCTCTAATTACTTAATGATTACTGAGTGAGTCATTTGAATATTGGATTTTTATTTCAGTCTAAAATGCATTTTGCCCCAGCCGGCAATCGATCCGACGATCCTTGGATTTGCAGGCCAGCGCGCTAACCACTAGACCACGAAGTACTTACTACGAAGGGAGAAATAATGTCTTAAAAAAGATAAGAGTAGTGTCAGGTGAATGTTAATCTTCCAAGAGAGTCGGTATAATACTCTTGGCGCCATCTAACGAGAACTTTGGGCGTAACAAGGAAAATGGTATTTTCGAGCGAAAATAAAATAAGTTTAAAATCGAGGGAAAATCATAGGGGCGCCATCTAGTGAGAGAAAATGGAAAAATGATTTATTTGAGAATTTATTTTAAAAATAAGATTATTTGGGAATTTATTTTAAAAATAAGATTATTTTTGAGAAAATTATGTTTCATGGGATTCGAACCTACAAAGGATTCATAGCTGGCAGTTTTGTCAACGCGCGAGACCGCTCAGCTATGAATCCTCGGAATAGAAACAGCATTTTAAAGTTTACATACTTATAATCATGTTTGCTGATAATTAGAATTTGATTTTAATGAAAGCTCATTAAATAAGGCTATATAATTTTTAATTACGAATACGCAATTATTCATGAAGGTAATGGATTATTTATGAATTAATAGTAGTATTAATAATAATTAAGAATGAACGAATTGGTTATTAATTATTCTGGTTCCATCCTGTTTTTACGGCGGGAGTCATGTATTGCAACAGGATTTAGAAATGAGCTGTACGTCAGAGAAGAAGTTAATTACTTGACCAATCGGGGTACTGATTTGTTATCAGATAACATTTACATTTCAAGTTTTATTCAGTCGAGACTCCAGTTTGCACCCTGCGTTTGAGTTACGGACTTTGATTTTTCACGATGAACTCCAAAAGCCAGAAACGAAAATGTGAGGAATCGCAGACAACAGCAAAAGTTGACCCAATAAAAGTAAGTATTGTTTTTTATTCTACTCTATTTATTTGTTGGAAGAATCAGTTTGTAATATGATTATTGGTTTTGTTCACTTTCTTAATGTGACTTTTTCTTACTTTCCAGCCAGGAGAACCATTTTCGGAGAAGAATATGCCAAACGGAATTTTTCCCATTGGAGACGATGTCTATGTTTATGCATCTACGTTTAGGTCAAGTGCAAGCCTTCATGTACGAAAGTTTAAGAAGTATGGCGGCAAGTTCTTCCCTACGACTGAAGGCGTAACTCTGCGGCCGTGGTGGATTCCCAGCATTCTTGGGAGAAAAAATGTGCCGCAATCACCTAGAGAACTGCAAACATTATTCGAACATGAATTGATAATCGAGAGCTCTGATTTTGAAAAGTTCAAGTTCACCCGTTTAGCAACGGAATCAGTTTCCCGGTGTATTACACTGTCTGCCTCACATTGGGCAGAGATGATCCGTCAATATAGCCTTATTGCTGATAGCCTTTTGGGTCATGTATTTTCTGCAATGGACTTCTTCAACGCATTCCGTAGCATAGCTGATACTCCCATAGCAAAAGATGTCTTACCTGCTTCAATGGACGTTAGCCTGGGTACTCACTACTTAAATAATCTTGTAGAGAGTGTTTTATGTGAAATATTCAAAGACAAGGGGCTTAGAGATCCAGAAACATTGGCGGAAGAACTTTAGGGAAATCGTGTCAATGATTTCAATTCTCTTGCACTATCTCTGGACATTTCAGAAATTGCAGAGTCCTTTCGAGAACGACTTTGGGAAGAACAAAAATTTTTATGTTTGAAACCGGCAATGTATGCCACTGAACCTTTTTTAACCCATGTGCAATTAAATAAGATTCTCATATCTGTGAGAGAAAGGTATTGTCCATCGAATGCTTTTGAATTTTTTGATTACTCTGAAAATATGTAGAAATATCATTTTTTTTTTTTTTGTAAAGTTTTGTTTCTTCTCATGTATTATGATTGTGTGTTTGTTTTAATTTTGTACATAGTTTTTAGTTTTTAAATAAAATGTCATTGCTTAAAATAAAATGTGTTTTCATTGTAATAATATTTTACAAACATAGAAAAAGAAGCACTTAATACAAGAAAATAAAAAATTCATCACGAAATGGTTTTAATACTTAACATTATCTAAAGTTCTCTGAAAACGTTGCTTAAAGTAAAATAAAAAAAAGGAAATGATTAAATGTAGTAGTAAATATAAATGATTTCAGAATTTTCTCTTCGGTGTATTCTATGAACAAAAGTATTGTTACTGTTGAATACTTTTTGCCAAATACGCAGAATGTGATATGTAGAATTTTTTAAGCCATTGAATCAATAAATTATGTTACGTACAAATTTTACAACTTAAAACTTAATGTCACTGAAAAATTACTTTGATTTATTTTCGTAAATGTAAAAATTAGAACTAAATGACATTCACAAATTACGTTTTCTTAAAAGTAGATACATTAAAATTCTGAAAATTTTCTTGATATGTTTTATGAAAGACATTATTTATTTATAGTTTTCAAAGTTTTTCACAATTTCTAACATATTTAAATGTGAAGTTCTAAAAATGTTATTACTATACACATTTAAAATTTAAAATGTGTCGTTGATGATATTGGATAAAATTAAGAATTATTTTCGTTATAAATGAAAATAATAATAATATTAGTTATAATTTACTATTTGAAAAAAACATAATGTCATATAAAAATGATATTTACAGCTTTCAGAGGGTTTCTCCATCTTTGCTGAAGGATTTGAATATCTTACGTCAGTCAATTGTACAAAATGAAGTTATGCTTAACGATATGTAAAATTTGAAATTTTCAAAATAAAATGCCATTGCTATTAGAACAAATGTGTTTTTACAGTATTATAAGGTTTTTAAAAGAAAGAAAACATTTTGAGTTTTGACAATCATCTTCAGTATATTTTATGATTTAAAAATGTTAGTACTACTTTTCGGAAATTCCGAAAAACTGACATAGTTTAAAATGGGAAATTTTAAACCGTTGAAATAACAATCTATGTTGTATACAAATTTTACAAATAAAATGTATTCCTAATTTTTCTAGAAATGACTGCGATTTATTTTTCGTAAAAAGTGAAAACTCGAAGTAAATAACATTTCTTATTTGGGTTTTCTAAAAAGATATTAATGCATGAAATCTCTTTCGGAAATCTTTCTGAACATGTTTTATGAAAGAACTTATTTAAAAGGTTTTGAATACGTTTTGCAAGATCCAAATGTAGTTACAAACTGTGAGAAAATCTAAAATATCATTGCTTTTTTTCCCACCCATTTAGAAATAAATCGTATTCTCAATAATATCGACAAAAATGAAGTTAGGAATATTTTCGTAACAAAAATTAAAAAAGTATAAGTAACCATTCACGAATTGAAAAATAAATAAATAAATAAAATAACAGGGACATGTAAGAATGATAATGTAGCTTATATTTTCTTTCCAAGCGTGTTTTCTCTATCTTAGCTACAGTAATTCAGTTTCCTTCCCAAGTCAATCAAAGAAGAATTTTTGTGTTTTGCAACCCCTTGCCCCAGCGGAAGTGTGGATGAATGACGTCAAGAGCGCGACTCATGCTACGTGTCATCTTCACGGATTTAGGAGATTTTAACCAAAACATTATCACACGGAGTACTCTTTGAATAATAAGGCGTTAATTGAATAACCGGAATCGTACAATTTTCACCAAGTCAACGGGTCAAATACAATTCGAGGAGGCCTATTTCTTGGCGATTTCAGAAAGCGAAGAGGGTTTCGGATTCAATAGTTGATCACATAAATACCTTTCCAGAACTTAGCCTCTACATTTTTCATAAAACAGAATCGACATTTAGATATAAGATGTTCGAGATACGGTGCAACTCGCGATTTACCACTGGTGTACCACAGAAATCGGCTCTTTTCAGGGGCCCCCTTAAAATTTAATGATTTTCAGCACCCTTAATTAACTAAGAAAAATCCATTTTTTTCCCCCCAGTTACTATTGTATTTATCTTCTCTTCTATAAACAATAAAACTAGTTTTCTTATATCTTGAAATATACTCATTCAACGATTCAAAGTCGTTTCATTTTTCAGAAACTAGCCCTAATTAGAGCTAGAAAGTTAAAATCTAAATTTAAGCGTGGAAAAACAGGATAAAATTACACTTAAATAAGTTTCCGAATGTATGATTTTAAAGTTAATCAATTAGTTTTCGCAACTAAGCTTTCGGAGTTGATACAATTTTAAGACTTATTATTTTTTGAGTACTCTAGGCTGTCGCAGAAAAAACCCTTTTTTTACTTTCTTCTGTACGCAAATGAATCGAAAAAGGTTTTGGAATCGTGAAAATGTTGGAATTTCGATGAATTTATTCAGTTAAGGTTCTGTTTTTTCCCTACTACAATCTATAACACTAACTTTTTATATTATTAAAAGACAATTTTTTTGTCCTCATTCTCATTGAACAATTTAATTTCTGCTTTCAAAAACTAGCATTAATCTTGAAATAGAAAGTTTAAGACTTTACTGGAATTCTTACAAAGAAGGGGGGAAAAACTTATTTATGATATTTTTAAAATTAACTAGCATTTTCTTAGGATTTATGCATAAATCACATATATTCGTATTTTACTATTTTGAATGATTTCAAGTCATTTCAACGTTCAAAATTAACACTTATTTTGAATTATAAAGTTACAGTCTTCACTTAAATGTTTGGATACAAGACAAAATTCTACTTAAAGAAGTTTCATAATAATTTATGATTTATTTGTTAATTTAAAGAAGTGCATTTTAAACACACAGTATATGTTTTCAAAGACAAATCTTAGAATCCCATCTTGAGTGTTTTATTGATCAAAAAAAATAAAATCTTACCCGGAACACCTTTTTCAATTGAGTTTCCACGTTTTACAGTATAAAAACACCCTTACAATCCAAGTATTTGACTACTTTTACCATATGCCAAAAGAAAAACTAAATAACGTTTTCCCGCCAAATACGTGTTCTCTATTAAGTTACAAAAACTTTATTTTGCAGAATTTTCGATATTTTGCATATTTATCGTCTCTGAAAATCTTATTTTTTGAATATCTTTTCTACTGAATTTTCCACTGCAATGATCATAAAATAAATCTCCCTTTCATTCTTAAAAAATTACGAAATGCGTAATCTTACACTGAAATTGCAAATTGCAAATCTTACACAGAAAACTTTAAGTTAAAATTAATTTCAGTACTTTCACAGTAATAAGCCTAAAAGTTTATAACGTACTGTTTATCTATGAAGTTTGTGTTAAGTTTATGCGTTCAAATCATTTTATGGAAAAATTCTAATTTTACCATCCTTTTAAATGGCATTCTCACGTAACATACACTTATTTTATAAAAATCTTGATTGCGCTGTATATCATGAGTACAGCGCAATCAAGATTTTTATAAAATAAGTGTATGTTATGTGAGAATGCCATTTAAAACGATGGTAAAATTAGAATTTTTCCATAAAATGATTTGAACGCATAAACTTAACACAAACTTCATAGATAAACAGTACGTTATAAACTTTTAAGCTTATTACTGTGAAAGTACTGAAATTAATTTTAACTTAAAATTTTCTGTGTAAGATTTGCAATTTGCAATTTCAGTGTAAGATTACGCATTTCGTAATTTTTTAAGAATGAAAGGGAGATTTATTTTATGATCATTGCAGTGGAAAATTCAGTAGAAAATATATTCAAAAAATAAGATTTTCAGAGACGATAAATATACAAAATATCGAAAATTCTGCAAAATAAAGTTTTTGTAACTTAATAGAGAACACGTATTTGGCGGGAAAACGTTATTCAATTTTTCTTTTGGCATATGGTAAAAGTAGTCAAATACTTGGATTGTAACGGTGTTTTTATACTGTAAAACGTGGAAACTCGATTGAAAAAGGTGTTCCGCGTAAGATTTTATTTCCTTTGATCAAGAAAACACTCAAGATGGGATTCTAAGATTTGTCTTTGAAAACATATACTGTGTGTTTAAAATGCACTTCTTTAAATTAACAAATAAATCATAAATTATTATGAAACTTATTTAAGTAGAATTTTGTCTTGTATCGAAACATTTAAGTGAAGACTGTAACTTTATAATTCAAAATAAGTGTTAATTTTGAACGTTGAAATGACTTGAAATCATTCAAAATAGTAAAATACGAATATATGTGATTTATGCATAAATCCTAAGAAAATGCTAGTTAATTTTAAAAATATCATAAATAAGTTTTTCCCCCCTTCTTTGTAAGAATTCCAGTAAAGTCTTAAACTTTCTATTTCAAGATTAATGCTAGTTTTTGAAAGCAGAAATTAAATTGTTCGTTGAGAATGAGGACAGAAAATTTGTCTTTTAATAATATGAAAAATTAGTGTTATAGATTGTAGTAGGGAAAAAACAAAACCTTAACTGAATAAATTCATCGAAATTCCAACATTTTCACGATTCCAAAACCTTTTTCGATTCATTTGCGTACAGAAGAAAGTAAAAAAAGGGTTTTTTCTGCGACAGCCTAGAGTATTCAAAAAATAATAAGTCTTAAAATTGTATCAACTCCGAAAGCTTTGTTGCGAAAACTAATTGATTAACTTTAAAATCATACATTCGGAAACTTATTTAAGTGGAATTTTATCCTGTTTTTCCACGCTTAAATTTAGATTTTAACTTTCTAGCACTAATTAGGGCTAGTTTCTGAAAAATGAAACGACTTTGAATCGTTGAATGAGTATTTTTCAAGATATAAGAAAACTAGTTTTATTGTTTATAGTAGAGAAGATAAATACAATAGTAACTGGGGGGAAAAAATGGATTTTTCTTAGATTATTCAGCGTGCTGAAAATCATTAAATTTTAAGGGGGAACCTGAAAAGAGCCGATTTCTGTGGTACACCAGTGGTAAATCGCGAGTTGCAACTTATCTCGAACATCCTATATCTAAATGTCGATTCTGTTTTATGAAAAATGTAGAGGCTAAGTTCTGGAAAGGTATTTATGTGATCAACTATTGAATCCGAAACCCTCTTCGCTTTCTGAAATCGCCAAGAAATAGGCCTCCTCGAATTGTATTTGACCCGTTGACGTGGTGAAAATTGCACGAGTCCGGTTATTCAATTAACGTTTAATTATTCAAAGAGTACTCCGTATGATAATGTTTTGGTTAAAATCTCCTAAATCCGTGAAAGTGACACGTAGCATGAGTCGCGCTCTTGACGTCATTCATCCACACTTCCGCTGGGGCAAGGGGTTGCAAAAACACAGAAATTCTTCTTTGATTGACTTGGGAAGGAAACTGAATTACTGTAGCTAAGATAGAGAAAACACGCTTAGAAAGAAAATATAAGCTTCATTATCATTCTTACATGGCCCTGTTATTTTATTTATTTATTTATTTTTCAATTCGTAAATGGTTACTTATACTTTTTTAATTTTTGTTACGAAAATATTACTAACATCATTTTTGTCGATATTATTGAGAATACGATTTATTTCTAAATGGGTGGGAAAAAAAGCAATGATATTTTAGATTTTCTCACAGTTTGTAACTACATTAGGATCTTACAAAAAATATTCAAAACCTTTTAAATAATTTCTTTCATAAAACATGTTCAGAAAGATTTCCGAAAGAGATTTCATGCATTAATATTTTTTTAGAAAACCCAAATAAGAAATGTTATTTACTTCGAGTTTTCATTTTTCACGAAAAATAAATCGCAGTCATTTCTAGAAAAAATTAGGAATACATTTTATTTGTAAAATTTGTATACAACATAGATTGTTATTTCAACGGTTTAAAATTTCCCATTTTAAACTATGTCAGTTTTTCGGAATTTCCGAAAAGTAGTACTAACATTTTTAAATCATAAAATATACTGAAGATGATTGTCAAAACTCAAAATGTTTTCTTTCTTTTAAAAACCTTATAATACTGTAAAAACACATTTGTTCTAATAGCAATGGCATTTTTTTTTGAAAATTTCAAATTTTACATATCGTTAAGCATAACTTCATTTTGTACAATTGACTGACGTAAGATATTCAAATCCTGTAGCAAAGATGAAGAAACCCTCTGAAAGCTGCAAATATCATTTTTATATGACATTATATTTTTTTGAAATAGTAAATTATAACTAATATTATTATTATTTTCATTTGTAACGAAAATAATTCTTAATTTTATCCAATATCATCAAGGACACATTTTAAATTTTAAATGTGTATAGTAATAACATTTTTAGAACTTCACATTTAAATATGTTAGAAATTGTGAAAAACATTGAAAACTATAAATAAATAATGTCTTTCATAAAACATATCAAGAAAATTTTCAGAATTTTAATGTATCTACTTTTAAGAAAACGTAATTTGTGAATGTCATTTAGTCCTAATTTTTACATTTACGAAAATAAATCAAAGTAATTTTTCAGTGACATTAAGTTTTAAGTTGTAAAATTTGTACGTAACATAATTTATTGATTCAATGGCTTAAAAAATTCTACATATCACATTCTGCGTATTTGGCAAAAAGTATTCAACAGTAACAATACTTTTGTTCATAGAATACACCGAAGAGAAAATTCTGAAATCATTTATATTTACTACTACATTTAATCATTTCTTTTTTTTTTATTTCACTTTAAGCAACGTTTTCAGAAAACTTTAGATAATGTTAAGTATTAAAACCATTTCGTGATGAATTTTTTATTTTCTTGTATTAAGTGCTTCTTTTTCTATGTTTGTAAAATATTGTTACAATGAAAACACATTTTATTTTAAGCAATGACATTTTATTTAAAAACTAAAAACTATGTACAAAATTAAAACAAACACACAATCATAATACATGAGAAGAAACAAAACTTTACAAAAAAAAAAAAAAATGATATTTCTACATATTTTCAGAGTAATCAAAAAATTCAAAAGTATTCGATGGACAATACCTTTCTCTCACAGATATGAGAATCTTATTTAATTGCACATGGGTTAAAAAAGGTTCAGTGGCATACATTGCCGGTTTCAAACATAAAAATTTTTGTTCTTCCCAAAGTCGTTCTCGAAAGGACTCTGCAATTTCTGAAATGTCCAGAGATAGTGCAAGAGAATTGAAATCATTGACACGATTTCCCCAAAGTTCTTCCGCCAATGTTTCTGGATCTCTAAGCCCCTTGTCTTTGAATATTTCACATAAAACACTCTCTACAAGATTATTTAAGTAGTGAGTACCCAGGCTAACGTCCATTGAAGCAGGTAAGACATCTTTTGCTATGGGAGTATCAGCTATGCTACGGAATGCGTTGAAGAAGTCCATTGCAGAAAATACATGACCCAAAAGGCTATCAGCAATAAGGCTATATTGACGGATCATCTCTGCCCAATGTGAGGCAGACAGTGTAATACACCGGGAAACTGATTCCGTTGCTAAACGGGTGAACTTGAACTTTTCAAAATCAGAGCTCTCGATTATCAATTCATGTTCGAATAATGTTTGCAGTTCTCTAGGTGATTGCGGCACATTTTTTCTCCCAAGAATGCTGGGAATCCACCACGGCCGCAGAGTTACGCCTTCAGTCGTAGGGAAGAACTTGCCGCCATACTTCTTAAACTTTCGTACATGAAGGCTTGCACTTGACCTAAACGTAGATGCATAAACATAGACATCGTCTCCAATGGGAAAAATTCCGTTTGGCATATTCTTCTCCGAAAATGGTTCTCCTGGCTGGAAAGTAAGAAAAAGTCTCATTAAGAAAGTGAACAAAACCAATAATCATATTACAAACTGATTCTTCCAACAAATAAATAGAGTAGAATAAAAAACAATACTTACTTTTATTGGGTCAACTTTTGCTACTTTTGCTGTTGTCTGCGATTCCTCACATTTTCGTTTCTGGCTTTTGGAGTTCATCGTGAAAAATCAAAGTCCGTAACTCAAACGCAGGGTGCAAACTGGAGTCTCGACTGAATAAAACTTGAAATGTAAATGTTATCTGATAACAAATCAGTACCCCGATTGGTCAAGTAATTAACTTCTTCTCTGACGTACAGCTCATTTCTAAATCCTGTTGCAATACATGACTCCCGCCGTAAAAACAGGATGGAACCAGAATAATTAATAACCAATTCGTTCATTCTTAATTATTATTAATACTACTATTAATTCATAAATAATCCATTACCTTCATGAATAATTGCGTATTCGTAATTAAAAATTATATAGCCTTATTATTGAGCTTTCATTAAAATCAAATTCTAATTATCAGCAAACATGATTATAAGTATGTAAACTTTAAAATGCTGTTTCTATTCCGAGGATTCATAGCTGAGCGGTCTCGCGCGTTGACAAAACTGCCAGCTATGAATCCTTTATAGGTTCGAATCCCATGAAACATAATTTTCTCAAAAATAATCTTATTTTTAAAATAAATTCCCAAATAATCTTATTTTTAAAATAAATTCCCAAATAATCTTATTTTTAAAATAAATTCTCAAATAAATCATTTTTCCATTTTCTCTCACTAGATGGCGCCACTATGATTTTCCCTCGATTTTAAACTTATTTTATTTTCGCTCGAAAATACCTTTTCCTTGTTACGCCCAAAGTTCTCGTTAGATGGCGCCAAGAGTATTATACCGACTCTCTTGGAAGATTAACATTCACCTGACACTACTCTTATCTTTTTTAAGACATTATTTCTCCCTTCGTAGTAAGTACTTCGTGGTCTAGTGGTTAGCGCGCTGGCCTGCGAATCCAAGGATCGTCGGATCGATTGCCTGCTGGGGCAAAATGCATTTTAGACTGAAATAAAAATCCAATATTCAAATGACTCACTCAGTAATCATTAAGTAATTAGAGCCAATTAAGTAATTAAAATGAGTTGATTACATAATCCAAGATGGCGGACGACACCATGTGCAAGAGCACGGATCCAAGATGGATGACGTCACAAAAAAAACCCCCGTAGAAGATCACGGATTCAAGCTGGCGGTGACGTCACACATGACGTCATCCAACATGGCGGACAACCCTTGTAGAAGATCAGGATCAAGTCACGTGACAAGCCACGCCCCCTCCTGACTGTTGAGTTGTTTCCCTCCTTCTGCCTCTTATTGTGGCCTACCTACTACTAGCATTCCATATGACAAATAAAAATGGTTGAAACCGCTTACATCGCTTTTGCAGATGAGCTGGAGAGGAAAATGTAAGATCACTAAATTTTGTTAAACTACTTTTTTTCACTGTGCCATTTTCAAACAATAGTGACACATCCACAGTTCGAAACTTACGAAACTGTTTCAATGTCTTCCCTATGCTGTCAGTTTATTACTCACAAGAAGTTAAGTTTTCAAAACCACCACAAGTGTAGTTATGAAGCTTGTTTACAATTACCCCATGTTTACAACTACCCCAACTGGCCCTACTTGTCCTTGCGACCAGTAAGTAGTAATATAGACGATGTGACTGGTTCAGGTAACGTTTCACATGAAATATGTGTTGACAAAATTTTAAAAGCATTTTGGTTCAAACTTTATATTTTTTTCATAAAAGTTGCACAAAGCTATTTATTTAACTTAATATTTAAAATGCCGAACTGATCTGGTAACAAAGAACATTTTCCTAAATTAAACACATAATATTACTACCGATGTACAAATAATGAAATTAAAAAATGTAATATTACAAAATAATAACAAAAATAAACAATAAGTGAAGCGCGTTTCAGCTGATACATTCGTTTATTTATTACACTTTGCAGTTTTTACATCTTACATCTTACTATAGACATTAGCAATAGCCTTTCTTTTTCTTTTTTCTTTCTTTTCACCTGATTCAAGTCAAAAAGAAGTTGCGGACAAACGATTCAAGTCTACAATTTCAAGAGCATCCAAATAAATGTGCATTAAGTCATTTAAGGTACTATTACTGAGCTCGTTTCCCCAGTTACTCGTGATTTTTTGTAAATTTCGAAAATTCCTCTCAGATTCAACATAAATGCATGGTATTAGAAGAAAATCAATAAATGGCAACGTATTTTTTTTTCCTTTATCTAATATGGAATTGAAAATTGATATCCTCTCATGAAAATTTTTGTTGCACTTAACAAAATAATTTACAAGTGAATTCATTCAAATATTACCTTAGTCACAAAACAGAAGTCTCGTAGTATCGAATCACATGCTGTGGTAATAGTTTATATTTTGTCCAATATTCGTAACAACAAAAATTTTCGTTATGAAAATTTTTGCTTTTTTAACAAAAGAGCTTATAAGTAAATCTATTCAAATATTACCTTAGTTACAAAACAGAAATATCGTAGTATCGAATCACATGCTGTGATAATAGTTTATATTTTGTCCAATATTCGTAACAACAAAAATTTTCGTTACGAAAATTTTTGCTGCACTTAACAAAATAGCTTACAAGTGAATCTATTCAAATATTACCTTAGTTACAAAACAGGAGTCTCGTAGTATAGTGTCATATGCTGTAATAATAGTTTATTTTTATTTTGTGCAATATTCGTAACAACAAAAATTTTTGTTATGAATATTTTTGCTGCAGTTAACAAAATAGATGACAAGTGAATCCATTCAAATATTATCTTAGTTACAAAACAAAAGACTCGTAGTGTCGAATCATAGGCTGTGATAATATTTTATATTTCGTCCTTTATAAAATTTATTATGTTAAAGAGGGGAAAAACAAAGATAGTTCGGTGGTAGCCAATTTTTCTACGGAGTACTGGATTTTATTTCGCAGTGGTCCGTATCGGTTTTCAGTGACTTCTCAGACCAGAGGACCACCAATGATTTCAAATGCTATATATATATATATATAGTCTATCGAACACTTATGCAGCAATCCATAAGCAATTACGCTAACTTTTTCTAATGAATTTTGTTGTTTAACTGAATTAAAATGCTGTTTTTTTAAGCAAAATGGTTTGTGTATATAAAACAGACATATATTTAATAAGATTAAATAAAAAAATTTACTAGGAAGAGGATTAGACTTATAATAAATATAATGGCAATATATAATATTTCAAAAGCTATGATACATGGATGTTATTCATTATATGATTCAAAGCTATGTAGGGTAAACCAAAAAGAAGCCCACATATTTAACACCTTATTTTAACGGATTAACACCAATGAACACAATTAAAATGAAAGGACAAAAAATGCTCTTTGGACTCACAGGTTTTTGAAAAAATATAATAATCCGTCACCAGTAATAAAGGCCTTTTCTATCATTTGTAAAAAAATTCGTTAGGTATTTCTTTTTTTTTTTTGAAATAAAAATAAAGGTTTTCTAAGTTCAAAAATAGCTTTATATATAAATATATATATATATATATATATATATATATATATATATATATGTTTATAATCTTCTAAGTAGATCATAATTCACTTTATTTGTAAAAGGCAATATCCCGCTAGCGTAATATTACTTGATTATCAGTTTTAAAATATTTACTTGCTTATGATGCAAATTATAGTTTTCAACTTCAGTAATAGTTGAAAAGGGAAAAAAGATACAAATATGCTCACGCTATTGAAATAACTTCATATTAGAACCATAAATTTATAGGTAGCAATACCTTTCTTAGCTGTTTTAAAAGAGCTTGAGAAATAAATGTGTAGAAAATTCTTTCAATCAATATTCTCCCCCCCCCCCTTCTGTGCAAAACACGCAACTTTAATACTTTCTTTAATGTTCATATTTTACTTCTACATTGCCCACACACATTCGTATACATGTATATTAATGCAAACTACGTACGACGCATAAATAAAGCACTACAGCAGTACAATTTCAAAAGTAGCATTTTTGTATATGAATGAATATTAAAACTGCTTATTAAGAAAAATCACATGTACCAAGTGTACCTAAAACTAAACAAATATAATCACCTGATAAATCAACTTCCATTTTCAAAGTAAGAATAACATTAGAAACTCATTTGGGTCAAACGAAAATTCAAATAATTTAAAAAAACGAATTAATTAAAGGAAAACGTAGCACAAAATTATATGATTATTTTTGTGACCCGTTGGAATAAAGCTTCTGGCCTATGATTTCGTTATAGAATTCAGAGTATTACAGTAAAATTTGATATTTATACTACCCACATTTTAGTTCTTAGCATGACAATCTTCTTTTACATACAAAAAATATAACCGTAGATCTAATCACACGTAAAAATTCAGAGTATGGTAAAGAGATAGTTTTTATTCTAAATTTTATTCTTCAGAGGAAAAATATTTTTAACCTGCGTCCAAAAAGCACTTTTTCCAAGCATACAAAATATAATATTTTTCAAACGTTTTTACACATTTCCGCCATAAAACTTCAACGATCAGTTAATTGGTGGATCAGAATTGTCAACAGTAGGCATCCAAAGTTTATGAAACGTAACCTTCAAGTGAAGTCAAGACTCTGGAATGTATTTAGGAATAATTTTGCAAGCACAGTGGTGTGGCGCAGCGACAAAACCCCACTGTGGAATTCTAAAGGGATCATCAAGTTTTCTGTAGTACATATACATCCATCCGTATCGTTCTGTACATTCACTTTCATACCTGAAAAATACAAAAAAAAAAAAAAATATCAGTCAGTCACCTCTTTTGCTAACGGGTTCTTTGAGACCAAAATCTTACGGTACATCCAGACTAACCGCAGCAGCGACGAAACCTTTCAGAGTGTTTCATTGGTTCTATGTAACTTATTAATTGACTGCTTGGCGTTTTTTATTGTGTCATTAAAAGTGATTTTCTCTCAGACGATCGTGATTTGTTGATTGCGATATCGAAGAGATACGACATCGCCGTTAGTTTGATAACCACAGCAACAGTCTATCATGACGGAGACAAAATGTGTCCGCTGCTTTTGGCGTGAAAGCACCCTTATGATTAAGGAAACAAAATTGCGTTCATCGTTATTGCGGCTAGTCCCGTGCATGATTCACACTACCAGTGGAAATTATTATGGTAGTAAAAAAAAAATTATAACGGAGTTGATTCTGTGATTTATTGTTTTTACACAGCTCTTTGGTAGTGGGAAATTATTTTATATTAGTTAGATTCAACTCATGTTATCCCATGAATACGTTCTGCAACAAAAGAGTGACTCGCACTACATTGTGAGCAAAGTTAATAGTGTAGTATGTTTATAGAAACGTGAACTTCTTTCCTTTTTACGTGTTTAAAAATGTTTTCAAATGTAATTGCGATTCTTGAATAATAAATTTTGGATGTAGCTGTAAAAATAAGTTTAAGAAAAATAATTTTTTTAGTAACAGAGAAAACAATTATTATTTGATGTGATTCTCACTACATACCGAATGTGTCTCAACTACAGTTCACATTTTTTTATTTAAATAGCAGTTCCTTCTCTGCATTATTTCTCGAAAGTTTAAATTGTTTGTTTTTGAAAAGCAAGACAACATTTTTGAGATGATATTTTCATCATAAAAAAATATAAAAATTACATTTATATCAATTCTTTAACTCATAGCAATTCACTAAGTAAAAAACAGCTTTAAAGCGAAACATTCGATAAAAATTGCACATACGGATTTTGGTGTTACAAGAATTGCCTTTTTTTAATGCAACAAAGCAAACTTATGAAAGCAAAAAAAAAGCTGATAAAAATTTCGACTTTTCGAATTAATTATGTACTTTTTCAAAGTTTCCCTGTAGTATACTTTTGTATAGAATTTGCCGTAACAAAACTCCGAAACCTTCACAAAAATGAAATTAGAGATATCTCAAAAAATAAAAGTTTTAAACTGTTAGTATCCTATTAATTGTGTAAGATTGAAGATAATGTTCAAAAGGATTTTTTGGATTGACAATCATAAACATATAACAATAGATAACACCAATTTTCTGAAAAGCAACACTTCTGAAGAGATAACGAGAAAAAATGCAAAATTTTGGCCTCCGTACAAAAATTATCCAAAAGAATTTTAATTTTATTTACGAAGAATTTGGATCATTTTTGTGTTAAAATGTCCAATGGAATAAATATATATAATTGGGTCATTATCGAAAAATGACCTAAAGCTCACACAGCACTTACAAATTTTTATATTGACAACTTCTCAAAGGTTTCTGTATTTTTACGATACCGGATTAAAAATTTAATCATTTAGGGTATAACTATATGTGTGAGCTCAAAATTTCTAAGAACTAGAAATTTTTAGCTTTAAAAGTGAGTTTTTGAGTGTCAGTGTCAGGAGTGTTAGGGAACAAATCTACATTTCTCAACAGCATGAAGGTGGTTTTTTTTCTTCAAAAAATGATGTATTTCAATAATAGAATTGTTCTATGACTATATCAGCTTAAAAAAATGATTTATTTTAATATTGAAAAATACGTGATATTCAGTGTTACTGATAACTCATTCCCGAGACTCTTTAATATTATGTTACTATTTATAAAAACTGTTCTAAGAAACTATTACTGTGAAAGTTTAAATTTAAGAAAGTGAATGTGAAAGTGTTTATTTTGAAAGTGTTTACATAATTTTTGAAAAAATGTTACTACATTTGCAATGGATTAAAAAATATATATTTGGTCCTACTAACTTCAAACTTTTAATATAAGTTTTGCGCCACCAATAGCAACTTTTCTGCACTAACTCTCACCGAAAATAGAAAAAACGATTTTCTGCACAGCCTAGTACACATGGGTGTTAAATCAGTAACCGGAGAGGAAAGTTATGACACCATCTTTTGCACAAATATCACACGAGGTTAGACATACCACGACAAGATTTTGGAGCGTATGCAAGCTCAGTGAATACCATGAATTGTCTGAACTAACCTTAAAAACTATAAATATAACAGATTTACTTTACGAGCACGCTCTAAAATGTTTGTTTTAAATGACTTATGGCCGATAGGGGAAGATGTTACAAGTAAAATGTTTGGGAGGGAATCATTCTGTTACAATGTAGGCAGTATGTATATTGTCATTATAGTCTGTGAACAATTTATTGCCATCACAGTAAAAATGTGGTTAGGGAGATATTGCTCAGATAGTTGCATTTACCAAATGCGCTGTGAATCAGTGCTAAACCAAAAGACGCATACCCTTGCTAGAACACTTCATTGCGACGTTATTCTTCTCGGAAATCAGATAGATGCTTCCTTTCACTCGTGTGGTTTTAATATACCTAGTTTCTTCGCTGGACATTTGACTGTTTGATACTGCTTGGAATAGATATACATGCGTTATTAAGGATTAAAGAGAAAAAGGGGGTTGACAGGGTGGCGTAGTGGTAAGGCGCAGGTCTCGTACGCCCAAGATCGCAAGCTCGGACCTGGCCCAAGTCGGTGGAATTTCAAGATGCAGAACATCGTCTGCGCCCATGTCGCATGATTGTGCGGCATGTTAAAGATCCCTTGAGTATCCGTTTGGCGTGGTTACTCTCGGCTAAATTAAATACCTAGTGCAATTCGCTTCAAATGAGAGCTCAGGTGCCGCCATCTAGGGGGAACTGAGCGTCCAAATTCTCAGTGGCAATGGCATCCACCGACAGTGGTGCTACTTGAAAAAATGGATGCCGATTACCAGGGTACGCACTAGGTCTGCAAAGGTTAATGACCATACGCGCAGACCCATTAGAAAAAGAGAGAGAGAGAGAGGAAAAAAGGGGGGAGGGGCACCCCATGCAATTATGTTTGTAAAAAAAACTATTTTGCGTTATTGGACTCTTACTTTTACCACAGACGGATATCTTTCAACTTATAAATTCTAATTATATCTTACGTTAGAACAAGAAGCAAAATTTTTCTCATGCATAACTCTAACCTATAAGAACTGCTTTTTCCTAAAATCTTCGCCACAGAAGTAAGTCACTTATGTATTTTGAAGTTTTCAATCTTCCTGCAAGAACATTCTGTGTACCCAATCCCCTTTTCTGTTCTTGTTTCGTTTCAATTCTCAGTGCAAACATACGCATTTCTCTTCATTGAAAGCAGGTCCATCTTCATCAATGTCATTACACAAAATTGATTTTTTGATTGGGATTAACATTTTTCTTACTTTCACCGTTTCCGGCTTTGAAACAACATTTCAAGATCTCTCTGTCTTCTGTGCTCTTCTTATATCTCTTTTTCAACTACGGTTGGCCATCACTTTGAGTATTGTCTACTGCATTTTAGGGATGTAACGAATAGTGATTTGGCCGAATAGACCGAATACCGAATATTCGTCCATTTCCTCCAGGCCGAAGCAGAATATTCGGTTATTTCTTCTAGGCCGAATATTAAAATTTCTAGAAAATCGTTGTAATAGAAATAATTTGTCAAATTTAAAAGTATTCACAAAGTCAAACACCAATTCATCACATTAATCTATGAAATATGATTTAATTCTGTTTGTAAATAATCTAAAACTGTCGAAAATTAATGTATTTGCTGTATTGTTTTGAATGCAATAAAACTGAGAATTTCACCCACAAGTGTAATACAAATGACAGGTTTTAATGTAAGCATTAGCATTACTATACTTATTATTTAATTCAAATTAAAGACATACTATTCCTTAGTAAACTTTTACCTCGTTCAAAATAGTTTTATGAAAATATTTTAAAAGTTATAGCAGTTAATATTTTTATTTTATGGGTTTTTTATATACCTGTTTTTAAAAGATTTATTAAAATGTAATGCATTTAACTGGAATATATTTTTATTTTGAAAAAACCCAATAACTTATACTATCTTAATATTCATTATATATTCTAGGCTTTTCACATTTCTCTCTTGCCCGATATTCACAATAAATCAGTCTACCCAAACAAAGTCTGACTTCCACTTTGTTAAAAATAACAAAAAGAAACTATCATATTCTCCATCATAATTAACTATTGCCAGCTTTTGGGAGCGAATTTTAAGTATAACATACAATATTATAGCTTTAAAATCTGTTTTTGTTTAGTAAAACCAAAAACCAAGGGTTAAAAAAGTAGTTTTATTTATAACTATATACAATTATTTTTTTATAACTATTATTTTTATTTATTAAAACTATATACTAATGTACTCTTTAGCAATAGCTATAACACAATTTTAAATGTTTAAAATCTATTAATTTCTTTATTTTTTACATTTCTACTGTATATATAAATATCAATATTCGGCCTTATTTGATCTTACCCAGTATTCGGCCAAGCCGAATATTCGGCTCGGTGAGGAAGTGACTATTCGGCCAGGCCGAATATTTGGCCAAAGGGCCGAATAGGACGAATACCGAATAGTGGCCGAATATTCGTTACATCCCTACTGCATATAAACATTTTGAAACACTTGTAGCATTACCCATCAGTTTTATTTAAGAAGCAGACCACACGTCCAAGACTAAGTTTATGCATATAATACAAGACGTGACAATAGAGTAAGCAGCACTTTTGTAGTTCTAGTCTAGACCCCTTCGAAAATATTATCTAATTTTTAAATTACTTGAACATAAGACGTATACTATATCAGCGTAAAAACGTAATAACGAACGTTAGCTGGAACAGTAAGAATTCAATGTAATCAAGAGAGAGAAAGAGAGAGCAGGGAGAGAGACAGACAGAGGGAGAATGTCTGAACTTATTGGTTTTTCCTTTTCACGGTTTATAACTCATATGCATAGAATTGATTTGGTTCGTCTTTGTGAGACTGCTACATGAAGAATAAATTAGAATAATCTGGAGATATACCAAATTCAAACGCAAATTAAAATTTTACGTTTTATGTCGCATATATATGACTAGCAGTAAAATGAAGTGTGATATCTGCGTGTGGCCTAGACACCATTCATAAATGATATCACACTTTTGATCATTATATTTAAAACCCTTCCAACCCTTTGTCACAAAATGTTACTCTTCAACACACCTCCCTCCCCCGTCCCACATCACGCTGCATTATATAAACATTTGTACTTGTAATTCAGAAACGTAGCTCTACGTTATAGAACACATTTCCAATTTATTTTTAACTAATAATGATTTCTATCTCATACCATTTTTACATGCTTGTTGATAAAAGTCTTGAAATTCTTATTTAAAAATGTTTAGGTTTCTGAAATCGAAAATAAAATATTCGTTAAGAATAAGAGTTCTTTTTCTGCCATGTACTTTTTAGATTTTAAATATTTACGGCTGTCTTATTGTTATTGTGCCAAAGAAGCTCTTCATATAATTGCAAACAAAAATCTATGACATATACCATAAATATGACTAAAAAACTCAATGATCTTTTAAGAGAGAATAACAAAATGAAAATATCCACTGAATCAATACTTTTCTGAGGAAAAAATGTAATTCACGCGTAGGCATGCAAGTAAAAATCTATTAAATACTCTTGTAACGATGCGTTATCATTTCGATTTCTCATTGTCTTAAGTGTGATTGTATAAAAAAAGGCTATTTTTGGTATACGTTACGGCGATAAAGAGCTGCTCCGGAAGAAGAAATTGACCCGATATTGCTTTTATCTGCTTATCTAACGCCTCCGACACCATCGAAATTGCCAAATTTTATTCAAATGATTGCTCATTCCAAACGCCGCTAAAAGAATAGATGAAACGTTCAATTTATGTGAATTATACCAGCAAATTGCAAAAGCAATCAATCTGCTTTTCAATTCCGGAAAATGTTTCGAAAGTGAACGTCAATTCTGAAAAGGCTTATTATCTTTTTTTTTTAGTTTGTATCATGAGTTCAAAATTTTCGAAATTTTAATCGATATAAATAATGTCTATTTTTATGTTGATATGTGTAGTGTCATTACGTAAAAGTATTCCGTTACGTGAATGCCCTTCAATACATATATTTATTGGATGACATTATATTCCCCCAAAAGTTATAAAGACTGTTTCTCTATTGCATTAAACTCATAAATTCAAAGATTGCACATAAGCAAGAAGTTTGTCCACACTAGTGTTTGCAATACCGGTATTTCATGTTATTTTGCAATTTCATAATACCGGCATTTTCGGTATAAGTTCGGTTCGGTAATGAATATTTTTTCAATTAAAGAGACTTTAATTTAACCTGTTACATAACTATTGTTATTTTGAAATCAGTCACTTGAATGCAAAATCTAGCTTGAAGAACATGAATTAACAGAGTATTAATGAATAAAAGCATCTGAAGAATACAAAAAGATATTTTTGTCACTGTATGGTGTGGCAAATCATAACATTTTCGTGCATTTATGTGCGCCATGATTTTATTTCTCTCATTTCCATTGTTCATATACTTACGCTCATTAGGCTCCCACTTGCCGCTTTGTAAAAGTTCATTGCAAGTATATGTCACAAATGTATTTTTTCTGTGAATAATTTATTCTAACCGTTAATTGCAGCATTGCTTTATATTATATTTTTTTAAATCTTTGTCCCAATTGGATTAGGTTTCGAGAAAAACTTTTTCTGTTAGTATAGCAAATGGTAATTTGTCGCTGGCAGTTGCAAATAGTTGGCACATAGCCATGATTCTGTGATATGAATTTAAAGTGCTGAGTTTATTCCCCAGAGAAGTATTATTGCATTATACTTTACCTTTAAAATATATATATTTGCTCCACATACTGTAATGGTTCATTTTTAACTTTATTTTTTGTTACCAATCTCATAAATTATTATAATACTGCTCTTATTATAAATATTTGGTCCTTTATTTTATATTTGCCCATAACGAAATTGTTTCTATCATTTTAGTTTATACATTTTATGTATGAAGTTACGAAATAAGTAATGAAACAAACATGTTTCGGTTCCTTTTTCGAAAAGTTTCTAGTACCGGTATTCATACCGGTAGTCCAGTATCACATTTGAAAAAAAAAACAAATACCGGTACGCAACCGGTACACGTCCTACAGTCCATGGTATCTAAGGCCCTCACAGATTGTATTTTTAGTCCGTTATTGCAAACCCTATAGTTTAAACGATTTGTGAAATTTTATATTGCAACCCGAAAACAGAAGCGACACAACTCAAAACTTTACGTTCGCGAGTTTGTTTCTTACAAAACAATTTTCAGAATAATATCGTTCTGTAAACGATGTCGGATGAAAGGGAGCTAAAATATTAGGAATAATACTTGTCAATCGGTTACAATATACAATACGAATTCAAGAGATTTTGGTTTGTCGATTTGTAGGAAGACCAATAGTTTGATGATTTTTGAGTTGTGGTCAACTTTGTTGCCAACGCGCGATATTGCAGTACTTCTGTTGCCAAGGCACGGTATTGAAGGTGCAAATAGGAGAAACAGAGGGACAATTTTCGTAGTTTTCCAGCTGACTTTACTTTGAAAAGAACCGCTTAATGAGTCCAGCAGCTGAACTGGTTGAAGCTGCTACACTAAACACACTATCTAGAAAAGTTTTGATTTTAGCGGATGTCATTTCGCCAGACCACATGCTCCAGCATCACGTTGAGGTACATCAATATTAAAAACATAATGTGATCCGGTTGGACATACAGGTTGTATACTATGTATCACTCAAAGAAACTATTTATTTAAGAATCAAAATTGTCCATTAAAAAGTAAAGATTTTAATACAAATCATTTTACAAGGCTACGATTTCTACCTCTAAAAATGTTCGTTGGTTGAAAAGAGGATTGATTACCCAGGTGAGGGCTGTTCATGCAATGTTCATTATTTTTTATATTCTTTTCATTGAATGCTTAAATTTATGCTTCGAGCTACATATTTTATTTGCAGCTGTATTTGAATTTAAATAATTGTATCGAATTTCAATAATTGGGTGCAATTATTTAAAGAAATGAACATCTTATAAGGAAATGCATTAAATGAAATTACACATCATACTCACAGTGGGGATATACCAATGCAAGGACCCGTTTCTGAGACGCATCTGTAGGAGAAGACATACTGTTGAACGTTGTCTTGAATAACTTCAACTTCATTATCGTAAAAGTCATGCGTAATGTTGATCTGCTCCCAAAGTCGGTTTGTTTTGCAGATTTCTTCCGCTGGATAGCTTGACTTGATTCTCTTCGTTACTGTTGTCTGGGATGCTTCTGGTTCTGGAGAATCGTTGTTCAGATAACGTTTACGCTTTGAACTCCCACGGTTCTTAAAGAAAAGATTCATAATATAAACCAAGGCCACATAAACACACACACACATTAATATTGAACTAAGATAATTGATGTGTCAAAAATGTATTGTTTCAAAATATAGTCGGTAATCACTTCTGAGATAGACAATTAATCGTTCCGTGTTAGATGGTATTTAATAGTGCTTATTACAGAGACAAGTGAAGACCAAATCATGTGATTGACAACTTCATTTCGAACTTAACGCACTGGGACTATTAATTTTAACTACCGAGTTTATACTGACAGAGTTTAATAATTATAAAATTATTTATTTCTGAAATACAAGTACTGGCTTTAGTAACTTAGTAGACACATGAGTATCCGGCCTATGGCGGAAGGGCAGTTCGGATAACAAAAAAGACAGATAGGCCGGAGTTCTATGAACTCAATTCTTTGCCCACCAATACCAGCAGACAAATTTTTTTACCAAAATCCATTGTTATACTGCGTATTTGTCATGTCCAGTCGTCTAAAGCCACGTAGAATGTGGACGCGGCCGAGGCACTAGGCCGGATAATACCGAGAAACAAAATTAGGCCGGAAAAGAAAATTAGGTTGGATAGTACGGAAGCCAGATGGTCATGAACCGGATATTAGGGAATCTAGTGCACTTCTTTCTTTTCTATTTAAATTCTAAAAACATCGCAATTCGATCCATAATGATAAAATATCTTCAATGATCTTCAAATAGGCAGTAAAACTATCCAAGAAAGAAAATAATGTACGCAAAAGAAGGATGCTATTTAAAAGTTTCAATAAAAGTTTGAAACATTTTTAACATTATTTTTGAACGCGTTTACATTAAAAATATTAGTACTAACGGAATAATTATTGTATAATTACCTATAGCATTTATAAGAACTTGGTCCAAAGTAAACACGTTGAAACGCATCGTATTATAATTGCCGTACATGAACCTAATTTCACTAAGCAGATATTAACACTTAATTCCATTGTCAATAAGAAAGCAAAATAAAACATTAGTTCGAAATATTAACGTCTGCTTTTCAGCGAGTTGATCTTAAAAATGTTCCGCAACTATTCTGACAATAAATTTCCGTTCTAAAAATTCAAAAATACAAAATTAAGATACCTTAAAAATATATTTTGAAGTCTTTCAATGTGTCTTAAAAAATAATGAAAATGAGAAATATAAAAAGGCCGTCAGACATTCCCCACAAAAATACAGTGACTTTTGTTATGTTCTGTTAACAGTTTTATTCTCTATATTTACAGGGAAAACATTTGCTAGCTAATTTGGAACTATCTACTGACGTTCCAATGCATCAGCAGTGTCATAATCATTATGTTAAAAAAAAAAAAAAAAAAAAAAAAAAGAGGAAAAAGAAAGAAATCAATTTGGTGCCAAAAGCTAAAACCATCCCAAAATATGTTTCCACCTAGATTTAAACTTCATGCTGGACATATTTCTACGATTTTTCGTCGTTTAACTCGATTATGAATTTATGGCACGTCCTAAGTAGTGGTTTACCTGCTAATGGATACCACATGAGTTTACCACCAATATGAATAATTTTCCGCTATTCCTCATCTTAACAGATCTCATAAATGATCATTTAATTTCAGAGATATTCTAACGGGAGTAATATTTATAATAGTTTTTTGTAATTTGATAGTTGGTAACTTGATTTGGGTAAGGGATCATTCATAAATGATGTGACGCTTCGAGGGGGGAGGGGGTTCGTGAAATTGTGACAAAGTGTGACAAGGGGAGGGGAGGGGAGGGGGTAACAAGAAGTGTGACATTATGCAACATAGCGTGGCATGTGACAAAGGGGGGAGGGGGTCCACTGAAGTGTGACATATTGTGACAAAGGGGGGAGGGGGTCCGCTGAAGTGTGACATATTGGGACAAAGGGGGGAGGGGGGGTCAAATATACGAGAAAAAAGCGTGACATTTATGAATGGCCCCTAAAGGGCTTACTGGTTTTTGCGCATTATTTTTTTATTGTAACGACTCAGTCAGAATTTTCCATATTAGCCACAAATGAAAACTACGTCATTAGTTCAGTAACGACATCCTTTTGAACGATTACGAAAATTTACTTCTGCATTATATAATTTTATGCGATTGAATTTGTTTGTCCACCTTTGATTGTGCCTCAGAGGGACTTCAAAGCACATGCATGTAAACTTTGTTTTATTTTCCAAATAGTGAAAAAATTATTTTTCTTTCTAACTCTGTACGGTATGAGTTGTTTTAACATAATACATGGACACAGTGCTGACACTATAGCATAGCACTGTATTGAATAAATGGTATTCTGCAGAGAAATCAATTGGTAGAATATATACATATAAATATATATATTCTTATTTTTAGCCCAGTCAACCGAGCTTTGCTGACTATCAAACCCAATATATATCTAAGTTAGTCTTGCGGCACTTTCCGGGCAGCAGCCCAATTCATGTGCAATGTTCGTATCTCATATTATGAAGGAACACTAAAACGACACATTTATGTTCTTATTCTTGAATTATTATATGGCATAGTCCGTTTTAATCCAGGCAGGTAAAAATAAAATCTTACCTTCATAGTCTCAGAAGTTTTTGAATTTCACATATGTTAAAATTTAGAACTAAGTGAGTTATAGGTATGTTTTTGTTTTGCTCAAATAAATTCCTGGCCCGAGATACAGGCCGCCAAAGATAGCGCCTCCGGCGCAATTTCTCACTTGCGATTTTCGACAAAAACTTTCAAGTGCTCTATTTCCTGAACGGTGCAAGAAATTTTGATGCGGATTTTTTTATTTCAAAGATAATTATATTATGTTTAAGATAAAGGGCCAAATTTTAAAATATCTGTTTAACTTTTTTTGCTGCAGCCTTCTGAAATTTTTTTAAAAATATTTTTTATTTTTTTTCGCAAAAAAGCCAATCTCAAAATTTTTTATTTTTTTACTGTTGGTTAATACCATTAAGTACTACATTCTCTGAAAAGGAGAGCTTCCACTTTTGCGTTTAACGGTTTTAGAAACAATTTAAGATGTTGCCATATATTTTATCAGTTTTGTTAATAACATAGTCATATATTGGTCTCATTAAGTCAAAATTATATTAATTTAATTTTCTTAATAGATATTAGAAACATATCCCCCCTTTCCACAAAAGAAATTTACCAGTAGACAAACAGACAGACATACATTGCCCAATCTTATTGCCCGCTACTTTAAAATATTTATTGATTTCCTTTATTTTTTTAAATATCTTTTTCTCATTTTTTCATAGCTAGAATTCAAATCTATTAGTTGTTAATTTTAATATATGTGTTATTCAGTAAAACATAGCTTTTTATATTTGATTTTCATATCTTGCTATTGATGTTAAGAAAAAAAAAGAGGAACACTCCTGGGGGGGGGGGGGATTCAATCACTTTGCATTTTCCTTCCTATTCTTTCATAAGGAAATTAACAAAAGCAAAGCACGTGCACGAAACACCACTATTTGATTTATCTATAACTTACTACATAATTTTGGGAAATGGTATGTTTTGGAACATGTCCATAGATTGTAAGATTTAATATGTTTTTGATGGTAATATATTAGTGATTTTTCTTTTTTTTTTTCTTTCCTTTTTTTCATTTTTGAAAAGATATTTGTAATATTTATCTGGCTGTACATAATTTAAGCAGATGACTTTTTAAAAAAAATCATTGGTTTAACTCAATAGTTCTAACAAAAATCAAATCAAACAAAATGTTGAAGAATTCATTACTGATTTGAGTTAGCATTATGAGTTGTGCGGTATGGGGACAATGAAAATCTTCTCAATTCAAAACAAGAAAAAATAATTTCATTAATTATGTTATCCTGATAGTAACGAAATGTCATTCATCTTACCTTCAGAGGTACAATGGAAGTCAATATATTGTTCCATAAAAATTTACATAAGCAATTCGCTAATTTTTATGCAGGTATTTAAAGAAGGAAGTAGAAATTTAATAGAGAAATAAATATCAAAATATTTTCAATGGGGCAATAGAACAGCATGTTGAGGATCTGCCTAATCAATTAAAACCAATCTTAACTGCTTTAAATAATTTGAAGAGGATAACTAAATTAGCCGAAGCTAGTACGGCTGGTCTTACAAGTAGTCAGAAAAAGCCAGAAAATAACCTAAACCAGCAAGATAGAGTAAACTATACAATACCTTTAAAAAAAAAAAATATGAACATGCATTGACACCTTTCTTTCTTTTTTTAGCCATCTCTAACCCCTAAATATAAAATAAGAGGTTTAAGAGCGAATTAAATTTGGTTAAAGAAAACACTGAACTATGAAGCTATGGGCTTGAAGTTCATAATTTGTGTACTTCCTTTTTGTGGAATTTAATTTGAAAAAGAAATTGCAGTTTATGTCAACATTTGAGTGTGGGTGCTGTAACTGCTTAAAAGAATTCATGAGTAATAAACAGGAAAAATTATTCGTATGCACCTTTCAGCAGCATTTAGACTGAAGTTTTCTACGTTTGGATTTGTTCACAACAAGCTCAAAATCAACCTTGAGGTAGGAAAGACAGCCAAACTTGTTTCCTTTTTCAAATTAGGGGAGGGTGGGGGAATTACACGCATGCGGGTAATGGCACGCATGCTGATTGACGTATTTGTAGTGGCGCAATACACTATCGGTGGGTCCTGTGACCTATCAGCAGGGACTACAAATAAAACTAGGACTGATCCCTCCACTTCCTTGTATTAGTTTTGCATCAGTCGAATGAAGAATCTTTCTCGTGCGTTTGATGTAATTTTTCTCATCTAGTATTTGCAAGGTAAGTTACTCCAACTAATTATTTTAGCGTAATATTTAGCATGATTCTGAAGCACCTTACATTAAGGTTTGGTTCAAGCTTAGTTTTGTTGAATTATTGCATCAACTTTTCATGTTAAGGTTATGTTTGTAACTGAGTGCACTGCGGGGTAATCGCACGCAGCCATTTTGGTGCTTGATATTCCCCCACATGACTTGCAGAAATGTAAATAGGATTATAACGGACAATGTATACAATAATAACATATTTTTTTAAATTGTAAATGCCGAGAAATTATACAAGGAAAATCCTGAAAGCAAATAGGACTGAAGAACAGCCACATAAAGCTCTTGGTGCTACAAAATCAAGGAAAAAAATTAGAGAGGTAGCAAGAGTTCTCAGCATTCATGGGGCTACTTTAAAAACAAGAATAAAAGCAGGAAACAATCGAGGTCCAAAATTAGGACGAAATCCACGCTATGCGTGCCATTACCCTTCTGGGCGGGGAATACCACGCATTTGCAATTTTTTTTATAATTAACGTCCTAAATAAAGAAATTAAGATTTACTTATTTGAAGGTTAGAAATGTACTGCTAATTGTCTGTAGAATAGTTTCTGCTCATATTGTTTGGTTTCAGTGTACTATTTAACAAAATATAGGGTTTTTCCGTTAAGCGCGTGTAATTCCCCCACCCTCCCCTACTTAATGGCAAATGGAATCAAGAAAATACCTAACTGTAAGTGTTATTGTACAAAAATAAATTTAATTATTAATCAATTTGTGACAATTATTAAATGATATACATACATAATTTTAATATTTGGTATACATATATTTACGTGACTTGCGAATAACCGGGCGAATGTGCAGTAATTAATTTTTTATACACATGCGTATTGGGTTGAAAGCACGGTGTATTGCATTTATTTTTCTAAATTTTTAGCATAAATATACGCATTTTAGTGTAAAATTCTTATTTTCACTTAAATAAATATTATTTAAAAAAAAACTTTTTTTTAATTTAAAAAAAAGTCATGATTTTTTCGCGCTAATATTTATTAAGAATTAAATGAAAGGTCAAAGAAAATTAAATTAATATAATTTTGACTTAATGAGACCAATATATTACTATGCTATTAACAAAACTGATATAATATATGGCAACATCTCAAATTGTTTCTAAAAACCGTTAAACGCAAAAGTGGAAGCTCCAGCATAAACAGAATATAATTATCTTTCAAATAAAAAAAACCGCATCAAAATATCTTGCACCGTTCAGGAAATATAGCACTTGAAAGTTTTTGTCGAAAATCACAAGTGAGAAATTGCGCCGGAGACGCCATCTTTGGCGGCCTGTATCTCGGGCCAGGAATTTATTTGAGCAAAACAAAAACATACCTATAACTCACTAAGTTCTAAATTTTAACATATGTGAAATTCAAAAACTTCTGAGACTATGAAGGTACCCCCCTGCCTGAATCGACACGGATTATACCACATGCAAATTCACAAGACCAATCTTTCAATAGAATTAACTTGAAATTTATGTAATATTGTACTAATATATATTGTAAATATTCAATTCTGTGGTATTTATCTTGCACCAACATTCTGTTAAATTTATTTGTAACATTTAACATTAAAAATTTCCGGTCATTTCATTTTGAATTCCTAAGCATATCAGTAGCTAGTTTTTAAAGACAGCAAAGTGATGAAATTTGGTGTTGTAGAAATAAACAAATGTGCTTCCGGTTATCCTTTATACGACAAATCGTACATTTATAGAAGGTAGTAAAACATGTTTCTCGATCATAAGAAAGTTAGAAAAAAAATCCGAGTCTAAAACTATAAAAAAGACTGCTTTTATTGAAATATTAGTTTAGATTTTGTTTTAAATTAGTTTTGCTTTTATTGAGAAAAATATTTCTCACACATATCTTCACTTGTTCGTAAGTTGATAAAGAATAAGTTGACGTTTCCTCTTAAGAAAGGATTCGATTTTCTACAAAAACATAATAAAATATTGGCAAAATCACGTCTATTTTAGATTTATATCTGCCCTCAAGTGATGATTTGAAACTTTAGAAATAGTGATAATATTCTTTCACTTATGACATCATGCCATTTAGTTTTGTTTGATATCAAAAAATATCTGGGTTAAATCTGTTTCAGCAAAAAATAAGAATGATTTTTTTTTCAAAAATTTTACCGACTATATCCAAACTTGGGTAGAAAAAGAAGATTAGAGATTAATACTACTACTTTAGAATCGAGTTTTAAGAGAAAAGTTAAAGCTAAATCTGGTGGAAAAGTCTCTGCACAGGAATATAAATCTCGATTTTACTGAGAGTATTTTAAACGTTTCTACTTCTATGAATGATGGAATATGATTATTTGGTATCACCGACTAACGGCTATATATCAGTAAATAGTCTCAACTTTGTTTAGGAAACTCGTTTAGGTTGCTAAATTGCTCTACTTAAACAGTTGGAAAGAGTGAGGCTAATTTACGCACTTAAATGTACCATACAAAGTGTTAAATTCACTTTGCACAACTCTTCGAAGGAGTTTTCAACTGATTTCCTGATTTTCCAATGCTAAAATGGATGTTTTACAGGAGCATTATCGGCATAGTTTGTTTTAAGTTATTAGTAAAAGTACCATTCGTTTTTTAGCCTACTTTCCCGTAAAAGTAAAAAATAATAATAATAAAGCATGAAAGATGGCTTAATGTATCGTGAAAATATCGTTAGAAATCAAGAAAAGTCAAAAATAAGTTAAGTAATTAAATAAAGATTGAAAAATAAAAAATTTGAAAGTAGGGTTTTGAGATGGGGAAAAAGTGTGTCGGTCGGTCTGTCGGTCTGTCCCCCCCCCCCCCTAATAACTTTTGAACGAATTGTCCGATTGGAAAAATTCTTTTTGCATTCGAAAGATCTCGGCGAGGACATCTCATTTCCATATTTTACTTTTTGATTTGAACAATTTTTTGTTCAATTTTGAACAGTTCACAAAATTTTAACATTAGCGCCTATGGGTGAAAATGAAGCAAATTATGTAAACTCTGGGTACAAGATATAAGTTCCTATAAACAAGCTCACTGGAAGAAGTTCTTGGCGTGAAATATTGATTTGAACAATTTTTGTTCATTTTTGAACAGTTCAAAAAAAATTAACATACCGCCTACGGGGAAATTTCAATCCTATATAATTTCTGATCTAACGGACCGATTTGCTTGTAACAAACTTTATCGGAAAGCTCTTATGACGTAGAACATGTACAAATAGAAAGTACATCCAGAACTAACGAGCCTATTTTACTATGAAATTTTTTGATCGGGATTTTCAAGAACATTTTTTAATTAATGAATGATTAAATGAATAAGCAAAAGAATGAATGAATAAATACATGAATGACTTAATAAATAATGATTGGATGAATATGTATTAACCGTTGAAAAAGGTATATTTGAAGCAATTAAGAACTAAAGCTAAACGAGAAAGACAGAGAGAGAGAGATAGCTAGATTATAAATTTGAATTCGGTGTATACGGGAAAGGAGGCTCGTATAGTTCTAGACGGAACTTCTTGTTCCTTTCTTTCATGGGAAACGGGCAAAAAGTGTCAACGTTAAGTTAAAAAAATTTTGTTTGTGAACAAAAATTTAGCTGGAAGACGGCTTGGAGAGTTTCATAATACAGTGGAACCGCGGTAGCTCGACATGCGGATAAGTCGACTACCTCGGTAAGTCGACATTTCAGTACCTTATGGTTGGCCCACTGCTAATTTCAATGGGTGAAAAACTCTCTAACTCGACACTCAATTTCAAGGAACCCCTATAAGTCGACCTCCATTTTGTATTCTTATTTACTTTTTCTTCCGGTATTATTTTTGGTCTACCCCACACTTCGAACCCCCACACTTATCGAAAGTGTTCCTGAAAGATTCCCCTATTCCCCTTGTACTCTGGGGAGTCAGAAACCCAACACCCAACAATAAGCATGCTCTTCATAGAGGTGGTCAAGGTGACCTCTCTTTATTTTGTCAGTCACTGCTTGAGACTTCTCCAGTCTATGAAAAGGTGCAATCACGCTTCGCGCATGCGCTCATGTGACAACACTTACAATCACTGAA
Source organism: Octonoba sinensis (assembly GCA_038502835.1). Classification (NCBI taxonomy): domain Eukaryota; kingdom Metazoa; phylum Arthropoda; class Arachnida; order Araneae; family Uloboridae; genus Octonoba; species Octonoba sinensis. The sequence goes on along the minus strand of CM076598.1, from coordinate 113,336,067 downwards.
AACTGGAATAGCCGTGCTTTATGCTTTTTGCCATATGCTCTTATCTTTGTCAATCAGTGGACGTGTCCGCAATGGCTCCTTGTAAACTGACTACTTTAAGCTTGAAATCGAAAGTAGAAATTGTAAAAAGAACTTGAAACGGATAGGACTCGAACTGATGTAGCTAAAGAATATGGAATAGCTCGAAACACTATATCCACATTTGTTTAAAACAAACCAAAATTATGGATTTTTTCACATGAGGTATTTTGAGTTGATGTACTCTATAAGTTTATATATTTATTTAATTGTAATGTATAACTTTTTAAAATAATAATACTAATAGATAAATAATAAACGGGGATAATTTACTCACTGGAATTGGATTTTATAACTTGAATGGTAAATAAATAACAATGCAAACCAATATTAGCAATTGAAATTACGGAACCTCGGTAACTTGACACCCGCTTATCTCGACATGTTTTCGTGTCCCCTTGGGGTGTCGAGTTATCGAGGTTTCACTACTATAAACAAGGGAATTTTGGAAGAGAAGCGTATGACCAGTTAAGAATTGGAAGAGTATTATAGATATTGATCGAGAATACATCATACATTAAAAAGAACGTTTCATCGAACTAATATGGTGCCCAACTTTTATTCTGTTTACCAAGCTTAACACGAAAGTATTCAAGATTAATATTTTGGCTATAAGTCATCTTCTACTTGAGCTCATGATATTTCTATTCAGGAACACAAATAAAACAATGTGCAAGACAGTACGTTATAGGATCGCTTTTTAAGGAAGCTTTCCAAAACACAAATATCAAACGACGCGAATTTCTTTTACCCTGCACGGCGAGAACTCACTAACTAATCTTAACTCGCTGGAGGTCACTTCACTCACTGGATTTTTCCCATTTGCTGACTTTTCCTGGAAGTAACTGGACTGGGAGTTACTAGACCTGGAAGTAACTAACAATCCTTATATACGTAATTCAGAAATGCACAACATGGAGTTAGGACTGCACATTTTGTGTAAAACTGCACGTCAAAAAAAAAAAAAAAAAACATTGATTTAAAAAAGTAGAGCTGATATAAAAAAATGACGTCATACATTGATTCACAGACATAAATAGGGCAAGAAAATGCTCTTTTTCGCAGTTGTTTATCAGTTAATACGTTTTTTCTTTTATTTTAATACAAGGGCAAAAATGCGAAAACATTGGTACACCTTTTAAGCATTTCAAAATAAATAAATAAATAAAATTATAACCATAATTTTGATTTGAGAGACATAGAACGAAACAGACATGTTGAGATAAATTACTTATCGAAGAATTTATTACTTCACATGTACTGGCAAAGAAAAAGAATTTCAGTTGCAAGAGGAAATTTTCTATTTTCAAGAATTTTTGCAGTACTTAGAATAAGTGGAAGCTCAAATACTCACTGAGTTGACATTTTATGCTTTTGAAATAACATTCCCTGGAGAAAAAAGTTAAATAAAACTTTATATAAGTGGTTTTTGCATTTTCTTAAATTCTCAGTAAACTCAAAGAATTTGAAATAAATGTAGATATTTTTTGGTCGTTGTAATATGTTCATTTTTCAAAAACTGAAAACTGTTCATCAATTTAAATAAATTTTAACTAACAAAATCAGATTTTGCTATAGATCAATTTTTGTGTAAACTCTACAACACAGCAATTTCGTGGAAATAAACTAAATACTAAATGATTCTAGGCTTCAAGGAAATTAAATACAGTCACTGAAATAAAATGTACTAGCTGTCCCCGCGATATGGTTCGCATGGAAATTTTGATCTGTATGTGTGGGAACTGACGGCCTGATCAAAATGTGATCAATGTGGGCGAATATTATAAAAGGCGTTCTTTTGGGAGCTGCATTTCAGGACTACAGAAGTCCAAAAGAAAATTAAATGGCGTTGAGGCTAAGATGACTTAAAAACCGGAACATTATGGCACTATAGAGCTTTTTTTTTTTCTTTTTAAGTGAGTGATCAAACCCCCCCCCCCCCTTGTGGGCGCTGACTCCTTGTTGGAAAATATTTTGACAATTCTGGCTGGAAAGCACAGCATGGGTCGCACTATACACTGTGACCGTTTTATAAGAATAAAGAACAATAACAAATTACACTTATTATTTCTAACCATAGAACAATATACTCAAGCATATAAGCACACAAAACTATAGCTACAATTTAATTACAAAAGCAAACAACTAACATAAAAACTATTTATCTACAATATGTACCTGAACTAAAACAAAATATCAAACGAGTAAATCAAAATTAAGTCCATATTTATCGATCGAGATTCATATTTTTAAAGACAAAGGACCGAAGAGAACGTGAACATATTTATCCTCAACTGAGGTAGGTTCATACAAAAATTACTTGGAAGGTCAATCGTCGCAAGAAAATCTTAAAAGCGCGCGATTTAAAAAACTTAATGCTCACACGTAAAGCGCGATCTAATGGAAGAGCGGGAAAACATAATTCTTACTGTTTAACTACACAGGAACCGTACATTTTTCTTTGATAAAAAGTAGCCTACGTGCTATTCCAGATTATAATCTATCTCTGTGCCAAATTTCATCCAGATTCGTTCAGCCGTTCTGGTGTGATTGAGTAACATACATCCAAGCTTTTGCATTTATATAGCATTAAGAAAACATTAAAATTAGGATTATTTCCTTTAAACAAAATGTATTTGAAGCCAATTCTTCCGATTTAATTTCTCGTGAAAGATCTGTTTTACTCCAAATAGAAAATTAAGTTTCATCGATTTAATTATCCCCCTTTCAAGGAGACAAATTTTTGAAATTTGCCTTAAGAATCTTCTAAAATAAAGTCCCTTGTGCAAATTCCGAAAAGCAATCTTTTAAGAGAAGCATAAATGAATTAAAACGTGAGCTGCAATTCAGTTCTAAAATCGGAATGAAGCGAGATGTTGACATTGTATTTCGGGAAATTATTTTAAATACTTAATGGTTATTGACTGAAAGACATTATAGCTCTATGTTTCGCAATTTGTAAATTAAATAGCATGTTAGTGCAGAAAGTACCCTTTTGTGGGTGATACGTAAGTCTATAAACGATGTATTCTGCAAGAACTAAAATTCACAGAGGATACATTGTGAAAATTTCTGCTACAAGTATAAGCTATTTATTAAGAGAGAATAGTTGCAAGACTACTCATCGAAAGTTGTCTATTCTTAGCTGTTTCTAACGACCGATATAATTCGCATTCAATAAAAAATACATAACTAGTTCAAAAAATATTGTGGTGAATTATAATATAATATTTTGTTATTTAGTTATCCTAAATACATTAATTATCTGTAAAAGGGTGAAGAAAGGGCACTTATGAAAATGTAAATACCGCTAGAGTGAGATTTCTGCGGTACATAGAACGTTGGTAAGATATTGTACATAGGTAATCTGTTTAATGGCATAATATAAGGTTCTATGGAGTATCGGCAAATATTGCTAATTTCGTCAAGCTGACACTGGATTGACTTCATTTTGGCGCTTGATTCGGTGACATATCTGCAAGTTGTCGCCAAATTGTAGCAAGCGAACACTAGATTCGGCATCTTCTTTTGGCGAGATATCAACGAGTTGTTGTCAAACTCGTCACCAAGTTTGGGAATTTCCAGATCAGGGATTTCCAACTGACGGCTAGTATACTTGTTTGAAAAGAATTCAATGAATAGAAATTGCTCATACGTGACAAATATATTTTTGTTTCGCATAGATTACACTTTTACGTAAAGAAAAGCCCTTATAACTTTTATATCGTGAAATCAGGTCGACTAACAATTGGCTTCTAGAATTCCCATTTATACTACTCGAGTGGTGTTGTTTCAATGCATATACACCAAGTCCAGATCCCTGAGTGTTGGGAGAGAACATTTACTTTTCAGTTGGTAGATGGTTTAATTCGTGGTTTAACCTTTCAATCAAGTTTTTTCAATCAAAAAAGCTACTCACTTGTTTCTCTTCTCTGATTGATATCTGAATGTCCGGATCTATATCGGGCCGACCTTTTCCTACCCATAGGTACCTTTGATGCAATGCTGGATGATGACGAATGTGATCATAAAGATCATTCATCTTCTGGCGAAATAGAGCACATTGAGGTGTTGAGAGTTGGAAGTCTGGTTGCGAGCTCATTTCTCGTAGCACTTCTTCCGTGTATGCTACATCAAAGAAAGAAAGATAAATATATTTATGCAGCGTTTTTTCTCTTACAAGGAGAACATATGAAGCTAAAAATGCTCGTAATTGGTTTGTAAAGTTTGATGCTTATTCATCCATTAGAGGGCCTTTAGTCTTTTCTTTCCATTTCGCGTTTTGGCCACTTTGAGTTCACTTATTCCTTATTTTTAACCGGAACCGTTTTCTATGCTCTAGCAAACTTAATTTCAAGGATATCAATGGAATGCTTTAATAACTTCAGGTCAATATGTAAAATACTTTTACATCATTAGTGTTACACATGATAGTAATGAAATAAAAGCAAATTACAGAAGGCAAGCAATATTTGTTATTGGTATTATAAAAATACTAACATAATGCAGACATGAGAATTTTATAACTTTTCTTTAAAGATTGCAATTTTAATGGGTAAATTGTTCTCATAAAGATAAATTTTTATATTTCAGTACGCAAGCAAAAAAAAAAAAAAAAGAACTGAGTACAGTGCATTTTTAACTAGTTGAATATCATTTTCTTTTTTCAATCTAATAAGTACTCGACGGCGAATCTATGGGGTAGATAAGTGCTCTACTTTAAACTTACAACTACGAAAATTCGCTCCCCTTTAAGAAAGTACTAGTTCCATTCCAACTGAGCTAGCAAATGCGTGTTTGCAACGTTGGTGTAAATAAACGAATATAAGATGGAGGAAAAGGAGGATGGATTCTTCTATCATTTGACCTCATCACAAAAATTGTGAGCAATTCACTAGTTTTTCAAAAGTAACAAGGATTCTATTGACTAATTTTAGTATATACATATTTCGTACGAATACTGAACACATAAAATACGCAAGAATCTCATCCCGATAAACATATTCCGGAAGAGATTTATTTATCTTCCAAAAAAGGTCTAATCCATTCTTCCTTTATTGACATATTGAAAAGACCGAGTATTTGCAATGGTAATTTTTTTTCTCTTCTCTCGTTTACCACGCTCCTTTACGGATGGTAGGATAAAAACGGTACTTACTATATTAAAATTTTACCCAGATGTAGAATTTCCTCCCAATATCTTACAGGTCAGAGCAGCTTTTCAATTAATTAACGATTTTTTCAAGTGTTGGCTGTGCCTTATATTATTGGATTATTTGTCAACAAGTTGATAGCTAAATTGAACTTGTAAAAAGAAAAGAAAAAGAAAAAAACATAGCTTTAGCAATTTTTGAAAATTTTAAACGATAAGCATTATATCGAGTTTATTGTAACTTCTCAAACCCAGTAATTATAACAGCAGTTTCACTACTGTTATAATTAATGGAGCTTTTACCCTTATAGTTTCATTATAAAAGTTAAAACTGTGATGAAAATATGTAATTTTTAAAATTTAATTTAACTGTGTATTAATTTTAATAATTCCAGCAGTTTAAAAATCAAGTCAATAAAAAAATAAAATGAACAAAATAACGATTTTTGAGTTAAAATTGAAAAATGTTACCTTCAATTATTAATTGTACAACTCCACTGGAGAGGTGATGAGGGTGTAATGTAGATCTTGAGATAACAATTCTGATACCTGGAAGAAACATAATTAAAAACTAACAATAATTAAAAACTAATAATTTACACTATTTTGAAATGCAAGTTGTTCTAGAATATCAGCGTATTATATTCCAAAGATATATATATATCTTTGGAATATAATACGCTGCTTAGATCCAAATATCATATAATCCAAAGATATAATCCAAAGATATTATATCTGCAACTGCAGTTGTTTCCTTGTTCTTTTCCTCCATGAAATGAAAGTTAAAATGCAATGTTTTGAGTAATATGGATAAAAATGCCACATTTGTTATTGCACTACATTTAAGAGAGATAACATTTTTGTTTGAATCTTCTCCTGACATTTTATACACTTTCGTCTAACTTTTACGTAGTATTGTTCCCCTTTGATTTATTTATATATATATATATATATTTCTCAACAGATCTTTACGGTTGTGACATTTGTTAATATTATACGTCACTACACTAAAAATTTTGCGTTTAGTAGCCACCATATTTGGTGTTACTGAACACGATTTTCGGTGTTCAGTTGGTGCAAAGTTGAAAATTATTCATTTTTGATATATTTTAAATTTTTTTATGTGTATGTCTAAAAAATATAGACAGTATAATGTTTCTTAGCATGTGAAATTGGTTAACTCCGTTACGAAATTTCATTACGATTGCTCATTTCTACGAAAATAGGATCAATGAGCAATCGTAATGAACTTTTGATAAGTAGATGAGTTAACGAACATCATATGTCTTATAGAAATAAACAGTGTCATATCTGCAAAAAAATCGGGTTTTTTTTGTTTTTTTTTGGTTTTTATATCAAAATGTTCAGATATTTGAGCTCTTTATATTGGGAATACTGCCGCAAGAAAATGTTAAAAAACTAAGGCTAGAGGCCAACTTTATATTTTTGGTGCAATACTGTAATAACTACTTTTTATAGTTCTTTTAAATTTTTTTTGACATCATTAACATCCATCATGTGAGAGAAAACTAGAACAATAACTATTTTCTGAACAAAATCGATTGTAATAATTATTGAAACAAATAAGGCAATTAAATGAAACAAATTGTAAAACGTTCAAACGCCTCTCTTGAAAAATGTCCATTTTGTAGATATGACACTGTTCATTTCTATAAGCGATATGCTAAAAGCACATTCTTCTGTCTGTACTTTTTTTTTTTTAGACAAACACATAAAAAATTTTAAAATACATCAAAAAATGAATAATTTTCAACTTTACACCAACTGAACGCCAAAAATGGTGTTCAGTAACATCAAAAATGGTGGCACGTAAGGGCTAAATTTTTAGTGTACAATTAAAGAACTTTAAACTTTGGGTTTTGATTTTTACATTTTAGAATGAAACTAACCCCCGTGTATCTTAATACAAAGTATGACGTTTCTAAGACTGAATGTTTTATTCTGGGATGTGGAGTCGGAGTCGGAGTCGGTTTGATTTTGAGGCAGAGGAGTCGGAGTCAAACTGATTTGGGGTAAAGGAAAATGAAAATTCTATGTAATTTGAACTCATTCATATCAACCGCGCATGCTGAATAAAATGTTATGGAAACATCATTCACAATATTATTTGAAGAATGTACACATTTAAAACCTTTTTTTTCAAAAGTTTATTTCAAAATGGAGCTATGGTTTTATAATAAAAAGTAGTATTGTCATGCGAATTAACGCTATAAACTGCTGAAGAATTGACAACTTTTCAAAAATTTAGAATAGAATGAAAAAATGTTCAAATTTTATATTCTGTTTTCCTACGTTACAGATTGCCACATAAAATAATTCAGAATAAAAAAAGAAGCAGAGATAATGCTACAGCTAGATGATCTGAATACCGGACAAGAAGGATTACTGACCGATAGCCACCAAAGTCATCTTTATTAAATTTTTTTGTACCCGAGAGAGTGCGTGGGTAGTTTTCCCATAACAGCCCTCATCTTCATGAAATGGTATCCACACATTTTGTTACTATGTGCGCCTAAACCACGTATACGCCATTATAGTGTCCACTATGGGCTTATGAATCCCTTCACCAACCCATGATTGATGACGGAACACTGATCGCTATTCGGAAAGGTTTCTTTATCCACGTTCCTAGAAAAGGGCACGCAAGAAATGAAACAAAAGACCTATTTGCGGATGCAATTTTCTTGATAAGTTGAAAGACCTTAAAAGGCTTTTTTTTTTTGTTTTGTCAATAAGAAATATTCCAAACATTAAAAAAATTGATTTTTATGTCCCTTCCTCCTTATAAAATTGGAACAAAAAATCACCGACAATTTTTAATATTCATTAAGTTGGCGTGAAAGTAGAGTTTCCATCGAGAATTTAAACTTAAACAGTCCGACCACGGAATTTTGACTCTTGGGCGCTTCTGCGCATGGAAGAAAATGACGAATCCATTCGAGTTTTAGTGAAGTTCGTTTTGCTGGTGCGGTTATTAGCACGCGAGTCAGAACGTTTGCTTTTCTGTGTTTAAGAGCAACCAATTTTATACACTAGCATGTAATATCAGCTTGGAAGAAATAAAGTATGCTAAGTGAAGTGAAACGAGAACAGAATTAGGTACTTCCTTATATTAGCAGTTTCTTCCTTGAACTGGAATGAATTCTTCTTGGCATTGTGCCACGCATACGTTTTCGTTTGCCGGTAGTTTCTATACCACACTTACGATGCTTTCAGTTTAAATTTTGAAAGATAATTATAATTTGAGTCCTTTTTTTTCTTCTTTTGAATGCTCGAGTACGTTGTTATTTTTACACGATACTGCCATTAGAAGGTTTCTTATTACAATAACGCTGTAAATAAATTGTTATTGACATTGTGATAATAACTGCCAGTATGAAAATTTTAAGAGTGACAACCACATCAATATAAATGTTATTTGGATACTGACAGCAGTCCTTATGAGCATTTTTTTAATGCTAAACAACCGAAGTCGTAAGCACTTTTACTGACAATAAAAGCAGATATAAGTAATTTGTCATTAACAGTAACCGAAATTATTTGTTATCTATATATATATATAAAATGAACTTTTGAGGTTGTGGCTGCGCGCTCTACAGCAAAATTTACACAACGTACGATTACAAAAATTGGCACAAAATTCTATTATAGCCTGATGCTTTGCAAGACGAAGCCGTTTTTTTTAAATCGGCCTAATATTTTTAAAATTTAACAATTAAAATACTAACCCCCCAGTATTTTCTTTACTTCGTTCGAATTATTTTAGAAATGAAGTGAAGATAACTAGGATTTCCGAGGTTGAATGTAATGTATACGTAAACATGATTTGAGCCACGCATGAGGCGAGTGTGTTTCGCCGGCCATGCATGTAACGGAAATCCCAGTATTTCAACTGCACTCGATGAGAAATTTACCCTTTTGTGAAAGGTTTTTTCAGATTTAAGGGCCTATTTTAATGAAATTTATGTTTTAATGGTCCTAACATGATATTAAGCTGAAAACTATACCATTGTCTGAAGATAGTTTTATTGTTATAAGCAGGGTTATATTGCTTCTGCTGCAATCTATTAAAAGTTGCAATTACCAAAAGTTTACATCAGTAGCAAATAATGTTTACTGGGTGGCTGATTATGATTCGACATTTCCGAAAATTTTCGAGCACCTATTCCGAAAGTTTAAAAAAAAAAAAAAAAAAAAAACGGTTTTCCGAAAAAGTTTTAATGTATTAATTTCAACTTTCTGTTACAATTAGTATCTGCTTTTCTTTCTACCTTCAGACAAGCAAAATATTTTGTACTATTTTAAAAACTTTCAATACAATAATTTTTTCCAGAAAAGTGACGAATTTGTAGGTGCGGGGGAGGAGGGGGGGGGGGTTGCAATCTCCTATGATACACACATCTATATAAATAAAAATGTAAGTGTTCGTTTGTGCAAGCCGCAAATCTCCGAAAGTACTTGACCGATTGGTTTGAAATTTTGCCTGTAGACAGAGTGATTCAAGCGGATGGTTTATAGACCCGTTAGAAAAAAATCCGACAGGTAGTTTCTTTTTTATTCCAATTTAAGGCAAAATTTCTACATTAATTTCCCATTATGGGGGTGAAAAAACCTTGCACATATTAATATAATATATCGATCGAAAGCGCTGATTTTTCTGCATAAAATGGAATTTGTTCGAAGTTTCTAAGTCAAAAAGAACGCCAGTTATAAGGTTTTTAGTTCGATTTCTTAAGGCTTACTTTGATTCAAAAATAATAATTAGCAGTTTCCTCAACACCGGGTAATATAAGCTATATAAATAAAAATGTAAGTGTTTGTTTGTTCGTACAAGGCTGAACGTGACCCAGTTTACGGTTACGATCAAGTTCAGCCTTGGTTCCTAACCTCAAATCTCCGTAAATACTTCGATTGCTTTGAAATTTTATCAGAACATGTGTTTTAATATATCGCTTTTAATTTATTTCAACTTTGATTTAAAGGTTTCGGTTTTTAATGTTTTATTAAGGAGAATGAGCCACTGCAACTATTGGCAGGGTACAGCTATTTTCATTTTGATTTAATAACTTTTTCTGTTTGTATTGAAGTATTTGTTAGTATTTTTGCACTCGAAGATTAAGGGGAGCTTTAAAACAAAGACTACTTATTTTGAATAGCAACAGTTTAATTCAGCTATTTTCATTTTGATTTAAAAATTTTTTAACCGACTTCATAAAGGAAGGAGGTTATAGGGGAGACCGGGGCAAGATGAAGAGCGGGGCAAGACGACGAATGTCTAAATTTTTTCGTTTTATATTCGGTGGCAGCATAAGCCGGACACTACTAGCTCTCCTATCGGCCGTTCGTGAAATAATAGTATACAGCCACTGAAATCGCCGTTTTTGTGTTAGTTGTGAAACTTTGATTGTTTACCGCTGCCACGATATAACTTTTAAGCATGTGTAAATAAGCTCTGATACAGATACAGGTAAGATATATCGTTTCTCTTCAATAGTTATGAGTAATTTAGTTTAAATAGTACCTATTACTATGAATAAATGTCAATTAATCGCCTTCCTTTATGGCATAGAAACAAATATTTTCAAACAGGAAGGCCGGGGCAAGATAACGAGAAACCTTCACGTTAAACCAAGCAAAGAATCTCCAGCTATGTTGATTATTGACAGTCATAAAACTCACATAACTTTTCAGGATATCATATATTGCAGAGAGAGAACCATCATCATAGTTGGGTTTCCACCCCACACATCACATCGTCTCCAGCCCTTTGATGTGCCATTTTTCCGCCCATTAAGAACTTTCTATAGCCAAGCATGTGACAACTTTATGGTCACGCATCCAGGACAATCTATCACAGAAAAGAATATTGGTGAGCATTTGAGCGCTGTTTACTTCGAAGCAATTACCGATGGAAATGCCGTTAAAGGGTTTAAAGAAGGCGGGATCGAGCCTCATAATCCTCTGGTGTTTAACGAACATATGACTTTGCTGCTGCAAAAACTACTTTTCTTTACCAGACCTCTGACCATGATGTTGTTGGTGATGACGCGGAGAATAATAGTGCTAATCCTCAGATCCTGGTAATAGAAAACCAACATATAAACCCTCTAGAAGAACCAGAACTTATGGTAAATGCTGATTCTGATGCAACCAAGGAACACTGTTAGTGTTTTTGTTTCCAAACCATTGCCTAAAACAACACAATATGAGGAAAAAAAAAGAAAAAAGTAGAAAACTGAGCTCAAGCATTCTTACAAGCACACCCATTGAAGAAATGTTAGAACAAAGGGAGAAGCAGAAGGAAGAACAGGAAGGTTTTAAAAAACAGAGAAAAGAAGATCGTGAAGCTAAAAAGGGAGTAAAAAAACTAAGTTCCTGTAGGCCTAAGTCTATAAAATTCAGGCCAAGCAGCCCAGTTGCATGAACTTCAAAGGATGGTGTTATAAGATGTCTTGCTTGTGAAGAGGAATATTAGTGACCCTCCAACAGAAGAATGGATCCAGTGCTGTAAATGCTAAGAGCAATGTGATGAAGAATGTTCCAATTATGAAAATGGCATTTTTATTTGTGACTGTTGTTAGCTGCGCAACTAAGCACTTCAACATTACGTTGCAATGCATTACGCTTAGTTTCATACTTTGTAAGATGTAAAAACACAGTTATCATTTGTTAAACCATGTAACATATTCAAAAGGTAAAATATGGTCAGCCTTTTTCAGTGTTGTCATCTTGCCCAAGGCCAAAGTCATCTTGCCCCAGTACTGGGGCAAGATGACGATTTGTTAAGGTTTATGAAAAAATAAAATAATCCTTTATGTTTTTAATTTGAAAAATTAAATGGTATTATATTTAAAACTAGAAAGGACTACTTTAACGTTTGATGAAAAATTAATTCTACTATCCTTAAAAATAAAGTTAATAAACAACAAAAATTGTTAAAGTAGTCATCTTGCCCCGGTATCCCCTACACTCATGTTGTACGTATGTCGTTTTTTTTTTTTTTCTTTGTCCACTCATAACTTCTTACCGGATTAACCGATTTTCATGAATTTTTTTTTAATCGATCGAGGGTGGTTTCCCATAGGTCCCATACCTTGGTTTGACCATATTCGATAATTAGAAAAAAAAAACAAAGAAATGAAATGTGATAATTCTTTTGCTTTTTCATCCATAACTTTTGAATAAATGAACCGATTTTAATTATTTTTTCTTTGATCGATAGAGGGTCGTCTAACTCAAATATCGCGCATCAGTTTGACTACATCTGTTTTTTTTTTTTTTTTTTTTTTAAAACGTTATGGGTGAAAAATATGTATTTTTTCATTTTAATTGGAAAGGCTAGGCTCGATTTGTCTTTGTTGGGAAAGTTGTTAATAAAAATGAAACTCATTGTTACATTAAAAGCAATTATAAGAAGAAATAGACTGAAGGCTTCTCTGAAGAAGAAATTAAATCCAATCAGTTTGCTTGCTCCAGTGACCCTTTAAAATCGGTTTTAAAACGAAATTTATCTTACAAACGGTTAGTTTTTAGTGTCATTCCCTCAAATGTTTCCCCTTTGATATGTATGTCTTAAAAATGGAGTATTTATATAAAAATGTATTTACACTAAAAATAATAAAATAAAATAATTTTTGGAAAAAATAGAGCCGACTTCAAACTATAAATTGCGCTGAAAAGTAGAAAATAACATTATTCTTTAAACAACTTCGATACGACTTTTAAATATAATTTTTGAAGTCGGTGCAAAATTATAATGGATTTTGATGCAGGATTCCGTTTGTAACTATGAACCAATTACAAATATAAATAGCGTAGAGTTTGCAACAGTTTCAGTGTAAAATAACGCATGGTGTAATTATAATTAGACTGTCATAATTTTGCACCGACTTCAAAAATTATATTTAAAAGTCGTATCGAAATTGTTTAAAGAATAATGTTATTTTTTACTTTTCAGCGCAATTTATAGTTTGAAGTCGGTTCTATTTTTTCCAAAAATTATTTTATTGTTTTTTCCGTTTGTATTGAAGTATTTGTTAGTATTTTTGCACTCAAAGATTAAATGGGACTTTAAAACAAAGATTACTTATTTTGAATGTTGAAATTCTGATGTTAAAATTTGGAAGTATTTTTTAATTATTTTTGAACTTTGCGATTAAGGGAACTTTAAAACATAGATTATTTATTTTGAACGGCAATTTTTTAATTTAGAATTTTTGGTGTTTGTGTTTCTTCTGCTTGGATAAGGCTTATGTTGGAATTTTTCAATGTGCTGAGCCAGACAATACCAAAATCTTCACCAACAATGGAACAAAAAAAAAAAAAAAAAATTGCCCGCAAGCATTGTGAAAAAACATAAAGCTCAAGACTAATCAATCAAATTGAGCAGTTTAGATTTTCTCATGTGTACAGTTATAAAATGCGTGTTCTAGAATGGGTAAACCAGACAATCTATATATTCAGACAATGAAACAACAAGCATTGTCAAATGAAACATATATGTGCTTTTTCTTGCTTTTCCATCGAACCATACTGAGCCACAGCAACGCGAGGCCGAGTACAGCTAGTTCAAAATAAAATAAGTAAGTTGTTTTTAATTAACAATAATATCGTCGACACCAATCGCTAATATGGGCATTTAATTTAGAGTAGATCCCAATCAACTTTAAACAATTAGTTAAGAATTTAACTGACTTTATACAAGGCTCACAAAACAAAAAGTTAAATTCAGAGAGTTTGTTGGATAGAAATACTATATAAGTAAAGGCGAAGTATGAAACATAACTTAGAAACAAGTAGTTATCTCATTAAATTAATTTATTGAAAAGAGAGAATAAAGTTGCTGATTTTAAGCGAGGGGGTTAAGAGAAACGGTTGAAGTAAATTGGTGACTTCATTTTTTAATACTTGTGAGTTTTCTTTCTTTCTTTACATTTATGTCGCTGGTTTTCAATCCGTTTTACGAAACACGCATTAGCCCATCCAATGCTGTGCGGAGCAATTAAATTAAAAACTGTAAGTTAAGACTAATGACTTTTGTTTAAGCCTAGTTAAAAATAATTATTCAATAGAAAAGTGTCAACGTCGCCAATATTGAGAAATTAATACGTTTTTGATTCATGCAGTTAACTGAAATGCAAAAGTAAAAACAATGCGTAAATATGAAATGTTCAAAGATCCTTTGTTGATCAAGATCCTTTTGTTATGACAATTAGTACGAGTCTAATTTGTTTCGATTTTGCCACTCTGTATTACTGAAGTACTCGATACCTATAAACTATTATCCTCAGTTGATTAAAAGCATTCTTTTGCTCCATTGAAAATGAGCAAAAAAAAAAAAAAATGCTTTTAATTTTAATCACTTACATTATTACATACAAAAAAGTATTTACGGGAAATCTTAATTTTTTAGTTCTTTCTAAAAAGTAGTGCTTCGAAAGTAATCAGTTTCAAAAATTTATGATGAAGATGAACATTCTCCATAAAAGCTTATGAGTATCTCTTCAGACGAATCAATTATGCAGTAATAATTTCGATGTGGGTGAGAACATCTAAACATTTGCTCTCGCAGATCTGGAAGTTTTATTTGATGAGGATCCATTCCAGACTTAAAAAATAAAATTAAAAAAAATCAAGAGCATTCAGTGTTAGACAACCAAGTATTAGCATTTCACAATGTTTACATTCCATGGGCATTGCGTAAAAAGGAGGATAGTGGATACCACATCAGCTGCAGAAAGTGACCTTGAATGTCGAAAAGATCATTTGCGACATGCTGCTTCAAAAGCGAAAAAGAAAAAGTGTCTTTACATAAATTATTACTGCTGACGAGAAAAAGTTTTTTTTTTACGAGAACCCTAAACGTCTGAAAGTTTCTATGAAACCCGATGAAACAGGTCAATCAACACATTGCGGGCGGGAGGCTATGGTCACAGGGCCAAAAAGAAAAAAACTTTGAAAGCGGGAGAGTGATCTCATTTGCGTGGTGAACTTATATTCTGCGACTTTGAAGGAATCTTTTTTTCAATAATCAAATACGCGGAATTATCTGCAGAGTGGACATTTTTACTTTTAAAAGAGTCACAAAAAAGGTTATATGTAATTAGCCAACATCCTATTAACAATATTAAGTTAATTCCCATAATAACATTTGTGTACTATTCAATTGATTAGCAAGCGAGAAAACTGGATTTGCTCGCCACACATTCAACAACGCGGAAAACCGCGCTTGCGAGCGAAGCGTGTTGAAATACAGTATTCATGTCTCGAAGGTCGACTCATGTCTCGAAGGTTGCGCATTTGGTGGGATCGGAAACTATGAGCTGCTGCATCCAACAGAAAATATTATTGATAATCGTTATTGATCTGAATTAATAAGTTTAATTAGTTTTCATATACAAACGGGAGTTGGAGTTGATGACTAGTGGACAAAATAGAGCAATATTACTGCTTGACAACGAAAAACCATATTCCTCGACTTAATTACTTAGGTTGAACTCCATCCGCCATATTTACCCGATATTATTTCTGAAGATTTTCATTTGATCTGGTCAAGACTTTTAAAATCGGGCTGAGTTACCACGATTTCCTCTTGTTTCGCAAGTGTTCCCATCATATGATGACGGTTTTTTAGCTTTTACCAATCGGAGCCAAAATCTTTTTGACAAAAGAGCTGCCGGATCTCTAGCTGTTCTCTTCGTTAGCTTTTAGTACTACAAATGGTTCTCATTCTAACGTGATTTGCTTGCGTGCCATCGACTGCGCCTGCTTGAGGTGCATTACTCTTTTAAAGGTCTATGAATCCGGTTGAGCCAAAAAGTGCAGTCAGCACTTTTTGACGACCGGTTTACTTCTTATGGAGAATTTAAAAAATGGACGAATTACTGGATGATATTCATCATATGTGTACATAATTTAACAACACACAACATAAATTGGTCTCATATTGTAAAAAGCAAAGTAACTTGATTTCATAAAGATGGCTGATTTAATGGGAAAAAAGACACAATACCTCCAAAAATGCGACTTACAAAAAAAAAAAAAAATAATCTTAACGTAGCACTAACAGTTGATACATTCTTTTACAACGTATTCATCTCGACACTTACAATAAGACCTTTCTAACGTTAAATTTTATCACGAAACTGTAGCGGAATTTTAACACGAAATTTTTGAGTTGCTCCGCAGTAGCTCCGAATTAACAGGAATAATATTATTTATCATCTTTATTTATTTACTTTAATAATTTATTTATGTTGGGCATAACAAAGGGGTCATTCATAAATGATGTCACGCTTCGAGGAGGGGAGGGGGGTTCAAGAAATTGTGACAGTTTGTGACAAGAAGTCAGACAATACACATTTTGGTTTCTATAAAACCACTTAAAATCAACAATTAAAAATTTTTTTAAAGTTTTTTTTTGATTTTCATAATTTGAATTTAAAGTTTTATTTATCATTTTGTATCGTAAACACCGATGCTGAATAAGGTTTAAATTTATTTCTTGTTCAAAGTTTAAAAGGAACTTTTCTTAGGCATTTACACTTTTAAGATAAAATTGCGTAGGGTCATTTTTTCAGATTTTGAACAATTTATATATTGTACTGTTTTATACTAATTATCTTTTGCGTTGTAAACCTTAACCTCATTTTACCCAAATTAAGTACATGTGTACTCATTATTTTTTTGCTTACAAGTCATTATAAGTTCAAAAATAAAATTAGAAACGAGATCTATAATGCAGTGCTTTGTTTCTGAACTGCAAGTATATATGCTTATGTAATATAGCGTGACAGGTGACAGAGGGGATAGGGGGTTTAGTGTGTAATTTTATGACAAAGGGGGGAGGGGGTCAAATATATTGTGATAAAAAAGTGTGACATAATTTATGAACGGTCCCAAAGTAGAATTTATTTATCGAGAATTTATTTTGCAAATGAAAAATATTATTCCTTCCTTGGTCATTCTTCACGCAAACCTAAATTTAAAGCAGATAAAGGCAGTTTTTAAACAGTAAATGAAATTTTAATACGAGCAATCGGAGCAGTAGAGCACGAAAACTTTCCGTGCTCCAGCTTTGCTCCTGCTTCATAACAAAAGAAGTTGCTCCAGATTTCTGATTTTTATTCATATCGATGATTGCAGTTGTGGGCTAATTTGTTATAGCATTTTACTGAAATAATCATGTCCAAAAAATTTCTGATTTATAATCTGAAGACATTCACATTCCGGCTAATGTAAGATTCGCAGAATTTAACGATAAGTGTTCCGTCCAGTCTTTCCTGTTTTCAGCGATTAAATCAGGCAATTTAATAAAAGACTCAGTGTTGAAATGAAAACACCGGATCTACAAAGTAACAAAAAGCACCTAGAAAAAGTGCAAACACCACTTTTTTTCTTCTACCAAGGAACACAAAATTCACCAGTTTTCTGAAAGCTTATCATCACTGGGAATCTCGGAGGTATACAATTTCGTGCGGAACTCAATAGAACCCTATTAATATAAAAGAAAGTAAAACTAAATTTACGTCACGTTACGCGTTCTAAATTGCGTTTAAATACCGAGGGAAATGACTGGGTTCTTAGAATTGGTACGAGATAGTTCCGAGAAAGTAGTACCTCCTCACGCGCTCAAATCTCACTGGAATGAGTGTGGCACTGTCCCAGCTTTTGATCTAAGGACGCAAAATACTTCAATTAGCAGGATGATGCAATCGCATCTGTAGTAAAAAATGGATAAAAAATATCTCCGTTTAACGTTTCTGGAATTGCGTTATTTATTTTTGAATTCTCTTTCAACTTCTTGTCTCTGTGAGGTCAGATAACGGTCGGCAGGTGTTCAGCTGAGCGCCCAGCTGTCTGCGAAGTCGGAATCGAAACTGATTCGAACTCCTGACCTCCCCCTCCGCTCTTAGATATCCTTGAACCTCGACTTCGGACGCCATATCTTTCTGAACTAAGGATGATATCTTACGAATGGCTCATCAGCCATATTTTTTTTTTTTTTTTGTTTTGCTATTTTTTTTACATTGGGATGGAGATTTGAGTGTTACGGTTGAATTACATGTAGTCTTTCTGGGTAACTTTGAACCATGGGGATTAACTTTAAACCACATCAGATTTTTTAGTATATTTGACTTCAAAATGAACTGGAAGGGCCAATGCTGCATTCAACTAGCTAGGTTATATTAGCTGTTTTCTACTCTTTGTTTTAAGAAATAAGTTTGTGAAACTGTACATACACAATTGTGTAATACAGTCATTCTGAATCGCTGCTTGGAAGCTATTTTTCTAATAAAACTTTTAAGCATGATGTAAAAACATAGTGTGACAGACGCCGTCTGTCACACTATGTTTTTACACTAATCACACTATGGCTCACTAATAAAAAAAATGGACAGCATTTTTTTAATTTTTTGTCATCTCTGTCACCATATGCTTTTGTATAATAACTCAAAATATTTATTTCGTAGACTTTAATTCTTCTGTTTTAAAAATAGGCATAAAGATGGGGATGCACACCAAAATGTATTAAATTATTTTAATATTTTGTACTTTAAATGAAGCAAAAAAAAAAAAAAAGACTGTTTTATCTTGTCTGGCTTATATAGACTTGATCTACTCTCTATTTGCTTATATTCGTCGGGGAAAAAATTTCCCAGACTGGGTCAGCGTGATCTTTATGGAAGCGTCCTTCTAGACTCACATGCGAAAATACAATTGCAATTTCTACTTCAAAGGGTGTTTTTGCAAATAAAATACTGATGGGCATATTTACTGAGATAAAAGTATAATACTGAGGAGAAAATTTAATGTAAAGATTTTTTCGGAAGAAAAATACACATTGTAAAGTTAAGATAATAAAAGTTGTATTAAGGTAATAAAAGTTGGGAAGCCAAGATTTACAACTTAAAAAGTTGCAAAGCAGCTAAAACGTCAGGAAAATCATAGTAAGCATTCTAAAAGTAAGTGTCACACTGTTTTAGAAATACATTCATCGTAGAAATATGTTCAGCTCTTAGTCCTTCTAAATTGTACAAAAAAGTGTGCGTTCTCTGCTGTAATCTGATTTCTCGTAGTGAAAACTCGAAGTATCAAATTACAAGCAGCAAAATAATGATATTACCTCTTACTCTTTTCTGAAAATAGCTTTGCTGAACAAGCAACGTGAAGGAATCTTATCAAAAGACTATTCTAGAGATAACGGAAAGAAACGGTAGGGTAAAAATGAAATGAAAGCAAATTACTGTATCAATAAAACAATTATCGTAACTAAATGTTTTTATTTAATAAAATGGTTGCTAAGCAATGAAGTTTCTTTTGGCTCTGTTTTAAGTGATCTGATTATTAAAAAGATTATCTATTTACGAGTTTAGCATATTTTTTCGAAGCGTAAAAATGAAAAAAAATTGAAAACGATGTTTGAAATAAAATGACATGTTTAAAATAATAATAATAATAATTAACGTATAATGGGGGGCTCAGGCTCAAAATTGCCGTAAAATCAAGTATTGTAGATTGAATCAAAACTGTCTACGATTTTTACTACGTTATTATGAAAATCGTCTTGAAAAGAATAGCTTATGTAGATTTAAGATCCAACGAAAGATTCATTAAAAACAGAGATCGTTAAAGTTTCTTTGTTTAAAGTATTTTAAATTGAATGTCTGAACAGTTTGAGCTTTGCAATGTATGAGGAAAAAATATTTCTTTTAAAATTGTTGCAATCTAATAAGAAATTAAAAAAAAAAAAAAAGTTAGATTTACATAGGGGAGAGGGGGGCACATGTGAACAAGAATGACATTTTTGTATATTTTTCAGTATTGGTTTAAGATATCCCGGAAAAATTGGTATACATGATAGTTTACACATTTACTGCTATTTTCATGAAGTTATCAAAAATATATATCAATAAATTCCAACCTAAAAATTCATTATAAAATATGTTAAATTTTGTTCACATCTGCCCCAGTGACGGGGCAGTTGTGAACATACCAGGGGCACATGTGAACACAGACATATATATGGCATAAAAGACAACGAAACATGTTTATAAAGAATCATTTATTGCACATTAATACTTACAATGAAAATATATGAAATTCAATCTTTTTCATGATTAATGAATCTTAATTAAATTGCTTTAACGAACATTATACTATCTCAGTTTCACAGAAAAAGAACTGGAAGATGCAGCTCGATGGTACCACCTGAAACCACCCCTGTGTGCCACCATCATAGATATATCACCTGTTTCTGGGAAAATAAAGGTTTCATTTGTTTTTCCCCTCATGATTTTCACATATGCTCCATCACTTTCCATTTTCTCAATACGGCCAACATAATGGTTTTTTCTTGTGGCAAATTCTACGAGGACAAAATCATTCGCAGCTAAATTTTCTGGTGTAATGTCAACTTCTGTATAGGTTGGCATAGGTACCTTGAGAATTACTTTTTTCCAAATTGATGTCGGAATCAGAGTCACTCATAACAACCTTTGACTTTTCTTTTTCCCACAACTTTGCTAGTTCCTTCCTTTCTTTGAAGCTTTCTTTTTTTAACATCAAATTTTAACTATTAAATATTAAAAATTTTAATTAAAAAAAACCCAAAAGTATAAAAAAAGTTTTCAAAAAAAAAAAAACCTTTAAGTATTCAATTATAAAATAACTAAAAGATCCTTATGGGGAACATGTGAACTGTTCACGTCTGCCCCTATATAATGTGTTCACATGTGCCCCTTATATCAACTTGAGCCAAATTTGATAAAAAAAATATTTTTTTTTCATGAAATATTGAAATAACACTTCATAAAATATTACTGCATGAATGCCACTTTAAGATGAAATGTTGAATTCACATTAAAAAAAAATTTTAGACTGTGTTTTTACACCAAGAACTGGAGCATATGCTTTTACTTTTGCCTTCCAAATCAGATGATGTTATGATAACTGAAAAACAAATAGGGTTACAGCTTTGAAATCTCAGGCAGGAGATAGCATTAATGCTGCTATCTGCATATTTTTTTTTTTTTTTTTTAGATTTTTTTCCTTCATATTAACTGGGTGAAATGTGGTTTGTTCAAATGTTTCCCCCTCTCCCCGACGATTTTTTTTACTAAAAGAACTCAGGTTTACAACGATAGCTGATGGGACCCAGGATGAACAAGACTCATCGGCAATCTGATAGTTTCAATCGACAAATCACATCGGTGCAACCAAAAACTACATTGGTAATATATATTTTTTAATGTTAGTTCTTGAGGATATTTTTAATTGCATTTTCACACATGGATGAATTGCTATACGCAAATTGTTAGAGACATCTAAGTTTTCAGTTTTTAGTCTGTTTCAACAATTCGTCAGATTTTATAGGATCCCACAATGCACCTCGCAAAGGTTTAAATTTTTCGATTTGCAATGGAAGGGTGGCTAAAATGTGGTTTCAAGAAAGTGAATTTTTAAAAAGATTTGAATTTTTTGTATGCATAACCAAGGTAAATCAAGAATTAGAAATATTTAAGACGATATCTTAATCATAAAATAGTAAAGATTTTCTTCGCATAGTGAGATCCTTAAACTAGGTCAACGCAATTATGTTTACTCAAAAACACTAATATTTTAAGAGCGCAGAAGTTTGTATATGAGCCTCATGTACATTATACACAAATAATAATAATAAGAAGAGGAAAATAAATACATTTAATAAAAAACGGAAATGTAAGGTAAGATATTTTTCCTCCTAGGTTTATAACTGATATATTTTCTCCTCTTTTTAAAAACGTTTTTTGTTGTTAAAATAAATAAATAAATAAATAGAAAAATTTAAGAAAAGGCAACGAAATCTTGATTTTTACCTGTTTTAAATAAATGGAAAAATATATAAGGAAAAGGTGTCATTTATGGCAGCAGCAACGCATTTAAGTAAGCACTAGTAATGAACATGCTCTTAAGGTTCAAATTTATAACAGTATTGTTTTATTTCACTTTAGAAAATTGAATTAGATTGTCTGAAGCAGTGTTCTAGCTTGTACACACCAGCCACAACGCATAGGACTAGTCTGGACAAAAAAAAATATTATCAATCAACTGTCTTGCTAAATAGTTTAATAACATATAAAATAAATTTGAAATAAAAGAGTACTTTTTCGTTAAAAATTTCTTGATGCGGTAAAAATGGTATTACCTACATTTTTGGTAATTTTTATGAAAATTGTAGACACTAGCCCCCTTCTCCCCTACGAAATTTTAATGACATACGTTCTATAAGTCTAAACGCGTTCTATAAGTCTAAACAGGGTAACTTTTATTACAACCACCCCCTAAGTAGTAGGTACATTCTTTCCATAAGAAATTTGACTAATTACACATTAAAGGGTTTTAGTGAAATACTAAGCAGGAGCTAAATTTACAGCTTTTATAAAAGACACAGAAACGTGCGTGTCTTCTTTACGCTACTTCAGCTATCAGAGAACATGTTGCTGTCGTTCATTTATTTCACTTTTTTTTTAGAAGTTTCCAAATTAACGAAAGGTAATATAGATAAAATATGGGGAAAAATTTCTTTTGAAATGCTGATGGACAGGTTAAAAGTAAACCTTATAAAAAACTAAGGGGCCATTCATAAATGATGCCACGCCTCGAAGGGGGAAGGTAAGTTAGAGAAGTTGTGAAAGTTTGTGACAAGGGAAGGGGCCGTTCATAAATGACGTCACACTTTTTTCCCATATATTTGACCCCCTCCCCCCCCCCCCCTTTGTCACGCGTCACGCTATGTTGCATAATGCATGATGTCACACTTCTTGTTACCCCCTCCCCTCCCCTTGTCACAATTTCACGAGCCCCCCTCCCCCCTCGAGGCGTGACATCATTTATGAATGATCCCGAAGGGGGTAACAAGAAGTGTGACATCACACATTTTGGTTTCTATTAAAATATTTTTAATGAGCAAATTAAATTTATTTTTAAAATTTTTATTTTTATTTTCATAGTTTGATTTTAAAGTTTCATTGATCATTTTGTATCGTAAACACCGATGCTGATTAACTTTTAAATTTACTTATTAAAAGTTTAAAAGGAAATTTTCTTAGGCGTTTAATTGTGTGGGTCATTTTTCAGAATTCGAACAACTAATATATTTTACTGTTCTATACTCATTATCTTTTGTGTTGTAAACCTTAACCTAATTTTATACAACCTAAGTGCACACGTAATCATTATTATTATGATGCTCATAAATGTCATCAAAAGTTCAAAAAGAAAATTAGAAACGTGATGTATAATGCAGTGCTTTGTTTCTGAACTGCAAGCGTTTGTAATATAGGGTGACATGTGACAAAGGGTGGAGGGGTCAAATATACTGAAAAAAGTGTGACATCATTTATGAACTGCCCCTTAACAATGGCAGTTTTTTGGATCAATGTGAGAGGAATGATTTGCGTAAATGGAAATAAACACCTCCTTAGACGTTTCTTTTATTTTGAGGAAACAGCCAAGATTTTGTGTTGTAAACCACCTTTTTACGGTGTTTTACAACAGATCTTTTATTAACTCGATGTTTATCAAATACTGCAGCAAACACTTCATAGACTTCAATTACTTATGTCCTTCTAGGGAAGAATACGACGTACATGCTTTATCTGAATGGCAGCTTTTTAACTATAGTAGGCAACTCACTTATTTTATTCATTTTTCTGTAAACAAAATAGCAGTTGTTTTCCTGTAGCTGGTCTCTTGTAAAGCATTTCGACCGCAAAACCATTTGCGAAGAATTTATTATGCGTCATACTTTATTTCATATTTTCTTTCATCAAACTAGTTATCCAAAGAGAAAATGATGTCGCAATAAAATCGTTGAGTTAATCCCCTAAAAACTTATCTAAGTAGTATCTAACATCGTCATTTTGAAAACTATCTCGAACAATATACATCTTTTGCAACTAATATATATATATATATATATATATATATATACTGCATCGTTTTACTTTTGTGCTTAAATGCTGTAACGTTGCAATACATACACTAAAACATTTTGGTGTATAATTTTTGGTGTTGAGTAACATCAAAGTTGAAAAGTATTCATTTTTGATATATTTGAAATTTTTTATGTGTGTGAAAAAATGTAGAGAGTATAGTGTTTGTTTGAGCATATGGAGTTCGTTAACTCAGCTACGTATCAAAATTTTTTACGACTGTTCATCTCTCTCATTTCCATAGGATTGCACAATCGTAATAAGAGTTTGATAAGTAGCTGAGTTAATAAACTTCATCTGCTAAAAAATATTCTACTTTCTGTTTTTTTTTTTTCGTTTGCTTGTTTGTTTATTTGTTTGCATAGACACAAAAAATAATTTTGAAATGTATCAAAATACAGTAATTTTCAACTTTGGTGTTACTGAACCCCAAAAATGGTGACAACTCTGCACCAAAATATTTAAAGCAGTTTAGGAAATCAAGCTTATTAAATGAAAGAATAAACAATGTAAGTCATTTTTTTGAGAAATACATTAAGAATTCGCCGGCTGAATTTTGGGAAACCATGACAAAACTCTCAAATTCTCATTGAAAATGGGCTTTGAATTTCCATTCGCATTCGACAGCTAGAGGAATTCCTCGACATAGCATCAGTAAAAGCCAAGTTTTCACAAATGGTTATCCGGCAAACAACAAAAGCACTCCCCTACAAATCAAATTGCAAAATTCATTGGGTTGCTCAGAAAACAGCATAGCTTGATTTGTTACAGTCTTTGCTTGATTTGTTAGTCTTTGTTTGATTTGTTACAGTCTTTGTTTGATTTGTTACAAAAAAGAATGAACTTCATGTGTCATGACAAATAAACCTTAGACATTAGTAACAAGCATAACAGTTAAAAATAAAATAATTTAAACAGTTGAATCGTAGCTTTTCAAATCTGTAGCTTGTTGCAAACGTATTATGTATAAAGTTGAAATGTAGCACATCGAGCACAAATAATTCAGGAAATTTCTCCCGCAGCTGTTTTTAGTCAAAAACCTAACCCAACAACACTAGAAAATTGGAAAAAAAAAGAACGTAGATGAAAAATAAAACTTTTTTTTTTTCTGCACGTGAAATTAGGATTAAATTTTAATAAAGTACAGAGAGACCGACGGAATCAGATCTTTTGAAATAGGTAGTATTGCGCCGCTAGGAGGAGTAGCAAGGTGGAAGGAAGTATGATAACCCCGTGAGATCTTAGACCGCGCCTACACAGCTTTCAAGCAAAAGCTTGAAAATTGAATTCAAGCAAGAAATGGACATTACCTATCTGACATTTTTCATTGATAATACTGTATTCAAAAAGCATTAAAAGTTTTTTTTTGTAATAAAATGGGGGGATTTTTTCGTGAAATAACAAATGAGTATTGTTCATTTAAACAATGTTCATTTACGGTCGGTCAACCTGTATAATTCCAAGTTACTGTGACTTGCTTTTGAGCTTTCTTTAATAACTTATGATGAGCTGTTGCAGACCGGAAACAGCCATCTGTCTTGCTGAAATTAACATGTGCGTATTTAAAAGATTTGGAATCTCAAGTAATTGCTCAATAAACTTTTACTTCGAAATAATTATTAATGCAAAAAATTTCGTATTATAAGAGTTCTGTAGTATAAAAGGAGTCCGTCTAGGATGATTTACTAGATAATCAAAGTCACAACGATTTTATGCCTGAATATGGATAAATTACACAGTGTGTGTGACTTATACTGTATTTATTTTTTGAGTAATCCCTCTTAAAAAAAACATAGTTAAAGCTGAAATAAATATTTTAATACATTCTGTCTACATAAATGCAGACTATGAGAAAAACCTGAAAAAAAAAATATTTTCAAGATTTCTCAAGATGACATATTCATTATGGAGTACCATTTCATATCCTTGTAGTGTGCACCTATGTGAGTGATCAAAGCAGCCTTTCCGACCGATTTCGTTGCCAGATGCTCTTTTAGACTGAGCAACACATTTTTCTTTCCCCTGCATTTCTATAGTTAGGCGCGAATACGGGAAACAAAACCTCAACGATCTCTTTCCAGATGATAACTCTTCTTATTTATGATGAATCACCACAAGTTTGCTCCCGAAGCCTTATTTCTTTAGATTTCGGAAAGCACATCCCACTACTTTTTTCGCAAATGAATACTTTCCTCCCACACAAATAATATTCACCGAGTTCTGTAACGCAATTATGCTTTCATCATGGTTTTCTAAATATGTCCCAGAAAGGTCATTAGACCAAAGAACATAATTCAAGAGATTTCTCTATATAATCTCCCTAGGAGTAGCAGGGCCTGATTAATGCATGGTCCCGAGGGTCCATGAAGCTGGGCACCAAAATTTTAAGGGCACCAAAATTCTATAATTTTTTTTTCCCGTTTTAAAAAAACTTTATTTATTTATTTTTAATATTGTACTATTGTAATTATTTTAAGCAAAATTCATATCGTAACAATTTTAACAGGAGGGGAAGCAGAACTCATTTAAAAATACAGCATTAAAACTTTGTAAGTATGAGGTTCATGTGTAAGGGGCACCAATTTTTTCCAGGACCTGGGCATCACTTTGTCTTGACGGGAACTGAGGAGTAAGCAAAATGCTAAAAATTGATTTACCACTTTTTCAAGAAAAAGTAGTCGATGAAACAAAACCCAAATATTTTCACAAAATCTAATTAATTTTAGTGTTTTTTTTCCCTAAAAAGTTAATGTTTAAATTTTCCAAAAAAATTAAATATTTAAGCAAACGTTTATCACCTCTTACAAAATGATGATCTTATCCTAAATTTTTTCCTGCATTTGGGGAATGGAAAACAATTAAAACAAAAGTTTTTTACTCTCCGCTGTAATGTATGTGCATTAAAGTGCATTTCTAGCATAAAAAACATGAGGAAAATTTAACATGGAAAAGGTTTTCATGACTCAAATTGACTCTTTCTCATGACTCAAATCGACTCTTTCTCATGACTCAAATCGACTCTACAGGTTTTCTAAACTTATTTCCAGGAGTTTTAATAAGTAATATGGATTTTACGTGCAAGAGCAACTGATGGGTTTAATATTTTCTTTTAGTTGCTCTTGTACATAAAATATCTAGAACTAGGTTTTGAAGGGAAAAAAAACCGTACTGCGTCAATTTGAGTCATGAGAACTTTTTCCATGCAAAATTTTCCCACGTTTTTTTACGATAGAATCGCGTTCTTTTATTTCCTCGTGTTCCTATCTTAAAAACAACATGACTGATAAATAAAACGCACCAACATCACTATCATCTTTAAGGTTCATTGAAGCATACTCAACTGCAGAAAAAGTCACCGAGCTGCAATGTGAAGACCAAACCAAAGTTCATTTCTTGCCGTTCAGAAAGAAAAAGAAAAGGGAAAAATATAAGCACAATACTTCAAGTTGATGGATAATTCCAAAATCATGACACATCAACTGACATATTGATCTCTCTCATTTCAACGAAAGCAAAACACTTGTTTATTGATAGACTGCACTATCGAAAATGGGACATAAGCACTTGAAAAATAAAAATGAAACCATTGTATGCTCAGCTACGGTTATAGCATGATTAAATGAAATACTATAACCGAGTGTTAAATCAGCCTTAATATCTGATTTTTTCATGAAAACTAGTAATCGTTTTGATATTCGCCACTGAAAGTATCGCATATATTATGTTTTAAATTTACATTAAGATATATATATATTTTTTAATTTCTAATGGGCTGCTGTTGGCTTCTGCCAATTGCAGACCTAGTGCGTCCCAGATATTTACACCACCTCTTTCAGCGGCACCACAATGAGTGTGGTACCATCGCCGCATGAGAAATTTGACGCCCGGTTTCTCCACCTGAAAGGGCGAGCACTCGGACTCTGATGATGCGAAATTACACTAGGAGTTTAATTTAGCCGAGAACATTCAAGCAACATGTCTACTCAAGGGATCTTTTACATGCCGCATAATCATACGACATGGGCGAAGACGATTTTCTGCATCTTGAAAATCCACCGAGACTGCAAGGCTCGATCCTCTGACCTGGGGCGTACGCGCCTTACCACGACGCCACCATGTCGTCTTTTTTACATTAATATCTGTAACGCAATACCTTAAGGACGTAACTTTCCATGAGAAAAGAATTGGCACAAACTTTATCTTTCTTCTTCACACGACCCCGTAAATCTCAAAAATGTACGTCTAAGTTGCTTAAAGAAAAGTACTTAAAGCTTAAATAAAAGTACTAAATGTTGCTTAAAGCCAGTACAGAGCGAAAAATATAGATCTTGGAGAATTAAGTTATAACGCACCTTTGAAACTCTGGAACTGAAGATTCATTTAGTTACACGAAAATGGTGTTTTCTTAGTAACATTTACTGCTCAATGTTAATAATTATTATTTTCAAACACCTAAGTTTTCTAAAAAAAGTTTAAATACTTCAAAAGTTAATGTTCTGGCAAACATTTATCATTTGTTATTAAATTCTGATTTCCTTTCTATTTTCGTCAGATGTTGGTAATTTAGAAAACAAAAGTGTAGCCCAAAGATAAGTATTGATTAGTCTATGATTTAATCATACTTTTTCATATCATTACACAACTTTTCCACACTTTTGCTAAGGGAAAATCGGAAACTTGAAAATTAAATGTTATGTCAAAATTTACTTCATTTTCGGATAATTTCGCAGATTTACCCCTGAAGTGGAACCGGAACATATTGATGGATTAATTTTAAATTTCTTATTTATGTTTCTCATACATTCTGCTAAATATTCGTCAGTGTCCCAAAAAGAAAATTAAAATTTTGAAAATTTACAAAATTGTTGAATTTTACCTTAATTTTAACGTTTTTTGACCCAAAACTGGAACCGGAAGATATTAATTGATTAAGTTAAAATTTCGTGTGTATGTTCTTCATGCCACCCCTCAACTTTTCAGCTCTCACGCAAAAACAATTTCCAAAAAAAGTTTTTTACTCTCCTCCCAGGGCAATTCAAAAAGAAATATACAGTTTCAATGCACTACAAATCAAGAACAATGTAAAATATTATATGTTACCCAGAATAGAATGGTATGGGATTATGCCAAGTTTTCTTAGAGACAGTCACAGATGTTCCATTGTGTGACCCCGTAGTCATATGCACTCATCGTGCCGGTAATCCATTTGTGAACATATACCTGTTAATATAATTGAACCAAGTCCATCGACAGTGGCTGTGATACACTATTTTAGCTCCACTAGATCAATAGGAAGGAGAGGGACGAATACCTTGTCCTTTACGTACCCCCACAGGTTGCGCTGTGAATTTGAAATTCTCTGTTAACCAAAAGCGGAACTGAAGCAGCGAATCACAACCTCAATCGCTGGACTTACCTTAAACGCGTTGTAGTTTTCAGATAGCGTTGTAGTTCAGTCAACACGCGTTTGGGCGGAAATGGATTACCAGCTCGATGTGAGTCGTGTGACTAAGGAGTTACACATAGAACATCTGTGACTGTCTCTAGTTCAAGCTCAAAACTTAAAATGATCCCATACAATTAAGTTGCATGTAACATGTAATATCTTACATTGTTCTTGATTTATTGTGCATTGAAACTGCATACTTCTTTTTGAACCACTCTGTGTATATACATGAAAATATAAACGGTTTATTAAATAAAAAATAAAAACGTTTATCACTTACAAATGTGCTATCTAGCGCATCTGAACATACAGGTGAAATTATTGTTCATTTCACTAAAGATATTTTTTAAATGCTTTTCTGTGTTGTCTGCATCAAAACTGAATTATGTAGCAAACGAAATGACTAAATAGAATTCATTTTTGCTGAAAAAATACGAAATATACCTCTGTTTCTAAAAATAACTCGAGCGCGAGAAAATAAATCGCATTTTGGGAACTGTGCATTCGAAAAACAAGTGTAACAGATTATCCGAGATCTTGGTATAGGCAAACTTTGTTTTCTGAGCGAGTTTGAAAAGAATCCATCAAAATAAAAAGAATGAAAAAGGAGTTGTCTATTTAAAATTACATGTTTGCCAAGACTCCAAAAGAAACAGTGCCAAGAGCAGATTATTATTTTTCTGTAACCCATTCAAACTTTCAAAGAGACGGGTAGTTTTCGATGGTTTTGCGTTCTATTTTAAGTGGTTAATCTCAGTTCTTAGAATTGAAATAGATATGATAAATCCTAGAAGCTACTTTTTGTTACAACCACTACATTTTTTGTGTAATAAAATTATTTACGGACATTAAGGGAAATGTTTTGCCAAAATATTTTCTAAAAAAACAGAAATAAAGAAATAAATAAATAAAAATGAATCAATATAAAAAGCAATTTTTTTTGAAGTCATTTTTTCCCCTTTCTAATTTTACAACTGCAACCTAAGACAGAGTTTTTTCCATTTGTTGTACACCATTTTGATGATTTTACAAGGTATGAATATCGTTCTTTTATAGAATTCGTTAAAATATCTCTTATGTGTCTTTCACATTTTAAGACTGAGTACTACTTGTACTACTTGTAAATAGTAAACTAGCATAATAAGAAAAGAAAACGAATAACTACACGAGCTTGATTATAAATGAGCCTGTCGTATGTGAAAATAAACGGTCTACTAACATCGACTTTAAAAGTAGCTTTCTCGCAAGACTTTGGCTTTAAATTATTCTATATAATCCATTCATTGGTTAAAACAAAGTTTCAAAAGAAAACATCTATTTCGCATGAAAAGAACACTATGAACTGTTTTGAGTACGTTATCAAATTCCCATTCTGAACTTGTTAGATTTTATGTTTCATTAAATTCGAGCAGTTAAAATTTTTAATGGGAAATTTCATAAGCAATATTCAAAAGCTGGTTTTATATTAATATGTTAATACAAAAAAGTAGGAAAAACAAAGTATAAAGTTGAATTGCAACAAAAAATGCCAAGAATGGAATGTCAAAATTTAAAAAATAAATTTAAAAAAAAAAGGGAAAAAAAAAAAAAAGTAAGAAAAGAAAAAAAAATCTAAAGTAAGAACAGTTTTAATACTTTCACGGGCATTTGATTTGAAAGCAATAAGTAATAACACTGCAATCGTTTATTCCATGACAAACAAATGAGTTTATTTTTTAAATTGACAAAACAAAACAGCAAAAAAGTATTTAGACTTTGAATCTAATTTTGGCAGTTTAACCTTTCGCAACCAAAGATTTTTTGCTAGAAAAAAATTTCCACTTTTTAATAACATTAACACAAGTAAAGTGGTTATATTTTTGTGGTTGCGCAGTTCTCCAACAGAAGCAAATAACACATTTTGTTGTTACTTATATCACTCGCATTAAGAAGCCCGAGTCTAATTGAGACTAATTAAGCGTATTTCATTTAACATGAACACCACAGGAGTGTAAGATCGACTACGTTGAGATCGTACACGATAGATAAAAGTACCATCGATCAACATTTCGATTTTTTTTATCCAGACCAGAGGCCGAATAACCACCTGATCCAGCACCCCCAGATTTGTAATGAAAATATGGTGGATTTTGTGATCACGGCTTATTTAATGTGCACCAGTTACCAAATGCGTACACGGTGGGTCTCAGACCGGCTGATAACGAAACCCCTCCGGTGCGTCCTAACCGACTTTTTTTTAAACAAATTATTATTGATCTTATTTAATTATATACTGAATTTATTATAAACTGTCATTAAATTAAATAATGTTAGTCCAACCATAAGAACCATATAGGCGTATAATAAGAAGAGGTTCATTTCAGGATCAATGTTCTATCAGTTGCACCATAAGTGTTCATAAGGAGCTCACTATTGAGGCACATGGGTTTTTTTTTCAAACTGACTGTTTTACGATGCTTAATGAAAAAGGTTATGTCTTAAAAGTCGTTTTATATGATTATTTTGTACTCTACTTTTATCAGATCAGTACTGGGCCACCCGGCCCACTTCTAGCGCATTAGTGGCCCACTACTTATGCACAAATAGAACATTCTGTCAAATACGCAAGCCTCAGATTTTTGTGCGTTTTAGGTTTTGCTAATTGACTTTTGTGTATTTTTTTGCGTTGAATAAGAAAATTAGAGCTGAATAAGAATTATTACATTAGGAATTTTCAAATTTTTTAAAGAATTGAAAAAATGCTTGTTTCTCATAATTTATTAAATTTTTGACTCATGCTCATTATTTTATAGCACCAAAGGTGCAAGAAGCTCGCCACTTTTAAAATTGACTATTTTCTCAAGAGATTTTTCAGCATTTGAAAATTTTAACAATAAAATATATTAAAATCGCGTTTTCCTTTAAATTCATTTACCTTCTTCGATTGCTGTAATTTTATGAAGTCGTTATTATTATATTTTGTTGGAAAATTAGAAAATTATCTCATATTTCAACTTCATCTATGAGTTGGACTTGGTTGAATAATTCTCGAGAGCTCGTTAAAGCATACTAATAGTTAATTTACTGCTATTTAAACTTTTTTTAGATTATGGAGCTCTTGCATTAGGGTTGCAATGTCTTAATTGTTAATACGTCAAAAGCTTGCTATGCCCACTTTTGGTGTGCCCACTACTGGGACATCAAAATTTCCTGTGCCCAACTGGCGCATTCAAAAAGTTGCTATGCTCAGTTCTGGTGTATCGAAATGATCTAAGCTTTAATTTTTTTAAAAAATGTATTACAATTATTTCCATATTTCAGGTGATTATTTATCAAGACAAGAATTCAGACAATAACAAAAAAATATAGATTATCTAAAGTTCTATAAAGTTTAGACAATTATCGAAGAAATACGAAAAATAATAGCTTAAGTGGCCCACTAATGGTACATTTACTCAATTTACATAAAAAAACAGCCCAATCATACGTGTCGCCTTTTTTACTTTTCGAAAAGTCTTTAATTGATGGAAGGAACTTCGTAAGTCAAACATGGACCATCAATGTTAAGTCTACAGACAACTTTTGCTCGATTTTTACTCGCGACGCTTTTTATATTTCATAGAACAAAAACTTTAAAATAAATTTAAAATCTGCAATTTTTTCGAATTTTGTGAAAAAACTTTTATTTCTAGGATTATAGATTTTTAGATAGATTGAATTCTGCTCATTGACGCTATTGTTTGTTTTTTATACTTCACAAAATAGTGAATTAAAATTATCGAATCGAAAAATCTTTTGAGTTCTACGAAATAGGTTCTTTATGAAAAAGTTTGTCTAAAGCAAATTCGGGTGTCAATATTGTTTTAAAATTAAGAAAAAGAAGTAAAACAGGATTGAGGTATCCCTACAAATATCTTTCGAATAAAAAAAAAGTTTCTTTTGAACAACGCGAACCGACAGACACATTTCCTAATCTCTCAAGCTATGCAGTTCTTATTTTAAGAATACTACTTCTAAACCTAATTTAAGAGATTACTTATAACCTTCAGAATAAACAGATAAACATATTTCTTTAGGGTACAGAAAACGAAAATAATTATCCTTCTTAAATTAAGCATTATGATTTCGCAACAAACATAATTAATTAGTGTAAGATAAAGGTCACTCGTATTTCACAAAAAAAAAAAAGATCCACTGAAAACTTTTAATTAAGACTCGATCTAATTAAAAATAAATCTCTTCAAATACTTTATCATGTATTCAAATATTTTATTTCATATGAATATCTAAAAACATCTCTCAATCTATTATTTGTCTCAATGATATTAAATAGCATGTTTCCATCTCAAATATAGCGAACATGGGAGTGTTTTATGTCAAAACATTAAATAATTGCATGATATGTGCCGACATCAGTTGGATAAAATACATAAATGTAGAAGCCGCAAACCAAATTTCCTTCAACAATCTTGAGATAGCTCATGTATTGCGATGCAAATCCTACAGGAATTGCAATCTCATGTTAGAAGAAAAATGTATTTATAACAATATCTAAGAACATCTCTCAATTCTTGTTTAAACATATTGAGCTGAATTTGTGTTTCAGAACTATTGAATAAATCAAACCTACCTTTTATTTTTAACAATATTTTGACAGCTGTCAAGATTTATAAAATGATTTATATCCGTTATTGGGACTAAAATGAATGAGTGAATTTAAAATTTTACTGAAAGGGCCACTCCGTCAAAACATCTCGATTTATTTGAATTCTAATTTTGTTTCATTTGAAAGACATAGTTTTTTTGTTTATGTTTTTTTTTTCAAGAAAGAAATATAAATTCGTATCATTCTTTTAGTCATTTATTTGCTTCATTTTAAAACTGATACTTTTTCATCAACCTATTTTAACATTTCACCAACACAGATGCGCTGTTAGTTTGTGGATCAACATTTTAATTTGGCCAAGTTAGCAATAATTAAGTTGCATCAAATAAAATACGTTGAACACTTTAGCTTTTATCATTGCCGAAAGAATTTAATTTTTTTTTTTTTTTTTGCATGCAATTAGTTAACGATTTTCTTTTCTAATAAAAGTACAATAAAAAAGAGAAGTTCACTCAAAACTAAAAGATCCTACTTGACTTTAATTTACACTCATTTGTTACGAATGCTATCAGTCTTTTGCATCCTATTACTTTAAACCTCCTTTTTCACCAGTTACAATAGAAATTTTCAAGTGTAGATCTTCATTTTAATGAAAAAAAATAATAAAAAGAGTAAATTTTAAATAATCATAATTACTGAATTTTTTCGATTTTTAAAAAATCAATTTGTTTTCTAGCATTATTGGATGAATTACACGTATATAAACATTTGCTTATAATAAACAAAAAACTATAAAATTTTGCAGCGGGGAAGCTAAAATGAATTTTTTTGTGAATCATTCAAAAAAGCGAATTTTAAACTCGAATTTATTTGGTTTTTCAGTATCGAGATAATAACAAAATAAATAAATAAAATACACGCATTTAAAAATTGTATTCATAAAGAAAATTACAAAAGCAGCGATTAAACGGTATGTTGTTTTAAACTACCCCGCATATTCAAGAACTTATAAGCATTTCTTTTCAAAATGTAATTTCTCCAGATAGATAGATATATAATGTATATATCAATTTAAATAAGACAGTTCAGGATTAGTTTTTTTTCAAGTAAACATTTTATTAAATTCAAAAATAACAAAATATTACAATAACATTAAATTTCAATTTTTGAAGAATCTGCACGTTGTCACTCTGACGAAATGTTGGACTCAAAGCAATAGAAAAGTGCTCAAAAAAAAAAAGCAAATACAAGGTCATTATCCTAAAGTCTTTTTTTTTTAAATTTAGTTTTGCTTTTTTACATTTTTATAGTTATTTGTTTTTTATTTTTATTTATTATTATTACTTTTATTTATGTTTATTTACATATTTTTCATACGTAGATTAAAAAATTTTACAACTCAATGTTATACACTTCAAACTAACAATTCTAGGAAATAATACAGTGTATCCAATGATTTTGTTTAGTGTTATAGCAGTGATGATAATTGTTTCCTGTAAGGGCCCTTGTTACAGTATTTTGTATATTTCTTTTCTTGAATTTACCACATAGAATAGACGTTGAAGTTAGATAACGAAAAATAGTACTTTGGCAATTTTCAAAAAATGAACAATATTTTTAACCCTGCGGGGGTTTTTTTTGTTTTTTTTTTTTATGTGGGTGTAATATAGGTTTCGGGCAAATGCACAAAAACTTCACATAGCAACTTATTACTGTATACTCATAAATACATTTAGTTAATAATGTATGCATGCATTTTTGTTATGCTTTAAGATTAAAACGTAAAAACTAGCCAAAAAGAAAAACTCAGTCCTCCGCTGTAAAATACAACTATATTTATGGTGAAAAAAATCTCAAATGCGCTATGATTTTTGTCAAAATTCAGAAAAGAATTTATTTTTTAAAAATTTTAACGCCTAGTTTTCTTCAAAAGAAGTATGAATCTTTATCTTCAATAAAAAAGCAAAGAATAATTTAACTACATATACTTTTATAACTGAAAGGTTCAAATTTTTCTTGAATTTTACAACAGCGCGCTAAATCTTTTGTTCAAGGCATTATTTTTGCATTATGCAATCTTTCCTACCTACAGAGATTTAAAAAATGCATTCTATTCAACTGCGTGATATGTAATTGGAGCAAATTTCGAAGATTACATGAGATGACCTGAATATATTTTTTGTTGCTTTGAAATTGAAATACCCTCAGTAAATAAAAAAGGAGCAATTTTGAAATTCTACTTGCTGCGTCCATAACTTATGCAATAAATAGTTTTTTTTCTCTCCCACTACTAAAAGTCGAACGCGAGTTGTAAATCGGCTATAATTAATCATTGCAAGCAGAACGGATAGTAAAATAATTCATCGCTGGTTACGAATTTTTATTTATCACACTGCCCGTGCACTCCATGACCTTCTCTCCTTCCTCAGAAAAGCATGCTCAAATCTCACGAAACTTTCGTCGTATTTTACGAAATGGATTCGTGAAAAATGCTCCGAGTAAACCTTTCGTCAAATTGACGAAATTTGTGTAGTAACTTTTTTAAGTCACGTGGTCGCGCGAGGAAAGAATCGTTGTAAATGACGAAATTTTCTTGACGATTGTAGAATCGTCAAAAGTGAGCGTTCTATTTCTGAGAGTGTGCGACTTTCTGGTTAAAGTTAGAGTTAAAAAATAAAAATGGTACATAATTAAAAATATTTACTAACTGAGCCAATAAGTATTGTAAAATTCTTCATATTGAATAAAGAGTATTCTAAAACTACAAATAATCGTTGTATGAGAACCACAAAAACAAAGAACCACATTGCAAAAAAAATTTGCCCAAAAATACATGAGAATCTACTGGAGATCATTTATCCGGTGTCTCACGCAACATTTCAGAGATTAAAAAACAAGAAACTACAAAGTCTTTAAAAATTGAAATTGTAGAGAATAAAAAAATTGGGTTCTATGGTGTTCTCACCAATATAGCCAATAATGACAAACTTACACTAGGTTTGGCACCTAATTTCGGGCTCCAAATTTCTCGCCAACTAGTCGTTGCATCGCTAAGTTAAAGGCCACTTGGCAATATATTATTGGCAAGTTGTCACGAAATGGTTGCCAATTTATGACGTCACTCTGAAAAGTCAGAAGACACGTTGTGCTGAAACCAAGAAGTAATCTCCTTGATTGCTTAATAAAAAGTAAACTTAGGAATTAAGTAAAAACTATTTAAAATAACTCTTACTTTAAATTTTGTTTAAGTTTTTCAAAAATTTCCTTTCGGAAAAAGGTTAATTCGTACTATTAAATTTTAAAAAGAAATACATCAGTTTTCATCACATTTGCTATGCATGTATCAGTATTCCTAGTAGAAATGAAGTCTCTACACTGTAAAAAAAATCTCCTGAAAATAACGGAAAAAGTACCGGCAGCAAGTTGCCGGAAACATTCCGTTTCTGATAATATTTTCCAGAGACTTGACAGAAGTTCCATTTCTTTTTTCTCCGTTGATCCTTTTAAATACAGCAGCCGTAAAACGGAAAAGTTCCGTTGTCGTATTTTCAGGTTCGTGAGGTACCTGATATTTCCGTTTTTGGAAGGGAAAACCATTATTTGAAGCACTACGAAAATCTTCCGTTAAAATCAGTCAAAAAACAATCCGAAAATTCAGGTATTCTTAACTGTGTACCGACTAAATCTCATTTAGAACTTTTAGTACTTACTACTCGATTTCATTACTATCATTAATGTCAACCTCTTTAAATTTAAACATCAGTTCCTAAACCACATTTGCTTTAATGAATTAAAAGATTTTAAAGATTTCGTGAGGATACACTTTGCGTGGGCTGTAAAAATCAGTTGCAGGAATAATTCATACTGTTGGCTTTTGTAGAATAAATTGAAAGATCGTTTTCAAGAATAATTTCTGTAATAGGAAATACGCGATCGAAACCCATTTACCATTACCATTTACTCCATTTTTATGAATCCAGATGCTTTAAAGCGTTTAAAATCTTTAAAAATTCAGAAATATCAATCAACATTGAGTCATTACAAACCTCCAATTATTGAAAAAATATGGAAAGAAAGAAAAAAGGATTCCGCTAAATGAATCTGCAGTGATTTAAACTTTCACATTTTGCCCGTTTCATCCCCCCCCCCTCCCCGTCCAGCTCTAGATCTTCTTTAGCACAAGGAATATAAACTAATAGAAGAATGCATAAAAATAATAATCCCGTTCGAAACAAATAGTTTATTAATTTTGAACTTGAGCTATACTGTAAAAATTTTTGGTAAAAGTACAGAAGGAAAACTGAGTGTTTCTGTTAGTTTACGAAGAACTCGTTCAAAATCAAATAACCAAGTTTCTTGATAACCGTTTCTCAATAAAATTCTTGTTTTTCCACACTAGTACAACTACAGAGAAGTCGGCAGGGTGGCGTAGTGGTAAGGAGCAGGCCTCGTACGCCCAAGTTCGCAGGATCAAATCTGGCCCAAGTCGGTGGATTTTTAAGAGCAGAAAATTGACCGCGCCCATGTCGTATGATTATGCGGCATGTTAAAGATCCCTTGAGCATCCGTTTGGCGTGGATACTTTCGGCTAAATTAAATTCCTAGTGCAGTTTGTATCAATTAGCGTTCAGGTGCCGCCGTATATCGGGAAACTGAGCGTCAAGAATTTGCACCAATAGTACCACACTTTTTGTGGTGCCACGGAAAGAGTTGGTACCAATCTCTGGGAACCTCTAGTTCTGCAATGGTTAAGAACAAATACTACGCAGCCCATTAGAAATAATAAAAAAAACAACTACAGACAGATCTTTTAAGTAACATAAAACTACGAGTGTAGCACGTCAGCTTACTGAAGTACTGTACGCATGTCATTGAAGTTTCTTGACGGAATTCCTAATGACTAAATCTAGTACAAGACAATTCTATAAGCAAATGAAGTACTTCATCTGTTCAAGATTTTTGTTTTAAATACGTAAATTTTAAAATTTGCAAAAAATCGATAAATTGCTTTCAAATAGACTTGACACGTTTTTTTATAAATAATTTATTAACTTTTCGACTTGTACTATGCATTATTATATCTAAACAAGTAAGGAGTAGAGAAAAA
Source organism: Octonoba sinensis (assembly GCA_038502835.1). Lineage (NCBI taxonomy): Eukaryota > Metazoa > Arthropoda > Arachnida > Araneae > Uloboridae > Octonoba > Octonoba sinensis. Next base: position 113,296,704 of record CM076598.1, on the reverse strand, counting down.
ATCGAGCGATTCATTGACCATTCAGTTTCTAATGAAAATTACAACAAAACTAGTCTAAATTTCTTTTTTAGTAAATTTTTACATTCATTTATTTAATTAAACATAATACGATATCTCACTCCTTCAAAAACCACTTCCTTTCTTCATCAATCTTTTATGATTATATAAAGTAGATGAGATATACAAAATAATACTTTGAATTTAATTCCACCAATTGAAATTTCTTTGGACCACGTGTACTCACTCTACTTCGTCCTTTTCCTTTGATGTTCCCTAGCCTTTCGTTTAATTTTTAAATAGATTTTCAAGCGTTTTGAACAAAAAATATAGTTTTTTAGGGAAGATTACATTTTGTTCCCGACAAAGAAGGTCAAAGCAAAACATTAAACATTTTACGTGGGACATGTAAAACGTTTTTCACACACGTACATAAAGCGCAGGAAACAAAACCGTGTTTAATCATAGCGAAATGATCTGCAAACAGTCTTCCACACAACTTGAACTCTTTCATCTAAATATGGTGATTTGATTAAAAAACCGTATTCTTTGTTGAAAACCTTTGAAAAAATTATGAATAAATTAAAGGAAAGGTATTCCCCAAAAGCAAAAGAGCAAAGTAGAGCAAGAGTGGTTCAAAGAAATTTAAAAAAGAAAAAAAAAAAAATCCTATGGCTCGTCTTCAAGGGTGGATGAAGGCAATGGAAACGACCTACATTGGTCAAGTCTGATAAAATCAATTTACTTTAGATATATGGGATAAAAGCATCAGAAATTTTTATAGAATTAATACTAAAAGTAGCACGGGACGGTCTGTCAGATAAAAGAAAAACAAAAAAAAAATGCTAAATGGAAATAGATTAACTAAATAAAATTCAGGGGAACCCCAAAAGCGGTACTACCATTGCCATGGCATCGGGGCTAGTAGGTCAAGGGGGCCTGTGGGTCTGCATTAAAGGGAAAAAATTGAATTTTTTTTTTCAATGAGTATAAAAAAAGTAGCATTAACAAAATATGTCACCTTTTCTTGCGGTACAAGAGCATTAACGATAGTTGAGTTGTTTACCACTTGTTGCACACAACAAGTGGTACAACAGTGGTACAAATGATACAATGGTACAAGTGGTATCACATCAAACACTTGCTTACTGGAAGAATAAAATATTGGCTGCTTTAAAAAATAAATAAATACAGTTTATTAACGCAACTAAGAAAACATTCTCTAAAGTAATTAAGCATTTTCAAATTAACCATTTTTCTTCTTTTTTTAATAATAATGTTGTTTATAGTGAATTTCGTTGTGCCTCACCAGAAATATTTTAAGAAAGTTTTCCCCCCTTTTCAGTGAATTACAGTGATTTTTTCTTTTTTGGCGTTTTAAATAACTTAATAATTTTTATTTAAGCATCATATATATTATTTCTCAAGGCCTTTTTTTTTGGTCGGTACTCCATAACTTCCTTAATACTTCATCAAATTTCATGAATGAGGCATCATTTTAAAGCTTTCCTTAACCGATACACCGGAAAGATATACAATATACAATTATACGGAAAGCTTTTCTTAAATTTGAAGTTTAAAATCATTTAAAAAGAGTTCCTTTAATGAATGCCAAGTTGGCGTTGTGTTTGCTGGTTAGAGGCCGAGTGGTTAGGAGCGCAAGGCTGGTATACCCAACACCCATGGTTCGAGTCCCGCATTTCGTCTACGTTTTCTCCAATTAATTGCTTTGCTGGATCGTTGATTTTTGATAAACTAAATTTTAAAAGGGTGTGAGGTTCTGTGTCTAGAGAACATAACGTATTTTATTAAAAACACATTTTATTCACATAAAACAATCGACGGTCGGAAACCCGACTCCACTCTCTCACTGACTGACTCTTCGCACACAACACACTTATCTATATACAATGGCTGTTGCCAGATACACTCATTTGCATATCCCTTACAAGGGCTCTTTTATATTTTATTTGGTGTTTTTATTTTCATGCAGTAAATTAAAAAAATAGTAGGAAATGTACGATTAAAATTATTAATTAAATTAAATATCCATTGCATAAAATAACATTTTTGGAACGAGTTCATCAAACATACTCTATTATTATTAATTTATTAGCTGCTAAATTTAAAACATTTTATGTGAAAACAAGATATTCTTTCCCATTCATTTATATTATGAATGCGTAGCGCCTAACCAACCAACAGTAACTATACTTTTGGTAATGGAACTTTTTCGTTAGTGTATTTTAATGCAATGAATACTACTAATAAAAATAATTATCATTATTATTGTGATTATTTTATTATTTTGAATAGCTAAATAATAGTGGGAAAAAATTCTAACAGCTATTTGTACTGATGTGTTCAATTACATGTCTTCTTTTGTACCAACACCCTTTTGCTTTTTTTCTATTCTTCGTAATGTCCTTTCTATCAGATTAGTGCGGAATTCCGCACGGGTCGACTAGTCTTACTTAGTATAAATCATATGAATCACTTTTTTCAGTCAAGCACAGAGAGTATAATTTAGAGTTAAACTAAGAGAGAGAAAAAGAAAAAAAAAAGAGAACGATAAGGGGGCGGGCGTTATAATATCTGGCAACGGGGCCCATGGAATTATGTTGGGGCACTGACACAAATAGAATGCAAGTATGCCAACGTAAGGGTTTCAACAGCATATAAGCAAGAAGCGTGAGAATATGTGTCCATATTTCAAACTTTAACAATGGAAATCTGAAACTACAATAAGTGTAGCTTTGACCATTTCTTTTCATTCGTTAACATAAACTTTGTATATGCTTATACAAACGTTTTTTATGTTAGATGCGTTGGCAGATAAACCTCAGCCCAAGTTTTTAGATGCTCCACATATAATTTAAAAAGCAAAATAAATAAATAAATAATCAACGAAACTTTGACAAAATCTTTTAGAATATTTTAAATAAATATAGCGCGTTAAGCGCATAAAGTTTACAAAATTTACTCCGATCTAAATTTGGAACAAATCGCAAGAGAGCAGCAGTTCTTAATCTTCAGAAGGAGGAGCTGAATAATTTATACTGTTGAGGAAAATGATTGGATTAGTCTCCAGTGTTGTGAATTTCCGGGAGTCTTTTTTTCCCCTCCAGGATTTTGAATTTTGTTTTGGCTTTTAGTGCTGTTCGTGGGTAGAAAGCAAGCTTTCATTAGCACAAGGAGAAACATTACTTATGAACGATTTTAGATTTCAGCACAAAGTGCAAAATAGAAACATAATTTTAACATTAAAAACCGTCAGATGAATGTAATATCTAATGAAATGATTAAATAAACGATGTTGTAAATTTCAAAACGCAGCATGTTTATTCAAATTAGTTTGCAATTAGATTTTTCACAAATATGCATTTATCACACCGATACATTTAGCTATATATAACGTCTTTATTTATAAAGAAAAGTATTTTTCATTGTAGCAAATAATCAGATTAAGGTAGTATTAGAAAAATGTCCTATAATTTCAATGCTATGACATAATTGTTACACTATGACATTTGTCTGATACCTTTTGATGACAGCACCATCTATATTTTTATCTCAGTAATTAAAACTTTTTAAACAAATATTTTAATCAAAATAACAAATGAAGAATTAATATGAAAACTGTATGAAGGTGATGCCAGTTGTACAATGCGCATGTGTCAGAAATGTAACGCATATCATTGCAACTACTTTTCTCAACACCCAAAATGTACAAAGAACAAAGCAAAAATATTTTGTAAATGGGTGATTTTCAAAAAGATTGACGGTTTGATGTCCGCTTTGTAAAATCTGAATTTAATGTCGATAAAATTATTATTCTGCCATTGTAAAGACCTGTAGGGAAGCATCATTTCATGCTTAATTCAATGCATTCATTACATTTTTTATAAGTTGTGAAATAGTAGGCTTCTTCTATTACTTATTTGGAAAGTAATGGAAAATTGCGTGTCCGGAGCAAAAAATTCACAGAACCAGAATCTTTTTTTTTTTGTCATTCCAAGTAACTTTTGTATTCAATATGATTTAAAACATGAAGTAATATGTGTTTACTTAACAAAAATGCAAGTGATTTTACTGAAATGTTTATCTGATATTTTAAAACTTAAAGAAAGGTTTTGTCCGGACATGCAGCTCATGAGTGTTACCTCGAGAAAGCTCCTATCATTTAACTTTCAAAATATTTAGATATTGTAATTATTTTCTGTGGCAGGGAAGGCTTGTATGTTTCTTTTAACCTCGTTCCATCTAGAATGGGTTAGTTTTATTTCTTTACTGTTTTGTAGTGGAACATACAATTCAACATGATGAGTATTTTTATTACCTCTCATGAGTGTTATCCATTTATTTCCCAATATTTTTACAGCATAAAAATAAGCAATTCAGCAATAGTGTATTTCTTGTAGAGGAATCAATCGGTCCGATTAAATTTTCAGGAACACAGTCAGAAATTTTTAGTGAATCTCATGAGTGTTACCCACTAATGAGTGTTACTTTGAAAGAGAAGGAAGTTACAATCATGATTGACAACAACCAAATAATAAATAAATCTGCAGATATAGATATTTTATGAGCTTTAACTCAAGCTTATATTAGTTTTTTATTCAAGGGTATATTTTATTACTACATATATATTATATATATATATATATATATATATATATATTATATTTTAAAAGAGACACGCTGACACAAAATTTTAACTTTGGCAGGATATGATTTTTGTGTGTTTTGTTTAAGATATGTTTTATTCTTGAGGGGTAAAAAGAAAAACTCCGGTACTTATAATCCCCTCCCCCCAAAAAATTAATAAATAAAAAAATAAACATTTGCTCGGGCACGCCAGTTGTTACTTCCTGTAAATAAGAAAATGATGTGTTGCAAACTATTATCTTCACTTTACCTTAATTAAATGAAAGATATGCTTTGCAGAATTATAGCTATTTATTTCGATATTTTTACTGCCTACTTTAAAATTAAAATTATTTTTTTATTAGTTCTGTCTAGAAACATCTATTTCTGGATCAGAATGATGAGAGTAGTGATGTTTTATTACATTTTTAATGTAACATAACAAGTAATGGGGTAAAAAAATTCAATTTTGGTCTCTCTTTTTATAATTATTGTTATTTTTATTACTATTATTATTTTTGGTGTATTATTGCAAGAGGATTGTTTGTTTGTCTCATGAGTGTTACCATCTCTCATGAGTGTTACTGCAGCTAAAAATTAGAATTGTATTAATATATATTTGTTAGTTTATAATTAAAAAATGGTTTTCTAATTAAGGCTATCCAGTTACTTCTTTACCTGCAGTCAAGACATTTAATTTTTAATAAAATACATTTTTATTGAAAGTTATATCCTTCCTTTAAGAAACAAAGTAACACTCCTGAGATAAAGTGCCATTAAAATAGTTTAAAAATTTTAAATAAGTAAATTTTAATACTATTTTTACTTATTACAAAGTATTTAAGATCCCCTAAGAAAGATTTTTTTTATTAGTTATTGATAAGGATTATTTTACAGAATGTTTAATAACGGTAACACTCATGAGAAAAACCATCACTTGTCAAGGCACTTTTTGAAATATCTAAAATATAAATAAATTAACCCGAAAAAAACCACCTGCTCAGAATGCAGTAAATTATAAGGAACTCATACGCATGCAAGTTTTTATGTTTGATGCAACAAAAATTTTCAGATTGTGTCAAACCCAATCCGTCAACGAATTTGAAAATCACCCACCTCGTTTGCAAATTCTGTGAGCAATATATTAGTAAGTACGTTAGTTAAGTATTTTTTAGTGTCTCGTATCGTAAACATGTCTCACTTTTTAAACATTTCCATTAAAAAGTTGTCTGTTTTATTAGCGAATGTTTTCTTCATCTTGTTTCACCACAGTATCAAAAGGTTTTTAATTTCTATAAAGTTTGTTTCCGAGCGATTGATTCGAAATTATGCGATATTGTTTCGTTCTGATTTAACATTCTACTTTAACATTCGGATTTATATTTAATTTACGTAGTTTTCTAAACATAAATACATAAATTATGATTGCAGAAATCATTTGATTGAGGGTTTTTTTTTTCACTTTTTTACAAACGTGACTCAATGATAAGAATTTAAGAACTTCTGATAAAAGGAGCCTCCCACCCCTCCCTTTTTTTAACACATTCAAGACTTATAAATAAAATAGTTCTTCATTGAACATTCTGTACAATTAAATGTTTAATTTAAACATAAATCTAAAACAGTAAACATTACGAAAAAATTACACAAAGCGTATACCAGATTTTAAAGAAATCACAAGAAAAAGAGCACATTTTGCAAGTGTGAAAGGATAAAAATCCTTATACTCAATTTTTTTAATGTACTAATTATACAGAAAAAATCAAAATCCTGCAGTTTTATATCACACGTCGTCATCCCCTTCTTACCGAAATTGTTAGTAACGCAAAAAATTAACACTGCAGAAATCAAATTTCTAACTAAATAATTTATAACATATTACGCAAAGCGTTTCGCTTCAATTGAATGAAAAACCGAAAAAAATTCAAAGGCTTTTTTTTTTTTCTCTCAGATGTCAGAATTCTTCCCATCCCTTAAGGAAAAAGTTTTCATTTCGTCACTTTAATTTGTTTGAATAAAGTTAAGAAATGTGTAGTTTTCATACTAACAGTTCACAACAGAAAAAAAAGCTTTAAAAAAGTAAACAATAATGATTAAATATTCAGTGATCAATTCCTAACCTAAGAATTGATCATCGAATTAATTTATGTACAACATGCGTGAAGCAATTAATTCTCCTTTAGCATGAGTTAAAATTCTGAAAATATTGTTCAGATATCAAATATTCAATTTTCATAAGACTGCAAATGGTTTTAAAAGTGAAAGATCGCATTTTGTATTCCTACCTCGAACGCAAACTTTTTAGTTTTCCTCGTACAGTTTTCGACTTTTAACTAAACTCTAGATCATAGAAGAATTCATAACAATAGTTTATAACAGAAAAGTTACTGGTAAATTTATTCTTTTATGAGCGTGGGCGATTGTAAAAAAAGCTTAATTTAAACTATTACTATATCCCATTCCTTGAAAAAAATTTAAGTAAGCGCCTGTAAAAAGTTTGACATATATGATGCTTAGATATCCTCGGAAAGATGTAACTTAGTTGGAATAGTTCGAAAAATATTTATTTCATTAGTTGTTAAAATGGAACGATATTTCTCATGGTTTTAATTATAGGGAAAATTTATAGATTATAAATTTGTTTTTAAGACACTCATGTTTTTGAAAAATATGACGAAAAATCGTTCAATACAAATACCCTCCTCCCCCCTTTTTTAAGCAATCAAGGCGATTATTTTTTAAACTGGGGGAAGGGAGTGTGGCAATTCTTTTGTCTGCACCATGACTGACGTTCCTCTGATTTTTCGGAACTGTGATGTACGTTAGTAGATGTTGAATGACATGTAGAAAGGATTGCGATCGTAACGTTAGGTTTTGATATTTCGATTTTCCTCGATAAAAATAGTTTACAATCATTTTGCCAAAAGATGTCTAATGAGCAGACGCGAAGTTGGATAATATGCCGCTTTGTCTTACGCCACAGAACCATACTTTCTTTTTTTTTTTTACATTTTTCTATAATCGAATGCTATTCTCATCTGATATTTTAATATAAACTATTCCCTTTTGTGATACAGTAAAAACCCTTCCTAATGGACATCCCTCTTATGTGAACGATTTTTAATCCCCCGACAGAAAGGCATTGAACCTACTGTATGACCTTCTTTTTAATGGACACATTCGCATACGGACCCTGACACTATTTTGGGAGTAAACTACATTATTAGAACTGTAATAAATTTTTCACGTTAAGAAAGCACAAATTCCAAGAAATCCAGAAACGTACGTCTGCTTTTTAATGCTAATTTGTGCTTTTTTAACGTGAAAATTTTATTACAGTTTACTTGCACAAAGTTAATTTATTATTTTACATTACTAGAACTCTGATTGCGGACGTTATTTCGTGAGCAAGAAATTAAAATTCAAAAATTAAATATCAGGAAGTTAAAATGTAACGGAAAATACACGGTTAGTTATGAAATTAAACTAATCTAAGCAGTACCAACAATTTTGTTTCTTATTATGTACATTAGGGTGGAACGAAAAAAATCAACTTTTGATTTTCAGTTCGTAATGTCACGGAAAAGTTGCCTTTTGGTATAGATAAGATAAATTTAAAATGTGAAAAATATTGGAGTATGCCTTGAAGTGCCGCAAAGACGTTCAAGTTTCTTAAAATTGAAATTTTTTCTACATTTTGAAATTTTTTTACGAAAAAATCATTATTTTATTTTAAAAATCATTATTTTATTTTTGATTTGTAATAGCGCGGAATAGTTGCCTTATGGTATAGATAAGAAAAATTAAAAATATGAAAAATGTTGGAGTACATTTTGAGGCGCCGCAAAGACGCTAAAAGTAGCCAAAGTTTTGTGAAAACACAGTTTTTATGGCTTTTTCAAAGATTTTTACAAGTTTTGATTAAGTTTTAAAAAAGCTTTATAATATGAATATAATGACAAAAACACCTTTAGTATTGCATTGGCATGTTAGTAAAAAAAAAGGAAAAATTGAAAAATTTTTAACTTTTGGTAAAATATTTTTTATGAATTTTTCGTACACTGAACGTTACAAGAAAGTGTTTTAAATACGTATATGTATAAGCATTATAATTGGAAACAATTTATTGTTTACAGATAATAATAATAATAAAATATTGGGTATTGGTTACTTCTGTATCCTTAATAATTACACATGTTACAGATGCAAAATGTTTGCTTCTATTTCATTGATCCATTAAACTCTTTTTGTTTAACTTTTAGCATATTCACATGTGAGTCAGTTTTTGCTTTTTAGTAGGGTCAGTTGGGGTAATTGTAAATAACTTTCATAACTACACTTGTGGTGGTTTTAAAAACTTAACTGCTTGTGAGTGATAAACTGGCAGCATAGGGAAGACGTTGAAACAGTTTCGTAAGTTTCGAAACAACTGTGCAGGCGTCACTATTGTTTGAAAATGGCACAGTGAAAAAAGTTCTTTAACAAAATTTAGTGATCTTAAATTTTTCTCTCCAGCTCATCTACAAAAGCGATGTAAGCGGTTTCAACCATTTTTATTTGTCATATGGAATGCTGCTAAAAACATTTAGTTGTGAATTTAATCTTCCCTGTCATTTTTCATGTGCAAGTTAGGTGTTTACAATTACCCCATATATTTCGTACTCTGGGGTAATTGTAAACACTTAAATTTATCCTATTTCCAATATTTTGGGTGGACAATAAGTATTATATTTTGATGTAAATTACACTTTTGCGTCTATTTTAAATAACTGTTGTTGTTGTTGTTGTTAATGCCACTTGCAAATTTAAGCCCCCCTTGCAGGGCGACCATGAATTAAGGAAGCTGCTACTGATTATTAATGAGCTACGCTAAAATGAAGCACACTTGGCTCAGAGGGGCTTAATGATTTTGAACCAGCTCCCAGATGACGGATCGTCACCTAGGTTGGTCCCTCAGCAGAAATTATTTCTAACTTGGTGGACATTTGAAGCGACGATGTATTTTACGTGCACAGCTCCCTTTAAGGCACTCGGTCTCTGAGTAATCAGTCGCGGGATGTGGTCACCCTCCCAAGAGTTGACCACGGCCAGTTGTGCTTCACTTTCGGTGTGCTGTGGGATCCAAGCTTAGCCGACTGATACACTGCGGGACAAATTTTACATTAATTTGTCGCATTACTTGGTTTTTTGCAAGATATTTCGCGTTAAATGATCTGAGCCGACTCATAACAGAACTCAGCTGACCACATGCGGCCTGTTGGCCGCAGATTGAGAACCATTGCTCCGGAACTTCTTAAGCCTTCAAGCAGACTGTGTATGAAACAATTTTTCATTTGCATCAATCTTAGTCGAAAATAAATCACTGTTTACAATTACCCCAGATCTCTGGGGTAATTGTAAACACACTGGGGTAATTGAAAACACGAGCTCATTCGCTAACAAATAGACCTAAAGTCAAAATTTTTGTACACATTTACTCACCAGAAGTACAGTAGAGGCTACAATGCTCACAATTTTATCACTGAATTCATTCAAGAGGTAGGGAAGGATCAAACGTTAAAACATTGAAAAAGCGTTTACAATTACCCCAACTGACCCTATCTGCTCTTGCGATTGAACTGTAGTTCTTTTGAGCAGATTCGGACCCCAGTTTCACAACTCTTCCCACTTCTTGTGTGTGACTCCTTTGGTTGCTTAGCCTTACCATCTTAATGACAAAAAGGATGTCGCAATGGTAGCTAATTGCAAAGAAACAAACATGTTAATCACTGTAAAGGTATTTATATTTTATTTTCCACGAAAGAAGAAACACTATTATTATATGCAGTGTTTGTAACGGTTCCATCACTGAAGTTCAAAAACTATTTGTTGATTTCTCTATCGTCAAGAAATATTAGTATACTCTCTGCTATGTCTTTTCCGGTGCAAGATTTTGGTGTTACGTGGCCTAAAAACTTGGAGTTTTGTTCCTCCATTAGGGAAATGTACCCTTCTGAAATAACTTTCTTGTACAACTTACTTCCTTTCTTTTCTTGAACGATGTTACGTCTTTTTTACCTTAAAGAAAAATAAAACAATCCTCTACTTTTGGTTATCTGATTATAGCTATGGTCATTAATGATATATCTTTGAGATGTTGATTTTGCTCTTCTAATTTTCATCCTGTGTATTACATTCGTTTTGTCTTCTGTGGTTACACCCATGTCCTGTAAAGCAGCACTAGCTATAGCTGCATCTAAGTGCTTTTCTCTAGTCACAATTTTGAAAGGTCTGGTACATTTATATCTTATTTTACAGTTGAAGGACTTTCTTGGATTGCCTCTTCTGGTAAGGAACACTAATGTTCTTCAGCGCTGTCAATGTCACCAGTAACCGTTTTTGATGCACTAGTATTGCTCTTTATTCTTTTCTTGCTTGTTTCTTCCTTGAAGCGCTAGATTTTGATATATCAATATTACATTATAGCCCTTTTCCCCTCAGAGCTTTGATCCTTTAGAAACTCTTATTCCATAACTAGTATTATTCCATAACTCTTTTATACAAATACAAGTATTAAAGTTTACACACTTACAGGCAACAGTATCAAATAAACGCTCAGCATCTTCTCTAAATTTTGTAACGTTGCAATCAAACTTATCGGACCAACTTCTACTTTTAGACCGTAATAACTACTTCAACTTAGCATGCTAAGATTTTATCCTTTGTAAAAAAATTTTTGCTAAAAACAATGAGAAAAGAAGCTCTTGATCCTATTTGTTTAATCACTGTTTAAAAAAATCTACTTAAAAATAAGTACTTCCATGTACTTGTTTTTTTCTAAGTAAAATAAACTCAAAAACGAGAACATTAAGCGTTCAAATACAAGTGATGATTCTGATTTAAGAATGAGCTTGTGGGTAGATATAAATATAATCACTTGTTATTCTAATCGCATATTAAAAATAGCAAAAGAAATTATTTAGTGAATGAGTATACTATTATGAACCTTTTAACGTGCAGAACATACAAGTTTTCACTCTTCGAAATTACGAACTATATCTTGAGCAAATGTGTTAAGTCGCGCGCAAGAATACGCCGGTGATTTTGAAGAAATGCGTACTAACTAACCTAAACGTCTCATTCTTATTCCGCGGCTGGTGGAAGTTTTGTTTTGGTTGAAAATAATGGAGTTCGGTCAAGAAAAAGCTGGAAGAATTGAAAATGAAGGAATTCTACAGTAACTTTGAAAGTAAGAATTATCATTTTACTTTTTATGCAAATAATCGTTATTTAATCAAATTCCATTGCCTAATTCTTAGCTAATATCTTTTGTACGTGTTTTGCTTGTGAATTTCAGAAACAGTTTCTCATCATTTCTACTATATTTATAATTTTTTTTTGTGTTTCATGTAAGTAGAATTGACTGGAAAAACTTGAATCCATTAACAATAATAAATTAACAAACTTTTCTTGTCTGTGGACTAAGCAATATGTAGTAATATTTGTTTTCATTAATAATTAAGAATATATTCAAATAATCTTTTATTTATTATTTTTTTTCAAATAAACCGAACATGCAATATGCAATATGAAATTGAATATTGAATTCCGTCGTTAAATATAAAAACATAAGTTTACTTAAATTAAAGTAGCTATAAAATTTCAATCTTTTCGGGCATAACTAGATGAATTTTATGATATAAAGCATTTTACTCTATTAAATAATAATTTATTAAATCAGTTGTTCAAAACAGAAATAATATTCTAATAATTTTTAAAATTATGTGAAAAATTATTATAATCTAAAATTAGCATAATTTGCATATTTGCAATATCTTTTGTACTTTACGGAACATGCAAGGTTGTAATTGATACTTCCATATTTTAAAAACTTTGCATTTGCTGAGCAGCATATAACGTAAGTGCCAACCATTCCTTTTTTTTTCTTCCCTTGCATATCCGGAAAATAATTTTTACATTAAAGAAGTTTTAAAATAAAAACTGAACTATTTGCACTTGTGTAATCTGTTTTATTGTGTTAATTTCCTTTGAATGCAAACATACGAGTATTTCTCTAAGTGCTCATGTATAAGTAATATGTATGCTTGCTGACTGATATAACTTGCCCAAAAATCTGTTATTAAAATTTTTGTATTTCAACATTATTCAGATATTTTAATGCTAAATTTGTGTACCTATATTTCAGACATTCTAAATTTAATTTTTAATCTATTAAATGATTTATTCAGTTATTACTATTTTTTTTTATAAAGTATTGTATTAAAAATGCGAAGTATTGACTATGATTGAGTATTAATTTTATCTTAACCCTAAGAACTGCCTTTAAGCAGCCTATTATTTCGATATTGATTATTTGTACTTTTTGTTAGAAACTCAATGATGATCAAGAAGAAGACACGGAGCTAATTACCTGAACTTTTACGTTTTTTGCATTTTCGCCCACTTTTTCACTTTTTTTTATATTGTTAGGGTATTTTACAATTTAGGTTTTTACATGTTAGGATATTTTACTAGGTAGGATATTTTACTAGGTAGGTTTTTTATGTTAGGTTTTTCCATGTTAGGGTAATTATTTGTTAGGGCAATAGAGATTTCGGGGATAATCCTATCCGACGGGGTGTTTTTAATATGCATTGAAACGTTATATTTATTATTATGCTTCAATGCGTATTTTTTTTTTTGTAACTTTGCATATGCATTTGAGCAGTATATCTTAAATGACATATTGTTTCACATGTGTATGCAAAGCCAATCTATAATTGAACATGAGATTTATAGCTTAATTGATATAAATCTTGATGTTCAATATTTTTGTACAGATTTTTGTATATTGTTATTATTATGATTATACTATATGTTACTGAATTATGTTATTATTCCTATGTTATTCAATATGTTATACAAAGTGCTATGTTATTACCATGATGAAAATAAAGAGAGTAATCCCAATGGTCAGCAGTTAGCGAGTGACCGTAAATTTAATTTGCGGCACCGTTAATGTTGACTTTTAGGAATTCCTAAAAAAATAAGACAGAAACGTAAGTATAGTTTTGCATTGCAGTGTAAAGCAGGTATGTACTCAAAAATATGAGTATGTGTGTTTTGATACATACTCATATTCGATTCAGGTATGCACTCAAAAATATGAGTATGTGTTTTGATACATACTCATATTCGAGCCCCTGAGCGTACTCAAAAAAATGAGAACGTGGATTTCTCAAATTTAAGAGTTAAGTACTCGGAGCTATTATAAGAACGTGAAGTACTCAAAAATGAGTACATTTTTCTTATTTTTAAGTATCCAGTTTTAACAGTGATGTTGGGAACTGAAGTCACATATTTCACATACCGTAGAATTTTTCGCAGGAACTTTTTAGTATGTCCAACCGGAGCTCTTCATAACAGATTCGTTTTAGAAGCAGTTTCACTTCGAGCAAATCACTAAATTTCCACCCAAAAATAGGACATTCCAACATTTGTCTTGACTAATTTAGACCGAGCCATTTTTACTCAATAAAATAAACAAACTAACAAAATATTGCGTTAATCTGTTACTGAATAGGCGGAGTGCAAATCCCAACTTAACTGAACTCGGCAAAGGTACAGAGCTTGCCATCACATGCAGACAAATTTCCCCCTTTCCCTAGCCCCCCCCCCCAACTCGAAGTCCGGCTATTACTAAGGCTCTTGAATACCATGCCAATGCAATTAAAAAGGTGTTTTTATCACTCTATTCATATTATAAGTCTTTTATAAAACTTAATCGAAAATTGTAAAAATCTTTGAAAAAGCTATAAAAACTGTGTTTTCATAAAACTTCAGCTGCTTTTAGCGTCTTTGCGGCTCCTCAAAATTTACTCCAACAGTTTTTTTAATTTTTCTTATCTTTACCATAAGGCAACTATTCCACACTATTACAAATCAAAAATAAAAATATTATTTTTTCGTAAAAAAACTTCAAAATGTAGTAAAAATTTCAATTTTAAGAAACTTGAGCATCTTTGCGGCACCTCAAGGAATACTCCAATATTTTTCATATTTTAAATTTAACTTATCTATACCAAAAATAAACTTTTCCGTGCTATTATGAACTAAAAATCAAAAATTTATTTTTTTCGTTCCACCCTAATGTACATTACATTTTTTAGACTATTTTTTCTGTATGTGTGTATGTCTTGCTATTGTCTGATTCGGTTCCCGACTCTTGGCAAATTATGCACCCTTGAAGTATTATTTATCCTAGCGCCCAGCTAGAACCAGCCTACTTGGGCATTGTGCCTGTTGCTGGTAGTGACATTTGTATTTACACATTTTTTAAAAGTGTAGCTGCCAATAAAAACCATGATTTAACAGCAAAAGATGTTGGCATTTCAATTCTCCTCAGAATAGCTGTCAATATTAGGCATCTGTGTCAAACTCGTTTGTCGAAATAAAAAAATGAAGTAATAGAATTTCAAAAAAATAAAAAAGTAAAAGTAAAATAGATGCATGTGGAGCTGCTGATAAATGTAGTGTTGGACAAACACATATTAATTGCATCTTAACCACTTGCACTGGAAAGATGTGCCATGCACGTCGTGATGCTTTTGTCACAGAATCTCCAACGACGTGGTATGTACGCCGTCATGCGATTGTCACAGAAACAAAAACGACTTGCGTGGCACGTCGGCACTTTTTTTGCATGATTATTAATAAATAAATTTAATATTTATATTTGTATAATTTTATAATCAATCGACGCTCTATATTCCCTTCAAAAACTATTCAAAGTCCTAGGTAGAAAATAAATTAAGTTAATAAAATATAAATCTTTTTCCGATTTCTGTAAGGCATCGAACACTGTGTGACGCCTCTCAGCGAGTTACACTGGACTGTTCTGTTACATGCGTTTGTGATTTTTTTGCCAGCGCAAGTGGTTAAGACAAAAACACATTTCTCAGATAAAATGGTTGGTAAATGAACGCTTAGGGAATGAAAAGAATTCCCCGAAAATGAATGAAGTTGCAAAAGCATCAGAAAAGCAGCCAGGTCTCGATGCTTTAAAGTTCAAAACGCGAATGCCTACCATCATCAGGTCTGAATGACGTATGATTTTGGTTAAGGAGTTTGTGTGATAATTTATTTTATCTATCTTTGAAAAAAACTAGTTGATTCAAAAGTTATGTAGGCGCAAAAGTGCACAATAAAAATATAGTTATGGAGATAGAGGTAATTTTAAAAATGAAAAGTAAATAACTCGTTTTGCGGACACCCTTCTCTTTTAGACAAATATTTTTGTCTCGCCAATATCCGCTAGGGCTGCATTTTCATTTAAACGATTGTCTTTTTACATTGACATCTATCTAAAAGATAGTCTTCTCACATTTTCAGTTAATACTAAACCTACCAGAGTCAATGGCCGCTCTGGTAGGATGCATAGGTAGGATGTAGCTACCTAAGTAGCTATATATTATAGTAAAAAAAAGTTCAAGAAGAACGGAAACCTGAAATTTAACAGTTTTGATAAAAATCTCAAAAGCTGTCCTTTGACTGCTCCGGTAAGTTTAGTGTTAAACATTTTATCATTTTCATATAAATGATTCTATTTTTACAATTTCGTTTGTACTAATGAGAACAAAAACAAAAGAAAAAGAAAAAAGAAAGGAAAGAAAAACAAAAAAAATTGTGTTTTAAAACTTCAGAGAAACCAAAATCTAGTTTCCAATCTTTGATTGCGAAAATATTTAACTTTTCATAAACAAAGTTTTTTTTCCCTCTGTCTCTCTTCTTTTTATTTTTTAATTTTATTTTATTGAAGTATTTATTTATTTTTTGCGTGTTTCCTTGGTTTAACAGTTTCATTAATTTGCCTATAAGTAAATTAGAAGTAAATTAGCAAGAAAAATAAAACATTAATAGAATTAGATAATTTGATTTTAGCAGTGCGTAAGTATGAGTAGAAAGAAAGTAACGAAAGAAGACTTACACTCATTAGTTTCAAAAGTTTTCACCGCAAGTATTTGAAATCAATTTTAAAATCGAAACTTTAAATGTTGTTTTAATTTTTAAACTTAACGAAAAATGCAGCATCATAGTTTGATATAGACAACGTGATTCTTAAATATAAATTTTCAGAGAGTAACTCCTAAAATAGTTAAATTTATCCCGTAATATTATAGTTAGTTCTCTTGTTTAAAAAAAAAAACGGTGTTCATAAATAATGCGAACGACAACTTTAAAATCATTACTACAGGACATCATTTATAAAAGTTTTAATAATTATAAATACATCGGTTGGAGTTTTCAATATAAACAACAGAACAGAATAAGTATGATGAATATTTATTCATTATGGAGATGAGAAAAAATAAGAGTTTTCATTTCTCAAATCATCTAATATGGCTAAATGACCAACAAAAAAATTTAACATGATTTTCGATTGTTAAATTATTGTTCTTTTGTGGTATTTTTTTTTTTTTTAACATTTTAACGCAAGGACAAAATTTAGCATATTAATTACACTATCCGTTTTCACTTTTCTTTCTCATTAAATGTGCATAACGTATTAAAGCGTATAGGTACGCTAAAAAACTTCATATTACAATCCGTCACTCTTAATTATTATTAGATACACTACTTTTTTTTTTGCTTCTTTCCTCTCTCCTTTTTTGACACTTTATTGCCGAAAAAAATTATTTTTTCCCCTTAGTCCTAGAAAAATAAATGTAAGAAGAAAAAAATCCACTAGCAATAAGTTTTAAAAGCTATAATGTGTTTTCTATTTTAGAAAACTGAACAAACAAAATATTAATGTTTAAAAAGTAAAAAGCATGGTTAAAAAACACGCACCTTGCGTGGCAAGAAGCCAAGAGAAAACGAGAGTCAGCATCCCCATGATAGGAGAGAAACACCTAAGAAATCTTTTCCCGACAGCGGCGAATCCTCCGAGCGTCGCAACAGGTGTTTGGCGGCAGAAAGAGCGCTCTTCCTCGTTCACCCGATCGCTGGAAAGAATCGCGCCACGCGGCTGCTTCGCCAACTAGATGAACCGGGACGACAGAGATCGACTTTTATATATTCTACACCCACCCGGTTCGAGAAAAACCGAAAATACATCCCTCGGAGAGAAGATAGGCACCTGCGAGAGAAAGCGCGTATCTCTTTCGCGAAGGCAGTTTACTTCCCGCTTCTTTCCACATCCTTCTCCGTTAAAAGAACTTTAAGATGCGTCCCCAAAAAACCTCCTCAGTTTCCGACAAAAAGTTTGTTTCGATTCCACCCATCCTTTCGAATGTCTGCTTCGTGTTTCAAAAAGCATGGAAATATTCATTGGTTAACAAATATGAAAAGTGAAAAGTAATTAATGGAGGACTAAAACTACATGAAATAAACAAACCGTAAAGATAGCAAAATTTACCATAAAAATGTATCACGCTGAAGTGGAAGGACAATATTTTTACGTTTATTTTCTCCGTCATTTTTAAAGTTTCACAGTTTTTTAAATTTTTACTGGGGGAAGTCTACAAAAAAAGTATTAAAATGTATTTTTAAAAAATTAAAACTTATTAAAAATATATTTAAAAAATGCTGTGTTCACTCTTAAAACTGTGCATTTAAAATGAAACTTCATTTTATTACCAACCAATTCATCCATTCAAACATGACTTACCCGCAGCAGCCTCTTGGGGGGCAGTTAAAAATTATATTTAATTGATTAAAAAACGTTTTCGAAATTCACTTTCATATTTATGTATCAAACACATTATTAAAACCGTTTCTGATAAAATTAAAAATTTCCTTTAATATACTCATACAAATACAAATACAAAAGTGACTACAAGCAATAGGCTTTGAGCCTAGCTAGGCTGGTCCTAGCCAATTTACCAATCCCCAATGAACCAAGAGCCCTCTTAAAACTTTTTACTCAACTGCAATTAGCAGTCGCTTCCGGTAAATTATTCCAACTGCCTATAACCCAATTCAAATAGTAATTTTTCCTGATTAACCGGAGATTTGAATACCTTGAAACAATGACCTCTGTTTCTACCTTCTGTACCCATCAACAATTTCTATTTTAATTAATTTAAATAATTGAGTCATGTCTTCTCTAACTCTCCTTTGCTCGAGACTGATAGAGCTTACCAACGTAGCCCCTTTGAGCCTTTTCCAATAAGTCAGACTTAACCTCTTCAGACCCCAGAGCTAAGCACAAACAATTTTGACGCAATTTTTTGGTTCTCTGATTTAAAAAATGATTACAGAACGAAATAACTAAAAAAAAGGCTTTTTTAATTTTAATTAATAATTAGTTTAAACAATAATTAATGCCCAATTTCCATGTTTTCCATGTTTAAAACGAAGTAAACTATCTGCTGATTAATTTAAAAAACAATTGGATGTTTTAGCTTTCAAATTGCACAAACAGTAGTTAATAAACAGCATTTTAAAATGTACCCAATTGGGTACAATTGGAATGAAGAGGTTAAAAAACAATCAAGTACTTTTCAATCATTTTCTGATACTTTCTTTTGCCAAATAGAGCCGATTGAAAAAAGAGAAAATATTGAGTTCACGCTCCAAAATACGTTTTCAAATAAAAGATGTTTTTTTTTTGCTTCGCACAGAGACAAAAATGCAGACCATCTGCATTTTGGAAAACATTTCGATTGAAGTACTTCTGGAGAAAATGTTGCGATTATTTTTCCTTCTAACCTTAAACGTAATTCATAGCAGGGGGGCAGCGAGATGTGCATGTTGCTATCCAATGTAAGCGCCTCAGCCGACAAAAAGTTTCCTCCCTCAAACACCAGAACGCCAATAGAATGAAACCGACTCTATATAAGACGAAGAAACCTATACAGTAACGTGCCGGCGTTCAATGTGGACTTTTAGGGTTCGAATCCCATCCTTGGTTATTTTTTTTCTATTCATTTAAGTTATTATATTTACATAAAAATAAATTTAGTCTGAAAAAAGACTCATTCAGTATCAAATTATATTTAAATTATGGTAATCATTTTACTTTTTAAAATGCAAAATAACTCCTAGTTCTAATATCACAACAGTTCCTATCAGTCATAAAATGTAACTGTTTTAAATTGTTTCATGTACGTAAATGGGCGTAAAAGTTCATTTTTTAGCTTCAATCCTAGCCTTTTCTGACGAAGCAGTACTCATGTGAATGTTAGAGTTGCTGTTTTTCTATTGAATACAAAAACTGGTCCAATGGAATAAGGGACTAATAAAAAAGCGGGGTAATTCAGGGCTTCTTGTTTGTAGTTAAAAATTTATGTTAAGTAAGTTAAATCATAACACAATTTAAACTTTTCATTTTCTTTAGTAATTGTCTATAAGTAGTATTTCTATAGCAATTATTTATTCTATTTTTTTATAAAGTAAAATTGTTACTGCAATGAAATATATCATTTAATATTTAATTTGCCTTTCTTTCAGAATAAATTTGTTTTTATGTAAATATAATAAGTTTAAATGAATAAGAATTAACAATCAACGGCGGGATTCGAACCCTACAAGTTGGCATTGAACGCCGGCACGTTACCAGATGTCGATGTTTCCTGAACAAGCTTATTAGCATTTGAACTGAGTTTGAAATTTTAATTGCTCTTTTCTCCTAATTAATTAGTCATTCGGCACTTTTACATTAAGGATTGAACACCTTAAAGGTGTTCAATCCATATCCATGTTTTCCATGTTGTGCCTTCCCCTTGTAAATGTTTTTTTTTTTTTTTTGTTTTTTTTTTTGTTTTTTGTTTCTTTTGCTCTTGTCAAATGAACGACTTTGAAACTTAGGATGAAAAAGATTTTCATGCGCGGTATCGTCTACAAAATCCACATTGCTGCAGTTTGACTCTAAGAGGTAACATGGTAGAATTCAGCCAATCATAATGCCACTGTCAAGACAGCTGTCTCAAGAGAGGCAGTCGAAAGATCAACGATGCTAATGTCTGGTGAATACGGAATTCGACAACGGTCTTGAGATAGGTTCTTTCGAATATTGACTGGACCGGCTGTTTGGCCGTGTTTGGTGAATAAGGCCGTAAATAAAAGCTGCCTTCCGTTTGGGGGCAAAGGGATGCAAGTGCACTTATATCCGTTTGCCTCTAAATAAAATTACTTGATTTTTCAGTTAGTTTAAGTACGCGATGCAGACGATCTATTCACGAAACTAACTACGAAGAAACCATTAATCCAGTGTTTTCGGTTTGGTCTAGGATAGTCCATTATTAGAAACGACAGAAGAATTTCAACCATACAAAGCCATGGCATGGGTTACGAAGCAATATTCTGCCAAGATAATTACACAGACAATCAAGAACCGTTTTTTATGAATAAATTAAACTTTATCTTTGTATGCGAGAAATTAGAATTATATATAAATTAATCAAACACTTTGTAGAGGTTAAAACCAGATAAACGATAGTAAAGATTGTTTTACTTTGGTAGAGAGTAGTTATTCCAACCTTTTTCGTCTTACGAACCCTTTTTGTAGTCGTAAGTGTAACAGGTAAGAAAGCAATAAAATTGCTACCACATATACTTTCTATGTTTCACGATTATTCAAAACAGGAAATAAAAATCTAAGTATAAATAAAAAACTAGAATAATAGCTACAAGAAAATGAGTATTCAAAAAATATATTACTTTTTTATTATTTGTTCTTTTTGAATTTTTAATAGGGCAGTAGACATATGTATTCGCAAAATCTATTTTTTGAAATTATTTTCCCGATATACGAAAAAATGGTGATGTCCCATTTCAGTCGTTCCCGAGTGAGTCGATAAAACGAACTTAGTCCCGATTGAGTTGGTGGGGGAGATTACGGATAGCTTTGTATTCTCGTTTGTGTCGGTCGTTTTGAATTGACGCACTTTATACTACTGGCGAAACTCAAAAAAAGAAATATATATTTGAGGAATCTCCATCACAGAAATTGAGTTATTCTTAGAATAATAGGAATTTTACTCTTTAATTGCCCTATATGCAATTTTTCTTTTGATAATTTTCATTTGTGAATCAGACAAGAATTTTTCGTCATATCAGAATTGTCCTCTCATATTATTAGACTTCTACGCTTTTTACGTTTTTGAACTTTAAATTTATAAACAGATTTATTAACAAATTTACTACCAACAGAATCATCATAAGAGATTGATGGGATTTCCTTAACAAATTCTGAAGAAACATTTTAAGCTTTATGTCTCAAGAAATGATACTTTTTTCAATATAATATTAAATGTAATTGCTTTCAATTTCAGTTCAACTTGTTATTTACATTTGTACATTATAAATCGCTCTCAATATTTTTCTTTTTAACATTTTTAGCAGGATGAGGTTTATTTAAAACCTGATCAACTTTTTAAACTTTCTTTTGGTATTTATTCTCTGATTTTTTTTTTTTTTTGACTTCTGTCAATCTCGATAGAGAAAAAAAAATAATGATTAGAAAAACCGTTATTTGATTTTTCATCTCTTTATTATTATTAAGTCGATTTAATTATAAGATCGTTAACGTCCGTTAATTTTATTTTAAAAACAAGTTTCACGAAATAGCTCAGTTGGGAGAGCGTTAGACTGAAGATCTAAAGGTCCCTGGTTCGATCCCGGGTTTCGGCAGCTTCCGTCATCCTCGGTAGTATAGTGGTCAGTATATTCTTCTGTCACACGGGAGACCGGGGTTCTATTCCCCGCCGGGAAGGAATGATTTTTCATTTTTAGAACTGTATTTAATTCAAGTGTTTTATTTACTTAGCCGATAACATCAACGCATGTGCCGAAATTGCTCAATTGGGAGAACGTTAGACTGAAGATCTAAATGTCCCTGGTTCGATCCCGGGTTTCGGCAGCTTCCGTCATTCTCCGTAGTATAGTGGTCAGTATCTCCGCCTGTCACTCGAAAGACCGGAGTTCAATTCCCCGCCTGGGAGAATTTTTTGAACTGTAATTAATTAAAGTATTTTATATATTTAGTCGTTAATATCAATCGATGTGCCAAAATAGCTCGATTGGGAGAACGTTAGACTGAAGAACCAAAGGTCCTTGTTTCGATCCCGGGTTTCGGCCGCTTCCGTCATCCTCTGTAGTAGCTTTTCATTTGCGACCCCTTATTTTGTGTAAAATCTTGTCGCGACCCCGACAGTAGACGTTTTTTTT
This sequence comes from Octonoba sinensis, assembly GCA_038502835.1. Lineage (NCBI taxonomy): Eukaryota > Metazoa > Arthropoda > Arachnida > Araneae > Uloboridae > Octonoba > Octonoba sinensis. The sequence goes on along the minus strand of CM076598.1, from coordinate 113,273,910 downwards.
AACCGTCAAAGCAGTTACATTGAAATTCTTTCTAGGATTTGCTCTTACAGGGTGTTTTTAAAAGAGTGTCGTGTCGTTTAAAATAACGCCTTTTTAAAACCAAACCTTACCAAACTTATAAACCATCATAAAAATGTTATAAAAGTTATAAAACCATAAAAATCAGTTAATGAATCAACACATAGTTTTATGGAACAGTGCTTTGTTTATGCATATGGGTATAAATATTTTTTCAATGAAACATACTTTAAAAAAACTTTACATCATAAAAAGTCAATGTGAGGTATGAGGTCAAAGAGCTCATGATTGCTTCTATATTCGGATTTGTATTGGAAATCGCAAGCCGTAAGTCATCCTTTGGATCTAATCGAAATCGCTATTTTGTTTTAATGAAAACTAATTTTGAAAAGCTGAATTTACATGAGTATATCGATGTGAACTGAATCAAAATATTGATCGCTTTCTTTTCAAATCGGCATATTCGTTTCCAATCGATAACCAAAATTTTTGGCAAGTCAGAGAGTTAAATTCAGTGTTTCGTCGCTTGAAACATCAATTAACTGTTCTTTTTCATTTGAGGGATATTGGAATTAATAATATCAAACGAAAATGGATCGCGGATCAAACCTAATCCATTTTCTGGAAATGTTTCATACCTTTTCGCAAAGTTTTCAACCAATTTTATCAAATGACGGTTTAAATAACAAGAAATCTGTATTATTTTCTTCAGTAAATTCTGAAAAGCACAGAAACATGTCTGTGTTGTTTCTGTTCAATATCAGCTTCTTAAATCATCAATTTTATTGCTTAACGTGGAAATATTTTTACCCTCTCCCTGTAGACTCATATCGGGACCGCCGCGAGTAGAAAAGAGAGGGGGTCCCGCTCATATTCCCCCTTTCTTCTCTCCGCGGGGGTCCTGCTCATATTCAGATCGTTCAGTTTTTGGAAAATATCAACCTTGTAACTGAGTTTTCCAAGTCAACTTCATTAATGAATGAACAGGCTAATATATGTTTCTTTTCCATCAAAAAATATAAACTTCGTTTCTCAAATCGAAAATACATCGCAATATTTTGCCGCGAGAGAGCCATATTTGATTTCGGTAAGCAGTAATAATCTCTCATACACAGAGCCCATCTCGTTACAGAGCTATGAAAATAGACGACAGTTTAAGATGTTTCTTTTAATGTAATTAATTACAATAACCACATTATTTAATATATTGGGCAATTCTTCATCGATGTCTCTTGTAACTAGAGCTTGTCTATGTATTATGCAATGGTTGAATACTATATGGGGAGCAATTTTCATCATTAACACGCTGAGTCTTTTGTCATTACCTGTTAATGCTGCAGCACCATCAGTGCAAACGGCTAGGGCCGTGGTAGCCCAGTGGTTAGCACGTCGGACTTCCGCCTGGAAGGTCGCGCGTTCGATACCCACTGAAGACCACCATGTATACTTGGGGATATGTGCATGCAAAATCCGTAGACCCCCACTACCTCTCCCCGTTCGTAAGCAATCCTAAGGCCTCGGCTAACAGGTAGGGGTTTGGTGGAGAAGAGTGCAAACGGCTACAGTATGGGTCCAGGTAAGGTCATTTTCCTCAAAATATACATTAATAATTTCAAATATTTTCTCTTTAGTTGCTCTCCCTTCTAACCTTTTACAACATAAAAAAATCTTCTGATATGTCCGATTTTTGAAATGAATAATTGTAGATTTTTCATAAATTGGAATTTCTTCGAATTCGGCGACCCTCAAAAATTTTCCGGGGGTCGCGACACCCGGTTTGCGCACCGCTGCTTTATTTCATTGGACCAGTTTTTGCATTCAATAGAAAAACAGCAACTCTAACATTCACATGAATACTGCTTCGGCAGAAGAGGCTAGGATTGAATTTATAAAATGATCTTCTAAGCCCATTTACGTGTATGAAACAATTTAAAACAGCCACATTTTATGATTGATAGGAATTGTTGCGATATTAGAACTATTAGTTATTTTGCATTTTAAAAAGTAAAATGATTACCATAATTAAAATATAATTTGATACTAAACAGTGGCGTAGCTAGACCCGGATTTTTGGGGGGTTTCTTCGGGAAAAGTGAGCTAATTTCATTGTTTTACAATGAAAATTGGTCAAATTCTAGACAATCTTCACCATTTTAGGGGGGTTCTTCGGGAGAGGTGAGCTTAATTCATTGTTTTACAGGAAAATTGGAAAAATTTTAGACAATCTTCATCACTTCAGGTATTTTTTCTCCCCCAACCCCCCTTATCTACGCCAGTGATACTGAATAAGCCTTTTTTCTGAATAAATTTATTTTTATGTAAATATAATAACTTAAATGAATTTTAAAAAAAAGATAACCAAAGACGGAATTCGAACTCTAAAAGTCCACATTGAACGCCGGCACGTTACTGGATAGGCTACTTCGGCGATGACTCATGAACAAACTTATTAGTATTTAAACTGAGTTTAAAATTGTAATATTTTTCTCCTATTTAACAAGCATTCGGCTCTGTTACGTTGAGGGTTGAACACCCGAAAGGAGTACTACTATGTCATGAAGCCTCGACCCCAAATGAATTTCCCATGTCTTTGTGGTTTGTGCCCAGAAAATTTATTTTTCGCCTCGCACTTCTCTTTGAAATCAAGAAATTTCAGATGGCCGCTTGTTTGCTGCGCTCGCGCTGTAAATAATTTAGACTGCTTGGACCCTTCGATTTCTACGGTCGAAGGCTCTCGACCGACCGCGCTGGGAAATAGCTGTCTCCTCGGCGTGGGGAATACCGTTTTGGACTCGAGCCCAAAACGGAGTGAATGAGTAACTAGTTAAATCATAACACAATTTAAACTTTTTATTTTCTATAGAAACTGTTTATAAGTAGTATTCCTATAAAAATTATTTATTCTGTTTTTTTATAAAGTAAAATTGTTAATTTAATTAAATATATCATTTGATATTTACTTTGCCTTTTTCTCTGAATAAATTTATTTGTTAGTAGATATAATAAGTTAAATGAGTAAAATTTAAAAATCAAGGGCGGGATTTGAACCCTGAACGTTCCAATTGAACGCCGGCAAGTTACCAAATAGGCTACTTCGTCGCTGTTTCCTGAACAAACGTATTAGTATGTCAACTGAGTTAGAAATTTTAATTGCTTCTTTCTCCTAATTAACTGGTCATTCGGCATTTTTACATTTAGGATTGAACACCCTAAATGAGCTCATGAAGTCACATCCCCAAATGAATTTTTCATGTCGTGCCTTCCCTTTGTAAATGTTTTTTTTTTTCTTTTTTTTACAATTACGATTGATGATAAATGATTTCTTTTTTTTTTTTACGATTACGAAATTTGAATATCGCTGACATAGTTTGTTCTTGTCTTATGAACGACTTTGAAACTTAGGATGAAAAGGATTTTAATGCGCGATATCGTCTGCAAAAATCCACATTGCTTCAGTTTGATCTGAGGTCACATGGTAGAATTCGGCCAATCATAATAGAACTGTCAAGAGAGGCAGTTGAAAGATCAACAACGCTAATGTCTGATGAATACGGAATTCGACAGCGGTCTTGACATAGGTTCTTTAGAATATTGACTGGACCGGCTCTTTGACCGTGTTTGGTGAAGAAGGCCGTTAAGGTCCCTGGTTCGATCCCGGGTTTCGGCAGCTTCCGTCATCCTCGGTGGTATAGTGGTCAGTATCCCCAGCTGTCACGCGGGAGACCGGGGTTTAATTCCCCGCCAGGGACGAATTATTTTACACATTTTTAGAACTGTAATTAATTCAAGTGTTTTATTTATTTAGCCGATAAATATCAACAGATGTGCCGAAATATCTCAGTTGGGAGCGTGTTGGACTGAAAATCTAAAGGTCCCTGGTTCCAGGGCCCGACTAACAACTTTTCGTGCCCAGGGCACTTTCAATTTTTCCTGCCCCTTTGCATGGTTTACTTTCATGTATGCATGTGTGTGTACTACGGTCAACGTGAAATTGGTTATTATTGAGAACAACCTGCTATCATGAAAAATTAACAGCAGTTATTATTAATTAAACTGATTACTTTGTTACAATTTTTTAAAAGAAATTTAAATAATATTATAGAAAATTTTTCTGCCACTTAGAAAGTTCCTACCCAGGGCACTGGCCCCGGGTTCCCATGCGATAGTCAGGGCCTGGGCTCAGGCATACACCTTTGCTGCTAACTGCTCTTTATGAATGCTGCAAAGAACTAAAGTGAAGTTTTCTGTCAATGATCTTATTTTGAAAAAAACTCCTCCGTGTTTCCCTGTCATTGCCCGAGCACCATCAGAAGAGAAAGCATCGCAATGCTTCCAGTTCATGCTGTCTCTTCTTTTTTGCCTGCACGCGTACCACCTGGAGAGGCTTGAACCACAGTTTGGGAACCGCTGCCCTAAGGTGTTCCGCAGGAAAAAATTTCATACAAAATATATACTATGTAATATGGGATAGAGAGATCTAACTTCTTGACTCTAGAGCACTCATCAACTCGCGCTGTTGAAAGTAGTGACTTGAAAAAAAATTGATAAGAAGCACAATACGAGATAGTTTCTGCTGTACCTAATGTTTCAAAAAAACAAAGTGCACTCTTAAGAAATGTTTATTATAAAGTAATTTCTAGGTTAGAAACTTAACAGGAATGAATTTAGTGCTACATTACGTGTAGTAAGTTGAAATTTCTTTCTGGGGGAAGGAGGCAAAATTTTGGAGACGCTTCTGTCTTCGTCATGTAATCAAGTGTCGAAATCCAACAAAATACTCGTATTCGACCTAATCACTCATTGATAAGAATAATCGAAGAGCTCAAATTTGGTTTTTGTTTCCATATTACAAAATACTCTTATTGCATGCCTGCCAACTTGGAAAAATCTGAATGCGTAAAATAATTTTAACATTTCGTATAACCATTTAAATTTGTTTTATAAGTTCTGTTACATGCTTGCATCTAACATACCCGTATGTTCCATTTTTAAAAGAAATTTTTGTTAAGTTTTATTTTATTTATTTTTTAATTTTTACGAATTTTTATAACTACCGGAAAACATCGCGAAAATTTTAAGAAAGGCTTAAAATAAATAGTCCCCGAATTTGACAACTAGAATTGCCCTGTTTTCGGAATCTATTGCCATCCTAAATGTCCTTACCATTTATTAGATGAATTTAATTATCTTAAAATCTTCATAAACGAGTAAAGATCAAAATGAGAGAGAGAGAGAGAGAAACCATTTAAATCGGGTTTTTTTTTTTTTTTTTTTTGCAAATGGATTGACATTTTTAAATGTACAAGGTGAAATGATAAGCGAGCAAGTTCTCTACACAAGAATATAATATGGAAAAGGTTCTAAATAATCATCAACACAAAAAATATTGATGTCCAAACGGTAGAATCGCACAGTAGACAAAACATAGCAAGTTTTATAGAGATCGAATTTCGAATTATACATTTTTAAAAAATCGAGACTGACGTGGTAAAAGCGTAATAACAGCTGAAACGCAAATTTTACACCCTAATGCCTAAAAGTTGCCCGACATGTAATGTAAGCAAACATTGAATGTATCCGAATGAATGAAATTTGGTAAATACTTAATTATCTCATCCAAAAGCTAGATAATTTATTGTCATGTTTGGCAAAAATATATCAATACATTTCACGCAAGAATTTTATCCTATAAATTCTCAATGTTAGCTTCTTAGTAAGAGAACCTTTTTTCATACAATTATTTTTTTAAAGGAAAACATAAAAAAAATGCAGCTGTTACAAGGAGTCTAGTATACGTTTTTAGTTACGAATACAAAAGTGACAACCAGCAACAGGCTCTGGGCCCAGCTAGGCTGGTCCTAGTCAATTTATTTAAGTTATGAAATAAAAACAAAAAAGGGATTCAACTATTAATATATTAATAAATTTACACCATTAGGAAATAATACGTTTTACGCTAAAATATTAGGCACATAAAGCTTTTCTTTTTCATTTTTGAACCAAGAATTTTAGATAACGTCTTGTATTCTTTTACTTCATGAATCATGAGATTAACTCAAAAGTTGACTTCTAGTTACACGATAATTTGATATATCGTTTGATAAAAAATGTATTGTGTAATTCCCCATGTACTGATAATTTAATTTTTTTAAAAAATGAAACCAACATCTCACCAGATTCTATTAAAAATTTAAATTCATATTTGTATTCTTCAAACAGATTTATAATGAAAATGTTGCTATTGCTAAAGAAGGAAAAGTCTAAACGGATTCAAGGGAAACTTTCTTTTCTATCTCGACTAAATGAGAGTTTGTTCTACCGCAAAACTGAAAGAGCGCAGGTGTTGAGAAATGACGCACGTTATACATCATTTGAAAAAATATTGAGGGGCAAATCTTCGCATATTTCATCGCACACAGAGAAGTTGCTTTCCGACTTTTCAATTTAATCTTATGGTCGCTTCGGGAGGTCAGTCACAAACGAACCGCTCTATGCGTCATTAACTGATGTTACGAAAAGTAAACGCTTTTGCCTAATTGGACATTCGTTGAAAGGCGTCCACCATCAAGATTACAAATTTTTCCCGCGTTTTAAAGTTCGCCTACGCCATGAACCGGAAACTATATTTACATTTTTTTTTTTTTTTTTTTGCGTTCATTCGTTTCATGAAACTTGTAAACACATAAAGAGTTACCAAAACTTTTTCTACAGATTGATAAACGCTTTTTGCTTTCGAGCATAACTCGTCAAACTTACCCTGTTTCAGTTAATTTTCTGGCAGTTTTTATTTTAACGTGTTTTTTCGAATTGTTGTGGTATGCTATTGGATCCATATTATGTCAACATAGTCATTTTACAAGTTGTCGTTATCAAAGATCTTTTTACCCACTAGTATAGTAGGAGGCTTAAATTGCCCTGACAGAGATTTTTTAAAGCACACATTCAATTTCCTAGTTAAAGCAGAGTTTTCTAACGGTGACACACGACCCAAAAAGGGACATTTTGGTGCTTGCAGAGGGTAATCTAAGAGGGAGCTAGGTTGGGGTCAAGCAAAATGCGTCATGGTGAAACTGAATCATTTTGTAATTAACTCAAAGTAAATTAAAATAAAATTGAATTTTTAAAACCGAAGTTTGCTGTATATTGTTCAGTTTGTTGGCAACAATTTTTATTCACAAAAACTAATGTTGATGAATAAATAACCATATGAAAGAAATTTTTTTTTTTTTTTATTTTTTTTAAACAGAAACCTGGAGAATGTGTGTTTATAAAAAATAAAGTAAAATAGGCTATGGAAACATTTATTGGACAAATCTGGGTGTAAGAAAAAAACAAGGAAAATATTTAACCGTTTCAAGGGTAGCGATTTTTACGTCTGCTAAAATCATGGACGTTGATATTGTTGGAAAGACTGATGCTCCAGGAGTTTCACAAGTACTAACTTTCAATAATTATGAGCAATATACCATTTTGAGATTTTAAAAGTATGCTGCTTATAACAGAACATGCAATACCTTTTTATTGCAATGAGTTCTATAATGAGCTTACCAATAATCTATGTTAATGCATCATTTTCGCATAAAAACCCATTATACCACATATATGACTCACTTTTTCCCACTTTGGGGGGAAAAGTCAAAACTTGTGACTAATATTTATTTGTTTATTTATTTATTTATTTTCTTCCTAAAATTGCATCAAATGGTTTTGAACAAAGCTAAGGACTAGATACAGCTGAAAATAAAAAGTAAAAAGATGATTTTACTTCTACAAAACTTTAAAAGTAAAAATAGCTCCAAAATGACCTATTTTACTGCACTCTACCCTCATAAGAGTGTGCAGAGCTTTAGAAATGGGGGTTCCATTTTGCCGGGAGTTCAAATTCCACCCATAAGATGGGGTCCCAGTTACACTTCTATGAAAAACTTTAATGAGTTAAACGTAAAGAAGCAGTTCTAATGTATCAGAGGTATGGAACAGATGATTTAAAAATTATTTTTATGAGCTAATGATGGTAGAGTGGGGGGGGGGGGGTGGGGACGAAATACTCGTTCGTATTTGGACACACTATTTACACTAGAGAAACATGGAATATGTCATTTGACCAGAAATAATGTACTGTATAAAACTTTGGGAACCACAACCCTCTAATGATACTCTTTAAGCACAGTGGTATCAAGGAGGGCCAGGTCTACACAGCAAGAGATAGTTAGGACCGGTAAAGAGCATTCGTCGGACTTCACTTACCCGTGCCCGGGAGAGGGCAGCCCTAAGGCCTCGTGCTAAGGGCAATTCCATGAAACCAGGGACATCAACATAAAAAAATTTTCTTCTTGCAGATGTGAAGTTTTTTTTTTTCCTCTAAGGTAAAAATATGTGAATTTTTATAAAATTATGTTTAAAAAGTTCGCAGTACCTTTTTGTAAGTTTTATAGGCAATGTTTGGCAATGTTACTTTTGTCACATGTGTTGTTGTCTTTAGAAAAGTTCAGAAAGTTCATCTTGTTTTCCATAAAGAAATTAACAGGTACGTATAAATCTTATTTTTTATTGAAATTTAGTCTGTATGTGAGGTTTGGCCAGTAAAGAATCTTTAAACTGTGAATATTGTATTAAAAATTATTTTTTATAAATTAGGTCTTATAGTGATGTAACATCAGTCACAAAAATTTATAAAAGTTTTTATTACTTAAAGAAAAATAGTGTTAAGAATATAAAAATCCATATTCTCTTCATTGATGATAATATCTTAAATATCAGTTAGTTAAATAGTTAATAACAGTTCAATTTATGAGTTAAAAACTTCTTTAAAATATGTAACATCAGTCACTTTTCTCTTTTCCAGTTAGATACTTAAACACAGCACAAATGGCATTGATTGCTGCAGAAAGGCAAAAAAGTAGGCAAGATAAATTAAAGAAGAAATAAAAATATGAAGATTATAAAAATATAGGCAATGCAGAAGCAAAAAGGAGTAGAGATAAAAAGGAAATGACCTAGCTAAGTTACCTAAGTCAGTTCAAAAAGAGAAATCAAAGAAAATGTTAGAAAAATAGTAGAAAAATGTAGCACATTAAAGTGCAAAATTTCAATTAGCAGTGGCTAGACCCCTTTTCCAAAATAATAAAACCTTAGAAAAAGCTGTAACTCGTGCAAAGTGCGCCCTGCCTACATCTCCACGAAGGCAGAAGGCTGTCATAACAAAATGGTTCGACAATGAAATTGGGGAAACAGGTGCTCCTAATTAAGCCCAAGTAAGCATATTTGCAGCAGCACTGTACCACTCAGGTAGAATGCAACCGTATGCGATAGCCTCAGATTATAACTGTCTCATTCTAAAGAGATTGTGATTCCTCTCATAACAAGAATGCTGGAAAAGATTCCTCAAGTAACGGAAGTCTTACATATTTGGTCAGATGGCCCAATTCTAAAACAAGTTCATTGCAGCCACAAAACCCATATTACAGAAAAATATAAATTGTTCATTAAATCGAATTATTTTGCTACTTCACATGGGAAGAAGCCCAGTGGACGGTATTGGCGGCTCTGTAAAGAGGCAGATATGGGAAGCGGTAAAAAAAAAAAGAACGCATTTCGTACACAGTGTAAAAGATTTTGTAAATGCCGCAACTTCAAGCAGTGTGAAAATCTTTGAGATCTCATCATACGATTTACAGTTGCGTTATAAAGAGTTAAATGTGAATAAAATATTTTCTGATTCAGAAACTATAGCTGGTATCACGCAGCAACACTTTTTGGATGTGGTAGGCAAAATCAACAAAAGCTCAAAATTATCTAAAACATCATTTGCCTATTCAAAACCAAGCGAACAAGCTCCATAATTGGTAGCCACAATTGGAGAGTGGGCTCTTGTGGAATATGATGGACAGCTCTATCCAGGTGAAGTTAGAGCCATTGAAAACTATGAATACTTGGTCAGTGTTATGATTCCAACAGGGAAGCATTGGAAATGGTCTGACAATGTGGATGAAATTTATTATTCACAAGAGAAAATAATAAGAAAACTTAGTACACCAGATGTAGTAAATGCACGAGGACACTTTTTATTTCCTGAATTGCACTAAAAACATCACTTGTATAATTATATTCATTTACTATTGTTTATTTTTTACCAATTAAGTAGATTTGTGTACTTTTGAAAAAAAAATTGCTAATTTGACTTTTAAGGAGAAATAAATTGTAATTTAAACCGATTAATGTTGGTGTAACATCAGTCACAAAATGTTTGTAACATCAGTCACGGTAATTAAAAATTTCCCCCATTGTAAATTTTAAAGTTTTTAAAATGAAACGAAGTGTATTCATAAAGTTTGAAATCTCTACTTGACTGGAAAAAAAGAATTTTAATCTTCATGTTCTTAGTTTGAGGAGTATATCAATTAATATAAAAGTTGTTTTTCCTAATGTCTCTTCTGCGTAACATCAGTCACAATTTTTGATTTACCTTAATTCCACACAAAAAGCTTTTTATATCTAAAAACAGGTATGGGTAGTATTATTGTACTCTATCACGGTATTTTAGATCAATTTCAGAAAAATAAAATTAAATTTCAAGATACTGTGGATTTTGAAAGTTAAAAAACTTAGTCAAATTGTAACGTCAGTCACCGTGGAATGACCCCTAACAGGGTAGTGGGATGAAGTAGAGAACTCCATACAACTCTGTTATTAAAATTTTGCAAAGGAGTGGTCTTCATATTAAAATGTGCATACAAATTAAAAATTTTGAATGACCTCCTCCCCCCTTTTGTGACATATTTGTAATCAGCATCGAAATGTAACATTGTATACCAATTTTTGTGCAATTCCATTCTCCCGTTGCTTCAAAATTAAATTGAGAAAAACACCTATCGTAATGTTAAAAACTATTATAATATTTTTGCACATAGTAATTTCTAAACCACCATGGGTATGGCACACTTTTTTTTTTTTTTATGTAAAAAAATGAGCTAACCCAGCAATAAAAACGTGAGTTTCACGTTAGAGAGATTTAATATTTTATGTATTATAAAATAATTTTTTGAAAAAATTACGAAATGAAACTATATTATATCTTAATAAAAAATCAACCTAGATAAGGTTTTATAAGGGAATCCAAAATTTCAGCTCAAAATATGCAATAGTTTTTATGCTACACTGAAAAATTCCTTTTACTGCCGTTATAGCTAAACACAAACTGAAAGGATTTGAAAATTCCTTCTTGTGAAATAAAGTATCCTATATTCCAATTGTAAAATAAAGTACAAAAGCTTTGGGCCACAAATCAAAATACAACATCAAAAACACGTTTAGGGTAATCTGATCAGTAAATGAACGTTTGTAGGGAAATAGTGAATAAACATTTTGTAGGGTTTTTTTTTTTTTTTAAAATAAGGTTTCAAAAAAACATTTCATGGATAAATGGACCACGCGAACTTTTTTCCATTCATTCATTCATTTTCAAGCTATGCGACACCTGAATGATTATTTTGATCACATGAACTTCAACTAAAAAAATTATAAAATGGTTGCGTCAGTGAAACTCGCAGTTTCACTTCTAAAATAATAAGGTTAGTTTGGCGAATGTAACTACTTTTATTGCTATTAACTGTTTCCATTAGTATTATTTCCTAACTCTACAGAAGGGAAATGAAACATACATTTGTAGGAAATGATTTGAATTGTTTCTATCATTGCAGCATTAGCATGTGCTGATTTTGAACATAACTGGTCGGATATATGGGGAAAACATAGTGGATGACCTCTTATTCTTTTCAGCAGTAAAGAAGTTTTGTGTTGCTGTTTCTAGTGAATGAGCAGGGGCGCACTGACGGGTAGGGATGAACAAAACCGTTCAGTTTTAACTGAAGTCCTATCGGCAATCTAATAAGATCAGTATATTTTTCTGCTTTAAAAAACAAAATAGTAATATGTGTTTAATTTGCTGTTGTAAATGTACCTAAATTAAGTACAGGCAGCGAAAGTTTGAGAACTTTTGGTCGGTATGAAACAAAAAAATTCGATGTGAAACAATGAAGCGCTGCAGATTGTGGAATCACTTGGATTGCGCAATGAAATCTCGAAGCAAAGGCCCGGTAGAAAGGGAGAAACTGCTGACTTCGAGATGGCCCTGATTCGCCTCGGTCTACCTACTACCCTACCCGATCAATCCTCATTCTTCCAGTAATCGACCGATTTTTAAATATTCTGTATGCGACGATTTTTTAATACTCGATATATGACCGACTTTCAAGCATCCGGGATCCGACCAAATTTTAAATGTCCGGTATCCTACCGATCTTTAATTACCTGGTATCTGACAGATTTTTAAACATCCAGAATCGGTTCCAACCGGTTTGCATGTATCCGTTATCCAACCGATTTTTATGTATCCGGTACCCGACCGATTTTTTAATACCCGGAATCCGATCAATTTTAAACTATCCGGGATCCAAACAATTTTTAAACATGTGGAATCAGGCCGATTTTTAAATATCCGGATATTTTAAAAAATCGGTCGGATAAAGGATATATAAAAATCGGTCGGATACTGAAAAAATTGGTCGGATAACGGATATTTTAAAATCTATCAAATATCGAGTGCTCTAAAATCGGTCGGATACCAGATATTAAAAAATCGGTCGGATACTAGATATTTAAAAATCGGTCGAATAATAGATATTTGAAAATCCGTCGAATACCAGATTATTAAAAACCGATCTGGGTGTACCGATTATTCAAAAAGCGGTCGGATAACGAATATTTACAAATTGGTTGGATTCCAGATATACTTCAAAATCGGTCAGGTACCGGATAGTTAAAAATCTGGCAGATACCGATTATTCAAAAATCGGACGGATTCCAGGTATTTAAAAATTTGTCGTATTCCGGATTTTTGAAAATCGGTTGAATTACGAAAATTTAAACATCTGTCGATCAGATATCGAGTTTTAAAAAATCAGTCAGATACTGGATAGTTAAAATTCGGTCGGATACCGATTGATCCGAAATCGGACAGATAATGGATATTTAAAAATCTGTGGGAAACTAGATATTTGAAAAACAGTCGATTACTGAAAGAATGAAAATTGATCATACTTGATCAATAAAAATCGATCAGAAACTAGCTTTTAAAATTCGGTCGGATACCTAAGGTATAAGAATCAGTCGGATTCTAGATTCGGATATTTAAAAATCAGTATGAAACCAGATGTTTAAAATTTGTAGGATGTATTTAAGTATCGGTCAGATCAAACATCAGATGTCTGGTACGAAACCATCAAACAAAATACACCAAATATCGGATATCCAACAAAATCAATATCCGATGCATCCCAAATCCTAATCTTATCTTGGTCTCACCTCCTTTTGCGCCGCTTCTCAAGGCAAAATCCACCGAAACGTAATCAAAATCTTAAGTGTTCGTTTCATTCACTGTGTTGCTGCACCACTTTCTATGAACACTCAAAACAACTTGAAATACTTCTATTTCAGCTCTCCAGATTTTTTCTAAATAATTACATATCAATAGAAATATTTTTAGCGTCATATTCCAAATGTTAGTTTTTAAAATCGCTACGAATTTTCAAAAATAAATTTGTTCTTAAGTGTCCATTCACGTGTCAGACTAACCTATTTTGTAAAATAGTGTGAAAAATTATTTCATTGTGTTTCGCTAGATGCTTTTTTGTTGCTTGATAAACATGGACCTAATAGTAAATTCATGTAGTGGCGGTCATTAAAACGTTTTTCGTTAATATCTTCTGTTCCAATGGAATAGAAATTTAAAATTTTAATTGCAAAAAGTTAATCGCAATCTGCAGGATTGCAATTAAATTTTAACATAAACTCATTTAACAAAATCCCTGCTTTTCAGACGAGAGAGCTTTGAAATTCTTTTCTCACCTTCCAAGTCCTTCATTTGCTTTAGTTGTAAAAGTTGAGCTTGATTACTTTCTGGCTGTGTTTCGAACAAAGCCATTACCACCTCTGAATGCTCGAGTGTGTGAAAGGAGCGCTGGCATTATAGGTGACGTCCTGACGTCCTCCGCAAAGTCGTTGTCATTTTCACTGTTTTGATTTTCAGACACTTGAACCGAATTAACAATGTCAATGTCATTGAGGGTCTCATAGCCCATATTTGTGTCAATTTCCAACCATTCCAAAGCGTCAGTTTCGTCCGAATCTTGAAAGCCTGGAATAGACTGACATAAATTTGCCACCTCCTTTATCATTTTCAATCATTCCTCTCTCATTTTTGTCTTCTCCAATTTTTAGGTGTCAGGCCAAAGCTTGTTCTATGCGTTTTTTAGATTTTCTTTTGTGAGAAGATCCTATATATCAGTTAGCATGTAGGATGAGCTTTTCAAATTATTATTATTATTTTTAAATCAACAACACTTTCTGCATTATCTTCAGAAAAAAGATGCTTACATAACATTTGTTTCCTGTACATTCTCTTCATTTTTTCAATGACACCTCTATCCATTGGCTGGATTAATGGAATGACGTTAGGCAAAAGGAAAAACCTTGCAAATTCATCAACTGGGTTTAACCCGTTTAACCAGCGCCACCTAGATAGGGAGAAGGCCATGACACGCCTCCGTGACGTCACTGAGAGCAGGGAATAGGCAAGCGGCTCAATGGATACGCGAACTTCGAAAGCAGTGTTTAAAAATAAGCTTGTATGGAAAATATTACGTTTGTATGAATATTAAAGTGATCTATTCAGCAATACCTGAAAAGATTCAAATATGCCCAAATACATCGCACTAATTAAAAAGAAAATGTTTTGAGCATACTTAGATAAAAACAGAAAAAAATAAACACTACCTTGTTTTAAAAGGATTTAAACATGGATTGTTATTTTTAAAAAATCTGCAATGAAATAAATGGCATTTTAAACTTTTAAATTAAGATTTAAGAGTTACATTTCACTCCTGACTCACATTTAAAAATCTTAAAGATACATAGCAATAAAGAATTTAATGAAATAATAATGATTTCATTAACACTTTTAATAAGAAAAATTGAAATCTTCCGCTCTTCCCACAACAATTAATGATAATGGATAAATTATAATATTGTTAGAAAACCAGAGTTAAGTTAAATAAACAAGAATGAAGACACAAAATGTATCACAAAAATTTTATTCAACAATTTTAAAGTTATATATATATATATATATGAGAAGTAATCTTAAGTTTGAACACTGTTAACAAAAATTATGCACATGTAAGAAAGTAGCAGCGGCGTACAAAAGTTTTACACTGAAATATCTTCGTAAGCAATATCAGGAAATAAACCACATCCAAAACCGAGACACGATTAAAATTCGTCTTTTGCAATGAATATGCATATTTGAAAATTTATCATTATTTAAAATAAGAAGTAAATATATTAGAAACTGATGCATGTAATATTTATAAATAAAAATTATATAAAGAACAAAGATCTACTGTCATGAATAAACAAGAATAACATAATTTAATAATTGTTTATGAAAAAAATAAACTTAAAATTTATTATTGTATTTAAAGACAGTGCTGAGAACACAATCTCTATTTACTATTTGAAAAATTATTCCTCTGTACATGTAGAGAGTGTAGCAAGTTTTCTTTTCTTATTGCTTGCCCCCTTTGCCTCATTAGTTTTTTTCGAATCGTTTATCTTTTTACAATAATTGTTTAAAAACGTATTTGATGCTGAAAATGATAAATACTTTATAATTGTATCTGTACTGGGGTGCTGACAACTATCAACAAAAAGCTCATGCAACACTGCATACTTCATAGTTAAATTCAATACCGTTTGTCTTTGATTAACACCACTCAGAAATTCCTTTTCACTGTCCTTTGAAATTAATTTTTGAACAATAATGTAACAACAAGTTACAACATTTACAACTTGTTCCTGAGGATGTAATAAGCCTCCTCTATCCATGTTAATAATTAAGTCATAATTTTTATCTACAATTAAAGTATTTTCCGTTACTAAGAAAGGTGCACAAAGTTCACCTTAATGTTATTAATGAACTATAATGATGTGTTATAATCACATCTATTGTAAAAACAAAAAATATAGTGTGATACTGCTATACCTTGTTTGCAGAGGCGTAGCGAGGGTTTTCAGCGCCCGGGGACAACTGAAGATTTTGCCTCCTCCCCACGCCCCTAGGGGCGCCACTGGAAAGGAATTAAAAAAACTTTCATGCTTCCTAAATGATAAAAAGCAACCCTTTTAACTTGCATTTTTATTAGCGACCATTCACTTTGAAGGGCAAAATGGGGCAGTTTGGCTTCGCAAAATTATTTGTCTTTTCTTTCTTTCAAAGAAAATGCCCCTAGGGAGAGAGTTTTTGTCGAACATATTTATACCTTTTCAGTTCAAATAATTGTCTTTTCGCATTTTAAAATAAAATAAATTAACATTAATTCGGCGCCCCCTTGACGCTGCGCCCGGGGACAGCTGTCCCTCCTTGCTCCCCGCTAGCTACGCCTCTGCTTGTTTGTAAATTGATTTATATTTTTGTCTTATTTTACCTAGCAGTTTACAAAATAAAGGAGATAAATTTTTAGAGGAATAAAGAAGGGGGGGGGGGGAGCACAAGAGATTTTTAAGCAGTAAACAATAAGCATTACTGTTTTAAAAATCAGTTTTTCAAGTTCAGTTATTATAATTTCATAAATTAATTTTTGTGAACTATGAAGCTTGCATAGTGGAGTTTTTAAAAACAATACCAAATTTTAGTCACATTTCTAATGTGATAAAAAAAATCCTTTTTTAAATTATTTAAATCACCGAACGCTGCAACATACGTATGCATATTTCGGTTTGAGAATGCATGTTAAAATAGCACTTTATAAATATTCGTTAAGATTTTACAGTAATTTAAAACTGGTCTCTTACCTTAGTGTACTTTGTAGGTATGAAATCCTGCCGATTTATTGCGTTGATCCATTTTCGTTGTAGATCACAAGCCTTTGGAAAAGAAAACAACTGAACTTTCGGTGTATTTGGATAATTTCCTCTGCATCTTGGGACGCAACAAGTATAAACCATGATTCAAAACGCTTTGTTAACCGACTTCCGTAAAAACAAAAGCATTATTCTTTCCCTGCTCTGTGTGACGTCATAGGCACCGAAAATTTGCCGAGCAAGGCCTTCTCCAATCTAGGTGGCGCTGGTTTAACACTTCAACAGACAGGTATGTTGGCACATTGTCCATAACTAACAGCAATTTTCCTTCATTTTTTTTTTTTTTCGTTTTTGATACTTTTTTACGTTTGAGATGAAAACATTTTTGTACCAGTCTGTAAATATAATGCGGTTCACTCAAACACTTTCCTGAGCTCCATAAGTCACAGGAAGATGTGTTATGTTTCTAAAGCATCTTGGTTTCATATTTTTTTCAACAAATAAGGGCAGCGCATGTTCACCACTAGCATTTGCACAAACCATTGTTCCTTATTTATTTTTCAGCCAACCAGTGCTGGCTTTGAAATCAGCAGAACCGCCTAATTGTTCATTAAAATAAAGGGCCTTGTCACAGATCAAGGGTCCAGACACAGGTTCGCCTAAACTACGTCTCCGAGTAAACCCAAATACACAGCAGCCTCCACAGGCTTGTCGTTTGCCGCCCTAGCTCTGTTTCTTAGTTTGGATTTACCAGCAGAGTCTAGTTCGGACGCAAAACTTAAAATATCTTTCTCCTTTTTAACCCCTTAAAGCACGAGTTTTTTTCTGAAAAACCAGTACAGTAGAGCGCCAATTATCTGGACTGGTCATGACCGATGTAGATCCGGTTCAAGAAAAATCCGGATAAATGGATTGACAACTTTAAAGCACAAATAGGACTAAGTTTTTAGGCAGCTTCCTTTCACACGTTTTCCAGGCTTAGAACTGGCATTTGTAGTATCGCATATTTTATCCCATTACCAAATGGCGCGATTAAAGTTTTTACTTTTTTTTAATATTCACAAAAAATGATACAGAAGTAGCACTATAGATAAAAATAATTCATACACTGTGCTGACTGTATAAAAAAATCATTGTGATGTAAAGTAATTATTGATAGTCTTCTGCTACATGGAGGGTATTCTCTTGTAATCGTTTTCTTTCAACGCCCTGCCTTGTTCGTAAAGCGCTGATACGAAGCATAAAATTGCATAGCTGTTTTTTTAAAATATCTGACACACTTGATGTGCCAATGCCATATTCAAGGGCTTTGTTTTTTCCATTTGCTACTTTTCTTAATCTTTTAACAGTTTCTATTTCTTGGTCTAAAGATAACATTACTCTTTTGCGCTTTCCGGACATGTTTATAAAACAACTTTTACACTTACAGATCATATTTAATTTAGAAAATGCGACTTCCTTTAGCTTTGTGTAGCATGTGTTCGGACAATATAAAACCACACGATCATTTCGCGAGGTGCACACTCTACCTTTCAGTCAAGTGGTTTTACAAAAAGTCTTCCTGGAAATTTAGTTAGGCAGAGTTAATTTAATTTGACCCCTTGACCGTAAATGCATTACTTCAACTATTTTTCTTCCGTTAGTTTCAATACTTTATTTCCAATACCTCTAAAAAGAATCTTAATCCTTTTATTCAGTTCTTTCTACTCCCCATGCTAATTGTAACTGAATCGAACATACCTGAGCAAAAGGGGGGTTAATCCCTCTTTCTTGGAATGCCAATAGGCAAGGGAAGCAGGTTTTTGACCTCCTGTAGACAATCTGAAGGTCAGGGTTTTCGCCCTTTTTTTTTTTTTTGGCAGAACGCAGAAAAAAAAATTGCATGGTCCCTGACCAATCCGGTTGATTTGACATCTGGTTAGGCGGCGTCCGGATAAGCGGCGCTCTACTGTATAGTGTAAGTTATTCTCTGTAATTTCAGGTTTTGAGGGTGACTAGGGAGCAGGTGGTGGGGTAAAAGTTGCATAAAAAGTATATTATACAAACAAAGTGTAAACGGATCTCAGAATGGCATTAGAAATAAAATAATGCATGGGCATGGGCATACTTTCCGATAACTTTCACAGTGTCAGACATGGGCAAATGCATTAAGGGGTTAATGTCCGAAATTGCAGCCTTTACCACTCTGCACATTTTCGCAAGAAACAATCCACTTTTCTTCTTTTCAAGTATCTTCAAAATATTTACTTTATTTTCGATTGTCAGAAAAGTCTTTCCCTTCTAAAGCCATTGTCCAGAATGAGGCCATTCTGCTGTACAAAAGTTAATTTAGTGCAACAAAACTAAAGCAAAGAAAAAACAATACCTTTTGCAAAACTGTATAAACACAAAGCATGCAATATGCAACTATAGCACTCAACCATGATCACTGACTGACTGAAAGAATAACAAGTGCAGAGCAGGTGGCAGGCACCGATAAGCAATGCTGCACGGTACAGGCACCCACTCATTTTGGTGAGGGGTAAAAAAGACAGTCAAAGGCCATTACCTCCACAAGGCCCTTCCTCCCCGACTGACAAACCAATTATCTCTCATTGTTTCATCTAGAAAGGACTTTTTTTGCGACTCTAAAATTTTTCATTCAAACTTTATTTATTTGTTCCTTATTCTGATTTCCGATGTGGTGAAATCCGTACCAAAGTACATATGTATGTGGCGTATTATATTACCATTTTGCATGGTAATATAATACTCCACATACATATGTACTTAGTTTCATTTCTTTAATCATTGTATGTAATTTATTTCATAAAAAAGGAATATGTTCCTTAGCAATTGTGGAGCATTTTATTAAACTTCATGGGAGTGCACTCAGATTTTTGACGTTCTACTGTGACTGTTTCACTATAAAGTTAGAAACACTAAAAATATAAATCAGCATTCTTGGTAAATAAATTTATTCATATCACATGAATATATTTACACTTCCTTCACGTCTTAACAGATATCACAGGTATATTCAATAGTAACAAAAAATGTAATAATTTAAAATAACCTTAACAGAGAAATATGTAAGTGTGCATTGGATTACAAATGCTTGAAAAAACTGTTTCAGTAATAGATTAATAAAAACTCACGCATTACAATTAAAAGTGAGTAACACCTCAATGCTTTATCTTAATAATAAACGCGCAAGATGTATGCAGATTATAGTGGTTAGTTTCTTTACTGGCAGTTAATACCTAATTTTCTTACTGCTTACTATGTAGAAAAGGTTATTTCTTACATTGCAATACAATTGCCCTTTTAAGGAATTACTCTTCATAAAAACACACTAAAAGGACAGTAAAATGATGAAATGATTTTTCATGATTAATATGAAATCAAACAAATTTTGATTATGCTATTTTCAAAAATTTACTCTTTCAATATGTGTACAAAAATTTGTTACTTTTGGAAATGGCAAATTTTATTTTTGAAAAGCAATAAATAATTGCATGAATTGATGAAATATCTCCTTGGCGTATATAATAGTCAAAAATCATCGAAAAAATGGTAAAACTCTTAACACTATTTTGTCATTTTATTTAGAGCTAGCCTTCAGAATATCCTGCAGTGACTTCTTTTAGTAGTTACCTAACATTTTACAGAAATTGTAAATAATTAGGAAGGAAAAATTAAGGAGCTTAGAATAATGTATTTGTATCAACAGCTGTAAATGATCTAAATAGAAACTTAAAATGTATGCAACTATAATTAAAAATCCCACTAAATAGAAACTGAAAATGTATGCAACTATAATTAAAAACCTCAATAGAAAGAAAACTGCCATCTACAGTTTAGTCAGGTCATTTTAGATATACAATTATATATTTTGACAGTAAAAAATACACATTAAAATAAAGCAAAACATGGTAAAAAGAATAGTATTAGTGTTAGTTTTAAATGATTATTTAAGTTCAATAGTGTAAGAATTATATGTAACAAAGGACTGCATTAGAATCCATGAAAAGAATAAGTAGAAAAGTTACTGAATTATGAGGATTTGCATATAGTATCCCAAAGTAATTGGCTGCCCTTTTGCAAAATACAACTACATAAATAGGTGTAAAACTGATCACTCGGTGTGAAATAATCACAATCTGCTTGACAAACTAAGAATACTGCTCCCACAAATTCTGACAAATAAAACAATTTTACATAAGAATACATTAAAAAATTAAATAAATTTTCCATAAATAATACAATAATAATCACTTTTGTAATTAAATAGCAAAAAGCACCGCAATCCCTTAGCAATGAACCTTGTTAGATTTATTTTCTATATTTTTTGGTAAAGAATACAAAAGCGAAGAATCTTTTCCATCAGTATTTGTATCCAAGTTTTCATCTAAGCTAAAAAAAGGTGTTTTGTAATGGTTGTTTGCTTGAGAAATGGAAGATGTATCATTTGCTGCATTGTTTGAAACAGTACATGAATTTACATGGTCATCCTCCATCACTTCTTCACTAAATGATACAGTTCCTTTCAATATATCTCGAGCCTAGTTTGTGAGGGGAAAAAATCAGCTTTAAAATCAAATGTAAAAAAATACATAGCATCATTAAGAAATAAATTTGGACTTTGATACTGTCAAAATTTCAATGTAAGAATGACATGTTCGTAGGTCTAGAAGTTGAAGATAAGACTAAGATAAAAGCAATCAAATAACAGTCTACTTATTTAATCACTCAGCGAGATTATTATAGCAAATTATTTACACAATGTACATTCATATAAAATATATGAAAATGTTGCAAACATTTCACACAAAATGATGCCTTTCTTTTTTCGGAACAAAATCCTGATCCAAATCAAACACCGAACAGGTACTGAAGAAAACGGCAGGCAGTTTACGTCCTGCTACGACGGGAGTCTCAAGGCACCTCCTCGATTCATCACTTGTCCGAGATCTACCTAGGATATTTTTGGGGGCGTGAACCAAACTAGCTATTTCTTTTGATTGGCTCCCATAAAGGCACTACAATCATCTATATTTGCTAGTCAAAAAATTACTGGCTCCTTCCAAGGCATCACAAAGTCTGTACACGCCTCACGTGCATACGTGACTCGGAACACATCTAAGGGATACCGGAAAATCGGGTCAGACTAAGAAAAGTTTAGAACAAGATATGTGCTTCGAGTAAGTATTCTTTACATTAAATTACACATACAATAACATAAAAGTTGGCTAACGAAAATAAGCAACTTGAACTAGTAACTAATCAAGCTACAATTGATAACATATCTGTCAAATGGACAACATCAAAAAGCAAATTACAAGATTTCGAATAAAAATTGTAAGTTTGTGCTTTACTGTTTACAATCAAAGTAATAAAATGCTACAAAATGAACAAATTTTACATTAAAATACTAGCTGCATTGAATGGGCAATCTAGAATATTGCATCATTCCCTTGTGGAGGAAGACAAATGTCACCTAACACATATTCAACTCTTCTGTATAAATAAGAAGAAGGTTAATAAAAAAATCCAATTAGAATAAGGACAACATTGTTTTGAAATTACCATTTGAGTAAGAACACAAGTCCCGACAATTCTCCTTTACATCCCAGACATTAGTCTTCTCCTATTAGTAAAAGAATTCCCGTTAGAATGAAGAAAACAGTTCCTAAATAACTTCAGCTGTCCCACTAAAAATCTTTATCAGAATAAGGACAATAGTTCCTAAGAACCCTGTATATAATATCAGTATGCCTAAGTATTTCTTTATATAATTCAAACACTATGTAATCAAAAAGCTTATTATTTTTAAAAATTCAATAATCTTTATAAAGATGGATGGTAATAAAAATGAAGCCATGCTTATAAATTTCCCCCTGTAAATGTCACATTACAATCGCTGTACAGGCCCTGTTGCACTTACTTTGACATGCTCTTTTGTGAATGAATTCATTTTTTGATTATTGTTATATGAACTATATTGTGAAAAGGTAAGTGTTTTATATTTGATATTTTCTGATTGATAAATACAAGTACAGTAGAACCTTAATTATCCGGATGTCAATTCAGCAGACTGTCACTTATCCAGAGTTTTTATTACATAAATTGGGTTTGGTTTTTGGGTAAACATTTTCTGAGTTGAAAATCAAACAAGGGTTTTCAAAACTTAAGGATTTATTTTATAACTTAATACAAACACATTGTTGTTTCACAATTATAGAATTCTAAAACATTAACTTTAATAATGAAAATTGCATATGTCGTTACATAAATATGTACTGAATATTTTTTAAGCAAAATATAAAAGTATGTAATTTGTTAGTCTGCAACTTATAATAATCATCCAAATTTTTGTTAAATGGTGATACATTATTTTTGGTGATAAACCTGAGGTAAAACAAACAATAGCATTTGAAGGGGGAGGGGGTCTTTGAAATATATACAACTGTAAAGGTGTTTCTGTGCCTCAAAATAGTTTGAAGACCACTGATATATAGATTGAACGCAAAGTGCCATCACACAGACCAACTCATGACACAACTATCAGAAAAACAGAAAGGAAAACTTTAAAGCTTGTAAAGATACAAAGTTTTCTCATTTCTTCCCATCACCAGCAATCGAGTTCATAAACTTACCCTTTTCAAGCCTGCTAAAGCAATAAACATTTCGTCTTCATAAAGTAACCTCTGACACATCATTTTTTCTTGAAGCTTTGCTATATTTTGCGAAATTTGCTGAGCACAATATTCATTCATTTTTCTTAATTCTGAAACTTCATTCCTCAACATTTTAAAATCTTCATTTCTTTCCTTTTCCTAAGTAAAAATAAAGTCCAGACAAGAAAGTGTTATTATCAATACTTAAAAGTAAATATCTAATTTAACTTATTTACCTTCATGAATCATTCTTTTTTTACTCATGGAAATACTATCAATAAATTTAATGATATATTGCATTCCATCACTTTCTATTAAAAATTATACTATAGTAATAAACTTCTTTTTTAATTATATACTGGTCAGCAATGCACTTATAAAAATAACTCTTATAAATTTAAGAAATACACCATTTTTCTTTTAAATACATTAAAAGAAAAATAGGTCTTCTAAACAAGGATCCACTTCTTTGTAGATCATTTCAAAAATGTTATAGTCAGCTGGAGAACATGTGTTATCAGTAAAAGTGCTTATTGGGTTGAAAATGTCAAAAGATATGTGGTAATGTATCACATACCATTTATTTTGACTAGAAGATGTAACACCAGTCAATATTATGGTGAATAAAGTCTAGACAATTTTCCCACTGAATCCTAAAATATTTACATACTCAGATTTTATCTTTATCCTACTCTACTGATAGGCCAGCAGCCATCATACCAAATCTCGAAAGTAAAAAAAAAAATCTGAATGATTTTCAAATTTGCTGAAACAATCCAATGTTTATAACTTTAACTCAAAAACACATAATCAATACTGCAAGTACATAAAATCAAGCTGTTCAAACAATTACATAGAAAGCAAAGATGGCATGGGAAGAAAATAATGAAGTCAACTACACTGCCTGTATCATTGTTAAAAATCGATTAAAATCGAAAAAGATTTCTTAAAAAAGAGAAAACTAAAAGAAATCAGCCAAAATGGGTAATAAAAAACTAAATAAAATTCCAATCAGAAAGTATTTTGGATCTCTTTGTCAAGAAAATATATTTAAAAAAAAATAAAACATAAAAGTTTTAAAAACTTTTATTCAAGTGATAAAGAGGAAGTTTGTGTTTGCATTTATTTTATTATACCTCATGTCAATTTTAAGGCCAAGAGCAGTCCACAAAATGCAAGAAATTGGTGCATAAAAATTACACCAATGGAAATGTAAAATTCTTTATTTGCATTCATCGTTATTTAGATAATGATGACAACTTTTATTTAAAAAATCTGTCTTTGTAAAATAGAACTACTGCCATAATTTGCAAAAAAAAAAAAAAAAAAACAGCAATGACTTTTTATTCAAGCCAATATATTAAGTAACAAGCAATATTGATTTCTTGTGTTTTACCATTTAAAGTGTAGTTGGAAATTTGCATCGGTACATTTTTAGTAGGTTAGAAAACATGCTTCATATATAGGGCATTTTTTCAACATCAAATGATCAGACAACCATTTTTTGCCGGAAACTATACTTAGTTGTTGTGAAAAATAACTATGTCAATTTGTAGGTGAAAGTATAACAACAATAAAAAACCATTTTCTTTAAACAGAAAAAAGTAAAAGTTACAAAAATAAAATTATGAAGAACTGTAACACTTGCCTTGATCTCCCTTATATAAAACTTATTCACATTTAAATTGTTTAAGGTACAATTATTGCAACTCTAACTACAAGGAATTATTTTCTTAAATATTGTACTTCATATCAATGTTAGATAAAAATTATTACTAAGTATTTTACTTCATGAATTTTACTAATATCAAACTGTTTAGCTTATTACACAATGATTATTAAAGGGGAAAAATATCAAAATAAATATTTTGAAGTGTTAACAGTTTATTGATGATCAATATTTTTTATTTATTCATTTTTTTTTTATTTTATTTTATTTTTTTTTTTTAAGCATTATATGAGAAACTCATTTCATACATGTTAATTTTGCCCAATAGTTTAAAAAGTTCTACAAATTTTAAATTGCTAGAAAAATTACCTTTGCTCCATGTTTGTAGTGTCTCTTGGTGGGCTGATTCTTAGGAGACAAAGGAACTTGAGATGCTGGGACAAGAGGAACCATTTCTCGATCTAAAGAACTATCAAAAGGATCATTCACTCTATCACAAAAATGTCCAAAGCTCTGACTTAGGTCTGCAGCACTTATTTTATTATTTTTGCTTTCCATAACATTTTTTATAGAAGTGCATGGTAATGTAGCAGATGCTCCTCGACCTTCTATGTATGAGTCGATGACTACAAACTCCCATTCAGTGTTCTGTAAATTTTCCTGTCGCACTGAATCAATTGCATGCTGTTTGTGAGGTAAACTAGAATGCCTATTTCCTTTGCCTATAAAATAAGTGGAGCATTTAAAAAGAAACATTAATAAGGGCATTCAGTTTTATGGAATAATATAATCAACTTAAAAACATAAATTAACTAAACATTTAAAAGACAAACACAAAAAAACAATTTTTGACCAAAATTCAATTAAAGAGCCATTTAAAAAACAAAAGTTTTTATTATTGATATTTAAATAAAATAAATAATTTTGTAGGAAAAAAGTTAGGATGCAATTTGAAACTTGAGAAAATATTTTAATATTAACTATTATTTTAATTCGATACAATTTTTGACCAATATTCAATTAAAGAGTCATTAAAAAAACAAAAGTTTTTATTATTGATATTTCAATAAAATAAATAATTTGGTAGGAAAAAAAATTAGGATGCAATTTGAAACATGAAAAAATATTTTAATATTAACTATTATTCTTTTAATTAGATTTTAACAAAGAAAGAAAAAGCTGGTCATGACTAATAAAAATAATCGACTTGATAAATAAAATTGTAACATTCTTTCATCAAAACAGTTTAGGATGAAGTTCAAACCTGAAAAAACATTTTAATCATAACCTTCCTATTGCTTAAAGTCATTTAAAATTTCCAATATTTTAGAATTATTTTTACCAGATTCTAATAAAGGAGGAGGCACTGATGACGACTGTTCTTTAGATGAAGATACATTCAAACCAGGAATTTTCAAACTTTTTGGTCGAGTTTCAGAATGCTTAGCACTTGGATTACTTGAAGATAAAGAAATGGTTATAGACTTAGTTTGTGTGTGCTTTCATACAGAATAAAATAATTTAGAAATTGCAAAAAAAAAAAAATTAAAAATCAAATGATGCAAATTTCGATACAATTAATAAAATGAAAGAAAGAAGTTGAATTCTTTAAAAGTTTGTTGTCAAACCTGAGATAGTCTGTAATGCCAAAAATAAAAAAGGATCCTTTGCAAAATTATATTTGTTCTGTAAAGTATTAATATGATTTTTTTTAATAATTTTTTTGCATAGAAACTATTTCTTTAATTATGCCAGTTTCATATCAAAAACAAGTATTCATAAAAGGAAAAGAAAATGTATGATTCACCTTCACAAAGAGAAAAAGTGGAATACCCCTGCATGAGGAGAAAAGGTGGAATTCTACTACATGTGGAGAAAAGGCTAAAATATTTGAGGCAGAATCTGGCCATCAAGTTTGAAGACATTGAAATTTTGCATTGGATTCCGTCTTCGCTATTTCAGTACCGAAAACATTAAATTTCTATAACTTTGAAGTAGGTAATAGCCATTTTTTTCTACCTATTATAATAACTTTTTAAATTAGGGAAAGTAAGCATGCACATTTTTCCCATGAACATTTTGAAAGAGAATTTAATAAAATTTAGCTCTGTTTTAATAAGGCATTTACTTACAAGTACTATAAGAAGTCAAAATATCCCCAAGCAAAATTTTGTTTAGCCCATAAACATGAAACTAAAGAAGCAAAAATGTGACTGCAATCCTTGTTCGCGAAAACTAATTAGTCAGAAACTTTTTTTTTTTTTGAGGAAAAAACAACTTTTGACATTTTTGTACGAATTTTAATCTTTCTGGCAGTTTTTTTTAACCCCATATACAAAAAGATAACTGGATGCATTAGTTTTTGCCTGAATAATACATGGATTTCTTTTCGTAAACTGGATAAGTTGAAGCTTACTTGAATTCAAAAAGGGGAATTCACTTTGAAATTGTTTGACGATTTCTACAGTAAAACTATTTTTAACTCATATTATAAACATAAATAAATGAAAAATTTAAATGATGCATCAGCAAACAATTTTTTTTTTTGTAAAGTACTTACCTAGATAAAGATATTTTGGAAAAACCACTTTTGTTTATTGTCAGTATTTTTTCATTTTTTATCATTTTTTCCATCTTCTTACTACTGGGTTCTTGAATAAAACAACCATTAGGTTTAGCAGTGCTCTAGAAAATAAAAGCATGATAAAGGGAAAATATCAATGGTCAAAGTGAAGAAGTCAAGCATACATTCATTTCAGGGTTTATTATTAATATTTTTTTAATTGCACTTTTTTTGCACAGTATAAAAATTTATAAAAACAAATTATGAGTTTAAGAGAAAACAAAAATATTTCCAGAATTTCAGGACAAATGACAATATTTTAGGATATTTTAGCATACTTGATATTTTTTCAGGAATTTTAGAACAAGTGAAAGCAACAAATGTCAAGAGGGGTTCACACAGGCCCCATCCATCATTCTAGTGTTAAACCATTAGCTATCCGTAACCAAATGAGCCTACTTTCTAGATCACCAGCATACATTTTTTGTAATTTATATTTGATGTCTAAAAACAAAAATCTTTCATGCAAAAAGAAAGCAATATGCAAGTTTGAAAATACTATTAAATTCATTCTTTCATCCTTGTAGATATTTTATTTCAGTATTTTTTTAAGAAGAAATATTTATAAGAGAAAAGGTTTACAATCAAATATTTATTTTCCAGCACATAACCAAAGAAAAATAGAAAAATCAAAATGTAGAACTAAGTTACCACAAAAATTCCTTCCAATACAAATGTAGGCAAATAATATTAAGGTTGTAATCTTTCTTTCCATAAAAAAAAAACAAGTTATTTAACTTTTTAATTGTTGCCAGATTAGAACTAGATCTCAAAAATCAATTGTAGCAACAAAAAAAAATTGTTTGAACCATCTTACCTTTTGAATGGGAAATAAAGCAATTTAAATTCAAAAAACAAAACGTACATTTATAATAAATTTAACATTTTAGTTCTTGGTGTAATGGTTTTTTTTAATAAAAAGCTTTGAATTTCTCTCATAGGCTGCTAGTGCTTTTTTTTTTTTTTTCATTTGTTCAAAAAAAAAAAACCTTAAAATAATCAAATTAGAAAATACTTTTTGTATGCATTCTGAGCAAAATGTTTTTTCATATAAAATTCATTCAAAACAACTGCTGGTTATATCATAAAGATAGGATTCAAATTTTTTCAGAGCTAATGATATGTTTCACTGAACTATTCAAAACTGTTCAAATAAAAAACAACATTAGTAGCAAACAGAATGAGGTGTCTTGGTGAGATAGTTAAAAAAAAATTGTTTTGATTGAATCAGACTTTGTGAAAAGTCGGTCACCCATGCATTTTCTCCATCTCATAAGATTATAATTAAATATTTTTTTTATTTTTCAATATTAATTGAATTAATTACATTTTTAAATTGTTTTTCATTTTAGAGATATTTTTACAAGACATTAGGCTTTGATTCATGCTTTTATACTTTTTATTAATTTACAGGAAAGTGCGCTAAAAAAGGAAATTTTCACGTGATGAGAAACTTTGAATTCTTACTTTGGTTTATACAAAATGTATTTGTATGGTATTACAATTAATAAATAAATGCTATTTATATGGACTTTATTTATATCTTAGTTGTAAGCAAATCTATGAACTCACCAATTATTATACACTCTTAAGTGTTAAAAAGTTAAAGAATTTACAATAGAAAGTATGATGTGCAAAAATGAAATGTTACAAATACTGAATGTTAATTTCTCCATCTCATAACCATCTGCATAAAAATCAATGAGACTTACCCCTGGATCTCTTAAATGTAAAGCAAGTTCAATAATATAATGTACATCAGGAATGTTTGGATAGTCCATCAAATGCCTCAAGCAGGACGCATAGTCATTTTGTAGCACTGAAGGATTAGAATCAAATTCAAAGTTTAAAGGAGTTTTTACTGAAGATGAAATACAAATTTTTCTGCTAAAATATATAACTTACACAAGTCTCTGATAATCATCAACATTGCAACAAAAACATAATCAACTAAATTAAATGATATATTATCAGCAAATATGGCATCCCAAATCACAAGCAAGTCATGAATGGCAAATTCTCTTCCAAACAGCAGACGTAGCCAACGTCTAAAAAATAATTCAAATAAAATTAAGCAAAGCATTTGAATAGTAACAGAAGTAATGCAAAAATAATAATACAATCATGTAAAATATTACTATTTTTGTAATTATAAAATCAAAGTAAGTAAGCATTCATTCATGTAATTGGTGAAAAGTAATAAAAGCTTGATCATAAGAACATCGAAAGTGAAAGAAATCATTGATTTATATTTGCACACACACTATATTTTGTATTTTAAAATTTTTTACTAAATACTAGTTATCAAGAACCATTTCTACTTGATTTATTAATGATCATTTAGATGAGAGCTTTAAGTTTGAAGGGAAAAAAAATGTTTTTTATTTATTTTGCAACAAGACTAAATAGTACCAAACCCCAAACTTAGACTGTCAAAATTCAGAAGATCCTAAAATTTGACTCTTCCCAAAATTCCGTTTTTTTTTGTTTTTTTTTTGCAAATTTAGAAAAATAATAATTTAAGAAGTTGTTAAATCAATAAATGCCTGTAAATTTTGATCCAACTAGAAGCAATGTTGTAGATATAATTCTGATTTACAAGGACCAGAAAACCCTACTATGATTAAAAAAAAAAAAAAGTGAAAATCAGTTTCTTGGGCACAGTTAAATATCTTTTTTTTCCCCTGAAAAAACTACTTATTTTATTCCCCAAGTCCTTGAAAGTTCATTTTTCAAATTCTATTCCCCCTTTCCCCTTTTCTTTAAAGATAAATAAAGGAACTTGCTTTATATGTTTCTCTGATCATAAATGGCACTTGTAACCTTGTGTTTTGCGTAAACGTCTGGTGTTTTGGTTTGACTTCTCTACTACTACAGTCGACGCTCGATATAACGACCATCTCCGTTCCACAAAAAAAGGTCCTTATAACGGGTGGTCGCTATAAGAGGTAGAATTTAAAAATGTATATGCATGCATCATGCAGTATAGTAATTCCATTAAAATTGCCAATTTTTCAAAGATTCCAACAAAATGCTCAAATTATATTTCATCATTGGAATTTAAAAAAAATTATCAGTGCAATATGTTATAATAAAATGTTAAACAGATTTTAAAGTAGAAAATATAAGGAAAAAATTACATACTTGCAAATCATTCATTTTCGGAAGAAAAAATCAGAAATGGTTGTTTGCCTTTTTAGCACATGTGATTTTTGCAAAACATAATTTTCCATTTCAGTTATTGATGACAAATAGTGTTCTGTATTTTCTTGCCTTTCAAAAAAACATTTTAAAGTCTCGATAGCATTAGACACATTTTTTATGCTAGGAGTTTTTGTTACAATTTCTTCCTCTTCTTCATCTGATGATGATGCATCAATTTCTTCCTGTCCACAATAACGGGAAATTAGTTCATCTTCTGACAGATGCTCGACACATTCCAAGTCATTATCGATTTTAGCGTAATCGTCAAAGTTCAACGTTGCATCCATGTTCATTTTCTGAGAAATTTCTTGCAGCATTTCCTCTTCTTCAACGAAATTTTCATCTTCGATTGCCGGATTAATTATTTCAGCAGTAGATTCCCTTTCCTCTTGCTTTTTAAAACCAGCATGATGGAAGCAATTCTTGATCGTTTTTTCTGAGTCGTCATTCCATGCTGCTTTAGAAAGATGCAAAGCTGTTAGGACATCAACTTTGTAATCTTGATCTTCGTCGAGTGCAGAAACAACTCTTCGCAGTAGTAACTTCCTATAATTGCGTTTAAAACTCATAATGACCCCTTGGTCTAGTGGCTGAAGAACAGATGTGACATTAGGTGGAAAATATTCCACGGTGATTGATTTCAACCGATTTAGTTTGGGATGAGCCGTGCAGTTATCAATTACAAGAATAATTTTTCTACCTTGAATTGTCATTTGCTTATCCAAGCAACGTAGCCATTCCTCAAAAATGACAGATGTCATCCACGATTTGGAGTTGTTTTTGTACGTGACAGGTAAGGTTTTGAGTCCTTTAAAACATCTCGGCTTTTTGATTTTCCGATCACTAAGAGTGGAAGTTTTTCAGTACCAGACATATTTGAGCATAAGAGAACTGTTAGTCTTTGCTTGGCTTCTTTCCCTCCACTCGCAGTTTCGTTTTTTAAAACGAAAGATTTATCAGGTTTCATCATGAAAAACAGTCCAGTCTCATCTGCGTTAAAAATATCCTCTGGAGTATAATTTTTGATAATTTCTTCCAGCTTTTCTTTTTTCCATGTGTCCACTGCTTCTTCATTCACAGAACCACTTTCGCCACAAAGCTTCCGGAATGAAAGACCATGTCTGGTTTTAAATTTTTGCAACCATCCGTCCGAAGCTTTGAACACAGTTTCGTCAATGTCCATTTTTTGAGCAAAAGTTAGAGCTTTTGACTTCAGCAAATTTCCATCTATTGGGACATTTTTTGATCGCATTATTTTCAACCATTCATATAAACCTTCTTCGATCTTCTGAAACTTCCCTTCACGGGACCGATTTCTAGAAGATTTGACTCCAATTTCTTCTTTTCTTAAAATTGAGTCCCGGTTGTTAATGATGCCAAATAAGGTGCTTTTGGGAATTTTGAAAACTCTAGCAATTTCGCATTTTTTTAAAACTTTTTTATCAACTTCATTTAAGATTTTAATTTTAGTATCTAGACATATCGCATTGCGCTTGTTTGAACCTGCCATCTCGTTCAATAGCGAAAATGCAACTCCTGTTTGCAGTATGCATTTCACTGAAGAACCTTATTCTTTTTTCGCTCCTTCCCCCAGAGGATAACTAATCCAAGGCACGTGACCTGGAACCTGTCAACATTCAGGTTGAAGAGCAGGTTAATTTTTCTCGAACCCTCTCATTCACATTTCTGGAAGCAGAACTTCTGAGCTGACATGACACCACCAGTCACGGACAGCAAGACTCCTCGTATTTCGGAGAATCGACCCTTGGGAAAACACGTGATTCAAATGACAAAAACTACCAATACATCTGTCAACCCCTTTTCCTAAAATCCGTAAAGTCCACGTGCTCTCTCCCCCTCTCTATTCTTTCCATACTATGGTGAGTGGTAATCCCCTCCCCCTGTCAAAGTTGGACTGACTGAACACTGAAGGCTGCATGCAGCTTGTCAGTAAACTATAATCAAGGTCATTTCAAGTTACAAATTTAGAAACATGTTCTTTTTGGAAAAATACCGGAAATAGTGTCCGTTGAATGTGGTCGCTGTATTGGATTGGGCGATACAGAACGGTCGTTATACCGAAAGCAAATTAACATAGAGTTCATAGGAAGAAAGTTAGGGCTTTTATCACTGGTCGTTATAATGGAATGGTCTTTATAATGCGTGGTCGTTATAACGAGCGTCGACTGTAGTATATTTTTAGATGTAGCTCTATATTTCTTTTCATGCAATTGCAAATGATAGCAAAATGATGAACTACCATGTGGGTATAATTTAATTTTGCTGAATTGCGTGTTGTAATTTGGATCGTTTTATCAAAATATATAACTAAATTATTTTTTCTTTGATAAAAATATATTAACGTATTAATTTACTTATAATACCTTTTCAAGAGAAAAAAGTTGCTTATTTCTCTATCAGTTGAGAAAACACTGCAATTTGAAGTAAAAATTTGTATGTCAGCTTTGATGTTTATTTAAATCTGGCATTTTGGGCCAGGTTCCGAAATTCAGCAAATTCTGAAATCCGGCTTAGCAGCAGTTTGGGCATGCCAAATTTGGGATTGGGTACTAAATAGTAGAAACAAAAAAAGAGTGATTTTGGTAAAGGATGTAATAAGAGTGCAAAACATAATGCTCAGTCTTATTTTCAGAAAAAATATCTTAAAAACCGATTTACTCAAATCTGAAAATTAATTTGCATAATTCCGCTAATTAGCAGAAAAATCACTTGTATGGACAAATGTAAAAAAATACAGGTTGAACCAAAAGTCTTGCCTTGATTACAAATGTTTATTGTAATTAGATATATGTTGATTTGGGTACCTATTTTAGGTACCGTTATACATTTTTGAATAAGACTATATATCTCACTAAACTTTGCATATCCATTTGATAGCTTGGAGAATGTCTAAGTGGTTTACCAGTTAACACCAAGTGTCCTTTAATATGTCTTCTGTTACATTACACACCTGTGTACTGTAAAGCTAAAATACAGTAGCTTGTATTTTAGCTTTCAGTTCTTCAAGATCAGAAATTGGTGTGAACAAGTTTGGTAAGAATTCTGCATAAAAGGTTTATGTTGCAAGCCTATAAAGTGCAAATCATTCAGGCCTTTCAACCAAAAGGTTACCAGAGACGGGCAGAACTTGAAATTGAGATTCTGAACAGAACTGATGTTGAAAACCATTACTTAAATTGCGTTTGTTGTGCCGATGAATCAAACTTTTATATCAGTTGAATAGTAAATAGGCCCATACATGGGATCAAAGAGCTCAAATGTTTCTGTATAGTTACAGTGAGAGAGCCCTAAAGCTATTGCTTGGTTTGGCCTCATGCATAACAAGGACTGTGCCATTCTTTTGGGGCTACATCAAGGAGTTCTTGCCACACCAATTGCTAATGTCAAAGAACTGACTGTTGTGTGTACTGCTGCAGAAGGCATGTTAAAGAAGACCGTTAAAGAACACTCAACAAGAACTACAAAACTGCTTAGGCATTCCCCGAGCTATCAGGGGGAAAAATGTGGCTTAGCTCATTAAAAACATAACTAGTCGCCATGAAATTCACTAGCATGGATAGCATGATGAAATTTTTATTTTGACTGCTTAAGAATTGGAGTACAGTTCAAGCTTCAAATTTTTCTTCTTTTCTCTAAAGCATACTTCTATTTTTTTCAAATGATGTTGAAGTGCAGGTGCTATATCTTTAGCTCCTTGGTCGCTCTAATTTTCTAGCCAAACATAAAACTTTATTTTGTTTTAGGTTTATGTTGCATTATACAAAAATTGTACAACCAGACTTGACAAGAATAAAATACTTGTCCAACACTTAATTTTGGAAGGGGTTGGTTCTACTCGCAATCAAAACCAATTTTAATAATTTTATCCCCATCTTTGAGTGTCATTGAGTAGACTAAGGAGCTTTTTAACCCTCAACTTGTGCCTGCGATATTCAGTGCCAATGGCGTTTTTTATCTGCAAATCCTTTTAATTAAAATAGAAAATGACAAACTCCTTGCAAGGCGAACAAGTATCTTCATGAGGATTTCCGAATCCAAGGTTAAATATTGTATAAAATACTGACTTGTACTTAGATAAAGCATTGATTCAAACTAATGTAAAAGTATGATGCAATGTGGTGCAATAATCACATGATTTTGTCAGTAAAAGTCAGCAACACAAGAAACGAATCGTATGATGTATCATTTTGAAAAAATAAGTTCTACGTAGATGTATCACTTTGAAAAAACTAGTCAACTTTGCTGTACTTTTTCAATGGTTTAGGTGTCGTTTCTAGAAATTTCGTTAATGCAGGCATGTTAAGCTATAAAAATAACATACAAAACAACAACAAAAAATTTGTTTTTTGTTTGTTGTATTGGCTTTGTAAAAACGCTCCTCAATTGGAAATGTATACAGATGTGTATAGTTAAAGGTTCTTAGATGTATCACTTTGAAAAAACTAGTCAACTTTGCTGTACTTTTTCAATGGTTTAGGTGTCGTTTCTAGAAATTTCGTTAATGCAGGCATGTTAAGCTATAAAAATAACATACAAAACAACAACAAAAAATTTGTTTTTTGTTTGTTGTATTGGCTTTGTAAAAACGCTCCTCAATTGGAAATGTATACAGATGTGTATAGTTAAAGGTTCTTTGGCCTTGATGCAAATAAGTTGTCCCAAATATAATGCAACATTATTACTAAAATGGAGGGGGGGGGGGTTAACAAGTATAACAAGAAATGTTTGAATTCAATTAGCATCTAAGAGTCAAAAGCAATAAAGCACTATTGCATGCCCAAAAAATAAATTTGAAAGGAATCTGTTTGAGGGTAAAACATAATTTCAGAAGCATTGAAAGTTACAAGCAGGTTGTATAAATTTATTATATTACAACAGGTGCCAGAATGAACTGTATTCCTTTAAGTGCAATCTCATTATAAATAAAACATCTGGCAGCAAAACAACATTCTCAGACTAGTTCAGGGTAACTAGTGATTTTTGATTTAAAAATCTGATTTATTAATGAAAGAAAACCAAGTTTTTGTATATTGCCCAATGAATTTTGCAACTGTACAAATTCATCAACTTCTGTTTTATAACAAAATGTTAGTCACAATTCCTAACCAGGACAATGAAAACTCTGGAGATTCTACATATAACATAGATGAATTATTTGTGATAGAATTTCACTGTGCTAACATTTCGAACATGAATTAGATGGTGAATTTTTAATTTGAATATGACTACTAATGATAACATTAACACCATTTTAATAAAGTAAGTTACAGGCAGAAAAGAGGCCAACCATAAAAAAAAATTTGATTGTTTTTTATTTTTGTAATCTCAAATCTTTGATTGTTGTAATATTTGCAATCTCAAAAACAGAAGATCAGATAGAAAATGAGTTAATTTTTATATGTATATTTTCCCATTGAAAGTACATGTTTCAGTAGTAACATAGTTGAACATAAAAGTTCAAATAAATAAATCAAACAAATCCCTTTCAAAAAGTACTAAATCATATTCAGTCAAAACCAGAGCAAATACGTCTCAGACTATCAGTAACAAGCATTTTTTAAAGCAAAATTGTCTATTGATTCACAGCATTGATAGAAAATATGAATATTGTTATTATTTAGTTTTCAAAGCAGCTCTTTCAGAAGAATAGCCTTATCAAAATTCCTAGCTTTGAAACAATTCTATGAATAATTCATAGCTAATCTGCGTAAACGGAAATTTTCCTGAACAAACACATTCCCTTAGAGTCTAAGTAAGCCGTTAATGATTTAGGAGCAAAAAATTAGGTATTTGGCTGTTCCTTCCCTTTGTTCTTTTATATAATTCCTTAAATTTTTAATTGATTAGACAAATTATTCCAAAATTTAATAAACATTGAAAGTTGTAACTAAATCCAATTTAATTAATAGCTTGGTGGTATTAGAAGAGAAAATCAATTTTTGTAATATTAAGGGATGTTGCCTGAAAGAGTAATGGAAAAAACAACAGTTGAAGATAATGTAAAATAATGTTTGTTTGCACTCTGGAGGCAGCAGTTAAACATTCAAAAAAGAGAAAACTACAAAATTTTTCTCAATACATGTAGATTTGCAAAGTAGTTAATGTAATGAGTGGAGTTGCAGATTTTCCTTATATGTGAGAAGCTGCTACAATTTTGAGAGCAGTCAGCAACCCTGATTATATTACATAGCAGTAAAAACTGATTTAGAAATAAAAAAAAATACTCAATCATTTAAAACTTACGAGACCTCTTTTTTTCCTGATCTATATTTAGTAACAGCCAGAGAAGAAAATATGTTAATCATGATACACCATAAGAAATGTGACAAAAAGTAAATCAATAAATCTGCATAATTCCCAACACAAAAAAGGTCAATAATGGCATGCAATAGTATACTATAGTTGTAAATGGCTTACCCAAGTGAAATAGTACATTTCAGCATGAATTACAGATTAGCAGATAGCATGAATTACAAACTAGGTCTAAAACACATCAAGATATTTCAGTTCTTGGGGGGGGGGGGGGAGATCTCAGTAACAAAAATTTTCTTTTTTTTTTTGGTACAGTTGAACTTTCTTAATACGAACACAGTTAATACGAAATTACAGCTAAAATGAACATTTTGTTCATTAAGTTTGGTTTACTATTTAATTACACTAAAGATCTCACTCATATTACGAAGGCTAAAATACAAATTTCAGCTAAGACAAACAAAATTTCTATTCACGAAAAAATTTCTCGATTGCATATAATTATTTTTTATACAGAAATTATTGGTTATTTTGAATTATTGTAAACCACCAAGTATAAATGGCACTAGGCATTTTGCGCCAAGACATGCATATGATAAAATTTAATGTACCTAGAAAACAACTAATATTAAGGTTTTTTCCAAAAATATTAAATTTTAAAAGGTAAGTTCACTTTTTATCGATGTACTAGTAAGATTTAAAAGGGCATATTAACAAAAATAAATAGTTTGTTGATATATATATAAGAATGGTAATTATTTTTAAAATATAAATATGCATTTCTAATGCTTTTTTTTTTACAATTTTACTTATTCACGGTTGTTACGAATAACTGATAATAGGAACAAATTTGCGAATTTTCTGCACTTCGTGTTAAATGAGTTCAACTGTATAAATATTAAATGAATTAAAGATAAAATTATAAAAAAGATTTCTTTAAAAACTGCAACTTACATCCCATAAATTTGTGGAGTAATCTCCAAATTTTCTAAACATAAAAATAATTCAACATCATGATGCTTGAGAAGATGGTCATATATCTTTTTTAATCTGAATCCCAAAGTATTACCTTGACCAAAGTTAAAACTTTGACTAAAAGGCTCTGCACAAACTAGTGAATCATTCTAAATAAAAAAGAGAAAAATAAAATCAGTTTAAATCAAATGGAGAAAATAAAATTAATTCATACAAAAACATAAAAAAGAAAATAATTTTAAACCTTTTTTTATATTTTAAAACTAAACATTTGCATGACATTACATTCAGAAAAATTTCATTCAGTTAATATTAAGTGCTGCCTCAAGAAGAAACAAAACTGCAAAAGGAAGAAAATTTACATGGAGCAAAAGTTTGCATTTGCTATGATTTTCACCATAAGTGATCATAAGGGAAAAAATAGGAACCAATTTTCAGTTTAAAACGGAATAGCTAAATGTTGCAACAGTAATTAACCTCTTCATTCCAAGTGACCCAATTGGGAATATTTTAAAATACTGTTTATTAACTACTGTATGGTGCAATTTGAAAACCAAAACACCCAATTGTTTTTGAAATTAATCAACAGAGAGTTTACTTTGTTTTAAACATGGAAATTGGGCATTAATAATTATTTATACTAATTATGAATTAAAATTTTTTTAAAAAAATTTAGTTATTTGTTTTGGAATCATTTTTTAAATCAGAGAACCAAATAATTGTGTCAAAATTGTTTGTGCTTAGTTCTGGGGTCAGAAGAGGTTCAAAGATATAGGCTATCTCAGCAAATAATCATTGGAGGCACTAAGATTTGCTTTCATAATAAAATGCGTAACATTTCAAACTGCTATCAGAGGCTTTATTAGTCAAACTAAATTCCTTTGTGAATTTTAATTTTAGAATATCTGTCATTTTTTAAATCACCTTTAAGTAAATGATTGTCATTTTTCTAGACATTTAATTATTTTTATTGCTTGTGTCTTGTAATGGCATTTTAAAAATATTAAATTATAGCTGTGTAGTTCAGTGGTGTAGTCCTGGAAAAAAGGGTGGGGAACGTTTACATTTACCAACATCAGAAAGTGGGGGTACGCTTATGTTAAAATTCAAAACAAGTGGGGGACACTGGTGTTAAAGTAAAAAGGTAGGGGGACGCCGTCGCCCTGCGTCCCTCTCAACTACACCACTGGTTAGTTTTAATAACTTTTTAAATTCTTGTTGGGTCAAACCTCCCTCCAAGTGGATATACTCAACACATTTTGAGCACTTTCAAAAAAATATCTTGTATGGAAAAGGTATTTTGCAATTTAAATTTTAAAAAAAGATAGAGCAAAAAGAGGCTTAACATCAAAGCTACCCAAATAATGTCAGCTGAAAAATTTTGTCACATAAATTAAAAAATGAAAAAATACATTTTCAAAAAACATATTGATTCCTCCAACAGCATTTGTTGATAGTGTTGGAATACATTTTTGCCAAGTCTCAAATAAATTAACATTAACTATTAATTTAATTTAAAAAATTTAATTAAAAACCAGCAAGGCCTCAATAAAATGAGCCAAAATAAAATAAAAGCATCAATTAAAAAAGTATACATTAGAAATTGTTAAAAAACAAAAAGGATTGAATCACATCTTTGTTAAAGAAGGTCTAATAGGAAGCCACCTAGAGGTCAATAGGTGACTACCTCAGGGTGGGTGAAAATCACTTTTTCCATTTGCCCTACGAGCCGACATCATAGTTTTATTTGGTAGGAAGTCACGCTCGATAATCATTGTGATGGAAGGACTTTTCCTGGAGGTAACATTAGAAATGTAATCAAGTCTACTGATAAGTGGGTTGATGTGACGATTTAATTTAATAAAAAATTGAGTAGAACACTCACGAATGGAAAGGGAGATATTTAGTATTCTAAGATAATGATGAATATTTCTGTTACAAACAAATCTAGGCATCTTTGCAAGAAGTCGAAGGACTTTGTATTTGTTTGATATTGAACTTTTTAGACTAGCCCCAGATTTCTACACTATAGAATAATTTTGGACAATTATTTGAAGTAAATTAACCTTTTGAAAGTAATCGAAATATAGTCTTGAGCAAAGGAGAGTCAGAGGGGACATGATTCAGTTGTTTAAATTCATTATAACGGGAAATGTTGATGGACTACAGCTATGTGCTGAAAGTAGAACCAGAAGTCATTGTTTTAAGCTTTTCAAATCTGAGGCTAATCTTGAAATTAGGAAAAATAGGGTTGTAAGCAGTTTTAATAGTTTACCGGAAGCGACTGTTAATTGCAGTGAGGTAAAAACTTTTAAGAAGGCTCTTGATGCTCATTGGGGACTGCTAAATTGACTAAGACCAGCCCGGCTGGGCCCTGAGCCTGTTGCTGGTCGTCACTTTTGTATTTGAAAGATTATCACTAACAAGGAACGGATAATTGATTACTAGCTTCTGTCTACATTGGGTTATAACTGTGCTTATACCAGATCTAAAATTAAGCTTTGCATCAAGAATGATTCCTAGATACTTTACTTCTTTAGAATAGCGTTTCTTAAATTAATTTTGCAGAACCCAGTGGTTCCGCAGAGGGTTCCAAAATTGAATTGTTTATTTTAGGTCCACATTAAGAGTACTTTTGGAAATTTTCTAGAAACAATGACAAATATCTTTTAAAAACAATGCACATTTTTATTTAAAAACATTTAAATCTACATTCTGGTGATTTTCTGCTTGACTGGTCAATGATCAATGATGATCGTTTTGCAAGTCAGAAAAAACATAAATATGGACATGTGCCCCACATTTTTTGCAATATTGCATAAATTTAATGTGAAGAAAGATGCCAAAAATTGTGATTTAAGACTTCAATTTAGAACTCTCCTGGAAGAACTTTAGACACCTCTCCTTTTCCTCTAATGCTACCAAAAAATAACCTAAAAATGTTTACTTTTCAGGAATGTTAAAGAATCTGGAATAGAAAGGTTGATAGTGCTATAAAAGAAGTGACACATGCATAACTAGACTTCTGAAAATGGAATAGTTAAGCATTGAACTGAACAGTCCCTGACGGTGGAGCTCCGCCCATGTCAAGAGAAACAAGTTGGAGCGATTGCACAAGATTTTGAAATCAAGCTATATAGTCTAGGTTGAAAGACAGAAAAAGCATGAAAAAGGTGTACATCATGCCTATCACAATAGGGCTTTATCTGATAGTGTGTCTGGTGGGTGGAGGGGTGCTCTTTGGCTGGAATATTTGTGTGCCAGGGCTGGCTTTATTTACAATGGTAAATAAGGAACCACCTTTAAAGGGAAATGGTAAAGTGTGGTTTAAACATCAGGGGACATGATAGTCAACATGGTATATCAGATTCTGAGGTATACTGTTTATGCTGTATAAAGGGTTTTTACTGTATTCAAATTTTGTACTTTAATCATGGTAAACTTTTACAATTTTGGCAGCTTGGCACCAGTGGAAGAATTTGATTTTTCTCATGGCATCTTGGTCGTATAATACCTACTTGTAATTGTAAACAGGCTAAAGTCATATAATGATAAACTGTAGAATGAATTTTTTAAATTATTGTACCTCCCCCCCTTTTTTTTTAAATTGTCTGATATATGCATAGCAAGAATTTCTTTATCACAAGTTCTCACAAGAAACCCTGTTGAAATGGCATATGGGATTTTGTAAAGGAGGTTCCCTTGTGTTGGTTAAAAACTTCGCTGTAAATTGGAAAATGTGCCAACAGTAATCAGAGCGTGTTGTGTATTGCACAATTTCGCCATAAAATTAGGTACTGCTACAAAAATTTGTTTTTATGAAAAGAAATGCACTGTAAATATTTTGTATATTTTACTAGCAGTTACCATAATAAAGTCCTAAATGTTTTTTTTTTTTTTTTTGGTTCATTGCTTAGCCTTTTCAAACTCATTTTTAAATTGTTATAAATGAAGAAAATAATATGTGTAAAATGAATAATTTCTTCAACTTTTATTTTTCATCCTTTCAAAGTGTTTATTTTACTAGTAAAAACTCTTTTTTTTTCCCTTGAAAGTTTTAATCTCTCTTTCAACAAAATCACATGTACTTACTGCGAATAAGAAATCAGTGCTAATGCATTGCTATTGGCTATAAATAAGTATTCATAAGTACAGTGCCCTTTTTATACAAAGGCATACCTATGTTTTTTAACAATATTATGTTCGACTATGGAAAAAAAACCTAAAAATTAGAATGTAAATTTGATTTACTTAAATATATTCTTTAAATATTGTAAGCAAATAACTTTTCCTTTCAGGTGATCCTCAGCCAGAACTAAATGAAGAGTTGCAGGGCATTTTTGATGATGTTTCATCACAAATGAATGCCTTAATTGCAAGCCAACATGTCAACAATGGTACATCTGATGGCTTTGCAAAAATAAATTTGTTTGACATTTTTTCTCTTAAATCATCAGAATTAGAATTCAAAGATTTCCCAGTAAAATATGTTTTGTTCCGAGTTTTACCTTTTTGTCATAATATTCCAGATTTTTTATATTCATTGTATTTTGTTTCTCATCCAGCACATTTCTTTATTCCCCATTATTTTAGAAGTTGCAAGTTGTTTTAATTAACTAAACTTTACTAGGAATTTTTGAAATACTAATTTGTATCCAAAACAAATATGTAATCTGACATAGCAAAGTTTGCAGGTTACTTGGTGCTTTTTAACTAATCTTTGAAGCGTTGATAAATTGGATTCATCCTATGTTTTAAATTTAATTAACTAATATTATTCAATGATTTCTTTCTGTCACTTTTGTGTGTTTCCGATAATTTTTTTTCCCTCAAGAGCTATTACTTCATTAAAGAGTTTGACACTTTATAATGATTCCTAATTAAACAGCAATACCAAACAATGGGGTAATATATCTTTAGCACTTTTACTTAATTATTTATTTTTCTCTCTCTTGTTGCTTTATAATATAATTTTATTATACTTTGAGGTGTACATGCATGCACTGAACTTTTAACATGTGCCCTGATTTTTTCTTTTTTTTTTTTTTTGCCAAGGTTACTTTTGGACCTGAGAAGTTCGTATGGAATATTTTGATATATATGCCAAGTAAAATAAACTTGGATCACCTTTACCATGTATTTCATGTCATTAACCAATTTATATTTGCTTATATATCCTTTTCTATTTTCTATGTAACAAAGGTTTAGTATATGTGAAAAGCTTCTTTTTTTAATAAAAAAGAGGATATATAAAATGAATCCATAATGCTAATGGTTCAAATGCAATTTGTGTTCAAAGGAACACTAGGAGGTTTTTGAAAAACCAAAGCTTTGGCCATAGGTATTAATGAATTCGGATTTGCATTAGAAAAAGGGTCCTTGTTAACCAAAAATCATATAATTTTGAGTTGCTGTTTCGTGCAGTTCTAAGACTTAAAACAAATTTTTACTGTACTTTGCCAATGCCAAATGATTGTAAGAATGAAATATTTACAACAGGCACAATTGAAATCGAATGAATTGCTTTATACTCATCATGAATTTAATGAAAGAATATTCAAATAGAAATTTATAATATGCAATCATACACTACTGCTTGTTTCATAATAATACATGGCTGTATTATATATAGTTTATAACTGTAGATTTCTAATATCGGGAAGAGCTATATTGGATTGATAAATTAGTTGCAATATCCTCATTTTTTCCCCATACATTTTAAAAATAACTTTTGTAAAATCTTCTTCACCATCAAATGCATTATTGTTTAAAATGTAAGCTCACAGGGTCCAAGACCTGCTGTGCTCATAGATCCCACTCTCCCCAAATACATGGTCTTTATGAAGGGTTTAAGTAATGTCATTCACTATAGGAAAATGTACCAACCAACCATCATTTAAATATATGAATTAAAGATACATTTTTAATGTTTATTTATACACATATCATAGAGAAAAAAATTCAAAGTTAAATGATGTAGCTAAACAATTCTACTTTTCATAAAATTCAAAACTTAAAATTTAATCGTAACGATTAAAATATA
Organism: Octonoba sinensis; assembly: GCA_038502835.1. NCBI lineage: Eukaryota > Metazoa > Arthropoda > Arachnida > Araneae > Uloboridae > Octonoba > Octonoba sinensis. The sequence continues at coordinate 113,229,529 of CM076598.1, read as the reverse complement.
ATTAAACCAGAGATACTAGATTAGACATACTAATACTTGCTTCAATAATATGATTGCCGTAAAAAAGAGGTGTGTGGGAATAGCATTAGTAAATTATTTTAGTTTAATACATTCATTATTTACTATAAAACTTTGGTACTTAAGGCTTTTAGAATTATTTTTATGCACGTAAATCAACAACATAAATTATATATTTTTAAAAAAAGGTGTGCAAAAAGGTGTGCGGGAATAGCATTAGTAAATTATTTTAGTTTAATACATTCATTATTTACTATAAAATTTTGGTACTTAAGGCTTTTAGAATTATTTTTATGCACATAAATCAATAACATAAATTATATATTTTTAAAAACAATCTTTTAGTATAAATTTATATACGTATTACAGAATCAAGAGTGTCAAAAATTTTAATTTTGATTTCTAGGTTTTTTTTGCAAGAGCTGCATTTCTAGCAAATGTTTTTTTTTCCATCTCTATCATTTTACAACCAGCACAAGTCCGCTTCTCTTGCTCCTTTCAAGTTGTCCAACCTGATGCGGTTCATTGTTTCATTAGCAATTGCTTTTGCAGGCAAAGTTGATGAATTCTGCAGCACAGGGTTTTTCGTTTTCCTGCTAAAAAGTTGCAGGGCAGCAAATTCCTTGCTGTAGCTCTTGAAGTTCCTGGGGTTTGTGTATTTGTTGGGCTTGAGGGCTCTAGTTCAACTGAAGGGACTGGCATTCCCTGCTCTTCAGTGGAAGTTGGTTCTTCAGTGGGCTGTTGTAGATTTGGAAGCTCACATGTTTTTCAAGCACCAAAAGCTCTATCATCAAATTCAGAAAGTACAATCTCCGCATTCTATAAGAAAACAGAATGTCAATTGGGAACCATGATAAAAATTGAAAATTTTAAAGTCATGACACATGCTTTACCTTTATGTATACAGTATTCATTTTGTATTTAAAAAAAAGTTGATGGTTTTTAACTTTTTTATGGCATCCTTATAAGGTAGGGGTCTTCAACCTTTTACGTCCAAAGGCCACATCCATTAGCTCGAGAAGATCGGCGGGCCACACCATGGGCGATTCTCAGTAAAAAAAAAATTCTGAGCTTCACACAAAGTTTTCCGAAATATTATACACCATGGATTGAAAAAAAAAAAAAAAAACAACTATTAGGCGTCTCTCTTTATATTTCATAAATTTGTATGCACTAACCATTTTTGATTTTTTTTTCACTTGTGAACTATTGATAAAACTATCATCAATGTTTCCACGGCATGGCCCTTTCAGCTCTACATCAGCGAGGTAGATCCAGATAAAGAGCGAAGGGAGAAATTTTGGGAAAATTTTTAAAACTATACGCAAACTGGTGCATTTTGAGTCCTTTAGAGACGCATTTGGGATTACAAAAATATTAGGGAAAAAACCAAACAAAAACTTTTTTAAATTAAAGACACTGCCTTTTTTTCATTTAAATTTTTAAATGTTGACATTGCAAAATTTGCCGCCGCGTAAAACTGCCTTCCCGAGAGCCTTGTGCCTGCATGTTGTGAAGTGTCTTTTTTAATAACTGTGTTGTAGTAATCGGCCGTTTTCTTTTCCTTTTTATTTTATTTAATTATTCTTCTTTTAACATTTTCGTTTTTAACCTATTGCAAAGGCTTGCCGGGCCACTAGAAATCTTCAGCGGGTCACGGGTTGAAACCTATTTAAGGAATATATTGCAACATTCAAGTTTAAGATCCATTCAAGGGATTTTTCCACTGCTGCCCTGCACTAAAGTCCTTATTAGGATTACAGTACAATTAATAAGAAAGAAACACATTTGTATTGGATTCCTAAAGTAATATAAAATGTGAACAACAGATTAAAAACATTCATAGAAACAGGTTAATTTTGTGACTTACTGCATCTGGATGAATACTATCTTCCGTGGATTCATGAATATCTAAATTGAATCACAAAAATTTAGTTCCTCATATTTTAATGCAAAGTGTTATTTTAATTAATACTTGATACAAATAAAATCTCAAGATCTCCCACTTATACTAAGAGGGTCCAATTTTATTTACTTGTTTTTAGAGCTGCAGTCGTTTGTCAGTTGCTGTTAAAAGCAGGGACATAATGGGGACGGGCAGACGGGGCACGTGCCTCAGGCGCTGGATTTTAGGGGTGTGCTTTTTTTATTGTGCATGTCGGAGAGGCAAGGGGGAGGGCGCTAAAGCCTGGTCTTGCCCCTGTTGGAAAATGACCCAGTTACGTCCCTGGTTTAAAAGGGATGGCATGGCTGTTGTACAAAGGTGATCGGCTTATTTGAAAAGTCATTGTTAATTTCATAAGAAATCGATAAGAGCAAAGTATCAAAAAAGTAACCAGCAACTCTGAATCTTTCTTGATGGTTCATATTTGAAAACGAAATATTGCCGAGGGAAAGAAGACAAGAAATGGAAAAAAAGCAATTAATTTTTAATTGTTGTGCAACTTCATTTGAATTTTAACATAAATCCACAAGAAGTATACTAAGACACTTAATAGAAACTTGTCTTGCTTTACAGGTGAGCAAAACATTAAAGCTTCTTTCAATGATTATTATCATGCACAATTTTAATACTTGCAAATGCTATAGTGGATAAAACCAAAGATTTTTGAAATGCGGACCTAGGTTTGAATCTCAATAAGCATTAATATTGTTGAATATGTTTTATGGATATATTTATATATATATATATACACGAGGCCTGTCTAAAAAGTATCCGACCTTTGGCCAGAAAAAATATTTCGAATACCCGACGGAGTTGGGACCCAATCCCCTTCAAAGTAGGCCCCTTGTGCTTGCACAAAGTTAGCCCACCGATCCTTCCACTGCTGGAAACACTTCTGGAAGTCTTCTTTTGGAATGGTGGTCAGCTCCGTTGTCGCGTTCGGAATTATCTCTTCTCTACTCTCAAAATGGGATCCTTTCAGTGGCGTCTACAATTTTGGAAGCAACCAATTATTTTAGCCTTTGCCATCTTACGGGTATGACCGAGAAACAAAAAGGCAGTCGTCGCAATGGAAGCATCCCGATTCTCCAAGGCTGAAGAAAGCGTGGAAGGTGCGAAGCAAAATCAAGGTGATGCTGACTGTTTTCTTTGATGTCCATGGAATTTTGCGTCACGAATACGCACTGGAAGGACAAACAGTGACAAAGGAGTACTATCAAGATGTTCTCCGGCGACTCTGTGACGCAGTTTGGCTCAAAAGACCAGACATGTGGATGGCGAACAGCTGGCACTTGCATCATGACAAAGCCCCTGCACATTCATTCCAATTGATCCACACTTTCTTAGCCAAACATGGAATTACAACTATTCACCAACCTCCCTACTCTCCCTGCGACTTCTGGTTGTTTCCAAAATTGAAGACGCCACTGAAAGGATCTCGTTTTGAGAGTAGAGAAGAGATAATGCGGAACGCGACGACGGAGCTGAACAACATTCCAAAAGAACAACATTGCTGACTTCCAGTGGTGTTGCCAGCAGTGGGAGGATCGGTGGGCTAACTGTGTGCAAGAAAAAGGGGCCTACTTTGAAGGGGATTAGGGTCCCAACTCCGTCAGGTATTCGAAATATTTTTTTTTCTCCAAAGGTCGGATACTTTTCAGACAGGCCTCGTATATTACTCTCAGATATTTAATCAAGGATTATAACAGACATAAAAATAAACTTACCATCATCATAGTCTAGGAAACTTGTGTACGAATTGTATATTGTTGCTAAGGGTGCCATTACAGCTCCCAAAGCCAAGACTCGCTCTTCCAGTCAGTTTGAAACTCCAGACTGACAAAAGCCACCCCCAGTTTTAATAATTTCGGCACGGTGCTCGGCCGAAAGTTTGAATGCTTCCTTTTTCATGTTAAAATAACAATTCTTCAAATGTTCTTGAGTGGTCCTTTTCGTGACTCCAATGTGGGAGTTGAATTCTTTTGTAATGGCCTCATAGGCCTCTTGTTCCTGAGAGAAATTTTTTTGGACTGTTTATTTTGCAATATTTTTAAGTTTTTTTCCACGAGTGCTAGTCGTAACTCTTTCTCAAATGGGCTAAAAACTACTCGTGTTTTATCCATTGAAGTGCTACGCTATAACACAGAGAACGAGAAATGAAAAAAAACGCTACAAGGCAAAAAAACATGAAGAAAATCATGGGATAGTGTTGAGCAATAACCTGCCTGCGTAAATTCCCACATGTGTGTGTGTGTGTGCGGTGTCGAGTTGAGTAACATCGTTTTTGGAAAACCCAAGTAGATTTTCCTCCATGAATACAGATTTTAAACTTTGCGGCACTGAGACCCAATTCAGAGTCGATGAATCTTGCGGTTTCACGCATGGAGTTAAGTTGATGGTGAATATGGGTGTAAGAAGTTGATGTTTGGTAGAGTGTTTTACACGAAAGCCAACTTGAAAGTTAGGAAGTAAATTTTTGGCATTTAGATAATTTTGAATTCTTTTAACGATAATTTTTTCCAAAATCTCAGAAAAAGTATTAAGGATTCTAATTGGCCTATAATTATGACGGAAATTTGGAGCAGCAGATAGCTTCAGGGTAGGGGTGGTAACGGCATTTTTCCAGGCATACGGGAAATAAAGTGAATGCATCAATTGTAAATGTGAGCGAGATAAACAAGCAGATTATCAGGAAGATTTTAAGTTATTAATTTTATCTTCCCCCAGGGAATTCTTATTCTTAAGAGTTTTGATAATGTCTTTAACATACGAAACACCAATGTGAGGGGAAGGGGGCTCAAACACAAGATTAAAATAATTCCTGTTATTGTCATTAACAGTTTCAATTAGTCCATTATTACAGTTTTCTTTGCTGAGTGTGAATTAGTTTTCAAGGGAGGCAGCAATGGCATTTACTTTTTCAAGAGAAGTGTATACAAGTCTCGTTTCACCATGGAGGAGGGATGCTAGTCCTCTTGTTATTCAGTTTTCTGGTAGCAAGGAAAAGGGAGTTGTCTTCCATTGATAAATTCAAGATAACTCATCCATTTTTCGAAATTCTTTATGAGTCTCTTCACTTTGTCGTTAAGGAAAGAACAGATTTGTAAGGAGAGTATTTAGATTGATTCCATAAGGATTTGTAATGATTCTTGAGTTTTATGGCATCTAGGATGTAAATAGGGAGTTTAATTGGTTTCCCATTAATTTTTTTGGTATGAGTAGCATGATTTTTTGTGTCATTAATTTTTTCACTAATAAATGAAATAGTTGAATTAACTTCGTTGCAATTATGAATGATAGCTGTTAATTGGGTAAAGTTCTCAAGGGTGGATTTAAATTTTTCCCAATTGGTAGTGGAAATATATTTATGCATAAGTGATTTAAAACAATTGATGTTAATTTCAAGAATTATAAGTTATGATTTAATGTTAAATCAAGAAATGAATTAATTATAGGCCTCCAAATTAGATTGTTGCAAATGGCAAAGTCGATAGTAGTGTTAATAGACCTGAGGTTAAAGTAAGTAAAAGTATTAAGAGCGATTCTTTTTCTCGGAAATATTAACAAGATTTAAAATTGTGTTACTATTAGTGTTAGCATAACCAGTACTCCAGGAGGGATGTTTAGCACTGAAGTCGCAAATAATAATCGAGCGAAATTCAAGATTGAGAAGATCTTTAATTTCATTGTGTTAAGTACTCTAACCTAGGGGGATGTAAATGGAAGTAATGTTAAAAGTAGTATCCTTGATGATAATGGCCACACTAGGGCATTCAAAAGAAGAACAATTAAACGAGGAAGGTCCAAATCCTACACAGTTCCAACATTGGGAGACATTACATGTTCTTAATGGTTCTTTAACTTTAAAGTGACCCATAGTATCAACATTCCAGATATCTTTATAACTATTGTTCATAGATAGATGAATTAAGAAAAGAGGGAGGGGGTCATGATTAACCCTCCGATGGAGTTGCATTTGGTAAAAGGATAAAACCCCTTTTTATTTAATTAATATTCCGGCAGGATTAGTTTTAAGCGGTAGACCCCTAATGACCGCCTTATTTTTTTCTTTTTTTTTTGGCAGTAATAAAGCATGGTTTCCCATGTTATTGTTATCCTAATGGTTTTTAAGAATGCATTGAGGTATTGCTGGTATTCCCTTTTATCATTTAGTTTGCCACTCGGCATTAGTTTACCAGTGATATTTTCCCCTGGTTAGTTTGGTAAACATTTTAAAAAGTTGATCTGGGTATCCTTTTTTTTCCTAGCCTGGAGCTAGAAATTTTCATTAGTTTGGTCAATCCTCCCTAGTTACCCTTACAGTACAATTGAACAAAACTACCACATATAGTTTGGATGTTTAAGAAGCTAACTAAAGTTGCAACAGTATTCTTTAGGAAGACACCTGCATCCATTTAAAAGAAAGCAAATCTACATATTAGAATTACAGGAAGTGACGAGCCCTATTTGGGACAAAATGCATTTAATTCTGAAAATACAAATCAAATTTACATTCCATACTTAGACGGGAGATTACAAAAAAAAAAAAATAATAATAATAAGACAGACTTCCATGTTTTTGAATATGAAACAATACAGAATTTAAAAAAATATGTAAAAAGAAAACATAAGAGGAAATAACATTTAGCGAAACAGAAGATAAAGCTTTTTAATACCCGGTTGGTGCTTAAATTAATTTTTTCCTTTGTGTTCCTTCTTAAAATTACATGCAAAGCCAAGAATTATGTTATGAATAATTATTGATTTGAAACATTACACATACAACATTGAATAACTGTTTCATCCACTGTTATTAATAGAATGCATCATAATATCTGCACCGAAGAAACTTAGTATGTTCGGTCCATTTTCTGAGTTTTGCAAGTTTACGCTAAACAGACATACAGAGTACCAATGACAAAGCCACTAGTTGTATGAAGGTTCTGAACTTTTAAAACTTTCCTTGGACATGTTTATTTAAGGGTCACACAGAAAAGTCTAGTCTTATAGTAGTAAAAATGATTAATTTCTAACTTCATCACAAAAAGTCGAAAAATACACTTAAGATACTATGGCTCTCTGGTACAGATATATTTTAATGGAAATAGAAAATACTGATTTGAGATTTTTTACCAATTATTATATTAAGTATATTTTTTATTCCATTCATTTATTTTTAAATGGAAATTCTCCAAATTTTTTCTTATGTCGTTTTTCTATTCCACTTGAAATATTCTAACACTTACTTTAGAAAAAGGACTGTCACTCATTGTGTACCACGCTTCCACTACTTCCATTAGCTGACTGAATAAAAAGCTAAAATTAAAAAAATAATTAAAGCAGCAATAATGGAATTACAGTAAGAATGGTAAATGGTTTTATTTCCATGTATGAGTGAAAAGGAAAAGGCAATGAATGCAATTTAAGATCTTTTTTCAACTCAATTTTACTTTTCATCTTTGTAATTTGAGCCAAGTAATGACCCAAACTGGGTCGAAGCAAGATAGGTAAAGAGTTAAATTGCTAAATTAAATTAATCATTAAAAATCAAAATGTATAGAACAAAATAGGAAATCAAAACTACCAAGAGTATAAGTCACCAACATGGAAAAAATGCAGTTTAATGATTGCATATATGCCTTCATTGGAAAAATTGCTAGAATAAAAAAGGAGAGTGGGGGGGGGGGGGGTGATTCTATTCTTGTCAGCAAAAAAAACCATGTTAATGAATCAACACGTAATCAAAAAGTTTGGTTTTCTTTACAATTTTAAAGACCATAAAGTATGAGTACAGAGTTTAGTGCTCCTTGGATAAATGATTTTATTTATTAGTTTATTTTTCATTTTCTTAGCATCAGCAGTGCTTTTCTTTCATTTGATTGAGTTAGTGTTTGTGTGGTTTTGGGGACAGTGCATTCTTTAATTTACTCCTACATAAAAACTTTTGGGTAAGGGATAAGTCTAACAATTTGGTATTGGTGCTCATAATTTAGTGTTCTCTTTGAAATTACTATTTAGAATACTTTGCAGTCACATTTGCTGCCTAGGTTTTCTTTTTATCCCCCCCCCCTTTCCCATTTTCTTTTTTTTTTCTTTTGGCAGTTGTATTATGTAATTCAGTATATGTCAATATTTTGATTGTGGCACATCATTATTTCTGTCTCAGTTTTGATTTATCTTAACTCCATCTAGTGGCTGTTTATACTAATTTGGTCAATTACTTTTTAATTTTTTTACACAGCTATGGGTTAATTTGTTTAATGTAGGAAATTATGAATGCAAATAGGAACTTGCAAATTTTCTTTTATGTGTATCAGATGTCTTCTTGGGCTGAAAATTAAATAAATCCTAGATATAATTTCATAAAGACCCTGTATGATAAGTGTATATATAAGGGGAGACTGGTAAACATTGACCACTTTTGCACTTTTTATTTTTCTTAGCAAAAAGGAAAACAGCTATTTACTTGAAAAAAAAATACAGACATTCTTTAAACCTCTGTTGTTACGTCCTAATTTTTTTAAAACAATATTTGCAATGTATTTATTATGAGCAAAAAAATAAAATGTGCGGGTCCACAAAAGTGGTCTAATGTGACAAAGAATTTCTAAAATTATATGCTGAATAACTGCTGATAGGTTAGTTTATTTTTAACAAACAATTCCATTTTGTATAAGTGTTATCATTAAAATAGGTACTTTGATCATTTTCTGCATGATCCAGATTTTTTAAAAAAATCTTAACTGATAAATTGGAGCATTTTATGCACCACTGCGTTTTATAGGACAGGAAGTACAGCGTATGAAGTTGCAGCTTTAAAAACCTGCTATTCAAAAGCTTTTTGGTGGAATGTGAAACAATAAAGCATCAAATGTCTTTGAAAATTATACTCCAACTCTGAAATTAGAAATTACATAAATAGAATACATTTTCAAATGCCATCAATAATCAAATCTCTTTCATTTTTTGTTAATACAGCAAAAAGGTAAGATGATTAAGTTTTATCAACTGATCCATCTAAAACTTGACTTGTCTTGCTCAAAACCCGAAAATAGTTTCATTTTTTTTAAAGTTCAGTTTAGAAATATTTATAATTAGAGTAGAACACCAAGTCTGGAAACAAAATATCATGCAAAACATAAAACAAAATTGTGCTAGCGTACTATTGTGAATAGTTATTGTTTTTCACAGCATTTTCTTACAGCAAGAGGAATAATGTGAGAAGCCTATACTTTAAATAAATAATTCACATATTTATGAAAAAAACATGAATCTTCATAGATTTCACTAATTGAAATCAATTTTAAAGAAATATTTCAGCAATGCATTCTATTAAAAGTACCATATCACATTAAGAACAAACATAGGATTCCTTTTCACTTCCAACTTTCCCTTTCATGATCTATGTGAAAATTTACTAATAATAAGCATTTCTAGGTACCTCAGTAAGGTACTGAATACATTAGGTACTATGTATTCTGTTAATGAGTAGTATCATCTATAGAGTAAGAGTAGTATACAGGGCCGTGGTAGCCAAGTGATTAGGATGTCGAATTTCAAAACATAGGGTTGGGCGTTTGATACCAGACCAGCTGAAAACCCACCAATGTTCACTTGGGGATACATGCATGTAAAATCCGTGGACTCTGAAGTCCCAAGGCAGTTCCAAGGGTACTGGAGGGTATATAATTTCCTTTGCTTTCACTCTTAGATCAAAAAAGGAAGGTGGTATATTTGTGGTAGCACTATCTGGTGTCATCCGAATATTTAAGCTATGCTTGAGCCAGGTTGTACTTCCACCTTTGTGGTACTCATTAAAAACGAAATGCGCTCCTTGTCCAACTTTATTCCTGGTCACTCTGCGAGGGAAGCTTAGATATTAAGTGGCATTAGCAACAACAATCATCTGTAAGTTCAAATTGTTGAATGCAACAGCACATTTTTGTCATTAGTAAAGCCCGGAATTTCAGGCAATAAAAAATTCAAAAATAGGCAGGCAAAAAGGCATTTAAAAAGCTTGAAATAGGCACTTAAAAAAGGCACTTAAAATTGGAGCAATTATGGTAGTTGGTAGCCCATATAGGTATCCAAGGTATAAAAAAAAGTTGCTAGAAGTATCCGGTATACCTACATATTCATTTTACTCGACTGTCGTAGCAATAGTACAAAAGAAGTGGACATAATTGCACAAAAAAAGCCTCAACTGCGTAAGTGTGAAATAAAAATTGAAAACTCATACTTACAATAATATTGTATGCAGATTTATTCTGATGATTGGTTGTTGTTGCACATCACAACTAGATGCTTTTTCAAATTTTCAAAAGAGAAATTTTGTCTCCTGTCAGTCAATATAGTTTTAAACAAAGAGAAGGATCTTTCTACTTCGACAAAGGTTATGGGCGCGTACCTAAAACAACTTGCCATGGTAGGAGATATGGTAAGTTCAACTGTAGTATCACCAGAAAGTACTTTTGCAATGTCTTTGACGTATTCAAAGTCTGTATTTGCAGAGATGACGTTTTCACATTTCTTCCTTATTCTGTCACCAGCTGGTTCAGGCACAGACATTAGTTCTTCAATAGTATTGTCGAAAATCTTTAGTGACTCAGACAAAGACATATTTCTTTTTTCCATGGGTTCAATAGCTCCAGGGAGCTTCCCAAAATAAGTTGAAATAAAAGTCAGTTCATTTTTTATTTTAGAGCTGCTAAGCAGACTTTTACTTTTTCTTATGGATATTGCCTCTTCATCCAAAAAGCTGGTAAGGACTCGAGTAACTTCCTCAAAATTTGTGCAGTAGTATGAGACTACTGAAATCCATGCTCCCCATCTTGTAAGGATCGGTTTAGGAGGTAATTGAATGTCTGGTGCAATTTCTTTGAACACTTGAACTCTTGAAGGGGCTTTCACAAATACTTTTTTAACACTAGAAACAAGCGAGTCTACCTCAGGATAGAGACCTCTTACTTCCTCTGATATCCTGTACAATGCATGAGCAAGGCACGTTAGATGGATCATATTAGGAAATAAAACTTTTAAGGCATTTCCAGCTTTTTTTATGTAGGTGGCTGCATCTGTAAGAAATAATAGCACTCTTTCATGCTCAATACCATTTGGCCAAAGTAAAGCCAGTGCATTAGTGAACAACTGTGCAATTGTAGTACTGTTAGTCTTTTGCAACTGTTCAGATGTTAACAAAAAGATTTTATGTTTTTCAAATGGGTCTATAACACCAACAATAACATCCGCAAACATATCGCCCAGTTACATCTGTCGTTTCATCTATCGATAGCCATATGTTTTTCGTTCCGATTTCATTTTGAATAGTTTTAAGAACTTCAGTGTAACAGTCATCTAAATACGTTTTCCTTAAAGTTGATTCACAGGGCACACTTTGATTCGTATATTTTTGCAAAAAAGCTCGTATGTTTTTATTTTCAAGTTTCCACAGCGGAATGCCGGCATCTACAAATGATCTGCATAAATCCATTGCAAATTCCGATTTGAGAGAAGATAACTGAAAACAGGTGGGAATCAGAGTCGGTGTTTTCCCATCTTTTTTATCTTTCGCTGTTTTATGCTTAGATGTCTCGAAATGCTGAGATATAAAATACTTCTTCTCAAAATTTACTGACTTCCCGCATGCCTTACAAAACAGAATGCTCCCGTCAGTAGAAAACACATCCGACCCAAACTCTTTCACAAAACTGTCCAATTTTTTGCTTGTGCAGGCTTTTACTTTAGGCATTTTTGAAATAACTAGTACTGGAAAACTATTTCGTGCTCCTGCTACAATGTGCTCAACCAACTTGGTGAATTCGTTTTGTAGATAAGAGAGCATAAGAGTTATGGGCCGTAAGTAAGAATAAATTCTATTGGTTGTAAGTAAAAATAACTCCTATTGACTGTAAGTAAAAATCCCTCCCTTGGGGGGGGGGGAGAGACGGAGAGGAAATATTCTTTTTCCCAGCATTCCCCATGCACTCCCGCTAGTTGCTGAGCGAACGAGTTCCCATCAAGCTCTTTGTCTCCCAAACTATCCCTCTGGGATATAAAAGATGGATTACAAGGTGCCATGCAAGCGCGTGGCAATCTCCTTTCTTGTGGGTGTAGCCATCTTTGAAAAAGGCAAAGCTTCATTTCTGTAATCTATTCTCTATTCAATCAACACTGTCAATCTCATAGACAGAAAAATCTCTTTCACCTGCCTTGCTCACTCAAGCACATGTACCCTATCAGCTCAGATGAATAGCCATTGTACTGTAGGAGGGGTGACCACTGCCTCAGAGGGAGGGAGTTGTCCCAAAAGGAATAAAGTCCTAATCTCTATAAATGCATTACAATACGTCGGATGACAGACAACCATTTCTATACTTCAAAATTACTTCATTTTGTGTTTATGCTCCGTCAAAAGCGCAAAAAGCTTTGCAGAAAAATTTTAAATTAGTCAGAAATAGGCATTTATGAACAAAAGGAAAGAAAAAGGCATTTTCAGAAGAAAACGTTTAAAAAAGGCAGAAAAGGGCATTTATGGCATTTTGCCTGAACTTCCGGGCTCTAGTCATTAGGCAGCTGACTAGTTGAATGTTTGACTGAATCACTATTCTTAGAAGGGAGAAAAAGTAACAGTATTATTTGAATCTTTCAGCAGTGTATTCATTCTTTTTATTTTCACATTGTAAAAGTTTGCATTCAACGTCTCGTGGCACTTCCCACAATTTTATCCAAACACTTGCTTTTACTCTATTTCATTTACATAAATATTCCGAAGAATAATATTCAGTTTGCAATTCTAATCAGGCATACATTCGTTTTTAGTACAATGGATTTTAAAAGGAACAATAGTATTTTTAACATTTTTAGTGTTTAATGTTACATGCACGTAGTGTTCAGCAACTACTCGTCAAAAAGTAGTTAACTACCAACTGCTAACTAGTCTAAACAAAACTAGTTGCAACTAGTAGTTAACTACTTTTTTTCTGTTAAGTATAATTCATCTGAATTTAAACTTTTAAGCTTGTTCTTAAATATGTATTCCTTAAAATTCAACTCAATATTATTTTTAATCATTAAAACAATTTGAAAGAAATTATTGTACAACATTCAAAGAAATTCCTGTAAAACATTCAAAGATTGAATATTTCCAAATAACACTGAACAATTAATATATAAATAGAATAAGAACAAAGACAAAATCTTTTTCTCTAAATTTAAACTTTTATTTGAATATATGTATTTGTTTAATAAAGTTAATAATTTATGTTTTTAAGAAAGAGCAATTTTTCAAATTTTTTGTCTCCGAGCCTACATCTTTTTCAGACAAGAAGTCTGACATCGAAGAAGTCTGATTTTCTGCTGTCCAGCAGCAGAAAATATCCGCTCCACCGCAGCGCTACTTAGTAAAGAACAGTTATAAAACAAAAGAGCTTTTTCGCCAGAAAAGTTCTTAAGCCAGAAAGTTGCTAAATACGAGGCAAAAAGGCGCTAAATTCTAAAAAAAAGTCCCCCAAATTTTAAACTTCGCATGTAATCTCTTCCCACCATATTTATATATATATTTTTAAGGGAGTAAGTTATATTAAGATTATTGGTTTCATCAAAGGAGGGAGAAAATAAAAAAATTAATTTAAAAAAAGGCAATATTTTTGTTTTACTTTGGCAAAAATTATATGTTCAGTCTGGATGTCATACTATCTGTTTTGTTAATTTGATTGTTTTGAAAAGTTACAAAAGGAAATGTGTTTTTTTTTTTTTTTTATGGTGAACATGGCAATTGATTATGAAAGTTAAACAAAGAAACATTTTATTTAAACAGATTATTCACAGGTGCACCAACAAATTGATTTGTGAAACATTAATATGTGTTTATTTCTTTTTTCTTTGAGGCGTGGAGAAAGAAATGTTACGTTTCTATTTTTTTCTTTGTTTGTTGTAAAATAAAGGTGTTTAACCTTAATATCAAATTAAAATTCGCCCTTTGCCCAACCCCCATTCATTAACAAAATATCTTTGTAATGCGCATGCTTTAGATTGTATTCTTTCAAATTGTGTTGAAGGCGTTTGTTTTAAGGTATCCTAAATGCATGCATGTTGTTAGGGTAAGCTTAGTAGAGGTAAAGCTTCCCCAGAATGAAGATTTGGTATTTAAATAAAACTTCGTGGTGTATTTGCTGGTGCAGGAGCCATTTATTGATTATATTAGAAAACTTTTCCTAATTTACATAAATGCTGCAATAAATATTATGATTTTTATGAGTACTTTTACATTATATAACATAATATTTAAAAAATAAATAAATTTGTGTGAGTAATATTCCTAAGCTAAAAATTTAAATAACTTAATGTTTAAAATATAGTTTTTTTTTCTTTTTTTTTTTCGAAAAATATATTAATTTTTTTTTTGAAAGTAGTTGGAATTTTGGAAGTAGTTTTAACTAGTAGTTGGGAAAAAAGTAGTTTAACTAATAGTTAACTAGTTCAAAACAAAAGTAGTTACAACTAATAGTTGCGACTGGTAGTTAACTGCTTCTAGTTAACTACTGTCAAACACTACATGCAAGTAAATAAGCACTCAAAATCTTCAGTTTGACCTAAAATAACGTCAAAAAAACTTAAAGATTAATATCAAAAACGCTTTAGAGATTAATCTTAAAAACTTTCAAAGAAAAAATTATAATACCTACCTGCTCAGGATTTATAACGATTGTGCATTTCACTTCTTAAGTGCTTTCTGAGAAATACAAAAATGTTGAAGAGAAAATATTCTTCCTTTGAAAATTAGTTTTTTCATTTCAGAGACGCATATAATTAATCATCAATAACAATAGGGATAGTACCTCACACCCTAAAAATGTTTTAAGCTTTCTGTTTAAATATTGGTAAATTAATATACTTTTTTAAATAATGGTATAGCATGAGTGAAACAAAAAGCGGATTTTCACATTTTCATGGATGTTTTACAAATCATCTACTGATGAGTTTCTTGGATGATCCTCTTTGAAAATAGCTCTCAGAGTTATTTTCAAAGAGGCAAATCTTGAAAATTTTTACTAGAACCCTACCATCCCACCTTGAAATTTAACCAAATATATACACACATATATGTACACATCCATACACTTGTGTGTGTATATACAAAATCAGTTTATAAATCAATATCTTAAATGTTTGATACTGAAATACATATTGGAAAATAGTAAAATCATGAGGAAATATTTGAAACATACTTACAAAGCATCATGTTCAATGTAATTCTGATTTAAGATTATGCCAATATCTAACCTGAAAACATAGAACAGATATTTCAACAAATACTTCAATATGTATTTGAAATTTGCATTAAAATGTGTTTGCTCGCATAGTTATATAAAGCAGAATTTTTTCACCTACCTCTTATAGCAATAAATCTCTACTTATATATAACTTAAATTTCTGTGTGTTTGTGTGTATGTTTACAAAAAAGTACCATTTATACATCCTTTCATCACTCTCCTGATTTAATTGTATCTATTATAATGATAATGTGCTTCGTTTATATGATGCAAAGCTTTGGTTATACATATACATCGTTTACTCTCTCTAAAATACCCAAATTTTCTACCTCAGTGTTTTTATTTATTTCTCTCTCCCCCTATTACAAGTGCAACTTTCCTTGAAAGCAATAGATGGTCAGGTGGGGTAGTGATTGGACTATGGGACAAAGGTCATTTAACAGATCAGTGGATTAGACAAATTAGCTCTTCATTCCCCAGTTTCTGTCTTTGGGCACCCACGTTTTCCCACAGTACAAAGTTGTTGCTTAAAAATCTGCAATGATGTTTTAAAAAATTCTAACATTCTAGTTTACACTCTAAAAATCAACTAAAAAACTCTAAAAATCATCTAAGTAGTGGTAACTGCACATGTAAATGAATGTACAGTCAACCCTCCTATAACGCGGTACTCTCAGAACGCGATTTCCATATAACGCGGAGCTGAAAATGCGACAGCCCTCCTATAACGCGGTACTCTCAGAACGCGGTTTCCATATAACGCGGAGCTGAAAATGCGACAGCCCTCCAATAACACGGTACTCTCAGAACGCGGTTTCCGTCAACAGCATCCCATAAGTTCCTTCTGCGTAGCCTAATAATGTTTAGCCTAAGCTGTTTAGTTCGTTAGGGCCTATTTGAATTATAAGGGAACAGATGGCGCCAGTTTCATGTAGGTCCAGGCAGTGGGATTGCGACATAGTAACTAGATATGTTTACATAAAGATTATCTCCAGCTTATCTCATAGCGACATCAGTTTTAGTCTTTTCAGAGCTCTTTCACAGTGCACACGTTTTGTTGGTGACTAAGTCTTTCTAAAATTTTTCTGCACCGTCCGTTCGTTCAACTTTTGCTGTTTAATTTGTGGTTTATAATTGGACAACATTACACAATACTGTAAGTAATATTCTTCATTTGTTCTGATATAATAAAAATAAAGTAATTATTAACCGTAGATTTGCATCACGTCAAACATGAAAGAAACAAGGAAAGGGTTAAAAAGAAAGTTTATATCTCTTGAAGATAAAATCGAAATTCTAAATCGTTTAGAAGGCGGGGAAAAACTATCGTCGGTTGCAAAATCAACCAAGTTGAATGAATCTACAACTTGAACCCTAAAGAAAAATGCAGACAATATAAGGAAAACTGTGGCAGATGGCTGTCCGTGAGGTGCGAAACATGTTACTCGCACACGAAATTCTAATCTGGTTAAAATGGAACGGGCGTTAATGATCTGGTTGGAAGACTGTATAGCCAAAAAGATTCCTATCAGTGGAAATCGTATCAAGCAAAAAGCACTTAAAATCTATGAACATTTAAGGAATATTGGGCATTCTTGCAGAGCTAGAAAATCATTCGTTTGTCGCGAGTAAAGGGTGGTTTGAAAAACTAAAAAAAAGGTACTCATTACACAATATTAAATTTCAAGGAGAACAGGCCTCAGCAGATGCTGAGGCTGCCGAGAATTATAAGCTGGAATTAGCTAGAATTATCAATGAAGGAGGCTATTCACCTCATCAGATTTTTAAAGCCGATGAGACGGCATTATATTGGAAAAAACTACCAGCTAGAACCTTCATTTTGAAAAATCAAAGGCGTGCTCAGGGGTTTAAACCTTCAAAAGAACGTGTCACCCTTCATATGTGCAGCAATCTATCAGGGAGCCTGATGATAAAACCTATGATAATAAATCGTTCTTCAGCTCCCCGTGTTATGAAAAACTTTAATAAGACCGAATTGCCTGTATTCTGGCGATCTAATAAGAAAGCTTGGATGACCCAAGATTTATTTAAGGATTGGTTTAATAATTGTTTTATCCCGGCAGTGGAAACCCATACGATGGAAAAAAATTTGTATTTCAAAGTTTTATTGGTTCTTGATAACGCTGGTTGCCACAACATACAACTGGATCATCCAAATGTAAAAATTGTCTTCCTTCCTCCTAAATGCACGTCATTAATACAACCTTTGGACCAAGGAGTCATTCAAACTTTAAAAATGTATTACACACACCAAGTTTTCCAAACCATTTTCGACAGATTAGAAAGTAGTGAAAATAAAACCCCTACTCAAGTTTGGATGGAATTTTCTATTTTAGATTGTATTAGAACCGTGTCATCGGCTTGCGTGGAAATTAAATCATCAACGCTTTAATGCGTGTTGGAAATCCCTTTTACCTGAAATGGTTCAAGCAATACAAGATGATTCTACAATTTCATTCCCAGTTACAGAAATAGTAAACATTGCTTCTCGTTTAGACGATGAAGAATTTGCAACAAACCATCAGGATGTAAGAGAACTCGTACTCGGGGAAGAAACTTTAGACGAGGATGAACTGATGGATTTAATTGATGCACCACCTCAAATCCATTGGTAAACGAAAATAAGAAAAACGAATGGGTGCCGCTTAAAAGAGAGTTAAGAAATTGCTTAGCTCCCTATAGAGAGGTTTTAGTGGAGTTAGAAAAAAAAAAGCTATAATCGAAAACCAATGTGAAGATGAGCCAAGTGAGGAAGACATTTTGCCTATTAAAAGAAGACGAGTTAGGCGACTCATATTATCTGACAGCGAGGATGAGTGTTGAAAGATTAAATTTTACAAAAGCCTTTCTTGTTTTTGTTGGAAAACAGTTTTTTAGTTTAATTTTGGTACCATTTCTTTACATAAACTCTTCAATTCAATAAAAATAATTTATAATTTATCTTGTCCTTATTGGTATCCATATAACGCGGTACGAATGATGTGATTTGTACTAATTCTGCGTTTCTTATAGCGCGGTTTCCATACAACGCGGTAGACGGTTTCCATAGAACGCGCTACAAATTAGCCTGGTTTGTACGGTTAAATCCGAGTTTCTTATAGCGCGGTTTCCATATAACGCGGTACGCACTCACCGCGTTATAGGAGGGTTGACTGTATCTAAATTGTATAAAATCAAAACTGAACAATTATTGATCAAGATATGCAAAGGTACATTTTTTAAAAATATGTGTTGAATACTTATTTATATGCATAAATGGTGCTATACTATATGTGGGTCATTCCACAGTATTTATGTGCTACGTACGGGACATTCTTCAAAACGTATAGTTTTAAAGAATTTATGCCTGTGTTAATATGAAAATATATATGAAAAGTTTTCATTTTTGTTTAGTGCATAGAGAGAGCAACATTAGTATACATTTTTGCTTCAATGAGGCCAACAGTTTTTTACTTAAAAAATACTAAAATTTTGTTGCTTACAAGATATCACAAACAAAAAAGTTTTTCTCTGCATTTATAAAAGTTTTTGAAATGAAATTTTGCAACTTTATGCAGAAATATTCCTTTTTTTAAATGTTTGTCGAAACTAATCTTTTAACTTTTCTCATTAATAGTTGATGAGCTAACTACAGGTGTTACGTACAGGAAACAACATTTGTTATGTACGTGACATCCAACTAAAAAACAAAAAAAACTGTTAAAAATGAATGATGAATAAAAACTTATATTTTTGCTAGTTTCAACTCAGAATAAAGTGTTTGCAAGCAGGGGTAAAAGTAAAAATTTGGAAGAAAAAAAAGGAAAAAAAGAATCTTGATATGAAAAAAAAGGAATTTCAATAGGAAAAAAAAGGAATGGTTCTTTTAAGGCATTATGCATATGCATAACGGCATAATTTTAAAACAAAATTAAAA
The DNA here is from genome assembly GCA_038502835.1 of Octonoba sinensis. Classification (NCBI taxonomy): domain Eukaryota; kingdom Metazoa; phylum Arthropoda; class Arachnida; order Araneae; family Uloboridae; genus Octonoba; species Octonoba sinensis. The sequence goes on along the minus strand of CM076598.1, from coordinate 113,210,358 downwards.
GTAAAACCCTTTAAAGCTGATATTTTGAAAATTGAAGAAAAATTGATTATTCAAAAAAAGTATAGGAAAACAAAATTGCATCTTACTTAAAAAATACTTAAATCCTTCCAAAACATTTGAAGGGAGAAAACCATTAGTTAATGTCCTCAGATTTTAGTTTAGCACAAAGGAAAGATCAGACTGACAAAGCTTTCAATCTTTTGCATTATTTCAACCACTATTTTGACATTTTTTGCTTCATAGATTAACAACTGAAAACATAAAAATATTTTTGTCTCGGTACCTATGTTTTCTATGCCTGAAATTTTACTAGAATCATTGCAGAAAGTTAAGTGCTTATAATGAAATTTCAAGGTGTTTGTTTGAAGAGCAATACATATACACTTAATTACTATCTATTCAGTTTTGCTGGTACTGCTAATAAACTAGTAAACACTTTTAAGGGCTGAAATCCAAATTTTTAAGTGGAGGGGAGAGCCCCTCCAAGCTTTATACATAGTTTTACATATTTTCAGAAGGGAGACATAATGGCAAAATAATTTGATTTTTTCAGGCCTTTTATGTATTCTTTGATTGTAAAAGTTTTTACATCCTAGTCAAGAATAAATTCTACTTCTACTAGAAAGGTAGAATTTTCCCCTTGTGGGAGGGGGTTATAACAGTTCTTACATGCATATTTATTACCATACTAGGATTGGCAATATGGTTTTAACCAAAGAGTGTATAATAAAGTTTGTTTAAGCCGAAATTTTTCTCTTCCATGGATTGGAGTTCACCAACCTGACCATATCTGTCAGGGATCTGAAAAATTTGGGATATAATCCTCTAATCCTGCCATCCCCTCCCCCTGAATTTTAAGTCCCTATTTAAGCACAAATGAAAAATTCAGGAAATTGTGATTAAGATTTAAAAATTTTAATTTTTATACATATATATACAGTCAGACCTTGATATAAGACCACCCCTCGGGATTTAACGCAATAACCTTATAACCGATTCATACATATTTGATATTCAATGAGCCGGGACTTTAGAAAAGTTTCCTTATATGCAGGGGGACCTTATATCGGAGGTCTGACTCTGTATATATTATATATACATATGAAATGTAGTAGGCAGTCAGTTTGCATGCAGATAATGCTCCTAATCAAGTAGCATGCAAAAAAGCAAGAAAGAAAACAAAGCAAAATAAAAAGAAAAAAATCAAATGTTAATTAAAACTATAATCTTTTATTTTTATTTTAAATTTAAACTTTATTGCAAGTACTTTATCATGCATATTCTTTATTTCTTTTACTATTGATGTTTCAATCATTGTAGAATTAATTTTCATATTATTCTTATCTTTAGATTTTAGTAATTTTTAATCACTGGTTACCTTCAGTTAAACATATTTGAAAAGGTATTTTTGTAAATTTTCAATTTTTCAGATTGATTTCTTTAACTGGTACTAATTTTTACTTTGGCTTTGTTTCTTTTCATTTTTTACTTTCTCTTCTTATTTTCTTGAGCTTTTTCAAGAGCTCAACACCCCCCCCCCCCCCCCGTTTTCCCGAGCTTATTTTGCAACTACATATGAAGAATGCTTAGGTTCAAGAGAAAATACCTGAACTTTTTAAGGGTAAAAAAGGGGGGAAGCTTGTCGCTTTCATTACTTTTAAGGAACAGTGATATATACTGTAATTTAAAAAATAATTTCACGTTATTTTAAAGCACAAATGAGTATTAAAATGTAGACATGTTTCGGGATTGCTTAGAATCTCTTTTTCAATGCGACAGGGAGCTTCTAGATGCAAAACATCCAAATATATACAGTCGAGGGTCAAAAATCCGCACAATTTGGGAGAAGCGGTTGTGCAGATTTCAGGATTTTGCGGATTTCAGGCCACTTTAGTTAACTATGTTAAAAAAAGTTCACAAGTTATAAGCAAATAATGTGATATATTTTTGCTTCCCCCCCCCCACCCTTAAATATGTTTAAGAACATTATTTTTTAACCATAAGGTAGCGTTAGGCCTTATTTCGGAATTTTCCGAATTTTGGAGCCCGACCGAAAATGGCGGATTTACGTAAACATCGACGTTAATAAGCGCATTTTACTTCAGATTCCACTGTTTTGTCAACGGGTTGATAAATAGGTACCTTTTTTTCTGAAAAGGTTATATAATAAGTAAATCCATGTGTTAATATATTTTACCAAACAAAAACATATGAGAATGGGGCATTCTCAATGTATATATTGTACCCAAACCAAGTCTATGAATTGAATGTTTAATGTAAGCACTGCATCCAATTCAAACCTGCTTAAAGCCATGTTACTTAGCAGCTGTGCTTAGCTGGGAGTATTCCCAATGTTATCAGACACCATTAGCTGTGGTCTTTTAGCTGTCTATACTTTTCAAAGCCATCCAATTTAATGCTTTAATATTTGAAAAATCTTTATACCCTGTAAGTAGCTGTTTAAAACAAATATTAAAATAAAGAATTAAGAGTTTATTTAGTAAAAATTTAATAAAAATTAGTAATAACAAAAATACATTAAATAAAAAGTAAACAAAATTAGTTTATTAATTATTAAAATAAAAAATAAAATACGCTACTCTAAGGTAGAACAAGTTAAAATAACTCCCAAACATTAAAAAAATTGAAATATTTAAGAGATGCAAAAGAATTGAAATCTTAAACACTGAAAGCCATTTTCGGCGAATTGACAGCCGCTCATCCAAAAACGTTTAGGATTGGTTATCCAGTTGACCTTGGAGAAAGGAATCATACGATGCGAGTTGCAATTGCCGCGAAAACATTCAGGACAATTAAAAAAGACATGCGATCAGGAGAAAACAAAAAAAAAAGGAAAACAAGAGCATGTTTTAAAAAATAGGATTTAAACGAGGCAAAAAGGAAAAAAAGAGCATGTTTCAAAAAAAAAGGAAAAAAATAGGAAAAAAAGGAGGTCTGCGACCTCTGTTGCAAGCTTACATAAAGAATGATTAATTAATATATTAATATTGTTTGTCATTCTTAAAAGTACTAATAAGTGTATAATGAATAAATAAATAAAATATGTTTGTTGAATAATGAATTTGTTAAATACTTAGGTTTTTAAATGATTCTTTTTCTTTTAGACATTGGAAAATTTATAAATAAGACTATTTAAAGAACATGATATTTGACCACTATTGTGTATGATATTTGACCTATTTGTAGCTAGGGGATTCCCCAAATGGATATACAGTGGAACCATTGGTAGCTCAACACACTAATAAATCGACTACCTCGGTAAGTCGACATTTCCCTCCCCTAATGGTTGGCTCAATGTTAATTTCAATGGGCAAAAAACTCTTAACTTGACACACAATTTCCAGGAACCCCTGTCAGTCGACCTAAATTTTGTATTCTTGTTAACTTTTTATTCCGGTAATTTTTCACGGTGCACAATTCTGAAAATTTTAGTAATGTTTCTTCCCCAATAAATCAATTATTTTCTGGAGAGTGTTCCTGAAAGATTCTCCTACTCTCCTTGCACCCTGGGGAGCAATATGTGAATATTTGTGAGCAATATGTGAATATTGACTGTGAACTGATCACTTCAGGACCTCTAGAAGATAGAGATAGAAGTTATAAATCAAACTGCAAATCTGTTAAATGCTGAAAACGAATCAAGTTCTGAAGAAGATGACCAATTTGCAGCTCCGTCTAGGCGTGAGGCATTGAAAGCTGTAGATGTCATCCGGCGCTTTCTACGAACACGAGAAAACAGTGAATTGCATATTAGCAAGCTTGATAGCATTGAGGAATTTATATTTTCTGTTTAGCGGAAAAAACAAACAAAAATTATGGATTTTTTCCCATGAGGTATTCTTATTTGATGTACTATGCTTATATATATATATTTTTTTTTGTAATGTATAACTTTGCAAAATAATAATAATAATAGATAAATAATAAGTAGGGATAATTTCATTCATCGGAGTTGGCTTTTATAACTTGAATGGTAAGTAAATAACAATACAGACCAATATTAACAATTGAAATAACATAACCTCAGTATCTTGACACCCGCTTATCTTGACATGTTTTCGGGTTCCCTTGTGGTGTCGAGTTAGAGGTTTCACTGCATAAAAACACTGATCATTAACATTTTCTACAATGTCTGGGCATTATTGGTCATCATACATGTTTGTCTGATTTAATTGACTATCATTTATTATTATTTAACAGCATCCAAAAACTCACTTTTTCACTGTGATGTGCATTTTTTTTTATTATGTTTGAGGGCTTTGGAGGGGTTAGGTTGCCATTATCTAATGGTTTTGCAAAGTGTGCACATACATAACTTTAATAGGCCATTTCCCATTGATCTGTCAATCTCATTGCAGCTACAGGCCTTGTTATACTACCTAGATTTACAAATTTTATTTTATTATTTATTTATTTATTTATTTATATGGCCTTTCATCCCTGCACTGGGGTCGATAAAATGAAGACCAAACATGCTTGGGAACTAAACACTGGGGGTTCCGCGTCAGGACAACCACTTGACCATAACTTCTGTTTCTGCACCCCAGGGCCCTCGGTCTCAAAAACTGGGATGGGCACAGTTTGTCCTGTCCCCACCATATAGTCCCGTAAAAATTTTTATGTCCAGAGATTTTCTCTTTAGAATCGGAATCTATAGATGCTCTAATACGAAACTATCTTGGGCAGACATGCTGATTCCTGGGCGAAAAAATTTTACAGGTCATCTAACATGGCGACCATTTTGGTTCTTTTCACATGTGGCATTCAGCAACCAATCAACATATAAACTAAATTTTGGTTTGAAACATTGGTTTTTGAGGTCTAAGAATTCAAATAACATATTATTTAAGTCATTAAAACCCCCTTACTATCTTTTTCAGTAATGTATATGTATCCGATAACTGTTGTTTAATATTCTGGTAGCAAAAATTGAAACTGGAATAGGAGAATTCTCAATAATAATAAGTTTCAACTCATGTTTATTATGATTATACGTTTCTTTTATTGGTAGAATTATATAAAAAAAAACAAAATGAAAAATTAAGTAATAAAAAATGAATGAATAAATACATGATATTTGATTTTGCATTCCTTGTTGGTACATTTGACAAAAGTAGTGCACTTTACAACATCCGCTTTGCAAGCACATCTGTTGGAGACAGAAACCTAACATTTGCTCACACACAGAAGTTCCAGTGGCAGGAAATTCGAGAACGTTTTAGGTTTCAACACCCTGTTAATTTTTTCCAACAAAAATGACATGAATCATTTATTAATTGTTTATTTTCAAGAAGACGAATATCCCGTCTTGTATGCTAAAAAGCTCTTAGGATGTGACTTTTAACTGAAAGTGATGTTGATGGAAGTCCACTCAGTGGAACTGACTTCTTGTATTCATTACATCTCAGACCATGAAATGTTTCACGTGTTGAATGAGCTTTCCAGACTCGCACTCTTTTTCTGTCTCTGCAAAATCTGACGAAGATGAAATAGGATTTGAATTTATAGATGAAATTTTTGTCCCAATTTTGCTAATTTCATCATTACCTTTAAGAATGTGAGCTTTTGAGGGTATTTTGGCTAACAAGTGATTTAGTTTTCTGATAAGAATGTTTGTTGGGAATAAAACCTCTATTTTCTCCTATTCTGAAAAATATCCAGAACTCAGATATTCTTTGGCACATCCATGTTGATGCAAATCGAATTAAAAATACTACAGGTCTGTATTAATCGAAAGCACAACCACTGTTAACAGCCCTGTGTATGTGTGAGGCAATTCGTACACTGCTTCCTCTAACGTGTTATTAAGCTCTTTAATGCCCTGTCTCACTTCTGCAAAGAACGTAACATATAATCCTACAGGTTGCAACACATTATTAACTAATAAATCACTAGAAACTAAGGATAATATAGCATGTTATACATAACTTTCAAACACAGCATGAAGTACTGCAAAGAGCATACCAACATTGATATGTGCAGAACATTGTTGACGACTTCTCCGAAATTTTTCACTTTCTTTAACCTTATCATTCTAACTTGTGTCATGAAATCAACAACAAGGGCAGTTTCCAGTAAGGATATTTTGCAGAATAGAAAAGTTCTGGACAACAGATATTTCTCCAGCTATCAACAGGATAGGCCAGGTTTTTTCGCCAGGAAAAAACTGCTGTATTAAATATCATTTTGTCCATATCCTCCACTTTTTTCAGTAAATTGTAAATTAAAATAAAAAAAGCAGAATTTATCTAAAATAAATATGATGAGCATCCTTATACAAGGAATAAATTCTATGCTATACTATCAGACATGAAATACTCTATTTTATTCCTCCATAAAATAATAACTTTTTTAAAAAATAACAATAAAAGAGTTCAGTTCCTCTAGAAGCTTTCAAGGAAACATGTTTATAAAACAAGTATACCAAGGGCCGTTTTTTTCTGGGGTGAAAAAGCCTGGCCAACCCAACCCTGTTGTTGGCTAGAGAATCTGTTGTCCAGAAATTTTCTATTCAGCAAAATATACTTATTGAAAACTGCCCTTGATGTTGATTTCATGACACAAGTTAGAATGATTAAGTTAAAGAAAGTGAAAAATTTTCGAGAAGTCGTCAACAATGTTCTTGCACGGATCGATGTTGGTATGCTCTTTACAGGAACTTCATGTTGTATTCGAAAGTTATGTATAACATGCTATATTTTCCTTAGTTTCTAGTCATTTATTAGTTAATAATGAGTTACAACTTGCAATTTTGCTCTTTGCAGAAGTAAGACAGGACATTAAAGAGCTTATTAACATGTTAGAGGAGGCAGTTTACGAATTGATCTAGACATACACTGGGGTACATTAATTTAAAGCACAAATGAGCATTAAAACGCAGACATATGTTTCGTAATTCCAAGCAACCCCGAAACATATGTCTGCGTTTTAATGCTCATTTGTGCTTTACATTAATGTGAAATTATATTTCTATTACTGTTTACTTGCAAAGTTAAATTATTATTATACACTGGGCTGTTTAACATAGTGAGTGATTGCGCTTTCGAATGAAACAAACATGTAATATTGTTAATTCGATTTGCATCAACATGGATGTGCCGAAAAATTTCCGATTTCTGGAGACTTTTCGGAATAGGAGAAAATAGACAGTTCATTCCCATAAAATATTCTTATCAGAAAACTAAATAAATTCTAGCCAAAGTACACTAGAAAGCTAACATTCTTTAAGGTAATGACAAAACTAGCAAAATTGGGACAAAAATTTCAGCTATAAAATTAAATCCTATTTCATATTTGTCAGGTTTTGCAGAGACAGGACGAATGCTGTTATTTAAAAGTGGAGAAATACCTAGTGCGGGTCTGGAAAGCTCATTCAACACGTGAAACATTTGATGATCTACGATTCAATAAACACATGAAGTAGGTGCCGCTGAGTGGACTTCCACCGACATCACTTTCAGTTAAAAGGCATATCCTAAGAGCTTTTTAGCATATAAGATGGAATATTAGTCTTCTTGAAAATAAATAATTAATAAATGATCTGCATGATTTTGTTGGAAAATTATTAACGGGGTGCTGAGACACTAAAAATCCTTGAATTCCCTGCACTGGAACTCCTGTGTGTCAGCAAATGCTAGATTTCTGTCTCCAAAAAATGTGCTTGCAAAGCTGCTGTTGTTAGAGGAGGCAGTTTACCAATTGCTCCACACATACACTGGGCTGTTAACATGGTGCATGGTCAAAATGCTTTCGAATGATACAGACGCGTAGTATTTTTAATTCGATTTGCATCAACATGGATGTGTCAAAGAATATCCGAGTTCTGGATACTTTTCGGAATAGGAGAAAATAGACGTTTTATTCCCAACAAACATTCTTATCAGAAAACTAAATCAATTGTTAGCCAAAGTACACTCGAAAGCTCACATTCTTAAAGGTAATGATGAAATTAGCAAAATTGGGACAAAAATTTCAGCTATAAATTCGAATGATATTTCATATTTGTCAGATTTTGCAGAGACAGAAGAAGAGTGCGAGTCTGGAAAGCTCATTCAACATGTGAAACATTTGATGATCTACGATTTAATGAATACAAGAAGTCAGTTCCACTGAGTGGACTTAAAGCGACATCACTTTCAGTTAAAAGGCACATCCTAAGAGCTTTTTAGCATACAAGATGGGATATTTTTCATCTTGAAAATAAACAATTAATAAATGATTTATGTCATTTTTGTTGGGAAAAATTAACGGGGTGTTGAAACCCAACAATGCTTGAATTTCCTGCCACTGGAACTTTTGTGTGTGAGAAAATGCTAGGTTTCTGTCTCCAAAAGATGTGCTTGCAAAGCTGCTGTTGTAAAGTGCACTACTCTTGTCAAATATACCAACAAAGAATGCAAAATCAAATATCATGTTTTTATTCACTCATTTTTTTGTTGCTTAATTTTACATTTTGCTTTTATTATATAATTCTGCCAATAAAAGGAACGTATAACTCTAATGAACACGAGTTGGAACTTAATATTATTGAGAAGTCTTCTATTCCAGTTTCAATTTTTGCAACCAGAATATCAAACAACAGTTATCGGATACATCTCTGCGCAAACTACTGAAAAAGATAGTAAGGTGGTTTTAATAACATAAATATGTGATTTGAATTCTTAGACTCCAAAAATCAAGGTTTAAAACCAAAATTAAGTTTATATGTTGATGTATCATGTATTATCATGTATTCTCCATCATTGTATTATCATGATGTAGTTGCTGAATGCCGAATGAGAAAAGGAACCAAAATGGCTGCCATGTTTGATGGCCTGTAAAATTATTTTGCCCAGGAATCAACATGTCTACCCAAGATAGTTTCGCATTAGAGCCTCTACAGATCCCGATTCTAAAGAGAAAATCTCTGGACATAGAAATTTTTACGGGTCTACATTGTGGGGACTGGAATACTTAATCCATGGCCCCCAAACGGGCTGGCGTGCCACTGAGATTTTAGTAGTTTTATTTACATGGCAATTTTAACAAACTTCCTGTAGCTTTATAACACATTGCTTGCATAATGTTTTCAAGACAAATATTCTTTATTAGTACTGCATGAAAGCCATCAACTTTCCTTTTACCATTGGCAATTCACAAAAACTAGTCAACATCAAGTCTTCATGATGGTTTTATGCAGTCATCTAGCTCTGCATGTTGTACAAGTTTCAAAATACAGTTCCATCCCCCCCCCCCCCAACTAGTCCCCTCACATATGTCTCTTTAGAAATTTTTCTTAAATTTTATTGGATGACCAATTTTTAACAGCATTAATCAAAAAAAGGATTTCTGGAAAACATTAAAGTAAGGTGCTTTTTATGCATTTTTTCCCAATACTTGAGTGCCATCCCAGGATATTATGGATATTTTTGATCTTTTTGTTGTTGTTTTCTTTGTTCTACATTTTCATTTTGTTTCAATTTCATATTGCTCCAGCTAATCCTCTTTATTTCTTTATCTTTCTGAGTGTTTTAATTCTTTTTCTCTTAATTTACCAGCCATCAAGGTTTCTAAGTACCCTTTTTGTTTCCAGTTCGAGTAAGTTTCCTAGGTGGTGAATTTCTGTTGAAGGTGTTATCTCTCTTAATAAACTTAAACCATGTGTCTAATCTAATTTAAGAACATAATACTAGTCCTTAATGCAAAAACATACAAAACAAAGTATTTAAAATGGTAATCGGCAATAATTCCATAAAAATAACAGCAGTAAGTGTTGCTACTGAAGATCAAAACATTACTCGAGAAAACTTCAATATTTTACTTGCTATGAGCAAATTCATGCTAGTTAACTAAAATAATATAAAACAGTACATGTCTTACATGAAGGAAAATGACAAACAAAATAAAAAACTAATTTTTGCAAAGTTTTGAAGCACTAAAAGTGTTACGTACAGGGCATAGTTTTGTCGCATATGTAACACATTTTTATTAATTTTATATAGCTTATAAATAAATTGGTAATGAATAATCATTTGCTGTTTTAGGAAGATTGCACACTTGCTGCAGAGAAAAACAAGAATTGTTCAGTTTCGAATATTATTACCTAGGCAAAAAACTAAAAAAACACCTTAAAATGATACGTACGGGGACACACACAAAAAAAAAAAAAAAATTAAAAATGTTTATTTCTAAATATTTTTTAATTTTCTTTCCAAATTTCACTATGATATAACTATAACTGATGCTTAGTAAAATATTAAAATTTTTAATCTAAACCTATTATTTTTTGAGTTATTGCAAAAAAGCATATTGTCCCGTATGTAAAGGATTTTTTTCATAAGACTACAAACAAGAGGCTGTAATTTTTTTTATGTTGAAAATATAAATATTTATTGCTTATTCTTAAGACAATCTAAGCTTTAAAATGATGTGTTCCCCCTCAAGTTGTGATGTCAAAAACACTCATTACATTTCATGAAAGCAAAATAGAGATAATTTTAAAAATAAGATGTCATTCCTTCATTTTCTTACTAATCACTCCATTTTTGTAACTTGCATTGGAATACAGTTCACTAAACAGATAAATGCGCAGAACTATTACATCATAACAGCCTTTTTATATATAATTGTAACTTTCAAACCACATGCCTTTTCTTTTAGGACATTCAATTATTTCATTATTTTATCATTGAAAACATGATATTGTTTAGCTCATTGACATTTTATAAATGCTAAAAGAATTTAATCTTTCCTATACATTAACTTTTCTCCACCAGACCCCTACCTGTTAGCCGAGGCCTTAGGATTGCTTGCGCACAGGGCGAGGTAGTGGGGTCTACTGATTTTATATACATGTATCACCAAGTGTACATGGTGGGTCTTCAGCGGGTATCGAACGTGCAACCTTCCAGGTGGAAGTCTGACGCTCTAACCACTAGGCTACCACGGCCTTCCTATACATCAACTAATATACCATACACTTCAAAAATGTTATGTATCATGTTAACACATAAGTTCTGTTGTACTCAACTCTGTTGAGTACAATTAATTCACATTACAACTCTGCATGTTATAACGACTTTTGTAAAAGAACCAATTTTTGTATAGCAAAGTGCAATTTCATATTTGATGTAGCAACCATTAAAGGAATGAATTCTCTATATGATGATTCTTAACATCAATCATGCAGAACAATTTTAATAACTTACTCTAGATTGTCAGTTTTTGAAGCTTCAAGATATGCTTCTTGATCACGATGCAAAACAAATATAAGAGGAGCAAGTAGTTCGTGCATACCCTATAAAGATAAGAGGATTAGAAAGCAAATAGATTATAATGTAAGTATGAATACATGCACAAATTGGTATTATAAAAAACCTACTTGCTTATAAGATACATGAGGATATTCCCGGGCATATGAAAACAGAATGCTTGTCATCATTTCTTGAATTTTAGCATCACGAAAAAAGTCAATTTCTGGAAATCTGAAAGTATAATATTTTTTTGTGACAAATTTCATTGGATAAAAGTACAATAATAAAAATACTAAATTAAGGATATCTTTTGACTTACGTGCGTACAACATCTTGTTCTATTGTTACTTTTAGCTCACTGTCTTCAAAATACTGATTCCAAGGACTCTAATAAATAAGAATAGAAGATAAGCAATATAAGCCAATGTAATGAAGTGCAAACAAATCAATTTAAAATCATTTTAGACAGAAATGATATTTCAGTATTGAATGCACGCAAAGATAATTTCTTCCCTGCTGTTAGTTTTGTTTCAAATCGGCATTTTTTTTAAATAGACATTATTTACAAAAATAATAATAATAATAAAAAGAAAATAGTGATTAATGAATGGGAATAGCAGATAACTAATAGTAATCAATTCCATATTCATACAGTAATGACTAATATATATATATATTTTCCCCTTATGGGGCTCTTGAATTAGGTTCTCACCAATTGCAGACCTAGTGTATTCCCTAGAAATTGGTACTATCTCTTTTAGCGGCATCACAATGGGTGTGGTACCTTCGCTGCATGTGAATTTTGATGCTCAGTTACCCCTAAATGGCGGCACCTGAGCTCTCATTGATGCAATATGCACCAGGAATTTAATTTAGCCTAGAGCATCCAAGCCAAATGTATACTCAAGGGATCTTTTACATGCTGCATAATCGTACGACAGGGGCACAGACGATTTTCTGCATCTTGAAAATCTACCGACTTGGGCCAGGTTTGAACTTGCGATCTAGAGCGTACGAGACCTGCACCTTGCCACTACGCTACCCTGTCAACATAATGACTAATATAGACTTTGGTATTATATCACCTACATTAATAAAATACATAGTAGTGAAAATGATTTAAAATCATTAAAAATGTTTTCTTTAGTTTTAATTAACAATGCAATACTTACAGATTACATCTCACTAGCATGCTAATTAAGCATGCTAGTGAGCGTGCATCCAAAAGTTACTCAAAACTAGAGCATAGACTGAAATTATGGATCTTAATAATGATTAATAATATGAATCCTCATTCTGCTCATTCCAAATCTAATGAAAATAATTAAAATACATCACTTGTAAACCTGAAAAAAAAAACATATATTCTTGTTTTAAGTGGCTGCTATTTTAACTGCATGAAATTCAAACTTGGATTGAGACAATAACGTTTTCTCACTGCAGCTAGATGTGCATTCTTAGCTTTGATAATATTAATACTTTTTGGATACTTCAGTAAAACTATGTCTAACGTTTCTAACACAAAAATAAATACTTGATTCAAAAGGGAAAATTGTAAAATGCAGCTATTTTATGTGTTGTAAAAAAAGTACTATTAAATTTTAAACCGAGTATGTAATCAATGAAAACTTCTCTTTCCATTTTGTAAAATAAAATCATTAAAATGTTGCTAATTATTGATAAGCTTTAAAAAAGTTGAATAGAATTAATAAATGAAAAAATAACGTATTATTCAAATGTGTGAAAGAATTTAAAAAGTGGTCTTAAAAGATAGTTTAAGAATTTATGAACTTAGTTTCTGATATTTTTCAATGAAGCTTAACAAGATTTATTACACAAGAAAATGTAATTTTAGTACATGACGCAGTGCTTTTTCTGATTTTTCAGTTACTGGCAATACTGGCATGATTTGCATACCCACAGTACTAATTTTTATTTCCTTCCAAGGCATACTAAATTCATCAAAAAGTCCATCTAAGTTACTTCATTTAATTAAGTGAACAATGCATATGTGTATACAAATGTATTTCAAAACGTAAGTGAAAAGAGAATTGAGAGCAAGTATAGCAATATCTCCCTGCGACTAATATTTAAAAACTTAATTATTAGTTTTACTGATTATTCAATTCTCCTACTAACATGGAAATAAGGAAAAACAAATATCCAAACACTAGAGAATAAAATTGCCACAAAGTCAAGAGAGGGAGAGGATCTTTTTGATTATATTGATATCAATTGAATGAGAAAACTAAAGCCACAAAAATTGATCTTAAGAATAGAATAAGTGATGCAGAAGGGTGAGGGGACAACAATTAACAAAAATATTAATAAAATTAATTAATATTAGACTAATAAAGGAGAGATAAGGGACATGTATTAATAACACAAAGTGTAGGAGCACCACCACACATGTGTATGTAATTTTCTTAGAGAAAATTTTACATATTTAATTATTGTGTAGCATTTATAATAGCAAAATATTCAATTGTAAAAAATATTTTAAAATATCATGAAGTAGGAAAATAATCTTGATAGTATATTAAAATGTTTTATAAGCATAATTTTTAAAAAATATAAAACCTGACAGGACTGTGATAATGGATTGTTGACATTCACATCCAAGCGTTCTTCTGAGGTCCATGGATTTGTGTGAAACTAGTGTCAAAAGCAAAAACTAATAAGTACATAATAATATTATCAGCAATAAATATAAAACAGTTAATTCTCAATAACTTGAACTATGGTAACTTTCCTTTTTCAATAAGTTGAAAAAAAGTTTTCCCCGCACCTTTATTACCTTTTAATGTAATTTTTCTCTCTTTAACTCAAAAATAATCTTTCTCATTCTCAATAACATTTTTCTTTTTGCTGAACTGAAATTAATCCCCCTCCCCCCTCCCCTTCTAGCTCCATATTATTACCTCCCTCAAAGTATGGTTTTCAAAACCATTTTAATATTTATTATTTGTAATCTCTCCCATTATTTACATTTGCTTCAATGATGACAGTCGTTCATAGCTTGTCTGCTGCCAAGTTAGATGTTGTCAACTTTCAAGGTCCTAATGCCATCTCATTTAGAACAAGAGTTTTTATTAATCCACAACCAGAGAAAGCCACAAAAACATTTGAAGTTATTTCACATTTGAAAAATAATTGATGTTGAAAGAAAAAATTATACCCATTACACTGTTCTGGATACATGGTTTTAGTAAAGTATTATAAATGTTTATTTTGTGCCCTTTTTTGTACTATGTACATATACAGGGTTCGCGTTAGGCCACGCAATTGAGCGATTCCCGCAATATTTTTTGAAATCCCACTCAAAAAAAATTTGTTTGCCCTTAAATTTTAAAAATCCCACTTAAAATTTTGGTCAAGGTGGGAAATCCCACCTTGTAATTTTCCCCAGTGATTTCCCCCCTGATATAGCACTACTTACTTTTGTTAGAGTATTTTTCGGACGATATTCAATTACTCAAATCTGTGATACTTTGAATTTTTATTTCATTAATTTGAGATAGCAAGAGGTATTTGTCGAATTTCTACCACTTTCTTCTTCTTTTAATTTAAATATGATAAAGCCTCTATTAAGTTACGCAATTTGGTTCAAACAAATAAAGGTAATATAGAAATATAATTTGTTCTTTATTCATTGCCTACAAGTTGAAAGATTAGTTATACAGTGATACTGATTTAAATGTAATTCTCTAGAACAAATTTCAATACGTTAAACTTTCACCATATTTTGTGTTTGCTGTACATCATTTTTATGGTTTAATGTTTATAATAAGTAGCATCTGTGCACAGGCATATTGTAATTAAATAATTTTGAGGCACTGCTCGTTCCAAAAAGCAGGATTGGTTCATTTTTGCCCAACCCAAAAAAACCTGGACAGGAAAAATTTTGAAAAAATCCAAGTGGGTTTTTTCAAAATTGTCACTTAAAATTATATTTTACCTAAATAAATTAATAAAAATACTGATTTAGACCAAATACAATACATACTTTCATAATACATATACATTATATGTTATGGGTATAAAATTTTGAGGTTTAACTCAAAAAAAAACTGCTTCAAAAACCCACAGGTGGGTTTTTTCAAAATTCTTGCTCAAAATTGAAATCTACTTATGTAAACAAATAAAAATATTGATTTCGACCAAACATAACGCATACTTTTATAATACATACATTATATGTAATGGTTAAATTTTTTTGAGAATTGGCTAAAAAATAAAAACCCATTTGAAAAAAAACCAAGGGCGTGTTTTTCAAAATTCTTATTTAACTCTTTAATTCCCGGGCGACAAAATATTTTTTCTCCTTTGCTTACCGGAGAAATAGCCCAAATCCACGAGCGAATGCTTTCCCCCTTTAGTCATTCATGTGCGTTCAGCGCTGACAGGTTGTATCCCGCCTTTGACGGGAAACAGAAACATCGAGGTACGAGGTTGGCCCTGAAATTCCTTTCGAATCCGTGCATTTTCTTAAAATTCGGCTAAAAAAATGAATACATAGATAGTGCTACATCCGGTTTTTTTTCTTTCTAACCTTATTTTACACATCATGTGTATATAAGTATTGTTTCGTATGGGCTTTTTGTCTTTTATTTAAATATTCAGAACTAAAGAAAAATGATTTGTTTCCGTATTTATCTAATATTCAAGCAGCTACTTCCCAATTTAGCACAGTAGAAAACGTTGTTAGTTCCTCTTTTGGGAAAATAACTTATATTACGGTCAGGAAATAAATTTCGATATCGTACCCTGAAAACTCATTTTCAGGGTACGTTTCTCCAAAAGATGTTAGATTTTAATATTTTCTATCCTGAATAAATTGCGTCTCAAAACGTGTGTCAATGTGCGAAGTTTCGATGTAGAAATTATAGGTTACACAAGCCTAGATAGGGGGGGTTTGTGGAATAACCCTACTGAAATGGTGAAGAATAGAATTGGACCAATTTTTCTTGTAAAACAGGGAAATTAGTTCATTTCTTCTGAAGAAATCCCCCCCCCCCTAATCCGGGTGCAGCTACGCCACTGATAGATTATATATATATAGTAATATATAATAGTAATAATAACAGTAAATTGTATATTTCCTCTTTGAATGAATTCAAAAAGAATGGAATTATATTAGTTTTTTTATTGGTCATGAAAATGTTTCGCATATAGTTCTTTGGGGCCCTCTATAAATGATGTCACGTTTTTTCCCCATATATTTGTTAAATGGGGAATCAAATACAATCTCCCCCCTTTGTCACAAAAAGGGCCACTTCTACATACACCCTCCCCTTTGTCATATGAAAAGGTGTGTTGCATAAGCATGATGTAACTCTTCTTATTAATCCCTTCCCTTGTCACAATTTCACGAACCCCCTCCCCCCCCCTTGAAGAGTGACATCATTTATGAATAATCCCTTGAGAAGATTTGGGTAATTAAGAAAAACTGTAAAATAGCGTTGTCTGTGTTTAAACGATTTCCTTTCATTTCATTCATGTTTCAGTGTTCGATATTTATACTTCATGCATATATATCAGTTCATTGGTCACTCCAATACTTCAAGATTTTCTATAATTTCATCAATATGGTAGAGTACAGCTATATTCTTATATAGTTATACAGGTGTGAGTTTATGTATACGGAATTCTTCTTATCTTAAACATTTTTGCAGCAGTTCGCAAACGTTTGAAATCAATCGAAAATCAAGTTCGAAATTAAAGAATGGTAAATAACAATTCAAAAACATTCCAAAGGCAAGTTTTCCGCAAAAGCTGCAAAAGTGCACACTATTTCTCTCGATGTTGAAACAGGGTGAAATATTTGTAATTGTCCTAGAAAGAAAGAAACCAGTTTGGAGGAGGTATTGGGAAGCAGCCGAATAGGGCTTTTATCAGGGGGTCGACACCTGTCATTTAACGATTTCACGCTGGTCGCTTCGGAGGGGAAAGAAATGCTTCTGGCTGCTTTCGGCTATAACGGGAATGTAGTGGTTGGGCTATTTCGGCTATTACGGGTTTTAAAGAGTTAAAATTGAACTTATGTAAACAAATAAAAATACCGATTAAGACCAAACATAACATACTTTCATAATATATACCTTATATGACATGGGTATAAAATTTTGAGGGTTGGCTCAAAAATAAAAACCCAGTTTAAAAAGAATTTACAGGTTTTTTTTTTCAAACTTCATGCTTAAAACTGAACTCTAGTTATGTAAACAGAAAAAAATATACTGACTTAAACTAAATATATTTTTATCATGGATGAAAACTTGCAAATGCTGGATGGGTTTTAAATTGTTCCACAATTTCAAAATAAAATTTCTTTCTCACAAAATAGTTTTCCATTTGAAAAAGTATAGAAAAATACCTCCCCACACCCTCTCCCCCCAAAATAAAGAAAAATCCATACATCTCTATGCCTAAGTATTACTAACAACTAATTCAAAATATTAGCCAGTGAGAATATTTATCAATTTTAAAGAAATAAAATTAAAGGGGTATGCACACACACAGAAAGAATGTGACTTACATTTATTTTGTTGTAAAAGTAAAATTTTCTTCACATATGTTTAGCAAAATAATTAATAAGTGAATCAATCCATGAGGAGACAAGGACACTTTGCATCATTCATCAAAATATTAAAATCTGGAGCATAAAATTTCATTCAATATCATACAAAATGCTAAATTAAAACATTTTACTTCTAAGGGACTTAATTTTGTATGTTTACTTTTTATATATATATAGATAGATAGAAAAGCTTCCTCCATATTTTAAAAAAGCTGGGAAAAAATTGCTGGTCAAGGAAGCGCAAAAATATTTTTACCTATCAATTTTTACATATTTAACTTGATTTTTTTCTGCAAAGAAAATTGATAAAAATGTGTCCCGGGGGACGTGAAATATTTTAATTTTTTTTTTTTTGGAGTTTCTACCTGATTTTTGTGTATTTGACACTCTATAGCAGCAGTCGGCAACCTAAACTGACTGAAGATCTACTTTCCAAGTTTGGCGAACACCAAGATCGACCCGGAGGACCGAGGAGGGGGGTTATACATTATTAATTATTGGGGCAGGTTGTGATTGCGCCCGTCTTCAAATTGTAGGTTAATTCTTGTCAGAACAAGTTCTGAGGCTTATAAAACACCTACTGTAAAATTTCTAATATAATGGTTTTCTAACACTATTAACTCGCACCAAAACAATACAAATATATTATTTCTTTCGAATTTGATTAAAAAAAACTTTTAGTTCTTTCTTTGTTTTTCAACTAAACACACATGTGAAATGTATACATTCTTGAATTAACTCTCAACAAGAGCATTGTTAAAGTGACGACTGACAATTACTGGAAGTTTTTTTAGGTCCGATGAAATGGTCTGACAAACTAATAAACATTTTCTGAAGGAAAAAATAATAATGAACTCAAAGTTTATTTTATTTATTTTTTTTTAAATTATAAAATGTCGAAAATGCTGTCGCGATCGACCGAAAATGGGCTTGCAATCGACCGGTCGATCGCGATTGACGGGTTGCCGACCACTGCTCTATAGTGTGTCCGCTGCATCGCTGTATGTTAGAGATTGCAGTAATTTTGAAAGTAATTAGCTTAAACTCTTTTAAACATAGAAGATTTGCTATTAACCCATCAAAGCCGACTTCGAAGAAATCAATAAATTTTTATAATTTTATTAGTATCTATTCATTCTACGTCTACTAAGTGTATGATACACGAATTTTATTTTTCCCGTTGTATTTACTATTTTTTTTTTAATGGTAGATATTTGTACCAACCGGCGTTTGCATAGTCCAAAAGCACTTTTTTTTTGCAAAATTCTGCAATTATAGTTTTGATGAAAAAAACAAAGATTATAAATAAATATAACTGTAAAATATTATTTACACTCACAGAAGAGTTTTTTAATTACAATTATCTTTATTCAAATTACTAATTATAAACTTAAGTTTGCAAAATACAATTATGTGAAACATGATGAAATCTAAAGTTAAAAAATTGTAAAACATGTAGTTATATTAAAAAAAGTACTTTTAGGCATTTGAATCAACATGATAACTTTTGTGGCATTCAGGATGCAGTGGTTGGTTACACTTCTCGCACTTGTAACCTGTTCTTCCACTGCAGTTTTTACAACGGGCGTGTTTTTGTTCAGACTTCACAATCCAATGATTTTTTTCATCAAATCTTTGTTCGTTTTTAGCCTTATGAGTGATTGTCAGAGGTTTACCAGGGCCACTAGGTAGTGTACCATAGCTTCCTAACAGTTCTTGTGCTCATTGTCGCGTAAAATCGAGCAATGAAATATCATTGCCAAGATTTCTATACAGACGCCATGCATTTACCACACTAGCACCTATTACCCATGAAAAAAGAGACCACCACCATTTCTTTGAACGGATTCTAATGCGGTAATTTGCAACGGATTGATCAAAGAGGTCTACACCTCCCATGTGCTTGTTATACGTTTTCAACTGTTGAGGCATAGGAACAAGTATTTTCTTTTTTTCAGAAGAACTCCATCTACTGACAGTTTCGCATGGTGTTGTACGCACTTTATTACTTGCCACTGTTACAGCGGTATTATCATGCCATTTCACAACAACAATGTCCTCGTTGCAAGTATATTCATACTGTCCTCTTGGTTTGTTTTTCATTTGCTTTTTTGAAGTCAAAGGAGCATTCATTTGTCTGTTTTCACTCTTCTCAATGATTTTGAAATTAAATCGTTGTGTACATCAGATGCTAGAGCCCAATAGAGTCGCCTATAAGGTAATTTGTTGTATCCAGATACTAATAAAATACCAATGAAGGCAAGAATATTTTCCTTCGTCAGTGAGTCGGTGCGATAATTTTTTTGGGTGGCGTACAACAAACTCTGTTCGACAATATGGTCAATGAGTTCATTTGTCAGAAACTTTTGTAAACTTTGGAGAGGTGATTTTATATTTTGCTGCTGTGCATTTTTCATAGCAGGCAAAAATTGTTTTATTTTGCTTCCAACCATTTTTTCATCCTCAGACCATTTTAAGATATCCTTTTCTTTTTTCTTTTTTATTCTTATCCCGCCATCTCTCTTCATTTGTTCATCTGTTTTTGAAGTACTTTCATCAAGCGACCTTGTTTCTCTTTGTAATTTCTTAAACCGCGCTTCCTTTACAGGAGGTTCGGACAAATGTTCTGGAGGCCGAGTTCCTTCCATCATTTGCTCGTCCAAGTCATCTTCGTCACTTTTGTCGATATTGCAAGAAGTTGCAAGTATTCGACGGGGCAAATGGTCCAAATTGCCTTCGACTTCATCATCGCTCTTATCTGTATCTTGATCTGTATCAGCTTTAGGATCCTCCAAGGGTGGTTCAATTACTACACTAAATGACGCAGGTTCATCATCGTCACTATCAGGGCTAAAAATTATGTCCAGCGCTTCATTAACTGTTAAACTGAAAAAGAAAAAAAAACTACATGACATACTTATTTTATTATTACTTAGAACAATTATGCAATTATTTTTAAAAAAACTATTTCAAGTACTGTTAAACTGAAAAAAAAAATTAAAAAAAAGCTGCATGGAAAAACTACTATTCCATGCTTAGAACAAAAATAAAATTTTAAGAAATACTGTTTCAAAAATAAACCTATTATCTCGTAAATTATGCAATCGTTCATTCACGGAACAATAAATGAATGTGTGAAACTTATATATAAATATAGGCCATCATATAAATATCGAAGCTATAAGTAACATACAATAACCCATTTGATAATAATAAACAAATATGTAAAAGCTATTTATGCACTCAAAGACCTGCATCATGCGTATTTATATAGTATGCAGCACTATACGCAATATTTTGAATTTCAAGGAGGTTGAAAAAACTATCATTGTTTTGATTATATTGCTCGAAATATAAACTTTATTATCTAAATTGATAAAAATTTTAAACACATTATAATCTGTACATAGATATTTTTTTATACAAACATTTGGTCAAACACTGTTCCGGTTGTCCTAAGTAAGATTGAGACTACGTATTCGCCGATTGGTACAATTTTCTACCATTGAAAAAAAAAGTCACCTTACGAAAAGGAACAAAGATAAAAATAACTTTTAAAAGCACTATTATATCAAGCAGACTGTTGCAATTTCGAATCTATCTTTAAATATTTTTAAAATTATAATAATATACGAGAAACTTACCTTTTACTTCTTGAAGGATGTGGCATGGCGATGGATTGATCATTCGCTCAAATCTTAAGCCTACTACGACGCACGTTTTCAAAAAGAATGCAGTAACTATATTTTTCTTCTTTTCTGTGACTCATTACTATTTGAAACAAACAGTTATTGGACTGCTAGCGCCATCTAGTAACGAGTTACAAAAATAATTCCGCTTGGGACAATTATGTACCAAGCGGCTTCAATGGGTTAAGTAGACTTAAAAATAACTTGTTTCTTAAACCCTTTGATGAGATTTTATTGAATACTAAAAATAGAATAAATAAGGGGCTAAGTAATTGGCTTTTAAAAATTTAATTTACAGTTGTAAAGGGCAGAATAGAAAAATTTATATTCAAAAGACAATTATTCTTAGCCTAATATGAGTTTTTAAGGCTTCAATTAAGAAAAATCAGTGGAGGGTGGTCATTCCATATCTAATCATCCAGCCAGAAATGAAAATGAAACCCATGCTCTCAGGTTCTTATTTTTTTTTTAAATGTTCATTTTACTATCACGATTATCCCTGTAAATTTTTTTGTTGCTATCTTTAATACTTTTTGAGACATGAATTTTCAAAAATGTGTTGTAAGATACTTCTTCGCTTTACGGACAAATTTTGTTCTAGCGACATAGTTCAAGCAAAAAATTCATAACTTTGCCAATTTTCATAATATTACAAAAAAAATTTCACTAAAATGCTCAGAATAACTTATAGAATAAGACAAAAATGCATTTAAACAAATATCTATTAAGTGATGCAGTTAGTATTAGCTAAAACTTGGATTTCATAAATATTTTGAAGAAAAAACATGAAATTTTAAAACAGCAATAAAACTAAAAGGCACTGCAGTAACCAAAATATATATCTTTTTTAATTGTCCTCTAAGTATAAACTAAAAGGTTTTAAAATAAAATTGGTGTTTTTTTTACTGCCAGTATATTTAATTTCACAGTAAACAATTTAAAAATATGTACAAATTAGCTTTCACAACATTACAAGTTTTGGCTTCTTATTATAAAATACTAATTGCTTTAAAATCACAAAATACAGACTATGTAAGTCAAAATAAGTTTATTTTTACAAGAAATAAGTTCATAATTTAATGTTTATATAGTTAAAAAAAACAAACATAAAATTGTGAAAGAAAAAGAAGTCACTGAATCATGATTTTTTACAAAGTATCAAAGTATAATGCAGGTTCATTTCCTATTTACACCTGTGACATACCCAAATGACCAAAAGTAACTTTTATTTTTAAAATAAAACTATTTTAAATAAAAATTTGTGTGTGACAATACCTTTTTTATTGTCCTTGAGCCTGTTTTAAAATGTTTTTGCATTGGAGATCAATTGAAGTAATGTCCTTCTGCAGAAAGTAATACATTCTACCTGATGCTTTTGTAATTGGAGGATTGACACAAGAAATCACATTTATGGGAATACAGCAAACATCTTCTTTTGTGGGCCAGTGAAAAGATGGAGCTGGTCCATGGGGATGCATGAATGAAACCTTAACCTAACCTTCATATTCCCATTAGTTGTCAGAAATACAGACAATGTAACTGTGTACACCAATATCTAACATTTTCATTTTCACCCATAAATTTTTTTGTGTAACCAAAGTATTATTATTTTTTAGTAATCCTTAGAGTATACATTAATAGACAAAAAAATAAAATTTGTACTTTTTTGACTCATTTTATGTTTTAAAAATAAAAAAAAAAAATGGAAGAAAAACTACTAGTAGAGATTCCCTGCTGCTGCAGAAAAAGAAGTGGATGTCAATAATCTATGTAAAATAAGCAAAAAAATCATCATCTTTGCCTTTTTAAAATATTTTGAATCTTAAATAAAAGCTCCCATGAAGATGTGGAGTAAGGGGAGAGACAGCCAGGAAGGTAATGAAAAAGAAAACAGAGCCATTCGGAACCAGAAATACCTGCTCTTTAAGAGTTGTTTATATTAGTGTACACAAAAACACCATCTGGGATAACACAGTTTTGTAAGGTTTCAAACCAATCAAAAAAGAATTCCAGAAAGTTCCAGGACAATCAGGAAGAATATGAGTAATATTCAGTATTTAAAAGAGCCTCAGAAGATTCTTTAGTTATTTTTTACATTTCATTCGACTACTTCTGATGCTTTACAATTGTGAACCCTCATTTTCGGTTCTTTACAGTGGCAACTAAAAGATGTTTTATTGTAGTATATTCTAGAGTCATGCCAGGTACTAAAGATAAAGTAAGTGTTTCAAAAAATGTATGCCTGCAAAAAGGGTTGCTGCTTGGAAATCTAAATGAGCTGTGTTCTGCTTTCAAGTTAGATCACCCGGAGATTAAAATTGGGTTGTCCAAGTTCTGCATGCTTAGACCTAAATGGTGTGTATTAGCAGGTACAGATGGGACACATTTTGTTTGTGTTTATACGAGCCATGAAAATGCTTCCCTGTTGTTGCATGCTTGCTCAATTGTGGAAAACTACAATGAAATGGAGAAGTTAGTATTCTCAAAAGAAAGAAGAGATTGTATGTTACGGTGATGTTCAATATTCAATTTGCCCTTCATGTGACAATCTTGAATCTTTTATCATGAAGAAATTGGAACAGTGGGATCCTGATGATGAAGTAACTTATTCTGCTTGGATTTCCACTGACAGAACTCAACAGGTGCAGTTCACCATTACCTTTGCAGACTATTTGGAAATTCTAATTGAAAGTCTAGAAAAACTAATGCCTCACTTTTTTATAGAAAATCTCAAGCTAGATATGCAAAAAAAAAATCAAAGGTAATATCAAATTGGATAAATCCATTGTTCGAATGGATTTTAACGAAAATTAATCTTTTGTCTTGCAAAATGAAGCCCAAGGATACCATTGGACAAATGATAGCTGCTCGCTTCATCCAGTATTTTAATGTATACATGTAAAGAAAACAATGATGTAATAGTTTCTAGTTTGTCTGCAGTGTTTGATGACTTGGAACATGAAACATTTGTTCGTGAGCATTTCTTCTTGGGCATTTGTGCCCAAGCACATTGGCATGAGCAGTGCTTGGAGCATTTGTTCATGAAACACAAAAAAATGTCAGGAACACTTAAAAAATAATTTTCCAGCTGTGAGAAGTGTGACGTACTGTAGCGATGGGTGTGCTGCACAATACAAAAATTGCAAAAATTTTCTCAATGTGTCTTCATGAAAGTGATTTTAAACTAAAAGTGTAATGGTGTTGTTCTGATACCAGCCATGGGAAGTCTCCTTGTGATGGTGTTGGTGGCACCATGAAACATACTGTAACAAAAGCAAGTCTCCAAATGACTCCTGGTAATGCTATTAATGTGCAAAAATTCTTCAATTTTTGCTCGACAAAAATTGAAGAATCATAAATTTCATGCTGGTAAGAAAAGAAACACTTATAGGAATTAGTAAAGAACTGGACTCATTTCTCCAAGGCCAAAACTGTTTCCGGAACACGTAGTTTTCACCATTTTCAGCCTATATCTGGAGACTTAATTGCAACAAAATGAGCAGGTTTTGACCAACACTTTTGCACTGTCTTTAATTTTTGAGAACAAAATTCATCAATGAAAATGTTTGATATTGGTGTATACAATTACATTGCCAGCATTTATGACAACCAATGGTTTTTTGGACTAGTTATATTAAAACACGAACATGAAGGTGACGTTAAAGTTTCATTCATGCTTCCCCATGAACCAGCTCCATCTTATCACTGGCCCACAAAAGATGTTTGCTGTATTCTCATAAGCAATGTGATTTTTTGTGTCAATCCTCCAATTACAAAACCATCGGGTAGAATGTATTATTTTCTCCAGAAGGACATTACTTCAATTGATCTCCAATGCAAAAACATTTTAAAACAGACTTAAGGACAATAAAAAAGGTATTATCACGCACAAATTATTATTTAAAATAGTTTTATTTTAAAAATAAAAGATACTTTTGGTCATTTGGGTATGTCACAAGTGTAAATAGGAAATGAACCTGCATTATACTTTGATACTTTGTAAAAAATCATGATTCAGTAGCTTCTCTTTCTTTCACAATTTTATTATTTTTTAACTATATAAATATTGAATTATGAGTTTATTTCTTGTAAAAATAAACTTATTTTGAAGTACATAGTCTGTATTTTGGGGTTATTAGAGCAATTAGTATTTTATAATAAGAAGCCAAAACTTGTAATGTTGTGAAAGCTATTTTGTACATATTTTTAAATTGTTTACTGTGAAATTAAATATACTGGCAGTAAAAAAACCACCCATTTTATTTAAGAACCTTTTAGTTTATACTTAGAGGATGATTTTTAAAATATATATTTTTTGATTACTGCAGTGCCTTTTATTTTTATTGCCGCTTTAAAATTTCATGTTTTTTCTTCAAAATCTTTATGAAATCCAAGTTTTAGCTAATACTAACTGCATCACTTAATAGATATTTGCTTAAATGCCTTTTTTTCTTATTCTAAGTTTTTCAGAAAATTTTAGTGAAAAATTTTTTGTAATATCATGAAAATTGGCAAAGTTATGAATTTTTTGCTTGAACCATGTCACTAGAACAAAATTTGTCCGTAAAGCGAAGACGTCTCTTACAACACATTTTTGAAAATTCATATCTCAAAAAGTATTAAAGATAGCAACAAAAAAATTTACAGGGGTAATCATGATAGTAAAATGAACAAATTAAAAAAAAAAAACATAAAAATCTGAGACCATGGGTTTCATGCCCTAGATGAAGTGGTATGGATTGACCCGGGGCTGAATCCCCGAGTCCCCCCCACCCTCCATCCCTATCATCATCAAAAATCAACTTAAATTGCATTTTTAAAACTTCAATTTCAAAAAATATCCGGAAGTAAGCCGGATTTTTTCAACAATAATGAGAAAAATGTAAACTAATGTACATTCATTTGCGTAGAAAGTAAATTTTGTTTTATTAAAACATAACACTTTATTAAAAGAAATCCATAATATTTATTGTTCTTCCCTTTAATTAATTCCATTATGTGTAGGCAACCTCTTACAAATAAAAATTAAGGAAACCTCAAATTTTTGAAAAAACCCAGCAAACACCTGAAAAAAACCAATAAAACTCTAAAAAACCCACTGGGTTGGGTTTTTTCTGAAAAAAAAAAAAAACGGGTTTTTATAGCCCTGCCAAAAAGCCTCAGTTTTCAGACCCATGGTGCAAATATGGTAATACGGTACAAATTTAACACTTATATATACATAAACATAAAAATCAAAATAATGCCATAAACACATAATAATTACTATGGAACATAAATAACATAAAATAATTATTTCTTACATTAGTATTTAAAATTCATGCATATGAGTTGTGACCAATTATGTGTATCCTAATCAATTTTCTATTGGTACCCAGTTTAAAAATATTTCAATATTGCAGCTACTTACTTTATCTAGCATTTCATCATAACGCTTCCTTTGTGATTCTGTGGCATCCCTCCATAAATTTCGATCCTCAGGCAAACATTCCAAAAATATCTATCAAGAATTAAAGAGTTTAAGTAAAATACTTATGTAAAACAAAAGGAAAAGCATTGATTACCATACAAAAACTATGTATAATAGGAGCTATTTTATATGCATAAATATTATGTAGGTTTATGCAAATAAAATGTGGTTTTAGTAGAAATTATTTCAGTAAATTTTCATTTTATTTTCAATATTAATTCATATTCTTGTATAAAAGCATAAAGCAATTAGGGATGCATCTATACGCAAATTGGCCGATTATTAATGAATCAGTCGAAGTTAATCAGCCAATACCATTTGATCAGGGCCCAATTTATATTGATAGTTATTAATACTACCAATATTTAGGGAGGTCAGAAAATTGCCTTTTCCCAAGCTTGAGAAATATAATGTATGTGTGTGGTATTTACATGACATTTTATGTTGCGGAAAATTATATTTACTTATTGCAATGGTGATCATAAGGAAGGGGGGTCATGGAGCAGATTGCGCCATTGGAAATTTTAGGGGGTATTATAAAATCAATTTAAACAGTGCCGTTATAAATTTCTGTTTCCTTTGTTATATCTTCTACATAATTTCATGAAATCATATTTTGATACTATGATACTTTTCTTAGTTATGATTTGTCGGGGGGCAGGAAGATTCACCATCGCTCTTGATGGGATGGCCCCCCTGATTATTGTTAATAAATTCATTCAGCGCGGTTTCTTGTTTTTGGCATATTAAAAGTAATTTCAATTAAAAAAATAATTCTTAGCCGAATATAAATAATCCGCAAACTAGCCGATTACCAATTACTGCTGATTAATTGGTGCATCCATAACAGCAATGACTCACTCTATTAAGATTGGTTATTGATTACAGCCCACAAACAATATGAAACTTCTTTGCTGCTCCAAAAAAATTAATTCTGCATAAGAAATTGAAATTTAAAAAAAAAGCCATTTTGAAAACTGATTATTTTATAAATAGTATGGAAGTCAGAAATAAACATTTTAAAAAGAAGGGAAATAAAGCAAATAAATGAATTTAAGAACAGATATGCGTACTTTTCTTAATCATACATGAGATTTATCCAATTTTGCGATGAAAAGTTTTGTAAATATCCTAATCTTTATTATATAAAAAATGGTGCATTAAGGTTAAGTTTGACAAAGTGACTAAATAGTTACAAATGAAACTGAAAAGAAATCGATATCAGCCTCATAGGTTAAGTGGTAGAGCACTCGGCGTGTAACTGACGGATCTGGGTTCAAGTCCCAGTCTGGGCTGATTGATTTTTACTCAATTAATAGCACATAGGCTACTTTTTATGGAGGAAAAATTTAGTTTCCATGGGATAGAATTGTTGTTGTTTTTGGGTGGTAGTTTTGGGGTCAAAGAACTATATAGGCTATTTTTTATCCCATAAAAATTTGAGTTTCTTGTAGGAGTTTTTTATTTTGTTTTTCAGAGAAAAGGATCAACATGTATTTTTTAACAGTGGTAGCTTAGGGGTCAGAGAATGACATAGGCTACCTTTTATCCCAGGAAAATGCGCAGTTCCTAAGGATAGCATAACAATTGTATCCTACAGAACCATGTAATTAAAAGGAGTTTCATTAAAGTTCATTAAATAGGGTATTACTATTAATTGAGTAAAAATCAATTAGTCTGGAATGGGAGTCAAAGCAACGAGACTTTTTTGATTTACCAATTACGAAAGGCTCTAACTTCTCACTACCGTCTGCGCTAGCACATAAAAGAACAGTCAATCGACATTTTGAGAGCTTTCCGCCATGGCATTTTTCCCCTTTCCCTACATATCCGCTGCTTGGCATAAGGTTGTAGAATAACCTCGTCTCATCAGCATTAAAAATGTCCATCAAAGAATATTCTTTGATGATTTCGGGAAGTTTCCTCGTCATCCATTCTTTGACAGTATCAAGACTCACTGCATCAGACTCTCCATGGAAAGTTCGGTAAACTAGGTTGTTCCTCTTTTTGAAACTATCAATCCAACCGTTAGATGCTGAAAATTCAATGTTCATTTTTTTGGCAATTTCCTTTGCCTTTTCTTTCAACAGCACTCCATTAACAGGAATTTTAGCTGTTCTCGTATCGTTATACCATTGTAAGAGCACATTTTCTATGTCTTGATAAGGCGATGTCTTCAATGTTTTTCGTTTTTTGCAAGATTTTCCAAGATTGTCACATGATTTTTCAATTGAGTCTCTATTTTTTAAGATGTACTGAAGCGTAGTCACCGGAATTTGAAATTTCTTTGATAATTCTATTTTGCTTCCATGAAAACTATCAAATTCCTTTAAAATAATCAATTTTTCGCTGAGAGTCAAAAATTTTCGTTTTGTACCGCTGGTTGAAGCCATCGCACCGCAAATTTGAAAACTCAATTCAGTGATAAGGCAAGCCTTTTTGAGCCAAGCTAGCAGGGAGAAGTAATAGTCATGTGACACCAGCAGGGACAACCACTTGTTTTTCCAGTGCAAAACCGGAATAAATCAGAATAAACCCACCGCTCAGCAGGAATGCTAAGCCCCTTTTTCTCCTTTGACCCTGAATTCAATGCTATTCAATGCTTGAATTCAACCGGTAATAGAGGGAAAATAATCTGTTTTCTCAAGTTTTCTTATTTCTTTCTTCTTATTCTGAAAGGTTTTAAGATAACAAAATGCACAAAATGGGAAGTATTGGTTTGGTTTCATAACAAACTATGCGGGGAAAAAAGAAATTGATGGTGAGAAATATGCGGGATATTTTAACATTGTAGTAATAGGGAACTTGAAGGGACCAAGGTTGAAATGTGAAATATGCAAGAAATACGAAGTAAGCGGGGACGAACGACCGAGGTTTGACTGTATAAAAAAAGTCATTTATTTTTTGAAAACAACTGTTGTGTATAGTTACATCCTTAATGCTGTTCTTTCCAGTCCAGAATTGACAAAATATTTATGCCCCAGAAATCAGTGCCCACAGGTGTGTATTTAAGTGACTGTTTGATCACTCGCTTAAAAAAAAGTTGTATAGTGCTATAATGTTCCGGTTTTTTAGCCATCATAGCCTCAATGCTGTTTAATTTTGTTTAGGGCTTCTGCCACCAAGAAACGCAGTGCCCAAAAGGGCTCCTTTTATAATATTCACCCACATTGATCACATTTTGATCAGTTCTCACACAAACACATTAAAATTTCCATGCGAACAAAGTTGCAGGAACAGTTAGTATATATCTATATATCAGGGATGCAAACTTTTTTGGGTGAAGAGCCAAAAAATTAGAAAGTATCAGGTTGGGGGCCAAAGTAACATAATGTTTTATTCATAAAAATATAGGGTGTATCAGTTTTTATTTAGAGGTAATATGTACAAATTATATGTATTAATAATTACTGTACTCGGGAACAGATTATTAAATAAAAGTTTTAAAAAATTAATGTAAATGAATTCAAACAAAATCAGGTATAAGATTTCTAAACAATTGCACAACATTTATATATATCAATGAAGTGATTGATGAAATGGCAAAAAAGAGGAATACTAAATTTTTTTACAAAAATGTGTGCAAATTATGAAAATGAAACAAATGGAAAATAAAAAGGTAATTTAAACTTAAAAAAACACAGCATTATTCTCTAAATTATAAATTTCTTTATAATTTAGATAATAATTTTACATAATAATTTTTACATTACTTTGACATTTTATAATGTAAAATTTAAAATATATATTAAGAGTTAAAATGAGAAATTAATTAAAAGTGTGAATATAAATAACAGAAGAAATAAACACATATATTAAATAGCAAAATCCAAATGCTATGAGTCTGTACATCACGTTAAACCTTTGCGATTCAGAATTACTACTAGTCAATTTGGTTAGTAGAATTCTTTTTTTAGCTAACCATTTACAAAATCATAGTAGTTAAACTGGCATAGTAATATCAAATTTATACATTGCTACATGGACAATTAAAAAAAGTTAAACTGATTCCTTTATCAAAATTCAACATATCATTATTTTGTTCCATGGCATATAATTAAATTTAAATCCTTTAATCACTAGTTTTCCTGCAGATTAGAAATTGATCGTTATTTATTTATTCATTTCCTAAATACATATCAATAAAATTTTTAAATTTTGATGATAAATTACACTTTATAAAGTAAAATAATTATTCATATTGATGTTATTAATTCTGAAAATTAATGTTTAATTAATAAATTTTTATTCATTCATTACTACTAGTCAATTTGGCTAGTAGAATGAACTGTTTTTTTTAACTAACCATTTACAAAATCTTATTAGTTAAATTGGCATAGTAATACAGTACAGAACCTCTTATCCAGGAACCAGAAAAATGGGAATTTTCCGCCATTTTTGAAAAGTTCGTGTTTTTTTGCCCATTTAGTAAAAATACAAATTTTTTTTAATGCCTTTAAAAATACACATTTTTTTTTTTTTTTTACAAGTAACATATTCAGTGTTTATATGTCGAAAAATTTAGTCTAAAAACGAGGTTTTTTTTAGGGGAGGGGGGCGTCAATTTACTTGCAGATGAAAATTAGAAAAAAAAATCTCCAACGATACTTGAGAAAAATCAGATCTTTTCTCTATTTTATTTCAATAATTAAACATGAAAGATAAGTAATTAGATTCTTATACATTTATTTAATTGTCTTGTCAGTATTCGAAGACGAATTGCAACAAAAATCGGACTATACAAAAGTTCAGAAAATTTCTAATACGGCAGATTCACGAATTTTCCACAATAGCTGATCGTGTGAAAATTAAACCTCGTTTATTTTTGTTTCGTATATTTTTTTTTATTTATTTAAGAGCTGCAATAAGGTAATAAGAATTTAAAATTGATATTAAGGCAACAAAAATTGCAACTGTGAAAATGAATCCTTTATTAAAATCGAGTTCGCAATATGAAGTCGTTTTTCACCAGTATAAAATTTGTGCGTTTCTGCTTGTAAACACATAGGCGTAACTAGGGTTGGTGAAAGGGGGGGGTTACCCTAAAATGTACAGACTAAACACCAGTAAGAAGTGTAAAAGAGTTCAAATTTACTAGTCATAAATACTTGTCTCTAAACATATACTCCGTGTTTATTTCAGGCATCTCCCGGGGGGGGGGGGGAGCTACCCCCTTGGAGCAAGTCAACTCCTTCTCCCCCCCCCCCCGGCAAAAAATTCAGATCACAAGTTTTAAAGAAAGAAAGAGAAATTATGCTTTTAAGGTGACCGACTACCTTCGGAACAAATTTTTTCTCAAAATGCAATTTCTGCACATGTTTTATACTTTTTTGGTTAAATAATGATTTATGAATATAAAAATACTTTTAAAAAATCCACATGTACTGTAGTTTCTGAATTAATGGGTAAAATAAGGAAAATTTTAGTCAAATTTTATCAAAACGGTTAACACTGTAAAAGAAAAAATATCGTTGCAATATTAACTATTTTCAGCAATTAGTTACAAATAACAATGATCTTCAAAATGAACTAAAATGAGAGAGAAATATTAAAATTTATGAAAATTACAAGGGAAAATCTCTGCTGGTGCATCGTTTTTCCGGATTTTTAACGTACAAACCACATAAAAACCCTTGTAAATAAAAAAATATTTTACTTACATTAAAAATTGTAGTTCATATGATAGCTGATACTATTTAAAACAAACGCTGAAAATTGTGTGAGAATACATTGATTATGTTTTCAGATAATGGTATCATGATAATGGTAAATGGGTTTTGCAAAAAAAATAACTTTCGAGAAAATTGCAGTTGAAAGTTACAGTTCGTTCAAAAACAAGCTGAAATTACATGAGTAGCAGATGATATGTTTTATAATAGCTATAACTTTTTTTATAAAGCACATAGAAGAAAAAGGAAAACAGTTTTGGAAAGAGAAAAGTTCAAAGTATTAGAAAGGGAAATAAAACAAATTTCATCCTTGAGGTCAAAAATCGGTGTTTTTAAGGTAGTCGGTCACCTTAAGACACTTCACTTTCAGGGAAAGGACATTGAACACTATCACGAGCGACACCAAAAGTAACTTAAAAGATATAAGACTTTATTTTGAAAAAAATTACGGGGGGAGAGTAACCAAACTCCTTTCTGTTTCCTCTAACATCACCAAAGTATCCTGAAATTGCATTGCTAGGAAGATTTCAAAAAGTTTCCTGGGGAGAGACCTTGAACCCTTGCCTCCAGAGTTAGCCTAAGCATTATAAATGTAAGACCAGTTACAAAAATTTAAGTTGCAGAAGCCCCAAATAACCACTCTTCTAACTTCACCAAAGATCTAAACATACATTTACTATATATACAACAAAAAGCCAACATATATGTAAAAAAATTCATATTAGTATCATTTCTAGTCCTATATATCTATATATATGTATATATAAAGGGTATGGTTCTGAAGCATACGCTGCCCTTCCTAATTCTTAACATGCTCCCTCTGCTCCGGAGCCAAGGCAGTATCCAGATTTTTTTTCGGGGGGGGGGGGGGGGGGCAGGCTTCGACACACTTATGTTAAGCAAAGTTTCAGGGATGAATATATGATACATTGCAAAAGATTTCTGGGGGGCGGCGGCCCGTGGGCCCCCTTCGCCTCTGGATTCGGCCTTGATTCACAAAAACATTAAACATTCATTACTAGCTCTATTAGTTTATTTTTTAATTCAAGCGCAATAGAAAATTCAATATTTAGCACTAGGCAATCTTCAATGTATAGGCATTCATAATATTAAAACTGGGAAATAGTGGGATTTTAGAGAAAAAAATAAAACTCCAATACAAAAATGCTCATCACCACAATTAATTTCTAAAAATTTCGTTAAATTTGTAGCAAACATACCACAGAAGTGGAAGCGTCTGAATCAAATTTTCTTTTCTTTTTGGATGACGAACGTGTCCATCGCTGGAGTGCAAACATTATTATGTATCGAAAACAATTAAAAATTTAGCTAAAATATAAATAATACTTGATTGTAAATTAAAATGCAGCATTAAACCGTAGCAGTGAGATTGGAAACATTGAACGGATGATGAGTCGTAATGCAATTAGTGATGGACCGTAAAAAAAAAATTAAACTATAAGAGATGAGAGAACATCTGTAAATGAGAATGCACTGCAAATACAGTTCATCAGTTTTCCCATCAGCCCATCTACAAAAAAGATTTTACCAGAATGGGTGTTTGGACAGGAAGTCATAAATAAATAAACTGCTCTTTAAGTTTCTTGATGAGAATCCCTTCCTGGCTTGAGGGTTTAACCCATTAGGACAATTGTTGGCTAGAGGTCCTTCATTTTTAGACCCCAGCTCCTACAACACCGGTTTATCAGAAAACAAAACTCCATCACAGTAGAGAATATTTTCCACGAAACTTATTACTTGTGCGATTGTATTCCCAAATTGTGCCTTAGGGGAAAAAAGACATCAAGAAGGAAAGAAAACCCTCTGGAGTGATTGAAAGGATCTCTGTTTATCTGTGTGTGGTACGGTGATTGAAGCCACCTTTCGCTGTAAACCCCCCCCCCCCAAGGTGATAAGGGGGTAGATTATAACCAGATGAAAAGTCCTCTTTATTATGAGCTGCATACTTTGGTCACAATCACAACCCTTCAGAGAAAGAGGAAATAAAATCATATGCATATGTGTTTAATTTTCTTAGGGGGAAAAAAATGTGCTTTGCATGGCTGTAGCCAGAACCGTTTTTGTAGGCTTAAATAAGTAAATACCCAATGGGGGGGTTTAAGCCCCCCCTGGTTACGCCTATGTGTAAACATGCTTCTTACATTTCGTTTTCCTCCATTTTGAAATCCTTTATTGCTGTAAAAATGATTGATGATTGGATTTTACGAAATTAATAATTAGATAAACAAGCCGTCCGATTCAGAAAGCATCTAAATGGTTCTACACCCGAATGATGACAAAGAGCAAGATAGCGATGAAGACGAAAATAATGACATTTTGCATGCTATGTCTAACGATCGTTGCTTTGAATTAACTAAAGAAATTATAGCAGGAATGGGACAAAATTTTTTTATAGACGAAATAACGCACATAATGGCTGTTCGAAAAATCCAGCAATCGAATTTTCGACCATTTCCCGATAAGCCATTGTTCTGAAACAACATATAACTCAGAACCAGATGACAATGCAATATTCTACCACTTTTATCATGATTTTATTAGTTTCTGAAGTATTTCCAGTAAAATAAAATTAAATACAGTGATTAGTTCCGAAAATTGCGACCAAAATTCAGTAGCGTCGCTGCGATCGTTTTTTTTACCTCTATTTTCCGTAAGCTTTTTTTTACAATTATTTTTTATTTCGTATTTTTTTAATTTTATTATAATTATTATTTTTTATCAACTATATTAGCGTGCCAATTCAAAAGGCTCGGCGGGCCATAGTTTGTGCATCCCTGCTATATATCCAGTGGTAAGTGTATCTGGCTGAAATTGGAGATCTAGTCAGAGTATCGGAATCCGGCTGGCAAGAAATACTGAATATCCAACATCTAGCTAAATCCGATACAACCTAAAAGTATTAACAATTAAAATGCTTCACTTCTTTAGAATGAAAGTTATGCAAATAAGTAAAAGGAAACATTACCTTCCAACAGATACTACGAAAGTGAGAATTTTTTAAAGAACCTTTTATTCCAACAGATTTTAACTGCTCTAAGTAATATCGACCAGAAAAAAGAGATGACCATTCTTGCCTTCAAAAAACAGAAAGATATATCAGTTATTGATAAGTTACGCTTATTATAATTATGCTAAAAGCAATAAATTTGTACTAATTGAAATTTTTCATGGCTCTTTATATAGTTTAAAGCATGATAACCATAAATTTATTTCTAGGGGAGGGCATAAGGGAGCATTGTTTCTGCCTCCAACAAAACATTTATCCAAAAAAAAAATTTGCTCATTGTTTTTTACATTAAATACAGGGCTTGTAGCAGGTTTTATGCTCTAAATTAGTGACTAATTTATGGGAAAAAATGAGAAAAAGTGACAATTTTTCCAAGAAAAGAGTGACAAAATCTACTATAAAGTAAAGTTAACAATAAGTTCTTCTAAAACTAACAAAGACTACTTTCCTGCATGTGCCAACATTGATTTTCTAACAGCAACCAATATTTATATTTAAAATAGCTAAGGCTCAAAATTATTTCATTATTTTAAATACATTCATTTTTATGTAAAAAAGAAAACTATTCATTAATATAAGAATAGATATCAAATTAATTTTCTTAAAGTGTTGGGAAGATTTCAGTAAATCTGTGTTTATTTATTTTATGGGAATAATTTTCACACACAAAATCTTAGAAGTGAGAAAATTGACATTTTCTCAGCATTAAATTAGTCGAGTGACAATATATTTAAAAACATGAAAAATGATTAATTTTCACTAAATTAACCAAAAAGTATAAAACATTAAATTACTGAAAAGACTACTCTAGAAAATAAATAGAGAGAAAAAAATCTAGGCGAAAACAGTTTTAAAACTTATTAATGTTTTTGCTTGTATCTATATATACCGTAAAATCCCGAAAGTGACCCCCTCTTTTACAAAAAAAAAATTGACAAATTTCAGATAGGGGGGTTATAATCGAGATTTTCGAAAAAAATTAGGAAAAAAAAATGTTTTTAGTAATAATTAAGAGCATTTGCTGAAGATAAATAATAAGTATAACCCGTTTAAAATTATTTTAAAAACATTAATATAAAACAAGATTCAAAAAATAAATAAACAAAAATCTGTCTTATAATTTTCTAATAGACAATTGATCGCATGGGGATGGCATCTTTGACTGAAGAAAGAATTTAGCACTTAAGTTAGCAGAAATCCCTATAGTTTAAATTTAAAACTCATAAAACGCAAATTTGGCATGTTCGGGACCAGCGCTACATCGGTATTTCGTAATGTGCCGAATTTCAAAACACGACCAAAAATGGCGGACTCACAAGATCAAAGATGGCGGCTAATGAACGAATCAACGCCAAGAAAGAATTTAGCACTTAAGTTAGCAGAAACCCCTATAATTTAAATTCAAAACTCATAAAACGCAAATTTGGCATGTTCGTGGCCAGCGCTATATCGGTATTTCGTAATGTGTCGAATTTCAAAACACGACCAAAAATGGCGGACTCACAAGATCAAAGATGGCGGCTAATGAACGAATCAACGCCGAGTAGTACATTAAATTTATTTTTAAGCATATAGACCTTGAATATTTATGAAAAATAAACAAATAAAATAAAACACAAAATACAAAAAGAAATTGGACATATTTAATCTTTATCATAAGAAAATAATACAAAATTTGTTTTAAAATTGTCAGCCATTTGGGGAGGGGGGTTATATTAAGGAATATTGAATGATTCCACTTTTGGCGGGAAAAGGGGGGGGGTTACATTCGATGGGGGGGCTACTTTCGGGATTTTACGGTAAGCAATATTATCGTTGGCCAAGGGGAAATGGTAAGTGCAAATTTTTGGTTATTCAAGGGAAAATAAACTACGAAAAATACCAAATTACAATTTTTTTTCTGTGTATGTGTGTGTTAATGCTTTCTTGTTTTGAAAAAATATCATTTCTTGGGGACCAAATTTCTTAAGTGCAGTGCTTACACATCTATATTCCCAAGCAACTTGGTATGCCACAGAAAAAGTGAATAACTATTTTGATTTTATTTTGTATAATATATTTTTATGTAAAAGTTTTTTTTTTTTTTTGATCATATACAATTATTTTTAATGTGCAATGTTTATGATGTTCTTCGTCCTTATTAGTATTTTTTTGAAACATCACTGTTGGTGATAAAAATGCATCACCAAGAGAATATATATCTGTGCTTGGCAACATTAACATAATCCAGTACCGAACCCCAAATTCGGTATCCCGAAATTCGGAAAATCCTAAAATTCGGCACTTTTTCCAAGAAATATTTTTTTTTTTTCGGAAAATATTATCTAAGAAGTTGTCAAAACAACAAATGCCAATATATTTTCATTCAAATAGAAGCGATCTTGCCGATATTTAGCTAAATTCCAGAAGCTAAACTTAGTAGGAGACCGAGCTAGTTTCTGAGAACCCTTCTCCTAAACCATGTTGAAAAGCGAAA
This sequence comes from Octonoba sinensis, assembly GCA_038502835.1. NCBI lineage: Eukaryota > Metazoa > Arthropoda > Arachnida > Araneae > Uloboridae > Octonoba > Octonoba sinensis. The sequence continues at coordinate 113,172,197 of CM076598.1, read as the reverse complement.
ATAAGGTTTCTTGGACAAGAAGAGGGGATTGCAATGTCTATTCATCAATTTATCAACACTTCTGCTTTCACGATGAAGCAAGGTCACGTGCATACTACAGCGATGAAGATCTTATCTTAGACCATATAGTTTATGGCCTAAGATGAAGATGCAGTGGCTCCTGAGGGAGAGGTGAACTCAAGGATGAAATTCTAGCTCTCCCCTTTTTTCCAGTGGAGCTAATTCGCCAATGGTTACTCTTTTTTTCTTTGGGGGGGGGGGGAGAGGGAGGGGTGATGAATTCGGACATAGGAGGTATGCTAATGAGCGCTGGTACTTTCATATGCATCTTTTTTTCGATCCTGGTTTTATGGAAAGATTAATTTTCGGCGATCGGAAATTCTGAAACATATTTATTCTAGAACATAAATAAAATGCCCTTTTGGAAAAGAAGATTATTTTAAAAAGTGTATGCATTCCACCTTTTTGCTCTAAGGTCAACATTAAAAATAACTGGTTCTTTAGTGGTTTGAATTTGTTTTACTATAAATACAAACCTTTTCAGTGACCAAGGAAGATTCCCTTTTTCCACCTTTTTTTGATTTTGTCCTCTGTGAATAGAATGAAAGAAGATGTCTGCATTCACGAAGGGCTTAAATTGTTCAATAATCCCAAAAAATGAAGAAGTTGTCAATCTTTCCCCCATGTTATTAGATATGATAAATAGGGCTCCTAGATTCTTCTTTTCATTAATGGGAATAAGATGGCAGTTGAAAACCAACATACTCTATTTAGTTTCTATGGAATCATCAGTTTAAAATAGTTTCATTTCGCGATGTTTTGAACGCGTGTCCGCTAGTTGCGGGACAGCGAGCAAACGAACTTTTTTTGAGTGGGATTTCAAAAATTTTGCGGGAATCGCGCAGCTTAGCGCGAACCCTGCTTATTTATCTAGCAGTTGAGAAACCTGCAATTTGATGGAAATTGTGTATGTTTAGTGTTGTATGCTTAAGTCCGCCATTTTTGGTCCCGCAAATCCGTCATTTTGGATCGGATTCCAAAATTCGGCAAATTCCGAAATTCGGCATGGCGGCGGTCCCGAGCATGCCGAATTTGAGGTTCGGTACTGTATATTCACACATCTCATTCTTGGTGAGGTTTGCTAACACCAATTAAAAAAAATCACCAATAGGAAGATATGTCATATCTAAGTAAGGTTCACACCTTATTTAAAATTTTATGACTGGATATCATGGCCCTTTTGGAAGAAAAGCAGAGCTTGTGCAGGTGTATTCACTCAACCGTCTCTAAAGCATGCAAAAATTGGACTTTTTACATGGAATTAAGGAGAACAAGTTTTAAATTCTACTAAATACAAGAAAACTACCGATTTTCTCATGAACAAATGTTGGTTGAACAGTCACACAACAAAAAGAATGGGTAACGAGAACTATTTCTCAGTAGATAACCTAACACTTTCTTGTTCAGCACGTGTAAAAAAAGAAAGCACCTTGTTGTCCTTTGTATATGTTTAAACTGCTTGGCTACTTGTGCAGCCACCAATTGCTCTGACCTCCTATGCCTCGCCCCCTGTCAAGGAGCATTTAGGTATTAACAAATTCTCCCACAAGATATTATGAATCCCTATATGTTGTGGACACCCCTATAAGGGAGACATTTCAGTTCACTAACATAAAATGGGGTTACTTATTTATACAAGATTGATCAAGATTTTTAAAAGGATAATCAAGCATTTAAAGAATAAACTGAGGAATTTCTAATGGTAAAAGAAACGTTCCAGGAGCAAACCAAATAACTCAAAAGAAATAAAGGACTCTGAAAAAATGGTCAAACTCTAGGGGTTTTTAAATTGGAAAGAGTGATTATGTAAAAAAAATTTTATAATAAATATTTTGAATTTCTCGGAAGATTGTACTCAAATTGACTAAAAACTTTTTTAATGGCATTAAATTAACAGAACTATTTTGCTTGACATATAAGGAATTTATGCATTTAGTTATTGACAGATAAAAAAATTTTAACAGAAGATTTGATCGTTTTAATAAGTGACATATATCACTCTTATTGAAATCCAGAAGAACAAAAGCAATAAGATGTTAAGGCATTTCAGCACTATCTGTACACTTCAAAAAAAAATTATAAACTATGATTACTTGAATATATTAAATGGCTAATTTAAGACAACAATATGAATAAATTATAGTTTGTTCCGATTGTTTCTTACCGATAGGCATTATGGCTTTCATCACTCATTATTCCACACCGTCAGCAGATGCACCCTACATTTAACTATCATACTTTCTGCATATTTTCATCTACAAAAAGGAAATAAGTCAAATCTATTATTAAATTTTAATGTGGGATTAAAATTTAATATGTGTGTCTCTATGGAGAGAGTTAAAATTCTGAATTTATTCAATAATTTGATTATTTCAAAAGTAAAATGAAGAGTTGAAAAAGTTTGTGCAGGGAAATTTTGCTGCGAAATACGAATTTGTGATGATGAAGAGATTGGAAATTGCAAAAAATCTGCAGAAATGTGAACATTTTCGCCTGAGAACATTTTTCAATCAGCAGCAAAACTAATTGCCAGCATTCAGGATGATCAAACCATAAATTGTGTGATCACAGTGGCAAAATATGTACATTTTTTAATCATAAATTAAAAAGGAGGAGGGGGCAAAAGAGAAAAACACCTCCAACAAGACAAACTCCTCTTTCATGTCATCTGAATTGACTAAAGCAGCATTTAATAAAATAAATGAGCTTTGTGCACTAGTAAAACTGAAAAACAATTGTTCACATAAAGAAAGCACAAATAAGCATTAAGATGCAGACATAGGTTTTGGGATTGCTTGGAATCTTTTTTTTAATGCAGTAGTGGAGCTTCTAGATGCAAAAACATCCAAATGAAGCCTTCATTAAATCATCAAATCAATATTGCATCAAGGATGTGGTTCCAATGAAATAAATCTAACCAGTCTATATTCAATCTATTAAAATTCATTGCATTTTTAAAGAAATAAACATGTTTCTGAGCATTCACTTTTTAAACTGAAAAAACTATTTCATACCTGCCAACTATTAAGAACATCAATGAAATAAATCAGGTGTGAAGTGAAAATAAAAATGCAAAGCACCAAAGCATTACAGCCATTCAGGGTAACTTTGAACCACTTCATATTTTTTAGAATATTCAACTTCAAATGAAACTAGAACACGCTTACTGCTACTCCCATGGCCAGGTTATAAAATCACTTTTCTTCTCTTTATTGTAGTAAAAAATTTAGCAACACTGTACACAGTTAATTGTAACCTTCAATAGTTCTAAAGTTACAGCTTGGAAGCTATTTTGGAATGCTGATTTACAGTTGCTGAAAACTTGTTATTCTTTTAAAGTAAGCAACATTACACTAATTCACCAAGCATTTTATCTTCAAAATATAGTGAATTTTTACTATCTGTGATTTTTTCTTCAGTAATATTTAGTAAAATGTCAAACAATTAAGTCATTGCAATTTTACTCCATTTTCTGGGTAGCCTTAAGCTGCGTACAGACTAGAGCACAAATGGGCGAACAAGCAAGATTAGCTCAGGGCAATCAGTGCAATCAGTTGAAGATGGGAGTTTGGAGTCTTCGGAAACCCCCTCTTTCGCGGATCTATTAAGGGGTTTGAGTTAGTCCAATTTGCTTCTTTCCCTGCAAACAGCCCGCCATGTTTGCGTCACTAGGAAGCACTTCTTTCATGCGCGTACATTTCGAATTAAAAAATCAAGTTCAAACTATGAACTTCTCAATGCATTTTAAATAATACACAAAATTAAAATTTCAATTTAAAATTACAATTCAAACTCGGTCCTTTCGTGGTAAGGACATGGCATGCAACTGCAACTATGTTTAATAACAATAACAATTCAAAAATTAATCCGCTAACTAATGCCAAAAAAAGCTGCATTGAGTTGCATTTTATTACAAAATATTTTTCTAGTTATTTTCAACATGAAAATTAATTTTTTGATTATGGAATTAAAGTTATTGAAATCACATAGTAACAGAATGACATCCATTTGTGTCATTCCATTACCAATGAATAACAAATAAAAATTAAGGTTTTTGAAGATACAAACATATCACAATATTTTAAGCTCAAAATATGCTTTTAAACCTAAAGTTTCAGCTTAAATCGTTGTATAATTTGTTTTATATTTACCTAATATTTTCTATTTATTAATTATCGTCTGCATTTCGTTAACATTTAAAACGTACGTTGTTTAATTATTGTAACTTCCAATGCTTTAATACTACTGTATTTAATAGTTTGTTTTTACTTTTCTCTTCTACTTCAAAGTACAAAGGCAACAGTTATGCTACATGTATATAATGCATATATTTATGGGAGAAAGTGTGTGATAAATATGAAAACCAAATTTGACTTTAATCAACAGATATCTTTCAGTTTCACTTTAGGGTGTAAACTTGGGGCAAGACTTTAATTTTAAAATTGAAATGACTTTCTTACATTTGTTTCACAATTTTCTTTGCCACTATTTAACTGCTTAGATATTTCATTCCATGCATCCTCTTTTTTGTATCGGTCGAAGTAATTAGAATCTTGAGGGTTCCAAAGTATTTGGAACTCTCTGTATTCCTTAATGAGGCCAAAAATGTTGGCTTCATTATAGTCTTCCATCTCTGGACCAGACCTTCCCCCAGGATTGAAAAAGGGCAGGGTGCTACTGTAAAAAAAAGGGCACTTTTCCAAATTTAGGGCATCTTACCGAAATAAAGGGCACATGTAATTTGAAGTAGGGACGGTTCAAAAATGATGTCACACTTTTTTCCATGTTGGACCGCCCTCCCCCATTGTCACATAATGTTACGCTATGTTGCACAAGCAGAATGTCACACTTTGTGTTACCCCTCCCCTCGTCACACTTTGTCACAATCTCACGAATCCCCCTTCCCCTTAGAAGCATGACATTATTTATGAATCCTCCCGTAGTAATACATTATTATTGCCATAATTTAACATTTTAGTCAAACATCAACATCATCACAGTGAAACTGAACATTGAAAATATATATAAACTAATTTGACAATCTTCATTTTTAAGATCGTTTTCAATATTTGAAGTAAAGCATGAAAAAATTCTGCTTGTATATTCAAGGCAACATCAACCAATAATGATTTTAAATTCAATAAAATATCTAGCAAGGATTTTCTGAGTTATACATTTTTACTAATTTATGAGTGTTTCTGTTCATTCCAGTAATTCTGAAGATCTGATCACCTCTGAGGAATAATAAGAAAATAAGAATATGTCTTTTCTTAATACAATAAAGCTTCAGTAATAATAATTACAGATCAGATTTTGATGACCTGAACAATCACTGAAAATTCCCCTTAAAATTTTTAACATGTCCTAAAAACAGCAAAATTGCTAAAAAATGACAATAGTATTTTTTTTTTAAATTTAAAAGAAGCAAAATTAATGCAATACATTTTCATTAAAGATTGAAATAAATGTTTATTAAAATAAGGAGAGAAAAAGGAAATGTCTAATATATGGATTCCTCACACGTTGCCATCTTTTCCCCCGCAAGTTTTATTACATTTTAAAGCTTTTCTTTTTTGAAATAACTAGAACGCACCATTAGATTGGGATTATTAAATGCTTTTTCATATTTTGAATAGTAAACAGTTTCTTGTTTGAAAGAGCATTCTTATATTTTGGTTAGTTTTCTCAACGTCTACAGGTGTAATAAATGCATATTTGACCCAAATGGGTCCCTTATAAAGATGAAAAAAAGAATTTTCTTATTAGACTTTACGAACCTACTGTTCTAAATTTTATGAGATGGAGAGTTTTTAAGAGTTGCAATATAATCAAGCACAGAATTATTTTAAGAGTTTCAGGCTACATACAAAAAATTACCTAAAGCCAAAGAAGAGACATAAAATGATGTGAAAGAAAGAATTCCTAAAATCTCAAAAAGTGCCCGAAAAATCTCGCAACTGTCGGCCCTAAAAGAGATCATTATTATCATTATTGATTTTGTAAAATGTTTAAACTAAAAAAAAATCCTTATTTATTTTATGATTTGTGATAATACTATTCTTTTCAATAATTGTTTATTTAGCAAACAGTTCTCAATAATTGTTTATTGTTTTTTAAAGAAGTTGGATCCAGGTAAATTAATAATTTTCTAAAAATTTCTTATTCATCCACAATTTAGTATTTTCTAAAAAGTAAATAGCTGTCAATACTAAAATCAACTTTGAAGTAAATAAATAAATGAAACGATAATAGTGATTTAATAATGGTGAATAATTAGTGATAAACGCGTGTTTAATATAGGCACAGTTCAAAAAAAAAAAGCCAGAAACTATTAAAATAAAATACAAAATAAGCAGATTTAGGGTAGCATGTGTGAAAAATATCTTCTAATTTAGAAAATAATTGAAATTTGTACCCGATGCAAAAGGATTAAAATCTCTAACGTAGAATCCAATTTTCGGCGAAGCACGTGCACGATTTTGGCTGTTTCTGTATACTTTTTTTTCTTTCTTAATTGTTAAAATGAAACGACAAATAAGCAGATTTAAGGTAGTGCATGCAAAAAATATCTTACAACTTTCAAGATAATTGAAATAATTCGAGAATGGAAAAAGATTGAAATTTCAAGCACGGTAAGCAATTTCCGGTAAAAATCGGAGGAAAAACTAGTTTCCGTGTGGCCCAAAAATTAACTCCTATTTCTTTCTTTTTGATTTAATTTTTAGTGGACAAGAGAATTTGGGAAAAGGTCACGTGTCAAGATAAAAGTTCGGGAAAGGGTTTTTAGCATTAGCAAATGGTAGTCACTTTGGTTACTTCAATGAAAACAATGGTCGCCAAAACGTGAAAATTGGTCGCCTTTGGCGACTGGCGATCTCGAGTTTTGAGCTCTACAAGAAGGGCGCAATTTCACTAACAAAAGGGCAAGATGGGCGCGTTTCCCGAATCCAAGGGCGGCGCCCTCCTGCCCAAGCCTGGGGGAAGCACTGCTCTGGACTGTTCGCCGGAATGCATTCAAAACCGTCCAAACTAGCACAAAGGGTTCGTCCAAAGACCGCTCTCCAAGTGATGGAGGGGGACGTTCGTACCACAGTGGGGGGTTCCCGTTTGGATGCCGTCCACACTAGTCGTTAACGACTCCAAGAATGCTCATTCGCTCATCTGTGTTCTAGTCTGTACGCAACTTTAGATTTGTTGTTTACTGATTATAGATACATTCCATGATATTATTATTTAACAAAATCTAAAAATGCACTTTTTCACTGAGATATGCACTTTTCTTTATGTTTAAGTGCTTAGGTTACCATTATCTAACGGTTTTGCAAAGTGTACACTATACATGTCTTTAATCGGCCATTTCCCATTCAGGTACAGGCCTAGAGTTATACTACCTAAATTTACATGTTCAATTCTATTTCTTTATTGAGTGGTGAATCTAAACTCAATATATTTTTAGTTATTTTAAAAAACAAATTATCACATTTCTAACATATCTTCTTTTTAGACTACAAACAAGGGACAGTAATTTTTTTTTCATGTTGAAGATAGAAATAATGTATCGCTAAATTTTAATAGAAGACATTTCAAGCTTTAAAATGATATTATACTATATATAACTTTTTACAAGATTTGTTTTCTAAGTTCTGAAGATAAATATTGTGGAATGACCCTCTAGGAAATGCCCCTTCAACCATGAGGGTTACTTGCACCGTTAATTTGCATATAGGACCAATGTAATTTTGCCCAAACTTTAGCAGCATTCAAATCTCAATATTAGTGTTGGGGCATTTTGTTTCAGTACTTTTCCTAATATTTTATGTTGCAAAACTTATTATTGGTTCTAGGATTATTTACTTATAATATCAGCATCATTTGATGGAAAATATTTGGTTATGTTTTACCTCTGTATATAAATTTTTCAGCAGCTTTTTTCATACAAGTCATTTTTCAAGGAACCAGAATTCCTGGAATTTTACAGAACCCCACCTCTAACATTTACCAACACTGACAAAAATAAAACCAACTTGGTAGCAAATACAATATTTACAACCAAACTTAAGCTCCTTGAGAAACATGAATAAGTCAAGCAAATTCACACATTAACTTTTAGAATCAATATTAAGAATAGTAATGAATACAGTCTATCAAAACTAAGAGATGGAATTCAGTCTCCACTACTTCATAGTTCATGCATGATTATAATTTTACTGTAATTCAGCATGTGTCTTTTTTTTTTCCAGAAACTGCATCGTGTTGCTTGTAATTTTTGTTCCAAATTTGTGTAGCCAAAATTAATTTTCATCATTTAATTTATTATTTCATTTTTTAATTACCATAGAACTATCACTGGATTAATAAAGTGGATTTAATATTTGGAACTCGTGCAATACTTAACATAAGCCGAGTACTTGGGCGTGTGCTAGTCTGCCTGTTATGTGAGTGGTCCTTCATTCTAAAACGTTGTGCATTCAAAAATATTGCACATGGTATCTTTGATGAATGCAGAAACAGGACAGTGTTAAATGAATCAAACGTTTGGCAGCTATAAAATAAGAAATATATACTTCAAGATTAAAAATAAATAAAAAGATTCGTTTAAAAAGAAACATATTACAAAAAAATAACGCTCATAAAATTTCATGTTTTAAAAACAAATCTTTTTTTTTAATTTATGAACTTACAGTAATTTGTAAAATTCATGCACAAATGTTTTCCAGTGTACATTTAATACCTAATGATTTTTTTATAGTTTTATCATTTTTTTTTTTTTTTTTTTTTTTTTTTTTTTTTTTTTTTTTTTTTTTTTTTTTTTTTTTTTTTTTTTTTTTTTTTTTTTTTTTTTTTTTTTTTTTTTTTTTTTTTTTTTTTTTTTTTTTTTTTTTTTTTTTTTTTTTTTTTTTTTTTTTTTTTTTTTTTTTTTTTTTTTTTTTTTTTTTTTTTTTTTTTTTTTTTTTTTTTTTTTTTTTTTTTTTTTTTTTTTTTTTTTTTTTTTTTTTTTTTTTTTTTTTTTTTTTTTTTTTTTTTTTTTTTTTTTTTTTTTTTTTTTTTTTTTTTTTTTTTTTTTTTTTTTTTTTTTTTTTTTTTTTTTTTTTTTTTTTTTTTTTTTTTTTTTTTTTTTTTTTTTTTTTTTTTTTTTTTTTTTTTTTTTTTTTTTTTTTTTTTTTTTAATTCTTTTAGATGATTTTATTAGAGGTAAAATAAACAGCTTATAGTACAGTACACTAACAAACAGTTTTGTTTCCTGCATTTCAAACTTTATCCAAATTCTTAACAGTAGATAACTTTTAATCAAATAAAACTACAGAAAAATTCTAGCTTGAAATTTACGTTCAAAATTGCAGCTTCATTACAATTATAATTTAATTTTAGTTTTCTCTCTCTCATTTTTTTTTTTTTTTTCTGTAAAAACATAAAGGATTATTTTTTGCATAAGTGGTTTCCAAAGGGAACCGTCGTCCCGCACGTCACAGCCCCTGCAACGCAGAGACCACCCTGTTTGTTTGTAATTTGTGACTTTCGGTAATGTTCCTGATAACTTCCCACAGTTCGGAACTTCTTGTCATTATTTAGTGAGGGAGGGTTGGTTCTCCGGTTGTTACATAGCCTTTGGGTTGTGAAGTAGGTTCTCTTGTGGTCTGGAATCCCCTTACTGCGAGAGTGATAATGTGTAATGTAAATCTATAATAGACACCTGTTAATGTGCTCACCTTCGGACAAAAATCATTTGATAACAATTACCAAGTGCTAATATTAAAAAATAAAAGTTTAATACTTTAAAAATGCGAATAGGTACTATGCAGTAGATTTTCGGAGACTACGTTAATTTACGTGTAATTGAAATTGAATGAATATATTTAGCGTGAAATAATAGTTACTAGAAAAGTACAATAAGACTTAGTAAATTATTGATATAAAAATAAAATTAAAAAAAAAAGAAAGGGAGGAGGGGAAGGGGAGGAATCACCGATTGCTGATTGTCTGCTATTTTTTTTTTTTTTTTTTAAAGTTTAACCCCGTCTGACTGAATTTTCAACAAAGTGTGTTAGTTTTCTTTTTCTCTTTAAGCTAAATGCTGAAGCTACTTAATATGTCCAATATCAATCACACACAATTTCAAGCTTTATTAATCATAAATAAAAATTGTCCGAGAAAGCGGACACTACGCAAAACATCAAAATTTTATGACAAAGAATTGTTCCAAATTAAAATATTTTCGTTTGTGTTAAATCCTTATACAGTAGTACCTCCATTAAGGGACACCTCTAATTAAGGAACACTTTTTCTGGTACCAGTCCCTTTAAATAGGGACCACAATGTATTTACCTCTGGATAAGGGACACTCTATTTAAGCGATATTCAAAGAGAAAAGTTTCAAAAATTAAAGTTATATATAGGCTTGCCATACGTCCCGGTATTTTGCTCTTGTGCTTTGTTTTGTTTTAAAATTTGTCGAATGTGATTGCAAATTTTAATTTGTTTCTTATTTATGAGAATTTCGCACCTAGTGTTTTTTTTTTTTTTTTTTGCTTTCAAGTAATTCATTTTTTTTTTTTTTTTTTTTTTTCAAATTTGTCAAATGTGATTTCAAACTTTAATTTGCTTGGGATTTATGCAATAAAAAAGAAATAAAGAATTATGAACAAATGTAGTATATGATTTTTTTAAAAAATCAAATTCATACTTCAACTTAATGTTTGGTTGCATTTTGACAAAGTTTTAATGAACAATCTCATATTCTAAATCAAAAGTATTTTCAAATTATTTCTGTCATCAATTCCTTTAAAATATACTGCACACAATAATTTTTTAAAACTAGTTGAAGGTGATTTAAATTTTCTGAGAAAAATGAACTGGAAAAAAAAATCGTACATTTCCCACTATTCCTTATTTTTATTCAAAACAAAAATGTGTGTTTTATTGAAAAACACATTTTTATTGAAAAAAAAAATACACAAAGTTTTTATTGGAAAAAAAATGATATTGCTTTAATAACAATAATAAATGAGAGCAAACTCCTCTTATCCGGAACGTTAATTTCCTTAGATCTGTTAGAATCAAAAACTATACTCTCACACACTCAACGCAGAAAACGAAAACGGCGCATGCGGCTTAAACAGAGTGACGTCAGAGCTCCACGCCTATTGGCGTGACGTCACACTTGGAGAGCGCTCGCCCATAATGTGAACTAACGTCCACCTTGACAGTGGCCCTATAATTCTGCTTAGAATAAAATTTAAAGGACGTGTCTACCACTCCAGCAGAATACGCTACAGTGATTGGCCGACAGAGACGACTGTTGAAGAGACTACTTATTGGCAATAAACTCGCTCTTTTTGGCTAAAAACTTTAATTCAACTGCGTATTATTTCTAAAAGTGAAAGGGTCATCGGAACTTCATTTTATTTCACTTGTTTGTTTGTTTACGACCATTTAAGGTCCCATAAATATTCGAGTTTATTTGCTATTCTCAAGGATATGCCCAGTGGTGTAGTCGAGGGGGGACGGCATCCCCCTACCTTTTTATTTTAATACAAGCGTCCCCCCACTTTCGATTTCAATTTGCTTATCTTCTTATGTATAAGCGTCCCCTCAACATTTTCTTCAGGACTACACCATTGGATATGCCTCAAACTCTCGTCTAATATAACAGATAGAACAAGACAGCACAACAGATTTTAATATACAAAGAAGGAAATACACCCAGGGCAAGGTGGGAATCGAACCCACGCCTCTTTCTCTCCGCGCAGGGAGGCACTGTTATTTCACTTTATTTGATACCAATACGTTGCGATAAGAAGAGAGAAATGAAGACTAAAGCGCCCTTTACACATACGTTCTTATTAACCGCGCGACTGAACGTGGCGCATCTAGCCACGGTCAAGAACGCGAGTAAAACCGTTTCGTTCAAGAATGTGTCGAAAAATGCAGCACATTCTTAACCGTGCAAGATCGCGTTCAGATGCGGGGCGTTTCATTGAAGTCCCCTACAGAAGCCACAGCCTGCAGAATTGTCCGATCCTCCCGCTTTGATGCGCGGTTAAGAACGTGTAAGTAAAATGCATCATTTCTTGGAGCGCTATCATGAGCGTGCATCTGAGTGTCATTCTTAACCGCGTTCTTGAGCGTCCTAAAATTGCATTTACACGCACGCTCTTGACCGCGGTTAAGAACGTGTGTGTAAAGGCCGCTAAAGCCCCCCAGACAACCACCTATCTCCACACTAGAGCCTGTAGATATCCAACGGATTACGAGCTGGATATGAAGCTTATCCTGTGGACATCTGTGGCATGTCCAACTGATCCAGGAATATCCAGAAGTGGTAGAAAAGGTTGCAACGTTTGGATGTCCTATGCACGTCTGGATGTCCAGACGTGCATAGGACAGCCTAGGGATAAGCAGGGGAGGTTTTGGATGGCTCACAGATATCCTGTGGATATCTCTTTCCTGTCCATAAGATATCATATCCAGATATCTTCTAGCTATCCTGTAACTGTTAAATAGATGTCTATTTTAAATCTCCTAGATGTATTTGAGATATCCAGTAGGATATGATCTGGATAAAAGGTTCGTTTTCTATTTTTAAGCTTAAAGAGGTTTAAAAATTGCAACTTTTTGTATTAATAAAACAATTGATATTTATAAATAATTTATTTATTTATACAAAAATTGCAATTTTTAAACTATTAAATTTTACAGGTTTAAAATAGAATATAATAATAATGCTTTATTAATATTAGTAAAGTTAATTATTTTTAAATATTAAAAATTATAATTTAATAGAAGTTTCTTCTTAAATCTATATATTTTCCGACTCAATGTTCTTTCTCAGACCTGCAATAAGACTTTTTTCTTTTTTACTACTGAAAAAGAATCACTAATTGACTGTATTGTTGATAATTGGACAACTTTTATAGTTGCTATAAAAGAGTAATCCTAAATGAAACTTATAAAACCTTGAACATGCTGGTAGATTTTTTTCATTTGAACATGTGCAATCTTTTGATAAACATAGCTCTCTCAACAATTCACAAACCTGTAAATTGAAAAACTTAAGGCATCTAAAAGAAAGAGATAAAGAAAGAAACCATCACAGTCTGTTCCAGAGTGTATTTGATATGTATACAACTGCTTTAAGTATTGAAAGATAAAACATAATTAAGTAAAATCATGCACACATTTATATCATGTAAATAGATTAAGAGTTGTTTTTTTTTTTTTCAATTTTCATGTAATAAATATGTCAGTTATATCATGGATAAAGTTACCCTTTTAAATAATTAATATAAACTTTTGCAAGCCAACTTGTGCAAGTTTAATGTAAACATTTACACTTTCTAATACAGTATAAAGAAGCCCAGACAGCCATGAATCTCCAAATTACATCCATAGGATATCTCTTGGATAAGATGAGTAGATATAACCACATCCATGAGATATCCCTGAGACATCCACATATCTGCTGAATATCCACAGAACGTCAAAAAGGTTGCAGCTATTGGACCTCCCTGAGACGTCGCGATATCGCGACGTGTATTAGATATCCCATGGATGTCCAGGATATCCCATAGATATCCTGAAAACATCCAACAGATATCCCATAGACATCTTAACGTCCTAAGGTTATCTCTAGGATATCCAAGAGACATCCATCTCTTGGATATTGGGATATAGCTTGGATATCCATAGGAGGTCTCAAATGAATGGTTTATAGGTATTTATAAAACATCAGAATATGCTACAGATTTATTACATATGCAAAAAGAGTACAAAGTCTATAGCATAACATATATTTGAAAAATGTAAATTACTCCATTACAAATTATAATTACATAGCCATTATTTTCCTATAACTACTTTTGAAAATATTTATAATTTCTTTTCAAATCTTCATTTTAGGAAAATATGACTAAGCAATTAAAATTTTTAATGAATATTCAATACTAGAGATATATATTAGGCTACAGGTCAATACAATTCATGCATATGCAATAAATCTTTAGCACATTTTGATATTTTACATATATATGCAAGAAATGTAACAAAAATTATATAGTATTGACAAAACATTTTTATCTTTTTCTGTGAACCCGTATTAAATAGCTCATAAAAAAAACAGAGTACTTAAAAAATATAAAAAATATTCCTTCATAAAACTACTTCTGAAAGATGAGACAAGTTTTTAAAATTTTACATCCATTTAGAGCATTAATTTCGAGTACTTAAAATTACTCGCAATTTTCATACATTCACGATTTTCATACTAATTTAAACTTTACTCCTTTTTAATTGTGTACAGTATAATTCAGATATAATTATGATTGAATTTACTGATGTAACTCTGGACATTTCATTAGAAACAAGTGGTATTGAATGAGCAATAAGAGGATTATTTTTTCTTAAAAATGTATTACTTTTGACTTAAAGATGATTAAGAGTAGGCTGCTGTTCTCCGAGACAAAAAAATAAACTGAACAAATAAGTTGTTTTTTTGTTTTATTTTAAAAAGGCACAAAAATTATATACAGAAGATATTACAAAATAGATTATTTTATACAAAATAGATTTATTTACACATAACAGATTTATTTACACAATAGTATTGCCCAAAAGGGATGGGGAGCTGGCAGAATTTTCTGCAGCCACTCTCATATGGCGTGCTTTCGCATGGTGAAGCCAATTTTTTACTGCAGTTTCCACTGCTGCATCCATTGCAGCATTTCTTACTGTTTCATTCCGTCTAGTTGCATCTAAAAAATTAATTTTCAAGAATGAATTTTTACACATAGAACAAATTTCTCTTCATAACAATGTAAAAGGAATTTTCTCATTTGTCCAATTTACGCACAAAATATACACCTGCACATGGATAAAGAAAAAAAAACTTATTTAAATACAAAATGTTGATTGTTAACCAGAAAAAAAAAACACCTGTAGCAAGGCAGAATTTAAATAAATAAGAAAAATAAAATAGCAAACTACATTTCAATAGCAATTTAATTAACAAGTGAAAAATTACTGAGAATTTACTCAACAAGAAATTTGGTAAACAAAATCAAAAACTTTGTTTGATAATCAAGAAAGCCAAACAATGAACATGTATTTTCACACCCCTCTCCTTCCAGAACATGTGTAGCTGTTACAAGGTTTTCACAATAAAATCATGACTTCATTAGTTCATACTTCAAGGAAAATTCTTCAAACAATCCTTGACTATCGGCTACATTCACAAAAACTTGAAAACAAATCAGAGCACTACAGATAAAGCTCAAAATACTTTAATGATAATTGTATATCCAAAAGTTATGTATTCATTTTTAATGTATATAAATTATTTATATTATTTGATACATATAAATTAGTACCAAATATCACTCTTGTCAGCTGCAGCTTATAAAATACACCCTTTCCTTTCGCTCCCATCCAGCTGAACTCCTGTGCCACTACATCTGTCAGGAGTTTTCTCATGATCCGCTTTACAGTGGAGTACAGTTACGCCCCCACAGTTTGACGTAAAGTTAATCTATAAAAATTCATAGAAAAATTAATTCAAGATACACTGAAAGCCTTGGTTTAAAAGAAACTAATGCATACCAAATAATTGAAAATCTCTGGCTTCAAAAGCGCACCTTCTAAGCATTGCAGTTCCTCTATATTTTTTACTGGTAACTTAACCGGTAAAACATCCCCATCACCAGTGGTGTAGTCGAGGGGGGACGGCGTCCCCCTACCTTTTTATTTTAATACAAGCGTCCCCCCAAACATTTTACATTTTAACATAAGCGTCTCCCACTTTTTTATTTCAATTGCTTATCTTCGTATGTATGAGCGTCCCCCCAACATTTTTTGTTCAGGACTACACCACTGCCCATCACCAAATGTTTCGGCGATAGGGGCAAAGTTGTTTGTTGCTAAAAGAATAAACTCGAGAGTTCAAGTCATATGAACTCTTTCATAAAATTTTCAAGCTGAAATGCACTAAAATTGTCTAGAGCGCCAAAATGTTCCACATCTTTACAAAGATGCAATAACCCATGAACATTGTGAGATACATGTTGTTTACCATATAGGAGTATAAAACTTTGGACAAAACACTTTAACCAAGCCTGAGCATATGATACCATCTCTCTGTTAGGCTCAGTAACTAATACTTTAACTGCACAATGCATAAGCAGAAAATGCTCATACAGATCTTTACGTAAAACATTTGACAAAACTACTGGCCCAGTGTATAACAAAAACAGACGAAACTCTGTTCCTTTCCAACGTTCAAATTCTTTTAAAGAACGAGGTTTTCGGGCGAAATCATTAGGGAAATAAGTTTTTAAGTTCTAGTTGTTTTGACACACTTTCTACCTGATTATTAGCAAGTCTAAATTTTAAATCATCTTTCAACCACAGCTTAATTAACTTTTTCATGACCCCTAAACATATCAAATGCATATACTCATATGGAACATGTGAAACAAGGCAAAAAGTATCTATCTCCAACAGTATAGAATCATATTTATGATGTTCATCATCAGGATCCCTATTTCTAAAATCAACATCAGTTCTTTCAGTGAAATTAACATTAGGAAAGCAAATTCTATTTTTATAAAATATACCAGTTTCAAAACATTTGTTACAACTCAAATACCCAGAATGGCTTTTAATGCATAATACAGAAGCTCGAGCAGGTGCATCACAAATTATTCCTTTAAGATGTATGTTACACATTTTACCATCAATAGATATACCATTTTCGATTAGATGTTTCATTTCACACACAAAATCACTTAAAAACTCATTACGATTTTTGAGTTTTTCATAGGAATGGAATACATCAATGGAGAACACACAAGGAAAATTCACAGTATAGCTTAACGGACCTAAAATTGGCCATAACTGACTGTTGGAACTTTTAACTATAGGAAATACATCAACATTTACCAGTAATTCAATTGTTGATTGTGTTAGAACTGTACCTTTAATATTTTGAATGATATTTTTTATTCCGTTTTCAATACCAAAGTGGCGATAAATACCAGACGAGACACTTTTAATTGCTACAGACCTAGCGGTTTGCAATAGTCCCCGTGCATCGCTTGGTAAATCAGACCCAAATAGATATTTCTTAAGTGTTTTTAATAAACCATTAATTGCAGTATGAGATATGTTATTCTCAACTGACCAGTTAGACGAGTCTTTCAGCAAATTTAGATTTTGTTCACACACACGGTTTCGAGAACTTTCCTCACACAGAGTCGGACACTAAGCAAAGTTCCCTATCAGAACTTTCATACGAGCTATCAGAAGGAAAACCTGACGCTTCATTAGAACTACAATCATGATATTGCTCAGTCAAATTACTAGATGTTGATTGCTAATCAATAATAGACACATCATTTACAGATTCATTAACTTTCTCATAAGTTATCCAATGCAATCACTTGTTTACTTTAGTTTTAGGCATGATTTTCCCACAAACTAATGACAAATAGCAATAATCACACAATAGACCCAATAAGAATGAAATTCTAAATTGTATCCCAATTGTAAAGAATAAAATTGCTTGCCTCACCCAAACGACAAGTTTAAGACATGAAAATTGTTTTATCCAACAAATCTTACTGAATTCAGTAGAAATAATTTACATGAAATGAAAAATACTGTTAAAAACTACATATGCCTGAAATTAAAAAAACAGAGCAATTATATACCTGAAGTTAAAAATACAGATAAATTATACACCTGAAATTTAAAATACAGATAAATTATATACCAGAAATTAAAAATACAAACAAATTATATCCCTGAAATTAAAATGATAAAAGCTACATGGGTGAAATTAAAAATACGGATTAATTACACGTGTGAGATTAAAAATACTGATGAATTATATATCCCTGCAAGTAAAAATAGGGAAATATTATGTCCCTGGAATTACGACAAAGCAATTAAATCAAGTAATTAAATAATAATCATTAAAAAACTGAACTACTTTTAATAATCATAAGCATAATATAACACAAAAATATATAAAATATATTAATACAAACAACAAAATCTGATCCGATGCGATTGCATTGCAGCAATATGAAAATTACAGTAAATTAAGAAAAACTATTTACCTTAATTAACCACGAAATCTCTAAATATAACAATTTTGAGCATCAGAGTGAATATAAATAAGCCTAACAGTATCCAAAAGTCAAATAACATCTCAGGGATATGAATTGGACATACCTGAGATATTCATGGAGGATATCTCACAGTCATCCACAGGATATCCAAATATCTATATCTTATACATGTAACAGTCTGGATATCCATAGGATGTCCAAATGTCTATATCCCAAACATGTCACATTCTGGATATCTCAGGGATATCCAGAAATCCAAATCCATGACTTGGATGTTTTTGGATATCCACAGGATGTCCCAATATCTATATCCAAAACACGTTACTATCTGGATATCTCAGGGATATCAGGAGATCCAAATCCAGGATTTTGAGATATGTGGATGTCTGTGAGATATCCAACATATCCAGCAGATATCCAGGAGGTTTTTTTGGATCTTTTTGGATGTCTCAGAGATATCAGTGGTTGCCTGGGAGTACATTTTGATTTATCTGTTCTCTTTTTAATTAAAATTAACAAAATTTATTGGAATTAAAATATAATTCGTGTAACTTCTAACAACAATGCATTTTTTTTTGGAGAAATGAATGCAAAAAGTTCATATACACAACTTTATTTACATTTTGAAAACATACATTTTTACATGATTTTGAACTGTTGTAGATGTTTCATCATCAAAACTTTCAAGGCAGTGTGATTTCTGCAGCAGAACTCCCAGAAAGTCTCCACTAAAAAAAATTCTCGAGGAAAAAAAAGATTGAAATTTACAAGTGCACATGATACAAAGGATATAAAGATGGGCTTAAAAATATGAATATAAAATTTAGATATTTACATGTAACTAATTATTGTTCATGAAAAATAAAAGAAGTGCTTTTTGATATTAAACAATATTCATAATTGGATAACCGTTTGAGTACTGAAGAACTTTTTGTATATAAGCTAAGTGTGGTATAAATATGTAGTTATTTCATTTAAGTATACAGTGAAATTCCATTACAACACACTCCAAGGGACCGGAAAAATGCTTTGTTGAAACAAATTTTTTTAATAACATAATATACATTATCATATTGGGCTTCAAAATGGAACTAAAAATTTATATCAGAATCTGGAAGTGTCAGCCGTCTTTCAGGATGACTCCCAGTGCCATAATGACAAAGGTCGATCAGTAACAAAATTATTCTTGAAAGTTGGACAGTACCAAAATTTGGTACAATAATTCCTTATGCCATTTCAACATCAATATACTAGACATTTCATTTTGAATTGTTTTGATGGAAATTTTGTTGTAACAGTATTCGCTGTAACGAGATTTTACTCTCTATATATTGGAAAACAAGAGAAATGGTTATAAATTGACTCTAATTACTATTTAAAAATAATGTTTACCAACAAAAATAAAAAACATAATTAAAAAAATGTAAATGATATGAATATAACTGGTCTCAATTAATGCGCAAATATAAAACTTAGATATTACATGTAACTAACTACTGTTCATGTTTATGAAAAAGAAAAGACATGATTTACGAAATTAAACAATTTTCATTTATTGGTTAACTGTTTGAGTACTGAAGAACTTTTTGTATATACTATAAGCTAAGTGTAAAATGCATGTATAGTTATTTCACTTATATACAGTAAAACCCGATTACGAAGTTTTCCAGGGGACCAAGAGCAAAACACTTCTTATGCGGGTAAACTTCTTAAACGGGTAGGCTCTTGTTTGACAATGAATATACTTTATAAGGGATGATATTATTTTATTATTTTAAAACGTTTAAATTAGACAGAAAATAGACACCCCCCTAACAGACTCTACAAACATTCCCTTCTCCCTTGATCAGTCATCATTGTTCTCGTAATAACCGACTAATCCTCTCTCCCACCTGTTTTCCTGGAACTTTTAGTGTTGAGAAAAGGGTACCCTTGAGAAAAGGCTGACCAAAACAGCTTTTCTAATTCTTCTCGTCATATTTTTTCCATTAAAAAGAAAAATAACTACGTAGATTGAAAGAAACTTGAAAAAAATAGAAACTTTAGAAGTCTAAAGTGTCATTTGAAAGAAAAAATTGACCGATATGAAAACTTATTAAGTGAAAAAAAATAAATAAATAAAATCAGAACTTTTAAAAGGGGTTATTTTAACATTAGGGAGTTGGGAATGAAACTGGTATTGAAATTAAAAACTTCTTAAGCGGGAACTTAACGGGTTTTACTGTATACAATGAAATCCCATTACAACACACTCCAAGAGACCAGGAAAATGCTTTGTTGAAACAGAGATTTGTTATAACGGAAAATAAATTCTTCTACCGGACTTTAAAGCGGAATTAAAACTTTGTTACATTTTAACGGAAATTTCCGTATTCGCTGTAACTAGATTTTACTGTATATAAACTGGAAAACAAGAGAAATTGTTATAAATTAACTAATTATAATTTAAAAGTAATGTTTAGGTACTAAGAAAACAAAAAGCTGCAATTGATATGCATATCACTGTTTTCAATTAGTACAAAAAAGTAAGATACAGCAGTGCAGTTGTGCTTTCATACGTTTTTAACCAACACAAGAAAAATGTGACAGCGCTTTGTCACACTCAATAAAAATATGAAAAAGTTTTGTCATAATCATCTTCTGTTACATGTCTTTAACAACATAATCGAATTCACCAACACTTACTGTGATCTATGAATAAACAATAATCTACTGTTCCATCTAGATAACGATTTTAAGATATAATAGTACTTTTTAAAACATGGCAGACCTTTTGTAAAGCTAAGGGAGTGAGTTACATTACAGCAAGCATACTAAAAATTAAAAGAATGCTGTTACAGTAATATTTGCATGTTATAAAGGAAAGCGTTATGCACCAGAATATTTGTTATATCAGAATCTGGAAGTGTCAGCCGTCTCTCAGGATTACTCCCAGTGCCATATTGACAAAGGTCGATCAGTAACAAAATTATTCTTCAAAGTCGGACAGTACCAAAATTTGGTACAATAATTCCATATGCCATTTTCAGCATCAATATACCAGACATTTCATTTTGAATTGTGATTAAACAAAAAGGTTTGTAACAACCTTGCCTCGTTGAGTTTTTAGTATTTAAAAAAATATTAATTACAGGGTACTACTGTGATATAATCCCCCTTTGGCGACATTCGAGCTAGCACGCCAATTTGTAATGATTTTCGGTTGGCGATATCTTTTCGTTTACCCAGCGCCATCGATGTTGGCTGAGGTAATGTGTGGCAACCCTGATTATGCAATGGGTGTTTTTAGAGCGTGATGGTTGGACTTTTAGAAAGTTCTCTTTAACTAATAGGTAGCTTTTTAGTAGTTAATTTCATCGTTAAAGTTTGTGGAGATATTTCCTGTTGATAAAGGAAGAATGTAAAGTGTTAAAGTGAATTAATTTGGTTCAATTTTTTTGTATTATGGCGAGATAAATGAATTCATATTAGTTTGTTAAGGCGCCATTTTTCGAATCTGACGGAAACGTGGTTTATAGTTTGTGCTATCTGAAGTACGAAATTGTTTTGGTTGATAAGTGCATAAGTTTGGTTAATTGTGACTAAAAGCAAAAAAAAATAAAGTGGTAATTTTCGGACCATTTCGTAGTATTGGATTGTAAGTTTGATGCTATTTGGGATTAACATTGAAAAGCCAACTGGTTTAAAGTGAGTTCTTTATTTTTGTTAGTTTATTATCTGCTTATGTTATGTGTTTGTAAGGTTATAAAACAATGAATTTTCAATTGTTCTAAAATATTAGCTGTAGTAATATGGGGCGTTGCTAGTTTTGATAAAGTGGGTTTCCGTTAGTTTAATGTAAAATGTATTTGAAGTTTTCCGTGGAATTGCGCGATATTTTTACTATGTTTATCGTTGAATAATGCATGTCATTTTATGTAATGATAATTAATTGCAATAGTCATTATTGTGCATGAAATGCGTGTTCTTTCAACGAAGTGTTTTTATGGTATTTTTAATGTTGGTTTCCAATAGTTTAAGACAAAATGTACTTGAAGTGATGACCGTTATTAATTTTGTTGTCTAGTTTTTATGCTAGTTGTAGTGTAGGCTTCCAATAGATTGATGTAATATGTGCTTTAATTGATCAATGTTATATATTTTCTAATGGAGTCTCTTATTTTAAAATTCCCACAGCTTTAATAAACATTCGTTTTGCGTTGAATTGCGCGATATTTTAATTATGTTTTTCATTAAAGAATGCATATCATTTTATTCAATAATGAATCATTGCAGCAGTTATTATTGGGCATAAATTGCGTGTTCTTTTATTAACTCGTGTTTTTATTCAACTCTGAGTGTTTGTAAAGCAAATAATTCTATTTTTCGAGTAATTATCGATCCGTTAATGTATTGAATTGCTGTTGAAAAATGATGTACGTGCTTTACATAGTAGCGTTGATATTGTGTCTAAGATATAACTTGCAACTTTTGGTATTTTACTGTTTTTTAGTGATTTTTCTTGACATGTTTGCTATGTGTATGATGTAACATTGTTGGCGATATAATCATCGCCAAGAGTGTTGTATTGTGTTTGAAGTTGGCGACATAAAAATCTTGTTGTTGGCGACGGTTTCTTGGCTCCAACGAAAAAGTCGCCAAGGGGGGTATATCACAGTAGTTCCCAAAAAACACTAAGTCACTGAAATTAAAGCAATCGTGGCAGAAAAGATAAAACAAAGAACTTAATCATTTCAACACAAAATAATTATATTTCATCATAATAAGCGTAATAACTTGGGAAAAAAAATTAGAAAGAAGTATACAAACTGAAAATTATATCCAAATTGAATTTGATCAACGTGTCGTGCAAGCCGCGATTTTGATAAACAAAGTTCAAGGGACGTGGCTATTCAGCCTGGGCCAGGCTGATTAGACCCCACATCTATTCAGCTTGGGACAGGCTGAATAGCTCTGCGGCTATTCGGCCTGGGAATTCCCAGGCTGAATAGCTCCGGAGCCAGGGAATTTCCAGGGTATATAGCCTGTGGACTATACCAGCATAGGCGTAACCAGGGGGGGGGGGGTTTGGGGGTTCAAACCCCCCCCCCCTTTGGGTATTGACTTATTGAGGCACATTTAGGCTCACAAAATTTCTGGCTACGGCCTTGCAAAGCACATATTTTTTTTCCCTAAGAAAATTAAACACATATGCATATGATTTTATTTCCTCTTTCTGTGAAGGGTTGTGATCATGACCAAAGTATGCAGCTCATAATAAAGAGGACTTTTCATCTGGTTATAATCAACCCCCTTATCACCTTGGGGGGGGGGGGGGTTACAGCAAAAGGTGGCTTCAATCACCGTACAACACACACACACACAAACAGAGATCCTTTCAATCACTCCAGATGGTTTTCTTTCCTTCTTGATGTCTTTTTTACCCAAAGGCAGCAATTTAGGTATACAATCGCACAAGTAATAAGTTTCGTGGAAAATATTCTCTACTATGATGGAGTTTTGTTTTCTGATAACCCGGCGCTAGGGTCTGAAAATGAAGGACCCCTAGCCAACAATTGTCCTAATGGGTTAAACCCTCAAGCCAGGAAGTGATGCTCATCAAGAAACTTAAAGAGCAATTTGTATTTATTTATGCCTTCCTGTCCAAACACCCATTTTGGTAAAATCTTTTTTGTAGATGAGCCGATTGGAAAACTGATGAACTGTATTTGCATTGCATTCTCATTTACAGATGTTCTCTCATCTCTTATATTTTAAATGTTTTTTTTTTCTTATTATGGTCCATCTTTGATTGCATTACGACTCTGGAAATCATCCGTTCAACGTTTCCAATCTCACTGCTACGGTTTAATGCTGCACTTTAATTTACAATCAAGTGTTATTTATATTTATGCTAAATTTTTAGTTATTTTCGATAGATAATAATGTTTGCACTGCAGCGATGGACACGTTCGTCATCCAAAAAGAAAAGAAAATTCAATTCAGACGCTTCCACTTCTGAGGTATGTTTTGCTACAAATTTAACAAAATTTTTAGAAATTTACTGTGGGGATGATCATATTTGTTGGGGAATTTGGATTTTTTTCCCCTAAAATTCCACTATTTCCCAGCTTTAATATTATGAATGCCTGGACATAGAAAATTGTTTAGCGCTGAATATTGAATATTCTATTGCATTTGAATTAAAAAATAAACTAATAGATCTAGTAATGAATGTTTAATGTTTTTGTGAATCAAGGCCGTATCCAGAAGGGAAGGGAGACCCACGGGCCGCCCCCCCCCCCCCAGAAATCTTTTGCAATGTATCATATATTCCTCCCTGAAACTTTGCTTAACATAAGTGTGTCGAAGTCTGGGCCCACCCGAAAACAATTCTGGATACTGCCTTGGCTCCGGAGCAGGCTGAGCGAGTTAAGAATTAGGAAGGCCAGTGCATGTTTCAAAATCATACCCTTTATATATACATATATGTAGATATATATGACTAGAAATGATGTTAATAGGAATTTTTTTACATATATGATAGCTTTTTGATGTATATATAGTAGATGTATGTTTAGATCTTTGGTGAAGTTAGAGGAGTGGGTATTTGGGGCTTCTGCAACTTAAATGTTTGTAACTGGTCTTATATCTATAGTGCTTAGGCTAAGTCTGGAGGCAAGGCTTCGAGGGCTCTCCTTAGGAAACTTTTTGAAATCTTCCTAGCAATGCAATTTCGGGATACTTTGGTGATGTTAGAGGAAACAGAAAGGAGTTTGGTTATTTCCCCCCCCCCCCCCATTTTTTTCAAAATAAAGTCTTATGTCTTTTAAGTTACTTTTGGTGTCGCTCGTGATAGTGTTCAATGTCCTTTCCTGAAAGTGTTTCTGAAAGTAAAGTGCCTTAAACGCGTAATTTTTCTTTTCTTTCTTTTTTTAAAACTTGTGATCTGAAGGTTTTTTGCCAGGGGGAGGGGGAGGAATTGACTTGCTCTGAGGGGGTAGCTCCCCCTCCCCCGCCCCCCGGGAGATGCCTGAAATAAACACGGAATATATTTTTAGAGACAAGTATTTATGACTAATAAATTTTCAACTCTTTTACACTTCTTATTGGTGTTTGGTCTGTACATTTTTAGTGTGACCCCCCCCTTTCACCAACCTTAGTTACGCCTATGTATACCAGAGCTATTCGGCCTGGGAAAAACTCGTATCTAAGGCACGATTCATTTCATCTGTTTATCTCATTTTCCCATGCTTTTCCCTTGCTTATTATATTTATTGAGTGAACGATTAAGGTATTTTCGATTAATAATTCGAAGACTATTAACGATTGGTTCTGAAATAGATAATTGCGGTGATTTTAATTGAAGATTAAAGTCAGATTAAAAGAAAAAAAATCAATGATTTTTTTTTTAATTGTTTTTTACATTTTAATTTTATTATTTTGATAAAATTTTTATCTTCTTTTGAGGAAAGAAACTCTACAAAAATAAAATCAGAATTTGCGTTTTATTTTAAAAACATACACGAAACGAAAAGCGGCCTTTAATCGCCAAAAATAGATTGTGGATTTTTTCTTTTCCATCTCGCCAAGTCGCGTTGCAACCCTTTTCGTAAAACGTAAAGCAACCCGAAATCCATTCACGAGGCACTAGGGACTTTATAGCAAGTACGAAAGGGGTGCTTTATTATTTCATATGAATAGGCGAATATATTTGATTGAGCATTTCACAAGCGATCTTGATTATAATGCGTCTTAAATCTTAAGATAGATCACGTTTTATAATTCCTGTAATAAGGCATTATACAGTTGCTGTCGGTTTATGGTTGAATTTGTCTTATGAAGGGTTTTCGCATTCTTGTTGCAAGATTCAGTGGCGTAGTAAGGGATTGCTGGCTCCGGGTATCACTCGTTCAGGGGTGACACCGGGCCACGAAGGGGGAAACAATAAACCTTTAAAAACTCCATACAATGATACAAATACCTTGAGCTGGATTTGTTTTCTATTATTTTCTTTTCTACTTTTAACTGAGCAAAGTGTTTTTACAAAAATATTCAAATCGGTATTTTACTGCTAAACACACCACTGCCGTAAACAAATACTTTAAACATTATAACTCCCATGATACAAATGATAGTTTTCTTCTTTTTTTTTTTGCTGGACTTTCTTCTTTCTATGCATTTAATCTTCGTTTTTTTTTTTTTTTTTGGGGGGGGGGGGGGTGACACTATCGACCGCTCCGGGTGCCACCTATGCTAACTACGCGCATTCATAAATGATGTCACGCTTCAAGGGGTGGAGGGGGATTCGTGAAATTGTGACAAAAGTGTGACAAGGGGAGGGGAGGGGGTAACAAAAAGTGTGACATCATGCATTATACAACATAGCGTGACATGTGACAAAGGGGGGGGAAGGGTTCCGCTGAAGTGTGGCACAATGTGACAAAGGGGGGGAGGGGGCCAAATATCTGGGAAAAAAGCGTGACATCATTTATGAACGGCAACGGTCCCATATTTTCAAGGAGGCGTTCCCCTCCCAGGGCAGTGGAGCATCCCCCTAAAAAGCTGCAGTGACCCTCTAACTCACCAAACTCCCAAATCTCCTGAGAGCACTCCCCCCCCCCCCCTTCGCACCTCTAAACTTAATGGCGTAATCTGTTGGTGGGAGCATCCCTGACATTTTAATAATAGAGGGCAACCCCTTCCCCTCTTTTCTCTTTTCAGTGGCGAATTTTAGGGGGGTCTCAGGGGGCTAGTGCCCTTACGGAAAGAATAAGAGAGGGTCACTTTTTAAAAAAGCATACATATATTCTGTCTCAGAGTAAAAAGTGATTGTACTCCAAATTCGTTAATTTCAACTGACTAAATATTTCTTTAGAGGGTGCACTACCCAACATATTTCTAATACAAAAAAATATCTTATACACATATATACCGCAAATATACAGATTTTTGTATCTAGTAGATGAAAAGAATAGCTGTCCCTCTTCTGTATTTTTTAATTCAGTAACATGTTTTTCACTATAAAAGGGAAAAGGGAGGTCATTTCATCAGGTAAGTCATAATTATTTTAAATTAATGTGATTATTAATGATTTTTTTAAGAAGTTCGGCAAAGCATTTTGTCACGATACAGTTTCAGTAAAAAGGGTTCAAAATTTTACATACAGATATCAACACTTTTTCAATGAAAGCACCGACACTAGTTAAACATTTACCTGTCATGTATTTTTTTTACAGTTGAAAAATAAACCTGTAGTGCTGTAAACCAAGGCCGTATCATGAGGCGGGGGCGACGCCCCCCCCCCCCCCCCTTCCTGAAATACCCAAAATTTTTGCAATGTAGCATATATTCTTCCCTGAAATTTTCCCCTACACTAGTGTTTCAAAGTCAGCCCCCCCCCCCCC
Organism: Octonoba sinensis; assembly: GCA_038502835.1. Classification (NCBI taxonomy): domain Eukaryota; kingdom Metazoa; phylum Arthropoda; class Arachnida; order Araneae; family Uloboridae; genus Octonoba; species Octonoba sinensis. The sequence continues at coordinate 113,144,629 of CM076598.1, read as the reverse complement.
CCGAAGAAAACGGCCTTGGTGTAAACACTATCATATAAGAAGAGTATTTTTATTCGATGTCAAATCTGTTACCTATTGTTAGGTTAAAATTTGCTAGTTATTTTTTTATAGATTTTACTTTGTTTCTTAGTGTAGATTTTGGAAGACATTTCGCTGTTAATGTTAATGTTAAGTCCATTACCATGTTACTACAAAATACAAAAGTTTGTATCTTTACTGTAAAAATATGTAACTGATACGTTTTTGTATTAGAAATATGTTATGTAATGTACCCTCAAGAAATGTAAGATTTAGTCAGTTGAAAATAGGAAATTCTGAGTATAATTACTTTTTTCACTCTTGACCCAATAAAGTTTAAGTAATTTTCACTCACTTTTCTGTAATAGATGAATTGATTTTAAGAGATAACAAAAAGCATAAAAACTCTGTATTATGAACCGTTTTACAAGCGAGAACACCTCTTGATACTTCAGAGTCTAGACTCTAGAGCAAGGTTTCCCAAACGTTTTTGACCACCGAACCCTTACCGGTTATGTTTTACTTTGAGGAACCCCCATTAGTGTTCACATTGAAAATCAAATTTAACGAGCTGAACAAGGCTTAAAGGCTGCCCCCCCCCCCCCCCAGTGGGAAATAAGTTTAAAACTACTTATTTTTAATTGAAGGTTTTAGTATTGTAAAATTCTAATGTGGAATGCTCCCTTTATGTTTGTCGTGTGCTCCCCTTACCCCCCCCCCCCTAAAAAAAATGCCAAGTAATTCCCCTGGATTTCGAAGTCAACTAAAAGGTGGAAAATTGATAACCATTGGTTATCTTTCTGAAGAACCTTTGTAACTTATTTTTAAGTCATCATGCTGTCAATGGAAAACACTTTTATAATTAAAAATAAAAATAAATTGCAATTTTTTAAAAAAATTATTACACCTGTCACTGTATTCTCAGTAATGACTGTAAAGGTAGGTTTTATCTCAGATAGTTGCGTACATAGACCTGGAGTAGCGTCCAATCTAGATCTGAATTTGGGTTTAATATGCAAACAGTTTTGCATCGATATGTTACTGCAAAAGGGAGAAGGATTAATATAGCTTGCTCACTTAAATACTGGTTTTCATTTTTTTTTTTTTTTTTTTTGTCTTAACTTAAAACAAAAAATTGCGTGAAATATTTCATTACAATGAAAAGATTGCTTCAGATAATATGAACTCTAAACTTCTGCTAGTCTCTCAAAAATCTTATTAGTGATTCCAACTATTCAGCATGGAGAGCTGTTTTGTATTTATGATTGTAACCACTTCCAGTTATAACACTGAATGTCAAAAGTTAATGCTCAATAACTTGTTAAATGAAAGTAATCCTAGTGACCCTATTACTTTAACTATTTTCATACACATTAAACACTGCAGTTTCAACAAAATATATGTTGAAACATCTATTTTAAACTAATAGTTTTAAAAAAGGAGAAAAATACACGAGTCTGTTTCATCTATACTAACAATAAAATATTTAAACTTTAATGTTTCCATTACACTTAATAAAAATCTTTGAATTTTCTGATTAATGAATTAAAAATGAAATGATGTGTTCCACCGATAAAATCATATTTTGAAACCATTTCTGAGCAGGGTCAAAATCGAGCATTACGCATGGCCAGTTTTATTTCAACAATTGACTTTTTACCATTTTGATAAAATTATTGTTTAAGAACACCCTGATCTTCTTTGTATTGTTTACATCGGATCTGTTCGAGTTGAGCGTTGAGTTGAATCATTGTCCGGGAGAACTATTAAATTTTTAAGTGTATAAATCATGAACAGGAAACAAATGAGACATGATTGTGCACATAATGCAAACTTCTGCAATACTGCAAACTTCTGTGAACCGTTAATACGCACAAGAGGCATTTGACTATAAAAACAAATTTTTTCCAATGCCATCATCAAAAAACTAGTTTGTTGTTTACTAAATGTAGCCGGTACGGTGACGTCGCGTAAGGCGCGGGCCTCGGACGCCCGAGATTATGGGTTCAAACCCGACCATATCGAGTAATTCTCAACATGCAGAAAATCGTCTGCACAGAAAGGAACCTTGAGTATCTATGTTGCTCGGATACTCTTGACTAAATTAAATTCCTAGTGCAGTTTCGCATTGTAAGTGCTTCACCTCCCAATGAAGAAACTAGACGTCAAAACTCTCAAGTGGGAATGGCATCCGCCGATTGTGGTGCAACTTGAAAGAATGGATTCCAGTTTCCGGAGAATACACCAGCAACGGTTAATGGACCAACCCATGTAGAAAGAAGAAGAAATGTCTACTAAATCTTAGTCTTCGACTCCTTTCGGGGATCGTGTCAGCTTTAAAGTACTAATTGAATCAAACAACCCTTCATGTACACTTTCTGCATCAGAAGTTCTTTTTGATGAGATAATAAGTCCCAAGCCAATAGCGCAATTGAATTGGTATTAATAAGGTATTCAAATTTCATCATAAAGCCCAATGGTGTTTCTCTTAACTGCTGAAAATCGAATAAAAAATTCTTCAAAGCTAAAAGTGAAGCATAAGAATGAGATACGTTGGCCTTTCCTGGAGTCTTTGTTTCGGATTATTCCTTCCGAAAACATTTGGATGGGAGGGGGTGACCGACATACATCTCCCTCATCTAATGAGCCTGCTTTCATGTTTTTTATTTTTAAATATTATTGACTTAATTAATTTTATTTACTGAATATATTAATACAGGTTATTAGGCCGTCTTCCTGTTCTTACATTTTCTTCCCCCTGTAAAAACAACTTTTACAAGAAAGAACCCTAAAGATGAAACGCACCATACAATTAAATCTTGAAATTCAAAAACTGTATCAACAAAACTAAAGGTACATTATTAGGAAAAGCATTGAGGAGAGCATGAAACTAATTGAAACTTATTTTGCTCTTTTCCCACTAGAAACCAAGTCACGTAAGAAGTTTTATACTTTGTGCTGTTTGTTTCCTGCGTTGAGGGTTTTTTTTTTCTTTTTTTTTTTTTTTTTTTTTGATATTTTAATTAAGATATGCACTTACGTGTCGCTTATATGCTGCCTCTGAAAGATTTTGTAAAAATTTATATGGAATAATGTATTGAAACGACGCACAAAGGAGTATTTGGGTGAAAATCCTGGCCAAGAATATTTTCACGTGCTTTTAAGTTGAAACAACTGTTGATGAGCGTCCATTTACTTTATTATAGTACTGAAGTGTCCCCCCTCTCAAAGCGGTGATGCACTCCGAAAAGGCTACGCCCGCCCCCCAAAAAAACCCCGAAGACCCCTTGAAAAAAATCGCTCAGCCCCCTAAAATAACCCACTTCAAAAAATTCAATAGCACAGTCTAGACGCCAATATCATCCACCCCCCCCCCCCCCCGTACCCTGGTCTGTAGAAACCTCTTCTCCTTGCATCGCTTTTTAAAAAAAGCAGATCTGAAATATCTCAGGGAACGGCTAATAAGACAACTTTCATTATCAGTACTGTTAGTTGTTGTCTGTTTCACATAAACTGTAACTTTTCCTCAATTGATTTGTTTAATTAATTCGTACAATTTTAGTCTAGTGAATTCTTTTTCCATTTTTCTAATATACTACAGAAATGTCTCCCATGGCGAACGCCTTCGTCACCCCCTTTCCTTTGACAGGACAGGATGCAGATATCAGATTTCACGAGGGGTGGGATCGGGCGATCGGGCTCGAAGAGAATTTTTCAGGGTGGTAATCGGAGCGGACGAGTGTTGTCCTAAATGATGAGAGAAAGTTTGAATGGTTTATGATGAGTCACTCATTGTTTGAGTCGATATTTATGTATATACTAGATGCATTTATGCGCAGTGGCGTACATAACACCCCGCAATCCCGGCGTCGCGGGAGGGTGCACGAGATTTTAGGGTGCACGCTCCAGAAAAAACATCTCCAAACAACAAAAGGGAGCTAAAAGTAAAGCATCAGTTCAGTGTACGCACTAACCCTTACTTAATATTATTATGCATACAGTCATACTGAAAAATAGGAAAAGAGATTACGTAGCGTCAAAATGCGTTTCGTATAATGCAAGTTACGTAAGTACTGTATATTTGTTTATTTTTTTGAACTGTAAGATGGGGTTGCCGTTATGAAAGGTTTTTATAATAGACCAGTAGCGTACATAACGCCCCCGCAACCCCCGCGGCGCGGGGGGGGGGGGGGCGCACGAGGTTTTAGGGCGCCCGTTCAAAAAAAAAACTTCACGAGATACAATATATATGACTAAATGTTTTTACATATATTTTTTTTAGCATTTCTTTTCCACTAATGCAAGGTCACTCCTAAGGTTTCTGAGTAAAATTCTTTGCTATTATGGCCACATAATGCATAATTAATCCCCTCTCACTTCTGCTTTCCAGTGTACCTGCATATTATGGTATAGGGAACTCTTATACTTATGCGCGGGCGCAAAGAGAGCGCATAATAAGTGAAAAACGCACATAAATGAAAAGCGCCCAAAGGGAAAAACCTAAAAAGGGAGCTAAAAGTAAAACATCAGTTCAGTGTACACAGTAACTATTAATTAATATTACATCATGCATACAGTCATAGTGAAAAACATGGAAAAGAGATTACATAGTGTCAAAATGCAAGTACGTATAATGCAAGTTACGTAAGTACTGTACATTTGTTTGAACTATAAGAATATGAAATTGTACCCCAGGTATCATTTTGTACTTAACATTACTCCCTCACAAAATAAATTACAATCGAGGATTGTTTTTGTTTTCATGAATTTTTAAGAAGAGTTATTCGAGTTCATCAAGGCGGGAAAAGATCGATCGTTTTCAGAATTGACCTGCTGGTAGTTCGTTCAGAGCCGTAGCTAGGGTTTTCAGCGGCCAGGGACAACTGAAGATTTTGCGCCCTCCCCCTCAGGGCCGGCGCTAGGCTGAGGCGGTGAGGCGCCCGCCTCAGGGCGCGTCGTTCTTAGGGGCGGATTGGCCATAAATATTGACTGCATCTTTATAAGTAAAAAACTAGTTTTTATCTCAAAAAAATTTAAAACCGATATTAAGTTTGCTTTTTATGCGGTTTTTGGCCTCTGGACAGTTAAAAACCGATTTTCTCAACCTTGTACCACCTTGCCGTGGTGGATGGGCTTTCTAAATTAAGAATGCCACAACTTCCGAATGTTCTAACAATGATTTTTCTAAGTAATAAAATTGTGCTGTAATTGAACAGTAGAATTGGGTTAACTCTCCAACTCAATAGCCGCCTCAGCTGGAGTTCAAAGTTAGTGGTAGTCAAACCTATCTATTTTCTGACGAGCAAAACGCAATTTATTGCTTTTTCTCTTTTTCTGTTTTTTATTTTCCCTTATGCAGTCCCTTCTGATCAGCAATTGTTTTCCTTTAGCTTTCTGAAAGTAAAAATATGTATAATTAAATTTTGTATCGATCATTTTAAATCTCTATTCCTTCATAATATATAGTAGGGGCGGGAAAAAGTTTTTTGCCTCAGGGTGCCATTTGTGCTGGCGCCGGCCCTGCTCCCCCCCCCCCCCCCTTTGTGAGAGCTTCTGTTGCCGAAATGCAATAGAAAAGGGAAAATAGAGATACAAAATGAAAATTTCAACTTTTTTCCAGGGGAATTTAAAATAAAGTCCATAGCTTTGAAAATACTCATTTTTTCTGTCACTGATGTTTTAATATGTTTTTAAGATTCGCCAGTTTAACTTTGAACTCTTTGCCGTATACCTTGTTTCTTGTGATAAATGTATTCACTTTGATAAAAAATACTTGTAAGTTTTTTTTAAATTTATAGTTCACAAATGTTTGGCACTTAAAGCTTTGTTACTGAAGCTTGATGGAAATAAATGCGATTGTGATATATACTACCTTTTAATGAATGATATTTTGAATCCTTTTTTATGCAAATTCATTATGCAAACAGAAGCTAATCGAATTTTACCTCAGAAGTACAATGACAGAAGAAAGATTGAGCGGTCTTGCTGTTTTAAGCATAAAAAATGCCAGGATTCATAATTTAAACATGGACGTTCAAAAATTTCTTTATTGTAAAAAACGAAGAGGGAAATCTATTAGCACAGATTAATATAACATTGATTTTCTTGTCCAATTAGTGTCTAATTTTGAGAATAAATAGTTTCCCTTTTATCATTACTGTTACTTAATTCACCTTATAAATAAACAACAGAACCCTTAACGCAGTGGTGTAGTCTTGAAAAAAAGTTGGGGGGACGGTTATACATGCTAAGATAGGCGATTGAAATCAAAAGTGGGGGAACACTTATGTTAAAATGTAAAAAATTTGGGGGGGGGATGCTTGTATTCAATTAAACAGGTAGGGGGACGCCGTCCCCCTTCGACTACACCACTGCCTTAACGAAATTTTAAATATTAGTACTTTAAGATAGTGTGTTATTTTCTCGCATTATTAAGATAAATTTCATTCCAAACTGGTAAGTGCATGCAATGTTTCAATTCGTTACTTTTTCGAAAATCCGCCTTTTAATGATAAGTATGATTTTAATTATCTTAAATAAAATTGATGGTTATAAATACTCGAATATGCCTTCACCGTAGTGTTTTTGTTTCAATCTTTTGCAATAAGCCAAAGATAGGGCGCACTTCTAAATGTTGTGGAGAGGCGCACCTAAGTCTATGTACGCCACTGCAATAGACGCAAGCACGAATTTTTTAAAAAAAAACGTGATAATGCCGATTATATGTGCATTGTGCAACACGATTATGTGCTCATCTCATTGAATCATTTAATCTAAACTTAGTTATAAATGATTCAGTGAGATGAGCATATAGCTGTGACAGTTGTGTTTTATAATTTGATCAATGAGATATACATCTATTTTAGTGAAAGTTTATTCAGATGGGTCTTGTTGAAAGAATGTTCTACGGAATGTATGGTAACAAAAACACTGAAGAGGTTATGCCCTACTGATGGTCTTCTAGATATGACTGCTTCATAGCATTGAAAGTTAACTTGCTCAGCGTGGGTTAAATTACTTTCGTGTATCATTATAACATCAACTAAAGGTATGTAATTAGCAAGAGCAATTGCCTTACAGAAGCAAATGTCTTCCTTTAAATTCATTTTGATGCTAGTATTTCAAAGCAAAATACTAGAAAATATTAATTTAACTTCAAAAACACTTCAAAATCCTAAGGTATCGTTGGATGAAGCCAGAGGCGTAGCTAAGGGAGGGGGAGGGACAGCTGTCCCCGGGCGCAGCGTCAAGGCGGTGCCAAATTAATGTTAATTTATTTTATTTTTAAAAGCGAAAAGAAGATTATCTGAACTGAAGAGTTGTAAATATGTTCGATAAAAAAGTGGGAGCATCTCAAATCATATAGGGAATAACTGTAGCATACTACAACTTTTGAGTTGGAGTGTTTTCTAGGGATTGGGCCCGGGATGACTCTCTAGGGGCAAGGGGCATTTTATTTGAGCAGCAGAGATAAAAGAACCAGACGCCCAGAGAACACAGGAAAGGTCACTTGAGAAAGAAGAAAAACAAATAATTTTTCGAAGCTAAAGTGTCCCATTTTGCCCTTCAAAGTGAATGGTTGCTAATAAAAAGGCAAGCTAAAAGAGCTGCTTCTTAGAGCTATTTATCATTTAGGAAGCATAAAAGTTTTTTTTAATTCCCTTCCAGGGGCACGGAGTGGGAGGGTGCGCAAAATCTTCTTGGGGCCCCGGGCGCTGAAAACCCTAGCTACGCCTCTGGATGAAGCTAGTTGTTGTCTTCGAAAGAAGAACTTAACCTTTTTTCAAACATTTCGTATATAAACTTTGATAGCTTAGCGAATGAAGCAAAAAAGCTTGAGAGACATGCAAAACTGAAACTACATTGCCCTCTAAAAGAAAGATGAAAGTTAAATATTTTTACGATGAACTGGGAAAAGATTCTCAGTTTAGGGACCCATATTACTGCTTCAAAGTTTACTATGCTGCTATTGTTCACCAAATTCATCAAAGGTTTGAGAGCGTGTCCTCAATAAACAGTATGTTCAATTTTTTAAGTCCCAAAGTATTAATAGAGTGCACAACTAAAGAATTTAGGGAGTTATCAACTAAATTTTTCGAGAAGTACCAAAACAATGTATCAATGTCAATTGCATCACAAATTATTAGTTTGCGAAACTTGACAAATATAGCTAAAGTTGCTCATTTAGTGAGGATCCAGAACAATGTTATATCATCTTAGTCTCCCAGATGTATCTGTATGCAATGCCTTTTTGATCATTCTTACTTTGGCAGTAACATCAGCATAGATTTTGGTTTGCTTCATTTTCCAAAATGAAGCTAATCAAATCTTACCTTAGAAGGACGATGACAGAAGAAAAGATTGAGTGGTCTTGCTGTTTTAAGCATGGAAAGCGCCAGGATTCACAATTTGCACCTCGACAAACTTGTTCAAAGATTTCTTAATTGTAAAAAACTAACAGATTATTAACAACACATTAATGCAGCACTGATTTTCTTGTCCAATTAGTGTCTAATTTGAGCATGAATAGTGCCCCCCTCTTGTATCATTATTATTATTTAATTCTATTTATAAATAAATAACAGAAACCCTTAACGAAATTCTGAATAAAATTACTTTTAGATAGTGTGTTATTTTCTCGTGTTAGTAAGATAAATTTCATTCCAAGCTGGTAAATACATGCAATGTTTCAAATCGTTACCTTTTCGAAAATCCGCCTTTTAATAATAAATACGATTTTAATTATCTTAAATTAAAGTAAAATTAATGGTTATAAAACCCGAATGCATCATCACCACTGTGTTTTTGTTTTATTTTTTTGTGGTAAACCAAAGATAGGGCGCCCTTATAAATATTGCGGGGGGGGGGGGGACGCACCTAAGGCTACGTACGTCACTGTTTATACGCATAAAATACTTTACACATCGTGATATGTTCGGACAGCCCGCCATTTCGGGGGTCAGGAGACGGCAACTGAACTCCCTTGGCTTGAGAATTATAACGTATTGATGTGTTTGCGAATGTATTTTGCTGATTTTTAAAAACTATATATCTTGGCTGGCTTCCTACCCTTAGACCCCCCCCCCCCGCCCCTGTAAAAATGTGGCACTTCGAAGCAAAGGAGTGTAAGTGACAAAATTGAAAATTTGGAGATAACCAGTGGAAATGATAGGGATAACACTGTTCTATATTGTGGCAAGAGTTATATAACAGTCATGTTAGTGATATTTCTAGCAGACGCTCCGTAACAACCTGATTTAGAAAAAAATTAACATTAAAGGTCCCATAAGATCTAACCTAAACCGTCTGCGCAACATGGGGAGGGATATAATTTGCTGTAATAAAAAGCAAGGCATATTGTTATTACTATTTTCCATTTTAATTTTATAGCCTTTGAATGTGCATTCTTCATCACAAAACGAAAAGCTTTTAAAGCAGTAACTTTTTTTTTAGAAGGGCTTTTTTTGCTGGTCGTCACTTTGTATTTGTATTTGTATTTGTATGTTTCTTAAGTAAAATACTAAAAACTATATTTAAAAAGAAAAGAAAAAAATCAGTGGATAGCAAAAGATCAGGCCCGTAAAGTTTTCCAGCTTTTCATAAGACATTTTTTTCTATCAACTTAAAAAAATTTGTTTTTAAGAGTTGTTCCTTTTCAAAATAAACGATTGAAATATAAGCGTACCAAGGAATGGATTTAAGCCCCCGAAAAGTCCGACATCTAATAGAAGCCATTGTACACACTGCATGCATTAGCACGAGAGGTATTGCTTTTATTCCTAAGCAGTACCACCCCTCGAATCCAGAAATAACTGCTAGATTTGCTACTGCCTCCAAATGCATCCTTAAGCATGGTGGGGAGGGGGGGGGGGAGCACAGAAAATGCAGCGAACATAAAATGTATTCCTTTGGGACAGGTTAAAGAACTCAATATATAACAACGTAAAAATGCAACCGTAATACGAAATTTCATGGATATGAATGCTTTCTATTGGAAAAAAAACAATCATTTTTAAAAGGCTTTAAGGCAATCTTTGAAAACATTAAAATAAATCCGAAATTTTACATGAAAATACAGTTACTTATCATTCGGTAATTATTATTTGCAAAAGTGTCAAAATAAAAAAAAAATTAACAAACTCTATTCATTCAAAGCAACCAACGACACGACATATTCGATTTCTTTTAACAGAAGATGACCCCTGTATAATCGCTTCGACTCTTTTGGTTCGCAGCACGGAGTAAAAAGAAGGAGACGAATCTCCATAGTAAAAGTTTGTCCGGACGATTCCACTGGCGCTAGATGGCGCGCATGTAAAATGTCTTGCCATGACGGCGATTCGCAACATAATTTAGCTAGGGATTCTGGTGAAACGATGTTTGCACAACTTTTCTGCACACGCAACTCTGAAAATTTGCGTATTTCCACCCCTCTTTGGTCAAATCGGATTCCGGTGAAACGTTTGCACGCGCAGATAAATATGAGGTTGAGCTCGGCGCGACTAAGCGATTTTACCAAAAGAGATTCGGAAAACATCGGGAAATGACAATCGTAACCAATCAGAAGAAAGGATTTGTTTCTGTTTCGTCTGCTAGCTTTTTCGAAAAATAAAGCAATGTTTTCCGTTTGTTTTCGTGTATGTTGCTGTATTTCTTTTTGGATTTTATCATATAGAATGGAAAATAATATAAACATTAGTTGGTTAGAAATATATTTTTATTTTTCAATGAACTTATACTGATAAAAAGGATGGAATTCACAATTTGATTCTGCACACAAATCGTAAAATTAGCTCAGAAACATAATTTTATAGTTATGATATATGTATCCCGTAAGCTATAAACGATTGACTTTGTGAATATGTAGAATTATAAACGAAAATGTTCTTTTCTTGTAACATTTAAATGACAATTTGATTGAAGTCATACAGGTGTGATGAAAAGTATTTATACTTTTCATGCATTTTTTTTTCCCTTACGATTAAAGAAATGCAATTAACTTAATGTTTGGACACACACAGCAAGATGAAAATAAGTTAGTCAGAGTGGTAACATCAAACCAGAAATATCAGCTATAAATACAATTTTTATATAATGGTAACATTACCTTTTTTTTATAATGTGGTTATGGAATTCTTCCAAGAAACATTAAACTATACTTGAAATAACTTCTAATGACTAGAAGATCCACACTGAAAAATTTTGTACTTAATTCATTACTACTGACAAAGTTTGAATATAAATTACGTAAGAAATGCAAAAAACTTGCACTGATGACAAGATCTAAATCCAAATAGAATGTTTTATCCATTAAAGTTTTCAATTTTATTCGTGTATAGTACCCTGTGGAACCTGTTTACTTTCCCGCAAACTTTTCAAATTCATTTTATTCCTGCACTCTACATTTCAATATTCAAAATTTCTTACACCAAAAAATATTTATAATAATTTCTTCCTGTTCCTTTATTTGCATTACATACAAAACCATCAACAAAAAACTTGCTTATAAATTTAGTCATTCATTCTCAGTTTGTGCATCTTATTAAGCCTTAGCATGTCCCAATTCTAAAAGTTCACAGTAACACAGTTGTCTACATGAAATTTGCATGCAGATAAGACAACCAGAAGTTAATTAATATACAACGATTTCTCCTTCAATGAAGTGAATAGTTTTTCAACAATATTATAATACAAAACTGAAGTTTCAGTTTGATGCTTGTTCATCTAGATTCTAGAACTTCTTCGACATTAACTAGAAGGTTTCCTTGTAACCTCTGAACGCACGTCAACAATCTTTAAAAAAATCTGTGCGCAATGTACATTGTAGTCCGCTTTCTACTGTTAAACAATATCTACCCCCCCCCCTCCCTTTCATCCAAATCAATCATTAAACAAGAACTCTTTCCCCCTCCCTTTCATTCAAATCAATCATTAAACAAGAACTCTCTTATTTGAAAGAAAATTTATTTTCACATTGGCTTAATAACAACATTCCATTTCAATTTCCGACAACATACAATTTAGTTTGTATTGCTTTTTAGTTTAGGGACGAATGTAATTTAAGACGATGCCTGTTAATAAATTATTGTGGATTTTCCAGCATTTACTAAATTTATAATTATTAGTCATGCAGGGTAACTTTAAAAGATGGGGGTTAGCTCTGAACAGCATCATATTTTTTAGTATATTTGACTTAATTTAAGAATTAAGAGTAGACAACTGATTTTGTAATCTATCCAGCTGTGCCTAGCACTAGAACTTCTAGTTCCTTTTTTCAAGTCAAATATACTAAAAAATATAACGCGGTTAAAAGTTACCCAAAAAATGATTGTAATGGAAACAAACAAATGAGTTTAAAATAATTTTACAATCCCTTTACTTAGATCTATTAACTATAAATAAGGTGTAAAAGCAAATCAGTTGGATGTTTGTCATCTTGAAGCTCATTTTTTTACATTGAAAAAGAGTTTGTAACCTCGAAACACGTGTCATAAATACTTTGTATAATGTGCAATGTTAAATAAGCTTGGGGGCCCAAGGTCGCAGCCTAGTTGGCCTTTGCGGTAATCAGGCACTGTTTACAACAGGAAATTTAGTTCATGATTTTCATTTATGCAATTCACAATATAGTGCATTTAACAAGACATAACTCTTGATAAAATTTTCCACCAGTATTGCACATATTAATAGCTACCAGCAAGATCATTCTTAAGACGGAATAAAATTCAGCCAATAAAAATGACCCAGCTAGTTTAAAAAGTCAAATTTAAAACAAAACATTTTTAGTTCAAATATTTCAAACAATTTTGACAAGAATAAAACTCTAATATTACAACATATACAGCAACTAATCCTAAATATGATGGACTTTTATACACCTATGAGATAGCATATAATATCATATGAAAGCTATAACTCATTTAATGTAAAATTGCTAAATAAGCAGTCTATAAGAACATCAAATCTTCCCTAGAGCTACAATAATATTGCAAACCTGTAAATACCCTCAATGGCAATTATTAAGCAAAGTTTTACAATCTTGAAAAGCACTGATTATTGTACTTTAATTAATTAGACAAAATTTCAATACAGCTTTTTTCGTCACAGCCATTTTATACATGCATCACACATTTAATGGAATGAATAAACATCTAATATTAATAATACACATATAGTACTTTTTGTAATATCACGTGTATGTGTTTACATAATTCGTAAAATGAAGGACAACATGACACAATTAAAAATGCTGCCTTGTTTTCTTTAACCCATGTAGATAGTAATTAACACTCATACTATTTATTAAGATACTTAAAATACTAATTATTTTTAACATTATAAAGGGAAAAAGCATGAATCAGACAATTTGATGTTTTAAATTAATAAAAAGAATTAACAACTACCATAAATTTCTTCAAAGAGAAAGTGTTATTACTACAACCCATAATATTGATCACATTCAGTCAACTTTAATATCTATCAGCTTTACTGATCTGAAGCTTTTAATCGAATTATAGCAACTATTCAAACTCTGACTTCTATTCAAGCTTGGGTAGAAAAACTAATGCAGCCCACTACATGATGAGTGCTCTATTAAGGGACCAAATATTTAGAGCTAACTAACTCACATAACAAAATTTATCTTGATAAAATATTAATTTAAATGCTGTGTCGAAATATGATGACAATACTGTTATGCAATATTATGCAGTAAGAATTCTGTTTCAGTAAGTTAGTAATAACAGAAAACTCGACAATAACATAAGAAACATGTTTAATACTTAAAGGATTAAAAATAGGTTTCTTCGCTTATCTATGCAGTTATGATATTCTAGAAAAACACACTTCACAGAAAAAAATTAATGAGCATACAATCACAATATTTACAAACACAGTGCAAGAAAAAAAATCAAAATAGCTGTACATATCACTTTTAGTTGTGCGTGAATAAACAAAAATACTTTTTAATAAAATTTTACAAAACAAAATAAAATCTCGACAGATTTAGAACTAAAATTTAAACAACAGTTATGATAACATATTTGTGTTTGTTTTTTTTTTGATAAAGAAAGTATAGCATTGGCACAAGGACATTACCATACTTAGGTATAGTAAGCATAATTGAGGCAATTCAAGCTATCAATTTTTAGTGGTGGGTATGATTGCAAAGTTGAAAGCTTACATGCCTGTAATAATATAACATATTGCCATACAAAATACGCTATAGACTGATAGATAACTAGAGAATTAAATATTTTATTTCCATTCTTATTAGGCCACAAGCATTCGTTTCGGAATATTTATTAATTTACAAGCAATAACAACTCTACATTCTAAAAAAATTACACGAACACTCTCCATAACAAGCGAGGAATATCAGATAACAAATTTTTGAATACAAATTTCAAAAGAATTTCATTCATAAGAAATAAACTTTGAAATTCTTTAAAAAATACTTTCGCCCTAGCGCGATAAACAGAACACAGAATATACACACAAAACCACATACTAAATATAAATTTTAACTCACGAAAGGACATGCTATCTGTTCTGTTCTAAATAAAATACAATTTGATTCATTCACTTGGCCCAAATCTTCAGATTTTTATACGTTATACCAGATACGTTATAGTCAGATTTTTATACGTTATACCAGATACGTTATTTCGTTATACCAGAATCCGGCCCTAAGGGCCGGATTCTGGTGTAACAATGTTTACGCAAATGCGCCTGCAAACCTCCGATTTGTCGAGATTCCGATTCTGGCGTAACGATGCGCATGCATTTTCGCCAATTTTTCCCCCTCGATTTGCGGCACATTTTTACTTCACGCAGGATCTGCAAGTGTCATGGCTGCCCGCAGTAGTGCTTTTTTGTTTGTTCTGTTTACGTATAAAAATCTGGAGATTTGAGGAATACCCTGCCAAGTGAATGAATCAAATTGTATTTTATTTAGAACAGAATAGATAGCATGTCCTTTCATAAGTTAAAATTTATAGTTAGTATGTGGTTTTGTGTGTATTTTCTGTGTTCTGTTTATCGCGCTAGGGCGAAAGTATTTTTTAAAGAATTTCAAAGTTTATTTCTTATGAATGAAATTCTTTTGAAATTTGTATTCAAAAATTTGTTATCTGATATTCCTCGCTTGTTATGGAGAGTGTTCGTGTAATTTTTTTAGAATGTAGAGTTGTTATTGCTTGTAAATTAATAAATATTCCGAAACGAATGCTTGTGGCCTAATAAGAATGGAAATAAAATATTTAATTCTCTAGTTATCTATCAGTCTATAGCGTATTTTGTATGGCAATATGTTATATTATTACAGGCATGTAAGCTTTCAACTTTGCAATCATACCCACCACTAAAAATTGATAGCTTTAATTGCCTCAATTATGCTTACTATACTTAAGTATGGTAATGTCCTTGTGCCAATGCTATACTTTCTTTATCAAAAAAAAACAAACACAAATATGTTATCATAACTGTTGTTTAAATTTTAGTTCTAAATCTGTCGAGATTTTATTTTGTTTTGTAAAATTTTATTAAAAAGTATTTTTGTTTATTCACGCACAACTAAAAGTGATATGTACTATTTTGATTTTTTTTCTTGCACTGTGTTTGTAAATATTGTGATTGTATGCTCATTAATTTTGTTCTCAGAAGTGTGTTTTTCTAGAATGTCATGACTGCATAGATAAGCGAAGAAACCTATTTTTAATCCTTTAAGCATTAAACATGTTTCTTATGTTATTGTCGAGTTTTCTGTTATTACTAACTTACTGAAGCAGAATTCTTACTGAATAATATTGCATAACAGTATTGTCATCATATTTCGACACAGCATTTAAATTAATATTTTATCAAGATAAATTTTGTTATGTGAGTTAGTTAGCTCTAAATATTTGGTCCCTCAATAGAGCACTCATCATGTAGTGGGCTGCATTGGTTTTCCTATCCAAGCTTGGTTAGAAGTCAGAGTTTGAATAGTTGCTATAATTCGATTAAAAGCTTCAGATCAGTAAAGCTGATAGATATTAAAGTCGACTGAATGTGATCAATATTATGGGTTGTAGTAATAACACTTTCTCTTTAAAGAAATTTATGGTAGTTGCAAGTTCTTTTTATTATTTTAAAACATCAAATTGTCTTATTCATGCTTTTTCCCTTTATAATGTTAAAAATAATTAGTATTTCAAGTATCTTCATAAATAGTATGATGAGTGTTAATTACTATCTACATGTGTTAAAGAAAACAAGGCAGCATTTTTAATTATGTCATGTTGTCCTTCATTTTAGGAATTATGTTAAACCCATACACGTGATATTACAAAAAGTACTATATGTGTAGTATTAGTATTAGATGTTTATTCCATTAAATATGTGATTCATGTATAAAATGGCTGTGACGAAAAAAGCTGTATTGAAATTTTGTCTAATTAATTAAAGTGCAATAATCAGTGTTTTTCAAGATTGTAAAACTTTGCTTAATAATTGCCATTGAGGGTATTTACAGGTTTGCAATATTATTGTGGCTCTAAGGAAGATTTGATGCTCTTATAGATTGCTTATTTAGCAATTTTATGAATGAGTTACTATTAAATGAGTTATAGCTTTCATATGATATTATATGCTATCTCATAGGTGTATGAAAGTTCATCATATTTAGGATTATCTGTTTTAATAAAATATAGTTGCTGTATATATTGTAATATTAGAGTTTTATTCTTGTCAAAATTGTTTGAAATATTTGAACTAAAAATGTTTTATTTGTTTTAAATTTGATTTTTTAAACTAGCTGGGTCATTTTTATTGGCTGAATTTTATTCCGTCTTAAGAATGATCTTGCTGGTAGCTGTTAATATGTGCAATACTGGTGGAAAATTTTATCAAGAGTTATGTCTTATTAAATGCACCATATTGTGAATTGCATAAATGAAAATCATGAACTAAATTTTCTGTTGTAAACAGTGCCTGATTACCGCAAAGGCCAACTAGGCTGTGACCTTGGGCCCCCAAGCTTATTTAACATTGCACATTATACAAAGTATTTATGACACATGTTTCGAGGTTACAAGCTCTTTTTCAATGCAAAAGAATGAGCTTCAAGACGACAAACATCCAACTGATTTGCTTTTACTCCTTATTTATAGTTAATAGATCTAAGTAAAGGGATTGTAAAATTATTTTAAACTCCTTTATTTGTTTACATTACAATCATGTTTTGGGTAACTTTTAACCGCGTTATATTTTTTAGTATATTTGACTTGAAAAAAGGAACTAGAAGTTCTAGTGCTAGGCACTGCTGGATAGATTACGAAATCAGTTGTCTACTCTTGATTCTTAAATTAAGTCAAATATACTAAACAATATGATGCTGTTCAGAGTTAACCCCCATCTTTTAAAGTTACCCTGCATGACTAATAATTATAAATTTAGTAAATGCTGGAATAATTTATTAACAGGCATCGGCTTAAATTACATTCGTCTTTAAACTAAAAAGCAATTCAAACTAAATTGTATGTTGTCGGAAATTGAAATGGAATGTTATTAAGCTAATGTGAAAATAAATTGTTCTTTCAAATAAGAGAGTTCTTGTTTAATGATTGATTTGAATGAAAGGGAAGGGGGGGGGGGAGATATTGTTTAATAGTAGAAAGCGGACTACAATGTATATTGCGCACAGATTTTTTTAAAGATTGTTGACGTGCGTTTAGAGGTTACAAGGAAACCTTCTAGTTAATGGCGAAGAAGTGATCTTCTCGATGAACAAACATCAAACTGAAACTTCAGTTTTGTAATTTGTATTATAATATTGTTGAAAAACTATTCACTTCATTGAAGGAGAAATAGTTATATATTAATTAACTTATTCTGGTTGTCTTATCTGCATGCAAATTCAATGTAGACAATTGTGTTACTGTGAACTTTTAGAATTGGGGCATGTTATAGGCTTAATAAGATGCACAAACTGAGAATGAATGACTAAATTTATAAGCAAGTTTTTTGTTGATGGTTTTGTATGTAATGCAGAAAAAGGAACAGAAAGAAATTATTATATTTTTTTGGTGTAAGAAATTTTGAATATTGAAATGTAGAGTGCAGGAATAAAATGAATTTGAAAAGTTTGCGGGAAAGTAAACAGGTTCCACAGGGTACTACTATACAGGAATAAAATTGAAAATTTTAATGGATAAAACATTCTATTTGGATTTAGATTTTGTCATCAGAGCATGTTTTTTGTATTCTTTACTTAGTCATTTATATTCAAACTTTGTCAGTAGTAATGCATTAAGTATAACATTTTTTTATCATAACTAGAAAAATTATGTTTTTGAGCTAATTTTACGATTCGTGTGCAGAATCAAATTGTGAATTCCATCCCTTTTATCAGTATAAATTCATTGAAAAATAAAAATATATTTCTAACCAACTAATGTTTATATTATTTTCCATTCTATATGATAAAATCCAAAAAGAAATACAGCAACATACACGAAAACAAACGGAAAACATTGCTTTATTTTTCGAAAAAGCTAGCAGACGAAACAGAAACAAATCCTTTCTTCTGATTGGTTACGATTGTCATTTCCCGATGTTTTCCGAATCTCTTTTGGTAAAATCGCTTAGTCGCGCCGAGCTCAACCTCATATTTACCTGCGCGTGCAAACGTTTCACCGGAATCCCATTTGACAAAAGAGGGGTGGAAATACGCAAATTTTCAGAGTTGCGTGTGCAGAAAAGTTGTGCAAACATCGTTTCACCAGAATCCCTAGCTTAGTGTTACAAATAAAATTATTTAAAAGGGTTTTTTTAAGAGTATTTAAATCGATATAGTCAATTTTTGAGAAGCTGGTTATAGGATCATGGACTACTTTTAGATTCAGAATGTGTTTGTGATTTCTTTTTATTATATTTGGTTCATTTTATTTTAGTTCGATGGTTTCGGTTTGCGACTGATGGTTTCGGTTTGCGACTGATGGTTTCGTTTTGCTGACTTTGGATTGTAACTAGAGATGCAAAAAGCCCGTAAATTTTCGGGAAGAAACTGGGAAATTTGGGAACATTGGGAATTTTGAGATGTTTTCAGTCTTAAAATGTTGTTACAGAACATATGACATTGTAACGCTATATTATTTTTATTTTAGATACATGACCAAGCGTCAAACATAACATTTTATATAAAATCTATAATTGAGAAACTTAACTAGTAAATTCAATAGGCTTTTTTATTGCAGTATTATTGCTTCTAAAAATTTATTTGATTTGGTTGCTTTCCAGAAAATAAGATTAACCTTCAAAATATTTTTTTTTCTTTACTCGTTGATTTAAATTATTATAAGCAATAATATATCTGTTTTATTCATAGCATTTTATTACAACTTTAACGACGCAGTTGAAGGGGTAATTTTTTGACAAGAAACACTGTTTAAAGCACTATTATACATTTCAACAATTTTTTTTAAAGGCAGGTTTTAAATATTTGTATGTGTTATTTTGTTTTTTATTGATGACTTAAACAACTATCAAGTTACACAATGGGGCCGTTCATAAATGACGTCACGCTTTTTTCCCATATATTTGACCCCCTACCCCCCTTTGTCACAATATGTCACACTTCAGCGGACCCCTCCCCCCCCCCTTTTTTCATGCGTCACGCTATGTTGCATAATGCATGATGTTACAATTCTTGTTACCCCCTCCCCTCCCCTTGTCACACTTTGTCACAATTTCACGAAACCCCCTCCCCCCCTCGAAGCGTGACATCATTTATGAATGATCCCTATGTAAATAAAAAATATTAGAAAACTTCTTTTTTTTTCATTCTCAACAGAAACATTTTTTACAGGTACCAACATTACGAAATAAATATGTTGTCTGTTTTAAAATGCTTTAACAGTAATGTTCGGGAAAATAATTCTATTATAATGAAAATTTCATAAAAATGTATTTATTTTTGATGTGTTAAAATTACTATTTCAAAAAAAAAAAAAAAAAACGATCCCAGTTTTTAGAAATTTGAAACTTCCCGATATTGCTTTAAATTCTCGGGGGGGGGGGGCGGTTTTTCCAAAAATAAAGTAGGCGTTTAGACATCTTTGCAAAGCTAATTGTAACTTTAATTTAACTAAAAACGGTTTCAACTTTAATGTAAAGTTAAGTAAAAAACAGGTCCATTAAATGTGATAACGCACGCCTCCCCAAAAGCTGTGGACCCTCCCTCTCCAAGGCGTAACAAAGTCAGTTCCCCCCCCCCCCCCCCACACACACAAAAAAAGGATGCGAGCTCCAGTGGTGGTGAGTATTGTGCAAACCGTACGCCATTGAAGTTTTTAAGGGGATTGTTTTAGGTGTCTTTGCTTCTTTTAAGGGGTGGGGGAGGCTTCTTTTTTTCAGGGGTGAACAATTGGAGGGTAAGTATATATTTATTAGGGGTGCCCTTTGGGGTCATGGCACAGATTGCTCCATTAAAATTTTATAGGGGTCGTTTTGGCTTTGTTTAATTTTGAAGGGAACATCGTTTTGGGGGATGCACCATCCTCTTGGAGCGGAAATGGTATATACATAAATATAGTATATATCAAGGGCGCACACGAAAGGAAGGAGGGGGACATGTTGCCGATTGCTCCATAGAAAATTTTAAGGGGTTGTTTACGAAGGGTGAAGGTGAGCCGAATTTTGAGAGGGATCATCGTTTGGAGGGAATGCACCGGGAAGGCCGTATCCAGACAGGGGCCCTCGGGCCCCCCGGCCAACGAAATCCAACGAAACGAGTCCCCCGCGTAGTGACGCCACTGATATGTATATATATATATATATATATGTTTTTAGATTGGGTTTTTATGGGGTCCTTTTCTAGGAGTTTAGGGATCATTCCAAATGATGTCACGCTTCGGGGGGGGGGGGGAGCGGGTCGTGAAATTGGGACAAGGGGACGGGAGGGTTTAAAAATAAGTGGGATATCATGCTTATGCAACATAGCGTAGCATATGGGACAAAGGGGGGAGGGGTATGTTGAAGTGTGACATTTTGTGACAAAGGAGGGGAGGGGGTAAAATACATGGGAAAAAAGCGTGACATCATTTATGGACGGCCCCTTAGCAGAATTTTGAAAAAGGTCATCGCTCATAGGTTCGGGCGCCATTACTCTGGGGAGGGGAGGGGAGGGGGCATCGCCTCAATATATTTATATATAAAAAAGCATGTGTGTGTGTGTGTGGTGTGTTGGAAGCCGCTCAAAAACATTTACATTATTGAAGTTTATGAACTAACTGATTCTAGATTATTAATAGTATAAATAATGAAGTACAGTAAGCGTTAAATAAAATAAACGAAGTGCGGAGTTCAAAAATCGGGGGCCCAACAGACCCGTTGTGTTAGGGGGATCAATTGCACCTCCCCCTCACTTGGAAAATAATTTAATGTATTTCTACGTATGTACATGTATTTTGTGTTGTTTTAATGCAACGTACAATGTGTTTTTACTTCCCTCCATTTAAGAGGGTCGGGGTGGGGTGAGTGCCCCCTGGCCCCGACATTTTCCTCTCACGAATACCAGCTGACCGTCTGCTACCCCTCTTTTAATCCTAAATTATCTAATCACTAGCTAATTACAGTGATTTTTTACGAAAGCAAAAAATGCATTAAATAAGATACTAAAATAACCTTCTGATTATATGTTTAACTTATAATAAAATGCAATAAAATATTGCAAATAATAATTTCAATTGTTGGAACAACGAGAGACTAATGCGTGCCCGAACGCCCGAACCGCCTGGCCGCTGCCGCCAAAACGAGCTGATTTTCCGCTACCTTTCTCCGAATACTCGGGCTCAAACGAAATTTCTCTTTCCCTACTTGATCAAACGGCAACACATTTTACTCTATCGCCATCTGACGGCGGTGGAAAAATCGCGCCATGTTTTCGGCCGGTTCCCCGCTTAGTTGAGGCTCCTTCCTTTTAGACTCCCTGGTTCGCAGTACAGTGGCTAGAATAGATAGTGTGCCGTTCGCCATTGTCCTCCAGCGCTTTTTCTCTTCCCTCCACTAGATGGCGCTCTATTCGACAGCGAGGTAAGTTCGAGCCCGCCGGAAGACGGCTTTGGGGCCAGCTGCTGCGATTAAAGGCCCTGTGTACCAAAAGTCTTTCGTTCAGCCGATTGTCATTCAGAAAGTGACAAGTGACACTGATGCACTAACATGAATTGATTGCTGTTAACTACTTTCAGATAAGTTAAGCTTCAAATTAGGAAGCAGGAAATGAAATAAATATCTCACTCATTCGAACTTTGAAATACGAACAACTTTCTTTTTTTTTTTTTTTATTCTATAAAATAACTAAATGAAAAGGATTTTGTAACAAATGTCCATTTTTGGTTTTTGTAAACTTATGCGTGATACATGGGTTTAATTCTGACCACCTCAAAGAAAACAAGAATTTCTACTGCATCCGAACAGAATAATTTGCTTTCGAAAGTATCGCTTTTTTTTTTTTTTTTTTTGGCTCTCATATTGGTGAACTAAATGTGGGTATGAACTAACTAAACTTTAAAGGAAGGGCTAAACCTTAAAGGATTATATGGGTTAATATGTTCAAATTTTGTGTGGAATATACTATGAATTATAACCAGTTAAGAAAATTAGGTAGAGGCTTGTTGGAACGTCATTATAATAATATATTAAAATAATATGGTAGTTTGGCTTAAAGTTCCTCTGATAAAGGTACCCACCAGAGGGGGGTGAGGGGGGAGCTTAGGGGTGTTTTTCAGTTTTTGAATAAAATTCTACATTTTGGCTGGAACTACAACAGGTTGTAAAAGATGTGACTCAAAAATTAAATCTTATATATGAAACAATATTGACGTTAATGAAGAAGAAATGTTATATTAAAATGAAATTCTGCTTGTCATAACAACAATATAAATTTAAAGCTAAGCTTTTTTGCTTTGGTTCAAGATTTTTTTTATTACATATTTGTTTCTATTTTGGTTTAGTATGTAACTGAAACTTGACCAACATTTTGTGTATCATAATGTGACAAAGGTAGAAACCAGAGGGGGCGGGGGAATTTGGGGGGGGGGGGGGGTTCAGTTTTTTTAACAAAATTCTACATTTGTCTGGAACTACAAAAAGTTTTAAAAGATGTGACTCAAATATTAAATTTTATATTTGAAACAATATTGACGTTAAAGAAGAAGAGATGTTATATCAAAATGATATTGTTCTTGTCATAACAACAAAATAAATTTAAAGCTAAGCTTTTTTCTTTGGTTCAAGATTTTTTTATTATTTGTTTCTATTTTGGTTTTGTATGTAATTGAAACTTGACCAAAACTTTGTGCATCATAATGTGTTTTTAAAATAAATGTAAATTAAAAAAATAAATAAATCTATATTTGAAAAAAAAAAAATCTAAAACAAAATTTTAAGCATGCAGTTCATTTAAAAAATGACATTGCAAGTGTTTATTTTTTTTTTAAAACTATACATCAGATTGCAATGTGCTTTTTAAAAAACTTATATGATAGTAATTTTAATTTTTATTTATTTATTTATGTTAAAATATAGTACATAGACATATAGCCTTTCTTTTTTTAGGTAATATGAGCATAATAATGCAATTATTTTCAACAGCTCATTCACACTATATTGGACTAAAAAACCCTTGTCTTTAAAATGTATAACAATATTCTCTTAACAAAATACATGGTTTTCATTTAAGGCTCTTCGCTACCAAATCGGAAACTCGGAGCTGACAAAATCTCTGAAATAGTGGCAACACTGTGGGAGTGTCTTCTTCAGGCTCTTTGCACTGGTAATTGGTCTATTCTTTTGATGGACAGCGTCAATCACTATGCCTCTCAATGGGCAGCTATAAATCTTTTGAAGGGGAATCTCGCGACACCCCCTGCTGGTACTTGCTGTCTGCGGTCGGACCTTTTGGCATAAGAGAGGAGTCCAAAACACCTACCCTTTTCCTCGAAAAAGAGACTGTTCCTGATGACCCCCTCAGTGGATGACCCTCAGGGCTCCGCTGATGCATACGTACTAATAACATCTGGAAGTGGGGATTCATTCTACGTTCTCTCTTTTTTTTTTCAATCTGGACTCTCCTTTGGAGCGAACAAATTCTTTCTTGAAGCTTGCACTGTTGAAGCCGACTTCTTTCTTTCTTCCTTTTTTAAATTCAGTTCACATGATCACATGACTTATCGTAAAATACAACGTTTATTATTTTTCCGACGTACTTTTTATTTCTTTCAATCTACTGCTAGAATTAGTAACTGTTAGCGGTTTTAGAATATGATTTTTTTTTTTTTTTTTTTTTTTTTTTTTTTTTTTTTTTTTTTTTTTTTTTTTTTTTTTTTTTTTTTTTTTTTTTTTTTTTTTTTTTTTTTTTTTTTTTTTTTTTTTTTTTTTTTTTTTTTTTTTTTTTTTTTTTTTTTTTTTTTTTTTTTTTTTTTTTTTTTTTTTTTTTTTTTTTTTTTTTTTTTTTTTTTTTTTTTTTTTTTTT
Organism: Octonoba sinensis; assembly: GCA_038502835.1. NCBI lineage: Eukaryota > Metazoa > Arthropoda > Arachnida > Araneae > Uloboridae > Octonoba > Octonoba sinensis. Next base: position 113,120,100 of record CM076598.1, on the reverse strand, counting down.
TTTTTTTTTTTTTTTTTTTTTTTTTTTTTTTTTTTTTTTTTTTTTTTTTTTTTTTTTTTTTTTTTTTTTTTTTTTTTTTTTTTTTTTTTTTTTTTTTTTTTTTTTTTTTTTTTTTTTTTTTTTTTTTTTTTTTTTTTTTTTTTTTTTTTTTTTTTTTTTTTTTTTTTTTTTTTTTTTTTTTTTTTTTTTTTTTTTTTTTTTTTTTTTTTTTTTTTTTTATATATTTAGAAGAAGAACATTATGTTAAAAAGAAAGGCTCTCTAGCCATTACCCCCTCCCCCCTGCAGCCTGGATTATGATTTAGATTTTTAATTATGTATTATAAAAACATATTTAAAATATGTTTTGATTAAAAAGTTAAAAGATAAATTAATTCATTTCATGAGTTATCATAAATGATAACATTTCAATGTTGTTCAGTAGTTATATTTTATGTAAAAATTACGTGTAAAATTAATTGTTTTCGCCACCAACTTTTCATTAAGCTTAAGTGAACTCTTCTATTGAAGTACGCATGCATTTAACTTTTAGCTGTCTTCAACTGCAGCAGCGCGAAAAAACGTGAATTGAAATAGCAAAAGGGGGAAGGATAAAAAAAATATACCATATACATGTTTTTTAAAATCGCTTTTAGTTTAACGTTTGTCGATAAAAGAGCCAACATAGTGACCCCCATGCAAAGCTGATCATCCAATCAGATGTGTAGTATCAGTGGATTTTTCCTGCATTGAAAGTCGCGTCCCTGCTCATGTATACGAAGGTCTGAATCCTTAAATTTCCCCAGTCTATGCGCATGCGCCTTGGCGCACATTCAGAAACCAAATAGCGATAAATGATTGCCAATGGCTGCATTTGGTTTGGTACTTTAATAACACTGTAGATCGCAATGCTGCGCAATTATTTACCGCTACGGTTGTGTTGCAGAATGTTGAAAAGACATATTATTTGGAGAAAACTGTTTAGATATATTTGTTTTTGAACGTGATTAATAAAAGCAAAACACAATTAGAATCTTCAAACAAGTTGATTAAGCAAACTAATTTTTGTAAAGAACTGAAAAATAACGTTTAGCACTTTAAACGATAAGAATTGCAGACACGTGTTTCAGAGCTTAAGGGGACTTCTTTTTTTTTCCAATGCATCAATAATAATAATTGTAATAAAAAAATAAACGTATAGATGAAACGATGAAAAAAATTAGATTTGAGGTAACTGCATGTTATTAATTTGACCAAGATTAGCCTAGCTGGGCCCAGAGCCTGTTTTTCTGTTTGCTGATTCCCGTTTTTGTATTTGTATAAGCTGCTTTTCAAAAATTTTGATTTTCATCACTTTAAAAAAAATTCCATTTAAAAACACCAAATTAATGAGGAATAGGATCCACACTTTCTACCTTCCCAAAAGAGCCAAACACATACATGAAAGACCCAAGACCCATAGTCAAAGAACACACAACGTCCTAAATTTTTCTTTTATTGTGCCCCCAATTACCTCTTTATTTTAATGAGTATTAAAAGTTGATTGCTACCCTAAAAAATATGGTTGCGGGGGTGTGCAATCGGGGTGAGAAAAAAAAGCAAAGGATTAAGTTAAAATAAAGAGCAACAGAGAAGGCATTCTGCCAAAAAATCAAGTCTGATGTACAGTTTTTCAATAGAGGTTGCAACTATATGAGCAAATATAGTCATGCGAGCCCATATGGGGGGGGGGGGGACTCTTGCCGGACACAATGGCAGCTTTTTGGCTCAATATATAGCTCAAATGTTAAACGCAAGAAAAGTGACACAATTCAAAAACGAAACACCTTGGCAAAACGAAATTTATTGTTTTTCCAAATACCATACATTCTTCATTCAAAAGAGTGACATATTGAACTGTAATTCAAATGGTTTGCACTTATATACAGAGAATCCTGTGTATCATGTCCAGTTGCAGTGTAGCACTTTAGTTGTCAAACTGGGTCAACTTTATAAAGGGTGGAGAGTTTTTTTTTTGTTTTTTGTTTTTGTCATTTATGCATTTATTTATTTGTAACTACTTAAAATAATTAAAATATAGCTTCATGTATTAACGATACTTTAAAATAGTAATTAGCTATTTCTTTCAATTATCTAAAAAATGCTTAGAAAAATTTTACCTGAATGACTTACGAACATGTATCCCTTACAACTTTAAAAGTAAGTACTTAAAAAATAAAGATATATATCTCATTAAATATGTAAGTTACTTATTATACTATGGTAAAAATTTCCTAAAAATATATAATTTTTCAAAATGGCTATATCAGATAGAAGAGAAAGAAACTTATTTAAAGAATAAAGAGTGTTCATAGTAGTTTTCCCATATGGGTGACCTACAAAGAGCTTTAGGTAAATTTTATATTGATGTTTCCTCCATCCAGATAAATACTGGTCAATGGCATAAAAAATATTCTGGAGAAGTTATTTTAGTTTTATTAAAAATCTTTTGCAAAAATAGATTTAAAAAAATAAGTATAGTTATAACTAGGCGGTCAACTTACAAAGGGTTTTTCATAATACTCCCACCCAAATTTGGCTTACATTAGTGATCAATATAGACAGGTGGTCAAGTTACAAAGGTTTCCCTACATTATATAATATATAGATCTAATTCCATTCCTGAGAAAATTGGTCAACTTAGACAGGTGGTCAGCTTACAAAAGTGGTCAATTTTACATGTTTTACTGTATAAATTTAATACCAATATATATGAATTTATGAAGCACATATATTTAATACCTTTGCACCATGAGCGACTGCATATTGAAAAATATCTTAGGGGGAACTAATGTTAGTACAGCAGTTTAGTATGAGAGCTGTATGTTGATTCTGGCCAGTGGCGTACGCAAGGAGGGGGGGGTGTAGGGGTTTAAACCCCTTCCCTTGAGCCCTAAATAATAGTGCTTTATTAATACTCGAATTTCTTTTAGTAGATTCAGAACATTATGACCCCCCCCCCTTTAAAAAATTCTGCGTACGCCACTGATTCTGGCTATTTGCAGATGGGGGATTTAAACCTGCAAGCTTTCCCTTAAATATGCTCATTTTTTGCACAATGTACAAACGTGCAGGGAAAAAAATTGGTGGCAAAATATGTAAATTTATAAAATGTACAAATCTGACACTGTTGCACTACAGGGGAGACCAGGGCAGTGGAGCCCTTGCCCTTATTTTTTTAAAAAACAGGAAAAAGCTATGTGCTTGAAAAAATTACAGATATTTTTCAAACTTTTGTTGTAATGACCTAATTTTTTTTGCAACAATATCTGGAATGCATTATGAGTAAAAATATAAGTTGTGTGGATTCAACAAAATAGTCCACTGTGCCCCATTCCTGAGATACAGTGGACCATAGACCATCCTAGATTAACTTGATATAAATTACATTTTCTCCTGAGATTACATTCTAATGTGTTTTGGTCTAATAAACATAATGCAAACAATATCACGAAATAAAATTACCAATTTTTAAAGGAAATCAAAATAAAAAAGAAACCATTGAAACTGAGAAATTTTATTAAGTGATTATTGTAAGTTTTAAACTTTAATGATGAAATACTGTAAGCCACATTTGAAAACACATCCATGAATTTCCTGAGGACACATATAGGTCAGGAAGAAGCGTAACAGTGTCCTCCAATGAATGTGATGTCCTTTATATTAAAAATTTTTGCAACAACATAACGAATGACTTTAGTGTTTCTATATTATTCAAATATTTATTTTATTATTGAGAAATCTACTATTTTCATTACCATTATTTTCATATAAACACTTTGGAAGTTATGTGTACATGTGAATTTAAGTAAACTGATTAAGCTGCATTTTTAAACAGATTGATGCTCCACTGTGCCTCATGTTGAAATGAAACAAATAAAGGCACTAAAATTATATATGAACTATAAATGTGTAAATAATTTCTAGCAACTTAAATACAGCATGATTTCACCTTTCTGGAAGGACTATTTAATACTCATCGTCATTTCAGGCATGATAAAATTAAAAAAAAACTTTAAGATGGAGAAATTATTTTTAGCAGCTCTAAATATAAAATTTTCTCATAACGGGTACCCAAGTATTTCCCATATATTTTTGGCATTTTAGTTGCAAACAACCATAACTATGCTACTGTCTATGAGACTTCATATGAATGGATAGTAACATATTTAAAGAGAGAATTCATTATGTACCGGATCCCCGATATATAGGAAATAATATAAATACACTTCAGTTTTAATGGTAGATATATCTGGCATGTTGAGCAGTAATTCAAACAGTTTGTACTCCGTAAATCTGAAAGCTTGCATTTAGTGCATCACAAAATTTGAGAATGTTTGCATTTTAAATTATATTATTATGACTCAGTATTAATATTTTTAAACTAAATAGCATTTTAAATTTCATTTTCATTGATAAACATAGTATTTGATGAGAAGATGCTTACTTTCATATAATCAATGAAACCTAAAATAACAGCTTTTACTGTCAAATGCAGTCATATCTATTAATTAAAATGCAAGTACATGTAACTTCTGACATTGCATGATAACTTTCCCAATGCACTTCAATATGATTAATGAAAAATATTACTTTAAGAAACACAACATAAACCTTAAAAATCAGGAATTGAATTTAATTAGATCACTACAAAACCTGTAAAAGGATTTCCCCAAGTCCTGAAAGAAAGAAAAAAAAGCAAAGAATATTAATATAGTAACAAAACAATCACTGAATCCAAACTAATAAGTGCAATATATGTGTAAATATATACACACACATATATACGAATATAAATTCTATATATATATACAGAAGAATTATACTTGGAAATATATGTGTAGTGCTTGTGTACCAACACATGAATGTGTTTTCTTTATTAGAATAAATTAGGGACAAGAATAATCATTTGCAATTTATTAACTGATGTAAATAATATGCATTAGAGGGTACGCTAAGCTATAAAATAGTTCTACAACTAGATAAAATATTCTAATGCATTTTTTCTGCCCACACACAGAAATGACATATTACCAAACACATAAAAATACTTTATTTCTACCAACATTTTTAAAATATTCACCAGTGAAATTAAACCCTTGATGCAGTTTGGAATATCTTCTGCTGACTATAGGGCTAAAATTCACCTAGTTTAGTAAGGATATTTTTTCAGTTGCATTCTCTAAAAGCATAAAGAGATTAAAAGCAAATAAAGTATAAAAACAGAAGAGTGCAAGCTGAACTGCAGGGGAATAACAATGAAATTTACTGGATAAAAGTTTAACTTCAATGACTTTTTTTTCATGTATGCACACATTAGTACATTATCAAGAGAAAATTCCTAAAATCTGAAATTGTCAGCTTCAGATCACCAGTAAAATTAAAACCATGATGCAGAATTTTAAAACATCTGCACCAGGGCTAAAATTCAACTAGAACTTCACATTTCTTAGTTCGCAATGACTCTCTAAAAAAAAAAAAAAAATAATAATAATAATAAAAATCCATGAGAAGCGAATAAAGTATAAACATTTGATTCTAACTATTGGACAAATTTTGAGCTCTAAAACATCAATTTTGTTAAAAATTCAACATACACCTATTGCCCAGGAATTAAAGAATAAATGAAAAATATTGTTCACTACGAACGTTATATTGAGCTGAAATTAGAATGATAAATTTTGAAATTACCTTGGTTCTAAGTATTAAGGCATCGTTGCAAAAAGATACCTATCTAATTTTAAGCTTTAGTCATTCTCTGATTAAAGTTTACACCACAAGGGTGCAAAGTAATCAAATCGCAGCAAATATGCTTTTTTCAGTAGGATATTTGAAATTGCATTACACTTAAAACACTAAGGAAGAAACTGCACTTATATTCAAGATAACATTCAATCATGCACAGGATTTAGGAGAAAAGTTACTCATTTCTAAGATATTTACGATTTGAATACAATTCCCGGTTACACAAACAAAAAATCCTGAAATATATACCAAAACAAGAAACAAACTTGAACAATAAAATGGAAAAGAAAAGAATCATGTTTAAAACTGGATCACCTGATTGATTAAATACACAAATTGAAATACATTTATTTTCCAGTTCGTGTGCTTAGTCTCGGGACTCGCTTATGAACTGTCGTCCAATATGACAGATAGCACAAGACAATACATGAAAGATTTTTTATTACATCACAAAGAGAGGAAATAACAGAAATACACCCAGGGCAAGGTGGGAATCGAACCCACGACCTCGTTACTGCGCGCAAGCAGCGGGCGGAAACTGGTACTAAGACCGCTCGGCCACCGAGGCCCCAATTAAATACACATTAATTGAAGAAAAGATTTTAAATACAACCTACTTCAGTATCTTAATTACACAAAAGAACACGTGCAGAGGAATAAATCCTTTCTCCATGATTGAAGCAAGAAAAAGGTTAATATAAGATAGCAGTAAGTTTGGCGAGAATTGATTTGGCGAGTTTGTTCCTAGCGCATGCGCATAGCATAGGGGAAATTTAAGAATTCAGACGCTCGTGCTCGAACTTACCTCGCTGTCGAATAGAGCGCCATCTAGTGGAGGCTTACTTTCGGGTACAGAAAAAGCGCTGGAGGACAATGGCGAACGGCACACGGCACCCTATCTATTCTAGCCACTGTACTTGAACTTCGAAGTGGCTATTCAGCCTGGATTTTTAAGGCTGATTAGACCCCACATCTATTCAGCCTGGAAGGCTCATAGCCAATCATCGGTCTTTCTTTATTCTTACTATATCTATGAGCAGGAGTCTTTCCCCGGAAAACAGGTGACGGAGTCCTTCGGTGAGAGAGGGCTTCGTCGTGCCATGTTAATTCTCGTAGAGATTTGAAGAGTGATTTATTTTAATTTCTTATTGTATGACAGACACATTTTAGCACAATTATTTTCTATCACACGCAAGGAAACAGTTCATAGATTAATGGACAAGTGTTTTTTTGTTGGTATTATCAATAATTAATTAGTAATAGTGATTTGAAAATGATCTTATATATTGAGCTCATTGAGAGTAGGAGTTAGTTTCTTGCCCCCTTTTGTGAAACTTAATGTCATACAGTAAAGCTCTTTGCAATGAATACAATTCGTATTGCTTTTACAAGGTTTTTAACTGACTTCAACCTCATTATGTCTTGCCCTTGAGATATCAATGCGAAAAGTAAAAACATTTGTAATATTACGTTAATAAGCCAAACATCAAATGTACCTATTCTTTTCTTTTTCAGTTCATTGAAAAATAAGGAAGGAAAAACAAAAGCGTTTAAGCTGTTTTTCTTTTCAAAATCTGAAATAAATTTAAAGAAAGCAACAGCATGAAGAAAAAATTTTAGTTTTGAAAATAGTTTTTTAAATTTTTTAAGTTCAAAAAATTATTTTCTTTAGAAAATTGTCAGTTAAAACTTTAATGTTGCTCCGATACAGTTCATAAATCTAAAATTAATAGTCATGTGACATTAGCCTGTAGGACTGAAAACATCGGATTGGGATCATTCATAAATGATGTCACGCTTCGAGGGGGGGGGGGTTCGTGAAATTGTGACAAGGGGTGGGGAGGGGGTATGTTGAAGTGTGACACTTTGTGACAAAGGGGGGAGGAAGTCAAATAACTGGGAAAAAAGCGTGACATCATTTATGGACGGTCCCATTGTACCGTTAATTAAAATGCGATTGTTTTTTTAATGAATTACAGAAGATGAAGTTTGTTCTAAGATTGCAAACAAACGGAATAAATTAATTTATTATCTAAGTGTTGTGCAATACAGTCAGAAATACAATATATATGTAATATATTGGTAAGGGGGAAGCATGAAATGCATTTTAAACATAATTCTGAAAATTTAACAATTTTACTTACATTATTAAAAGTAGAGAATAAAAAATAAACTGGAGCGAACACAGACATATGTATACTTGATGATGCGACGAACGTTCGGCCTTTCTGCGAGTATATTTCAAGCATCGTTCATGTCTTTTAAGATTTAATATTATTGAAATGTTAATTTCAACGTTGCATTTATTATTTAGGGGGCTGGCATTATTAATAAAGCAGAATGGAATTTAACTACTGGAAAAAATAGTTTAATTTCTATTGAAAATTGCTCTTGATTTTTAAATAAAATTAATTTTGTGTATTTGTTACGCATTTTTGGTATTCTTTGATATTATTTTAGAAATGATGTAGTCATATTTTAAAGTATTTCTCAACAATTGCTTTAGTTAATTTATACATATGACTTTCTTGTTCTTCATAATCAAGAATACGATACTCCAAAAATTTAAAAATAAAATTAAAATTTACGCTTTTCATTGTTAATATTGCTATTATGTTTAATAAATCAGGTTAGTGCTTTTGTGCATAGAATGGGTCTTGATCGCCTGAAAGCAATCTCAGCTCTTTTACAGATCAGAAGCAAGTTCAGAAATTGAGAAGACTCACCCACGTGGTATTAGGACGGCGAAAAGCTTTGATCTCCGACCCCTGTCAGTCAAACTGGTCCCCACTATTCCTGCTTAGGCACTAACAATGGCGAGTGTTAGTGGTCTAAGTTTACGGCGGCGAGCAGGGTTGCCAGGTTGGCTTTTTTAAAGCCAAATTCGAGAAATTTGCCTTTTTTGGAACGCGTTTGGCTTGGAAAAATTTGTTTGGCTTCTTGGCTTTTTAAAAATATTTGGGAGGTTTTATAAAAATTTTAGTTTTTTACAACAGAAGTTTTAAATATTTTTCAAAAAAAAAAATTGTTTTTAATTTCAGAATTATGCCAAATTTTGTTTTACACCGTTTAGATAACAAATGGGTGTCGCTTCTCGCTTATTTTCAACTACCCATCAGCCAGTGAACAGGCTCTTATTAGCCGGTTGCCAATTTATGCCTAATGCTCAATTTTCGTGCTCCCGTTTAGACATTCGGAGGGAATACTCGGAAAAGCACTCAGATATCTTGTTCTGTCACTTCATTCAACATTTCTGTAATTCGATCTATTTTTTCGAGTCAGCTAGAGTTACTCTAAGAATAATTCTCGCACATATAGCAAACGAAAAAGAACAGAAGAGGGAAAAAAATATTGAAGTTTCTTCAACAAGAAAAATATCTGAAGGGTTTACAAATGCTGCTACGAAATGCGTTTTTTCTGCAAATTTGAGATAAAGCACGATTTTTTTTTTTTGGGGGGGGGGGGGGGGAATCGAAAATTTTTTAGATTTTACATTTTTTCATCTCAGAGTGAACATCATTTGAAATTTTTCCTTTAATCAACCAATTTTTGACCATTGAAGTTGTTTATCAATCAATATTAGCTCTGCCCTTTCTTAAAAGCATCAAATATGGATGAGAAAATTGAGTAGAATGAGTGATCTTCAAATTTTCAGTTTGCTTATTTAGATAAGCGGTAGCAACCGCATTTTGAGTCTCATTTTTTGATTTTTTCCTCTGCTTTAAAAAAATAATAATAATAAGGGGAATATAATTAACATTTTAATTTAATAAGGGTTTTTAAAATGGTTTAAAATATTCACCAAAAAAAAGGAAACCTGGACGCTGTTTCTGGCACTCGCGATCAAGGAGCGATAGGTCGATCGACGAACGGAGCGATTTTTCCCTGCTGATCGATTCTCTCGTTGAAAGTGTTTCTCGGTGCAGTGGAACGATACAAGCGATCGAAGGAACGGCAGTCGATCCGGGGAGCCGGTTCTTCCCTCTCATTAGTAATTCGACCAATGGAAAACTGATCGGAATCTTACTTTCAACTTGTTTCTGTTTACCTTTGCGGAATTAACACTGTACTGCTGTACGAACACACATTTTAGCACAAGAATTTTACATGTGACAGCTCAAAAAATAATGTATAATACTACATTTGAGTACACAAGTATACACAAATAAGTATTCAAATGTAAAACTACACGTTATAAGGTAAATTGTATAAATATTGTAAATAAATTAATTTTTTTCATGTGTTCTTTCATCGCAATGTTCTTTCATCGCAAAGTACTTTGAAAATTTCATTTGTATACAGAATGAATACATCTGTATTCATTCTGTATACAAATGATGTAAATCTGATTAAAAACTCTTGAATTTTAATAACAACCTCATTGATGGAGCTGAATCAATGGAACTGAAAAAACTTTATCAATGGAACTTGAAAAATATATATATATTAGTTTTTTCACTTGTGCTATTTTATGATAAATTGTCAATGGTTTTTAAAAAGATAAAGATGTCTTACGTGACCTTTGTTATTCAAATTTTCTTCATGCAATAAACTTAGGAAAGAATTTTTTTTTAATGTATACTTTCATACTTTCAATAATAATGTAGGGGAGACAGGGGTAAAATGGACCACTTTTGAAAATTTTGAGTGCTTACATTCAAAAGTAATGTTTTTAACCCTGAAAATATCCAAGCATATTACCTATATATTAGATTTTATAATATACTCAATCAAAATTAATTATTGTGCATATTTTTTAAATAGAAAGTGAGAAAGTGGACTATTTCACCCCGAACCCGGGGTAAAATGGTCCATGGTATTATGGACCACAGGTAATATTTTTTTTAAATAAATTAATGTAGTACATTCTTTAACAATACAAAACATAAAGGAATATTATATTGGTTTATGCGTATAAAACATAAAATTAACGCACATTGAAATTTGCAAATGATATGCCAAAAAATTTTTGTGTCACTGAAAGTCCGCTGTTTTTTTTTTTTTTTTTTTTTTTTTTTTTTTTTTTTTTTTTTTTGTGGCACCGTGGGAATTTGGAAGATAATTTCTTCTTCCTTAGAAGATTATGTTTATGCGTATAGTTTCAAGCAAATCTAATGGCTGATTTATTACCACTTTCTAGTTCCATTCATTTAGGGGCCGCGGTAGCCTAGTGGTTAGCACGTCAGACTTCCACTTGGAAGGTCGCGCATTCGATACCCACTGAAGACCACCATGTATACTTGGGGATATGTGCATGTAAAATCCGTAGACCTCACTACCTCTCCCCGTGCGTTAGCAATCCTAAGGCCTCGGCTAACAGGTAGGGGTCTGGTGGAGAAAAGTTCCATTCATTTAGAAATTTTGTACTTTTGTATATAACGTAAAAGGGTTGCGTGTGGAACGTTTGACTAAATGTTGCAGGCTGAATGAATAGAGTTTTTATCATCCTGAGCATTTTTTACTGCCTTCTCCATAACTTCATGTGGCACAGATATACATGATGAAATAATGAAAAATAAAAAACATATTCTTTGTAATAACTTAAATGATGATGCAATGAAAATATATTCTTTGTAATAATTATGATATAAGTTATATCATTTGAAAATGTTTGTTTACTTTAAGTACATGATCTGTGAAATTATTGTATTGCCAGTGTACCTTTTAACATTTTATCTCAATTTATATATATCTGTAGCTTAGCTATAAACAAAAAGATATATAATTTTTTATAGAAATGTTGAGTTATAGCAAGTTGTAATTGAATATTTGTAAAATTGCAAATATTCAAAATCAACTGAATGAATTCTAAATCAGAAGAAACCTGGATTAAAACTAAAGGAATGTTTGCACTTCTTTCAGGTGTAATTAGGATTAATTTTGAAATTTGAAAGTATAATACACTTAAAACATTTTCAAATGCACATTGCAGGAATCATTGATTAATTTACTCATTAAAAATAAATAGCTTATCAATTTTCAATTACACACATGATATCAACTAGAAAAAGTACATGGAATACAGAAATGGGGTAAAATGGACCACGGTCCATTTTACCCTATGTGTAAGTCTAACAAAAATTGTCCAAAAAAAGTTACATTGAATATAATAATACATGATCTTATCTTTTTATTGTGCTGCGTAATATATTTCAAATTATAACTCTTAAATGAGGAAAATAATATATGTTTTGTTAATAATATTTACTTTTGCTAAGCACAAATTCACTTTCTAGAACAATGCGACTAAATTGTAACTTAGATACACAGTCGCAAAGTAATTATCACTATTTTAATGCTACCATCTATGTACCAAATATGAAACATTAGAAGAAAGTAATAATATAGATAATAGGTGTTGGAGGGGGGGGGGGGTCCATTTTACCCGTCTCCCATCTTTCCTCCTGATTGATTTTACAAAATATGTTCTTTTCTCGCAAAGGGAATTCAAAACAAATGAACTATTTCACTAAAGTTTGATAATAAATATACAGTATAATATCGATACAACGAAATCTCTGTTGCAACGAAGCAAATTTTTAGACCCGTTTTGAACTCTAAAACGGGATAATGTATATTCCATTACAACGATTATTTCATTCAATGAAGTAGTTTCACGGTTTGCTGTAACGAGATTTTACTGTACTTTATGTTAAAATACATAAAATATGATACTGAAGTCAACGGCGGTTTTATTAAAAATTAGTAGATTTTGAACAGTTAAAATATTATTGTAGTAATTGCGAAAGAATACATTAGAATATAGTTTTAATAAATACAAATAATTTGGAAAAAAACTACTTTTTTAAAATATTGTTTTTAGGTTTGACTGAACAATTTAAAGCTATAAAATTGTATTTTATACTTAATATTTGCTCCCAAAAGCTGGAAATGTTTAACCTTGATGAAGAATATGACTTTTATTCTGTTATTATTAACAAAGTGGACTTTGTTTAGGTAGATTGATTTATAGTAAATATTGTGTAAGAAAGAAATGTGAAAAGCTTAGAATATATCCTGAATCTTAAGATAGCATAAGTTATTGGGGTTTTTGAAAATAAAAATATATTCCAGGCAAATGCACTAAATCTCAATAGATCTTTTGAAAATAGCTATGTTAAAACACCCATAAAATCAAAATATTGACTGTTATAACATTTAAAATATCTTCATATAACTATTTTGAGCTAAAAGTTCACTAAGCAATAGCATTTCTTTAATTTGAATTAAATAATTAGTAAAATTATGCCAATTCTACCATTAAAACCTATCATTTCTATTCTACTTGTAGCTGAAATTCTCAGTTTTATTGCATTCAAAACAATACAGAAAATACATCAATTTTAGATAGTTTTCGACTCTTAACAAACAGAATTAAATCACACATCACAGATTAATGTGTGTAGTTGGTGTTTGACTTTATTAATACAGCTAACTTGACAAGTACTTTCTATTATAACGATTTTCTAGAAATTTTAATATTTGACTTCGGCCTAGAATAAATTACCGGATATTCAGTTTCTTTTAGGAAGGAATGGCCGAAATAAAAATAATGCAAATGTATCAAATTTATTTTAATAAAAATAAATATGATTCATTGATCTGATTTATGAATAATAAAATTTTTAATCGGGGGGGGGGGGGAAGCATTTCAATTAAAACTTTACTATGCTTTTAAATAGATTTTTTTAAAATTCATATGTATAGCATAATTGCATTTAACAAATTAATGCAATTTTTTCAGTGCAAAATTTGATTAACAATTACTAGCGACGTAATTTCTAATATTTATATCAATATTTTAAGTAATTAGAGGAAGAGGGAAGTGGGAGGGGGCAGAGGGATGTTTGCTGTGTTTTCAAACACGAATTCTCTTCATAAGCTTCACTTCAGTCAAATTAGCGCCGATTTCATATCTGGTCGCCGCGTTCGCTCTATGATCGTCAGCTCCAGACCACACGATCAGCGAACGCGAGTGCGATGGCGATCTACTGTCGTTCAAAGAGCGCCAGAAACACTTTTGATCGACAGGTAGACGAAAATGTCACAGGATGACGTCGGGATCTACAAACCACGCCTATCGCCCGCGATCGTGGGTGGCAGAAACAGCGTCCTGGGGCCCCTATTCCAAGATCGAAATCCCGACGGCGGGATTAGTTCCAAACTCTTCACTAGATGGCGCTGAAGCGAAATTCACAGGTACGGAGCAAAAATCTCGCCTTCGTGCATTCCAAACCGGTCGGGACGAGTTTAGCGCGCCTCTTTTGGTCGAAGCGAATCTCGCCGGCAAGTGAGGTGGCGAGATTGATAAAGATGTCTGCATTTGTCGACGGGATTTTAATTCAGCGCCTTTTAAATCGCCAAAGTGCTCGAAGTAGACCAATCTATAATACACGAGAAGACGCTTTTGGTCTTCCGGATGATATATTTATTCGGTGTTATGTAGAGTTATTTTTGTTTTAATTTTTTATTTATTTATTTTTTTTAATTTAATCTCTTCAAGAACATTTTGTGTTCTTAAAATAAAGTTTCTTTTCACTAAGTAAACTGCCGTCAAGGTCTAAAATGCAATTGTTTTTAATTGCTCTTGAACATTAATATTTTTTACTGTTATAATTATGGTTTTTTTGTAACTCTTATCTCATTTTATTCAAATTAAGTGCACACATCATCATCCTTATTATTGTTATTAGGACTCGACCGATGGCATTTTTTGGCCGATGCCGATTGTTCCGAGATCGGCCGATTGCCGATTATTCTCCTCTTCCATCGGCCGATGGAAAAAAAGGCACTTTGAACTTTAAACCATTAAAACAAACGTGTAGAATGCTTGTCAAAAATGTCATTTAAATCATTTATTTATTTTTATGTTTATAAAAACATAAATTCATTATTCAAACGCCGTAAAACTGTTTGGGGGAAGTTTGCATAATTATTAAGACTAAAAGAATCACTCGCGATTCTAGTAAAATAAATAAACTATTTGGAGGTTTAAAAAAATGCTATATCAGAGAATTTTTAATTCTTTTTTCTTATCTTTGCAAAAAAAACTCAACAACTATTGGATCGGCTCGGGTCTAATTCCCTTTTTTTCAACATTTTCTCTTTATAACACCTGCACCGCAAATGCCAAGTGCGGCTGCCTTTATTTTCTTATTTTTTTCATGGAGAGGAATGCAGATGTTATAATACAGACTAACAAATAATGTGGGTTTGTATCTTTAACGAAATCCTCTCGGATTTTTTCATAACCCCCCCCCCCCCCGTTTTTAAAAGAAAAGCGGGAACGATTATATGCTTATTTTTCATTATAAAAGTTATTTTAACTAAAAATAGCTCTTCTTCTAAAATAAAAATAAAATATTTCGCTCGCTGTAACGCCCCCTCCCCCCTGTTCATAACCAAGAAATACTGAATATTGCTTTAAAAACATACACGTGAAATTTTTTTGTCAGTACAAATGAATGCTGGGGGGGGGGGGGTTCTTAAGAACTAATCTTATTAGCTTTTTTTTCTTGTGAGTTGAAAATTACACTGAAATACATGACATGTTCTTTATATTTTCATGAGCACAATGTAAGGTCACCGAAATAAACCAATATTTTTGAGCACCAGCAGTTTTCTGTTGACAAATATCTTCTGAAAAACACGTAATCGTTTATAAAAATTAAGATGTATTTTGAAAAAATATATATATATATTTATAGATACGTTGTCAATTTTTGATATTAATGAAATTGTGGCATTTTTATTATTATTTCACTCTGTGACGCGAACTCGTTTTTTAAGAATTAAATTTTTGTAAATTGCAAGTCGAACTTGCACACATAAAATTTCGATCAATAAACATTTATACTGAAAAATTTATTCATATTTTTTATCAATATGTTCTATGTTGTAAACTAGCAATAAAATAAGAAGAAATATTCTAAACTGAAAGCAGATGCAACGAGATTGTTGTACAATAGCAGAAAAACTGTCAACTGTCTAACACGTAGCATCAAAGAAGGCAAAAAAATGCGCTAAAAAAACGAAGTATACACGGTTAAAAATCAAAATAATTATCGTATAAAAAAGTTAAGATGTATTTTGAAAAAAATATACATTGATCAATCTTTGAAAATAATGAAATTTTAGCATTTTTATTAAGATGTTATGAATTCCTGTCGCGTGAACTCGAATTTTGAGAAATCAATTTTTAAAAATTGTAAGTCGAGCTTGGACACAATAAATTTCGATCAATAAACATTTATACTGGAAAATTGTTTCTTATTTTTGACCAACCTTTTCTGTTATAAACTAAAAGTGAAATAATGAGAATAACCGCACACTAAAAGCAGATGCAACGAGATTGAAAAGTGTAACACGTGGAAGGATCGAAGAAGCAAAAAAAAAAAATAAATAAATAAAAATAAACGCTAATAGAAAAAAGTTTACACTGGAAAAATTAAAATTATTATCTTACTTTGATTGAGTTGACTTTGTATTGCTTACAATTTCGGAATAATAAGAAACATGACAAACTAAAAGCAGATGGAATAATATTATTGCACAATGACATCTAATGTACTAAGTCACTATTAAACGAAAAACGGACAAAAATGAGGTAAACCAGCACTCATAAGACGCCTCTATTGCTTTTACTTCAACATATTCTATTTCGCGACCAAACAGAAATAATTTTAATAATGAAGGTTTTCGGGCAGCGATCGCTTATGGAATTGTATATGGACTCGCGATTGTATATGGAAATCATGGGGGGGGGGGGGGGGAGGCGCCTCAAATAATTTCATTTCCAAATGCTCGAAATTATTTCCAAGAAAAACCAATTAATAATCAAAAAGTAATTAGTATTCACTCATTGTTATTAATATTAATTACATTAATTACAAACAGTGGCGTTTGGACCCGGATTTTTTTTTGGGGGGGGGGGGGTTCTTCGAGAGAAGTGAGCTAATTTCATTGTCTTACAGGAAAATTGGTCATTTTCTAGACAATTTTCACCATTTTAGGGGGTTTTCTTCCGGAAACGTGAGCTAATTTCATTGTTTTCTAAGAAAAATTGGTCAAATTCTAGATAATTTTCACCTTTATAAGGGGATTTCTTCGGTAACAGTGAGCTAATTTCATTGTTTTATAGAAAAATTGGTCAAATTCTAGAAAATCTTCACCATTTTAGGAGGGGATTTATCCCCAAAGTTCTTCAGTGATTACAAAAAATCACTAATTAATGAATATTTTTATAGATCATTAAAATAAATTCATAGTTTTCACAAAATAACCGAAATCCTTACGCATTCATAGTTAATCAACACTACACTACACAACTACACATAAATGGATAGTTTAATCAACGAATCGTTGATTTAACTATACATTTATTAAATGTGATTAATGTAAAACAAACAGTAACACTTTTTTGTTATAAATCTGCATCATTTGGTATAAAAATGAAAATTTCCTGATTTCTAATGTGGGGGCGGGGGCTTGAAGCAACCCCCCCCCCCCCCTGCGCCTACCATTGTGACAAAATAAGGTAGAAAGCAAGCTCAGAAGAGAGAAAGGCGCGCGCAGTAAACAATTGAACTCTCCGCTCTTTGAATTCAATTTCGCTCCTCTATAAGGAGCATTCTGATTGGTTCTTCCCGCGGAAACCTGTCGCCCCTACCATTTTCTCCGGATGGACTATTCCCGCTTCTTTCGACCGGTAGCCGTCGTGTCGCATTTCGCTTGGAATGCATATGGACTGGATTACGACGTCAGACCGGTTCTGCGGTCCTGTCATCTCGCTTCTCGCGCGTCGAAAGATTGGAATAGCCACCCTGGCCTCACCGTAGGCAAAGTCGATTGTTTGGCTTTTTTTCAGAACGATTTGGCTTTGAGTGATCATTGTCATCTGGCAACCCTGGCGGCGAGCCATTTTCAAAATGTCTGTGATGGGAACGGTTGTCTGTTTTCGTGGTCACAATTTCTTCAAGTGTGTTCCTTACTTTTTAGTGAAATCTTATAAATGAAAGGTTAATGCTCTTTAGAGTTATTAACTAACGATATGGTAAAAACTAGAATCAAATCCAAGAAAATAGGCTACTTTAATTTAAAGAATTTCCAGCTAGCATTCTTGTCGTCACTTGAATATTGATTAAGCAATTTTTTTATTTATTTATTACTAAAAAGTTATGTGCTCTAATACTCAAGTTTTATTTTCTACATGTTTAAAAAACTAGAAGTTAAAGCAAAGTAAGTACTTCTTGTAAATTAATAGCTTCTTAGAGTTTCCAGCCACAATAGCGTTCATGTACTAAATCGCTTTAGTATGAACTAATCCGTTTTTATACAATATGATAATTGTGCAGGCTTTTATTTTATATAAATTTGAAGCATTTATTGTGATACTAACTAATTTATTGTTACGGATAAAATTTTCAGGTTGAATAGCATTCTCGGCATTTGATTGCTGACTGTTCAATGCATTATTAGGCGATAAATTGTGTGTGCATTTATTTTAATGAGCAAGTTTTTATGTTCTTCAAGTTTAAATCATTTGGTATAACAGTTATTCATTTATTGTTAAGAATGAAATTTCCAGGTACAATGGTATTCTCATTATCATTCAAATACTAACCAATCTAGTGTATGTTATACAATAAGTTGTGTATGTGCTTTTATTTTAGTGAATAAGTTTTTATGTTCTGCAAGTTTAAAGCATTTCTTGCAATATTTATTAATATATTGTTATGGATGAATTTTCCAGGTAAAATGCATTCTCCTTGTCATTTGATTACCGGCTGTTCAATTCATAAATTAATCGATAAATTGTGTATGCTTTTATTTTAGTAAGTTTTTATATTCTGCAAGTTTAAAGCATTTCGTGTAATACTTATAAAATTATTGTTAGGAATGAAATTTTCAGGTACAATAGTATTATCATCACTCAAACATTGACCACTCTAGTAAAAACAACTGCATTAAACAACAAGTTGTGTGTGTGCTTTTAGTTTAGTGAATAAAATTTAAAGCAATTTCTTGAAATATTTATTAAGATTAAAATTTCTAGGTACAATGGCATTTTCATTGCTACTCTAATAGTAAGTATATTGCATTTGCATAAGTGATCTCAATAATATGTATTGTTATTAGCGTTATTTATGCTCTTTTTTTTTTTTAAATATAAATAGGTCTAAAAGTGCATAGCATTTCTTCAGCCACAATTTCTCTCTTAATACTTATCCATTCATAGCATGAAGATTCTGAAATTCATTTCTACTTGAATCCTGATGTATTTTTTAATTTGGAATGCATGGAACTTATCTAAAGACAACCTCTTAACAATTCATTTAAGTTTTATATTGTATAAAAATGCGTTGTCATTCATGTGTTTTTCACGCTGTTCTAGACATTGTAGTTTTGAAATTTTTATCTTTGATATCCTAGCAGAGCTGTGAGGAGAAGAAAGAAAATAAAAATAAAGATTAATACTGAATGGTACTGACAAGAAGATTGGCTTCCTTATTCAAAGTCGCCAATCTCTGTTGGTACTTTTCGGTTCATTGCATGTTGGTACTTTTCGGATCATTGCATGTTGGTACTTTTCGGCTCATTGCATGAAGATTTTTGAATTTCATGTCTACCTATATACCCTGGTCTCCACTATTTGGATGTGTAATTTCTTTGAATTATCTAACAATATCGAAACACAACCTGCTTAATAATTCATTTGAATTTTGTACTGTTGTTATAATATGGTTTATTGTAAACATTGGTGTAGCAACTCATCAAATGTCGACACATACAAGTTTCTTCTGTAAATCTAAATTTCACTGTTTGAACAAAGAATTATTTAGCTTTCTGATGTGAATGAGCCGTTCTAGATGGAAAGCATTTCACGCTTGTTACACTATTTCTCAGTCAAGGGAGATTCATTTTTGTCACATGATTGTGATTTCAGATGAATGCACACTTCACAAAAAAAAAAAAGATCATTGTGAAGGTCTTTCATATTCAATCTTGGTGATTTCATTTTTACAAAAAATAAATAAATAATAATAAATATAACAAGAAGAGCTGTGCCCAAACACCAATATATCCTATTCAAAGTTCATCTGTCATCCTGATATAACTTTGAATTAAGTAAAGTGAACAAAGCAAAAGTTCAAGTAACATTACATTGATGGTTTCAGTCAGGACACTAGAGGAGAAGATTTCTATAACAAGATCTTCCAGTAATGAATTTCAGAAACCGAGTGTAACATAAACAAGGAATAAAAATTAATCTTTTCTGTTTTTTTTTCTGATTTTATGTTTCATTGACACATTGACACAGGACACTGATTTCATTGATATTATGAGTTATTTGCATAAATGTGCTATAGTATTTTAAACAAATTCTTATTCCCAAAGAAAATTTAAAAAATCATGTTTTGACTTCATTTTGTTTTCATTTCTCCTCAAATCAATAAATATAGTTTACAACTATATTTTTATTCAAGCCAGAATACAGTACTAAAATTAATCATTTTTCAAAATTTACTGTTTTCAGGAAAAACAAATTCTGTACTACAGAACCTCCTTAACTGAAAATTTTATTTAAACTAAAGAGTAATTATTATTTTTCTGTCAAATGAAGGGAATTTTTTGGGTCAAAAGGTGTTGCCCCCTCCGAAAATAAACTGTTGCAGTTTCCCAAAAGTTTCAGCAAGCGATTTTTCTGGGGAATTTCTTGGGAATAACAATACATAATCGCTTTTCATTTTCTGCGATGCGCTTTGGCGACGACGAAAGCTCGCTTGGCAACTTCGACACTCTGTTCTTCTTTCTTGGCGGAGTTGTTGATATTTATTTTACTCCGCCAATGATTTTAGCCAATTATGGTGCCTGCGAACTACAGTGGCTAGAATACCTAGTGTGCCGTTCGGCGCGGAAATGTTGAAAACGAAAATAAGCCACCAGTAGGTGGCGCTAGCATCGACAGCGAGGTAACTGATTAGCAGAGTGGAACGTTAAAGAATCATTTACTCGCCTTAGTTTTCGCACTTTTTTCAGTACTAAAAAAAGGAGGTGCAAAAAATATGTGATTTTTTAAAAAATATTCAATCATCTGCTCTTGAAAAGAATTTGGAACAATAAATAGACGGCTGTCGTTTAGGTGAACACAAGTATGAAAAATGTTTTTATTTAGTTTTCGGAAGCAGTCTTAAGGCTCTTCGCTACCGTCCATCTTGCTTTTCGGCGCTAATGCTATCTCTACGGGAAAATCTGCAAAAAGTCCTACTCATAACTCGAGAAGTTATTTGAATATTTTCATGCGGTTTCTTTTAAACAATAGAGTGGACCTAGTTAACGGTTTGCTATTTTTCATTTTTTCTGTGGTGAACTTCAAAAATTTTTTATAACATTTTTTAATTTCAACTCATAATTTTTAAAACTTTGAAAAAAGATACGGAGAAACGGAAAAGTAGCAAACCAAGCTTGAATATTTCTCTTTACAACCATATTTTAAGTTTATGTTTGAGACAATTTGTTCACGAGTTATTAGTAGGAGTAAAAGTGTCGTTTTTGAAAAAGTTTGAAAAACTACGAAAATTCACGCCCCGTAACGAACCACACCTTGGCCCGCCCATTCGAGGGACCTTTTCCCCTCTCCCTTTAAAGTGACAAGCAATCAGTCTCCTTTGTTCAGAAGTTGCCAAGAGGTCCATCCATTCTTTACCGATCGCTTTGTATGTTTTGTGATACCCGTTTGGTTTTCGGCTCTGAGTTCAAGCGGAAAAGAAGTTTTTGCATTACATTCTATTTCCTTGATGCTTGATGAAGAAAATCGTTCTATGATAAAGCGAATACTGCGTCTTTAACATAGCAGAAACCGTACTGTAGTAAAAAGTAAACTAAAAATGCAGTTTGATCAATAAAGCTGTTCCACTTTTATATTACACTACTATAAATCAAAATTTTATGCTCGTTAATATTTTTATTTTCAACTTGAAAATTAAATGCTGAAGAGTATATTAAAGAAATATTTTTTTTTTAGTGCAGATGAAAAAATATTTTCATTTATGTATTTATTTGTGTTCAAAAAGTAATTTGGGGTGTTAAAGTAATATAATTACTTACAAAAATCAAAAAGGTTAAAAAATTCATTTCATTTAGTGATTATAAAATTGTAATTTAACAGCATAATGGCTATTAAGTATTAAATAATAGAAAAAATATTTTCTTCTATGAATGAACGTATTAAAAAAAAAAAGAACCAGCGAAATATCTATAGAACAATATATAATACTAGCGGTACCCGCACGGCACTGCCCGCGTTTATGAAGTGAAAAGACCAGTTGGTTCAACATTATATATATACACTGGTATGTTTTGAAATGTGTATATATTATGTTATTCTATTAAGATGTATAGCATTCCACAGAATTAAAAATTAGCCTCCTACGACAATCAACCGGCGATCCTACATATTTAAGCAACTTTATTTTCTTGTGACAAAGACGCAAACATAAAAAAGCAAAAAGAAACTTTAAAAAAACGCGTAATGTTTTGTGATTCAAGGTACCCACACAAAGAGCACGATTAAAAGGCAATGGAATCAACACACACACATACATACTTGCTGTTTTATTATTAGTAGAGATGTATGGCATTGCATGCAAGTGCCCCCTAATCCATACGCTATACATCAAACCGAGACCGAGAGAATAATTTACAGATTTTGGTCTTTGTATATTACCAAAGAGAGGGTTGCCGGATGCCCACCCCCCTCTGAGCAATGTCGAGTGCTGTAGTAACCCGTATGCAAAATGAAGTGCCACGTTCTTAGGGCACCAAGAAAATGAGGGGAACCTCAGAAAAATTTTATTGTCAATTAAATAATTCATAAATTAATTTAATTCGTAGGAATTTTCAAATTTTAGGGTAAAATGAATAAGCTCTTTATAGAAAACATTCCATCTTTCTGTCTTATCTCAATCCTGAAAAATAAAGTTATAAAGTAGTACATGTCTATTTCGTTTTTATTTGCATGTTTGAAACAGCGAAAATGAGAGAAATATTTCTTAAATAACATTACAAGCGTACACAAATTCTTGAATATCTCCAGCCAGAATTGATTAGGGAGATTTAATCACAGACCTTTGCAGGTAAAATTAGCACAAGGGTCGAATTAGTACCGTCGATAAATGATGTCTTGCGTTTTTCCCATATATTTGACCTCCCTCCCCCTTTATCACATGTCACGCTATGTTGCATAAGCATGATGTCACACTTCTTGCTACCCCCTCCCTTTGTCATAATTTGTCCCAATTTCACGAACCCCCCCCCCCCCTCCCTCCCTCGAAGTGTGACATCTTTTATGAATGATCCCAAGAGTTATTCAACCAAGTAACAATTAAGCTAAAAAAATAAATGTTTGTTTGTTCAAACTTTGATCATTTTATTATAAGATTTTTCTACCAGTTTGAAAACGTTTTATGTATTTATTTACCTGCATTTTGAATCTGCAATTTTTGTGGGTAAATCATTTTTAGTGTTTAGGGCCTCTAAAGGTCTTAATCCAGCCTTGGTATCGCCCCCTAAAAATTTCAATGGCGCAGTCTACACCATGATCCCCCCCCCCCCCCTGGTGGGCACCCCTGCCAAAAAAAGAAAGAATATCCAGTGTCCAAAGAATATGTCCAAAATATAACTGAAAAATAAAATATTTAACATTTTTCTCATGTGTTAAAGTTTTTTGTTTTGTAGTTTATGATAATGTTCTTACATAATCTGAAAGATTGTTAGGATTGCATTAACTTTGTCTAAATTTCTTTTGTAAATTTGTTTTTGCTAATCTTATTGCTTGAACTTTAGTTTAACTGCGTTTACATTTTCTGTTATTTGGAATAACAGATCATATCTTTCACTACGCAATCGTAGAGATTTTAACGAATTAACTCTGTATGACTTCAAGTTTTCAATTATAGCAATACTAACTGGATTTAGAATTAAGTGTGAAACTTAACAGTTTCTAGTGGTTTGTAGAACCAAGAACCAAAAAAATAAAGGAGAAAGGTCTTGTATAATAGAAGGAAAAATACTTGTTTTTGCATTAAAAGACGCTGCATCATTTACTACTAAGTTAAGTTTATAAAATGACATGCCCGGTCGCGGGTTACTGAAATGCCTTTCAACTATATTTTATTTTGCACAAGCTTTATTACTTTTTTCGTGCTGGCTCCATTGTCACAAAGTTGTAAACTAGAGAACTAAGCTACTTCAACTCAAACTCTAACTTTTCCAAATGTGTAAGAATATGTTTTGTCAAACTTTGAAAATTGGATTATTGGAACAAGTAAGTAAAAATTAAAGTGCAGTAAAAATTAGGCAATCAACTTACAGAGGGTTTTTTACAATACTCCTTCCTAAATTTGGCGCACACAAGTGGTCAATATAAACAGGTGGTCAAATTAACTTCTCAAGTTACCAAGGTTTCTCTACATTATATATTATTGGGCTAATTCCGTTCCTGACAAAAGTGGTGAACTTAGACAAGTGCGCCCAGAAACCCCCCGCACCAGCCAGTTTCTTTCGGTGAACTTAGACAGGTGGTCAGCTTACAAAGGTGGTGAACTTTACAGGTTTTACTGTAATTAGTTTTAAAGGATACTAAAGGAACATAAAAACCTCTGATGGCAACTTTTATATGAAATATTTACGAGGGAGAACCAATGAAAACTTGAATGAACCTTGAAAATGAAGTTAAAATTTTTACAAATCAAAAATGCTTGAAAAATTGAAACCTGCAACTTTAGTCTGAATGAGCAAACGAAAATGCATCTTTGCCTGCTTTGTTGCCGTTTTTGGAAACTTATTTTATGAGACAAAAAGAAGTATTTAGTTTTCGGCCATTTGAATGACTGGACGTTTACATTTAGTTTTTGAGATTAATTTTCACACTGTTTTGGGTTTTTCACGATTAATTTTCGTAACATACATATATTTAATTATAGAAAAAAAATGCAGCTGCAATCACTAACCATTTCATATCCAGAGTTTTTAGAATAGAAAAAATATAGCTGCGGGATAGGGCACGTGGATGATATTTCACTGAAAAGAATTATTTTTAGCGGAGTAAAAAGTTTAATTTTGGCATAGTTAAATATGAGAATTACTGTAATAAACAAGTTTAAAATTATGCAATATATATATATATGAACAAAAACATAAATGTGAAAAGGGTTCGGTAGAACAAACAATCTTCGGAATAGTCGGTGTCACCGATAAAAGAATTGAAATATGAGAGGTGCCAAGTTCAATAGCAGATGTTTTAATCATAGCTGTAAGAGTGTTCAGTGTTCTTCAATTCTTTCCAAAACAAGTTGTTACTTTCTCTATTATAGGATTTATAACGGCACGTTTTAAATGTCAATACGTTATATTCAAAAAACTCGCCCAAATAGAAATATTTCTAACAGGTAGTTAGTAAACTCATGTGGCAAGCTTATAATAGTTCATTTTTAATTGTCTTCTTATCCTGTCCTTGCACGTAACTTATCTTAATGAGCTACTTATTTTTTGTATTATTAGCCAGGGTAGTAAAATTGAAAGTGCTCTTCGTTTGGAGTCAAATTTTGAACTTATTTTGTTTTGCTATAAGAGAAACAAAGAGGGACAAAATAAAACAATTTTATGCCATCTTTGGACGTACATGATTCCAATTTAGCACACTGTTGTTCCGTTACAAGAAATACAAGATAATGTATCTTTTTCAAGTCTTGGATTTCTCCCTTTATATAAGCTTAATTGTCTACCATGATGCCAAGTTTCAAGTTTCTAAGTCACTTAGAAGCAGAAGTTTTTGATGAATGAGTCAGTCAGTCAGTGATAAAAATTACTGTTTTCAGACCTTAATAATTTTCTAACTACCGTAATTATCTGTGTATAGCCCGCGGGCTATCTACGAAAAAACTTCTTTTTTTACTACCTGCGGGCAATACATGAAATTTTAAAAAAAAGTATTATTAAAAAGGACACCTACCGTTCAAATAATCGAAATGTGTTTTCCTGCAAAACAAAATGCAGAGAAATAAATCGTAGCTTTCGAAACAATGGTCCAAAGCAGATTGGGGCTCGGGCGCTACAGGCGAATGCATTGTTTTCTAGGGTTGTATCCCATGTTTTTTTCTGGGTGCGGGTTATACACCGAACTTAATTTTTTTAGAATGAATTTTTCTTCATGCGGACTATACAACGATGCGGGCTATTTACCGATAATTACGGTATAAGAGTTACATAAATGAAATTTAATACTCTGGGGGTTGAAGGGGCTCCTATTGGTCGTGCAAAATTTCAAGTATGTAGACCTAATAGTTTTTGAGTAATGATGGGGTGGAAATGGTTCGGGTAAAAATACATATTGGCTAGTGTCGCCGTCTTTGAACTTGGCGGACGCACTGCCGTGTTTAGATATTTTTTTAAAAATGAAACGCAACTAAAACATCTATATGGAACCGACTTTCCCTCTTTTGTAGAATTACCCATATATCCTCTTGCATTTTCTATTAATTTTAATCAAATTTAAAAAATAATTGTTTTTATTTCTGAATGCCTGTTTTTTTTTTTTTTTTTTTTTTGTTTAAAATATATAAAATATTCAAAGATATATAAGCGTCATTAAGCTTCCTATGTATTATAAGATAAAATCATATTCTAAAACCGCTAACAGTTACTAATTCTAGCAGTAGATTGAAAGAAATAAAAAGTACGTCGGAAAAATAATAAACGTTGTATTTTACGATAAGTCATGTGATCATGTGAACTGAATTTAAAAAAGGAAGAAAGAAAGAAGTCGGCTTCAACAGTGCAAGCTTCAAGAAAGAATTTGTTCGCTCCAAAGGAGAGTCCAGATTGAAAAAAAAAAGAGAGAACGTAGAATGAATCCCCACTTCCAGATGTTATTAGTACGTATGCATCAGCGGAGCCCTGAGGGTCATCCACTGAGGGGGTCATCAGGAACAGTCTCTTTTTCGAGGAAAAGGGTAGGTGTTTTGGACTCCTCTCTTATGCCAAAAGGTCCGACCGCAGACAGCAAGTACCAGCAGGGGGTGTCGCGAGATTCCCCTTCAAAAGATTTATAGCTGCCCATTGAGAGGCATAGTGATTGACGCTGTCCATCAAAAGAATAGACCAATTACCAGTGCAAAGAGCCTGAAGAAGACACTCCCACAGTGTTGCCACTATTTCAGAGATTTTGTCAGCTCCGAGTTTCCGATTTGGTAGCGAAGAGCCTTAAATGAAAACCATGTATTTTGTTAAGAGAATATTGTTATACATTTTAAAGACAAGGGTTTTTTAGTCCAATATAGTGTGAATGAGCTGTTGAAAATAATTGCATTATTATGCTCATATTACCTAAAAAAAGAAAGGCTATATGTCTATGTACTATATTTTAACATAAATAAATAAATAAAAATTAAAATTACTATCATATAAGTTTTTTAAAAAGCACATTGCAATCTGATGTATAGTTTTAAAAAAAAAATAAACACTTGCAATGTCATTTTTTAAATGAACTGCATGCTTAAAATTTTGTTTTAGATTTTTTTTTTTTCAAATATAGATTTATTTATTTTTTTAATTTACATTTATTTTAAAAACACATTATGATGCACAAAGTTTTGGTCAAGTTTCAATTACATACAAAACCAAAATAGAAACAAATAATAAAAAAATCTTGAACCAAAGAAAAAAGCTTAGCTTTAAATTTATTTTGTTGTTATGACAAGAACAATATCATTTTGATATAACATCTCTTCTTCTTTAACGTCAATATTGTTTCAAATATAAAATTTAATATTTGAGTCACATCTTTTAAAACTTTTTGTAGTTCCAGACAAATGTAGAATTTTGTTAAAAAAACTGAACCCCCCCCCCCCAAATTCCCCCGCCCCCTCTGGTTTCTACCTTTGTCACATTATGATACACAAAATGTTGGTCAAGTTTCAGTTACATACTAAACCAAAATAGAAACAAATATGTAATAAAAAAAATCTTGAACCAAAGCAAAAAAGCTTAGCTTTAAATTTATATTGTTGTTATGACAAGCAGAATTTCATTTTAATATAACATTTCTTCTTCATTAACGTCAATATTGTTTCATATATAAGATTTAATTTTTGAGTCACATCTTTTACAACCTGTTGTAGTTCCAGCCAAAATGTAGAATTTTATTCAAAAACTGAAAAACACCCCTAAGCTCCCCCCTCACCCCCCTCTGGTGGGTACCTTTATCAGAGGAACTTTAAGCCAAACTACCATATTATTTTAATATATTATTATAATGACGTTCCAACAAGCCTCTACCTAATTTTCTTAACTGGTTATAATTCATAGTATATTCCACACAAAATTTGAACATATTAACCCATATAATCCTTTAAGGTTTAGCCCTTCCTTTAAAGTTTAGTTAGTTCATACCCACATTTAGTTCACCAATATGAGAGCCAAAAAAAAAAAAAAAAAAAGCGATACTTTCGAAAGCAAATTATTCTGTTCGGATGCAGTAGAAATTCTTGTTTTCTTTGAGGTGGTCAGAATTAAACCCATGTATCACGCATAAGTTTACAAAAACCAAAAATGGACATTTGTTACAAAATCCTTTTCATTTAGTTATTTTATAGAATAAAAAAAAAAAAAAAGAAAGTTGTTCGTATTTCAAAGTTCGAATGAGTGAGATATTTATTTCATTTCCTGCTTCCTAATTTGAAGCTTAACTTATCTGAAAGTAGTTAACAGCAATCAATTCATGTTAGTGCATCAGTGTCACTTGTCACTTTCTGAATGACAATCGGCTGAACGAAAGACTTTTGGTACACAGGGCCTTTAATCGCAGCAGCTGGCCCCAAAGCCGTCTTCCGGCGGGCTCGAACTTACCTCGCTGTCGAATAGAGCGCCATCTAGTGGAGGGAAGAGAAAAAGCGCTGGAGGACAATGGCGAACGGCACACTATCTATTCTAGCCACTGTACTGCGAACCAGGGAGTCTAAAAGGAAGGAGCCTCAACTAAGCGGGGAACCGGCCGAAAACATGGCGCGATTTTTCCACCGCCGTCAGATGGCGATAGAGTAAAATGTGTTGCCGTTTGATCAAGTAGGGAAAGAGAAATTTCGTTTGAGCCCGAGTATTCGGAGAAAGGTAGCGGAAAATCAGCTCGTTTTGGCGGCAGCGGCCAGGCGGTTCGGGCGTTCGGGCACGCATTAGTCTCTCGTTGTTCCAACAATTGAAATTATTATTTGCAATATTTTATTGCATTTTATTATAAGTTAAACATATAATCAGAAGGTTATTTTAGTATCTTATTTAATGCATTTTTTGCTTTCGTAAAAAATCACTGTAATTAGCTAGTGATTAGATAATTTAGGATTAAAAGAGGGGTAGCAGACGGTCAGCTGGTATTCGTGAGAGGAAAATGTCGGGGCCAGGGGGCACTCACCCCACCCCGACCCTCTTAAATGGAGGGAAGTAAAAACACATTGTACGTTGCATTAAAACAACACAAAATACATGTACATACGTAGAAATACATTAAATTATTTTCCAAGTGAGGGGGAGGTGCAATTGATCCCCCTAACACAACGGGTCTGTTGGGCCCCCGATTTTTGAACTCCGCACTTCGTTTATTTTATTTAACGCTTACTGTACTTCATTATTTATACTATTAATAATCTAGAATCAGTTAGTTCATAAACTTCAATAATGTAAATGTTTTTGAGCGGCTTCCAACACACCACACACACACACACATGCTTTTTTATATATAAATATATTGAGGCGATGCCCCCTCCCCTCCCCTCCCCAGAGTAATGGCGCCCGAACCTATGAGCGATGACCTTTTTCAAAATTCTGCTAAGGGGCCGTCCATAAATGATGTCACGCTTTTTTCCCATGTATTTTACCCCCTCCCCTCCTTTGTCACAAAATGTCACACTTCAACATACCCCTCCCCCCTTTGTCCCATATGCTACGCTATGTTGCATAAGCATGATATCCCACTTATTTTTAAACCCTCCCGTCCCCTTGTCCCAATTTCACGACCCGCTCCCCCCCCCCCCCGAAGCGTGACATCATTTGGAATGATCCCTAAACTCCTAGAAAAGGACCCCATAAAAACCCAATCTAAAAACATATATATATATATATATATACATATCAGTGGCGTCACTACGCGGGGGACTCGTTTCGTTGGATTTCGTTGGCCGGGGGGCCCGAGGGCCCCTGTCTGGATACGGCCTTCCCGGTGCATTCCCTCCAAACGATGATCCCTCTCAAAATTCGGCTCACCTTCACCCTTCGTAAACAACCCCTTAAAATTTTCTATGGAGCAATCGGCAACATGTCCCCCTCCTTCCTTTCGTGTGCGCCCTTGATATATACTATATTTATGTATATACCATTTCCGCTCCAAGAGGATGGTGCATCCCCCAAAACGATGTTCCCTTCAAAATTAAACAAAGCCAAAACGACCCCTATAAAATTTTAATGGAGCAATCTGTGCCATGACCCCAAAGGGCACCCCTAATAAATATATACTTACCCTCCAATTGTTCACCCCTGAAAAAAAGAAGCCTCCCCCACCCCTTAAAAGAAGCAAAGACACCTAAAACAATCCCCTTAAAAACTTCAATGGCGTACGGTTTGCACAATACTCACCACCACTGGAGCTCGCATCCTTTTTTTGTGTGTGTGGGGGGGGGGGGGGGAACTGACTTTGTTACGCCTTGGAGAGGGAGGGTCCACAGCTTTTGGGGAGGCGTGCGTTATCACATTTAATGGACCTGTTTTTTACTTAACTTTACATTAAAGTTGAAACCGTTTTTAGTTAAATTAAAGTTACAATTAGCTTTGCAAAGATGTCTAAACGCCTACTTTATTTTTGGAAAAACCGCCCCCCCCCCCCCGAGAATTTAAAGCAATATCGGGAAGTTTCAAATTTCTAAAAACTGGGATCGTTTTTTTTTTTTTTTTTGAAATAGTAATTTTAACACATCAAAAATAAATACATTTTTATGAAATTTTCATTATAATAGAATTATTTTCCCGAACATTACTGTTAAAGCATTTTAAAACAGACAACATATTTATTTCGTAATGTTGGTACCTGTAAAAAATGTTTCTGTTGAGAATGAAAAAAAAAGAAGTTTTCTAATATTTTTTATTTACATAGGGATCATTCATAAATGATGTCACGCTTCGAGGGGGGGAGGGGGTTTCGTGAAATTGTGACAAAGTGTGACAAGGGGAGGGGAGGGGGTAACAAGAATTGTAACATCATGCATTATGCAACATAGCGTGACGCATGACAAAAGGGGGGGGAGGGGTCCGCTGAAGTGTGACATATTGTGACAAAGGGGGGTAGGGGGTCAAATATATGGGAAAAAAGCGTGACGTCATTTATGAACGGCCCCATTGTGTAACTTGATAGTTGTTTAAGTCATCAATAAAAAACAAAATAACACATACAAATATTTAAAACCTGCCTTTAAAAAAAATTGTTGAAATGTATAATAGTGCTTTAAACAGTGTTTCTTGTCAAAAAATTACCCCTTCAACTGCGTCGTTAAAGTTGTAATAAAATGCTATGAATAAAACAGATATATTATTGCTTATAATAATTTAAATCAACGAGTAAAGAAAAAAAAATATTTTGAAGGTTAATCTTATTTTCTGGAAAGCAACCAAATCAAATAAATTTTTAGAAGCAATAATACTGCAATAAAAAAGCCTATTGAATTTACTAGTTAAGTTTCTCAATTATAGATTTTATATAAAATGTTATGTTTGACGCTTGGTCATGTATCTAAAATAAAAATAATATAGCGTTACAATGTCATATGTTCTGTAACAACATTTTAAGACTGAAAACATCTCAAAATTCCCAATGTTCCCAAATTTCCCAGTTTCTTCCCGAAAATTTACGGGCTTTTTGCATCTCTAGTTACAATCACAGCAAACCGAAACCATCCGTAGCAAAACGAAACCATCAGTCGCAAACCGAAACCATCAGTCGCAAACCGAAACCATCGAACTAAAATAAAATGAACCAAATATAATAAAAAGAAATCACAAACACATTCTGAATCTAAAAGTAGTCCATGATCCTATAACCAGCTTCTCAAAAATTGACTATATCGATTTAAATACTCTTAAAAAAACCCTTTTAAATAATTTTATTTGTAACACTAAGCTAGGGATTCTGGTGAAACGATGTTTGCACAACTTTTCTGCACACGCAACTCTGAAAATTTGCGTATTTCCACCCCTCTTTTGTCAAATGGGATTCCGGTGAAACGTTTGCACGCGCAGGTAAATATGAGGTTGAGCTCGGCGCGACTAAGCGATTTTACCAAAAGAGATTCGGAAAACATCGGGAAATGACAATCGTAACCAATCAGAAGAAAGGATTTGTTTCTGTTTCGTCTGCTAGCTTTTTCGAAAAATAAAGCAATGTTTTCCGTTTGTTTTCGTGTATGTTGCTGTATTTCTTTTTGGATTTTATCATATAGAATGGAAAATAATATAAACATTAGTTGGTTAGAAATATATTTTTATTTTTCAATGAATTTATACTGATAAAAGGGATGGAATTCACAATTTGATTCTGCACACGAATCGTAAAATTAGCTCAAAAACATAATTTTTCTAGTTATGATAAAAAAATGTTATACTTAATGCATTACTACTGACAAAGTTTGAATATAAATGACTAAGTAAAGAATACAAAAAACATGCTCTGATGACAAAATCTAAATCCAAATAGAATGTTTTATCCATTAAAATTTTCAATTTTATTCCTGTATAGTAGTACCCTGTGGAACCTGTTTACTTTCCCGCAAACTTTTCAAATTCATTTTATTCCTGCACTCTACATTTCAATATTCAAAATTTCTTACACCAAAAAAATATAATAATTTCTTTCTGTTCCTTTTTCTGCATTACATACAAAACCATCAACAAAAAACTTGCTTATAAATTTAGTCATTCATTCTTTTTTTTTTTTTTTTTTTTTTTTTTTTTTTTTTTTTTTTTTTTTTTTTTTTTTTTTTTTTTTTTTTTTTTTTTTTTTTTTTTTTTTTTTTTTTTTTTTTTTTTTTTTTTTTTTTTTTTTTTTTTTTTTTTTTTTTTTTTTTTTTTTTTTTTTTTTTTTTTTTTTTTTTTTTTTTTTTTTTTTTTTTTTTTTTTTTTTTTTTTTTTTTTTTTTTTTTTTTTTTTTTTTTTTTTTTTTTTTTTTTTTTTTTTTTTTTTTTTTTTTTTTTTTTTTTTTTTTTTTTTTTTTTTTTTTTTTTTTTTTTTTTTTTTTTTTTTTTTTTTTTTTTTTTTTTTTTTTTTTTTTTTTTTTTTTTTTTTTTTTTTTTTTTTTTTTTTTTTTTTTTTTTTTTTTTTTTTTTTTTTTTTTTTTTTAGTTCTCATTTGTTGGGAGGGGCATTCGCCCCAATCGCCCGTCTTGTGGATCCGCCACTGAATGCACGTCGCTTTTATTTTGTTTGCTTGTTTGTCCACCTGTAACTTCACACCAGATGAACCGATTTTCATGATTTTTTTAAAAATCGACCAAGGGGGCTTTTCCATAGGTCCGGTACCTTCGATTGACCGTATTCGATAATTATAATAGAAAAAGTTATGGGCGGAAATAGTCATTTTGTTTTTGTTCTTCCATACATAACTTTGGATTAAATGAACCAATTTTACTGATTTTTCTTTAAAAATCGATAGAGCTTGGTCTAATTTAAATATCGTACATCAATTTGACTCCAATTGTTCTTTAGAAATTACGTTATGAATGAAAAATAAACATTTTTCTTTAAATTGGAAAGGCCTGCCTTGATATTTCTTTGTTGAGAAAATTATTAGGTATTGTAATAAATATAAAAGTCATTGTTAAAAAGAGCTTCTTACCATTAAGTAGCAACATTAAAAGCAATTATAATAAGAGTTTGTGTGAAATCTTCTCTGAAACAAAAATTAAATTCATTCAGTCTGTTTTAAGACTGAAGTCTGTTTTGGACTTTTTAAAGTCAGTTTCAAAGCACAATTTATTAAACAAATGATTATTTTTCAGGGACAGTCACTCAAAGTGGGTGTGGCATTTGATATGTTCATTATTATTTTTAATATGGAGTATTCATATGAAAAATGTATTTACACTAAAAAAAAAAGAAATAAAGAAACATTTTGGGGGAAAAAATTGCTCTAAAATGTGAAAAATAAATTAATTCTGTAAACAACATCGGTAACTTTTAAACATAATTTTTGAAGTCGGTGCAAAATTATGATCAACAAAATCTTTTGTAATCATGAATCAATTACAAATGGAAATGACCCAGAGTTTGCAACACTTTCAATGTTAAGTAACACGTGGAGTAATGATAATTAGATGATTTTGCGCCGGCTTAAAAAAATATGCTTAAGAGTCGTATCGATTTGTTTAAAGAATTAATTTTTTTACTTTTTAGTGCAATTTTCAAATTGAAGTCATTTCTATTTTTTTTTTTCTTTAATTTCTGTTAATCTGTTATCATTGTTTTGACTCACAAATTAAGTCACTAGAATCTCGAATGAAATTGTAATTATTTCTGCGTTTTTTGTACTGTTTAATTACGTGTAAATTTAATTTGAGCTAAACGAAACGTGTCTAAAGTATGCCTCTCTTTGGCGGTTGTTGTCCTATGGATAAACGAGAAATTACTTATATCAGTTTTCTTTGATTATTAATTATTAATCTCTTATATATTTATTTTCAAGGGCACTGCCCATTCTGCCAGGCCAGTTGTTGCGCTGCGCACTTCTTGCTTTTTTTTAAAACCACTCCCATTACATTTTGTAGAAAAATTTCTTTTTAGTAATTTAGTAATATATTTTTTAATCAGAATAGCGGGTTCTCCGTTCCCTTTTTGAAAAGAAATTGTGGGGTGACCTTCATCACAAATCTGAACAAGACAAGGTCACCGATTCAATTGAACTGGTTGTCCCCTTAGAGGAGAAATTGTTGGTAGAGAGAGCGCAACCCTACAGCTCCCGATCCAAAGTAAAAGTCACGTGACTTTAGGCAAACGAGTTTTACCAGTGTCTCCCGTTCCTATGTTATTTCTACGGAGGCCTAGCTTTAGCATCACGAATCGTGGATAATAAATTCATTTAAAAATGGTTATATCTTGCTGTGCTTATGTATGCACTGAGAGACATGTCACCGAGAATCCTACAACATTTCACAATAAAAAACTTGCATTTTTATTCATTGTTTTCCTTAAAAAACTTAAACAATTGTTCATCGGACATGTGCTGTTCTCACATTTTACCTAGAAATGCTAATTTTTTATTCGTATAAATCAAATTTTAAAATGTAAAATTTATATAGTAATGTACAAATACTATCTGACTAATTTATCTCTTTCTTGAAGCTATTTTTATTCTGTTTTAAGCATATTTCTTATTAAGTTTTCGAATTGTACTTGGCGAATTTATTTCTCGCCAAATGTGCAGTATACAAGCTTTTGAAATCGAATGCGTAGGCATATTTTTGTTATTATTATGTAAAATATGAAGATAAGAAAAGTATTTTTTATTTTTATTTTCTTTCTTTCTTTTTTTTTCATTCCTTGACTTAAATAGTCGATGTATGTTTCATTTGTAGAAATAATGTAAATATGTTTTATTCAGTATGAAGATAAATTTCATGACTAATGAAATTCCTTTCGTCTTGCTAACAAGTTCTACTCCTCCCCCTTTACTGAGTTCAAGATTAAATGCTTAAAAACAATTTATTTTATGCCATTAGTAACACTTGTAAGCATAATTTATTATTATTTTCAATCGTTTTTTTTTCTCCAACTTTCGGCAAACTATAGAGAATTTGCGCGACTGAAAAACGTAAACTGATTTTATTTATTTATTTATTTTACCTCACCTTAGTTTCCCCAATTCGCAAATTTTCCGCGGTATCACGATTTAAAAAGAAAATGTTAAGTAAGTTTTTTTATCTGCTCACCCTATGTATATATGCGTCTGAAAATTTTTATTTGTACGCTTTAGTTCTTTTTTGCCGCACTGTACCGAAAAAGTGTAATTTTTTTCCAAGCTGTATTTAGGTAGCAAAAAAAAAAAAAAAACATTTTTTTCTGTCACTCTAAGTGTTATGAATTTATTATACAATAAATTCGCTCATAGTAATGTGTACAAACAAATATTTTTTCATGAAATAACCTCTAAAAAAATTGTACTATTTATGCATAAAATTATCTATCTGAAGATAACACAGAATTTTTATGTGCTGAAAGGTTTTGTGCAACTTTTATAAATTTCATTTAACAGCGAACTAAGAGTTAATCTTCAAGACTTCGCAAAACTAAATATACGTGATTCCAAGAGAATATAAATCCAAACAGAAAGCGCGCGACGGGCAATTAAGGTACTTTTCGCCAAAGTAGCGATTGCGCTCCGTAACTGAAATCCCGTTTGGCGAGATTCGCAAAACAGCTGATTTACTCTGGCGCGGCTTTGAATTGGGGATTGAATGGGCTTGCTCTCTCTACCCTATACCTCCTCTAAGGTTGTCCCACACAGGTGGGGATAAAATAAAGGCGCGTGCCTCGGGACCTCTTCTGTCCTAACCAATGCCGGGAGCTATCAACTTGAGGGCCTTCCGGTCGAATGTCCTAAGGGGCTATCTTTAAAATATGACGCTTAATTTTCGGTCTTTTCTCGGTTGAGGAGCCCAGGATCCCAGTCCCACATCGCGGATCACCTATATCCCTAAAATGTTCGTAAGAAATAAATATTGTACTTTCAAGCGTAATAACCACAAAGTAAAGCTACGTTTCCTGCTTCACGTGTTTTCATAGGAAAAGCAGAGATTTAATAAAAGAAAAAAAAATGGATTAAAATTTTTAAAAATACAAATGTTTCAGCGTGTATTTCGTTAGTGTTTAGATGTAATTCAATTACCTTTTAACGCCTGTAGTTATACAATGAAGGCCTACTAGTTTATTTTCATATGCTCATCAGTTTTCCATTGAAGAAATAATTATCAATATTTCGCATTGTCAAACTTTTAAAACTATGGAAACAAATATGTTTCAAACCTTCACCAGCATAGGGGATGGAGTAAATGTTTATCATTTACTTCATCCCCCACCTTACCCGGTAAAGAGATATTAACTATCCCGCACTACAATCATGCACGTTTTCTCAATTTTGTTTAATATATGAAAGAACGCATTCATGATTACATATAATTGCATTTTTTGTAAATTAGTAATAAGGATGGGTATTTAAGACTAAATAAACTTATTGTTAACTTTTGTGCGAATCACTAAAATTATACTAAAAAGACATTTTTCAAAAACTTTTTTGTTCTTTTGAAATGGAAAGTAAAATGTAGCTTTCATTGGGGCATGAAATAAGACTATATTTCAAAACATTTTCTGGCAATCTCTTAAGCCGGTAATATAATTGGTTTATATGATTTCAAAATACATTTTTCTGGACACAACAAAATAATTGTTCCATCTATGCATAAAAACAAAATTTTGCTCCAAAAACATTATTCTTTTTTTACTTTGTTGAAGTGGGGGGAAAAACTTTCTTATCAATTTTAAAATAAGAAATATAATTAAACTATTTCTTAAATATGTTTTTACTGGCAAGGGACTGCCTTTCAACTGGTACTGCAATGAATCCATAAGATTTCAGGATACATTCTGCTGCTTTTCGTCCATCTACACATCTACAATCATGTACATGTACCCCACATTTATTACAGATTCCCTTGTCAGATCATGCCACAGTCCACTTCCATTATTGTCAAACATTATAAGACTAAAATTTACTACCCCTTTCATCCCAGGTGCCTCCTCAGCTAGTACAATAAGTAAAAAGTGTAATCTAAACTAGACAGAAAGATTGAATACCAAATGAAACACATTTTATTGCATTTTTCTTTACAGTGTACATGGATATGATAGTATATATTATCAAGAGCACACAGTTCACTTGTGTACTTCTTCTTCAAAATTAAATTATCACTAGTAAAATTAAAACCCTGCTGCAGTTAGCTATATCATCCTGCACCAGGGATGAAATTCAACTAGTAGATAGGAGTTCTTTTCATTTGCAGATTTACTGAAAGCAGAAATATGAAATGGCATTAAAAGCAGGGAGTCCTGTGACACTGAAAATAATAATAATAATAATTTAATATTTAAACAATTGCTTAGGTTAATAGACAAGGACAAAACTTCATCAAAATGAAACAAAAAAATATATGGATTTTAAAAATTAATAACAAGAACTATAGCTGGCAATACAGTAGCTCTAAAGGCAATTATGTAGCAGTTAATTTAAATAACGTATATATGAGTGTAAGCTAAACTGTAAAAAAAAAAAAAAAAAAAAAGATAAGAAAGAAAGAGTGAGCATTATTTGAACATACTTTCATGCAATTTTTTTCTCATCAGTATACATAGATATGACAACATGAATCTTTATACAATTTCTTTTCTTCATATCCAATACTTCTTCAAAATCACCAGTAAAATTAAAACCTTGATGCAGTTAGCTATAACATTCTGCATAAAGGCTAAAATTCAACTAGTACTTGCAGATTTGCTGAAAGCAGAAAGCTTAAAATAAATAAGACCAAATAAAGTTTAAAATTGGAAAAATATTTAAAGATCTTAAGTGCTAAAGCATCTTTAAATAACAAAAATAAAAAATTAAAAAAATACATAAATGCAGCACATATTTGGTTACAATTTAAATAGTTACATTTTCAAATTATCTTGGTTATTGGGCACTGATTGGGCATTTCAAATTACATTAGGTTAAATACTACAAAGGAAGAAATCATGAAAATAAATAACATTGAAAAGAACATAAAACTGTTTGAAAATTTCAAGAAATTCTTCAGTTAAAAAAAAAGAAAAAGAAAGGAAAGAATGACATTCCACAACATTGCAGGAATAATCCTTTTGATAGCAGCATCAAAATATAAAAACTATTTAATCAATTCAAATGAATGATTTGGACAGACATTAAATTTCGGCAGCTGGAATAATCCAGCTTTTCTTCGTGCACAAGAAATTCACAAGTAACACAAACCTAAAAGGAATATAGTGCAACACACACGAAGTTTAACTCAATACTTTTCGGAGAATGTTTTAAATCCATAAAATAGCTAAAAACGAAGCACAACGAAGTTTTAATTACGTAAATAATTCATCACGCTTCTTTGGCATACAGAAATCTCCAATGATAACTTTTTATAATCATGCCGAATGATTTTAATTAAATAACAACACGTGCATATCATACAAGAATTTTTTCAAGAAAACTCCAATTAGACTTTTTTTAATGAAGAAGAAGAAAAAAACACATACATACAGATAAAACATGCACGTCATAAAGGAATAATCCAAAGAAGGATTTTAATTAAATAACAACACGTGCATATCATATAAGAAATTGTCCAAGAAAACTCCAATTAGACTTTTTTTAATGAAGGAAAAAAAAAAAAAACACATACCCACAGATAAAACATGCATATCATAAAGGAATAATCCAAAAAAAGCCCAATAATTTTTTTTGCAATGGGAAACACACACACACACATACACAAAACATAACATAAAGAAATTATCCATAAACATGTCTGCTAAAATTTTTTTCAATGAAAAACACACACACATGCACAATTTAATTCAAGAAAAATGAAAAGTATCCATACTAACCACATAATAAATCGCAACACAACATGAAAACGAACAGGAAAAATCTGTAAAATCCTGAAAAATCCTAACTCCCTGTCGTATCATTGGTTCATTGAACCTATCAGGTGTTGCCAGAAATAACTAGGCGTGGTGACGTAAAATGATAACGAACGAGCAGGAATAATCCATGATTGGCGATATTTAAGTATTCGCCAATCATAGGGTTGCCTGGCATTTTTCGCCATGGATTTTTCCTGCATTGAATGTTTTTCTGAGAACGCCTAGACGCTGTTTCTGGCACTCGCGATCAGAGAGCGATAGGTCGATCGACGAACGGAGCGATTTTCCCCTGCTGATCGATTCTCGCGTTGAAAGTGTTTCTCGGTGCAGCGGAACGATACAAGCGATCGAAGGAACGACAGTCGATCCGGGGAGCCGGTTCTTCCCTCTCATTAGTAATTCGACCAATGGAAAACTGATCGGAATCTTACTTTCAACGTGTTTCTGTTTACCTTTGCGGAATTAACACTGTACTGCTGTACGAACACACATTTTAGCACAAGAATTTTACATGTGACAGCTTAAAAAATGATGTATAGTTCTACATCTGAGTACACAAATAAGTATTCAAATGTAAAACTACACGTTATAGGGTAAATTGTATAAATATTGTAAATAAAATTATATTTTTCATGTAAAATGAATGTTCTTTCATGACAAAGTACTTTGAAAATTTCATTTGTATGCAGAATGAATACATCTGTTAGTTAGAGTGAATAAATTATTTCAATGTCTAAGACAAAGTTTCAGAAGATTGTGAATAATACTTGTTCTGATTAAAAATTCTTGAATTTTAATAATAACCTCATTGATGGAGCTGAATCAATGGAACTTAAAAAACTTTATCAATGGAACTTATATATATATATATATATATATATATATATATATATAATTAGTTTTTTCACTTGTGCTTTTTTATGATAAATTGTCAATGGTTTTTAAAAAGATAAAGATGCCTTACGTGGCCTTTGTTATTCAAATTTTCTTCATGCAATAAATTTAGAAAATATTTTTTTTTAATGTATATTTTCATACTTTCAATAATAATGTAGGGGAGACAGGGGTAAAATGGACCACTTTTGACAATTTTGAGTGCTTACACTCAAAGTAATGTTTTTTTAACCCTGAAAATATCCAAGCACATTACCTATATATTAGATTTTATAATGTACTCAATCAAAATTAATTAGAGTGCATATTTTTTAAATAGAAAGTGAGAAAGTGGACAATGTCTCCCCGAACCTGGGGTAAAATGGTCCATGGTATGAGGTATTATGGACCACAGGTAATATTTTTTTTTTAATTAATTAATGTAGTACATTCTTTATCAGTGCAAAACATAAAGGAATATTATATTGGTCTATGCGTATAAAACATAAAATTAACGCACATTGAAATTTACAAATGATATGCCAAAAACGTTTTGTGTCACTGAAAGTCTGCTGTTTTTTTGTGGCACCGTGGGGTTTGGAAGATTAATTTCTTCTTCCTTAGAAGATATATGTTTATGCGTTTAGTTTCAAGCAAATCTAATGGCTGATTTATTACCACTTTCTAGTTCCATTCATTTAGAAATTTTATACTTTTGTATATAACGTAGAAGGGTTGTGTGTGGAATGTTTGACTAAATGTTGCTGGCTGGATGAATAGAGTTTTTATCATCCTGAGCATTTTATACTGCCCTCTCCATAACTTCATGTGGCACAGATATATATGATGAAATAATGAAAAATAAAAAATATATTCTTTGTAATAACTTAAATGATGATGGAATGAAAATATATTCTTTGTAATGACCTAATTATGATATAAGTTATATCATTTGAATATTTTTGTTTACTTTAAGTACATGATCTGTGAAATTATTGTATTGCCAGTTGTACCTTTTAACATTTTATCTCAATTTATATATAATCTGTAGCTTAGCTATAAACTGAAAGATATATAATATTTTATAGAAATATTTAATTATAGCAAGTTGTAATTCAATATTTGTAAAATTGCAAATATTCAAAATTAACTGAATGAATTCTAAATCAGAAGAAACAAGGATTAAAACTAAATGAATGTTTACATTTCTTTTAGGTCTAATTAGGATTAATTTTGAAATTTGAAAGTATAATACACTTAAAACATTTTCAAATGCACATTACATGAATCATTGATTAATTCACTCATTAAAAATAAATAGCTTATCAATTTTCAATTACACACATGATATCAACTAGTAAAAGTACATGGAATACAGAAATGGGGTAAAATGGACCACGGTCCATTTTACCCTATGTGGAAGTCTAACAAAAATTGTCCAAAAAAAGTTACATTGAATATAATAATACATGATGTTATCTTTTTATTGTGCTGCATAATATATTTCAAATTATAACTCTTAAATGAGGAAAATAATATATGTTTTGATGAAAATATTTACTTTTGCTAACCACAAGTTAACTTTCTAGAACAATGCGGCTAAATTGTCACCTAGATATACAGTCGCAAAGTAATTATCACTATTTTAATGCTACCATATATGTACCAAATATGAAACATTAGAAGAAAGTAATAATATAGATAATAGGGGGGTGGTCCATTTTACCCCATGGACCATTTTACCCGTCTCCCTATTTCCTCCTGATTGATTTTACAATATATGTTCTTTTCTCGCAAAGGGATTTCAAAACAAATGAACTATTTCATTTAAGTTTGATAATAAATATACAGTATAATGTCGATACAACGAAATTTCTATTGCAACGAAGCAAATTTTTAGACCCGTTTTAAACTCTAAAACAGGATAATGTATATTCCGTTGCAAGGAACATTCCATTCAACAAAGTAGTTTCAGTTTGCTGTAACGAGATTTTACTGTACTTTATGGTAAGATACATAAAATATAATACTGAAGTCAATGGCGGTTTTATTAAAAATTAGTAGATTTTGAACAGTTAAAATATTATTATAGTAATTGCAAAAGAATACATTAGCATATAGTTTTAATAAATACAAAGAATTTGAAAAAAAAAAACTACTTTTTTAAAACATTGTTTTTAGGTTTGACTAAACAATTTAAAGCTATAAAATTGTATTTTATACTTAATATTTGCTCCCAAAAGCTGGAAACATTTAATCTTGATGAAGAATATGACTTTTATTTTGTTATCATTAACAAAGTGGACTTTGTTTGGGTAGATTGATTTATAGTAAACATTGGGTAAGAAAGAAATGTAAAAAGCTTAGAATATATCCTGAATCTTATAGCATAAGTTATTGGGGTTTTTGAAAATAAAAATATGTTCCAGGCAAATGCACTAAATCTCAATAGATCTTTTAAAAATAGGTATGTAAAAACACCCATAAAATCAAAATATTGACTGTTATAACGTTTAAAATATGTTCATAAAATTATTTTGAGCTAAAAGTTTACTGAGCAATTGTATTTCTTTAATTTGAATTAAATAATTAGTAAAATAATGCTAATTCTAACATTAAAACCTATCATTTCTATTCCACTTGTAGCTGAAATTCTCTGTTTTATTGCATTCAAAACAATACAGAAAATATATCAATTTTAGATAGTTTTAGACTCTTAACAAACAGAATTAAATCATATATCTTAGATTAATGTGTGTAATTGGTGTTTTACTTGATGAATACAGCTAATTTGACAAGTACTTTCTATTATAACGATTTTCT
Source organism: Octonoba sinensis (assembly GCA_038502835.1). Lineage (NCBI taxonomy): Eukaryota > Metazoa > Arthropoda > Arachnida > Araneae > Uloboridae > Octonoba > Octonoba sinensis. Next base: position 113,076,851 of record CM076598.1, on the reverse strand, counting down.
AGAAATTTTAATATTCGGCTTCGGCCTAGAATAAATTACCGGATATTCGGCTTCTTTCAGGAAGGAATGGCCGAAATAAAAAAAAAAGCAAATGTATCAAATTTATTTTAATAAAAATAAATATGATTCATTGATCTGATTTATGAATAATAACATTTTTAATAGGGGGGGGGGGGTGGAGCATTTTAATTAAAATACATAATTTCAGTTAAATAACTTTACTTTGCTTTTAAGTAGATATTTTTAAAATTTATATGTGTAGCATAATTGCATTTAACAAATTGATTAACTATTACTAGCGACGCAATTTCTAATATTCATCTCAATATTTTAAGTAATAAGAGGAAGAGGGGAGTGGGAGGGGGCAGAGGGATGTTAGAATGCTGTGTTTGAAAACACGAATTATCTTCATAAGCTTCACTTCAGTCAAATTAACGCCTATTTCATGTCTGGTCGCCGCGATCGCTCTGTGATCGTCAGCTCCAGACCACACGATCAGCGAACGCGAGTACGATGGCGATCTACTGTCGTTCAAAGAGCGCCAGAAACACTTTTGATCGACGGGTAGACGAAAACGTCACAGGATGACGTCGGGATCTACAAACCACGCCTATCTCCCGCGATCGTGAGTGGCAGAAACAGCGTCCTAGTCTCAACTGGTGGCTCTAGCTAGTCTCAACTAGAGCCACTACAGAATACAGGCCGACCCATCGCCGCCATTTTCTTTCCCAACCCAAAATGTAAACAAGAGCGTGCTGCTAGATTGGCGTCTTTATCGCTGTCAGTGGCGCTTTTAACAGCTACGCCAAAAAGAAGGAAATAAATGGGATTCCTTAGCTACATACAATACCGAAAAACGCTCTCTGAATTCAAAAGGCATTATATATTAATACAGACTGGCAAAATAAAAAAGCATATTAGAGAAGTGCTATTTACCTTAACTCTAGCCAAATGCTTAAGCCTTTTGCTCTACATATTTATGAAAATTTTAAACTATTATAATTTCATCAAGTCATTTTCCTACAACATTAAATAGTTTCAAAAGTTATAAAAGTCATGCAAAATTAATAAAGATTTCTATTTCCCTTTTATAACCTTTTCTTTTAACTTGGTATACAAACACAATTGTTTTTAATTTGATTTGATTACTTATTATACTTTTTATTTATTTGTAATTATTATTTATTCATTTTTCTTCATTGGGAAAAAGTTCTTAATTTTGTTGAAGCATTGCTGTTGCTGTTTGCTTATGAACACCAAATTTAGAAGCATAATCTTACTCATCAAAAATTTAATTACTAAGACGAATGCAAAAATTTATATGTTATTGTAAAAAATTAAATATCAATTTTTGTGCATATGCTTGTGTGGTTCTTAGGCATCAATTTGTAACAGGCTTCTTTCACCGGAATATTCTGCATTATGTCTATGTATTGTACTATTCATGCAGCAGCTATTGAATGAAGTTTTATATAGATATTACATAATTATTTTTATTGCAAAACCATCATCATATTGAAAACAAAAAATTTAAAGGATTCATATGGTTCATAAAATAAATAAAAGCTTGAACAATACTTCAAAAAAGTTTACATTAAAATATATTTATATTAGATCAAGTCTGTAATTTACCATATTTACCATTTGTATCTGTAAACAAAGTCCAATTAATAAAATTTAATTATCAACCAAGTCAAATAACAGAAATGACAATTTAAATATCAAATCATTACTATACCCAAATCATTTACTATAAAAATTTGAAAACTAAAATATATTGTTTATAGACTCAAGCACTTAAGGTTTTTATAGTTTATGCTTATTTTACTTCGGAATTTTAACAATTAAGTAAATAGCAAAGAAGAAATTTAATTTTAATAATTATTCTTTTTATATAATTTCACTTCACGCCAGTTACTGTATCATTTTATTAACGGAGAATAAAAATAAACGATTTTCTGCATTCAAATTCCGCGATAAATTTCTGTATTGTGTAGGTGTATTAAAAAGTGTATATAAAATAGCCAATTTTTTATACTTGTGTTAAGTATCATGCATTATTTTATCATAATATATTTCGCTCAAAAAGAACAATACAAAAATTACTGAATTTAGTTCAATTGGCGACAAGTACATTTCGTCGCCAACAATTGTTGCAAACCTGCTGGTATCCAATTTGGACGCCGGCAATTAATAATCAATTTCTTCTTTCTTTCTTCATCTGTTGGAAAAGTAAACAATCTCCACTTGTTTCTGGAGTGATTGTTGCAATTAACTGCAGCACAACCACCCATTTTTCAATCGAAAAAGCTAACGAAATACCAAAATCTAGTCTTAAGCTAGCACAACGCAATACGACCCAGGGAACGAGTGGGAAAGAAAATGGCTGACGAGTCAGCTCGTAGTTATAGGAGCCTTAGTCTCAACCAGAATCAGACGCCGACAGTTTGAACAAAGAATATAGAGTTGCGCCATGTGATGCGGTTTATGGATGCAATGCTAACCGACTACCCGGCCGCCAGAAACGTAAGGTTTACTTATTAGATCGCCCCATCAGATTCATGATTGATGAGTATTCACTCTATCTTCAGTTGAGCTATGCGAATCAATTGTTCTTCATCCTCTCTTTTATTTATAATTTGAATCGGTAATAATACTGGTATATTTCTTAGCTCTGATACGTTTTGGTACTGGAGTGAATGAGAAATACATTTAACATGGTACGTACTTATTCTTTCATTAGAAAAATAAAATAAATTTATCTCTATTTGTACTTTTAAAGATAATACTGAGAGAACTACATTACTAGTCGCTTCTTTTCAAGTACTGGGTGCTTTTCATATTCTTTGTTACAGAAATTTACAAAATATGGAATAAAACTACAAATTCAATCATACCCCCCTTTTCCATTACTAAGCTTAAAATATTGATAATTAGATAGCTCTGTTGATTGAGAATTATGTTAATCATAAAAATTTCGCACATTTAAAAATTGGATTTGATATGGGTCATTCTCATAAAAACTCATTTTAAACAGGGTTCGTGATTTTTGTTATTTAAAAAACTCAATTTTTTAAATTAAAAACAGATTTTTAAAATTTTAACAAGTTTTTTTTTTTCAAACATACCTTAAAAATTTTGTCTGTTTAGTGTGTTACATTTATAGAAATAATATGGCATGTTGATCAGTATTAAAAAACACATTTTAAGCTATTTTCACAGCAAGGAATATTTTTAAATAATAATAATTGATAAACAAATTTTAATACAAATGCATTACTCAAATTAAACTTAACCCTACCAGGAATAATAGACCCTATTAAGTACAGAAAAAGTGAACAAATTTACATTATTTTGATGTTGAAAGCTGAAAAAATCTAACAATTGTGTGTACTTAATTTTTACATTGAGTGCACTTTAATCATTTTTCTATTTCATAAATGAAATAAGTATTTTACCCATTTAGTAAAATCATTTGCTCTCACTCCATTACTAAAGACTGGAACTTGTGCTTTAATGAAATATCTTTATTGAAAATTTTGAAGGTGAAAAATATTTTACATGGAAAAAAACCTTTTTAAGCTATTATAGAACATGGATAAAACTTTAAGGATACATATTCTAAATTCCAACAATTGTTGTTTTAAACATTATCTTTCTGAATTATTTATTGTGTGGTATTCATTAAATTGATCTAAAATACTATTTTTAAAATGAAAAAACACAGAATAGTTTCTGATTCTTATGAATTGCAATATGAATGGTTGAATGAAATAGGCCTTGTCCGTTAAGATGCCTGAAGAATAAAAGTAATATGGTAAAATTTAAGAAATAGCAATTAGTTCTTTGAATTGAATTGAAAGTATTTTTTAGAGATTTTTGCCTTTCCCGAGAGGGCGGCTTATATCCCGGCAGAAAACAATTAGTTCTAAACTAATAAAATATGCTATGCACACACAGAAAGACCGATGGATCTATGAAGTTTTGTTTGAAACACTGGCTGTAAATGCAATGCATTACATTTTTACAACAACACTTTCTAACACTAAAATCAATTTTTAAGAACAATTTCAAAAAAGATTTAAATCAATGATTATTTTAATTAAGTCACTTGATTTAAATCAACGAACCCTGATTTTTAAGTTCATGAAATTTGGGAAAATATTAAAGTAAACAACAAGCTTTAAAAATGGCTCATATGCATAATCATGTGCTATGATCACCTTTTATTTTAATATTCTAAACAGGCAGAGTTTCAGGATGGGATCACACTGAAGCAGGGCCGGCGCTAGCACAAATGGCGCCCTTAGGCAAAAAACTTTTTTCTGTCCCTACTGTATATTATGAAGGAATAGCGATTAAACATGATCGATACAAACTTTAATTATACAGTACCGAACCCCAAATTTGGAATCCCAAAGTTCGGAAAATCCTAAAACTCGGCACTTTTCCCGAAATTTTTTTTTTGTAAATTCAGAAAAATATTAATGTAAGAAGCTGTTAAATTAATAAATGCCAGTAAATTTGGATTCAAATATAAGCAATCTTGTAGATATATTTATGCTTTATAATTTATATGAACTAAACTCAGGAAACCAAGATAAAACCAGAAAACCCTACAATGTTGAAAAGTGAAAATTGATTTCTTTCCCTATAAAAAAATTATTTTTTTCCTTAAATTCTTGAAAGTTTGTTTTTCAAGTTTTGTTCCCTGGAAAAAAAAAAAAAAGAAAGATAAAGAAACCTGCTCTATTTTTTTTTTTCTTTGTGGTCATAAATGGCGCCCAGTAACCCTTGCAATTTGTACAAATGGCCTGGCATTTTAGTTTGATTTCTCTGCTAATATTTTTTACATGTAGCTCTATTTTCTTTTTCATGCAATTTCAGGTGATTTTAGTGAAACATTTACTACCATGATGGGTATGATTTATTTTTGCTGAATTGTGTGTTGTAATTTGGAGCATTTCAGTTAAAACCATGAATAAATTATTTTTTTGTTTGTTAAAAATATTTTAACACGGCTTTACTTATATTACTTTTTCTAAAAAAAGTTACTTATTTATGTACCAGTTAAGAAAACAGTGCAATCTGTAGTAAAAATGCCCATATTAGCGTTGATGTTTTTGTAAATCTGTCATTTTTGGTCGTGTAAATGCACCATTTTTGGTCGGGTTCTGAAACTCTGCAAATTTCGAAATCCGGCTTGGCGCCGGTCCCGAGCATGCCGAATTTGGGGTTCGGTACTGTACATATTTTAACTTTCACAAAGCTGAAGGACCACGGCATCATTTGCAGTCCTTTGATCCTCAAGTTACCTGTTTACCCACCATTCTCATCAATCTTTCTTTACCATTTTTATGATTGTTATTCGTTGACCACACAAAAGAAAGTGGCGACTGTCAGGACAAGACCAATTTGCATCTGTAGATTATTAGAAAACACTTAGAAGCAGCCTGTCGCTGTGGAGAAGAAAAGAATAATGTGCAAAGCAAGAATTAACCCAGTAAAGAATCTCTCCTTTCAAGAAAGAAATGGAAACGTTTCAAGATGATCCTCATTAGTCCATGGGCCGAAGTCTCAAAAAGAGCTTAAAATTAATTTTCGTTCCGACTCTTGAGGGGTAATTTTATTCTGCCAAAATAACGCATAATATTGGCTGGTAAATGTAAATTCATAAAGTTATTCAAAATATGATTGTCCATTAATTCACAGTAACCAAAGTTATGAGGAACTATTTCATTTTCACGTTAGCGCATGGATATCCGAAAAACTGTGACGTCACTAAAAAAGAAATTGACCAATCAGAGCAACAGGAGCGGCCCTCTGTTTACGTTTTAGTAGCGCGTTCACTGTCTGATTCTTTGGAGTTATACAATTCTTTTTGCTTTCACGCTGTTTTTTTTTTTATGTTAACGCTTTTAAAAAATTGTCAATTGCAGTTTTAATGTAAGGGGGTATGTTAGTTCATTGACAGTAATTTTTGAATTGTTCATGCAACTTCAATAGTTTATTTAAATAATTTTTATTTAAACTTTTAATTCTGTAGGGGAAAAATAATAAAATCCCCTCCATAAAAACTGTCAATCGATTTTTTTAACAATTACTACGTCACTGAAAATATTCTTCCTTTTAAAAAAATCTGGGGATATTCTATATCATTCCAGACAAATATGCATCAAGGACGTAGCCAGAATTTTTTTTTTTTTTTGAGGGGGGGGGGGGGGGGCTGACTTTGAAACACTTATGTTGAGGAAAGTTTCAGGGAGGAATATATGCTACATTGCGAAAAATTTCCGGATTTCGGGGGGAGGCCCGAAATCCGGACAACACAATCCCGGCCCGTGGGCCCCCTCCCTCTCCCCTTTGGATACGGCCTTGATATGCATTAAAGGGGGACACAATCTCAGGGCACAAATCTTCTTTTTCACTTTTTATCTCTTCAGAAACCGCTATGACCCGTTTATAAAAATTTTGGGTTTTAAGAGAATATAAGCAGTAGTCATACAGGGTAATTCCTGGTCACGCCTTTTTTAGTTTTATAAACTGGTATGACAAAGTAACTGCTAACTGAAATATGACAAACGCTCCTTAACCCTACACTGTGCAATTTTTTGTTTCTTTGTAAAGAAAAAAGAAAGACAAATTGTGTTTGTATGTGCTAGTTATAAGTAGAAAAAATAGTAAAATTTTTTTTTATTAAATTCGGAAGAATAGAATCCGAGGAAATTTGACATGTTGTTTAAAAACAACACCGCACATTTAGGGGTAACATTAATAATTTTTTATATAATAATTTTAATAAATGAAACAAAATTAATAATAAATAGGTATGCATTATAATCATAAAATAGTAAAATTTATTAAAATAATTAATTTTATTATTATTTATAAATTGAAAAAATATATCAAAGTAGAAATTTGCCCATGTAACTATTAATCATTAGTTACATGTGCAAATTTTTTACTTTAATTACCAATAAAGTTTAATAATTCCACTAAAAGGTTTTAAACAAGAAACCTAACATCTGTAGGGGGTTTGATGCAATAATGCTTGTTTCTTCTTTGGTTGAGCGTCAATTGATTTTAAAACAAAATTCCCAAAAAATAATTTAGTCAACCACTTTACACTAATTTGTTATATAATTATAAGAATAATCTTCCAAAAGATACCAAATAAAGTGAAATAGAACAACCAGAGACACCTGTTCTTGTTTACACTGCAAGTAATGCAGGAGCACAAAAAGATCCCCCCAAATGTGCGGTGTTGTTTTAAAATAACAAGTGAAAAAGGCGCCTTAACATGTATTTTTCACGAAAATTTTCGGACAACTTATATTTATTTTATTTTAACACTATGTAAGCAATTAAAGACTATTTTTCAAAAAAAGTTGCTTAAAATTTGAAAAAAAATTAAGAATTAATTGTTTTTTGTACAAAATCAACATGTGTTCCGTTTTGTGAAAAAAGATGAAGCTTGAGCCCAGTTTACAAGATCTAGGGAAAACTATTAACTAATATGATCTTACATACAAAACGAAAGAATACACCACTTGTTAGAAATAATACAAAACAAGAGCTTAATGAACGAAAATGAGAGATGTTGTTTAAAAAAAAACACAGTGCTGTGTAGGGGTAACTATTCTATTTCATGTTGGAAGAAAAGATTTCTTCCTCGCCTCGATAAGTGAATTAGTGGTAACAGAAATAAAGTTCAAGGACATGAACAATAATAAACTTTGCTTTGATAAAACATGTGTCAAGCGTAAAGCTGTAAATAGTGCCTTAAATAAGATGGGAAAACCCCTACCCATTTCAATGCCAAATGCGTGTATATTTATGTGTCTAAAAAAAAACTCTCTCTTGCTAACATATTTCCGTTTAACAATGTAGTGTAAAATTTAGCTCGCAATGTAAAAGATGCAATATTTTATTCAATAACGGAATGGATACTTAAATGGAAGACAACAAGGACTGAGGGAACTATGAGTTAAGTCCTCTGATGCATACCCAATATTTAAATTACTGCTGAATTAGAAATGCACAATACAAATATAACACAGAAAGCAAGCGCTCCATACGCACGTAGAATACCAATATAGCACATGTGCTAATAATATATCTTTCTATTATTTTATTGTGCACGATGTAAAAAAAATATAGATTTTCAGAAATTTTGGAGGAAAAAATATGTTACTTACTACTACAAAAACATTTTGAAAACAGATCATCTCCAAAAAGTATACCTTTTATAAAGATCCATACCAGTGCTATATTTAAAACAAAATAATTCTCGTTGATGCTGTTTTATATTACAAATAGCCTATGCTTTTGAATCCAGTGCATATATTTTGTCTATATTTAAATACATTGGTCGCAAGAATTAATTTCAAGAGCCTTTTTTAAAATTAAGTTTAAAATAGAATGATAGCAAGGGTCGAAACCTTGTTTACAAACAATGATGTCAGCGACTGATGTTACAGTCGGCGTGATTGGTTAGCTTTGCGAAGCAAAAAATAATTTGATGATTTCATTGGAGCAGAGTATGAATACATCGAAAAAAGAGTGCAAAAGGAAATCTCTTGTTATTAAGTTATGGCCAAGTATTTTTTGGAGAACTTAATAAAATTAGAATTACTAGAACATTTTAAATAGTTTCCTTCAAAGAAAAAATTGCCCCCAGAGCATCGGAATGAACTTGAACGATAAATGCATTGGGCCCACAGACTACATGTGTTTCTGTGTTTGATTTTATCAAAATTAAACGTGTAATATATATTAATGCAATAATGAAATTAGATGAAGTTTGATGTATCATTTGCAAAACTCATTGCAAATATCATTTAATTTTTTTGAGATAAAAAATATTGTGTGTTACTTAAAAAGATGCAGTTGGTATTTATGCCCAATGTGCCCTGAGACGTGTGCCTCAGCACCGGCCCTGCACTGAAGAAAAATTTAACGTGAGGTTATCCATACCTCGACCGAAAATTGAAGCAGTTGAAAAAATTACCCACATTGGATAACATTTTGCACTAGTTGCATATAATGCATAGGCTTCTTTTATATGGTACGGTCATACTACAGGCAGGGTTTGTTGATTTAAATCAACTTGATTTAAAAGATCAAGAAAAGAAAGAGAAAATTAAATTTAGATCAAGTGATTTTAAAATAATTGTAGGTTTTTCGAGTGAGCTTTTAGTTTTGAGCCAACCCTAAAACTTTTATGCCCGTGACCCTATTATAGATATATATACAGTGAAGTATTGTTTATATGACATCAATGGGACTAAACGATAACGTTGTATGATCGTTTTATCCTTCTGGCTAAGTCCAAGAACTGGAACCTGAGTAAAATGTTTTATTAAAAGTGAACATTGTGTAAGCGATTGTTATGTAAAGGATGCTCCACTTTGTCATGTTTAGTACAAAGCAGTATTTTTTAAGAAGATAAAATACAATTTTAAGTGAAGATTTCAAAAGAAACCAGCCAGGTTTTCCGGCCAACCCTGGGCCCTCACCGGGCTTCTCTAGCCAACCCTGGACATACTACATTTTGCTTTTTTTGACCAACCTTTAATTTTTAACTTAGTAATTTTTAATTAAATTAAAATTGTTACATTACTAATAATTTTATTAGTGTAAAATGTAAAAGTAATGTATTTATTATTACATTACATTAATCCTACATTAATATGTCATATTAATAAATTATAGTATGTTAATTTTTAGTTTTTAATGGATATAATTTTTACTAACAAATGAATCACATTAATAAGATTATTATAATTTTTACATTGCAAATATTGTAGTTTCAAAAATAAATACTGAAAATATATCAGATATCATATTTCAGATATCATATTTTAAAAATAAATACCAGTTATAAATCATGATGCATATCACAATGTATACTGATTCCTGCTTTTTTTTTAGATCATCAATCGTATCCAAGGGAAGAAAGAAGACTTTTTTTTTTAAATTTTAAATCGGATTTCTGAATGCGAAAGGCAACATTATATTCAAACTGGCTGAGAGTGCCAAGTTCCCTTTTCCAGCAAACAAGTGAAGATTCGGTTAAATCAAATTAAAGATATTATATAATTTAAACTACTATTAATTTCTGTAGATGCTATTTATAAATATTTTTTATCAGAGTGATAATTGTTCTAAAATTGGCTTATGGGGGAAAAATGTGGGAAAGATACAATATACGTAGTACCATTTACAAAATTTTAAGCACCAAAGGTACTTTTTTTTATTTAATTGTTCAAAATCATTAACATTCCTCTTTTACATGTTGAAAACTTTTCATTTTTAGCTTATTTCTGTTTGTTTCTTTGATACTACATGCCATAAGTAATACTGGTGTTTTTCTGTACTTGCATAACAGTCTTTTAATATCTGCCTTAGGTTTTCAAGAGTTCCTGCTATTTTCTCATCATTGCACAGTATAAAACATATTGAGCAAAAATACAAAGGTATATTTTTCACTATAAAATGTATTTTTCTGTTGCATTGATCTCCATATTCGTGTAATGCATAATAATAAGCTGCAATGTGTTATATGCTGTTATGTATTATCTGCACACTTTTTAAAAAAATTCAAAGTACTCTACATGCAGATTATATAGTATTACCTTTTTAAAAAAAAAAAAAAAAACCCCACAAAATTTTAAATAAAATTATAATTGGAATTCTTTCTGTGAAAATTTGCATGACAATTGGTCTAAAATATGATTACGGTTAAGTGGTTTCCAGATAAGAGATCCCATACTGTAATGGAGAAGTTGCATGGTTTCTAAATCTTCGTGAAATTGAAAGAACTTGAAAAAATATGTGGAACGGTACCATTCTTAACCCGGGGAACGACGTGGAAGTATTTTAAAATGAATTTTAAAAGTGCTATGACGTCACATCCAGCTCAAACGCGGTAGAAAGGATGTGCCGTCAATCGACACGAGGGGAAAGTGAGAAGGCCTACTACAGTCCTACGCGCTGGGCAAATTTTGCTGGGATGCATGTTAAATGCTTTAAAATATCCTTAAAAATGATTTAAAGTATCAGAATCCAAGAAATATGCATACAGATGCTGCATAGAACCATGTTGTTCAAATTCGAGTACTAAGAGGCATGGAGAAAATAATACTGTTTTGGGTTCTTGAAAAGCCACAAGCCGAGTAGGTATTCCTTAATGCTCAATCACTTATATAATCTTGGTTTAATTTGATTTTTTTGATTCAAGGTACTAACAAAAATAAATAAATAAAATAATAAGAAAAACGTATTTCAGGTATTCCTTAATCCTCAATCACTAATAATCTTGGTTTAATTTGATTTTTTGGATTCGAGGTACTAACAAAAATGAATAAATAAAATTAAAATAAAACACGTATTTTATGTTAGATTTCTTTCTTTCCTTTTCTTTTTCATGGTTTCATTTTATTCATCATCTATCACTTTTCAAGTTTTTTATTTTTTGGATTCGAGAAGATAGCATCAACAAAAATAAATAAATAGGTGCAAATAAAAATAAATATAAAGAAAATAAAATAAGATACTCGCATTTCAGGGTTTTAAATTTTTAAGGAAAATTACAAACACAGAGGTCGAACAATATGTTGCCTACAGTCTGCGCTATGATATGCAGGGTTAAAATTAACTTTATTTTTGTGAGGATAGGGTCATAATTTCAGGAAGGAGCTTAAGTTGCTACTCTTTTGAAGATGGAATTCAGAGTTCTTTAATTTGCGTCCTTAGTTTTGAAGCAAAGAAGTTTTTTTAACAGTTTACGAAACAATAGTAACTTAAAATGCAAAATAATGCCACTGTTTATAAAATAATAAAACTCTTAATTAGTGTACTTATTCCATCAACGTGAATGTTAGATATACTTATAATAGGAAATATCTTGAACTGTGCCTCCAACAAAATTTCAGCCTTAAGTAAATCCTTTTTTTTAACTTCACTAGTTTATTTACTTCTGCAAGGGCTCGGAAATATTCAAGTTTGTAGAGAATTTTTAGCAGGCGTGTACTTGAATATATTCCAGTCTGATTTTGTGTCACAGCAGACGAAACGGTGAATCAAAGGGTAAAGCCATGGTACTAATGATCACCTTCAATGTTAGGAAAAATAGCCTAAAATTGTGCTTAGCACTTCAAGTTCCAAAATTTTCCAATGAAGAGTTCCCATCTTCCCATCAAAGATAGTTTTAAATAACGTTTTTTGGTCTTCCGTTTGAAAAGAATTGCGGTGGAGAACCCCGAACCTCTCTTAATAATTCAAATTTTGCTGTTAGTTTTTTTCTTGGAAATGCACTAAATTGAATGAAAAACGTTTGAATAAAAAATAGTGAAGTATGGAAATGAGGTGTTAGGTCTATGATCTTTCGAACGAATTCTTCATTCGCCCCCGCCCCTTACTAGCACAAAATAAAAAAGAGAAAAAAAATGAGGCGGGGGGGGGGGGGGGGGGGGGGGTAGAAAGAACAGGCAGGCACACATATCCCCATTTCATAACAATACTTTCAGTATTTTTAATTTTCAATATTTATTAAATTATTTAATGAACTTTTGATACATTAGCCTTCATGGTTTTTTAAAAATAACTTTTATGGGAGACTCGGCTAAAAAAGAAAACGTTGTAGGCAAGGGATAGGGAAAGAATTAAGTAAAAGTAAGGTCAGTAATAGGTTCGGTGTTAACAAACAATATAGCCCACACAATTTTTGGAGAAAATAAAACATTGCTTTTGGGGCAATATGAATAGTACTGAATTTATCTTTTGCTTAATAAATTATTGACGTTGAATTAATAAAACTTAGATACTGAATGAAAATTTATTTTCTATACATAAAGAAGAGCGCTGCAAAGGGGAGCATTTAGGAGTTAATTCCATGTACCCTTGCTTAGGGAACATTCCTAAATGATGTCATGCTTCAAGGGGGGGGGGGAGAAATTGTAACAAACTGTGACAAGTAAAGGGGAGGGGGTAAAAAGAGGGGTGTCATGCTTATGCAACATAGCTTGTCATGTGACAAAGGGGAGAGGAGGGGTACATAGAAGTGGGACATTTTGTGACAAAGGGGGGAGGGGGTCAAATATATGGGAAAAAACGTGACACCCTTTATGGACGGTCCCTTATTCGCTTTTCAATCGTTTCAAAAAATTGGCAGAATGATGAAAAACATGAACATTAATCCAAGTGGACAAAACTAAATTTTAGTTAAAATATTAATTAAACAGATTTTTTAAATCATAAGATTTTTAAGTATTTGCTGACTTTTTTCTTTTATTTATTTATTTTTATCACATTTGGGTTTATTGCACTTGTGGTGAAAATGGTTTTTTACTTCTTTTGTCTTGATTCTTTTTATTACAGTGCTAGTATAAAAAACGTCGGTTTTAAAAAATCGACAGAATAATGGAAAATTAATATAATAAACTTTGTATATTGATCCAAGTGGACAAAGCTAAATTATAGTTAAAGCATTAATTAAACAGATTTTTAAAATCAAAAGGCTTTTAAGTATTTTCTGATTCCCCCCCCCCCCCCTTCCTTCCCTTTTATTAACACATTTAGGATTATAGTGCTTGTGGTTAAAATGTTTAATTTTTTTTTTTTTTTTTTGTCTTGATTCCCTTTATTACAGTGATAGTAAAAAATTGGGATGTTATCGTAAAAATAAAAAACTAGGGAGAAAATACAACTTTGACAAATTGTCAGTTGCCCCTTAAAAAATCTGCTGAACTCTATCGTGAAAATTACTATAATCTAAATTATTCAGTTTAAAAAGGAATCAACTTATGTAATGCATAGTTAAGAATTAGTAAAAATATAACTATCTTAAGCTTAGAAAGGTTGGAAGAGGTGAGGGTGAAATACCATAACTACAAATTTACATGCGAGTGCGGTAGAAACCCTAGACATAGACGGGTAGAAATGGGCAAGTTTTCCCTTGCGGAGGGAAGCGTGTCGATTGACGTCAAACCAATGAGGGAGCGTTTTTTGATCACGTGTCATTGTTTACGTTTTTCTCTGCTTTAAAATCACATTTTAAGACTGTTTAAAATTTTTTAACATTTTTTAAAGTTTGTATTCGCACTCTGTGCAATAATACCTTTCAGAAAAATATAAATTCAAGCCATTTTCGAAACCCATGCAACTTCTCCATTGGTTGATCAATTGTTCTTCACTCCCATTAACATACCTGCCAACTCTGTTTTTCCAGGAGATTCCTGGATTGTCCCCTATTCTACTGGTCTCCCTGTTTGTATTTAAAATCTCCTGGTTTTCACAAATTTTGGTGTTATCCCCTATAAATAGAGAATTTTATGGAAAAAAATCACTTCAACAACGTTATTATCCTATTTAATTTCTTTAACAAATGGATTTGCACAAGAAACTTACAGTTTTAGACCTTGTAAAATCAATTATAACTTTAGAGGACTGAATATTTTGTTAGTTATGCTGGGAAACATATCATATAAGGAACTTGTGGGTGGTTGTAATTTAAGTGATCGTTGAAACTCCTCATTTCGCCCCAAAAAACAGTGAAAAATGTGTGCGAAATTACGGTGTATAGCAATCTACTGGATTTTTCCCTCGAAATGTTGGCAGGTATGCATTAATTTCTTACATAAGTCAGTTACATCTATTTTCTCTGATTTTTTACAGGTTCTAGAGAAAATTTCACTCCTTGTTTACACCTATGTAGAGCTTGTTTCAGATATGCATGTCATGGAAAGATGGTTTCATTTTACAAAAGAAAAATGCCAAAGGAATTCCACCTATATGGATATATGATATTTGAGATCCTGACGGACTTCTCAAAATACTATCTAAAACCTCTGAGGAAAATACCCATGGTAAACTTATAGGTAACGGTAAGCTAATGTGCAAACCCGGTACAGCTACCACTCATAGGATTATCACAGACTACCTTGCTGAAAATAGCATGGGTAACCACTTTACTTATGCCTGACGGAAAGTTATTAACCTTTAGATTACGGCGGTACAGCATATGTACCGCAGAATAATTTGGCCTTCCTTATGGCTGCGGTACAGCATATGTACCAGACCTTTTGTCCCCTTCCTGAGCGGAAGGAAATCACCAGGAGGTGTGAAAATTACTGAGAGTTATTAGCATTTCCGCGAAATACGCGGCGTTGATTTACTGTCTGGCGAGTATTTGGAATGTTTCTGGTTTAGACACATATATATTCGTCGAATAACATTTATTATAGTCATATAAATACTCACTGAAACATAGGCAATCACTTGAATGATCTCGGGGGGGGGGGGGGGGGGGGGCATGGCGACCTGACTTTTAGATACATAATGTATTTATACGTGTGTTTACGTATTATTACGTGTTCTTGCTTTTTATGTATAAATTTAATATATTCCCTTTGCTCACCCCTCCCAAGAGACGTAACTAGAGGGGGGCAGACGGGACACATGCCCCGGGCGCCAGATTATTTTAGGGGCGCAAAATTGACTGAATGTGTGTGTTTAACCTAAATATATACTTTTTTTGTATATAAGGGTGCAGGGGGAGCTAAATCCTCGGCTTCCCCCAGTTAGAAAATGACCTAGTTACGTCCCTGCCCCCCCCCCCCCCCCCCCCGTAGAAAATATTGAAATGACGGGCCGGAAAAAAAACTTTCAATATTTGTCATCTTTTGGTATTAATTTTAAAAAGAGTTATTCTGTCGCAGTCAGAGCTCTGCCGCGCTGGGTTATAATCCAATTAGCAGCTTGATTCGCTGGAGGTAAAATTCTATGTTTATAATTATTTATTTCTTATTTTCCTAATAAAATCCACATGTACACAACGCGTGTAGAAGTTGAAATAATAAGAGTCCACCCCATGTCATACATTCCGGTAAGTGCATTCAACTAAAAATAAGTAAAAGAGTTGAAGTGATTGTGAGGGGAATGCAAGTACAATAGCTGGACATTCGGTCTTGCTTTTGTTAACAAAGGACCTCCCCCCGGAGCCATCGGCAGACAGGAGTTTGTTAGAAGTACAACAGACAGTTTGAAGCGCATTCTGCTTATCTTCGGTGAATGACCGGTTTCCAGTTGCTATATGAGTAAATCAACAAGTTGTTGTGGTGAAAATAGCAAAGGAAAATTGTCTATTCATACCTGCAATTTTTAAGTGAATTAGGCTAAAGTAAATCCGTTATAAGGATATCAGTTTCAGCAATGAGGAGATACTTTACTTCCTTGTTCAGTTTGTGATCGTTTCATATTCTTATCATGAAATACCACGTAAAGCAAGATGTTAACTTAGGAGAAAAATAATAATTTATTACAGACGGTGCGGGGAGGAATAAAGCGTTGCGAATTATAGAACTTGTGTACTAATAATATACTTAAAATGTTTTACTTCTTTATTGAAGTTGTTGATAAGGTATGTTGCAGATGTTTAATATAAAATGCTGTCATCATGACTTCGCACCTGAGATGTTTGTCGAAATCTAGGCAAATTATGTACAAGTCCCGAAAGAAAGCAAATCAAATGTCACAGAGCAGAAAAATCGCAAATAAGAAAATATATATTGATGCTCTAAAACAATGAAAGGTCACTACTATTCAACTATATGGTACAGCACTTTTTATTGTTAATTTTAACTTTTTAACTCTTAATTTGGACGGAAATTTTGATTGCCTTATTAACTTAGCAAAATTTTTTAGACAAACATAGGAAAACTCACTTTAGACTTCAATAATAAGTTGCAGTTTTTTTTCCTCCCTCATTTAAACTACACGTTTCCAAAATTATTATTATTATTTTCATATCTTCCTTTTTTACTTTCTTTCGGAAATTAACTTTAGAAATCATATAATAACTTTGAATTGGCGATTGGGAGCAAAAAAACAGCAATTGAGTAACGAAAGTTTATATTTTGGCAACCCTTCTAATGAAGTCAATCACACTCAGAAGAAGTATAATGGGAGTTAAGGACCCCGTGGACATACTGAGGCGAAAAAAATACGCAGTTTTGCCGTTGTATGGATAAATTTCGGGAGCTCGAGCGCCGTAACTTAAAGGTTAAAGGTGCAATTCGTGGGTTGCCAGTACATGCTAACCCGGCCTACATGAATCCTACGACTGCATGCTCTCTCGAAACCCAATTTACTCACAATATTAACAACTACAATAATAACTTCATTGATTCGGTTGAAAAACTAAACCAAGAATTATTTAATATTACTTATTCACCTCCCCCTACCCCCTAGAGTTTACCCTGAATATATTGTTCGCATTATTCGTAAGATTGATGCTTGTAAATCTCCGGGAGAAGATGGTCCCCCTAATACTATTTTTAAAAATCTTCCTGATAATATC
Source organism: Octonoba sinensis (assembly GCA_038502835.1). NCBI lineage: Eukaryota > Metazoa > Arthropoda > Arachnida > Araneae > Uloboridae > Octonoba > Octonoba sinensis. The sequence continues at coordinate 113,059,492 of CM076598.1, read as the reverse complement.
ATTGTTTATATTACCCATCATACATTTAATCTTTGTCTTAATTTCAATTACTTTCCTACTGTGTGGAAGAATGCTATCATAGTACCTATTTTCAAAATTGGCTCCACCCTAAATTTTTCACAGAATTACCGGCAAATCCAGCTTGCTTTCTTGCCTTTCTAAAATTTTTGAGAGAATTATCAATTACTTATGCTTGATCATATTGAAAATAATCAGTTAATTCCTAGTTTACAATTTGGCTTTAGAAGTAAAAATTCCACTCTTCATCAATTATTATGTGTTTTTAACAAAATTTCTGAAGGTCTTAGCACTAAAACTTGTTTCATTGGATTATTTTTGGACATTAGATAAAGCATTTGACAAGGTATGGCATGATGAGCTTTTTAAAAAATTAATTAACCCCCCCCCCCCCCCCCACCATTTAATCAAAATTATTATATCCTTTCTTAGTTACGGTGCTTTGCAGGTTAGAGTGGGGCATTCCCTTTCTTCTGAAAAGAAATTATTGCGGGCCCTCCACAGAGCAGTACTTTATCCCCCGATCGAGGACCACCTGCTCTGTGCTCAATCAATCCTGAGGCCTCGGCTAACAGGTAGGCTTGATCTGGTGGAGAAAAGTACTTTATACCCTAATTTGTATATTTATTGCTATGATGTTCCTGACCATCCTGCCACACGTATGTCTGTGGATGATACTGCCATTATTCTACCAATAAAAAATATATGAAAGCTCGTAAAGATCTTCAAGAACATAAACACAGACCTTCCCCCAGGATTGAAAAAGGGCAGGGTGCTACTGTCAAAAAAAGGGCACTTTTCCAAATTTAGGGCATCTTACCGAAAGAAAGGGCACATGTAATTTGAAGTAGGGACCGTTCATAAATGATGTCACACTTTTTTCCATGTTGGACCGCCCTCCCCCTTTGTCACATGTTACGCTAGGTTGCACAAACAGAATGTCACGCTTTCTGTTACCCCTCCTCTCATCACACTTTGTCACAATTTCACAAACCCCCCTTCCCCCTAGAAGCATGACATCTTTTATGAATCCCCCGTAGTAATGCTTTATTATTGCCATAATTTAACATTTTAGTCAAACATCAACATCATCACAGTGAAACTGAACATTGAAAAATATATATAAACTAATTGGACAATATTCATTTTTAAGATCATTTTCAATATTTGAAGTAAGCATGAAAAAATTATGCTTGTATATTCAAGGCAACATCAACCATTTTTACTAATTTATGAGAGTGTTTTTGTTCATTCCAGTAGTTCTGAAGATCTGATCACCTCTGAGGAATAATAAAAAAATAAGAATATATCTTTTCTTAATATAATAAAGCTTCAGTAATAATAATTAGAGCCCGGATTTTGATGGCCTAAACGCTCAAACTCCTTTTAAAATTTTTAACATGTCCTAAAAACAGCAAAATTTCAAAAAATGCCATTATAACTAATCAAGAATACCAGTTGAAAGCAATGGTTTAGCTTAAAATGGCAATAGTATTTTTTAAAAGATTTAAAAGAAGCAAAATTAATACAATACATTTTCATCAAAGATTGAAATAAATGTTTATTAAAATAAGGAGAGAAAAAGGAAATGTCTAATATATGGATTCCTCACACGTTGCCATCTTTTTCCCCGCAAGTTTTATTACATTTTAAAACTTTTCTTTCTTGAAATAACTAGAAAGCACCATTAGATTGGGATTATCAAATGCTTTTTCATATTTTGAATAGTAAATAGTTTCTTGTTTGAAAGAGCATTCTTATTTTTGGTTAATTTTCTCAATGTCTACCTATGTAATGCATATTTGACCCAAATGGGTCCCTTATAAAGATGAAAAAAAGAATTTTCTTATTAGTCTTTGGGAACCTACTGTTCTAAATTTTATGAGATAGAAAGTTTTTAAGAGTTGCAATGTAATCAAACACAGAATCATTGAAAGAGTTTCAGGCTACACACAAAAAATTACCCAAAGCCAAAAAAAGAGACATAAAATGGCGTGAAAAAAAGAATCCCCAAAATCTCAAAAAGTGCCCGAAAAATCTCGCAACTGTCGGCCCTAAAAGAGATCATTAGTATCATTATTAATTTTGTAAAATGTTTAAACTAAAAAAAAAAAATCCTTATTTATTTTATGATTTGTGATAATACTACTTCTTTTCAATAATTGTTTATTTAGCAAACAGTTTTCGATAATTGTTTATTGTTTTTTAAAGAAGTTGGATCCAGGTAAATTAACAATTTTCTAACAATTTCTTATTTATCCACAATTTAGTATTTTCTACAAAGTAAATAGCTGCCAATACTAAAATCAAATTTAAAGTAAATAAATAAAGGAAACAATAATAGTGATTTAATAATGGTGAATCATTAGTGATAAACGCAATTTTCGACAAACACGTGATCGGCACAGTTCAAAAAAAAAAAGAGAAAAAATCAGAAACTATTAAAATAAAATTCAAAATAAGCAGATTTAGGGTAGCATTTGAAAAATATCTTCTAATTTCGAAAATAATTGAAATTTGTACCCGATGCAAAAGGATTAAAATCTCAAACATAGAATCCAATTTTCGACGAAGCACGTGCACGATTTTGGCTGTTTCTATCTTTATACTTTTTTTTCTTTTTTAACTGTTAAAATGAAACGACAAATCAGCAGCTTTAAGGTAGTGCATGCAAAAAATGTCTTACAACTTTCAAGATAATTGAAATAATTCCAGGATGGAAAAAGATTGAAATTTCAAACACGGTAAGCAATTTCCGGTAAAAGTCGGAGGAAAAACTAGTTTCCGTGTGGCCCAAAAATTAACTCCTATTTCTTTCTTCTTTATTTAATTTTTAATGGACAAGAGTTTTGGGAAAAGGTCTCGTGTCAAGATAAAAGTTCGGGAAAGGGTTTTAGCATTAACAAATGGTAGCCACATTGCCGACTTCAATGAAAATAATGGTTGCCAAAACGTGAAAATTGGTCACCTTTGGAGACTGGCGATCGCGAGTTTTGAGCTCTACAGGAAGGGCGCAATTTCACTAACAAAAGGGCAAGATGGGCGCGTTTCCCGAATCCAAGGGCGGGCAGGGCGCTTCGCCCTCCCGCCCAAGCCTGGGGGAAGCACTGTAAACATATGTTACAAAAATTGTTCATTTACTGCACATTTGGTGTAAATACAGATAAAATATAATTAGTGTATATTTTGCGAGGGAAGTGTGGGACCAGGATTTCTCCCCTATTAATGTTTATGATCTAATTTTGTACTCCAAGGAGGTTAAATACCTTAATATTATTTTAGACTATGAACTCGCATTTAAAGCTCCAACCACAGCCATCATTAAAGCAACTCATGGTGGCTATTTATCAAAGTACGCTATCACAAGAAGCCCTAACGTCTCACTTAACAACAAACGACTTATTTATACTCAAATGTTGAGACCTAAACTATTGTATGCGATTGAAGTCTGGGACTGTGCAACAAAATGGCATGTTAAAAGACTGCAAACTTTTCAAACCAAAACTCTGAGGAATATTAGGGATCATTTAAAAAAGTAATGTTTTTTCCCCATATATTTGATCCCCCTCCCCCCTTTGTCACGAAATGTCACACTTCAATGGACCCCTTACCCAATTTGTCTTGCTATGTTTCATAAGCATGATGTCACACTTCTAGTTACCCCTCCCCTTGTCACCATCTCACGAACCCCCTTCTCCCTCAAAGCGTGACATCATTTATGAATGATCCCTTACTAACATGCCTCAATTTTTCTAACAAGGTGGGGCGAAATTAATGACTAAGTTTGCAACAAACATTGCTTGATGTATGGTGGGGTAGGAAGTAGGGAGTGGTCTCATTGTAAGGATTGTGTCATACCATTTTCATTTGGTGCCATGATTTGATCAGGTGAGCATCATGGCTAAGCTGTGCACATTTTTTTTTTGTTGAAAATAGACATCCTATTTTTTCCACGCAGAGAGCTCTTTGTGTGCATTTAGTGGCCAACGTGCTTGCCAGATTTGAGCATGTGCGACTTTTATCTGTGATGTTATTTGAAAGAGAAAGTTTGGAAGCATGGCCCCTATACTTTGGAAGAGCTGAAGGACCTAATTATCGGGGAAATATTGGCCATATCCCTTGAAATGTGCAGAAAAGTTTCCCAAAACTTTAGAAATAGACTGCATCAGTGTACTGCTGCTGAAGGCCAACATCTTGCTGAAGGGGTATTTAAAACTTAATGTAAAAGAATGGTATTATATACAAATCAAATATTAAAAGTTTTAAGTTTAAAATTGTATTAGTTTTTATATATAACCCCTCAAAACGGGGTCATTACTTCTATCCCCCGCCCCCTGTGCTATTCATATTGATCTGGCCGAAGAACGTATTAATTAGGCTACCAATTTCTATGCCGAAATTTATCTGCATCAAAATCCCCAGATGTCTAACCAAATTTCATTCATTTCAAATTATAATTGCTACAAAAACCTAATATTATGATTTTGCCGTATAGCACCATCGATTTCACTCCCTCTCCAATGAGAGACTTCCATGGGCAATCTCACTGTTTTCATTGACTTTTGACCTAGTGTGACTTTTTCTTTCCATTTTGTCTTTGATGCCCAGCACAACAACATTGTGTTTTACTTTTATTATGGGTTTTCCATAATTCTTTAATTGATTATTTGCTTTTTTTTTTACTTTTTACACTGCTTAAACCTGTGATTTGAGGTTTTTTGGTTATCTGAATTTAATGTAAGCTTTTAAAATTTTTATTTTTAATTGAGATCAGGTGAAGGAACTTAACATTTCACCTCTGTAACAGTATGAAAACAAAAAACCACTTATACAACAAAACAGTAGTCCTGTTTCAAGCCCAACAGGATAATATATATTCTGGTACAACAAAGAAAGTAGTTGCACCAATTCCCGGTCCCTTGGGTTTTGCTGTAATGGGATTTTACTGTATAATAATATGCTTTCTTTTTGTATAATTTTTACTTTTTTCTTGACAGTTAATATCTGATTTTTGAAAAAGTATGTGAATAATAATTTATGTATTTTATGCATTTCCATTTTTATTTTTTTCAGATGAATTGAAAGCTTACACTTGTCTGATGATTGATATCGTTTAAAGCATATAGTAGTGGCTTTTTGTTAGTCAGATATTATTAGAACTTATGTCATGTCAATTGTTATGCATAGACACAATTCATTTCTTATAGAAAATTTGCCTGTAATTTGTAATTTATGTTTATAAACTAGCATACTATTGAAATTTAAGATTGAGAAAAAATGTATGAAGTGAAAAATAGATGTTTTTATGCCTTGTTCATGTTTTGCTTTTTTATAAAAATTTAACTTCTGTGTAAAAAATAAATAAAAAGCTTATTTTATTTATTATATTTGATGTTAGAGTGTTTAGTGAACCTATCCATCTTTTATATGATAACTTTTGATGAAGGGGTAAAAAATATGTAGAGTAGGAAATTCAATAGTCACTTTGCTATTGTTTTCAGTCTGGTTATGTGACAAATTTGAAATCTGTTTGGGGAACCAAATGTTATTTTGTTATGTGACTTCAAAACAATAAGCAAACCTAATTTGATGAATATCAGACTCTAGTCATCTTCTAAATTAGATTTTTTCTAAATAAGTCATTGGTCATGTTGGTAGAGCTCAAATTTTTGTTGTAATAAAAAAAGACATTTTGTTTTGTAATCAAATATATAACAGTATTTAGTTAGAAATTTAAATATTTTTGAGGCATTTGTTTTGATTTTAATAAGCTATCTTTTTACTGTATAATAGTGCATAGGGATATTATAGCATTTACCTAGTGAATTAGGCAACATATATTTGTACATAAGTTTAGTTTTATTTTACGGCACTAACAACTTTAGTATATATATATATTTTTTTTGCCTTAGCTTTTACTGTTTGATAATACCATATGAATAGTTATATTATTGGTGTGATATTTCATTCATTTTTTTAATGTGAAAATTTTCTTGAAATATTAAATTATCTTGATTAAAGATTAATATAGATTAACATCTGTATTTATATGATATATGTAGCTTTTATTGTCTGTTATTTCTTTGTTAATGGTCCTGTTAAACTTATTTTAGTCATGTGTTATTACCAATTTTTTTCTGCATACAAAATATTTCTGTTTTGCCTTTAAAAATGCTTGTTAAGTATATTTTATTGAAAATATTTTCTTATCACTTATTAAATTGAAAGATTATATTTTTATTTGATGTATTGCAAATGTTCTGATTCTGTCAGAAAAATTTGCTCCTGGGTAAAAATAATTAAAGGTAATTCTTCTCTTTGTAGATAACAAAGAAGATGTTCATCTACTGTGTAATTTTATAAAAAAAGAACCGTGCACTGAAATGGTGTCTGAAGAAGCATCTACAACTGATAAGTGCACTGAAATAGTGCCTGAAGAAGCATCTACAACTGATAAAACAAAAAGTTTACAGGGCATTAATGAGCATACTTCTATTAAGCAGGAACCTTCTGAAATTAAAAGAAATAAAATAATAACAGATCATAAAAATCACTTACGCTCGGGTAACTTGACTTTAGATTGTAAACTGTGTAAAAAAAAAATAATGGCACAGGTTAAGTTAAGCGTACATATTGATTCAAATGGTAAGTTAACTCACCATTGTCAGAACTGCACAAGAGTTTATGTTAAAGAATGGACATTTATAAACCATGTAATACAACATTATCAAAAGCCAGGTGATAGAAAATTTAAATGCCCTTTTCATTGTAGTGCAGAATATAATAAGAGAAGTGTGCTAAACAAGCATGTTTTTACATGGCATAAAAAAGACCAGTTGATGCTTGCATATCATGAAGCCAAGAAAGAGTTGGAGCGAGTTACTTTAAGAAAATAACTAATCTTACATCTTTTTTCATATCTATACCTGTGGTGATTGCAGGGGCGGATTAAACAGTTGGCGGTTGCCAGGGGCCCCTGGCGGTCGGCATCCCTTATTTCAAATTTCCTTTTTTATTTAATTCCTTTATTGTTTCATGGTAGCGTTCTATAGGGGGGGCCTTGCGATACATTATAATTCTATGCAAATTTTACAACGTAGTTTTTACTAAAAACGGAAATGTCGTTTTTTAATCCAATTTATTTAATATGGAAAATTCCTGTAAGCTTTCGGAACGGTTTAAGTAATTATTATTATTTTAAGAAATTAAATTTTATTTATTATCTTCCGTTACACTCTGAAAAAAATCCCCGATATTTTTACTTTACTCCCAATTTTTTGTCAAATATAATGATATTTTTTAATAATAATTATCATTCATGGTTTTATTGTTAATATTTAAGTCATGATGGCAAATCATAAATACTTAAACAACATATGCTGATACCAACAGTTGATTTTGCCAAAACAACATGTATCCAAACTCTCATTTGGAGTTTTATTGTCCGTAATGTTCTACAAGTGTATGCATACATTTACGTACAGTAAAACCTGTTTTTGGCGGTCCTTTTATATGCGATTTTGTTTTTGTGCGATTTTTTTCGTGCAATTTATTTTAGCGGCGTTAGCACCAGTTTAATGTTCCCTATCAATGTACATATACATATTTAAAAATTATAGGAGAAGGCTTTGATAATTTCGGCGAAAATGAGCTTAACGAGATGATTGAGGACCAAACTATCGATGATAGTGACATTATCAATAGTTTGATAGATTATGAAAATGGACAAGAAGAACCGGAATCTTTTACAGCAGATAAAATATATGCAGGGATCCAGATTTCTGAAAAATTGGAAACTCATTTTCTTAAAATAGATACCAATGCGTAAGGAAAGTCGCTTAAAATTCCTAAAAGAACCAAGATCATGCATGTCTCACTATCGTGACGTTTACAAGCAATTGACCAGTCGACCGTCGTCACAAAAACTGATCACTGACTTCATGGTACCAAAAAAGAAATCAATTGAAATCCTATCTTCAAGCGAAGAAAGCGATTTTCAACCAATTCGTCACAAGAAGATGCGGGTTTTGGATTACGACGAGTAGGAGCAATATTTAATGTATAATTTGAAAAACTTCTCCATGTATATGTACAATGAAGAATTAAATATTTTTACAATTTCTTTAGGTCTAATTTAATTATTTAATTTAATTGAAAGCATTCTCTCATCTATTTCCTAAATCATTGATGTATTTTCCAAGTCCTATTTTTTTATGAGGTCTCTATCCACCGTATAAAAAAAAATTTAGGTAGTATATCGTACAAAGTTTATTATATGTAAGAATTTATGAAATTTCTGAATATTTTTTTGTACGATTTCTTTTATGCGATCCCTATCCACCGCACAAAAACAGGTTTTACTGTACATTGAAAGGTGACAATATTTTCTAATTTAAAATCATGTTTAAAATGTGGTATAATTAATGACTTCATCATGCTTTTAATGATCTGTTTTATGTGTCTTTGTATCCATTCTAAACAGATTTCCGACAGCACTTTTTAAAATCAATAGCATTGCTTTTCCTACAATCTGACTTTTTTCTTCCCTATTCACAAATGGTTACAACAATGCTATTAATATTTGTAACCTGAACAGTTTCAGATAAAGAGCCTTTTTTAAATTCTTTTTTTAAATTAGTCTTTAGACCCCTTCTTTTTGTTAGGTACAAACTGAAAGGGCTATTGTAAGCCTTCTGATTTTACCTTGAAAAACTATCTTTCCATATATACAAAGCATAAATAATGTATGTATACGTTAATTATAGATATTTTGAATATGTTTTATAATTTTCCTGTTGGTAATTTCATAATTTGTTACTATTTTTAATTAAACATATACACATATATTTTCACTTTAGAAACTTGGTATGTAGGAAATAATTTTCATATTTTTATCAACAGTAATTGCAATAATTTATTATTATTAATATTAGAGATTGAGTAGTACTTTTTTGTAGAGAACAGACTTAGTGCATGTGGACTCATTCAAGAAGAAATTTAGAAAGAATTGTTTGCAAAAAGGTGTTCAGGGCCACACAGTCTTTCTTCAGTCTTTCTAGGTATAACAATAATTTTCCGATCAATTTGATCGACAATCTACTTTCCAAGTTTGGTGAACACCAAGATCTATTGGGAGGGGGGGGGGGGGGGAATCGTACACTATTAAAAAGACATGTTGGGACTGCACCTGTCTTTAAATTGAAGGTTAATTCTTGTCAGAACAAGTTTTGATACTGATTTTAAAAAACCTACTTTGAAATTTCTACATTGCATCAAAACATTATTTCATACACTAATATTTTTTAAAATTTTATAAAATATTGTTACTTTTTGTTTTGTTTTGTTTTTTAATTAAAACACATGTAAAATGCCATTACATATTTTAATTAACTTTCACCAAGGGCATAGTTAATGTGACAACTGACATTCCATATTATTGGCAAGTTGTTTTAGGTCTGGTAAATGGTCTAACAAAATAATAAACTTTTTTTAGGCGGTGGGGGGGGGGGGGGGGGGATTTAAGTTTGCTTTCTAATTCGAAAGTCATTTGATTTTTTTTTCAAAACTATATAAATTGACCAAAATGCGGTCCCGATCGATAGGTTGCCAACCGCTGCTCTAGACTTATCACTTTTCTGAACGGAAGAACTGATGGAAAAGGTGTAAGCGTGGAAAACTGACTCTATCATCCAAGATGTGCTTTTCCAAATCTTGTTTTCCAGGTCACCTAGTTCACAAAAACATTAAAAATTGGTAATATAACTGCTTTATGGGCTTGTTAAGTTTGTTTTAATTATATTATTGATGGACAGCCATGAAAGCCTCGGTTCCTATTTTGAATTGTAACTTTGACCCATCCTCTGGTTTGGCCCATAAGGGGTTGGTGGCTCTTTGTGTTATTTCCTCTCTTTGTAATGTAAACAATCCTGCATGTATTGTCTTGTACTATACGTAATATTGGACAACAGTTCATAAGCGAGTACTACGAGACTAAGCACACGAGCTGGAAAATAAATGTGTTACAATTCAAATATGTAATCATTTTTCATTTTTAAATTCTTTTCATATTCTTTCTAAGTATACAAAAGGAATTTGTATTTTAATTAGCTTGTGTGTAATTTTTATCATATTGGAAAACAGTTCATAAGAGAGTCCTGCGAGACTAAGCACATGAGCTGGAAAATAATGTGTAACAATTCAAGTATGTAATCATTTTTCATTTTTTAAAACTTTTCATATTCCTTTTAAGTATGCAAAAGGAATTCGTTTTTTAATTAGCTTGTATGTAATTTTTATCATATTGGATGACAGTTCATAAGCAAGTCCTGCGAGACTAAGCACATGAGCTGGAAAATAATGTGTAAATAGGGAATTTCCTGGAGGCAAATGGAGTGTTGACTGATTTTCAGTATGGGTTTAGGAAGGGTAGGTCCTGTACAACTAATTTGTTGCATTTCTATGACATGGTTACCATGGCATTAGATAATAAAAAGTGCGTAGATGTTGTTTACATTGACTTTCAGAAAGCGTTTGATAAAGTACCGTATGAAGCTCTTCTTAGCAAACTTGCTTATATTGGTATTGGTGGAAAAACTTTAATTTGGGTTAAAAATTGGCTGACTGGGAGGAAACAGAGAGTAGTAGTGAAGGGCAATTATTCTCAGTGGATTGATGTCTTGAGTGGTGTTCCACAAGGTTCAGTTTCAGGGCCTATATTATTTATTTTTTTTATTAATGATATTACTCAGAGTATTTCTGGGAACATCAATATTTTTGCTGACGATGTCAAAATCATGGGAATCGTGGACACGGAGGAACAAGTCAATCAGTTTCAAGAGGATTTAAATCAAATTTCTAGGTGGGCAATTAAGTGGGGTCTTTTAATATTGGGAAATGTCAAGTGCTTCATTTTGATCATGGGAATAAACATGCAACCTATTATTTACAAGGTTCCATCATTAGGGAAGCAGAAGCAGTTGTTGATCTAGGAGTATTGATTAGTTTCGACTTCAAGTACAGCCAGCAGTGTAGCATAGTAAGTAACAAAGCTAACAGGATGCTTGGGTTTATCAATAAGGCTATTTCAAACAGGTCTAAGGAAGTTGTATTGCCACTATACAGAAGTTTGGTAAGACCTCATTTGGAATATGCTGTTCAGTTTTGGTCTCCGTACCTAAAAAAGGATATTACCTTATTAGAAAGGGTTCAAAGGAGGGCTACTAGATTGGTAAGTGGTCTTTCAGACTTAGATTATGAGGTTAGGCTTAAAAGGCTCAATATGTATAGTCTTGAACAAAGGAGAGTTAGAGGGGACATGATTCAGTTGTTTAAATTCATTAAAATGGGAAATGTTGATGGACTGCAGCTATGTGCTGATAGTAGAACCAGAGGTCATTGTTTTAAGCTTTTCAAATCTCAGGCTAATCTTGAAATTAGGAAAAATTACTACTTCAATAGGGTTATAGGCAATTGGAATAGTTTACCAGAAGCGACTGTTAATTGCAGCGGGGTAAAAACGTTTAAGAAATCTCTTGATGTTCATTGGGGACTGCTAAATTGACTAGGACCAGCCTAGCTGGGCCCTGAGCCTGTTGCTGGTCGTCACTTTTGTATTTGTATTTGTATCAATTCAAATATATAATCATTTTTCATATTTTAAAACTTTTCATATTCTTTCTAAGTATGCAAAAGGAATTTGTATTTTAATTAGCTTGTGTGTAATTTTTATTGTAATGCATCATTCTTTTTAAAATGTATTAATTTTAAAATGTAATATATTTAGTTTATGATATTTAAAAATGCATTTACCATCCTAGAATCTGTTTTTCTGATTTCAGAAATATAGTTGACGAAAAGGAGTTATTTGATATTTAGGATGAAAATATATTTGTATTTTAATTATCTTTTTTGTAATTTTAAATGTAATCGATCATTATTTCATATTTTAGTATGTAATATATTTAGTTTAGGACTTTAAAAATGCATTTGATTTACCATTCTGGAATCAGTTTTTCTGATTTGACAAATATACCTTAAATGAGTTATTTGATATTTAGAATGAAAAGGTATTTGTATTTTAATTAACTTGTTTGTAGTGTTAATTGTAATGTATCATTCTTTTATATTTTAAAATGTAATATATGGCATTAAAAATGCATTTACCATTCTAGAATCTGTTTTTCTGATTTGAGAAATATACTTGAAGAAAATTTTGTTATTTGATATTTAGAATGAGTTCTAAGCCTATTTATAGAACATAGGGTAATATGAAATACTATTTATTTAATTTTTATCAACATATACGTGATTTAAAAATTCTAAATCAAAGCTGATGCACACTTCATCTAGTGACTGTTCATGTTTGGTCAAAAGTAAAATTTTTCCTACTCGAAAAAAAGAGGTAAAAATAAGTCCTTAGCAGCGTTAAAAAAAAAAATTCAGTACACATTTTCTGGCTGTTCTCCCTACTGATTCTGATTTGCCAAAACTGTTTCAATAAAACAATTTGCCTTTTGTGTTCACTGATGGGATATCGTTAATCCATTGAATGGGATATCGTTAATCCAATAATAGAAATATATTTTTTTTAATAAAAGGGTACATTCTTTATATAATCAGGTTCAGTTTTTCCATTAGGCAAAAAAATTTTTTTAAAGAAGGGTATCAAATTTTTCTTACAGCTAGTTAACATTTAATTAAGTCTAATCAAAAGTTTCTCACTTCAATATCATTAATTTTTAGAACATTTTACATTTTCGTTCTTTTTTCTTAATTTTTAATCTCAAACAATAATTCTTTTCAACGGAATTTAAACTTTCTTTTATGCGAAAACAGCTAAGCTAGAATCTAAAATCGAAACACAGCAATATCATGAAGAAATCCAAACAAGAATAAAATCGCCAAAGTCATTTCAAAACAAGATATGCATTCACGAAAAAGGAAGTACTAAGCATAAGATTTTAACTAAGTACGTGTGGCCAAAAATCGGACTGACTTTGAATCATTGTTATCGGGTCGCTCTAGTACGATTCTACAATATCTAATATCGTGCTAGGGAAAACTGCGAAGATTAACCGCCAAGCTTGAAACTCCAAAACTGCATTAGAGGTTAAGTCACAGTTGGCAAAGTTGGCTATATTTGCTCACATAACTAGGAAATATTTTAAAGTATTGGCTGACCCAAACCGTTGTTTATTTTTACATTTCATAGAGCATTATATAAGTTTTAAATCGCGGATCCATTTTTACTCAAAATAATATAAAAATCAAAGTAAAAATGAAGCATAAATTAATAAATAATTTAATATTCATGCGAAAAATACATGGAATGGAAGGAATGTGTCATAACTATTTTAGCACATATAGGATTACAGTTAAAATTTTCAAAAGCATTTAAAAGACAATAAAGTAATCATACAGGTTGGCTCTTTTACTTTGAAAGTAGAGTTTTAACTATATCCATTCAATTTTCATTGGCAATTCTGGCAAATTTCATTGGCAAAATGTTGAATTTAATTGCTGATGCTAGCTTTATTTCCTTAATTTGATTTGCATCGAACTGCGTTAATTGAATGGTGGCAATGTAACTACAACTGAAATTTCAGAATTTCGTTATAAGTTAAATACATGAATCGGATCTGCGATATTATCTTTAAATCGATGTTTTATTTTATATCGATATAGCGCCCAGTCCTAGTCATAACCACTATCATTTTTTTAAAAATATCCATTATCGATCAAAAACATTACACGAAAACAAACTGATTTTTAATGTATGAAAACGAAACGTTTTTCTACACTTATTATTTAATGGTGGTGCATTCGTTGTGCATAACAAGAAACATGCATCGCACCAACATAATACAAATGAATTATCCATAATTCATATTATGTTTTCCACAAGACCTGTATTTTTCTCATTTTCCAGTAAAAAGTTTTTACTTAAACTAATGCCATTAAGTAAAATGTATTTGAATTATTGATTTTTAAACAGTTTAAAAGATCAATATTGATCTTTAAAGCTGTTTAAAAATTCACCTTCTTTATACGCCTTCTTACTTTGAGTGCTAATTGAAATTGTGTTACATTTAATATTCGCAAAGTTTGAAATACTGGGCATTATTTAGTAGGCTTTGGAAATTTAAACTTTATTCCTCTGAATCAAAATATAAAAAACAACCAGTGAATGAACACTTGAGGAGATTAAAATGTTCTCGACTCGAGAAAAGTCCCTTTTTACACCTTCATATCTTTTCACAAAAAAATTCAGTAAAAGCTGATATTTTTTTGTTGCTTTTACCTTTTAAGATCAGTTTTGGGTTATTTAAAACATTTTTTCAATGAAAAATATTTTTAAAGATTTCCTGAAATAGGATGTTTTTTTTTTCGAGAAAGAAATAATTGCTACGCAAGTTAGGTACACTTTGTAAGATAATGTTAAAATATCTTACCTTAAAAATTTCCCTGTACACCTAAAACAATGCAATTGATGTTGTGAACCTCATATTAATTTATTTCAAAAAAATTAAAAAATACTGAGTTGAACATTCAACTTATTTTTATCTTTAAAACTTTCCTTTATAAAAAATATTCAGCAGAAATTCCAAAAAGTTTTGGTTAACTAGAACCATTTGGGAACTATAAATATATGTGCCAAGTTTTAAACATTTGCTCATAGTACAATTTCTTAAAAGTACCTAAACATCGAAAAAATATTTTGAGGAAAGATACAAAAACAGTTTTGTCCCTATTGTATTTTCCCCTACTGTTACGTTTTAAAACTTTATAATTTAGGAGTTTATGTGAACAGGGATGAGATTCTTCCGCGGATCCGCGATTTTCCGCTTTTTTTAGTTTTTGGAGATTCCGCGGTTTTTCGTTTTTTATCTTCAATTTTCGGCCTCTGAAATTTTTTTTTCATTCGTTTTTGTTTTCCTTTTTTTTTGCACACAAACTCTGCAAAACTAGGTTCGTTCACGCTGGTGATTGACGCACTGAAATCGCGATGTTGGAGAACACAACAGCCATTACAATTCTTTCCAACAGCATTTGGACATTCCTAACTTCATGACTTCGGGCTGCGTATTATAAGATGTTTTTTGTAGTAAACGTTTAAACCTAGATTTTTCAAGAACAAAGATCGGAAGCGCCGCTGATACATACTTTTTTTATATAAAGGAAGTCATGTTTTATTGATGGGCCATTATCCCTTCTAAAGGACCCATTATTTTTGCTAAGAAATAATTCGAAGCTAATACAATTCTTAAAAGAATAGCAGAGATTTATTTATGAAAAATATTTCAATAACTTTACAATACAACGTTAAAAATATTACCTAAAGCCATTCGTAAAAAAAAAAAGTTGACTAGATTTTTATGAATAAAATTTAACTATCTTGCATTTCACACAAAGTCGATGCAGCTCGAGGAACAACTATCAATAAGAAAGTATTCTAAGGCACATGGACCATCTCACCGGGTAAAAACGTCAACTTCCCGCTCGCTCTCTGAGCGAACGTCTCAAGAGAAGTTCTAAAAAGGATTAAGAGAGAGAGAAGCAAGCGAGCACTACGCTTAAATACCGGAGGGTGATTTGCGTATCCCGCTAAGCACGTGTACGCACATGCGTCGATGACACGTGATGTGCATTCGAGAAAATTCTCGATCGGGAAAACAGGCAACGCCCCCAAGTGGCGGATTTAGCCAACTAATCAGTTTGAGAAAGATTTGCGAGTCGGGAGGTACGTCGCAACTTAGCTGACTTTTATTGTCTACAATGTTAAAGGCTTGACCAAATAAATTAGTAAGTTACCAAAATTAATTTTTACTTTTGAATTAAGTGGTGAGAATTTAAAAAAAAAAAAAAATAACATTTCCTATCAATGCCTCCCCTTCTCATCATCTTAATGAAAAGTAAAAACACTATTACTATAAAAAATATCACATGGCTTTAGGCTTTAACATATGTGTTAAATTCCTTTTACAAAAAAGTGAAACTTGTTAATATTAACACCAGTATTTTTCTTTCAATGGGTAAAATACAGAAACACCCATTAACATTTCTAATATATTGAAAAACATGAGCGCTTGAAGATCACAAACAGCAACATGATCACATCAGTAGCACTTCCAAGTCCAAATATCGAATTAGAGTCACTAATTTCAAGTCCATAAAGTCCCAGGGAATGAATGTAGATAATCACATTTAATCTGCAATACAATAATAAATACTACAAGTAACAGTTCAAATCAGCATATTATACACAATTCCATTTAAAAAAAAATTTATACATCAGTTATTTACACTTAATATACTTTTACGTTTATAATAACAATTTTACTTTTAAATTCAATCATAAAAATTTCTCATAACAATTTATATTAAATCTTGTATAAAAGTAAAATAAACTGACTGATGTAAAAACAAGTACTTAGAACATTCATACAAAAATTGATATTATATTGCACTTATTTAAAAAAATTTTCAACAAATTTCTCTAATTCGGCTTGGGTCGGCGGTTTCGTGAAAATATCCGACAAATTATCTTTACTAGAAACATGTCTAATATTAAAAATATTTTTATACACTAAATCTCTAATGAAAAAAAGTTTAACATCAATATGCTTGCTTCGGTGGTTTTCTAATGGCGACTTTATAAATTCAATTGAAGCTTGATTATCAGCAAAAAGTAAAGATTTAGCTTTCGATCTATTTATCATTTTATTTTCAAAACATTCGTCCAAAATTCTGTCGAACCATATTAACTCCTTCACGGCTTCAGTCATTGCGATAAATTCGGCTTCCATGGTGGACAAACTTACACTCTTTTCTTTAAAGGTTCGCCACTCAATGGGTGAATTATCAAGCAAAATTAGCTGACCTCCGATTGAAGTTCGGTCATCACGATTTGCCGCGTAATCGGAATCAGTGAACGCGATAATTTGAACTTTATTGCAATTTAGAAAAAGTTTTAAATCTTTACTTTGATGAACGTAGCCTAATAATTTTAACAGTCCATTCCAATGAACAAGTCCTGGATTGCTCTGGAATTGACTAAAGATGTTAACTGCATATGATATGTCAGGTCTGGTTCGATTTGCAATAAAAGTTAAACATCCTAACAAATTTCTATACGGTATGTTTGACATTTCTTTAATTTCTTCATCGGTTTTCGGACAATTTAATTTAGAATAAACAATTCCCTTACTAATAGGTAAAGATGCATTGGGAATACGAAAATTTTTATATCTCTCACATACTTCTTCTATGTAAGAAGTCTGATGCAAGTGTAGGCCCTTTTCGTCCTAGCCGAATTCTACGCCAAGTAATTTTTGCGTCTTTCCCAATACTTTTAAGTCAAATTGTTCATTCAATAATTTTAAAGCATTACTAATGTCCGAATCCTTTCTTCCAAAAATTACAATGTCATCAACATATAACAATAAAATTACGTTAGAATTAAAATAAACACAATTGCAACTTGAAAACTTTTTAAAACCTAACTGAATTAATACACTGTTAATTTCATAAAACCACAAGCGGCCACTTTGATGTAAGCCATAAATTGCCTTATTTAATTTACAATATAATTTCTCTTTTCCTTTTTCTATAAAACCTGGGGGTTGGCACATAAATATTTGATCATCTATAGGAGCATACAGGTAAGCATTTTTAACGTCACATTGAACATTTAACCATATATGACACACAACTAATAATGAAAAGAAAAAACGAATAACACTGAAATTTACAACGGGGCTGAAGGTCTCCTCAAAATTTAATCCTTTTACTTGAGAGAACCCTTGAGCACAAAGTCTAGCTTTAAATCTGACAATTTCCCCTTTTTCGTTTTTCTTTAATGTATAAACCCACCGACATCCTACTGGATTAGCATTTGCCGGTAATTTGGCTAAAGTCCAAACATTCCTTTCCTGCATAATTGCAATCTCTGATTCCATTGCTTTACGCCATTCCTCCCGTTCTGTAGATTTTAAGGATTGTTTATAAGAGTTAGGCACTTTAATTTCGCGGTCTAGTCAGGACTCGCTAACACTTGAACTAACAGAATTACTTGGAATTTCCCCTTGAAAAGTATCCCGTCCACTAAAAGAAAAAATTTGAGGATCATAGGATATATTCTTATTTTTACAGTATCGTTCTACATCATTTAGGCTTCTTAAACGGATGGTGTGACCTTTTTCAAAATAATAGATATCGTTACGTGATCCATCCGGTCTTGGAACTACCTTTCTAAACCATATAGCATCCCTTTTAGTCTTAAAACTATTATCTTCATCAGAAGATTCCCCCTCTGAATTTGATTCTATCTCAGAAGTCGATTCCTTACAAGAATCGTCCGAAGTTTCAGATTTCTGATTCTCCCTCGCTTCTTCGTAATCCGAATCACTTTCCTGCTCAGAATTATTGGGGGTTGTTAGAGACCAATTTATAACATTACTATCGGGTATACTATTGAAATCATCCTTATAAAAATAATTTTCTTTAAAAGAAACATTGATGGTTTCCAAATTTTTCCCGTTTCTGGTATCCAGATACGATAGCCTTTTGTCTTAAATGCGTATCCCACCAAAACGCCTTTTTGTGCTTTAGCATCTAACTTATATCTACGTTGGCGGGGAATTCCTGCAAAAACTATAGTACCGAAAGGTCTCAGATGTTTTACTGACGGTTTATTGCCTCCATATAATTCAAATGGGGTTTTATCCAAGTTACTATGGCAGACCCGATTCCATGTATAAGCAAAATACAATACGGCGTCTGGCCAAAATTTCTTTGGTAAACCGCTTTCTTCTATTAGAACTCTGATACAATCAGCAACGGTGCGATTAAGATTTTCGGCAACTCCGTTCATCTCAGGAGAATATACATTCGTTAATTCATGTTTTATCCCATGATTATTACAAAAATTATCAAAATCTCTATTTACAAATGCTGTCCCGTTGTCAGTTCTAATACATTTTACTTTTCTGCCAAGAAACCTCTCCGATCGTAAAATATGTTGCTTAAAGATCTCAGAGACTTGGCTTTTATTTTTAAACGGGTATAATGAACATCTCCGTGAAAAATCATCTATTATAGATAAATAATATTTTTCCCCGTTCTTTCCTTCAATGTTGCAAGGACCCCAAACGTCTGCATGAAGAAGTTGGAGCGGGTACTTTGATCTTATAATGTGTAATGATTTGAAACTGACTCTTTTAAATTTTGATATTTTACAGTCGTCACAAAATATATTTGAATTTTTAAATTTAGGCAAGCCGTTAACGCTTCCTAGATCACTAGTTTTCTTAATACTTTTAACGTTAACGTGAGCCAGGCGTTTGTGCCAAAGTTTCAAATCATCCATTTGATTATTTCTCACTGGAGTTTCATTATTTATATGACTAGAATTTATAACAACTTGACTACAATTTAAAGGGAGCTGACTAGACTTAATAGAATCTGTAATATTGTATCTGAACACCGTCTTTTAAAACAGCTTTTAAAATCAACTCGTCATTTTTGTCGGAAACTCTCACGAAACCTCCTTCACCCCAAAATTTTGCACCACCCTGGTCAAATTTTGCACCTGATAATATGTTTCTTCTCAAGCGTGGAGAGTACAGGACATCTTGTAAAACTACAGATCGATTGCCAAATCTAACTTTTATCTCCCCCTTTCCCTCAATTGGAAAACATTGGTCTTTAATTGCGACCGCAATTTTTACATTTTTAACAGGGGTAAAAGTTCGGAACCAATCTCGATTAGCACAAAAATGGTGTGAAGCTGCAGTATCGAAGATCCATTTTGAGGGTTTTTCATTTACCTCACTAATGTTGGATTCGGAGATAAAAAAGTCATGGTACTCACATCGTGTACTGGATGGGGAACGGGCTCGCTCCTTGGAGAAACTTGGATTTCGCTGTGGACTCCCACGTCGGCCTCTGTATCTCTCGTCAGTAGACTCCGGGCTCCTCGTTGTCCGTTGATGGGAAGAATCCTTCCAGAGTGGGCAGTTCCTTTTTATATGACCACCTTTATGGCATTTATAGCACTTTATATTTCTTTCCCTTTTGGTATGCGAGACTTCAACTTTACACCGGTTACTATCGCGTAGTTCAAGGCGATTTTCTTCGACTATCAGATCAACGATAATTTTATCGAATCTAAAAGTTTCATCTGGTCGCAACAATATTCCTTGTACGACATTATCAAACTCTTCAGGAAGACTACGTAATAGCTGGTATATAATAAAATCTTCGGGAAAATCCTTATGAGCGATTTTTATTTTTTCAAAAATACGCCTGAGGCGGGCTGCATATAAGTTCAACTTTTCGCCAGATTCCAATTTACAATTATTTAACTCTGCGTAAAGTTGCATACGAATGCACCGATTGTCGGGATAAAAATGCTCTTTTAACTTTTTCCAGGATTCTGAAGGGTTTTCTATATTTTCAACTATTTTTCTTAAGTCCTGCTCGATATTTAGAAAAATTAAGGATAAAGCCATTCGCTTTCTGGAAATAAATTCTTTCACATCCCTTTTGGTAATTTCGGCTTCTTTGCACACTACCGGAAGTTTTTCCGTGCCCTCGACGATTTCCCAGCAGTCCTTCTCCATTAGAAGAAATTTCATATTTGTGCTCCATTCTGTATAATTTGTGCTATTCAACTTTTCGATTGGAAATGACGGACTTGCCATGACGAAGTTGCTCGAGAAGAATTTTAAAATTTGACATAAAAAAAAATACACAATTATAAACACACAACGTATTGACGCTTTACCCAAAGACAGATCCTCCTTTTACTTATTCCAAAAAAAAAGGTTTCTTTGCTGGCCTCCCCGACTCGAAGCACCGATTTTTTTTTACTTTCATACATGTACTAGTCAACAATGTACAGGGAAGGGCATCTGGGCCCATAACCCTTGATGGGCCATTATCCCTTCTAAAGGACCCATTATTTTTGCTAAGAAATAATTCGAAGCTAATACAATTCTTAAAAGAATAGCGGAGATTTATTTATGAAAAATATTTCAATAACTTTACAATACAACGTTAAAAATATTACCTAAAGCCATTCGTAAAAAAAAAATAAAGTTGACTAGATTTTTATGAATAAAATTTAACTATCGGGCATTTCACACAAAGTCGATGCAGCTCGAGGAACAACTATCAATAAGAAAGTATTCTAAGGCACATGGACCATCTCACCGGGTAAAAACGTCAACTTCCCGCTCGCTCTCTGAGCGAACGTCTCAAGAGAAGTTCTAAAAAGGATTAAGAGAGAGAGAAGCAAGCGAGCACTACGCTTAAATACCGGAGGGTGATTTGCGTATCCCGCTAAGCACGTGTACGCACATGCGTCGATGACACGTGATGTGCATTCGAGAAAATTCTCGATCGGGAAAACAGGCAACGCCCCCAAGTGGCGGATTTAGTCAACTAATCAGTTTGAGAAAGATTTGCGAGTCGGGAGGTACGTCGCAACTTAGCTGACTTTTACTGTCTACAATGTTAAAGGCTTGACCAAATAAATTAGTAAGTTACCAAAATTAATTTTTACTTTTGAATTAAGTGGTGAGAATTTAAAAAAAAAAAAAAAACATTTCCTATCATTTATCCCAAATCGCACATCTAAATGCAAAAGTAGCATTCTTCAAAATGGCGGAAGATGTTGAGTTTCCTTTTAATGCAAACGAGTAAACATTTTGTTAATCAAATTTAAAAGTTTTAAGTTTTTGAACTTTTATCTACAGAATTAATTATTACTATTTATATCGTTTTTTTAAGTAATTTTTTGTAGTACAGTAATCATAGGCGTAACTAGGGTTGGGGAAAGGGGGGGGGGGTCACCCTAAAAATGTACAGACTAAACACCAATAAGCAGTGCACAAGAGTTCAAAATTTACTAGTCATCAATACTTGTCATTACAGATATACTCCGTGTTTATTTCAGGCATCTCTCGGGGGGGGGGGGGGGGCTACTCCCTCGGAGAAAGTCAACTCTCCCCATCGGCGAAAAAAATCAGATCACAATTTTTAAAAAAAGAAAGAAAAGAGAAATTACGCTTTTAAGACATCTTAAGGCCTAATATTGAATTATGAGTTGTGCTAGTATTGCTGCTGAAAAGAATGTGTATTTTCATATTTACAATCTGTTCTTAGTCCGAAACGCGTGTTTTTTTTGAGTTGTGCCACTAGTGCAGCCCATGAGAACCAATCAATTCAGATCTTTTTTGTTCAATGTACATTTATGATTAGGCTAAGTAAAAGTGTAATTTTGTCACGGTATTATTCACCTTCGCAATGTTATTATAAACGCTCTATGGGACCATTCATAAACAGTGTCACACTTTCTTTCAATATATTTGAGCCCCCTCCCACCCTTTGTCACAAAATCACACTCTCCATCACTTCCCTATCCCCTTTGCCACGTGTCACACTATATTACATGAACACTTTCAGTGTGTGCAACGTACTTGCAGTGTTGCAGTTCAGAAATAAAGTACTTACGTTAAAGAATCACATTTTTAGTTTTATTTTTTAACTTTTAACGACATTTGTGGGCATAACAATAAATGATAATGATTACACGTGGACTTAAATAGCATAGAATTAGATTAAGGTTAAAACAGAAAAAAGATAATTAGTGCATAATAGTGAAAAATAATTAATTGACTTCTGAAAAATGACCCGCACTTATTTATTTTAAAAGTAAATACCAAAGAAGAGTTTCTTTTAAAATTTTAACTAGAAGTGACTTCAAACCTTAATAAGCATCCGTATTTTCAATATAAAATGAAATCAATGAAACTTTAAAATCAAATTATGAAAATAAAAAATTATCAAAAATAAGTTTAATATGCTGGTTTTTTACACGTTTTTATAGAAATCAAAATGTGTAATGTCACACTTCTTGTTATCCCCCCTTGTCACAATTTCTCGACCCCCCCCCGCCGCCCCACTCGAAGTAGTGTGACATCATCCCCTATGAAGTTAAAAAACGAAAAAAGGAGGATTAATAAGCAGTTTCTCAGCATGGGAGGAAGAAATAAAAAGTTGAAACTAAAATTGCAAAAAAAAAAAAAAAAGAGGAGGGGGCAGCTAAAATATTATTTCGAAAAAATTACATAAAAATAACCATACCTTTCCTGCTTCAGGGTTTCTTCGCAAAATAGGACAAAATACTTTCACCTTTTCTTTTACTCATAATCAAAATTTGTGCGCAGGCGAGCAAATGAGACTTTTGCAAGACCACAAGAACCGACTAAATTCCCAACTGCCAAGGTCAATCAAGGTCTCTGTTTTATTGTGCAAAATGGTTGGGAAAAAAAGAGAATATGATTCGAGGAGAGGCATCCGCAAAGGGGCAAGAGCCCTCCCCCCGCCTCCCTTGTCGGAAGCGTTTCTATGTTGATTCGATTTTACGAATTGCTAGTTTAAAAAAGAAAATAAAAGAACTAAGATTTGTTCCAGCAATAACAGCACAAACATCCATATCCCGCAATCATAGAAGCAGGGGTCCATTAGGCATTAGCTTACTTCCACAATATGGGTAGTTAGAGTGTCGCCATTTCCACGAATGTAACCTTCGGGTAAGGATGGACAAAGCCCCAAACTGTTGTACGTATATTTATGGCAGATGTGGTTCCATGAGGCTCGCATTTTGCGAAAAAAGGATCACTATATTTCCTGTTTTTGTGTGGTCGGGTGATTAGAACCATATGCAGTCTTTAGGCAAGGAATCAATCCGTTATCTGTTGAAGACACGCGGGACCTATCGTCTGGAGAATTGAGAGAAAAAAGGGTCTTTTTTTGAGTTCTGGTTTGTAGGCCCTAGATGTTTGAAGCGCCGTCTTGTCGTTTCCCCATTTGTAAAACAGAGGACCCCCCTCCCGCTCCCAAACAGGTTGGTTCAAAGAACAAGATCTAATCATTATTTTTTTTGTTTAATTTTTTTTTTCAGACAGGTTAAAAATTTCGAAAGTATTTCGGGGGGAGGGGGGCTCGGGTCCGTTGCCCCCCCTTGCTTACGGCTTTGCCTACAACACCAGTTTATCAGAAAACAAACCCCCATCAAAGAGGAGCATATTTCCCAGGAAACTGGTGCAATTGTGTTCCCAAATTGCTGCCTTTGGGTAAAAAAGACATCAAGAAGGTAAGAAAACCATCTGGAGTGATTGAAAGGATCTCTGCTGTCTGTCTGTGTGTGGTACGGTGATTGAAGCCACCTTTCGCTGTAAAATTCCTAAAGGTGATAAGGGGGTTGATTATAACCAGATGAAAAGTCCTCTGTAATATGAGCTACGTACTTTGGTCATGATCACCCTTCAGAAAGAGGAAATAAAATCATATGCATATGTGTTTATTTTTCTTAGGGAAAAAATAGATATGTGCTTTGCAAGGCGTAGCCAGAATTTTTTTTGTGTGCCTAATATATGTGCCTAAATAACTAAATACAAAATAGGGGGGGGGGGGGGTTGAATCCCCAAAACCCTCCCCTGGTTACGTCAATGGCAGAAGTCACTTAAAATTATGTTTATTATCCTTTAATATTACTGTTATTAAACTGAAAAGGTAAGTTAGGGAAGGAAAATGCTACGCATTTTGATACTAAATGAGTGATGCATGAATCTGAATTTTTCAACTGCAGAAGCTGAAGCACATGGCTCTCACAGCACATTGGTAAAAAAGAAAAGAAAGACATTGCACATCTGTAACTATTTTGCGATTTTCTTTCAAGCTATAGACGATACAAAAGGCTATCCGGTTGCGTCTTAACCCCCCCCCCCCCCTTCCAGTTTTACATCCCTCGGTTTTCTCGGAATTTTAGAACCAAAAGAAATAGCAACCCCTCCACAAATTCCGAGAAACTCCAGTTCAACTTTGGCTACAAGTGCAGACTCGCCCTTAAATGACGATTGACAGATGCATCCCCCTTATCACATGCATCCCCCCTTATCACGTGACTCTCCGTTTCAGTTTTAGTTTCTCACGAATGTGAACTAGTGGTGGACCGTGCTCCAGGCCCCGAGAGTCTTGCCCGTTCTTCTCCTTCAACGTCCATCTCCACGATTTTGTCCGACGAAAGAGATGAGGGGAATTCTACAGCTTGTCTCCTATGTTGTTCACACGAAGTTAAAAAAAAAAAAAAAAAATTCCCACCCGATTAACTTGACATAATTTCCACCATGTCGAGGAACAAAAATGAATAAATAACTAAATACCCAATGGGGGGTTGAACCCCCAAAAACCCCCTGATTACGCCCTTGCAGTAATATTTGTTCCAGAATCAAGCACTTTCATGATGAGAAAAAGAAACAATAAATGGCGCCATATTGCAACGTTGATAATTCTTTAACTTTTAGTGCTAAAGTTTTCTTACTTTCTTTTTTAATTTTAATTACTTTCTTTTTTAATGTTTAAAATCACTCACATTCAGCTCTTATATATTAAGAATGGCAAGTTTATCGCTTATTTTTATGTTTCCTCAATGCCATGTGTTTGCGCAATGTTAACGTTTTGCTGAAATTTTTCGGCAATCCTTTTGCATCTGCTTTCAATTTAATTTATTTCTTATTATTTTCACATTAGCGCACAATATAAAGCCTACCAAGAAAATATACAAAGCAATTTTTATGGAATATGATTTTTTATTGAATCGGCACATTACTGTAGATTCCCCCCCCCCCCAAAATATACTACCCGCACATTATACTTCAGAAAATACGTTAATTGAGTTTCAATCTTTTTGCATCTGATTTTTATTTCCTAATCGACAGACAGAAAAAAAGGAAAAAAAAAATAGCTTGTTGAGCAGAAATACAAAAGTTTCCTTGCAACTCCTGAATTTTTGCCTTCAATTTTAAAAAGATTTAGAGCTATTTTTTGAGATTTGAGAATGTCTGCAAACTCATTTGATTGAAAGAATTGACAATTATTTAAAACTTCCACTCTTATTAATTTTCAATTCCCCATTACTTATAAAATCATACAGTAATGGAATACATGCAAGAATGAGAGCTCTAAAAAGTACAGATATGAATAACATAAAAATTGTATCAACAATCCATGAGCACGAAGTTTGAACCCACATTTTATTTTAGAAAAATATTTTCAGTTTGAATGAACCCTGGTATAGGCAGCACTCTTCTTCATTATTGCTTATGAAAGAACTGTCAGCATTTGCAACAAATATCATAAATGTAGAAGAAAAACAGCAGTATGATTTAGAAGTGCATAAACATCGTAGGTGTTGACTCTCTTGCTGAGCCAATTAAAAGTGACACTATTGATGTTTGGAGGATGAACGTGAGGAACTTTTTGAAACATCATTTACTGTCCAAATTGGCACTAGCCTTTCTTACGTGCTTTCATGGCCCTTAAGTTGGATCCAGTTTCAGTTCCATATGACAAAGCTGCCAAGTATTCCGATTTTCTCGGAGTTTACCCGATTTTTTTTACGTACGCCGAAAACCCGATAAGTTACAGAAAACTCCGATTTTTCAAGCTCCGCAATGTACTTTTCATTTTATAAAGAAAAAACAAAGTTTTCTTCATTTGAGCAGAGCAAAATGCTGCTCGTTCGTCCCATGTCGCTTCTCTTAAGAACGGACGGAATTCCCTATTTTCGGTAATTTTAGAAATTAAAAATTTCGTTTCTACGAAAATTCGTAATTTTGGAAGACTTCTCTGTTTTTCCCTATGAAAATTTTTGAAAGTAGCTGTGTACATACCTGCCCAATTTTGCAAATTACGAGTAAAATTTACACATTTTGTTCGTTCTTTGCGTTTTCAAGGGTCTATCCCGATTGTTTACTCATTTCGATCACTATCGGATTCTTCCTCTTGGATATCAATAACTTTGAGATTACCATTATTTTAAATGTTTCTCACGTTTTAGCTTCTGTAGTAAAGGTCTTGCACAGATGTCATTTTATCGAAAATTTAAGGAATTTTTAAAAAATTTATTTTTTGCCTTTAAGTTTTAGTGATCACGTCAGTTTTTGATTATCATTGTTAAATATTACAGTCTCATTTATAATCTTGTTTTAAAAATCCTCAGTGAGTCACATGTCTGATAAGATGAGGTATATTTTTCAAATCACATTTTTACAAAATCTAAGTAATGCCTGTATTTCCCTTTTCCACATACGTAAAAGAAATCGTGATTTTTTTCCCAGTATATCTGCTTTGCTATGTTATTCAATGTAGAATGTTTTAATTAAATTGAGTGGCCAATTAAATAAATTTGGCAGTGAATAGAAAGAAATATGAAAAATATTGCAATTTTTCATGCTCCTATTTTACCCCCCTGTGCCAGTAGCGGATTTAGGCTTAGGCCCGTGAGGCCCGGGCCTAGGGCGGCAAATTTTGAGGGCGCCAAAATTTTTAAGGCGACTAAAATTAAAAATCGATTTTGTTTTCTGTAACTGAAAGACCAAATTTAAAAGTTTATTTTATTGCGCGCTCTCACTATCTAAACATAGTACCATTTTGAGGGTAGAATTTCTTTGTTAACCCTTTAGAAGGCGGTGGTAAGTATAGCTACCACTAAATTCATAAACTTATAAACGTTTGCAATAACGTACATTACCCCCTCTGGTTGTCAGAAATTTATAAAGACTGTGGAGAGCATATTTACTACGAAATACATAATTCTTTTAATGTTTTTAAGCATCTTCTCCCCTTCCCCCCTAAAGGGGTGGAGTAAAAATCATGTAATTTTATTCAATGACCTATATGATTTGCTTTTTAAAAACTAATCTAAATTTGAAAATTACTTCAATATTCCACTACTAGAAGAAAGTGGCCTTATAAAGGGTTAAAATAATTAATCAGGCTAGTACTAAAATCTGAGATATCTAACAAAAAGATTTTAAAAACTTTTTTTAATGCTTGCATATTATTTATTTACGAAATTAAAAAAATTTTTCGCATTTTACATTCAAAATTTAATTGTAAGGTTTTTTTGCTCTTTATTATAAAACAAAACATTAATTCACCATCATAATCACCATAAATTTATATACTGTTACGAAAGAAAAGGGGCGTTATATCGTCTCGGGCCTAGGCCACCCTCAAACCTAAATCCGCTACTGCCCTGTGCTCTTATTTTTTGCCTCTACTGCTCCTATTTTTAAAGTCTTGAGGTTGGTAGCTCTGATATGAACAATATTATTATCCCACAAAAGAAATGTATGCTGTTAGATCCTACCTGAAAAACTCTTGTCAATACATTTCTTGAGCTTTTTTTTATTCAAAAAAATAAATAAATAAATAAAATAAAATAAATAAATAAATAAAAAAGAATATGAATTTATGTTTATACACCTGTTATTTTCATAAAACATTAATTTTTTTTTTAAATTCAGCTATGTACATTAGCAATGTGGCAATTCTTTTATCTTTCGGTTTTTGATAATAATTCGCATATATTATATAGTTTAATTAAGAAACCTTAGGTGAGTAAACTTAAA
This sequence comes from Octonoba sinensis, assembly GCA_038502835.1. Lineage (NCBI taxonomy): Eukaryota > Metazoa > Arthropoda > Arachnida > Araneae > Uloboridae > Octonoba > Octonoba sinensis. Next base: position 113,030,993 of record CM076598.1, on the reverse strand, counting down.
AATGTTTTTATAATGTAATATCAACACATTAAATGGATGAAAATCTATTGGATTGAAAAAAAAAAACTTATTTTGAGCGCATTTCATCTCCTAATATAAATATAACTGAACTTTTGTTCACGCATTTTTCCTCTTTTTTCATCTTTCTCCAATCTCATGCCTGGAACCGGAAGCCCATAAATTATATATTTTTAGAAAGGAGAAAATCCCTTCTACGTTTTAAAATAAAAATGTAAAAAATCAATTTTTTTAAGGTTTTTTCGTCTTGGTCTCCTTAAGCAATTTCATTTTTTAAAAATCCCAATATTTTTTTTTATGTGTAGCATTTTATTCATGAAAGTAAAAACATTTTTATTGATACGTGTAAGTTTTGTTTAAAAAAAAAGGGTTTTAACTGTATAACTACGGAAAGGGTTATTTTGACCCCAAGCGAGCTTCTGCTAATAATTCTTCTGTTTTTTCAGAAATATCATACTCCTTTCATGACTTTTCCTAAATCACTCTACTGTGCGATAATACAATTCAATAGAAAATCGCATTCCTTTTTTTCCTTTGCCTTAAAGGGTTATGCATGATATATGTGTCGTGCGTCAATCTACTGCCTGCTAAAATACGTTGAACGTAGACTCCGGTAACGTTTCAATATTAGTTTTCTTTAAAATATTTCAGTCGCTTTGGTTTTCACTATTTCACCACCCTCAGCCCCTGTCATTTTAGGGAGTCAGGAGCAGGCAATAACTCACCCCCTCCCCCTGCTTTCTGTGTTTCAGAATGTAATGTTTTTTTTAAAATGTGTACGCATTTTTCCGTTTTTAAATGTAATATATAAGGAAGATATACCCTTTGCCTCATCCAATTCGAAATACCGCCCCTGACCACCCTTTGAAGAATTTTATCTTTAAAATAGAAAAAAGGAAAGATTCACACAAAAAATCACACGAAACAATCTTGCAAGAAACGTAAAATTGCTTGTGTTAGTTAAAGGCTTCTTGTCACATTAATACTTTGAGTTTGGAGCAAAAAAAAATTTATCTCGTGCTTTTTTTTTTTTTTGCAGCTTATTAATTTCACATCGGTCACTTTCGTTTTAACTTGAAAAACTGATAATTTTTCAGCGTCGTACGCCTAGGACAACCTAAATTTTCCACACCATTTTGAAAACACGCACGTTGTTTTAAATACATCCCAAAAGTTGAAGGAAACATATAAAGAACGAAAATAAATAACTTTCGGACTTGTCTGTGAAGAATGGTCCGTTTTTGCACTCGTGATTTTTGTAAGGGGCTTGTTTTCACGATTGCGATTTTTTTTTAAATTGTTGCTTCTATTCTGGAATAAGAGTTTGCTTTTTGATTTCTTACAACATTATTACACTTACTTTCGAACTTAACTATTCGAAAATTTCACATCTCCGGAATTTGCTTTTTTCGACACTTTTTGGGAGCTTATTAGAGAAAAAACGGAAGATTTCTAGCTCTGACAAGAAAAAGCCTGGCCTTGAGTGAGATCTTTTCTTTTTGGACAGAATTCTTATATTGTATATATAGAACCAATAGCTTCATTGTACGTTACTGGCTAGGCAAACCTATTCTCATCACGCCTATTTTAAAAAATCTCACATTAGGAGTCTTCACATTGGGAGCCTTCTTGTTGGTGCCAAATATAGTACTTTATGGGATTTCTGGGGCAAGTAAAGCTGAAAAGTTACAAGGGGCGCAAAAGGCGTCACGCTCGGATCTAGATTTAGTGTTTGGGGGTAAACGGGGGCTGCGCTTGGCGCTGCACCACTCTAGAATTAAGTCATCCTCAAGTACACCTTGTAAAGCTCATTATACTTGTAATTATATTTCTTATAAGTTTTCTCTGCTGACTAGTGCTGGGGAGTATAGAAGAAGAGGAATAAAAGAGACCGCCCCCCCCCCAAGAAGGCATCGGATATCCAGTAACTATCCGTCGTTATCCGACCGATTTTAAAATATCCGGAATCCCATTTTCCACTGCACAAAAAACGCGGTTAACCGATATGTAAAGATGGCGTTCTCAATAAATTGCATGTTATTACAAATAACGATAAAGTTTGAAAGAAGTTTTTACATGAAATAAGAATACTCTATGAATATGAAATATAACACCCGTGCTCACAGTCGATAATTTTTAATCATCATCGGGTGACCGCGATGGGGGTTTGAGCTACGACACAGCGATGTAGTTTACAGACATACGATCCAACGAAAGAAGACGAGGCACTATTAGTTACCTTACACAATATGTTGCGCGAAAGTAATGTAGGGTCAGTTGGGGTAATTGTAAACGCTTTTTCAATGTTTTAACTTTTCATTCTTTCCTACCTCTTAAATGATTTGAGAGATAAAATTGTGAGCATTGGTAGCCAATACTGAACTTCTTCTGAGTAAATGTGTACACAAATTTTCACTTTATGATTATTTGTTAGCGAATGAACTCGTGTTTACAATTACCCCAGAGTCTCTGGGGTAAATGTAAACAGAGATTTATTTTTGAATGAGGTTGATGCAAATAGAAAACTTTTTCATACGCAGTCTGCTTGGAAGCTTAAGAAATTCCGGAGCAATGGTTCTCAATCAGCAGCCAACGGGCTGTATGTGGTCCGCTGAGTTATGTAATATGCGTCCGCTGAGATCATTTAATGAGAAATATGTTGCAATAAATCAAATAATGCGACAAATTTATGTAAAATGTCTTTCAGTGGATCAGTCGGTTAATCTGGGATCATACAAAGCACCAAAAGTGAAGCACAACTGGCCGTGGTCAATGCTTGGGAGGGTGACTACCTCTCACGATGGATTACTCTGGGACCGACTACGCATGGAGCAGTGCACGTAATGGGAGCAGTGCACGTAAAATCCGTCGTGGCTTCAAATGTCCTCCAAGTTAGAAATAATATCTGCTGGGGAGCCAACATAGGTGACAATCTCTTATCTGGGAGCTGGTTCAAAATCATGAGGCCCCTCTGAGCCAAGTGTAGTTCCATTCTATCAGAGCTCATTAATAATCGGTAAGAGCTTCCTTAATTCCTGGTCGCCCTGCAAGGGGTACTTGAATTTTCAAGTGGCATTAGCAACAACAGCAGTTACGTAAAATAGACACAAAAGTGTAATTTACATCAAAATACAATATTTATTGCTTTCCTAAAAGATTGGAAATAAGATAAATTTAAGTGTTTATATTTACCCCAGAGTACGAAATATATGGGGTAATTGTAAACACCTAACTTGCGCATGGAAAATAACAGGGAGGATGAAAATCTTAACAAAATATTTTTAGCAACATTCCATATGACAAATAAAAATGGTTGAAACCGTTTACATTGCATTTATAGGTGAGCTAGAGGCGAAAATATAAGATCACTAAATTAAAGTCTTCCCTATGTTGCCAATTCCCCATCACACACCAGCAGTTAAAATTTCAAAACCATCTCAAGTGTAATTATGAAGTTTATTTACATTTACCCTATGTTTACAATTACCCCAACTAACCCTATCTATTTTATGTTCCTTCTACACTCTTGCCGTTTCGTTGTGCTATAAGTAGCTAGGCGAAAACTCTCATAGTAAATATTTTTCATTTTGGTTTACTTACTATTTTAGGTAGTAGCACAAAGCTAAAGCATACTAATGAGGCTCATAAAAAGCTATAAAATTAGAATATCAATTCTTAATAGTAAATACCAGAAATCTGGAGCAGCTCCTCTTTGTAATTGCTCCACTCCGTGCTCCGAATAATTTTAATAGATTATATTATCTCTCTATTTTTAGTCAATTTTTTTATATGATTAAAAATTAAAAAGGTAAAAAAAATTTTAAAAATGGAGCGGTGGAGCGCAACAAATTTCTTTCCTCGACTCTGCTCCAGTTTTGGGGAAAATCTCGTTGCTCCGCTCCAGATCAATGGGTAATACACATTTCATTAAAATACACATATGTCTAACGGGATCTTCTCATTTCCGCCAAAACGAACACCCTATTCATGAAAGTTACCTCCTCCCCCTTTTGCGTTTTTCGAATTTAATTTTCTAAATTTTTCGGGGTAGATTCCCAGGACTCCCCTCTTTTTATGCTATAATATTATACTTATGATAAAGTTTATATTGATAATTTGTGAATTCTCTTTTTTCCGCATATATAAGGCAATCGTCCCGAATTGTTTGCTCATATTCTAACAATGAGCCCTTTCTCTACCAGAAGCTGGACTCGCTCATATTACATGTATACGTATATATATATATATATATCAATATTAAAACGATAAATTATTTATAATAACTATATATGCGAAATATAGGGGCCGTTCATAAATGATGTTACGCTTTTTCCCCATATATTTGACCTCCCCCCCCCTTTGTCATAATATGTTGCACTTCAGCTGACTCCCCTCCCCTCTTTGTCACACGTCACGCTGTTGGATAGTGCAGAATGTCACACTTCTTGTTACCTCCTTCCCTTGTCACACTTTGTCCCAAGTTCACGAACCTCCCTCCCCCCTCGAAGCGTGACATCATTTATGAATGATCCCATACATGCTCATATATCATATACATATGTATACGTTTATAAAAACAATAAAGGGGCCACCAAACTCATAGTCCGCCTTGATTTTTGACGGCCAACGTTTAGAGCAGATATATCATAGCAATTTTGTTATTCAGTATACTTGCTCTTTGCGTCTAATCTGAAATTAAGATTTTCGGATGGTTTTTCTATTCTTGTTTGTTATAAACACATTTTTATAGTGTGGTAATCACACTACTATGAAAAATCACTTTCTATGCATGAACTCTGTCCGTCAGTCGTCAGTGTAAGGTCAAATTTGAACTTAATGTCCCACACCAACAAGCGAATGAGAACAGCCGAAGTAAAAAGGAAAGTTGAATACTAAAAAAAAAATCTTCTAAATGATTATGTCCATACAAGCCATCCCCCCAAGTGCGATGGCGTACCTTCGCCTCAAAAAGAATCCCCCTCCTTCCTAAAAATGCCAATGGCGCAGTCGTTCAGTTGACACAGCAAGTTGCAATTTCGTTCAGTTGAAAGTTATTAAACTAAATTTCCAAACATTTAATGAATACGATTTTCGTTTGTTTGTAATTTAATAAATTAAATATCGCAATTTCTTTAAACAGAAACTTGCAGAAATTCATTGCAATAAAATTTGTTTAAGCACATCTGCTTAACGCATACGTTAATTGATTTAATAAAAATGCATATTCATTTCATCCCATGATGTACTACTGCGGGGTTTTTTTACCTTGCTAAAATTAATATGAATCGGTTGAGAATAATATTCTACATCTACATTAAGAGGTGGGAGTGGAATTTTTAAGAATTTTAGACATTAATTTAAATAGAAGTTTATAATAAAGATAATTGAAAAACATTGAAAGCAACTAACATCGCAAACGAACAATAAAACTAGGCACCGCTATGTTTCGCCTCTCGTAATAAGACACATATTTCCTTTGAAACATTTTAACAAAGAATCAAAACCAGATGTCACATTTTTGAAGATTCTAAACGACCGGCTGTGATTGTACGCTAGTGGAGGGAGATAATGAAGAACGCCCCAGAGGGAAAGAAACGTTGAGGGTGAGAATAGGGAAACAAGGGAGTGTGTGTGGGGAAAACCAAAACAGGGAATTTAAACCAAAACAGAAAAATCCCCAAATTAGCTTTTGATTGCAGCGCCATCTAGATGTCAGAATTCGCTACATCGGGAGCTTTCAATTCCCCTTAAAAATAGTTTTTCCGATTTTTCGTGAATTTGCTACTTTGATTAGAAGTACAGTTCGACCACGAAGGTCTGACACTTGGACGCTTCTGCGCATGGCAGAAAAGGACGAATCCATTCGAGTTTTAGGGAAGTTCGTTTTGCAGGGGCGTTTATTAGCATCATAATGTTTGCTTCTCAAATTCTTGAAAGCAACTAAATTTATAAACTGGCATATAGCATCAGTTCGGAAGAAATCAAGTATGCTAAACGAATTAAAACGAGAACAGAAACGGCACATAGCTTTAATAGAAATATAATTTCACGTTAATTTAAAGCACAAATGAGCATTAAAACGCAGACATATGTTTCGGGATTGCTTGGAATCCCTTTTTCAATGCGACAGGGAGCTTCTAGATGCAAAACATCCAAATGAAGCAGACAAAACAACAAAAACAAAGCTTATATAGCCTAAGAATTAACTGTAAACCAATGAGAATGAAGGCGGTGTGAAGTGGAAGTAGAAGTAGCAAGAAAAGCACCAATAAGAGAGCAACAAACGAATCCAGTTGAAAGTTCAGGAAGTAAAAAGGAATATCAATAAAAACAAAGCAAAAAAGACGACAACATACATAAAAAATGTGAAAATACATGAAAATTGCAAAAATAATAAAATAAAATATAAAGAATAAAATGGAAATCAAATAAGTACAGAAAATACCAAAACAAAAAGCAAAACAAAGTACACATGTAAAGGAGGGGGAGGGGGGAGAAAAAAATTAAAAATAGACACAAAAAAGGAAAACTACCAAGAAAAACAAGGAAGAACAACAAATTAAAGGAACTTATGCCAGACCTGTGAAAAAACATGAAAATTGCAAAAATAATAAAATAAATTACAAAGAATAAAATGGAAATAAAATAAGTACAGGAAATACCAAAACAAAAAGCAAAACAAAGTACACATGTAAAGGAGGGGGAGGGTGGGGGGGAGAAAAAATTACAAAATAGACACAAAAAAGGAAAACTAACAAGAAAACCTGGAAAGAACAACAAATTAAAGGAACTTATGCCAGACCTGTGAAAAATAAGGAGTTGAGGAAGAATCATTAACCAAATTAGAACTATTCCTGTTAATATGATAAGCTTCCCAAAAGTCAAGCTCTAAAGGGGAAAAACATTTTTGAATAATTTTCCCAGAATTGAAATCAAAAGAGTGGTTGGAATTCCAACAATGTTGAGCAATGCTAGGCTTATTTAACTCTTGCTTTCGTACATAACCTTTATGCTCATTTAACCGAATTTTCAGAGCACGTTTCGTCTGTCCAATGTAAGAAAGGCCGCAACGGCAAATAATTTGGTAAATACCCCAAGTGTTAAGTTGATCGACAGGATCTTTAAGAGAAGAGAAGGAAAGTTTGTTTGCTAGGAGCAAAAACGACTTGAAATTGAAATCTTTTTAGGATTTTAGCAACACGAAAACTGACAGAATGAAAGAATGGTAACACAACCAAATTCTTTCTAGAAACCACATGATTGGGACCAGAAGTTTTTTTAGAAAGTTTGTTATGAATAGAATCAATTAAAGAGTGAGAAAATCCTCTATCCACAGCTACAGCTTTCAGATAGTTGAGTTCAATCTTGAGAAGCTCAGGAGAAGAGCAAATATTAATAGCACGATGGACAAGAGCATTAAAAGCCGAATATTTTTGGTTGGGAGGATGAGACGATAGTCTATGAGGAGGTAAAGAAACAGCGAAAGGTTTACGATAGACAGAAGTAGTGAAACCAGACCTTCTCCTAGAAATCAAAACATCAAGAAACGCGAGGCTACTATTAAGTTCTTTCTCACAAGAAAACTGGATATTAGGATCAATGGAGTTCATAATAGAAAGAGCATCCATCAATACCTAACAAGTTACTGTCCGTTAAGACAAAACAATCATCCACATAACGAACATAAAATTGAAATTGCAATTTCTGGAATAGTTTTTCCTCAAAATAATGCATATAGAAATCACTTAAAATAGGACTAAGAGCACTTCCCATAGCCAGGCCATCAACCATAGCATAGAATTTACCATTAAATACAAAAGTGCTCTGCTGCAAGCACACACGAGTAAGAAAAACTAATTCCTCAATTTCCACAGCAGTAAAATGGAATTAAGAACAACAATCTGACCACCCTTGTCAGCTTTGGTAATGACCAAATCATCTTTGTCAGCTTTGGTAATGACCAAATTCTTAATAAATCATCTTATGTTGAAAAAACTGATGACTTAATTGCTTCTGGTCCTTATTCTGAAATTTATAAAGATCCTAGCGACAAGGAGTTAAAAGCTATTTCTTCTGCTGTTAAGTCTGTTCATTCTATTCCTTTAATTGCTAAACGGTCTGTGATTCCTTCTGTTGCTAATTGTGCGCGTTTCTATGCTTTACCGAAGGTACACAAGGCAGGTATTCCTTTCAGACCAATTGTTTCCAATATTGGCACTGCTTCATATAAACTTTCCAAATATTTAGTTTCTGTATTTTCTCCACTTCGGAGTCGGAATGTTTTCACTGTTAAAAATTTCACCGATTTTGTTAAGAAACTTCATAACTTCGTTCCGAACAATTCGGTTATGTCCTCTTTTGATGTTAATTTTTTGTTTACTAATGTTCCTGTTGATGGCGCTTTGACTTGCCTCAGGAAAAGGCTTTCTGAATTCCATTTTACTGCTGTGGAAATTGAGGAATTAGTTTTTCTTACTCGTGTGTGCTTTCAGCAGAGCACTTTTGTATTTAATGGTAAATTCTATGCTATGGTTGATGGCCTGGCTATGGGAAGTCCTCTTAGTCCTATTTTAAGTGATTTCTATATGCATTATTTTGAGGAAAAACTATTCCAGAAATTGCAATTTCAATTTTATGTTCGTTATGTGGATGATTGTTTTGTCTTAACGGGACAGTAACTTGTTAGGTATTGATGATGCTCTTTCTATTATGAACTCCATTGATCCTAATATCCAGTTTTCTTGTGAGAAAGAACTTAATAGTAGCCTCGCGTTTCTTGATGTTTTGATTTCTAGGAGTGAGTCTGGTTTCACTACTTCTGTCTATCGTAAACCTTTCGCTGTTTCTTTACCTCCTCATAAGTAGGGGGATAGTGGGCATACTGCAACAGCAGGCGCAACGCGCAACGTGCCACACCCCCCCTTGCGCCTGCCACACCCCCCTTGCGCCTGATACCTCCTCCTACTCCGCCTCCCCTCCTCCGCCTACCGAGTAGGGTTGAGTAGTAGGGTTCCTGATGCTATCCTCGTAGAAGACTACGAGGGTTTCTGAGTGGAGTTGAGTTGCTACTCTGCGTCTGAAGTTTTGTTTTTAGGGATGGCAACACCGATTTAGTTTTGGTTTTGATTAAACTTATATTTTAAGGAATGGCAATGGTTCTACTGTGTGTTGTGGTTTCCATGACAACGTATTTTTACGAAGAGCCTCCTAGTGGCGAAAAACAGGAATAATTATTTTTTGGACTTAGTCGTTTTCCGATGTTATTTTTAATTTCCAACTTGGGTTTTTCACGAGTGGTAACATTAATTTATTTTTTTTAATTTCAAGAGTTGAAACGCTCATGCTATCATCCAGCGAGAGAAATTATTTTTAGACATATAATATTTTATTTAATTACATTTTCTTTCAGATATTCGAATTCATATACCACAAACCTTAATGTTGTAAAACTCATTCGATCAAAACATGATTACGATGTTTTTTTTTTTTCCCTTGCGTCAGTATCAGACTTAACCGAAGTGTTCTAGTGATAATTAATTAATTATTTCCATCAGAATTAAATTTCACAATTTTTAATCAACTCATAGCACTATTTTAATCTTAATAATGTATAAGTAGTAACTATCTCCTAATTTTGAACATATTTTATTTTTACACTTGTAATTTTTTCCCCCAAAATATTAAACCCAGGATTAATTGCGATCCAATCAAATAGCTTCTTGAGAAAATTTATATTTAATGTGAACCAAACAAATCAATCCTCGAAATTTACAAAATTTAAGTCAAAGTTAACTATAGAAATGTTTAAGACTTAGAAAAATTTTTAAAATCTTTTTTCCTAAAGTATGAAAGACAGAATTAAATGAGAACTTATCAAACAGTTTCTTGAAAAAGTGCGGACTTAATATGCACCAAACAAATCAATCCACACAATTTACTAAATTTTAGTCAATGAAAAGTTTTGTTGAAATATTTGGAACTTAGAAAATGACCATCAATAGGTTTATACATACTAATTTAACAATACTTTTACAAAAAGCGGCGATTTCTTCTATACTTAATACAGGTTTACATACATTTTACTGTTTTCTATCAATACAAATCAATGAATTTATATCAACTAAGACTATATTTACATTAGATAATCATCCTTTAATCAATATTATACCACTAGATTTTTTTTTCAAAGTTTAAGAGTTTGCATGAAATAGTGGAAGTTAGAGTATGTTCAGCAACTTTATTTTACATAAGCGAATTTTTCGTGCATTTCAATATTTATTTATTTTGTTTTTAATTAATATTTTTTTACACATTTTAACGTTTCAAACGAATAAAATCTCAGAAATTATTGTGGTCATATACATCATGATTAAAGAAACTTTAAAAATAGTCAAGAGCATATTGCTAAATTTATAACTGCGAAGCAATTCAATAACCTGATTGTTGTACAATGCAATACATTTAACGAACATTTCAGCTATGCAAAAGAGTTTTAAAACTTTGTCTTTAACATTTAACGAATTTTTCATTTTTTCAAAGAGTTATTTATTTTCAAAACTCTGTCTTTAACATATTTTTACGATTTACACAGAATAATACAACCGAGAAAAATATTTAACATAACTATTTACAACACGATTTTCACACACTGAAAAAGTTTATTACTTAAGCACGAAGAAACTTTAAAACTGTTCACACCGCAAATTTCATGCATTGAAAAAGTCTATTACTTATATACAAACTTAGAATCTTTGAAACTAAGATCACATGAATACAACTTAATTTAAATACGGTATTTCTTAAAATCATAGCTACAGAAAAATAAAAAAAAAAGTTTGAAATATTATACTCAAAGACATAAAAGAACACACACAAGACATACCATCTGCAGAAACTATTATCATTAAAAATAATTAATAACATCAAGAGAATTTCTAGAACTTGGAAGAATGAATGCTAAAAAAGCCTCTTAGAAATAAAGGACAATTTCAACACATCCTCCACCGAGTTCCTACTAAGCAAAGCAATCGTTGCGAATTTTCAGTTATCCTATACACGAACACAAAAGCAACTATGCAAAATCTAGCAATACAGTTAGTGAATGAACACAGAGAGAATGCACTTAAAATAATATCATTCACACGTTGAAAATCGAAGAAGTTTTTCATGCAATATAGCTATATTTCAATTATTCAAACTTACATGAAACTAATTTTAACAGAGTACAATCTTAGAAATACTTTAAAGTTGAAATACAAATTATCTAAAACATCATTTACTTACAGAGAAGGAAAATATATGTCTTCCTAGGGCAAACCGCAGCGTAGAAATGACTCTTCAGGCTCTTATCAGCTGACGAAGATAAGGCTCATCGGCCACCCCAATCGAAGAATGACACATGCAAACATGATGCTACCAGCTGAGTAACACTATCGATAAACCAATTTGACTTCAATTGAAGTTTAATATGAATGTAACAGTAAGTTTTAATTAAAAAATATTTCATACATGCAAACATATACATACATATAAATTTAATAATTTTACGAAGACCTATGTATTTAACTCACCAAACTCAGACAGTTTTCCTTAAACACACATTTTTTCCTAGATATAACCCTTTAATTCATTACTTCCGAGTGAAGAATTTCTGACCTTTAGTATTATAATCAAGCCATACAATACATTTAACAAACGCTTCATTTATTCAAAACTTACTCTAAAACATTTAACGAACATTTCATCTATTCAAAGAGTTATTTATTTTCAAAACTCAATCTTTAACATATTTTTTTACGACTCACACAGAACTTATAATTTACAAAGATTTGATGATATACAACCGAGAAAATTTTTTAACAAAACTATTTCCAACACGAGTTTCATACATTGAAAAGGTTTATTAGCAAAGTTCGAAGGAAATTTTAAGACTATTTACACTTTCAAATTTCATGTTTTGAGAAAATCTATTACTAACATACAAACTTGGAATCTTTACTTTATTCACACCTTTAATATTATAATCAAGCATATAACACATTAAACGAACTTTCATCTATTCAAAGGCTTTCAAAACTTACTCTTTAACATTTAACGAACGTTTCATCTATTTAATGAGTTATTTATTTTCAAAACTCAGTGTTTAACACAATTTTTAAGATTTTCACAGAGTAATACAACCGATAAAAATATTTAACAAAACTATTTCCAATACGAGTTTCATACATTGAAAAGGTTTATTAGCAAAGTTCAAAGAAAACTTTCAAGCTATTTTCGCTGCAAATTTCATGTTTTGAAAAAGTCTGAAAAGAAAAAAGTTCAGAATTAAAATTGCTTTAATCTTAAAGTTACAACTGGAGATATTCTTCTCGCGAACAAAGAAGTGCCAGCTAACCGATGATGAAGGGAACCCTAACCAAGCACCGACTCCCCAAACTATAGATTTTCCTCGACAGAGAAAAATATATAGTATAGATGGGGAGCCAGTGCTTGGTTAGGGCTCCCTTCATCGCCGGTTAGTTGCCACTTCTTTGTTCGCGAGAAGAATATCTCCAGTTGTAACTTTAAGATTAAAGCAGTTTTAATTTTGAACTTTTTTCTTTTACATGCTTTGTTGTGTTGCACTACACTGAACATACTCTAACTTCCACTATTTCATGCAAACTCTTAAACATTGAAAAAAAAAATCTAGTGGTATAATATTGATTAAAGGATGATTATCTAATGTAAATATAGTCTTAGTTGATATAAATTCATTGATTTGTATTGATAGAAAACAGTAAAATGTATGTAAACCTGTTTAAGTATAGAAGAAATCGCCGCTTTTTGTAAAAGTATTGTTAAATTAGTATGTATAAACCTATTGATGGTCATTTTCTAAGTTCCAAATATTTCAACAAAACTTTTCATTGACTAAAATTTAGTAAATTGTGTGGATTGATTTGATTGGTGCATATTAAGTCCGCACTTTTTCAAGAAACTGTTTGAAAAGTTCTCATTTAATTCTGTTTTTCATACTTTAGGAAAAAAGATTTTAAAAATTTTTCTAAGTCTTAAACATTTCTATAATTAACTTTGACTTAAATTTTGTAAATTTCGAGGATTGATTTGTTTGGTTCACATTAAATATAAATTTTCTCAAGAAGCTATTTGATTGGATCGCAATTAATCCTGGGTTTAATATTTTGGGGGAAAAAATTACAAGTGTAAAAATAAAATATGTTCAAAATTAGGAGATAGTTACTACTTATACATTATTAAGATTAAAATAGTGCTATGAGTTGATTAAAAATTGTGAAATTTAATTCTGATGGAAATAATTAATTAATTATCACTAGAACACTTCGGTTAAGTCTGATACTAACGCAAGGGAAAAAAAAAAAAACATCGTAATCATGATTTGATCGAATGATTTTTACAACATTAAGGTTTGTGGTATATGAATTCGAATATCTGAAAGAAAATGTAATTAAATAAAATATTCTATGTCTAAAAATAATTTCTCTCGCTGGATGATAGCATGAGCGTTTCAACTCTTGAAATTAAAAAAAATAAATTAATGTTACCACTCGTGAAAAACCCAAGTTGGAAATTAAAAATAACATCGGAAAACGACTAAGTCCAAAAAATAATTATTCCTGTTTTTCGCCACTAGGAGGCTCTTCGTAAAAATACGTTGTCATGGAAACCACAACACACAGTAGAACCATTGCCATTCCCTAAAATATAAATTTAATCAAAACCAAAACTAAATCGGTGTTGCCATCCCTAAAAACAAAACTTCAGACGCAGAGTAACAACTCAACTCCACTCAGAAACCCCCGTAGTCTTCTACGAGGATAGCATCAGGAATCCTACTACTCAACCCTACTCGGCAGGCGGAGGAGGCGGAGGAGGGGAGGCGGAGTAGGAGGAGGTGGCAGGCGCAAGGGGGGTGTGGCAGGCGCAAGGGGGGGGTGTGGCACGTTGCGCGTTGCACCTGCTGTTGCAGTATGACCACTATCCCCCTACTCTCATAGACTACCGTCTCATCCTCAAAACCAAAAATATTCGGCTTTTAATGCTCTTGTCCATCGTGCTATTAATATTTGCTCTTCTCCTGAGCTTCTCAAGATTGAACTCAACTATCTGAAAGCTGTAGCTGTGGATAGAGGATTTTCTCACTCTTTAATTGATTTTATTCATAACAAACTTTCTAAAAAAACTTCTGGTCCCAATCATGTGGTTTCTAGAAAGAATTTGTTTGTGTTACCATTCTTTCATTCTGTCAGTTTTCGTGTTGCTAAAATCCTAAAAAGGTTTCAATTTCAAGTCGTTTTTGCTCCTAGCAACAAACTTTCCTTCTCTTCTCTTAAAGATCCTGTCGATCAACTTAACACTTGGGGTATTTACCAAATTATTTGCCGTTGCGGCCTTTCTTACATTGGATAGACAAAACGTGCTCTGAAAATTCGGTTAAATGAGCATAAATGTTATGTACGAAAGCAAGAGTTAAATAAGTCTAGCATTGCTCAACATTGTTGGAATTCCAACCACTCTTTAGATTTGAATTCTGGGAAAATTATTCAAAAATGTTCGTCCCCTTTAGAGCTTGACTTTTGGGAAGCTTATCTTATTAACAGGAATAGTTCTAATTTGGTTAATGATTCTTCCTCAACTCCTTATTTTTCACAGGTCTGGCATAAGTTCCTTTAATTTGTTGTTCTTTCCAGGTTTTCTTGTTAGTTTTCCTTTTTTGTGTCTATTTTGTAATTTTTTCTCCCCCCCTCCCCCTCCTTTACATGTGTACTTTGTTTTGCTTTTTGTTTTGGTATTTCCTGTACTTATTTTATTTCCATTTTATTCTTTGTAATTTATTTTATTATTTTTGCAATTTTCATGTTTTTTCACAGGTCTGGCATAAGTTCCTTTAATTTGTTGTTCTTTCTTGTTTTTCTTGGTAGTTTTCCTTTTTTGTGTCTATTTTTAATTTTTTTCTCCCCCCTCCCCCTCCTTTACATATGTACTTTGTTTTGCTTTTTGTTTTGGTATTTTCTGTACTTATTTTATTTCCATTTTATTCTTTATATTTTATTTTATTATTTTTGCAATTTTCATGTATTTTCACATTTTTTATGCATGTTGTCGTCTTTTTTGCTTTGTTTTTATTGATATTCCTTTTTACTTCCTGAACTTTCAACTGGATTCGTTTGTTGCTCTCTTATTGGTGCTTTTCCTGCTACTTCTACTTCCACTTCACACTGCCTTCATTCTCATTGGTTTACAGTTAATTCTTAGGCTATATAAGCTTTGTTTTTGTTGTTTTGTCTGCTTCATTTGGATGTTTTGCATCTAGAAGCTCCCTGTCGCATTGAAAAAGGGATTCCAAGCAATCCCGAAACATATGCCTGCGTTTTAATGCTCATTTGTGCTTTAAATTAACGTGAAATTATATTTCTATTATTGTTTACTTGCACAAAGTTAAATTATTATTATCTGGCACATAGCTTATTTGACACTCTGCCAGTCAGAGCTCTTTTTTTTTTTTTTGATAGTAGAACTGTATGTTTGTCTAGATCAGGATTGGGAGGTGGGGCACATGGGAAAATAGTAAAATAGGAGAGCCGTGAGTCTGAGAAAGGATACCACGAAACAATCATTTCAAACTGATAAAATATTTCACACAATGGCAAAATGTTACGTTATTTTGACCTAATATATTATCAGTATATATGTTACGGTGAATGTCCGAAATCGGAAAATGGTCGACATCACCGGTCTGATGGATGGTCAATGTCGATATTCACCGGGTGATTGCCGACATTTTCCGATTTCGAACATTCGCTGTACCATACATACGACATATTGTATTCTTTCCCCTTTTTTTTTCATTTCAATTTTAAGCACATTTCTCCCTTAATTCACTAATGTGCTTCCAAAGAAAATTTTATAGTTTTTTAATTTTTATACCGTTTTGAAGAGCGTTAAAAAAGACGAAGTTTATACAGCGGTTAGAATGCCTTTATCAATCGTTTATAGCAAATGAAATTTAAAACTGACCTGTAGCTGACTGAAATAATACCGCGAGAAATTTTGCCAAGGCATCACTCATAAATGAGGTCACGCTTCGAGGGGGGAAGGGGGTTCGTGAAATTGTGACAAGGGGAGGGGAGGGGTAACAAGAAGTGAGACATCATGCTTATGCAACATAGCGTGATATGTGACAAAGGGGAGAGGGGGGTCAAATATATGGAAAAAAAGGGTGACATCATTTATGAACGGTCCCCATTGAGATAAAATTCAAAAAGTTCAATTTATTATCTTTCTTTTAATAAAATATTGCCTGCTTTTATAATAATAGTTTAAAAAATTTATGTGTATAAAAACACTATAAATCATTCAAATACATGAAAGGCCTGTTCTAAAAGCTAAAATGTCTTATTTTGATATGTTCCTAGCCTCTTCACTACTGAAGTATAAAAGATTATTGTAAAAAATATTCAACAGTTCCAAATTTTTATTTTACCCCTATAAAAGTCATAATAAGATAAACAAAATATAAATTTTACTGCTACAGGGCTAATAACACTGGTCTCCAAAAAAGATTTTTTTTCGGCCCTTAAGATTTTGTTAACTGATCTTAAAAGTATTTTCCCCGCTGAATTCGAAAACGAGAACCATTTTTCTCTATCACGTAAGGATTTTCAGTGCAAGGTGCTGTAATAGTTTACAAAAATAACATTTACCTTAAATTATTAGAGTATCTTACAAGCAAAAGCCTTAAATGATAAGGAAAATGGTTTTCCTTTTGGAATTCAGTTTGGAAAATACTTCTAAGGTCAGTCAATAAAGTCTTTATGGCCCTCCCCTTTTTTAAGGGCATTGGAATTTTTACATTAGAAGCATTTCCACCAAAAAACCAAGTGTAATTTTCTATTTACCTTAAAAGGATTGATTTTGACATGGTCTGGCATAACTCCACTTCTCTTGATGTCTCTCTTCCATAATAGAAATGTCCTGGGAGCCGTTCTTCATGCAGGCGTAGCTAGCATGAGTGACACCCGGGGCGGGTAGTGATGGTGTCACCCCATTTAAAAGATTGCCCCCTCTCTCTCAAAAAAAAAAAAAAAAAAAAAAAACAAAACATGTAAGCGTTTAGTGAAAAACATAAAATATATATATTTTTTAATTGCAGCTTTGAAAAAGAAAAACACCATTCGTATCATGAGCCTCATAATATTTAAAGTATTTGTTGACTGCAACGGTTATGATTAGCGGTTAAAAAACATTGCGAACATGTTTTTTAAAGGAAACACTTTATTGCTCAGTTCAAAATAGAAAAGAAAATGATAGAAAAACATATCCAAATTAAAGTATTTGTTTCATTCTGTCGAGCTTTTAGAGGTTTATTTTTTTCTCCGTCGTGGCTGGGTGTCACCCCTGAGCGGGTGACACCCGGGGACCCGGGGTGGGCCACTCCCACCGCCACTTAGCTACGCCACTGCATGTTCATCGCTTATACAGCTCCCATGATTTCACGGGGCATTTTTACACACAAAAGAAGACTTCTATGATAAGAAATAGTAGCTCATGCTCATTAAACGTGTTGTACAGTTTCAATCTTCTGCCTATCTGGCTTTATCTCCCAATTCTGGCGAAATTCCTACCGAGACCCACCAGTGCAGTAATTTGATACCCACTTCCGTTGGACGGGAGTTCGAGGTCAAGCGGGCGCTGTTTGGGACACTTAACTTTTTTTTCCAGCAAAAAAAAAAAAAAGACCACTGATTTAACGGTTGGACATTCAAGATCTTTTGTGTACTTTATCTCACTAATAGAGATGCTGCATGATCGGAAAAACAATGAAAATACGTAAAAATTTCCGTCCTCATAACTAGAAAACTATACGTGATAGAAAAATTTTGATAGCAGATACGGATTTCTCGTGGAAAAGTATTTCAGAAAAAGTGAAATTCATTCTTGGGGCAAAACATGTGTTTACCTGTGTAATACACACGCTTGTAACTGCATGTTCTTGACTGTATTATTTTTAAATATTAGGTTAGTATACAATAAATTACATACAGAGAACGGAACTAATAAGTCTAAAGAAAAACATTGCTTTCTGAATATACAATAATCTGTTTTTTGAATGTATGATGCACAATAACTACATTATACAATAATTAAAATTACTTACGTTTTACTGAAGTGTGTCGATTTTCCGAAAATCAGTTCTGTCATGTGAAATTGTTATTTGTCCAGAATTCTCGTTATGAGCTCAATGCTAAAGGAATCGCCAGAATGAGTGAACATTCACGATTGGAACAGTGAGGGTATGCGGTACTGGTAGAACCATAGTTATATATACTACTCGTACGGTACGTATATCTATGGATATAACTGCAACTTCTCTCGTCACGTGCTTTTATTAGAAGCTAAGAAGCGCAAGTCCAGGGTCTACATATCGTTGCTTGAAAAGAATAGTGACACAACTCAAAAAAGCAACTTTTCAGGAGACCAGTTTTTAAATTGTTGCGATATGTAATTTATTGTTGTTTCATTCATAAAAATTCCTAATTATTGTAATGCCCCTTAAAAATGGTTAATACTATTCTTTTTGTTTATTTCATGCAGTTTTTGTGCTAGCCTTTTAGAGTTTCTAGAAATTTTAATCAAATTTAGGAGACTTTGAGTTGTGTCTCTTTCGAATAAAAACAACAATTTTTCTGAAACAACAGTTTGAGGAATAGTGTAATAACCCTGAAAAGGTCTTAAAAAATTTGTAACATTAAAATTAATACAGACACAACTCCAAATATGTCTCTATTGTCCATAATAAAATTTTATGAAAAAATCCTACATTAAGAGGATTACAGACACAACACAAAATGGGCCTCTATTGCTTTATAAGGGACTATATCACTTAGGACCTAATCGGAGTTGTGATTTTTTCAATAAAATTGGCAGTACTTACCCACGCAGCAGTCGAAACACAACCCGAGTTATGCCTCTGTTCAACAAAAGAAAAAAAAAAAAAAAAAAAATGGCGTTTTATTTTCGTTCTGTAAAGACGGGAAACTTTGCTATCTACTACTTTGTTCTTTATTCCATATAAAAGATCAATTTTTTAAAAGTATTTATCAATTCAAAATCTCATTTTCGGTATTTTTGGAGTTGTGTCACTATTCTTTTCAAGCGACGATATGTGAGCCGAGGTAATGAAATAGTATAGGGGAGGATGGAGTAAAATGGGTCATGGGGCAAAATGGGTCACTTGATAAAAAACCCAAAATAATAGAACTTGAAATTGAAATTTTTAAACCAATATTTTTTATGTTATATTTTAATGTGTTCACAACATTTTTCATTCAAAAAAAAAAGAAGTTTGTTTCTTAAACATGGCAACACACAAAAAAAATATTTTTGTAATTTTTGGATGATAGTGTGCTAAACATATGGTTTACCAACTTCTGAAAATCTCTATATTTTTTCAAATAACAGCCCAAATTTAAAGGATTTCCTCACTAAGAAACTTTAGAGAACAATTCCAGCCGAGCATATAAAAAAATATTAAATATTGAATTTTTTACACCTGTTTTTCTTGGATGAGGTAAAATGGGTCAGGGTTAGGCTTAGCTAGTTCTATTCGATTATTATTTTAAAATTTACTCTGTTGCACCTCACTGCAGAAAGTTCCTAAATTTAAACAGTGTATGTTGTTTATTTTATTGGAAATTAAACTAAAAAAATTTTTTTTCATGTTTTTCTTAAAAAAAGATCATGTTGATGTGGTAGAGAGAAGTGATGTTGTTGAAGTGTTATGTGAACCAATATGTAACAATCTAGAACAATATTACTTCAACATTTCAATGTAATCATAATTCAAAATCTTGCTAAATATGTTACTTTCATTTTTTTTTTCAATTTCAAAGTAATAAATAACTGTTTTCAGCATTATTTTCCATGCTGACCCATTTTACCCCACGATGGAGTACATCAGGTCACAACTTTATAAGCTCAGTTAAACTATTCATAATTAAAAAATAAATATTAAAATCACATAAAATTGACCTAAAGGAGTTCAATGTTAAGATACAATTGAAACGAAATGGGGAATGTTTCTGGTTTTGTTGCTATGAAACTTTAAGCATGAAAATATCTAAAAAATGACCCATTTTACCCCACCTGACCCTACAAAATTATTTCGAATGTGTAGTTGAATTTCTAAACAGCTTTTCTCAATTTCGATATTTTTCTCCTTTTTTATCTTTTTCCTTTTACTATTTTAAGCACATTTCTCACTTAATTCACTATTGTGCCTCCAAAGAAAATGTATTATTTTCTTAAATTTTATTAATCCCATTTTAAAATTATATTAATCACAGATACTTTATCATTTAAATTAGTTGATAATGTGTATGTGTGTATACAGTCGCAAAAGGGAAAAACGTTGGTTTTTGAAGCATTTTTTTGTACTTTGGTGTCAAAAATCGGCAAAATTATACATGCATTTATAATTAATTTTTAAAAAGACATGAAAAGGGCAAAACAGTTAGTCGTCGAATACGACTAGTTGATAATAAACGGCTTAACTTAATAAACAAAAATGAATTATTGAAATTAATTACCTTTGCGTCGACGTAGTAAGAAGTAAAGCAGCGTAAACTTCATTAACAATTGCATACACGTTTTCGGATTTACTAGACACAATTGATGGTTGAGATCTTGATCTAAAGAAAGTTCTGTCTTGATAGTGCGAACCACATGTATGATTTTTTTAATGCATTTTACGACTTATCTACCTTGTTTTGATTGTTACAGCTAAGTAATATTTTGATAAATTATTAAATTAATCAATTTTCCACCACACTTTAAACTGACTTTTAACAGGCAGTGTTTAAAAATTGGGAGTTAAATTTACTTGTCTATGCTAAATATGTACATAGTTGTAGTGTAAAGCTCGTAAACACAATAATGATATTTCAGTTCAACTCCTCATTATTATAATTTGTGAATGTATGACAAAGCTTCTAGACATTTACCAATGTTCTCTCCAAATTCGACCAAATGACGGGCAGATTTCGTCGCGGAACTCCCATCGATTAGGGAAGAATGTTGAAGTCCATTGTTTCAAACGACAAAATGTGCAAATAGGCAGTGGCGTACGCAAAATCTTTTCTGGGGGATGGTTCATAATTTTCTGAAATTATTAAAAGAAATTCAAGTATGTAATAAAGCACTATTATTTCCCTAATTTAGACAGTTTTTGCCATTTTGTCTGAGCCCCTAAAAGTCTTGTTTAAACCCCTAAACCCCTCTTGCGTACGCCACTGCAAAGAGGTTTCACATAAACATGTTTTGAGGTTATTAGGAATCCCCTTTATCAACAAAAGTTGGGAGTTTTGTGATAAGTAATCCAATTGAAACCAAAATATATCCTGAATCTCTCAAATTTTGCACTGATGAAGATGTTTCTTGCAAACCCACAGTATGTTTCTGTAAATTCTGTTTCCATATTCATACATTATGATAGTAGTACCTATTTCTAATGCGATGGTAAAAGAGTGGAACTCTCTTTTGACAGATAGCCTCTCTCAAACGTCAAACCACATGATAGTACAAGCAACGATCTTTGGTACAAGTCCCGTTCAATTTACTTCGCCTTTCTCCTCGCGGCTGACCTACTCGATCCCGACGATACGTTGAGATCCAATGTATGGTGGTAATAGAAACCGACGATCGATGTTCCGGCACAGTGCTCGATTTACCGGCCCATGGTTCGACTTTCCGTCGAATGGACAGAGTCCATGGCGATATACTCCTAGTGGAACTCATAATATGAGAATCTCTACTCCTCTAAAATTTTTATTTTTGGAGAAACTCAGAACACGTTAAACTCTCCGACCGTTAAAAAAAGGCCAAATCTGAAACCGCTACTCCTGAAAGAACTCGGAACAATAGAACCTCTCACAACACTCAAAAACAGCTAATTCCAGAAGCGATATATGAAATTAAAGAAAAAAATCCTCCATAACCAAAGTCTCAGTAAAACTATTTCTTTTATAGATTTAGCTTTGTTTCCTATTTAGCTGGTGTTTCCTATTGCGCAAACCCGCCGATAGCCATTGGCGACCAGCTTTCCTGATCCGGTGGCGTAATTGACCAATCAGCCTCGAGAAATTCAGCGTACTCAGAGAATGGCGCGACTACTGCGGCACATTATCGGTTACCATCAATTCACAGTTCTCTGTTTTTTTATTCTCTGCAATATCCTTTTTTGAAGTCTTTGTAGTTTCTAGTTTTTCAGCCCCAATTTCACGTCACACTCCGGATAAAGGAATTCCAGGAGATTCTCATGTATTTTCGGACTAAAATTTTTTAGTGTATATGTTCACATTAATTTGCCCTTTTAAAGAGAAAAAATCTGGAATCACGTGGTTTCCAAGCGTCGTATGTCATATTCTTCATCTGGAAAAGCATCCGTAATAGAAAAAGCTCAATAGTTTTATGGGACTAAAGTTGAGTGACATGAATCACAGGAGCAACATTTGCAAAGCCCCTCAGCGATTGAGAAAGCTCTTTTTGAGCTAAAAACAAAAAATATGAACCAAACAAAATTTACCGAATTTTTAAAATGCATCTGAGCTGTAAGTACTATTCTATTTTGCGAAATGAAATTAATGTTAATTATGTAATAAATATGTTGTAATTGCTCTTTACTGTTGCATTGTACTTCCATTCATATTATTTTACAGTATTTATTTAAACTTTTTACGACCCCTGAAAACGTTTTCCCGCCTATTACGTATTTTCCCACCAGTCCCGCGAAAAACGTTAAATCGGGGTGCCACTATAGTATAATGTTTTTCAAAGTATATTCTTACAACACACAAACATTTTAATAGTGTCAAAAAATACGAATCAGCTGAGTATTAAAAGCAGGAATCAGTTACTTTTTTATTTAACTCATAATCGATAAGAAGAATAACGCATCCTGCTACACCTGAGTTCAATCAAGAGAAAAAACTTGGCGCCTAAAGGTGCGGATTCGCTTGTGTATGATCGCCAAACCACACATCAGGCGAGCTCTAATATAGGCCTTCACCGGCTTGTACAAAAGAGCAGGTTTCTCAAAGATTCGGTCATTGCTCCGTTAATTCACGGATTTACGGAGAAAGAGCGAATCCGTTTTCGCGCGCCGATCAAAACTTCATTTCGGCGGCATTGTGAGTTTGCTCCGAATAATGGAGAAAAATTTGGCGATTGTTCTTCTGTTAATAGGTATTTATGATTTCTTTTCCTTCCAAGTTTTTAAATTTTAACCTCAGAAATTATAAAATTATATTGTTCACTACTTAATAAATTAGGAAAAACTGATTAGAACTAATATCACAATTTCTAAGAGCAATTTTCGAAACATTTGCCATTCCAGTATTCCATCTTCTTCCTTTAAAATAGGTTTAACAATATTTAATTTCAATTAAGAAACATATTTTTGTTTAATTTGAAAAATAAATATGTGAATTTTGTATTGCAAATGAATTTGCAAAGCTTTTTTGCTCGATTTCCCACATTGTGTGTACTGTTTGTACTCATATTACGTTTGCATTTAAGAAAACCAGTTCCACTAAAGAGCGAAAGAATATTGTAATTTTTTAAAACCATATTAAATGCAGATATAGTACCTTGTTTCTCTCCTTCCCATTTTTTTGAATTTAGTAGTATTTGCTGCAAGAATTAAGGATTCCATATGTTTTTTAGTAATATCAATGGAAATTTAAAAAAATAAATGGGTATTAAAGAGAAAAAAAAATTAAAACTGCGTGGTGAAAATAACTTAAAACGTGTATTGAGAAGTGAATGTGAGCGGAATAAAATGAACATTATTTGAAATAATGAAATAATTTTTTATTTATGCCAATTGTTTTTTTATTAATATAGTACTGACCAAATGAAATGATAATTCGAGGGGAGGTGGAGGGGCCTAACAAAAGATAATTGCGCTTGTGTGTTTGCTTATATCATTGTGACTTAAATGTAATATTTATGATTGGGTATAAATAACATATAACTGTAAATAAAGTGAACAAACTCTTCAGTTCATTTTAAATAACTGATAAATATATGATGCTATAGATAATAAATATGAAAAATATATGATGGATACGAAAATAAGTAATATCGAAAATAGGAGATTAACTCTGATCTCATAATTGATGCTACACTGTTTCACTAACGAGCAAAAGATCAACTTTAATATGCTTGTTCCAAACCTGTCATAAAAACAAACGCAATAACTCATTTTCATACAAATAATTTCCTGGGATTGTTTCGTTTTTAGTTTGTATTTTGAAATAATGCTTTGCAAATTAATATTGAATTACTTTCTTGCATATAAGTACAAACAGACGAATACCAAAATTGACTACTCAACAAAAAAGGAGAAAGCAGATTTTCTTTGTTTCCCCTCTGATTTTCTTTTTTCATTCGTTTTCTTTATTTCTTTCTCCACTATAACTATTGTTATAAATTCATTATGACATGAACACCAAAGCGTTAATAATCCATTCTTTATTCCCGCAAAAAGCGTTTTTCTCTTGTGTACCAAAATTACCATTTTCGTTTTACCAGCTACAAAAATTTACTTCAAAAACGTGAATTCATTTTGCTGTCTCGTTATAACTTGTCTTCGATTTGTTTGATGACATAATGCTATTGGCTACCGGTTGGAGACCAAAAATTCTTTAACACAAATTGAAAAAACGCAAATTTTGACATTCTGTTTTTTTTAACTTAGAATTTCGATATATTATTTATGCACAAAAACAATTAGTTTTTATTCCTTGTAACACTATAGCAAGCAGAAACACAATTCCTGTAAAATTTTGTACAGTGCAATAGAACCGTAGTTTAGGATAAAAAATATATTTTAAAAAAAATCATAGCAACGGTCGCAATTATATTGAGGTCCCTTTCACTCCCGTCAAAGTTACGCTTTCTATTTCTCGTTCCCGTGATATTTCCGGGCTCATCAACACCAAAGCGTTAATAATCCATTCTTTATTCCCGCAAAAAGCGTTTTTCTCTTGTGTACCAAAATTACCATTTTCGTTTTCTATTATTTTTTGAAAGTATATTTTTATGTTTCAGTAAAAGTGTAATACACATAAGTTTACTCGAGTTTGGTATATTGTTTGTTTTGATTTTTAGGAATATTTAATTATCTACATACTAGACTTATCTTATATTGCGGTAGATTTATAATGTATTAGAAGGTTCTTGTTTTTAATTTGTACAATTTTTTTACGATTTTCTTGGATAAAATAATAGGCACTTTTGTTGTTGACCTCTTGAAACTTATGTGATCATTAAAGAGTTAATGCTGTTTTCTTGAAAATTACGTGATCATTCAATGGTTAAACCTTATGAACAAAAATGATCGAGTTGCGTAACATTGAAAATTCGGCTCAAAAATGAATTCAAGTTTTCTGAAAAAAGTGTGGGGATATAAATATCAAAAATTCCATTTTTGAACAGGCCGTTCACACTGTAAATTTGTTTTTGCAAAAGTAGAGAAGAGAAACTGAGTGTTTCTTTAAATTTACGAATAACTTTTTTTAAATCAAAAAATCAAGTTTCTTGATAAAAGTTTCTCAATAAAATTCTTGTTTTTCCGAACTCTGTAAAACTACAGAGAAAGATTTATTAAGTTACGTAAAACTGAACACTTGCGACCTGTGACTGAAAAGTTACAAACAAATTCATAAATAAACGCTCGAGATCTGTGGCTACCAGTTAAAAAAAATGTCAAAAA
The DNA here is from genome assembly GCA_038502835.1 of Octonoba sinensis. NCBI lineage: Eukaryota > Metazoa > Arthropoda > Arachnida > Araneae > Uloboridae > Octonoba > Octonoba sinensis. The sequence continues at coordinate 113,005,180 of CM076598.1, read as the reverse complement.
GGAATTACGTATGGTTAACGTATAAATATATGGTTGAGAGCTCTGCTAACCCTCGGCGGCCAGCCTTCCCGACTCCGAAGTCACAGGGATCAGAGCAGCATGGTCTCAACTAAACTCACCTCCGCCTTTGTGTACTAGCAATAGTAATTCAGTGTATTCACTGGTGGCGCCATGACTGCGGCACATTATCATTTGCAATCAATTTACAGAATGTTCTTCGTTTTTTATTCTGTGTAATTTCCTTTTTTAAAGAATTTGTATTTTGTTGTTTTTAGTCTCCGTAATTTCTACGTTAAACTCCGGATAAATGAGTTCCAGGAGATCCTTATGTATTTTCGGGCAAATATTTTGCACAGTGCTTTGGGAATCAAGGAGGAGGGGGAAGCAATCACTCTTCTCTTCCTGGGAAACTTTAAAATGACATGCCTAGTTCTGAGCCAGTATGACTGTAATATGTAAAATATTGTAAATAAGATGGTATGGAACTTGTTTAATTTTTTTTTATTCATCAATCAATAGATTTAAAATTTTTAAATTTTACAGACTATTATTGATTTGTTCAAACTTTAATATTTTTGCAGAAATTCTTTTGAAACAATGTATTCATCAATTATTTATTTACGTTTTTGAAATAATAAATGTTTATTAGAGTATAAGTTTTGGGAAAAGTAAAAAATATGCAATCAGTTTTTATTTAATCATATTCTACTTGCTTAAATTAAATGAAGTCTAATCCCTAATCTATTTAAAGCTGAAATTACGAATTAAACGAACGAAAGCTTGTTCAACATTTTTATCGCGAGAAAATAAGGATAACTTTTATTTCGTATAAATGGTGATTTTCTTAAGAAAGCAGTAAAAACATTTTTTAACATATGTGAAGCATTTACAAAAGACTTTAAGGATTTTCCTTGGCCTCATTTTCCTCTCATCTATGTAATTTTTTGCTGTATCTATTTGTTATGTGCTCAGCAAAAGAATCAAAACCGAAACTTGCAAGTCCAAAGATACTATGCAGAAGAGACGTTCCATGAAACACCTTTTGTCTCAACCCTCAAGTAATAAAAAAACTTTTGTTTATCCTTCAACGCTCAAAAGATAATATGTAATCTAATATCGCTGCAAGAGGGAAACTTATGATCTAGTGATGCGAGAAACCTAATTGCTCTCTTTAAATGCAAAGGAATAAGCTCTCTCTTTAGCAGACTTTTGTATAACACCCTAAAGCTCTTGTGGCTTTTGCTTCCTTCCATGATTCCAAAGCTATTACGGTCTGCTGCGTAATCGGGACACTTCTTGCAGTGATAGAATCCGCACTGGTGCTTCGTGACGAGCCGGCATTACGAAGATCCTGAATTCTTGTAGCATGAAACTAAAAGACGCCCACAGACGAATCCAGACGTCCTTGCGCGAAGTGACATGTGACGACGGTCCACAAGTAAAAGCAATGAGTTAACACGCTGAATTTTAAACAGAACCGTTCCTTGCAAAACAAAACAAATACAAGAAAAAGATTCACGAAGTGAAATCATGTCTGAAAAGGAAAGGGAACTGTAGGAAGGAACGTGCTGGTGCGGCATTCCGGTACTTCTGGTACAATGTCTAGAAATCTGATGTAAATCGGTTAGAATGCTAAACATCATTTAGAACGAAGATTTTTTTTAAAAATGTTTTTAAACAAGATTTGCTTTAAACGTATTTTTTATTGAATTCTAAACCATTTGCGTTTTGCTCGTCTCTTAAAATTCATAAAGACGTTCCTATTCTCTATATATTTTAAGATACTTTAAAAATAAATTTTGGAATAATAAGGAAGTCTAATAAAATTTTTGCTCTACCCCTGGACTGCTTACACGAAACATTATTTGCATCGAAAAATAAAGTCTATTTTTTACTATCTACTTTTATTTTCAATGCATAAAATTTCCGAAAAAAAAAAAATCCCTTCCATCCTTCTTTTATTTTCAATGCATAAAATTTCCAATAAAGAAAAAAAACCCTTCCACCATTCTTGGAGCGAATAGCGCAAAAAATTAATCAGCACCACTTAATGGCTGATATTGCCCATTTGTATACCGGTTATCGTTTCCATCCTTGCATTATTTCTTGAGGTATAGCAGTCAGGCTTATCCAAACAAGAAAAAAAAGAAAAGAAAAGGAAAAAAAGAAAAGAAAAGAAAAGAAAAAGAAAAGAAAAGAAAAAGAAAAGAAAAGAAAAAGAAAAGAAAAAGAAAATAAAAGGAAAAAAAGAAATGAAAAGAAAAAGAAAGTCAAAATGCTGTTTTTTTAATTTTTCCTTTGTGTAAAACATATTCTTTTCATAACTAAGCAGTAAAATTTTGGTTAGAGGTATCAACGTAATGATTTTCTTATCAAAATAGGCTTTTTAGTATTCGTAATGTGGGGGATGAAATTCCATTTTCCCCTTGAATGCCGTTATACATACCTCGATTTTCCCTTCCTTGAAATGATACGAAAAACAAAAACCTTCAAGCTACGAATTCTTAAACCTATTTAGAATACAATGAATCTTGATGATAATAAGTAATATTTTATAGGGTTTTTCAGAATTATAAATTTCGATAGTTAGTGCAGTAGATGTAAAAATTTTGTTTGTTTAACTTGTTCATTTCCCTCACAAATCGACAGCAGCGCTATTTATGCAAAAATTTGAGAAAATGCCATTTAAGGTACTCTTTATATCTTCACAGTTTGCCCTCCATCTGTGAAGAACTAAATTTGTGATTTATTTTAATTTATTTTAATCAATTTCATTAAAAAAAAACAATTTTATCTCTAATGATTTTTTGTACTTTCGTTTCTAAGATTTGAAAGTGAGTGAAATTACTGAACCGCAAAAGAACCTTGATACTTTTCGATTCTTTTTATCTTATAATACCCTATTTAGCATTCTTTGTCGGGTTCTAAAGTGCTTGCATTTTACTTACTAACCCACATGGAATTTGAAACGAAGACCTTGAGCTAGTGAAGCCTCTAAAACTACTTGCAATTCTACTGGTGTAAGGATTACTTGTCAACCGATTGTTTTGCTTCTTAGTGCTATAAAAAACTCTTTTTTTATTATTGCCGGAAACAGAAACATCTCAGACAGATTTTGAATACATGATATGTACTAATGAACTAACTGTAATATATTTTTATATTACGTGACATTATGCGTACTTTTTTCGTATGCAAAAGTAAACGAAAACAAAAGTAATTAAATTAATTTGTGCTGTTACAAATAATGCAGTTGTAATTTCTTAATTTTTTAGCAAGCACGTTTCCATGTAGGATTTAAGGTATTATTGAGAGATTAATTATTGATTAAGAATTAAGGTATTATTGAAGATGTGATAACAGAATACCATCATAGATAATCTAATGCGTCTTTTTTCTGAAAACAGCAAACGTTTTTTGTAACAAATGACAAAAATGTTTTTCACCTTGCTTACAGATTTGACGAAAGGTGATTTATAGTGGTACTAATTTGCTATTTAAACTGGAAACATGTACGTAAAACATAAGAGATAGTTTTACGTAAGATCGTAGAAACGATAATAGCTAAAATATTTAATTCTGTGACTGTTGGTTTTTATTACTTACGTGTGTCGACATTTTCCATTCTTTCTTTGTGTGTTCTTTAGTATTTTACCCAAATTTTCACAGTAAGTTTTAATATCAGCATTAAGTAACACACTAAAAAAAAGCCCGTAAAATTTACGGTTTTAAACCAGCAGCTGGGTTGGTTGTGGAAAACCGTAAAAGTTACGAAGTAAATCCATAGGTTTTTTACCGTACTGAAATAACATAACGCTAAAAAATCGTTGCAACTACGGATTTACTCCGTAACTTTTACGGTTTTCCACAACCAACCGAGCTGCCGATTTAAATCCGTAAATTTTACGGGATTTTTTTTACCAGTGCATGGTCAAAATTTCTACAGTTTTCTTGGTACATTCTTTTAACGTGTATGTTTTGATCACATGCCAACACTTCCGTGTATTTAGTAAGATAAAGAAGGCATTTTTTCCACCGTCTTAAAATGCAACAAATAGCACTCACCTATTAACATAAAGATTGTTGATAAATAGAAGCTCCCATAACCTCTTATCAAAAGAACTCGGCAAATTATGTCTCATTTCCAAATCTATGAACGTTTAAAAGTGGCACAAAGATCAACCGATCCAAATACTCAATGAAAATGCAATCACTTCTCATTTGGACATGTATTAAACAGCGGTAACACAAGGAAGGAACTCAAGTTTTTCCTGGTATTCTTAATTTATCTGAAGCAGGACGCAACCTTTCGTTTGCTGCACATTTGTAATTATCGTTACCTAGGGCTATAGGTGAACTTGTATTGGCACTTAAAACTCACGACTGTTATTTACCGTCAATTCGAACCCTAAATGACTACTAGGGTCAGCTTTTTTTGTTTCGGAACTTACATAATCGAGGTTGAGAGTTTTATATGAAAGTAGCTGGGACGAGTACTAATGCTGATATCCTCTTGAATAAAAAATGAGTAGGGAAACTAAGACACATGAGTCACACTTACATTCAAAACAAGTAATTGTGTTTTCGGAAGCGATGTGGACGTATCAGAAACGGACATTAAAAGATTTAACACACAGACTGAATTTGGGATTTGCGATAAGATTTAGAAAATTATTTCTAAATTTCTCTGATTCTATTTGAGAAATGTACCAACTCGTATTTTGGCAACGGATAAAAAGTAAAAATACTTTAAAGATATACACTGCAAAATACTTCTGTAAAAGTACAGCAGGGAAACTGAGCGTTTCTTTAAATTTAAGAAGAACTTAAATGCATTATATATTGTAGGCGTATAATTTAACTTCAGCTCTAGTGAACACCTGCCTGCTAACCCACGGTGCCAGCATTCCGGAGGCATCATTGGCCCGGCGGCCTAAGGTGCAGAAATTAGATCAGCATGGGCTCCACTGAACTCTCACTGTCTACTTTGTGTACCAGAAATAGAAATTCGACGTACTCACAAATGGCGTCACTACAGCGGCATCTTATCTGTTGCAATGAATTTACAGAATGTTCTTTTCTTATTTTCTGCTTTTCCCTTTTTAATGACTTTGTAGTTTCTTGTTTTTAAGTCTCAGTAATTTTACGTCAGACTCCGGATAAATGATTTCCAGGAGATTCTCATGTATTTTCGGGCAAAATCTTTTTACAGTGAACTATATTTCTATGAGTAATTAAATAAGTAATTAAATAAAGATTAAAAATTAAAAATTTGAAATTATTGTCCTATTCGATTTTTTTTACATTCGAAAGATCTCCGCAATTACATCTCATTTCTATTTTTTGATTTGAACATTTTTTTGTTTAATTTTGAACAGTTCAAAAAATATTATCATTAGTGCCCATGGGGAAATAAGAGAAGCAAATTATATAATATCTGTGCATTATCTATTCATTTTGGAGGTGGCGATCGCCCCCACACCCCTTTCATTAAATCTGTGTTTGGAGAAGGGGAAGATCATAAAGCTCTAATTCTTCTTTTAAAGATACGTTATAATTTTAGTGACTACAAATTAAATGCAAGTATCAGAAGTCGTTACAAATCTTTCTTTTAAGCGGGAAACCAGTTTTTTTAAAATCTGATTGTTAATCTTATTAAATCCCTTCAAAGCATTAAGTGAAATTTATACGTACTTTGCGAAGATTTAGAACAAAATACTCGACCATAAATAAATATTCCCTTTTTAAAACTAATTTTAGACTCTTAATTATTCTTCGAAATAACTTATGCTAACGAATGATTCAATTAGATAAACGTGGAAATACCTCGGAAATCTATAAAAAAAAAACTGTTGTTTTCTTATTCTACAGTCATTTATTTTCTATAGTATTTACCTTATTATTCTCAGTCATTCGGTATATAAGTTATTATGCTATTTTAAAGGTTATGAATTTTTATGTTTTTTCTATTTTTCATTTCTCCTTGGATATCAGGAGAGTGACACACCATACGAAAGATAACAATGAAACATAATTTTAAAATATTTAATTGAATTATAATATTCAATTAAAAAATCTGAGTTTTGAAAATTTGTATGCAATTTCACCCAATACATCATAGCGTAACGTGCACATATACTAATATATATATATGTATATATATATATATATATATATATATATATATATAGGTATATACACATGCAAGCATTTAGTACGCGTTTATGTTTGGCTGCTTGAAAAAATTACCGTAATGTTTTGAAACTGCATCACGTAATATAATAGCACGTAATTATGAAATGCTAGATTCTTAAACAGGAAAGTAAAATTCATGAATTTAGCATGTTGATTTATGGGTAATTAAAGCGTCATACCCTTTTTATCTGCAACGGATTTATATTATTATAAATGACATTTTACATTGGATTTTAGGACACTAGTACTCAAAATGCGAGTAGATATTAGAGGAAATCACTTTACAAATTTTACTCTGCAACGTTTATTGATACTGATGAAATCTTTCAGTATCAAGTATTTTTTTATTATTATTTTTATTAGTAAATTTTATTTCTTTTTCAGTTGTGCTTTTCTATTTGCAGTTGCATTTCCTACAAACTACCTCCTGTTTGGTAATAATTGCATGAGGTTTAGGTACTTAAAAGTATCAAAGAGATAATAACCTGATAGGATTCCGTTGGAAAGCGAAAAAATAACCTCTCTTTGAATTATTTTTTCAGTGACAAATTTTCAAGCAATTTCATTAATCAGTGTACAAATTTTCGGTAGTCTGATGAATTCATTGTTACAAGTTATAAATCTAAAGTTAAAATTTTAAAAAATATATTCATGCTTAAATCTCTTAAGAAAAAATACATGTTTCTTTTCTTATATTCTTTTATGTATTTTGTCTTTTGATTCTGCATAAAAAGGAAAAGGTCAACTACAAAAACAGCGGAAGTTTGTTCGTTGATTTCAGCTTTTTATGCTTCGTTCAAAATGGAAGAATAACAATGAAATTTACAGTACCTTGACAGCTTGAAATGCGGGTAAAAGTTCAGAGGTTCATGCAAGCGAAAAGTATTCTTTTGAGAACCTGCATTTTTCGTAGTTAGTAGAGATATACATGCAAGCAGGTAACAGTTTAACAATTCAGTATGAATTTGGTTGTTGCAGTGCTTAGTAATAGTCCCTGGCCTAATAGTAACTATCAAATCGTGGCTACTTAATTTAGAGTTAGAGGTAACGCTTTGAAATTCAGATTTCATAAACGAAGTTCAGTTTTACCTGAGTGAAATAATTCTTAAAAAAAAAAAAAAAAAAAAAAAAAACAACTACTATTACTAACGAAGATTAAAGTTCTGCATTTGCTAGATCTTGAAAGGTTGAACAGACTTTCATACTATTTCATTTTTTTGCTTCCCATTCAATACTGCACCGCGTTGCTGGCCCGGAAAGCCATTCAGACCATTTCCTCATCCATCATAACAGAAACTTATTGTTCCGGTAACTTATAACGCTCTTTTACGCAGACCGTAATAACTTTCTAAAAATAAATAAAACTGCACATTTCAATAGTTTTGATTCAAACGCAATCAGTTTGGTGGCCTTTTATACAATTTTCATCTTTCGTGACAAGATTTGTTTTCTTTTTTTTCTTTTTCTTTTTATTTGCTTAATAAAGTGTACCCTACGCAAAAAATCCTTTGTTCATTGGTGTGCCAGTAGAAGTAGGCTATTATGTGCAGAACCTTTCTTTGCCCCCACATACTTTTCACTCCACAAAATGATTATTTTACAAAATTATGTGACGGAGTGACTCAACATGAAACTCAACTTAGTTAAAAAAGTTATTTATATTACATATGAAAATAATAATAAACTAAATTATATATAAATTTAAAATTAATAATAAAACAATTATTTCTCCTGATACCAGTTTGTAAAGGGGTATGTGTTATTATTGTTTTATTTATTTATTTTTGTGTATGTATTTTTTCGTTAACTACAGAATAAACACCATTAAACAACCTTGTTATTTTATGTATGAGAAAAAGAATCTAATTCAAACTCAACGGACATTAATTAGAGATAAACTTTGTGCCTTTCAGAAAATTTAAATAGTTTAAATGTTTTTAAAGAAGCTAACATTTTAGAAGCAGGTTTTAAATTAAACGCTTTTTTAAAAGGATTTTTGCGAAGCAGTGTTCCAGCTAATTCTATCTGAATTATTTGACACTTTTACTTTTACTTTTTGTTGTTGATGATTTTTAATGCATTAAAAAATATTTGAATTACAATAAAAAAAAAAACAATTTTTCAATTCTTGTTTGTCAGAGATGCCGTAAAACGTGGTGAGTTGGTCCAGGTTTTCAGAGTTTTTTACACCATTGCTTCATATATCGGCAAAGTTGTCTGAAATGGGTGCTGATAGATAGGTACAATCTTTCCATTTTAGAGCAGAAAAAAATGGTGTTGAAAATTCAGTCGTGTCACATTCACACCATTTACCTTGAAGCACAAGCATTTTCCTTAACTTACGTTCTCCACAAAAAAAAAAAAAAAAAAAAAAAAAAAGAAGAAGAAAACGCATATTAAATTTTTCAAAGGATTTAAAAAATAATTTATTAAACTAGGAAACAGAAGAATACTTTGCAAATGAATCTTTATTAATAATACTTAGGGTCTGTCTTATACATACAAAATATTATTTAAAAAAGAAAGAAACACACACACACAAGAAAAAAACAACACACACAATTTGATTCTATACAAGTTCAGATGATTCTGCTGTATCTACAAAATCGAGGTTTCATATGTACCTAAAAGACCTCTGTATGCCCCATATTTTTGGGGTGCAGATATTTTATTAACAATTACGTCCCCTTCCGATACCAAAGATCATCATGTTTTTTTTTGGCCAAATCCAATATTTTCCTTTTCGCATCATACAAGAAACACCATCTTCCTCACTATCATCAAGCATTTCATCCGGATGTGTGTATGTGTGTATATTTCATCCGGATAGACTCTCCCTTCATACAAGACGGCCCATAGCTAGAACAGTGAAATAACAACATCACACAACTACAACAGTAAAAACAATAACTAATTAATTAAAAAACACTAATTAATAAGAAAAAAGGAGATGTCACAATTTCACCCCATCAGGTGGCCTCTTTTTACTGAGAGTATCATAAGATCCTTTCATCAGAAGATATAGAAATGAAGCTTCAAAGGTTAAATACTTCAGGAACCAGGTAAATAAATATGTTGGTCACCAGTGTTTGAAATTAATTCGTGACACTAAAAAAAACCTACACTGTACATTGCTTTTATGAACGTCACACAGGATTTGCTTATAATCATTGAAATACAATAAAGTTGTTTACCACAGCAATGTAACAATACTTGTTGTTTCGTACTAACATAGCGCAATCTAAAACTAATTTACTTTAATAAAAAACTACGTGCTCGCTGAATTCCATGATGGCGCATTCTCACCAGAAGTGGCATAACTCACCCCATTTTACGGTAATAGGTCGTGCGCACACATACGTTTTATTTAGTCAAGGGACTACATGTTTAAGAAGTGCCATGATGAAATCAAAACAAGTTCCAGTTTCAAATGCAGCATTTTTATAGCTCATTGCACTTAACTGTCATTAATTTAGAAAATGGGCCGTAGACATATCCAGAATTTTTTTCGAAAGGGGCTATTGCTAGATGGCTTGTTTTAGATATCAGCATGGACATAATTTTTATTTCGAGGATAAACATTATGCCATGAATTATTTTTTAACTTTACTGAAACTGTGAACCAAAAAATTGATATCTCCGATGCCTGCTTCAATGTTTTTTGAACTGTTGTCGTTAAATATCAACCGTAATATTAATAGTTTATGGCGTATGGCTTCATCAAACTTAATAAAAATGAATGAAGTGCCATTTCGGTTTTTCTTTCTCAAGTTCTTCATTTTCCGTTTCTATTGCTATTTTGGTGTTAATTTCTTGACTTTTCATCTCAATAATTTTGATTATTACAACACTAGTTTGTTCACCATTTGTAGTTGCTATGTATTATTATCCCTAAAGTTCTTTACTTCGTTTTTGTTTGCTTTCATATATTTTCTTACGTACTAATAAGAGGCAAATCATATATTATGTTAGTAGGCAATTGAGTTTTATTCATCTCAATCGGTTGTTCCATCCGGAAATAAAATCCATTTCTCCTGGTCGTCAGCAACAAAAAATAATTTTTCTGAAAACTATGACGTGAACTACATTTTTAGTTCAGGTTTTTTATTATAATTAAATAGTGATTAAAATGGCGATATTCTTAACAGTGCTTATTCAGGCTTTGATTAAAGCGCGGCTCAGCGAGTCAATAGATTACGTTCCGTACTTTAAAGGCTTTTACATCAAATTCCCCATAATTTCAAATATTTAATCATACCTTTGTTGCTCTACATAGTTATAATGATAAATAATCATAATTCATTAAGTTATTCTTCAATTAAGACCTAATTCAGAGCAAATTGTAAATCGTTATCTTAGCACGGACTGCAGAATGACGAAAATCAGAATATTAAGGCACAAACTTGCAGCGAAAATTGTTTCAACACCTTTGAATTTTTTATGTATTGAACATGCTGTGTATGAACCTCTCGTACTTTTCCTCCCCCCCCCCCCCCAATGAATTTTTACATATTGAGCGGAATTCAGACTATTTACGTATGAATATAAGTTTAAAGGTATATGAAGTTCCTGTACCTTTATGGGTAGAAATTAAGCCTTAGCTACAAAACATGTCTATTCAATTTCGATGCCATCTAGCTGTAGATAAATTATACAGTACCATATTTGAAAATAAAAAGCAATATTCTTTCTTTCTTTTTTTATTTATTCTAAAAGCAGGACATCAAATGGCCGGTTTAAAACAAATAAAAATAAATATAATTTCAAATATTTAATTATAACTTTGCTGCTCTATATAGTTATAATGATAAATAATCACAATTCATTATTTTGTTCTTCAACTAAAACCTAATTCTGAGCAAATTGTCAATTGTTATCTTAGCACGGACTGCAGAATAATGAAAATCAGAGTATTAAGGCACAAACTTGCAGCGAAAATTGTTTCAACACCTTTGAATTTTTTATGTATTGAACATGTGTATGAACGTCTTGTATTTTTCCTTTTTTTCCCCAATGAATTTTTACATATTGAGAGGAATTCAGACTATTTACTTATGAATATAAGTTTAGAGGTATATGAAGTCCCTGTACCTTTATGGGTAGAAATTAAGCCTTAGCTACAAAATACGTCTATTTAATTTCTATGCCATCTAGCTGTAGATAAATTATACAGTAAACCAAATTTGAAATAAAAGGCAGTATTCTTGCTTTCTTTTTTTTATTTATTCTGAAACAGGACATCAAATGACCAGTTTAAAACAAATAAAAATAAATAAAAATGAAATTTAAAAAAGGTGATATCACAGTTTTTATCGCAATGACAGCTTAACACCATTTTTTATGCTATCGTTTTTCGAAAATATTCTGGATACCAATACTTGAAATAATAATTGATGAAGCAACGAAGTTGACGGAAAATATGCTTGTAAGAAATAATATTATTGATGACTAGGGCTGAAGAAAGACCTACTTTTTCAAATTCAGTGTCATAAAAAAGAGGTTTCTAGTTGCGCGCCGTTACATTCTTGAACTAATTGACCTCCATTAATATCCGCTTTGATAATTCAAGGAAACTGGTTATTAATTACAAATGTTACGGTTTCTACTTTTTGCGTTAAATACGTTCATAAATTTTACTATCGAATTGTTTTCAAACAAGCTAACATTTCTTACCTTTATTTTAAAACTTTTTGCAATTACGAAATCTTATTTCAATTTCTGAAATTCGTTGGAAATTGGAAGGAAAATCCGAGTAAGGTCGTGAGGCATCTTGGAACTAAACGATATTTAAAAACGTTTCATGGGGGAGGGGGGGGGGGGGGGGTCGGGCTTCGATGGTTGTTTTGAAACCTAAAATTAGATGTTAGGACAGAAGGAATGGGGTGGGTGTCTGGTGAGGATTTGAAGCATGTTTGAAAATAACAAATATTTTTTAAACATACCATGCCTTTCATCCTAACCTGCCTCCGGTTGCACCCTTGTTTCCACTGGGATTATTTAACTAATTTCCTGCAGCGTTTTCTTTTTTATGTGCAACATCATGCTATAAGGTAAAGTACCCTAAAGCTGACACCCCCGATAAAAAAACGGTTCCTAAAGCTGACACCCTCAAATAAGAAAAAGATTTAAAGTATTACCAATTCCCTAAAATAATTTAAAATGAGATTTTCTTTCTTTTTGAATGGTATCACTTCTAAAATCGCTTCACTTCTTAAATCTATTTAAATTGGTAATACTTTAAATGTCTTTTTATTTCAGAGTATCAGCTTTAGGAACAATTTTTTGTGTGTCAGCTTTAGGGCACTTTACCTTATACGCTCTTTTGCACTTGCATGTGCGCAGCATAGGGCTCGATTGCGTCTTTCTTCCTGGATGTTACTTCTGTGATTTGCAAATCTGTCGAGCGCTATCTGTGTAGTCTGATACTTTGTGGGACACAGGAATTGTATGCGTTAAATAAATATAAAACTATTATTTATGTAATTATAAAAAAAATTTTTTTTTTTCAAAGACCATGCAAGAAAAATAAAATAATGCCTATCATATTTTTAGCTTATGAATATCTTTGTTATGTTGTTATTATTTAAAGATAGCATATTTTTTTAAAAACTGATCAAATACAATACTGATCCTAATTACTGAGAAGTTTCGTCGTTTGCTGCTTTACTCTGATAAACTTCAAACTTTCTGTAGATCGATTTGTTTACAGTAAAAATTAAACAAATTATCAGTGCCCTTTTTATAGTTATTGATAGTAATTTCTTACTGTCTATTTTGCAATGATGATATTCTTAAAAATTTGTTTGGAAAAGTGTATTAATCAAAGTTAATTTATATAGTGAATTCGGTAACCTTTGCGAAAGCAAACGCCTGTTGGGGCTAATGCTCGCCAAGTTCCAGCAGGTAGCCGCTTAGACACTGTAGTCTTTCAAAATCAATTAAAACGGAGGTAATTAACAACTTTTATTTGATTGAGTTAAAATTTATTTAATGTACTTCTTACGGCAAGAGCTCACGGGCAGCATTAACCTAGGGCCAATAAATATAATTACACAAAAAGGAAAGAAATCTAACAAATTCATAATTTATTTTTGAAAACGGTAAATGTTCATCATTGCGTAAGGTAAATCTCACTAACTTAAGTAGACCCAGCTAAGCTGGGTTCAAACCCTGTTGCTGGTCGTCACTTTTGTATTTGTACTACATAAATTGTTTCATATAAAATCAGAATATATATTTAGGGTTCCAAGATTTTCAGGAAACGAGACTCATAAAAACTCGCAGTACTTTTAGCACGTCAACAATAAATAAAACTTTTCATAGTTAAATTTTAATCATGCAAAAGTGGAGTCGAAAGGCTTAATGATCCTGAACGTAAGTGATTTGATGCGCACATGTTTCTTTCTTTCATTTACCCGTTTATAAGTTGACCCCCGCTTTAACTTCCAAATTTTGTCAAATATTCCTATATACATGAGTATATAGGAATATTTGACAAAAGGGGTGGGGCGGAAGTAATGACCCGGTTTTGAGAGGGTATATAAATAAAACTAGTGCAATTTGAGACTTAAAACTTGCTATATTTTGATTTGTAAATAAACCCATTTTTTTACGTTAGGTTTTGATTACCACTTTAGCAAGGTGGCGACCTCCAGCAGCAATACACTGATGTAGTCTATTTCTGAAGTTTTGGAAACTTTTCTGCACATTTCAAGGGGTATGGCGGATATTTCCGCGGTCCTTCAGCTCTTGTAAAGTATGGGGGCGATGTTTCCAAACTTTCGCTTCCAAATAACCCCTCAGAAAAAGGCTTCCGCTAGGGACCGTAACATTGAGCGGAATATTGAAATGCTCGCGAAGAGCTCTTTGCGTGGAAGAATAGAATGCTGCTGAAGGCCGCTATCTTGCTGAAGTGGTATTCAGAATTTAATGTAATAATTGGGATTATATAAGATCAAAATATAAAACGTTTTAAGCCTCAAATTGTATTAATATTGAGTTTTTTATATACCCTCTCAAAACTGGGTCATTACTTCCGCCCCACCCTGTATACATGAGTATGCAACAATACATAAGAAATACCATACTCGAACTTGCGCCCACTCATCGGGGATTTACATATTTCCGTCGGGAAACGTAACTGAATGCAATATGTAATATGAGCGATTAACAGAAGGCTATTTCTAATTTGGACTAATCAGTGTTGATCGCATCAAAATGGGAGTGAGCCAGGGCCTCCGGGTGTTCCTCGACCTTCAACCGTGCTTTCCGGAAGTGAATTGCGACGATATTTTGCACTGTTCAAGGTCGACAAGTAACACAACCAGTCGTTGACTTCGATCTTCGATTCATGAGCAAGGTTATTTACTGGTGAAAGCTGATCCCAAACAACTATTATCATAATTGATAAGGTCAAATTGTGTTTGAATTGAATTCGTGCTCTTTAATGGATGTCGGATGCATTATTAAAGAAGAACGATGGTAAATATAAAATTTGAAACAACTTTACGACTTGTCACTTCGCAGAAATGTTAATATTTTTCAACCGTGAATAAGATAAAATTTAAAGTTTTTAATCGCACAGTATGCATGTTTAAGTTTTTGTGTTTGAAAGTTTTATGGGTTCATCTTTTTAAAGCAAATGCGGTTTTCAGAGTAGAAGACTAACCTTTTCGTCATAACGCCTGATCAAATATAGGGCACATTAATGACTATCTGGATTAGAGCGGACAGGTGCTTCATAAAAAAATAGCAGAGCAAAAAGCGTGTGGTGGTGGTAGGGAGGAGGGAGGATGAGAAAATTGCCAGAATTTCTTTTAGAAACTCGTCTTTTTTACAATATTTTCTTTTCTTTTCTTTTCTTTTACAAAAGCTATACAATACTCATACAGCATCATTACTAATATAGTCCTCTTATAAAATTAAGCAGTAGTTTTTAGATTTCTTAATATTCGCGTACGTTTTACTTGACTGCGCTGCTTTAAGAAGTATCCTTATTTTCAGTAAATACTTTCTACATTTTTAATATTTTTTCAATTGTCAGGTTTTTTTCAGATTACGTGTTTTGTAGTCAAGGATTAATTGATAAGAAGAAATATATTTCTTAATTAACAGCAGTAATGCGCGTGAAATTTGCTAAAATTGTCCAGTTCAATACCAAAAGCAGTAGCACGGGTAAAACAATTTCATGATTATAGATTTGAAACTTGGAAAAATTGTCCAGTTCTGTATCAGCATTAACATACGTGAAACGGTCCTCTCTTTGTAGAAGAGAGACTCTGCAATTGTTTCTAGTTGTGCATGGGGCATGGTTCCTTATTATGATCTTCAACAAGGGGAGAACATTAACCACAGTCAAAAAGGATAGGGGACATCTTTTCGAATGGAAAAATAAATAAATAAAGCGAGATACACACACTTAAAATTTTAAGGAATGAGATATCATTTGTGCAAATGAAGGAGACTCGTAAATTAATTTTGTTCTAAGCATATGAGAAATGTGCAAGTAATTTCGTCCAAGAAATAAAGATAACGTGTAAGTAATTTTGTTCAAGAGATAAGGATTTCAACACAAAACTTTAATAATATTAAGTCACATTACTTGCAAGCGGGAAAATTCCCAGTGGCGCACATTATAAAAATATGATGCCATCAACTGAATACGTATTATATATATTTTTAATAGCAGTTGGTCTTAACTATGTATGGCATCAAATATGTGCATTGTATTTTTGATTTCTTTTAAATTTTTATTTATTGATTTTGTGATTAGTGCTATTACTAATCGTGCTGTGCGTGCGTCTGTACGAATACTTACACATCGAAAGTAATATTACATTGTTCCTCGGAAAAACCCCCAAGTACGTAATTGCAGTTAAATATGCAAAATAAATTGCTTTCCAATAATATAGAAATAATAACATTTAGTTTAATTTTCCCCTATATTATCATTATTTATTTTTGTTTTTAGTGTTTTTAATTATTTTTTAGTCAAGTTAGGCAGTTTCGTTTTATGAATATTTTATCGTGAATTACTAACGAGACTATTGAACAAGAGTGTTGATATAGGAGTAATTTTTCATGTATTTCAAAACATGTAATTGGAACTTGATTTAAAATTTTCGAATAATTTCTCATATATCTCCAGATGTCTAGCAAATTTTACACATTACACAGATTTATTACCATTTCCTTGTGCATTTTTAGAATTGTATTAGACATTAGAAGTATAATTAACTTCCGGTTTAACGAACATGTAATATACTGAATTTTGGGAAGCTCCCATCCAATTCGTCGAATCAATGTAAGGACCATTCTATATCAAAACGGCTATTGTAAATGTGCCGAAAAAGTCCTTTCAACACAAATCAGTTTTAAAATTCTGGATTCTGGATCCATCGTTTCTTGCATCATTTGACAACTGCATATTGTGTTAGGATTTCATCATTAAACCGCTTATCTTTTAGCATGTTATTACTTTATGATTTTTTGATAAAATTATTCATACATGTTATTACTATGTAAAAATATGCCATAAAAGGAATTTTACAACAATAATATATACATATATGTTTCTTCAAAAACAGTACACATTCTTAAAATTGAGATCTTCATACTGCCAAGGTTTCATATCGTAGTCACTGATCTGAATAGAGAATTATCTTCATGAAACTCTATGTATTCCTCGATAATTTCACTGATACATATTTTGCAGTAGTTTATAAGGCTTGCGAGTCAATCTCGATATGCAAGACTGATCAGCTGCGAGTCCGATTGTGTGAAGACTTTAACCAATAAATATTGTTCTAAATGGGAGTTTGATTTATTTTTATTTATTTCGACAATCAAAGTAAAGTGGAGGTCGGAGCTTAGTATAATTTACATTCCATTGGAAAGGAGCTTCTGATAGATGATATTCCGACATTCCGGGTTCCGATATTCTGATATTCCGTGCACTTCAATTATGTGAAACGGAAAATTGCAATTGCAATTCAGGGAGTTTTGGCCTAGTAAAACTGTTAAACAACAAAAAATTCATTTAACCAATTATTTATTTATATTTAATATTTCGTTCGTGAATTTAAATAGTTTATTCATTAAAATTAATTTTGTTCAGAAATTTTCCATCTTCATTTTCATTTTTTAATGTTTTATAATAAATCCACATCTCTTACACCTTGCTATAGTGACATCATTTCATTGTACTATACGCGATTTTCTTTTACGCTGTTATTGCATAGAAAACCTGCATAGATAGGCGTAATTAACGGACGATAGGACATATAGTATTTTGAGTTGATTGGGTGACCCATTCGTTGCTACTACAATTAAATAAATAAATAAAAATTGAATAAACATATTATTATTATTATTAATAATAATAGTGTGTTAGTTTTTATCATAATATTGTATCTGAAAGGTGGTTGGTGGTAGTTTTGGTAGTGTAAAGATATTCCTTTATTCGGAGAATACTTAGTTTAAAGATGCTCGATTTTAAGCCTCCATTTTACTTCTGAAGGACACTCAGCATTTATATTTATTAAAAATTAAAAAAAAAAAAAAAAAAAAAAAATCTTTATTTTGGCTATTAAAACAATTTTTATTTTAGTTGATTTATTATGTCTGCTTTTGAACAATCCCAAAGCCTCACCTAGAGCATTGCTGCAAATGTTGCTGCCTTCCTGCTACGCATTTAATAGTTGATTTACTGATAGCGTGACCTGTAATGTTAACCTTTCCAGGACCTCTGACACAAATACAGCATACGGATTGGTATCTAAAAAATGCCAATTTTTATTCGTAAAACTGATTCGAAGAAAAAATTAATTGCTAATCATGAAAATAAAAACTTCTCCATTTTGGCAAGGTAAATGAAGGTTACCTCTTATTTATTTTCGAAAAAAAACTGTAATAATCACTATTAGTTTTCAATTCTTTTATCTTTTTTTAAATCTTGCGTTGGCGGTGGCCAAGAAATTAAAATTTTTTTCATCAATGATAGGTTGATACAAAGATGAAAAAAGAAAATGGAGTTATATCAAAACTAAAAAATTTGTGGGTAGTTTTTCTTATTCGAATCTACGCCTAATGTGAAATGTAATTTAACGTGGTAGCGTCTCGATAATGATAAAGTTTTTGAAGTGAAAAAGTTTTCATCTATTAAAATTTTGCCATATTCACTAGGCTGTTTTGAGGAGTATCTATCTATATATTTGTGTGTATGTGTATATTATGTATACATATACGTATACATATATATTTTAATATATATATATATATATATAGTATACATATATATATATATATATATATATATATATACATCCGTGTGTGTGTATGTATATTATGCATGTACACATACATATACATATGCATGTGAGTGTGTGTGTGTGCGTACTTTATATGTATCTATATCTATGCACAGCGTTAGGAACATTAAAAAAAACCGAGTTACTGGCCCTTTGGAACAGTAAGTATCAATATGTACAGACAATGTGACTGGTCGTGAACCACTGACCTATATATATATATATATATATTAGGGTGGCCCTTATTTTTTAACTTTCGAAAAGCTTAGCTCCCAACCTCCTATCTTGTTACAATCAACAAAAAAATGATGTGTGCAAAATTTTAGCTTAATCGGACTTTATTCTAGCGGCCCTCATCGACCATCAGTTTTTGAATATATCACCAACAGCATCAACTGCAGCCATAGATCCAGCCCGTCGAGGTACACTACATTTTTTTACTCCCCGTCTTTGTGAAGTTTTTGATAGGGGCAAAATTACTGATAGAAATGCAGTTTTCATATTAATGGCTGATGCAGAAGCTTTCGGGCATGATACTGAAAAACTAGTAATAAATCGTACTTATTTTCAAAACCTCAGAAAAAAATTTAAAGAAGCAAGATACACAGAAATCCAGAACAAATTTAAATTAGACAACTGCCAAGAATCAGTGTTACACTGGGATGGAAAGTTGCTCTCAGCACTAACAGGTGTAGAAAAGGTTGATAGACTGGCAATAACAGTCACCTTTCAAGGCGAAGAGCAACTGCTGGGAGTGCCTGAAATCCCAACATCTTCAGGAGAAGAGAAAGCGTCGGCTGTTTACCGTGCAGTCGAGAAATGGAGTATAACTAACAAAATTCCGGCACTTTGCTGTGATACTACAGCAAGCAACACAGGTCGAATAAATGATTCCTCCTTAAATCTAGAAAAGTTGTTCAATCGTGACCTGCTGTACCTCCCTTGTCGTCATCACATTTTTGAATTAGTTTTGAGAAGCTGTTTCGACTTGCTGATGGATGCGACTACTGGTCCAGACATGCCACTTTTCAAAAGATTTAGAGAAACTTGGGTTAAAATTGACAAAAATGTTTACATAACTGATAAAAATGAAGTGCCTTATGAAGTCCGTTCTACCATTATTCATTTTGCTGAGGATCAGCTTGCTACTCATAAACAACGGCGGGATGATTACCGAGAATTGTTGGAGTTAACAATGATCTTTCTTGGAGGCATTCCAAAGAATGGCATATCTTTTTATATACCAGGAGCTGTAAGTTATGCTAGATGGATGTCAAAAGCAATCTTTGCATTTAAAATATTCTTATTTCAAGATCAATTTAAATTATCTTATAGGGAGAAGAATTCCTTTAGAAGAATATGTATTTTTCTTGCCGAGAGTATGTTCGAGCATGTTTCTTGTCACCAGATGCAATTAAAGCACCCTATCATGATTTTCTTTTCATGTATCAATTGCTAAATTATCAGGCTATTGATCCAGAAATCAGTAAGGCTACTGCAAAAAAAAAAAATTCAAAACATCTCAGGTATCTAGTTCCCGAAACTGTGGCGCTTTCCTTTTTAGATGACAATGTTCCAATAGATGTTAAGACAAGTATGGCTCAAGTTATGCTGGAGTTTGAAGGAAGTGCAGAACAGGAAGAAGATACAAATCAATTTAAGCGATACATTCTTCACCCAAACGATTTTTCATCATTTTCAAAAATCAAGTTTCCGTCTTTTGTAACTTATAGTACAAAAAAATTCTTCACGAGAGTTTCTCTCAGCTCCGATTTTCTGTACAAAGACCGTTCAACATGGAAAGATGATGTTGGTTATAAGAGTGGAATTGAAACACTTCAGACCATCATTGTTCTGAATGACGTTGCAGAAAGAGGTATCAAACTCATTCAAGATTATAATAACATTCCTACAAAACATGAAGCTGAGAAACAATTTATATTAGGCGAGAGTGTTGTACCTTGGGACATTGGCAATTTCTAAAAACCTATTGGCAAAATTAACATTTTTTAAATTTCTAATTGTGACCTTAACCAGCAGATAGCATCACAGTAAAAGGCAGCATTAGAAGCACTGAATTGATGACTTGGTGAGAGAAAGAAAATTTTAGCACTCAAAAGTAAATATCTTTCTCATTCTAATTTCATTTACTGAAATAGCATTTGTAAAACTATTCTCTTGAATTTTAATTGGATATTGAACAGAAGATTTTAAAATGTTTTGGTTATGAGAAAGTGATGATACTGCATTTTGATTGACCACCATTTTGATTTGATTTAAACCATGTGATGATTGTACCTTGGGACAGTAAACCGTGTTGTACCTTGGGACATGTCTCAAGGTACAACATACACATGGTTCTTAATAATTTGGATATATTTTAGTATAAAGAGAGATATTCTAATCAAATGCAGTCTTTTATATGTAGTTTTTTTATAAATGCAGTCAAATTAGGTTTTGAACTTTCAAATTTATTATTTGTGTAAATTACACATTACAGTAATGTATCTTCTTAATTTAGTGCTTTAAAAAAATAAAGTTTTTGATTTTTCGTATAAAATTGGTTATGTATATGACTGTTGCATGAATCACGAAGTATGTCCCAAGGTACAACAGCGTGTTGTACTTTGGGACAGTTTTCAGTTACTACTTAAAATGGCTGGCATTTTTTTATTTTTAAACTGTTTGAATTTGAAAAAATATATTATAGAGGAGAATGTTGGTGTATTTAAACAGTGTCTTCAGACTTTAAATCTAATTTTAATTTTTGAAGTTAAAAATTAAAATGTGAAAAGTGTCCCAAGGTACAACACTCTCCCCTACAAATTGTTGCCGGAGAGCGTAAAAAAAAACCCCACCTGCTACTAAATCCTCACTTATATAATTGAAAATATAATATTTATTGTTATTTCGCTTACATTATGTTGTAATTTTATCAAAAGTAGTATAGTAAATAAAAACGCAAAACGCTTTGCTCTTATCGAAGTTAAGTAATTTATTTTTAAAAATCAAATGTATCTTAATTTTCCATACTATTTTGAAATTTTTGTTATAATTTACTTTGGGGAAATTTGATTTGAAATGTTTTTAAACAATTGCTGGGAAGACCAGACAATTCCACATACATTTCTCAAAGAAGTAACGGACAAGCTAGGAGCTAGGGAAGAATAAACATGTTTGTAATGGAATTAATCAATATGCATTACTTCAAGCTCTTTGAGGGTCGCCTAAACGTTAAATGATTAAGCTGAAATTTTGCATAGCCCTTTTTTTTCATCATTTGAACAGGATCAGGGGTTGGGAGCAGCAAAATTTTAACCTTCAAAAAATTACATATGGTTAAGGGCCACCCTAATATATATATATATAGAACAGTACGGCATAAAGTGGCAATTAATTCTGTAATTTCTCAGAAAGATTAGCGTTTTTGATATGATATCAAATATTTCTCTAATCCAGAGATTTAACTAAATCAGAAATATATTGTACTTCCTGCTTGAATAAGATAATAATTATTAACGCTTTAAAGGCTTTTCCCTACCTAAAAAATCAATGAAATCTCAAAATATTTAAATCAGATAAAATTATGCGGATATAGATATATGTCAAAAAAATTAAAAAGTCCAGAAATGCATTTCAAATTCGTCTGGAGCATTCTCGTCCAATAACAGTGTTTTTCGCCGATATTAATGAAGACCTACTTCGAAGTTCTTGATGCGTTGCATTTGCATTAGTGAACTAATCTGAAAATGAAAGTAGAGAAGCCTCAAAAACTAACCTTGAAATTGTTTTGTGCTAATCTCGTGGGAGTTTACTTTTCGCTACTAGTTGCTCTAGGCAAAACTTCATTCATGCGGAAAACAAGTCTTCCTTTTTAAATTCCCTTTATTTTTTAACCTATTTGTGATGTAGTCATTCTTCATTTTCATTCACCATTTATCGACAATTTTGAACAGTTCTTTTTAGAATAACCTTATTTTTTGCCCCCAATCACTGTTTTTGACGATATTGATTGAAAATGTACACTGTGTATAATTTGAAAAGAGGTATTTTTGACAACAAAAATGAATTCAACGTCCTCAAGTTAGACTAAATACAAAATTTTAGTCAGTTCTTGCGTTTTAGATTATAGTACTCAGGGTTGCAGAGTCGGTTGGAAAAATGATCGACCCCGACTCCGAGTCCGACACCCTCAAAAGAAAGAAAGGAAAAGGAAAATATATGGGGAAATAAAAATAAAATATGGGGGATTCTCACGAATTATGAAAAAGTACTGTCACTCTAGTAATAGTGTATAAAATTTAATTTTAGTAATAACATTATTCTTAACAGTTTAAAATTATTTTACAATGATGATGACAAGTTATGTTTTTAAAATGAGGTTAAATTCCTAAATCATTTTTCTTCCTAGCATGTCACCAACAATGTTTGGAATAAATAGACTGTATCATTTTTCTCTTGATTAAATTTTCGTTCCTTAACGATGAAAGTACTTCAAAAATTTTTCTGGGCACCTTCTTTTTTTCTCTCTATCATATATGTGGAAGACAATAGTGTTTAATATTCCAAGTCAAGCCTTAAAAGTATGACGGAATGCAATCTTGTTACTGCATGTATTTCAGCAGGAGCAGAAAAGAGTTTCTAGGAAACAACTGCCTGAAGAAAATTTAAATAGAGCCTTTTTACGCTGTCATTTTTCTGGCTTCTGTAAGCTAATAAGAAATAAAACCATGACGATGGGTGGGGGTGGGGGGGGGGGGGGGGGGTCCGATGCCCGATTCCGACCGAAATGTTTAAATATCCGGAACCGAATTCAGACTATGCACGAAAGACCCTGTTTGCATGAAATTAAGTTAAAATTTTGAAAATTTTCATTTTTCACTTTTTAGAGCAAATATCAATATACAGTAGCGTCTTTACGGAGGGTGGAGGGGGCATTCCTCCCCCTTCGTTATTGTGACACTCTTTTGGAGGATGTTGGGGAGTGACAACCAAAAGGAATTAAAGAGTTTTTGATAAATATTTATTCGTGAATTATACAATTTTACTGGTGTCATTTCCACGTATCATAACTGAGCAAATGTAGTTTAATGAAAGTTGCACCTAATGAATGTAATAAAATTTCTTAAGATTTTTTTTTCTATTTGCGATACTGAAAGTAATATAAACTAAAAAAAAACCACAAGTTTATGCAACACAGCAAATATTTTTTTTTGTGTGTAGGGGGGTTGGGCACCACTATAAATTACCGCCATATGTGAAACCCGTGCTAGGAATGCCACTGCAATATTACACTGCTCTCTGTAAAATATTAGTAAGGGGTATATAAAGGGATACTAAAACAAAAAATTAAATAATTTTGAAGAATTCTTTTTTTCTTAATTGAAAATGTATTTTCTGAGAATCACCTGCACACATTAAAGTGCATTTTTTTTACATAATATAAAAGAGGCAATAGTTGCGACAGAAAAAAAAAAAAAAGACAAGCAAAGATATTATACCAAATTTATATTTTCTATATAATAAATTAAGTAAGGGCAGCAAGTTGAAAAAATTATTACTTAAATAATTCAATCAAACTAAAAAAAAACCGAAATATGTAGGAATAAAATTTAAACAATGCGTCTTTAAAATTATGCAAAAGCGACGACACCAGTATAATGCGAAACACAAGCATGTATTTTGTAAGGAGCAAAATAGAAAAAAAAAAAAAAACACTCGGAGTCGGAGTTTTAAGCAATCCGACTCTTTCACTGCAAAATCAGCCCGACTCCGGCTCCGAGCCTTGATAGTATTGTCCCTGGCGCTGCGAAAATTTATAGCCGCACTACAGATTAAAAAAAAATAAAGCATGTTTAACATTCAGTCTGATGAGTAGTTATCAAGGAGGGCCAGGTCCACCCAGCAATGTAGGAAGGCTGGGCTGACGCCGAGCTAATCTACCTCCGGTCGGCCACGAGCTGTCGTCGAACTTCACTTACCCGTGCCCGGGGGAGGGCAGCCCTACGGCCACGTGCTAACAGGGTAAAAGGGTGAAGTAGAAAAGTCTGATGAGTAGTTCCGATTTTTATTTATTTGGTAAAGTTTTTATTTTACAATGTTCACATTTTTCAGTAAACATCGCGCTTGCATTTAGGGGACCAACAACAAATTGTACAAGTAGACTAATGCTTTGGATTTCCTCCGATAGTCCTACATCGTAAAACGCTGCAAATAAGCTGTACATTTCAAAAAATTCTGATAATTTTTTTTCCCTATTATGTAGAAATGAGGGCAAGATAATAATTTACTCATCCAAAGTTTTATTTTTGCAGGCGCCGCGATATCAGTACCTTATTATGGAGCACGAATTGGAAAATTCAGCACTCATTTTCATGATGTAAGAGGCGAAGTGTATGCTGTAGATGATAAAACTTTGTTCATTAAAGGATTTAATTACGATGGAAAAGGCCAAGGTAAGCATCTTTAATTAAATACGTTTCTCTAAAAAATACTTGAACATGCCAAAAATATTGGTTTTTCGAAGCACTTCCTAATGCACCGAACAATCCCATTAAAAAGGAGTTGCTGAAATATAAGGAAACGAGATGGATTGTTGCTACGGTGGTGTTACCGGTGTGATAAGGTCACTAGTTGTGGATCAACCTGTTTGTTTGTTTATTGCACATATTAGAATTAAAATTAACTGTATTTTACCAGCAAATTATTAATCAACCTCTTAACTTATTTTTAAGGTCACTTACTTTACAACAACTACAATTTAGTGTGTTTTTTCCCTGCAAAGGTAAAAAGTGGCACTTGATTCACAAGTAGTACCTCGATACTATTTACAGATCAGTCAAAAAAAAAAAAAAAATCCTTTCACATACCAGTATTTTTTTAAGGGGCGGAGGATTTTAAGTTGAAATAAAACACAGGAAAATGCTTTTCATATACGTGAAATTGGCGGTATCCAGTTTGGGATCATTCATAAATAATGTCACGCTTCGAGGGGGGGGAGGGGGTTTCATGAAATTGTGACAAAGTGTGACAAGGGGAGGGGAGGGGAGGGGTTAACAAGAAGTGTGACATCATGCATTATGCAACATAGCGTGACATGTGACAAAGGGGGAGGAGGGGTCAGCTGAAGCGTGACATTTTGTGACAAAGGGGGGGGGGGGTAGGGAGAGGTTCAAATATATGGGGAAAAAGCGTGACATCATTTATGAACGGCCCCTTTGCTGTGAAACTATGAGACATCATTACCATAAGTTATCTCCTTATTTCCACGGAAGCAATGAAGATGTTAAGAGCTTTAATAATGTCGTCTTTTTTTTAAAGTAAGATTACCTTTTTCCATTTCAGACGCTGTCTTTTGGTCTGGAAATTCAATCAGGCCTGACAACACTGGATTTATAATTCCAAATCATAAAGCTTCGTAAGTATTACTAAACATTTTAGAATTCAGCAGGCCTCGATTTATTTTTATTTTGCTTAGCTATATAACTGATATTATTAATAATCTAATCTTATTTTCTTTTTTTGCAATTTATTGTTGCCATCTCATTTTTGAAACAAAAAATTTTATTATATTGTGTCACATATAGTTTATCTTTTAGTTCAGTATCGATAATTATATGATTCCCTTAAATGAAGCACATTAAAGAGACAGATATAAAATTCAATGTCAACTTGTTACTTTCTGACGAATATTATGATAATTATTATGCCATTCATTTTAACAAATTATGTCTGTGCATTAAAAACTTATTTCTCGATTTTCATCGAAATTTGAAAGGTTGCACAATTTAAAGGAAAGTAAGTAAAAATTAATATATTTAAAGCAAACAGGACGAAGTTCGTACAAGTTGAAATTTGCAGCAGTGCAGCAAAAAAAGGTACGGAAATTACAGAATTTAATGTTTTTTCAAAAACAAGAAACCAGCTGATTGGTAAGTAGCTGCCGCAATAGAGGTAATGTAAGGCAAGAGTCATTAATAAACATTTTAGTTTTATCCATTTTCTAAGAGTAATATTAAATTGTCATTGATTGATATAGGATTAAAAATGATATGTGTGGAATTTCCTGAAAGGATACAAACCACCAAGTCAATCTATGCCAAGATATTTTTTCTAATTTTCCTTGCGGTTTTATATTTTTAATTAATAAGGTCATTTACAGCAGATGAGTTGAGTGTAACAAATTTCGGCCAATTTCAGCAAACCATAACTGCACATATAAGAAACTGGAACAAGTTTTTAAAGTGTTGCGCGTCCCATTTCTCGAGCTAATCATATAAGTTAGTGTTCCAGACATTCTTTCTGTATTGTGCGAGAAATAGTGATTTCAAATGCCGATCTGAATTGTTAAAAATATTAATACACTGAATTTAATTCGGCGGTCATCCTTCAGAAAAAACTTTCAGATGTAATTTCACCGTTTAGAAATTGCGGTAACAAATTTGCTTCTCACGCAATACGCGAAATTCACGTTTTCACTTCAACGATGTCCATTTTCTCGGGAAAACTTTTCACTTTTTAGGAATTTGAATAATTGTTTTCATGCTGATGAACGCTAATAATTTTTTTGGGAGTTCCATTTCTGCTATCGTGTGTTTTTTTTTTTTTTTTTTTTGGGGGGGGGGGGGGTATGCTTTTATGATTGTGATTTCTTGAAAATCTCTTTTTGTGGTCGTGAATTTTGATAAGGAGTCTTTTTTGAGCTCTAACAAGGGCTTTTTTGGACAATCTTGAAACTTTTTGGGAATTTATGGGACTTTTTGCAGAAGAACGTTGTTCTCAAATTAATTATCGCATGTGAGTCTTCCGTTATAGAGTCAACACAACATATGCCTAACATATTAAAATATTTCATTAACAATTTCAAATACATAATGTTTATAAAGGGAAATCAGTGACTGCAGATTTAGACGCTTTCATTTTAGTGAAATGTATTTTTCTTTGTATGTATTATATTAGCAATGAAAATATTTTTGCTCTATTAATTCATCTTAATTTCAAACAAAATTATTTTGCCTTTGTATTTGTTGCAAATTAAATTTATTCTAATTTATTGACGTACCAAAGTTAAAGTAATGATATTATTATTTAATCCTTGCATTTTAAAGAAAACCCAATTTTGTTACAGTACTCTCAAAAAAGGATATCAAAATGTGTATCTAGAGTTAAAAAACCAGTATTTTTATGTTTTAAAAATAAATTGAGAACAGTGGAGTACTAAACGAGTGTTTAATTTTCGAACGTTTTACCCTTTTTATTCTCGATTTTGTAGCAAAAGAAAATGGCATAAAATGATAATAAAACAGCAGAATGGAGTGCAATATTGATAAACATTTCCAGGACTCCTTGACACAGCCTAAAAATCATCATCTTGGCTTTATTCTTTTGTGTAATTTCACTATCTCATGACTATCTTCAAAATTTCTATTAAAACTTGTTAAATATTTGGCGGAAAATCTTATGAGTATGCCAATTTGAATAAAATTTTCCTGGGGTTATCATTTATGTATATGTGCTGCTTTGAATTAAGATGAAAAACAACGTAATTAGGCACAAAGTACCAGCAAAAAAAAAACACTCACACGTGTTTTGCAATTACAAGAAGTTCTTTTTTCTTTTATTTGTTAAAAATATGTGTTTTATGTTATACGGCAATTATCGGTGTTAAATTTATAAATGAAAATCTGTCATACTTTCTCCAAATTTCGACATTTTTTTACTCAGTTCTCGTAAAATTTCATTTTTATTCATCAAAATTTGAATGGAGTTTTGTGAAACTTGTTTCCAAAAAGATAATTTTTAAGACTTTCTCATGAAAAAAACAACTATGAATTCGAACAATACTTGGATTACATTTAACAAAACCAACCATTTATTTAAATTTTCTTCGCTAAATACCCGGATGCTCGTTGGATCCGGGATCGCAAAAACCGAGTTCGACTGCATATATACGTACTTATTAAAAAAAAATACAATTGACCAAGTAAAGTGATTTCCATTTTTTCCCTTTAATTTATCGATTTCGCAATGCATGGATATTTTTAAGTTAAAAACATTTGTTTTAATGTAGTTTTAAAATTATTCTACTTTTTTAAGCAGAGATGTCGTTTATTTTGTTTTTAATGCCTATGAATTCATTATTCAATTTCATTTTTTTTTTGGCGGAACTCATAGATTAACTTCTGTACTGGTTGCTCTAAGATGAAAGATAAGCAGTCGATTATCTTTGAGTTCGAAGCTATCGTGTTAAAAAAAAAAATCAGGCGTAAAAAGGGTAGTGCATGAGCTATCCTCCATTTCCTTGAAAAAAAATGAAGAAAGAATGTACGGAAAGCAGTAAATGCTGAGACCTTTGACTCATGGAGTGACTTTTTTTATCTCTTCCTCCGCCCGATGACAGGCACTAACCATGTCTTCAAATTTGTACTTGAACTTTTGCGTAGGTTATGTTGGGATCAAATTTAGGATCGTTTTGACCACTGAAAGATTTATTTGCTTGGGAATTATTCTGCAGGCAAAATCGAGAAAGGAAAATAAACGCAACACCATTTCCTGTCGGTAGGCATGGAAGGGTTGTTAGGTGACGACGAACGAGATAAATGTTCTCATAGCCTTTTCAGGATTTGTCGGTTACTGGAAACTGGATGATTCGGGTATCAGGTAAGGGAAATTTCTATTCTTAACCCTTCGCCTAAACCCTGACCTTTTTATGAGGCTTCTACTGAAATGACGATATGTTGGTTTAAAAAACTACAAAAAATATCGTTTTTTTTTTTTTTTTTTTTGCTCAGTGACGCTTCTTATTCATGTAAAACACATACGAGACCTCAAAATGACTACAAGAAACATTAATTTATATAATTGTTTGCCATTATTCATTCAATTGTATATTTATTTTGAATTTTGTAATTCGCAGAATTTACTCATATACCCTTTCAATAATTATTACAAAGGTATAATGAGAATACAAGAATAAGACAAAATTTAGGAATAGAAAATACTATTATTGTCTTACATTTCGTTGATGTAATGGCCATTCATCCATCTTCACATAACACTAAAGTATCATGTTATGGAACTCGTAACAAAAAAGAAAAAAAAAAAGAAAAAAAAAGAAAGAAAAGGGGAAAAAAAAAGAAAAACCAGAAAGGATGACTTTTGGAAATTTTTTTTGCTCATGATTTGAGGTGACGTTTTATGCATTAAATAACAGAAAATTATTTTTTCTCTATGTTCTCATAATTCGATGACGAGAGAGTTAAACGTAATTTTTCAAAAAATTTTACGCTGAACCCTCTAATTTTTAAATTTTTAAAGGAGTCTTGTTTATTTAAAATCAATAAATAATAACTATAAAAAAAGATTTCATATTTTGGCATGTTCTTTGCTGGGGAAAAAAGTTAGCTATAAAGAACTCGAAAACTTGAAAAAGAGATTTTCGTTCTAAACAGCCAGAGGGATAAATAAAAGATGCTATATGTTTCCGTTGCCAAATAGTACTAGAGTATTAGCAGTTCATATATATAATGTGGTTTTTAAGCTAATCTGATTTTAAAATAATGCAGAGATTTTACTATTTTCAACATCCTAAAAATAAATTAAATCACCGTTTCGATGTACAACAGTCTTTCTGCTTTTCCATGTTATACGGTCCTTAAAATGACAACGATAGTTGGTGTTTAAGCATAGCAAAATATTTGTACAAAATTTAGTCTATCATTTTGGTTAGCAATACAAAAGCTTCCTAAGCTTGATTTTTTTCTTGAAATATATCATGGTTTCAGGTCAATTTTATTTTCAAATGTTAATTTCATAGTTTATAACAAGTTAAATTATTATTTTCAAACATGCAAAATATCCTTATATTGCTGAGGTATTTCAGCTATACATTTTGAAAAAAGAAGGAAAAACCCGTGTGGTACCCATGCATGGTTGTTTAGATCGGTCAGTCAATCAAAAACCATGTTTACTTTTTTTGTAATTCTGTAAAATGCATATGCAATTTTTATTGTAATGTGTGAAGATTCCAGTGCTTTCCATTATTTGATGAACTACAGTTTCATCTTAGCTTTACCTACTACTACGCCTGCTCGAAAAACATTCATTTTTTTAATCCCGTTCGAACATTTTTTAAGTGTCAGTAACAGCGAGCTGAAGCAATGTATTCTATTATTCTATGTATTTTTACATATCGCAAACCACTGATTCAGATAAAATTTAGGAGAAATAATATAGCTATAGAAATTTAGTCATTGTTGACGATAAACGACGCTAAAAAATTTTTTTTTCTATGAAAGATCTGCTTCTATTATTTAAGATATGTTTCATGCTTTACGTTCCGGTTTGAGCCTTTTTTATAGAATAAAATCGAAATCTTTCAGAATAAAACGGAGAATAGGAGATTTTTAGATTTAAATGGCTTATTTCCGTCTTTATTTATTACATCAATTCTGAGAATGGCATAATACTAAAAAGTAAGAGATGAGTTAAATCTTGTTTCTCAGAAATACAAGATAATGTGCAGATTTTTTAGAAGTAAAAAGGAAATGAAAAACATTCTAGGAGAAAACAGCTTGAAAATTCCCGAATTTTGAAAAGAATCGAATAATAATATTTATATTTTTGTAACAGCTGTACACTTTCAAACTATTCATGTGACATTCTTGGCTTATTTTGGCCTATTATAATCAAATAGTCATGAAATTTAAGTTCGGACAAAAGTTTGGAATAATTTGACGGTGGTATAGTGACTAGTGACTTTGACGGGACTTTTGCTGTGTCTTTGCTTCTTTTGCTGGTTTCTTTCTTGCAATGAAAAACGAATGTTCTTGTAATTCTAAAACACGTGCCTGCTTTTTGTACTCCGATTTTGTACCTAAATACTTCACTTTTAATCTTATTTCATTTGTCGCACAAAAGGTAATTTTTTGCTTAATATGCTACTCTGTTTGAAAACAATGCTTTGAAGAGTCTCACTGTGGCATGGAGCAAAAACTTGAATCATTACCCAGAGATGTATGGAAGATGTGTGCCCGGTATTACATATAACAGTAGTGTCGACTTGTCCTAATAGAAGAAAAGAAGTAACTCTAAAAAAAGAGAAATAACAGAAATAGTGTTAATTAAGTCAAGGGATCATTTATAAATGATGTTACGCTTCGAGGGGGGTCAAGAAAGTGTGACAGTTTGTGAAAAGGGGAGGGGAGGGGGTAACAAGAAGTGTGACATCGTACATTTCGATTTCTATCTTCATTTAAAATCAGCGAATTAAACTTAATTTATGCTAATGTAATACAGCGTGACATGTGACAAAGGGGGGTAGGGGTATGTTGAAGTGTGACACTTTTTGACAAAGGGGGAGGGGGGTCAAATATACTGAAAAAAGATGTGACAATATTTATGAACGGTCCCCAATTTGCTCGAAGAAACGACTACACGTAGATTTCCGTTGATTCGTCCCCTCATGGCATTCAATAGCCAGCAAAACATTCTCTGTCGAGATAGTCCAATGATTTACGGAATTTTAATCGAGTTAAATTCAAATATCAAGTTAAGGATCGAACTATGAAACCGTTATTGGGAGACCGGCTGATTTCGGGGAAGCAATAAATACAGGGTGGGGAAGAAGTAATAACCCGGTTTTGAGGAGGAATTAAAAAAATCTAACACAATTTGAGACAAAACTTTTTATAATTTGATCTCTATACAATCCCATTTTATTACATTAAGTTTTGAATACCATTTCAATAAGATGGCGGCCTTCAGCACCAATACACTGATGCAGTCCATTTCTGAAGTTTTGGGAAACTTTTCTGCACATTTCAAGGGGTATGGCGGATATTTTCTCGATAATTTGGTCCTTCAGCTCTTCTAAAGTATGGGGGTGATGTGATGATATTGAAATGCACACAAAGGTGCATCTTCGTGTGCATTTCAATATCCCACGTGATGTTACGGTCCCTAATTTTTTTCTTGTGGGGGTATTTGAAGAAGAAAGTTTGGAAACATCACCACTATACTTTAGAAGAGCTGAAGGACCGAATTATCGAGAAAATATCTGCCATACCCCTTGAAACGTGCAGAAAAGTTTCCCAAAACTTCAGAAATTGACTGCATCAGTGTATTGGTGCTGAAGCCGCCATATTATTGAAATGGTATGCAAAACTTAATGTAAAAAAATGGGATTATATACAGATGAAAATAAAAATAAAATTCAAGTCTCAAATTGTATTAGTTTTTTTTTTTATATCCCATCCAAACCAGGTCATTACTTTTGCCCCACCCTGTTTATTGGATGACTTCAAAAACGTGAATCAAAGAGTTTTTGTGCGAAATATTTCAAACCGTCCTCTCGTTGTGTCACTCGCTTAGATTTTAAATTTGAGTAAATATTTAAATAAATAAGTCCGTTTCGTTTTTTGCTTTAAAAAGTTCTTTTTTTTCATTGTCTTTCTCTACTATTTGTGAATGGAAATGCTTGTGTTTGAAAATAAGACTTTCATTGCTTCGTTTCTTTAACATCTTATTTCCAATCTGATGTTCCCGTAAATTTCTTAAAATACATTTCAGATAATGACCCTATGAAATTGTCCTATGAAAGAGCTCTCATCTAGCATAATCCCTACAAGAGTCCGCATAAGATAACTATAGCGCTATTCTTCTATATTAAAAAAAATGTTGATATATTTTCCTTTTGTTTCATACCCAGCTTCAGTTAGAGGAATGTTTATTACAAACTTTTGAGCATTGTTAGTTCAAAAAATTTTCCTCTAGGTAATGATTTCTCCAAAATACATTACTGTCTCTTTTTGAAGCAAAGGTATTAGACATGGAATAAACGTAGGACTAACGAATATAATGAAAGTTTAAAAACATCATATCCTTACTAATAACTCTGTCAAACTGAACCATGCGTGTCGATGTAAAAAAGTAAATACCTCTATTCTGGAATACGATATGAAACGATTATTATTATTTCTCTTCGAAATCATTATAGAACTTAATATAGATTCCGGTTCACTCGAAGTGAGAGTTGTTATTTTTCAGTGGTTTTTATAATTTATGCTTTATTGCTTATTTTTTTTACTACTATTGTTTTTGTTTCAATTGAAGTCTATTCAAGAAAGGAAAATGTAACGATAAGGATGTTTTAAAAAGGAATAAAAATATTAATTTCTAACTAATGACTCAAGTAAAAAAAGTACTAAAACTTTTACTTTCGTAACGAGCGTGTAAAGAGAATAATGATCCATAGAAATGACGATCTAAAGCTAAAAACTAGAAACATGTTTTTGAGCTGGATAAATATTACTTTCGAATTGTAATAAATATAGATTTATTTTGTAACTGTTTAATCCTTGAAAGGTTGAAAAGAAGCTGATGTTTTCTTACAACTAACATATATTTTTTAGTGCAATAGGATGTTTAATTATACAAGAGACTTTCATTTCTTAGAATATGTACATGGCTAAAATATATTAAGCTGAAAGCGTCATAAAAATGTTTATTGATCGCTTTTTTTTATTCAGGGCAGTTTATATGTGTCTTAAACCTGTGAAGAGTTTAAAGCCATGCAGTTGCTTGCAAGATTAATTTATTTATAGAAATTTATGATGGTTTAGGATCGAGAGTCTATGAAGTTGGACCATAGAACTAGAGCCTGGGTACATTAGTTGTTCATGCATAGACAAATTTATAAATGGTGGCGATATATTTTGAAAGCTTTACCTGTGACAAATCACAAACGAAGAAAAATCAGTAGGTTTAGTTGGGGTAATTGTAAACAAGCTTCATAACTACACTTGTGGCAACCGAGGATGAGTGATGAATTGGCAGCATAGGGAAGACGCTGAAACAGTTTCGTATGTTTCGAAAGAACTGTGGAGGCGTCACCATTGCTTGAAAATGACACGGTGAAAAAAAGTTGTTTAACAAAATTTAGTGATCTTACATTTTCCTCTCCAGCTCATCTAGAAACGCGAAGTAAACGGTTTCAACTATTTTTATTTGTCATATGGAATGTTACTAAAAATATTTAGTTACGAATTTCATCCTCCCTCTTATTTTTCATTTGCAAGTTGACTGTTTGCAATTGCCCCATATATTTTGTACTCTGGGGTAATTGTAAACATTTAAGTTCATCTCATTTCCAATCCTCTTAGGAAAGTAATAAATATTATATTCTTATGTAAATTACACTTTTGTGTCTATTTTACATAAATGTTGTTGTTGTTGCTAACGCCACTTGGAAATTCAAGCTCCCCTCGCGAGGTGACCAGGAAGAATGCAGACAAGGGAGCGCATTCCGTTTATAAATGAGCTCCGCTAGGCGGGAGGTATGACTTGGCTCACAGGGGGGCCTCCTAATTTTGAGCCAGCCCCCAGATGAGAGATCGTCACCAGGTTAGAATCCCCAGAGGTATTATTTCAAACTTGGAGGACATTTGGAGCCCCGAAGAATTTTACGGAGCAACCAGTCGCGAGAGGTGGTCCCCTTCCCAAGCACTGACCCCCGTCAGTGCTGCGTCACTTTCGGTGTTCTGTGTGAACTGATCTTAACCGACTGATCCCCTGCGGGGCACATATTACATAAATTTACCGCATTTCTTGATTTTTTTGTGAGATATTTCTCATTATATGATCTCATCAGACTTAAAAATAACCACATGAGGCCCGTGGGCAGCAGATTGAGGACTTACTCCAGAACTTCTTAAGCTTTCAAGCAAACTGTGTATGCCCCGGTTTTCTATTTTCATCAACCTCGTGGGTAAATGCAATCACCAGTTCATTCGCTAGCCAAAGACATCAAGTCAAAATTTTTGTTTACATTTATTCACAAGGAGCAGAGTATTGACTACAATGCTCACAATTTTATCTTTCAATTCATTCAAGAGATAGGGAAGGATCAAAAGTTAAAACATTGAAAAAGCGTTCTTTTCTGTATCGAGAGCAATATTGCAATTTTAAGAGCATAATTGTCTCTTAATGAAGCATATTTTATTTTATTTTTTAATTGGTTTTTTGTAGAAAACATATTTATAATCTTGATTATTTTTAAAACGCAATAGTGATTCTGTATAAGATGAACTATGGAAGAAAGTAAAAAGAGAATCCAAAAAAAAAAAAAAGTTCGGATTAATTTACAGGATACAGTGATGTATCCTGTAAAGGGCAAGAGTTTTTTGAAGCACGAGATATTACGCTTAGCAAAACAGTTGCTAAATTACGAGAAAGGGGGCAAATGTGAATTGAAGAAGTGTAGTAAATAATTTTAGCAATTAATACTATTATATATTGTGTTTATTATTATTTGTCTTTTTATATTACGTTTATTCTTGAAACTTCTTGCTATGTTTCTTTGTGCAGTTATAGTGTGCATTTCTTTGGCAAAGCTCTTATTTTTAAACCATTAAAATGTAAGAGACGTGATAAAAAAAAGCTATTATTAGCGTTGAGTAAGGGAACGAAGCCTGTAACAACATTTTACATTTTCTCTCTTTTGCTGGTGAGCTTTCCGTTTTCAAGTGCGCGAATGGAAAACTAAAGGTTTATTTTGAGGGGTGGAGGGGGGGGGGGGGTATAACATTTATTCAGATAAAATTGGTTTCATATTTTCAATGTGTGTAATGTAATTAATTGTTAATTATATGTGGAAAGAGTTGTATATGCTATTTCTTTGTTTACATAACAATAATCAAAGCATACTCAACATTTATTAATATTTTTGATAATATTCTTAGTTAAATCTCATTGGAGGTGTTGATTTATTTTATATTATCCTCACAAGTAAAATTTTTGCTGAAGTCACAAAACGTAAAGATTTAATTATTAATTGATTTAAGAAGTTCGACAAGTAAACAAACAAAAATGCTTTTGAACTCTAAATGAATCCTTGGTAAAAAAATTTCGGTGCAAATAAAATATTTTAATTGTAAAATAAACTATTTCAAAACAAGGAGTTCAAAATTTCAAGAAAATTATAAGGAACAATCAAATGACTCGGTGATTCAGATAAATATGATTAAAATATCACAGGTTTTAAATTCTATGAAGAAATACATTCCGGAAAAGATGGGGGATCCTGAAGAAAAAAATAATATACTTCTTGAATTACTATTTTGTTCAAATATTCTTGAATTTAATCTCTTTTTTCTTTTAGATTTCAACCTTTATCCCAGTATAATAATCAAGATTTGATATTGCGTTTACCAGAAGGAAAAAAAGTGAATGACATACATTGGCTATCAGTTTGGAGTAAAAAGCACTCTGTAAGTTATATGCAGTATTTTTATAATGTGCAGTACTTTAAATTTTTATTTCTTACTCTTATAAATATGTGCTGAACAATTTGTGACTTAACTAGTGGTGTATTTTCTTATCAAAGCATTGTTCAAAAGATATCGTTAACATTAAATGTTTGACATCGAAATAGAAATAATTTCCCAAAAAAGATAAATAGGGTGAAAAAATGAAACAATATCTGATATAATTGAATTAATTTTGAAGAGATGCTAAACTTTAGTTAAAGCAAACTTAAAATTAGTTCATTTGATATTACTGTTCTTGAACCACTTTACTTTTTATTGTATTTTTTTTTGAGTAAGCGTAAAGGGTATTGGTTCTGTTGCCGAACACATGAAATTACGAGGTGTGATTGGAAGTTTTATGAATTTGCTTGTAATTTCCCAATGGCGTTACTTACATGCTACTGTGATGCATCTTCTTCATTCCTAGGTAAACTATAGTCCCCTTCTGACTGAACACACTGACTCCAATGGTATTTCCATTTTTTGAAACATTCCTGGAAATTTTTTTTCTCAAGTGTGTTAAGGACGCCCGCCGTATTAGCCTGGATGTCTTCAATCGAGTCAAATCGCTTTCCTTTCAGGGAAAATTTCAGTTTAGAAAACAGGTAGAGGTCCGCAATACCAAATTTAATATTCCTGTACTTCCACAACCACCCTATTTCCCTGATATAGTCCCTGCGGAATAAAATCCGCTTCAAAGCTTGACACTTCACATTTTTTTTCAAAGAAACTGACGATAAATGATGATTGAACTGACTTTTCATTGAGGCAAAAAATTTATTTCTGAGTATCGACCTCTTTTCCAGACCGGAAAGTTAGTAGGGCCGAGTCTGAAATGTCTTTCTGGCCATGAGCATCAAATCTGTGGAGAAAAGTGTTTTTTCCTTTTTACCGAAGACTGTTTTGTTTAAGATGAAGGAAAACTAATAAATCTTGCAACACTAACAAACTGATATTTTTCTATTTGAAATACCTAACACGCTGAATTCTGATTATTTGTGGTCGTTAATCTTTGGATTTACACGGGAAATAGGAAAATACGGACAATCGAACAACGGTCCTGTAAACCGTTAATAAGGTAAAAATGAACAATAATTGTCTTTTTGGTCGTAGTCTATTTATGTAAAAGTTTACCTAGGAACTATAAGCTTTCTTAAAGAGAGAAGGACTACAGCTTCTATCGCGTTGACATACTGTTCTCTAATTTGGAAGAATAGGGCTCGGTACTTCGGTACGGTCAACGATAAAAGGAGTAATTCTCTCCTTCTAAACCAAACTGTTTGTTAACGGGGTAACAACATATTCTCCACATGCTCTTAGAGCAATTGAACTAAAGCTGCAATAGCACTTATACAATAACAGTAAGAAAAAATAATACGTTTGCATTTTTGAATTAAACGAACAATGTAAGAAAATTACATTAATTTGAATGATTCACGAATGAAATGAAAATAAATTGTGATAGAATGCAAACCTAATAATCCTTTATTAAATTATAATACTTTTATAAAACGATTATTTAAAAAAAATAAAATGGCTCGGCCTGGTCAAAATTACTATTTACAACATTTTTGACCTATATTAATACAAAGCTTCGAACTGTCAGTTCCTCTTTTCTTCTTTCTTTTTTTTTAAATTTTAATCTCTCCACTCCAGAAAAAAAAAAGGAGAGAAGAAAACATGTAAAGCACAAAATTACGAAATACCTTGCTAGTTACCGTTTTTAAAACGAAAATAGCGCTTTTAAGTTAAATTTAACATTAAACAAAATATCTAGAAACAAAACCCTAACAAACCAACTGTATTTTTTCAGTGATTCTATGTTGCTGACATTATTTTATATCCTAAATATTTTATTTTGTCTTTTTAACATAGACAAGCTTTGGGACTTTAATTTTCCCGAAAAGTCTCGTGCCTCCACGACCGGTAGTGATTGGACCACTGGTAAATACGGAGAAAGGAGTTTCGTCTGGAGATATTTTGGTATTAGATACACAAACATTTTTAGTTCCAGACTTCAGCTATGATGGATCTGGTAAAGGTACAGTACAAAGTTTTTTATTTTAATAATTTGGAGAATCAAATAAAAAATATCTGCATATTAACAAACAAATATTTAACCACAAATAATTAGTTTTAAAACATGAGAAAGTATTATTAATTTATTATTTTGCCATTTTATTATATATTTCTGCAGGCACTAGCTTAATTTATAATACAATTGTTATTTTTTATAAAAATATTTCAGAATTACTCACGATGTTGAACATTTCATAATGGTAGTTTGCTTTCTTTATAATTTCATAAATACGTTTCAGTTTTGTAGCATTTTCTAATGTAGTATGTTAACTACGTTATGATATAAGTAATGAGTTTAATTTGTTTTAGTAAAACTGAGAACTTGTAGTAAGTAATTTGCATAATTGTAACAACTTGCGTAGTAAAGGAAAGATATTCGAAATTAATCCTTAAATATACGTTTTTAATGCCTCGAAAAAAGTGTGTTTTTTCTTTTTCCCTGTTTTCAAATTAGGTATATTTTTTATAAGCTAAGGAATGATTGATTAAAGACATTAATAGAGTTATGCAATTAATTTGAAAATTCGTGCTGGAAGAACGCTAGTGTTTACGAAATGTGTAACTGGCAAAAATAATTAGGTTTGTTTCAGGCTTTTATATGTTCGAAGAAATAATAAGTATTTCTTGTTGATATGAAATTATTTGAATTAAGTATGTCAAACATTCGGTCGCTTAAAATCAAATTTAAAATTAATAATTGTGAAAAAAATACTAGTTTTTTATATATGCTGAAGTCAGACTGATTAAGACATTGGTAAAGGAGTGCGAAATTAACTCCCACAGTCATTCTCGAAAAGCTTGGATTTTATGCGAACGCCATGCTCTACCTCACCATCTCAGGCAGCTCTGAAGTTGCATACTCTCTAGTGCTCATGCTCCAGGCATCTTAACAATGCCCAAAGCATGTACAAGACGTCAGGGTGGCCTGAGTCATCGAGCGTGACGTTAGTTTAAAAACCAGGCCTTTAGAACGATGACCTTTATGTGCTTAAGAAGCATTAGTTAAAAGCCTCCATACAGATACTTGGAATATATTTCCACATTCACTCCATTAGTACTATGGCGTTTGTGTGCTGAAGAAGAATTGATGAAAGCCTCAAAATGTAATGAAACGTCTTATTTCTTCGAAGCATAGTAAGAAATATTCCCATTATTATATGTATATTTTCTCTCATTCACCCCTGCATGCCTTTGAAAATTAAGGACACTTTGTTTGTGTCAATTTGTACGACTGTAAATCAAAACTGAAAGCTAAATCAAGAAAATCCAGTCGACAGATACTTAGATTGAGTGCTATAGACAGGATGTTGTAACCACAGGGTGTGACAAAAGTGAATGTGTGTCATATATGTCACCATAATAAGAAACTGTGGTTTCTTGTGTTTGTGACGGAAATTTTAAGCATCCAAACGAATAACCTTCCTTGAAAAGAGAAAGAAAGGTGAGTTACGTGGGAGGGACTACTGAGTACGGAAGAAGTTTTAGGTCAAAGCCAACCAGTAGTGTCATTAAATAGTTGACCTCGTGTGACCGAAATGCGGTGAGCATTGATCAGCACAGTTCTCACTGTTTACTTAGAATTGTGTAAATATCGTTAGGAAACGAAACTGTTCATAGACTTGACAGTTACGTCAAATGCAGTGAAATAAATTTAGATGATTCTGTTGATGTTAGAAAAAGGAGGAAACTATTAAAAGACACCTTTGACATGCATTCATTATTCGGCCAAAATCTTGAGATTTGTCAAATTTTAATTTGGCAGTATTTTGCAAAAGTGTAAACATCCCTGTGCAAAACCATCATCCAGTGAATAACACTGCTTTTTACACTTTAATAAATTCAGCTAATTTATTATCAAATTGCTTCCGGTTCATTCCCTTAGAAACGTTTCATTTATAGACATAAGGTCAGTTGGGTTAATTGTAAAAAAGTGGTGAATGTAAACAAGATTCATGCTTCATAAATACACTTGCGGTGGCGAGTGATGAATTTGCAAAATAGGGAATACATTGGAAGCGTTTCGAATATTTTGAAAAAATTGTGGAGTTCCGGAACAATCAGTCACGAGAGGTGGTCACTAGGGTGGAACGAAAAAAATCAACTTTTGATTTTTAGTTCGTAATAGCACGGAAAAGTTGCCTTTTGGTATAGATAAGATAAATTTAAAGTATGAAAAATATTGAGTACGCCTTGAGGTGCCGCAAAGACGTTCAAGTTTTTTAAAATTGAAATTTTTTCTACATTTTGAAATTTTTTTGCGAAAAAATTATTATTTTATTTTTGATTCGTAATAGCGCGGAATAGTTGCCTTATGGTATAGATAAGAAAAATTTAAAATATGAAAAATGTTGGACTACATTTTGAGGACGCTAAAATTAGCCAAAGTTTTCCGAGAACACAGTTTTTATAGCTTTTTCAAAGATTTTTACAAGCTTCGATTAAGTTTTAAAAAAGCTTTATAATATGAATAGAATGATAAAAACACGTTTAGTATTGATTTGGCATGTTTGTAAAAAAAAAAGAAAAATTGAAAAATTTTTAACTTTTGATAAAATATAGTTTATGAATTTTTCGTACACTGAACGTTACAAGAAATTGTTTTATATACGTATATAAGCATTATAATTTGAAACAAGTTATTATATACAGATAATAATAATAATAAAATATTTTGTATTGGTTTCTTCTGTATCCTTACATGTTACAGAGGCAAAATGTTTGCTTCTATTTCATTGCTCCATTAAACTGTTTCTGTTTAACTTTTGTCAAATTCACACGCGAGTCAATTTTTGCTTCTTTGTATCTGCTCTTGCGATTGAACTGCAGATCTTTTGAGCAGATTCGCAGACCAGTTTCACAGCTGGTACATTTATATCCTCACTGCTTGTGTGTGACTCCTTTGGTTGCTTAGCTTTACCATCTAAATGACAAAAAGGATGTTGCAATGGTAGCTCATTGCAAAGGAACAAACATGTTAATCATTGTAAAGGTATTTATATTTTCTTTTCCCCGAAATAAGAAACACCATTATTATGTGCAGTGTTTGTAACGGTTCCATCCACCACTGAAGTTCAAAAACTTTTGTTGATTTCTCTATCGTCAAGGAATACCAGTATACTATCTGCATGTCTTTTCGGAGCAAGATTTTGGTGTTACGTGGCCTAAAATCTTGGAGTTTCGTTCCTCTATTAGTGAAATGTACCTCCTCTGAAATAACTTTCTTGTACAACTTACTTCCTTTCTTTTCTTGAACAATGTTGCGTCTTTTTTACCTTTAAGAAAAAAAACAATCCTCTACTTTCGGTTATCTGATTATAGCTATGGTCATTAATGATTTATCTTTGATATGTTGATTTTGCTCTTCTAATTTCCATCCTGTGTTATTACATTCGTTTTGTCTTCTTCTGTGGTTACACCATGTTCTGTAAAGCAGCACTAGCTATAGATGCATCTAAGTGCTTTTCCATAGTTACAATTTTGAAGGGTCTGGTACATTTATATCTTCTTTTACAGTTGAATTACTTGCTTGGATTGCCTCTTCTGGTAAGGGACACTGATGTTCTTCAGCGCTGTCATTGTCTCCAGTAACCGTTTTTGATGCACTATAGTATTTTTTGATGCACTAGTATTACTCTTTCTTACTTATTCTTTTCCTGCTTGTTTCTTCCTTGAAGCGCTAGTTTTTGATATATCAATATTACATTATAACCCTTTTCCCCTCAGAAACTCTTATTCCATAACTAGTATTTTTTTTTCTCTTTTATACAAATACAAGTATTAAAGTTTACACACTTACATGCAACAGTATCAAATAAACGCTCAGCATCTTCTCTAAATTTTGTGACGTTGCAATCAAACTTATCGGACCAACTTCTACTTTTAGACCGTAATAAATACTTCAACTTAGCATGCTATCATTTGTAAAATTTTTTTTGTTAAAAACAGTGGGAAAAGAAGCTCTTGATTCTATTTGGTTCAATTTTGGGAACTAAAGTCACATATTTCACATACCGTAGGATTTTTCTCTGAAGGAACTATGAAGTATGTCCAACCGGAGCGCTTCATAACAGATTCGTTTTACATGCAGTTTCACTTCGAACAAATCACTAAATTTCCCCCCAAAAAAGGACAGTCCAACATTTGTCTTGACTAATTTAGACCGAGCCATTTTTACTCAATAAATAAAGTAACTCACAAACTAACAAAATATTGCGTTAATCTGTTACTGAATAGGCGGAGTGCAAATGCCAACTCAACTGAACTCGGCAAGGGTACAGAGTTGCCACCACATGCAGACAAATCTCCCCCCTTCCCTATCCCCCCCAACTCGAAGTCCGGCGATTACTAAGGCTCTTGAATACCATGCCAATGCAATACTAAATTTGTTTTTATCATTCTATTCATATTGGAAAGCATTTATAATACTTAATCGAAACTTGTAAAAATCTTTGAAAAAGCTATAAAAACTGTGTTTTCATAAAACTTTAGCTGCTTTTCGCATCTTTGCGGCGCCTGAAAGTGTACTCCAACATTTTTCATATTTTTAATTTTTCTTATCTATACCATAAGGCACGCTAAATAATAAATTCCACGCTATTACAAATAAAAAATTTTTTTTTTTTAAATCTAAAAAACTTCAAAATGTTGTAAAAATTTCAATTTTAAGAAACTTTAACGTCTTTGCGGCACCTCAAGGAATACTCCAATATTTTTCACATTTTAAATTTACCTTATCTATACCAAAAAGCAACTTTTCCGTGCTATTACGAACTAAAAATCAAAATTTGATTTTTTTCGTTCCATCCTAGTGGTCACCTTCCCAAGCATTGACCACTGCCAGTGCTGCTTCACTTTCGGTGCTTTGTGGGAACTGAGCTTAACCGACTGATCCTCTGCGGGACATCTTTTACATAAATTTACCGCATTACTTGATTTTTTGTAAGATATTTCTCAGTAAAGAAGTCCAGTGACTGAGTGGTAGCCTTCCGTGCTATCATGCCACAGGTCCGGGTTTGATTCCCAGGCTGGGCAGGGTCGACTCAGACTTTCATCCCTTTAGTGGGGCCGATAAAATGAGGACCGAGCATGCTAGGGAACTGAACACTGGGGGGTTCCGCGTCAGGTCGACCACTTGACTGGAACATTTGCTTCTGCACCCCAGGGCCCTCAGTCTCAAAAACTGGGATGGGCGCAGTTAGAGTCCCTGTATCTTAGCGAGAGTAGCGTCAAAGCGGTATCATTTTCCTATTGGTGGAAGGTTTGAACCCTCCGCCCGAGGCAGTGCCTTCTTTTGTCCCATAGCTTTAACGTGGAGACGATTAAATGTCATGAAAAAACACGGGAATCCGTAAAATTAAAGGCAAATACATTTTTTAAATTATTTTATTATTGTTCTAAAATGTTTAAAATATAGGAATGTAGCTTTATTTTGGGCCATATGCTCCTATTTATTTAATTATTTCTTTGTTAAAATAAGTGCATGCTTTCTTAATGCTAATATTCCATGTTGACCCGCTATTTTTGGCCCTAATTGTCATTTTCCCTAATAAATAAATAGCTAGTATCCTAAAGTAATTAAAAAACATCGCTTCAAGATTAAGAAAGTGTTTAAATTTAGTAAAATTAAGTTATTTTAACGAATACTTTGTATCTTCGAC
Organism: Octonoba sinensis; assembly: GCA_038502835.1. Lineage (NCBI taxonomy): Eukaryota > Metazoa > Arthropoda > Arachnida > Araneae > Uloboridae > Octonoba > Octonoba sinensis. The sequence goes on along the minus strand of CM076598.1, from coordinate 112,960,636 downwards.
TTGGCGTGATTTGCTTATGCTTGGCGACTAGTGGAATGTAAACATATCGGCCGCTTCCACACATTCTTGTCAGTCAGTTACGAATGGATTTTCTTATATATAAGCGGGCTTATTCTGCCGAATTTTAAAATAGGCAGGGTAGTTAGCTGTGTAGGAGGCCAAGTTTTACTGCCCTTCAAAACCAATTATCAATTTCAAAAATGTTCTATAATGTCATCTTCATTTTCCTACTAAATTACTTGAAGTTAGGGAGTTACGAGGGGGGAGGGCGCATATGCGGAGCTGAATTCGGCCTCGGAGAAAGTTTTCCGTATTTGCTCTTAATTTAATGAATACCTTCATGGGGAAATGTATTTTTTCACATAAGGGGATCATTCATAAATGATGTCACGCTTCGAGGGGGGTGGGTAACAAGAAGTGTGACATCAGGCTTATACAACATAGCGGGACAAAGGGGGGAGGGGGTCATATATATCAAAAAAAAAAAACGCGTGCATTTATGAACGGTCTCTAAGTACATTCTTTCTCCTTAGAACATTTTTTAACATAACTTTTACATAACGAGTTTTATATAAAAATATCACTGATTAAATAATAATTCCAATTTTTTTTTTTTACCAATTCATTATTTTACCATTCATATATTTCTAGCATTACTGCTTTAAATTTTCCTTTAGTTTCCCTAAGAAATAAAAAAAAAACGATCTTTAAAATAAAAAAAAAAATCTTTTAATGATTTATTAATGCAATATTATCAACACACACACACAAAAAAAAAAAAAAAAAAGCTTTCAGAATTAAAAATCCAAGAAATTATATTGAAAATAATAAATTTATAAATATCATTATTTATTTTTGAATCAATTAAAGAGTAACAATTTCCATGTTCTCATATTTAACATAACGTAATTTAAAGCTGCGAATGATTAAACTATCCTGGACTTGTTGAGACCAAAGATATTTTTAAAAAACGTTTGTGGCTTACGCAAAAAGTAGCTTTTAATTCAAACAGAAATTTTGCTTTCAAGTGGACAAAATTTCCCGTTAACGATTATCGTTTAGCGGAAATCCTTGAGCGAGTATGAAGCCAACCTTGCACTCGGCGGCAACCCTGTTTTTCGTCCGGAGGCAGTTTTCCCCCGATCTGTCGTTACTCTGAAGACTACGTCTTATAAAGGAACTCTAGGCGCAGTAGGCCACGGCTTTCAATGGACTGTCGCTCCGCTGAATTTATTTCTCATTAAATTACCTCAAAGGATTTAAAAATAACCAGGTGCGGCCCGTGGGTCGCAGATTGAGGACCATTGCTCCAGAATTTCTTAAGCTTCCAAGCAGACTGTGTATGCCACGGTTTTCTATTTGCATCAACCTCATGGGAAATTAAATCCCTGTTTACATTTACCCCAGAGACTCTGGGGTAAATGCAAAAACCGAGTTCCTTTACTAACAAATAGCCATAATGTCAAAGTTTTTGTACACATTTACTCACAAGGAGCATAGTATTGACTAAAATGCTCCCAATTTTATCTCTCAATTCATTCATAGGGGAAGGATCAAACGTTAAAACATTGATACAGCGCTTACAATTACCCCAACTGACCCTACTTCTCTAAATTTGTTCGAAATAGAAGAAAATACCAGTAAAGCTTCCCCTAACGAACACCACTCAAATGCGGAACACCTCATACGCGAACGGCTTTTAATTCCCCGGTCTCAAAGCATTGAGCTTAATTTATTAAAAACCTCTTTCTAACGATTACATTCAATTACGGGCGCGGACACTACTTCGGAAGCAAAAAAATAAAATTCGAGAGTTAAATGATTAAACATCGGGAAGTCAAACTCAAGTTTAAGTGTTTAAAGTAAAACATATGCAAATTATACGAGATTGGGATTTAAAATGGCATAATATGAATATGGTTGTATTGAGAGAATTACTTTAAAAATCAAAAACAAAAAACCCCTGTTTTGCGGACACCCCTCTATTATAGACAAGTACTTTTTTTCCCTCTGATGTCCGCCGTCCGGATTTTACTGACTGTATTTATTTCTGAAATTGAATGAGCACTATGAATCTTCTTGTATGTATCTTCTTGTAAATGGAAAATTTTAAAAAATTGTCGCACCATCACCATCATTACCGAAAACTGCATTTGATCCGAGTTTTGTTTCTTAATTCTTAAGTACTGTTATTCAAATACACAAACTTATTTCGAGGTTTTATTATTAACACTCGTAATTAATTCCCGCTTAGGAGCTGTTTGGTGGGTATCCAGAGGATTGAAACCTAATATGGGTGGCGTTCGTCTTAGAGAAGAAGGCGGCAGGTAATTAATATATTTTTCTTCCATAAAGGGTCGGTTCATAAATGATGACCCCTTTGTCACAAAATGTCACATTTCACCATATCGCTACCCACTTGTCAGATCTCACGCTATGTTACAGAAACATATGCACTTGCAATTCAGAAACTAATCACTACGTTATAGATTACATTTCCAATTTTATTTTTGAGCTCTTAATGACATTTGTAAGCATGACAATAATAATGATTATGCGTGTACTTAATTTGTATAAAATGAGACTCAGATTTACAACAAAAAACATAGTGAGTGTATAATAGTAAAAAATATCAATTGTTCGAATGGTGTAAAAGTTACCCGCTCTATTTTGACTTAAAAGTGTAAATATCCAGGAAGATTTCTTTTTTTTAAATTTAACTTTTAACGAGAAGTTAATTTAAACCTTAATCAGCATCGATGTTTTTGATACAAGATGAAATGAGTGAGAATGCAAAATAAAAAATAATTAAAAATAAACAAAAAATTATTTAATCTGCTGATTTTAAGTGTTTTTATTTTTACCAAAATAGCTTTTCATGTCCTAAATTAGAAACTTACTTATCTTTTCAAAAATATCTTTAAAACGTACAATATTAAAATGATAATAAATATTAAATGCATTGCACTTACACACAATTCTTCAATTTCAACTAATGCAGTGAATTCTTTCTAATGGTATGTGCGTTATTATATATATATATGTATATATAAGTTATGCAAGCATATTTTTATGTTTTGAAATATTATTGCATTGTTGAAATTTTATAGCTTTCAAAAACTTGTGAGAGCGTTCATAAGTTGTTCTTTTTGAAACTTATGGAGCAAGTACGTTTAATGTTGAAACAAGTACATTTAATTTTGAAGTTTAGTAACCTTCAGTTGCGTTAACATTGAAATGTTGTAGTTTTTGGAAGTCTTTCAATGGATGCGTTTACTTTTCAAACTTTACTCAAATTCAAAAATGTGTAAACACTTAAACGTTGTTAGTTTTGAAAGTTTTGCAACAACTGTGATTACTTAAAAATAATACTCAACTTTAAAAATTGTGTATAAACTTTCTAATACATATATAGCTTTTGAAACTTTCGAAACAAATGAGTTAATTTTTGAAAATTTACAGAAAAGTAACTTTTGCTTTTTCAGCTATGCTCCTTTACAAGCGCAAAAGAATAAGATAGCTGTTATTACCTTGCCAGACGGACATTCTGTTTCTGATTATACTATTTTGAGTGTATTTAGTGCCGAAGATATAGATGATTATGGATCAGTGAAAATACCTCAAGATCTCAAAGTTCCTCCTTCCCCACGTACATTAACCACTCAAGAAGAACTCGAAACGGTAAGTAAAGCATAACGTTATGAGAAAAATAATCAAAAAATCTTTATGCTAAAATATGAATAAAATAGAAGATCGACGTAAATAAAGCATAAACCGTAAAAATACTACAGAAAATAATTATTTCAAGGCTGTTGTAGCGCCTTGAAATTTATCATGCCGAGTGGTAAAGCAATATACGATTGTAAACTTAACAAAGTTTTATTTACAAAAATTTACAGCTTCCAAATGTGGATTTTTGTGGACAGTGAGAGACTACTCTCGTGGTCAAAGACGTTCTCCTCGATGAATCAAACAAGATTTTTATACTTGCTTGCACTTCCGTTTTAGCCTAGACCCGGGGTCCCCAACCTTTTTGTACCTAAGAGTACATACCAGAATATCGGTCGAATGGCGGGCACCATTTATTTTTTTAGGATAAATTTATGATTGGTGGACATACTTAACAATACACACTACATATAATGCACAAAAAATGTAATTAAAAAAATTAATTAACATATGAATATCATTAGTATTAATATTTTTGTGTAAAATAAATGATTACCACAAATTGCTTGAAAAACATACGAAGTATAAAAATTATTTATAAAATATATAAAATACAGTCAATGTGATCTGTGGCATTGCATTTCACTAGCCAGCACTTCATGATTGGAAGAATATGATGAAATTCCTGCTCGAAAGCAATCGTCAAGGTGTTCATCTGTAATTCGTAATCTATGTTTTGATTTTATGATATGGGTGATTTTCAAAAAGATTGACGGTTTGATGTCCGCAGTATAAAATCTGAATTTCATGTCGATAAAACTATTATTCTGCCATTATAAAAACCAGTAGGGAAGCATCATTTCATAGCTAATTAAATGCATTCATTACATTTTTTCCAAGTTGTGAAATAGTAGGCTTTTTCTATTACTTTAGTTGGAAAGGAATGGAAAATCGCGTGTCCGGAGCAAAAAATTCACAGAACCAGAGTCTTTTTTCTATCATTCCAAGTAATTTTTTTATTCAATATGATTTAAAACATGAAGTAATATGTGTTTACTTAACAAAAATGCAAGTGATTTTACTGAAATGTTTATCTAATATTTTAAAATTTAAAGAAAGTTTTTGTCCGGACATGCAGCTCATGAGTGTTATCTCGAGAAAGTTCCTACCATTCAACTTTCAAAATATTTAAATATTGTAATTTATTTAAATATTGTAATTATTTTCTGAGGTAGGGAAGCCTCGTACGTTTCCTTTAACCTCATACCATCTAGAATAAGTTAGTTTTATTCCTTTACTGTTTTATAGTGGAACAAACAATTCAACATGATGAGTATTTTTATTACTTCTCAGGAGTGTTACCCATTTATTTCCCAATATTTCTTACAGCATAAAAATAAGCAATTCAGCAATAGTGTATTTCTTGTATAGGAATCAATCGGTCCAATTAAATTTACAGAAACACAGTCAGAATTTCTTTTAATGAAGAATTTCTTAATAAATCTCATGAGTGTTACTTGTTAAGAGAAGGAAGTTACAATCATGATTGAAACAACCAAATAATAAATAAATCTACAGATATAGATATTTTATGAGCTTTAACTCAAGCTGATATTAGTTCTTTATTCAAGATTATATTTTATTTCTCTCTCAATATATTTTAAAAGAGACACCCTGACACAAAATTTTTACGTAGGCAGATGAGATTTTTGTGTGTTTTGTTTAAGATATGTTTTATTCTTAAGGGTTAAATAAAGAAAAACTCCCTTACTTGTAACCCCCCCCCCTTTCCAAAAAAAAAAAAAAAATAAAAATAAATAAAAAATAAATGAGTAAAAAATAAACACTTGCTCGGGTATGCCAGCTGTTATGTAAATAAGAAAGTGATGTGTTGCAAACTATTATCTTCCTTTTACTTGCGTTAAAGATATGGTTTGCCGAATTATAGCTATTTATTTCGATATTTTTACTGCTTACTTTGAAACTGAAATTAATTTTTTATTAGTTCTGTCTAAAAACATCTATTTCTGGATCAGAATCATGAGAGTAGTGATGTTTTATTACATTTTTAATGTTACATATCAATTAATGGGGTAAAATAATTTCAATTTTGGTCTCTCTTCTTATAATTATTGTTATTTTTATTACTATTATTATTTTTGGTGCAATATTGCAAGAAGATTGCTTGTTTGCCTCATGAGTGTTACCGTAGCTAAAAATTAGAATTGTATTAATATATTTGTTATTTAATAATTAAAAAATGGTTTGCTAATTAAGGCTATCCAGTTACTTCTTATACCTGCAGTGAAAACAGTTAATTTTTAATAAAATACATTTTTATTGAATGTTATATGCTTCATTTAAGAAACAAAGTAACACTCCTGAGATAAAGTGCAATTAAAATAGTTCAAAGATTTTAAATATGTCAATTTTAATACTATTTTTATTTCTTTCATAGTATTTACGATTACCTAAACAAGATTTTTTAGATAAATTATTGATAAGGATTATTTTACAGAATGTTTAATAACGGTAACACTCACGAGAAAAACAATCACTTGTCAAGACACTCTTTGAAATATCTAAAATATAAATAAATTAACTCGAAAAAAACTACTTGCTCAGAATGTAGTATATTATAAGGAATTCCTACGTAGGCAAGTTTTTGTGTTTGATGCAACAAAAATTTTCAGATTGTGTCAAACCCAATCCGTCAACGAATTTGAAAATCACCCATATTCATTGTCATTTATCGTTATAGGGTTATTCATAGTTATATGGCCCTTTATTCATATACTCTACTCTAGATTCTAAATGTTCTCTAGTTTAAAATGGAAAAGTGAAATATTTTATCGTTGGGCACAAGCAGCGGGTGCACCTCTAGGTGCACCTAGACCGATGGACGGCGCCATGGTGCCCGTGGGCATAGGGTTGGGGACCCAGGCCTAGACCATGCCTAGACTTGCGGAAATCAGAGGGATGCGGGCCGCCCTTTATCGGCGTGAACACAGCCATGAGAACGGAAATAGCTTTTGGGATGGCCGAGAGCTGGCTTATGTCGCGAGAGAAGCTTTGGGGGAAAAATAGTGAGACGATGTAGCATACATTCCTCCCTGAAACTTTCCTCAACATAAGTGTTTCAAAGTCAGCCCCACCCCCCCGAAAAAAATTTCTGGCTACGGCCTTGCACTGTAATGGCGCGCGAGTGAACGTCATGTACACGCATTTTGTGAGGGGGTCAGAAACATACTGGTGTAAGTCAAATTGTTTTGAAAATGTAGTTGCAATTTTATATAATATGGGATATTATCTACCTTTACTTACATTTAACTAAAGAATACTTCAAAAAAAATTTCGACATACGGCAACATTAATTTTTTCTTATTCAATACCGTAGCATTAAAACCGTGATGCAAAATGCCGTTTTTCTCAAAATACTAATCGCTTTACTTGCACCAATATGTTTTTCACCCATTCTAAACAGGACTGGCTTAACATGTTTCCAAGTAATCAAGAAATAATTTTGCATTGTAAATTTGAGTTGTTAATAAAATTATTCTACATTTATAGAGCCATAGGCTCCCGTCTAATAGGAATCATAGGTCCATTTTGCCTGTCCGATAACCACCTGTCCCTTGGTTGTATCGACAAAGAAATAAAATACATCGCACCTCCAACGCAATAGAGCCATAACTCCAACCAAGTAAAAATGCAGTAAATTCAGAATTAAGTATGTTTTATTGAGTTTTTCTTCGTGTACTAACGGCATGTCTTGATTTCAGTTGTTCGAGCTATAACTCAAATAACAATAGGAAATCAATTATGAGATAATTCTTTAATTATTGAAAGAACTTGTACACATGTTTAAAAACAATAATGCCCACGTAAGATAACATTTCATAACATTATTAACCTCAGATAAATGTGAATTAAAGGAAAACCAGGTTTTTAAATTATGGTTAACATTTTCTAATGCCTGAGAAAGAACTCGGTTCTGAGACGTTGCCCTCTTGCATTGTAGCTACGGGGTAAATCACATCTACAAATACTATACAAATTTTGGTTATCCTTTAAAATATGGAGAAGCCTTTTATTTTCATGCCTGAACAGCGACAAAACCTAATTTTCAATAAATGAATGATTATTGTAGTATTTAAAGAATATCGTGCCCATCAAAATTGGTTTTCTCCAAAATTTTGATTTCATTTTAGGGCAAATTTAACTGTGAAATGCTAAACGATAATTTGGGATTAGAAGTGAGATGGCTTATCACTGGCAATGACATCACCATAAGGCTTGTTGGTAACATAGGTAAGGTTCTTTGTGATTTTCCTGATTTTTAAATTACTGTAAAAAGTATATGGTAACCAACACTTTATCAAAAAGACTGCAAGAAAACTGAATGTTGTACACTGAAATTGCATATATTCTCTTTTGCAGCTCAAGTTATTAAGATAATTAATTCAAAACTTCTTAAAGCTACCAATCTCAAAAAAAAAAAAAAAAAAAAAAAAAAAAAAAAAAAAATGTGAAATATTTCAAGAACCTTTTCAATAAATATTTGGGAAGATTTTCCTTCTTAATCAATCCTACTTAAAAGATAAAAATATTCTTTGCGTTGAGAAACTATCTCTTACTAATACCCCCGATTTCAATCAGAGTATGTAAATATACATATACTGTATATATATATATATATATATATAATAAATAAATGGGGGCGTCGAGTCCGGGAGTGCTGCGGTGATCGAACACCCGCTAAAATGCTTATGGGGATGCCGGGCATCCGCATCGCAAGTACGCAAAAGAAAAGAGAAAAAAGAAATAAATGGGAAAATATTAATTTTCCTTCCTATTTCTTAAATAAGAGAAAAGACGTAGTTTCTCATCGAGCTTAGGGGATGAATATCAAGTTTGGTTTGGGGATAAAAACTAGAGTTCCCCCAGCGGTCGAAATTCGACCGTGATTCATTTTAATTTCTCACGTTTAACTTTGAATGTTTAAACAATGTTTAAATTTTAGCTTTTTTGTTTGACAACAGTTTGTTTTCTTTAAATATTTCAATTATTTCAATTAGCAATAATCTCTCCTCAATGCGACTGATAGACCACTGAGTTAGCTATTGAATTTAAAGCATTTGTAACACATATTATACATAAATTTTATCTTTCTGAACTCCTTCTCCAGCAAAGAAAATAACAATAAAAATTTTCATGCCACCTATTGTAATTCAATAAATTTGAAATACAAACACTCACTTTCGATTTAATCGAGAGTTCAAAACGCTAATGAAAAGCTTACGAAACATTGATTTGGAAACAAAATAACACGTTCCCCGCACTTATTATCTCACTTCACATTATATTCAAATTGTATTTTATTTACAACCTTACTGACTTATCATATATATATATATATTAGAAATGGATTAATTAGCAACTTAAGACTTAAGATCAGTGTTATTTTGCGTAGACATTCATTTAATGGATTACATTTTCTTTTTTCTTTCTTTTTTTTTTGTTCTTGTATGAAAGAATGATGAATATACCGACTTATTAAAAAAAAAGGCTTTGAATCTACGTCGAAAGTAGGCAAAAAAATATTTCCTCTTTTTTGGTTAATACTAAAATTTATCAATAGCTACTAAATAATAATAATAGAAAAAAAGTTAGAAAATCGGTTGACGAACGGAGGAGAAAATGGTACTTAACTGTTTTGTCTTTGCCTATTTATATATAGATATGTAAAATAAAAAATAGCAAGGTTTTGTTTTATTCGTACTTGACTCGAACATAGTTATGTTGTCTCTTTAAAATACCTAAATGCTTGTTTTCATGGCTTCATGAATCTGGACCTGTAAATTATCGTGCTGAATGCAACGATAGTCACTTTGTTCAATTATAATAGCCAGAATGTACTCAAATTTTGGAAAATTTAGTTTTTAGTGCAATTTAAGCACTCTGAATTTCTGTTGTCCAAAGTAGAGAATAGTTTAACCGGATGCCGATTGACACCTACCTTATTTTTCTAGAGCGCATGGTGACAAAGTAAAAAGCAGTGATCCGTTTTTTTTCTCTCTTCATGTACGCAAACTGGTTTTTCATCATGGAACGTCTGTCAAAGTCTAGCCCCACGCTCCACGCATGCATCAGGATGCGTAGATTTAAGTTTGTAAGAAATTATTAAATGACTTTGACTAAAGAAGAAAAAAAAAATCCTGTCAGTAATTAATGATTTCCAAACGTTTAATTTGTCGAAAACAGACTTAAAATTTTTCTTCTAAGAAGTAAATAAATAAATAAAAAACTACTTTCGTTTAAGTTCTTCACTAGTTTTCTGGCATACAAAATAAAAAAGATCAGATGCTTCTGTTTTATTTTATGAAGTATGAAGGGTAAATTTAGGCACTTTCTTGACTTTTTAACATTTCTTTTAGATTCATCTGAATACATGGCTCTGGGTTTAAGCAAAGACGATACCGAGACCAGATTTGATGCATCCGATGCTGTTGTTGCTTGGCTTGACTCAAAAGGCCACGTTGTTGATTATTTTCTTGAAAATATGGAAAAGGTAGATTCGCATGAACGAAAGGTAGACTCGTATTCAGCTGTAAAAAAAAAAAAAAAAATATTTAATAATTTATCATGTTTTCAGTGTGAAAATGGATATGGTATGTGTCCCGATGTTCTGCGGGAAGGATCCGAAGACAACTTAACGCTGTTAGATGCCATTAAGTTAAATAAGACAACAATTATTACATTCAAACGTCCTCTCTCAACAGGTAATTTTTAGCTTGAATATTTGTTACTATTTGGCTTACATTAGTGTCAACGGAATTAAATTTCAATCAATATATCTACTAACAAAACACTGATAGGCAAGAACTTGGGTTATGCCTCATAATATAACTTAGGTTCGTGGCTTCATTTACATGGGAGTTCAGCTTCTGCATTATTTTTTTTCAATGCATTTTTACGTACTGTACGGAAATCAGGTCAATTCCCAGCTATTTACATATGAATGCACCGGTAATTTTTTGTTAAAAATTAAGCCCTGCTTAGAGTTCCTATTTAAGACCGGTCCAATAATGCTACTGGCTACTACAAAAAAAAAAAGTTACTGCAACGAAGACCTTGAATGAAAAAAGATAATAAAATGTTCATCTAATCAAAAACTCAATTTCCTCAAAATTCATACTTCACATCAGGAGCGGATACAGGGGGGAGACAATTACCCCTTGAGAGTCCGGCATTATTAAAAATTATTTGAATATAACGGATTAATTTTTCCCCCTTGGAGCAAATTTTCCTGGGGACGGGTAAAACTACAAAAAAATTGCCCCCTCCGTGCGTGCTTCTCATGTTCAACCAGTAAACTCTTCAACTGTAAGGATGTTATCTTGTTGTGCAGGGCATTGGGCTGTTGAAAAGCGGATGCCCAATTGGATCATTGGATGCAGGACCTCAAACAATGAATCTGTAGTTATTCAATAGCTACTTTCCTGCTTTCGTTTTTTTCTAAAATACGCTTACACTTCTGGTTATATATACGTTTTTGAAGATTTTACCTTGACATTTCATAGTTTGCCCCCTTTTTGCGATTAACTATTATTTTTCAACCTTAATTTTTCTCTTCACTTTGAAGTGCACTACAAAAATTTGAAACCGATTCCTATTTATTAATTATATGAGGTTTTCTGTTTATTTTACCTATTATTATTATTATTATTATTATTATTATTATTATTATTATTATTATATACTTAAAAATATTATAGTTTCTTCTACTATTATTGATTTTTGTATGTGTGACATCAAACAATGTCAGTCAAAATTATAACTATTGTCTCGAATATTATGTTTAAAGTAAGTTATGCTTTAAATATTTCATTTCCAGACGATAAAAAATATGACCAGAACATATATACAGATGGCCCACAAGCTATTTTATGGGCCGTTGGTCCCATTCAGAATGACGGATTGGCTGGTCCTCCGAAACTTCAAACTAGAGGTAAATGTAACTTTTGAAATTTTTTGAATAAATGATAAATGGTGATTAAATGTTATGTGTTTTACATCTCCATGGAAGTCTAGGCTTGGGTACGCCTCATCACAAGCTACTGAAATCGACTCACCCGAATAGCACTGGGCAAAAACGATTGTTCAACTTTGTGACATAATCATCCTCATACTAAAGTCTGGACGCAGTTTAACAAGTATTGGGGGAAAGAAAGGGTTGTGATTGCTCTTGACTGTATTGGTTACTGTGAAAAATTATAGCACATTTTTACATAGCTTTCAAGAAATGAATATTACTTTCATGGCCTGCACGTATAGTTGGTGATTTTTTCTAAGTTATGGCTTTTACTCACCTAAATCTAGCGTAAGCTGTGACGCAATTAGGATTATTGCCACCTCTCCAGGTTTGACCCCTAGATTCTCGATGGCAGCGAGTTGTATGTGCGCTTAGTTCAAGAATTGTTTCTCTGGGCTATGCTCAAAATTCCTCATGTAAACTTAAAAAAAAAAAGACCTATACTCTTGCATAGAAAAAACTCGTAGCCTTTATTCAAAGCCTGTGAAGAACTAAAGAAGTGTTTGAATTCGCCGTGCTTGTTTATGGGTTTGCAGTGGTGCGCAGAATGAAAATGTGGGATAGTGAACTTTGCGAGGGTACCTGGTTTTAGTTTAAGATAACATTTAGGTTTTAAGTAAAGACAATTCGTAATTTGCATGAAAGCTTACGGAAACTCAGTTCCTGCGGATCCTTTCAATTCTACATGAGTGTTTACGTGTTAGATGAAGTTATGATTGTTTACAAAATATGTTCTGAAGACTATAGGGTTTCCCATACTTCCTTCGTTAGAAATTAAGCCTTGAGCTAAAAAAATAATAATATCGCATTTTCTGGTATGGATACTCTCATTAAATTAACCCAACAATTAAGGATCTGGACTTCGATATCAGGTTTGAATTATTTTTGTTTCACTAGAGCATGCTTATGGACAATCTAGATCACTCAAATTCGTTTTTTTTTTAAGTCTGCGAATTTTCTTGTTTTGGTCCACGGAATTTTTAATAAATTGCCGAATTTTCCTCCAGTCTAATATTCAGAGGCCCATTCATAACTCTCACAAATAATGCTACAGAATTAATCTTTTACTCATTTTAAAGCCCTTTTAATGAACTTTATGTTTATTTATCAAGACGTTTGACACCTATTTACTGAGAATATAAAAGGGATTCACATCTAGCACTGAACCCTACCAGTATCGTCCCAAGTAATAAATGCTGAACACATTTTAACGTTTAAAAGGAAATTTAAAAAAAATAAGTTTTTTGGAGAAAAATTGGCGACATTGGGCACTGCTCTCCACAACATAAAACTTCAACAAACCTCAACCGCCGCAAAATAAAATTCAGTGGTCTGCGAGGCCGATGTAGTTGATCGCCGTCATTCCACTGCGAACTATTACAATTCATACTTACCGTGAGTGTGCAATTTATTATTACTTTTCTTTACGTAGCAATTCTATCTATCTTGTTACCAACAAAAGAAAAATTTTCGAAAGAAAATTGCGTCACATTATCAACATAAAAATTCGATCGTGACCATCCCTACTGTACAGAATAGTAAAGAGTATAAATTCATAAAAGAATTTCGTTCAGTATATAGATTAGGATATTCTGCATATCAAGGAAATTATAGATCATAATATAAATATAGCGATAGTGTAAATCAAAATTCACCTTCTTTTTCTTTAATACAGCTCTATGTACTGTTCAGAAATCAGTAAAATATGTTGTGTTTTGTTTTTCTCACAGGTAATTTATTGTTGGATTTTGGGAGAGAACCTAACTGGAATTGCCCTCCTCCTAAGGAGGAAATCTTTTCTGCTGTAAGAACACACGAAAATGAGTTTGATGCTTCTCCTGCAAAAGAAGCTTTAGAGTCAAGCCTTGAAAAACACAACGTCTTTAGCATCCATTGTCCAAGTGATAAAATTTTCCGAGCACAGATGGGTGTTTCTCCAAGTAAGTAAAATCTACATTTCTTATTTTGCTCCGATATTCATCTGTACCCTAATTCTTTATTGCTCATGTTGTATGGCAAGGTGCTCTAAAAAAAAATCTCCTGAAAATAACGGAAAAAGTACCGGCAGCAGAGTTGCCGGAAAGATTCCGTTTCTGATAGTATTTTCCCGTGACTTGACAGAAGTTCCATTTCTTATTTTTCCGTTAATTTTTTTCCCGTTTCGTATTTTTCCGCGTCTTCCCAAAAATTCCATTTCTTATTTTTTCGTTAATCTTTTTTCTCCGTTTCGTATTTTTCCGCTTTGCATTTGCCCGCGTTTTTACAGAAATTCCAGCTCTTATTTTTTCGTTGATCTGCTTTTTACGTTTTGCATTTTCACGCGCTTTTACAGAAATTCTATTTTTTTTTCCTTCGTTGATTGCTTTTTCCGTTTTGTATCTCTCCATGTCTTTACTAAACTTCCGTTTCTCATTTTGCCATGTATCTACTTTTGCCATGTATCCCCCCCCCCCCCCGAGATTCTGCCATTCATTTTTACTTATTTTACTCTTATGTCATTATTCAATTTTCTGAATAACGATACATTACAAATTCAAGACATTCATGCACAACTCGCTAATACTTAAAGCATCCTGTCCAAGAACTTAAAATTTAAATAAACAAATGTTTAAAAAATAATAATTTAATAACAATTTGTTACAAAAGTAAACATCGAAAAATATTTTACACTATAGGCATTTTTATAGCATTTTATATTTAATTTAAAGGAAACAAATTGAAAGATAAATATTTTTTAGTCTTATATTTATATTTCAGTAATGAAAAAAAACACTGAAGGCAAATTTTATTTTAAAACATTTCAGCAGTGACTTATGCACGTTAAACAGCATTCAGTCCTGCAGGAAAGAATAAACCATCCAATATTTTTTCATTATTCTTTTTAAATTACTTTGTAAATATACATCACTTTCATGTATTTGATTTCCTAAGATATTGGTTCAATTACCTTAAATAATTTTTCAATAAAAAAATTACTTGAAAGTGTACTTTTTATGCTGGAAAGCAAGTATACAGGTACATAATTTAGTAAAAAAACGAAGTGAATAAAAAAATCGACCTATGTGCAATTTGGGAATTGATTGTATAATATAGTGAAAAGATGCAAGTCGCATCAGTTAAAAAAATGCTCGAAGAGAATTAAAACATATACTGTTGTACAATTTGAGGATTACTTAATTGTATTACATAGTGAAAATATGATACTGATTACCTTTTTAAATGTTGTTAGCAAATTGTAAAGCAAGCAAAAACAAAAAATAGATTATCAACCTTACATTTTATTTATAAATTCAGCTCGGGCTACAGAATTTACTTTTTAGAACAAATAGGAAAACAATTTGATAAAAATATGCATCTGCAAATTATATCAGAGAACAAGTTTGCAAAACCAATAACAATAACACAAGGAAAATAATGTGAAAACCAACCACATTTGCAAAAAGAAAAAAATCTTTTCAAAACTGCACATGAACGAATCACATAGTAAATAATAGTTCATGAAGGAAACACATACATAAATATATATTTACAACTACTTTCTATTTAATTCAGAATTTAAAAACTTTATCAAAAACACACAATATTTACAACTTATTTTTATTTTATTCAGAATTTGAAAAGTTTTTCAAAAAGACATATATATATATATATATATATATATATATATATATATATATATATATACATATATATATATATATATATTAATTTTTTCAATTTAATTCAGAATTATAAAACTTTATTAAATTCATTAATGTCATTAGCCAAGTTAATGATTTTCTTAGTATTTGAATGAGGTTTTCTTTTTTCCTTCTTGCTTGCTTTAGTTCCTCTTTTAGGGGTAATATCTGCAATACATCTACAAAATATATAATACTGTTTTAGAATTTAATTAGTAAACACATTACAGTTCATATAAAAGGCACTTAACCTATGAAATTAATTTAAAAAAAATAAATTTTCAGTAACTTTTATTTAAGCCTAAATATGAAGTTTCATAAAATAATAATACTAATTTCAAGAAGCACCTTGTGCAATATTTCTGAGCTTGAAACCATGAATTTTGTTTTTATTACTTTATTAAATACGGTTACAATATGTGTTCAACATATTAAATTTTCAACATGTTCCAAATTTTAACAAAAATTAAAGTAAAAATTTTCATTAAATGCACAGTACTTGAGAACATACCTGCTTCTGTGTTATAAAAATCTAGAATGTATCTAACACTAGACAAGGGCTCAATAAGTGGATTTTTTGAGATCAGGTACACAAACCCAAATGTTTAATATCAATAAGCTTGAGCAGCTGTAATAACAGAAATCTGAATATCATTCTAAATAAATTTCATAAATAATAATTAAATTGTTTTATGCAGTAAGTAAAATTAATTAATACAACATAGGTGTTAAATGTAGATAGTAAATTACAAATTTCAAAAAAGAAATTTTTTCTTAAAGTGATGTTGCATTCTTGAACAATATTTAGTACATAGGATATTTAAATTGGCCAACACTTTTTTAATATCATTACTACAAATTGCATTTAATATGCATGCAAGTTTGACATTTAGAAAGTGTTTGGATCTTAATTTAATTTTAAGATTCATTTTATGTTTACCTCATTACAGCATATATATATATATATATATATATATTTGCTGGATCAGGGTGTTTACTGGTTTAGTGAGCCAAAATTCCAGTTTAACATTTAAAAGGAAAAAAATCCAGAATCACTTCGCCAAATTTTGTCTGTTTGGCCTTATTTTAAAAGTATTTGATCATTTAAATTTTTCTTTCACCTTGTAAGAACAAAAGTTACTCATTTCAAGGGGAAAATTTCTATTTGAAAAGGAGAAAAAAAAAGTAATGACCAAAATCTGAGTTAATATAGATTGCCACATATTTGGCCTTCAATTGTGAAACACAGTATTTCAATACAACTTTGGTATATAAAAAAATTTACAGCATTTTCAGTATCATTCGACTATGTATGTAATACAACAATGCACCAAGGAATACAGCTCTTCATCTGGCTAGTTTTGATATTTTGAAATATTTGCTTTGTAGCCGTTTTGTTTTCAGTTGCAAGTTTATTTACATCCCACACACACACACACACACAATATATTTATATAATCTCAGAATTATATTCAAAACAATTTATGGTTAAATGTTTTTAAAATGACTGAAAATTTTAAATACCCTGATATTTTGGGGTAAATACGCATTTATAAATCTACCCTATCGACTCGATATTTACCAGACACACATCTATAAACATGTCGCCGAACTGAAAGGTGTCCTTTAGGAAATGAAAACATTAAAACACAGCACCCCTTTTTTTTCAACCCTAAATAAGGCACTCCAAGGGAATTTGCACGACAGCGCAAAATAGGCTTGGCGCAGGCCTGAATGTAGAACCGTATGTAACCTTACTTTAGAAACCACTGTACTTTAGAAGCAGTATGTTACAAAAAGAGCTGCCATCGCTGTTATGAAATCACTGCTGTTAGAAATTGATATGTTCATCTTCTACTAACGAAAATTCTTTTGAAGAATATAGGTCACTTCCTGTAAGTGTAGTTAAGAAGTATAAGTAGACAGAGTAGAACAGTTTAAATATTTATAACACATTAAATAAAGTTGTTACTTGAAAATGACCTTTAACTACAAAATCCTTTTATTTTAACTCTAAATTATATTTAAAATGTGTATTGAGCAATATGAAAAACATATTATTTTAATTGGAAAGCACAAGAATCAAACTAAGTAACTGAAGCCTACAAAAACAAGATCTTAAAAAACAAAAACTCAAAATCAACAATCCTTTCAAAATTAGACGAAATGCATTGAAGAATAATTCGATAATGTTTTTAATACAGATTTAAATTTTTAAAAGAAGTAAGGTCAGTTGGGGTAATTGTAAACATGGGGTAATTGTAAACAAGCTTCATAACTACACTTGTGGTGGTTTTGAAAACTTATCTGCTTGTGAATGATAACCCGGCAGCATAGGAAAGACATTGAAACAGTTTCATAAGTTTCGAAACAACTGTGCAGGCGTCACTATTGTTTGAAAATGGCACAGTGAAAAAAGTTGTTTGACAAAATTTAGTGATCTAACATTTTCCTCTCCAGCTCATCTACAAAAGCGATGTAAGCGGTTTCAACCATTTTTATTTGTCATATGGAATGCTGCTAAAAAAATTTAGTTATGAATTTAATCTTCCCTGTTATTTTTCATGTGCAAGTTAGGTGTTTACAATTACCCCATATATTTCGTACTCTGGGGTAATTGTAAACGCTTAAATTTATCCTATTTTCAATATTTTGGGGTTATAATAAGTATTATATTTTGATGTAAAATACACTTTCGTGTCTATTTTACATAATTGTTGTTTTTGCTAATGCCACTTGGAAATCCAAGCCCCCCTTGCAGAGCGACCATGAATTAAAGATACTCCTACTGATTACACTGTGCAACAAATTTGAACTTTTTTTTTTGTCCTTTAGATGAAACTATGTGATTCTATACAAACAAAGCGTGCTTGATTCAAATATCCAAACCAAAATGGTCCACCACGCACCGTTTTGGCTGGAGACCCTCTTCTCATATTTATACAATTTGGTTATAGAAGAACGTAACTGAGGCTTACTTATTGAAAACACAAACACTAAAATAATTTTTTTGGCCGTTTTATCTTGTGGGCATCTGCTATTGTGCCCTGATATCAGATTAGCAATATTCAATTTGTATACTTCCATTCCATCGACCGCTGAAACGCTTTTCAAACAGAGATGGCCTGATGAAACCTTTCCCCATGCTCATCATTAATTACGAGAGTTTTTTGAGAAAAGAAGTTCATATGGGAGTCCAAAAAGTGTGATTTTAATGAAATATAGCAACCAATAACACAAACGCATTTTATCATGTCACCAACAAGATTTTCGTAGTTTTCAGTTTTCTCATTCCCAAGAAAACGTGAGCACACTGATTTAAAGGCCAGCCAAACGGATTTTTCGGCGTGTGACTATTTGTTTTCACACTCTTCATCATAAAAGGACTTCCTTAAGTTGTGGGCCAATAAAAATCCTTTCTTTTACTTCTGCATCACTTACATTTTTGAATTTGTTAACGAGATTCAAGAAATCCACTCCTTCTCTGTCCAGAGCTTTGACAAATATTTCGATAAACCTAGTTTAATGTGCAACTGGGAAAAGGGCACATTGTAGATTTACAAGTGGCTCATTTGATATATTTTTTCCACTCATAATTTCAAAATTTCCTTTGTGTTTGCAGAATATGCTACAGGAATGAATAGGAAAAAAAATACTTATATGGAGGAGCACTGATAAACAAGCTCCACTCTGATAAATTGTGCTCATGTTTTAATGCTTGAAATAGTGCATTCATATCACAGCAGCACACTATTTTTTCTTTTTCGCAAAATAGTCTACAAAATGCCTTTGTCGTCTTGTAAAATACTCGAAACTTCGAGAAGTAGATATAGCTTTTGTTCCCAAAAAATGTCGCTAAAGTATCCCAAGTTCATTAAAAAGGTCTCTAGAATGACAACGATCTCACTTTCAATGAGAAAGATGTAATTTATAATAAATTAAATCAATAAATTACGAAAATATGCACATTTATCCAGAAATACGTAAAAAGCTAAAATGTGGAATTTTGGAAAAATGGTACGTGATAGGTAAAAAATAATTGCAAATTCGTAATTCTCAGCCAAAAATACATAAGAAACAGACATTTTCATCCAAAGGACATTTTTGTGTCGCACAGTGTTATTAATAAGCTGCTCCGCTAGAATGAAGTACACATGGCTCAGAGGGGCTTAATGATTTTGAACCAACTCCCAGATGAGAGATCGTCACCTAGGTTGGTCCCTCAGCGGAAATTATTTCTAACTTGGTTGACATTTGAAGCGAGGACGTATTTTACGTGCACAGCTCCCTTAAGCGCACTTGGTCTCAGAGGAATCAGTCGCGGGAGGTGGTCACCCTCCCAAGCGTTGACCACGGCCAGTTGTGCTTCACTTTCGGTGTTCTGTGAGATCCTAGCTTAACCGACTGATACACTGCGGGACAAATTTTACATAAATTTGTCGCATTACTTGATTTTTTTCAAGATATTTTTCGTTAAATGATCTCAGCCGACTCATAACATAACTCAGCGGACCACATGCGGCCTGTTGGCCGCAGATTAAGAACCTTTGCTCCGGAACTTCTTAAGCCTTCAAGCAGACTGTGTATGAAACTATTTTCCATTTGCATCAACCTTATTCGAAAATAAATCACTGTTTACAATTACCCCAGATCTCTGGGGTAATTGTAAACACACTGGGGTAATTGTAAACACGAGCTCATTCGCTAACAAATAGTCATAAACTCAAAATTTTTGCACACATTTACTCACAAGAAGTACAGTAGTGGCTACAATGCTCAATTTTATCTCTAAAGTTATTCAAGATTAAGGGAAGGGTCAAAAGTTAAAACATTGAAAAAGCGTTTACAATTACCCTAACTGACCCTACATCAGCACAATTTTTCATAAAACGCAATGTATTCCATTTAGCAAAAGTTATTTTAAAAAAACTGTTTGATGCATCTAAAATTTAAAAATGTATGTAAATATATTTACCATTAAGAAATGATGCGTAACAATTATAATTTCGCTAAGACATCACTCAAAATTGTAAATGTAGAAAAAAAACGCAGATTAACACACGTTTAAAACACCGAGAAAAAAGCTGCGAATAAAAATGATGAACAAAAATTAAAAATACTATACCGTGCTTTAGCAGAGGGATTTAAAAATAATAATAATAAAACAGACGATAAAAAAAAGTAAATTTAACTTATTTCCAGAAACAAAGATAATAGTCGATTCTTTGATAGTTCGCGGGTTGCCGTGTGGCGTAATTCTGTTTCGTTGGGTGACAATATTAGCGTATGATTGCCGAAATTGGCGCCACGAGCTAGTTCGGGAAAAAGTTACATACAAATACAGAAATATATTATCTATAAACACATACATAAATTATACTTCCCAAGCCGGGGGAGGGGGCATTTGACTTCCCTTACCCCCCTAAATGACAGGCCTGGGAAACACAAAACATCAGTTACGAAATAAAATGAGATTCTTACCTCACAAGAAGAAGAGAAGAATCTTCTTTTTTTGAAGACAGCTTCTATGAAGCTTGTACAGTTGAATAGAACGGCCAAGCAAAGGTTGTCCGATTGTCCTGAAAACGTGTTCGCCAACGAAGCTCGCCAACCTGGGATATTTTCATTCGGTTTTTCCCAAGCACGGAATTCCCATTTTGCAACTTATTGTTGTTTTGGAAAAAAATGGATACATGTCGTACTGATTCTCGATTCCCGGCGCAAGTATAGGTGGCGACATGAGATAACAAACTAATCAGCATCCGTATTATACGTATTTTGTAGAGAATATGGGCTTAAAATACTGTCAGTAAACGCGTATGTATGTATTAGCATCTGGGGTACTTCACAGTGGCGTAGCTAAGTGGGGGCGGATCGCCCTGGGTGCCACCCGCCAACGACGGAAAAACAATAAACCTCTGAATACCCCATAAAACGAGACAAACACGTTGAATTGATTATTTCTTTCTATCATTTTCTTTTCTATTTTGTACGAGCAAAGTGTTTCCTTTTAAAAATATATTTGAAATGTTTTTTAACCGCTCAACATACCCATTGTCATCAACAAATACGCAATTATGGAAGAGTAACTAGTCACTACATCCTATCCCGACCCAAACGAAATTGAGGATTTTTTTTTTAATTGGGGATTTTAAAACATAAACTAAATAACACTCCAATAAAGGCGTAGAATTTGTTGTTGCCTTGGGCGCCGAAAACCCTAGAGCCGGTCCAGGGTTGAAGACATTTTGTTACTTACATACGAGTTTGTTATGTAGGATTATTCCAAATTTATTCCAAATAAACCCGATATACAGCAAAAAACCTGTTTGAAATCAGATATGTTTCAAGAGAAATAAATAAAAATATCTTATTAAGACAACAAAGAAGTTCGAATTTTAGTGTTGATTATCGCCAAAACGTATTATCGCTAATTCCAAATCAGTCTGTAAAAATACAGCAACCGTAAAACGGAAAATTTCCGTTCTCGCATTTTCATTATCGTGAGGTACGTGATATTTCCGTTTTTTAAAGGAAAAACCATGTTTGAAAGCATTACGGAAATTTTCCGTTGAAGTCAGTCAAAAAACTT
Organism: Octonoba sinensis; assembly: GCA_038502835.1. Lineage (NCBI taxonomy): Eukaryota > Metazoa > Arthropoda > Arachnida > Araneae > Uloboridae > Octonoba > Octonoba sinensis. The sequence goes on along the minus strand of CM076598.1, from coordinate 112,938,600 downwards.
TCTGTAAATTCAGGTTTTTTTTAACAGTGTACACTGTTAAAAATTCTGGCTCAACTTCTCACCAAAAAAAAAATGGCGATTTTTAGCTGCAACCAACATTTGGCATTCCATTCCTACTTGAGTTTTTTATTCATTCATTTACTTGTGTACTTAATATTATTATTATTATTAGTATTATTATTGTAATATGACTTCAGAAAGTTTTGTAATTTAGTTAATCACGGTGTCCTATGTAAACCAGAAAATGTGCAAATTGATGCAAACCAAAAAAATTTTTGAAAAAAATAAACTTCTTTTGACAGTAGGCCTTTATTTTCTTTAGTTACCTAATACGACGAGGGACGATCAAAAAGTCATGAGACAAAAATTATTGCTCAGCAAATGTACTGCTTATTAGCCTGGTTGATATATTGTTTCGCAAAGTATAAAAGCACCTTCCCTTACGATGCACACATGAGAAGATTAGAATAAAACCTCTTTAACCCCTAACGGTACACGCTTTAGTTAATTCGAGCGCGCTAAACGAGCCAAACTATGCCAACTCGAGAAAATTTGAACGGTGTCGTATTTTATGCTGCTATAACTTTTGCACTCGTATATATACAAGAATGATTTGATAAAGTTTTCGTATTGGTGAATTGTATGCTCTTATTTTCAGATTTTATTTTACATTGTATTTTAGTAAAATATGTGTCGAAATGATTGTTAGTAAAATATGTGTCTGATAATGAAAATGCAAATTTGACAGAGAGTGGCACAAACAAAACTGATAAAGATGGCTATGTTATATCAAAGCCTAAAGTGGGTATAAATTATAATGAAACAATGGGAGATGTTGACTCCCTAAACCAGCATTTACATGACACATTACAAGAAATATTATAGATGAAAAAATATTATTAAAAAAATATGAATGTTTGAAAATGTTTTCTATTCTACATGATTCGTAATTTAGGAAAGCTTAGAAAAAGTTAGTCTCATTAGCTTTTGATCAGCCATCGTAGCACAAATAACATGCCAAGGTAACCTAGCGGATAGGATATCGAGTTCCCGACCGGAGGGCTTAGGGTTGCATACCCGACCCACTAAAGACCCACTATGTACACTTGGGGATAAGTACGTGTAAAATCCGTGGACCTTTAAGGCCCGAGGCACATCCAAGGATACTAGAGGCTGAAGCATTTCCCTCCTCCTCAGTCTTATGTCTAAACAGAGAGGTGGCGCCATCTGATGTCATCCTAGTACATTATCTGTGTTTGAACCAAATCCTACTTCCACCTTGTGGTGCTCATTTCAAACGGAAGGCGCTTCCTTGTATGTCGTAATTCCTAGTCGCTCTGCGAGCGGAGCTTGAATTTCCAAGAGGCATTTGCAACAGCAGCAGCAGTACAAATAACAAAAATATTTTATCCCGTATTATGAAAAAAAGTAGGAAAACCGTGGTAACCGTAATAATAATTTAAAGCCGAATCTTAATAGTACAAGAACAACTAGCTGTCAAATAAAACTGCATGTAAACTCTTTTTTTTTTAAATGCACTTTTATCACAGGTACCGGACTTAAAGTTTGGTTTATAAATGGTCTCCCCACTCCTCATCTGACTGTTCAAAGAGGAATGACCTACACTTTCATTGTAGAAGGAGGAATGAGTCCCCCGAATCACCATCCTCTTTACATAACAAACAATAAGGAAGGAGGAATCTACCAAAGTATTTTAGAGGTGAGGTAATTTAATAAGTATGTAATTATGTTGGGATGTAGGTAAAAACCATGTAATCAAGAATTTTCCTGATAATGAAAATCGCTTTCTACAGATTAAGAATTAATAGCTGGTGCATTATTTATTTGAGCAGACTACAAAATTTTATTCTTCAAACAAATGCTCTTTTATAAACATTTTTAAAAAATGAAATTAATTAATTGGTCAGAGTACTAAACGACTTTAAGCATCATTTTAAACATAATTTTCAATGCGAAGACTGGTTATTTGTAATCAGAGGTAATGCTATTGTCAGAAAAAAAAGTTCGTTTCATACTTCTCTTTCTTTTTCTTTTTCTTTTTTTATTTAATTGACTTCATGAAATTTTGTAATTTAATCTCTGAATTGGCAATAATCAGTCTCCGTGTAAACCTATCATGAAGTGTGCAATCCGATGCACATAAGCACGAGAATAAACTAAAATAAAAAAAGAAAAAGAAGAAGACAAAATTTATTTTAAGAAAACTAACTCACATGTCTAGAAATATCGAGCCCAATTTCTTTGTTCCAAGTCCTAAAATTGACAACCGACTCAATATGCAATACTTTAAATCGATCCGTACTATAAAAAATATTTGCCCGAAAATACATGAGAATCTTCTGCAAATACTTCATCGGAGTTTAACGTAAAAATTACAGAGACTTAAAAACACGAAACTACAAAGTCTTTAAAAAAGGAAATTATAGAGAATAAAAAAGCAGAACATTCTGTAAATTGATTGCCATAGATAATGTGCCTCAGTCGTGGCGCCACCTGTGAGTACATTGAATTACTATTTCTAGTACACAAAGGTGAAGGTAAGTTTAGTTGAGCCCACGCTGCTCTGATTCCTGTGGCTTAGGACTCTCGGCCAATGATGCCTCCAGATTCGGGAAGGCTGGCCGTCGAGAACTAGCAGATTACTTGCAACAACTAAAGGTGAAGCAACGGACGTTACATACATACACAAAAATAAATGTAAAACAGATCATAAAATGCATACTAATGTTTCACCAATAAAAATAAGTTTTTTTTCCTAATAAAACAAATGCTAAAGATAAACTGTACATATTTGAAAGTTTATATTATGTTTTGTGAGGTAGCAAAAAATAAAATTCTTTGATTGTAACGGATGTTACATAAAATGGAACATAATTTACTCCATACTGTCATTGGTTGTAAAAATAAGTGAATATATTATGTACATTTGTTTAAGTAATTTAAAAATAACATTACAAGGCATCCAAGCAATTTATCAGAAACTTCAAATAAAAATTCAGTCTTATTTTGCTGCGGTAAAAAAAAATATATATCGTGTAACAGACGTTACCGGATGTAACGGATGTTACGTTCTACGACAAGTATGCTATTTCTGCTTTGAATGTTAAATGTGTATATAAATCTGTAATATCTTTAGTTCTTGTAAACTATAATGGAATCACAAAAGTCACGTAAAATGTGTTTTAAAATTTTATCCTATAATAATAAATGATAATCATGGTATTATAATTATAAAGTTAAAAATCATCACTTTGACTAAGAATTTAAAGCAACAATTAATGTAAGATGCAATTTTAATTCATACAATACGTTACAAAAAGAATTTGACACATTAGGGTTAGGTGGGGTAAAGTGATCAATGGGGTAAAGTGGACATACGGCAAATAAAAAGCTATAGTTTTGAAATAAATGAAGGAATTGATGTAAATTTTTTATTTTAGCTTTTAATAATTAAAAATTAAATTTTACATACAAAATTATGTTAATAGCAACTCTTTAGGTGGAGAAAACACTCGATTTGTTTGTTTATACAACACTTTGAAATTGAAACAGCTCTTTTAACTTCTTTCTGACATTTTGTTTTAAAGAATTTGTAGCAAATGGACGGTGCAGCTAGTTTTACACAGATCTCAAAAATACTTCCTCACTAACATTGAAGCTAGATTTAGTTTATATCTTATTTTACAGTAGTTTAAGTAAGATGGAGTAAAGTGGTCATAGTATTAGGATTAACATGCACCAATGTTCTAAAATTACTTCGGTTAATTTATGCGGTAGACCAGGGATTAACTTGCGTAGGAATGCACAGTAGCTCAGTTTGCATATTTATTTTCAATTTTTAACTATTAGAGGAAATTCAGGCTATTTACGCAAGAAAATAAATTTTGAAATCTACAGTGCTCGCACTTCTTTTGTTAGAAATTAAGCCACGGAGGCAGATGTTAGTTACACTTTAATTTCACTAATACTGTATTATTTTTTAAAATAACTTTTAAATTTACTTTTTAGTAAACTGGAAGTAACACAACTGAGCTCAAACGCAATAGAGACTGAAATTACTATACTACAGTCTTCTTACAATGGTGTGTTCAGTATTGAAAAATTTTCAGAAGCACTTTTTAATACAAGAATTTTCAAGTATCAATGATTGATTTATAAACACCTTATTATAAGTATTATTAAGCTGAAAATGTTCAGAACTAGCAGTGCTTTGAACAAGAACAATACATGAAAGAGAGAGAGAATTAAAAATAGCTAGGTTAAAATATGTATTTTTCTCCCACAGATTTTTAATAAGCTATAATTATCCAGAACTCTCTTATTAGCAATGTTTTCTTAATATGTTATTTAAGTAATTTAGTCATTAATTAAAACCTATTTTAAATTTTTTCACGGAAAATTTTGAATTACATATTTATGTTTTATTATATGTATTGAGTTAAAGGACAGACATAAAATATAATATTTAGGGATTAAAAAACAAGAATACCTACTATTATGTATCCTAACATGTTTTGGTACATAACTTCGTTTTAAGACCATATATGCAGCAGCTGAAGAGACTGAAGTACTTTACGAGATGTTACGAAGATGAGGCTAACTTTTGTCCATAATACAGGACCTAAATAAATTCAGTTTAGGGAAGTAAAGTTGTTCTCGTTCTATAATGAACCTTTGTTGAGTATTTTGAAGTATTATGGTTATTAATACTTTTATATAGTTTTTTTTTAATTATGACCACTTTACCCTATGCACTACTCACTTTACCCCACCCCATGGGGTAAAAGGGTCATACCTACATCCCAGAAAGAAAGCGTCATAAAATTATTTTAGTTAACTTTTCTCGGCTGAAAATTTGTTGCAATCTGTTCTTTAATAATGTAATGTAAAACAACAAGCAAAAAATCTGAAGGTTTTGAACAAATTCATATATTTGTTGGCAAATAAAGCTGAAAAGCGTGGATTTTATGACCATTTTACCCCTCCTGACCCTATAGGTATGCATTTAAAGAGAATGGATTTCATCTGCATGAAATGCAAATAATTCTCGAACTAACAAAGGAACTGGGGCGCTGATTTGGCTTATAACCAGGACTCGAAAAATTTTAGAACTTATACATGCCCGAACCAAATTGTAACATTCCCAGAAAAAAAAATATATATTTGAATTTTTCGTATAGCATTAATCACACAAAAAATTAAATTAGAAGCTAAAAATCTGAATCAAGAATTATTTTAACGTTAATCTAAATCATTAAAAAATTGCATTACAAATAAATGTTACATAATAAGTTGTCAAAATAATAAAGTATTGGAAATAAATATTTGATTAAAAAATTACATGCCCCGACGGGCATCTAAGGGTAGAACATTCATTCCCGATTGGAAGTTTTACATGCCCCGGGCATGTCTGGCAATATAATTTTCGAGCCTTGCTTATAACCATTCGATGTCTGTTTTTTTTTTTGGATCATCTTCAGTTCTTCCTAGATTTGTGCAGCTTCATTGAATGACTTTTTCGATTTTTTTTCAATAGGTTTCAAGTTAGCTGGAATTCACCTGTAAATTATGCGCCAACCGTATAAAATTCATTTATATATTTTTAAACTGCAGTCACAGATCTCAAGCGTTTACTTATGCATTTGTTTGCAACTTTTAAACTGGTCGTCACAGGTCTGAAGTAACGTAACTAAACAAAACTTTCTCGATAGTTTTACAGAGTTCTGAAAAACAAGAGCTTTATTGTGAAACTGCTATCAAGAAATTTGAGCCTTTGATTTCAAAAAAGTTCTTCGTTAAATTCAAAGAAACACTCAGTTTCCCTTCTGTACTTTAACAGATTTCTTTTTAAGTGCAATATGCAAGTCGATCTTCGAGGTTCATAAATCTTTGGCGGTAATCGCACATTCTTCAAAAGGTACAGAGCAACGTCAAAAGAACGATACCCTAACAAAATTAATAATAAATTAAAAAATGAAAAAAAAAAAAAAAAACAATAAGAAAAAGACCTTAAACCTCCTGAAAATAACTCCCTCCCCTTAAATCTTCAATGCCGCACTCTGCGCCATGACCCCTGGAAATGAGAAGTCTTGCCGACATCTTTCGAACAAATTTTTTTTGTTTAAATCAAACTATTCCTTTAAAAGTTGTTCAGAGAAGGAGAGGTGGTAAACTAACAGACAGACATAACCCTACTTTCAATTTTTTTTATTTTTCAATATTTCTTGAATAATTTTGTTTCTTGACTTTAAAAAAAAAAACTTATGCGAATAAGCAGACTAAAACTGGCTGCAAGGATTTACAAAATATTAATTATTTTTAGCACATCGCATTATATTCTGGAACAAGATAACATATCAATTTTATTCTTACAGGCTAAGGAAGGTTCTGAGCAGTTATATGCTGGAGTGCAACGAGATCCATTGACTGGCTCTTACCTACCAACTGCCGGTTAGTATTATTTTTTGTGCTTGAGTGAGCCTTTTATAAACTCTTATTTTTTATAAAATTCAAATTAAAACTGAGCCAAAAAATCTTATTACTACATAAGCTATAGATTTTGAATATAACTGACACGCACGGTGTACAATTTTGGATATTGTTGCTCGTAGGTTACATTACATTGCTTTTTACATTCTCCCGCAGGTTGCAAATTTTTGCCTTTTCCAAAATTTGTTTTGTGTGCTTATTATTTATGATTCTTATGACAAGAGGTTAAGAACGTAGGAAATTCAATTTTCAATGTTCTCATACATTTCCAAAGCATTCAATCTCAATCACATTTTCAAAAAGCTTGCCTTGAACTTTGAAAAAATATTTTAAGCAGAAAGCTTGCGATTTTCTTGTATAATTTTTAAGGTTGTCACTACTTTTAAAAGACGATTTTTTAAATTTCTTAATTTTTGGTTTACATGACGCTAATACGAAATGAAATTGTTCAGATTCAAATAAAAAAAATCAGCTTTGAAATCCCCCCCCCCCCCCCATAAGTTGAAGTAAGAATTTTCATACGGGCAGGCCCGTCATTTCAGATTTATCCAGGGGGAGGGTAGGGCAAAGGTTATAAACTCAATGTAATGCAAATTTCATTGAAAAGACAATAAAATACATACAAAAAATATATAAATACATTATATTTCTAAAGCCGGAGATTGTCTGCATTGTGAACAATTATTTTTCCTTCCTTCTACCTTTGACGTTTTTAATTTTGTGTCTTCATCTTTTTTTCTTTTTCATAAAAAGGGTCTGTTTTACAAAGGGAATCAATTTTCTCCACCTTCAGTATATTAATTTTCAAAGTCTCTGTCTTTCGTAGCGATGAAATTGGGGAAAACGTTAGATGTCTGCAGTTGTTTAAATTGTCATTGTTTATAACCTTAAAATGAGAAGTACTACGGTGCAGTTTTAAATACATCTGTTTTTAAGGAAAATATAAAAATTGTTTTTATCAATAAAAGACTAAGAACAGTTACTCATCAAAGTTTAAAACAAATTTTCCAAACAAAAATTTTTAAATAAATTTTTATTTTCTACTTTAATTGAATTATACTACTTTAATGTCTGTGTGAGAAAAATAACTTTATGATCAATTTATTATTTTTATAAATTTAGATGCAGAAAAAGCAGAATATGTACCTGACTTTTTACGCAGTTATATTGCTGCCAATGAAACGGCAAATGAGAGAAAAGAAAAATAGGACATTCAGTTTTAATCAACTTTTGAAAAAAAAAGAAAAAATGTTTTAGCAAAATGTTTTTACTTATTCAATATTTGTATTTTCGTTTAAGGAAATATACATTAAGATTTGTTCAAATAAAATGCTTCAATTCATTTTTTTCATTTAAAACCTAATGGAAATAATATGCGTAAATGTTAGAAATCCAGAAGTTTTCTGAATGTTTTTAAGTAGTTAGATTTTTTTTCTTTTTGTTTTGAAATTGCTATTCAATATTTCTTCAAGTTTTGCATTTCGAATGTTAGAAGCATTTTTAATTTGAGTTTCACAATTTAGAAGGCAGGTTCTGTGAATGGAGCCTTTCTAACCAAGATCCAGAATCTGCTGTAATTGCCCATTCTGATTCAGTGACTTCAGCATTAACACTCAAATGTGAAAACGGAAAAGCTGGAACTCTCACTTGGACTCCAAATGCTGAAACTATTGACAATGTTTATTATCAGGTACAGTAATGATAAAAAATTTTTTACATTAATTAGCATGACACAAAACAGCCAACAATTACTATTTGGACGTGTAGACGTCGATTAAAATTTGATTGAATAATGAATGAGAACCCTCATATCGTTTGAATATGCATCATTTCAAGTAGCGTATTTCAGAAGAAATTTTTGTGAATAGTTATTTTTATTATGTGTCACAATTCTTTTCCTTTTCATACATTTAAGACCAAAAATATAATGATAGCCTGTTTATTTTTACAAATGTTTCTTCTTTTTAAAAATGCCTAAATCATAAAGTGATATAGGGGTCTTGTATTCTTCCGTTCATTAAATAGATAAAAGTTCTCTCCCCAATTAAACTACACTAAGAAATTTAGCCCAAAAGTACATGAGAATCTCCTGCAAATCATTTATCCGGAGTCTGACGTAAAATTAGATACTTAAATCAAGAAACTACAAAATCTTTAAAAAAGAAAATTACAGATAATAAAAAAACAGAAAACATTCTGAAAACTGATTGCAACAGATAATGCGCCACAGTAGGGGCGCCATCTCCGAGTACGCTAAATTTATTTCTTGCGCACAAAATCGAAGGTGAGTTCACTTGAGCCCACACTTCGATTCCTTTGCCGCTTACCTTCGGCGTCGGAGAACGCTGGCCGTCAAGGGGCATCAGGGTGCTTGTTACAGCTGAAGTTAAATTATATGCCAACAATATATAATGCATTTTTGACATTTTTTATACTGGTAGCCACTGATTTCAAGCGTTTGTTTATGCATTTGTTTACAATTTTTCAACTGGCAGTCAAAGATCTCACTTGTTTAGTTTTACGTAATTTAACAAATCTTTCTCTGTAATTTTGTAAAGTGCGGAAAAGAATGAATTTCATTGAGAAACTGTTATCAAGAATGATTATTTGCTTTAACACAAGTTCTACTTAAATTTAAAGAAACACTCAGTGTCCCTTCTGTACTTTACGGAAATATTTTAGTGTACATTTTTTCAAATTTTATCGAAATTTTTCGAATTATTAGACACTATTTTATTTAAAAACCTATCTTTTTTAATAATGCTATAAATTTCTAATCTAATCGTGCAAATAGTTACTCCAACATTTGGAGTACGATACCGCTAATTTTTTTAAATGATGTCTTCGCTTATCTGACCTATATCCACCCTGTGGCATAGGCGGTAGGTAAATCAGGTCGTACGCATAATTGCCTAAGCTTAAAAAATGCGAAAAGTTCGTGAAAAAACAACACAAAAAAATTAAAAATACATTGCTACGTTGTTGTGTACGCGCACGTGGTTCGGGATTACAAGGAACCTCTTTATTTATACAAAAAGATATGACTTCGAGATTTCCTATCGAAGCTCAAAAATTTCAATATTATTGATATAAACTACAGTAAAATATTAAATTTCATAATTTTTTGAAAATAATAAATAAACTGTTAAAAATTCTGGTTCAACCTATCATCAAAATATGGTGAAATTTAGTTGTGTTTTTATTAAACCAAAATTTGGTAAAAGTTGAACCATTATAATGGTGTAGTTTCACCATGAATGTGGCTCAACTTAGTACCAAATGTTAGCTAAATTTCACAATTTTTTGGTGAAAGGAAGACAGAAAAAAAAAATGTTTTAGCGCAAAACAATTTTTTTTCTGGAATTGACCAACTCATAACTTACGGAACTTATTTAAAGCGTAAATGTTTCAATTTAATATTTTCCTTCTTTGAATTTGCAGAGTTTTACGGAACGGAACAGAGGTGGGAAAATCAGCATTGTAGATTTCTGTGAAGAAACAAACCCGCATTATTACTTAAAAAAGGAACCTGAAAAAGAAAAAGCATACACGCAAGGAAGAAAAAAGATTAAGACTGCTGTGGAAAGAGAGGATGATGCAAGTGATTTAACATTTCTACTGAATACAAAGGATATTGTAGAAAATTCAAAGAATGACAACATTGAAAGAAATGATAACCTAGGAATAGCAGGAATTCGTGATTTGCATGAAATTAATCATGGAGATTTAAAAGAGATTCAGCACTTTAGTAGTATTGAAGATATGATAAACTTTTTCGGGACCCATGACAAATATGATTCTTCTAGCGATGATGCAGCAGAAAAGTCTTTAAAGCCTAATGATGAAATTGAGAAAGGTGCTTTCATTGCATCCGATATTTCTAAAGCTTTAGCACCGGACTCAGTTATAAATCCTCAACAACCACATGATGAATCAGAAAGATCTGATAAAATTTTTAACCAACGCTTGAATTCGCAAGGTACTGCTGCAAATATCAACAAAATCAAAACTTATCAAGCAATAGAATCTTCACATGGAAAAAGACCACACAATCCTTCTGCAACATCCAACCGTCAGTCGCATATAACTCAACCCCCTCCAGATTTTAAGCCACAATTTGAAGGTGGCTTTGTGCCTTTAGTTATGAATTCAGGAAAAGAAAAAGAATCCGTTATATCCAAAGACTTCATTCTTCCACCTGCTCATTTACGAAGACCTCACAGACCATTTCTTTTTAATGAATCAATCCCATTCCATGGCACATTTAAGCCAGGGATCCCCGACTTCAGTGGTTTCAATATTTCGCATTATTCTCAAGAAGACTCCTCTTATCCTTTGAATCATCTCCAAGACAACCTTCCCCTTCTTTCAATGCCAAAACCTCAAATCATACAGAGACCTCTTACGTTGGTGAACGGATTGCCTCCAGAGTTGTTTCACAGGGCAAAAGGATCATTTGAACGGGCACAAATATTTCGCTATCCTCCACGGCAACAAAATCCAGGTTTCGGAGGTCACCAGCAAAGAATTTTTGCTCAACTTCCATTAAGAAATCGTCCATCTCTTCGTCCTATGCTTATTCCTCATTCTAGTGACGAAGACTTAAGTGAGGGTTCTTCCCAAAGGGTTCAAGTAGCCCTTCAGCTACCAGGAAACGAAAAACAGAACAATGATTTATCTATTTTGCAAGTAATGCGCGTTCCTGGAATGAAACCTCAACCTGAAATCAAAACAAATAAAATAGCTCCTCATATAATTCAGCGACGCCCTGATTTTGTAGAAGACACCACATCTGCACTAAATTCCAACAGACCTAAACGACCTCTTCAAGGTAAACCCTTCTTACAAAGAGCACCAAATAACAAACCGACTGAACCGCAAGGAATTCAAGCACCTCCACAATCTGGAAATTTACGACTTCCATTAAATATACAACGTCCTGTACCTGTTGTTAAGCAAAATTTCCATCCCCCAGGAAGTGGCTTTCGCCGCTTACCTTCTGTGCCACCTAGACAACGGCATCCTTTCTTACAAAGGCCTTTGCATGAAAGATTCCCAGATCTATCGAACTTTCCCAAAAATATTGCACCTAAACAACATATTGCAAGCGTCCCTGATCTAGAACTTGTTGAAATTCCAGATGGACCGAAAAATGCAAATAGTATGAAGGTACTTGGCAGTTTAGATGAACTTGTAGATACCGTTGAAACTAATGCTTTGTTATCTAAAGAAAAACATGAACTTCCGTTATTTTTAAAGTCTGATGAGATAGAACCTGCGAAGAGCGGGCAGCAACAAATTCTAGTTTTACGTCAACAACTAGCAAATTCAGGTTCAGTTTTTCAGTCTGTTCCACAAAATTTTCCTGGGACAATCGTCTTGAATAGTGACGAAGAAAGAAATATAAAACTTGTACAAACTTCACTTGAAAATCATAAACCGAATGTATTCCATCAATCTTCATCATCAGATATTCAAGGCAATCCCTTTAAAGATTTGCCTAATACTGAAACCGAAACGAATCGAGTATCACCTATAGAATCATCTCAGATAGCTATGGCAATAGAAACGTCTACTAAAAATGAAAATGCCAAAAAAGCCTTAATGGAACAAGAATTAGTAGATTTAATTAAAAACGCATCTGACGTTTCTGCCCAATTTACGAATGTTGGAGTCAACTCCAATAATAATAAAGATAAGAACGAACAAGACGACATTATGTATGATGAAGGAGATAATGAAGAAATTAAAACAGAAATTCATCCAAGTGAGTTCGGAAAACCAAATTTGAAGCTCGTTAATTCTGGGCTTAAAGGTACTTTAAACATTCAACCAGAGGAAAAAGAAGCACTGAAACCTGTATTGGAGCTAGTCAATGTCGAGCATGATGATACACAAGATTTTGAAGACGATGAGTCTGCTGACTCTGATTATGTAGATTATAACGTTCCATTCGGAGCTCGATTGAAAACTTCTTTAAGTGGAGCAATATTCCACACAAAACCTTCATTTGAAATTCCTAAGAAACCAGATTTGTTTAGGAAGCCACATTTACCTCTTCCCCTTGCAGAGAATCCCAATCCAAATGCTCAACAACTTCCATTTTCTACCACAACCACTAGCATTCCTAAACTGGTAATAAATAGGACTCCCGGGGACGATACTTTAAAATCTTCAATCCAGTCCAACATGCAACTTCATACAGAAATAAACGCTGCTAATGCATCTCCTTCACTTATCACTTCTAACTCATCGTCACAAATTGGTGCATTCAATTCATCATTGTATTTTAATTATGAATCGCCATCAAGAGGTCTTTTCAACGTGCCATTTACATTGCCAGAAAATTTTGTATCAAAATATCCAGGAAGGAAAAATATTCTTCCAAGTGTTGATAGTGTGGGTCAACCCAGCCTACCAGCAAAAGTTCCAGATAACATAAATCTTCCACACATTTCTGAAAATCCCCCTACACACGATAATGGCACAGATTATTCGATTTTAAATCATGTATTGACTCTCATTGGTGGTCCACCAAACCATAATGTGGCCTCTTCTCAAAATTCCAACTCTTAGTTGTTCTCACATCAATGATGAAGCTTTGTCATTTATTTTGGCTCATATTTATTATCGGTGATATCATTCATTCTTTATGTTCTGTTTATTTAAAAATATTAGTGACGAACTCGATATTTTCATTGATGATCTTAGAAAAGACTGTGACTTTCACTACATCGAATCTGTTTTGTATATTTGTGGCGTGTTCACGAAAGATGGCAGGTCCATCGATTGTATAACATTTTAAAAGCAATATGTGTCCTTAATGTATATTTAATGTATTTGTTGTTATCGTTCAGAGGTTAAATAAAAATACCTTTCTGATGAAATATATATTAATATTTTATTGTAGTTGTGTTTCTTTATTTGTTACGTTAGATTTTAAGTATTTAACTTCTGTAGGGGAGTGACTTGTTTATTAGAATTTCCAGCAGTAAGGTGCAGCAACGCCTAAGATGCAGCAAAGCATGTTTTTTTTAAAAAGCATATGTGCAACAACTTGTAAAGTAATTATAGACTAGCAATTGATTCATTTACCCAAGGCCGTATCCAGAGGGGGGCCCATGACGCCCCCCCCCCCTCCGAAATGTCCGCAATCCCGAAATTTTTCGCAATGTGGCATATATTCCTCCCTGAAACTTTCCTCAATATAAATGTTTCAAAGTCAGCGAAAAAAATTCAAGTCCCCGAAAAAAATTTCTGGCCTACGGCCTTGCATTTACCCATAACTATTTTTAAAGTGATCTAAGCTCGCACACTATTCTGTCTATTCTGTGATATAGATACATATTTGAATGACATAGATTTACTACTATTATATATATAAAAGCAATATAGGGAATTAATGGGATTTTACAAATTGTAAGGAAATATAAAAAAAAGTTCTTTAAAAAAAATAAAGATTTCGTAAGAAGAATAATTACTTTATATACTAGAGGTTACAAAAATTAGCATTTAAAATGCTAATAAACAAACAGATCCTATAATAACTAGGAATTAAATAAAAAAATAAATAAGTGATTATTTTTAGCGATAAAACTTGCTCACTTCAGCAAAATTTCAAAATAAAAGCCTTCGGCAGCTCCCTCCCTCCACAAACATCACCAAAGGTAATCTAAAATTGCGTCTTTAAAATTTCCATTTCGAAAACATATTAAGGGAAATACCTTAACCCCTTACCTTCCCTAAAACTCCCGAAATTAGCTTAAAAATGCGTTTCAAGACTTCCATTTCGAAAAAATTTCTCTAGCCTACAAACTTTGTCAAAATTACGTCATTAATTCCCTGAACCTCCTTCTCCTCCCACCCTTCCCATAATCAAAAACAGTCTAAAATTGCCTTTTCATAAATTTTTGAGGAAAAAGCATCGTTTCCCTTACAGTTACCCCCCTCTCCCATCCTCAAAGATAACCTGAAATTGTGGTTTTGGAATTTCAATTTCTTAAAATTCTGCAGGAGATCCGCTAGAAACATAAAAAATAACTTAAAATCGCGTTTACAGAATTTCAATGTCAAAACGTTCCAGGGCATCCCCGAAATGCGGAAAAATGAAATTTCAATTTCTGGAGAAGAGCTGCCGGCCCGCATTCTTCCCCTTCCTCTAATAACGTCACCAAAGTTAACTTAAATTTTTGTTTTAGAGCTTGCAACTTTTTGTATCTATCCTGTCCTTTAAAGCAACAAAATGCACGTAAAGAATTAAAGCTTTTATAAAACTTAATCGAAACTTGTAAAAATCTTTGAAAAAGCTGTAAAAACTGTGTTTTCATAAAACTTTAGCTCCTTTTAGCGTCCTTGTAAATGTACTCCAACATTTTTCATATTTTTAATTCTGCTTATCTATACTATGAGGCAACTATTCCACGCTATTACAAATCAAAAATAAAAAAAATTTAAATTATTTCGTAAAATGCTTCAAAATGTAAAAATTTCCATTTTAAGAAATTTTAACGTCTTTGCGGCACCTCAAGGAATACTCCAATATTTTTCATATTTTAAATTTACCTTATCTATACCAAAAGGCACTTTTTCCGTGCTATTACGAACTAAAAATCAAAAATTTATTTTTTTCGTTCCACCCTATTTTGGATGGCTCACAGATATGCTGTGGATATCTCTTTCCTGTCCGTAAGATATTATATCCTGTAACTGTTAAATAGATGTGTATTTTAAATCTTCTAGATGTATTTGAGATATCCAATAAGATATTATTTGGATATAATGTTTCTCTTATATTTTTAAGCTGTAAAGAGGTTTAAAAATTGCAACTTTTTGTATTAATAAAATAAATTATTTTTGAATACCTTATTTTACAGGCTGAATGCAGTTATATAGGAGGTTTTTACATACATAATTATGAGTGAAATTTGTTTACTCATAATTATGAATAAAATAACTACAATAAACCAGTAAAAATATTGATATTTATAAATAATTTATTTATTTACGCAAAAATTGCAATTTTTAAACTCTTAAATTTTATAGCTTTAAAATAGAAATTTTTTTTAATGCTTCATTAAAATTAGTGAAGTTAATTATTATTTATAAATATTAAAATTTCTCATTTAATAGAAGTTTCTTTTCAAATCTATATATTTTCCGACTTATAAAAGATTCTTTCTCAACCCTGTAACAAGACTTTTTTTCTCTTTTTACTACTGAAAAAGAATCACTAATTGGCTGTATTGTTGATAATTGGACAACTTTTATGGTTGCTAAAAAAGAGTAATACTAAATGAAAATTATAAAACCTTGAACATGCTGGCAGATTTTTTTCATTTGAACATGTGCAACCCTTTGGTAAACATAGAAGTTCTCTCCACAATTCACAAACCTGTAAATTGAAAAACTTAAGGCATCTAAAAGAAAGAGATAAAGAAAGAAACTATCACAGTCTGGTCCAGAGTGTATTCGATATGTATAGAACTGTTTTGAGTATTGAAAGTTTTATACATAATTAAGTAAAATTATGTACGCATTTATATCATGTACATATATTAAGAGCTGTTTTTTTTTTCAATTTTCATGTAATAAATATGTCAGTTATATCATGGATAAAATTACCTTTTTAAAAATTAATATAAACTTTTGCAAGCCAACTTGTTCAAGTTTAATGTAAATATTTACATTTACTAATACAGTATACAGAAGTACATTTATCTGTACTCTTTTTAATTAAAAATAACAAAATTTACTGGAATTAAAATGTAATTTGTGTAACTTCTAAAAATAATGCATTTTTTTGGAGAAATGAATGCAAAAACGTTAATATACACAGCTTTATTGACATTTTGAAAACATACATGATTTTTTACATAAAACCATACATTTTTACATGATTTTGAACTGTTGTAGGCGTTTCATCATTAAATTTCTCTTGGCAGTGTCGTTTCTACAGCAGAACTCCCAGAAAGTCTCGCCTAAGAAAAACTCTCGAGGAAAAAAAAAGAGATTGAAATTTACAAGAACACATGATACAAAGGATATAAAAATGGGCTTAAAAAATATTAACATAAAACTTAGATATTTACATGTAACTAATTACTGTTCATGGAAAAGAAAAGATGTGCTTTATGAAATTAAACAATATTCATAATTGACAACCGTTTGAGTACTGAAGAACTTTTTGTATATAAGCTAAGTGTTGAATAAATGTGTAGTTATTTCATTTAAATATTCTGTGAAATTCCAGTACAACACACTTCAAGGGACAGGGAAAATGCTTTGTTGATACAAAAATTTTGCTATAACATAATATACATTATCATATTGAGCTTTAAAATCGAACTAAAAATTTGTTTCGTTTCACCGGAAATTTTGTTGTAACAGTACTCGCTGTAACGAGATTTTACTCTACATATATTGGAAAACAAGAGAAATGGTTATGAATTGACTCTAATTATTATTTAAAAATAATGTTTATCAACAAAAATAAAAAAAATAATTAAAAAAACGGCAAATGATATGAATATAACTGGTCTTAATTAATGCGCAAATATAAAACTTAGATATTAGATGTAACTAACTACTGTTCATGTTCACGAAAAAGAAAAGACATGCTTTACGAAATTAAACAATTTTCATTTATTGGTTAACTATTTGAGTGCTGAAAAACTTTTTGTATATATAAGATAAGTGCAAAATAAATGTGTAGTTATTTCATTTATATATACAGTGAAATTCCATTACAACACACTCCAAGAGACCGGTAAAATGCTTTGTTGAAACAGAGATTTTGTTTCTCTCTCTCTTTTTTTCTCGTTTAGCTTTAGTTCTTAATTACTTCACATATACCTTTTTCAACGGTTAATACATATTCATTCACTCATTTGTTAATTCATTTATTGCTTTTTAATGGAAATTTCGATGTATCCATATTCACTGTAACTAGATTTTACTGTATATAAATTGGAAAACAAGAGGAATTGTTATAAATTAACTCTAATTATAATTTAAAAGTAATGTTTAGGCACTAAGAAAACAAAAAGCTGCAATTGATATGAATATAACTGTTATCAATTAATCCGAAAAAGTAAGAAACAACAGTGCAATTATGCTTCCATACGTTTTTGCCCAACACAAGAGAAATGTGACAGTGCTTTGTCATACTCAATACTAATACGAAAAAAGTTTGTCTTAATCATCTTCTGTTACATGTCTTAAAGCACGTAATCGAATTCACCAACTCTGTTACTGCGATCCATAAATAAACAATCATCTACTGGTCCATCTAGATAAAGATTTTAAGATATACTAGTATTTTTTAAAACATTGCAGACCTTACTTAAAGCCAAGGGAGTGAGTTACAGCAAGCATACTAAAAATTAAAATGCTGTTAAAGTAATATTTGCATGTTATACAAGGGAAAGCGTTATGCACCAGAATATTTGTTATATCTGCATCTGGAAGTGTCAGCCGCCTCTCAGGTTGACTCCCAGTGCATAATGACAAAGCTCGATCGGAAACATAAAATTATTCTTGAATGTCGGACAGTACCAAAATTTGGTACAATAATTCCTTATGCCATTTTCAACATCAATATACCAGACATTTCATTTTGAATTGTGATCAAACTAGAAGGTTTATAACAACCTTGCCTCATTGACAGCTTTTAGTATTTTTAAAAAATACTAATTACAGAATGCAGCATTGTTATTTTATTTTTAGTTGACCAGTTGGTTAAGTCTTCCTACAAGCTAAAGGTTTCCTCATACAGTGTTTGGGGATTTGATACTGAATATATTTTACTATCAAAACGTAAAATTAATCTCCAGGAGGAAAATCCGACTCATTATTAGAAATAACAATCAGTAAGCATTTACGTTATGCAAAAGAGTATCGCTCACATTATTAAAGCAATCATTATTCTTCGAACATTTAATGAAATTGGAAAGTTAATTCCTTTTATCTGATCTTTGAAAACTAGTCAACAAAAAACACTAAGTCACTGAAATTAAAGCAATCATGGCAAAAAAGATAAAACAAAGAACTAAACCATTTCAACACAAAATAATTATGTTTCATCATAATAAGCCTAATAACATGAAAAAAAAAAGCAATTTAAAAAGATGTATACAAACTGCAAATGATATCCAAATGAAACTTGATCAATGTGTCGTGCAAACACCGCGATTCGCGATTTTGATAAACAAAGTTCAAGCAAAAACCATTAAAGTTGCAGTCAATTCTTGAATTCAGACAGTTTCATACAAAATGAAAAAACGCATTAGGTATGTTTTAATGATGTAATATTTACAAAATATGTAAGTAAAGAATTTTTGCTGCTGAAGCCTAAATATAGACAAATCCATCAATATCCACAAGTCATACATTTTAGCGAGGTCTGGACATCTCAGGGATATGAAAAAATCCAAACCCCTGGATATCCATAGGCTGTCCAAAGGTCTATCTACAAAACATGTTACTATCTGGATATCACAGGGATATGAAGAAATCCAAATCCAGGACTTGGATATTCCTGGGCTATCCAAAGATCTATATCCAAAACATGTTTCTATCTGGATATCCCAGGGATATGTAGAAAACTAAATCTTGGATTTGGAAATGTGTGGATGTCTGTCAGCTATCCAGCAAATCCAGAAGATATCAGGATGTATTATGGATCTATTTGGATGTCTGAGAGATATCTGTGGTTGTCTGGGATGATGTTGGATTTCAATTTCCCGGGCATAGACTGGAATAGTTTTAGTATACACTAGCAATGGAAGAGAAGAAGATTTTCTGAAAGTGATTGGTGACTGTTCTCTGGATTAAATTGTTACCCAGGGGACTAGGCATGGTGCTATTTTGGATCAAGTTTTTTGTAATGTCGGAACTTCTGTTCAGGTCTTGAGTATAGGGAAACATATTGGAGATAGTGATCACAATATTATTAGGTTTTGGACCAGCTTTGATGCTCACAAAGGTGAAAATTTCAGATTTGTACCTTTCAGGAATGTTGATTAAGTTGCACTTAGGTAGGGTTTGAGAGAGGTTTTTTATTCTGGGTTGGAGAATAGTGAAGCTGATCTTCAGTGGGAAGAGTTTAAGGGGTAATTGGAGAAAACAGTGAGGGATTATGTTCTTTTTAGAAAAAGGGGGATCTTTCGAAAATTTGGCCCATGTGGTTCTCTAGGGAGGTGAAAGGAGCTCTCAATTACAAACAAGCCGCTTTTATGCGACTTAAAGAGACTGGTTGCCATGCTGAGAGGATTTTGTATTGCAAGGCTAGGCGTACTTTCAGGTATTTGGTACGGCGTCAGAAAAGGGAATTGGAACAAAAGCTTGCAGATAACACTGAAAGGAATCGTAAGAAATTTTTTGCTTATGCTAATTCAGGGAAAGCTCATAATACTCAGGTAGGCCCACTAGTGGATGAGAATGGAAACTTAATTCAAATGATAGGGATATTGCTGATATTCTAAATATTTTTTTTCCAGTGTATTTAACAAAAACTGTATTTCAACAGTTGACTTAAGTGAGACGCAAGCTAATACACAGCTTGAGGATTTTGTATTTTCTAGGGATGATGTTTAGTTTCAATTGAAAAAGAATAAATTAAATAAGGCTCCAGGAACTGATAATATTTATCCTAAAATTTTATTAGAATGTGCAGAGGAATTAGTGGATGTTGTTTTAACTATTTTCATATCTTCATGCAACTCAGGGACTGTGCCAGTAGATTGGAAGCTGTCAAACATAACGCCACTCTTCAAGAAAGGGTCTAAAGCTAAGGCAGGAAATTATAGGCCTGTGAGCCTTACTTCAGTAATTTGTAAAATTTTTGAGACTCTGATCAAAATCAAGATAGTGAATTTCCTATAGGCAAATGGAGTGTTGACTGGTTTTCAGTATGGTTTTAGGAAGGGTAGATCCTGTACAACTAATTTTTTGCATTTCTATAACAAGGTTACCATGACATTAGATAGTAAAAAGTGCGTAGATGTTGTTTACATTGATTTTCATAAAGCGTTCGATAAAGTACCACATGAAGCTATTCTTAGCAAACTTGCTTATATTGGTATTAATGGGAAAACTTTAATTTGGGTTAAAAGTTGGCTGACTGGGAGGAAACAAAGAGTAGTAGTGAAGGGCAATTATTCGCAGTGGATTGATGTTTTGAGTGGTGTTCCACAAGGTTCAGTTTTAGGGCCAATATTGTTTATTATTTTTATTAATGATATTAGTCAGAGTATTTCTGGGAACATCAATATTTTTGCTGATGATGTCAAAGTCATGGGAATTGTTGACACGGATGAACAAGTCAATCAGCTTCAAGAGGATTTGAATAAAATTACCAAGTGACCAATTAAGTGGGGTATGTCCTTTAATATTGGGAAATGTCAAGTGCTTCATTTTGGTCATGGAAATAAACATGCAAGCTATTTTTTACAACATTCAGTCATTAGTGAAGCAGAAACAGTTGTTGATGTAGGAGTATTGATTAGTCCAGACTTCAAGTTCAGTCGGCAGTGTAGCATAGTAAGTAACAAAGCTAACAGCAAGCTTGGGTTTATCAATAAGGCTATTTCAAACATGTCTAAGGAAGTTGTATTGCCATTATACAGAAGTTTGGTAAGACCTCATTTGGAGTATGCTGTTCAGTTTTGGTCTCCTTACCTAAAGAAGGATATTACCTTATTAGAAAGGGTTTAAAGGAGAGCAATTAGGTTGGTAAGTGGTCTTTCAGACTTAGATTATGAGGGCAGGCTTAAAAGGCTCAATATGTATAGTCTTCAGCAAAGAAGAGTTAGAGGGGACATGATTCAGTTGTTTAAATTCATTAAAATGGGAAATCTTGATGGGCTTCAGTTATTTGCTGAAAGTAGAACCAGAGGTCATTGTTTTAAGCTACTAGGACCAGCCTAGATGGGCGTAAACCATAACGTTCCTTCTAGCCACTTCCTGTTGATTATGTGTAAGTAAGCTTTTGGTACTTACCGATTATAACATTTTGTGACTAAAATATAATTCATTAATATTGCAATACTATATTACATCTCAACTATTACTTAATTATTTTAAGGAATTAGGATCAATAGTACAATTTAAAGCAGTGTTAAATAGTATTAGTACTAATCTAGCTTTTCTATTTGATTTGTTTCTATAGCACATTTAAAAAAAACCCTCAATTTTCTTCAAAAACTGCAAATTTTCAATTGCAATTCGGGAACAGAAGATATTATTTGATCAGAAAAATATTTTACACATTACTTATTTAACCTCGAGTGAACTTTTCCCGCACTATTAGGATAGTTACAATGAAAAATAGTTATACTTCTTTACCGAAGAAAAATCGACAATTTTTACCAAAATTTGCAAAATTCAAGTGCGACGAGGGGGCAGAAGATATTTTAATCAAAAAAATTTTACATCGTATTTATTGAACCCAGAGAGAACCTTTTCCGCACTATTAGGATACCGATTTCGAAATAAAGTTTTTTACGGCCTAACGGTTATCTCTCGGTCGTTTAGGAGTTTAACCAACACCTTCTCAATCAAGGAACCCTGAACACCATGTGACTTAGACATGATGACGTCATGGCGTGGAAGCCGATTGGATTTACACTTTCTTCAGTAAATAATGTACGTCACAAGAAACGCTATGAATATCAAGACCGACATCGAATTCTCTCATTTGACAGTAATTTCATATTCTAAATGACGTCACAGAATCCAACGAATCACAGTCGTCCTCATAAAAATAATTTGACGGTGATTCGTTGATCATGTTATGACGTTTTTTAGAGGAAATAAATCCTGGCTATTAATGATACATGAAAAGCAAGTCTATAGCCTATTTTTTTGCTGTTTTATCGGTGTGGATTCACTATTAAAGAAGGCGGATGGCTTGTATTACGTTGTTACAGAGATTGTTGTGTGATTTCGAGTGTTCATAGGAGGCACTTAGAAGCAAAGGGGTGTAAGTGACAAAATTGAAAATTTGGAGATAACCAGTGCAAATGATAGAGAAAGCACCGTTCTATATTGTGGCAAAAGATGTTAGTGATATCTCTAACAGGTGCTCCGTAATAACCTGATTTAGAAAAAAGTTAACATTAAAGGTCCCATAAGATCCAAACATTGAACGCGTTTT
Organism: Octonoba sinensis; assembly: GCA_038502835.1. Classification (NCBI taxonomy): domain Eukaryota; kingdom Metazoa; phylum Arthropoda; class Arachnida; order Araneae; family Uloboridae; genus Octonoba; species Octonoba sinensis. The sequence goes on along the minus strand of CM076598.1, from coordinate 112,915,937 downwards.
ACTCGAAATCGTTTTTTGGTCACTTACATCCCTTTGCTTCTCATCGCCTTATATAATGCATTTTAAAATGTTATTTGTTATTTTTAAGAAACTTTAAAAGCTTAATAAATTCATCAACCATGCCTAACAAATGTATGGGGACTGCCTGAAAGAGAATTATGCAACTCGGCCAAAAGTTTCGACTTTCCGTTTCCCAACTGAGGAAACACTCTTGGATCAATGGAAGAAAGCGATTCCCCAGCAGAATCTTCAAAAGTTATTAAATATAATCCTGTTAGTTCTATATTTTCTAAATCACATATTTTTTAAGCTGATATCTATAGATTTGCATGCATTCTTGTCATTTTGTTTTTGAACTTAACTAAGATAGTACTTGTTAAATTGTGCTAAAAATAATTAAAATGTTTGAAGTTATATTACATTTCTTGGTGCGATGAAAGCAAAATTTCAACATAAACAGAGTTAATGAAACGGAATGGAAACTTTTATGACGTCTTAAGTTGGCGACAAAATGAGATGCCGAATCCAATATCAATTTGGAGATATTTAGTGAGATTCCCGTACAACTCTAAATTGAAGTATTGGCAAGATTGCAAATCGTCCTTCTCTTTAAAATTCACTTTAATGCTTCGCTTAGTAATTAACTGGGAAGTTTGAGTATCTGAAATTTTTCTCCATTCTAAGACACTTTATTACTGTATTTATGTTTTTTACGCTTCCCATTTAGTAATTGTTATTGTTATTCCTATCAACGTTCCGAAGTAATATTTTAATGAATTGAGGTTTCGCTTTAATAAAGGATTTACTTACAAAAATTGAAACTCAATCAAAAATTTATGTTTAATTCATTAATATACCAGATTTCTTACTTTTAATATTGGTTTTGACTTTTTTTTTCATATTATCGCTCAATTTCTCTCAAGGTGGAAACTTGGTATAAAAACTAACTGTCGAACAGTGCGCTCACAATTTTCTTTGTACGTTGAAATTCCACAAATCTTAACTAAAAGTTTATTTAAAAATTATAATGGTAAAAAGTATAACTTATAACAAACGTACATGAGATCAAGCATTCATTCTTTTCCTACTCATGCAGTCCATACAGCTTAATTGAACCCGTGAGAAGAAAAAGGGAATAACTCCATCAACCTCCGTTTCGAGAAAACCACAAAAAACTATTTCGTGCTTTTATTTTTGATGTAACACAAAACTTCACCATTAGTAAATGATATAAAACATTCATATCGACATTATTGTAAATATATATAATACATTTTCTCCGTTTTTAACCCCGTTTTATTGGTTTAAATGTCCTGGAGTCACTCCCTTTTTCTACTCTATCGTAAATTTGATTTTTCAAGCGTATGGAAATTATTTTTAAGGGAATAAACCTAATATGGAAAGGCTTTCTATAGTCATAGACAACAGCTAGTGATTCATGGGTGAAGAAAAAGGACTGTGAAATAAGAATACAGGGGATAATTTTATTAAAATAAAGCCGAAAACAACACTTTGCGAAAAGCTTATAAATTTTAGACCATTTTTAAAGTGAATTTATTTTTTTATCATCAAGCGAAAAGGACTTCAGGATGATAGTCATTCTTCATCACTCTCATTTTTTGAGTCAGCAGGCCATTGGAGGATATCGTCAAAAAATGATCGATGTTCATCAAGGATGCGTTGAAATATTTTCGAGATATCTTGAATCTTCCTAAAGTTTATCGGTTTATTACCGTGATTACCATATGCAAGCTCAGAAAATAGTAAAATAGTACAAGTATTTCTGGACTTTCTCAAATCAGATGAATTCTTTACCATTCCGTCAATGAACGTTGTTGTTGTTACATATCCCGGAATGTCAGCATTTGTACTCCAAGTGACGGTATTTACAAATAGTAAATGGTTCTTTTTCATCATTTTTCGTTGTCACTCTTGTTGTGGTTTTTTTGAAGTATTTGGGCCACCAATCCTTAACATTTTTTACATTGTCATTTGTCACTTCATGCACATCAAAATTACTCCCAGTCTTGCGCGAAACCTTCATCATATCTATGTATTGAGACGAAATATATACTCGATCAAGGAGCTTCACTTGTCTCTTAACTGCAAAAAAGTCTCTGTCACAGGGAAGAAAGCTATAGCCTCTGACAGGGTAGTATTGATGGATTTCTGAAAATCTAAAATTCACTGTCATTGCTAATAGAAGTCGAGTAACTGAATGGTTTCTGTTCTGTCCAGGACACACATCGCTAAAAACATATACTTCCTTTATTGATGAAGGAAGAACATTCAACAAGTAATCCATTAAAAAAACTGCAGACTTCATTCGGTCCATATGCATCAATCCCCTGATTGGTGTAGAATTTGACTGCATTATCTGCAAGATTCTGTATGCAGAAGACATATTGCCAGTTTCCTTAAATAAAAAATTTCTTGCACTGGTAAGTTTTGCATGTAATCAAATGCAATTGCAGCTACATCATCTCTTTCGTCAGATATCTTTGCAGCTTCTTGTAGCTTCAAATATAACTTCTTGGCCCCTCTCTTATGGATCAATAATTCTGCAACTGCAGCTCTCTTGGCATTCTCATTAAGGGATGAATATTTTATTTTAACACTCAATTCTTCGCGCGGGCTGCATACGTCTACTTGGGTCGCCCCCCCCCCCCCAAAGTAAAAAAATAAATTGTTGCTAGGATTTTTACAGATAGATGGCGCTGCATGCTAAAAGCTATAATGAGAAGAAAAAAGAAATTATTCCTGGAATGATTTCCTTTTTCCACTAGCTGACTTTTTCGATGTCTTATTTCTACCATACAAAACGGAAAAATATTTTCGTTCTTGCACTCAACTGTGAATCTTGCGTTCAACACAAAAATGGGTATCTCAGTTTAAAATCGACAAAAAGTGGAGTTATTCCCTTTTTCTTCTCACCGCTTCAATTATAAATCATGCTCTAAATTTTTTTTTTCACTTCTTTTTTTTAAAACTAATGTTAAGTAATGTAATGAGAGTAAAAGTCTAGGTATTTGTAACAGTAATCTTTTATATTCGTTATATAAGCTCAGTTTTTTAATATTTTAGTCAAATATATGTGTATATAACCATAAACCTCGATCGATCGCTTCTCACGTACCAATAATTGTGGACAATGTATACGGGAAAACAAAGGATGCGGGTTTTTAAAGCAAGACGATAACGATAAGTCGTTAAAAGCATGGATTGGCCAGAATTGTCAAATAACAAAACCTCCAGTTACCACTCACTTATTAAACAAAGATATAGAGCAATTGATAAAATCTGGTTAATCTCCAGTATCAGCATTGGGAAATATAAACTTTCCATGCCATACTCAATGTGTTGAAAGAACAGTGAAATTAACAACAGACGCTTCTCTTGTAGTCTTCAGTTTTGAAAATTTCCCCGGACCCCCTTTAACAGTCAGAACTACATATCTCTTGCTAAGGGGAGCTCTCCATATGGTCCCCTCCCCCAAATGTTAGAATTAAAGTATACGTATTGAATATTGCTAATCTGTTATCAGGACACACCAACATGAAACGGCCGAAAAAGTGTTTGTGTTTTCAATAAGTAAGCCTCAGTTACATTTTTCTATAACCAAATTGCAGAAATATGAGAAGTGAGTCTCCAGAAAAAACGGTACGTGATGGAACATTTTAGTTTAGATATTTGAATCAAGCAAATTTTGTTTATATAGAATCGCATAGTTTCATCTAAAAGACAAAACAAATGTTCAAATTTGTTGCACAGTGTAATCGTAATCGTTTAAACCAAAACACATGCGAAGAGATTTTTCTCGGGTGTGAGCAGACGTGATGGATACATCAACTCATGAATGAAATCTAGATGTGTCATGCGATCGTTTGAAACGAAAAGCCAGTACACAGCGAAAAATATAGATCTTAGAAAATGAAGTTGTAACGCGCACCTTTGAAACTCTGGAATTGAAGACTCATTTAGTTTCACGAAAATGGTGTTTTGTTAATAACACTTACTGCTCAATGTTCATAACTATTATTTTCAAACACCTAAGTTTTCCAAAATATATGTTTAAATACTTCAAAATTTGTCATCATTTATCATTTGTTATTAAATTGCGATTTTTTTCTATTTTCGCCATTTGGTAATTTAGAAAAAAAAGTGCAGCCCAAAGATAAACAGTCTATAATTTAATCAGTTTTTCATATCATTACACAACTTTTCTACAATTTTGCTAAGGGAAAATCGGAAAAGGGAAAATTAAATGTTATGCCAAAATCACATTTACCCCTGAAAGTTTAACCGGAAGATATTGATGGATTAATCTAAATATTTTTATTTATGTTTCTCATACATTCTGCTAAATATTCGTCATTATCACCAAAAGAAAATTAAAATTTTGAAAATTTATAAATTTGTTGAATTTTACCTTAATTTTTACGTTTTTTGACCCAAAACTGGAGCCGGAAGATATTAATTGATTGTTAAAAATTTGTGTGTATGTTCCTCATGCCACCCCACAACTATTCAGCCCTCACGCAAAAACAATTTCCAAAACAAGTTTTTTTACGCTCCGCCCTAATATATATATATATATGTTATAATCTGCAGTCCTAAATTCTGATTGCAATTTGATGCTGAAAAGCTTTCTTAAATGCAGAGTTTTTGCAAATATTGAAAATTAATCTAGCTAATACTAAATGTCTTAATGACTAATTAAGAATTTCTAACACAAATATGTATATTTTACGTAGCATGTTTCTCTCTCTTAAATTATAATTGCTGTTATTTTTATAGTTCTTGTTGTTGATGAATTTCTATTTATTTTGTATTTGTTGTCTATGAAATACTTTTCTTTATGAAGAAAATATCAATGTAATTTTCACAACAAGTGATTAAAACAATTTTTTTCACATGGTCATACATATCAAATCTTGGGAATGTAACTAAGAAGAGTTTTTACTAGTATGTTTTTATTGTGTACTTACTATACAGTGTGTATGTAGTGACTATTTTGTATGTTGGTAAAGAACTATTGAAAAGTGAAATGCAAATATATAATGCATAATTTATTAGACATTGTTAAATGAATTACAATGAATTTAGTTCACATGAAAAATTCTGAAGTTGTTTACACAAAATGTCATAATTTAAAGTTATGAAACATGAATACGCATACACGTTTTATGTAACAAAAAAATCTAATGACAATAATGTAACTCTACTAAAATAAAAACTCTCGCACTTGAGGTAATTTTTGTATTTTGAAAGTAAAAAAAAAAGTTGTATACATATCCTCACTATAGTATCATGTACTTAATGTTCCTAATGTTCGTTCTGCTGCTAAAATGTGAATTAAAAATTTAAATTTGTAATAAAATTGATGATGCAAATTTTTCCTACAACGGGCGCTACAAGCGGGAAGCGAATGATTTTGAAATGACTAAAATTAGGCCGTATAGCTACATATGGACGTCAGTAGCTATTGAGCAGTGTATAGTGGAGCAACGTATGTTTGCGTAACCTTGTGTTATTAAAAATGTTAAATCCTCCTACTCAAGAACGTATTTAAGCGTTGGTTTGCCCTCTCCAAATCAGAGCGATAGATCCGTGCCTTCTCCGAAGTCCCCAGATTTAAGCATTGCCGACTTTTTTTTTTTGTTTTTTTGGTTAGGATATCTAAAGTCATATGCCTATTCCCACAGTCACTTCAAATTAGCTGATCTGAAGGAAACGATCAAGTAAGAAGTGGCAGAAATTAACTGTGAGATATTGGATCGCGCTTACACCACTTTTCAGTAAAGGGTTTAATCTTAAATTGAAACAAATAATGAACACCACTTGTTTGACATTTTTTTCACTGATAATACGCCTTTAAGATGTGTTAAATTACAAAGACTTTTCTGTAATAAAATGTCTTTTTTTTTTCTCCCCGTAAAATAACAAGTGAGTACTGTTTATTTAAATAATGTCTGGTTTCCTTCGGTCACCCTGTACAAACGATTTTTTGAAGCATTGCTGATAAACGCTTATGCATTTGCGTGTAACTTCTAATGAATTCTTTTGATAATATCACACACAATTATGATTTATAATATTTTTATTCCAGAAAACATGGTCAAACTCTTCTAGCATTTTAATGCATACTAAATTATTTTGGCATTTATGTGTAAACTGAAGCCACAATGAGAGCAACTTTTGAATGGCAGCTGTGTTGCATCTTCATTTTAATTTATGAAAAAAATTCCTTAATTAATACTGAAACTTAATTCGACTGGCCCCTTCATGTTTACTGGCATTCTGTTTTAATATGTAGTTTTGCAATGACATCTGGTGTAGGGGACAGCCGGGCAAGAGTGGCCACGACGGACGAAATACTCACATGAATTTTGGAAACCGTAGACGTTTTCCATTGCCGCGTCTGAACTTATTCCACTTATATTGGAAAAGGGCGTGTCCAGTTAGTTGTCGTTTCTTGGATTCATTCCATTTTTTGTGGTTTTTAATTATCCTGATGAGTAAGTGTCCATTTTCTGTATTTATTATTATGGAAATAAATTTGAAAAAGGTGGTTCCTAAACTAAAGAATTCCGTTTCGCGATAGCATAGTTCCATCGGGTTGTTAAAGAATGACAACTTTGTGTGATGGGATCAAAATCCCGAAATGATCGAACTGAGTACCAGCCCACGGAGCACACAAATTTTCTTAACTTCTGGCAACGGGGGAAAAATAAGCTTCTTAGAATACATTGACATTAAGTCCATACAACAATAAAACTACTAAAGCTGCAAAAAATAAAAAAGAAGCCAAAAAAAAAAAAAAAAAAAAACCGTAAAGCGGGAGATGAGAAGGAGGAGAAGGGAAACGGAAGTTTCTGTTTTTGCTAGTGTTGTAAATTTCTACAAATAATATAAGCTATTTCTTCAGTTGAAACGGTTTTCATCACTTCTTTTACTTCGAAATAAAGTGGCAATTTGAATAAATCATTTAATGAATTTTTTTCAATAGAGTGACTGAAAAATTTCCTTATGTACAGCCGATAGTTAAAGCATAGAAACCACTTATTTTGATTTCTTTACGTCGATTACTAGCCCATTAAAAAAATCAGCAAACCCTAGCTTGGTCACTGTGCTCGTCCCTCCTCTGTAGGATTGTGAATGCTTTTGACTGTAAACTGTAATGATAATGGATACCTAAAATCTAGTATTTCCAGGAATTAACTGTGAAGGAAAGCATATCATTTTAAATTTTAGTATAATTAACTGTAGAGATGAAACATTATTATGTAACTAATAATATGTGTAGTCTTGTTCATTAATATAAGTGTCGCGAAACAATTATTATTCATAAATAATGGAATACAGTAAAACCTGTAAAGTTAACCACCTTTGTAAGTTGGCCACCTGTCTAAGTTGACCACTTTTGTCAGGAACGGAGTTAGCCTCACATTATTTAATGTAAGGAAACCTTTGTAACTTGACCACCTAAGTTGGCCACCTGTCTATATTGACCACTTATGTACGCCAAATTTGGGTGGGAGTATTATAAAAAACCCTTTGTAAGTTGACCGCCAAATTATTACTATATTTATTTGTTTATTTATTTTTGCAAAGGTAAAAATACTTGGATAACTTCGCCAAGATATTTTTTATGCTATAATGTTACATTGTTAAACCATTATTTGTCTCGATGGATGAAACATAAATATAAAGTTTGCCTAAACTTCTTTGTAGGTTAACCATATGGAAAAGCTACTATGAGCACTCTTTTATTCTTTAAATAAGTTTCTTCTTTTTTCTTCTATCTGATGTAGCTATTTGAATTATGTATTTTTAGGAAATCTTTACTATTATATAAGTAACTTACATAATTAATAAGATATTTATCTTTAACTCAGTTCTTCACTTTTAAAGTTGTATAGGATGCATTGTAAGACATTCAGGTTAAATTAAAGATATTTTAGATAATTGGAAAAATAGCTAATTACTATTGTAAGGTAACGTTAATACATGAAGCAAAATTTTTTAACTAGTTACAAATGAATAAATGCATAGTGTAAGAAATGAAAAAAAAAAAAAAAAAAAACCTCCATCCTCTATAAGTTGACCACTAAATTGCAGAACCGCAAGTGGTCAACTTACACAGGTTTCCCTGTATGTGATATTTATTGTAAATGTAACACTTATTTAAACGTTCCTACATTATATCATCGTTTATTGCTTGGAGCAGTATAAAATTACTTTCTTCACAACCAGGCTTTTCTCTTGGACAAGGATAGTTGCTGACACATCTGGCAAATTCTCTGTCACATTCACACAGCTGAGTAGCACATTGTTGAGACAGTCCTGATGTAGATGCCACACCTAAAATTAAGCATAAAATGAATGCTTAGTAAATTTCATTGTTATTTTACATTGTTTAAAACTCATGAAGGTAAAGTAAACAGAATTACTGCAAAGGTCATTTGTTTGAAGTTAACTCTCGTCTTTTCGCATTTGATTAAATGATTCAACATGATGAAATAAAATTCTATAACGAACTTAATTCGTGAATTTAACCCATTGATAAATAAATAGGTGCAATGCTTTTGCTGATTATATCAAAATCGATAAAAGAAATCACTCTATTATCATACAACAATAAAACTACTAAAGTTGCAAAGAATAAAAAAAGAGACCACCCATAAAAAACATAAAGCGGTAGATGAGAAGGAAGAGTTTTTTTTCTTGCTAGTGTTGTAAATTTCTATTTAATTAAATTAACTCCTGTTAAATTTGTGTTTTTTAGAAAAAGTGGTTTCATGGTAAACTAATTCTAAAAAACATATAAAAACAATAAACACCAATTTTTTTTCAAACAGAAATTTTCCAACATTCGGCCTAAATTGGTTATATGAAATTCTAAATATCAAAAAGATACATTTTAAATATATATATGTACAGTTGAAATGGAGTTCAGGCGGCTAGAGTTGTCCTTTGCTCAGATAGTTGCTAGTAGGTGGCGTTACCTGCCTTGGGTAGTTGGAATGTTGCGTTCAATTTGGTCAAAAAAGTGTGTGAAAAAAATATTTATTTGTACCATTTTAATTGCCAGAAGAGGCATTCGGTACCCGCAATATCCTCAGGTTCGTTAAGCAATATATAAATGAATTTATCCCGATAAATTGTTGCCAGTGGTCACGCCCAAATAAAACAAGCACATAGAATTCAATAAAAAAAGGATTGGTTTATTATCCAGTTTCACCATCCATAAGATCCTATTATAGAGTATTCACTAAAATATTTAAAATTTACTGTAAAACTTGTCCAATAGGGACATTAAAAGCAATATAAAATCTAATTCACAAGTGACATAAAAAAACAATTAAAACAACGTTAAAAGAATCCCTCTTCACGAAACATCTTTTCAATACCAACACACCGGGCCGGAGACACTCGCATCGCGCACCGGGCACAAGCTTATTGATGTGAGACCATCCCTTTCTCGTAGGCTCCTTTCTGAAACTTTGTCCACCGCACACACTTCACAAGAATCTTTCTTCACGCACCGGCACTCCTTCTAGTAGAACACATTTTCAATCCTTGTCCAAGTTCACGCATCAAGCCGGCTTCGTTTCCACCACTTCACTGGCGCTACTTTCACCACCCTCCTCTTTCACTGTCACTGTTCAAACGTTTTAAGCACCCAAAAGAGCACGTGCCGTCCTCCAGCCGATGCCATCACAAAAACAAACTTCCCATCGCTGCCGGTCACAGCGAAGATGCAGAATTTACAAAAAAAAAACATTTTAAAAAGTAATTTATTACATTATAAAATTATTAGTTATAAAATTATTAGTTATGTACAAATTAAATAAATGCAATGCATATCAATATAATATTTTTTTCACACACTTTTTTGACCAAATTGAACGCAACATTCCAACTACCCAAGGCAGGTAACGCCACCTACTAGCAACTATCTGAGCAAAGGACAACTCTAGCCGCCTGAACTCCATTTCAACTGTACATATACAGAGAAAGCTAATACTAGAAACGTTGTTTCCTTTTATGTTGGAATTTTAACATTAATTACAAAACGCTTCAAACACCTTTTTTAATACAAATATTAATACTTTAAATAATCAAAAGTTTTTCCTTTGCTCAGTTTCCAATGAGATTATTCTTTACATAACATAATCAATATTAATGATAGTGATTCTATTGATACTACTACTACTACTTCTAATAATAATAATAATAATAAGATTTTAAGTAAGAACAGCATTGATTAAAGAGTGTTTTTCTTTCTTTTCTTTAGAGATACAAATTAACACTATGACGAAGCCTGATTTTTTTACAACGATCAACACTTAAAATCGTTATTTCATATAGTTTTGCATTAAAATATATTTATTTATTGTGAAACCGTTGAGCAATACTTTTGTGCAGCATGGGATCTTTAGCTGCTGTTTTTGTACTTCACAGTGCACTTTTATAGTTAATATTTCTAATTTGTAACTTAAGTGTTACGCGCTAAAACTAAGTCCATGCATGCAAGAAAAACTATAAAAGATATGAAAATTTAAATGCACTTACGGCAATGTGCAGCTCCAGGAATCATGCATTGCCATGTGTAAGGAACAAAGTAGATTAGAACTTGAGGACAATTAATGAAAGAATAACACCAATCGTGTTGCAAACAACACCTAGAAAAGAAACGATTTTTTAGGCTATATATTATTGACGAAAAAATTTCCATATCAGGCTTCAAGTACAAAATAGATAAGTCAATGCTATGAAAAGGATCGTTTGTTGCATTCAGAACTAATAGTTGAAATTTCTGCGTTATGTATTTAAAATCATCTTCAGAAAGAAATGGATATATTTCTTGCTGTTCTTACAAATACCACTTGGAAATCCAAGCTCTCCTTGCAGCGCGACCAGGAAAGGCAGATGAGAGCAGCTTCTGAGAAATTATGCAATGTAAAGTCAGGAGTTCGACTTAGCCTCCGACAACATATCATAGATGGAAGCCACATCTATCAACAATTCGTTTTTTTTTTGAAGCAAGAAAATAAATGAATCTTTTTCAATATAAGAACATAAGACTTGTTATTTTAATGAATTCATATTTTTATATGCGTAAAAGCGTCTGGAATTTAACGAAGTTTCAAGGGAAAATAAGCGTAAAAAAAAAAAAAAAAAACAAAGCAACAGCATTTTGATAGATGAGTTCCTGCTTTCTGTTCAGTGCTGATTATCGCAAAGGCCAACTAGGCCGCGGCCTTGGGCCCCCAAATTTTAGGGGGCCCCAAATATTGATATAATAATCTCCAAGCTTATTTAACTTTATACATTTTACCCAGTATTTTTATTTTTCGTACCATAGGGGGCCCAAAATAATGTTGTGCCTTGGGCCCCGACTGTCTTAATCGGGCCTTGTTTCTGTTAGAGTGTAAGAAAAACTTGAGTTTTTCATGTAGTGATATGTTGACAATTCAACTTTCCTTTCTTAGAAGGTACTAGCAGCACTCTCCAAGGCGTGGCCCATGACATAATTTTTAAGGCTGCTGGTGTTAAAAATTTACAAGTCTCTTAAGACGAAATTCCAGCAGAATTTAAAATTAGCCGTTCCCGTTACGGCGTTGCTCTTGGTGAAACTTTAAAAGAACTCTTCTGCGTCCAGCAGAATTTAAAATTAGCCTATTATATGGTGACCAATATTACTGCCAATAAGTTGTTCCAGGAAGAAATTTAAAAGAGGTCGTTTGCGGTGACCTGCTACCAGAATTAAGAGCCAGCTTTTTAAGAGTCGGGCAGGCTCGGCAGGTGACATTTTTGGTTTTGCCGAAAGTTTCAAGATGTGTTCGTTCTGTAATATTATTAGAGAAGTGTTTTTTTTTATTTTTTCAAAAAAGAAAAACAAACCTTTAAGTTTTGGGAGGTCAAAGTTGAAGTTAGTTCCTGTGTCGAGGAAAAGCATACCAATTTACATAAGCTATTACTATTTGCGCCAAGAGTGAACCATGCCACTGACAATTATTTTTTGTTCTGCTACATCCGCAGTAACTCTTAGGGCAAAAATGGTTATGGTTGACTGTTGGCGCAAAGGTCAGAAGTCATTCAAAATTGTACAAAAAAAGGTTATTTTTATGCAACTTTGACCGTCGAAATCTCCTTGCACCAAAGGTGAACCACAAAAGCCTACATTTCAGTAAATACATACAAAAGAATGGTATCTAAAAAGAGTAAGATATGTGTGGTGGACTTTTGGCGCTCAGAAATATTTAACTCAGAAATTCAACATAAACAGAGTTAATGAAACGGAATGGAAACTTTTATGACGTCTTAAGTTGGCGACAAAATGAGATGCCGAATCCAATATCAATTTGGAGATATTTAGTGAGATTCCCGTACAACTCTAAATTGAAGTATTGGCAAGATTGCAAATCGTCCTTCTCTTTAAAATTCACTTTAATGCCTCGCTTAATAATTAACTGGGAAGTTTGAGTATCTGAAATTTTTCCCCATTCTAAGACACTTTATTACTGTATTTATGTTTTTTACGCTTCCCATTTAGTAATTGTTATTGTTATTCCTATCAACGTTCCGAAGTAATATTTTAATGAATTGAGGTTTCGCTTTAATAAAGGATTTACTTACAAAAATTGAAACTCAATCAAAAATTTATGTTTAATTCATTAATATACCAGATTTCTTACTTTTAATATTGGTTTTGACTTTTTTTTTCATATTATCGCTCAATTTCTCTCAAGGTGGAAACTTGGTATAAAAACTAACTGTCGAACAGTGCGCTCACAATTTTCTTTGTACGTTGAAATTCCACAAATCTTAACTAAAAGTTTATTTAAAAATTATAATGGTAAAAAGTATAACTTATAACAAACGTACATGAGATCAAGCATTCATTCTTTTCCTACTCATGCAGTCCATACAGCTTAATTGAACCCGTGAGAAGAAAAAGGGAATAACTCCATCAACCTCCGTTTCGAGAAAACCACAAAAAACTATTTCGTGCTTTTATTTTTGATGTAACACAAAACTTCACCATTAGTAAATGATAGAAAACATTCATATCGACATTATTGTAAATATATATAATACATTTTCTCCGTTTTTAATCCCGTTTTATTGGTTTAAATGTCCTGGAGTCACTCCCTTTTTCTACTCAATCGTAAATTTGATTTTTCAAGAGTATGGAAATTATTTTTAAGGGAATAAACCTAATATGGAAAGGCTTTCTATAGTCATAGACAACAGCTAGTGATTCATGGGTGAAGAAAAAGGACTGTGAAATAAGAATACAGGGGATAATTTTATTAAAATAAAGCCGAAAACAACACTTTGCGAAAAGCTTATAAATTTTAGACCATTTTTAAAGTGAATTTATTTTTTTATCATCAAGCGAAAAGGACTTCAGGATGATAGTCATTCTTCATCACTCTCATTTTTTGAGTCAGCAGGCCATTGGAGGATATCGTCAAAAAATGATCGATGTTCATCAAGGATGCGTTGAAATATTTTCGAGATATCTTGAATCTTCCTAAAGTTTATCGGTTTCTTACCGTGATTACCATATGCAAGCTCAGAAAATAGTAAAATAGTACAAGTATTTCTGGACTTTCTCAAATCAGATGAATTCTTTACCATTCCGTCAATGAAAGTTGTTGTTGTTACATATCCCGGAATGTCAGCATTTGTACTCCAAGTGACGGTATTTACAAATAGTAAATGGTTCTTTTTCATCATTTTTCGTTGTCACTCTTGTTGTGGTTTTTTTGAAGTATTTGGGCCACCAATCCTTAACATTTTTTACATTGTCATTTGTCACTTCATGCACATCAAAATTACTCCCAGTCTTGCGCGAAACCTTCATCATATCTATGTATTGAGACGAAATATATACTCGATCAAGGAGCTTCACTTGTCTCTTAACTACAAAAAAGTCTCTGTCACAGGGAAGAAAGCTATAGCCTCTGACAGGGTAGTATTGATGGATTTCTGAAAATCTAAAATTCACTGTCATTGCTAATAGAAGTCGAGTAACTGAATGGTTTCTGTTCTGTCCAGGACACACATCGCTAAAAACATATACTTCCTTTATTGATGAAGGAAGAACATTCAACAAGTAATCCATTAAAAAAACTGCAGACTTCATTCGGTCCATATGCATCAATCCCCTGATTGGTGTAGAATTTGACTGCATTATCTGCAAGATTCTGTATGCAGAAGACATATTGCCAGTTTCCTTAAATAAAAAATTTCTTGCACTGGTAAGTTTTGCATGTAATCAAATGCAATTGCAGCTACATCATCTCTTTCGTCAGATATCTTTGCAGCTTCTTGTAGCTTCAAATATAACTTCTTGGCCCCTCTCTTATGGATCAATAATTCTGCAACTGCAGCTCTCTTGGCATTCTCATTAAGGGATGAAGATTTTATTTTAACACTCAATTCTTCGCGCGGGTTGCATACGTCTACTTGGGTCGCCCCCCCCCCCCCAAAGTAAAAAAATAAATTGTTGCTAGGATTTTTACAGATAGATGGCGCTGCATGCTAAAAGCTATAATGAGAAGAAAAAAGAAATTATTCCTGGAATGATTTCCTTTTTCCACTAGCTGACTTTTTCGATGTCTTATTTCTACCATACAAAACGGAAAAATATTTTCGTTCTTGCACTCAACTGTGAATCTTGCGTTCAACACAAAAATGGGTATCTCAGTTTAAAATCGACAAAAAGTGGAGTTATTCCCTTTTTCTTCTCACCGCTTCAATTATAAATCATGCTCTAAATTTTTTTTTTTCACTTCTTTTTTTATTTTAACAGAAATTGAGAGAAACACAAAACTGCATGATTTTGAAGGTTATTTACTGCTGGCGCCAAAAGTGATCAGGTATGAAACTAACTGGAGAAGAAGCCTTTCATATATAGTAGAAACACATTCAATTCGCAGATATACTGTAATTTATTCAACTTTTATATAACACGACTGTAAACTCTGCTGAACGAGTGCTTTGTGGCACTTGTTAAAAAATGCCGAAAACTCTTATTTCGATATTTACTACTTTTAAATACATAAATAATACATTCAGCTTTCTTTAATAAACTAAATTGCGTTCTTAATATAACTTACAATCCGAAGTAATTGACATTTTATCCCTACGATCGGGTTTAAAGGCTTGAGTGTTATAAGACGTTCATTCTATCATGTTCTAGTGGTTCGGACCCCAGTTAAAGCTGTTAGGTCCACCAGCGATATATAAAAGCACTTCGTGTTCGATCTGTTTAGCCAAACATAGTACACAAGACCATAAATGTCATGGCTTGCAACTAAACAAAGTACAATAGAATGCTAAAAATACTCATTACAAGACAATAACTCATTTTAAAACTCCAACAAATACTGAATAACTATGTAGCAGAACACAAAATAATTGTTAGTGGTATGGTTCACGCTTGGCGCAAATAGTAATAGCTTGTGTAAATTGATATGCTTTTCTTTGAAAAAGGAACTAACTTCAACTTTGACCTCCCAAAACTTTAACAAAAAAAACTTTTTTGACTTCATTAGAAGGGTTGCCAAAATATAAACTTTCATTACTCAGTTGCTATTTTTGTGCTCCCAATCGCCAATTCGAAGTAATTATATGATTTCTAAAGTCAATTTCCGAAAGATAGTAAAAAAGGAAGATATGAAAATAATAATAATAATTTCGGAAACATGTAGTTTAAATGAGGAAAGAAAAAAACTGCAACTTATTATTGAAGTCTAATGTGAGTTTCCTTATGTTTGTCTAAAAATTTTTGCTAAGCTAATAAGGCAATCAAAATTTCTGTAAAATTAGAGTTAAAATTGACAATAAAAAGTGCTGTTCCATACAGTGGCGTACGCAGAATTTTTTCAAGGGGGGGGGGGGGATTCATAATGTTCTGAAACTACTAAAAGAAATTCGAGTATGTAATAAAGCACTATTATTTAGGGCTCAAGGGGGGGTTTTAAACCCCTAAACCCCCCTTGCGTACGCCACTGGTTCCATATAGTTGAATAGTAGTGACCTTTCATTGTTTTAGAGCATCAATATATATATATTTTTGCGATTTTTCTGCTCTGTGACATTTGATTTGCTTTCTTTCGGAACTTGTACATAATTTGCCTAGATTTCAACAAACATCTCAGGTGCGAAGTCATGACAGCATTTTATACTAAACATCTGCAACATACATTGTCAACAACTTCAATAAACAAGTAAAACATTTTAAGTATATTATTAGTACACGAATTTTATAATTCGCAGCGCTTTATTCCTCCCCGCACCCTCCGTAATAGATTATTATTTTTCTCCTAAGTTAACATCTTGCTTTACGTGGTATTTCATGATAAGAATATGAAACGATCACAAACTGAACAAGGAAGTAAAGTATCTCCTCATTGCTGAAACTGATATCCTTATAACGGATTTACTGTAGCCTAATTCACTTAAAAATTGCAGGTATGAATAGCCAATTTTCCTTTGCTATTTTCACCACAATGACTTGTTGATTTACTCATATAGCAACTGGAAAGCGGTCATTCACCGAAGATAATCAGAAGGCGCTTCAAACTGTCTGTTGTACTTCTAACAAACTCCTGTCTGCCGATGGCTCCGGGGGGAGGTCCTTTGTTAACAAAAGCAAGACCGAATGTCCAGCTATTGTACTTGCATTCCCCTCACAATCACTTCAACTCTTTTACTTATTTTTAGTTGAATGCACTTACCGGAATGTATGACATGGGGTGGACTCTTATTATTTCGACTTCAACACGCATAGTGTACATGTGGATTTTATTAGGAAACCAAGAAAGAAATAATTATAAACATAGAATGTTACCTCCAGCGCATCGAGCTGCTAATTGGATTATAACCCAGGGCGGCAGAGCTCTGAGCGCGACAGAATAACTCTTTTTAAAATTAATACCAAAAGATGACAGATATTGAAAATTTAAATCCGGCCCGTCATTTCAATATTTTCTACGGGGGGAGGGGAGAAACGTAACTAGGTCATTTTCTAACTGGGGGAAGCCCAGGATTTAGCGCCCCCTGCCCCCTTATATACAAAAAAGTATATATTTAGGTTAAACACACACATTTCGTCAATTTATCGCCCCTCAGGATTTAGCGCCCCCTGCCCCCTTATATGCAAAAAAAAGGGTATATTTAGGTTAAACCCACACATTTAGTCAATTTAGCTCCCCTAAAATAATCTGGCGTTCGGGCATGTGCCCCGTCTGCCCCCCTCTAGTCACGTCTCTTGGGAGGGGTGAGCAAAGGAAATATATTAAATTTATAGATAAGAAGCAAGAACACGTAATAATACGTAAAGACACGTATAAATACATTATGTATCTAAAAGTCAGGTCGCCATGCCCCCCCCCCCCCCCCGAGATCGTTTAAGTGATTTTTAGTGAGTATTTATATGACCATAATAAATGTTATCCGACGAATATGTGTGTCTAAACCAGAAACATTCCAATACTCACCAGACAGTAAATCAACGCAGCGTATTTCGCCAAGACTAGTCGTGAGGACAGGAAATGCTAATAACTCTCAGTAATTTTCACACCTCCTGGTGATTTCCTTCCGCTCAGGAAGGGGACGAAAGGTCTGGTACATATGCTGTACCGCAGCCGTAAGGAAGGCCAAACTATTCTGCGGTACATATGCTGTACCGCCGTAATCTAAAGGTTAAAAATATACTGGCTCTTAAAAAGCAACCGTCAGCGGCGACACAGTATTCCCACCACAGGATTGCTGCTGGTAAAATATTAAACAAATCTTCCACCAGAATTTAAATGCGGCAAAAAATCGAGCGTTTTAGTTATCTCATTAAAATACACCCAAAAAGCATTCCCGAAAGTGTTACCCGAGACAAAAATTTGAAGGAAGTCGCTACGACAACCTTCCAGAGAGCGAACGATTAATTCAACCACATACGCACAAAAAATATTCCCACGAAAAAAAAAAGTCCCCTGCGGTGAGCTTCCGGCAGAATTATAATAATGATAATAACAACAATACTACTACTACTACTACTACTCAATAATAACAAAACAGGTTTGATTAATTTATTATAATACACGCAAAAGTATTTTTGCCATTGTGCTCCTTGTAAAAATTTAATAGTATTCTCCCGCAGACGATTCACTACATATATATCAGCAACTACAAAAAGAAACATTCTTAAATCATGAAATATGAAGAAAAAAACTACTAGCTTTCTTTATGAAACTTGAAAAATGTAGTTTTATTTATTTAATTAAACTATGAACAAAACGCACATTCTATTTATTTAACTGAAACGCGATTACGGGAAAAAATAATACTTGAATAAGTCTAACAAAACGCAAGTTGTACCTCTCGAAAAAATAATGACAACTATCACTAAAAATCTCCATTAAAAAATAACATCTGCAAGGGTAACACTCCCTCCCCTTTAATTTTTGATTTGGTGCTGAGGGCAGCTTTCGAAAATCGTTCTAAAAGTAAGTGTAACTTTTCTACTTAACTTGGAAGCTTAAGTCATAGATTTACTGCATGTCTGATGGTACTTTCTTGACATATATATATATATATATATATATATATATATGTGTCAAGAAAGTCTCTACTAAACTTTTACCTCAACAAACAGTAATTATTTTGAATGAGTGTTGATTTTAAACATAGTTAAGAACCACTTGAATATCAGTTGAAGAATTTTCAACGAAGAGAAGATGTTTCATTTTCATTCAGTATGCATAAATTCGCTGTTGAAAACTATATAACAGAATGTAAAATTACTTTAAAAAAAAACTTTCCGCTTTTCTTTTGATGTCCGTAACGTAATCCCCCTTTTGCTAGCAAATGATTTATTATAGTATCTCTTTCTCTCGTCTTTCTTGATGCTGTTAAGATCTTTCGGGTTTTCATTCTGCCTTAGGTTGCTAAATATTGATACGCTTTCCTTGTTTGTTTTTAATATTCAGTTTTTTGTTTCTTTTTTTAGAGTTGGCCAAGCGTTGCTTAAGTGAAACAATGCAGACTTGATAGATTATTCACTGCAAATTCACATAAAAGTAAGCCATTCAATACCTGAATATACACTCACGGACATTGAAAATAGCGCACCAAGAAGGAAGCGAGCTACAACCTCGAAACTATGCAAATTAGTAGAATGACGTCCGGTATGCAAATGATGTAAGTTTAGTGCGCATGCGCGCGTCCACGCACGCTGTACTGGCGTTGCAAACAAGAAACGCGGCTTATATAAACCGGTGTATTGTGGAAAATTCATAAACGTGACGACCACGAATCAACTCTACAAGGTGTACCAAAGTGTATAGAATGCCAGGTAGACATCGAAGAAGAAGACATTTCTCCCAATTAAGTGAGTTTGAGAGGGGCCTCATCATTGGCCTGAAGACTGCAGCGTGGTCGACGCGCCGTGTTTCTCGCCAGGGGCCCTATTGCGAGCTCTTCGACTTCGGATTCGGGAAACTTGAAATCTCACCGTTCTCATCTTGAAAGAAGTCAGTTGGCGTATTGCGAGCTTGTTGGCAAGCAAAGTGAGAACGGATCGGAAAGTGAGATGGGAGTGGTCTTTCGGGAAGAAGATATGACGTAGTTTGACAGGCGTGGAATGACCTGCACGAATCAGGGATTGCAGCTTGACGCTTTGAAACTAGACTCAAATCTGTTTTTAAGAGCCGCACTTTTATTATTACTATTTATTAATTTTTATTTTGTATTATTATTTATTTTTAAAAACTATTTATTCACTTAGAAATTTTATTAATTTTCTTGCGGTTTTTGATTGCAAGAAAAGCTGTTTTTAAAAGCCGCTCTTTTATTATTAATATTTATTTCTCTTTATTTTATATTATTATTATTATTTATTTTTAAATTTATTTATTTCCTTAGAAATTTTATTAATACCTTGCGGTTTTTGATTGCAGGAGTTTTTTTTCTTCCTTTCTTTCTTCTTCTTCCCATTATTTTTTTAATGTGTTGCTAACAATAAATTTCGTAGCTATGTATAAGTAAAATGATAAAGTAAGAACAGTTTATATGCAATGCATTTCAAAAGTTTTATACAAAGTATTAAATTTACAACACTTGATTTCACAAGAAAATGTTCTTGCCAACGATTAAACTTTAAAATAAAAGTAAAAACAATAATAGCAACAGTAATGCAAAATAATTAGAATTATGTGAAATACAGTCAATCAGGGTAACTCGCACCACAATTTCTCTATTTTTAACTGTCCCACAAATATTTCAATAATGTTAATGTTCGCTTAAAATTAAAGAAAAACTAATAAAGTATTGTGTAGTTATTAAAAACTAAGAAATAATAATTGTAAAAACTATGTAAAATGGTTTCTATAATTTATCATATTCCATGGAACATACATGCAAAAAGAGTAGAAGAAGGAGAACATCAATATTTAGGACTAAAAGCCCCATTTATTATTTATTTATGGAAAGAATAAGATGCCGAAAACAATTTTCAATCATTTAAGTAAATAATGCACTCATTTTTACACAAGTATATTAATTAAAACAACCATTTAAAAGAATCACAAATATGACACTTTTAGTCAAGTACTTTTGCATTTAACAGAGAGTTGAGGATCATGAAAACCCTTCTATTACTACCTGGAGTAATATCTTCTGCAGACTATTTTGTTATGTACCACAAACCATCCTTGGTTTTCATCAGAACTAACAAATGATACCTTGAAATATATAATACCGATCATAATCAATGCTCACATATTTTTAAAACTATCACTTGAAAATTTTTATTCATATACATTCTAATCAGCAATTAGTGATATTAATTTGTAAGTAAAACTTATTCAAAAAAAAATCAACAACTTTGGAAACTAAAGTAAGCATCTTGAAAAGAATTGGATTCTATTCTATTCTTACATTTATTCTGATTATCACTGAATTCTATCCATCCATATGCACACTACATACTGACAGCAACCTCTAAAATGTTCTCAGTGTACACCTGAGTATCATAAATCCTATTTTTTTAAAATTAAATACAATGTCTGGTTATGTATATGCTTCTTTACAATTTAATTATATGTTTTTATAATCCAACTAGATAATACATATTATATATATTCTAATGGTATGATATGCAAACCTTAGTTACATGCTTAAAAAATAGAAATAAAATGTTAGTTTGTGTATAAAATATATCTATGATCAGTAAACAACAAATCTAAGTCTAACTTTGAGCAGGCTCAAAGTTACCCTGAAAATGGAATGAAATTGCAATGGGTCTTAATTGCTTGACATTTTACTAAATATTACTGAATAAATAATCACACAAATACTGAAAAATTCCTATATTTAGAAGATAAAATGCTTGGTAAATTAGTGTAATGTTACTTTAAAAGAATAATAAGTTTTCAGCAACTTTAAAGCAGCATTCAAAAATAGCTTCGAAGCTGTAACTTTAGAACTGTTTAATAATATAAATAGCTGTGTACAGTTCTGCTCAACTTTTTATTCAAATAAAGAGAAGAAAGGTGATTTTACAACTGTTCAGGAGAGTGGCACTGAGCGTGTTATACAGTTTCATTTGAAGTCGAATATTCTAAAAAATGTGAAGTGATTCAAAGTTACCCTGAATGACTGCACTCTTAGTTATTTACATCTCAATTAATTCTGTATATCAAAAGAAATTTCCTTTTGCAACAATTTCTTTTTTGTGCTAATTAAAGCCACTTTAAATTTAAAAAAAATCAATGAAATTGTGTTAAATAATATTTTCTGAAGTTGGGATTAACTAGGAGCATTCTTCAATTTGAATAATAAAAATTAAAATGCAAAAACAAAATATTAATTTTAATACATTAAAAAATATATAAATAAATATTATTTTTTATAACCTCTTTTCAACAATTTTATCAAAAAAAAAAAAAGCGAAAATAATCTAAACGGGATTTGAACCAGCGACCACTAGTATTTGAAGGTAACGCGCTATCCACTACACCAGCCAGAGCGCGACTTTTAAT
The DNA here is from genome assembly GCA_038502835.1 of Octonoba sinensis. Taxonomy (NCBI): domain Eukaryota; kingdom Metazoa; phylum Arthropoda; class Arachnida; order Araneae; family Uloboridae; genus Octonoba; species Octonoba sinensis. Next base: position 112,893,879 of record CM076598.1, on the reverse strand, counting down.
AAATTGTTAAAAATAAACCCCTTTTTACAGCACGCTCAATTTATTCAAAATATTATTAGAAACAAAATTAGTTCGAATTTTCGAACGGAACTATGTACATTACCTTTCTTTGAGAGTGATTGAACTTTGCCAAATGTGTCTCCAATTTATCAATTAGTTTGGCTTTGTATAGCGAACGTATAAACAAACATACGAAGACACCAACAAGCTCCTTTATGTACAGAAATTATCAATTAAACCATTTTTGTTGTTGGATATTTTCCCCACAAGATATTAAGCTTTCTTTAATCCTTTTTTTTAAAACTATTTTACCCCTTATACTTTGCGGAAAGTAAGCTTCAACAGAAAATGAAAGTGTAGATCACCCTTCTTCTATTGACAAATCGGGTATTAAGTGATGAAGTTACTGGTCATTAACTCAATCTTTGGCGAGTTCAGTGTGTTTTATGATTTTCTAACTCCTTAACACGAAATTCCGTTTATTTTGATATCGTACATTTATATTAATCGCGGTCACCAAATACAAAAACTGCGGAAACATGGCGGCCATCTTGCATGCACTGACGAATGTTCTCACCATCTCACGGTCTCAAGAGGTGGTGAGATAAAAACCCGAAAACGAGTTATTTTTTCCCGATTCCGAAGAGCTCGCAATACGCCAACGCTGCTCGAGTCGTGAAGACACCCACGCACGGCGCAACGGGTCTGAGCGACTAGGGCGACGACGGCGCGAGACGATTGAAAGATCGTGCGCCACGCACTCACGGATCCCACAGTGACCTACCTGTTCCACTGTACAAGTAGATGTAGGGGTTCCTCTATGTCCACGAACAATTTCGAGACGCCTCAGGGAAGCGAATCTGCAATCCCAGCGCCCATTACGTGTACTGCCATTAACACCATCACATCGGCGGCTCCGACTACACTGGTGCCAAGCGAGAGCGACGTGGAACGTCACATATTGGAGGCGTGTGGTGTTTAGTGATGAATGCCACTTCGTTTTGGGGACAGATGATCACCGTGTACGTGTGTGGAGACGCTTTGGGAAACGATGCAATCCCACCCTCACTATTCAGCGACACAGTTTCCGCACTGCATGTATCATGGTCTGTGGGGCCATAGCCTACGATAGCCGCTCCACTCTGGTGGTGGTACGTGGTACATTAACAGCTCTGCGGTATGTGGATGAAATCCTACGGCCTCATGTGCTTCTATACTTAACCCGTGTTCCAGGTGCAATTTACCAGCAGGATAACGCTCGTCCGCACACGGCTCGGATTGACGGGACTTCTTACGATGTGTTCGGATTCTTCCATGACCTGCTCGCTCACTGGACATCTCCCCTATTGAGCATGTATGGGACCAACTGAAACGCCAGTTGACGTCGTGCCACTCCTTGCACGATTTGGACAGACTTGTTTAAGATTTGTGGGCACGGCTGCCTCAGGGCAACATCAGACGTCTTTTCTATTCAATGCCGGACCGTATTGCGGTAGGTATCGCAGCCCAAGGCGGTCCGACGCGCTATTGAGCATATCTGGCTGGACGGCTTTGTAATTGTCTAATTGTTTAGTTTTTTTGATCAAGTGTATCTTTCATCTTTATCATTCACTGAAATAAATTTCATTTCAATCCGATGATTCCTTCTTGGTGCGCTATTTTCAATGTCCGTAAGTATATTTAAATTGAGAAAATTAGTCACTATTATTATTATTATTATTATTATTACTACTACTTCTACTACAGGTTTTTAGTCCTCCCCTCTATTTTTAGCTTGTTGAGGATTTTTAAGAAGTTCCAGAAGATCAATAGTCCCTTACTGATTTTGTTATTATGTGTGAGTTACAGAAATCTCGATTTTTTAAAGTTTCTGCTACTTTCAAATCTTTAATATTAGTAGAAAATTTACAGAATGCAGAGTTTGGTAACTTTGGTAATTTTCTGCTAAAAGCATTTTGAAATGCTCACAAAATTGCCAAAAAGTTTTGAATTGATATGCATAAGAAGGGGAGAGGGGAAGCACATTCGAATACCTTACATTTATTTCAGTTAATGTAAACTGAAAAATATAAAGGAAAAAAAAAACAGCATATAGCAATATTTATTTTTTTTTTATATTTTATGCCTAAATTTTCAGAAAAGAGGGGCATTTTGTTATTAAGTTGATGCAATTTGTGTGTTTTGGCAGGTACCAATTATTTTTACGTATATTCACAATAAATTATTGACAGCCATCTTGTTTTATATGCTACATATCATATACAAATCCTTACTCTTTCAATAAATGCTATTTTCTCCTGTGAAGCAGACTATTATTACAGTGATCCCGCAGGTGATATTATGTTGTATGTTTGTTACGTCGAATAGTATTAAAAGTAGCTGCAAATATTTAAAATGTTAAAAGTGTTTGAATCAACAAAACTAACGCGCGAATATACTGGACTCTTAATAACAAGGATGAATTTCCTCAAAAATTTTGAAAACATTTTTTTTGTCCTCTAAGCATGTCTTGCAATTTTAAAAAAAATATATTAGATGTAGTTAGATAACAGTGTATAACGGAACGTGAACTAGGACGACCCAAAACAGTACGGGATCATTCATAAATGATGTCACGCTTCGAGGGGGGAGGGGATTCGTGAAATTGTGACAAAGTGTGACAAGGGGAGGGGAGGGGGTCCGCTGAAGTGTGACATATTGTGACAAAGGGGGGGTTGGGGTGTCAAATATATAGGAAAAAAGCGTGACATCATTTATGAACGGCCCCTAATTAGCTACTGAAAGGGATTCAAAAAAATAATAGAAAAGAAAAAGCTAATAACCGGAAAATTTGAGATGGGGTAGAAAAGGAACAAAGGCTATCATTTCACAACCAAAAATAAAAGTTATAAAAATTCACACTAGATGGTGTACATTATGGTAGTTATTCAAAATACAAGCTGACCAGGGTCTTCTGACAATTCCTTTTAGTGAGCTCCACTTTCCAGCATTTAAAGCTACAGCAGATAAACAAAAGAAATCGTAAATGAACCCCATCAAAACCTACAGAAGAATCAAGGTAGGAAGTGTGTCAACGACCTTGGCCTTCACCGGAGGTGTGTAATGTGAAGGCCGACGTAGTGCCGCCAAACGTCCTTGCCCTTTTCTAAAAAGAGGCCAGAGGGATGCACAGGGGGCGTCGTAGCTGGCCTCTCCTGACAGCTTGCCGACCTCACCTCACTCTTCTACAGTTTTGAGGACAGCGAACCCCTTTCTTCTGATAGCCCAAAAGCTTTTTCAGATGCTTTCAGTGCAACTGACCCGTCACGAGACCTTGAATAACAAGAGCTAGAAATTGGGCGAAAAAACAGAGAAAGGTGGGGCACATTTTTAAATACGATGTATAATACTTTAATGTAATCAATATTAGAGATTATTTTTTTTAGGAAATCTTGACCAAAGAATTAAAAATATTTCTAAATAAAATTTAATCGTCTTGATTTTTGTATATAAGTTTCCTTAGCATGTATTGTTATGTTAAATACTCGTTTCAAAGAATATGACGTGACAATTACTTTTATAACTTTACTTAAATGTTTCGGTACTTACGTATAATCCCGTCGAACATTTTCGGCAAATTTCATAAACGTAGCCAAAATGCCATTTGCCGCCAATAATGGGGAAAAAAAAAAAAAAAAAAAACGTTAGGGCGCAAGCGAACATTTGAAGCGCCAAGCTTTGGCATCAATTTTTCGCCAATTTATTAGTTGACGGAATAATCCGTAAGTACCGATGTTTCTATCCAAAGCTATAAATGAGAGCTGAAATCATTCTTTCAAGATTTCAAGAAACTTTGTAAAATCGTTAAAGGCCAATCGCTATATCAATTTCTTAGGAAACTAGTGTTTGTTAGCATCGATATGATATTAAAGAAGCTTAGTAACCTATATAACGTATTCAGAACCAGGGATCTGGAACGGAGCAAGGAGCAGGAGCAGGAGTGCAGACCAACGAGTATTTGATCGAAATTTGGAGTTGGAGCAAAGAAATTTGTTGTGCTCCACTGCTCCGATTTTTTTATTTTTAAAATTTTTTATTATTTAAAAAATAAATTAACTGAAAAAAAAGAAATAAAATATAATCTCTTAAAATAATTCGGAGCACTAAGCAGAGCGGGAGCAAGTACTTAGAAGTCGGAGCGAAGCAGCTCAAAAAAGTGGCTGCTCCAGATCCTTGTTCAAAACTGTGCTATTATAGGTTCACTATTTTCCTTACTGTTGGCAGCTGTGCATTGAAACTGTCATAGCAGGAAAACTGCTTTGCTGAACATGGCGGAGTTAAAATTTTTGGAAAGTGATTTTAAGTCCCATTTCAAGAAGTATTCAGTCTCAAGTGTGATAAAATGGTTTTGAGAATAAATAAATAAATAAAAGCAAAACATGTAGTTATAAAAAAATTAATGCTCAAGTGTCTTTTAGTTATTTTCTAATGTAGCTTCATGTCATAAATTTACTGCATGTCAAAAGTTTTTGATGTAAGACATTTGATGCACCTCACTGGTTAGAGATCAAATTCATATATATATACAGTAAAACCTGTAAAGTTGACCACCTTCGTAAGTTGACCACCTGTCTAAGTTGACCACTTTTGTCAGTAGCGGGATTAGCCCTGCACCCTCTACCTCATCCTCTATAAGTTGACCACTAAAGTGTTGCACCGCAAGTGGTCAACTTACACAGGTTTCACTGTATATATATATACATATACATATATAAATTCAACTTACTTATCAATGTCATCAACAGGCTGACCAGAGCCCCTGTATCCACAGTAACATCCATATCCACGGTAACTCAAAGGATTGCATCCTGACGTGCACTTCAGCATTCTTGCCATTTGCATTAAATGTCGCTTAGTTCTTAGTTTCCTTTTAGTAGGATATTCAGTCTTATTTGAATTTCGGGTTTGACTAATGACACTTATATAATGAATTGGAAAGTTGGTGGAAATTTCATAGTATGCACCTTGGGTATCACTTTCCTTCATATTTGTAAACCCGTTTTGTTTCATATTGAAGTCTTGTTGATTTCTACTAGTTAATGTGATAGAGCTGACACCTGTAGAAGAAAGAAAAGGAAATTATTTATTTGTAACAAAATTTTTTGCCATTGAAGACATTGTAATAAAAAAAACTTAATGTTGAAAACCAGATTAAATGCGTGAAGCGCTTTAAAATTGAACTAGAATGTAATTTGTCCTTTGCATTTTTGATAAGTCGCAATATTTTGCTTATGAAAACAATTTATAGAAACTTAGACAACGTAAATTTCTACATTTTGTAGGAACAAGTACTATATTACATCATTATAAGTAACGAAAAATGATTTCTCTACGAATAGTTAAGTGTTTTGGCGTCAAAGGCAAACTTGAACTTGTTAAACTTCATGAAAACCTTTCTGTGAATTTTTTCATGTAAGGTTTGAAAACCTCAGTTTATACTGTGAACTAAAAATCAGTGCCTGATGTGAAAGCAAATATCAGTTGAAGACGATATCAAGCCAAGTTTGTGTAAACAAATGAACGAGAATTTTGTTGGAGGAATTCTCTTCGGCCAGATGATCCTGTAGGTGACAGCTTTCAAATATTTTATTCAAATTTAATAGCAATTTAGATTGAAACTAGCACAGAAATTTTTAAATTTAAGCAATAAATAAGTAAAAATAAAAATAATAATTAGAAAAAAATCTTCTAAAGTTACAACCAGCTTTTCATTTTTTTTTTTTTTTTTACTGATAATCATTGGGTGCGTTTGTAGCGTAACAGTTCTGATTCTCTCAATACAATACTTTAACACTTAAGCTGGTCAAAGACATACGAGTATATTTCAATCCCGCATGAATCTTGGATACAATACTCTGAAGAATTAAAACTATATATATATATATATATATATATATATAGGAGTCGCACCGACGGGAGAGGACAAACGGGACAATTCTCCCCAAAAGGCATTGGAGATCCGGTATTCAACCGATTTTTAAATGTCCGGAATCTAATCCGGCCACAGCATGGAAGATCCAGTTATCCGGCATGCCCACTTTGATTTTTGAAATTTAGTTTATCAGCATGTTCTGAAAATTTGAAAATATGTATAAATTAAACTTACTACGCATTTGGAAGCTTTGGGATGTTTAAAATTAGATAAGGAATTTATAGGTTTCAAACATTAAAGCCAGATCGACAATCATCTCCCAGTATCACCTTCACTATTTTCACGTCACTTGAAATGTTAATTTTCCTGCATATTTTATGCTCACTATGTTATGACAGTCTTACAAGTTAGAGTAAGTAATGAAAACTTATGTGTGCATTATATTTGCTTGAGGCAACCTATTTTCCTCGCATTAACGCGGAAAATAAATGTTGCTTTGGAAATCACTTTTTTTTCCTTTTTAGCAACACTTCGAAACACTTTCATGCGTTATCAGATATCCTATTCATCAACTTAGCAAGTAATATTGGTGTATTCGACAAGAGTGTCCATAATAACCTTCTGAAATTCCGCCGTGAGCTAGAAAATTGCCGCTTCAATGAAGATTCGCAGTGAATTTCACGGGCAAGCAGAAAATTGCATTGCGTAAAAACAAGTAACATCTCTCAACCCGTGTCAACCACTGCGAAGGAACTATTAGCCTGTCAGCCACAATTATTCCTGTAAGGAACAAGTAGTCCATGTGCAATTGAAAAACTATTAGAGCGTTCTTTTGGGAGAGGACGAAAAGAGAAAGAGAGAGAGGGCTGGAGATTTTTTTCATCTTATCTTCCTTATTGTTTTATTATTGATGTAAAGAAATACTTTATGTTGAATGGCCAAGTAAATTGGAAGTCATGAGATAGCGCATGAAGTTGTCTCAGAGTCATATTGTTTTGGTTAGTGAATTTCTTTAGCCAAAACAAGATACATTTTTACCTATTATATCTAATGCTGATCAGTAAAACAATTTTATGTAATAGAACTAAAGGCTTGCACGTGCTCGACTGAGGTTATTTTTACTTTCATTGCCTCAAAGTGTCTATTTATTTCTTTTTGATTTCGTATTCTGGATAACTTATTGTTAGGAATTTCATTCATTCGCGAATTTTAGAGTGAAATTCAGTTTCACTATCACCCACAAGCATTTAACAGATAATTTAGTTGTTAATGGAAATTATGAATTACTTTAACTTACAGTCCCTGGTAAGCTTACAGTGCCCTAGAAAGTTTTCTTAATTACTTTTAACACTTACTCTGTGTGAAGCTTTGTTGTTACCTATTTGGTAATGCTTTTCTTTACAATGTTCATACTTGACAGTAAATTCAATCAGGGGTATATTTAGGGGCCCAATACCAAATTGAAAGGGAAAAAGATGTTTTCGATCATACTGTTAAGTTAAAAAACAGTTTAATTGTACAGTTATTACTAGTCGAACTACGTTAATTCAAACACGCTTGAAACGAATTACTGCTAAGACGAACTACATTTGCGATTCCCATCCTAATGTATTAACAAATAACTCTAATTTCTTCGTTTAAGACGAACAGGTTTAATTCGAACTATTGGATAAGTCGAGCTGTTATTTGTGCACTGTTAAAAATTTCCGTAAGAAATAGTAATATAACCATTTATTTGATTGTTATTTTACCATATTTAATTACAACGGTTGAATAAACATTAAAAAGATGGTACTCAAACAGCTGATTGTGAAAAAAATCGTTTATTCGCTGTTTCTCCTAAAGAACGTTTAACTAACCGTAATTTACAAAGCTCCACTAGGTCTCGTAGTCAATAAGCATCGGGCGTTCATCTTGGTTGTGGAGCCTTACCGGTCGTACGTTGTTGTTAAAATATGAATAAAGATTTATCAGTTCAAATTTATATGTGTATATAAAAAAGAAGAAACAAAAACTGGCTTAAGCAGTGGTTACTAAATAGAAACACATACAGACGTAAATCAAAAATTGGAGACATCGAATTCCCGAACTGATTGCGAATGAGCGAACCCATAATTTGAGCTGCTGAAGCTTGTTTGTTTTTGCAGACAATAACATGATTTTCGTCAATATACAGTAAATTTAGACCAAAAATGACTTTGGATCCAATCAAAAACTGAAATCTTAATTTTAATGCAGTTTGTCTGTTGGAAAAAAAGATTTATTGATAAATAAACGGCCGCTTTGCTTGGTGTAGATGGCCGAATGATTAGAGCGCAAGGTTGGCATACCATACACGCGGGGTTCGATTCCCACACGCTTCGTTTACGGTTTCTACGCCTCGAAGATTCTAAGCCTCGAAATAGTTCAAAAACTGTAAAAATTTAGTTTTTAAACCATTTTTAAATGGTTATAAAACCGTAAACTTTTGTATTTACGGCTTCCTAACCAAGCTGATTGGAAATGGTTTAGGTCCCGTAAGAATAGAAAAATGTTCCAAACCGTAAATTTAACGGTGAGTTAGATGGAAAGACTGCTGCCGGCTATTTAACCGCAATTTCCTGATGAAATTTCTAACAGTGTGGTCCCTACCGTTCGAACTTCAATTCAGTACGAAACAAACGTAAAAGTCATTTTTCACTTTACCAAACAGCGAAAAAAAAAAAACATAATTCAGCAGAAGGTCTAAACAATTTGGATGCCAATGAAGACTTCTGGAGCGATTGTTCAGAAAAGAGTAGGAAACAATGTGTTATAACTGAGTATTTAAAAAAATAGTACGGTATATATCTACGATAATTTTGAAAGATTTTCTCTTGATATGTAATTTCAGTTAATAAACGTTTAAAGTCATTGAATTTTTACTTTTAAAACTTTTATTTGAGAACCAGAAATTGTTTTTGTTTCTTATGGCAAATTCGAAATCTGTAGCATTGATTTATATATACATGGGACTTGAATCGAGCATTGTGTACTGGAAAAGAGCGTGAAATTCCTCTTTTTCTTTCTAAAAAAAGCATTTCATTGTTTTTCGGATAAGACGAACTACGGTTAATACGAATTTATTTTAAAAGTCCCTTTGGGTTCGTTTTAACAAGGTTCGACTATATACATTTTCATTAAAAAAACCGCTTAAATTCACGAAGATAGAAATTTGGTTCCAAAAACGTCAATTTTCTTAGCAAGTTTTTGAATTGTAATACTCAGAGTTTCCCACAAAACTTTGCGAAACTTTCAGGAAATTTGACAGCATGAAAGAGAAACAATGTACTGAAATTTGAAATAAAAGCACTGAACATTTGATATATTATGAATGGTAGGTAATTAGTCATTAAAGGTAATTAGTTTTTAATGGCGCATACGCGAAAGATAACGATTTTTAACTTTTATAATTTCATACCCAAGCTTGCATGTCAATTGATAGCAAAAATCCTTTTGAATATCATCAAAACTCAGAAAGATAGCAACAAGTTGGTTACATGAATGAAAGTCTCATCGAAGATTAAATTCGACATCATGATATTTTTCCAGTCATTTGTGAACTAAACTTTATCGAATAATGCGCTGCCTTATTTTAAAAACAAGGAGGAATATAAGATAAAACTACATCATTTATAATTAAAAACTAGTGAACTGTTAAATAAGAAAATCAGCTCTCAAAGAATGAAAAGTAATTGAGAAGTAATTTATAAGAGGAGAAAAATGGAATAAATATACAAAATGCTCCAAACAAATTAAATTCCGCTACTGCACATATATCATATAGTGATATGTTACAACAACAACAACAAAAACAAAAAAGAGAAGTTTTATTGCAAATATAGTTTTTTCAAAAAATAGTTTCACGTTTCAATTCGCAGTTCTGAAAATGAACTGTGTTTTCTTATATATTTTTCATGTCAAGCTCTTTTTGTTTGGAACTTGGATTTCAAAATAAAATTACTCATATTTTACGGGTATCTTGTTGTGATAAATTACACACTGATATACGTTATTGCACAGTTATAATTTATAATAACGATATTTCAAGAAAAGTAAGAGAAAAGAGAATATAAAATTTTTAGCAAATTTTATTATTAAGTATTAGCAAAAATTCTACAGAGGAAATATAGCAGTTGCTATAATATAGTAATTATTGGCTTATATAGGCATCATCTATTTGCGTGACTTACCGCATTATTATTATTATTTCTTTTTGCCCAAAAATAAATGAAATAGTTTTTTTTTTTTCTGTTAGAACGACGTTGCCTCTTTCCAGATTTAAATTAGTTTGTGCTTTAAGAATTTTAATTTATTGGTGGAAATTTTGCTTACTAGTAGAACTGCATTTTCTATAATTATTTTTTTTAATACTTAGTTTTCCGAAATTTGAATGGATTTTTTAAAATGTTTGCTGTACTCATTGATTTGCAGTTTTATTGGCTGTATAACTCGTCTAAAACAGGACTGTTTTCTTTGACTAAACTTTGAGGACTAAAACTTTGAGGATTTGTGCTCAATTTCAAATGCTGTTCAAAATAAAATTATCTTTTTTCAGCAATGTCACAACAAATGAATTTAGATGCTTTATAGAAAGAACTTTGAGGTAAGGGGACTATTTATTATCAACACTTTATTCCCTGCATTTCGTTATTTACGACATTTCATCCATTACTGAAAGCTCATTTGCTACCACCGCGTGATTTATTATCCGTAGCAATCTGCTATTATGAAGCATCATAATAGCTAAAGGGGATAAAGCGCCCGTTGCTATTTTCCATGACAAAAGGATTTGTCTTCAAGGAAATAAAAAGAAAAGAAAGTAGATTACTTTGAAGTAAACCTGAGGATCAATTCATCTTCGTTCAATGTACTTTCATCACGCATTAATGTAACAAATAATGCATTTAATTATCACAATGTATTTTTATTCTAGAAAATAAAATTTTTATCCTTGAGATATGAGTTACAAAGTGCTTCGATGGCGTAAAAATATTGCAAAGTTATGACATAAACATTTTGATTTAAAATGCATTTCATTATCTTGGTACGAGCTTGTATTTAATTGCTCTTATTGTGTCAGTAGTTTAATATTCTTTGTTAGAAAAAGTAGTTTTTGAACTGGTTTGAAAGTTAATTTTTAGTGCTTCCATTTTGGTAATCTGTTTTTGGAAAACAACTAAAACTGTTAAAAGTTGTTAAATATATTTTCATTTAATTCTTTATTTTGAGACTCAATGAACTACATTTTCAACTTATCTATGTATGTAAAATGTTAATACGTAGCGGAAAAAGGGCTTTTATTTCTTTTGTCCGTTTGGCAACACTCCGTTTGCATTCAAAATCAGTGTTTACCGTTTCGTGATTCTGCCCGGCTGATCTGTCCGCGAAAACAACATTCATTGCTGTTTTTCAAATCCATTATTTTTAAATGAGTTTGTTGCGATCTCTAGAATATAATATAGTATTTTTCTGTTGAACGGCCTACCTTAACGACTGTTGCGAACATGCAACATTTCTAAAACCTTTGCAACATTTCACGATCATTAGAACAACATCGAATTTTCGGTAACATTCCCAAATATTTAAAATAAAATTATTGCATCTTCTTCCTTTGGAGGTAAATTCCATGCTTTAATCATTTTACTAAGCACTTTTCATCAAAATGAAAGGGGTAAAAATGACATACAGTGAAACCTGTGTAAGTTGACCACTTGAAGTGGCAACTATAGTGGTCAACTTATAGAGGGTGAGGTAAGGGGTGAAGCGCTAATTCCGTTCCTGACAAAAGTGGTCAACTTTACAGGTTTTACTGTACATGTAAAATAAGTGACTAATAATAAAAGTTTTATTGAAAGAAGATCAGAGCATGTTACTTGAGTCTACGAAAATTGCTTTCTTTACCTTTCATTTTGGGATGTTTGGAGAAGAAAAAAGTAAGACCTTTAAATGATAAGTACCTGTAATTTGCGCAGAAATGTAGTGAGATGCAAACAGCTAATAGGGTGAAATCCCTAGTTGAGACTAGAGTTCCTTTATAAGACGTAGTCTTCAGAGTAACGACAGATCGGGGGAAAACTGCCTCCGGACGAAAAACAGGGTTGCCGCCGAGTGCAAGGTTGGCTTCATACTCGCTCAAGGATTTCCGCTAAACGATAATCGTTAACGGGAAATTTTGTCCACTTGAAAGCAAAATTTCTGTTTGAATTAAAAGCTACCTTTTGCGTAAGCCACAAACGTTTTTTAAAAATATCTTTGGTCTCAACAAGTCCAGGATAGTTTAATCATTCGCAGCTTTAAATTACGTTATGTTAAATATGAGAACATGGAAATTGTTACTCTTTAATTGATTCAAAAATAAATAATGATATTTATAAATTTATTATTTTCAATATAATTTCTTGTATTTTTAATTCTGAAAGTTTTTTTTTTTTTTTTTTGTGTGTGTGTTGATAATATTGCATTAATAAATCATTAAAAGATTACTCGTTTTTTTTTATTTCTTAGGGAAACTAAAGGAAAATTAAGCAGTAATGCTAGAAATATATGAATGGTAAAATAATGAATTGGTAATAAAAAAATTGGAATTATTATTTAATCAGTGATATTTTTATATAAAACTCGTTATGTAAAAGTTATGTTAAAAAATGTTCTAAGAAGAAAGAATGTACTTAGAGACCGTTCATAAATGCACGCGTTTTTTTTTTTTTTTTTGATATATTTGACCCCCTCCTCCCTTTGTCCCGCTATGTTGTATAAGCCTGATGTCACACTTCTTGTTACCCACCCCCCTCGAAGCGTGACATCATTTATGAATGATCCCCTTATGTGAAAAAATACATTTCCCCATGAAGGTATTCATTAAATTAAGAGCAAATACGGAAAACTTTCTCCGAGGCCGAATTCAGCTCCGCATATGCGCCCTCCCCCCTCGTAACTCCCTAACTTCAAGTAATTTAGTAGGAAAATGAAGATGACATTATAGAACATTTTTGAAATTGATAATTGGTTTTGAAGGCCAGTAAAACTTGGCCTCCTACACAGCTAACTACCTTGCCTATTTTAAAATTCGGCAGAAAAAGCCGCTTAAATATAAGAAAATCCATTCGTAACTGACTGACAAGAATGTGTGGAAGCGGCCGATATGTTTACATTCCACTAGTCGCCAAGCATAAGAAAATCACGCCAAGTCGAAGATACAAAGTATTCGTTAAAATAACTTAATTTTACTAAATTTAAACACTTTCTTAATCTTGAAGCGATGTTTTTAATTACTTTAGGATACTAGCTATTTATTTATTAGGGAAAATGACAATTAGGGCCAAAAATAGCGGGTCAACATGGAATATTAGCATTAAGAAAGCATGCACTTATTTTAACAAAGAAATAATTAAATAAATAGGAGCATATGGCTCAAAATAAAGCTACATTCCTATATTTTAAACATTTTAGAACAATAATAAAAGAATTTTAAAAATGTATTTGCCTTTAATTTTACGGATTCTCGTGTTTTTTCATGGCATTTAATCGTCTCCACGTTAAAGCTATGGGACGAAAGAAGGCACTGCCTCGGGCGGAGGGCTCAAACCTTCCACCAATAGGAAAATGATACCGCTTTGACGCTACTCTCGCTAAGATACAGGGACTCTAGTTGAGACGAACGTTTCTGAGCATAACTGCAGAATTTTGACAGAATTTTTTTTGTCAACCCCTATACCCCTAAAGAACTTAAATCCAGCAGTAAATATACAAAATGCAGTCACGATGGCAAAGTACGTTTCTAATTCCTTCTGTGATAGTTATAAAGCTAGACTAAATAATTTATTTAGTGCCCGATGAGCGAGCGAAACGAGCTTGGATCGATTGCCATCCAAAGGAACTGCTTAAGTAGTTCCGGCTTGGCGGTATTTCATTAAATAAATAAAACGAGCTTTTTTTTTTTGGACTGATCTTAAATTAAGCCTTTTTTTAGGGGTAGGGGGTGGCGGGAGGGTGATGCACTAGTTAGTTTTAAAAAATAAAGTGGATATAAAAGAATTACACATGAGTATTTTATAGCACTATAAGGTAGTTTTACTAGGGCCTAGTGTGAACTCAAGTATTTTTGTATATTTAAAATAGAGATGACCAGCAGTAGGTTTACAGAAATGTCACCTGGATTCCTATTTCAGATGGAAATAAATTTTAAAAAATCGCTATTATTACTAATCACCAAAAAATTATTTTGAATTTTTTTAATATTACTTAATTATTTTTAAGAAATGTACTATGAAATCGACAATGATACCACTTTCAAGGTAATTTTTAATGTAAACTTTAAAAGATGAATTTTAATCTTGAGAAGGAGGTAAAAACTCCTGTGGCACTTTACTGCTTTTTACGGAATAATAATCCCTAAACGTCCATAGTTTATTTAAGGATTTCTTTGATATTTTGACCATTGTAATTTTCTTCAAATAAAGTATTTGTCAAAAGTACAGCGAGAATTTAAGTTTCAATTTTCAAACAGTTTGGAGAAAATGACTGTTTTCAGAAAAATTTCCAAATTTCAGTAAATTATGTCATATTTTCCCTTTTTAAAGAAAAAAAACGTTTTTTTTGGAATAGGAGCTATTTAATTTATCTGATCTCGCGCTGACTTATTAAGAACAATCATTAGAAGCTATGAAAGTTTCTAATATGTGAGAAAATCTGCTAAAAGTTAGAATTATGAAATAAGAAATTTCTATATTAACCTTTTAAACTTGGACTTCTTCTTATTATCGTCCCATCACGATTCAAAACCAACCCTACTGAAACCGAAACAGAAAGTACAAAGCATGGCTCATCAAAATCCAGCTTTCCAACTCAAATTAATCCGAAAGATGCACCAGGGATACAACTAAAATGAAGAGGTATAGAAAAATAAAAAGAGTTATGAAAACACTGGAAACTTTGTAATGGGGCCGGAACGCGCCGGTATGGCGTTCTGATATATTTCTACTAGGCGGAACACTGTTCCGGGATGTCATTTTCACTGCAGCAAATTTCTGCAAAAGGACAAAAGGAAACTGAGTGATTGTTTTAATTTACGAATAACTTATTTCAAATTAAATAATCAAGTTTCTTGATAACAGTTTCCCAATAAAATTCTTGTTATTCTGTGCTCTACAACTACAGAAAAAGATCTGTTAAGTTACGTGTAACTGAACATTTGAGATCTGTAGCTGCTAGCTTAAAAGTTGCAAACAAATGCATAATGAAACACTTGAGATCTGTGTTTTTCAGTAATTTCCAAGAAGTGCATTATATATTGCTGGCGTACGGTGTATCCCCAGCTCTAGTGAACAGGCTAGCTCTCGGCGGCATATGTCCTTCCTAGTCCGGAGGCGACTTTGGCAGAGTGGTCCAAGGTACAGGAATCACAACAGCAGGGGCTCAACGGAACTTACTTTCTACTTTGTGTGCCAGAAATAGCAATTTAGCGTACTCACTGATGGCACAACTACTGCTGTACATTATCTATTGCTATCAATTTACAGACTGTTCTATGATTTTGGTTCTCTATAATTACCTTTTATAAAGATTTTGTAGTTTCCTGTTTTTAAGTCTCAGCTTTCTTGGAGATTCTTTTGTATTTTCAGACAAATTTTTTCATTAACATTGTTCCTTTTTATTTGTTTTGGTAATCTGTTGTAGTGAAAGCCAACATTTTTTTTCCAGTTACAATATTCAATAAAAGCCTTTTCTAAAGAATCGCATAATTCTGTTCTTTTTATTTCGAAAGATGATTCACGGAGGTATTACTCTTTTTTTCATTTGCATAACCTGAGTAGAAAGGTTTTTAGCACATCAAGTGTTTACGTGTCCGAAAAATCCAAACTTTTTACCTCTATACATTCTACTGATTTTTTCCTTTTTTTTAAATGTTACACTTGTCTTATTTTTTCTTAGCTTTTCCTCTCTGCTTCTTTTACACTAAGGTAATAATTCATTTTACCAAAGAGTCTACAAACGTGCATTATTATTTCATAATTACCACCCTACTAGTATATTCCGTATTGGGCCGTGGGTAGCCTAGTGGTTAGCACGTCGGACTTCCACCTGGAAGGTCGCGCGTTCGATACCCACTGAAGACCACCATGTATACTTGGGGATATGTGCATGTAAAATCCGTAGACCCCACTACCTCTCCCCGTGCGTAAGCAATCCTAAGGCCTCGGCTAACAGGTAGGGGGTCTGGTGGAGAAAAGTATATTCCGTATTTTGTTCTTGTATATTCTGAAGTATGCTGCTATATTACGAATTTATGAAATCAAGTCATGCATTTTTTATGAAATCTATATATTTTTGGCCTTTATTTTAGTGAACTTGAAGCTCTGAGTTATATACAGAAATAGTATAAATTTTAAATTTACCTTTCTTAATTTCCTCCTCAAATTTTTGTCAATTTTTCTAACTTGAAAAACTAAGAGCTCATATGTTTTGATTCATTGATTCACAACTAGTAACTCTCTCTCTGCATATATATATATATGTACATATATATATACAGAGAGAGAGAAAATGCAAAATAAAATATAGAACCCGGAAAAAATTGTAAACATTAGAAGACTGAACCGAAATAACTGCCAAACATACAAATAAAAAATTGTAATTGGCTTGTGCATAAACTACAAAAAGCAAATTCATGCTCAAATTTAGAATAATTTGAACAAAAAACGAAAGGAAAAAAATGTATTAAATGAAGGGTAACCGATCAAATTTAACTTATTAGACACTCGAGAGTTTGAAGAGTCGCACATATAAATTTTTTTTTCAGTAACTATCCATTTTAAATACAGTGAAACCTGTGTAAGTTGACCACTTGCGGTGCAGCACTTTAGTGGCCAACTTTGACAGGTGGTCAACTTATAGAGGGTGAGGTAGAGGGTGAAGGGCTAATTCCGTTCTTGGCAAAAACGGTCAACTTAGACAGGTGGTCAACTTTACAGGTTTTACTGTACCAGGTAAATTAATCAGCGCGTGAATCTGTGTCCAGAATTAAGCAGTGATTAGACATAGTAGGAAAATAAAAGCTAAAAGTTTGTAAAACAGTACAGTAAAATTGTAGGGTGATGTAAAAATGATTTCTGTTGCCAGGAAAGCATTTACTTAATGCAAAAAGTACCAAAAAAAATATATAAATAAATAAATAAAAAAATATGTAGAAATATTTGTAATGCAAATTAAAAGTAACCCTTTAAAAAAACCGGTTCATCAAGTCCTGCACAAATAAATAATCACATCATATATGCATTTAGGAGGGCTGGGGGAAAAACCCCTGACGTTTCTTTTAATGGTAATACCACTGAAAAGTTGCGTGTTTGGGAGAAGAGAAAGGGGTAAAAAAATAACAACGGTTTACATTTTCAGGTCGCGCATGTGCTCTAAAGTTTGTCGAAATTTGGAAAAATCAGATTTGGAAAAATCAGATTTAAAAAAATGTTTACAAATATTACGAATGGTCTAAAATAAATTTTATTTAAACAATGAAACTTGTATTCAATAAAGAAAGGAAGATGGAAGTTGTTAATATATATTTTTTTCTCCTTGCACTTGAACCTCCCCAAACTTTACTTATAATGTCTTTTCCAAATGTCTTAAATTTGGGCATAATACGCCAACGGAAGGATTCTAATGGATCACTGTTAAAAATTTTCGTAAAAAATAGTAATATAACAATTTATTTGATTTTTATTTCACCATATTTAATTACAACAGTCGAATAACCATTAAGAAGATGGTACTCAAACCGTTGATTTTGAAAAAAAAAAATCGTTTATTCTCTGTTTCTCCTAAACAACGTTTAATTAACCGTAATTTACCAGCGCCACCTAGGTGTCGCAGTCAATAAGAATCGGTCGTCCATCTTGGTTGTGGATCGAAGAAGTGTGAAGATTAGAATGCCATCGCATAATATTGTATAGTTCCTTTTTTATCTGAAGGGGAGGATGAGGAGAAAATGAAGTTAGTAATAGTCATAAAAACTGGTTGTGGAAACATATCCCATTTAATTATTTTTTGATATAGCACTTTTATCTTTCTCAGAATAAGAAAAACTTCTCAAATTCTTGGAGATTCAGTAGGTACTCCTTGGCAAAGCATAGAAATACTGGCTTTCCCCCGTGGAGGTCCGGGGTTCTATCCCCGTCTCCGGCAGACCTCCTGCTCCACCGTGTCCTCGCACCTCGTCGTCCACGACAATATAGCTATGAATGGTTTCTACGCCTCGGGGATTCTACGCATATGGTTAATTACCATAGCCTGCAGTATGTTATCATAAGTGCTACTAAATGGTTATGAAACCGTAAGCTTTTGTATTTACGGCTTTTTAACCAAGCTCATTGGAAATGGTTTAGAACCCGTAATATACAAAAATGTTCCAAACCGTAAATTTAACGGTTAATTAGATGGACAGACTGCTGCCGGCTATTTAACCGTAATTTCATTATGAAATTTCTAACAGTGCATGGCGTCGCAGTTTCTGTCACAAGTTGTGACAGAAACTGCGGTGACAAGTTCTGTCACAAGCAGGTGTGACAAGTTCTGTCACATTTCTAACAGTGATTCAATTAATATTTAAACATTATTTTCTGTTGATTTAATACGAGTACATAAGAATTTGCGTTGTTACAGAGCCCAATTTAAAAATATTAAAATTTATCGTTAAAATGAATTTTTCCAAATGTCGATAAACTTTATAGCCACCAGGGCAAAGGATTTAGATAGGATTCAAATTTCCCCGTAGGCACTACTGTTGCATTTTTTTAACTGTTCAAAATTGAGCAAAAATTTTTCAAATCAAAAAATATTTCGTGTCGACAGCTCCTTCGAAAGGGCTTGTCTAAAGGAACTCGGAATAATATAAATTTCTTCGTATTTCTCCATACGCGTTAATGTTGAGATTTTTTGAGCTGCTCAAAATTGATCAAAAAATTGTTCAAATCAGAAAAGAAAATATGGAAATGAAATGTCCTCGCCGAGATCTTTCGAATGCAAAAATAAATAAATAAATAAATAAATAAAATAAATAAATCTTTTGAATCGGACAATTCGTTCAAAAGTTATTGGGGGGGGGGGGGGGACAGACAGATACATTTTTCCCATCTCAAAACCCTACTTTCTATTTTTTTATATTTCAACGTTTATTTAATTACTCAACATAGTTCTTCCCCTTTTTTTACTTTTACGGGAAAGTAAGCAAAAAAGTAGCACAAATGCCAGAAAAATAGTGTGTGTGTTCTATGATTTGAGTTATCAAAATATTTGGAAAACTAAATTAAACAATTATTTTTACTTTTTGTACTATCAATATTAATATATTGTAATTACAAAGTAATTATTAAGCTTTAAAAAACAACAACACAATTGACATGAAATTTCTGAGTGCTAAAATTTAAATTTATGGGTATAATTGTTTAGCAATTGTGGACGGTTCTGAAAATGTATGATTTGGCCATTGGTTCGCCATTCATTTCATAGAGTCTTTCTTCTCATATTATGTGCCTGTTACTAAATATAATGATATTTTTACGGAAATGTCGGTTTTGAGTCACTCTTTCGTTTTTCATTACGTTCTTATGATAATGAGTTTGGAGCTGAACATTTTGCAAGCTAATAGGAATGCGTGGTGAAAAAAAAATTAAAAATCGGACAAAATTGGATTTTTCAAAAATATATGCTGATACGGTGCAAAGTAAAACCTACTAGCAAAATGCGTTCCCTATATGTGCGTAATTCGGTATGGCTGGAATGGGGTTTTTCCGTAGCGCAAGGGTAGTGCTAAGCAATTAAAAATGTTAAATCTATGCTGACACGGTGCAAAGTGAAACCTACTAGGCCATGGTAGCCTAGTGGTTAGGATATCGAGCTTCGGAACGGAGGATCTCGGGTTCGATACCCGAGCCTCTGAAAATACATCATGTACACTTTTAGATACGTGCATGTAAAATCCGTGGACCCTAAAGTCCCGAGGCAGTTCCGAGGGTACCGGTGGGTGGAGATTTTTCCCTTCCCTTCACTCATAGGTCAAAAAAAGGAAGGTGGCGTATTTGTGGTGGCGCCATCTGGTGTCATCCAAATACATAATGAGCTAAGTCGTACTTCCGCCGTTGTGGTGCTCATGTATAAACGGAAGGCGCTCTTTACTGCCTTAATTCCTAATCGCTCTGTGAAGCTGAGCTTGGATATCCAAGGGGCATTAGAAACAACAGCAACAAGCAAAATGCGTTCCCCATATGTGCGTAATTCCGTATGGCTGGAAAGGGATTTTTCCGTAGCGAAAGGGTATTGCAAAGCAATTAAAAATGTTAGCAATTGCACGAATTATCATGTTTTTTTTTTGCAATTAGTAGTTTCTCTTAGTGGTAGAAACGAATTTAGTCGCTTTTAGTGATTTTCTTAGTCATACATCATGTGCGATGAAAACTAAGCATGTTTCGAAATTATTCATGCGTACAGTTCCGGATGGCTAGAAATGTCACTCTTATAAAGGTACGTCAAGACAAAGTACTTGAAAACTTTGAGCAACTACGTAAATTGTCATCTATGCTTTTTTTTTTTTCGTTTTTCTTTCTTTTTTATGAGTAGCCTCCCTTAGGTGGTAGAATTTGATTTAAGCCCTTTTCTAGTTTTATCCACCAATCAACCAAGTACCTTGAAAAAAAAAAAGCATGAATTTAATTATATATGTTTAGTTTCGGATGGCTAGAAAAGGTCACTTGATATCTTTTGAGCAGAACGGCTGAACTTAGAATTTTTGGAAAGGGAGAATTTCTAATTACAGAGTGAAACCCCGAATGCTAACGAATCACGAAATGCGAACATCGTTTAAGCGTAAGTAACTAAAACATGACCGATTAAGAGCTAACCACCATAAAATAATATGTACTATTATTATCAACTCTATAATATACTGCCGTGGGCAGGTAAACGGCAGTATCTACACAAAATGAGTTTTCGAGATATTTGAAGAAACGCGTTTTTGAATTCCCACAAATAACAATAAAACACTGAAATTTGAAGTAAAGTGATTTTATGTGTTGACATTAAGATATTTTTTTCGATTTTTATTTTGATTTTGCATTCCTATTGATTGTAAAAGCAGTTACTGCCGTTTACCTTCCGTTCTCAGTAGTAATTGTCATATACAGCTGGCTGGCAGTTGGCAGTAACTGCACATTTCTTTATTAAATGCGCAGTAGTTAAGCATTACGAGGTGCATATGATGCAAAATAGATAGGTTATTGCGAAAAATATTATTACGAAGAGTGTATGTATTTTTATTTTATTAATGACATTTAAATAAATACTATGTAACCACTGGATAAAAATTTAATATAAATAAAAATTTTATAAAACATACAATTACAAACCATAATATATTTTATTATATAAAAAACATATATAAATTTCATGCATATGTTTCATATATTTAACATAAATAAATAATAATATAAAATAATAAGTAGCAATATAAAAAAATGTAAGTAAATTATATGTGCAGTGCCAAAAAGACACAACTTGATATAAATTTATCAACTTGATATAAATTTAAAATTGCAATGATTGCATAACGTCAAATACCAGAAATATTTGCCTAAGTAAATGGGCATAGTTATAACAAAAGCCTTTTCAGAATCCAGAAATTTTAAGTTAAATTAATCACTGAAAAATAAAAAACTTCATGAAAAGATTTTTTTACTCATCTATTAAATCTTCTGATTTATCATTGACTGGAAGTGTCTTCCAAAAGGCTCTTCAATTCTTTGGCATTAAAGGGCACAATTTCTGAATAATGTCGTGTTTTTAAGTCGAATTCTTTGAACCGACGCTGTTTATGATCCTCTTTGTAGAAGAGATTCCGAGATCCTCGGCGGAACTCAAATTTGACGATTTATTATGTCGTCTAAGTACGGTCTGTCCTTGGACTTCAGTTTCCATTGGGATTGTCCTGCAGGGGAGTCCAGAAAGTGAAGTACATTCATGTTGATAACAGTCATCTTCCTGCTGTTGGAGGAAGCCACAACTTCTTCAAAGTCGGGGAAATAAAAGAACATTACCTCCTCGTCTCCTCATCTCCTATTCCCATGCCATGGTGAACGGAATTAGCGCTCATGAAAGTGCGCCCGGGTTCAAAATATCAGAAGGAAATTGTCTCTGCGCTTCTCTTCTTGCTGTTTACCATGGCAGTCATGGTGGTAAATAGGCACCAACTTTTATTTTGCGCCGTACAATTGTCCAGCCAGTAGACGACCGTTTTGCTGTCTCTCTCTAGTTATAAGGCCTTGGCGTAAGAGGAGGCAATTTCTTCGGCACTTCGCCCAGCCACAGCTTCATGCCAGATCAGTTCCTCTTTGTGTTGGATACATTTTGATTCTTCCTTTGATCTACAACTGCAGCGAAAGTCTCATGAAAAACTGCAAACTTTTTTCGTAAAGCAGACTGATTTGTGACCAGGTACTCGGGGTAACATTATGACCTACTGCAATTTGACGCTGCGAATGACGTGATATGGGTGAGAAATTTGTAAAGAATTTTCAGCATCAACCTTGTAACAATCCCGAGGATCTTTGGTTTTTGCAGATATGTACCCCATGACTTACATACAAAGCAGTCGGAATGTATGGCATGGTTACTATGGTTTTGACGTTCATATTCTAAACATGTGGAGCAGTGTTCCCCTCCGAGTTTGGGAAAACTAATGTTCATTTTAGTTACCTCCTTTAGGTAAATCTAGTAACTGCATTGATTTTCCGTATGTTTTTCCTTATAATCCTTGTGCATGGAGTTTACTGTAAGTTGCTCGGAAGATAAAGTCATTTCGGAGTGAGTTCCCTCCTATAATTGCTTGTGCATGGATTGAATGACAAAATGTGGCTCCATATAGGCTCCCTCTCCATTTTGTTCGGGGGAGTTTGGCGGCCGCGTTGCGAGGGACGTGGTGAAATCAAGTAGAATTCAGATGCCCTAATTGCCGTCGTAATCATTTCTCATTTTTCGGGTGGAATCCGAGGGTGTTTAGAAAGAAAACTTTGCAAGCACGGTAGGTTCCGGTAGATATCTGGAACGAATACCTAATAGAATTTTTACGTCGGATCGTTTCAGTGGTCTTCCTTTTTATTGCTTCTTTTTGAATTCTCTGTAAGACCAAACATTTTTTTCTCGTGGCTAGACATCTTTGTGAAGTATTCATGAATTTTCCTTTTTTCTTCAAGGGAAATTATTTTGCAGCAGTTCAGCTGGCAAGTATCTGCATTGCAAGGAGACCGCAGCTGTAGCTTTTCTGCGTCTCTAGCAATACGTTCAGTCTGAGTTCGGCACCGCTTCTTTTTTTATAAGCTACTCGCAATTTTTTGCATTAAGAAGTGACTCATCATCTTCCCGCATGGGATTTTGGCTACAGGTTGACATAGACGGGAGTTCTTGTTCCGAGTTTTCTGACACTGAATAGGAAACAAGGGAAATTTTTCGACCATCTACAGCGCTTACATCCATTTTAGGAAGCAACAATTAGTTACAATAAAGTAACTAGTTAATTTTTCACACTTTGCAACAGAACACTAAATCACTTTGAAAGAGCAAGATCAAAGAAAGTGGCAAAACCGGTTTTTACGCCTGTGATTCCGCAATTTTTGATCGCCAAGACAACGCTTGTGGGAAGGTAAAGAGCAGTATGTACATACTGCCGATTACCTGTATAATGTAGCGTTAAAAGCAGTTACTGCTAATTGCCACTGCCAAAAAAATGGTTTATTTGTAGTGTAAACCAAATAAACATGTTAGTACAATAAACTTGAAGTAATATAGTTACAAAAATGCAAAAAAAACGAAAATCGAAAAATTTAGCGGCTGGTTGCTTTGGAACCGTGTACGTTAAAGGGAGCTGGTGCACGCTACAATCCGTCGTGGCTCCAATGTCCTCCAAGTGAAACGATACCTCTGGGATGGTCGCCGTGCGGTGGCCGGCGTAGAATAGCGCCGACGTAGTTATGCGTGTCGTAAGAGGCGACTAAAATAGAAACATCCAATCCGGGTGACGTAAGGCTTGCTTTTTAGCATGACTATGGCCCCGGGTCGGCAAAGCTCTGCCAGCCCAGCCCCTTACGGAGCTTACCATTAGGATTTTCTAAGCAATGATACAAGCATAATCATTTAACGGTTTATATATTGTTTTAGACATTATTTAATTGGCGCAGTTCTGTTATTTGAAATAATGATAGCATCTAATAATAGGGGAATGATTTTTATGCATTTTCTTTAAATATTGTTCATTAATTGACTTCACGTTTAAGCCTTTCTGATCGTCTGACTCTTAGCTGAACAAATACTTTCATCGGTACGTTCGTATAAGTCTACTATAAACCACCAAAGATTGCAACGAGTCTAATTGATTCTATGACCATCAGTCGGTGCATAGAATTTTTAAAAATCATTTAGGGTTTTTTTATTTTCTAACACCTTGTTGATTTACTGTACAATTCTCTATTATTTGAAGGATTGTACAGTTATTACGTTATAGTGAGGTGTCTAAACATTTCATGAAAGGTTGACATTTAATACACTGCACAATTGTAGCGACAAAAATGACTATTTTCATCTAACAACTCCTTCTTTTGCTCTCTAAAGAAGAGGCCCGAAACGTGTATTTGGTATTGCATAAAATGTTTGTCCTAATTAATTCTTTTCTCCCATAATATTTGAAATATTTATAATCTAAACAAGACGTAAATGAATACATGATTAATTTTTTAGTTTACTGATAAAATTTCAAAGAAACTTCTAAATTAGCATTTTAACATTTTCCTTTTGACATGCGAACATCTCATTTATTATTTCTCATGTCTCTCAATGAATTCTGAATAGAATAATATCCTTAAAACGATACAAATAAATCGAAAGTTTTATACGCAATCATCGTGGTTTAGATTAATTTCGAGCTGCCTTGGCTACCTAACCCGCAGCTTATGGGGGAGAGGGGGGGGGCTTAAGATCTCACCCACTCCCGAGAACGAAATTTTTCTATTTGATTAAAATTAAAACATTCTTCGTCACGTAATGTACAATGGCGATGCAAAAAGCACTAATATATTGTTTAGTGCTTCCCTGCATGATTTTTATTTAGTTTTGACTCCTTAACGCATTTGCCTGTGTCTGACACGGGCGAAAGTTACCGGCAAATTTGCACATGTGCGTGTCTTACACGGGCGAGTTTGTATCTCGCGTTATTTTATTTCTAACGCCCGTTTGAGATTCGTTTCCACTTTGTTTGAAAATAATTGTTTTATATAACTTTTATCCCCCCCCCCCGGCTCTCTAGTCACCCCTACAACAGAAATTGCCAAAAACAATTTATACTATACCTATATATTCATTTTCTGTCAAAATAAAACCACGATCATTTTTTACCAATTTTCAGGAAAAGCTCGTGTTTCAAGGGATTAAATCTATATGTTCATGGCAGTTCTGTTATAAAATCATGATCTTTCTTAAAATGAGGCCGTAAACTATTTTGCGGAAACTCACCTCCCTCGCTCAGGAATGTCCGACGCCAGAAATTACTTTCCGGGTTTGTTCCTTGAAATAGGGGGGGGGGGGGAGGAGAAACACCTCCACAATTTCCCTCCATATGATTGAACCCTCCCTTAAAGTAATTTGTGGCTACAGCTTTGTTAGCGACTGTTCATATCTCTCGAATAATAATGTTTTAACAATAACATGCAACAGGTAAACTAACTGTAATGCGTAGAAAACAGAACTCGCTACCTCTTTGATTTAACCTTAAGTATTCGAGCCTTAAGTTCAAAAAATTAATTCCTTAATTTCAAAAGTATTTTGGAACTTGTGAATTATTTTCTTTGCAACCTCATGTTTACCAGAGTCAGTGTTATTTAAGCGTTCACTTTCGTGAAGTTCTATTTAAAAAATTATAATAATACAAGCATTGCTTATTGGATTTGCATTGCGTGTTGGAAACAGTTACTAACCCCACCTCTCCAAAGTAATAATAATAAAAAGAAAAAACCGTACACCCCGCTTTCTTACCGGTAAACAAACATCTAAACACGATTTAACCTATTTATCCAAAATGTTTTCTTATTATAAGTAAATTGGGCAATGGGAAAACAGTTTTACTGCTCTCTCAATCGAAGCTTGAGCATTGTTTAAAGAAAGCCGTTTCCTAAATCATTTTTGGAAAACTGCATTCATAATGCTTTCTCAGCAGTAAAAGGTTTATATCGAGTTTCGAATAGAGAAATGGGAAGACTATTTCCGTAAAATTACAAAAACATCTATTTGTTAATTTGAGTTCGTCGTTTGTTTTCACGATAAATGAAAGATAAAAGGGCTTTAAGAATAGAAACAGATGAATTGTGAGCATTTGACTATTGCTTTGCAACTGTTGCTATTTTGACTCCACTGATTTGTTTTCTCCAAAACAAGTCACAGGACACTCACTAATAATGTGCTATATTTTTGCGGGCTGTAATGTTCAATAAAAATTATTTTGCAATGGCACATGAATTTAAGTGTAAAATTAATTTTGTAAAAGGGAATCAATCTTACCGAATAATCAGCTATTTTACTAAGAAATTAATTATGATTAGTAAGACAGCTACATTTTATAATTGTCTCAGCCCGTTTCACCTCAATATGAAAAAAGTTTAAAGTAGAGAATGGCGTTACGAATAATGTATTTATGTAGGGAAGAGAACCTGCACTAGACTGCTGTCTAAATTGGACCTGAAGCACATATAGAAGCAGAGTTGTATTAGACTCCATCCATGGAAAAGCAAAGTTCTGGTCCTCTAGGACTAGGTTAAGAGGGAAAAGTTTAAACTGTTCTTGAGTGGCTTGGCTTCTGATAAAATCTTTATTTTTCACTCATCAATTCTTGAAAACTTATATCTAGTGAAAAAATACAAAGTCTAGAAGTCTTGTACTCTAAGGGTGAGTGATATAATGCATCTTTAAACTGCGTTCAATAGTGGTGTCAACGGTTTATTTTACATGTGAAATTTTGATACTCGCTAATGGGAGGGAGATGTTCGTAGCAGAATAACAAACTGCCTGTTATCCTTTATTAGACCGATACATTTTTCTTACTTTAGTGAGCTGCTCCAAATTAAGAATACTAATTGAAACCTTTTTTTTTTTTTTTAAATTCTTTGAATTTAAAACTAATTTCTTAGTGGGTACATTCAATTCATATTTAGGAACATCTTATAATTTTTGATGCTAATATTTTACTTCGAATTTACTTTCTCTTTTTTCTTATTTATTTATCTCCTTTTATCAAATGCAGTATAACAACAAAAGCGCTTAAAGTTGAAGGAATGGTAACTTTAATCTTAGCTCTGTTAAATAATATTTTATAAATATTTTGCTTAATTTTGTGCATCCTTACGAGCAGCGTTTATCGTATATTATCGTCTAAAAGGACTGACGATTTTATTAGTTACAACTTAGTCTAATTTTGATGCTTCTTGGATTTCGGGGGAAAGTGAAATTATGGTATCTCGGAGTAAGAATTGAAGTCGTAATACCGTGGAAAAGCTGTGAATTTGGGAGACTGAAAAGGGGTTAAAGCAAAAAAAAAGATAAATCGGTTTACATCTTCCGTCCGCGCATTTGCTCTAAAGTTTGACGACATTTGGAAAAATTCACATCTTTACAATGAATTAATGTTTTTAAATTAGCCCCTTCCTGAATGTAACAGCTCAAACTCTTATGTATTAGAGCTACCGAAAATAATGTTTAAATATTATTTAAATTCATCAGCATCTTTTAGTAGCGTATTGTATCTATATTTAATGAAATTTCAAAAAAAAAAAATAATAAATAAAAATAGATACCGCTGTTCAAGAAGATTAAAAAGGAAAAAAAGAAAACAGAAAGAAAGAAAGAAACCTAAACAACTTCCCTGTTTTCTTCTTTATTACAAGTTTGAATGCTTCAAAACAACTTATTTTAGAGCATTGGTAATATTTACAGGCATGTATTTTTTTTTACTCAGAATTTTCCAAATATCGGGAAACTTTAGAGCAAATGTGCCATCAGCAGATATAAACCGAACAGAAGCTGTATTTCAGCAGTTGACATAAGTGAGACGGAAACTAACATACAGCTTGAGGATTTCGTATTTTCCATGGAGGATGTGTTATTTTATTTGAAAAAGATTAAGCAAATAAGGCTCCAGACCCTGATAATGTTTTCCCTAAAAGTTTAGTAGAATGTGCAGAGGAATTAGTGAATGCTATCTTAACTAACTTCATATCTTCATATAACTCGGGGACTGGGCTGGTCGATTGGGAGCTGGTAAACATAACTCCGCTATACGAGAAAGGGTCTAAAGCTAAGGCAAGAAGTTATAGACCTGTTAGCCTAATTTCTATCATCTGTAAAATTTTTTAAACTCTGATCAAAATCAAGACTTGTAATTTAATGGAGACGAATGGTGAACTGACTGGTTGCAGTATGGTTTTAGGAAGGTAGCTCCTGTACAACTAATTTGTTGTATTTCTATGACAAGGTTACCATGGCTTTAGATAGCAAAAAGTGTGTAGACGTTGTTTACATTGACTTCCAAAAAGCGTTTGATAAAGTATCACAAGAAGCTATTCTTAGCAAACTGGTTTATTTCGGAGTTTCGTGGAAAAACTTTAATTTGGGTTACAAACTTCCTGATTGGGAGGAAATAAAGAGTAGTAAAGTAATAAAGGGCAATTATTCTCAGTGGATTGAGTGTTTAAAGTGATGTTCCATAAGGTTGTTTTAGGGATGTTGATGTTTATTATTTTTATCACTGATATTAGTGAGAGTACTACTGGGGGAGCATCAATATTAGAGAATGTCAGGCTATAATTGTGGTCACGGTGTTGACTGCTAACGAGATGCCACAAAAATTTTCATAAGACACCAAATTAAGAGGGATTTCGCACTTGGTTTGTTATATTAAAGAAAGCCTTGAACAAGGGAAAAATATGCTCTTAAATTGTTCTTCTTATATTTTGTACTACAGGGAAAATATTGGAAATTTTGAATTAGTGAATATTTCAAATCACACGTTCAGCAAAGGGGCATTAAATTTCTAATTAAGTGTTTTAACCCTTTCATGCATCTAAGCCTTATATGACGTCAGATGAGTTCTTGCTTCGAAATGTTATTCAGAGTTGCATTTGTGCTGTAATTTGCGTGTAGTCCTCATTTGGAGACTCGAAAGAGTTCGTGGAAACCGCTCAAAGTTTCATAAGCTATTCAAAATAAAAGAGTATGATGTCTTTGGAAGTCCGTGGATGACTCAAGAAAGAAGTGAAAATCTCATTCTCAAATCAAACTTTGTTTATTTATTTTGGAGGGTATATTACACTACTGGAAAAGTTGGTATTATTTTCTATCTTCTTACATCTTATAAATGAAGGTGGAATATTCAGTTTTCCATGCTCATTATTATTTTGATTAAATGTACCACAAAAGCATATAATGTCCTCTTACAAGGACACCACGTTTTGGACAAACATTTGCAAAAAGAAATTATTGCACCACAATCCTGAGATACTAGATAGGATTGTAGCACATCGAAATATATTTTATGACTCAAATAAAAAAATGCATGCATGAGAGGGTTAAAGCTCGGTTCGGGTAAAGAACATTTTCAGCCACTCTAAGCTCCTTTCAAATAACAACACCTTAAATTGTTCCTTTTCCATTGACAGTGATAATGATCTTTAGGTAGTGAATAATACTTTCGATTCCTCAGAGGATCCGTTTTGATGCACTTTCAAATGCTTTTTCTTTCTTGCTTTCTAGCAGACGAAATCAAAATTCATTCCAAGTGCCGAATTTGGTGAAATTGCAGAGACCAAAATGAGGTCAGACGATTACGTTTTCGCGAAAGAAGAAAACGTTCACTTGAAGATTCTGATTTTAGCCCCAATCCATTGCAGAGTCACCACTCGGAACGTACGACAACGCGCGAAACAGACCGGATCTCGAGAAAGAGGAGACCTTGAAACAAAAAAAGCAACGGAAACAAATAGAGTAATTATTAGGGTTAGGTGAGGGAAAATGGCTTTCGTTACCATACAAAATCTGTCTCATTTTAGCCTTTAAGAGAAGATTCTTTACCCTTGACCACTAATGAGGCTTACGGCGATTGAGGTTAAGACCGTGGGATTATGGGGCGTAAAATAGTTTTTTTTTCTTTTTTGAATGTTACGTTAAGAGTGAATTTTCTAGTGAATAGTTTTCGTGTGTTAATGCTTCGGTGCCTGCAGGGAAAGTCATTTAAATACAATAGAAAACTTAAATGGACAAGGATTAAAGTGTGACTAACCTTCATTGAGATCTATTTACAAAACGATTCTTTATTGGAAAATCATTCACATTTTAAAAAAGGATGAGCATTCTCAGCCAAATACTAGCTACAACTATTATTTTGAAATGAAATTTCATGAATGTGAATTTTTAACGATTATGTAATCAGCGCAAGTGAAAAAATATTTAGTAAAATACCGAAAAAATGAGTTAACAGTGATTATGAGTTCAACGGTAGCAGGGAAAAATGAACAAAATGAAATAAATATGTCACGGAATAAAACGCAAAGAAGCGTAAATTGACGTACTAAACAAAGCAAATTAAAACAAAGAAAAAATTATGATAGAATGTGAGTCGTTCTCTCTCCCCCCTTGGTTGAGAGGGATATCTTTGCTGGTTTTGAAAATATTGTTGATGTTTGATTTTTAATGAGAACTACAAAGCAGTGAGATCAACTAATAAATGAAAAAAAATAGTTAATAAACGTACACAAGCAGCAAGATATATTAATTTTGGCATTAAATATAATACTTTTTCCTAGATATAAAGTGTAAGCTTAAATCACGTGTTTCAAATTTCTAATGCGCAGTTCTCTTTGAGGAGTTGAACATTTGTAACGAAAAGTGTTTTCGATAAGATACCTCATCCCCGCCTTAATCATATTTTGGCGGTTTATCCGTTGCTTTTATCCAGGAATTAAAAGTAACTAAATCCTGCTTTTAGTAAATATGCGTCACATTCAGTATTAGTAATTAACCTCTAGAGTCTAAAGACATGATGCTCTACATCAGAGTCGTTCTTATATGAGGATGTTGAGCTTCGGGTAAGAGGATCTCGGGCTCTATACCCGGGCCGCTGAAGACCCACCATGTACACTTGGGGATACGGGCATGCTAAATCCGTGGACCCCTAAACGAGGCAGTTCCGAGGGTACCGGTGGGTGGAGATTTTCCCTTCCCTTCACCCATAGGTCAAAAAAGGAAGGTGGCGTATTTGTGGGGGCGCTATCTGGTGTCATCCAAGTATATTACGAGCGAAGTTGTACTTCTGCCAGTGGTGCTCATCTAGAAACGGAAGGCGCTCCTTACTGCCGTAACTCCTAGTGGATTCGACGAATAGGAGCTTGCATTTCCAAGTGGCATAAGGCAACAACAACAACAGAAAACAAATTCAAACATAAGTATGAAAGTTATTTAATTGCCTGCAAAAAATCATTAAATGTTAGAATAAAAATTAAAAATTTTAAGGGGATTTGGAAGAAAGGTGCTGTTGGTTGGTTTTCTTCCTTTGGTTCAAAAGATCTCCAGCTTAG
Source organism: Octonoba sinensis (assembly GCA_038502835.1). NCBI lineage: Eukaryota > Metazoa > Arthropoda > Arachnida > Araneae > Uloboridae > Octonoba > Octonoba sinensis. The sequence goes on along the minus strand of CM076598.1, from coordinate 112,862,301 downwards.
AAAAATCTTCGTAGCACACTTTACTACTTTTTTCTTTTGACTGAAACATTCTTTTGATGTTTGAAAAGTTCAATTAAATTTAACATCGGTGTCTTTCATGGAAGTTTTACCGCTTTATACGTTTTGAATAAAATATTCGGATGTGGTTTGCTTAAAATTTATCACAAAAAATATTTGATGTAGAATATGTGGATAAAATGGTTTGATTGACTCAATGTTATTAAATTATCTTGAATACTAGAAACATTTAACTTTAACATCTGTGGATGAAATTCAGTTTCTTTTTCAAAAACCAGTAATGTTTGAGGACAAATTTTTATTGCGCCGAAAATTTAGAAAAAAATGCATGGATTTCCAGTGTTCGTTTGTGTTTTACTAATAGAATAAATAGTGGACTATTGGACTATTGCCTGTATAAATAAATATGAGTTGATAAAATTTTTGATATTTGTGAAAATATGAAAGAAATAATAACTTAAATTTATTTCGAGTAGAAGGGGACTAATTCGTCTTAGGTCTAGTCGCAGTGTTTTAAAACGTTTTGGATTCATAAGGCTTTCAGTCCAGTCATGTGCATTTGTGCATGCTGTCCCGTCACTCTCCTTTAAAATAAATATTGATGACGAAGTATCGATCAAATTCACTATTTCCACAAATAAAATTTATAAAGACAATTCTTCTCTTTGTCGGACCTTATTGAATGCAGTAATTTCTTACGCTCATGATATTCAAAAATATCAATATGGGGCTAGTTGGACAGGCCCCAAGTGACCATCAACACCATTTTCATGAATTTTTAAAATTTTCTTTTAACTTTGAACCGTAATTAATATAGTTAATGTTGAAATGTAGAAAGAACTTACCCGTAGATATTGTAATTAAGAAGAAAAATATTATATTTTAATACAGTCCTGTTATGTGTGTCTGTGTCCTGGTTGATAAATATATATGTTATGAAAATATTTTTAAAAAAAAATGTTTATTCTAGTGTAAAAAAGGGGAAAAACACGTGTTAAAAGATTTTTAAAAATATTATTTTTTTTCAATCTCGATAAAAAGTTTTAATTCATGTGCAAACATTGAACTTTCTAATCAGAAATTACTGAGAAAATAATATTTCAGGTTTGCATTTATTGTAATGATGAAAATACTATTGAGAGAGATAGTTGATACAAATTCTAACTTAAAACAGCTGAATTTTCGTACCTTCTGTCTGTTTTGGTTCTTTCATTCATGTAATTTAATATTTTTTTACAATGAAGTACTTAACATCATGAAGGAATGTCGTATGAAATATTTTTCCTTAACTTTTCTTATGTTTCCTTTCGTAGTAAATGAAAAACTAAAATGTTATGAAGTTTTGTTCTTTTCTTCAGCTTTTGGAGATCAGAACGTTAAATAAGTGACGTGGGCCGACTTACTCCGCAGTAGAGGAAATTGGCCCAAGCGAATACATTTCAGTATTTGCCTCTTTTTTAATATTTGTAGTTTATATTTTCAACTTTTACAATTTTTATTTCTTCCTTACGCTATGTATATATTAACTTAAATTCTAAAGGAAAACTGTTTAATTCAGCTATTATTTTAAGTCATAGAAGAAAAAGCGCACCAATTGACCCCGTATAAACGACTATTAATCATGATTTTTAAAGGTGACACCCCTCAACTGGTACGGGGACGGTGCTTAATTCCCCGGCAGCAACGGATTCAGCCTAATGTATTAAAACCTCTTAATTATCGGCGCAAACACCCTTTTCCGAGTAAATTAAATTGTTCCTGGAATTAATTCAGTCCCACTGTGAGGATGTATTATATTCATCTTTCCCGCGTCTCGGTCTATTACTATTTTTTCACAAAGGGCAGTTTTTAAAAATTACTGGAAGTAAATTATTAGCTTTTAAACTTTAATCAAATGAAACTGATGGGTTTAAAACAACTGAAAAATCTCCAAAATATCAAAGCAGAATGAATCATTACGCTGAAACTTTCCATTTAAAAAGGAAAAGTAGTGAAAGAAGAAACGGAAATACTTTAATATTTTCACTTCTTTACACCGATTCTAGTCACGTTTGAAGCTTTATAAGCCAAAGGGAACGGGAGAAAAAGAAGAAATAAATAAATAAATATATATTTTTATGTTTTTCTTTTTTTCCCCCGCTTGTAGCGAGATATCATCTTTATCTCTTCCTTTTATTTTTGATATGATAGACGAAATGCTTATTCAAATGCACTTCTCTATTGTTAACAGAATTTATTCATTTGTGGTTAGCGGACACTTTTGTTAATGGCTCTCATGATTACGTAAACATAGAAACTAGGTTAGAAAATATTAAATTTTGGAAATAAAATTTAAAAGAGCGGATCTTCGTATCAGTTTCAGATTCATACATTAGATACGTTTCAGTTATTTTTTTTTTAGTAAAGGGGATCAATAAAATTCCCCCGTTTAAATGGTGATTTAGATCAAGAGAATAAGCTCTTTATGAAAGAACGATTAAACTGTATTTTTGTATTGTTGATTGAATATCTATTTGAATAATGGACAACTTGTATCTATTAAGCCACACTTCTTTAATTAAAAATACTGGCAGTGCGCTATAAAAATTTGGCCGGCTTGTTGCTCCCTAAAATGGCGCAAATTGTTGCACTGTAAAAGCATTTTTCCCGAAAATACATGAGAATCAACTGGAAATTATTTATCCGGTGTCTGATATAAAATTGCTGGGAATTAAATACAAGAAACTACAAAGACTTAAAAAAAAAAAAAAAAAAAGAGAGAGAGAGAAATTATGGAGAATAAAAATCAGAGAACAGTCTGTAAATTGACAGCAATAAAGTACCCAAGAGTCAGGTAATCAACAGAAATAAAATTCCTAAAACTAATAATGGTTATTAGTCTTAACTGTCACGTGTAAACATTTTCGCCGAAACCAGCTGCCTGACTCTCGAACGGTTCGGCTTAACTTAACAATCGTTTTCAACTAGGTCACGTGACGAATTTAATGACTCATTGGAAAATCGAATGCGGTTTTGTCACGTGACTGGTCCGAAACGATATGGAAGCTAACCAGATATGGAGCAGAATCAGGCTGCAGTATTAGCGAAATATAATTGCCTTAATTTTACCGATGGATTACTCATTGGTTGTTATTTATTTCATTATTAAAAATTAAAATTTGAATTGTAAGTCAAAGGGGCCTTTACGGGCCCGGTTTGGAACCGGGTCACTTATAATACATTTATCTTACTAATGCATTCCCACTTTTCTCTCTCAGAAATCTGCATTATATCTACGAATTTGCCCGTTTTACTAAGAAATAACATTTGAATATTAATTTAAAAAATATTAACCCTCTGTATCATAGTACAGACTATAGGTAACATACCATTAGATCGCTGGTTTTGTCATCTTCCTTTTAAATAACAACAATAAAAAAATTAAAATCCTGTAATACGTGTATTTTATTTTTATCTCGAATGCAGAAAAATCAAATAAATCCAAGTTTCTGAGTGATAGAGGTTAAAATAAATAAAAACAAATGAAATCCTGAATTAAGTGTATTTTTATTATTATTACTCGCTACAGTTGAACTCGCTTAATACGAAATGCCAAAAATTCACGAATTTATTCGTATTAGCCGTTATTCGCAACAACCGTGAATACGTAAAATTGGGTAAAAAACTATTAGAAATGCATGTTTATATCTTAAAAATAATTACTACTATTTATAATGCAAAGTAAAATAAATAGTGAAAGCAAATAATTTATTTTTACTAATATACACTTTTAAATCTTACTAGTACATTGAAAAAAGTTAACTTACCTTTTACAATTTAACAGTTTTAGAAAAAATCCTTAAGGATTAGTTGTTTTTTTAGGTACATTAAATTTTATCATATGTGTACTTGGTGGTTTACAATGACTCAAAATAACCAACAATCTCTGTAAAAAAAATAATTATATAGCTTTCGAGAAAATGTTTCGTGAATAGGTCAGAAATTTTGTTCGTCTTAGCCGAAATTTGTATTTCAGCCTTCGTAATATGCGTGAGATATTTAGTGTCATTAAACAGTAAACCAAACTTGACGAACAAAATGTTCGTTTTAGCCGTGATTTCGTATTAACCGTATTCGTATTAAGAAAGTTCAGCTGTATTTATTTTTATTGTTATTATCTAGAATAAAAAATATGAAATAAATGTGAGTTTATTAAAGATATAAGGTTATTTTTTTCCCTATAGGCATTCTTTTAATTCGAGTGTATTAACTATTTAAAGGTCAAAAAACAGTAAAAATATTATAATTTGCTAGAAAAAAACTGATCTCGGTTTAAAAAAAAAAAAAAAAACGTTGTTATGGCTAACTGAACTGAAAATTAAACCAAAAATACTTGATGCTCGTAGTACGATTTTCCAAGGAAACATGTTATGAAATACTTGCAACATTAACTCGTTTACAAATAAGGTAAAAAGTTCTATTGAATCATAATGAAAATTTTTATTGATTATTTTATTTGTGTTATTTTTCATAATTATTTATAGAGGAAAATGAATGATGATAAATTGTTTTGTAAAAGAATTCTTTACAGATAAATTTCCGGTGATAGTTGAAAAACTGTTTTGTAGTATTTTTTTTCTACTGACAAATGCATTCTGATAAATGAATAATTGATTTTTTCTCTCCACACACAAATGAAGGATGATAAATGGAGCACTGAATTTTTAAAGTACTATCCACCTATGAATAATAATTGATTTTAAAAAGAATTCTTAACCACATAATAGTTGATGATAAATGATTAACTGTTTTGCGACATTATTTTTTGTAAAGATAAATGAATAATTGATTAAAAATAACATGCTTTTTATGTAAAATAGGGGTAAATTATTATATAACGTATTTTATTTTACCTAAATGAATAATAATTTTAAAAAGCATTTTCTTTATATAAACGAATGATAAATGCATAATTGATTATTAAAAGTATTTTGTAGAGAGAAGTGCTGTTAGGTAATGAATGACGAATAAAGCGTTATTTATAAACGCTATTGTTAAAATAGTATCGGTTAAAATATCGAACCGTCTCTCTTTGAAATCCTTCACAACTAGTTTTCCGAGTATTATTATTAATGCAGATTGGATCAGGCAGTCGTGACTCCTTTTTCATTTTTTGGAAGGGGGGAGGGAGCATTTGAATATTTAGTTTCAATAGGGAGGTCTAAAATTTTAGGTGAACTTGTACATATATATCCATCATTTATGACGTCCTGATTTAGGTTAAGTCGTGGAATAGAGAATTTTAGCAACAGGCGGTTTGAAGAAAGAAGGCATATTTTGTAGTTTAATGAAAACCTAACAATATTACTAACATTTTAGCGGAGAGTCTAAGTAGATTTTAAAACAAATAAATAAACAAATAAATATAGATAAAAGTAAAATAAAATAAGATAAAATAAATAAACTGAAGGAGTATGCTTAGACGAAATGCTAATTTCAAATGTTTTTCTATTATGTTAAATACAAACCAGTCATTAAACTGCGCAATTACATGTTTATTACGAAAGTAATTAGTTGCAAATAATGAACAAAATTTGACTGATAGATCAATTTACAAATGTAGAATTACAGTCATGTAAGCGGTGCATATATCTAAAGTTATATTACACTGCTTCATTCTTAGTCATTCTTGAATACATGTATATAATTTTTAAGTAATTTGTGTTTCAAATATGTTTGTCTCTCTGAAATTTGTAATGTAACAAAAAGGTGTATTTAGAGATTAAACGAGAATATTCTTTTTTGTTTAAAGTAAATATAAAATTTTATAAACAACATTAATATTATTCGTATGAAATAGTATTCAATTTACATTGTCAAACTATGTAAATAGCATAATTTTTGTACATATTTACGTTTTAGAATGATAATTTCATACAAGAGAATTTTCTCTGATCAGTGCAAGATTTTGGTCAGTTGAATAAAGTAGTTGATTAAATACTCAGCATTAAGCCATATTAAAATGAGTTTTTTTTTAATGTATGTTACAGTAAAAATAACTAAAAAGTTTGAAGATGTTGCTAAAAATGTTTTTTCTTTTAATGCTACTATTCAAGCTATACTGAAAAATGAATTATAATTTAACATGATTAGTTTTTAAAAAAATTCTTTAAAACATTTGTGCCTGAATTGTACATAAAAACTTCCAGAATTGTTGCTAAGAACAGTATATTTTATTTTTGAGAACAGTTTTGGGCACAAGAGCAATTGTCCTGAGCAAAGAATACAAATGTTATTTTGAATTGTTTGAATAGTTGTTTTTTCTTTTAGAAAAAATCTTTTAAAAAAATAATACACTTAATTTATTGCTTATTTTGTAAATTTATTAGGGATTTTTTACTTTGATACTACTCATTTGCATCTAAACTGCGTAATGTAGTGATATTATTGTAGCCAATTTTTATGAGCATATTCTAGAGTCTCTAAAAGAGCATTACCGAGAATTTACATCTGTAGGTGTATTTTATCATTCTGCTTTTGCACAAAAAGCAAAAACGTGTTGGCATTATACCGGTTTTAAAATTTTCACTCTATTATCCAAATAGATGATCTGTGCCGATTCGATCGTCAGCACAAGACCGGATGGTAGTGCGCTCAAATAATAAAAAAAATTTTTGAGTAAAGTTATATATGCCTTTTTCGGTGAGCATTTGTAAATGAGCTACATACAAAAACTCTACAAAATATTGGTCACTTTATTTAAGAGGAAATGAGACCGCTACTTGGTGCATTTTCTGATAAGTAAATGCTGCATTTTCACTTTAACTTGGTTTGATCACTAATACGAAAAACATTTACCTTTTTTTCTTTTAAAGAACTAACAGTATCACACAGTTTTTTTAATCAAGAATAACAATTGTTGACGTTCATTATAACGTTCAATTTCAACCCCATACCACTTGTAAAAATTTTCCCTTTTTGAGGGAACATTTCATGAAAAAATTTAAGTATAATTTCTACTCTTTCAACAGTTAATAGAGCAGTATATTCGAAAGAAGAAAATTAATAACAGATAAAAATGGGGATGCAATTTTTTGCGCTATTAAATATAATTAAAATAAACAACATAAATAAGGCATGGAATTTTTAAAAAAATATAGCAAGCAAAGTTTGTCAAGACTGTGATAGAATCTCTTCTTACATTCACAAAGCACAATAGAAAAACTCCGGGTGAATATTCTGTGAATGAACGTTAATTCATGACTGTTGGCCAATAGTGATTGTTTTCATTCATTTAAAATATATTTTATTATCTCTTTGATGTTTATTGTTGCCTTAAAAATTTTTCTTATTTCCTAATTATTTAAGACTAAAGTTTTCGAACCCAATTGCTTAGAAACCAAAGTATTTTCTTATCAGCAAAGTCAACCAGCGATTTCTATACGGTGCTCTGACACTATAATTTCTGCATAAAACATTCTTTCTACCTAGTACCACATTAAAAAATGCCATTCGATAAGGACTTATTTTAATGTTCAGAAGTTGCGCAAAATCTTAATCACTTTCCTGCCCAAAAAGTTACAATATGAGTGCTTTTATTGCAATTACTCAACAACCCTTTAAAGAACTTTTGGTGCAAAATTGTCATACTGCCGCTTTAAGTTCCATCCTTTATCATTTTTGCTGTCTATCTAAAAATATTGCAAACGTTTCTAGCGAAATCTGTATTTTGTAGTGCCGCATTTTTTCGGCTTTGTAGAATTAAGGGATTTCTTAAATTTACGGGCCCAAAGTCGGGGTTTATTGGTGTGGGGTGTTGAGCGAGGGCATAGATAACATCAGTTAATAGCTTTAAAATTTAAATTTTTTTTATAAATTTTACATATGTTGAAGCAAGATAAATTTTAATAATTTTTTGAATGCCAAAGAGTCTTCTTAAAATTTGGCTTAATAGATAAAAACTTAATAATTAATTAATTACAAAATTATTTTATTGATTATTTAACATACGTTAGTTAATCAATCATTCGCCACTTCTTAAAAACTGTCTTCCCAAGGCACCCCCTTCGTTCCCATGTCTGCTTTTAAACATGGAACATGGGAAATTCTCACATGTTCAGAATGAGATGAAATTCTCATATCTCAAGCAGTTTATTACACTTGGGCGTAGACTTACAATTAACTTTTAAAATTTAACTGAATCTTCAGTACATACTATAGAGAGAAATCGATTGAACTCTCTTGTTCTTGCTTTAGCATACATACACTTTACATAAAATGGGTTGATGAGCAACATTGACTGGTAAGTTCTAAAATTAAAGAACTGTTGCACTTTAGAACAATACTAAAACATCTTTCTTCGAAACCAAGGCACAATAATAATACACAAAATTATTAAATATGTTTTTTAAATGTTAAAATAAAATTGAAATAAAGAATACTTACTCAAGTTTAAGCACAAAAGAGTAATGGAAATCCCAAATAGCAAGGGCAGTATTTTGAAGCATCGCCATCTTCTTTTGATCATCACGAATATTGAAACATCCCACAAACAATTTGTAATTGCAAAGTTTTAGGGGTTTTTTTCTTTTTCACCTCATCTTAAAATATTTTTTTCATCCATAAAGCTCTCAATATCCAGACTTCCATCAAGAACGATAGTACTTCAGACAAATAAAACTTCCTTGAAAAAGTTTCTGTTAGTATTGAACTAAAATAGATTTGAAAATTTCCCAATAATGGCAATAATATTAAGGTCAGTGATTTACATAAATAAAATGTCCAGCCGCAAGGAAATACTATTTTCAAGTCCGAATTAACGCATATAATTCCGAGTATCATGTAAATATATTGCAGTTAAAGCAAGGCTACATGAAAATATCGGCGCATTAGTTACTCATGCAATTCTAGTTGATGCACAGTAGCGATGTTTTGCACAATTCACAAGTTGTTACTTTGCTTTCGGAAGCACATTTATTCTGAGAAAAGCCGTTTTTTGTATGAATTGTTGACATTACATTGTCTTCCTCCTGGCACCTTACTTTCTATCTAGGCTACTTCTAGATAGAAACACATTTAACCATGAAGCAATGAATTAGAAATCAAAACTATCATTATGCATTTTAAATTACTACAATTTATGAGAATTAACAAATAAACATTACCAGGACTGTAATTTCATTCTTCTTGCCATTTCTGTTCATAAGTAGAAAAAATATTCATTAGTAGAAAACACACACTTTTACTAGCATCATTTAAGTTGTTTCCTCCGGCAATTATTTCGAGCAGCGAGTTACTCAACAAGGAGGTAATCTTTTGGATTATGAGGACTAAGTTTCACGCTGCACTGAATTCTGTCTTTTAAAGACAAAAGAAGCTTTGGTCGTGATAAAAAGAGAATTTACAATGGTATAAACATGAATTTGTTTTCTTTTTTGGCAAAGTGCAAACTAATGTTCTCTAACTTAAGAAAACTGGTGTGTTAAGGGACGAATCTCTTAAGATGAAGAAAGTTACTCTTGCTTTAGATTTCTTGATACAGTTGAAGCATTCTAAGCACACAAAGTTTTTAAAAACAGTTTTTCTTTTAAAAGCATTCAACAAAATATTAGACTCTTATAAGAATATTCGAACGGCATTTTATGGAGGCATATTATTTTATCGCTGGAAACTATTTTCATACACATTTAGGTTTAATGAGAATTGCAATTTGCTTTTTGCATTTAGCTTGAGCAAGTAAGTTTTTTTCTGTTTTAATGATAAGTACCAGATGCAAAGTATAAGAACTTCATTTCAGAAATTATGTAAACATCTCTCTATTACCTTAAATCATTACTAAAAAATTTTATCATATATCTCATTATTAACTGAAATGAATAAAAAATACTAAGGGGCTACCCATCTTGACTGTCAAGTCCTAATTAATCCAGGGATGGTGTAAAGTCCTCTAATCACATCTCCTGATCTCTCGAACAGATCTGGTGTTTAGACCATTCTAACGAGTTGTAAAGTGTTCACATTCCCTTCGCTCTTTCTTCACTTCATCTGCGGCCTTCATTTCCCCGCCTCCGCTCCAAATCTCAACAAGCAGGGTCTTCTGCGCATGCCCTGTTCTCCAAGACCTGATTACCGGCATCTCTCTAGAAAGTAATCACTATTTTTCTTGAGGTTTCCCAAGTGAGGAAAACTCAGGAAGAAAACGAAGAGAACTAACTCTCTTCGTGAAAGGCACGGTAATTAAGGCTATTTTAAATATAGTGAAATAAAGTAGGACTGATGAGTCATTCAAAACGATTCATTTGAATGCCGTAACAGGGATTTTCTTTTAGTACTTTACATCATTTCATGTAAAGATATAATCAACTGCTAATTACTGTGTAATATTGATATGCAGTCATGTAAGCGTCCGCATTATATGATCTTTATCGTAAGCTGTAAATACCAGTTGAAAAATTTTACGTAATTTCCTTTAGCAATTGCTATGCTGTTTATGGGGCTTAGAGAGAAGTTAGTAAAAGATTTTTCATTTATTTAAATTGGCTATTCAACTGACAAATATATTAATGCTTACGCAAAAGTTAATGCAAAAAATGTTAATACTATGTTGTTAGTGAGTCTTAGAGAGAAGTTACTGAAAGATTACTATATTTTTGATTTATTTAAATTAGCTATGCACGTGACAAATATTTTAATGCTTGCCCAAAAGTCGGTGCAATGCGCCATAAAAAACATTTTAATACCAGTCATACTCTTCTAATGTCACGTACTATGACACACGTTTTATGTAAGAGAGACATCGTTTTACGGAAAACATTTTATACAAGCGATGAACCTTTTATGCAACGGGCTTTGACAAACATTTTAAAGCTATGGACACATATTTGATGCGACGTTCTACAGCAAGTATTTTAATAAACATGCAACGATTGCACGTAAGTATTTATCTACGAGGTGTGATTGGAAAGTTTTAAGAATGGGCTTGTAATCTTGTAATTTTACTATTGCGGTACTTACATGCAACTGTGATGCATCTCCTTCAAAATTGTCCCCTTCTGACTGAGCACACCGACTCCAACGGTGTTTCCACTTTTGGAAACATTCCTGGAAATTTTTCTCTCGAGTGTGTGAAGGACGCTCGCCGGATTCGCCTGGATGTCTTCAATCGAGTCAAATCGCTTTCCTTTCAGTGAAAATTTCAGTTTAGGAAACAGGTAGAAGAATTTTTGATCAAATTTAACATTCATATGCTTCCACAACCGCCCAATTCCCCTGATATAGCCCCTGCGGATTCCTACCTGTTTCCTAAACTGAAATGTTCCCTGTCGAGTCAAACCACTTCCCTTTCAGTGAAATTTTCAGTTTAGGAAAGAGGTAGGAGTCTGCAGGGGCTATATCAGGGGAATTGGGCGGTTGTGGAAGCATATGAATGTTAAATTTGATCAAAGATTCTTCTACCCGTTTCCTAAACTGAAATTTCCACTGAAAGGAAAGCGATTTGACTCGATTGGAGACATCGAGGCGAATCCGGCGAGCGTCCTTCACACACTCGAGAGAAAAAATTTCCAGGAATGTTTCCAAAAGTGGAAACACCGTTGGAGGCGGTGTGTTTAGTCAGAAGGGGACTATTTTGAAGAAGATGCATTACGGTAGCATGTAAGTACCACCGTTGTGAAATTACAAGCCTATTCTTAAAACTTTCCAATCGCACCTCGTAGTAAGCATCTTGGGCATAGGCGAAACAAAATAACAAATATCCTGTAAATTAGTTAATGTCAGCGGATTTCTACATCGAAACATTTATCTTCGAAAATACATGGCAATTTACTGAAAATCATTTATTCGGAGTCGGACACATAGAATTAAAAACAAGAAACTCCACAGACTCTAAAAAAGGACATTATATAAACAAAACTCGTTTTTGTGTTGGCGTATGTTTGAAATAAGTAAACACGCGAAGTATAGAACGTACAGAAAATACCCCCTGTTGGATTCAGAATTTCACCAGAAGTAACCATAGCTATTTTTATTAATTTTTATTTTTTTAAGCTTAAAAAAAATTAATGCATAATTAATATTCCAAATTTACTCACGTTCCGTGCTGAGTAAAACTCAACTTCTCTCTAACATTTGTAAGCAGTGAAAAAAACTCAATTTTGTGTTGGCGTGTTTGAAATAAGTAAACACGCGAACTATAGAACGTACAGAAAAACAAAAATACCGCTTGTTGGATTCAGAATTTCACTAGAAGTAACTTTAGCTATTTTTATTAATTTTTTAATCTAAAAAAAAATTGATGCTTAATTAATTTTCCAAATTTACTCACGTTCCGTGCTCAGTAGAACTCAACTTCTCTCTAATGTTTGTAAACAGTGAAATAAAACTCACTTTTGCGTTCGAGTATGGCTGAAATAAGATACTCTGTGAAAGCACTAACTTTTGTAAAGAAAAGAACAAAAAAATCTCGAGCGAGGCAAGCCCAACCATTCCTTTATCATTTTTTGCGCAGGCGATATTTTTCGAATCGGTTTTACTATCGCCTTTTAACCAATTGGTGCCTGCAATTTTTTATATACTTTATTGTGTAATATATATTTGCAAATTGTCTTCCTGGGGAAATCATCAATATTTGAAATTACCCGTGCAACGCCGGGCGACGCAGCTAGTATCAAATACATCAACGATTTAGGACTGCACAGAGAGGCGAAGTTTTTTTTTTTTTTTTTTTCCGGTCACTTACAGCATGTCTTTTTTTATATCAGAGAATAAAAAGCGCAAAAATGAGTTAAAATATTGCGGTAAAATATACCCACCACAAGGGGCTATTTTATTGGCTTGTTTTTTAATCTCTCGTTGACCTGAAGGAAGCCCAATTCTAGATTTTTTTTTTCGCAATCCACGTGAATAATACGAAAAGACGTGACTGAGGGAATATGAATGATCGATTTTAAATTGCATGTTTTAGAATTTTTCATCCTGATTGATAGGAAATTGAGTGGAAATGAAATAAACTAATGTCATTGCTAGTCATATTTTAATTGAATATTTTCGTGTAGAAAAACTGCAAATTCTCGACATTCTTATCAGTGATAAAAAAATGATTTTGGCCTATATGTAGGTCAAACTGGAGGGGTATCTTTCTTGAAAAGTAATAGTCCAGTGAGGGGGTAAGCGACACATGATTGAAATACGTGATTTGTGGATTCAAACTACTTTTTTTTCTGCAAGCGTTCCAGATCTTTTTTAAATGAGTTTCTGTCCAAAAGTGAAAGATTTCTTCGGCAGTAAGGATTTTATGGACATTCTTTAACACGATGGGAGGTATTTTGAGGCGTTTCAGTCTTTGAAGTTTCCGACAATTTTCTCTTTGCGTATACATAATATCCTTGATTTTTTTACGGTTTAGTATTAGCAGAGCGAGGTTTGTTACTACATCCGGGTGAAAAGGTGTATTGGGATGTAAAACATCTTTCACTATCTCTTTTATTTAAGTAACTGTTTGGTAGAAAGTCAAAAGGTGCAACGCAATATTTTTGTAGGACAATAGATAAATTGCAGCAAAGTAGTTCAACAGTTCATGTAAAATAGGTTCGCATTTAAATAATTTTTATGGAACATTTTTGTCATTAATTTGAAGCACTACTGCAGAGAGAATTTTCCGGGGAGGGGGGGGGGTAGGCTTAGCAATGTGGTTTATATCACGGGCTGTGGAGGAAACTTTAACCCCTAACCCTCTTTCATTGTGTCCCTGTTTTGAAGTATACACTTTTCTTTCAGTGTTTTAAGCTATATTATTAATGTTTAGACTCGATGCACACGGACGATTCGGTTGCGGCCAGGTACCGGCCGCTCGTGTGAGCGGCCCGTTTAACCTAATGTACTACTGCAGATGAACTTTCGTGCCTGACCGTGCCATTTGTGTGAGTCGGCCCATTCAACTTAATGTACTACTGTTTCGGAAATGTCGTGCCTGACCGCAACCGGATCGTCCGTGTGCATCGAGCCTTAAATGATAATATTCGTCCACAAAACAAAGTCAGACCTTTCTTTTAATCAAAATATTTTTATCTAAGCAATAGTTACTTTTCAGAGGAAAGATTGAAAAGTCTTTTAAGTATGCCTTTCAATCTCCTTTACAATTTGATAGTTTAGTAAGGGGAAAAAAAGGTCGAAAAGCTTTCTTTAAAGTACTTTAAATAAGTTGTCAAAAAGTAACTTAAAGGATGCTAATGTTTAAGGGAAATTAACATTATTAAGATAATTTAATTTTGGCAGTGAAATGTCTTCGGAACACTTATACAATAATTTTGCGTTTGTTTGTTATAAAATTCATATACGAGTATAAGGTAAAACCTGGTGATATTTCGCAGACGGAGAGATGGCATTCTTGATTTTTTTGGGGAACGGGAGGTGTGAGTGCAAAGCGATTTCAGGTTGATGTACAACCATAACAGTACAATACCTATTTGATTTCAGTTTTTTCTCCAAAAATTTCGGACACAACACTCGTCGTTTTTATTGTTTGCTTTCCAAATGTAGGGGCTTGAATTTTCATTACTGCTCCTCTGATTCTCGTTATGATGAGAGCACTGCAAGATACTTTTTAGGCAAACGCTTTTTCAACTATTTCGACAACCTACTTGTAGTTATTATTAATATAGTCTATTTATTACACAGGTCTGCAAAAAAAACTTTTTTAAAAATTGTTTTGATTTAGTTAACTGATCTTTATGTAGTTTTTTGCGCTGATTTCAAAAAACACATTGGTTTTTTTCTATCACGTAAGGTTTGCCTACAAAATAAAGTTGAAGTTTTTGGGAAAAGTTCAAATACCGGAAAATTTCAGATTTGTTTTTATTATTTTAACATGAAATAAAAGCAAAAAAAAAAAAAAAAAAAAAACAACGATACCTAGCTAAAATGAGCACAATAGTGATGGACATGTGTTGCAAAGATATTATAAGTCTTTGTAATAACGTTTTCTTTTTCCATCAAAGCTTCTTTTGGTACTTTTTCGGCTATGTTCTTGTGAATTTTCCCTTTTTAACATCCAGCAGTAGTCTGCTATCATGTTGACATTTCATCGACCTTGGTATCTGCGCTCCATTCCTTTCATATCTTGATAGAAACGTTCTCCTTGTTCCTCACTTACAGCCCCAAGATTTTCTGGAAAGTAGTCCAGATGTGAGTGAAGGAAATAGACTTTGACACTCATGTTGCAGCCCAACATTTTGTAGTTTTCTAACAATTCAGCAACCAAAGTTTTGTAGTTTGGGTCTATATTGTTTACAAGAAAGCCTGTTACAACATGTTTAAATGAATTCCAGGCATTTTTTTTCTTTCATTTCCATTTTAGTGATAAAGCTTTCATTTTTTAAAAGTTTTCTGATGTCAGGCCCAAAAAAGACTCCCTCTTTCAGCTTAGCATCGGATAGACCAAGAAACTGTTCACAAAGATACTTGAAACACTCTCCTTCTTTGGGAAATGCTTTCACAAACTGTTTCATTAGCCCCAATTTGATATGAAGTGGTGGAAGTAAGATCTTTTTAGGATCCACTAAACTTTGTCTTTCAACATTTTTAACTCCAGGAATAAGAACCTTTCTGATTGGCCAGTACTGCTTGACATAGTGATGGTTCCTGTCACGGCTATCCCATTCACAGAGGAAACATGGAAACTTTGTGTAACCACTTTGTTGACCTAGTAACATGGAAATAACTTTCAAATCCCCACAAATGGTCCAATTATGGTCAGAGTAGCCAAGCTTATTAAGAACAAACTCAAGATTTTCGTAGCATTCTTTCAAATGGACCGAGTGTCCAACAGGCACAGAAGCATATCGGTTACCATTGTGAAGAAGTACAGCTTTCAAACTCCTTTTTGATGAATCGATGAAAAGTCTCCATTCCTCTGGTTCATACGTGATTTTGAACATTTCCATGATCCCAGGTACATTGTTGCAGAAAACTAGGTCACCCTCTTGTGTAAAAAAAGGGACAAATTCCTTTTCTCTAAATCGGTACCATGAAAATGAAGCACTGGAGGCTAACATATGTCTTTCTTTAAGTCTAGACCCTAAAACTTCCACTGAATCCTTTGTTAGGCCCATATCTCGTACTAAATCGTTCAAGTCTGATTGAGAGATAAGTTTAGGGTCATTGGTACCTGGATCGTAGCTGTCCTCATCATCGCTGCTACTATGTGACATTTGGTCTAAATCGTCTAAAATATTCTCCAGGATGTCTGGAGGTGAAGGAATAGGCAAGTCAGGTCCATGAGAAACAGGGCGAATAGCCGAACGTATGTTGGTTGGGTATGAAATGTCCTTCCTGTTTTTTGAATTGAAACCTTGCACTGAACAAGAACAAAAATAACAGTCATCACTGTGATTTTTAGGCTCTCTCCAAATCATGGGTATTCCAAAACGAAATGATTTCTTCTTACCTTGAAACCATTGTCTCAGTTCTTCAACACACACAGAACACACTATATGGGGACCCCTAATTTAACACCAAAGTATGCAAAATACACCTTCTGAACAAAATTAGAAATGTTCCTTTGTTGCTTCTTGATGGTATAAGACCCACAAATATAACAGAAACAGTTAGGAGAGTTGACACATCCTCTGGTAGCCATGTCTTCTTCCAGTAGAAACTGGATTTTCCCAGTTTAGATTCATTGTCTTATTCAAATAAATAGAATAAAAACCTTTTTTTTTTTTTTTTTGCAAATAACATACTCACATTGTTTAGTTACCTGTTCACCATGAAAGCTCCATAATTCAGACTAAATTTACCACTTATGTAGGTTATAATATTGAAAAATCGTACGCATACTGAACCTGAAAACCCCTGAAAATAAGAAAACTTCAGTTGAAATTTCTGACTTATCTAAGGGTGATGGAATTTTTTCACTATTTTTTTCGTAATCAGCACAAGAAATACTGTTAAACCCACTAGTTCAATATGCTACAATTTTTTCATCGCAGACCTGTGTTATTGAAAGCCATTTCCCACGCGTGTAAACCATCCATGTGCGCAATCTCACCCACCCTATACGGTGAGAAGCGAAAAATAGGTGTCTTTGTTTTATTCCTGCTGTCGTTTTAAATTACAGCATAACAGTTAAATAGTGATGTAAATGCAACAGAAGGAATGTAGTTAATGATATGCACCAAAAGTTTGGCAAAAAAATAACGCTTTCTTTCCTTTAAATCATGTATTCCAATTGTGCGCCAACTCTACCGGTATTACCTTACATTTAAAGTGAAGGAAGTTATTGTTTTTATCTATTCATTTATTTTATTTATTTTGCATGCATTAATTAATTAATTTATATTGAAGAACTATTTGTCAACCTTTCTCCACGAAATCTTTTCTTTAGATGAAATATAAAGAAACCTTTTTCAGATGGGTCGAATATTTTCATCACTTAAAAAAAAACATTCCTTGTGTGGAAACATTGATGTTAAATAGGAGTCGATGCAATACATTGATGATAAACATCGATGTTTTAATGAAACATCAATGTTATGAGAACATCCACATCGATGTCGCATCCTCAGTTTGTACCAATTGTAGATATTCTCAATAACATTATAGGCTTCTTATTCCAGAATATGTTGAGTATTATTTACTTGCAGAAATAGATAAACTTAAGTCCTCTCCAAAAACGATGAACTGAAAAATAATTACAATCATTCCAGACTAAACAGTTTGCCTTGAAAATCATAATCAAAATTTAACAAATATGTCGCTTTCTTGTTTCTTACAACTCTTTTTGTCTTTTTGAAATTTTCCCTTGAAGTTGAAAATCAAAACTCCTCTCCTTGAAGTTGAACCTCCTCCCCTCCATCCTCTCCTTGAAGTTGAAAAATCAAAATCAAAATTAACGAATATGTCTCTTGCTTACAACTCTTTTGTCACTTGAAGTTTTTCACTACGTACAGAGGAACGCATAAGACAATTTAATGAAAAAGAGCAAACTGTTCAAACACTTGTCTATGTAAAGTTAAAATACCAAACAAATGAACATGTTCAGACAAACATCTTCACGTCACTTTAAAAGACTACTTCCATAAACGCAACTTCTTTCTATTTTTTACAAGGAAATGAAGCATCTTAAATTTTATGTGCATCGAATAGATAGAAAATCATTGAAACGTGTAGAATGAGGGAGAAAACGAATGTTTCATATCATAAAAAGAAAACAAATTAAAATAGGCAATTTTATAGTCTATTCGTGGGATTAAGATTCAATTTTAATGCCAGTTGCGTCATAGCCAAAGGAACAGTTCAATGTGCTGTTGAGCATAGAGGAATTTTTAAAGTTTCGTGGTATATGTGTTTATCATCTGCTAAATGAATTGTTCGGGAACAAAAAGGCTCGTTTTTACTAAAACAGCTCTTCGTTCATCCCTTTAATTTTTCCACAATAGCTAGTGTAGAAGAAGTTACCTCAAAATTTCTGCTAATGAAGAATATTGAACGGCAAGAAGAAAAAAACGGAGCACAGAAACTTTCGACATTATTAAAGTTTTAGTAGCATACAAGAGTGCTTAGTTATTATTTGGTTCATTCATTTTACATTTCAAGATATGTATATATAAATATATATATCTGTGGCTTGGATCTAAAAGGTTAAAAATCAAAATCATCGTTTGCGAAAAAAAAGCATTCAAAAATATTAAACAAATTAAAAAGTTGCATTAAAGTATAAAGAAATGACTTTCCGGCTGTAATTTAACGTAGGCCACTTTAGAACTAAAAGAATTGATCAAGTATAGTGTTTTGCTATTAATAACTTAAAACATTAAAAAATTGACATAAACCCTTAAGAACCAAGCCACAGATCGGGGCCACAGTCGGGAACTGTACCGCGACGGATTGCAGTCCCGTTCCGGAATGGATGCCCCCCTCCATTGTAGGGAATGTACCTTTAACGACGCCCCCTAGAGTCAGAAAAGTGTACAACTACGATACATTTTCAGGTCGGGGACTGTACCACGACTGGGTGTTGAGTTACGAAATGGATGCCACACGTTTTGGGCGATGTATCGCTTCGAACGCCCCTTGCGGTGGAAATCTGTACCACGGATTGTTCCAATTTCGGCGACTCTTCCAGTACGTTTTCGGGCACCGCACCACGACGAATTGGAGTCCCGTTCCCGGAGAATGAATGCTCCTCATTCTGGGGAATGTACAGTTCCGGACGCCCCTAGCGTGGCGTACGTGGTCACACACACACGCACTTATATATATATATATATATATGTGTGTGTGTGTAAGACTGTATATGTATAGCCTGCTTGATTTAAATATCAGGCCGAAAATTCATCATGCAAATGATGTTATTATAAATCATTGTTTAAATTATAGAAAGAAAGAAAGGGACAAACAAAAAACAAAAACGTAGAAGGAGAAAGAGAGAGAGAATCATTTTTGCTATATAATTTTATTTATTTATTTATTTATTTATTTTTTTTTTTTTTTGTGTATTTGAAGTTATTAAAATTTTATGAATAGGCTTGCGTTTGAAGTAGAGAAAAAAATAATACATGATTTTTTCGTCATTACCTAGAAATCTATTGATACAAGAATGTTTAGGTTAATTAATCATGAATGAGCGTGGGAAACATGCATTTTAGCTGCTTCCAAACCACAAGTAAACGCACTTTGTTGCTAGCAAAATGAAATTTAATTGATTCACTTATGAATTAATTTTAAAATAAGTTTTTTGTTTTGTAAGTAAATTTGAAATGCTTTAACAGCTTTTTGATCTATTTGTAATGAATTTATATAAAAAAATAATCCAACAAGAGAAAAGGATGGACTTGATTTGCATAGAAATTCTAAAATGACTGGAAGATATTTTAAACCAGATGTATATCATAAGAGTTATAGCAGAAAATACACTGTGATGTACCTTTCGAAATCAACTTCAACTGCTTCCATTAAGAGAGCGTTTTATTTACAGGTCTACCATCAACCAAAGCAAGCCGACTGGCAGAGTTCCGAGAAATATCCATTCATGTTCAAGGGAGGAACTGCTGGTATAAGGAATGTGCCTCTATCTTCTCGTTCTAGTTCCTTTAGCATGATATCTTCCGAACTGATGCTATATGCCAGTTTACAAATTTAGTTGCTTTCGACAAACAGAGAAACAAATATTCTGATTCGCGTACTAAATAAACGCACCCGCAAAACAAACTTCCCTGAAACTTGAATGGATTCGTTCTTTTCTGCCATGCGCAGAAGCGTCCAACTCAAAATTTCGTGGTCGAACTGTAGTGTTGACTTTGGTCGTTATAATTGTCACAAAGTGTGTGTATTTCTGAAAGTTTAGGGTAAATGTCGTCACTCCGAATATTATTTTGTACTGGTATTTCCTGTCTGAGGTTCAAACAGCCCCACCCAAAGCCGCACATTGAACAATTTCATATGATTTTTTCTAACTTTTTTTCTCTATATGTTTTATGCAGTATAATTAATATTTTTGATTTACTGAGCAAAGATTTATTTAGAGCTTAAATTTTTTTTCATATTTTGTATTACAGTAGAGCCTCGATTATCCGAGGTAATGTGGACCAAGGGCTTCTCGGATAATCGAAAACTCGGATAAGAAGGACTCTGTCCAAATCGAGAGTAAAACGTAGTCAAACTGGTGAAATGAATGAAAGCGTCGTCAAAGATGTGAAAAAAAGATTTTTGCTGTACATATTTTGAAATGAAGAAATGACGTTACATACATACAAGTACGTAATTGTACATACATATAGACATAGAGTACATGTTCCAGTTTAAAATGTTATTTCTTGCAGAAGTTCATAAGAGTTTTCTGTTTAGGAGGGGTGCCAATGGCCCGCTCTAAAGGCGCTTTTTTCAAGGACTTATGTACCTCGGTTAAACCGGAATTCGGTTAGTCGGGGCTCGTATAACCGCGTCACTACTGTAGCTTTTAATTACAGGGGCAATAATGTCTGAAACCTGTTGAATGCCTTTCATTCTCCCAAAATATACCGTCACATCATTATTGAGCAGAAAATATGTGCACATAATTCAACCAGGAAAAAGTAACTAAAACAAAACTATTTCAAAATACTCACTATTTGATAGGGCTTTACTGCACTTAGCACATTTCGCCGAACCTGGGGGAGAAACCTACCACAAGTAAATGGACAACTCTACTTGTTAACATACTTGTTGATATATTGATAATTAAAACGTAAAAAAATATACAGTATTCACAACAGACATATGCATGCAAATAGGGTCATTCGAAATGGTTGTTCAGGTTACAAAGGTCAACAACGTTGTTATAAACAATGACTGAAGAAAAACAATTTGAGCACAATGCAGAAGTGAAGTACGCGTTGAGAACGCACCGGGATCAGCAATTAAAGATATGTGTTTCATTACAACTGACATGAAATGACTTACCTCTTGAACGGTTTTCGCGTGATCAACGAGAATCGTACGGAATAGCTATAAAGTGTAAACAAAACTTTTTTCTTTTGTGTTGTGCTAAAAACGTCTTTTCTTGTCATTGTGTCATTGTTTATAACGAGCAACAAATATGTTGTCATTTAGAAAAAAAACCCTAAATATAAATGTACCTTTCTGAATATCACCTGTCTTACACTATAAAACATTTCTGTAAAAGTACAGAAGGGAAACTGAGTGTTTCTTTAAAATTTCGAAGAACTTGTTTTAAATCAAATAATCAAGTTTTTTGATAACAGTTTCTCAATAAAGTTCTTGTTTTTCCGCACACTATAAAACTACAGAGAAAGATGTGTTGAGTTACTTAAAACTCAACACTTGAGATCTCTAACAACCAGTTTAAAAGTTGTAAACAAATGCATAAATAAACGCTTGAGATCTGTGACTACCAGTTAAAAATTGTCAAAAATGCATTATATATTATTGGCGTATAATTTAACGTCAGCTCTAGTGAGTAACCTGGTAGCCCTAGGCGGCCAACCTTCCCGACTCCGTAGGCATCATTGGCCCGAGCGGCGTGGGCACAACTGATGTCTCTTACGACCTTATGTACGAGAAATAGAAATTAGCGCATTTACAGATGGCACCACCAGTGATATATATTATCTGTTGCAATCAACTGACTTTTTTTTCTTTGTATTTTGTTTTCTGCAATTTCCCCTTTCAAAGACGCTGTAGTTTCTCGTTTTTATGTCTCTGCAATTTTATGTCAGCTTCCGGATAAATGATTTCCAAGAGATTATCATGTATTTTCAGGAAATTATATTTCCAGTGTATATATCCATGAAGTGCCGGAACTGAGCTCAATTGAGCTGCGTGCAAATTAAGCCTTACAGATATAGATAAAACAGAAAAACAAAATGTTATGTTCCCATAGCAATATAAAACATATGCGTAAAATATAGAGATACCACAAAAAGTCATTCGTTTAAAAAATAAAAGCTATAGACATGAAAATAACAAATAAAATAATCTTAAAAGCATCCCTGCTTTTATTGTAACTTATTATTAATAAAAGCAAATAATTTAAGGTGAATTCAAAAAGAAAAAGATTTTTAAAAATAGAGAAGTAAATAAAATTAAATAAATTAAATAAAAATGTGAATAGTTTAAACTTAATTAATACAGAAATGTAATATTTAAGTTTAGAGTTCAATTCCAGTTACCGAAATACTTATTTTACATTTAGCACCTTAACGCATTTACCCGTGTCTGACACCGACGAAAGTTACCGGAAAGTTTGCCCATGCCCGTGCATCCTGTCTGAGATCCGTTTACACTTTGCTTGTATAATGTTTTCACTATGTAACTTTTGCCCCCCTCCCCCGCTCCCTAGTCACCCCTCACAACCTGAAATTGCAAAGAATAACTCACACTATACTAGTTTTTCAGAAAAAAACTCGTACTTTAAGGGGTTAATGTTTCTTCGACTTCCTTTATAAAATCTGAAATTAATTCTCTGTTCCCTTTAGATTTTCACTAGCGTTGGAATTAATGCACCGTCGCCGTTAAGGAAATCGTCTTACATTTCTTTCTTTCGTTTAAATTCTGAAGTCTTGTGGGTGTTTCCTTGTTCTCAGAAGCTTCCTGCAGTTAAAGCGTCTTGAGTAATCAAAAGCAAAACGTTCTCTTTTCCTGAAAATTCCAGGTTAGGCCTTAAAAATCTTCCATGGTTAATTAGGGTCTAATTCAAGCAATTGTTCGAGAAGTGGTCGTCTTTGGTACATCCCTGACACGGCACACAGAAAGCCCATTCAGTTGAAAATTATTTCCAAGGAAATGTTGACCCGATCCTAACAGGTGGCAACTTGTGGGTAATAGAACAACAGCTCGATTGTTATTGTGATCAACTTAGCTGTGAGAAGTAGAGCAACACATTGCGGGGGTTCTGTTCATTCACCTCACCATGTGGAGAATATTAGTGTTCCAAGCCAGCAGGTTTGCAGCTGATATGTCTTTGAATGAGACAATTTTTGAAAATCTCAGCGACACATAAGTGAAATGCGTAGCAATTTCCTCTGCTGGCTGGAATAAATGAGCTTCATGCCATGGTAATTTTTCTCGATCCTGGAATATGATCATGACATCTTAATTCACGCATGTTCGCCACATTGCGTTTTATGGAACATTTACGCTGACACTTACTTGATAAATTAATTTGTATTGTCCTTGATTACACAGCATATCATCATCGTTCAAGCAGAAGTCACTAAACTCAAAACACTTGTTTTCAGATATCGTCAATTTAAACATTTGAATCTTTATGAGCAAGCCCTGGAAGTTGAGGATTATGCATTTTTTGCATTTTCCGACGTTTTTGATCGTGTTTTAAAGAATTTTATAGTTTTTTTTTTTTTTGCATTTTAAGTATTTTTCTAATTTTTCTGTGTTTTAGCTCTTTTTTTAAAAAATCTTATGATTAAAATATAGTTTGATTTATTCATTAAATTTTACGAAACACTTAAAAGGGTTGTTTGAGTGTGGAATTGTAAGTTTATTGCACAAAACTGAATGAAGACAAATTAAAGAAAGAAAACAAAGTACTTTTGGCATTAATAAAAGTTGCCGGTGTTTTAATTGGAGAAGATACAGTGTGTGCGTTTGAAGAAAATTGATTCGTGAGTGATCCTATTTATTTCAAATTTACCCCAACTATGTCTGAATTAAAAAAAGTTTCTCAAGGGGATACAAAAACCATTCTCTCGCATGCTGTCTTTGATACGTAAAAAAACATTTACTTTAGTCAGAGCAATTGGGATTCTGTCATTTCAGATTGTAAAGTTATCCAACCACATGTTTACCAGTTATTGATGCATTGGTTTTATTATTTTATTTATTTTAGAAAGTCATTTAATGATGCTACTATTGTAATTTTTCAAAATAAAAAAATATTTAAGGGAATTTTCACCTTAGATCTTAAGTGCATTTTTTAAACTTTGGCGGCATTTTTGGGGTCATTTTAGGTGTGCTTTTAGAGCATATTCAGGGATTCTTTTAGGTCATCAACTTCCCGGGAATGTTTATAAGCAATAGTAAAAACTATCTTAGATACCTCTTACTCCTACAGTAAGTTTACTGATGTCTACTGTATTGGTTAACATCGTGAGCTAACTCATTTGAAATTCTAATTGACTGCCGTCATTTTTTTCTTTTATTTATGGAGACAACGTCTTTTGCTTGAACGCCGATGATATAATGTGTGGGTCGTGCGGCATATCTACTGCCGATATTTTCCGTTTAAAGAAAATTTGTGTCAAAACGAATTTAACTCATAAGTTGTAAATTCTAAGCAAAAAGCAAAGACTCATATTTAAGGTATGGTCAGTGAGTGATAAAGGATGATTACTTATTATCTAGATCGATTCGAGGTTGCGTGTTGATTTATTTTTATTTCCTAGTTTTATTCTTCGTACAAACTCTAAATACATATTTATATATTTAAAACATTTACTTTTCTCGTACATATTAGGGAGATTTATTTAATGCATGACTACTGAAAATAATTTTTGTAGAAACAATTTATTAATTAAATTTCTTTTATGAATAAATATAAATGTAAAACTCTTCCTAATGGACACCCTTCTATTATGGACAGACATATTTGCCCTGATGGTTTCCCGTTTAGATATGTTTTACTGTAATAGAAAAGTGAAATCAATAGAAAAGTAAAAATAGAGAAAAAATAAAGTAAAATAAAATCGCGCACTTCTCAGTGGTCAAAAGTCAAAATTTAGAAGAAGAAAATAATGTAAAAGGGTATGTTTTTAACAAATAAAAAAGTGTTTTTAAAAATTACATCTTTTTATGAAAAAACTAAATGTAAATGATAATGAAATAAAATATTGGGTTCGGGTTTTCATCTCTAGAGTGCTTATTGAAATTTTATTATTGATAATCAAATTTTATTATATTGACCCCTTATTGAAATTTTATTTCAATAATTTAAAAGAAGTCTTTAATCAATGTCGATTATCACCTAACTTGTTTTTTCTAGAGCGAATATTACTTAGCTCTGCAAATTTCGACGTGAATCCTAAATTTTCAGAAATCATAGACTGAAAGGACGAATTCGCTTTAGCCGAAACATTTTGACTATGCCATTACGTTGTTCGTAACACACACCCTTCTACTTTATATATATGTAAAACAAAAAAAAAGTAGTTTTACCGATTTCGAAGTCAGTGCTAAACCTTTAGATATTGCGGATACTCAAAATTGAAGAACGAATTCGATTTAGCCGGAACACCCCCTACCCCCTCTTTCTTTTTCGAAACAAGAAAAGGAGTAGGCAGGTTACTTCCACTTCATCATATTTTTTAGACTGCATCCTAAATTGTCAAATTTAATCACGTTGCATTCAACGGAATAAAGGATATCCTGCACTTTTTGTTTAATACCATCGTAATTCACAAGGAATAGTCTATCGTAAAGGAAAAAAAAAAAAAGGAGGCGAGTAGAAATTCGACTCATAAGCCTTTATTACTATGAAAGGATCATTAATCCGTTTAATACACAAAGAGAACACGGAAACCTGAACGTTCTTAGGAAGCCGGTTTTTGTTCTGAGGTTAAATTACAAAAAGAAAACTCTGAAACATAAAACAAAATATGTTTAAAAAGCGGCCAAAACTTACCCAATACTCGTCGCTCTATAGCTTAGTGTGGGAAAAAAGGGGAAAAAATGGCTATTTTTTTATTGATCATTGTTCTAAAATTAAAGGTAAGGAAAATTTATTTAACCCAAAAAAGATGATAAAGAAAAAAAATGGAACCAGCTTTGCAAGAAATAATTACTTTAAAATTTTATCATGAGTCACTTTTTTTCAACGAAACTGAACTACAAACCTTTTTCATACATGAATCACTATTTTAATCTATTTGAAAACGCTATTAATTTTTTTAATGGAAAAGTATAACCTAATGAATATAAGTACAATAATTGTGGATTGTTTTTTTTAAATGAAAAACGGAAAGTAGTTCTGGAGCTGTCCTTTTTGTAAACTGCACACATGTTTTAGTATTGGCACAAATGCTTTATATTATGGGTAATTCATTAATGATGTCACGCTCCGAGGGGGGGGGTGGCTCAAGAAATTGTGAGTTTGTGACAAGGGGAATGGAGAGGGTAACAAGAAGTGTGACATTACACTTTTTTTATTCTATAAAAACATTTAAAATCAGTAAATTAAATTTATTTTTAAAGTTTTTTTCAATTTTCATAATTTGATTTTAAAGTTTCATTGATATTTTTGTATCATAAATCCCAATGCTAATTAAGGTTTAAATACCCTTCTTGTTAAAAGTTTAAAACCAAGTTTTCTTCTGCATTTACACTTTTAAGATAAAATTGTGTGGGTCATTTATTCAGAATTCGAACAATTAATAAATTTCATTGTTCTATTCTAATTATCTTTCTTATTATAAACCTTAACCTCATTTTATACAAATTAAGTACACATGTAATCATCGTCATCATCATCATCATTATTATTATATTATTATGCTCACAAATGTCATTAAAAGTTCAAAAATAAAATTAGAAACGTGATCAATAATGGCAGTGGTTTGTTTCTGGACTTCAAGTACACATACTTATGTAATATAGCGTGGCATGTGAGAGAGGGGGGTAGAGGGGTTTTGCATTTTAAGTATTTTTCTAATTTTTCTGTGTTTTAGCTCTTTTTGTAAATGTACTCAAGTGCATAATTTTTGAACTGTTGAAAGATAAAAGTATTGAAAAAGGGGTCTTATTCGAATTAAATCCAATATTCAAAATTTGTGAGAAATCTAGATAATTTTTTTTTAAACGCATTAATTGTACCAAACCTCTGGAAAACAATTTAACTATGATTCTATAATTGCAAAGTTTTATCAATTGAGTTACTTATTAATACAGCTTGGACTTAAAAAAAAATGTTTTTGGCAATGCAAAACAATACTTTTGTATCTGCAAAGAATTTCATTTTGCGTCACTTCAAAATTCAAAGCCTGTTGAGAGCAGTACCGGATCTTGGAGTTTTCCGAGGTGGGGCGAAGCTTAAAAATTCCGCCCCCCCCTCCCCCCATCAAATCATTGTTAATATTTCATATAACTTTTAGGCGCTGGCCTTTTTTATTTATTTTGGAGGATTTTTTCACTTTCTGCTACTGATAAATAGATAGAACTTTCGTTAATGTTCCCACAGCATGGCCCTTTCAGCTCAACATTTGTTGCTGTTGTTGTGTCTAATGCCACTTGGATATCCAAGCTCCCCTTCGCGGAGCGACTGGGAATTTAGGCAGTAAGGAGCGCCTTCCGTTTCAAGCTGAGCACGAATGGTGGAAGTACGACTCAACATTTGGGGGGGTGGGGGTGGAACCATATGAAGAGCTCCCCTTAACAAGAGATATGAATTCTGACAGTTAAAGCTGTTCCGGGGGATTCTCCCCCGGGAAAATTTTGAAAACTACAGTCAGACCTCGATATAGGTCATCCGCATATAAGGTCACCCCGCATATAAGGTCACTTTTCCAAAGTCCCGGCTCACTGACTAGGAATTCTTTGTTACAGATTATCGGATATATGGCCAAGTTTTAAAAATCGTTATCGCTTATAAGGTCATTTCTATCTGACCACCTTCAGATAATTTCAAGGTCACGCTAATTCAAATGTACGAATTTCTTCTGTGTATATGATCTTTTATTATCGTCATGCAGGCGAGGGAAGCTCTTTTCTAACAAAAGCCTATTTAACTTCCTTACAAGGTAATTACCCCTCTTGAGTTCTAGGAAAAGGTTGCAGCCAACAAACACACCTGGAGAGTTTCCACTCCCCAGTTCACAAAGAATTTTCCCCCGCCTTCGCTGCCAGTAATTCCTCGTCCCGTCCACACTTCTAGGGAGGGGTGAGCTTTCGCAATTCGGACGAGAACAAAGGACAAGTTTTCCCATCTTGTCACGTGACCATTTGCTGACCAGACCAGAGAAAAGAATTTCATTCGAACCTTTCTCACTCTTATCGTGTCATCATGTCGGCAAAGAGAAGACGTTGACTCTATCATAGAAAGAAAAAATTGCTGAAAATTTTGAAAATTCAAATTTATCGAAAGCACGTTTTGCCGAAGAACGTGGTATACCACGCACCACCTTAGACAATATTCTGTCTTCTCATCGCAATGGAAATGGGAAAAGAAAAAGGATGCGTTTTTCCCCTTATGAGGAAATTGAAGAAGCCGTTCTCCAATGGATAAAAATGGCTAGAGCACAAAATGTGCCAATATCATGTTCAGTACTGAAAGAAAAAGCTCTGCAAATAGCCACGGAATTGGGAGAACCTGATTTTATGGCCAGCAATTTATGGATTCAGAGATTTAAAGTAAGACATGATTTAACTTTCAAGACAGTGTGTGGTGAAGCTGGAGATGTTGACGAAACTAATTTAAATGACTGGAAGAAATCTGTGTTAGAAGATGACATTTTGAAACGGTATAAGCCATGCGATGTATTCAACGTCGACGAATGTGGTCTTTTTTTCCGAGTCTTGCCTGACAAAACTCTCGCATTCAAAAATGAAAAATGTGTAGGTGGCAAAAAAAGTAAAGAAAGACTTACAGTATTTTTAGGGGCCAATATGGATGGCTCTGAAAAATTGAGACCTCTTGTTATTGGTAAATTCTAAAAGCCACGTTGCTTTAAAAACGTTAAATCTTTACCCGTGGATTACGACGCTAACAAAAAAGCGTGGATGACCGTCACCATTTGGGAGAAAACAATACGACGTTTAGACAGGCAGTTTGTGAAGAAGAAACGAAAAGTTGTTTTCATAGCAGACAATTGCACAGCTCATACCAACATCCCACAGTTAGCCTCAATTGAGCTTGTTTCCTTGCCTCCTAATGTGACCAGCGTTCTCCAACCATTGGATCAAGGAGTTATTCAAAACCTAAAAGTGAACTATCGTAAGCTCCTCTTGAAGGACCTTATCGCTGTCATCGACCAAAAAAAGAAGTTTCACGTTACTGTCTTCGATGCCATTTTTTATGTGTACAAAAGTTGGAACATGATGTCCACCACATGCATAGCAAATTGTTTTCGTCATGCTGGTTTTGTGGATTCTCTGAGTATCGTGGATGACGAAACCGAAGAAGAAGACGATATTCCTCTATCTGTTCTGATGGAAGATCTGAGGAATCGTGGCCGTGCCATTCAAGGGGAAGAAGAATATCGTTTGATTGATGAGGAAATTGCCACCACTTCTGAAGCTACAATTTCTGAAATTGTTTCACAAGTTTCACAAGTTGTGGACAGTGAGGACAATGACAGTGATTCTGAGACTGTAGCTGTAACCCAAGCGGAAGCCTTCAATGCAATAATGTCAAACGCCATTTTTTTACAAACCATGTGGGAGTTGACGAACATTTTGAGAAGTTACAAAATCTAGAAAACATTGTTCGAAAAATGAAACCAAAAACGAGACAGACCTGCATGAATGATTATTTTAAACAAGGTAAGATTTTATGTATGTATGTACACTTTGAGGAAATTTATAAACAGCTTTATTTTAAATTAAATTTAAAAAATATATATATAACTTTCTTTAATTCTTTTAAAATTTATTGACTTAAATATTTACCAAATAACTGATGTTTTCGTTTGCATTACCATTTTTAAAAAATCATAATGTGTATTTACGTGCTTAGTTATGAACTGCTAATGAATCGGTTAAAAGGTCACCCCGCTTATAAGGACACGTTTGCGATGTCCCTTAGGGTGACCTTATA
Source organism: Octonoba sinensis (assembly GCA_038502835.1). Classification (NCBI taxonomy): domain Eukaryota; kingdom Metazoa; phylum Arthropoda; class Arachnida; order Araneae; family Uloboridae; genus Octonoba; species Octonoba sinensis. The sequence goes on along the minus strand of CM076598.1, from coordinate 112,832,048 downwards.
TCGAGGTCTGACTGTATATGTAAACTGGTGTATTTTGAGGCCTTAGGGAACGCTTTTGAGACTTCAAAAACTTTACAAAAAAAAAAAGGAAAATTTTTAAAATTTAAATGTTTTTTTACTCATAAAAATAATCATAAAAATGCAGAAAAAGCTTTTTTATTTTATAATCCAGGGATGGACTCCTCACCCCCCCTCTCCTTCTTACTAACGCCCATATCGAAGAGCCACGTGTTTGCCTTCTCAAACAACACTTGCTCCCACCTCTTCCCAAAAGGATGCTTTTCACTATATAAAGAGAAGAAACCTTGACTTTTTTAAATTTAAAGTTTTAAATTTTTACATTGCGAAATTTTCCGCCCCATAACCTCAATTTTTGAAAGCTGATCAATGATAAAATCGGAGCGCCGAACTAGGATTTTAATTATCTTCCAAAAGTTAAATTTTCTTTATAAAATATTTTTTCTTTTCTTTTCTTCTGCTTCTTCTTTTTTTTTTTTTTTGTGCATCACCGTTGAATTTGCCTCCCCCCAGAAGTGCCGCCCGGGGCACGGGCCCCGACTTGCCCCACCCTAGATCCGGCACTGGTTGAGAGGTGCCAAAGGAATTAGCGTGAAACTAGCATTATGTCTACTAGAATTTCTGAAAAGATTTACTGCTCATTATTTAGTACATTACTCGGTATTAAGTACCCAAATAATAAAAGTTTCACTCGTTCAAAGCAAAATACAAAAAATAGCAAAAGTAAAAAATTACAACGTGAAATGAAAAGGTATACAATACCCAAACGGAAAAGTTCACTTTTACGCTTGCGTATTTTGGACCTTTTACAAAGGAGTATCGTTTATATGACGTCAAAGGGACTGTTGAAAAACGTCGTGTAATCGATCTATCCTTCTGGCTAAATCCAAGAATTGGGACCACGCTAAAACGTCGTATAAATGTAAAAGTCGTATAAATGATTGTCGTATAAACTTTACTATATTTCATTCGGAGCCCAAAAAAATAGGAATATTTTTTGCGTTGTGTGGTGCCAAAATGCCCATACTGAAAACAAGTGGAGTCATGAGTTTTGCTAATGAGCATGATTACATAGAAGTGAAACTGTTTTTGAGGAAAGATAAGAAAAACTTTAATAGTGATAATAAATTTTGTTAAAGCAGCTGTGTTAGGCGCATGTCGAACCAAAAGATCAGAAAATTAGATTTTTGCTTCCAGTTTTCCTTTATGATATCAGGCTCTTAACTTCAAAAACGTCCTGTTTCTTTCGTTGTTATAGACAACAAGGATTAAGGCTTGGAGATGAAAATGGCGTTTTTAGTCTAAAGTAAATAAAAAAGAAATCATCAAAACAGGAATGCAAAGATGCATTCTTGTTTTGATGAAGATGCAAATGCCTAGATTGTTTTTGGCATTTAAAGTTTCATGAAACAAATATGCGCACTTTAACTAACATTCATGCGAAACATGCATATTAAGAACAAGTTCAAGCTTACACAGATTCCATTCATTCTCAGATTCCATTGATCATGAATGCATTGCAAACTGTAATAGTTATTAGTGAAACGGTATTTATTCATTTATTTTATTTATTTATTTAGTCATTCTTTTTTTTTTGCTAAAGACTGTTTATTATGATCATTATTTTTTAAACAACTTCAACTTCATTTTTTTTTCGGTGAGGAGAAACGCAGAAATTATGGTTAAGTGCATAGAATTGTTTTTCCTGAAATTTCTAATTTTCTCAAAGCCCCTAGTTTTGTCCCGAATGTTTTCTACGCCTTTAAATGCCTAGATTGTTTTTGTAGGCTCACGATAAAGTTCTTTGCACTTTGTACTATAAAAAATTTTTGTAAAAAGACAGAAAGTTACTACCAGTTAAAAAATAGTGAAGAAATGCATTATATATGTTGGCGGTACGGGGTATTCCCAGCTCTGATGAGCAGCCTGTCTCTCGGCAGCGCAAGTCCTTCCTTGTCCATTTCAATTTCAGGCCGGCCCAAAAGTTAGATCAAAAACGAAATTGCGTAATAAAGTTAGTGCAATGAAATAACGGGAAGTACATAGAAAGCTCGTATATTTTCGGTCTTTAGTTCTGCTGTCCACGAGTGTCATACCAATAGTGAGGAAGCCCTTCAGCGCAACTCATTACAGTGCTTATTCAGTGTTAAAACCATAGTTTTTCAAAATATGGCACATAGGTTGTGTCTGGTCTTAGAGCTTCATATCAAAGAATTAAATGAACATAAAAAAATTAATTTGAAATGACGCTCTTTTTAATATTTTGTTTTAATCTCTATTATTTAAATAAATTTTATTCTCTATTTTTATACAGTGAATCAGCTCTTACTTCTTTGATGGTACGTTCCATTAATTCCATATTGTTATAAGTCTTTAGTTTTATATATACTTCCTATTTATTACAATATATATTTTATTTATATTTGATTATAATGTAACATTTTTAGTTACAGCGGACGAATGTAAATTAAAAAGTTTTACTCTTTGATCATAAAACCCCAAATTTAGGATTTATTGATTTTAATCAGAAATTGATTTTATGTTGGAGTCTTTGATTCTTTGTATAGAATTAAAAATTTTAAACGCACGATATAAAATTAATAAATTTTGACGATTTCATTGAGGATTCTTAAGGTATGTTGGATGAAAGTAGCGGTACCAGTATTCACTAATTACTGAAATCAAGAGTGGACCTTGCTTCTGGTCTTGGAGGAAATCATTCACCCATTTCTTTTTGTTTGTTCTAAGACTTGCGTTACGGAAGAAAATAATAACATAATAACATTGCTAATGAGTGTAATATAATACTCAAATCGAGAGGACCGTGCTCTCGCTCGGAAATTTTTCGAAATTGAAGAACTAAAGGCGTAAATTTGGGTTATCTTTGGTCAAGTTGGGAGGGAGGGGGGAGTGTCCTGCTCCCTATGATCCCCCATTGAGTCATTGATAAGTCATAAATACCAGTCGTAAGAGTTTACTAGTATTCTCTGATCTTCTTCCTTCTTTCTATTTGTCTTTAATGTAAATCGGCTCTGCCTACAGCACGTCCGCTTCCGAAAGTGGTTGCATATATCTTGTTTATTAAGGGAAGTCGGGCACCATGAGACCATTTTTTTCTCTATGGTGTTTTTATTTACAATTTTTGTCTCATGTCATGTTATATCACTTCATAAGAAATTTAATATTAAAAAAAAAACTGGATTTCTTAAATATAATTTGAAAACTTTAATTTTTGAAACAAAATTCAGCAATTTTTAGAAATGCATCTTCTTTTTAAAAAAATACCGTAAAGTCGCAATTTTTTAAATTGATTCATTACTCATAAAGCAAAGCTTTTATGCTTTAAATTTTATATAAGTCAAGTACTTTTTCAGAAAAAAAAAAAAAAAAAACTGAAGTAACGCAGAAAAACAACAAAAAATTCAAAAAACCTTCAAAAAGAATTTTAAAAAAGTACTTAAGTTAACATAATAGCAAAGCATTAATTTGTTATGTACAGTTTCAGGAACATGTGGGGAAAAATCCACATTATAGATACAAATTTAAAAAAGCCTTTGCATTTTAATTGAGATGAAAGGCGCAAAAAACAAAGCGAGAAAAAACAGAATTTTGAGTTTTCGGCTTGCAAACTCCGGCTTGCTTCTTTTCAAAATTTCAAGTTTTTCAGTTACAGTCACGATGAAATTGCTTTTTCTCGCTCATTTTATTTAAAAAAATAAATATGTGGCTTATATTTTGCACAGTTTCGGTTTCGGAATGAAAATGTGGCAAATCATACCATAATAAAATCAATGATAAATCAATAATATTGCTTCCATTTTTCTGAAACTTCGAGGGAACATTTTTAAAGATTTATTTTACTACTTGAGCCAATAAAAAATTTTTCTCTTTTTTTTCGACATTTTTAGGTGCTGGTTCCCCTTAATGAGTGTTTTCAAATGGTTTCATTTAGATACCGGAATTTCGTGGCGTCGGGGCATATATTTCCATCGCCCCACCCCCCTGGATACGATATGCCCATGCTTAGCACGGCAGTGTGAGTCTTCCAATTCCAAACTCTTGCCTTTGTTTTGGAGTCACTATATCCCGAAAGATGGCAGCACCATTCAAAAATGTCCCTTCTTGAGTTCCGTAATTTTTTTCCAATTTGGACTTTCGGAAAGACAAGCGATAAGAGTTTTTTTTTTTGGCTGTACGACTTATCAGGGAGGCCTACATCAATACTGTGAGCCTTGATGCCCTGTTATCATGACAAGCCTCAAACAAAAATTCTTTACATACACTCCTCCTGATTTCAAAAGAGACAATTATTGTTTTTTTTTTAGTCTATGCCTTCTCCTTTTATCACAAGCTTCTCTTTCTGTAAACGATTTAAAACTATTGTAGGTCACCTAAGATCTATGTGTGCCACCCAGGGGCACCAACAACAACCCTCATGAGCAGACCCGGACGGGCTCCCTCTAGGGCACTCGGGCAGATACTAAAAAGGGGCCCCCTAGAGGGGGGGGGGGGGGTTCTTCCCCGGAAATTTTTTGAAAATGATGTGTCAGGAAACCGTTTTTTACCCTTTTTAGGGTCTTATACGGTAGTTAAACTAAAGCGACATTTTTGTATTAAATGAGAAAAAAAAATCGAAACAGTGTTTAAAAGTTATGCTTGACTAACTGTTTAGGACAACGAAATGTATTATAAAACTAAAAATCTGCCCTTCTGAATGATTTGCTAGTTAAATGAAAAGTCAAAATTATGTTTTTTAAGAATTACTTTTTTGAAAATATATACATTATATTAAAAATCAAACATAGATTTGCTCCAAGTTAAAATTTAAAAAATATTACTAGTTTGTACAAAGAAAATAATAATAAAATGAACATTTATTTCATTTAAATCAGAAGCTCGTTTATCACTCCTTTGATTTTTTCTGGCTGGAGCAGTTTCTCTACCAAGTTCCAAATGAACGAGTAATTACTTTGAAAACACTTAACTGGTTAGTGACTAGAAACAAATCAAGCAAAAAAGCAATAGTTTTTAAATTTAAACCGATGGCTGATCAAATTCTTTGCTGTCAATTTTGACTTGCAGTCAAAACTGCTAACAGATATGTCTTTAAGAACAGTTATGACATTAACTTATTTTGCTGTATTTTCATCTGCTTCACTACTCAAAAACTCATCAACAATTACTGAAAGAGTTTTCTTGTTGATTGCAAAGTTTACTCCACCATCGTCGCTCATGTTTTTCATGTAATCTGTTTAGTTTGTCACGGGGCAGTATATTATCTCTTGATTTGTTTCTCTCATACTGTCATTCTTTTATAAGACGCACTCAGAAAAACGCCGACTCTGCTTATTAACCCAAAGGGTCCTAAACTTAGTCAAGTTCAAGCACAGTACCGGATCTTGGAGTTTTGCGTGATGGGGCAAAACTTTAAAATGCCACCCCTCCTCCTCCAGCTAATTATTGCTCATATTTCGTAAATTGTTATGCTTTGGCCCTTTTTTAGGGAGTTTTCACCTTGTGGGGCCGGGGGCACTGATAAACCCATAAAAATTTTCAGGCCCAGAGAAACTACCAGGTTCTTTTACATGTACATTAGGGGGATAGCGCCATATGAAGGGTCTCCCCTTAACAGGAGATTTGAAATTCAGACAGTTGAAGGGGGTCCAGGGGGATTCTCCCCCGAGAAAATTTGGAAAACTATATGCAAACTGGTGCATTTTGAGGCCTTAGGAAACGCATTTGGGACTGCAAAAATATTAGGGAAAAAAAGAAGCAAATGAAACCTTTTTAAAGTTTAAACGCTTTTACTCATAAAATTGCAGAATAAAACGAGCCTTTTTTTAATAATCCGCCCCCCTCTCCGCCTTCTTGCTAACGCTCATATCAAAGAGACACGTGTCTGCCTTCTCAAACGACACTTGCAAGCACCCCCCTCCCGCCTTTTCCCGAACGGAATCTTAGAAAATTTGTAAAAGAAAAATTATTACATTGTTTGAGCATAGCAGGATTTATAATTCACTATTATAAGGGGAAAAAAACCTTGAGTTTTTAAAATATAAATTTTTAAATTTTGGCATTGCAAAATTTGCCGCCCCCTTTAAATTGCCTTCCCAGGAGCCCTTGCCTGGCACAGGAGCCGGCCGACTCATCAACGACGCAACATATTCAGTAAAACTCAATTTTGGAGCTTCCAACAGTTTATTCAAATAAATAACTTTATATTAATCGGTTTTAATCATTAGCAAAATAGCCGATTAATGATCAAATCGGAGTGCTGAACTAGGATGTTAATTCTTTCTTTGCAAAAGTTAAATTTTCAAAAATAAATACATTTTTCTTTTTTTATTGTATTGTCTTTCTTCTTCTTTTTTTTTTTTTTTTTTTTTTGTGCATCACAGTTGAATATCGTCGGCTTACAAGTGAAACCCACTAAGTCAAAAAACCTAATTTTTCAAAAACGAAGAAGAAAAAAATAAAAATTTCAATACTTGCAAAATTTTTTGTCAATAATGTTTAATTATTCTATATCGCATTTTTATTTCCTAAAAACGTCTAACTTATATTTGGGGATGATAAAAATGATAAATTTTTGTTTTTTTTTAACCTTGCGTTAATGAGATTAAAAAAATTCCTGACTTATCTTGACTTAATGTATTTCTCCTAAACTTCTAATGATACATAACTAAGGTACTTATTGTTTTTCATAAGATTTACTTTTGACACGAGGCAAATATAATTAACAAAACATTTTTAAGATTATATATTTATTAAACAATAAAACAAACACAAGTTTACAATATTATAAAACAAAACCTAATTATTTAAATGAATATAAAAATTGATGAAATTGTTCCTTTTTTATCTTTTATTGTTTAATATTCATCTTCGGAAATATAATCATCTGAGAAGTCCTTCGCTGCTTTGGTTGATGGTAAACTCTCATACCAGGCGTGAAGAGCTGACGGAATGACATTTTTCCTGCATAACTTTAGCAAACCTTGTTTTTTTGATTGCGTTATTGGTATTTGTCTGTTGTAAAGTTTTTCTATTTCCTCGTCATTCGTTCAACTTTCTTAATTTGCAACAATCTCTGTTTTTTCCATGTGGTTTGATAATGATGATATCCGTGTACTCTCCACTATAGTCATAACTATAGCTAAAGGCTCCCACGTTTTCTTTTGCAAATTTTTGTGTTTTATTTTCAGCCAATTAACTTTATTTCCCCGAACGTCCTTTTTCTTGTTGTCGATAGATTCTCGAACCAGTCTTTTACAGTTCAAAAAATCTCTATATCCTAGTTCCTTAGTGCGGTAAGTATTTTTTTTTCCTTGCTGTTTTGAAAACATTTTCCCATTCGTGGACACTATAGTTATCTAAGTTTTTCTTAGCTCCTTCTATGGCACTGTGCATAGAGTGTAACTTCATAAACGAGTGACCACTCTCTAAAAATTTTTGCTCTATTATTTTAAGAGAAGGGTGTACCTCAACTACACTGTAAAAAGTTTTGGTGTGACACAACACCAAAAGTGGAGGCAACACTTCGAAACCAAAAAGAGTGTACGAAAACACCAGGCTATTTTTGGTGTACTGAAACACCAAAGATTATTCTTGGAGTTCTCAAACACCAAGGATTATTCTCAGTACACCAAAAATAATTGCAGTGTTTTCGTACACCACATTTGGTTTCGAAGTGTTGCCTCCACTTTTGGTGTTGTGTAACACCAAAACTTTTTAGAGTGTACGCAACCAAAATGTTGGTAAAATAACCAAAACGTTGATAATTCTACCAGCACAATTTTTTTTTACACATATTTGATAAATTCAAATGACAATATTATTCACATAATTCACAACGAGTTTCAATTTTGAAAAAGTGATTCGTTCTTGATCAATTTTCTGAAAACGTACAAAAGACAAAATATAATTTAAATACTAAAAAAATAAGAAACTGATAAGCAAGTCAAGTGGATTTTTTCCTTCAACGGCAATATAGTCAGCTTTTGGTTAAGTAGTTACATTTCACTGAAGATACCCATTTGAATGAGTAGGCTGTATATCAAGGACAAAAAATGGTATATTTATTTGGTATTCATTAACTCCAGCAACCGTACCAGAAAAAGTGTTATGTTATAAAATAAAATTATCAATACACATGAAAAAATATTTCTTTGATGAATATATAATACTAGAAAGCCCGGCGGTCATATGAAATGAACGCTGCTCTAGATATTATACATGCTAATTCAAAAAAATGTTCACCTTCTCCCTGACCCGTTCAATTTGCGTTCAGTTGTAAACCGCTTCAAAAACAGGTGATTGCTAATGCAAACAAATGTTCACCTTCCCCCTGACACGCTCAATTTGCGCTCGGCAGAAAATTCAATTTAAAATACAATGTGGGAATAAAATCGGGCAAAATTTTAAACTCTTTACGCGTTAAATGCAGAATAAGCAACAATTCTATGAATTAAAAATATTTAAATATTCTCAAATACCATGATAATTTAATTAAAACAATGATAACTGCATGTTTGGTATCAGTGTATATGTACTATTTGAATGCCGTGGCAACTTCACCCCATTGGCTAGTAGAGTTACGCAAGCAACCAATACGCTATCGGCGACAAACAGACGCTTATATGTATCCGCTTGTATATTATACGATTTTTGATAAATAAGGAAACCAGGGCTGCGGAGGCGGCTGCGTAAAGCACAGACTCCTACTCCAACCCAATTACTATGGTATATATTTATTAGCAGTCGACACATTTTTAATCGACTCCGACTCTTCTATCCCAAAGTGAGCCCAACTCCGTCTCCGGTTCCACATCCCTGGAGGAAACGGACATTTTAGGAAAGTAAAAGAAAACAGGATGTCTAGCTTTTAGATCATAAAATATGAGAACGTTTATTTCAGAATAAAAATTCAAACTATAAGTATGGATTGAAAGCATGATATAGTATGGAATTTTTAATTGGAAAACCTATATTTATAGCAGAACCAAACATATATCTACACCAGCTAATCTTCCCGGGAAAAGGGGGGGGGGGAAGACATATTAATTTTTAGGAAAATTTAAAACAAGATATTTGCAAGGCCAATGTAAGAATAATATTTTATATAATTGCACGAAATGCCGTCAAATAAAACAAAAATCTGCTTGTTATACAAAGATACTAGAAAATACCACATCTATGTATCTATTCATACTATATGAAATATAATTAAAGATGAATATTGTCACCAAAAAAAAAAAAGCCTGCTTAAGATATATAAATGCACAAGGATGGGTGTGATTAAATACATTTTATTACAAAATCAATTCTTAAGACTAGGTGCCTCCGAAAGGTTCTTTACTGAAATCAATAACTAATGGAATTAAAATCATTTTTAAAAAATCTAAATAAAATTTCAGCACTGTACCGTTGCAACTCAAAGACTGCGAATTATCAGTAAAAAAGTAAACAAGAATAAAATAAAAGCAGCTGTCTCATTATCGTCTGCGTGGTTTTAGGCTGCTTTGTTCAAACAAAATAAAAATAGAAAGAACATTTCTCAAACTGTTGGAGAATTACACAGTATATGAACAATTCCTTACGAGAATACAAATTCTATTTTACTTAATAACATTTTATTCAAAACGTGCATTACGGCAATTGTAATGTTCTTCTACAAGTAAAATTGCCAAGAAATACATAGTTAAAGAAAGTTTTTATTCTTCAGTAATAAAAAGCGAATAAACTGATACTTTTTCTGAATGTATTTCATCAGAAGCTAAGAACATTGTAGAAAAAAAAAACATTTCGAAAATAAATTTTTCTATGTAATTTACAATTACGATTTAAAATGAATAATTATACAATTTAACATAATTAAGGATGCATATACTGATTGTAAAATAAAATAACGAATTCTAATAGAGACAAATTCTGAGTAGGCTTAATGTATCATGGAATGCATAACATATAAATTGAAGTTAACAAAATACTTAAATACAAATAACATACACATGAAGTTACAATTATCCTCCGTTAACTTAATTGTCTTTATTACACAACTAAAAACAAACATACCTCGAATAAAACCAAACTTCGTTTTGGCAGCAATCATTGTAGCGACTTTAACAAAATGGCGAAGCAAACAGAATCAAATGTTTGTTTATAAATAATCTATCGTTACCACCACAAGTTTTGAAACGTACACCAAAGTTGGTGTTTTCACAAATGAAAATAATTCACGAAAGGTGTCCATGTGGTGTAAAAATTCACCAGTATTGGAGTTTTAATGCATATACGCCATTTAAAGTGTTCGTGAACCCTTGATTTGGTGTTAGCTCGAAGTAAAGTGTTTGTTCACACAGTTTTTAAGGTATTTTAACACCAAATTCGGAGCTACTTTACTCCACACTTTTTACAGTGTAGGTGTAAAAGATAAGCTGCTACTTGTATGTTCCTATTCTGACCTCCGCATGTGTCAGAAAAAATTGATACTTTATCTACATGTGGTGGGAGCGATTTGAGGTGAATTCCCAAACAAGTGCCTATTTCGCAGCTTCCTCTCTTTCCGTCTATCTCTGACCAAAAGTAGCAGAAAGCGTTATTTGGTGGGGCCGCTTCATAAATAGTGAAATTGTACAAGTTTAACTTCCGTAGGTAATATGTGAGGCTGACATCAGAGGAAGGTATTTGCAAGACACTCTGAAGATCACAGGTAATTGAATAAAATATTTTTTCTGTCTTCGATCTTTCCTTATCTGCGCTTTTGGCTGCCAAGGCAGCATTCTTTCTTATAATGTGATTGCTGTACTCTTCTTCCATTCCTTGTTTTTCGACTCTTGTTGCCTTGTCGTAGGTTGTGCATAACAAACATTGGTCTTTTTTAGGATGAAAAAATGATAAATTAAATTCTGTACAGAAAACTCTTCGGTATGTTATCAATGAAACTGATTCCTCGTTGTTTTGTCTGCATTTTTCTAAAAACTGTTCATGCATTTTTGCAATGCTAAGTTTACAATCTAGGTATTGCCGTTTCGAACTTTTCCTCGTGTAATGACGCTCCGTAACAGGAAAGCTTTTGATGTGGTCTTTTACTCTGTGGAGCGTTTCCTCGGGAGTTTTATTTGATGGGGCACACTTTCCTCTTAAATCTTCACCAATGTAATTGCCAAATTCATCCCTGCTTTTAAATGCATTTAAAATCGGAATATTTGAAATGTTCAGAGTTTTACAAAAAATTTTTGACAAACCCGAACTTTTTCACCTTGTTTTTCAAAGAAATAACTTTTTGAATTTGAGCGGGCCTTGTAGAATTCATTTCTAGGGCGATGGGATTTAACTTTAACACTCTTGACATTGGAAAGTATAAAATCTTTTTTTCTTGCAAATGTCAATTGCCAGTAATTTTTGCACAATGCATTTCTTTCTTCTTCAGTAAATTTGGATGTGCAAAATATATACAACTGGAGCAATTACTGAACTTTGGAATTTTTGCTGGCTGATCTATTCCTTTTGTACTTTGATATGGTAAGTCAGATTCTCTTCTAAATTTTTGGACATTTCTCTTCCAAGATGACGTTTTTACTTGTCTCCACCGGCTGCATGATTTTCCTTTCAATCTGCCACTCCTGTTCTTTTGTGTGGTCTTAGTTATATTTTCAAATTCAGACGAATTTGATTCATCCTCGTCAAGTGGTGGCTTGTAGTCTTTATCTGCAACTGAGTCATCTGAACTGAAATCACAGACTGTAGAACTAATCCCAGATGGACCAGCAACGGTTTCAATTTCAGAATTTTCTTGACTTGTATTGACATCACAGACTGAAGAAATAATCCCAGATGGACCAGCAACGGTTGCAACTTCAGAATTTTCTTGACTTACACTGGCATCACAGACTGAAGAAATAATCCCAGATGGACCAGCAACGGTTGCAACTTCAGAATTTTCTTGATTTGCACTGACATCACAGACTGAAGAAATAATCCCAGATGGACCAGCAACGGTTGCAATTTCAGAATTTTCTTGACTTGCACTGACATCACAGACTGACTTTGTCTGTGACACTGAAAAACAATAACCAGATAATGAACAAGTTTTGCACAAGAAGTACAATAAATTAAAAATACGATATTTTATTACATAAATGGTAATAAAATTTATTCGAATTCATAAATAATTAAGTCAAACTCAAATTTAATAGCTAACGTTAATAGTTCACTAAGCCTATAATATTAATAATAATAATAATAATTATTATAATTAATTAGTATTTTAATAATTACAAAAAAACGTACCATTAGACAAGTTTAGCATCCGTAAAATTTTTTCACCTCTACTTCGTATATTTGACATGACGAACACGAGCAAATGCACCTATAAAAGTAATATAAAATATATAAAAAGTGAAGAGATTATAACCATAGTTCACCGACATGTCAGAACTTGTTCGTACATGTCGAACTTGGTTGTACAAGATAAACACACTAAGTCAGACTTAGTGTGTTTTACTATTAAAAACAAAAATAATAGGTCACAAGTGAAATATATTAAGTCCCTTTGTTTGTTTCACGTGTAAGAAATCGTACTCAAATTACTTAATGTCTTTTTAACGTACGAAATATTTCTCTACACATTAGGATTATGACTTAATGGGTTTCACCAGTCAAAAGAATATTTCTTTCTCGTCTCGTTATGCAAATAACTGAAAAAATGAAAAATCTGACTTAGTGTGTTTCACTTGTAAAGCAGCCTTTACACACACGTTCTTAACCGCGGTCCGGACGGCGAGCCATTCGGATACGCGGTCAAGAGCGTGCGTGTAAATGCAATTTTAGGACGCTCAAGAACGCGGTTAAGAATGACACTCAGATGCGCGCTCATGATCGCGCTCCAAGAAATGATGCATTTTACATACACGTTCTTAACCGCGCATCAAAGTCGGAGGATTGGACAATTCTGCAGGCTGTGGCTTCTGTAGGGGACTTCAATGGAACGCCCTGCATCTAAACGCGTTCTTGCGCGCGGATAAGAATGTGGTGCATTTTGCAACGCATTCTTGAACGCCACGGTTTTACTCGCGTTCTTGACCGTGGCTGGATGTGTCACGTTCAGTCGCACGGTTAAGAACGTATGTGTAAAGGGCGCTTAAGCCGACGATATGCCCCCCTCCCTCCAGATCCGGCACTGCCTGGCATCCTTGGAAAATTACTTTCTCATTGTACCTTAGTCAACTTGTAGTATAACCTGTCCTGTCCATGATATTGTCTATCTATTCATACATAAATACCGTGTTTTACAAAGTACTATAAAAAATAAGATTCATCTTTTATTTTTAAGCAATTTTAAAGAAAAATGTAATTTTTAACACTTATTAATATAGTTCATTGCAAAAGACAAAAACTAAAAAAAGAATTTTTAAGTTTGGGGACCCCTGGCGGTAAAATAGATATGGGGCCCCCTTAAAAAATCCTTGAAAACATGAATGTGAGGGCCCAGTATTTGAATTGCTCATTTTTTTTCATCCAATTCTTATTCTGTACAATTTGCATGACACATCATTTATTGCGAGGTACTACCTGTATCCATGTGGTCTACAGTATGAGGGGAAGGAAATTTGAAATAATGAAGGGACCCCTTTTCAATTCGGGGCCCCCTTGGTTGGCGGCCACCAGGTCCGCAGACTGGTCTTTGTTTCTCTTCTTGAAGTTGACTTATAGGCTGTTTTCAAATCCGTTCACGTTAGCAGCTCCGACAAATGAGCAAGCAAATATATTATGGGAAAGTGCCCCATCTAGCTAGTTTTGATTTTACAAGCTCATACAAAGCAAGTCCAATTGGGCCATCAACCACTGTTATGTGTAAAAGTCTTAAAACTTTGTCAGATTGCGATAGTGAAGCATCCTGGGAAAAAGCGTAATGAAGCAGAGGCAAATACAGTCGAACCTCGTTTTCACGACACCCGGATGACACGTCACTCCGGATATCACGTCACTTTTTCACAGTCCCGAACTTGCAACCTATAATTTTAATGTTAAATAACTCCGCAATTCACGACACTACTTTATTGTGCCACTACGTTTATGAAGACACTTCAAACTGTTAAAACGGGCTCGATTTTATTTTTTTAACTGAAACCTTTCAGTAAAATAATGAAGATTTCACGAAAAGTTTTCCCTAAAATTCCTGAAAATGGATTAGTGACAAGTGCTATCAACCTATAGTGGAGAAAATCCCCAGCCCCCTCGAACCTAACAATCGCAAGCCAGCAAGGCGTGCACAGAAGGTTTGAAAGCGACAGGTGGAAAGATAAAGTTGCGCTGCAGGTTTACTTGAACTTCTTCGAATAGGGATTTGAGATTTTTACAATTGTCAACATTGACAGTCACAAGAAAAGAGTGACAAGTTTCATTCGCATTGCTCGTAGGATTAAATCTCTACTCGGCAGTACTTCAGAAAATGATAAAGGGACTAGAAGGAGAAAGAAAGCATTCTTTTGAAACTCAATTTTGTTTCTGAAATTCCAGGGACATACACAGATTTTAATTTCTAGTCAGAAAGAGTTTAGGAAGACAGGGCAGGGGAGAACCACTATGACTACTATTCAACTGCTGTTGAAGTTGAATGGTCATTGTAAATGAGCTTTTAAAAATGCGTGCAATACTCCCTCTTTTAGACTGGCAATTTGATAGAAAGCACCATTCTTTGTTCGAAAACTTCTAAATAAAACAGAGGCGTTGTATTGCATTGATGTCCTAGAAAAATACCTTTCTTCCATGGAAGAAGCTAAACAGGAAGATTTTGACTTTTTGTACTTGTCTATTGTATGTTCTTTAAATTGTGATTTGAAGTAATTCCGGTTAAGACGTCGCTCCGCTTATGACGACACTTTGAGAAAGTCCGCAGGGTGTCTTGATAACGAGGTTTGACTGTAGTTATGAAAAAATTAAAGATCTGTAAAAATTAAAAAAAATAAATTAAAGATCCTCCCCGTTTGGGGGCCCCCTAGTACGGGGGCCCTCAGCGATCGCCGACCAGCCGACCTGGCCAGTCTGGGCCTGCTCATGAGGGGTCCTCCTTAAAAACTTCTTTATTTCAAATATAATAAAATTACTAACTTCCACACGCTTCCTTAAAAATTAATAATAAATATTAAGTAAATCACAAATTAAAGGGCTAAAATTATTAATTCAATAAAAGAGCATAGTTGAAGTTATTGAATTGAACGAAAAAAAAAGAAAGCTAAGTTCTTTATTCATTACATATCCTGAATTTTTAATGTTCGAGAGAAACACTTTTAATACTCACCAAAAACTTTGGAATTTCCGTTATGCAGTGTCGAGTGTATCCAATTCTCTTGTCTTTCTGATAACCAATTTTTAAAGTTGTCCTTTATGAGTGCCTCTTCTTCGCGTGACCATTGCTAAAAATTTTCCCTCATGAGTGCCTCCTCCCAAGGGCGGACGCAGGAATAATTTCTGAAAGGGTCACCAGGGAGCCGAAGTGGTTCACCCTCGTAAAACGTTTCATAATGGAGTTTCATAAAAGTTTTTCCGTTTTATTATCTTTAAAACTAGTTTCTCTACTTTAAAGTGCACAAAAATAAGTAAAAATCATTTAATGGGAGGATTACAAAGTTATTTTATTCCTTTGGGAGGGGTATGTGCCCCCTGGGTCACCCCTAAAATCCACTACTGCTCCTCCTCGTATCCCTAATCTTCTGGGGGGAGGAGATAGACAAATAAATAAATAAAGTCAAATAAAATAAAATAAATAAATAATTTTAAAATGAATAAATACATAAAAGAAGGGATTTTCCGCTATTGAAAACCCAAAGGTAAAAGCATTCAACACCGCATTTTTCTTTTATTTTCGACAAGCAGTTTTGTTCAGAATCTCTTCTTTGTTGCTCTCTTGCGCATGTAAATGAGCAGTGCCGGATTATATGCAAATGCATATTATTGTTTCTTCTGACGACAGTGCATATAAATGCAAAAAGACGGAAAATTTGTAAAAATATATGCATCTTTTTTTGTGTTTTTCTTTGCTTTTAACTTTTTATGGATTTATGTATTTTGTTTCAAAGAACGGCTACGAACTTTAAAATAAACGATAACTTACGGTTTTGTTGTTTACAATGATTGATAAATCATAAGACTCATGCTAAAAAAAAAAAATTCTTGGAAAAAAATTACTGTTCCTTCTGGTAGCCAATAAGAAACGATAAAAGATTTTCAAAAGAGGACAGCGAAGAACTCTGAATTTTGAGTATTTTCTCTAGGACAGGTGTAAGCAGGTCAGAGCGACTGATATCTTTGAGTTGAAAAACATAGAAGTTATTCGTATTTTTATGTTCAAATAAGCGTAAAATAAAACTAAATACTCATAAAGATTTCGATTTTCGATTGGGGAAAAATTTGACTAGAGACGGAAATCTAAGCATTACTTTGGAGAAAGGTGAGAAAGTCAATTAAAAATTCACTATGTATTAGAAAAAAACCGAAGCTTCTCTTATATTGAAAGAGGCCTAAAGGAGTATATGAGTTTTTTTTTTTTTTACAATTATTTCATGGGACGAAGGGGACTATTATTTCACGGGGCTTCAAATATTAAGTAGAAGTTGATTTTAAATGTTCATTTTTCATCTTTATAAATGATAAAGACAAAAGGCAATGTCTAACTACAGAAAATCTTTCTAAACGTACTGTGATTTATTCCATAAAAAGTAATGTGCATACTACTTCCTTTGTGACTAAATGTTAAATACATTTTTATAGCTTCAATGGCAAAAAATCAAAAACTGAAAGGCCCATATATTTTTTTTTTAATTTAGATGTGACAACTTATGTCTAACTGAGTAACAAAATTATTAGTAGATATATGTAGGCAGTAAAACCTGTAAATTTGACCACCTTTGTAAGTTGACCACTTTTGTCAGGAACGGAATTAGCCCTTCATCCTCTACCGCACCCTCCATAAGTTGACCAGTAAAGTTCTGCACCGCAAGTGGTTAACTTACACAGGTTCCACTGTACGTATATATAAATATATATATATATATATTTCGGCTTGGTTCTAAAAGGTTAAAAATCAAAATCGTCGGTTGCGAGAAAAAGGATTCAAAAATATTGAACAATTTAAAAAGTTGCATTAAAGTTTAAAGAAATGTCTTTCCGTCTGTAATTTGATGTAGGCCACTTTGGTTGACCAATAAAGTGCTGCACCACAAACGGTCAACTTGCATACTTTTCACTCTGCATATATATATATATATATATTTCTTTATAGCATATTTTATGTATTTTGGCGCATATTTGCATGCATATTTTAATAATTTTTAGTCCATATAATCTGGGCTCTAGTAATGACAAATACGACCCAAAGTAATCTCTCAAAACAATTAGGTTCAACGCTATTTGACAATCTCCTAATAGTATTGGTTTTCAACCATTTAGTCGTTTTTCAAAAAAATGTGCGTATTTTACGTTGTTCCACGTTTCTTTTTCTTGTATTGCATACAGGTTTACAACTTTTATCTTTTCGAATATAGTTTTCAAAAAGGGTTGTTAATTTACGGATGAAGCATTTCAAAAGGAAACGGGATCCGCATTAGGGATGTATGATCTTGCACCATCCTTTGGATTTTTGTTGCCTTTTGACTTCTTTATCTCCTGCTCGAGGAAAATGAAGCGCTGTTTTGGATTCTTCTCTGTATTAGTTTTTGGGTTGTCTATTATTTCTCTTATCTACTGCTTGAGGAGAACAACGCAACATTTTAGAGCCTCCACTATCAGAATTTGTCTACCGAATGCCTCTTTCATTCCCCCTTTCATACGTATCCAAGACAAAAATGGAACGCTGCTACATTTAGGTCCTCTCTCTATCAGTCTCCGGTTTTCTATTTTCCCTTTTAATTTTTTTTACTTCCCGATTCAAACTTTGTAATAATGTGATGTTTATTTTTTCTTTCTATAAATTTTTGAATGTCTAACCCGAACTGAATTTTTGAGTGTCTTTTTGATTCTTCTATCTGTCACTCAGGGGGTATACAGTGAACCTTGCTAGTCGTACACCATTCGTTCCAGGAGGCAGTTCGAATGGCGAATTGTTTTTTCACATAAGATACAATGTAAATTGGATTAATCAGTTCCACACCCACAGATGGTTGCTTATTTAAATCCATGAATAACAAATGTACAGTACTGTACATGAAATTATAGGTAAATAAAAATTTAATTGCACTTTGCTTGTACTGAAGTGAGCTGATGGCATAAGTGGAATGTTGAGAGGAGGAAGAGAAATGGTTGGAAGAGGAGTCCCCTTCCATAAAAACAACAGGTAACATAACTTCAAGTGTTTTCTCCCTTTCTTTTTTCTGTCTTTTTGCACTAGGAGAATCTTGGGTTTCTTTCTCTAAAAACCTGTCCAATACTATCTGCCTTTGACGATTGTTTAGAATTTTTTTAAAAGTGTCAATAACATTATTGTTGAACAAGTTAATGCTGTTGACCACAGCAGTGTTGGGAGGCCATTTTCCACCTCTCTCTGTGTTTTATTGCAGGGGTAACACAGCTCTTTAATTTCTGCAAAGGAAATGCTTTCCTTACTACTTTCTTCCTCTCAAGAAGAAAGTTATTCAACCACTTCTCTTGCTGCCCCCTTAGAAATTTAAACTTGTCAGTAAAATCTCAAAAATTAAAACAAAATCCAAAACGCCAAGCAAATTATTTCCAGACGAGTTCAGAAAGACCATACTTTCTCGATTTTTTTTCTTAAAAAAAGCCAAACTGGCAACCCAGCTGGCCCCTGGCTCCGTACGAATCGCTCAGTTATATTTGCAGTTGTACGACCTTCCAAAGACTTGGAATCTCATTCAACTCCAAATAATCCTTATACGGATTAATATTCTTAATATTCCGAGAACAGTTGATGCTAACTCTAGAAGCAGGAAACTCATATTCTTTTAGCTTAGACGAATGCTTTCACTCACGTGGTTTCATTTTCCAACATTAAAATGCATTTCCCCCCGTAGCAGCAGAATAAAAAAAATCAAAAGCACGATGGAAACTTTAGTCAATAACGTGGACTTCAACCCCATTAAAAATATTTGGAATTTTTCGAAACAAGGGATTAAAATATTTAACTCAATAATGTAGAAATTCAGTATAAATAGAAATATTATAGATGCATGAATATGTGAGTGTGCTTTTCTTTAATATTGTACCTCAATAATAAAGTGAGCGGTCATATTTGGAATTACATGATACCTTCTGAGAAATAGAATCTATGTGTGATTAAAATAGGACTGAACGTGTTTATGAAATGTGCGTGATATATTTGAAATTTTTTGTGTACCTTACATTACTAATAGATAAAAGAAACCCTTATTATAATTTATAATTGACATTCTTTAGATTATTTAGCATTAAGAAAGCGTATAAGCGTATTTTCAATTAATGTTTGTATTTAGCCAGTGGTGTGAGGATATTTTCTTCAATAAAATATGATTTCCGAGTTTGTTATGATTCGAGAAATGTTTTGAAAAATGTATATCCGTTTTAAACATCGCTGGGGCATATATTCATATTAAAAATTTAAAAAAATAAAAAACCTTTTTGTTTTTTTGAGATTTTTTTGTGTATTTTATGCGCAGAAATAGTAGCAATTGCATATGAATATGTCGTTCAATTATCAAAATAAATAAATGAATAAACTAAAAAAAAAACACGAATAAATAATAAATAGAAATAAAATGAACAAAACAAAATACAGTGTTCGGAAATTTAAAAATTTTATTGTAGACACTCAATACAAAATACAAACAGGCACTTGCCAATCATCTTAACATTGACGGGAATATCAGTTGGCTCCCTGACATTTAAAGTATGATAGTAGCATACGAAAATATTATTCATCCCTAGAGTGGAATGTACAAGTACTCATCCCAGAACAGAACTTCAAAGCAAGATCTATTAATTGAAAGACACTTATATTTAAAACTTTAGAGGGTTGTTGATTGTAAATCAATTAATTTTGGTAATTAAAGTAAAGTTTGTGTTTGTAACATATTTTTGATATTCCAATTTACTGCTGCTCTGTTTAGCAAATGTAGCATGGATCGACGTGTTCTGTTACTTACCTTGATAACTTCATCACAGTTTAAACGAAATGTCACATAAACTTGATACGGTATTATTCATGCGCATGCGAGCGATATTTCACTCAGAATCTAATGTTAATACTTTTTTAAAGACGAGGTCTCAAAACTAATAAAATGAGCCCAAAAGACGTTTAGATCAGCCACCTTGATTTTACCACATGAATCTTCATCTTATGATTTGTAAGGTGATTAACCGGAGGAGAACAAAATTAAAATGAATGAGGGCTAATCCATTTAGCTATAACAAGAGAATCTTCAGATTTCTGTCACTGGGGCGTTTAGAGAATACCACTCTTTCTCTCACTGTAACTGTCGTATGAACGTTCCTCAACAACATAGATCTTTTGCCATATTGGATGCTAATTGGATTTGCCATATTGGATACATCCAAGTTAACAGTTTTGCTTTTAGTTCATCAAAGCTACTACCAAGTTTTATTATTTCATATCATAATTAGTACCTTGTACCACACTTAGGTATACAGTTGGAATTAGTGATAGAAAAACCTCGATTTACGATCTCACAGCAGGATGTTTTTTACCCACCTAAGCGACATGAAATAAATAATGTCTAGCGAAACCAGTCTAAAAACTTTTTGTAAGATTGTTTTTTCCGATTTTCAAGAATAAAACGTTGAACTCTTCCCCTGCGTTGGCGCATATAAAGTATGCATAGTTTCCAAAAAATAGACCATTTGGCCTTATTCTTCCTTCATCAAGCAACCACTAACGGAAACATTTATTGATCTTGGCGTTATATCTTACGCATCTAATTAGCACACCCAGACGTAGTATTTGTAAATATGATAAGTCCCCTCCTTTAATAATGTTGCTGGCCGGTTTTATTTGTATTTGTATTATAAACACATTAACTATAAGTGCGCATACGGTCTAAGTTCCATCACCATTTACACACATCAAACAGAAAGTAAGTAAAGAACACATAATAAATATACACGGTTGTAAAATTTCTTTCATCCACAACTTTGTACATAAATAAGACATATCTCCCTTGAACATCCGCATTTGGAACAGATTAATATGAACAACTGTGAATTAAAAAAATTAAAATAAATAAAATAAAGACTCTTTGTCATGCAAAAAACACATTTTGTGTACATTCCTTACATTGTAATGCTTTTAGCTGGTTCTTTTGCTATTACAAAATCATTACATTTGAAAAACCATAATTATCTTTTAATTTGTACAACAGCCAATGAAACAACAACGCAGGCCTGAATAAAGAGTTTCAATAAATTATGAAGTTGTGTATGGCAACAAGAATTATTTGGAGGAAAGAATATGAATGCAATTAATGTTAGAAATGTATGTTATCAATATCAAGTTTTTGATTACGATTCTCAATTCAAGACATGTAAAGAGAACAAAGTAGCAGAAGAAAATATTCCCCGTATTGAGCATCACCACAAATTAGCTGCCTTATGATTTATCAAAACAGACAAAATATCACGGGAAAGCATGTAAAGTTACTCCCCCACAGCTGTATCGGGACTAGAGAGCAGTGAAAATAATACTAGCACTTACACAGATAAAATGATGAAAATATGCCTCAGAAAAGCAACAGAAAAAAAATACTGAATAAGAAAGTAATGAAGTTCGCTTACAGTCATAACAACAACTATTATTAAACTGTTCAAGTTGAAAAAAGTTAATGCGATTTTTTTAGCTTACAAACATACTGTTAGGAATAGACAATTTCTATTAAATAATAATCATTATATCTAACTACAAACTTAAATTATTTTGATTTTATTTCAAGTACAGACACTGATACAAGAATTGAAACTAAGTATGGAACTAAGGTTTGGGCAGATAAAATAATATATATTGAAATTACACTGCAAAAAAGTAATGAAATGTATGACTTTGAAAAAAGCTACGTTAGGATAATAGGATAGAAAAACATAATGCAGAAATATTTTTTCTGTTGCTTACTTGAAGCAAAGTAGCTTGTTTTGTGTGAAGATGTAGCAACTATTTTTTCAGAAAATGCTACTTAAAATTCCCAGATTTAAAAACAACGACATGTTAGAAACAAAGATGTTTTTAAATAACATATGAGAGACTTATGAAATTAACAAAAACATGTAAAACACAGAAGTGACAACGACACATTAACATATTAAGAGTACCTTTTTCTATTGCATGAAAAATAGGATTTGACAAAGTGTTATGGCGAAAAGAGAAAATTCATGAACAAGGCATAAACATAACAGTTTCATTACTAACTAAAAAAAAAAAGAAAGAAGAAACAGATTCAATGCCCAATTTCAGAATGTTATGAGTGCCTATAATTGGTAAAACAACAAGCCCATTTTATGATATTATAATGATAATAAATGCAACTAAATATCCGTGATATTGACACTGTTGAAAACGCTAAGGGATCGTTTGAAATAAATTATACAAAAAGACATAAAACCATCTTTTACCCAATCTGAACCATGAAAAATCACATATTCAGTCTTCTTGTCAAAAATATGCAGTTTTAACCTCTACCATGTTTGCTTCAAGCGGATTGCTTCAAAGCGGATAAGCAGAATGTTCAAAATCCATGCGTTTAAGGTTCCTTTTTAGCGCAAAGGAATGCGACGATTAAACTCTACATATTGATTATTATTAGCTGGTGATTTTGCTCTTCTCATTCTTAAGCAGTTGAAGAAGCAAACCAATGTCACTACACATAGAGCCAGAAGAAGGACAACAATAACTGTAGCCAACGCTGATGTCTTCATGCATGTTACATTTTCTAGCATTGCACCTGCAAAACATAATAGTAAAATGTCAATAGTTTGTATGAATGTTTATACAGCCAGTTGTAACTCAAAAATATTGAAAATTCTGTGTTGAGAAAGTTCATGAAATTATATTGCATGGAAGATGTCTCCAAAATATTCTCAGCACAATTAACATCAAGTTTTAAGGCTAATCCACCGTCCTTTCGCAAATGATTCCTTTTTCAAATAAAGATGAGTTGGAAAATAAGAGGTGATAAAATAATTTTGCGCATTCCTTTAAGCAAGGTGAATAAGAACAAATTTGGCGGAATCAAGAACAAAGCTTTGGTTAGGTACAAGTTGACCGGAGGAAAGCTACAGAGTCATCGGTGGTAAGACCAGAACGTAAATAAGTTTGAATTACTTTTCTATAGAGAAGCATAATAAAGAAAAAAGGTTAAATCTTAAATATAAACGATGTAGAAATTTATAAAGCATTTAGTATGGTTCTCGTATGCCTTGGTTTAACTTCGTTATCGTTTTCAGCCTTATTACATGATGAATATGATATCAGATGGGCGAAATGGGGGAGTGCGATTTTGTCACGGGCGCGGTCAAAAATTATAGCGAAATTAATCTGATACGGACGAAAATCAAACTGGTTGTATACTAAGCAAAATGAGTGGGAGTTGAAGTCCAGCTGAAGCAATAAGGAAAAAAAATCAAAATAGTGTGTGGAGTCCCTCCGCGCGGAAGAAGTGAAACTTTGTAATGTGGAAATGAAAATAGGAAGGGGTAGAAACTGATTTTTAGTGAAATCATATTGTTTCTTTAAGACAAACTTTATGAACATTGCTTACAATTCACAAT
Organism: Octonoba sinensis; assembly: GCA_038502835.1. Lineage (NCBI taxonomy): Eukaryota > Metazoa > Arthropoda > Arachnida > Araneae > Uloboridae > Octonoba > Octonoba sinensis. Next base: position 112,808,270 of record CM076598.1, on the reverse strand, counting down.
TGATCGCATCTTTTAATTATCATTATGGGATTATGGTAACTAAAGTAAGATACGAAATGTTTGAGTTCTATTTTTTCCATATTTCTTGTAAAAACTGCATCAATGGTAGTTCCCCCTTTGGTTGTTGGATCATTCCTACCATTTATCATTTCCAATCCAAATTTGTCTTTAAAGAAGATTAATAATGTTTCAGCTTCAGGTAACAAGAAATTCACATTAAAATCTCCTGCAAGGATCACAGGCCGCTCACAATAATCAATTTCTCCACCAGTACCGTCTGCCAGAGCTTGTGAACCTGCAGTGGATAGTGGCAATAAAGATTTTGCAATACATAATTTAATATCCCTCATGGCTGCATTTGGTGAAATATAAATGACAGTTACAAAAATTATTATGGCCTGTAACAGGTATACTACACGCATGCGTTCGAGTGCCACGCATTCACTCTCGCTCTGTCTCTTTCTATTCCCCCTCCCCAGGAGCGTTGAACGTTTAACGCAACAGTGCTTTCATACCCCCTCCATGGTAGCGTTAAACGTTTAACGCAACCTTGCTGGAAGTCGCATTAGAAGTTTCAGTTCAAAAGTACTTGCGAAATATGATTAGCTAAAAATGTAGAATGAATCAAGAATTTATGTTACACAGCTCCATAGAAATAAGTTGGTATAAATAATGACTTTTATTTCTTTTAAACCAGCAGACATCTATCATTTCCTTTATAGTTTTATTTCGCAGTCTTTTCCAAAGAATTTTGATGAGAATAGACAAGTTTATAAATAAGCCAAGTGAACACATATGTCTAATTTAAACATGAGATGATGCGAGATGAGGACTGTAAATTTGGCTATTAGATAGTTAAGAGCAATTGAAGGCCTTCATTGACTGTCTAAAAATAAGAGCAAAGATTAGAAAAGGAAAAGGTGATTAATATGAAAATGCAAATTTTATGAGGCAGGATTTAAGCTTTCAATCATTATCTTTCTTAACCTGCTGTATTCTTTCATTGCATCATCGTATACAGGGTGAAATTTTAACACCGAGAACAACACGGTTTCGAAAGTTTTCTTCATTATTTTTGAGCGCTTGGAAGAAAAACTAAATGACAGATTAAATTCAACTTGAAGGGATTCTGTTCGTAAGTGTTTTGGCAATATTTAGAAGAAGAAAAAGGAAAAAAAAATGCATTATTCTAAAAAGAGATATTATACATACTAGGGTGACGGTTGGCCATAGTTTGCTTAATGTCTTCCTCATCATGTCTAACTTCTAAAGCCTGGAACAGGCTTACACTTTCAGACATAGTAAAATTGGGGTCAGCTGTTGGTGTCACTTGTGTGTTAATTTCAGCAGAACGTCTCTGTATTTTACGCCAGTTACAATGTTGCTCCTAGAAATGAAAGGTAGACAAAATTCTTTTCTACTGATAACCAAATTACAAGTTTTTACAAGCACATAGAAAATAGGTATCTACTTACACAATTTATGAAATGTATTTAATTAACGTATAATTAGTGAAATTACAATACATGCTTATTGTATAAGTAACACGTAAGTACACTGAAAAATTTTTGTTTGGTGCATTAAGGCTAAAATTCGGTTATGACCTGCTATAATGAAATTCAGTTTTGCTGGAGAGTCTTAGATAAATCCCACGCACCACCCCACATTTTCTTCTTTCGTCGACATGGACCCCTTGAAGGTCGGACTTCATCTGGACCCTAAGAGTTCATCATCTGTAAGAGTTCCTATGCACTACTTTGGAAACCACTGACCTAAACCAATGTCCAATGTCCATGATGTTAATGTTTAATTAAAGCTAACCAAATAGGCTTATACCTCCTATAGGAGCATAACCATAAGGAGGTTACTAATGTATAGGAGTATAACCTAAAGAAATATTAATGCCCATAGGCATTTTCCTCGCGTTTTTCATCCTATATACGCAAATTCACAATAGACACCCATAGGAAGGCGCAACATATGCTTACTAAGATGCTAAGATTATATGAATTTTCAAAATAAATTTTGACGTAGTACAGGTGTCTTTCAGCAATTAAACACACACACAAAATATTGTACGCATGTTAAAAGTTACACTTCCTAAAGGTCATAATTTTTTTAACGAATTTTTAATTTAATGAAATTTTAGTTAAACTAGAGTAATTTCATCAACGAATATTTAACAATTATGTTTGGTGTTAAAAATGTTAAATAAAATTTTATAACTAGAATTTCTTGAAGTTATATTTTCTTCTTTCTTTCATCAGGAGGACAAGGAGACGACTTTCTACTTAGAGCTACGTAAAATTATAACTTAAAATTTTAATTTTTAAATTCTCTTGATGACCTCGTGTGTCTCTTATTACCTTACTGTCTCTTATTGTTTTGTGATTAATTTTCTTTTTATCTCTAATTTTGAATCAATTGCGATGTTAGAAAATCATGAACTGATTTCATAATACCTTGGTGCAGCTAGAAAAGCAGAAAATTGGAGAATAAAATCAACAATGTTACAGTCTATAGATTAATTCCCACAATTCGCTTCAATCCTACTCATCACCATTTTTTTGCAGTATCAGATAATGTAGAAATAGTAATAAATGACGGAAAACTCACAACAGTGTGCAGATAAAAAAATAATGTCCATTGCTTCCATATATATATATATGATGAAAAGACATCAATATATATTTTGTGTATTTATTTAATTAGATTGTCATTTTGTTGTCACATAAGAATATGTTATAAACTAATTCTTATGTGTTAAAGTCAATTAAGTTTTCCTTTGATGCAATCATTTCTGATATCGTGGCAAAAAAAAAGGTTAAATTTAAAAATTAAATAAGCCATTTGAAATTTCATAAGAATAGCGAAATTGACAATGAAATATGAACGAATAGAACCAGTGATAAATAATCATTACTTGAAGTAAATTGTTGGACATGTTTTATTACATTGAAGAGATAATATTCAATTCAGAAGAAATTATTTTTTATTGATGCGTATTTCAGGGGGGGGGGGGGGGAGATGCACTAGCTCATGTTAGTTTTTAGGCATGTATATGTAGCTAATTGTTTCCGGTCCTGATATGTCAAATAATTTTTTTTAAAGGGCAGTCTCGTTGACCAAAAATCTGCAGTTCTAGCTGGGGAAATGCTCGAAAACTTTTAACAATTTGATTTATAATAATTTGAATTAAATTTTAATTAGGAGTCATATCGCAATTGTACGCTAGAATTTAAAAAAAACGCCGCATCAGTAAGAAAATATCCGAATGGGACGAAAATCAGTACACGTAGATAAAAAGAAATCCTTACAATTTCAGAAATATTATTCAAGAAAAAGAGCTTTATTTCTCAGACTTTTAGCAGTGGTTGTGAGTGCTAGGACTATTTTTCGAAACATTCTGTTTCATGTTATCACTGAACTTTTCTCTTGCCCGAAACTCTGGTTGAAAGCTAAGCAGTTTAAAATATATTGGCTAAAAACTAACTCTTGCAAACTTATATGCGCGCATAATTTTCTTTACGCTCTCATCTTAGCTAAAAATATGTTTAAATCAAAAATTCAGGGAAAAATTATGAATTTAAGAAGCATTTCTAATGCGCATACATGAGTACACGCACCATTTCTTTCTTAACAGAGATATTTTAACATTCCGTTTTGTTAGTTATAAACAAGAGCATCACCACATAAAACTTTTGTATCAAAGAACAACAACGATACACGCACGATGTATGTACTACTTAATCTTAATATCTAATGAAGCATAGACTCTTACCGTAACACCTAAAAAATGTTTAGCAATGAAATATGTCTGTTACACATGCAATGAAATAGACGCATTATGAAGGGCTATCTTTCTGCGTATCGGCATAAATTATAAAAACAGAAAAAGTTTTCACTTTTGACTTGTGTAATGTACATCACAGCTAGAATATTCATTAACTTCTTTAAAAACGCTTAGAAATAGCACCATTATCATAACAAGATCCATCATAATGCCCTAAGTAAAAACCTCGCATAGCATCTAAATTACCAAGCGCTCTCGAAGCAAATGTATTGATGTAACTGTCTCTAGTCGCTATCAATTAAACGCACCCCTGTTGTTTAAGAACACTGGTTGCAATACGTCCCAGTTAAACGCAGTTAATTCTACCATTTCTAGGATCTTCACCTGGCCTTTCTCGAACAGCAACAGACGTAAAAGGGAAATACATTAAGAGGTAAGTTAATGGTGGCCATTTAAGTCTCTTGCTTCTCGGTGTAACGAAATTTAAAAAAAAAGAAACACATAGAGTCTGCATTATGCAAGATGGAATACAATTAAACGGTGTTCTTTTTCGAACTACTTTACTCTCGTTGCCTTTAATTGATATCTTTCGAAAACAACGTTAAAGTAATTTTAAACCAGTCGCCGTCGATGACTATTTACCTGGTGGATTTTCTGTTTTTAACAAATATTAAAATTTTGTTTTCATAGACAAAATAAACATAAGCTCCGATGGTAGACAAAAAGTATGCCGCGATTCTTAAATTTATTATTATTTATTAAATTTATTATTCACTACACGACTACAAGTGCTTTAAATTAAATTAATTATTGTTTAGTCTCCTGCGTTCATTTTCTCTAGGCTTACATCCTATGTGTGGAACTACAACTATGTTATTATGGCTTTTCTTTATGTTGTGCCTACTTAAATTAACTTCATTAGCAATAGGCTGCACTGACTAGAAAATGCAATGTCTTCCACGTTTATCGCGAGCTTGCATATTTGTTAATTGGGCTTAATTTGTTAATGTACCAGTTAATTACTTCCTGATCCTTAAAATTCCAGCTAGTTTTAACCTGGTCTCCGTATTTTTTATCCCCGTACTTTTTATCCGGTTCAGTCTACTTTGCTTTTCAAGTACGAGAAGAAAAAGAAAACTACTTTAGTTTGCACCTTAAATTGCACGAATCACCTCCATTAGTCGGTGTCGCATGTTTTTTTCGTAGTACGATTACCACAGAGTACGAGTGCTTAGTACAATTCAGTTCATTTGTAGCCTTCTCACAAATTTTCTGTCCAGAGTCTGCATTAGGGGATAATGGGACATGTGTCGCCTTTTAAGCCAGCAGATATTTTTTCTTGTTTTGGACATTTTATCCTAAAGTTAATTGATGTATTATTAATTTTAATATTACATTACATACCTAATCCCTTCTAAATCACACTCGGACATTTTTGTGCATTCAATACTTACATTCTTCCATGGACGGACACAAGAAATTTCTCGAAAGTACCTTTCCAAGTTGTGATACCAAGCGCACAACAAACTTTTCTTTTCTATTTCACTCCCCCCCTACCCTGTTAGCACGTAGCCTTAGGGCTGCCCCTCCCCCGGGCACGGGTAAGTGAAGTTTATCGAATGCGCGCTCCCACCGGGAAATTGATTAGCTGGGCACTAGCCCAGCCTTACTACATTGCTGTGTGCACCTGGCCCCCCTTGATACCCTTATGCTTGAAGAGTATCATTGGAGGGTTGTGGTTGATTAAATTATGTGTCAAAAAGGTTATATTATATCGATCTTGTATTCTAAAGCTTACTGCCTTTAGTAAAAATAAAATAAAGAATTAATAAATAAATAAAAACGAACCATTTTACGGAATATGAGTTAAAAATGTCTACTATCGACACAAATTTTTATGAAAATTTTAGATTAGGTCCAACTAAAAAACATTTTGTCTCCTGACACATAGCTTAAACGCAAGAAATTTTAATTACATTAAATAAGATAGCATTCGTGTGTGTAAAAATAATTTAACTTTGTGCAAGTAAACAATAATAATAATATAATTACACGTTAATTTACAGCACAAATGAGCAATAAAATGCAGACATATGTTTCGGGATTGCTTGGAATCCCTTTTTCAATGCGACAGGGAGCTTCTAGATGCAAAACATCCAAATGAAGCAGACAGAACAACAAAAACAAAGCTTATATAGCCTAAGAATTATCTGTAAACCAATGAGAATAAAGGCAGCGTGAAGTGGAAGTAGAAGTAGCAGGAAGACACCAATAAGAGAGCAACAAACGAATCCAGTTGAAAGTACAGGAAGTAAAAAGGACTATCAATAAAAATAAAGCAAAAAAGACGACAGCATGCATAAAAATTGCAAAAATAATAAAATAAAATTGATATAAAAATAAGTACAGAAACTACCAGAACAAAATACAAAACAAAGTACACATGTAAAGGAGGGGGAGGGGAGGGGGGAAGGACTTGAAATTGAAACCTTTTTTGACAAAAAAGGAATTGAAAAAAAAAGGTTTCAATTTCAAGTCGTTTTTGCTCCTAGTAACAAACTTTCCTTCTCTTCTCTTAAGGATCCTGTCGATCAACTTAACACTTGGGGTATTTACCAAATTAGTTGCCGTTGCGGCCTTTCTTACATTGGACAGACAAAACGTGCTCTGAAAATTCGCTTAAATGAGCATAAAGGTTATGTACGAAAGCAAGAGTTAAATAAGTCTAGCATTGCTCAACATTGTTGGAATTCCAACCACTCTTTTGATTTCAATTCTGGTAAAATTATTCAAAAATGCTCTTCCCCTTTAGAGCTTGACTTTTGGGAAGCTTATCATATTAACAGGAATAGCTCTAATTTGGTTAATGATTCTTCCTCAACTCCTTATTTTTCACAGGTCTGGCATAAATTTATTTAATTTGTTGTTCTTTCTAGGTTTTCTTGTTGTTTTCCTTTTTTATGTCTATTTTTCTCCTTCCCCCCTCCCCTCCCCCTCCTTTACATGTGTACTTTGTTTTGTATTTTGTTCTGGTAGTTTCTGTTCTTATTTTTATATCAATTTTATTTTATTATTTTTGCAATTTTTATGCATGCTGTCGTCTTTTTTGCTTTATTTTTATTGATGGTCCTTTTTACTTCCTGTACTTTCAACTGGATTCGTTTGTTGCTCTCTTATTGGTGTCTTCCTGCTACTTCTACTTCCACTTCGCGCTGCCTTTATTCTCATTGGTTTACAGATAATTCTTAGGCTATATAAGCTTTGTTTTTATTGTTCTGTCTGCTTCATTTGGATGTTTTGCATCTAGAAGCTCCCTGTCGCATTGAAAAAGGGATTCCAAGCAATCCCGAAACATATGTCTGCATTTTATTGATCATTTGTGCTTTAAATTAACGTGTAATTATATTATTATTATTGTTCGTGTGTGTGTCATTTTAATATGAAACCAAAGTGATTAGTTGATTTAGCCTTCTCAGTCAGATGAAAGTGTTTCAGTCAATCAGGGAAACTTTGATCCACAATTGTTCAACTTTTAATTTCCTCACTTATATTTTAATATAATTGCATTTACTGCCATAAAACTGAAGAAAAACTCCTAAAGTATTGCATAGTCACCAAAAGTTAAGAAATAATAATTGTAAAAATTATTTAAAATAAATTATTAACCTGTTTCGAAGTGATCCTTCTATTTAGGGTAAATTTGAACCACGTCAGGAACGTGATTTTAAAAAGAACTATTTCAATAAAAGTATTATAGATGTGGAACTTTAAACCAGAAAAATAAAATTTCTAAATATTTAAAATTTTTTATTTCACAACATTATAGTAGTTTTATAATTTATTATAGTGCTAAGAACAACTTCAACAACTCCAAAATTTTCACCAAACCAGGATCGAAAAATAGCTTAAAAGCAGTGACTTCAGAATGACTGTATTATACAATTATTGAAAACTTATGTCGTAAATCTAAGAGTAGTAAACTGATTTTATGATTTAAGACAGCTGTAGTGCAGCACTGGACCTTCTTCTTTCTTTCTCTTTTTTTTTGGAGTGAAATATACATACTAAAAATATGACATGGTTCACAGTTAAAACCCATACAGTCGAACCTCGTTAAACCGCCAATCTTAATGTCGGGCCGAAAGTTGGCGAAAGTCGAAGGTGGTGTTTAACGAGATTGCACCTATCGTTTAAATGTGTGCCTGTTTTTATGATAATTTTTCAAAGTACGCTTTTTTTTTCCTTTTCCAAACTGAAACTCGAACATTAATAACACCTCGATGTTTAAAGATTAAATATAAATTGCATAAATACATGACTGTATTGTATTTATTTCGTTTCATAACTCTTTTTATTTTAAATTTTTTTTATTGAACAACAAAATGGCCAACATTGAACAACTTTCGGCCCGACAATTTTAGGTTGGCGGTTTAACGAGGTTCGACTGTATGGGTTTTAACTGTGAACCATGTCATATTTTTTAGTATACATTTTTTACTAGTTTTATTATAATTTCAGAAACTTTTAATTACATTAAAAATCATATTAGTTTTATTATAATAAGGTCATTTAGAGACATCTCGACATGTTTAAGAAAACCCATTGGAAGTGTGGTCTACATTTTAGTGTCGTGTATGGAAACCCCTGTATTGGAATATGCTAAGAGTAGTGCATCGTTGTGAATCGAAGCTCTTGAAAATTCAGAGATTGAGCAAGAAAATAAATATTAAAAGTCTGTCGTAGTAAATAAAGCATTTCTTCGATAGTTTACGAAGCTTGAAGTGTGAGATTGACATTGGTACCGGTAATAAAAATTGATGGCTTTGGATTTTGATGATTTCCACGTGACTGGCTAATATGATCAGACACCCAGGAACATGGTTGTTCATATTTCTTACAAAATCAATTGTTCTGAATTGCATTGCTGCGTAGGAGGTACCTCTCGAAATCTCCCGCACTTAAGGGAGAAGTGCACAGTTGGGTTTAATTTTTATTGTATTTTATATGATATATGGTGCTTTAAAGCCAAACCAAATTTTCACAATGTCATAATAATATAAGAATAAATATGTTTTTTCAAGAAAAATCAATGACTAAATCCTCAAATGTTAACCAGTTATTCATCATTTCCCTTTAAGGTGTCGAGATGTCCTAGAACCAGCCTATATATTTATTATAATTTATATATTATCCCTTTATCTTTTTTTAATTGCAAAAACATAGATTTCAATATGATTTTGCTCGCTACAACGACGTTCTCTTTTACTTGAATGAACCACTATTTCAAACTCTGAGAGGCATCATTGTATTAATTATCATCAAATTGAGAAAAAAAAAGTAAGATTTGTTCTTGATATTCAAAAATATTCATTATTACTATTGACACGCAATCAACCGACAAGAATTTTGAATACATCAACACAAAACATAATAACGATTTTTCCAGTACGGTTTAATGTGTGCTTGAAATAAATGTTTCTCTTATGCCTTATACCAGTTTTAAAATTGGCATTTCATCGTGTGAAATTAGAATCATTTTTACGTTTATCCGATTAGGTGAACTCTTGTTATGTCCAGGGGCTGGGGGGGGGGGGGGTAGCCACCATCCTGATGAACTTCTGCTACACGGATTGCTGCGTGGCTTTTGAATTCAGGACATTTTACCAGGAAGCTTCACGGTTCGTTATTATTTTTCGTAATAGCCGTTGTAGCTTCCCTGCCTTTAGTGCTGCTTTTGAAAAGTATCCGCTTAATTAAAGTCCTTTTCCTTTTTTTTTTGTAACGGCGTTTGACAACTTAATGGAATTTAAAAACACATTAGTTTATTATATGTTGTTATTCCGAGGCAATTCTCTGTAAAGGTATGGCAAAATTTGATTTATAAAGATATATTTCTTGTTCCTAGAAAATAATAAGTAAATAGAATAAAATAAAATATGAAACAAATAGAAAACAAACAAATAAATAAATAAAAAAATAAAAATAAATGAATAAGCCCAACTTTCTTAAGATAAAATAGCTAAAAAGAATTATTACTAGGAAAAAAAGAAGTATTTTGAAAATCTTTACGAGTATTCAAATAGTTGATCACCAAATGACTCAGATGTTTGGAAGTAACAAGACGTACATATCAAATGTCATTATTCGATTTAATCATAATACGAAATAAGACAAATATGCACTTTCAGTTTCTAGCATGATATGTTATGTCATCGTTAGCATTATGGATGGTACTCATGATAAATATTAAAATGCAAAGCAAGGAAGTAATGAAAAAACTGTTAAGTTGGATTAGGTTTGAAAAACGGTTTGTCTATTAGGTTCAACCAAACTTAACGTGTTTTATTCGTTACAAATTTTCCCTAATGCACTAAGGAGGGCAAAAATGTGTTTACTTACTTAACGAGTTTTTTATGCAAAGTCCTAAGAGTTAATATTAAGGGACAAATCTGTAACAATTCAATGTTCCATCCACTAGAACACTCTCGCGTGAAATGTTTCATCCTATGTGCTCATACCAGTGACATAAATAGCATAAAAATAATTAATAAATAAACACTGTCAAGAAAAATCACCTTCAAAATAACTTATCTAAAATCATCTTTGCATTAGCAAGGGCGGATCTAAGGGGGGGGGGGCGATGGGGCGATCGCCCCCCCCCTTGGGCTGATTCAAGTGGATACTACAACGACACTCCTAAGTGAGTTTTTACTCTTTGTGCCCCGGGACCAGCCATTTTTTTATGTTCTTGGAATCCCAGCCTAATAGCCCTTCAAGTTCTATGCTTTCCCCCTGTCGCTTTGTCCTTTAGTGTTGTTGAGTTGCTAATAATCCTCGGAGTAATGGGAAAGAGATTTCCTGCTCTTTTCTTCTACCCATCAAACTGGTGACAGCTAGCCAACCCTTAGCACGTGGTGTAAATTCCTGCAGCATTTACGCTAAAACCTGGAGCCTGAAACATTTCATTGAACATTCATAATTACAGATGTTTATATAAATTGCACATACTCGTTGATGGTTTTTTTAGTACATATTTAGTATTACATTTTGAAAATTTTAGAAAATATATTACTAATAATTGCTATTATTTTGTAATTTAGACATATCAATTCAAATTTAGAAAATGTATTTACAAGCCTACATTTTTCTTGAGAAAGCTTGAAGGAAATCCTAACTCGGTTAAAACTTGGCTAAGAAGCAGAATGAGTGATGATAGACTCACTGAATTAGCGTTATTGCATATCCATAAAGATATTACATTGGACTTTGAAAAAATTATAGACAGATTTGCGAAAGCAAAAAAACGTCAGCTTGTGTTCCTTTTATAAGGGCTTTGAATAAACGTATATGCATTGAAAAAATGTGCTAGTAAAATTTTAAATATCACTACACTAGCATTTTTTTTTTTGTTGTTCCTGCTGTTTGAAAAAAAGGGGGGGGGGCGGAGGGACTGTTGAAAAGGAATGAAGAATCTCCTCCGTCCATCCTTACATTGAACCCCGAGATTTCCAAAATCGCCCCCCCCCCCCTTGAAGATTTTCTAGATCCGCCCTTGTGCATTAGTCTCTATTTTCAGCATTCTGTGCCCTCAAATTCTTAAAATCTGGATTGAGATGCAGTATTTTTTGAACAGAACAAACCGACATGAACTCGGTGCAAATTACGTCACCATTTACGTGTTAGGTTGGGTCACAAAAACACAAATTTCTTTTTGAAAAAGATTTCAAGTCGTAATACCGTGGGAAATTTGCGAATGGGACAATAGGAAGGGGTGAATAAAGTAAATACAGTAAAAACTGTAAAGTTGACCACTTTTGTCAGGAACGGAATTAGCCCTTCGACCTTTACCTCACCCTCTATAAGTTGACCACTAAAGTGCTGTACCGCAAACGGTCAACTTACACAGGCTTCTCTGTAAATAAATAGGTTTTCATTTTCCTCTCGCGCATGTGCGAAATTTGGCGAAAGGTTCGCTAAATTGAAAAAATCTAATGCAAAATATAGGGTTAAAAATGTTATTAATATTCTATAAGCATTTAGACTTGTAATCGATAAAGAAGAATTAGGAAAGTTTTAGTATTTTTTTTCTTCCTTGCTCTGTGATTTGTTTTGGTCTTCATCGCCTCTCACACGTCCGGTGTTTTGTTCCCGTACGGTCAGCGTCGCATGTCATGCGACAATAAGAGAAGAATTTCATCGTTGAAATTGAAACCGTCCTTACACATCTCTTTATACTCCACGATTATTTGGTATTTCTCAATACTGATAAGAGATGGCCAATCAGTCGTAGCTTCTTTGCAATTTTGGCAGTGAAAATTTCTCACCTTGAATTCAAATCGAATCATTTTGTAGCTACTTTCGACAATTTTGCTTCCATTAGTGTTACTTCTGCATGGAAAAATAGCTTTTATGATGGATTTAGAGTGCGAGTCGAAGGAAAGAGATACAGTAAGCAAAGAAACACTTTGTAAAAAATAATTTCTGTTTTGTGATAAATAGTTCTTTTACTTTGATGTACAAGGCAAATTGTAAAGCTGTTTCAACGGTACACTGTTAGAAATTTCAACGTGAAATTACGGTTAAATGACCGGCAGTAGTCTGTCCATCTAATTCACCGTTAAATTTACGGTTTTTAAAAATTTTCTATCTTTACGGGTCCTAACCATTTCTACTCAGCTTGGTTAAAAAGCCATAAATACAAAAGTTTGCGGTTTTATAACCATTTAAAAATGGTTTCAAAACAAAAGTTTCAGCGTTTTTGAACCATTTCGAGGCGTAGAATCTCCGAGGCGTAGAAACGGTAAACGCAGCTTGCGGAAATCGAACCCGGTTGTTTGCCATACCAACGTTGCTCGCTAACCACTCGGCCTTATGCACCACACAAAGCGGTTGTTTATTTATCAATAAATCTTCCTTTTCAACAGGAAAACTGCCTTAAAATTGAGATTTCAGTTTTTGATTGGATTAAAGTCATTTTTAGTCTAAATTTACTGTATATTGACGAAAATCATTTTATTTGCTGCAAAAATTAAAACACAAACAAGCTTCAGCAGCTCAAATTATGGGTTCGCTCATTCGCAAACAGTTCGGAAATCCGATGGCTCCAATTTTTGATTTACGTGTGTATGTGTTTCTATTTAGTATCCACTGCTTAAGCCAATTTTTTTTATCTTCTTTTTTTATATACACATTCAGATTTTAACTGATAAATCTTTATTCATATTTTAACAACAACGTGCGACCGGTAAGGTTTCGCAACCAAGATGGATGCCCGATTCTTATTGAGCGCTTGAAAATTACGGTTATTTAAACGTTCTTTATGATAAACAGAGAATAAACGATTTTTTTCGGAATCAGCGGTTTGAGTACCATTTTTTTAATGGTTATTCAGCTGTTGTAGTTAAATATGGTAAAATAACTATCAAATAAATGGTTATTTTACAACTTTGTTACGGAAATTTTTAACAGTGTAAGGTTGGAAAATCATTTTTCAAAACATATTTTGCATAATTACAATAATTATCTCGATGTTGATACATATCTTGAATATCTCAAAGCAATAGAGTTAACAAATATAGTATTAGATTGTATTTTTCAAATTTAAAAGCTCGATGCATCGCAGGGTGAACTAGTGATCAATGTTCGGCAGCTATTTGACGCGTGAGTAAGAGAAGAATTTCATCGTTGAAATTGAAACCGTCCTTACACATCTCTTTATACTCCACGATTATTTGGTATTTCTCAATACTGATAAGAGATGGCCAATCAGTCGTAGCTTCTTTGCAATTTTGGCAGTGAAAATTTCTCACCTTGAATTCAAATCGAATCATTTTGTAGCTACTTTCGACAATTTTGCTTCCATTAGTGTTACTTCTGCATGGAAAAATAGCTTTTATGATGGATTTAGAGTGCGAGTCGAAGGAAAGAGATACAGTAAGCAAAGAAACACTTTGTAAAAAATAATTTCTGTTTTGTGATAAATAGTTCTTTTACTTTGATGTACAAGGCAAATTGTAAAGCTGTTTCAACGGTACACTGTTAGAAATTTCAACGTGAAATTACGGTTAAATGACCGGCAGTAGTCTGTCCATCTAATTCACCGTTAAATTTACGGTTTTTAAAAATTTTCTATCTTTACGGGTCCTAACCATTTCTACTCAGCTTGGTTAAAAAGCCATAAATACAAAAGTTTGCGGTTTTATAACCATTTAAAAATGGTTTCAAAACAAAAGTTTCAGCGTTTTTGAACCATTTCGAGGCGTAGAATCTCCGAGGCGTAGAAACGGTAAACGCAGCTTGCGGAAATCGAACCCGGTTGTTTGCCATACCAACGTTGCTCGCTAACCACTCGGCCTTATGCACCACACAAAGCGGTTGTTTATTTATCAATAAATCTTCCTTTTCAACAGGAAAACTGCCTTAAAATTGAGATTTCAGTTTTTGATTGGATTAAAGTCATTTTTAGTCTAAATTTACTGTATATTGACGAAAATCATTTTATTTGCTGCAAAAATTAAAACACAAACAAGCTTCAGCAGCTCAAATTATGGGTTCGCTCATTCGCAAACAGTTCGGAAATCCGATGGCTCCAATTTTTGATTTACGTGTGTATGTGTTTCTATTTAGTATCCACTGCTTAAGCCAATTTTTTTTATCTTCTTTTTTTATATACACATTCAGATTTTAACTGATAAATCTTTATTCATATTTTAACAACAACGTGCGACCGGTAAGGTTTCGCAACCAAGATGGATGCCCGATTCTTATTGAGCGCTTGAAAATTACGGTTATTTAAACGTTCTTTATGATAAACAGAGAATAAACGATTTTTTTCGGAATCAGCGGTTTGAGTACCATTTTTTTAATGGTTATTCAGCTGTTGTAGTTAAATATGGTAAAATAACTATCAAATAAATGGTTATTTTACAACTTTGTTACGGAAATTTTTAACAGTGTAAGGTTGGAAAATCATTTTTCAAAACATATTTTGCATAATTACAATAATTATCTCGATGTTGATACATATCTTGAATATCTCAAAGCAATAGAGTTAACAAATATAGTATTAGATTGTATTTTTCAAATTTAAAAGCTCGATGCATCGCAGGGTGAACTAGTGATCAATGTTCGGCAGCTATTTGACGCGTGAGTGTAGCAAACGACTCCTTACTGTCAAAAATATTTTGCTTTTTCGAATTTAGGAAATAACATATATTAGTTTTCAGGAATAAAGAAATAGTTCTTTTTGAGTCAGAAATTCAACAAAAAAATATAATAAGTAAATAAATAAGTTTAAAAAATATATATAAAAATAAAGAGGGAGAGAGAGACAGAAGAAGAAGGAGTTTAAAAAATAAAAATAAATAAATAAAAATGCAAACCAAATAGAACAGTTTAAAACAATAACAACGGGTTTAAAGCATCTGGAAGATTTAATAATATTTCCAGAAAAAGAAAAAAAAACAATAGGAAGATTTTTAGACAGACAAACTACAATTTTACTCACCGGACATGAGTTGTGACACATATGGACGCTACACTCAATGTACAGTGCTGGACTTCCAGTAAACCTGAAGGCATTCAAGTGAGAGTACAAAGTAAGGTGCGTAGTTTCGTTACTTTTACTTGAGCCAGTAAATTCACTCAGCAGTTTTTCTTCTGTCACGCACCTAGTGGATACATAATATTTTTACATGTAAATAACTAACAAAACCAGCTCATAGCATTAAACTTATATTTATACGATAATGTATTTAGGAAATTGACGAATTTCCTGACCTGGCCACTCCAATAACAATTGTGGTTGTCGCTGTTGCCTAATATATTTTATCCTTCACACCAGCAACGATGATTGCCTTATTCCATTCTATATCAAAGCGCACTAAAGAAGTCATGGTATTCTGGGATCTACTTACATGAATGTAATTTTTAATGAGGAAATAACTGTGACAGCCAATGTACAAACCGTCGGCAACATGAGTACGCATAATTAACGTATGTATAGAATCAATGATGGCTTAAGAAGAATGACACTTGTCAACTGAGACAAAATGTATATTGCATTCAGACCTTAAAACTTTCGGCGACGAAACGAGGAAGTCTCTACTGCTCATGCGTAAAGAGTCGCGACAGAACTTTTTGACATTGCTGCTACCGGTATAAAACCAGCATAACTAAATGCTTCGCAATAATAGTTAAACTTTTCAATAATAAATTTTATCTAAATCTAAACATATGCCTTCATTATCACTTACTTTCAAGTGTACGACTTTTTTCGAGAGAGTCTCTAATCTCCCCCCCCCCCCCCATGGGCTGCGGTTTAGATGACCACGATTGCAGACCAAGTGCGTTTCCCGAAGATTGGAACCCTTTCTTTCAGTAGCACCACAATGGGTTTAGTACCACTGCCGCATGAGAATTTTGACGACCAGTTTCTTCTCCTGAAGGAAAAGCACCTGGAGTCTGTTGATGCGAAATTGCACAAGTAATTTAATTCAGCCCAGAGTACCCAAGCCAAATAGCTACTTAAGGAATCTTTTACATGCCGCATAATCATACGGCACTGGCGCTAACGATTTTCTGCATCTTAAAAATCCTCTGACACGGCCAGGATCGAATCTGCGAACTTGGGCGTACGAGGCCTGTGTCTTTCTACGGCGGTACCGTGATGGTAGAGTTTTTAAATTGAAAGCTAAATAATTAGTTGAAAAGTGCTGTTTCTCTGTTGAAAATAGTAGACATAATTATACTATACTACAACGATAAAGTGATCAATATTTGAAAATTAATTTTTGAATACACATATCATATGCAAATTGTATCTAGTTACATTCTCATGCTTCATAGTACTGTAACTGTTATGTATAACAATCACAACTACTTTGATTGGAACATTTTGAAAAAGGGCAAGGAAAATTAGTAAGTGAAACATTAAACTGAATTTTTTAAAAAAGTTATCTTTATAAACTTTTGCTTATTACGCTGTGATTTTTCTTAATATTTTTATTTTCAGTTCATTCCAAAAAATATTAAAATAAATAAATATATAACCGCTTATTTTCCAATACATTTCGACAAACGAGTTCCTTAAAAATTAATTAGCCAATAATAATAAAGTAACAAACGCGATGCACTTACCCATCTGCATTAACTAGTAGAAGTCTTTTATCTGCGCCATTGTGAGCATAGCAGTTGCTTATTCGAATGTCAAATCCTTCTGAAACATGAAGCAAAAAAATACTTTATTTTAACGTGTTTCATTGATATTGTTTATATATATATATATATATATATATATATATATATTACGGCGTATGTCCGAAATTGGAGAATGTCGACAATCACCGGTCTGATAAATGGTGAATGTCGACATCCACCGGTGATTGTCGACATTCTCTGATTTCGGAGATTCACCGTTACATATATATATATATATATATATATATATATATATATATATATATAACTGCATAAACTTAAGAGCGTTCTCTTCTTCAGAAGTAAATTTACCTTTTATAAAATTTACATAACGCAAAACAATTTTAATTGCATATTTAAAACCTTTTCCTTTTTTTTTTGAAACTGTTTCGAGTTTTGCTACAAATTGATTACATTTCTGTGTATGTATCCTCCAAATTTTTATGATTCGTGTCTTACTGTTAACTCCAAATCTTTTTGGGATATTACGATTTTTGAGTCTAGAAGGTGTAATTTTTAACATTTCCCTTCCTTCCCTTTGCATTAAAAAATCTTGGTTCTTTACCTTTTGGAATCCCTATTTCTGCCGTGCTAAGCACAAAAGTCGTATGTGCACGTTTTGGTGAAATTGAGTTATTGCCGTCAGGTGGTCCTTTATAACTTACTTTGCCTAAACACAGTTTTCTGTGGTCGACTATGGATAGGAAGCATTTTTAAAAAAATCGGAATTGTGGTATTTGAATCAAATACACTGAATAAATAAATGAATGAGCGAATGTATGAATAAATGAATGAGTGAACGAATATGTATTAACCTTTGAAAAAGGTATATTTGAAGTAATTAAGAGCTAAAGCTGAATGGGAATGAAAGACAGATACATAGATTATAAATTTGATGTTGATATATACGGAAAAGTAGGCTCCTATAGTTCTAGACGGAACTTCTTGCTTTTTCCTGTGGTGCTCGAAAATGCAGCTGAGGGAAAAAGACAGCGAAACTGAGCTCCAGAAAAAGTCTACATAAATGTCAACAAATACCTAATAAAGCGTCAGGGAGGCCAACTAGAAATGCTTATCAAAAAGGTATGAAAAATTGATACGTTGAATCCAAAAATGCGAGCAAAGTCATAAAAAGGAATGTCAACTTGAGACAACATAATGAGAAATTGAAGAAAAATTAATAGAATATGCTTTTACAATATAGCATATCTTAATAGTAATTATATATTACCAAGTTTCCCAATTGCCCAAAGCTAAAGACCAAAGCAGATGCATTTCTGATCAATTTTAAATGAGTTAAAATCAAACCTGTTACTGGAATTTCAACACAAAATAGATAGAAGTATATACCGTTCATTAAGGTTCATTATGTCCATTGTGCAAGTGTCTGCATTAAATATCCTTTAATTGAAATATTTAACTTTTATACACACCTACCCGGATTCATTTCTTTTCATAAAGCTCATGAATCATCTCCATGTATAGCTTTTGGTACATGAAAGTTACAAATATTACTTTGTAATAAAGTTTTACTGTACAGAAATATAAATGTTAGGAAAGGTATGGCATTCCAAAATTTCAAATGTATTATTATAGTGAACTTAACATTGTAGGTCATTGAATCTAAAACAAGTTCTTTTGTCAGAAAATAAGCTTAAAACAAATGAAAATAAGAATAGTAATAATAACTTAAAACTATGTTGCCTACGCGAAAATAAAATTTGAGGCTTTATGTCTTAAGCTTATTAAACTGTCAAAATAAATTAATAGTAACTCATAACTTGCTAGTTCTACTTACACCCGGGCTTTTATTAATGAGCAGATTTCAGAGATGCATTTAAAATGCTCATTATTGCGCAATTTCTCTTTTTTCTTTTAAGTAGAAGACTGGCTTTTATTTACTGGAAAAATAAGTTTTTTCCCCATAAGGCCGGTAAAATTCTTGAATGGATTTTGACCTTTCCTATTTCCTGCTTTTCGTTTGAAAGTGCTGTGGTGATTTAAGAGATCAAGTTGGGATTCGGTTAAATCTTGTGAGGCTGAAACTGCTCGTTTCGGAATCTTTCTTTTATTTTCACAATTTCTTTCTTGTTTTAAACTGTCCAAGCACAAAAAAAAAAAAAAAAAACTTTACGTCTTCAGAGGTTGCGACCTTCTGAATGAAGACTAGCAATTACTGTTTCAAATGGGGAGAAAACTTTTTTTTTTTTCGATTTTTCAGAGGATTTTTTTGAACTTATTCCTACTAATTCTTACTCTGTGTGGGGGTTCTCTGAAAGATTTGTTCTTTCCTAGGTTAACTTTCACTCATATAGAAAAGGTCCTTGAACTTCATTGTTCTTAGATCTAATTCTAAATAGCAATGAAATTGTAGCTATGTTGATCATTATTTATTATTTTTGGTGTTAGAGGCTACTCTAATACAAAATTATCTTTAATGTGACTCAAAACAAAAATATATTAATTAGTTTTTTCTCTTAATTAACTGTAATAAACGATACTTGGTATGAAGTAGAGAAAATGACTTCAAATGTTATGATTTTTTTTTCATAATTTCACAAAATAGTTTATCGAATTTCTAGCTGTTACATTGTTTTGCACAATTTAGCAATTTTTGTTTTAGCTTTGAAGACTCTTTTATCAATACTCATTAATATATCTTTAATGCATAGCTTTTAAAACAGTGGAAAACTTTTATTAGTCTAAGAAATAAATATTTTGTATGTAAAAACATGCCATGACAGACAATGGACACGTCTGTCATAGCATGTTTTTACATAATACATCAAAATTTTATTTCTTAGACTAACATTATTTTGATAATTGCAAAGTGGGCATGAAGATGAGTAAGCACACTAAAATTTCATAGCATGGTTTTACATAATACAATTTTTCTTTTCTTAGCCTAACATTGTTTTAATAATTGTAAAGCTGGCATCAAGATGTGTAAGTATACCAACATTTGATAGCCATGTTTTTACATAATACTTGATAATTTTATTTCTTAGATTAAATTTTTTTTTTGATATTTGTAAAATGGACATGAAGTTGTGTAAGGTACAAGATATTTTAATATTTTGTACCTAAATTGAAACAAAGGGCGAGTTATGTCATATCTGTCTCTCATGGAATTAACCTGTGGTAACTGACGTTTAGTAGATAGTGCCCATTCAAAATTAACTTTCAAGAAATTTTCTATAAGGTAAAACCTGGTGAGATGGCGCGGTCGGAGAGATGGCGCACTCGAATTTTTAGGGGGAAGAAGAGGTGTGAGTGGGCACCTTGATTCCAGGTAGTTGTACAACCCCAACATCACAGAGTTTATTTGAATTTATAAGTTTTTTCGCTGAAAATGTATGACGCAACGCCGTTTTTAGCATACTTTCCCGCAAAAGTAAAAACAAAACATGAAAGACGGCTTAATTTTTGGGAAAATATTGTTAAAACTAAAGTTAAAAATGAATATCGTTAAAAATAAAGACAATTCAAAAACAAGTGAAGTAATTTAAGAAAGATTGAAAAGTAATAAAATTAAGAAAGTAGGGTTTGGAGATGGGGAAAATGTGTGTCTGTCCCTCTCCCCCCAGTAACTTTTCAGGGAATTGACCAATTGACCTTATTTTAATATTTTATTTTTTGATTTGAAAAATTTTTCGTTCAATTTTGAACAGTTAAAAAAATTTTAGCATTAGCGAGTATGGGGAAATATGAAGCAAATTGTATGAACCCTGGACATAGGATCCGAGTTCCTTTGAACAAGCTTGGAAAGAGCTCTCAACTCTATTATTAATAAGCTAAACTTAATATTTTTAATGAATGTTATTTTATTTAAAGTACAGTTGATTTGGCAAGTCCGTTTAAAAATACATGCTTTGAGTATGTATAATAATTTGACTATAAATGGAGGAAATTTTACACCGGAGGAGGATTCACTTATCATGTAAAATAGTGTAAACATCATGCCTTGAAAGAATATTTTGTTGTCAGTTAACTCTCTGATTACTCAGTTTCATTTTCGTAAAGGACATGTTGGATAATTATTTTATGAACGAGAGAAAAATCAAGTCTTAGCAGGTGCAATGAAGTTTGTTTTCTTTAAAAAGTAGACTACATTGACAGAACAGATATGTGTTCGTGTTTAATAAGAGCAAAAGTTCATCATTCCTGTAATTAAATAAAAAATCCTGCTTCAATCCTTTTCAGTCTCCATTTCCATGCACAACTTTGGCATGAAAAAAAAAAGATCAGAATGGGAGTTATAAAATTTTAATTTAAAGAGGCAACATGTAGGCCACTTGGCAGAATTAATTTGCTCGCAGGATGTTCCATTTCCTTCTCCGAGTAATACTTAAGAAAAAAAAAATGAATTGTGTTGTTCACGGAGAGGACTATAATATAAATAAATAAATGAATAAATTTTATTCACGGAGCAGACTATAATAGAAATAAATAAATGCATTTTATTCACGGAGGAGACTATAATATAAATAAATAAATAAAGGAATTTTGTTCACGGATGGGACTCGCGAACAGCTTTGGATGACTATACCATCCCTTTCTGAACGCAACTTTAGTAGGGGAAAAAAGAACCGTAAGAGAAAATAAAGAAAATGTTAAAAGAAGGGGGTGTGCAACTTCGTTCAATCTATTCGCAGAAACTTCCATTTCCGTGCGTAACTTCACTGGAAAAAAATGTAGTACTAAAAATGTATTATTTAACTAAGTTTTTGCAGTCCCGCAGTGGACCAGTCGATGGGCCCTGTACGCTAAAGGGAGCTGGTGTACGTTAAATATGTCGTGGCTCTAATGTCCTCCAAGTGAAACGATGCCTGTGGGGGTGCCAATCACAGGTGACGGTCTCTCATCTGGGGCTTGGTTCAAAAATTAAGAGACTTTTCAAAGGGGCGGAAATCGGACTTCTGCCTATAAGGGCCCCGTTAGACTCAGGAACCCATTCTTCCTCGCCACGCGCGAGGACACAACAACAACTAAGTTTTGCACATGGAAGCGATACGTGTACAACCTTGAATGATTCAAGTATGCACTGTGAACTCCTCACAGAACCTTCTATTTGTGCGCACTTTTTTCCCGCCTTCAGAAGGCGGGGAAAAAGTTGTTCGAAACAAAATGTTGTAAACTTTTGGTCTTAGAGGCCCTTCTTTTTAATCCATTTTTGATATGAGAATGAAATTTGCACACAGTGAGGAGAGTTCAAAAGGTCTTCCAGAACTTGTTTTGCCCAGTAACTCTCAATATTCTCAGTTACAGGAAAATAATGTAAAAAATTCACCTAAATGTGGCGTATATTTAACCAATGTTACTAAACGTAGTACATGTAATTAAAATGGTGTACTGGTGTATTCTGAAAGAAATGGTGAATAATTATAAATTGCTGTATTTCGCTACAAAATGCTTTAAAAGAACTATAAAAAAATGAAAAAAAAAAAAAAAAAAGAAATTAGCGCTGCAAATGTATTTTTAAAAGTTTTTTTTCCTTGCAGCAAATTGACCAATAATTGAGAAAAGTTTTAACGTTTGTAAGATTGACTTTTCTTTTTAAAGTGGCTGGAATTTTTTGAATGTCGTAAAGTAACCAAGGAAAAATAATAAGTGAAACAATATGGGGTGAAAGACAGGTAATAATGAATGTATGATTTTGAACGGGAAATATTCGCTCTGTCAGAACTTTCTTGCTTCCCTGCTACACGAATAAAGGAGGCACCAGAACGTAATACCAGTTTCTAAGAATTCATAATTTTCTTTCGCGCAAGAGAAATGTACGTATCTTTGTAACTTTTAGCTCTTAACATTTTTAGATTCGGGAAAGATTACCCAGAAAGTTAGTTCTTGTTCATAGATGTACCAGTAGTCGTGAAAATGAAAGAATTAGAGAAGATTGGATATGGGAAAATGAAACTAAAAAACAAAAGAACTGATTTGGTAATGCAGGTACTTAACACTAGATTTACCAGACCAGTCATTTTGACTGTTTCAAAGCTTCCATTTTGCACCAAGTTTTGGTGCAATTATAGTGCAACTATCTATTGTAGTGGCTTTTCCTAACACACGGTTAGTAGGATAAGTTAATGTGACTGAAGGTTTTATTATTATTAGTAGCGA
This sequence comes from Octonoba sinensis, assembly GCA_038502835.1. NCBI lineage: Eukaryota > Metazoa > Arthropoda > Arachnida > Araneae > Uloboridae > Octonoba > Octonoba sinensis. The sequence goes on along the minus strand of CM076598.1, from coordinate 112,785,160 downwards.
ATTGGTGAAAAATGAAAGTTTGGAAATGGTTGAAAATGGTCTGGAAAATATAGTGTCAAAAAGGTTGATGCTAAAAACTTATATTGGCCACTGAAGATTTTGTATTATTTGTCTTTACTTCTTTTTCTAAATTATCCAGTAGCAGAGTCTCAAAAAGGGTATTTGTTTATACTACATCCAAAAATAAAGTCTTAAGTGTATAAGTCAAGGCAGTTCAGTAACATTTAAATTCGTAGTATGAACTTTGACATCACTGCTAAAATTTATCCCCAAGCGTTAAGTGAAATGCCACAGGAAAAGAATAAAATAACGGCTAAGTTGATATCAAAAGGAAGAGTTGTTTTCAAAAATAAAAATAAATAAAAAATAAATAAGTAAAATAATATAAAACGTTGACAAGATGATTCTTTAACAATAGCTCGCAGTGGCCTAGGGGGAACTGAAGAGCTCGTGAAACAATTTCTTTCAAGGTTGTTCAACTGACGTTTCAAACTAGATGTTCCTTGAACTTATAGTGTCCAGGAAAACTAGTATAAAACGGAAACTATGATTTTTCGAAAGCCATATGTGTTTTTAAACTAACCCATAAGACTGTACTGAAGATTTTTGCATAAGGGGAAAGTGTTATGTTTGTTCATAACGATAATGATCACTAAAACTTGAAAGTAATTATAGGGAAAGTAATAAATTACGACAGCTGTACCTTGCAACAATTTATACTGATCAGACCCATTTTGAGCAAATAGCAAAGTAAAACATTGCAGTTTAACTTTACCTACCACAAAGATAACCTTCTCAAACAACAATTATTATACTAATAATACACAGCAGTCTTCACATTTATTTGTTATGTTTGCGGAATAATTAAATTAAATACTCGTCTGATAAATAAATATTATCGATTTTTCATTTTAATTCGTGGATTTAGGTTGTTCAACTGACGTTTCAAACTAGATGTTCCTTGAACTTATAGTGCCCAGGAAAACTAGTATAAAACGGAAACTATGATTTTTCGAAAGCATAGATATTTTTAAACTTACACATAAGACTGTACTGAATATTTTTGTATAAGGGGAACGTGTTATGTTTGTTCATAAAAATGATGATCGATAAAACTTGATAGTCATTATAAGGAAAGTCATATTACGACAGTTGTACCTTACAACAATTTATAGTGATCTGCATCGTTTTGAGCAAATAGCAAAGTAAATCATTGCAGTTTAGATTTACCTACACTGTTAGAAATTCCATCATGAAATTACGGTTAAATAACCGGCAGCAGTCTATCCATCTAATTCACTGTTAAATTAACGGTTTGGAACATTTTTCTATTTTTACGGGACCTAAACCATTTCCAATCAGCTTGGTTAAAAAGCCGTAAATACAAAAGATTACGACTTTATAACCATTTAAAAATGGTTTCAAAACAAAATTTTTACCGTTTTTGAATCATTTCGAGGCGTAGAATCTTCGAGGCGTAGAAACCGTAAACGAAGCGTGCGGGAATTGAACTCGGGTGTATAGTATACCAACTTTGAGCTCTATTCATTCGGCCATCAACACCACTTAAAGCGGCCGTTTATTTATTAATAAATCTTCTTTTCCAACAGGCAAACTGCCTTAAAATTGAGATTTCAGTCTTTGATTGGATCTAAAGTCATTTTTGGTCTAAATTTACTGTGTATTGACGAAAATCATTTTATTTTGCATCTAGAAGCTCACTGTCGCATTGAAAAAGGGATTCCAAGCAATCCCGAAACATATGTCTGCATTTTAATGCTTATTTGTGCTTTCTTTAACGTGAAATTATTTTTTATGAAAGCTTAAGCAGCTCAAATTATGGGTTCGCTCATTCGCAAACAGTTCAGGAATCCGATGTCCCCAATTTTTGATTTACGTGTGTATGTGTTTCTCTTTAGTAACCACTGCTTAAGCCACTTTTTTTTATCTTCTTTTTTTATATACACATCCAGATTTTAACTGATAAATATTTATTCATATTTTAACAACAACGTACGACCGGTAAGGTTTCGCAACCAAGATGGACGCCCGATTCTTATTGAGCGCTTGAAAATTACGGTTAGTTAAACGTTCTTTAGGATAAACAGAGAATAAACGATTTTTTTCACAATCAGCGGTTTGAGTACCATCTTGTTAATGGTTATGCAACTGTTGTAATCAAATATGGTAAAATAACAATCAAATAAATGGTTATTTTACTATTTTCTCACGGAAATTTTTAACAGTGTACCACAAAGATGACCTTCTTAAATAACAATTATTATACTAATAATACACAGCAACTAACGTTCTTTAGGATAAACAGAGAATAAACGATTTTTTTCACAATCAGCGGTTTGAGTACCATCTTGTTAATGGTTATGCAACTGTTGTAATCAAATATGGTAAAATAACAATCAAATAAATTTTTATTTTACTATTTTCTCACGGAAATTTTTAACAGTGTACCACAAAGATGACCTTCTTAAATAACAATTATTATACTAATAATACACAGCAGTCTGTACATTTAGTTGCTATGTTTACTGAATAACTAAATCAAATACTCATCTGATAAATAAATAGTTTCCATTTCGCATTTTAATTCGTGGATTTTCACGGATTATCCAAATCGAAGCAATACGAAATAAATGTTTCACCTAATGAACCTCGAAGTCTTATTGCAGCTTTTGATGTCACAAATTAAATTATTTATTTGTTTTTATAACTCTTTATTTATGCTTCCTGGAACCTAAGTCATTTGCAGAAGGAAATAATCATTAAAGTACTCAAAGAAACTTGGATTTTGTTCCGGAGATCGCACTGTTAGAAATGATGAGTTCTTATCATCGCTTGTTCTTACATTATTACTAATAATGACAGCGGGAATGATACAGTTAATTATTTAATTATTTGTACAAATTATGAAAGTAGGAAACTGTTTCTTTTTTTCATAAATGTATGTTTGCACGAGGTAGCTTAGTAAAACAAAAGAAAAAAACTACGTTTCAGAAAATAAATAAATAAATAAGAGAGAAAAACAGTTTACGAAGTCGATGAATGTCACTTAGCCTGCAAACTTTCATTTCAATCTTTAGAAAAATTTAAGAACGGGAGAAATTTTGTTTGAATTTTCCAGTCATTTTGGATGTTTCTTAATGTTTTCTTAATGTTCATGATGCTCAATAATTTACTAAAAAGTTGGATTTTTAAATCGTTAGTTTAGTTAATTTAAAATTATTCTTCCTTATTTCGTTATCGACCTGAACCTAGGACCAATGGACAATTACAGCATCTCTTAAAATTACAAATTTTCAGTGTCAACTTATTAAAACTTCTCTTCTGAATACCAAAATCCAATTGTTTTTCCTCACAAAAATTTATTTAATAAGTTATTAAACCTTTCAATTGCACAAAAACGGCAAGAAAAATACTGTATATGAGAGTGTATGCATTATGGATGAAGGATTCCAAAAAGCTGTGCCTGATAATTTGTCCAAATTAACCGAAAAAGTTATTAGGCAGTTTCAGAGAGAATCAAGATTTCTTTTCGCCTGAAATCAAAGGTGTGAAATCTCAAATGTATGATTATTTATTTATTTATAAAACAGAATCTTCAATACAGTCTTAAAATTTTCTTTGTATAGAATCAGAAATGGATGGAACAAGATACAATATACTAGATCGATAATAACAATTACACAGCAAGGCCGTAGCCAGAAATTTTTTTCGGGGGCGTGCGGTCTGACTTCGAAACACTTATGTTGAAGAAAGTTTCAATGAGGAATATATGCTACATTGCGAAAAATTTCGGGGGGGGGGGGGGGTCGGGCCCGTGGGCCCCCCTCTGGATACGGCCTTGCTACACAGTTGCAGCAACGCCATTGATTTAAGCATTCAGTACCGCCGAATAAAGCAAGTGCTTTCGAAATGAAAAATATCTGTTCAAACTATATACTGCAGCTTAAAATTCAGGGCGTGTAATTAAATATAGCTATAAAATTCTTGAAAGTCGTTTTTTTTCTAAATTTGAAAGATAAGAAAAAATAATAAATAGAAAAAAATAGAAACAGACGCATACAAAAAGGAAGTAAATACTGACAAACTTTTTTTGTGTTGTATATTCTTTAAATGTTTAATAATTTAAAAAAAAAAAAAAAATGTTAATGCTCATTAAATGCAGTAGTAAAACCTTTTTATATCTCTTATATCTATTTCCAACATTATATTATTATTTGTGTATAAGTAAGAATTTTGCTATTTCTGAAAACTAGCGTTAGGTGTAAGACCGTATCCAGAGGAGGGGATCGCTGCCCCCACCCACCGAAAATTTTCGTAATGGCACTTAAATTCGTCTACGAAACTTTCCTTGAAGTAGTGTATCGGCAGTTTTCCCCCCTCCCTTAAAAAATCTTAATTCCTTAATTTATAACATAGAAAATATAAAGTATGTTTTTTGTTAATTTATTAGCCTGCTTTTTCAGAGTATATAAATATTCCATTCTCTTAGTGAAAGAAAAAAGTCATTAAAAAATCTCTTTTGACAAATTTGAAATTGGCATTGACAGCCTGTAAAAAAGATTACGAGCAAACATGCATAATTTTTATCATGAGGTACATTTTAAAATTATATTAACTAAATAAATTTGTTAGGATGGATATCAATACTTTTTTACAGCAGAATAATGCAGCCAGAGAGTTATTAACCATGTTTATTAACCAGTGGCGTAACTAAGGGGGGGGGGGGCCCTCCCTGGTTGTCACTCGTTCTGGGGTGACACCCGGCCATGAAGGGGAAACAACAAACCTTTAAAAGCTCTATATAATGAAACAAATACCTTGAACTGGATATTTTTTCTATCATTTTCTTTACTACTTTTAACTGAGCAAAGTGTTTCCTTATAAAAATATTCAAAAAAGATTTTTACTACTGAACACACCATTGCCGTCCACAAATACATTAATATTATAACTCCCATGATACGAATGGTTTTTTTCCTTCTTTTTTTTGCTGGGCTTTCTTCTGTTTTTGCTTTTTTCTTCTTTTTAGGGGGGAGGGGGGGGGGTGACACCACGGATAACCGCCCCGGGTATCACCTATGCTAGCTACGCCATTGGTCACAGAAACATTTTTTAGCTTCTGTAAAAGTTCAATGTACACTAACTTTAATACTATTTTTATTCAAAATAAAATAATGATTTCTGAGATTTTATGAGAAAATAAACGTTTTAAAAGAAAAATGTTAAGAGGTTTTATTATTAAAAATTATATTTGTACAACAATTTAAATTTCTAAACCGTGAAGAATATTCAGATAGGTTTACAGAAAGCACGCGCGCAACGAAGAACCATGTGTAAACAATCCGAAGTTGGGCACTTACGACGTCACTTCCTGGGGAGTCATGTGACTTCCCGTTTCAGCAGAAAACGAAACTAGTCTATTTTTAATTACAAATAACTTTTAAAATATCGTTCTGAAACAAGAAAAAAATGTTTTCTGGTGATATTAGGATATTCTGAGTGTATTAAGATTTTTTAAAAAAATTGCTGTAATTGTCCATTGTGGGAAACATGCCCTGTACGAGTTGCAATTTGCAAAATGAAAGGTCATTTTCACGTATGTGGTCTAGTTAAAACTCAGCTCTTAGATTACACGGTAACTTGCGTCCTTGATTAAGTGCATTAAGCAGTAATGCATTATATACTAATTTTCTTAATATTTATTTAATGTGCAAAATCGCTAGTACGAGTTTTATACCAATTCATTTCATTTATATTCATCTCTTTTACACCAGACACAAAGAAAAACCTATTATTATTATATTTTTCTGTTAAGTGAAAGTTTATTTAAGGAACAGCTACCAATTGATTTATTCAGAATTTTTGAAGTTTCAAGAATTTTTATTTCGGATATCGCAGAAATACTTGAAGGACTTTCGCGTCCTTGATTCCAATTTTTGAAATTTTAAGTCTCAAAACTCAAATCCTAATAATTTTTGAGGTTATTTTTATCACGTCTTCATTTATATTTCAATTCCTGTAAGTTGAATTATAAATCAATTCTGCGATTGTTTTCTTTTCGGCAATACATATCCATACCATTTGCGATACAGCTCTTTATACTCTACTATGTATTTTATCTTCGCCACGAATGACATTAGATGTTTTAAAATGTAAGTTAACCGAAATAGTTGCTTTGTTCAAATTAATATCTTGAATGTTTTCGTAATCTACATTTATCTAAGAAAAATTTAAGTTCTTTAATATAAATATTCTTTCTTTCTTTCTAATGGGGCTGCGTATGGTCACTAACCATTTGCAGACCTAATGTATTCCCCCGAAATTGGCGTCCATTCTTTCATGTAGCACCACTGTCGACGGATGCCATACCACTTTGAGAATTTTTGACGCTCAGTTCCCCTAGATGGCGGCACCTGAGCTCTAATTGATGAAAACGACACTAGGAATTTAATTTAGCCGAAGGTATCCACGCCAAACGGATACTCAAGGGACCTTTAAAATGTCACGTAATCATACCACATGGGCGCTGTCGATTTGTTGCATCTTGAAAATCCACCGACTTGGGCCAGGTTTGATCCTGCGAACTTGGGCGTACGAGGCCCGCGCTTTACCACCACGCCAACCTGCCGTCTTAATACAAATATAGTATTTAAGAAATATTATTATTCAAACAACATATTATTTTTGTTTATCTCCTCTACAACGTCCTCCAGTTGTAACGTTCTTTATCTAACGACTGAAACGGGTGTCGTATTGAGCGTCAACAATATTATTTAAATGTCTCATTGCTCTAATTTCAAACTTGCTCTCCGTTTCGACTTCCTATTGCCCACATGGGAGAAATGTTCGTCTCCCTCTATGGTCCTGTTCTCTTGCAGACTGACTGGTTAAAAACCCTTTTCAGGATCTGTCGTCATTGTTATGCTCTCAAGTCCTAATAACTATGGCTCTATTTTCCTCCACCTTTTACTTTCTAATTATTTATCCATCGTGTCTCAACGGAAAGTCAACATAAAAGAAAAGAAAGAGACCGTTACATTTTCAAACGGTTCTTCAAAAGTTATTAGGAAAAAAAAAGCGTGTATCGGGTGGCCCAACAGTCTTATGGCAGCATTATGTCTAATTCTTGGGCTGTGATTTACAGCGTATTATTACAGTTAATGTAGAAGCTGCGTGCTTGTCTAGACCTTGCAAGAATTTCAAACAAGAAAAAAAATCCAACTCTTTGTTGTCTCGAAATTAAGTACTTCATGGTTTATTTTTTCCGTTTAATGTTAATGACTAACTCCGCAAAGAGAGAATATGAATGGGAGGAGTTAAAACGGACAAGCGTATTCTTAAGCAATTCTTGGAGTCATATCGAAATTAAAGAGCAGGTGCAAAATGATTAAAGACTCAAAATCTCTTTCGCTTAAGTTGTGGAGGTTAAGAAACGGAATGCTTTTTGCAAAGAAAAAAGATGTAATTGCTTGATTCACTTTCATTCTAGCTCTGGCATAATTCTCCAGCCATTTAACATCGATAACCAATCAAAGAAATGAAAAGGAAATTTAAGAAGAAATTGCCAACGAAAGGGGAATATTTCTATAACTATATTGGCGGAACGAGCTGAAAGTTGCAGGATATTAACAGAAGTGGTTTCAAATGGCAGGAATATTTGCAATTGCCTTTAATGGTAAGCGATACCATTTAATAGCTCGTAATTGCCATATTTATTGTTTTTATAGCTACTTGTCATCAGCTTCAAAGAAATATGGTAAAAATAACTGAAGACGATAAATAATCGATATACATTATGTGGTAACCACCATGTTCTGATCAGGCCCATTTAACAGGTCTGCAATTTATACAGTTTTCCATACACTGATAACAATACATTAATTAAAGATCACTGATTTGATGTTTTAGATTACATGCAAGAAATAGGATGGTTTTTTTTTCCTATTTAGACAATCTATAAATGACTTTTCCTTTTCTTTTTTTTTACACATAACATATCATTTTCCGCTACTGCAAAAATTAGTTAAAACTTTCGGCTTAATAATAAAAACAAAATAATATTCTAATAGTTTGTACCACAAAGGAACACACATACAAACAGACATACGAATAAATAAATACATTAACAAATATAAAAATTAATCAAAAAAGAATAAAGAAATCATATCTTTGAGTGAGAAGATTTTTGAAATTTGAGTTGAGACTACGTTAAAAAGCAATTAGTGGCCCATTTGTTCAAAAGTATAGTACAAAAAGCAATTTCATTGTACAGTAAAACCTTTCTTAACGGGCACCTCCAAATAGCGGACATCTCTAAAGAGCGGACAATTTTACAAGTCCCAGTCCCTTTTGTATACATTGCATACTTTTTGTACTATTTATTCTTTTATGTTTCTAATCTAGCACGTTTTAGGCTAGGTTTTTGTATCAAGTCGCAAAATTACGCATGTTAGTAATTACTTAAAACTGAGGTATGCAGTAACGCATAATCCAAATAAAAGTACATCAGATCACATCCAAATATTTTCCCCTTTTTTATAAATTCACAAGATTAGTAGACCGGTACTAATTTAATAGGCTATTCTTTTTATATGTTGAAACAGATGTCGTAGTTTAGTATTAACGGGAAGATGAAAAAATATTACTAAAATAACTTTCTATCTTTAAAGGAAGAAGAAACTAGCAGAGAAAGGGTAGATGAAAAACAAACAAGCAAAAACAGCATTAAAAGCCAAGGTACATCTGTAAAAATGTTTTTGTGCTTCCTGCTTGTGTGTATAGTTTAAAAAAAAAACCTAATGTTGTTTAAAAAAAAGAAGGCTGACTTCGGATCAGAGGTCAACGACAACCGAAATCTCGTCGCTTGGATTTCGCGCCTGAATACAGTGTGCATAGATAAAATACTACATAAAGCAGTGCGTTACCACAGAACCTGAGCAACGGGGAATTTTTTTCGGTTGTTCGGTTGACAGTTAGGTTATACGATAAATCCTAAGTGATATAAGTGTTAAGAAATTGAGATAAGTAAGAAAATAATAAATGAGTAAATAAAAATTAAAGAAAAGCATCCAAATAATGAAACACAGGAATTAATTTAAATTAAAACAAAATTGATTTTAAAGAGCATTAGAGCTAGTTTTTCGGTTTTATATGTATATATAAATATATATTACTGAAAAACCTTCCCAGCATTTTAATTATTTTTAAAAGTCTCTCAACATAGAATTCATTTGAACGACCATTTATTTATACTTTAAAGTCGGAGGATTTAAAACATCAGTTGAGAAGGTTTGGTAAAATTGGAGAAAATATCATACAGTGAACTTCCTTTCAATAAGGAAAGTTTTTTTAATATTTTGAGCAGTTTTTGCTTCAGAAGCTTATTGTGAACTTGCAGAATATTTAAAAAAAATATTCTGGGAATATTTTTCTTCAAAAGTTTACATTGAACAGTTATGCATAACCAAACTGAATGACGCTTCTAGAGAATATTCAGAGTTCATAAATGAAAATAATTTGAAAAATTTTAAAATCACCTGTAAATATATATTTTTTTAATTAGAGATACATTGTTTCTGTTTCCAGTGGTAATAATAAAAATAATAATAAATTAATTTTACGCATTACCTGCTTGCAAATGGAATATGATTAGGAAATCAAATTTTAGATTAATTTTAGCTGCCCTCTTAATAGCTAGACCTTAACCTTACCGTTGTATTTAAAGCGCAGAAAGTTCTTTCAAGGTTGGCAATCACTTCCTGCTTATGCGTTTGATCATCCTTTATACCTAACAGCGTGTAAATAACGCATTCATGCTTTTGAAGACTCTATTTTGACAATCTGACAGGTTTTCTTGATTCAGTGAGCCATTTGTCCCCGACCTTGGGAACAAAACAGCATGGTCAACCATCCTTCACGACTACTTTCTCAAAGATAGTAAAACCGTATTTGAACGTATAGCCAGAGAAAATTGGAGTCTTATTTATTTATTTATTTTGGACACACTCTGTTTGCCTTTCCGGATTCGAACTATAAATTTGTTTCCTTTTGGCTGCGCTAAGTACCGATAAATAGCGTTATACTTAATGTTTCAAATGACAGAATTAAATAATTAATAAAACATCATTCAATTATAAATATTTCATTTTGTATTTAAAATTTTGCGAAAGAGTGGAGGAAAAACTTGAATTCATTCCCTCCCATCCTTAAAGGTATTTAAATTAAAAAACTCTTTTAACTTTCTTAAATAAAATACTCTTTTGTTGACAAATCGCATAAAGAACATTTTTTTAATCCAATAAGGACTGCTTCGCGTACTAAATAAATGCGGCAAGACAAAGTTCCCTAAATCTCGAATGGATTCGTTCTTTTCTGCCATGCGCAGAAGCGTCCAACTACCAAAAGTCCGTGGTCGAACTGTAGCTGGTTCATATCCACACAATCGCTTCTATGTCAATCAGTTTTATATTATCGAATGTACCAGATAATATATTTTTAGAGACCATTCCAGTACATAAACATTAAACATATACACATAAAAGAACGCTTTAATGAGCTAAATAACTGCGGTTAGAGTTAAAAATAAAGTATAATTAAAAATTAGACGAATCTGAGGAGGAAAGTTACAGTAATTTTCTACTCCTTTATGAAGAAGCATCTTTAAGATTATTTGTTTATTACTATTACTATTATTATTATTATTATTATCATTATTTTCATTTGAAATTTGTAAGAAGAAAGACGAGAGCTACAACAGAAGAAATCAGCACGCAAAATACAAAGGTCACAAAAAAAAAAGAAAGAAAGGCGGTAAAAAATAGCGGCAAGTGATGTGCTTCTTTAATCAAGCGATACGGATAATTGAGTGCCGAATAACAGAGGGTTTTCTGTTTCGGTAATAAGCTTTATTGGATGCTTTCCATTTGAATCAAAATGTTAGGAAACATTTCTTAGCTAAACGAGTTTACACTCGTTCAGTTTCTAAAATTCAGAATGAATGAGAACCCTAGAGAAAAGATAAAAGAAGACAAAATATCCACTACTTACTCGCTTCACTCCTCATGTGGATAACTAGTGTGATAGGATCACCGACTTGAATTGGACCTCTCACTCGTACTCCAGATACGTCGTTTCCTTCTAGAATTTCCATGGTACACTGTGGAGGCGGAAGAGTGAATATAACTGGATTTCCAGTGCGAGCTTTGATGTCAGGCCTATACGAGGAAGAAGATCTGATGTAATTTTAGTAATTGAAACTAGTTAACATAATAATAATACAGTTGAACTTTCTTAATACGAACACCGTTAATACGAAATCACGGCCAAAACGAACATTTTGTTCATTAAGTTTGGATTACTTATTTAATTACACTAAATATCTCACGCATATTACGAAGGCTAAAATACAAATTTCGTCTAAGACGAACAAAATTTCTGACCTATTCACGAAAAATTTGCATGATAAAGTTTAATGTACCTAAAAAACAACTAACCATTAAGGATTTTTTCCCAAATTGCTAAATTTTAAAAAGCAAGTTCACTTTTTCTGAATGTACTAGTAAGATTTAAAAGTATATACAAATACAAATACAAATACAAAAGTGACGACCAGCAACAGGCTCAGGGCCCAGATAGGCTAGTCCTAGTCAATTTAGCAGTCTTCAATGAACATCAAGAGCTTTCTTAAAAGTTTTTACCTCACTGCAATTAACAGTCGCTTCCGGTAAACTATTCCAACTGCGTACAACCTTATTGAAAGGGGATCAATAGGGGTGTAGGCAATTGACTCTTTTCAATGGGATGGCCTCCATCACTGAGAAATGTCGTAATAAAACTTACTTCAATATGCACTAAAGCCCATTAAAAACGATATAATTCTTATTCAATTAGTATTTAAATCATCTACATTTTGAAAAAAACTATAAATACTTGTAAATTTTGATACTTTATATTCTGAATCTGTAAAAAAAAAGTTACAAAAAAGTTTTCCCCTCACGAAGTCTTATTTTTTCAATAATTCTTATTCAATTAGTATTTAAATCATCTACTTTTTGAGAAAAACTATAAATACTTGTAAATTTTGATACTTCATATTCTGAATCTAAAAAAAAAAAAAGTTTTACCCCACGAAGTCTTATTTTTTCACTAACTATAAAAAACTCTTACGGAGGAGGGGGGGGGGGGGACTGCTCTTCCCAAAACGATGGACGCCGTCACTAATACATGCTTCATTGTAATTTTCATTATTAATCAGATTTTTTGAGTTATTTTAAAATGATAAGCATTTTTACATTCAAAAATTAACATGGGCAACGTAATACTATAGAGCACAAAAACCTTGTTGTTCTGTTAACATTACTTTCGCAGCCCTGGTATTTAAAAAAAAATTTTAAAACCGCAAAATTCATTATGAAAGCAATGATTCAGTTCAGGTCCGTCAGTTAGGGGGTCAGAGGGGGAGTTGCACCTGACTTCTAGAAACATAATGTATTTATACATGAGTGTATGTGTTTTGTTGTTATTTAAAAAATGTAAACTAAGTGTGTGCCCTTTTCGCTCTGTCCCACACCCCCTTTGTAAACGTTAAAATGACGGACCTGATTCCTACATCCTTACTATGCTAAAACTTAAAATTATTTCAGCATTGATGCAATACTTACGCAATACTCAGCACTGGAAAGCTCACTGTCTTCCAGTAGTCAAGAGAATATTCACAAGCTACTCTGAAGTGCTCGTCTGTACGTTTTTCTATCAAAGAGTTGTACTGAACAGTAACCATATTTACCAAGTACTGAGAACGGCCTTTCTGTGAATAAGAAAAGATACATATTTAAACATGGTAGATATGGTTGATCCGTACAACTATATTAAGAACTAATCTATCATACTCTTCGACGTAATGGTAGAACAAATCTTACTTGGTATTGAATTTATCATTATCTTGGAAGCCTATGATAAATTTAGCTTTATTGAATGTTGTTAACATTCAGAAAATGTTTCGCACCTCGACAACTTTCTCAGGAGAGGCATTAGAACATGTTAACTTTAATTTTGAAATCGATTTCTCCTTTCAATTCACATTTATCTGAAGTTAAATAACACTTTAGATAACTATAATCCTATGAGGATATTATTCTTTTTTTAATGTATGAGGAATTTTGTGAGACAATTTTGGAATTATTTAATGATTCAGTCACATCTATTCTTTGAATTATCTCGAATAAATTAAAAAGCAATGCAAATTCAGACATGCGATTAGTTCACGAAACACATACTGAATTGTAAATTCACTGTCATTTTCACTTTTTTCGAGTTTTAGCCCTACACTAAAAAATTCTAGTTCAACCTTTCAACTAAAAAAATAAAAAATGGTGAAATTTAGCTGAAACCAACATTTGGTACTAAAGTTGAACCATTATAATGGTTCCTAGTCTCACACTTATTGGGAAACTAGGTGAAACTTCAGCACATAATGGTTCAACCTAGTACCAAATCTTGGTTGTACCTAAAATTCCCCATTTTTTTCCATTTTTTTTTAAAGTGAATGGTTGAACTATAATTTTTTACAGTGTAATGCACTGCACGTGCGATTTATTTCATGTTTTGAAAATGAATCGGAATTCGTTGAAACTTAGAATAAAAGAATCATGTGAACAATTTTGAAATTGCTCAAAACTACCTACATCCCAACAATAACATTTTGTTAACTTGCTTATAAGTTTTTATTTCATGCACAATAACTCATTCTTGCAATAAATAAAGATCCATTGTCAAAATGTGTGTACTTTCTAAATTTGCTTGGCTCTTTTTTCTTAAAAAATAAGCTCCTTACCAAGCTATCCAAGCAAAAAATTTGCGCAAAAAGATCGCTAAATAGTAATTACCGGTTGTTTTAAATCTCAAGAACAGGTTCCCATATTTTCGCTGACAAGATTTAACTTTTAATTCAAAGTGTCAAAAATGAGGATATTTAGAGAGTTGAAAGACAGTTGGAGTAACAATGCCTTGTCGTATTTTGTATTTTTTTTATTCACTTTATAAGAAAAATATGCACAAATTTGCAACTCATGAGTTACTTTCGCGATTTCATTCTGTAATGATTCTTGCTGTGTTAACAATTTTCAAGCCTGATTTAACACTAAGTTATATATTTCAACTTCCTGTTACGCTAGGCGGCAAAATATGCTAGAATAAAATTGCATTTTATAATTCTTTTATCTACACATAAGCTTCTAAACCTAATAACATTCAAACTATTCAAAATATGCTAATTGCTATTGTTTCCGTCAACTAGTTTTTGAGAACAATTTTCATCTTTGCACTGTACTTTCAATAAAAATTAAGAGTCTGTATTGTTAGAGTAGATTTTTACTTCTGCTTCAAAATTCGTTCAGCCTTGCTCCAGCTTTTGCTCTAGTTCATTGACATTGGAAAAAGTATTAAAGAAAGAGAACTAAATACTCCGACACGTGTAAGCAACGCGTGTACAAAGTAAACTTTCAATTAAATTTTTGCTTTAATTACGTTAGCATTGTTCAAGTGTATAGTCAGGTTAAATATAATTATTTACAAGACTCTTAAATCTCTTGTTATTATCTTAACTACAACTTGAAATAAGTCAAGCATTTAAACATTTTTTTTTTTTTCAAACAGGGCGAAATTTTTACTACTGTTCACTTCAGCGCAAAGCTGAATTTCATTAAAAGGTATACAAACAATACTTTGTGAGTTGAAAGGGCCATTTCTTACTAAGCATATCTTTCACGTACAACAGCAAAAAATTTACGCATATGAGTAGAAAGTCAGTTCAAACGTATGAAAGGAAATATCGTAAATAATTTTATAACAGCATAATATTTCTTTAGCTTGTGTGAATACTTTTAGATTTTTCAAAAGTAAAAATACGTACTCGTTTCATTCCTTCAGAAACTCCTGGGTTATCGTCACCTGTTTCTTGCTGTCCAAGAGTACCGCAACGATTGAGCCTAATATAAAACTCATATTGATTTTTTCCAGTTCCATTTACATAACTGCATGAGGAATCATGGGAATACCCAGAGCTGTAAATCAAGCCATCAAAAGTGCCATTGAAACGCATTTTAACTTTCATTTCTGTGTCGTAGCAGTCCGCCACAATAGCTGTAACAAATTGGAAAAAAATTATGTTAGAAATCGCAATAATAGGTAAAAAGCTGTGTGAACATAAAAAAGCCCTCCCCCCTTAACACTTGTATGACATATAAACACAACTATTAAATAGAAAATAACCTCACTTACATTCCATTTTTGTGCTGTTTTTGTTGTAGGACACAGTTCCAGAAGTATACGGTCTGACAGAATCTTCAGTTGTTGAGTAGGAGGGCTGATAGTTTACTCCAAAACTGGGCTTAGGATAAAGACTTGATGGTCTGTTTTTGGAGGGATTCACTGTTGTTTTTGTACTGTCTGGTATATTTGGCACCATTACAGAATGAGTAACATGAGGTCGATTAAAATAGCTTGCATCGATTATCTTCGGTGTAGAGACAGTTGGTTTGACATTTTCTAAGCTAACAGTAACATTACTTTGTTTTTCGGTTTGTTTAATGTTTGTTGGGCGATATGGTCGACCAAAGCTAGTTTGGGGATGGTATGGCTTTCCATGGATAGGCTTAAAAGATGGTCTGGTGGTCGTAGAAATTGAAAATGCCCGATTATCTGATTCTTCTTGAACAGGTCTTGGGTAGCTTGCAGTGTTATCCGCAGTAGGTCTTAAGATACCAAAGTGATTATTAATTACTTCTGAAGGAAAAGGCCTAGAGTAGCTGTTGTTTCGTTTTTGAGAATAGCTATCTTCAGATGGTCGTGAATACTGATAAGTAGGTCTTGCTGATTCAAATTCTTCTGGAGTAGGTCTTTCATAACTGAAGTTTGGTTTGTATGATACTTGTTTGTTATCTGGGTTAGGTCTAGCAGGTCTTTTCATGTCAGGCTCTTCTTTAATTATTGGAATACGGGAATCTGGAGTAGGTCTGAAATATGGGTAGTGATGCAATGGTGAATCAGGACGATAAGGCCTGACAAGGTCAATCTCTGGACGAGAATATCCTGGGTCTGGGCGAACTGGACGGCGTCTTCCGTCAGAGTACCTCTCGTCGTCTTTCACACCAATACGTTTGTTAGCTCTAGAAATAGTTTCCATGGAACGCGTTGTATAATAATCTTCTAATAACTTACTAGCTTCATGAGAAAAATTTCCTCTGTTAGTATCATTCCGTTCCTCACCAAAAAAATATTCTAAAATGTCAGTTCCTCTTCGAGGAAATTCCATTGACCGTCCAGTGCCAGTGACGTTTCTACTCACCACTTCTGGTACAAGGAAAGTTGTTGGTTCTGTGATTACGTCTTCAATTTTTTTTTCCTTCGAAGAAATTTCTGACAGGCCAGTAACATCTTTATTTTCAAAGTAACCAGCAGTTTTGGCACTCTCATCTTCACTAGAATATGTTTCAAATGTGGTTTGAATGTCATATTTTTGGGTAAATTGGCTTTGATCGTATGTTGTAGTGTCAAGATAACTTTCCCCTTCTGAAAGGGTTTCATTTGTTGTTAGCAATCTACCTGATTTTGATTTTATGTTGTTAACATCCTCTTTGTAGGTAACGGAGGATACATTTTCTGTCAATGTGCTAGTTTTATGTATTCCTAGGTGATCAGCACCCCCCGTCATTCCAGAAATATCCTTTTTAATAGTGGATTCACTGGAGTTTTTTCCTCGAGCTTGTTCTAGTGGATTTTCTGAAACCAATTTTTCCTCGACATAGTTTTCTGTAGCGTTTGCATTTATCTTCCTGTATTCCTCAGTCTCCACCTCAGTAATATAGTACGTTGCTGTTAAGCTAGTGGATAATGGTTCTTTCTCAGCTTCTGGTGCTTTAGTAAGAATGTGACCTTGTTTTGCTGGAAAATCAATTGAGACGTCTTTGACTACAGTTAATGTGCTGTTTTCATTTACACGACTGTCTCCTTCAAATACTAAATCGGAGGATTTTTCTTCATAAGAATTTAATTCTTTTATGTCTTCAATGGTTCTTGTTGTGTAAGATTGATCTTCAAAACTTGTATTTGAGGTTTCACTTGCATCATTCGAATAGGCATTGATGGTGGTTCCTTCGCTTGTAAACGTGTCCAGCGTCATAGGTGAATCAGAAGTGGTCATATCTTCTTCATGTACCATTGTATCACAAAAGACGTAGCTCTGAAAATAAAACACATTTCAGCAACATGTTCATTTGCAACAAACATTTGTCGCAAGTGAAAGTTTTAAATCATTGAATGTCTGCGAATAATTTTCAAGTAATTTTATTTGCTTAAGTGCCTGGTTATTATTATTATTTTGCTTTTATGAAGATGGTGTAAATAAATCTATAAAAATCTGTATTCTTCGCTTTAAAACAATGTGATGTTTCAAATTTTCCAGAACAAAATCTATCTCATATTTAAAGCTAAAACAAATTTTAACTTTAAATAAGAGACGTTAAAGAAGACAGATCATTTGAAAAATTTACGAATTGTATTATCTACTCTCTCTCTCTCTCTTTCGCTCTTTTAAAAAAAAGTCATTAAAAGTCGAAACAAATAATACTAACTAGAAGAAGGATTCTAAAAATTGACGATGAATATATTTTTTTTTAAAGTAGTCTTTATGTAAAACATTATAATTTTTCATAATTTAACTAAAAAATGAAGACTACTATTCCGCAAGATACATGTTTCATTTTCAAAATTATTTAACATAAGCAAAATTTTCCAAAAATGATATGATGCAGTGAAATGCAAAGGGCTGTACGTGATAAAGAAGCATTTTGAGTAAAAACACGTGCTAAACTCATATGGAAGGTCTTTTTCCACGCGGGATAACAGCACTTCTTAGAGCTAATATGGCATTTCATGAAACAAATCAGATGGGTGTTTATAATATCATTTGAACTAGTTGTCTCCGAATTCTCAATATTTCCCATGCATTCCTTTGCTTCTAAGTGCCTTAAATGGAGTTTTATCGAATCAAAAATTCAATATATGAAGTTATCACTATAAAGTATAACAACACTTTTCATATGGTATATTTAAATGTTACTACAGAACTAGTATCCATGTATTCATGAGCGCCCATATGTGTTATATCATGGAAGGAGGGCTAAGAAAATTTAAATATTCCGATGCTTAAATTTATATATATATATGTATATATAAATATATATATATATATATATATATATATCAGCAGAACCCGCTTAATGGAATATCGGTTATAAGAATAATTCGCTTAATGTAATAAATTTTCAATGTACCAAACCATTCTATATTGTTTCTATGATCCCGGCTAATGAAATATCCTGCCAATTTGCCACGAAAAAGTATTCTAATAATAGAATTCTTTTTCGTGGCAAATTGGCTATTCCATTAAGCGGGATCTACTATAAGTATATATATATATATATGTGTGTGTGTGTGTGCAAACCAACATCAATATAGATATTGGCATCCGGGTGTAAAACTGCTTCCGGAAATCTCTTTTGGCACCAGTCGCTGATAAGGTGTCGCACCTCGTGATTATTTGAAGTTTTAAAGTGTTAAATGTAACTTACGTAAGCTAAAGTTTTGTAATGCCCACAATACACTAGTGCTACTTATAGTTCTAAAATATATAATAGCAAGGTTTTGCGTTCATATATATTTCATTAATTCATTTAAAATTAGGTACTTCTACTCGCTGGGAAGGGGCAGGGGCTTGAGTCCTCCCTGCATCCCCCCATGGGCGCCCATGATAGCATCCACATTTGTGAAAAACAGTAAATTCTTTCACTCTTGTTCAAAGCTTTGAATGTGTTGACTTACTTTATCCACAGAATCCTAAAAACGCTAAAACATATACCTGAGGTTTAGTCTAGAGATTGTACGAAATTGTACTTACTTTGAAATTAGTTGTATGTTGAACGTAGTCTATTTGAATGAGACATAAATAAATGTAATAATCACTTACTGTTTAATCTCTGAACAACTTTACCTCATTTCTACTTACTAAGGCTATTCTGTCTGAAGGGAAAACGGATTTCACTACTTCACAAGCTTGTGGATGGCAAAGCAGAATCTGTGTTTTTATTAATTAACAGTAGAAAGTAATTTAATTAAACCAAAATAAATCATTGGAAAATGAAAAACACTGTTGGGTTTCAAAAGGGCCTTTATTTAAGATATGCTGTTCAATTAACACCGTTTAAAAGTTTGAGGATTTTCTTCATTTTTCTTTTTACTGAGTAATGCACATAAAAAGTCAATTATTTAATTTTATTTGAAAATATTTATAATAATAAACTTTTCCCCAAGTTTTCACAATTTAAAATCATTTCGTGAAGTACACTTGAAGCCCTCTAGTTCGCCCATTCTTAATCTTGAGTACCATCGGATTACAAAAAAAAAAAAAAAAGTGTCGCAAAGCGTAAGCCCAACACACATTTTGTAACACAAATTTTTATTTTTGTTTCCATTTTTAATCATATCTTATTTATTTTTTAAGCAGTAAAATCTTATTAGTAAAATTACATTGCAAATGTTATTTAATAGTTTTTATAATGGTTGAGTTACATACGTATTTTTAAAGTTAAAAAGGATACCATATGATCAATAATCAGGTTCGACAAATAAAGCTTGTAGATCTTCAAGTTTGAACACGTCCGTTACTTTATTATTTATTTTTATTGTTGTTATCTTTATTTATTTAGTATTTTGATGGATTCGCTCGTCGGATTAGACGGAACGTCGGACTACGTGACATGCGGATTAGAGGATTTTTAGTGTAGCACTTTCGGTAAAAGTATTCATGTCCTTTAAAGAGACGTTTTGGATTATGGGAGCGCATAGAGTTGCACAACTCTGCGTTTGCTAATAATTTAAATTTTCATAGTATGACACTTTATTTTTAAATATTTAATCATTCTTGTTGTTTTTGGGAACAGAGCAGTCTTTTCCTTTTAATAATTTTTTGAATCAAGGTGCGGATGTTAATCGAAGACTTATAGTTTGTTGCTGTTGTACATTAATTTGCCAACGGTACTGAAACTGTTAATGTGTGATTTATCAATTTATCTTACGCAACTAAAATGATATTTCTTGAATAACTTTGAGTTGTTTTCGTACCTAATCATGTAAAAAATCAGCAAAACATGTTAAAAATACTCTTTCTCTTATTTTAAAGTTAAACCTCAATATAGAGTATGAAGGTCCTGTTCGAGGGCATATTTTATTTGAAATTATAATATAGTATGAACTAAATACATTTTTGCAAAAAAAAGAAAAAAATAGATTATAAATAAAATTTTAATTATTAGTCAAAGATGTACATGATGTTGGCATTAAAAGACTAAAACTTTATAAATCTTGTTGATTAATTACTCACAAGAAATGAACAAAGCAAAAGCCGCTGAGCTCATTTCAGCAGTTGTTAGAATCGCAGTAGTTGTCAGAAACGCGCTTGTTTTTTGATGAGTAATGTACTAGCTAGACAACTATATGCTTCAAACTAATACCACATCGAAATATTTGCCTCTCAGGGAAAAAATTAGGTTTCTTCGAAAGTTTCTCTTGCTACTTTAGTTTGTTTTCACAGTTCGTTGAACGCATTGAGCGTAAATCATGATGTTATATTTCGAACCAGAGCTAGAAGTTGGCCTTCGGCTTTGTGCTCTGCGAAAGTAACTTTTATATCAGAGCGGTGATGTTACTTTTATTCATTTTGTCTTTTAGAGTTTCACTTGCTGAATAGCTGCCTCGGGATGGATAACAACAGTATTGTGAGTCTCAATGGGGAGTAAAAGTGTCTTACTTTTCTCAATCTCTTTTTTTTTTTGGTTATGCAATTTCTTAAAAGTATCCCCGTAAAATACCAGGAATTATTGCTGCTTTACAATTTTATAGAAAGTATGAAAAGGGAGGTCTTTTGAAAAATTCCTTTTTTAATAGGATAAACTAGAGGGTCTTTTCATAGAAATAGGAACTTCTGTAGCCCCTCCTCCCCACTCATAAAAACAGACCAACTAAGTGAATTTGAAAAAGAAAAGAAAATGTGAACATTAGAAACTAATTCACAAGACACGAAAGATATAAAATTAGTTTTGAAAAATAATTCCATATATATGTATGGTCATTTAACGGCCATCATAAGAGAAAATTCATTTTTTAAAAATATCTTATTTATAATTACAGTATTAATCATTTCATATGTTCATAAAAATTTTACACTAAAATGTTTAAAACTCTTCCAAATTCCACGCTCTGTCTTCTGAATTTCAAAAGAATTCATATCCCCAAGCTCATAATCAAGGTAAGTGTAACAACTAGCCTTTATCGTGATTTGATTTATATATATGTATATGCGTATACATATTTAAAAAGGTGATATAAAGGGGGAAAAAGCGCTGCTTCCCTAAAATTCTCAGTAGATTCAAGTTTATCCCACTGTGCTTGCAAAAGTATTTGTAACCATCCATTACTATTTCTTCAATGCGATTTATAATTTAAAAGAATGCCATTAAAAAACTGGAGCTCTAATGAAATATTCATGGTGTTAGTAGCGTAAAGTCAGAGTCACGCGCTTTTTAGTAGTGTTATTTTCAACAAAATACTATTTTTCTGCAAACAATTTTATCTCTCTTCTAATTTTTTGACAACGCATTTTTAATCACAAAAGAAACTTTCTTACCACTGAAAAGATATCGACAATAACTAAGCCGCACATAACCAGAATAATCCTTCCTAGATGCATAATGATCTGAAATAGATGAAGACATTGTTACAATTAAGAAGTGCAAACAATACAAATTAAAATATTTTTTTCTTTCACAAGCATACCATATGAATGTATATTAAAATTACCTTATACTTAGGTAACAATGACTGAGATTTTATAATGTTTTTTTAATATTTATTTTGATATTTATATGCGGCTTAGTTATCTGAAATAACTATGCCGCACATAACCAGAATAATCTTTCTTATCTCCATAATGATCTGAAATAGATGAGGACATTGTTACATAAGAAGTGCTAACAATACAAATTAAAATATTTTTTCCCTTTCAAACATACCATATGAATGTATATTAAAATTACTTTATACTTAAGTAACAATAATTGAGATTTTATAACGTATTTTAATATTTATTTTATTTTTATGTGCGACTTCGTTATCAGCAATAACAATGCCTCATATAACCAGATCAATCTTTCCTAGCTCCGTAATGATCTGAAATAGATGAAGACATTTTTACAATTAAGAAGTGCTAACAATACAATTATTTTTTTTCTTTTTCTTTCGGAAACATACTATATGAATGGATGTTAAAATGACTTTATACTTAAGTAACAATAAATGAGATTTTATGATGTTTTTTTTATATTTAAATATGAGTTACTTTTCTTCTGACGGAAACTAACTGCTGAAAGAAATGTCTATTCTTCTGGTTTCCTTCTTTCAGAGTTTTGTTAAAATCATTTAATTCGCCTCATCATTGTTACATTGAGTTACAGTACCAACTTTTTTTTATTTAATGTCATTCATAAGAAAGTAACTTTTGTCCAACTTGACGCTCTCTTCAAGTTAAAAGTTGCACTAATTCTCTTCTTCGGCAACATTTTGTTTCTTTGTCCCGGGAAAAATAGCCTTAAATTGTCAAAAAATTATTCAAGTTCATAGCCCTAATGCCAATGTCCTTGCCATTGAAATGTTTACAAATCTGTGAACCAATCTATAAGACAAAATTCGCTTTTACTCATTCAGTTTCCGTCACAAGTGACAGTGATTTACTACCGGCTGAAATAACCTCTGCTGATGTCATTAGAAAAAGTGGAAATCATGCTGTTTTTGTGATGTCCACCAAATCAAATGATTTCAAGCTGAATCCATTGCGCTACGCGTTTTTTAAAAATGAAAGTCTCTATAAGACGAGTTCGAAGAGCTTAGAGAAAATAGATGTTTTTATTTTTATTAATTTTTCTCAATAAAAGAAAGTAATTCAATGTTTTTAGTATTCAGGCGTGGTGTTTACAAACATCTAGACTTTACACAAAGCTTTTCACAATTGCATTACTAAACTGACTGCATTTAATTCTATGCTTCATCAATTTTTTGTCAAACTGTGTAGAAATAGTAGTGTTTTCAATTTTTTGTTGTTCCTTCACTGGATAGTTAGGTAATAAATATGTGACCTGTGACGGCAAAATATTACAAAACCTTTTATTTTTTTAATACTTCTCTGAATTTCCGATATCCATAACCTAAAATGTAGCGAATTGTCGTATTCATAACGTTAGTGTAAGGCAAATTTATAATTTTCTGGATCACTTTGAATTTTAACTATTGCCATCACTTAAGATAAGTAAAATGCGACGCATGTCATTTTCTCCATCTGAACTACATAAATATTCTTCTTGTTCAGCTTTTTTTAACAATTTCAGGTCTTCGGTTGAAAGTTTAGAGTAGTAAAAAACATAAAAGTCAATGAGTTGCGCACATTGTATGATTTTTCTTCCTCATTAAACATCGCGATATTGCAATTGATTGACGATAAGTTATCATGCGTTGTTTTTCCGTCTAAACTTATTATGTCTCGTTTATTAAAGAAGTTTTAAAGTTATCTACTCAGTTTCTATGTGAAACGATTTTTTTTTACTAAAAAATGGCTTTAAGGTGGATTTTAAAAAGA
Source organism: Octonoba sinensis (assembly GCA_038502835.1). Taxonomy (NCBI): domain Eukaryota; kingdom Metazoa; phylum Arthropoda; class Arachnida; order Araneae; family Uloboridae; genus Octonoba; species Octonoba sinensis. Next base: position 112,761,402 of record CM076598.1, on the reverse strand, counting down.
GTACGATAATGCTATTGGCTTCATTTTTTTTCAAATACCAAATGATTATTGATAAAAGAACGTTGATCTTTTTTTCCTTCAAAAATGCAGCTCTTAAAATGTAAATATTCAACTTTGTGATGTCAATGGAGATGTAAAAGAAATTATTATAATTGCTTATGCTTATCAAAGTAGAAATAATTAAAATAATTCGGTTTGTCAAAACTTTCCGCGTGCACGTGCAAGTGGACATTTTTGTGAAAATTGTACTGAATCCTAATTTATTGAATTAATCATTTGTTTAGTACCATGTAATATGAAAATAAATTTTATTTTGTCAAATAAGCTTCAGAAAATGAAATTTTTTCTGAAAAAATATCAGTTTATGATGAAAATGGATTTTTCATTTCCATATTTTTTCAAAGTTTTGCTCCTTTGATTTAAATTTACTCCTAAAACTAATGCCATTTATGGATATTTTTTGGAAGTTTGAATGTAAACCAAAAGTTTGAGTTTGCCTTAGCTGAAAACTATGCAGGTAGGTGTAGCCACATATATACAATATACGATACAAAGCATAACACAATTTTCGAACCAAATTAGATTAAGTTAAACTGATTTTTACACCGAGTATTCTGTTTTAGAAACACTATAAATGTAAACCACTCCCCATTGCCTTGGAAGTTAATAAATTCTAACATATCATTAATATCAGCCAAACAATTTAAAAAGTTTATTGAACCTAACTAACTCATTATTATACATTAATCGATGAGTGACTAATATGAATATATTTTTTTGAATATATCATTCGGGGCAAGTAATTTTCATTGTGCATTATAGGTCAAATTGAATTTCATTATTTTTACAGCCTGCTCAGAAAATATTAAAGTATAAACAATTTTAAGATAATGGTTTATACTTGAATGTTGATAATGTAGTATATTTTTTTTTTCCAACGTGGAGGCACTTGCCTTCTCGGCATTCGCCCCTTTCAAAGCCACGAGAATTGCTGGCCATTTGTGAAGGGTCACCTGATAGGTGACCAGCGTTAACCCTAACACACTGTAGTCGGATGACACCAGATGGCGCCACCACAACCATGCCACCTTCCTTTTTTGACCTAAGAGTGAAAGGAAGGGAAAATCTTCACCCTCCGGTACCCTCGGAACTGCCTCGGGACTTCAAGGTCCACGGATTTTACATGCACGTATCCTCAAGTGTACATGGTGGGTCTTCAGCGGCTCGGGTATCGACCCCGAGATCCTCTGATCCGGAGCTCGACATCCTAACCGCTAGGCTACCACGGCCCATGTAGTATATATAATAAATGTTAGCATACTTTAAAATTGCATTAATGTGTGAGCTGCAGTTTTTAATGCTGACTGAACCTAAAGTAGCATGTATGTCGCTGAGCAAAATGTATTTCTTGAAGACAAATTTGAGTTATAGAAATTTTTATTTTATGTCTGCTCAAACAAACGATTTTCTAAGCAGCAGCATGCCACGTTTATTTCTTTAGCAAAAAAAAACAAAGTCATAAAAGAGGGATAAGAAAAAGAAATGTATTAGTTTCTAACTTAAAATAGAAAGAAAAGCATTTTTGTATCACAAAGAAAGTGAACAAAATATAAAAATTGGAAGTCAATGTCTAGAATCTTATTTTCCTTGTCAAATTGAAATAAAAACATGCAGTTTTATTTATATTGTATTTGATTGAATTCTATTTTTCTCATTTGCGGAATACTTTTATTATATTGTAATTTTTTATTTTCTTGTTTTAGATGTTTACATTTACTGTTTTATTTTTCATTACCGTTCTACAGAATTTATAAGCTCCCGTGGTTTAGCTACTGAGAAAATTAAACTACCTATAATGTTATGTTTACGGTATCACATACTTAATAATCAATTCCAAAGTCTTGCTAGGGACAACTTCAATATCTTTGCCGTTGTGGACACCATTATTTCCTGAATCATTGAAAAAAAAATTCTTACTATGAAAAATAACATGCTTTCTTTAGCAACAAAGCAAAATATGTTGAACTTTAAAATCCGACTCCAACCATAAAAAACAAATTTTTTCCTCATTTAATGTCCATACAATATCAGAATTTTTTGTTAACCAGACCCAAACTCATAGGTCTACCCGTTTGTAATTTCGTAAACATTTTTTAAATAACTGTCATTGCAAAAAAAAAAAAAAAAAATCCGCTACTAATTTCTCCTTCTTAACAGTGAAAAAAGAAAAAAAAACTACCTATAATTTTCATTACTTTCCTGCTCGTGTACTACAGTTGTGTGGGCCATGATAGGAAACTAAAATAGAAGAAAAAATGGAATTTGTTTTTTTTTTTTGGCATTTAACTATTTCTCAAGATTTGAACGTGCTTTCAAGAAGTTATGAAGAATGGATTTTACCAATCGCTAACTGGGGGTATTTCAGAAATAATGAGATCAAAACAAACATTTCACGATTCCAAATTCTTTACAAACTTAATGATGTATGAAAATCATAATAAGGTTTCATAGAGGGAAACATAAACCTTCAGTTGCTTACTTGGAATTTATTTTCGTTAACATGCCTCCACGAACAGCGATACGCAATTCGAAGCAACCAGTATGGAATAAAAGGATCTTATCCAGCGCGCCATCATATTGTTTATACGTGACTGGGATTCTTAACTTTGTGTATCCTTTTGTTTTGACTGAATATAATACAAAAATAACTGCTAAAAATTCTTTAGATTATTTTTTTCAATGGCTAGCTGTTCAGGTTTAGCAGCGTAAAATCACAGTCAATTTTTATGCCTTTTTTCTTTTTTCTTTACTAACTCGGAACATTTAGCAGTTGGAAGACTGCAACACAACATATCATATGCTTAAAGTATTCCATAAACCTAATCAAATATCTAGGAATTTGAGGTATTGTTAGGTTTGTGCAATCTTTAGAATAAGTACAGAAAGCTAAACAGATTTACTGAAACTTTAGAGCTTGAAAGTAATAAATAATGCAGGCCTTTTTAATTTATAATGTAAAAAATATATATACTTCATTGGTTTCAGTAATTTATTCAATATTTTTTCCCCCAGTAAAAAAAAGTTGTTGGAAAATTAAGATAAAAGAATGATATGTGGAATGAATTTTGATTTAACTCTTCATTGGTTCTTTGTATGTTTGAAAAGCTGAGCTTAAATTAAATGGTTATTAGTGTTTTAACTGCTTTATGTATATGCAAATTTTAGAATACGCTTAACCCTTCAGAACTCGCACCGTGCGCAAAATGCTCACACCAAGAAGAAGAAAATTATATCTTGTATTCTACTTCATTGGCGAAGTTGTTACTCTGTTTAGCTTCTCCTTGTAACTTTCTCTTGCTGCCCTGATGTGTTTCGCAATCATTAAGCCTTTGACTGTTGCCAAAGGCGTTTGCTAGTCAGAGTAGTCAAATGTGAGTTTTTCTCATGGTGCGAGTTCTGGTGAAACTTTTTTTTAATGTGGGAGTTTTTCTTATCAAGCGAAAAGGTCGTGTGATTTAAGGAAACTGATTATTTTATTTTTTTGTTTCATCGAATTTTAACCAAGTACGTACCTAAATTGACTAAAACAAATGAATAAATCAATACCACAATCACATAGTATAATTCTTTAATAATCTAAATTTAATTGTACTAACAAATTGTTTTATTTTCGAGGATGACTCGACTTTGGTTCAAATGGTTCTGGCTAAAATACTTCTTATGAAACTTATAAAATAGACATACGTAGTTTAAAAAAAAAGCCTAGCTTGTAGAAGGGACATTTTGTACCCCACAAATAAAAAAAGCAAAGTTGCGTGACAGAATATTTCATGAAAACAGTATCCGCGTACGATACGATGTATTTTGAATATTATTATTATTTTGGATGGCATTTGGTGTTTAGAATAAATAAAAATGCTTTTTAGTTGAAAATATTTCGTTTACGATTATTTTTTGAGGGAAATAGGTGGTGTAAGAAAATGGCTCACTCGCGAGTTCTCAGTTTACTCATTTTGACCCGAGTTCTGAAGGGTTACAAAAACAAATGTTCCAGCGAAATTTCCTTTTGCAGAGATGCATAGTGCAAATAAATAAATAAGTAAATAAATAAATAAAAGGTTTCAAGGGAAAAAGTTTCTTCTAGTATTTATTGACTTATCCTGCGCGAGAAAATAACTTATAGAAAGTGTTAAATAAGGTTAGTAGTTAAATACAGTTTAGTTCACTGAGCAGTCAGTTTCTATGCAGATTACCAATACAAGGCAACACGGTAAAAAAAAAAAATCCCGTAAAATTTACGGTTTTAAACTGGCAGCTGGGTTGGTTGAGCAAAACCATAAAATTTACGAAGTTAATCCATAGTCTCAACGGTTTTTTACCGTAAGAGAATTTTTTTTCCTGGGACGGTAAAAAACCGTTGCGACTTCAGATTTTACTTTGTAACCAAACAAGCTGTCAGTTTAAAACAGTCCATTTTACGGTATTTTTTTAGTAAACCACTCATTCTGCAACGGAAGAGAATCGGTAAAATTTCATTTTTCCTTGCCGTTCAGAGCTATGTAAGACTGGAATTGGTGCTTAAAATGCAGATCTGAAGCATCAAGCAGAGAAATAACTAATGAAATTTGTGATTCAGTATTTTTCTTCATTTTTCTTTAACTTTGATTATTTTTTACCGTCGTAGGGCGAATAACGATTTTACAGACACACACGAAATTAAAAAAAGACCAATTACGAGTGCTCTCCTTTAATGTAACTACTTTCAAAGCTATGAGTCAGTGTAAGAATTCCAAGTTTCTTCCACTGAACTAATGTCTTCCGTATTCGTTTTATGTTCAGAAATACTGTTAGTTTCAATTATGTTCAGAAGTCAATTGCACTGTTTTACAAAATTTTCAGGCTTGTTGCCTCCCAGAGAAGCCGGAATTAGTCATTTTCCTCTCTTAACCTTTAAATAACACTCATTTCCAATTTAATTTTTCAGAACAGGTAAATTATGCAAATCGCTTCCTTTAGTTAGCGAACATTAATTTTTAAGTTTTAAATTTCTGTTTTCCCTAGTTTTCAAAAGCTAAAGTTAAAACTCTATTTTTTAAAACTAAATTTATTCCCTGCTGCTGTTAAGAAAATAGATATTGCATAGACCTACTTTACAAACTAAACAGCCATTTTGCTCTACCTTTAAAGTAATGTTATTTCTTCAGTAAGCAGACTTTGCCTTACAAGAAACTGTTATCGTTTTCTTTTTGACCTCCGAAATTAAACTATTGCAGAGATTGAAGAATTTAATTCCCTCATGGGATCCTCTATTGTTATAAACGTCTGTAACCAAGGAATATTATTTCTCCTCTCTGCCGCCAGAGGGCACGAAAGGCCCCGAGATGTTGTTTTTCCCCACCTGGGAGGAGGGGCGATGGCTGTGGAGCTGTGTGTTTGTGTGTCGTGGAGCTCGTGTAATTATTGTATTGTTCTTGTAGAGAGTTTGGAAAAAATAAATGTTTTGTGCCGTCACCTTTATAAACTGGCGCCCAAACTGTGGCCCGAAAACCACGAAATTGACGTCTGCTGCATCCAGCCCTGCCTCCGTCTTGTGTCGCAGTGAAAGGTGAAGGTGGTCAACCGACCGATGCCTGTGCTTGTTCCGGATACCCAGTCCGATATTATCCAGTGTTGTGCTCGTTCTGGACACCCAATCCGATATTATACAGTGTTGTGCTTGATCCGGACACCAGTCCGATATTTTCCAGTGTTGTGCCTGTTCCGGACATCCAGTCCGATATATTTCAGTGTTGTGCCTGTTCTGGACACCCAGTCCGATATATTTCAGTGAGCTCGCGATCTTCAGTGAATCGTCAGTAAAACCGGACATCTGTCTGTTGTGGCAAGTGTTTTGGCAGTGTTTTCAATCACATTCTACAATTTTCGCGGTCCAACGGAACTCGCTAAGCTTCCAGAGTCATTCATACAGAGATAAGTGAAATAGTTTGTACTTTGTATCCTGGTGAATATGTTATGATTCAAAAGGTGTTATTAAGTATCATTTTAAATTACTGAATATTGTTCTTTTTAAATTTTGTAGTTTAGTTTTGTTCAGTGAGGATAGAAACGTATGTTCCTGTTCTCAACCAACAATCCAGTATTATTAATTGTTTTTTAAATGTTTGTTGTATAAAATTATATTTGAGATGTGCATATGTACAGTTGCCGGCATAATTCAAATTCTTACAAATGAAAATTTTCCCAGTGTTAATCTAGAGAAAATTTAAGTTTTGTAACTTTCGTTTTGAACCGTGGTTTCTTTCTGCATAACTGAGCAGGTGTTTATTTTAAATTGTGGTTCTATTCTGCGTGACACTGAGCAGGTGTTTGTGAATCATCCATCGCATTTCCTCTCAGAAAGGAATGAAAGGGGGGGATAAAAGCGCTCGTTTGTTTATCTTATGTGTATTAATGGAAAATAATTTTTGCAACTGTGTTTTTTATTATTGTTTTTTGTTGTAGAAGATATCGTTTTCATGACTGATTTATTGAAGTATCCTCAATTTGGTAAGTTGTTATTTGAGTCACTTGAATTCATTCTGTTTATGAGATTTATTGCAAATCGCATGCTGAAAAGTGTTTCTTTTGCCTTGAGTTTCTTTCCTAGTATCTTTTTTCAATAATGAAATGTGTATTGTAGGGGGAGAGGAGAGATAAACCCTTGGTAATTACGAAGAAACGTTCTGTTGAGTTTACCGTTTTTTGGAAAAGCGAACCTAAAAATTTTACTATAATGTCTTTCTGGGGGAAAGCACGTAAGGAAGATATGGTTAGGTTGGGAAGTGAGATAGGAGCCTCGGTTACCCCTGACATGACGATTATAGGCATTAAAAATGCTATAATGTCTTGTGAAGACTATGAAGAAGAATTTGCTAAAGAACTTCTGCTAAACTTTGTTTGCGAAAGAAAAGAGAAAGAGGAAGAAGAACGTGAGATGAGACGAATTGAAGATGAACGTGAAAAGAGACGTATTGAAGAAGAACGTAATATCAGAGAATATGAGTTGCAAAAGTTGAGAATACAAAAAGAGTCTCAAGGGGGGCAACTTGGCAGAAGCTCGCCCCGAGCGATTCTCGACAAAATATGAACTCCAGAAAATTCTTCCAAAGTTCAATAGCCATGAAGATGATATAACGCTGTTTTTGATGTTGTTTGAACGTCAAATGAAAGTCCTAAACCTTCCTGAGGAAATTTGGGTGTCTCACCTTATCGGGACTGTGCCAAGTGAAATATCCCAATTATTAGCAAGAGAACCTGAAGAAAACTCCCAAGACTATCACCACATGAAAGGTGTTCTCCTTCAAAGATTTAAGCTGTCCGCTGACAAATTCAGAAAGTTGTTCACTCAACATCGCAAGTCTCCTGAGTCAACTTGGAAGGACTTCTATTTTGAGATCCGAACCTACTTTGAAGGATGGATTGCTGAATTAAAGGTTACTGAGTTCCCACGACTGTGTGACCTCATTATTTCTGATCAGATGAAAAAGAAGTGTTCTCCGGACTGTAAGGAACATTTTTTGGATGAATGGGAGGAACTCATCTGTCCCAAGGAACTTGCTGATAAACTGGACTCGTATGACAATGTAAGAAATAATGTTGCTAAGCAACAGAGGAAAACATTTTCTAAACCAAGAGAGGAACCTACTGGGAAGGCAAACCCTTTCAGAAATTAAAACCATTTCCCGAAAAGAGAAAATTTTACCCATCCACATCTCGAAAAACCCGCTTTAAGATGCTACGGATGTGGTAACCCCGGGTTTATCAAAGCAAAGTGTCCAATTTGCTCGACTGTGAAGAAAGAAGATGCTCGACTGAACTCTGTACAGCTGTATACATGCATTGATTCTGGAGCACATCTTCCATGGGTGGACATTACAATTTTTGATGCAAAGGCTACTGTATGTGCCGACACTGGAGCAACTCGGACCGTTGGTGGAGAGTTGCTGTACAACTTTTTAGTAAAACGTGGTCAGAAATTTCAAAAGCTCGAGTTAACCCTAACTCTCGCTGATGGTCAAGAGAGAACCGAACAGGTTCAAGTATGTCAAATATCCATTAGGATTAAAGGGCTGAATGTTACAACGAGCGTACTGTTTCTCCCGAATGTCAGAGGTAATCATACTCTGCTTGGAGTAGATTTTCTGGAGAAAGCCGGAATCATCCTCGATCCCAGAAATCGCTGTTGGTCCTTCTGTAACAACCCTCATTACAAGTTTCCTTTTGCTAAGGAAGTGCCCATTCCTGACAACCCTGTCAGTAAAATAGGTGTGAAAATGTGTCTTCTGAAGTCAAAGAATTTGACCCAACAGCAGAAGGGAAAGCTGGATTCCTTGTTAAAAGGTTACGAGACTGTGTTTCAGCCAGGGGGAGAGCCTACTCCCTTCATTGAACACCACATCGATACCGGAAACCACCCACCTGTAGCTGTGCCAACCTATAGAATGTCACCTAGTAAACAAGAAATATTGAGGAAGGAGTTGGACGAATTGCTGAAATCTGGAATCATTGAGGAACATCAGGATAAAAACAAGTTATATGCGGATAAAAGATGACGTCCTGCACAACAGTTTTCTCCAGGAGACCGGGTGTACGTGACCTTACACCCAGTAAGTAGTTCTGCCAAGGGCAAAAGCGCGAAGTTCATGCCCCGACGAGACGGACCCTATGTAGTCCTCTCTGAACGCTCTCCATCCTCATATGAGATCGCGAGCCTTCAGAAGCCCCAGGAACCTCTTGGTGTGTACCACTCGTCAGCCTTGAAACTGTATCAAGATGCTACCGAAACACCCGTAGCACCACTACGCAAAAGGGGTAGACCACCGAAGACTAGAGCTGGTTGTTTGTCGGGACGTCGGCACAACCAGAGGGGGAGGATGCAACCAAGGAATATTATTTCTCCTCTCCGCCGCCAGAGGGCACGAAAGGCCCCGAGATGTTGTTTTTCCCCACCTGAGAGGAGGGGCGATGGATGTGGAGCTGTGTGTTTGTGTGTCGTGGAGCTCGTGTAATTATTGTATTGTTCTTGTAGAGAGTTTGGAAAAAATAAATGTTTTGTGCCGTCACCCTTATAAGTCTCAAAAACTTCAAATTTAAATAAATTAATTTAAAAAAAAGTAAACTTTAATATAACATATTATAGTTTACTTATTTTTTTCATTACAAACTAAACTATGATATGTAAATATAAGTCCAGTAAAAAATTTTACTTTCAGTATTCCTATTTCTGTTAATAAAAAATTTGGTTTTCCTCCAGAAGACTATACTTTTAACACTCTAAACAAGGACATTTACATAATGAGATTACAAAAAGATCTTTCACTCACATTTTTTGAAACAATTTTTCTAATTAAGTTTTCTCTAACCAAATTGGTTTCTTCGATATCAAATAACAAATAATTGAAATTTCTCCTTTGAGCCTGATGTCAAACCTCTGATCAAAGAAGTGGTTTTGTTTCGGACGACTTTATCACAAAATACCATTTGGCACAAAATATAAGAACACCTTATTATTTTTTTTTGATTAGATCATATTATTGTTACTTTCGCTTAGACATTTTTTTACGTAAATGTACAGTCATCATTTGCTTAAAAAGTTGATTTTTTTTACGTTGCATAGCTAGTTTTTCATTAAAACTGACTTTTTACTGTAGCATCTCTTGAAATATAATAAGTCGTTGGAAGCTCGCGACTCCGCTAATTTTCATTTCCTTTCTTTTGCTTATTCTTCGACGACCCCTATGGAAGCCCTATTATAGACCTCCACTCTGATACAAAGAGGTAAACTGAAAGCGAAACTATAATTGTACAGAAACCTTTCTGATGGTGCGAAACCCGTTGCTTTAAGTTTTAACGTTACTTTAAAAGGCATTGATATTTTTAAAACCATAGGATTTCCTTTCCATTTGCTTATAATTAAAATGAGCTGACTGAACTTTATCTCGATGGGATACAGAGAAAATGAGGAGAATTTGAGCGAATGGAAATTGAAATGCTTCAAACAATATTTCGTTCACCACTTTAAAATACAGAAATGTATACAACTGAAAAGATCATCGCAAAACAAGTATTAAATATTTCCTCTTCATTAAGAAAAAAAAATGTTATTTCAAGTTAACTTTAATGCACAATTCTTTCTGCGTACAGTGAGTAAAAAAGTAAAATAAATAAATAAAACGACTTTCTTTTGCATTATGCTAAGATCGTCACAATGAAGATGTAAGATGTCAGAAAATCGGAAAAATATATGAAATTCGTATGCGCTATGTAAACAGCAATAATCAATAATTCGTTGACTGTAATGTATATAAACATGCATCATTCTCTAAAATCACAGATTCACAGTATAGAAATTTAATCTTTAAATTATTGTTTAAAACAATTCTTTACTTCAAAGGGATGTTTTTCTACTTTTTCGCAATGGTTGGGTAAAGTTTATGTATTTGCGAACGGTCTGTTGCTTTGAATTGCATTTGTAAAGCTGATCTTCAACTCGTGAATGGTTTTTCACTCTTTGATCATACGCATTTTATATTTTTTAAACCATGCATAAAATATTGTCTGCGTTATTAATCATCTTGAACATCTATGATTTCAAATATGAGATGAATTTAGATCACGATTTGAGTTTTAGTTTACATACATTCTTCGTCGTCTCGTAGTAGTAGAAGCGAATTTCGTAAAAGTTCAATGCTCGTACTAAAGTAAAAGAAAGTAACTGTGGGAATTAAATAGAAGCATATAATGAATAATAATAATAATATCTCCAGAGAAGCTGTTTGTTATTATACACTGTGGAAAATTGTAATGCGTAACTGAATTCGTTTGAAGATAAAATAACATAAGTGTTTCGAGTTTTATGAACATTTTAAATAGCCTGAATTAACTTTAAGGCAAATGACTTTTTTACCTTTCCTTTCTGCAACCGAAGTAAGGCGACACTGCTCAGAATGTAATAATTGCTATTTAATTTCATGAAATATACTTTATATAATTGTTTGTTTATTGTGATTTCGAATAAATATTATTAACAGCTTTGCGAGATCTTTCCTAATTCCTTTATCAAATTCCATGATTTACCCCTCATTTTAAAGCTTATCGTGCCGGTAAATGACGAAAAATTGACCCATGGTCTAAAAATGTACCACTTCTCAAATTTGAGATTTAAAATCATCTAAGAAGAGGTCCTTTAATGGATGCTAAATTGGCGTTGTGTATGCTGGCTATCTATTATCAAGTAAACAAACAAGAAACTCTACTGTTTTTATTGTGTAGAAAATTGGACAGCTTTATATGCGTCTGTGTGTTAAACTTATTCAATCGTTAGGCTGTACACATTTATTTATATTATGAATATGTAAAGCCTAACCAACCAACAGTAACTATATTTTAAGTAATGGAACTGCTTCGTTATTGTATTTTAATGCTATGTATACTAATAATAAAAATAATTACCATTATTATTGTGACTATTTTGTTATTTTGAATATCTAACTAATAGTGGAAAAAAAATATAACAGATATTTGTACTGATGTGTTTAATTACATGCCTTCTTTTGTACCAACACCCTTTTAGTTTATTCTATTCTTCTTCATAATGTCATTTATTCCAAATCAGTGTGGAATTCCGCACGAGTCCACTGCTACCTATATATTGTGATTGCAAATTTGTTATTATTCATGCATTGTACACAATATATTATTCATTTTTACGATTACGATAATAATTGTGATTTTATTATAATTTTTATATATTTTTTTTACATTCATAATCAAGTATTTATTTACAACACTCTTCAAGAGACAACTCAAGTCGCTTTTTTTTAAAAGCCCAAAATCCGTTTTAGACTAAAACGAAAAACGCTTATGACTGTCTTAACGGTTGTGAAAATCAGAGAAAAATATTTCAGAACTTATGAATTTACGCCCATAATAAATGAAATTGTTTACATCACAAAATTATATCATTTCTTTAGATAAAAATTTAAATACAATTTAAGCATGGAAAAAAAATCGCGAATCAAAGTGAAAAGTTATCCTATAGACCAAAAGTTTATATTCTATTAACGCATTTGAGGCTTGTGCAATAGCCATGTTTGAATGCCTCGCCTTCAATTTAGAAACCACTTTTAAGATCAGACTCGAACTTTTTCTTCACACACTTCAATTTCAAGTTTGAAAACAATTCAAACCCCAAATCAAAAAAAATATTGAACCTATAATTTTCAAGTGAATGGAACTTAAATACATAAATGAAGCAAATGCTTCTGCATTCTATTCATAATCAAACACGTTCTTCGCCATGTCCAAGCGATCGAAATTTAGTTTTTGTTTATATCCGAAGACAGCAGGTGTTAATCTCTACTTAGAAGAAAACTTGTTGAATGGCTTAAGGTTCCAAGCGGAGACTTGAAAGGTCTAGGAATTTTTAATCAGATAATGACAACAGCATAAAGGCAGATGATTTTGACCTTCGCCATCTTTATTTTGCCTTTGGGATCTATTATTGTCGGGAGACTTTTTCACTTGCTAGCAGGTAAAGAAAAAAAAAACCAGCTTCAGTTTTTTTATGGATAAATTATGAGACAGTTTTGCTCATAAAGGTAAATGGATTGTACTCAAGAGTAGTGATGTGTTTGGATAGCCCATAAAAATTTAACACTTTATTCTTTTTTATATTAGCTTCCCAATTGCTGCAGGAAATGTTTTTTTTTATGCGTAAATTTAAAATATGCACCGCTATTTGTAAGTTCCAAAACATTGTTTAATAGGCTTAATAAAATTTATGTACTTTGCTTGTCAGAGTGAATATCTTTATTTGTTGAGGATGATCTAATTTAGAATGTTACATAAGAGTTTCTTTTTACTCTTTAAATTAAAATTATTAACAAGACCAAAATTCAATAGAAACTATTTATTTGATGGGTTGAATTGACGGGGTAAAGGGGCAAAAGGGACTGTTCAACATTTACTTACTGCATATGTTTGGTAGGAAGTAGGTGCGATTGATTTTATCTTGTAAATAAAAAGCTTGTAGTCACTAACAAATTTAATGTTGTTGCTCAAAACGTGAAAGAGGAACCTTTCCAGTTTCTTTTATGCTGATTAGAAGTATTTCCAGAATCATATTACAGATATGTCAGATGACAAATCACTTTAGAAGTGTTTCTATGTTTTCGTAAAGATCTCACAATGCTCACTTATTATGATGTTTATCGTATTTATGAAATGCACTAGTTTATTTCGAAGAAATTATCTCTTGATCTAGCCAAAAATAAGATTCATATTTTATTTGTAGCATTCTAAGTAGTGAAAAAAAATTTCATCCACATGCGAGTGAAATACTGAAAAAAAAATATAAAAATATATTTACAATAACAAAAAAGTGCATAATTTACTTGTATGGTATAAAATAGATTATGCAAAATATTGAATGAAAAACAGCCCTAAAAACTCCATAATTAAATGAAAAACAACAACAACAAGCACCTATTAAAACTCTTATTAGAGACAAGACACATCCAACGCTTCACGCCCTCTCTCCCTCTGACACACACATATATATCTATATTCAATTATTTGTAATCCATCATTTCTTATAAATATTTATATCGGCTTATAAATTTCAAACACATATGACATTTAAGTTTTTTTTTCTGTACTATTATTGTATTGTTATGCGAATTGTCAAAATACTTATCCAAGAAAAATATACTGCAGCTTTTATGTAAACGTTAATGATGCATTTAAAAATAGACGTCTGGTTTCTTACGTATTTTTGACGTACGAAATTATCGAGCATTTTAATCCATCATTAATAACACTTAGTTTTTCACACGAGTAAAGTTTCTTTGTTACCTCGAAACCAAAAATATTTTCCGAATGAACTTTGACAAATACAGAATGATGCATTAGATGAGCGAATAAAATCTATTGACATGTTTGCAAATGTGTTAGAAGTGGCTAGAAGAACAACAATAACTTCTTTTCTTATCAAAATAATCGCTACAGTAGTCTCTTGATCAGATTACCAGAAGCAAATTATCAGACCATGCGACGTGTGTTCCCAGAACGGTCAAAGAAAAAACCGAAAGGCTTTTGCTATTTTCAGAAGACGAGAAAGGCAAAAAATATGGCAAGAATGCGGAAGATAAAAACAAGAGCCACAATAAAGGTTGACAATTTCAGATAGCCAATACTTTACGATGTATAGATCCATAATTGCCGATGCGGAAACATCCTTTGCTTGCCTTGCCCATAACTCAATATCCATCTTCGCTACAGAAGAAAAGGCAACGATAAATTTCCACCACCTGCTGATTCTATAGCTCTTGTCATGCAAACAGAGTTAATTTCTTTTTTCGTCTTATATCATGGTTCATGATTGCTGAATCACATTTCGCAGAAAACTGTCATAAAACAATCGGTGTCTGGACCTTGCCTAATGAACATGAATTTTACGATTATTAACCTAAGTTAATTAAAAAAATATTCGCTGTAAATATACGGTTTAATATGCATGTATTTCCGAAAGAAAATACATTAAACTAATTATGCAGAATCAAAAAACTTTATGCATTTTCTTGTTACATTTCTTATTAGGTCTTTGGAACACATTCGAATGTCTGAGACATTAAAATTACTACATAATTGTAACATTCCAGCTCTGAATAACGAAAATTAAGAAATATAGTACATTCACATCAACATCTTTGTAGAAATCTAATACAATTAAAAAATGTTAAGAGGGTCATAGACATCATTCTCGAGAAAGAACATTAAAAGTTGGTTTCCGAGAAAATATTCTTTAGAAGCATTGTCTTATTTTTGAAAACAAATTAAAATATATATTCTAATTTTCGTATTTTAGAATAGCAGGAAAGTTTGCCTTCTTTTGTAGTCTTTTTTGCCAAAAAGTTTTGTAAAAGCATTAAAATTGAGCTCAGAAGAGTAATGGCACGTACTTCCTACATTACTCTCAATCGTAACTAATATTTGTACCACCCTCTAGGAGTTTTGCGAAGTCCGTGCGTATGAGTTTGTAATGTGCTTAACTGTGTTCAAACAAAATTGTATAAAAATAGAGAGAAAATCATACATTGTTTTATATTGAATTAGTATGAAGGGCATTTAGGTTTAAATATTTTATTTTCTGTAGCCTTTTTTTGTTACTGTTCTATATAATAACCTCGATTTAACGATTGCTTACGGATATTTATATCAAGGATATTGTTAAATCGGGAAAACTTACCATTCATTAAATCCAATTCTGGCTTTCAAAATAGTCGCCAGAGGGAAAAAATCGTTAAATAGAAAATTGTACTATTTTCAGTGTTGTATTTAATCGTTTGTTTTTTGGTGATTCTTTTAATTACTAAGAGTTTTATCATAATTGCCGATTT
Organism: Octonoba sinensis; assembly: GCA_038502835.1. Taxonomy (NCBI): domain Eukaryota; kingdom Metazoa; phylum Arthropoda; class Arachnida; order Araneae; family Uloboridae; genus Octonoba; species Octonoba sinensis. The sequence continues at coordinate 112,745,965 of CM076598.1, read as the reverse complement.
AGGCCATGCTTTACGACAAAAATTATGTCATCTTCAATCAGTTATTTTTCGCCGTATGCCTTATTTGCGTTGTTTTAGAAGTTATGATGGCAATATCCAAACAGCAAATCCAAAACATAATATTTTTGGCAATAGTTGCCTAATTTTCTATTAATGAGAGAACAAAAAATTTAAAACTATCTCAAAAATTTTTGATAGACTTTGTAGATGCTATTAGGAGCAACAAAGGTAATTAAAGGTTTGGCGTAGGGAACAATAGAACGTCTGCATTGACGCTGATGTTAGCAAAGTCAACGATCTCAGATTAATAACAGTAGCTCGATTCCTGGTTAGATTATTAGTGAGACGAAAAGCTATGATTATCGATGTTTCATTCCACCCCTAGCAATAAGTGTGGGAATCATCTTTCCAAACAAGGCAAACAAAAAGGGCCTTTCAGCTATGGTCATATCGGTTGTACTAGACCAGAACTTTTCGTGGGATAAGCAAACTTATGACATCATATAAACGCTTTTTTGTGGTACAAAATTGAAATTTTGCATGAATTAAATGATTTAGCATGCATAAGCTATATAATGTTTTTAAGCTCCTTTCAAGTGCAGTCCGATTGACAAAATTTTGGACAAAGCAAGTTTTGATGATTTGCATGCGCTACGTAGTGCTAGTTAATTTCAAACTGGGAAAAAATGGTTCTCAAACAAAGAAAAGATGATTATCGAAGCTCCTTTCTAACCCTAGTAATAAATATGGGAATCACTTTTCGAAACAAGACAGACAATAAAGTCTTTGATCTAATATCTATATCCAGGTCACTTGTACTAGACGGAAACTTTTGGTGGGATAAGCTATATTATGACATCACATAAACGCTTTTCGTTGTGGTACATAATTAAAATTCTAAATGTTATAGTAGCACATTTTAATTCCTTTCAGATGCAATCCTATTGACAATTCTTTTGACAAAACAATCAACTATTATTTTCCCTTGTACTATTTAGGACAAAAATTAAAAAAGAAACCAAGAAGCTGTCACTATCAGTGTTTTATTCTATCCTAGCTAAAGTGTGAAAATCAACTTTTCAAATAAATTACACAAAAGACGCCATATCGGTTATACTAGAGGAGAACAATTAGCATCACAACTTTACTGTTGCGTCGTGAATAAACGCTTTTTGTGGGACAAAATCGAAATTCTTACTAAGCTAGATGATTCAGTAACATTTTAAAGTTGTCTTAAAATGTAGTACGATTGACAAAATTTCATCAAAATATTATTTGTGACTCACACTAGTATTTTTAAAAAGATTTAAAAAAAATGTTTCATCGCTTTAAAGTTATAACAGCTGACTTATGCATTTTGTTTTAAAATCTAATTAAAGAATTAAGACAAATATTGTTATTTGTACAAGATTTTAGGATAATTTAAATAAAAATTGTGTCCCTGCTTTTTAAATTGTCTTAAGCAGCTAAATTTATAAACATGAAAGGGGTTACAATTTTCGATATATTTTCCAGTAAGGTTTTGACCGCCTGGATAACGGACGTGCTTTATTTTCTAGCTCTTAGTGAATTAAGTCAATGTTTCTTTACTTGTTAAATATATTCAACTCGGGCAATGTTCAGGTTGTAAACATTTAACTATAGTGTATAGAATATTTAAAAGCAATAAGTGTGGCTTGAATCGTGCAAGCTCAGCTATGAGACCAACATAAGACGTTTTGCCAGTTTCAGAATTCGTGACAGAAATATCAAACTAAAAAAAATCATTACTTAATGTTTTTTTTTTTTTTTGGCTTACGTATTGTGTAGTTCTAAAAAAAAAAATATCTTAATTTTATATAGCTGTCTTTGCTTCTTCCAAAGCTTCCACTTTTTCATCTTCTTCTTTAACTATACTTTTTGTATTTTCCATCCAGAATTACCGATTTCAAAATTCGTGACAGAAATACCAAATTAAGAAAAAAAAATCTTTAGTTGGTGAATTTCAGTTTTTAGCTTACCTATTGTGTCTTTCTAAAAAATTGCTTAATTTCCTTTAGCTGTCATTACTTCTTCGTATTGGTTCGCTTTTCTTCTTCCTAAATTATACATACATATTTCTTTTTAAATAAGGAGGAGCAAACGTCGACATTGAAGCTCGCGTGTTGTTTCGTTACAAACAGTTCTTGTCACGAAGCTCATAAAAGACTTAAAAAGCAAATGCTTAAAATAAAAGAGGTCAAAACAACTCACACAAGATTGTTTATTGGCCTCAAGCAGTTGAATAGCATCAAATTATTTCCTAATAACATCTTTATCACCTTCCCTATCCTTCCTATCCGTGGAAGGACATAGCGTGACCAAGAATTTGAAGTAAACGTGATGCCTTTCTTATCTGAAGGATTCTGTAAACCTTCTGTAAAGATCTCAGCATGCCCATCTTGCAATGGATCGTTACTAATCCTGATAGAATTCGGTTACTGACCAAAGATTTTGAAATAAAATATAGACCACGTGCAGTCTTGGGCTATGGATGGGAATCTTTTTCTTGAGATAATCTTTTCACGAATACACGGTATGGTTAAGCATTTTGATATACTTTGGCCAGTTGTGTACTCGACTCTAGTTTTAATCGTGACTTACGTCACAACGAGGGATAAGAGGGTCATTATCCAAGTTTCAGTGAATGGCCTTGAGAGTGTGTATTTTAAAATTCCATCGTTACTCCAACAACTTCAGAAAAGATATTAACAAATTTAAATCTGAGAAAAAAACTAATTTGCTTCTGATTTTCATTGAAAAGTACACAAAAATGAAAAATCATTTTCCCAGATTTAAAAGATGCGAGAAAATTTTCGTAATTCACATTTCAAATAATGAGATTACAAAGTAATTTAAATTACCGGTGATTTATTTTAATTATGTAGAAATGCGGTTTGTCGATTACTTGGAACGGAGGAAGGAGTAAGAGTGCGAAGCAACGACGTTTTGCTCGAAACTGGAGCAAAGCCGCAGCTCCAGTTTGTTGAGCTCCATTACTCCGATTTTTTTATCAGTCATTAATTTGAAAATAAGTAAAGTTCTTTTTACCCTCATTTTTATTTATTTATTTATTTTAACGTATTTCCTCTATTTTTATGGGTGCCCTTTTTCTTTGCACACTGGTTGAATCATAATTATTGTAATTGGGATAAAATGGCTTGTTTTCAAGAACACCACGTTCTTGGAATAGCTAAGAGTCAAAATGACTCACACTTCAAAAACCGAGTTCTTATTTTTTAATTAACTCTTTTCTCAAAAATGTTCCAGTTACGATCTCATTCTTGAGACCACAAAAAAATACATAATAATAAAAAAAAAATTCTCACTTGGGGGTTTAAACACAGACTGTTCTCACTCTAAGCTAATCCTCTAACTACTATGTCAGGAAGACACTGAATTGTCAATGGGACAGTTAAATTATATAGCTTCCAAACGTAACAGCTGCGTGTGTTAAAGTACTTCTGTGCTAAATTTCTTCATAGCCCAATCTAGAAGAGCGTTAATTATCCACTCGTCCATTCTGTTTTTCTATTTTACTGACTCCAATCCGAATTCGACGAATTATTCTTGACGCACATTCTTGAATCGTTCTGACGTCTCGCGCGGAAAATAGTTCCTTAATTCTGATACAAATGCTATTGTTCTGAAGAAGTGGAAAAAAACAAAGCACTGTATTAATTTTAACCGTAAAGTTGCTCGATAATTTTTTTATTTATTACAGTTTATACTTGTCTTTTTTGTAACTATAAATTCCAAGTAAGCATCGGTACTTAAAACTACGAATTGTGCTTGCTCATTTTTAGGTCAAAATTACAGTGCAGTCAAATTTAACAGTGCAGCACAATTCATGTGAAACATTATTCATTTATTGGTAATGTACAAGTAGCGTTTTAGTTTCGTCCCCCTACCTATTAACAGATTAACTGAAAAAAAAAAAAAAGCGGCAGGGGAACAAGGGCAAGGACTTAGAAGTCGGAATGGAGCAATTCAAAAATGGCTGCTCCAGATCCCCGGTTTTTACTAAAATGTGTTTCTAAGAACCACTCTTTTTTTTAAATATACATACTTTTAGTTAAATAACTTATATATGTGTTTGCTTAGGAAAAAATATTTAGAGCGGCAAATATCATTAAACATACAGGTCTAATTATTCATTCCAATTAGAGTTACTATTCAATGCTGAATTCAAAACAATATTACTCTATTAAGACTATCTGGTCTCTTTATAATATTTCAAAATAGAGACAAATTTATGAGATTACGGATTTTCAGAAGCTATATAGTAATTAATTAAAAATTTTAAAGTGCACTTCGACATTTATATTTTCACCACCAAAGTTTTTAAATTCTAATATTTAATCTGAAAATTTATTTTTTCTGAAATTTATAAATAGCAAAATTTCCGGATGAGTAAAGTTTCTATAATTTGTGATCATGTAAAAAAAATTAATATAGATAAAATATGTTTCAAAGAGTATAAAAATTTGTACTGTAAAATGTCTGGGCAAGGTAACTGGATTTTAATTCCAGTATTTGACAGGCACGCTAGCAGTAGGCACTCTCGGAAATAAATTTCTTCAATTGGTTACGTAACTATTCACAACACCCTAAGTTATTACAGCGACTAAACAAAGACCTCGGTTGCAAAATATGTTAAGATGGTGTTGCTTCATAGCTGAAAATATAGTTTTCTCGTTAAGAAAGTTCAATTTTAGTATCAAGATGTATTGTGTCGAAGCATCACTCAATAGCATATAAGCATGTGTCTCTCGTCACTGGCATGTAAGCATTTGTGTCTCGTCACTCAATAGCGTTACTTACCTAAATTAAGTTCCTAAATTTTGTTGAGTTGGAAATTGAGTATTTGAAATCTCAGCACCCATATTAATGACAGCTTTTTATTAGCGTCATGCTTTAGAATATTGTACAGTATTTTAAGAGCTTATTTGACGAATTCTGAGAGTGTCTAATATTGCGTACTGGCTATAATGTAAATATTGGTGTTGTCAGTTTGGTTCCACTGCCTATGTGTTTATTTTCGATTTTAACCTCAAAACGTTTTTTATTATTTACTCAACATGAGTCATACGCTTGTTCAACAAACACTTTGGCAGGCTCTGACATCTTATAAACAATTGATCTGTTCTGTCACTGCGCAGGGCCGTCGAGAGGAGTGTCAGGGATGACTGATTCATGGGGCCCGGTCTTTGGAGGGGAACTAGGTTCGGCATGGAGTAGTGTAGAAAGTAAAACGTTTGTATGGCTAACAGGTAAATGAAATGAGGGAGAACACCTTGGCCTTAGATGAAAGATTTGTTCCATAAAAATAGAGAGGATGACTCCAAACCTCGTTTAAAAAATGTTTTTTCGAAGAGTCAATGCTTTCGATATTAAAAAATAAAATAAATAATAATAATAATAATAATAAAAAGTTTTTTGACCATTTGCAGAATGTCAAAGCACTAAAGAAATATAAAGCATGAAAGCAGTAAAGGATACCAAATAAATCATCGAGTAAGTGTTTTTAGCAAATGGCGAAGTTAAACACAAAAAGATTTCTGGTAAAAAAGCAATTAAAATAGATTTTCTGAACGAGCTACTCAACGTGTAAACAATCAGAATCTTATAGTACCAGGAAGCATCTTAATTTCAGCAGTTCTTTCGGTTTTAACTTCTTTGCGGAAATGAGCCAAACATGCAGGCACGGATTGGAATTTTCATTTCCATCACGTACATCTTGCGTGACATACAAGATCTGATGTCATTTTTATTTTTATCTAACAACTCTTCACTAATGCATTTTCATTGTTTTTGTTCCTTATAGCGAATATTTGTTTTCTTGATTGTATCGTCTTGAGGGCAAATCGAGCTTTAATACTTTGATTTGTTTCGGAGTCCTTGACATAGGTGTGGTATCCACTCGACTACGGAAGAACAAAGGAAAGAATTTGAATTCCAGTCGGTGCATTATATCCGCGTTGAAAGGGAAACTTGATTTACTTTCTCAATGTTAACTGAATTTAGAGTCTTTTGAATTTGATCTCGGCAACTCTTGGTTATAAAAACAATACCGTCAGATCGAATTTTGTAACGAATAAATTTATGATCTTTTGATTTTTATGTGTGTGTTACTCGGTTCTACCGTATTATTTTAACCAGGTAGAACTGAGGTGTGTTTTGACAATACAAAGTTCTTTTCGTGGGCGATTTGATCCTTTTATTTGTTGCATTTGATATTTTAATAAATATTGAAAAGCATATATGTTAATGTTTTAACAGATATTTAAAATATATAGTTACTAATGATTTAAAAAATATATGCAAATGGTTGTCAAGAGTTTATTTTCCAATTTTAAGGATTATTTAAAATTCCATAAAATTTGGGCAGTGTAAGTAAAATTTTCTGAGTGCTGATTAATAAAAATAAATACAGTTGATTGGGTTAGTGAACGCAATTACTTATGTTACAATACTAAATGTATTAAAAGAGAGACATTCACTTTGCGCATATATTCAAAATGAGTAAAAGCAACGTTTAAGGGCTCAAATAAAAGGTTAAAAATGGTAGACCGGTTTCAAAGGCAATCAGTTCCCTTCGTCAGTACCGAGAGTAGAAAACTTTCTACTCTTTAAAGAGAACAGAAAAGAGAGTAGAAAACTTTCTACTCTTTAAAGAGAACAGAAAAGAGAGTAGAAAACTTTCTACTCTTTAAAGAGAACAGAAGAGAGAGTAGAAAACTTTTCAAAATGAGTAAAAGCAATGCTAAAAGGTTCAAATAAAAGGTTAAAAATGGTAGACCGGTTTCAAAGGCAATCAGCTCCCTTCGTCAGTACCGAGCGTAGAAAACTTTCTACTCTTTAACGTTGCTTTTACTCAAATGAGTACTAAATGTAGTTATATATACCGACTTATGTATGTAAATACTGGCAGAGTCAAAATCATCTTTAATATTTGAGCCTTAATATCCCAAGATTTTAGGTCTTTCTGTTTCAGCAAAATAGTTTGTGTCGATTTAACACCTTATAATTTATTTTCTACTGATAAAAACATTACTGTTTGCTCACTTAATTCCCTAACTGTTTGAGTAAACATAAAGTCATCACATACGGTATTGATAAATTTACAGGGCTTAAGCTGCATATTTAATCCAAAGCCTAACTGTTGTTTTTAATGTAGATACATATTCCTAGAATTCTCGTTTGCAAATATATAAATATGTGACAGTGTTCTCGCATTATTTAACTTTTTTTCGACTTTAACTAGAGCCTAAAACAAGACACCATTTTATAAAATAGAGAAATAAAGATTAAATCTGTCTGAGAGTGTTTAAATCTTCCTATTCATTTTTTATTATTTATACCGGCATATATAATCCATATATCACATGTAAATAATTTATGTGAGAAGAAGCAAGCTTATATATAAACAATAGTGCGTAAAACAAAGCTTAATCGTCATTTCTATTAATAAGATATGTCTAATGCCAAATGTTTTACCACATCAACGATTAGTCACAATTTCAACGTTCTAAAGTGTTTTGAGATCGTAAATTGTTTTTCACTATCGGTTACGATTAAAATGTTTAGAAGATTATTTTTAAGAATTAAAAAAGTATATATTCAACAATAGGATATGGCAACAAAAGCAATATCAGTAATTCACATGCAACTATATCCTAATAGTTTTCATATTATATCTTTTATTTAATCAAACAATTCCTCGCAATTAATCACTGAAAAGAAATCCTTCGTAGTACATTCATATAAATGAATGTATAACAATCACACAAATTAATATATTGATAAAAATATTTTGATAAAGTCACTCGGCATTGTTAGCGTGTCACACCTCCCCTATTAGATTGTAGCATGTTAATTAGCATTCAAGTCACACTTCTAATAAATATCCCGAATAAGCTTTCTCGTTCAATGCCTCATTAGGTTTGATTTTATTTCAAATCTTTAGATTAATCAATCCCACAAAAGATAGTAATTGCAAACGGATTTTGCATAGGTTGGAATCAAAAGAAGATTCTGTTTCTGGTTGAGTACTTATAATCACTTAAGCGTTGTTAGCAATTTGAGGTGTCTGGAAGAATAATATGATAAGTCTAGAGTTCATTACCATTCACACACACAAAGTTGGGTATAATCATTTTAAGCTTTTACTTTCTTAGTCCTATTACAGAGGAATGTTAATGGCCTTCGTGATGGGAGTCTGGCTTAACTAATTCTTACAAGCAGTACTAATGTATTCCTTATAAGAATTACAAGGCTTGCAATTTGAAATCTTGGCAGATACTGTGTTAAGTAAAATGATAGCCTCTTCGTGAAAAACTAAAAGGTTAATACAAAGATACACTATTTACTCACCAGTTAGAACGAAATCATTTCAGGTGAATTAATTTCCTTTAAAAAATATCCCTGTTAACTCGTTGGCAAAGAGAGACGGTTTAAAGCTAATTTTAAATACGTGAGTTAAATAAATAGAAACTCCACTTGACGAAATTACATATTTATGCATAATCATTTCCTTTTCTGATCGCAATAATTTTAATACACTTGTAGGCAGTTACGAACTATCATTACGTAAGCTATACGTATCATCTGAACTCATTTGCTTTTCTGAATCTAACAAAACCTAACGTAGAATAAGAATCTACATATAAAAAGCAAAATGAGTCACTTAGAAGCAAAGGAGTTAAGAGACAAAATTGAAAATTTGAAGGCAACCAATGCAATTGATAGGAGAAACACCCATCTGTTTGTGGAGAGTTGCTAGTAGACCGAACAGCTACTGATATCCAGCATGGTTTAGAACAAGGAATACATGAATCGACGTGTTGGCCGAAATGAACAACGATTAAATTTAGTTGTTAAGAAGAGATTTGTTTCATATATTTTTGTGATATTTCTATTGAAGACTAAGGGAGTATTTCTAATTACCACAGAAAAAATAAATACTTTAGTTTTTATTTATAAAATTGCGTTGGGTTGTGCAAAATTTGGAACTGAAATTCCATTATTAATCAATTAAAATTGCAGTTGTTTTCGCAAAAAAAAAAAAAAAAAAATCTAATTTAATCAGGCTGCTTCTCCTACGTCAGAGAAAGGAAATAGCTTTTTCAAGAGTTTAGAAACCAAAAGACCAATAAACAAAGAAACCCATAAATAAATCCCACCATAATATTCAGGGTTTTACGGTATCAAGAATTTTGCAAAGATATTTCCATAACACTCTTTCTCTTACTGATGTTAATGTGGAGTCGGTTCCATATTTATGTTGATATATTTTAATGAATTATATACAATTTGTGTATAAACGTTATTTCGCCTCAACGTTGCTATTTATGCCTAAAAGCTCATGTTATATGCGTTTAAGTCATGTTTTGTACTTTGGACACGTAAACTCAATTATATTTCTATTTTTAGAAGTATTTTAAAATACGTGATAAAAAATCAATCACTTTTGTGACATAATCTATTTTGTACCACCTATAACAGAATGTACGAGATTCATATCATGGCTCAAGAAATAATTCAAAATTTCTTGACATCAAAATAAGCAAGCTCTAATCGGGGTACAACCTGTAATAACTGAAAAAAGTATCATCAGCATGGGAATATAGAGAAGCAATAGTAGATCCTTATCAGTCTCGAGTTTCGTCGTTCAAAATTCCTATATTTTCTCCCTTATTCAAGAAAAAAATAACTTCTTTACATGAAAAATCAATTACCTTGCGTGAATTCTTGGTTCACTTGACAGTTGGAATTCCTAGTGTAATAATCCTGTTTCAGAGATGATTTTCATAATAATGCTTATTGTCCGGTGAATTAAGGTTTAAGAAGTATAAATTTCCGTTAAATGCACGAAATGAAATGCCTCTGCGCTATTTCTGAAAATTTAGAAGTGGTAGGGGCGGAATATGTAAGATGCGGCGAGACTTGCATCAAACCAAACAAGAAGTAATTGATAGGTATAGGGAATTGGTTTTGTAGCGGTCTACTGATTTTCATGCACGCAATGTGACGTATTTTTATAAGAATTTCTAGTATGTGTTCGACATTGATTATTTATCTTTTCTTTTTTAATATGACATGCATATTTGACTGAAATAAACGAAATAATTTTCCAGCTATATATTTTCAAGCTTGAAATACATTAACTACTATGTCATCGAAGGAAATAACTCTTGAGATAGTGGAAACATTTCATACAAAAGACCGTAAGCCAGTACGCATAAATAAAAATATAAATAAAAAAAATATTATATTTTGTTGGGTCTATGTGCTTATTTATTTCTCGTGAGCAAAAATAATTTTTTTTTTCCTTTTCAGGGAAATTATGATTTTAAATGTTAACGTTTAGAATATTCAGCTGCATTAAGTCCTTTCTGCTATTTTACAGTTTATAATCATTTGTCTTTCACAATGATTTGAGTTTATATTTTATTATTAAATATTAATTAGCATAAAAACTAGGATGTAGTTTTTATGCTAATTACATAATAGATAGCACAAAAACGAAAGAGAATAAAATGTGTTTGAAAATATAGTAAGAAAACATTAATGCATCGCAAAAAAGAAAAACAAGTAGAGAAAGAAGAAGAAAATTACTCTCAAGGTGTTGAGCGTACTTATTCACACGGAACAATATAACCTACTGTTTTACTGAAATTACAACCTAGACAAGAAAATTCATATAATGTTTAGCATCAGCATCTCAGGTCCCTATCTCTACCATCACTACGATTCCGAGCATGAATATGCGCATTCTAATTGCGCAGAAATAAAAATAAGAAGATGCATTCTTTACCAATTTCATTCGTGACCAACAATTCAAAATGTTACATTATATGCGGATCATGGATCATCAGTAGACCTTAACTCACATCATGCTCATCATTTGTCCTTTATATTGAAGAGCCATCACGACACAAAAATCCCTTAAACCCTGTTTCCGGTTCTTGTCTTAAATGATACAAGCACGCGAGGCATGGGAAAGCCCGATGAACAACGCACTCAATTTGTGTATAAGCCCTTGTTACGCTTTATTTTTTCAGTTCTATTGTGAGGTGGTAAACATTAACTCTTTTATAAGTAAAAGTATCTATGAAGGATATGTTTTTACTCAGTTTTGCTTTTCAAAAGAATAGCATAAAAATCTCTATTTATACGCAATTGATTTACACCTTGAACACGTGTTTTTTTTTTTTTTTTTTCGTTATTTTTGATCAATGTGATCAATTTATGACCAATATTTCTCAAAATATTTGATCAATATAAAGTTTTGAATAAGTATGTCTGAACAATTTATGATCAAAGTGATCAATACTCTTGATCAAAGTTGGGTCAATATCATCAGCATTTACCATCAGAATGTGATCAAAATAATCAGTGCGAACACAAAGTAACTGTTTAATTTAATTGCAGTTTTTAACTTACAAACCGTCTTAATTGCATATAAATTATATATCCAGTAATAGAGACCACCACTGTGACTGTATTAACCATTTTGAGCAATTATTCATTTAACCTTGTTTGGAAATACTACACATATTCTTAATCTATAAGAATTAATAAATATGCTCTTGACCTATGAATTAAATTCAGACAAACTGAGCGTAAAATGTAAATAAGTGAATCATGAAATTTTTGAAATGAGGGCTTCTTTTTTTAAAGATACCGCTGAATTAGAATGCAATTGTTTTTCCTCTAAATAATGTTTTTACACTCTCAAAAACGCTTGCTCAAATCTCACGAAACCCTCGTCGTATTTGACGAAACAGCTTCGTGAAAAATGCTCCGAGTAAACCTTTCGTTAAATCTGCGAAATTTGTGTAGTAACTTTTTAATCTTTTAATTTGTGTAGATCGCGCGAGGAAAGAATCGTTGTAAATGACGAAATTTTCTTGACGATTGAAGAATCGTCAAAAGTGATGGCTATATTTCTGAGAGTGTACATGTAATGCAGTTTGTGCATAGAAGTATAATAATGCATTTTCTGCTTTTTTTAATGAGTTAGATAGCAGTAATGTTTGTTGATAGTTGCATAAAAAAGCGTATAATACAATTTAATAAGCATATGTAGCTCAAAGTTATTATGAAATCCTTGACGATGATCAAAGAAGTCTGAAAACAATTTTTTGGAAAGTTTAAAATTCAGCCTGATTAATAAAGTTCCAGAAATTGGTAAATATTATTTTCACGGACATAAATCTATGAATTTGTGTACAAGAGCATAGTAATTATCATTCAAGCGTCCATCAATGAAATAACATCATAGCTGAATGTGACACTAACAACGCATTTGGTGCTCTATCTGGTACCAGTATTCTTGTACATAATCATCTTGCTCTATATATTTCTTACTTTGCTCACTCACCTTATAATTTTTTCCATCTTTTTTGACTGTATCCCGAATAGTTTTTTATATCAGTTTCAAGCACTAACCTTTCCACAAATTACACAATCGGAAAAAGCCTCGGAACGCTTCTTGGTGATTTTTAGATAAAATTGTCCCCTGAATCCTCTATTTTGCCTCCTATGACCTCTCTTTTCTCCCCCACCACTCATCATTTTGTAAGGTCTTCCTCTCCACGTTTATTATTTTTCGATAATGTTGTGGACCACACGTTGTTTAACACGAAGTGCACACATGAATTTGATTTGCTGTGAGAAAAGCATTATTTTAAACGTTAAAATTCTTCTGAGGTGCTACAAAGATTATAAGCTATAAAACATGCATGAAGAAATGAAATTTGGGGGGATTTGCTCTCTCAAATTTAGAAAAGATCTAATAAAATAGTTTTTTCTGCTTTTTATCGCGCAACGTTTTTACGTATTTTCTACTGTAAAAACAAAAGCATCGGTACTCACATAAATACCGCATTCAAAATTATGTCCAAGTTAAAGAAAAATAAATAATAAATAATAAAATAATGTTGAAAAATAAATAAATAAACGTATCGCGGAAGCACTTCACTTTGCGTATGAGTATCGAAAAGTGATTAATATAGAAGCGAGGTGATCTTCTCCAGAAAATAGTAGGTGGTTCGGGTAAACGGGGATTATATTAGGATTCAGGAAGTAATTTTACTTAAGTATTTGCAAGAATCGTGTCATAGCTCGAAAAAGATTTTTTTTTCTCGTTATTCGTGTGTGTCAAAATCTACATGTGAAAGTTGAATCAAATCATTAGTATGTGTCAAGTTGTGAGATTTTCAATACCAGTGACTAACGAAATCTACAGTCTTCAGATTTCTGATCAACTATAAGAAATAATATTCTCCACGTTAATTATTGTGAACACTCAATAACTTCCGAACAGCACGATTTCGTTAATAGTTTAGGATGTAATATTGTTTTGTCTTCTCACCTAAACCTAACTCACCTAAACGTAACCCTTACGGTAATTAAAATATATTTGTATCCACAAAATAAACTAATCATATCACTAATTCAAACTATACTTCTTACGTAAATTAAGTAATATAATTTTTTTGTGGTAGAAGAAAATTATGATAAAGAAGCTTTAAGTTATAGAAACCATAATATAACTCTATCGCACAGAGACTGAAAGTATTAATCGGATTTTAAATGTTTTCCAGATTTTGTTAACACGAAGTGTGCACATGTCCGAAAATTCACAAGCTCAAGCTTCAATGGAGTATATTTTTGTCATAATGAATCCTATCAAACTGACTATTGATTTGAGTTGATGGAACTTGACGGTACAAGATTCTTTCAGATAGATGCAAATGAGAACAGGTATATGAGGATAAACAAGTTGATAAAAATAAGCAAGACATTTTATGAGAGTGATCATTTAAATCTGCAGGACTGCAGAAACCTGTTGGAGGGAAACGAGAATGAGAATGCTAGGCATACTGTCATTAAAAGTTGCCTGACGAAGCGTATGATACTTCAAGAAGATTCTAATCTAGTTTTTAATTCAAAGATTTAATATTATATCAGCAAAGATTGATTTTACAACACCACATCTTAATCAGATAGTGAATTTCGATGTATCCTTACTGATACCTTTTTATCATATCAATAGCTAATTCTGAAGGTGATATTTCGTACAAAGTCATATACTTTGATGTTTCGCAAAGTATATACCCTTGAGATTTTTTTTTTTCGCTTTAAATTACTGACAATATGAAAAATATAATTGAATTTATTCCATTCACAGTTTAATATTAATTTTATTGGAAATTCCAAGAAGTTCTTGATGTTATGATGATATAAGAAATCTTCTTATTATTGGGGAAATAATTTGGGAACTTTTTTTTAAATTATTTTTTTGTTACTTATCTAATCCAAGGATGTATGAAGTTTTTTCATTTTAGGCGAAAAGTTCTCAAATAAATTTTTGACATACACTCGTGTCTTTTAGAAATTTTCCATTTCCTCTCTAGTTGCATCGGAAAAGCAAAAAAATGAGCAACGTACAATGAAACCGTCGTTTATTTAATGACAAATTTCTTTTCAAAGAAAATAATCAACTAAATTTTAAGAATGTTAGTTTAAGAGTGTTTAAAACACGGTTAACGTGTATCAATTGGTCTTGTTTGAAAATTTCTAGAACACACGGGTGTATGTCAAAAATTACGTTTTGAAGGAACTTTATTTGAAAACTTTTTGCCTAAAATAAAAAGACTTCATACATCCTTGACATTCTTGCAACTAAGTAATTTATTGCTTCAGAGAATCCTGACATTAAAACTACTTTGAATTATTATCAACAGCTCATTTATCTCATTTTTCCATTACTGCAATTTCGCAATCAAACTAGCAGCACGTTTCTATTGTCTATTCCTACCGTGATAGAATAATAAGGCAAAGAGTTTCAAGTTTGTCAATCAACATGAAGAAGTCCCGTAATTATATTTTTTATCGAAATGCCACAGCTATTACACATGTCGAACAAGGCTTAAATAGCAGTATCTATCTTAGCGTGGGTTGATGTTAAGATAGTTTTAAGGATTACGCAGATAAACTTCAGTGACAAGCATTGTCCAAAGCTGATACCGGAAAAGTTTGTAGGAGAATGTCACTGAAAGTGCACTGTATGGTAGTCATAGATTAAGCGAAACAAAAACATCACAGCAGTGAAAAGACAACGGTAAAATACAACACAGAAGATTAAAAAGTGAACGTTACCGTATTAATCCTGAATGCTTTAAAGTCGCGCCCCAGTGATTGTTTTCCAAGATGTATTTTAATCTAAAGAAAAGATGACAAGGGAAAGTCTCTTTTGTTCGTTGTTCCGGGTTTCCAATGTTTTCTCTCATCTGATGTTTCACCAAGTTTCTTCTGGCGTGAGAATAAAAAATAAAGTTTATCTTAAATTGTGCGTCAATCATTACTGCGGAGCATTAATGCATGACTGATTGATGATTCTTGGAGTTATAGAGAACGTTGTTATCTTTCTCTACACACTATATGGTTAAGGTATTCATTATTTTGCACATAAATTTGATGAAAATTATTCTAAATATATCCTCTAGAGTACATTAATAATGAGAGCAGATTTAATGTGTCTAGTTTTTCATGTGCGGAAATTTCCAAGAAATATTAAGTTCTCCCCAGCTGTGGATAGTTGAAAAACTAAATAACCTTCAAAGACTCTTACAGTTCTTCCATTCTTTCAAATTATTATTAGTTAGATCGGCTTCTTGCTTGAGATTTGGTTTTTTATGCAAACATCACTCAATCTCAACAGCACTGGCCCCATTGTGATAGGCTTTAACTAATAAGTGGCTTATATCGAAATATATATACAACTCTGAGGCCTTTTATGTTTACTTATTTCAGTAGTATCGCAAATCAACTGAAAAAAAAGGAAACTTGGATTTTTTTTTATAAATAGATTTTTTTTTAATTAAAAAAAAAAACCTTTCAATTGGCAATTTTTGTGCTCTCAAGATTGAAAAAATTACGTTGAAAAATAAAAAAAGTCTCCATGGTTCATGCTATCATCATATGATGAGCAAATATTCTAGCGTAACTTAATGGAACATAAATAATCGGATTGTTATTCCGGAAGTTATTTGATTGATGCAGATATTTTGAAAGATTCTATATACTGATCATATTTTAAGAAATTCCCTATTCTAACATTGATTCCGAGTTTGATTACCGAACTTTATTAGATCGTGATACATAAGCGTACCATTTTCAAGATAATATTAGAGTCTCAACTGGTCATGTCCGATCATATGTTAATTTCTTTTTTTTTTTATACTACAAGATGATTTGCGCTACTATCAAGCAGGCATTATTCGGCCTCAAACTACTAATAAGGACAGCAATAACCTCACGATTCCTCCATTTCAAACGCTCCTGGTGAAAGAGATCGTAAGAATCTTTGCTGCGTTATATATAAGATTGTGCCTATAAGTTTTACTTCTACGGGAGCGAATTAAATACTCTTTCTTGAAGTATGTGTTACTTTATGTAGCAATTTTTTGTAAGATGAGACAGAAATTTTAAGTAGCTGATAATCTTAAGGCAATGTAATAAATTTCACATTGTACGTATGTATTGAAGAGAAAGGTCACACAGTAAGCATTTGGTACAATGCTTTCTTTATAATGAAGTTGTGGAGGTATTTTAGTGGATTTTTCGGTAGTCGTGACTATAAGTTCAAAGCCTGGCTATGTGAAATCACAATGCCACCTAAATATTACAAAGCATTTTACCTTACATTAAGGATTTTTTCTAACGTCAAAAGCCTAAAGGAAGAAGCTATGCAATAAACACTCGATATAACAAACTTTTGTTCAATGAAGCTTATGAGATATTTCATTGGGTTTAAAACTGGAACTTACTAATTCATGAAACAGCCTACTCTATACTGTACTTAAATAGAAGCGAAAAAGTTTATATAGTAACTAAATTAGAAAATAGAACTGCAGCCTATAAATGAATCTGAATGGGAGCTTGCACAATGTTAATAAATTAAAATAAAAACTGCATACTTTTAATATTGTAAATAAATTAAAGGGAAAACTAGATTGCTAAAGGGTAACTAAATTTAAAAGGAAACTTACGCTTTGCATATTGTGCGTAAAATGGAATAAAATACTTTTTTTTCCATGTAATTCTTGAAAAAAAATTAAAGTAATAGTAAATGTAGTTTTTTTTTTTTGAAAATGAACGATGCCTTATTGAAGCACATGATCTACTTTTTGTCCTGTTTCTCACTCTCTCTGGAAGAAATATTTATAAAAAATATACATAAATAACCAAGATACTTTTCAAGCAAAAGCTTGAAAAAAAATCTGAGCAGTAATTGTGTTTGGTTCTCAAGAAAGCTTAGAAAATAGCTTTTAAATTTGGATTACAAGGGAAAAAGAAAGTAGATCATATTTAACAAGTCTGGAGTGTCAGCGCTCAAGGACGAAGTCGCGGCAATGAACTTGGAAGTCGTTTTAAACTTCCATTGTTTCTCTTTGATGGCTGTGCAGCACGAGCTAGTAAGAAGCTGATAAATAATTACACGATGCAAAATAATTATAGATTGCGTATAGGCCTCTCATTTAGAGTTCTTAGTAACAGTATTTAAACTCAAGAGATGCTATATAATCTTTGAAAAAGTGACCTTGAGGAAGAAAAAAGCAGTATTCTTTGTTCTTGTAGCATTTTTGAAGCAAGCTCATATTTATTGCGGATATTATAAATATTTCAGTAAGTGAAAATATTTAAAACTTTCCTGTTTAGCAATGTACTTATAGTAATTAGAAAGAGTCCTACATGCACATTTTTTTTATAATTAAGCCCTAATTATTAATGTTTCAGTGCTGTAATATGTCGGATATATATATATGCACATGTTGAGAAAACTTACACTTATCGTTAGTAATGTTCTTAAGCAAGCATTTGCAATTCACATATTTAAAATAAAAGTATGAAAAAAAAGGGTGCAGAACTTGAACAATTGAAATATTGCTGTTATCTTTCAACCGTCAGAGACTAGGTTAACAAAAAGCCTGTTAAAGAACTTGTTTTCAAGTAACAATCAAGCGCAGAAATGCCCACCCAAACCCCCAAATGATCTAGAAGTAATCTAACCAGTAGTACGAACAATTTAGATAGTTACTTGCAAAAAGAATGGATAAATGTAATAGTAAGAAAATCATAACATAAAAATCTACCCAAAATAGTGATTGAAATAAAAACAATAAAAATAAAAAGCTTGAGATCAAGTCATGAGAAAATATAAAACGTGAACGTATCTCACACTGGATGAAGTATTAATGTATAGAAAACGAAATATTATTTAAAGTTAATTTTGCTTTTTTAAAAATTTTCTGCACGCTTCAGGAGCTCCCTGCTGCCGTATCAGCCTCGAGTTATACCAGCGACTTATGCCATAAAACATTTTCCGAACATTTTGCGAAGCAAAAAGTAAGCGTTTACACCTAACATTAAGGAAGAAATTCGAAGTATTTATAAGTCAAGTGAGGTGAAAAATGGACATCGTTGTGGTTTAAAGAAAGCGAAAACGCTAGGTAATATCTCTGACCTGCAGCCATTGACCTTGCAATACAAAGAACGGCAATAATAAACATCACGCATCACTGGCTCTTACGGCTTTCATTTATAAAAGGGTATTTTCATTACCATCGACTTCTAAGTTTTGACACCTCTTATCCTGCGAGTTGATCGCATCTGATAAGGTACTTTGTTGAAAAGAGGAAGCGATTGTATATTCCTATCATAATATTGGCTTTAGCATTTTGCTCGGCTAAAAGCCACAACACAATGCTCTCCCACATTTCTGTCAAGACAAATAAATTTCAAAATCGGAAGTGGTTGTTGAATACCCATTCACTTTTTTCAAATGTTTGAACCCGGAACTTTTTTTTATATAATGTTGATTAAATGATCTACTTAAAATTAGCACTGTGTCTGATTTTTAAAGACGCAGTCATTGTTGCCATGTGATTAAAATTGTCACCACATTCTGTGCTCAACTTGATCAAATGTAGTTTGCGTGTAATTTGCAATTTTAGAGCTGAGATTTATGCACATAACAAACATAAAATTCTTCAAACAATTGACGATGGTTGTAAAAATGTAGCATGCCTTGATTGTATAATTCGAGAACATCATTGATATACGTTTTAGTTTCTATTTTTAACTCAGTTTATACACATCCTATTATATGACCAATACCTTCTTTCCCGGATTTTCTTAATCATTTACGACCAATAGGGTGTTAAAAGCAAAATTACATACTCAGTTTTTTTTTGCAGTCAGGCAATAATTCAAATGTTGACATTCACTTATTCTCTCATCGTCTAACTGGAACTTTGATATTGTGGGCTTTGAAACGGTACCGTTTTAAAAACTTTGATTTAAACTCGAAGTATTCAATTTTGAAAATTTGGAAGGTATTTCAAGTGGCTTGGAGTCTTTTTTCTGGTAGACATGAAAATACGTCGTTAGGGGGTGATGTAATTAATTGCGTAGGAAATTTTTCCATTTCAAAACCAGTTTCTAACTAAATTTAACAGGAATACTGATCTTGATGGGTATACATAACAAGGTTTATATACTATAATTGACTTGCACTGATCATTACCTGACTGGGTCCTTGATCTCAAAGGCTCCAATTTCGAGTTTTTTTTTAAACTTTTATTAAGACTGGAAGGCTCCGATTCTGATATTTTTTGGTTTCGGAGCACGTTTCTGGGATATGAAAAATTTTAACAAGTGTCCTATTACATCACACTCAGTCAGTCTTTCGTACACCAACTCATTAGTTCTAACTAAAACAAAAATGAGTATTAACCTAACTATGTAGAATAAAAGTTTTATGTACTGGTATTGACTTACGCTGGTCACCATCTGACTTGGCCCTCTGATCTCGAAGGTTCTGAAGCAGAGCTATTGAGGAAATTTAAAACGTCGATTTTAAAAATTTTGAAGACAAACCACCCTTTCTAGTGCATGGAAATCCGTTGTGTGTAAAGAATATAATAATTTATATTACACACAGTTATATTTCCGTACACAAATCAAGCAATAGTTACGTACTGAGAAAAAAAATGCGAATTAACCATAATACTCTTATAGTATTAGCTTTCACTGGTGATCATCAAACTGGACCTTTGACCTCGTGAACTCTAAAGCTCGAAATCTTAGATTCTCACAGTTTTGCAAACAGGGCAATTGGTTTCGCTTGGTTGCCTCCGAGTGAGATGAGTAAAACACTAATAGTTGCGTAATTCACTAATTTAATTTGTAAATAAAAAATAAAATTAACTAGCTTAGGGTGGTTTAGATAAAATGGGAAAGTTTTAATAAAATTCTAGAGCATAAAAAAAGTTTAAACAAATTACAATTTTATTTTTATCATTTTGTTCTCTCCTCTGAGTAACTAAATTGACAAACTAACAACTACACGTCTAAAATTACAATAGAGGAACTGGTCAAAAACCGGCCTAACTTGCAATATTTACTAAAACTTGTAAAGAAGGGCTGTTGCACTGTTGTGAACGTGGGGCATAATACATCAACAAGAAGTGAGAGAAGCGAATGGACCTTGACCTTTAACGCATGTACGTTGGCGAGAATTGTTTATCAGGAGAAAACCCCCTTTTGAGAAACGCAACACGTTTCAAGGTATGCGAAAATTTAAAAAACAACTTTCTTATAGTTATTCCACAAATTAAGTGGCTTCTCTCTTATCTCGAACTAGATGACCTGAGCTTCACACAGGTCACCTGTTTTGATCGATTTGTTTGCTTTGTAATGGCTGTCGAGACCATCAACTTATTAAATAGTGTGTGGTCTAAAAATGTACTCGTCGGTTCCTCTGGTGGCTAAACCTGGTGACAAAAGAGCATGCATTTTATATGATGGGTTATCGTAAGATGTTGTTATACGGAAGTCTGAGTTCAATGCTACAATTGGGAAGGCTGGATCGATACAGTCCGAATATGCTACAACAGAAAAAAAAAGGTTTACAGTTGTGATTTCTGCAAGAAAGTATTAAAGAGAATGATTTTTGTTTTTCACAAAATATCAAGGCGTTTTTGAAAAAAAAATGAGGCTTTTTTAAAATGTAACATAAGATGAGTTACTTTTTATGCACGAGTAGCCTCTATTTGAACCACAAATTGAAAGTCTTGTTAACTTTTTTTGGATTATGTTTTTTTATTCTCCCTCTCTCTCTCTCTCTCTCTCTCTCTCTTTTTTTGAAGACTAACACTGGTTGTTTGCGTTTTGGACTCGATTACCTTCAAGATTGTTTTCAAGAGTAACGCCAAAATTAGTTAATTTTAATCCGCAGGTAAATCGATAGGTGTCAAAATGAAAGTGGTAACCCGTGTACTGAAAATTTCTCTCTAGAAATGTTGTTCAATTATATATTTTTTCTCCGCTATACCAATTGCAAAAAAAAACTCTAACTCCATAGCAATTCTTTATTAATAACTAGTTCATTTATAACGAACTATGACTACAGTTTCTTGGATGTTCTCTACAATGGTGTCACTCTAGTTAAAAGTGAAATAAAATTATTGTTTTAGATACATTTTCTAAAATATATTTTTTAAGGCTGCACAACACAATATACATTTTTCATGGAGCATAATTTAAAGCACAATATTAAGACTAAGCGCAATCTCTACGGATTAGAATTAGCTGCAAGGAGACCTTATGCTAAAATTCCGCATGTTAGGAAATACGAAAATATTTGATATTTTAATTGTTCTTTATAATTTTCCACTTAGCAATCTCCTTTTACAATTTTCCACTCCACAGTCTAACTTATTATTCTTTCTTCTTTCTAATGGGCTGCGTTTGGTCATTAACCTCTGCAGATCTAGTGCGTACTCCGGTAATCGGCATCCATTCATTCAAGTAGCACCACTGTCGGCGGATGCCATTGCCACTGAGAATTTGGACACTCAGTTTCCCCTTAGATGGCGGCACCTGAGCTCTCATTTGATGCGAATTGCACTAGGTATGTAATTCAGCCGAGAGTATCCAAGACAAACGGATACTCAAGGGATCTTTAACATGCCACACAATCATGCGACATGGGCGCAGTCGATTTTCTGCATCTTGAAAATGCACCGACTTGGGCCAGGTTCGAACCTGCGATCTGGGAAGGCGTGGCCTGCGCCTTACCACTATGCCACCCTGTCGACCCACAGTTTAACTTACGTGTCAAAAATGTTATCTTTAAAACGTAATTTCAAATTTAGCTTTAATTTGCTTGCTTTCATGATAAATGACACAAAACAGTATAGAATGTAATTAATCAAAACAGTATAGAATGTAATAAACAGTATAGAATGCACAAAACAGTATAGACATGCGCCCGCGCACACACACACGCCAAATAAAAAGAAGGAAAAAACAAATGAAAGAAAGAAAGAGAGAGGGAAAGACAAATATATAAAATAAACATAATAAAAATAGTGTTTCTTCTTGCGGAAATGGATGAGCAATTTGCATTTCAATTTTTGTCATCATATGTTTATGCTTGTTTAATTCAACATTTTAGTTTTTGGATCACTGAGTTTTAGAATGAGTATTGTGTCAAAAAAAAAAAAAAAAACATTCAAAAATGATGTTTATCGATTTGGATAATTAGCTGCTCATGTTTGTAGAAAGACCATTGATTGTATGTTTGTCAAGTCATTTGCTGTTGAATTTAAACTGTTTAACTCTTTGGTTAGAAAATTTCAATAGTGTAAACTTGATTAACAATTTTTTATTCAGTACAAAAACTGTAGACTCAATCATATTCTGCTATTTTTATATCATGCATAATTATATTAGGGCCATTATTAATTGTAATTAAATATTTAGCATTTTATAAACACTTAGGGTGCAGTACTAAAATTACAATAGTTTCATCGCTTTTCCTTGTTTTGTTTTCAGAAGCAAAAATTGTTTTTTGCAATGGTTGACGTTATTTTGCTTCTATTTTCTAAACTTACATGATTATTTTTTATGCAAGAGTTATGCTTTAAACTTTTACTTCATTTTTTATTAATATTCCATTAGCAATAAAAATGTTCTTTAACATCATTAAAACTAGCAAAGAGCTATGTACGGCATCTTTAGGATGGCATCTATATGACTTTGGTTAACATTTGTGTTAGTTAATCTTGAAGAAATACTGTTTTATATCTACACTGCTGATGTGAAAAATTAATGCAAATTTGAGAAATTTAGTGTATTTACTAAATTTATATAATCACATTACATTCTAGTAAAAACAACAAAACCATATGCACACCTTATAAATGTCTTTCATTCCTTAAAACCAGAGGCAGCTACCTTGAAATGTCGGGACTGGTCTCAGCGTTTTGTGGTTGAAGACCCATGATATGGGCTACTGATTGCAAATAAAATACGAAAGCCATATTCTGAAATAAGCATTATAAACCCTTTTTAGGCACAATTTTTGAATCACGCTATTTAATTTCTGTCACAGTAAAAATTACATTTTAATATTTATAATGGAACTTTGCAGAGTCTGGATAGTCGGTATGGAATTCAAATAACCACGATAAAATTTTTATAGCAATGCCTCACATACATTTGCAACGTCTTCTTCAATTTCATCTCTATCATCATCACTTTTACTAGGTCTTTATTGATTGAAACAGAGGTTCTTAATTGAGTAGAGTAATCTCACTATTGGATGGTATTTCGGATATCATAAAATCATTATCCACGGTAATGTAGGAATCAAACATCCAAAACAGTTTATACACCGGGGTAATGCAAGGCTGGCAGCCAAATTTGGCGTTTTCCTTCGAGTCTAAAAAGCAGGGATGCAATGGGAAATGACCGACTCCGGAATTTTGAAGACTCCGAATCTAACGAGACGGCCTCAATATTATATATGTGTGTGTGTGTGTGTGTGTGTGTGTGTGTGTGTGTGCGTGTGTGTATTATAGCTTATACTATCGCTATAAGCAATAGTACATTATATTCCAGGTACTTTATATCCGGAGTCGACAGTATTAAAGACAAACTTCTTAAATCGCTGTGAAAGTACTTTAAACAAAATGGCTTACATATTTATTATTAACAGAAAAAGCATTCTTTTGTTTGGTCAACATTTTACTCGAGTTTTTTTAATGCTTTTGCTCTTAAATACGCAGAGTAAGATTTAGTGCTATCAAGATCTTATCCGAGTGTTGTGAAGAAAGTGCCTATAGCCACAAAGATTTCCGTGATTCTGGATGAATGTTAATATTTAGAACCGCAACTGAATAGAAGCAATTGCAAAAGAGAAAAAGTTTTTGTTAGATCGGTTCCCTCCATTGCACAAAATCCAATTCATGCAAGATAGGCTATTTCCACATCTTTACATCGTGAAGGACTAGAGGCAATGATAATGATAAATTGCTTTACCATCGTCTTTGTTTAGTAATTATGGTTTCAAGATCGCGATTTCGTACCCGGTTGTTGTTCTCAGTCATCATCATCAACCTCATGCTTTGAGGGAAGATCTTCGACTTCTGTTGGAGAAATCATTTTTTAGATTTCGATTTTGATGATTTTGGCAACCTCGAGATTACGATGCGGCTGATAAGCTCAATTGGCACGAATGCATGACCTAGAGTCATGTATGCGCGTCATGTTTTAATTAAGCTCACACAATTGCACTCCTGTTTGTTCTTCACGGTATCGTGGGCAATAAGTAAATTTTTCAATTTTATGCTTGCTCGGTGTCATTTCCATAACTGTTTCTGGGGTGTTGATCATTTAAGAACCTTGGTACCGAATCACGAGTTAATCGATTTTGACTTGTCTTTCTTTTTTTAAATTAGAAACTAATTCTAATTAATTAAACATGCAGTACGAGATATTATTGCTGGTGGGGATTTTAAAGCCCGGTGGGGGGGGGGGGGGAGATCCGAACTTTTTTGACTTTCTTACATTGCGAGATTATTTCAAATTGGTTAGTCCTTCTTCCTAGCAGCTGGGTACATCTTTAGAGAGAATAAAAGAAAACTCCCATTCTTCATCAAAAAGGAGTTAATAATGTGCCTTAATGGAATATTATTTCACAATATGATTTAACGACTGTATCCATATTACAAGTTGGAAATGGTTATCAGTTATTTGATTAAATTATTACTTTCTAACTTAAAATACTGAATTTCTATTCAAAAAGCTAAACGTTAAAATAATGCAATCCCAAGATTTTTACAAAATGCTTAGTAATACGTATGTTTAAAGTAGAATGCAATGTGACATTCAAGTGTTGCTTAACCTTCTCTGCCTTCAAGCTGGATTAAACATTTTAACCAGATTCATCCCTTTTACAACGGAACCATGTGATAATTATAAAATGCTAACCACTTCTAGGTATTCTCATCAACATTTTGATTGAAACTATGGAATGAACGTTAGAATTTATCCCTAAATGATATAAACAAGATAGTTGTTACATAATTGTATTGCGGGTTTAATTCTTTACTAAAAAATCTGATCAATGAACAACAGCCTAAGTTTTCATTAACACTCTGACTGATTATCCTACGATTTCCACGTGCAACGTAACTGTAGCGAAAATTGCTCATTCCGCGATTTTCACGGGCATGAACTTTTAAAGTGTATTTAAAAGATTATTTCCGTTGTTTCATGGTTAAAACAACAGTAATGAAATTTATCAAGTATTTTGACATTAATGAAGGTTTTATTCCAGAGATGGCTTTAGTTGCTTAAATTAGACCAGTTTTTAGCGAATTGAATTCGCTTTAAAAAAAAAAGAGCAGTCAGAGTCTTTAAGGAATTCGTTCGTTCCCCCTGTTTAGAAAACTTTTTCCTATCAAAATATAAAGCATAAAAAATATTAAACATGATTTTTTTCTCGATTTTTCCAGAAATTAACGCAAACAAATCCGGTTTCCTTCAAATACTCTTTCACGTCAACAAGAACAAAGGGTATAACTGCGAAGTAATGCATCTTATTTGTGTCATTGTAATAGGGCACGAACGGCAATTTGAAAACACGAAATCGGGTATTTTTGCATTCCGAATGAAAGAGCGGTGAGAATCGGACAAAATTTACAACCGGACTTTCGCACTTGGCTTTGAAATTTACTTCTTTCTTCAAGGGAGACCAAATTCTGGCTACGGTGTCACGGCCGAGATAAGTTCAAATGTCAAGGTTAACTCTGACTTTTGCTTGTGGTAAAGAGATTAATCAGTCTTTCTTCTTACAATAAAAATTAATAGCTTTTCAAATCCTTTAGCTGAAAAGTGCTGTGATATGTCATGAACATTTTAAAGTAAAAAGTGTTTCTACATTTTAATATAAATGCTAAGCGCAACAAAAAGGCAAAAATATTCAATTATTTCCTCACTTGATCAAAAAATTCCTTAACAACAAGCGTTTTTTTTCAATCATCTTCTTCAATAAGATTGAAAAATTTAACCTCTTAACTTTTGTGCCAAGTTTTAATACAAGTTTAAAAAACATAGCTTAAATTTTGTTGTCGAGACATTAACCAGTCTTTCTTCTCACAATAAAAATTAATAGCTTTTCAAAACCTTAGGTTGAAAAAGTGCTGTGATATGTCATGAACATTTTAAGGTAAAAATTTAAGCTATGTTTTTTAAACTTATATTAAATCTTGGCTCAAAAGTTAAGAGGTTAGACTTCTTAATCTTATTGAAGAAGATGATTGAAAAAAACGCTTGTTGGTAAGGAATAGTTTAATCAAGTGAGGGAATAATTGAATATTTTTACCTTTTTGCTGCGCTTAGCATTTATATTAAAGGGTACAAACACTGGATTATTTTCTTTTACACATTGATACGCTGTCATATCCTTGAAATGAAAATGATTAACACACAAAAATTAAAAATAAAATTTAAACAGAAAAAAATGAAATCTGTCTGTCACTCAAGAAGTCAAAAATGTCAAGAAGCCACGGGAAGTGGAAAATTTACACGCGTGATTAGTAGATGAATACTTTATGGGAACTTGAAATTCAATTGTACAACAGCGCTTAGATAAGCTCGATGTTTTTCCTGAAATACATATTTCCTGAGGTTTAACAGCCTAAGGCAGTGTTTAATTTAAGCATATTAGGAAGATTTGAAGTTTTTGACAAGATTTGAAGTGATTGGCTCGACACAACTTGAAGTTAATTACTCAACACACCGTAAAATTAATAATTATCCCAAAACTATGTTACGCCCACGTGTACTAAGACTCACCAACTTCATTAAAATTGTTTTAACCATGAAATACTTCCGTAGTTAATTTTTTAATAAAATTTATAATTGTTATTTAAATAAAGTTAGTTATAGTTTCCGAAAAATCTTTTTGATTTCTTTATTTATTCCTGAGTTTGGAAAAATCAATGTAAAATATAATGTTTGTAATTTAAATATGTGCAATTGAAATAAATATATAGTGGTTGACCAGTAATTTCGCTTCTAGTACTAATATGTTTAACATTCTTAAATAATAGTAGTTTAATATCTGTTATTTCTCACACAAATGACGCTTTTCATGTGTTCATTTATGTTAGAAGTAAGACATCAATTGTCAATTAAGTGTTTTTAAAAGTATGTTACTATTTTCATTTTTTCCGTCGGAGAAGACTCTAATACTTATTCAAAGCAAAGATATGTTTCATATAATTTCTAAAATGCGATAGATTTTTATTAGAATAACTTAAATTCTAGTATAATTTCTTTTAACTAGAAATTATACTAGAATTTAAGTATAATTTCCAGTATGCGATGTGCGTGAGCATTTTAACTCATTTTTCGTCTGATCTTCGTTTCGTTTGGTTTTAATGGTATGCTTAATAATTTCAGAGGAATACTTTTTTTTTTTTTTGACATGTCTTATGATAGTTTTTTGAAATGTGTAAAATCGTAGGATAAATAATATTTAAAATGTTGAGCACACTTTTCTTTGAAATTCGTGACTTTTGGTTGAAAGTACAGTAAAACCGGTAAAGTTGACCACCTTTGTAAGTTCACCACTTTTGTCAGGAACGGAATTAGCCCCTTCACCCTCTACCTCACTCTCTATAAGTTTACCACCTGTCTAAGTTGACCACTAAAGTGCTGCACCGCAAGTGGTCAACTTACACAGTAACTCAAGGTCACTGTACTTCATTTCTGCAAACAATTGTTTTTATTTTTGAGAAAGTATCTGTCTCCAAATTTAATGTACGGCAGGAAAGATAGTGATATAAATGTCAAAGCAAGGAAAATTTTTGCTCATCCCTTATTCTTAAAATAGGAGATTGATCATATCGCTCAGGTATATTGCATAAGAAAAATGAAATTGAAATTACACGTTTCACTTTATTTTTGAAAAAAAAAAATTCCTAATTTTTTTCCTTACGCATTATAAGTTCAAAGTTCTAGGTTCAAGGTACTGAGTCTGCTACAAATCACACAGGGAAAGGTAAGCCAGCATAGCAATCTAAAAACTGTGGTGAAAGAAGTGTGATAACAGAAAGTACCAGAGACGTTAAAAAATGTGTTTCTTATAAAACGGAGTTCATAAATCTGAAAACGCTTTAAATGATATCAAAAACCAAAGCCTACTCCTCAGAGTTCAGTGAAATCCTTATCATTTGATTGGTTATATGTAATAATATATCCAAACCTTTCGCTTTCTTTAACTTTTTAGATATCATTCGGGCCATCTCAAAATGATTTGTTGCGTAATATCAGAAACAGCTCGAAGCATCAGTTCAAAGTAGATAAAATTGGTTGGAAAACACAATTTTCTCCATGACGCCAGCAAAGGAGGGATATGCATCATAGCTGATCCATTCACAGAGTTCTCCAGGAAAAATTATTTCTCACGTAGTCGGAACTTCATTAAGAGCGCTCTACTCCAAAGGATATGGATGGCTTCGCTAATTATCACTGCTGAGAATTAATCTCTTTTAGGCACAATCTTAGAAAATTTCGTGCGCATTCGAGCAGAGTTTCGGGCTTCCTAATTGTTAAGAAACCGCGTTAGCACTTCACGCTTTCATCTAATACCAATTGTCATCCCATTTTTTGTACGCCTCCAGAGTTAGGACGTTTTACACTTGGTGACGAGCGATTTTATCAGTTTAGGCTTATTTTTTGAGAAAATAGAAGCATCGTAAATTTCCATGCGTTCGAAAGGCAAAAAACTAATCTAGTCGTCCCTACAGCACGTGGCTTGATGGCAGTACATTCGACTCAAGATCAAAAGGTCTCAGGTTCAAAGCTTAGAACAGTCACGCGTGTCTGGGAGATACACTTGTGATGGATTTAATTTCATATCTTGAGGCCAAAACTTGCTTAAATAAAGTGTTTTTCTTAACTCTCGTCTATTAACACTTTACCGACCCACAGCCTATTAATTAGCTTTTTATCGCCAACGCCAACCTATTAATCGCTTTTTTCTCGGGGCTACCTAAAAATAGCCTATCAATCGGTAGCCATGGCGATAAACAATTGCCATTTGCTATATCATCTGCATTTTATTATTAGTATTGAGGTACATTGCTTACTTGCGTTAAGTGCGTTACTTCGGCTGGAAGAATCTGCGGCTGAGCTGCTGGTCGTGCGTATGCTGTTGAACCGCTAGCAGTCGGTAAAGTGTTAACATTTACATTTCACAATGATTTGGCAAATAACTACACGCTAACTTTAATGTACGTTAGAGAGCTCACCTGCTGGAAGATTAACATTTCACAGCCTGAGTTAGACGGAAGAAAATTATTGTTCAACTGTTTAAAATAAACATTTGAAAAATCTCTTTTGCCAGAAAGAGTGTGATTAAACCTTCACCAATATTATACTAAGCACGTAATCAAAAATACTGGAGAAAAATATATTTCTTTACTTTTTGTTTATTGGCAGACGATAATAATTTACTGAAAATAATGCTTACTATACCAATTTTATAAAAGTGTGAACATAATTTTTGTCTATCAGTTATATTCAAGCATCGAGAGTTCATGCTACAATACCTTCTTCAGTTTTGAGTTTCAATTTCAGAATGATAAATAAAATAATTATGAATATGTCAGGAAAAAAATTACACTTTATAACACAGTTAAAACACCTAAACTGGAATTATAAAAAAGGAAAGAAAAAAGTGATCAATTTGCCTAGTATTGAGTTCCCAATATCTAGTTTTCTAAAAAATAATTTAATAGAATTTCAAGAATTTTTTGGCATGTTCTAGAAAGTATAAATTGTGTTATTCGGTTGTAGTTGTTATAACGGTGAAATGGTATGACATAACCTTTTGATTGCAGAAACAGATGAACTACTTATCTTAGTAGCAATATCCTCAATGCCCAATAAGCCTTTATTTTAAAAAATACATTCAAAAGATATTTGGGCCCAATGTCAGAAACAAGAGTGAAGGAGAGTTCAAGAAGAGTGTTATCCACGAAATCTAATGCTACAGTTCTACCATCAACGAAAGCGATCTGCCTGGCAGAGTGCCAAGAAGAATCCATTCATGTTCAAGGGAGGAACTGCTGATATAAAGAAAGGGCTGTTTTTGTTCTCGTTCTAGTTCGTTTAGCATACTCGATTTCTTCCGAACTGATGCTATATGCCAGTTTTTAAATTTAGTTGCTTTCAACGAACAGAGAAGCAAACATTCTGATTCGCGTACTAGATAAACGCACCTGCAAAACGAACTTCCCAAAAACTCGAATGGATTCATTCTTTTCTGCCATGCGCAGAGGCACCCAAATTTCAAAATTCCGTGGTCGAACGGTAATTGTGAAACGCCGTGGTAGAAATTAAATAATCTGGAGATTTATCGTTGCATTAATGATGAGTTGCAAAAAAATGAATAAATAATTAAAATGAATAAATAAATCATAGATCAATGAAATAAGTAATTCATAGATCAATGAAATAAGTAAATAGACAAATAAAGGAAAAAAAGAAAAAGAAAACAGCTTGAAATAATATTTAAAAAGGCGAAGATTCACAATTTATTTTACAACTAGAGCAGGTTCTGAGATAATCTAAGTTCCTTTAAGGTATCTTAGGAGGTAATGCATACGGCCCTAGCTATTTTATCAAAGACAATTTATAAGCAGTCATTTGTAGGTGGGGGGGAGGGGCGAAACTAAAATTAACTTTAGTTAAATAACAATTCTGAACTTTATTAAAAAAATAACTACGAAAGTATTTTATGATTACATAAGTATTTCTCCAACGCAAGTATTTATGCGTCCTTGTATGAATTGTGTTATTCTTCTAATACAATGTTCATTGAGTTTATACCCTTGCCCTCCCTCGACTCGGGAAAATTTTGAAACGATGGGAAGAAACTCTTTTGTAGAAATTAGCCAGAGGGAGGTGCATGTTAAGTCAGTATAGCAAAGCAGAATCTTAAATGATCTGTTCTTACACCATTTCATCGTGAAATGCTTAGCAATGCCCAACTCGCACTTGGACGTAGTAAAAGTGAGCGCTTCCTCATTGCGATTAAGCAATTATTGTCAATTTATTCAGTGAAAGTATTTTCGACACAGATGATTCGCGTTTCGAACTCAGTTGAAAGGAACTGAAGCGTGAAGCATGAAATGAGGAGGTATATCCGGATGATCGGACAGATACAAAGAGAATCGCATGTAGGTATACCGAACAGCTGGTCGGCTTCATTCTTTCCGCTTATAAGAAAAACTACGAGAGTTTTTTCACTATTTTGTTGATGTTGGCGAGACATATAGATATTCCTAAGTTGAGCTGTTTAGCATTTAAAAAACTAGCAGCGTAGTCTAATGTTTATGAAGCTTATAAAGCATATGCAGTGCAGTATCGTTCACAGGTTTCTCGTATATACATATTTTACTATTATACGTTAGTTTGTTTTGTTCCCGAGTCATATAGATATTCCTAAGTTGGTCTCTTTAGCATTTAAGAAACTAGCAGCATAGTCTAATGCATATAAAGCATATGCAGTGCAGTATCGTTCACAGGTTTCTCGTATATACATATTTTACTATTATATGTTAGTTTGTTTTGTTCCCGAGTCATATAGATATTCCTAAGTTGGGCTCTTTAGCATTTAAGAAACTAGCAGCATAGTCTGATGCATATAAAGCATATGCAGTGCAGCATCGTTCGCAGGTTTCTCGTATATACATCTTTCACAATTAAACGTTAGTTTGTCTTGTTCCCGATTGCGTAGTCAATTTTGACAGTGACACATTTATTTTATGTGATGCATAACCTCAGTTATATGTATCTTGAGTTTGACTTTCTACATCGGTTTTGCATTTTCGCAGTCGTAACTCTCCCTTTAGCTTTCTGCAATAAAAATACAGGAAGGGAACAGCGGCAAGGCACTTCTTATTCTGATGAATGAAATCGCGATTTTTTTTTTTTTTTTTGAAATCTCTCTCGTGAAAATACGAAATCCAAAGTACTTCCAAAACTAGTATAGCAAAACATTACTCAAGATTGTGATCAAAACGCATCATACCACAATTCTGTAAGTCGTCTCTTTAAAAGTCATTAATTTGCAGTTCTGGTTAAAATTAACTAGTAGGGGGTGCTATTGATGATGTTAACAGATGGGGGACATACTAATAATATTCTCTAAGTAATACGACATTATGCACATGAATGTACACTATTATGCATTTAAGACATTAAACTTTAAGTTTTTAAAACACGTAAAATAATGGATGCGAAAAGCAACTAATCAAACTCCAAATCGCAGAAAATTGAAATACCGTGATTTTCTCATTCAATATTTTTTCACAAATATAAACCTTTTATTTCTTATCCATAAAATATGTCAAGCAAATTTAAAATACGATTATTGGATTTTTTGTATCATATCTGTAGTAGAATAGTACATACAATTCTATAGCTCAAGCAGAATGAGACACGAAAATTAATTTATACCTATTTTATACATAATTATTCACGCTTTTTATTTATACGTAGTTAGGGACCAATTCCTTGAAAAATATATGCATAGTGCTTTACTGCATCTATAAAAAATAGAAACAAATTATCTCGCAGGTATACAAATGGCACACTTTGGTACGCCTACGAGAAAAACTGCGAGCGTATTTTCACTTTCATCAAGTAAGACGTGTTTATATATCTAGCTGCTATTCGCAATTAAGAAATTAGCATCGTAACCTAGTAAATATACTTATCTCTAAAGATGAAAAGATGCAAACTGAACAGTATAAAAAACAAGCAGTGTTCATTCATTACCATCAGAACCTAAGTCTAACTTTCACTCACAGTGAAGAGTATAGCATTCAGCGTGTATAAAATTGCACGCTTTTCTTCGAAGTGCAATTAAAATCGAATGTAAATATGCGAAATAGGGTTGTTAAAATTTAGCAGACTTGTTTATACCTGGTTGCCACTCGCATTTAAGATACTAGCACCGTAACCTGTTAAATATACCTACCACCAGAAATGAAAAAAAAAACTGAATTGAATGTAGGCTTTCTAAACATATGGTTGCTTACTTTGTTCTGCTTAAAAACAATAACAAGTGTTCCTTCACTCTCATCATGGCGGACATGATGAGGTCAAACTTCCATTCGCATTGTAGAGCTTTCCATTTGGTGTGTGTAGGAGCACATTCTCTCAGAGAGGTATAAATCAAATCAGATGTAAATGGGCATGAAGTTGCTTACTTTATTCCACTTAAAACAAAGCGATAAGTAGAAAATAAACGAGTTTTAATTTCTTGTTACCATACTTGGCGAATTTATATTCACTTGTAATCAGCATTAAAACATTGCATCTTAATTCTGGTGTTGGTGTTGGATTATATCTCTCGAAAGGGAAACATAGGAAAATGACCTTACGCTGGAGAACATCATTTTTAATAGAAAATAATTATTTCTATTAAAAGTTAAATCTTTTTACCGTTTAAGACAGTGTTATACAGAGCCCACAAACATTTTCCCTGTTTCTAGGGAAGATATACTTGTTTTATTGGTCATGAGCAAAATAATATATAGTTAAACCCCACGTTCTTTAAGATTTTCATACTTTTCTAACGAGCCTTGTGGTTTTTATACGCAAACGGCATATATTTGTTCATCCTTTGGAGTGCACCTTCGATTATCACGTTTATTAGTTTATTATAATGGAACATTGCGCTCTTTTTTCGTTTTTTTTTTTGTACACGTTCTATGATTTTTCCTGTTAAAAGCATAGTACTTAACTGAAAATGCATAACTTATTATTATAAAAAGTTGTTCAAGAGAAAAATAATAATAATCAGCGAAGCCTAGCGTTTACTCCGAATTTGGACAAAACATTGCAGTGTCCAATCTTTTTTTAATATAGTGAGAACTTTCATTACGATTGATATTAATCTCTGAAAATGGAGTTTTATTAGTAGTTCATTAAGTTTACTGAATATGAATTGCAAAAAATAGTACACACACACAGGTTAATTTTCGCTATTTGAATATAATAGTGTATATTCAAAATATATAGGGAAAATATCCTATCGATAAGCAGCTGGCTCTTAATGTGCTAACTGTTTAGTTTCCGGAATGTATATTATTTATTTATTCTTTCATTTTAGTATATAATCCATAAATTTCCCTTGCAAAAATATAGTTTTGATTAATTAATAATTATTAATTTAAATTAATTATTTTTTGAAATGAAATTGATGCAGAAAACCGACAGCGCCCACGTCGTATGATTATGCGACACGTTAAAGATCCCTTGAGTATCCGTTTGGCGTAAATACTCTCGGCTCCTCGTGCAGCTTCGCATCAATTAGAGCTTAGTTGCCGCCATCTAGGGGGAAACTGAGCGTGGAAATTCTCTAAGAGGTAATGGCATCCGCCGACAGTGGTGCTACTTGAAAGAATGGATGCCGATTTCCGGTGAATGCACTAGGTCTGCTAAGGTTAGTAACCATACGCAGCCCCATTAGATAGAAAAAAGAAACTTACTTCATTTTTTTATTTAATGGTTCTTAATGTGCATACATGTGTGCTCATAGAACATAATAGTGTGCGAAACATAGTTTCACATCACAAGTTTGTGTGAAGTCAGTGTACAGTACGGTTTTTACTACTTGTACTAACTTACCCAACTACCAAAAATATCCATTCACCAATAACGATTTCTCCGCACCGGTAGCTCTTTCATGCATAAATAGATATTGAATAAATAGAGTGATGCGGGTTGAAGCGAAAATTCTTAAAAAACTATTTTTGATGAGCAGCTTGGAAAATATAAAGGTGTTGTTTATATATGCTCGCAGAAGATAAGCATTTGCATGATTTCAGACGAGTTCTTAGTTACTGCGTGAGCCCTGTCATTTGTGATCCATTAACCTCAGACAGCAATGATCTGTCTACTGTTGGCCAGATATTTCTTATTTTTCCTGCCTAAAGCTAGATGGAATAAGTAGCTGTATCAAGTTTTATAAGAAAGAAAAATGATGGACTGGTTAAATCATGTAATCAACGCTACTGATGAAAAACTGCGGAAACTAATTGCTCTTAATAACTTTTAAATATTTCAAGTAATGTACTGATTTGTAAAGTTTCTATATTGTTTGTAAGCCCAAAGCTATAAAATTGAACTTAAAAGCAATTAATTTAATAATTAAACTGCTTGGACTCTTAAAGCATGAATACGAATAGTTTCAAAGACAATTAAAAGGTTCAATATACTTGAACATGATGGTGATCGAACACGAAGAGAGATAAATTGAGCTGTGCGAGCACTAAAAGCATAGAAATAAAAATTTTGAAACTGCTCATTACACTAGATTAAATAGTAGGCCATAAACTACAAGGCAAAATAAGATATTTTTCTTGTACCTTACACACTGGAAAAAGTTCAAATGTTAATATCCAAAATCAAAGAAGTGAGATTATATTTTAAAAAAAAGGCAAGTGAGCGCAGGAGTTGTTCAAGACTTATTTTTCAAATTTGAACAATGCTGAGGAATGGCCGCTTTGCTCGTCCAATCCAATTGACTGTACGTTATTAAATATTTTACAAACCAAAACGTGTTATGAGAAACGTAACCTTTCAGCTTCTCTTAAACGAGCTTTATCAATAGAGTAGTAGGAAAAATATCACTGCCGGGATTACGTACCACTGCAAAATATTTTAAAATGCATTTACGTTTATGCTTGAAAGTCAAAATCCTTTGAATATATTTCAATATGAAGTGTACTATGATGATTGCTAATCTTAGATCAATACAAAAAACATGATGCTCTAAATCTGAAATAAATCATTAAAATTATTGACCACAACTTCGGTTGAAAATTTAAGATAAAATATTTTGAAAATTATAACACATAAGATAAAATTTTATTTTTTATGAAAAAAGCACCTAACTCGTAGCTAGGTGGCTTTTTCTGACCCTTTGAAATTTTAATTGATTAAAATAATATTCTAGCAGTCATTTTATTTTGTTATTGGAATAATTAATTATGTTTTGATTTTGTTTATCATAAGTATTTTTTTCTTCCCTGTCTGATAGTACTACGTAAAATTTTGACGTATCGCGAATACCAAAGGATTACGTTACATTAAAAAAAGAAAGAAAAATCCAACCTTCTTGTCTAAACTAATTCTTAAAAAGCAGCACGCATGAGTAAAAAATAGCAAAAGTATTCTGTTTTATTATTTCTTGTAGTTTCATTTTTAAATCGTGATCTTCATTGATACAGATCATTCTGCATTTGTCTCATCTGGATCACCTGTCAAACCCTATGAAATTACAAATGGTGAGTGTCTTCATCAGCATTGATAATATCTGACAAATATATTCCTTTTACATTAGCTAGTTTTCTATTTAAATACTTTTGTTTCTCCGTCAGTATTTACAATGACGTATCGAACTTGCATCTATTTCCTTGAATGTCAGATTTAATGCCGATACTCATGTCAAAGTTGTATCAGTTTTTAAAAGCTTTTAGAAACTCTCAGATGCTACTGAAAACGATTGTTTCATTGAGCAGAATGCTTATTCTTAGAGCGGAGATCATTGCATGTTATTTTGAAATTGAGCTCAGATAAAGGCGTCGATGTTACTAAAGATGTATCTCATCTTAAAGAAAATCATAAGAAAAAAAAGAAGAAAAAGCATTTGTGTGAAGTTACGTTTTAGGAAATAAGGGAGATGGACAGTGCATTCACACCAAGGGCAAGGAAGACATTTTGCATGCACCGGTAATAAACTGTTGCTATGACTATCAAACTAACCGTGATGACATAGTTCTTCGATAGTGAAATCAACGAGTTACGGTCGTCTGAGTGGAAGACACTTTAATGACGCAAAAAATACGCCAATCAATTAATTCGAGGTCATGGTCATCATGTTGTGTAGAACTAAGGACTCTCTCTGAAGATATTCGTAGCCGTCGTGCGCCGTTGTTGCACTTGATGTAAATACATCCTTAAGGAATGATAATTTCATGATTATTAATAGCGCTAAATATCATTGGCAGTTGCAAATGGATGTACAAGTTAAAAAATTGAAAGGATACCTCTTGTGAAAACATTTATTTACACAAACTGCGTGCTGTAGCAATACCTTGCGTAAAGGGATGTGTTGCTTTTCATTGGTTCTACATAATTTAATTTGGTTCTACATAATAATTTTACCCAAGTTAACTTGTTGTTATTTATTGTATTCTTAAAAGTCCCCTTAAGCAAGATGATCATGATGCAGTGATTTCGTTAGGACATAACATTGAAAAAGAGAGCAGTCGTTTTTGGTGTAGAGTCGTAACAACACTCTGTGATAACATAAACATCAATGACGTATTTTGTGGCTGCCGCGGTCAGGGCGACGTATGAAGTGATGGAGGATTATGAAAAAAAAGACTAAATATGAAGTGGTGGACGATTATGTTTAAAACTGGTCTAGTATTCATTCTGTTCAAACTGGTTTAGTCATATGCAAGTGGTTAAATAAGTGATCATAGTATCGTTTAAACTTGGTCTAGCACTTGGAGAGTAAACAATTGAAACACCTAGAAGCAAAGGGGTGTAAGTCACCAAATTGAAGATTTGAAGATAAATAAATATAGCAAATGATAGGGAAAGCACGATTCTATATTGTGACAAGAGATGTTAGGGATAGCCCTAACAGGTGCTGCCCTCAACATGATTTTTAAAATAAGTATTAGAGGTCCCATGAGATCCAAACTTTGAACGCGTTTTTCTCGGAATCGTTTTTTGGTCACTTACATCCCTTTGCTTTTCACTGCCTTAATTGGTAATTATGTAGTGAAAATGGGTATATTTATACTTTGTCTAGTAGTCAAAGAGTATATGAACGATGAATCACATAAAGTAATATTTGCTATAGTAATTAGAGCACACATGTTACTATATATCAAGTGATCATGGTTGTGTTTAAATTTGGCTTAGTATTTAAAGAATAAACATTTCTTCTAAGAAAGCAAATTCTTTTCAGACTTCAATATTTTAACCATTCTGAATATTTCTCTTTTGTGGAATATATTCAAATAAATTATTTGTAAAATCATACTAGTTTCTCCGCTTACAAGTCTTTCTCTCCCTCGGTTTTATTTATTTATTATTTATTTATTTTGTTTTCGAAATGTAACAGTAAAGCAAACATTTTGTTTTAGTGTAAATGTTTACTTTTTGTAGGAAATCAAATTTTCAACTACTGAATATTTTTTTCACTTTAACGGAAAAAAATGTAACAAAGCATTAAGAAGTACCTAGGCATATTTTTACTACGCACTATATTATTATTTTTAACGATATTTTGTGCATCTCGAAAACTGCTAAATTTATGTCTTCATAAATTTACCACAGTTTCATAAATCAACATAGCAACCTCTAAAACCCGTCATCTAAATTAATCACAATAAGTTATTTATGTTTTAAGGACATTTGACATGATTGAAACCAACTTTCGCCACTTCAAATAAAGCTTTAAACACATACATTTCCATGAGTAAATATTATAATAAAAATACTTCCGCAACTTTTATCGTAAATTTTCTTTTTTAATAGCTTTCTAAAAAGTGTTTAAACAATTTTTGCATTGTATATGCATTACACTTATTGTTTATGAATTTATCAACATTATTCAAAATTGCGCTCTGCAAAAACTTCCTGGATGGCTTTAATATTAGAGTCCGACATTGCGCGTATCTTAAAAGTGAGATAAAGCTTAAATGTGATGCCTTCCAGGAGAAACTCTACGAGCCCCTCATCTTCCTATTGATTATGATAAGCCTTTTATCAGGTAACAATAAATTTATGCACTTAAAGTTATCACAAAAGGCTCCAACCCCCCTTTAATTTTATTTATATTTAATGATTTTTTTTCCACTAAAAAAGTACCTTTTGAGTAGCATTTGCAATACCCGACCGAAAATACAATACCAGCATTCCGTTTTTAAAATGTGATACCGGAATACCGCTCTCAGTACCATTATTGGAAATTACTTGTTTCATTATGTATTCTGTTGTTTCATACAAAAAATGTCTAAACTAAAATAATATAAACAATGTTGTTATGAACAAATATAAAAAACAAATCATCAAATGTTATAATAATATACGAAACCACAAAAGCTACGGAATAAATATAAATATTTTGAACGGTAAAGTAAAACGTAAAAGATGCTAATCCGGGAAAAATAAGTTTATCAATTAAAAAGTATCTAAATATTCATCATCTAGTGATAAAAATGACTTTTTGTTCTCTTCAGATGCTTTTTATTCCTTGATACTCTGTTAATTCACGTTTTTAACCCTTATTCTCATAAAGTAGCATATATGCTACTTTATGAGAATAAGGGTTAAAGCCAAATTTCGACTTCAAATGATTAGTTTTAGAATAGCAGTACATATCTTATAAGTTAAATTAAAATCTTCTCAATTGAAAAAATATTTATTTTTCACAACTAATATCGAAAATACCGGTATTTTACTTTCACAAATACCGGTTTTACGAAATTTCAAAATAACACGACATATTGGTATTCGGTATAATGTTATCCAATCAAAAAATAACCCTGTTGTAAAAATTTGCCAGCGAAGAAAACTTTACACTCTTACCGGCAAAAAAAACCCTTCATGCTCAACTACAAAACCCTTGGCAGTGAAAAGTTATGATGTTTAGTTTGCCCGCCAAGTCTCTTCGTCTCCCTTGCCAAAAAAAACCCTCGTCTGCAAAATGTATTGATACCTATATATTGATACCTGATAGACTAACATCCTTCCTGTTTTCTCCCTTCATCACATCTACTTCTGCAAGAACCTTCCCCACCGCCAACTCCTTACCAGTTTAGGTAAATCCTATACATTTTTTTTCAATGTTGTTCGGCGGCAGGCTTTTTGCTCACAAAGCAACCACCACTCTTTGCA
Organism: Octonoba sinensis; assembly: GCA_038502835.1. NCBI lineage: Eukaryota > Metazoa > Arthropoda > Arachnida > Araneae > Uloboridae > Octonoba > Octonoba sinensis. The sequence continues at coordinate 112,705,579 of CM076598.1, read as the reverse complement.
GAGCTCAATCATTACTGTTGAATATCGAAAATTATTTGCTTATATCACTTTTGGAAGAAAATTGATGTTATATTAGCGTCTTTAACATCACCGGAATACGAAGTGAAAACATTCCTTAAAAATCAATTTCTTCCGACAATATTTATTTAGCACATGTTACCCTCCTTGTTAATTTTGTGGTAATCAGTTACTCGAAAAGAGAAATCAAACCAGCAATGCTAATCGTTAAATGTGAGTATTAAGGAATATGCTGAGATTAGCATCTTTTTATGTTCCACGTTTCCTGCGACCTTTTAATGGGAAGAAAGTTGATGATGCGCAGCACCACATGCCTCCTACTGTACGGAAAAGCCATTTAAGTCCATTGCTTCTTATTATTGTGTTCTTCTCAGTGTGAAAGGCGGCATGTCATTATGCTTGCGCAGTAAGGTATATTTAAGCGATTTGGGGTGGAAAACTATTTTTCGGATGTTATGTCTGAGAAGGATAAAATGGTAATTAGGAAGAGGAAGACTGGAAAGTGTGCGAGCGTGGGATAATTTTATTCATAATTATTATTTTATGCATTTCTAATGCATTCGTACGTAGGAAAAGTTGATTTCATGTTTTAAAAAGAGTTTTGCTTTGAAAGTAGTAGTATTATACCGTATCTGTTACATTTTAAAGTGAAAAAAGATAGCCATTTTAGATAAGGTAATAAGATAATTTTGATGCGAAACTTGATTAGAAAAGAAACACCTGCAGAACTTTGATTTCATGCTTCACTTAACTTTATCTTATTAACTAAACTTAATAACTTATAAACTTTAACTTAACATATTAGCAATTACCCAAGCGTTAATCGACATGACCAACCCCCCCCCCCCCAAAAAAAAAAGAAATCCCGGGATTTATTTTAATATATACTGAATTGAAAAATGAGTGGTAGTAAGAAAATCAGTCTTTTTAAAATTTTTATTTAAAAAACTTCTATACTTTTGTGCTACGGTTCCCTCTCACCTCTGTGGACATACACAGTAAACATTCCTTGTTTGACGGTTGATCTACTATGTGCCAGTCGTGGATACAAGGAGTAAGTAGGCAATAGGGGTCATTGCTTCTTCCCGAGAATCATCTATTATTAAAGATTATATGAATAAAAAACAAAAACTTGAATTTTCCAAAATTGGAGCACATTTTCCTGGAGATAGGGAAAATCCTAAAGAGGTTACCTCCTCCTTTCTGCTTTGTGCAAAAACTGTAATGTTAAGAATTTAGGCTTAGTTTCGGTTTTTGTTATGAATGGACGTCGATGAATTCATTAAAGCTATTCTTTACACTCAGAACGGGACATACGATCAATAATATAAATCTAAATTGAATTTATATATTGGTCCCATCGGGCTAATAGGATAGGAAAAAGAATGACCCATGTGGCCGTCATAGCGCCTAACGTGTTAAACAAACAAAAATGTACAAGGGAGGCAAAGAAAAAAAAATATTCTGATTGCAGTCCGAATTCCAAAAAGTAACTAGCATAGTAACTAATTTTACGTTCATAAATTGTCCATGCCAAAGAAGTGATATTAATTCATTCAAACACAGGTATCAAAAGGAATATACATGGATTATTTTTTATTTATGTATTTATTTTTTCTACGTTTTCTGCTTCCTTTCATGTTTCGCAACAGAGAAAGGTTGATGATGCGCAGCACCGCACGCCTCCTGCTGTAAGGGAAAGCTATTTAAATCCATTTCTTCTTGTTATTGTGTTCTGCTGAGTGTGAACGGCATAGTGTCCTTAGATTTCAACACTAAGGTGTATTTAAGAGAAAACAATATTTCGGATGTAATATGAAAAATAAAAAAAGAGAACTAGGAGGAAGAACAATTGTTGGAAATGTGCGAGAGAGGGATGACTTTATTTATTATACATTGCTGTCTGTACTTCTCACGCATAATTTTTTTTTTTTAACTTTGCAAGTATTTTTCTCTTTACGTTAAATTTTAAGATAAAGTTTTGTATTTTGCTTCGTAAGTAGTTAATGCTATAAGAGTTTTTGACAGGTGTCATTATGAGTAAAAAAAAACAGACTAAGAAACGACAAATAAATTTACGTAGAGGTACTGTTCATTTTCCACTTTCCAGCATATTATAAATTTTAAGAAAAATTTTGATTTTCAGAACATTAGAAAAATGTTGAGAGGATTTCCCTAATATTTCAACCTTGTGGTTGGAAATTGCACTTTGCTACTTTAAACAGAAACGCTGAGTAGTAGCGAGGGGTTAGTGTTTGCAATAATTAATTTTCAAAAAAACTTTTAAATCAAAACAGCGTGAAAAATTGAGACGAATATTTGTGCCGGCTGAGTACTTTAACAAATCAAACATTGTTTTGTCCTGATGAGACGATGAACTTTCTAGTACCTCTGAAACACGTAAATGCATCTCTCGTTGCAAATTTAGACCAAACAAAGCTGTATTTGTCTATACATGAAAAATATCTTTTAAAAATTGAATGAAGTATACTGAACTAAGTAGTTTGTACTAAAAATAAAGAATGGGGAATACAAATTTTAATAAAATTTGACGACGCTCTCTTTAGAGGCTTCTTACAATTCCTTAAGAGCGATAAATCAATCATGTAAAAATGACAAGGAGGAAATGAACTCAAAATCTGAAAAAATAACTGTTTGCAAATTTTCTTTTCTAATTTTGTATTATCTGGAAAATTTATACTACATGCAAAATTTTGAAAAATATCGTGGCAAAGAAACCCAAAAAAATAACATGTAAGGAGTATTAATGTTGTGCCGATCACAAATTATGAAAACCATCATATTTCGACATTTCTAAATTTAACTAATTTTGATCAAAGAAAATAAAGGATAATATTTCGCTGTAAAATATTCTCCATAGTATGTAGTAGTTCAAAACACTTTAAAAAAGATGCTTCGTTTAGAAAAGCATTAATCCTCCTTACGGACAGCTAGTTACAATTTCAAACAAAAAGTTATAAAGAGTTAAATTTTCAGTATATCTTTTCAGTACTATGACAGAGAAATTATTGTAATTGTTATTTTATACATATTATTATTTTGAGTAATTAAAAAAAGATACTATTTGCGTGAAAAGTATTCTTGCACAGAATTCTGGATAATATTTTTCTTCGAATGCTTCATTTTAAATTAACATCAAAATTACTTGAAAATAAAATTTTTAATTTGTCAAAGAATAAAATATTATTACTTTCCTAAAATGCCGTAAAAAGAAAAAGTATTATCATGATTATACATCAATAGTGTTAGGCTGCTTTCTTTTTGTTGTCTAAAAATTATTTTAAATAATAATCCAAATAATTTAAAATATTTTTATAAAACCTTACCAGCTCTCCTGGGAATCAACAAATGATTCTTCTAACAGTTCAATAATTTTCTTTACAGAAATGGGATAGATGTCTCAGTCCTTCAGAAATTTTTGGAAAAGGCACAATATATATTTAGCAGGAAACTTTCATTAGATGTCTTCCACGAAATACGACAAAGTCTTCAATAGCATTTCACAAAATATAAATGTATTTCACTAGTTTAAGAGTTCTCGATTGATCTTCCTCCAACAAGGAAGAGGGAGAAAGTGTTCTTTAGCTTCTCCGCAAAGCTCCGGGCCAAGCGGCAAAGCAAACGGACGCCACCCGAGCAAACTCGATCACCTGGAGGAGGAAGAAAGGAAGAGTGAGAGTGTAGATACGGATGGTAGCCGAGAAGCAACTGGAGGAGCAATGTCAGGGACAGCGCTTTTCAATGCCATGAACGGGTTTTCTTTTTTGTTTCTGCCTTGTGGAAGGGTTCGATATGGTTAAGATCACCAATCGGAGAGGCGTTAAACTGGCGCGGTTGACAACTGCGCCATCTAAAGGGGAGGTCTTCCCCATTAAAGTAAACAGGATAAGGTAAACTGGAATTTAATGCAATGCCCTCCCATGTACTTTTTTTTTTTTCCATCATCGTTTTAAAGTTTCTCTTATTTCTTATCAATTCTTCGAAGTTCAACGTTTTCCGTTTCTAAAATCTTATTTGTTTTTTTATAAAATGTTTTTCAATAACTAATATTGTCATTATTTTTATTTTTTGAATACTATATGAATCAAACAGATAGGCAATACGACATACATAGTTAAAATTCCTAGTCCTTTTTCTTTCTTTTTTGTTTTTTATGTTCAACTATGTGTCACGTTTCCTACATTTGGCTTTGTATATGACTTTTAACTAGTTTAATAATGACTGCTCTTATTTTTTTCCAGAGAAAGCTGGCGTTCTCGTTTCAATATTTTAATTCTGTGTGCTTTTCCCTCAAATATTTAGAAATGCCTAAATAAGTGGAATTTTACAAACTTCCTACTTTGAAAGAAATTGGAATAAACCTGAATTGAAATAAATATACAAATCTAGTTAAAAACGTTTTTCCTTTTACTTTGATGCTTAGTTAATTACATGTTTTGAGCATTTAGTTTAGTACATTGATTTTGAACTTACCCAGTAAGTATTAGTTTTAGTTTTTTCAAACTGGCTTTTTTGCTTTGATGTTTTCTCTCCTTGGGATTTTCTCCCGAATTTATAGACACTGTGTAAATATGTGACTTTTTAAAAATACCTGTTATTAGTATTTTTGAGCATTTGAGCGTGAAACTACTTTTTAAAACTAGTTTAAAAAACTAGTAAAATGCACATTCGTAAAATGCACATATAATCGTGCATTTTACGAATGTGCATTTTAAGTTCGTAAAATGCACGTATTTAGTTTTAAAAAAATCAAATCTTCTTATTTTCTTTTGATGATTAGTTATTTATTTTCTACCTTTAGTTTTGTAAACTGATTCTTAATTTATGCATTAAGTGAATCTTTCGGAAGTAAAATGTGATGAAGTCCATTTTTTTTCATTTTCTGATTTTTAATTTTAATGGAATAAATGATACTTTTCTTAAGTTTTTAAGCATATCTATATATATGTAACATCCAGTTACGAGCAGCAGTTCATTTTAGTCTAATGTCTCTCTATGAATCAACTGTGTAAGCAGTCGTGAACAAAATCCATTAGTCAGTCGTTTATTTGCAGCTAGTAAATAGACATATTTTAAAATAACAAGAAGACGAACACAAAACCTCACATTCTAACTACCTATTTACGTTTTCCGAAAATTCCCAGAAATCCCTGCAAATCGCCTTTAAATAATCTTTGAGCTATCTGGTCACGTGAGAATGCAACTTTCTTATTATTGGTTCCGCTGCAAAATTTATCTAGGTCTCACGTTACGTAATTTCGTTCCCGCCGTGAGAAAAAGAAATCGGTTAAGGGAACGTATATAAAGTGCCTACAATTGTTTGTAGGTCACTTTAGTTTTTGTGTTTTAAAATCGAAATTGAATTTAAAAAGGGGTTTGAAAGAGTAATTTGTTTTTTAATGTTATATATAATAAACAAAGAGAGGGGGAACAAGCTCTTCAAGAGTGGATGTTTCATCTTGGCGTGTACAAAAGCAAATAATGTAGACAATTAACACAAACTGAAGGGGTTTCCCCCATTTTGCTATTAGTCGGAGCCTAAAAAATCAAAATTCCGTTGAACCCCACTGTTCTGGAGACTACATTAAGTACTTATCGACCGCCGACAAACCCAAAGTAATAAATCCCGTAATCTGGTAAATTGTAAGTCTAAGAGAAAGTCCAAATTCATTCCAGGTCTACACAAGATATACCTGATAAGAACATCTAAATTGACTCGCCGAAAACACGTGGTTTAGAACCGACTTTTCATAAATATAGATAAATGATAGGCTACAGGGAAGCAAAGGTGTTCACTAACAGAGGAAAAATTCTTGCGTAAAAGTTCACGAAAATGACTTTTAACGATCAACGAGATATTGCCTTGCATGCGATTAAACATGTTTTAATATTTAATAGTGACAGACATAATTTCGATGTTACTTGTGCATACGTTCGTTCAGAGCAGCATAAAATAGATTCTCGTGTGCATGACTGTCAATTAGTTGATAGAATTTTGCTAGTGTCAAAAATAACAGGCTTAATTTTTTCCACTGAAAAAACTCCCAAAACTAATTGAGTGATGAATATCTACCCCCGGTACCCATGAATGGAAATTTTTGTATTCCTTCCAAAACTGACTTTCAACGCTCGTGAACATGATATGATGGTTGTACATATTATATTACGTATAAGAGAACTTACTTTTAAAAGCTACGGTTGCGGTTCTACTTATGCGTCATGTGAAAAGCCACCTGAAATGGGTTCCTATGTTAATTGTCTCGGAGGCATTAAGAAAAATGTTATTTCATGCTACGACAGGAGAAAAAACCATTTTACTGATTGTGAAACCAAAATATAATTGATAATACCAATGTCAGTAAAGCAAAAATGTGCAAACACATTTCAGGCTCGCGGTTTTTTGTCAAAAGGCGGATTTGGGCGTTATCTATCGATAACGCCCAGAAGATGTGATCTTCGGGGTGAAAGTCATTCGATAACATTTAAGATTACTTACAAGCTTTGTACCTATTAGATTTTTACTCGGTTAACTTTCATTTTTATGCATTAATAAAGGGGTGTCTTGTAGTCCCGAAACACATGGATGCAATACGTTTTCAAATTTCTACGTTATTTACATTATTCCTTAATCCGTTTTTTATATTTTATTATTTCTCAACAAACGTAAACCTTTTCATTTTGATTGGGTAAAACTGTACACCATCAATAGCGAATTTCTCACTCTACAACATCCTATAACGTATAACCACGTTCTCAAAAATGACTTTTGGAACTCGTAATAGTTCTGAAACTCATAGTTAGGGCCCTGATTATCACATTTTATATGTGTTAGTGTACGTAATCGAAAGGATCATTAGTGCTTTATTATGTTGGTATCACGTTCAAAGTTACTTGAGGATACTCAGACGAATATGTGTATGAATAATTGTATTTCTTAAAAGATAACCTAATAATTGATTTATAGATCCTACGCTTTTTACCCGTCAAAAGTAATTTTGATAAGTCACTGAGTTACAATTTCTAGTGGTTTTCTGACTTTCTTAATCATTTATTGTGTGAGCTAATTTATATTATAAAAAGTATCTAAATAATCTCGTCTTTAAGTAAAAATTATACCTGATTGAGAGCTCTTGAAAATTTTGAAGTTGAACTTCACAATTCTATCGCATATTGAAAGTCATGCAAAGGGGTAATGTCCAGCATGAAGTCATGCGTGTGTTTTTAAAAATGCTCTTTCTTTCCACGAAAAAATATGTAAGGTTCAAATCTACGCTTCGTCAGTTTTGATTCATCTTTGTTTATCTAAATTCTATTAATCGAAAATGGCGTTTTTCAAAAGTGTATTTTAAAAAAAAATTCTGGATGTGTCCTTGGAATCTCCCATCTTCCAAAAAAAGTCAGTAATGACTTCTTCAGACATAGAAAGATGAATGTCTTGTTGTTGAAATACACGTTTTTTTTTTCAAATATCTTTCACGCATAAATAAATGTCTTTGAACTTCCAATGAGTACATTCTAAGAAAACGATATTGAATATAAAACTTTCGAATCGAAAATCGATTCTTCTGATGTTCAATTAATGTTAGAAGAATGTCTTCCGAAATAAAAAAAAAAAATTAAAGGCGATTGACTTTAAGATTATAAAAACTTTAAGACGGTGATGATTATCCTTAATGCAAGTAATAGGGAAATTTTAAACTAAAAATAGAACGCAGAACAACTGCTGATTCTTTTAACAAAATTCTGCATGTTGTAGAAACATTTCGTGGCCAACTGTATGATTTTAAATATTGGGAAAATTAACATCGTAGGTGAAAGTAAAACAAGGGCAATAACAGACTGATTCCCATAGAGAAAAGTTGTTTTCTGCTTCAAAAAAGAAGGGAAGGGGGAAACGCGATAAAAGAAAAAAAAAAGCAGAGAGAATGGTATGATAATATATTATTAAACGATGCAGGAGGAGAATTTGCACGAATGTGGGCAATATTTTACCAAATGTTTCAAAAGGCAGAGATCAAAATTTTCAACTTATTAATATTACAGACCCAGCATTCTATTGTCCTTGTTACAAAAAATAGTGTTTCTCATTAACACACATAACATTTTAGACTGCACTGTTAGAAATTTCTTCATGATATCACGGTTAAATAACCGGCAGCAGTCTGTCCATCCAATTCACCGTTAAATTTACGGTTTGGAACATGTTTCTATCTTTACGGGACCTAAACCATATCCAATCAGCTTGGTTAAAAAGCCGTAAATTTTTACCGTTTTTGAACCATTTCGAGGCGTAGAAACCGTAAACGAAGCGTGCGGGAAGCGAACCCGGGTGTTTGGTGCACCAACCTTGCGCTCTTATCATTCGGCCATCTACACCACTCAAGGCGCCCGTTTATTTATCAATAAATCTTCCTTTCCAACAGGCAAACTGCCTTAAAATTGAGATTTCAGTTCTTGATTGGATCCAAAGTCATTTTTGGTCTAAATTTACTGTATATTGACAAAAATAATTTTATTTGCTGCAAAAATTAAAATGCAAACAAGCTTTAGCAGCTCAAATTATGGGTTCGCTCATTCGCAAACAGTTCGGGAATCCGATGTCTCCAATTTTTGATTTACTTATGTGTTTCTATTTAGTAACCACTGCTTAAGCCCCTTTTTTTTCTCCTTTTTTTATACACATGCATATTTGAACTGATAAATATTTATTCATATTTTAACAACAACGTTCGACCGGTAAGTTTTCGCAACCAAGATGGAAGCCCGATTCTTATTGAGCGTTTGAAAATTACGGTTAGTTGAACGTTCTTTAGGATAAACAGAGAATAAACAATTTTTTTCACAATCAGCGGCTTGAGTACCACCTTTTTAATGGTTATTCCACTGTTGCAATTAAATATGGTAAAATAACAATCAAATAAATGGTTATTTCACTATTTTCTTACGTAAATGTTAACAGTGTGGTTCAAATTCTGGTTCAATGGAATTCACAAAAAAAAAAAAAAAAAAATGGATAAAGTGGTGAAATTTAGCTGCAACCAAAATTGCCACTAAGTCGATCCATTATAATGGTGTAGTTTTATCTAGTTTCACCACGAATGTTAATCTTGGAACCATCATAATGGTTCAACTTTAGTACAAAATGTTGGTATCAGCTAATCTCACCATTTCTATCATTTTTTGATGAAACGTGGAACTAGAATTTTTTACGGTGCAATTATCCAAAAGAACAAGTAGAATTTAAGGCAACTTTACTACCATGCATCATAAAGAATCGATGAGAGAATTTATTGAACGACTTAAGGAAAAATAACTGAGTTTAGCTTCATCGACCTTAAATAAGCTCTTAATTACATTAACACTTTAGCAATACTAAGAGCTTTAGAAGTTAATGGAGTGGAAAGTGTTTACAACAAGTTTATTGAAATTCATTTGCTTCAATGCGGCAACAGTTATCCGCTTAGGTACAGTGAAAGAGTGAAAACTAAAATCTGGCTCTAAAAAGGTATAAGACAAGAAGCCAGGATTTCTCTTCAATTATTCTCATAGTTTCTGGTATAGTTAAAGTTTTAATTAGAATAAGAATCACATTGAAATTGATGAAGTAAAAAGTAAGCTATGGTGTATCTAGGTAGAAACATTGATTACCTCTAACATCACGAATAAAATCAATTTATAATAAAAATAGGATAGAGCGCATTTGGAAAACGTATTAATACATTGCGAAGAAACATATCACTTTCTTTGATATTTTTTTCCCTTAAATCAATGTGTTTTGCTTATTAAATGCTTATGTACGGAATATTTTTTTTCCTTAAATCAATGTGTTTTACTTTTTAAATGCTTATGTACGGAATATTTTTTTTCCATAAATCAATGTTTTTTACTTATTAAATGCTTATGCACAGAATCAAATTTTAACCAATTGAAGAAGTACCTTCGAGTTGAATACTGCATATTAATAAGTATTCATTTAATACTTGTTCATGTTGACACCTTTTAGAGTACGAATCTTCTTTCGAAACGAAAAAAAAAAGGACGCTAACATAAAAATGAGCAGATGGATTGAAGATGCTCTCTCAAACTAAGTTTTTATTTCACTGGATTTAATGAAAAACAAAAGCAGTAATACGCAGCTATTGTATTAATGTGGAAAAGACCTCAACTGCCAATATGCCAAATAAACAGAAAGAAGTAATTTTTTTAACCGAAAGGTCTTGAGACATGCAATTTTGTACGGCACTGATTGAACTACAGGAAAAAAAATTGACATAAGTGACACAATAATGCGAATTAAACTCTTGAATTTGAATTTTCTACATTTCATACTCATTATATACATACATATAAATGCAAAAGCAGTTGTAGCTCTAGATCTCAATGTAATTCTACGGAACATGATTCCAGAGACCTATATGGCAAACTTCTGTTGTATTGGCGATATTGTGACTGACGTACTAAAGTTTTCCAAGCTTCCTGAATCTCAAGGGCCACACTCTCAGATATAGAACTCTCACTTTCGAGGATTCTTCAATCGTCAATACAAATTTCGTTATTTACTACGATTCTTTCCGTGCACGATCACATGACTCAAAAAAGTTACTACACCAATTTCGTCAATTTGACGAAAGGTTTACTCGGAATATTTTTCACGAAGCCATTTCGTCAAATACGACGAAAGTTTCGTGAGATTTGAGCATGCTTTTCTGAGAGTGCATGGTTTCTTTTTTTTTAAATGTCAGGGCACTGTTCAAAAGGCATGTTTCAAGCCATATTTTTTCACTTAAAATAACAATTTATATACCCCAATATATCATATGAGAATTATGAATAACAAGGTATTGTAATGCTTGGATTTGAATGAAACGAAATTCAGGGTTTTAAAGCATGTTTTTGGAGTAGAGACCTCTTAGCTAAATCATATGACTCATCAAAATATTTTCACCTTTTTTCTCCACTTGGAATCCTATTCAATATTTATCGTTGGTTTTATTTCTTTTCACTGCCGCACGCTCATGTTGTTGCAATTGGATATTTGGGAACCTTTTTTGTCCCCCTCCCCACTCCCCCCTTTCCCCCCCCCCCTTTTCTTAACTCAGTTTCAGTTATATGCCGAGAAAACAATTACTCGTGAGTTTTCAATTGCAATTTTAGTTTTTTTTTTAGTTTACTAGCCATGCTATAAAATGACACGTAAACATTCATCAATAAAGCAGCGAATCAATCAATTTCAAAAATCTAACAGGCGTTGATCCAAAGTGTTTTTCCATAAAATACAATTGCTAAACTAATCTAAGAATCCAATTTTAGAAAGTTGGGAAAAGTTCTTAATAAAAATAAAAAGTTATATGAAGAAAAATTTTCATGCAGACTACCATGAAATGATCATATTTTAATAAACAAAAAAACTTGTTGACATTTGTGAATTTCAATTTTCATTCACATACAAACGCAATATGTATAATTTTCATGATTCATTATGCCATTTATTTTATTTTAGCTTTTACAGTAGGAAATTACAATTGAATGTTGATATTATTTTCATTTTTTTTGAAATCTTTATGTACAACATCGCTTTTAATACGAATTTGATGGATCAAAAAATCTTTACGTGAACTTTTTGAGCATCGAGTTTTAACTGCAAATTCTATTTTAAATGTTCAATAAATTTTTATGTGTCATATTTTATGCATAACAAAAGTACAAATTGGTTATAATATTAAAAATCTTTGAGATTTTTTACTGCGAGCAAAGTGGAAAGTTGAGTAAAGAAATACTAATAAGAATTTCGTTACATTTTTACCGACAAAAGCTTAGTTATCTAATAATAATGATAATAATAATTTTTTTATATGCCACATTTTGGACACAGCAAAAGTGCAAATAAGACACCTAGAACCCAAAAGGTGTAAATTACTAATGGAAATGTTAGGGAACGCAACATTCTATATTGTGGCAAGAGCTGTTAATTGGAAGCCCTAACAGCTGCTGCCCCCAAAGTGATTTTGAAAAAAAAAATAACATTAAAGCTCCCATAAGATCCAAACATTGAACTCGTTTTACTCATAATCGTTTTTTGGTCACTTACATTTCTTTGCTTCTCACTGCCTTAATTTTTTTATAATATTAAAAATATTTCAGTCATTTCTTGCTGTAAGCGATGCAGAGATCACTGAACTCTCCCGGGAAAATAAGAATTGTATTCTTTGTTTATCGATAAAAACTGAAAATATCGGTTAGTAGATGAAACATAAGTTCACTAACTAACAAAAATTAAATTGTATAGCAAAAAAAAAAAAGTACTGCAATGCAGATTTTCAAGAACAGTAGTAAATGTGCAAAAGTTATTCAGATTTTCATATTCAGAAATTTAATTCGGTGATTTTAAATTACAATAAAACAAGTTAAATTGGAAAGTAAAATTGATCAATTTTAAATTAAAGTAAACTTTAAATTACTTAAATAATTCATGCATCCTTTCTAAAGTTTCACAGCTCAGTGCTCGTTTGAATTTTGGTGCATTATCAAACACAAATAATGAAAATTTTAAAGTTACAATTGCAGTAGAATTCCCTCTAAGTAAATGAAGCGTAATCTTCCTCACCACACCTTCAGTCCACAAATTTCTCTGACCAAGCGTAAAATAAGCAGTTTGGAGTCTTTTTCAAGTAAATAGTGTTTAAGGTGGGTCTAAAATTAGTTTGAAAAAAAAAAAAAAGAAAGTCTTCGTTTCGCGCAAGAAGTTCAAAACGAGTTTAAGAATTCTTTTTTTGTATGTGTGTGCGTCTTGACACCAGTTTCCTCCCGTTTAAATTTACGTTGCTTTGAAACATTGAGTAAGAAATGTTAGATTCCGTTGCAATTGGACATGGTATGCAGAGATGCTCATAATGTATAAGTGACCCAGCAAGGGAAAGGAAATGCTTGTTTTTCTGACAGAAAAAGCGGCATCTCACTTTGATCCCACAGATGTTTGTGAACTACATGCATTTTGTGTGCTAAACTTTAAACATAAAAAACAAACTTTACAGAGGTCAACGTATTCTGGAGTGCCAACTTTTAATTTAGGCAGTTTCTGAGAGTTTTTTTTTTTTTTTTGATAAAAGCATAAAAGTTCTCGCTCCAAGCGTAAATAAGGAGTTGATTGAGAACCAAACGAGCCTACTTTCCTGTGTATCAACATCGATTTTGAAAAACTACAGGGTGCGGCAATATAACTTCCTTTTCTCAAAGCGCAATGAAAACTGTTTTTTATGAATTATAAATTTTTAAATTATTTTTTAACTAATGTAAATATACATCTAAAGTTTTGTTTTACGCAGTTGTGAAAATCAAATAAGGTAGGTAACGCCCCCCATTCCCCATAGACTGAGAGTCGATTTCTGGCGATTGTCACGATCCTTACCTGCATAGCAGCGGGTATGTTTGCAATTTCAGCTCGGATATTGGATTTCAGGTGCTGTGGGGTTCTTGAACGGTTGGCATAAAGTTGGGATTTCAAAAAACCCTACAAGAAAAATCATAAGGGGTTCAAATCGGGGGAGCGTGCTAGTCACCAAAATTACGGAACATTTGTTCGAAACGTAGTTTTCGACGAAAAGCGTACGCTCCTCACTGTTTCTAGGCATGATGGTGACTGACCAAAGTTGGGAACAAAACTTTGGAACCATCCCTCTAGAATGAGATCACTCCCGTCCCGCATTAACATTTATAGCCTGACACGCGCGCATTTAAAAAAAGACAATTATGCTGCCGCATCCTGTATATATATATCTCTTCGCTATCTCTCATGTTTAATTTCAAGTCTACAGCTCTAATATCAACCAAAGCAGAATCCATTCTTGTTTAAGAGAAAAACTGCTGGTAAAAGAAATGTGCCGTCTTCGTTCTCATTCTAGTTCGTTTAGCATTCTTGATTTATTCCAAACTGATGCTATATGCCAGTTTATAAATTTAGTTGCTTTCAACAAACAAATATGCAAACCATCTGATTCACGCACTAAACAAACGCAACTGCAAAGCGAACCTCCCTAAAACTCGAATGGATTCGTTCTTTTCTGCCATGCGCAGAATCGTCTAAATGTCAAAATTTCGTGGTCGAACTGTAAGTTGTTTCGAATATACACCTTTAATGGTTAACTCAATATCAAAACAAAAAGATATATTTTAATGAATATAAAAATTATTACTTGTTGTGCAAACGATATCAGATTCCTTCTCTCGAACTGCTTAGGCATTATACGTCAATAATTTCTAAATATCAATATTTATAAAATTTTAAAATCAAGCAGTTTTTCAGTGTGTAAAAAACACAGAACTAAAACTTTAGACTAATTTCCCTTAGAAAACTTCACAACTGAATAAGTAAAATAAATGAATAAATAAAGTAAAATTATATTTATAAAATACTACAAAAAGTCCTAGTTTTAAGCAGAATGTATAAAGCCTAAATCGTTTTATTCCACCAATAAATAAATAAATAAATTTTAATTTCAGTCTTTGCCAATATTATAAATTTATATTTTTGTTTTCTTTCGTTTCAGTGATCAATTAAAGACGCTGCCTGCTGCAATTTCTATTGTATTAATAAAATTAAAAAGCTTTGATTTTTTTTCTTTCTAATAAAAGCAATCAATTTTCGTCAATGTTAAGCGTCTGCTAGTTCAGGATTTATATAGGATTCAAAGCTCTCCGTTGAACCTAATGTTTCATTTTTTGAGCTGTTTAAAATAGAACGAAAAATTGTTCGCATTGAAAAAAACTATTAAAATATGCAAAGAAAGTTTCCTTGCCCAGATGTTTCAAAAACAAAGAAAAACTTCAATAAAATTTGACTATTAACCCCAAAGTTGTTGTGGGGGGGGGGGGAGGGAGAGAGACACAGACTGACAAACACAATTTTCACAATGTCAAGACGCTCCTTTTTTTGCTTTTTTAAAAATATTTATTTAATTTTTAACTTTATATTTCCTTCCGCAGTATTTTTACAGTACATTAAGCCCTCTTTAGTGACTTTTTTAGAAATTAACTTTTACGTGAAAGTAGGCTATAAAAAGAACTGACGAGGAGATTAGGAATACATACATTTCACAAAACAGTATTATTATTAAAATTAAAATGATGAGAATTAGCTGGGAAAAAGGACATTGAAGTAGAATTCATTTAAAAATAAGTACGTATTTTTATACCTTTATTATAACCGTTTGCAAGTGCAAGCTATCAAAACTAAAAACGCGAGTTAGCTAATGTTTTTGAATCGTGTTGGATTAAGAACAAGATTAAATTTTACTGGGAGGCAGGTATGATTGTTAATCTACTCTTAATTTTCATGTCCTCTTTAACATAAAATTTATTTAAATGTTGAATTCGCTTGTTGACCCGCTAATTTGTCAAGTAGTTCTTGCAGTTATATTTATTTCTCACTCAAAATAAACGATAATTAAAATCGATTAAGAAAGTTTCAAGCGGTTTTTTGTTCCTCCCCCCCCCCCCTTCCTCATTTTTTTGTATTAGTAGTAGTAACTATTTTTAGTACTTAAAAGGATGAAAAAATGAAATTCGAAATTATTCTGTCAAACAACAAGAAGGTCTCCTAATCATTCTTACCAAACTATTTGAGAAGATAAAGGAAGAAACTTTATATCTCCTAAGAAAATGTTCCACATTTATATTTTAAATGCTTTTTTCGATGCAGTTGATAAAATTTCTGATATAAACAACAAAACATTCAGCAAACTTTATGCTAAAATGACTTTTTTTTTACTGTACAATCCTATAACAAAGCTTAATGACGAACGTGATATTTAAATCGGCGAATTTTAGATACAATCTCAACGTCTCTATTACAATCTTGCAGGGAACTACATTCATACAAGTAAGGGCGTTAACACTGCACAGAATTAACTTAAGCACCCTAAACGGGAGATTTCACATTTCCTTTTCCTCCTAAACTTCACGACGTCTTGTGTGTAACCTCTGCGGGCAATCTCCTGAGAGTTGAAACAACTGCATCCCCTGCTGAGCAACGAAGAAGCTCATAAGGTTATGATTGGAACAAAAGACTTAATGTTCTACAGTCATCATTACTTTCTCTTAAATCGCGTGGACAGGTATGAACGTTGACCTCCAGTAAGTTCAAAATCCCTGTCGAATTTTTGAAAATCGGTGTTCCTGTAGGCTTTGAGCATTGTTGGAAGTCAGACAACGGTAAAATGCTGAATCAAGGATTTTTTCTTTATTGTTGTTCTATTTAATCCTCAATGGAGATATTAACAGTAGAGGTACTTCCGGTAAAACTGTTCTTCACAAGTTGCATAAGCTCTGTATCAGATTCTGTACAACAAGTAATGATGCATAAAGAATGTTCCATGCTCACGCTTGCTTGCTTCATAACCAGAAATTACATACTAGCATTTGTTAAAATAATTCGTGATGACTTCGTTTTTGTGTTCTTTTATTGACATTCATTTTGGGTATATTACACAAATATTAGATTTTTATCTCGTTCGTGTTATCATATCAGTGTTAGATTATAAAAATAGCTACTATCCTGAAAATTACTTCATCATGCGTTGATGACTGCATGTGAATGAAGTATTAAATGGAAGCATTATTTTCTCTATGTCATTCATTTCAGAAGGACTTCCCTAGTCCTCGATTAAATGCATGCTTCCAGATCAGGGGTCTCCAACCTACGGTCATCAACCACATCCGGCCCGCGGACAGACTTTGTCTGGCCACAGTTTTTCGTAATTGTCCTTTATTGTTTAATTAGTTCCTTGAAATGTTGAATGAAGAGGGAAGATAAAGTTTAAAAAGAAAAACCTGCATGGCATTTAATAAACATTTAGTTAGGAGTTCTGAACGCAGGGCAATTTTAATTCGCCAAGCATTAAACCATCTTACACATTTTAATCCCGGTAATGGTGAAATACGAATTCCTTTCTAGAAAATAAACCTTGATTGCGATAAATTTAAACATTTAATCGGTCAAATACATATTTTTCATTTTATTTAATTTTTTACACATTTTTTAAATATAATTATTTAATTTCTTTTAACAAGTTCCTACGACACTAAATCTTTTTATTTATTAAGTCCCAAGTCTCGTGGTAGCCCTATAGGTCGTAAGTCTAGGGCTATAGGTATACGATATTGTCACTGTTCCTTTTGAAAACCATAACTTGTTTGAATTTATTTATTAAAAATGCATTTAAGAAATTCATTGAATATTTCTTATAACTATCCTACTTTTCAAATTTTGAAATTCCAATTCCTAATACGGTTAGGAATTGCATAACACATTTAGAAAAAATATATTTTAGAATTGCGACTGAAATTTGATTAATCAAGCGCAAAATTTTTGGCCCAAACACATTTTAAGCTTGATTTTACTTATAACTACTAGCAAATTGCTTCAATTGTCCAGAAATTGACTACAATACACTTATAATAATGGATAATAATTAGCAATTGAGAAAAATTATGAACAGATCCCCTAAATCACAATGGAGCTAAGACTTAAATTTGTTTTCTCTGAAAACTTAAGAGACATTAGATTTTTGCTTGGTTACGAATCCCTTGCATCAGAAGTTATTTTGTTCCATTATTAAACAACATTTGTATGTTTGAATACAAAGCTCAGAAATTTCAAATCGCAATTCCAAAACAAAATAAAACCCCTACAGTCAAATGTTAGAGCAAAAATAAACAAATAAATCTGATACGGACATATGCTGGGGCTAGTCATACCTGATGAATGAGTGGCTGAAGGTCATTCCTAGTCCTGTGACATGTGATTGTGCTAGAAATGCATGATTATGTCACGGAAGGTCACATGGAAATTCTGGATGATGTATTAACACGAAGAAATGTCCATGTGATTCAAGCGGAAAAACAATTCAACCTAATGCCAAAAAGATTGCGTAGAAATTATTGTGTTTAAAAGTCAAGTCGTTAAACTTACAAAGCGCATAACGAATTCATACTTTTGAACCAATAGCGTTTTGTATTGAAATGACAAGCAATGAGAGATATTTTTTCAAAAAACATTTCTGTATTTTTGAGACAATATTATGTATACCGTACATGGAAAAAATATATGTGCCTTGGAAGCTAAATTTTTTTCTTAAAAATATTTAATGGAAATGAGTTAATCAGAATGTAAGAGGAGCATTGTAGGAGAACGCGGAGTAAGAGAACAACACGTTTTCTTTTTCTTTTTTTTCAAATAAGGATTATTTTTGACTTTGCCACAAATAGAGATAACACTCTCCTCACGTCGTGCTTTATCAATAATTACACTAATTAATTAACTTTCAGCTTGACAACATTTAATGAACCTTTCCCTGAAAGTTATAAATTGAAACTATTTTAGTTTCTATAGGTTTTCTTTTTTTTTCTTTTTTCATGATTTTATTTTTTTTAAGTATCGGTAAGTCATTTTTATGTAACATTAAATATGAATGAATATTGTTGTGTACTAATTTAAAAAATAGTTCTTCGTGAACTGTTTTAATGTCCGCTTCTCTTTTTCCCCTTTGCACATATTGATCTGGGTAGTGATAGGCAATTGCTATGGAAAATAAATGAACTTTATAATTACCTTTTTATTAATGAAATAGATACAAATGTCTATACAATATGAAGTTTGCACCGTTTGTTACATGATTAACTTTGTAACAGCCATCATCGTCATGTTGAAAGTCGTCCGTTTGAGTAGAAACTAATGTACTAATAAGCCGCTGCCGTGCCGTTCCAGCGGTACTCGATGGCGAACAACATGCCGAAAAAGAAGCGCAAAGGCATTGTCGTTGGTGCCCATTGAACTTAATTTACTGTTGCGCCAGAACTGTCGTGCCTGACGACAACTGAATAAAGCTTTAACCACTCAGAAATAGCATCAAAATGAGTAACCTGAGTACTCGCGCGTGCGAATTTTTCTCACACCACGTATTTCCCTCAGAAAATTCTAGTATATGAAATATTTTTTATTAAAGGGATTTTCATTTGTTCTAAACACCAAATGTTATCCAAATTAATAATGATATGATTCTTAAATACTACATATCGTATAGGTGTACTGTTTTCATGAAATATTATGTCGAGAAACTTAGGTACTTTTTATTTGTGGGTACAAAATGTTCATCATGAAAACTAAGAAAAAATTGTTCTTGCAAACTGCGTATGTCTATCTGATAAGTTGTATAAGAAGCATTTTTAGTCAGAGCCATTTGAACCAACTACCTTCCTCGTGAAGTCATCCTCGAAAATAAAAACAATTTTTCACTAAAGAAATTTAAATAATTCAATAACTATACTATGGAATTTATGTATTCATTTATTTTAGTCCACTTGTGTACAAAGCTGCTTTAGTATTTGATGAAACAAAATTTTTAAAAATAGTTTTCGGTAAATCTCCCGACCATTCGCTTGATGAGAAAACATTCACTTTCAAAAAAAAAGTTTCACCAGAACTCGCACGTTGAGAAAAACACTCACACTTGACTACTCCAAATAGCAACAAAGTCTTAATGATTGCGAAGCACATCGGGACAGCAAGAGAAGATTACAAGAAGAAGCTAGACAGAGCAGCACCTTTGCCTATGAAGTAGAATACCAGATATACTTTTTTCTTCGTGGTGTGAGTATTTTGCTCACGGCACGAGTTCGGAAGGGTTAGCGATGTAACATTAAATATTTAACAATGTATACCTGAAACTGATAAAAAAAGATCACATTTAAATGCCCCGTCATCATAAAATAGCCTATTTTATGAAGTACTTGTACAAGCGGAAAGGTGTACAGGATCGTTAAAAATGACGATTTGGCTTTTAACTAAAACGTCTTGTTACATAAAAATGCACAGCGGTGAAATTGACGTTGTTATATGCATAGTTCACTTATTGAAATATACTGAGCCAGCATTCGAGGCTAAACAAGTAATGTACTGTCTTTAAAGTACATTAGAGATTTTTCTTTCTAATTATTTTTTAAGTGCGCGGTGCCAATATTTTGGTTTAGAATGATAAAATTCCGTTATCTTAAGGAGAAAGGGTTTAACGCGCAATTGATTCAATAAAAATTATATTTCAAATTGCAAAATGTTAATAGCTATTTTTTAAGGGAATTTTCAAGCTTCAAAATAATAGATCTTTTACCAATTTTCCGAAATTTAGAAAACATTTTGTCAAAACGTTAAAAAAATACTTACCGTTATTGTCAGTTAAATCTTCAATTGCAATAGAATAAATCGCTCATGGGCTTCAATAGTGGCACAACTCAAAAAACACGCGTTTTGGACTAAGAACATGTGTAAATATGAAAATACACCTTCTTTTTAGCAGCAATACTAACACAACTCATAATTCAATATTAGGCCGTGAGATTTAATAAAAACTAAAGCATTTCTTATGCATTTCCCTTAGCAATGAAAACTTTAAGCCCACTTATCTCAAAACACGATTTTTTGAGTCGTGCCGCTATTGCAGCCCATGAGCGAAATATTAGTTTAAAATGTCAACTCATTTTGATAAATTCTTTAAACTTCCTGAGTAGTGAATCTACTTTATTAGGACAGAGCTAATAAAATGTTAGCAGACTATTTGTTGTTATGTAATAAAATTTCTCAATTATATATACATTTTTCTCCTCAAGATTTAAAAAATGAATTAATCAAACTTCACGAGTTATTACTCATTATAAAATACTAAGCATTGCTTCACTGTGTTCATTCAAACCAAAAGCACTTCCAGGAACAGAAATTTTTGATATGAATAAAAAAAATGCTTTTAAACACACAGCCTAAATTTGTTTTTTACAAAATTTCACTTTTTAAAAATCCAATGTAAGCAGTACTCTTACGTTATAAGAAAATTTAATTTGAAAAATTATCAATGCTTAAAAAATGGAAGGTAGACATTTTAAATATTAAATTTAGTCATTTGAAACATATATATGTGCATTGACTCATATTCGGTTGATTTTCATTTTGACATTCATTTTGACTTTGTTCTGAATATTTTAAAATTTTTTGCGTAATTAAGAACACCTTATTTTATGTGCAATTAAAAATCATTATCATCAGTTAGACCACGGGTTCCCATTTTAAGTAGATAATTTAACCAGAAGGTTTCACTGCATAACAAAAACAAATTTTTGCCTGAAGTTAATACTTTTGCTCTCATTCGAGCAATTTTATAGTTACTTAAAAAGTAGTTTAGGTACATAAATTCAAGTACTAAACAAACATTTGATTACTTGGGCTGTGTTCTATGAAATTGTATGTTGTACTCAATGGAATAACCGATATACAAACTTGGATTCAACTGTATAAAAAAAAATCCCCATGGATGAATAGTTTAGCAGACATCACTGGAATAGCATATTGCTATCCTTGAGTTTATGCTTGATGCTTCAAAGTGTGTGATTTAATGCTGATGCTCATAAAATCATTTTATGAGTTTGCGCAGTGTGTTGTTGCTTTCATTTTCGATTTAGGGTTACCATACTTGGGACTTAAAAAATAAAAATATTCATTGTCTTAGGCTTATTTAAGGTATGTGACTACCTTCGGAGCACTTTTTTTTAAATATATGAATTTTAAATTAATAGCATATGTTTTTAATTGAAATTTTGCATAAAACTAATAATTTAAATGTATGTTATATAAGTTTATCATTGCCTTTGGAAATATTGATAATTTTTTGTAAAACTTAAGCGAAAAATTGTCGCTACGGAAAATTCTCTACTCAAAATTCTATTAAATATATTTCAATAATATTTATACAAGGCATAAATAACATCTTTATCTCTGTTATGAACTAAAAGATATACAATAGTTTGAAAAGTGTTTTAAAAAATATTGGATATTTTGTGCCAAAACTCACTTTTTTTTTAATACTAACAGTATTTTTTTCACCAAAGAGATAATAAAAAAATAAATACATATATACAATACATATAGAGTAGATTTTAGTTCATAGTACAGATAGAATTGAATAAAACATTTCCTCAAAATTTGAATTCAATATCTTTAACATTTTTTTAGTGATGTTTAGCGTAGAGAAAAATATCGCAAAACACAATTTCTCAGAAAGCACATTTAAAGATTTTAATAGACACAAAACATTTTGATTTCTGGTGCAGTAATTACACTATATCGTTGCTTCTAACTATCGTAAAAAAACCGAAGCATTTTTATAATTCTATATGTTTAAGCTATAAAATGAATACATAAAAAAAAAATCCAAAAATTTCGCCAAAACAAGTATTTTTGGGTAGTACATACCTTAAAGAGACTAAGTAATTATATGTCAAATGTTAATAAAAGAAACTTTTAATCTATATTTCAAAGAAAAAATTTTACGGTTGCGCAATGAAAGATTATTTTCTAGAAAGGAATTTGTACTTCTCCATTACCACTAGATTTCAAACTTTTTACTTAATTTTAAATTTTGAGTTAAATTTATTGCATGAGTAAATTGGGAAAACATTCTGAACATAAAAATTTCCAACGTTACAAATTACATAAACAAAGTTATAAAAATATACCATTGGAATAATAAATTTGTTATAAAGATGGGTCTGCTACACACCATCGGGTTTTGATTGCTTCAAAATGATTTTTCTTCTCTTTGTTTGAGGGTATCTGTTGCATGACAATGCATGCGTTTCAGAAGCGCAGCGTAATAGCCGGATTTCAATAACTGTTGTCGATGCTAAATTTTATACCAGTAAAATTCTATTACCAAAAATATGATAGTTTTTTTTTCTTTTCTTAAGTTCGTCTTATTTTCCTATGTATTTATTTCAATGTACGTTAATGACATATTTTATGTTCTGCATTCGATTAATCAATCTTTCTTATGAAATAAAAACTAAAATCAGCTTATAAAAGCTTTTTCAGAGGGATAAAAATATTCTATATCACACATAAGGGATTCTATTTTGACGTTAAAGTAATATACATATATACACAGTGCGTTAAATTTGTAATGCTAGGTGTAAGAATTTGTAATGCTAGGTTTATAAAATAAAGCAAAAACTAGTAGTTATATATTTTTAAAGTACATGTTTGTATTCAAAATAAGCTAATTTGGCTTCAATACATTTGTTACAGCGGTTTAACAACGATTCGAGTGCCTAATAGAAATAAAATTTCACGTTAAATTAAAGCACTTCTATTACTTTGCACAAAGTTAAATTATTTTTATTCGAGTCTCTGTTCCAACTCACATTGTGGACTACCTCCAAAGCTCGCTTCGAAGCTCTTTGTATAGTGTCAATGTCATCAAAGTAAAAAAAAAGGTAAACAAATGAACTGAGGTTTTGGCAGTGGATCAGCTGATAGTTAAGGAGTTAACACAGATAGCGCCACTGTAAGCTTAGCTCCTGCTATAGTCATGAAAATTATTTGACACACTCTGTACAAGCAGCTCCGACGCGAGCTTTGGAGGCAGTCCCACAATGTGAGCTGGAACAGGAATTCGAATCGTTGTTAAACCGCTGTAACCAAATGTATTGAAGTCGAAGGAGCTTATTTTGAATACAAATACTTCGAAATATATAATTACTATTTTTCATTTTATTTTATAAATAGTCTTAAAAATTATTTGACATACTGTGTATGTTTTCCAAATTGCATATTTTACAGAAGTCATGTTTTCGATCTAAGTATCAATATCTTCAATTATACTTTTTTTGATATAAATTTTATGCTCCATTTTATGTTTGAGTTGAGAAAATGAGAAGATTGCCATAAAATGAGGCAAAGTTTCGGAAATTCCCTTATTAGTTGCTTCTATACTGATTACGGTTTTTGCAGCATCCTAGTGGTTAGGATGTCGGACTTCCATCCGGAGGGTTGGGTGTTTGATACCCGACCCGCTGAAGACTCACCATGTACACTTGGGGATTCGTGCATGTAAAATCCGCGGACCCTGAAGTCCCGAGGCAGTTCCGAGGGTACCGAAGGATGGAGAATTTCCCTTCCCTTCCCTTCACTCATAGGTCAAAAAAGAAAGGTGGCGTATTTGTGGTGGAACCATCTGGTATCATCCAAATACATAATGAGCCAGGTCGTACTTCCACAGTTATAGTGCTCATCCATAAACGGAAGGCGCTCCTTACTGCCTTAATTTCTGGTCGCTCTGCGAAGGGGATCTTGGATACCCAAGTGGCATTAGAAACAACAACAACAATAACGGTTTTTTGCAAATACTATTTCCGATAACAATTTGTGAGATTACACAGCAGTTTTCTTACAAAATCTTTAATAGCATTCCTCGAAACCCTGGTTGAAAAAAGCTGCTTTAATATAAAAGCATGGAATCATTTTTTTCTAGCTAATAATGTGACCTCATCTAAAATCGCACTTTTTATTTAAATCGATAGTAATTAAACGTTCTTTTAAAACTCATTGTACCGGTATCTTCGGATCTTAATTTCCTCGATATTTAAAGCTTCTTTTGTACCTATCAAGAACACAATCAATTATGATTGCTCATTAAATAGTTTCATTTATAGTGGAAGAAAGATCATTCCAAAAAAGTTCTAACGTTCAACAAATTTTATTACTCCAAGTTGTATTTAAGCTCCGAATAACAAGTTCAGAGTATAATCGCGTGAGCAATTGAATGGAAGCAATCAAATAGCAGAGCAGTAATTATTTGTATTCGTTTTTTTTTTTTTCATGTCATTATTTATAAAAATACGTTGAAAAGTAATATACATTATTAACGAAAAGGTATTATCGAAAATTAATGAAAAAATTCAAACTACTTTTACAGCTAAAACGCAATTTTGTTTTTCTATAAAAATGCATTTAATGACTTTATAATATAACTAAATCATATTAGTTATTGTAAACATTATGTCATGTTTACAGAACAAGAACTAATAATGTAGTGAATTTTTACGATCTTGTTTACTTCATTTACAATTGTAAATTTCTTCGGAAGCTCTGAGATGCAGAATGAAGTAAGCAAAAATGTTAAAAAATCCAACTTTTCAGAAAAATTGCGCGACTGGAAAACACTTCTAATTCGATTATTGTTTTTATTAATTTACCTTTATTTAGCCTTAAAGTAGACATCACTAGCTATATCCTACTGATCTTATAGTTTAAAGTGATATGGAATAATCTAGGAAAAAAAAAGTTAGTTTTTGTAAATTTTATAAACTTTAATTACGATGCGCGTTCAGTTAATACTTCAACCGATTAGAAGAAATAAATACTTCCTCTTTTTTTTCTGTTACAAGTATCAACTATTTCTTGCTCAAGCTATTCAGGGAGGGCGAGGGAATGTCTGATGAGTTGTAATTTGACCGGTTGCCTTATTGGTTTGTGACAAAAAGCTCCCAAAATAAGAACCACCCTTCTGCAACTTCTCGCTCTTTTTCAGATACAATGTTTAGCACTAGACATTTTAATCTATAATCTATAAAAAAGTAGTGTATATTAGTTTTTATTATTTAAAAGTATTCATTGGCATCGACGAAGCAACTGGTCTGCAAAATTTAATGATATAATAAAAAATTTAAAAAAAACTGTCGATTCAGGCAGGGGGTTAATCATTTAATAAATAAAAACACGTATCTAAATAAGCTATAATGATCTTGTGCTTCTCTTTTAATTTTAGTAATGAATATAGTATGCGCTTTTGTATAATTTTAAAAATATTTTTTATTATTTAATGGGACGTCTTCTAAATCAAAAATTCGAATTTTTTTTAAAATAAGCACTATCATTTAAAATTACTAGAGAAAAAATACTTTTCATAGGTAATTATATCTTTAATGAGTAAAAATATTCATAAAGAAACGTACATAAAGCGTGAAAAATGCTAAAAGTATAATTTGAGACGGGTTAAAAGATCAAAACTGGTTTCAAAACAATGATCGGCGATTGATTACTGGGTTGGTGTACGAATCACTTTGCCTCTTTTTAGCGTAAAAGGGAAAATAGACGACGAAAAAAGAATAAAAGCTATTAATAAAAGAAATTGAAAACAACTATTTTAAAATTTATATCAAGAAAAAAAACCGACACAGGCTTCAAAAAGTAAACCAAATGGGAGTGTTAATCTAAGGGAAAGGAATGCTCGAATAATGGATTAGATACGCTGGCGGATTACAGAACTTCGAGTGTTTTAGTAGTTTTTATAGTATCAGTAACAATCCACATAATCGATAGTCCATCATTTATGGCGTCACTAGTTTTTAAAAATCAGTTCAATGTGCCTAGTATAATATTTAAGGTACACGAGTTAATAAATGCGAAAACGCTAAAAATCTGATTCTTACAGCAAATTTTGGAAAAACAACAATTTAATACATTTTGCACTTTTTATTCCAAGAAACACCCCCCCCCCCTCCCCGGGTCCAAAAAAAAAAAAAAGGAAAGAAAAAAACTTGGAGGAAAATGCTACATTCTTATAGACAGCGTTCTTGGCCAAAATACCAGATTGAGCATATGGAATATAGTTGAGGGTTTAATATAAACTCACTTAATAGTATAAAGTAAGCGAATTTATTTTTTAACGAAAATAGTACACCATAAAATCTTTGAATATATATTATTAATAATATTACTCATTTAGTGTCGTATTAAGTTAAAAGTTTTAAAAAATAATGCTACTTGAAAATTCGAATTAAACAAATTTTGCTTTGTTTTTTACGGCTTTTAATGTTGCCGCCTTAATTGTCAGTAGAAAAATATTGTGAATACAAAAATCAATCGTAAAAATTAATGTCGTTGATGCAACTGAATCATTTGTTTTGAGAAGGGAATAAATCCAAACGCTGTTTTAATGGAAATTCCTACTTTTAATGTTTAGCAAATAAAAAAAAGGAAGGATATTTCTTATCTTTTCAAAGGGAAGGTTTTGGATTTACTCACTTCTTAAAACTAATGTTTCAATTTACGTCAATATAAAAACTTTATTAGTAGCAAGATGCGGTAAATAATTGAGATGTTCTTGATTTTGTAGTTTTGAAATGTTATGATTGACTATTTTGTTGTCAAATTCATTGGGGAAAAAACAACAAAACATGTTCGAAGTAATAATAAAGTTAATTTATGGGTAGAAGATGGCTATATATAGCCTGAAGTTTTTCATTTGACCCTAACAATTGGCAAACTTTCGTGTTCTATATTTAAAATATTTATGTTGTATATTAATCTAACAATATGGCTTTCATTTCTATGATGCGTTTTCCAGCATTTTTACTCGATTTCAAAATATATATATGTATATATGTATATATATATATATATACTAATACAAAGAAGTAAAGCAGTATAAGCATAAAAGAAAGACGTAAAGCAAAGTATGCAGTCAACTTTAATTGAGTTTATCTCAAACTCATGCCTTCGTCTTGATTTTTTTCGCAGAAGACTGATGTAATAGATGCATTTTTTGTGTGTGTGTGTCTGTTCCCTGGGATGGCTTTCCATGCTCAAAGAGTATGGGGATGTGTGGGTAGGAAGTTTAAGAAATCATGTTAAAGCAGGTCAAGCTCTTCCGCTTGTTGTTTAGGTTATTTTTTATCCATTCCAGAAACTTCATTTTTATCCAGTTGACAGAAACAATCAGCATCAAGAATCTTGCGCGTGGCAGATTTTAATTGGTTTAAATGTTGTTCACAGGCTACCACAGAAGAAACAATAAGCAACTTTGTTAAATTATAATCTCCCTTTGATTCCGTTTAAAGAGGTTTAAGTGCACTGTTTAGTTTAACAAATTATAGGTTTTCTCGTAAATTCATTGAATTTGAATCCGATCAAATACTGCTAGAAAGAAATGAATTTTTCACGAAGACAAAGAAAATGCACTTTTCGTTTAATGAGAAATGTTTCTTTCCTGTTAGATTATCACACGCAATGGATAAACATACAAAATAAATAAATAAATAAATAAAAATAAAAAGGGAGAAATGCTGCAATGTTTAATAATAAATTAATTAACATTTAAAATGTTCTAATACTTCTTCGTTGTTTATTCCTACATTATTTTATTAATGTTTGCATAATTGCTATTTTGTTATTTTTAAAGTTGGAACTCTTTATCACTCTTGATTAACGTTATATTGTTAATATTTACCATTAAGAGAATTATTATTGTAAATTAAATGATGAAACGAAATTTAAACTTTTTTTTTCATTTCACCAGCATACATTTTATTGTTACTCATATATGCCACTTAAATCAATTATTGTTTAGTTTACGCTGTTTCGTACAATCATTTAATTTAAAGTATTAATATTGCAGCGGATAACGCTGTGAAGGTATTTCCAGTGTCAGGTTGCTTGCCTGTTCCTTGTTCATTCTGCCAAGTTTAATACTTCTTAACCAAGCAATAACCACTATTTATCGATAACCTAACCAAACGACCAAAACTTGAAGCAGTTAAATTTCTCAAACGTAAACTCGGTTATTCTCCAGTAAGCATCAACCTCTGCATGGTTCTGTAAGACCACATGTTCAGATAAAAATAATTCATCTTCTTCACTTGAAAAGTTACAAAAGAACGTATATAAATTTCCATTCTGAACGTACGTAAAATTTCACCTGAATTCATTCTTATTTATAAATGTGACATGAAATCTTAATGCCACATTAAATGCAAAGACTTACGATTGAAAATGGGCACATCTTCATTTAGATGAAATTAAAACATTAATGATGAATACAATTTTGAATCAAAGTACATTTTCAATCAATCGTTCTAAACCCCTCTTCTTTACCTTTACTGACAGTGTGAACATCTTCATCTAAGGTCAATACCTTGATAATATAATAAGATGGTATTTCAAAGAAAAGTGAAAGTAATGCAAACAAAATCGGAGAAAGAACTATGACAGGTAAATCTAAATAAGGTCCTATTTCGTCTCATGCTAACATCTAGTAGTGGTCAGCAAAAAAAGAAAGGAATTTTTGTAGTTTGCATGTCCGTCAGCCTTTTTTTTTTCATATTTTTTAAACTCTCAATGCAAAAGAATGTAGATTGGCATAGTTTAAATAAGAGGCCCCGCTTTCTTCTAAAAGTCATGCAAGAAAATGTTAAAAAATAATTTCCATTTTCTTGAAAATTAAGTTTTATTTCCAATTATTTTTCCTTTTTGTTTTACACATAAACATTTCTTACAATTTTTATTTTTGTATGTACTTATTTTAAGTAATTTCACGCTGTAGTTTGGGTACCCGAAGCAGCACGAGAAAGAATAACTGCTTCTAACGCTTAATTATTAATAACAAAGTTCTTTTTCGGGCTAATAGGTCGTGATCTATTCAAAAGATTTCTGGTTAACGTTAATCAGAAGCATCCGGGATACCATTGACATTTCTGGTAATCCAAGGCCCATGAGCCATAATACATAGATAGATATAAGCTAGATCCATGGTCTATAAACCAAACAAATAACATACCTGTTAATGAGGCCATAAAAACATAAATTCTTGCTTTATTTACTGATACTTCGATCACTGATAATTATAGTTTACTTTTTTGGCCTGAATTTTCATCCAGAGCAGGTGTTCCCAACCTATGGGATGTAGTCACAAGGCCATGGGATGGAGTCACATGGGGTCTCAAATTTCTTATGGGGTTTCTGAAACTATACCAGCGGACGCTGGGTAACTCTGGTACCTCGTGGACGTCACACCCCGTACTCACTCAAATAATTTAACTTTGTAAAAATATTAGGCGGACATATAAATTCCTCCAATTAAATTAATAACATTTTTTATTAAATAGATATTAACAGCATTAAACCAAAACTTGTCAAAAACAAATATAGCCTGATACATTAGGATCTTTGAATATTTATAATTTACACTGCAGCTTCTCATCTGCTTGTACATTTAAAAGGAGTAATTTTCCTTTTCTGTTAATAGACAAAACAATACCATAAGCAGTAAACGTATAAACTGCTAATAAGAGAACACATTTCATTCACCCAATTTTATGTTGAATGTTTTGAATTATGTATATTTATCCCTATTGGGGAAGTTGTTTTGCCGAAGTATTTATTGTGCATCTTGATGAAAATCATAATCTGAGCCTCCTGAGTCTGGTAGACTGTAAAAATTTTGCATTTAGTTGCCACCACTTTTAGTGTTACTGAACACGATTGTTGGTGTTCAGTTGGTGTAAAATTGAAAATTATTCCTTTTGATATATTTTATTTTTTATGTGTCTGTCTAAAAAAGTATAGAGAGTATAATGTTTCTTAGCACATAAAATTTGTTAACTCCGTTGTGTCTCGAAATTTCATTTCGATTGCTCATTAGGGTGGAGTGAAAACCACCGAAAAATGTTTTATTTTTATTTTATTTTAAAGGGCTAGATATGCCAAAATGTGCCAATAAATCAACAGAACATAGTGTATACATTTCAATACTTTTGAAATATATTTTAATCTGCCTTCACAAATTTTTATTTTTCAATAATAAGCGATATTTCAACGATTTTACGTTATTTCAGGGAAATGTTGTTCAGTTCAGTCACCTCAAAACTTAGTTAATACATTGAAATACAGACAGTTACAAATTGAAATGAGAGATATCACGTTTTGATTCGACAGTGGGCATTAGCTATAGAGAAGAATAAGTGCTTGGACAAAGCCATCACGTGATTTCTGTCCACAAACAGCCACCACCTCGGTTTCACCAGCTTCACGTCTTTCTACAGCCTGTGTATGATTGGGACATTTTGAGAAGTTGATAGTTGGAATCATCTCAGTTGTGATGAGATCCCTCAGTTCAGCGTCAGTCATTGTCTTATATTTATATTTATATCACACCAATCACCACCGTATCTTGGGTCTGCCACAGCCTCTGGCCTTCATTCCCCGTCCAGATAAATCCCACTGAGATAAATTTTAATTTCGCTCAAATTAAAATTATTTTTGTGATGTATCGCATATGGTTTGGAAATGAACTTTTCGTAGAATAATAAAAACACAATCTTTTCATTTATTTTAATGAATTTTGTAATATAAATTTTAGTTTAGAGCGAATTGCCTGTCGCTGAGGTGGTTAACGAATCAACTAACATTAATGTCTAAGTCGGCACAAGGGGAGGGGAAGAGGGTACCGAACGAAAAAGGACGTATGTAAGATATGCCTATAAATAAGATTCATATTTATTGTAGATCACATTTAACTTAAAAGTAAATGAATAGCAGAAAAAATGTAAAAAAAAAAAAAAAAAAACTTAATTTTAATGAATTACATTGCCATTGAAAATGGTAACAGAAATAAAGTTAAAACAAAATAGCATTCCTATAAGCTTTAAAATGTTTTGAAGTACTTCAAAAATTAAGATTGTTGATGTTTTCTACGTCAAAGTAGCCTTTTCCATTGCGGTCAAATGTTTATGCTTTAAAATTAGTAAACATCACATTTCGTAGATTACTTTGGAAGAACAGAATTTTGATGATAATCGATGTAAAAAAAATAAAAAATTAGAGTAGAAACTTTACTAACGCATAACTGAGAAATATGTCTGAAACTAACGGATAAATAAATATCATTAATTTTGGTGTACGTTTGGTTGAGATTTGTACAGATGAAAAATTGTCGTGCATGTGAAAGAGATGCTTAAGTCAGAGATTACCCTGAAATAATGCTGATAAGCAACGGCAATATGAAACAAAATCGGACTCGTATGATTATTGCCTACCAGCTAAAGGCACAAATAAATAAATGAATAAAAAAATAAATTAAACTATAATCTGAGAAGTTTTTTCTGAAGCACTTGAATTCTTTATTTAGAGAAGTTGTGGAGAATAACAAATAATCTTAGAGATAGGTGAAATAAACTAACATCCGGGTTTTAAGTTACACACCAATGCCAGTTCACAATTCAGCCGTTGCACAATCCACTCAAAAAACAACTTCGTTAGTTGAGCAAATGTCTACCCATATTACCGATCTGCTGTGGTGTTACAATAAAAAGTTGTTTACCAAGTAATTAACAATGGAATCATCAGCAGAGCTTGAACTGGATTTTAACCAAGTTAGTTTCCCTATCACAAGAACAGTATGCCATCATGTTATGAAGGCTATTTTCTTCTTTTGCAAAACAAGGAAGCTTTCTGACCGTTTGAGATTGATGAACCTCAATCGGAGGTTAAGAGATCTGAAATATTTCGGATGTTATTGCTCGTTAATTGCCATCGTCCCAAGAATCGTATTTTGTTTGAGTACTTTTTACTGCCGCTCTTACGTATGAAGAGTATAGAGGGGATGGGAGCATCAGGTTTGTATTTACCCGGCATACATTTCATCTGCAATTATATTTACTTTCTCTTTCTCTTGTCAACAATAAGTGATTGATAAACGGTTGGAAATAAAAGATCTGAGAAAGTTTATAATATTATTCTTCCTTTATGACATTCAAACCAAATGCCTTCAGTTATATATATATATATATATATAACTGCAATACAAAAAAACGACAAAACGCAAACACAAAAAAAAAAACATTTTTTTTTTTTTGTATTTGCGTTCTACGCAATTGGTGAATATAATTTCGTTTTTATCAATTTTCTGTGACGTATTCTTTCGTCCCTTTTTTTACTCTGTTTTGCCATGTAGTTAATGAGCCTGTTTTTATAATTAGTTTGTTAGTATGTTTTAATTTAATTTTTATTTTCACCTTCATTTTTATTTTTATTTTATGGTTACTTTAAATTTATTTTTATCTTTATTTTTATTTTTTCGCAGATTTCTAATAATTGTTGCATACGATTATTTTTATTGGTACATGCATTTTGGTGATTGCTTAAAATATACTTTTTGCTTTCTAATTGGCTTTTGTTTGGTATAACAACGTTTTACGTTACTTTCAAACTTCAGATATTTAACTTTTTGTATAGAGTTATATTTTCAAAACTTAGAAATGTGCCTTCATCTTTTTCGTTCTTTTTTAAAGTTTAAAGTAAATGTATGCTCTTTTATGTTAATAAACGTGCAAAATTTTTGTGCTTGCTATTTCAACTGACGTATTTTCGCCGGCATCACTCCCTGTTCGCTGGGGTAACTCACCTCAAATGTAGGGAGAGATGGGCAAATGCGATCTTGTAAAGTTTCTCCTGCTACTCAAATGTATACAGTGGTGTAGTCCTGGAAAAAAAGGTGGGGGGACGCTTTCAAATGCGAACATATATCTTTGTCCCCCGAAGCAATTTGCTTTCAAAATGTTTCCAGAAGGGGGGGGGGGCGACGGGTCCAGGTCCCCCCCAAATTCCCGAAAATTTTCGCAATGTAGCATATTCCTCCCTGAACCTTTTCTCAACGCTAGTGTTTCAAAGTCAGCCCCCCCCCCCCCCAAAAAAAAAAAAAATTCTGGCTACGGCCTTGGGGTAAGCTACATAGTTTTTTTTTATTTGTCTTGCTTTGTCTAATGGATGCTAATAAGCGCAAATCAAGACTAACAACCAAAAGTTGTAAAATCAGGCCAGCTGTGCCCCTCCCTCACTATTTCAGATGAATTTAATTCAATACTTTTTTCCCTTCATATCATTAAAATATGTCTGAAAACAAAGAATAAGTCAGAAAAAATTATTATTAATGCATAAAATAAGTCAAATTGTTCATTTTTAAATAGATATTGAATTATTTGTAAACAATATTTTAAAATAGGGAGCTATGATATGACAAAAATGTGCATGTATTTGTTGCCCCCCCTCCCCCCAAATAAATTTTGGGGGGATAAATATAGATGTGTTTAGCAGACTAACTAAATCATCGCCTTTAAGGAACCATCGTCTTAAAATAGCTTGAATCACAAAAATGTTCATTTTTTGGTAAATCAAATTACATTCAAAAGGTTGAAAAAATATGATCCCATTGAGATCCCAAGTTGAAATTTTGCATAAACGATGATAAAATAGACAGAAATATGTGAGAATATTTTGAAAATTTTCCATTATACGTTTTTCGAGAAATTTAAAATTTAAATTTTAAGGTCATTTTTTTTAATTTAAAATTTTAATAAAATTAGTCATGATGCATATCATTTGAAACGGCATTCATTATGCTTTTTATTAGAACTTTTTATTTCGATTTGTTGACGAGCCAGTTTTGTGTTGAAGCATACCATGTAAAAATGTGAGTTTTTTACAAAATCAAAGGCTGATAACTAAGAAACAAAACAGGATAAAAATCTAAAAATTTGGATTTTTAATTTTCTTGAGAGGTACAGCTGATAAGCCAAATTTGAAGAAAATAAAAAAAGGTGAGTTAAATTTTTTCTCAGATTTTGGATCACTTGAGTCACTTCCATTTTTTTTCCTGTTATTTCTCCTATGCCGGTATTGCATTGGAGAAATAACGGAAAAAATGGAAGCTACTTATATGAGTTTTGGGAAAGAAAAATTTAAAAAAAAAAAAAAAAAAAAAAAAGAGCGTCGTTTCTCGACATTCAACAGGCGCGGCATTTGATCAATCAGGAGTGGAGGTCAATGCCCCCCCCCCCCTTGACTTTTAGAAATGCGTTGTATTTATACGTGTGATTATGTATTTTGTTGTTTTTTTCCTATACAGTAAAACCTGTTTTTGTGCGGTGGATAGGGACCGCATAAAAGAAATCATACAAAAAAATATTCGGAAATTTTATAAATTCTTTCATATAATAAACAACTTTGTACGATATACGACCGAAATTTTTTTTTATGCGGTGGATAGGGACCGCATAAAAAAAAAGTCGGACTTAGAAAATACATCAATGATTTATGAAATAGATGAGAGAATGCTTTCAATTAAATTAAATAATTAAATTAGACCTAAAGAAATTGTTAAAATATTTAATTCTTTATTGTACATATACACGGAGAAGTTTTCAAATAAAACATTAAATAGTTTGCTCCTACTCGTCGTAATCCAAAACGCGCATCTTCTTGTGACGAATTGGTTGAAAATCGCTTTCGTCGCTTGAAAATAGGATTTCAATTGATTTTTTTTTTGGTACCATGAAGTCAGTGATCGGTGTTTTTGACGACGGTCGACTGGTCAATTGCTTGTAAATGTCACGATAGTGAGACATGCATGATCTCAGTTCTTTTTGGAATTTTAAGCGTCTTTCCGCATTGGTATTTATTTTAAGAAAATGCGTTTCCATTTTTTTTAGAAATCTGGATCCCTTCATATATTTTATCTGCTGTAATAGATTCCGGTTCCTCTTGTCCATTTTCATAATGTATCAAACTATTGATAATGTCACTATCATCGCTAGTTTGGTCCTCAATCATCTCGTCAAGGTCATTTCCGCCGAAATTCTCAAAGCCTTCTCTTATAATTTTTATTTATACAGTAAGCACATGGGCACTTACCATGTGCTTACTGTACAAATAAAAATTATAATTAGTTGACATTTTTAAATATGTACATGTACATTTATAGGAAATGTTAAACTGGTGCTAACTCCGCTGATTTATATACCGCATAAAAATAAATCGCACAAAAAAAATCGCACAAAAATAAAATCGCACAAAACCAAACGCACAAAAACAAAATCGCATAAAAAAGGACCGCACAAAAACAGGTTTTACTGTAATATGCATTGAATATATACCCCCGGAAAATTTTAGGATGACTGGCCATTCAGTCTAGGTTTGTCTTTTGGTGGCAAAAAGGGCGACAGTTCTTAGTAAAAACAACAATCCAGGCAGTGCTCCCCACTGAAGAATGAACTCTACATGTATCTTGTAAAAGTAAAATACTTATATTTACAAAATTTCAATTTTTTTAGCTATTGAAGTGCTTAAAAACAATGTATTAAAACACCATATGTTATGATATTTCTGCCTTGATTAATTGAAATAATAATTTTTAAATAATAACAATATTAACTTAAAAACAACTTCACATTTCTTTTGTTTAACAAAAGTTACATATTCATAAATATGTAACTTTTTTTAACCCTTTAATAGGGCGGTGGTTAAAGTATACTTCACACATAATTCACCAACTTAAAAATTTATAGTAAACTATTTTAGCGGTTGGGGAGGTAAATCGCATTGTATTTTTTATTGGCCAATATGAATTTTATTTTTTGATCTATATTTTAAAAAAATATATTGATCTACCATTACTAAAAGGAAACCAGAAATTTTGGACCCGCCTTATAAAGAGTTAAGACGTGATTTTTAGGAAGCAAGTTACACATTACAACTCGAATATTTATTAAGTGACTCATAATAAACTATTTTCTAAGTGTAATTATTTCTATTCATTTCATTATACAGGGTGGTAAAAATTACTGAGCACAAATCATGTTTGAAAAAAAAAAAAAAAAAAAAGGAAAGAGAGAGAGAGAGAGAGACTTTTCAAAAACTTTTATTGTTCAAATTTGAAGAACTATACAGTTCGTCAACAAACAATGTTAATAATTAAATTAAAAACATAAAAGAAATCTTATACAAATCATTCTCAGCGGTTTTTAATATTTTCGGGTAACATAAGGATACGTGATGCATTGGGGAGAAAAAAATTAGTTTTGTTTTGAATTAAAATTAGAGATCAATTTGTGTATTTTAGTTGCATAACATCATAGACATCAATAGGCGCCGAACCCACGAGGGCAACCAAATGCAGTGTCGTTGGATCTGTTCATTCCTTAGAAATTTGCTAGGAGGCCAATAGGAGCTAACTTTTACCAAGGCCGTAGCCAGAAATTTTTTCGGTGGGGGGGGGGGGGGACCCTGACTTTGAAACACTTATGTCGAAAAAAGTTTCAGGGATATGCTACATTGTGAAAAATTTCGGTGGGGGGATGGGGGGGGGGAAGAGGCGTGGGCCGTGCTTCCCCTCCCCCTCTGGATACGGCCTTGGCTTTCACCATATTTCTAAGTGTGCGCATTTATTTCACGCCGAGGAGAAAGAGTTTGAGAAATTTTAAAAACTTCATTTAATTAAAATACAAGATTTCAATGCAAAAACTTTTAAAAAACTTAATTTATTTTTATTTTAACTAACTTCAAATTTATTTTTTCAGCTTTTCATGTTTCACTTATTTAAAGACTTTGCCAAGAAGAACGAAAGAAACTTCAAATTAAAAAAAACACAAACCAAAATTCAAACTACTCAATCTTTGTAAAATTTGGAGCGAGAAGGAAATGAATTATATTTCAGTTTAATTTTATAATCGAAAACTATTAAACATGAGTGCATAAATCATAAAAAAGTACTTACAATTCACTTTGATTGGATGCTTCATCTCTTATTTCAGTTGATAACTCCGTACTAGTATTTCTGCGTTTGGAAAAAATGTTTCCAACAGATTTTGTTGCCTAAATCTTTTCCTTCTTTCTTTTCCCCCCTACTTTTTGAGAAATTGCTTGTTCGATCTATAACGACTAACGAGTGATCAATGGATAGAGTAGCGTACCACTACCAGGACAGACAGATTATATTTTTGTGCGTTATGTCAGTCACTTTTAGAATTTAGTTTGCATGTGATGTCGTTCAGCAGGTGTAGACATATGAGCAAAAAAGCGGATAAGCGGCTGCGGATCAATTGTACCCCATCAAAAGCGTTTGCCCCCCACAGATAATTACTTGTATCATCCATCCAGGAAGTATAATACCTCATGTGATGACACAGCAATAACCCTAAAGAGCCGACAGTCATTGTCGTCTTGACCCTTGTAGATTGGTTTCCGAGAGCAATTTAAACAGACCCACATCTCCAGACTTTTTCTACGAATCTGTTTCCCTTTTTTTGGCTTAGGGGAGGGGGTTCGGTCGAAACCGACGATCACAAAGAACGAAAACAATTATCTTGAAGGGACCGTAGGACAGCATGGTTTATTTGTCTCGAAGGGGTTTCTGGTCGGGTGATGAAGCCTTGTAGCACTGGGCAAGCAGCAATTTGGAAACAGCATAAAATACTCAACTGGGTATCGGCTACTTGATGAACTGCGGCAACATGTGGGGTCACGACAGAGAAAAGCTATTCGGCCGGTTCCCACTCATGTAGATGGTTTCAATTAGCAGGCAATAGCAAAGTTTGTTAACAATAGGAAATAAATGGAAAAGCGTGGGACTGAGAAAAATCAGTTTGCTTTTGCTTCATTCCAGTCTTATTGAGTTTTTTTCTGACTGTGAAAATCTAGGCCTTTTATGTGGTTATAATTTTTTTGTGGTATAAAATTGTCTTTGAAAAAAAACAAAATTAAAAAAAAAAAACTGAAGTACTTTTTGGATTTTTCGATCCTGATAATCACTGAAAACGAAAAAAAAAGCTCAATAAATTGAAAGTAAGAAAGGCATTTTAAAATGAATTTACACCACAATTTTGTGCCATGCCATAACAGGTTTTTGCACAGATAATCATTTGTAATACAAACATTTTTTTACATTAATTTGGATTTGAAATTGTTTAACAAAGAGCGTAATGCATAAAGTTTGAATATGCAAAAGGCTTGAAGCGATGACGAGAAAACAAATGATTGTGAAAGAAAATGTTTAATATGCTTGTAGGTTTTTCGGTATTGCATACCGAAAGGAAAGCTACTTTTTTTAAGGAGAAGTCTAGGGGGACGAAAGAGGACGTTCATTGTCCCCAACTTTTTTACTCTAATAATATCAACGTCTCACTGTTTTGTAAAAAAAAAAAAAAAATCAGTACAAGCAGTGTAAATATTTTGATTTAAAAACTTATGATACTAGAAACCTCTCCCCCCCCCCCCTCGCACACCTATTTCCTAGGCAGGCCAGGACAGCTGAAACTAATTATCTGAATTTATGTAGTTCCCGTTTACTCATATTTGAACGCGCTTACTTTGACGAGTAATATTAACCTGCGATTGTTAATTGTTGTTTGAGAGAATCAGGGAATTTTTTTCCACGAATTTAAAGTAGAAGTAGCAAGCATCCTTTATGTATAGTTTTAAAAGCTTCTGTCTTATTTCATAAAGCTGTTAATTTACTAATGAGTGCCTATTTTGAATATTAAATAAGCTAGGAAGCTCAGTGTCCCCTCTCGTCCTCAGCGTCCGCCCTGGAAATTAAAGGTGAGGGGACGCTTGAGTGAAAATAAAGAGGTGGGGGGACGCCGTCCCCCCGCGTCCCCCCTCGACTACACCACTGAATGTATACATACAAATGCTAAATAGTGATATATACATGTAACCCCTTAACTGCCGCGGGCGCATATATACGCCTTCCCGAAGTGCGATTATTTGCCTTGTGTTGCTATCAGTAAAATTACAGCCGAGTCTTTGGAATGGCGTAATGTGATCCTGATAGGGTTTGCGAATTATATACAGCGTAGGGCAGAATTCATGACCCAGCTTTGAGGGGTTATAAAAAATAATACTTTAAACTTACTGTTACATACAAATGCTAAATAGTGATATATACATGGTTAAATGTCCATGTATATATCACTATTTAGCATTTGTATGTATCAGGCTTGGAGTAATCGCGATTACGTAATCGTAATCGGCTGTAATCGATTACATTTTGACAAAATCGCAATCGTAATCGTAATCTGACGATGGCATATTCTCATAATCATAATCGAAATTGTGTAATCCCGTAATCCTTTTTCTCTCGTAATTTTAATCGTAATCTTAAGGAAAAAATCCGTAATCTGCTGGTCCTGCAATCGTGTAATCTTGACCTGCTGAAAGCTGAAATTTTTAGCTCTACCATTGGATAGAAGAGATAAGATTACAAGAAAAAGGATTCAAACTGTGTACTGAAGTCCTATCCTAACTGTAAATAACCTATGGGCGATCATAATATAAAAGGTTCTGTGTGGCGGTAGCAGAGCCTTGATGGCAGGACCATATAATAGTCTGCTAGAGACGCTTGTTGTCCTACTTGTTGCGGTCTCTCAGAATTCTTAATTGCGGCTCCACTCTCCATGGGGAATGGCTGGAGAGCCCGAGAAGAAAGAGGTCTGGATATGTCACTCGCATCGCCTCGGGGCTCTCAGGGGGGTCTCCGGTCTCCTCGCGTCGTCCAGTTTCGGTAAAAGAGCGGTAATCTGTCCGCAAGTCAAAGATTTCGGGGTAGATAAGGGGAAGGTGTCTGACCAAATGCCTCGGTCATTTTGCTTCCTTAATTACCCCTTCAAAACATATTCAAACGGTTGGGCTATAGGCGAGAGTCTGGCGATGGCATAATAAGAATGGACCACTTTCCCTTTCAATAATCGAAGCAGACTGCCCCCCGAAAATCTAGTGGAAAGAGTACTATCACCTACACACATAAAGAGACGCACACACACAAAAAAAAAAAAAAAAAAAAAGAAGAAATGCCTTTTGGCGTTTTTTTTTCTTCTCCTTTCTTTAACGGCAGAAGTGAAGAATTTTTCTAAAAAATAGCACATTTACACTTCAGCAATTTAGGAGCAGGCGTTACATGATGCTCTATGCTTAAGATATATGAAATCTTAACCCTGGTATGTGTGATTATTATTACTTCTTTTCAATATGTTCTTCGAATATTTAAAAAAAATACATACATTTAAATCTTAAATATATTTATATTTTAATGCTAATATTCTTTTTAATTAATAGGTATGTAAAAGAAAAAGTGATTTATGTTCAGACATTCTCCCAATTGTTTTTTACATGCATGAATTAATATTTAGGAATTATTTTTAAAAATTAATTATCTTTTTCTTCTTAGAATTACCTCAACAAAATTTTGTATTTCAGTTGCATCGTGTACGTTAAATTTGTGTTGTAAAATTAATTGCACTTTATCTTTTTATTAAAACAGTTAATACATGGAAAAAAATTATATGCTCGTGCATGTTAAAAAAAAACACAAAAATCCTATTAAAATATTATAGTCATTCGTATTATAATTATTCTTCATATTACTTTTTAATGATTACTAATTTTGCTAAGAGTTATTTGAATGTTCATGTTCAAATTTTTTGAAATTATTCTAAAATGCAGCATTTATTTTCAAAAGATTATTTATCTCTTACACTATCTGAATATTTTGTTATCCCGTACAATTCATGCACATCTGGTAATTGGTGTTATGTAAATATTTCCACAATTTAAACTAGAAAATAAATACAATGGAGAAATATACTACATTTTCAGAAATTGCAGCCAACTAAATTTTGATTGTATGCACAGAAAATAACAATGAACCAGGTAAATCACTTATGCATTATTAGAGTGCATCGTCTTTGCTTATATACAAAATACGATCACTGTAGTTATCCCTCACATGAGTTTTAAATATTCGAAAAATACTGAATGTGCCTTTCCTGATTATATATGTACATATATATATACATATATTACAAATTTTTCATTTCTGCAACGACGTCATAATTCCAGAACTGTGATGTTGAAATTATTTCATTATAATTGCATTCATCATCATTTCAGTTATCTCTTATTAAATCAAAAATTTAATTAAAAATCATAACTTTTTGATTTAGGACACTATTGTGAAAATGAGAGTTGTATGCATAATATCGGATAATTTTATGCTAATCTAATCGTAATCAAAATCGTAATCGGATGTCATAATCGTAATCGATTACATTTTTCAACGACTGTAATCGCTGCCGTAATCGTAATTACTTTTTGGCAAAGGATTACAATCGTAATCGTAATCATAATCTCTCAATTTCTCACTTTGTAATCGTAATCGTAATCGATTACGTTTCTTTGTAATCGACTCCAAGCCTGGTATGTATACATTTGAGTATCAGGAGAAACTTTACAAGATCGCATTTGGCCATCTCTCCCTACGTCTGAGGGGAGTTGCTCCAGCTAACAGCGAGTGATCCCCGGCGAAAATACGTCAGTTAAAATAGCAGGCACAAAAATTTTGCACGTTTATTAACATAAAAGAGCACACATTTACTTTAAACTTTTTATATTTTGATCTGTATATAATCCAATTTTTTACATTAAATTTGAAATCCCCCTTCAGCAAGATGGCGGCCTGCTGCAGCAATACACTGATGCAGTCTATACTTCCACGCAAAGAGCTCTTCGTGTGCATTTCAATATTCCGCATAATGTTACGGTCCCCAGCGGAAGCCTTTTTCTGTGGGGTTATTTGAAGGCGAAAGTTTGGAAATATCGCCCTCATACTTTAGAAGAGCAGAAGGACCGAGGAAATATCCGCAATACCCCTTGAAATATGCAGAAAAGTTTCCCAAAACTTCAGAAATAGACTGCATCGGTGTATATTGCTGCTAAAGGCTGCCACCTTGCTGAAGTGGTTCAAATCAATCAATCAATAAAATTTAATGTAAAAAAATGGGATTATGTACAGATTAAAATATAAAAAGTTTTAAGTCTCAAATTGTATTAGTTTTTTTTATACCCTCTTTCAATACCCTCATTACTTCCGCTCCACCCTGTACTTATTTCTGAGGGGGGTAGAGTTTCAAAACGTGCTTTTTTCCCCTAATAGACCGCATAACTCCTAGCACCTATTAGAAAAAAGATGGCACGGGGAAGCGAATCTTGTAAATTTTGTTCGGCAGGTAAGGGAAACTATGCATCATAACACTTTTCCTAGAAGAATTTTCACTTGTATTATTGATAACTTAAAATTTGGCAGTCACTTCTTTTATGGTGGGGCAACTCTCCTTGAATTACTCCTATGATTCAGTCTGACATACCACTCTATGAAATAACCAAATCTCCCGTTCCATATAATAACGAAATAACCAAGCTATTCATATCAGCAATTAGGTTGCAATAGGTATAATCTTCGCTAATTCTATACAAGTTGATAAAATTCCATATTTACAGGTAAAATGGGTACATCAGAAATGGAGTCTTTTCAATGCATTCTCAGAAAGTTTAAATTATAGTTTCGCAGTTTAAATTATAGCTTGAGTTCAAGGTCTCGGGAGCCACTTCTTAGAAAACCTACAATGGCGGAAATTTTACTTGCTTTAAAACGTTTTAGTGGTAGTTATCTCCCTTTGAAAGAGCATCATCGAATACACTCTCAACTTTCTCCAAAAATACCTTTTGAAAAATATTGAACTATTTTTTTTTTTATTGTACTACGCAATGAGCGTAAGACAAATGACAGTATATCGTGATAAACGTTTATTTAAATTACAATTTCTCAAAAATAAATATATATATCTGTTTCAAGACCTAAAGATTATCGTTTGCAGTATGTGATATTAGGTATATGCGAAAAGTATGGAAGTTTCCAACGAACGAGGTAAATATTGATAATCATGCTTATGAATTCATAATACTAAAAAATATAAGCTTGAAAAAATCATGATATTGCTCTTACGCAAAGTTTTGCTTAGCTCAAGAAAGTGCAAGAAAAAGTTAGTAAACGTGGGTTAAACATTATTGTAAATGTTGAAGATTCTGTTTCTTAAATGTGGGAAGTTTTTCAAAAATTGCGATAAATACAGAATATTTAAAACTAAATTTTAAAAACCTAAATCAAAGTTATTAGGTTCAACGAGTGTTAAGATACAATATAAGTATGTTAATTTTTGCTTCTAAAGATAACGATATGAATTTTCATTTTAAATATTCACTAGAGCAAATGTATGTAAACTACACACATTGCCCTCCATCAAAT
Source organism: Octonoba sinensis (assembly GCA_038502835.1). Taxonomy (NCBI): domain Eukaryota; kingdom Metazoa; phylum Arthropoda; class Arachnida; order Araneae; family Uloboridae; genus Octonoba; species Octonoba sinensis. Next base: position 112,661,978 of record CM076598.1, on the reverse strand, counting down.
ATAATCACTAAACCTAGACTTCAACCAAAATTGTTAAATTTTAGGCTTCCATTTTTCTTGAACTTACTGCGTGACTTTTTCTATAAGATATAGCTACTTAAATAGCCTTACAGTCCAAATTAATAGACGCACTACAGGGTTTTCGTAATTTTACACTTAACTCTCTGTTTGATGCAAAACCCCGTTTTTTACTTATTCGGTCATGTTTTAATATACAATTTTCACCACTTTCAAGTAAAAATTCATTCGCTCTTGCATTTAGAGGGCCGTCAACAAATTCAAAAGGGAGAAAAATGTTGTGGATGATCCTGCATCGTAAAAAGCCAAGAATGAGCTGTAAATTTCAGAAAATAGTTTAATTGCCGAGTATAATTATTCTGTTCATTTATGTAAACATTGTACTTATGCTCGAAAAGATATAGGCATTTCTCCGATTTCCTTCGGACGTTTTTGGCTTATAACACGCAAAAGTTTTTCACAAAACGTTAATAAACTTTCCGCAAACTTGACAGCACACGAGGGAAGCCTTATGCTGAAATTTGAAATAAAAATGTTGACTATTTGATAACTTATTGATATTTAAAGGAATTAACTTTTTACTGCGCATGCATGGAAAAGAAGTTTTAACTGTCATTACTTCCAACCCAAGTGTTGTACAAGGCAAATAAAATTCAGCTGAACATTCAGAAAGATATCGGCAATTTATTGAGGTGTATTTTAACATTTTCTGGAAAATAAGTTATCTTTAAGGAGATGTTCATAAATCAGTGGCAAGTGCTTGTCATCAGTGTATTTATTCTGTGATGTAAAAATTGAATTTCTGCGAAGAACAACCTCAAACCCTCTCCGTCCATGTTCTTGGTAAGGATGGTAAGGAATTCTTCCCAAATTTTTATGATGATGATAATGATTTTTTATTTTTATGAATACTGAAATTGAAAAATATATCATTTTGAAGTATTGAAGTTTTGTTGAAAACAACAGTTTCTTAATTTCTTGCAATTTACCGTTATACTTCTGTCCATAATCCGGCCGATATTCCACTCGAGAGTAATTAGCTGAATCGAGTTATTTTCACCCCTACTCTATATCGATGAGCTTCATAGACGGTAAATTATTTTTAATGTTTCCCTTCTTAAATGATGAACTTCCGCAAAGAAAGGGAAAAAGTGACAGTTATGAGTCTAACAGAATTCCCGTTCAACCTAGGCACCATGCAAAAACTTCGGAAATAAGCAATAATAGTTATTTAAAGCTCTTTTTTTTTTTTTTTTTTGAAGAAACAAAAAAAAATTTTGTTCATCTATTTCCATTGTGCGTAACTTGCGGAAAAAGAAGAGAGAAAAAATGGCAATGGATTCAATGCTGTTACGTAGAAAAGGTTATTTAATTACCAAACATTCCGCCCAGCAAGATCTTGTTTATTTTCATAGACATTTAAATAAGCAAGCAAAGCGCTTAGAAAAAATGACCAGTAAACAGAACAGTTAACAGAAAAGAAAAAACAGTAATTTTGGTAAAACAATGATCATGCCTGAACAGGTTGAACTTATTTCAATTGATGTGGCACAAAATATAACAACGAAATCTAAGTTTCACACTTTTTCTAAATGCAAATGCTACAGTTTTGTAAAAACTACCAACTGCAACTTTGATGAAAAGCGTAAAAATAAATTAACATTTATTTGAAAGTATTTGTTTTAGAGCTAAGCAAACATGCATATTAATTAATATTTTTGATAAAATTGTATTCATGAATCATCAGTAGAACTATTCTTTCCTTGAATTAATTGAGCACTAATCTTCGGCTTTCCGGTAGACATCACCAAGCAAACAATTTCAGTTATGAGTCATTGCCCGTTAAGTTTTTGAATTATTATGAAAAACAGTGAACATTATTTTATATACCTCTAACTTCTACAGTAAGTTGGTACACTTTAGTAACTTTCAAATTGTGTAATTGGTTTACATCAAGAAGTAACTAATTTCAAATTCTAACGCACTGCAGTAGTTCGCATTGTATTTATTTATTTACTTGCATCTTTGTTTATTCATTACTTTTGTTTATTTATTCATTCATTTTTACTTTTTATTTATTATTTATTTATTTGTGATTTATCAGTGACTTAGTGAGCATTACCAGGGGCGTGCTAGGGCGGTATGTAAAAAGATAGGATCATCGGGAAACACTTAAAAGGATGTGCCAAATGCAATGGCGTTTTTGCGGATTTTGAAAATCAGCAAATCGGTGGTGGTGCTCAAATACAAAATGAAGGATGGGGGTCAAAAAGCATGTTACCTTTTAACATTTAACCCTCGTGAAATAGTACTCTAGGTATTTTTTAACAAGAAAAACTTTTATGGAAATTTCCAAATATTTTCATATCAATTGGTTTTTTTAGAATAATTCCCGGGTACAATAACAAATAACTCACATAAAAAGTAATAACTGTGAATAATGAAATCGTAAGAGAAATGTGAGGATACCCGACCCCCTCATTAAAGATTGGGGTAGGGGGGAGCGTTCAATCACCGCAACATCACTCCCGGATTCAACTCCCCTAGTCTGAGTTTTGGACAGTCTGCGAAAAGATGTACGAACGGCGTTTTTCAAAAGCATTAAAATAAGAAGTATTTAATTTTGATGCTGACATTTTCATAAATGATCAGTCTTTCAATTGTTAATATCTCATCGGAGTTGAGTTATCGGCGTTGAAGTAGCAAAAATTTTGTTAAAATTAACTTTCATGGAAATCATTTACATAAAAGCTATTTTTACACTTTCAAGCACAAACCTTTAAATACTAAATGTGAAACCTTAATAAAACTAACCTTTGTAAGTATAAATTACGTGCAATTCATTTGAATTCTTTAATGGGGAAATCCACGCAATGTCACAGACCTTGTTTTTCAAAAAAAAAATGTAATAGTATAATGCTTTCCGAAATTTCTCCTTTATATACTCATAAAGTTTGAGCTAGTCAGAAATGAGATCAATGGGTAAAGAAACTATGTGAGGCACCTAACAGCTCACTAAGCAACTAAGGGCAAGTAACCTATTGAAAAAGCCATTAACTGCAAGCTAACCTGTGATTGAAGCTGTTACCCTTCCATTAACTGATCCTGATTATGGGTAATGTCACTACGCAGTGGGACAGTTTTCCGAAAAGAAACAGCCACCGAAGACAATTTCTTTCCTATTTTGCAGACCAAGTTACGTACATACATCCCATATACTAAAAAAAAGAAAGTCAAGATGTGCTGTTATTTTATAGATTGGTATTTTTTGTTCTGTAATTTTGAGTAGATAGTCATGCATGACTACTAGCGAAAACATCTCTTTTGTTCTGTCTTGAAATTTTCTTTGTCTTGCGTTTTTCTTTTCACTATTGTGAAGACAAATTGTTCGTTAAGATGAGTTTTTATTATCATAAAAAATAATTTTTTTAATGGTGATAACCTCTTCCCCCCCCCCCCCCCCCACACACACATCTTTTAGCAAATTAATGTTTATATTTTCTACGACTGGCATGTGCTTTGGAAAGCGCTATTGTTGAGAAAGAACAAAAAACCAAAACCGCAGACAAATAACAGTTGTTTTTGTCTAAAACGCTGTACTGAAGCTAATTAAAAACTACCGTTCAATAGTTTTTTTATCGTATCAAAAAGTGCTTTGTTTACGCTGTCTGCTTTCAAGCGATATATGCAATTGACGCTGGTAAACAGCTCATATAAAAAAAGATTTCGGTGCCTGCTTTCTATTGTTCAAGAAAATATAATTAAGCAGTATTGTTTTAAAATACTTAGGTTTTAATCAGACGCCTCACTTCAAGGATCAAGGTGCTATCTCGGCTGCTCCCCCCCCCTTTTGGCTTTTAGAAGTATATATGGGTGTATGCATTTTGATGTTTTTTCCTATAGTACAACATACAGTATCTTTAGGGCTATATTGAGCATATAACCCTCGCCTTCTTGCTGAAAACTTTGAAAGTACGAGCTTGGTTTTAAGTAAAAATTTTAATTCGAATTATCAAACTACAATACGACTAAACTTCTATTTTTAATTGATTATTTTTATTTTTTTTTTCTCAGTATAAGGCATAAAGATAAATTTCAATGGAATAAAATGTATACTATTATTTTATATGCTTGAGTAATTCAATTTCAGTACGTTACAGTCAAATTTCGAGCAATTTCATCAAGACAAACCCTGTGACGGACGGTTCTAGGCGCAAAATCACGTTCGTCAAAAACGATATATAATGGCTGTATACATATATGGCATACGTATATTCACGGACGTCTAACAATGCTTGCGGCAAAGAGCTGGATTTTTTATAAGGTTCACCCTACGTTTGCCCACGCGGCGCACCAACGGATTTAAAAACCCTCCGAAAGCAAAAGGAGAACGTTTTAGAAGGTCTGTTTAGTCTCATCAATAACCGGGGGTTTATTTAAAATATGTGTCAATAATATGTGCTACAGTTCTGCCATCAACCAAAGCAATATGCTTGGCAGAGCGCCAAGAACAATCCATTCATGTTTAAGGGATTAACTGCTGGTACAAGAAAAGTGCCGTTTTTGTTCTTGTATCTAGTTCGTTTAGCATACTTGATTTCGTCCGAGCTGATGGTATGTGCCAGTTTATAAATTCAGTTGCTTTCAACAAACAAAGAAGTAAACCATTCCGATTCACGTACTAAAAAGACGCACCTGCAAAACGAACTTCCCTAAAACTCGAATGGATTGTTTTTTCTGCCATGCGCAGAAGCGTCCCAATGTCAAAATTCCGTGGTCGAACTGTAGTCATGCCCTCTTCTTTAGCGGAGGCTAGATGCGTTATTGAAATTTAGAAAGTGTAATAACTATCATATTACGCATATTTTTCTTTTGTTCCCCCCTTCCCGCCCCTTTTCAAATTTTCTGTCTTATTCTTTTATTTTGTCACATTTTTACCAACAAATGCTCCTAAAATAAATTAGTTTCATGCATTGTTATGGACAAATCATTAAACTTTTGACATTTTTCTTTTTTGTTTTTCGTTTAAGGCACGTAAAAATATTTGTAGTTCTGAATTATGATGAAACAATAATATGAATAATGAGTTATTCAAGAAAGAAATCTAGCATTTGACACATACAATGCTTACTTAGATAAAAAAATCCGTATATTTGAAACTGAAATAAGCGCATTCGGCTTACTGTTATTTTAACGTAACGCCTTGTCGACATTCGCCTTTTTCAAAGCTACGGGAATCGCTGACTATTTTTAAAGGGTCCCCTAATAGGTGTCCAGCATTAACCCTAACACGCTGTAGTCGGATGCCACCAGATGGCGCCACTACATATACGCCACCTCCCTTTTTGGGCCAGAGACTGAAAGGCAGGGCAATTTTCTCCAGCCTCCGGTACCCTTGGAATTGCCTCCGGATTTCAGGATCCACGGATTTTGCATGCACCTATCCCCAAGTGTACATGGTGGGTCTTCAACTGGTCGGGTTCCGAACCCCAAATCTTCCGGTTCGAAGAACCGACGCCCTAGCCACTAGGCTACCACCCTCTACTAAACTTACTTGCATGTATATTTGTGTTGGTATATGTATCTAGTCTCTCTCAAAAATTTAATTTCATATTCGAGCATCATTTTCAATATTATTGTCAATGTTTTATATTAAGTATTATAATATTATGCGAAGTATAATAAAAACTGAGTAATCTGTTGCAAACAACAAATACAGTTCGAATGTTTAAATATTTTACATGATCTAGACAAAAGTGCAATTAAACACGTCCTTACGGTTACCAGGAAATACTCAGATAAAGGTCTCTTTGTAGCTTGCCGTTTAACGTTTCACCAGCAGTCTACGTAACTAAGAGTTCAATAACACGTTTTACATAGCGTAAATGAATCTTTTGTATATTTCAACTGCAGTTACAAATTACACGTCGGTGATTTATTGAATTGATTTAAAAATTATTTTGATGCATGAGCTTCAATGCCATTAATTATTTTCAAGCCGTCTTTGAACAGAGATTTTATCGCTTCCGGAAAAAAGAATTTAATAAGTACATACTTAATTCTCTGAGGTTAATCAGTGCAGAGAAACATAACCATCATTCTTCAGAAGAAAACGAATAAGACTTGCTTCTTGACAACACAAAGAAGCGTTGTAAGTTAATTAAAAAGAACGGAAGTCTTTTAAATAATTGGATACACATGATATATAAGCCCATGAATGATAAAATAATTATCATATTCAGAGATATAATTTCACAAAAACGTACAGACTGTTCGTTCATTAATAATTTCAGAATAAAATGAGGTAAGTTTATTATTTTCCGAGACGTTACAGATCAATGTTGTCAGTTATATTATGCACTAGAATTTGCGTAAATGATCTTTTATTTTTTATAAATCCAAATTACTTATAAGCAATATTTAATGAACAGTTTGTTAATTTGGAGCCTTAGACAAAAAAGTCTGAAAAGTCATTCATCTATGTTGTGACGTTGAAAGAAGACAATATTCTTAAAATTCCAAAATTCTGTTATACACTTTGTTCAACTAGAATACTTATTTACTTTTGGTGTAACCAATCACTATAAAAGCTTATTTTATTTTTTAAAAAATAAAGACTTTATTCTCTGTTTTTTTCTTTTTTTTTTTTTTTTTTGTAAAATTCTTTTTGATGTTTTTACCGATATAAAGGTAGTTTCATTTCAAGCAAATAGATAAAAAATGCGTTCCCTGTTGATGATTTGCTTATTTTAAGTTTTGTTCTATTATAAAATATTACATTTTGTATTTGTATAAATTTCTGAATAAATAAATTCAATAATACCACCCAAACCCATTTATGTCGACGCTATAGTCATAACTACCTTTTCTTCGTGCTCAATATATTGGTTTAAAGTCTTGGGTTAAGAGGGATTTTTCCCCTTAGCTCTTTAGCTGAGGTATTGAAAGAAAATAACTACTTTACCTGTATTTTTCTCTAACTGCCATTGTGGAAGTTCTGAAACAATGAGTAAGTACTGCATCTTTGTTTATAAAACGTATTTACACAACACAAATATGTTCTTATGGTAGCTAATATTAGATGTCGTATTCGAGTTTTTAACATCAACGTTTTAAAAAAAGGAATTCCTAAGATCTCCTGTTGCCAATAAATAATAAGGTCAAAGTTTACTGAAGTTATAGTTTTTTTTCAAAATCATGGCGCCAGGCACTGCTCTCATATGGCAGGCAATCCGTTATTCACAATCAGGTCTGCTGAACTACTTTACCTGTTTTTCTGAGATATAAATATTTAATTATTCACTTTTTTGCTTAAAAAAGTCTCAAAGCCAAACGTATCACATGAAAAAATAAGCGTTCGTATGCATTTATGTTAAAAATCAGTGGCGTACATAACGCCCCCGGAACCCCCGCGGCGCGGGGGAGCTCACGAGGTTTAAGGGCGCCCGCTCCAGAAAAAAAAAAACTCCACGAGGTACAATATATATGACTAAATGTTTTTATACATATTTTTTTAGCATTTCTTTTCCACTAATGCAATGTCACTCCTAAGCTTTCTAAGTAAATTTCTTTGCTATTACGGCCACATAATGCATAATTAATCCCCTCTCACTTCCTCTTTCCTGTGTACCTGCATATTATAGTATAGGGATCTCTCATACTTATGGCGCGGGCGCAAGAGAGCGCCCAAAAACGCGCATAAATGAAAAACGCGAAAAGGGAAACACCTCAAAAGGAAGCTTAAAGTAAAACATCAGTTCAGTGTACACAGAAACTGTTAATTAATATTACATTATGCATACAGTCATAGTGAAAAATAGGAAAAGAGATTACATAGTGTCAAAATGCAAGTACGTATAATGCAAGTTACTAAGTACCTACTGTACATTTGTTTGAACTATAAAAATATGAAATTGTACCCAGATATCATTTTGTACTTAATATTATTCCCTCACAAAATAAATTACAGTCGAGGATTGTTTTTGTTTTCGTGAATTTTTAAGAAGAGTTATTCGAGTTTATCAAGGCGGAAAAGTTCGATCGTTTTCAGAATTGACCTGCTAGAAGTTCGTTCAGAGGCGTAGCTAGGGTTTTCAGCGGCCAGGAACAACTGAAGATTTTGCCCCCCCCCCCCCCCCTTTGCGAGAGCTTCTGTTAGCCGAAATGCAATAGAAAAGGGAAAATAGAGACACAAAATAAAAATTTCAATTTTTTTCCAGAGGAATTTAAATTAAAGTCCATAGCTTTGAAAATACTAATTTTTTCTGTCTGATGTTTTAATATGTTTTTAAGATTTGCCAGTTTAACTTTAAACTCTTTACATGCCGTATACCTTGTTTCTTGTGATGAATGTATTCACTTTGGTACAAAATACTTGTAAGTTTTTTTTAAAGTTATGGTTCACAAATGCTTGGTACTTACAACTTTGTACTGAAGAGGGATGGAAATAAATTCGATTGTGATATGTACTACCTTTTAATGAATGATGTTTTGAATCCTTTTTCATTGCATCTCATTGTCTTTAGAACAATCTGAAATCCGCCAAAAAAGAAAAAAAAAATCACAGGGGGGGGGGGGTGCAGGAGTTGAGTTTCCCCCACGCAAATAACTCTCGAAAAAAAGCATTGTATTGTTGAAATTTTGCTTTACGGCGTTAGTTGTTTTTAAAGGGAATAATTCTGCAAGAAATAAGCTCCGATTTAAAATTATAATGCAACGATAGCATTATTTGCTACGAAAAAGCATTAATTAATCTTTTAGAGAAAAAGTTTGTTTTTAATGTTTTCTCAGTTTAGATCCCCAAGAAACTGCTTCAAAGTAAAAGTTTTCTATGCTGCTATTGGGCATAATGGTAAACCAAATTCATCAAAGGTTTGAGAGCATATCCTCAATTAACAATATGTTCAATTTTTTAACTCCCAAAGCATTAACAGATCTATTAACGCTTTCGAGTGCACAGATAAAGAACTTGTGGAATCAGTGACTAAATTTTGCGAGAAGAACCGAAACGATGTAGCAATCTCAATTGCATCACAAATTATCATTTTGGCTAGTGAAATAGGAGAGAGAAACTTGACAAATAAATATAGCTGAAGTTGCTCATTTAATAATGATCGAGAACAATGTTTTATCATCTAAGTCTCCCAGACAAATCTCGCATTGCCTTTTATATTTTTCTTACTTTACCAGTAACCATCAGCAGCATCAGATAGATCTTTATCCAAACAGAAGCTAATCGAATTTTACCTCAGAAGTACGATGACAGAAGAAATATTGAGCGGTCTTGCTGTTTTAAGCATAAAAAGCACTAGGATTCATAATTTAAACATCGACAAACTTGTTCAAAAATTTCTTAATTATAAAAAACAAAGAGGGAAATCTTTTTGCACAGGTTAATATAACATAGATTTTCTTGTCCAATTAGTGTCTAATTTGTGAACAAATAGTTTGTTTCCCTTGTATCATTACTGTTACTTAATTCACTTTATAAATAAATGACAGAACCCTTAACGAAATTTTAAATATTATTTTAAGATAGTGTGTTATTTTCTCGTATTATTAAGATAAATTTCATTCCGAACTGGTTAGTGCATGCAATGTTTCAATTCGTTACGTTTCCGAAAATCCGCCTTTCAATGATAAATATGATTTTAATTATCTAAATAAAATTAATGGTTATAAATACTCGAATATACCTTTACCGTAGTGTTCTTGTTTCAATCTTTTGCAATAAGCCAAAGATAGGGCGACCTTCTAAATCTTGAGGGGAGGCGCACCTAAGTCTATGTACGCCACTGTTAAAAATTTCATTAAAAAGAGATATTTAAAAAATAAAAAAGACATTAAAGAACTCCAACTTGAAGGAATGGGTTACAAATGTAACAAGTACAATATTTTTCTAGTGTATAATCTACCATATTTCTCTCAATATGTAGCAAATGAGTGATTTTTTTTTCTTTCTAATGGGGCTGCAGTATTGATCATCAACCAGCAAATGAGTGATAGATATAAGTATTTCATTGCCGCGTGTCAAGCGATAGGGAATCTCCAGCCTTCTTCACTTTTTTAAGCGACTTTACCAGTCATTTACGATTTGCACTCCAAAATCTTCTCTGCTCATGTCATTCCTTTAAAAATCTTGCCTTATCTATATGCTACGTTATGATCGCAATTATTTTTTATATGAAGGCCTTTTTTTTTACTCTGTTTTTTCATTTAGAGATACGGAGCATTAAAGTTCAGTGTTTCCTAACAATTTTGTTGTGTAGGCTCTTGGGAGTACTAGTTCTGTTGGCAGCAAAAATAAGTTGGAGGTGCACCAGTTTTAAAATGGCATAGAAATGACTTGTATGAACATAAACATGAGAATAACTCTTTCTTTTAAAGCGGAGTTAGACTACTATTCAAATACCTTCATATTATATGTGTATGATATTCACAGTAGATTTTTATATGTTCATTTAAAAACTGAATAATAAATGCTGAAAAATATCCCTTAAGATTCTGCCGTGCAAACCTTTGTCCAATTGAAAAATTTAATGAGGAATTTCAGTGCAAACAAGTTTCGCACTACTGGTTTATTTCATGTTTACTGTTTTAAAGTCTTATTTTATGCGAAAATAACAAAAGAGAAAGTCTCTAACTATCAAAATGTGATAATATCTATTGTGTGCACTTATTTTACTGCCTATGAGATAATAAACGTAATGTTACAGCTAACTTAGAAGGTCAAGAACAGGCCCATCACTTAAAAGGAAAAAAACAAATACGTGATGCCTGTGAAAAAAAGTTTAATAGTAAACTAATAACTTGAAAATATATATACATCTCGTAAATGTCATTCTTATCATCAATTTTATACAAAAATTCAATTATTTTACAAGTTTTGAAAATGGAGATGTAAGAAGTGCAGTTTTAAAAATAATCCTTAAATTGCAATATATATCAATGTACAGTAATTTGGATGAAATGTTGTGCGAAATAATGCTGATTATGTAAATTTTTGTTTTGTTCATGAGCTGTAACCTTGACTCTAGACGGCCCTGCTAGAGTACATATATCGTCGCTTGAAAAGAATAGTGACACAACTCAAAAAATACCGAAACTGAGATTTCTAATTGGTAATACTTTTAAAAAATTGATCTTTTATATGGAATAAAGAACCAGGTCGTAGATAGCAAAGTTGCCCGTTGATAGCAGTGTCTTTTCAGAATGAAAATAAAACGCCTTTTTTTTTTTTATTGAACAGAGGCATAACTCATGTTGTGTTTCGACTGCTGCGTGAGTAAGTACTGCCAATTTTATTGAAAAAAGGCGTAACTCCGATTAGGTCCTAAGTGATATAGTCCCTTATATAGCAATAGAGACCCATTTTGTATTGTGTCTGTATTGCTGTTAATGTAGGATTTTTTCATAAATTTTTTTTATGGACAATAAAGACATATTTGGAGTTGTGTCTGTATTGATTTTAATGTTACAATTTTTTAAAGACCTTTTAGGGTTAATACACTATTCCTCAAATTGTTGTTTCAGAAAAATTGTTGTTTTTATTCGAAAGAGACACAACTCAAAATCTCCTAAATTTGATTAAAATTTCTAGGAACCCTAAAAGGCTAGCACGAAAGCTGCATGAAATAAACAAAAAGAATAGTATAACCATTTTTAAAGGGCATTACAATAATTAGGAATCATTATGAATGAAACAACAATAAATTACATATCGCAACAATTTAAAAACTGGTCTCCTGAAAAAGTTGCTTTTTTGAGTTGTGTCACTATTCTTTTCAAGCAACAATATATACATGTGAAAATAAACTTTGTACAGTTCAACTGAAAATGGTAGTTTGAGTATTATTTGTTCAGAAATTCTATGTGTACGTTGGGAATTTTTTTCGGATTTAAAATGGCGAGATCGGCGGAAGGAAGATAAGTATAAATTTAGTATATGAGTACTTCATTGTTGAACTGAATCGGCTGTGTCATGGCAGATACGGAATTTAAAATGCTTCGAGGGCGAGCTAAAGCCGCATTAACTAGAATTGTTTACTCTTTAGAAAAGGCATTGTCCAAAAATGAAATCCTTGCTAGATTGGATAAATTAGAAGAAGCGTATCAAGACTTTGATAAATATGATGCTAAATTGCCTGAAAAGGATTCGGAAATAGAAGAATTTACTGATTTATACTTCGATATTAGAGTTAGATTGCAAAATTTATTAGATAAAATTTGTATAGTTGAAAATGCCTTCTAGCGTCAAAAGTAATTTTAAATTACCAATTGTATTGTTCCACTTATCGATATTACCCTACAACCTTTGATTATTATTTTTATATTTCAAATACGTAAAAAGTGAAATACGCTAAAGCTAACGCGTGTTAAATGCCCATTAGATACAATCTAGACTATGATCAATATTAGAAGCTTTGGTCACGTTTAGTAGACCTACCTGCTGAATAACCACCATTGGGTGGTCTCTAAATATAGTCTCTTGTCATCCATCCTCACAAGGAGCTATTATTTTCTTCTTTCAGTGAAAACGTTTTTGTGGAGATTTAACCGACAAAACGAGAAAAGGAATGCCATGGCTTCGGCACCAGTCATTAAATAATAATTTGATGAAAAAAAGAAGTTATGCCTGAGCATTTCGTTTGTAATGTTGCGATTGACAATGTATTTTATGACTTGTTTTGCATATCGGCATTTATGTTCTTCCAATGAGATAATAACTTAATATACTTTTTTGAGTTTTAGATCTTTTTTTTTATGAATTTGTCTTATTAAAGGTGGATGTAAAAAAATTTAAATGTGTTTAAGCTACTTCAGGGCTGACATTTAAACGCAGTGTAAATAAAAAAAGAAAATTTTAGCAAAATCTATTTAATATTTATAGCCGTTTTCCATGATAAGATATACAATTTTATACTAGGAAGGTCAACTAATTCTTATTCTTTTTATGTATTACATTGAAGGAATTCGAAAAGTACATTTTATTGTGTCTGCTGTAAATAGATTCAATGTTTCTAATTTAATGAGTACTTATAAAATATACTGCAGATAAAGATCTTGACCGAAGATTACGGGTCTGGTTAGCTGCCTCTAGATAGCAGGTTCAGATTGAACCATGTGTTTTAAAGTTATACGATAAGTATTACTTAGGCCCAATAAATAATGTGGAAATATACATATTTTCTATATTATGCGGCATGGATGGGGTAATTTACTAAAATTATGCGAACAGGTTGCGGATAAAGGTGCACTTGGAAATATTCCACTACTAGAATGTCAGTAAAAAATAGTTGGGTCCTGATTCGACGACGATGAGTGAGATTCGTGTGCAAGCCTTATAGTTATCAATAAACATACACATCCTTTGACTTCTGTAGGTTGCAAAACATGAGCTTCAAGAAGAGCCCAAGTAGAGGAGTATTTAGAGTCAATTTTAAAAAAATGCTTGCCCTCTAGCTATGATTGCCAATTCTAATATATATGTTACCGGCAAAGTTTGAAATCCGGCATTCTATAGAATGCCTAGGCATTGTATATAACGCCTAAAACTATCCGGCAATGTATGAAACAATTTATATTTCACACATTTCCTAGGCATTCTACAGAATGCGAAATGAGAAACCGGCAAAGTGTAAAATACATCTCCGATTCGTTTAGAACTCCGTCCGTAAGTGCAAAACGAGAGTTAATGCTGCAAACAAGGAATGGAAGATAGCTAATAAGGTTTTTTTCTTCTTTTCTTTTTCTAAAACTTATTCTACGAACATTTTAAATTATAAGCGATTATTAAAAGAAAAAAAAAACATTTAATGAATTGTCTGTGATTGTGTTTTATCCACAAAATATTTATTTTTATTTATTTTCACAAACAAACCCTGCAGTATGCAACAAGCTTGTCACGACTGCTTCCTTTTTTTTTAATATTTATTCATATTTATTTCTTCATTCCTTTATTTAATTATTATTATTTTAGTTGATTATAATTATTGTTATTTTGTTAAATAAAAATGCATCTATGTTGCTATATCTTTGTAATAAAAAATATCACAATTTTTTTTCTTTCAGTTTTTTTTCTTTTTTTCTTTTAATGCATTCTTTAATTGTTCGTTTCATAATTTATTTTTGTACATTTTACTTTATTTTCGGAAATCAAAAGGGTCACTAGAAATTATGAAACGGGTCCTTGGGTGACCCACGGGTCACAGGTGTCGGCCACCTATAAGCGCCCGGTGTAAAGTTTAACGAGAATTTTGAGGATCTATCGTCGAGTTTCGTTTTTAGGCTGATGCTCAACAGTTTAAAACAATGTTTATGAACTTTTTTTAACGCTTCAAACAACTCTTAAAAGTAAAAAAAAAATATGCAAAAATCCTTACGATCCCGCTGCTGCAATATTTTGTTTGTACACAATTTATGATTATAATTTAAAGTACTTTTGTGTTCTATACGGATCATTTTTTTTTTTTTTTTTTTTTTTTGACAAAATGAATCCTTCCTCCTTTACCCATGAACAAACCACCCTTAAGTAGGCTTACCATATTACGAAACGTCGAAAAGCCAATGCCTTTCTCCACTGCAGCCGATCAACATTTAGACATGAACATTAAGAACCAAAATCTTACCCATATAATGTATAAAAAATGTTTTAAGTTACACGGTTTTATTTTAAGAAATTGCGTTATAGAAACCGCTGCGTCGCAGTTTCTTTTTTCGCCATGATTTGAATATTTTAAAATTCAAAACACCGTTGCATTTTCCCGTTACCTCCGAATACTACGGTATTACTTGGAAATAGTACTACAGAGGTAACGATTATCCAAATATTCCACACAAAGATATCCGTTGCCACATAATTTCCTTAGAGCCAAAATAATTAGCTTTTCTTCCTAAATAACGTTATAATAAATTATAAAATGGATGGAATATTGTATTGTCATCGAAGGTAAGCTTGTATGCAAAGTTTAAAGATAATTTATGCAGTAATAGTGATCGAAAACCGCATAACAAACTTCCGTAACAAATCAAGTTAAATAAAACCGTATAATAATAATAGTGTTTCCGAAACTACTTACCAGAAGTTAATAAATGATGTACAAAAAGCCAAAATGACTACTTAGAAGGAACCCAGGGACTATTGGTTGCTGAATCGCTACGATGTGATGATTGTGGAAAACAAAAATGATTTTTTTAATGGCACTCTCATTATTTTTTCAGAATAATATTTTACTTTTTGAGAAATGCACATCATTTATATAATAACCTCATCGGGACGTTTTTTTCATACTTTTCCTAAATATCATTTGTCATTCTTTCGAATGCCTAGGTATTATATACAATGCCTAGGGAAAGTATATAATACTTCTCATATTTCATACATTGCCTAAAGACGTCCGGCATTCTATACAATGCCTAGGCATTCTATAGAATGCCGGCGTTTCATACTTTGCCGGTAACATATATAACACAAGTACTAAAAAGGATTGTTGTTAACCAAATTCCCTCCTCCAAGAGAAAGTATTTTAGTTGGGCCTCTGAAACTTTAAGATAGGTTTTCTGTTGTGATAAACGGTTGCAGAGGTTGAAAACTGTTTTATACAAGACTGATGGTTAAAGTATTTCGTTATTTAGTAGATAATTCCATAGATTACAGGATAGTGATATTTAAAATAAATAGCAGTGAACTTCATGGAAAGACTTGTCCTATAACCACTTAACGCATTTGCCCGTGTCTGACACGGGCGAAAGGTGCCGGCAAATTTGCACATGCTCGTGTCTCGAACAGGCGATCTTGTATCTCGCGTTATTTTATTTCTTATGCCCCTCTAAGATCCATTTGAACTTTGTTTGTACAATAATTTTTTTATATAACTTTCACCCCACTCCCGCTCTCTAGTCACCCCTACAACCGAAATATCCAAAAGCAAGTCGTACTATACCTATATATTCATTTTCCGTCAAAAAAAACTCGATAATTTTTGCCAGTTTTTCTGAAAAAAACTCGTGCTTCAAGGAGTTAAATTCATTAATAGCGTGAAAGAGCCTGAAACTCATCACACGAGAAACTTTGCCCAGAAACTTCCTTACCACGTCTAACAAACCCGGAAAATAGTTATATTATAGACTTACATCTTGGTTATATTTTTAACTGAAGATAAACTAAATATTGCAAAAAGCTAATGTGTGGGAAAGAAGTACGTTCCTTTAAATAATTTACATGCAATACTTAAAGTCGCGCTTACAATGTCGAAAGAAATCATTGAAATTTGATAACATACAGTATGAGGAACAAGATGTTGACATCGTATGTTGAATGGCTCAGAGGGCCTTACAAACAACAATGGACAGGCTCCATAAGTGCGTTGAGAGGGATGAGACCCAAATTGAAACCCTGTCAACAAATTCCTACCTTGCAATTTAAAGTGATTAAACATCCATTTCATGATAACATTTTTTTGCCTCACCCTGTATATGTCAATATAATTTAAATGTAAAACTGATAATTCAAAACATACACGGTTCTCAAAAGAATCTTGCATTTTCTTATTAAAAATTGAGCTTCTTCAAATATGTAAGAAGTCTAATTTTTTTCCAATTCCGTCATTTTCTTTCTGTTTAATATTTACTATCTTGTTTTACAAAAATAATAAACTTTTCTTTTACAAAGAACGAAACCATGAATTTCTTTAAAATGAATATAATATGAAAGCTTAAAGTGACAGGTAAAGTATTTAACTTGGTACTGTGCATTTTCAGAAATTTTATTTAGGGATAAAAAAAACTACGAAAGAATAATTCTTTGTTATTATTAAAAAAGAAATACATGTGTTTAAAGGATTACTGTCCATCTTGTTCCGTTTGAAAAAATTATATCATAGTTGTATAAAATAATGATCGAAAAACGTGATTTTTAATACAATCTTAAAAGTTAACACAGCTCACATATTTTCCGAACTGCATTCTAAAAATTTAAAGGCATTTCCAAAAATAGGAAGTTGTCGCAAATTTTCCAAATGAATCTTGTATTACCTCTTAGGAATCAATGTTGCAGTTGAAAACATATAAAAACAACAATTGAAGTGGGATTACTATAAAACTTGGTTTGGCATAAACAAAGAAAACACACCCTTACGCATTGAATAGAACTTAATGTATGTAATAATTTATGATTCCTGCAATATTTAAATTTTATTCGCTTCTTACCAGTATATTGCACTTTAATATGCCTCCAAAATGCAATAAGGAAATGATCTTATTAAATGTTATAACCTGATCTATTAAAGTTACGTAGCATTATTTAAATCAAATAGCAAAAGTTATTTTTCGGTCAAAGTTGAGGGCTTTTATAACATGAAGAATGTAACTATAGTAATTATTTTTGTGAAAGGAAAAGGGAAGAAATGGCTATTGTTAAGCCTAATTGCCCGTATCCAACTTAGTAACGCTTGCATACAAAAGCCAATCCTTCCTATGTTCAAAACGTTCAACTTCATTTCAATAGTTTTACACAAACGAATCAAGGAAGATATGGATATAACCCCTCAACGATCGGTTAATTTTCAAAAAAAAAACGGTCATCAAATGCCTATTTTTTTAATCCCTGAAAATTATATAAAAATATGTGTATTAACAATATATATATATTCATTTTTAATTTTTGACTTATTTTTATTTTGAAATTTTAAACAATCCAGCCCAGGAATATCATGGGAGCGAGAAATAGAGAGCGAAACCTCGCCCCGTCATTTTTACGGGAGCTAGAAGGAAGGGGTTAAAAGTGTTAATATACATTCAATGCTGATTGTAATAATTATTTTGAATTTTTTAACTTATGCAATATTTATGTAAATTAAATTTTATTTGTACAAATTTTCATACACTAAGTTATTTTTAAAATTTGAATTTTGTGCGCAGTACGAGAGCTAAATTAGCGATCACTTACTCATTGCGTCGCTGGTCATGTGCTTTTTGGCGGCCTAGGTAAGAAGATCTTGCTAATTGTGAGGAGTTCTTTTGCCTATTTTAGAGTGTAATTTTTACCCTCGAGTAGTTTCTTTATTGCTCAATCCATTTTTACGGTTGTGACATTTGTACTTTTATATTTACAACAAAATAATTTTAACCTTTAGCTTTTAATTTTTATTTTTTTTTAAGAATGTAACTAGCCTTCGTATTAAAATACGCGAAGTATGTTTCTAAGAAAAAAATGTTTTCTTTTAAAAGTATTAATTTGTGCATGTTGCAGGTGTCACATTATTTCATTAAAATATTTTTCGGGAAATAACTTATATGCATATATACGTACTATATATATACTATTGATGTTGTTTCTAATGCCACTTGGATATCCAACCTCTCCTTCGCATAGCAACCAGGAATTAAGGCGCTTTCCGTTTATAGATGAGCAACACAACGGTGAAAGTACGACTTGGCTCAATATGTATTTGGATGATACCAGATGGCGCCATCACAAATACTCCATCTTCCTTTTTTGAACTAAGAGTGAAGGGAAGGGAAATTCTCCACCCTCCGGTACCTTCGGAACTAGCCTCGGGACTTCAGGGTCCACGAATTTTACATGCACGTATCGCTAAGTGTACATGGTGGGTCTTCAGTGGGTCGAGTATCGAACACCCAATCTTCCGGTAGGAAGCCTGACGTCCTAACCATTAGGCTACCACAGCCCAATATATATACTATTTGGGTGGAGCGAAAAAACTCAAAATCATAAATTCAAAAAACCTATATGGGGAAAAGTTGTCCCACTGCAGTCTACGAATAATATAAAATCTTGGCTGCATAAAACACACCTTTTTGGCTGCCCAAATCACATTGAACATTTAGTTTCTTTGCTTCTGCGAAAGTTTCGAAATCAATTAAATAAAATAATTTTTGGAAAAAAATAGAACCGACTTCAAATTATAAATTGCGCTAAAAAGTGAAAAATGAATTAATTTTTTTAAACAACATCGATACGACTTTTAAACATAATTTTTGAAGTCTGTTCAAAATTATGATGAATCAATTACAAATATCAATGGCCTAGAGTTTGTAACAGTTTCAATGTAAAATAACGCATGGTGTAATGATAATTAGACTGTCATAATTTTGCACCGACTTCAAAAATTATGTTTAAAAGTCGTATCGATGTTATTCAAAGAATTAATTCATTTTTCACTTTTTACGCAATTTATAATTTGAAGTCGGTTCTATTTTTTTCCAAAAATTATTTTATTTTATTCTTTTTAGTGTAAATTCATTCTTATACGAATACTCTATTTTTAAAAAATCCATATCGAAGGGGAAACCTTCGTTGAGGGAATGGCACTAAAACCTAACCGTATGTATGATAAATTCCGTTTTGAAATCGATTTTAAAAGGTTACTAGAGCAAACAAACTGATTGGATTTACTTTTTTCTTCAGAGAAGCCTTCAGTCAAACTCTGGTTACAGTTGTTTTTAATATTACAGTTAATGACTACAAACTCTTTTTTAACAATGAGTTTCATGTTTATTAACAATTTTATCAACGAAGAAAAATCAAACCAAGTTTTTCCAATTAAAATTAAAAAACAGCTATTTTTCACCCATAACGTTTTTCTAAAAAAATTAATTTAGTCCAATTATTTTGCCATATTTGCGTTAGACGACCCTCTATCGATTAAAAAAAATCATCAAAATTAGTTCCATTAGTAAAATGTTATGGCTCAAAAAGCAAAAAAAAAAACGACTGCATTTCTGCCCGTAACTAATAATTATCGAATATGGTCAAACATAGGTACGGGACCTATTCCCAATAGGTCCCGTACCTTCGATTAAATCCTATAGGTCCTCGATCGATTAAAAAAAATCATGAAAATCAGCTCATCCGGTGAGAAGTGATGAGTGGACAAGCAAAAAAAAAACGATATACATACACTACGAATGTATAACCTCCTTCCTTTGTGAAGTCGGTTACTAAATAATGAAAAAATACGATAACTCTAGTTTCAAACCGTGAACTATGTACAGTAAACTGCCATTTGTATGAAACGTTTTACATTTAAACATTATGCTGAGAATGAGGAAAAAACCGTGCATGAATTCGTACTCCTCCATACACAACAACCCTTTTACTGTGTATGGGACGGCCCGTCGGTGCGACTGCTTTCGAATTCGTTATCTTTCTGTACACTATCATCGTATGTTATTGATATCCGGTTACATGGTTTGCGCATTTTATTTTGTACTAGCGGTGCCCGCAACGGCGTTGCCCGTGCAAAGTAAAAATAGCGGCGCCTACGTCGCAACTTTTTTTTCCCCCCAAGCAAGACACCGAAGGTGACTTCTTAAGTCACTTCTGAGCCGATAAAAAAATTATTTCAGCCAGTCTTTTTCCACAAATGTATATCTACTTTGATTTAGGTATAAAATTATTTCAATCTGTCACTAATAACCTATATTTATTGATCTACATTTGTATCATGTGGCATATTTATCTTTATTACTTCATCAAAACTTTTACATAGCTTTTTTTTTTTTTTTAAACTCTGACTCTGATAGATAGCAGTACATTCTTTCTGAGTCTGAATTCAAAAACATAAATGTTATTTCATAAATGTTTATTTCAACCAATAAAAAGAGTAAATTGTGATACAAAAATTAACAAATTAAGTGTATTAGTAGTTTTATACATAAACATACATTTTGAAATCAAATCAGAGAAATTAATTGATACAATTGAAGTAGCTGAAAATAACTTTGGATTATCTTCAGTTATGTAATAGGAAGAAAGACGGCAACAGCTCTTCCATAGAAGTTTTTCGAAATTGAAATTCGAAAAACTCAATTTTACACTATTTTTGGTAAGGTTAGGGGAGGGGAAAAGGGGATCTTCCTCGAAATCAGTTCTAAAGTTACTTGCATAGGCTGTCGTTCGACGCGTTTAGCGAAAGGTGGATGGCCCCAGCTCTCTTCCTGTATTTCTTACAAATTGAAATACTAAAAGCATATTCGAAAAAAGGCAAATGCCTAGCATGAATAAATTAAATCGGCAAGTTCGAATCAGTTCAAAACCATGTTTACATTCATTAAAATGCATAAATACCTCAACTATTTTTAAAATTCTTTATTTAAAAACAATGTACTTATTCTATTTTGAATGTGTGTATCACGGGAGGTTGCTACCCCCTCCATTAATCCGGCACTGCAGCAGTGCCCTGTCAACACTTTCAAAAGAAAAATTGAATTCTTCACCGCTCCAGTGAAAGTTGTTCGCTACTCGTTTTTGGTAATTAATGAATATTATTTTTATGAGTAGATACTATGTTACTAATGAGTTGAATAATCTATTAACATATTAAAATTTTTCATCCCAGTTGAATTAAACTGGTTGGGCGAGCCACTTAATTGAGTAATAATGCTTGAAATCGATATATATTGTTTAAGCAGGCCCAACAACATTCTAAAAAAGAAAATCAAAATTTCCACCTCTCCAATAACCATGGGTGATTCAAAGCGTAAAAAAAAATTCCGAACTTCACACAAAACTTTCAGAAAAAGTATGCACCATTACTTTAAAATAAAAACTATATAGGTTAACAACCCCTCCCCCTCCTCAACACACAGTACATACGCAAATATATATATATATATATATATATATAAGCTCAAAAATAATTCCTTCAAGAAATTAAATGAAAGGTCTTATATACCAGAAGTCTTTTTTTTTTCTGGAAAGAATTATTGCATTGAAAATATTTTAAAGTAGTACAAAATAGGTAGAAAGAAGAACACAGATATTAATTGTCAAAGAAATCTTAAGATAAGTAAATTTTAAAAATTTCGGATTTTTTTTTTTTTTTTAACTTTTGGAACAGGTGCTTGAAGATTTTCGGAAATGTCTAATCAGAATCACCCATACAGTAAACATTATTTGCTACTGATGTAATTGTAACTGCAATTTTTAATGGATTGCATCTTTTAAAAAATAAATTTCATTGAAATAATCAATCAAATCTGAAAAGACTTTCTGAAACACACGATTTTCGTTACATGCAAGGCCGGCGCCATTATTGTTTACATTCATCCGCGGAATTTCTGAAACTCACTTCACTTTAATTCACTTTCAAGAACTCGTGTGAAGTAAAGAAAATGCTGGAGGATTAATAATTTAATTGTTGAATTTAAAGAATATTGAACGAATTTCAAAAAAACAGCTTTGAAGTGCAAACCACCAAGATATGATAGAATTTTGTGCCACTTTTCGTAATCGTACGTTGCGTAGATTTTGCTGCAGAGCGTATAGCCACAAGGGCGTTGCCAACTCGAAAGTTCATCAAACTTTCATTTTATATATATAGATTATTTTCGTTCAGTATATTGCGAGTATTATGACATCGTGCAGGGCATGCAGAAATGCGCCAAACGCGTGCACACGATTGCTCCCAATCTTTGATGCACCTGAAACCTTCAACCATAATATGCTACTGACATATTCGGATCTTATAACATATTATTTATACATATCGAATGAATTTTTACGTGAACACAAAAAGGAACCTGGTCTGGCTGATTTTGCGTTCGCAATTAATAAAAGATCGTAAACGCTTACATGTAAAAAGTGTCGGTCTGTTAAATTCCTATTTAACAGACCAATACATGAAGTATTGGGATTCAGTTGTATCTTTAAAACAAACGAACCAAGTTAAAGGTCGTGCCGTAGATAGCTCAACTTTTCTTATAATACTATTTTCAGATCATAAATGAACCCTAGGCAAATCTTAGCTAACAGCTTACAACTTAGAAAGATCAAAATTTCTCTCTAAAAGTGTTAATAGGCTTGTTTTAGTATTTTGGTAACTGACAAATATAGAAGCGATATGAGCAAAACATATAGATCTTGAAATTAAAAGCAGAACAGCACACTCTTTGTTAATAATTCTTTTTTGATTCGACTTTTTCTTTCCTTAACCAGTAGCAACACTAGATTTACCAGACCAGTCATTTTGACTGTTTCGAAGCTTCCATTTTGCATAATTTGTAACTAATTATTGTGCAACTCTCAGTTGCATTGGCTTTTTCTAATACACGGTAAGTAGGACAAGTTAATGTAACTGAAAGTTTTATTACAATTAGTAGCAACTTGGTGTAAAATGAAAGTTTAGAAATGGTTGAAAACAGCCTGGTAAATCTAGTGTTAAAGTCTTGTCCATTCGGATTTCGAAGCATATTCCATTTATCAAAAAATTCGTATCGTCTTATTTTATATAATGTTTGTTGGTTGGGAACCCAAAAAATTTGCTTGATTTAGCTATTTCGTATTATTAATTGATGTTTTAGTCTCTACCACATATAAGCGTTTTTGATTTATGAATTTGATTTGGTAATGTGATGCATGCTAAATGTATGAATAAAATATCTTAAGGACAAACACATACATTTGTTTTGTTTTTTCTATTTGAGAAATTTATATAGTAAAAATCATGTTTGTGGTCTGTATGTAAGAATCTTACCGATTGGTGCATTTCTTATTGCATATGAACTGAGTACTGTAATGTAAACTAGTCACGTCAGTTGGTGAGGAAGCAGAAAAATAGATAAGCTTTTCCATTTGTGATGCAAAGTTCCTTTTTAATATTTTTTATGTCCAAATTAACCTTTCAGAAACGAATTTCAACTTTTCCCTCCATTTAATTAAAGAAAAAAACGGTTTAATGCCTCGGTAAATTATTAGCGGTTGAGAAAAAATCGTTTCTTAAAGGAACATAATGTCTGACACTTCTTCATTAATTTGGCCAATACCTTTTGAAAGTGACTTTTATGCGAGATAAATTTTGATGCATAGATAGAGCGTAATAAACAAGTACTTAAATTTCTTTTATTGCACGCATAATTGCTGTATTCTTTGACAAGTGATAAAATTGATGTTGTGAGCAATAAAATTAATTCTTTGTTCTTTCACTCAAATATTCTCTGACCAAATGAAAGAAAAACACGCATCAAAAGAGCGTTTTTAAAAGATTTGCCCGTTAAGCTAGATTTTCTTTCCTATTAATAGTTTATGTTTCTGAAATAGTTTTGCTGCATAATATAAAACAAAATATCCAACAGCTCGTTAGATTTGGGAGGTTTTCTTCCGCTTGGCTATTGGATAAAGTTAAAGTTAAATGGATATTTCACTAGTATTGAAATTAGGAAGACATACATTAGTTAGCTTGGAATACTTAATTTCTGAACCAGCAGAGCTAAATGTTAAATCAAAACCTTTCACAAGCAAATCAGGAAGATACCCTTAGTTAGCTTTGAGTATTTAATCTCTGAACTGGCAGTGTTAAAGATGGGTCAAAAACGCTCACTAGTATTGTGCGAGTATTCAGAAAGAAAAACTTTGAATACTTTATTTTTGATCGAGCAGAGCAAAGATTAATCTGAAACGATTCCTAGTACGGAAGTCAGGAAGATGCTAAGAGCACTTTGTATTTGAACAAAAGTTAATTCTTTTCACTACGTCTCGCAGTGGACCAGTCGGTAGAAACTCAGTTCCCGTAGAACACCGAAAGTGAAGCAACATCGACAGAGGTCAGTGTTTGAGAGGGTGACAACCTCTCCCGGCTGGTTGCTGTGGACCGTGTATGCTAAAGGGATCTGGTGAACGTCGTGGCTCCAATGTGCTCCAAGTGAAACGATACCTCTGAGTTTGCCAACCCCAGGTGACGGTCTCTCATCTGGGAGCTGGTTCTAAAAATTAAGAGAACTTTGATATATTTATCGCTGCACAAGTATCATTAAGAATTATAAAAAATAAATATCATAAGGAAGCTTGATAGTGAGGTATTTGGTCATGAATATCACTCTAGGAATTGTGACGCAAATGTAGGCAAGCGAACACTCGCGTTTCGTCAGACCAGATTAACGTAAGTCATATTATCACTACTGTAAAAACTGAAAGAATGAATCCATTGCCTAGTAACAAAGCTGTTATATGAATTAGGCTACAAAACATGATTGTTAACATTTAAAAAAATGTGTGTGCTTTATTCCTTGTTGATTAATTTTCGTACAATTAAACAATATCTGAGAATCGGCATGTTTGGTCCTGAGGTTTTATTACTTGGAATCAAAAAATGATGTGCATTAGACAAAAATAATTATAACTTATGGTTTAAGAAGGAATAACTTATCAATCAATCTTGTAAACTTGACATTCGAAAGGATTTTTCTTCTTTTGGCTGCAACTTTAATACATTGCATTAAAAACAGACAATTGAAGTTAGCGTCTAATTTAAACGACAGACTGAGAACAACATATCACTCAAGTTTAAATGCGATCAATTGCGAAGTCAATAACTTTTAAAAGTGGCGATTATGGAAAGCTGCTTTTTTGTACCGACATCCATATTTGCATTCATTGTTTTATAGAAAACACACAAAGTGAATGATCTAAAATTACCTGTGACTTCGTTCAATGTTTAAAAAAGAAACATTGAAAAAGTATTTTGTTATATCCCGCATATGTCTTCATTGTTTACACTTTTACCTTAAAATATATTTTATTATTTTACGTGATGTAGCAAGGAAATGTTGAAAATTCTTTCTAAAACAGGTTTGTGGACTTTTTTTTTCAAAAGGATTTTAAAAAATGTAATTTTTGTCCTTTTTATTGATACATATGTTGTTTAGTAAATAAAAAATCACGCATCAATGAACTACTTAACCATACTCCCCGGCAAGGGTTCTTAAACTTATAAGAGTCCAAAGGCCCCATCTTGATATATAGGGTCAGTTGGGGTAATTGTAAACGCTTTTTCAATGTTTTAACTTTTGATCCTTCCCTACCTCTTGAATGAATTCAGAGATAAAATTGTGAGCATTGTAGGCAATACTCTACTTCTTGTGAGTAAATATGTACAAAATTTTGACTTTAGGACTATTTGTTAGCGAATGAACTCGTGTTCACATTTAACCCAGAGCCTCTGGAGAAAATGTAAAGCGAGATTTTTTTTCGAATGAGGTTGATGTAAATTGAAAACTGTTTCATAGAACGTCCGCTTAAGATGTTCTGGAGCAATGGTTCTCAATCTGCGGCCAACGGGCCGCATGTGGTCCACTGAGTTATTTTTCATTCCGCTGAGATCATTTAATGAGAAATATCTTGCAAAAAATCAAGTAATGTGGTAAATTTGTGTAAAATGTGTCCCACAGTGGATCAGTCGGTGAAGCTCGGATCCCACAGAACACCGAAAGTGAAGTAAAACTGGCCGTATCAATGCTTGGGAGGGTGACCATCTCTCGGAACTGATTACTCTAGGACCGAGTACGGTAATGGGGACTGTGCGTGTAAATTCCGTAGGGGCTTCAAATGTCCTCCAAGTTAGAAATAATATCGGCTGGCAGGGCAACCTAGGTGGGTCTCTCATCTGGGAGCTGGTTCAAAATCATGAGATCCCCTCTGAGCCAAGTGTACTTCCATTCTAGTGGAGCTCATTAATAATCGGTAAGAGCTTCCTTTTAATTCCTGGTCGCCCTGCAAGGGGTGCATTTGGAATTCCAAGTGGCATTACCAACTACAACAACAGTTATGTAAAATAGACAAAAAAGTGTAATTTATATCAAACTAGAATATTTATTGTATTCTTAAAAGATTGGAAATAAGATAAATTTAAGTATTTACACCCCAGAGTACGAAATGTATGGGGTAACTGTAAACACATAACTTACACATGAAAAATAACAGGGAGGATGAAATTCATAACTAAATGTTTTTAGAAACATTCCATATGACAAATAAAAATGGTTGAAACCGCGTACTTCGTTTTTGTAGATGACCTGGAGTGGAAAATGCACGATCACTAAATTTTGTTAAACAACTTTTTTCACCGAGTCATTTTCAAACAATGGTAACGCCTCCATAGTTTTTTAGAAACTTACGAAACTCTTTCAATGTCTTCCCTATCTTGTCAATTCATCACTCAAGAGCAGTTAAGTTTTCAAAACCACCCCAAGTGCTGTTATGAAACTTGTTTACATTACCCCATGTTTACAATTACCCCAACTGACCCTATATATTTCCTTATCCCATTCCAACACTACGCATCTTACTTCGTTCTTGTGACGTAATTTCTGGCTCAATAATCCTACACGCACCATCTACATTGTAGTAAATATTGGTAAAAATGTACCGAAAAGTTATTTTAATAAATAGTCATCCGCATCTATAGATATGAATAATTTATTGGGATGTAGAATAAAAAACTTAAACTCAATGAAAATAGTAGCAAAAATAATTGAAAAAGTTAGAAATCATAATGCTTTGAACTTATTCAAACATTTCCCCCTTTATCAAATATTGATCAAAATAACTATAATTTTGAAGTTTGCTGCATTTATTTATTTTCCCGTGCTCTTTTAATTTTTCCATCTTTGTAATTAAATTTAAAAAAATATCTTTTATGAAATTCTTTTTTAGAGTTTTTATAATTTCATAAGTAACACAAATACCAAAAATCTAGACAATGTTGGATTTTTATTTTATGAGTAATTTCAATCAAGACGAAAACTTGCAGGTTGTTAACAGGGCTGCGGAGTCGGTTGGGAAAAGGGCCGGCACCGACTCCTGGAATTTAAAAAACTCCAACTACCGGATAAATATATATCAGGGATGTAACGAATATTCGGCTCATTTTTAAGCAACTCCGACTCCTTTACCCCAAACCTTTCCGACTCCTGCTGGTAGGTGGTTCGCCGACCTCCAATGTCCGGGAACCACAGTTTAAAAGCCTATGCTCTACAGCAGTGGTTGCCAAACTCATGAACCCACAGAGCAACCGTACCATTTTCACGTTCTAAAGAGAGCTACCCCCCCCCCCCCCCCTCCAAATACAAAAGCAAAAAAACTTTTCGATTCTCAGTTATTTGTTATTCGCAAAAAGAAAAAAGAACAAAAAAAACACGGAAGGGGTACTGCTATCGCCTTTTAATATACTTTACGCTAACTGCCAACATGATATTCTTTAGTTTCTTCCTGAGTCGCGCGCTATTTGGTGAACGAATATTGGTGAACTATCGAAAATCAACAAACAATCCATAGTGTTATAATGTGTAGCTAGTACCCCCTGATCACTGCGATCTACTACCGAAAATTTCCCGTGGATCGACGGTTTGGCGACTGCTACTCTACAGCGTTAAATATTTCTACAAAATTAGAAGTTGCGTTAGTTGAATCCTAATTCATTTTATTTTTATTTTAAAAAAGATATACCGTGAAATATTAAAAAAATAGTAATCTCCCATTTTGACGGGAAGTATATATAATTATAATACTGGATCAACGTTTTAGAATCAAAATTTGATGAGCTAATGGGATCGCCATAAATGCATGACACTACAATGTCGTTAAATTCATTTCGTATAAATTTACAATTAATAATTCATAAAGAAAGGGTATAAAAAAAGAAATTTAAATCCATCTCTTGCCAGACAATAATAGATCATTCAGTATGATTTATAGATTTTCTTTCAAGATACAGCTATATTATGATGCATAAATTAGCAATATATTTTAAACGAAAATTGAGAAAGAATACAAACAGCCATAACATGCTACTACAATTCAAATTAATTGATAAAATAAACATTTCTAATGATACATTATGTAGCTGGCAAAAATCGCACTGCATAAGAGGAATATCTAATGCATTCGAATGTCTTCTAGTACTTGAATCATAATAGTTTAAACAATAATTTATATGAATTGCGGAATCATTGTTTGTATTCATTTGTGGAATACGTTGCTTCTGCCCACTTAACCAATTAAGTAGATAATATCCAACTGATAG
The DNA here is from genome assembly GCA_038502835.1 of Octonoba sinensis. Taxonomy (NCBI): domain Eukaryota; kingdom Metazoa; phylum Arthropoda; class Arachnida; order Araneae; family Uloboridae; genus Octonoba; species Octonoba sinensis. The sequence continues at coordinate 112,633,143 of CM076598.1, read as the reverse complement.
ACCCATACACGTTTAACGACCTGAAAAGTGCCCTGACTTTTTTTTCACCACAGTGATTATTTACGTGTCTGTTACTGACTCAACCCCACGATCGGTCATTAGCAAGAGGAAATAACATATTGAACAAAGAATTATCAACTGAGATCTTCCGAGTTGTACATCAAACATTGCAGGATTCTTCGTTGTTGGAACGTGTGATAATTCACCCTTGTTATATGGATGTGCTTCACAGCAGCAACAGACTTTGATGAATGCGACTCTGATCATAAAATTAGGAACGATTGCGACTTCTCTGAGATAGATACAATGGGTCATAAAACGACCATTGACATTATGCGTTCTGGTTTACATTCATCTTCACGAGCAGTGTGTAGGATTTGTCAAAACCATTTTCAGTGCCAAAGGAATTTGCATTTTCATACCATTTCATGAAGAAATTTCATGTTCTAAATGAAGGAAATCAAGTTGATTTTACTTTTTGGAGGAGATGAAAAGTTTTAAAGTCTTCTTAATGCTAAAAAGTATGAAGCAATTTCGAGCAATACAAAAAAAAAGCTTCAGTTTATTGGAGTCATTTATTATTTCCTTATTGCAACTGAGGTGTTTTTTATTGATTTGAAAGCTTATATAATAACAATAGAATAATTTTACATCAAACTCAAAATATGCCTTTATAGTGAGGTTTATTATTTTAAAATTGTCAGCATAAATGTGTCACCCTATAGTAAATTTGTGTACTTAATTTTCAACCCATTTAAATACGGAAACTTGTGGAAAAGTTGCTGATTTGAATGGTCAGTAAAATAAATTAGTAAACATATCGTTATAATATAAGTTTGATTGTAAAATACATCCCCTCTGAACTTACATAGTTTTAAAGATGACATCGGTCAAATGACGGCCCTCATTGTCAATGCATTAAATTACCCAATTTCTGAAGTTCCGTTCAACTCGTTCAAGGGTGATTTTCAAATTTGTTGACTGATTGGGTTTGACACAATCTGAAATTTTTTGTTGCATCAACCATAAAAACTTGCATACGCATGAATTCCTTATAGTTTACTGTATTTTGAGCAGGTGTTTTTTTTCGAGTTAATTTATTTGTATTTTAGATTTTTCAAAAAGTGTCTTGACAAGTGATGGTTTTTCTCATGAGTGTTAGCGTTATTAAACATTCTGTGAAATAATCTTTATCAATAACACTGGACAACAATGAAAATGTATCTTGAATGAAAGTGTCAAAATATTTATTAATTTAACTTGCTAATCATGAATATGGCAATACAAAAGGGAATTTGGCTCTAGTTTTTTTGTTATGTTGAGATCTTACTTTGTATGATCGGGATAAAAAGAATGCAATAATAATGTATTGTATGTCTTGTTTCTAATTTAATTTTTGAAGCTAGCAACATAAAGTACTAATACATACTAGTCTTCCCAATACCTACAGTACATAATAAATGTGTACTTAACAAAAGTGACTACATAAAGTAGAGAGTGCATTGCTTTGCTCTCTCCAAATCATGGGAGCAGCAAATGGCATACTTTTTATTTTACCAGTCACCCACTGAGAAAGTGTTGTTGCACAGGTGATACAGCATACATGGGGCACCCATTTTTTATCTTGGTCACCTATTTTACAACCAAAATAGAGGAAATATGCTTTCCAGATTGCGTCAGTAATGCGCTTTTTCTGTGATTCAAATGTTAAGTTACCGCAAATGTAACAAAAGTTATCTGGATCATTATTGCATTTTTACATACATTTACATTCATTTACATACATTACATGCATTCAGACATACAGCTGCAAATAGCTGTAAAATGAAGCAAATGAAATTATAAAATGACTACACGTAAATGTAAAAGCTCAGTCTTCAACGAAGTCCAGTACCGCTTTGACTAGAGGACAAACACCTACCCACTCTTCTTATCAAAAAATACACCAGGCTGTTATATAATAAGCCTGATGTTACTCAAACAGATTATAAAGAGTTGTGCAATACTTTCTGTGTGGTATTTCACTGGCAAACGGACAAATGAAATATAGAGAATAAATTCTTGAATTTTATCTATGATATTTGTTTATTTTTTGAAATTCTTTTGTTTTTTTTTCTCGAAATGTTTCTTTTATTGCACGTTTTATTAATTCATATATTCACAGCGACATCTAAAAATGAAACATTACTTATTAAAATGCACAATAAATCAGTTTATTCTTTAAATTTTTTTAACAAAAGTGATATTAAAGCATTAGGTACATTATATTTTTGCACCCCTGAATCTCTGAAACAAGAGCCAAAGCACAGTTTTCATGGTGTGATGGTTCAGCACGTTGAATTCATTAAGAATTGGGTGTTTTCAACTTAGATACACGAACTTTGTCAAAAATTGTTGCCCAGTGTAATTAATCCAAAAAATCTTGTTTAGGTAATCTTAAATACTTTGTATTAAGTAAAAATAGTATTAAAATTTACTTATTTAAAATTTTAAAACTATTTTCACAGCACTTTCTCTCAGGAGTGTTACTTTGTTTCTTAAATAAAGGATATAACTTTCCATAAAATGTATTTTATTAAAAATTAAATGTTTTCACTGCAGGTATAAGACGTAACGGGATAGCCTTAATTAGCAAACCATTTTTTAATTAGTAACTAACAAATATATTAATGCAATTCTAATTTTTAGCTACAGTAACACTCATGAGAGATGGTAACACTCATGGAGACAAACAAACAATCCTCTTGCAATAATGCACCAAAAATAATAATAGCAATAAAAATAACAATAATATAAAAAGAGACCAAAATTAAATTTTTTTTTACCCCGTTAATTGCTATGTTACATTAAAAATATGATAAAACATCACTACTCTTATTAATCTGATCCAGAAATAGATGTTTTTAGGCAGAACTAATACAAAAATTAATTTCAGTTTTAAAGTAGGCAGTAAAAATATCGAAATAAATAGTTCTAATTCTGCAAACCATATCTTTAATTTAAGTAAAGTGAAGATAATAGTTGGCAACAGATCACTTTCTTATTTACATAAAGTAACAACTGGCATACCCGAACAAATGTTTATTTTTTTACTTATTTATTTATTTACTTTTGGGAGGGGTTACAAGTCCGGGAGTTTTTCTTTATTTACCCCTTAAGAATAAAACATATCGTAAACAAAACACACAAAAATCATATCTACCAACGTTAAAATTTTGTGTCAGGGTGTTTCTTTTAATATGTGTATATATATATATATATATATATAGTAATAAAATATATCCTTGAATAAGAAACTAATATCAGCTTGAGTTAAAGCTCATAAAATATCTATATCTGCAGATTTATTTATTATTTGGTTGTTTTCAGTCATGATTGTAATTTCCTACTCTTTCCAAGCAACACTCACGAGATTTATTAAAAAATTCTTCACTAAAAAAAATTCTGACGGTGTTCCTGAAAATTTGATTGGACCGATTGATTCCTCTACAAGAAATACACTCTTGCTGATTTGATTATCTTTATGCTGTAAAAAATATTGGGAAATAAATGGGTAACACTACTGAGAAGTAATAAAAATACTCCTCATGTTGAACTGTATGTTCCACTATAAAACAGTAAAGGAATAAAACTACCCAATTCTAGATGGTACGAGTTTAAAAAAAACATACGAGGCTTCCCTACCACAGAAAATAATTACAATATTTAAATATTTTAAAAGTTAAATGATAGGAACTTTCTCGCGGTAACACTCATGAGCTGCATGTCCGGACAAACGCGTTTTATAAATATTAAAAAATTAGATAAACATTTCAGTAAAATAACTTGCATTTTTGTTAAGTAAACACATATTATTTCCTGTTTTAAATCATATTGAATAAAAAAGTTACTTGGAATGATAAAAAAAGACTCTTTTTCTGTGAATTGTTTGCTCCGGACACGCAATTTTCCATTACTTTCCAACTAAAGTAATAGAAGAAGCCTACTATTTAACAACTTGGAAAAAAAAGTAATGAATGAATTGAATTAAATATGAAATGATGCTTCCCTACAGGTTTTTACAGTGGCAGAATAATAGTTTTATCGACATAAAATTAAGATTTTATACTGCGGTCATCAAACTGTCAATCTTTTTGAAAATCACCCTCAAGCATATTGACGGGTACGTTTGCGATGGCTTGGAGTATGTTGTTTTTCAGGTGAGGTATGGTCCTTGGACGGTCATTTGATTTCAGATAACCCCATGAAAAGAATCACACGGAATATTGAACCGAGTACGGAATGCTCGTTGATTCGCGGTGATGTAATGCCATTAAAAAGTACATCTCGACGGCAAACGCACGCTGCTCGTTGGTCCAACGCATGGCGACCAACTGCTTACAGCCATATTTACCAACCGATGCGAACCTCTGTCAAGCACTTGAACCCTTTAAGCGCTCTGATTGGTTGAGGAAGCCCTTGATCTGCAGTTAGAAGGTTCAAATCGACTGGTGTATAAGTCCGTTAGGCTGGTAAAAACTTCATGACCTTGCCTTTCGTATGAACTCCTCCCCACCCTTTTCCTACCACATCTCGCCACTTGGCGTAAAATACAAATCAGCCTGTTTCCGTGCCGCACTCCAGGCCCGTCATTTCAAAATTTTCCGGGGGGGGGGGAGAGCAAAGAGTATATTTCAATGCAGATTATGGGTGAAAAACAACAAAAAACATAAAAGCATGTATAAATTCAATGTATTTCTAAAAGTCAGAGAGGGTCAATTCATCCCCCCCCCCTGATCGCCCGAATGACGAGCCTACCGCACCCTGTATAACGTAATAACTAATTCAATATAACCAAGTATGAGCCCCAAATCAAATATATCAGTAGAGTTGACCATATAGATGATTGTTGGTTGTATGACATATTTTCACATAAGATGATTGAATTAAAAATATTTTTACGTCGAACTATTATCAATATAATTTCCCAAAATGCCGAAAGTCACCCTCTTCTTTTTGCACTACATCTGTATACTATTATCATCATTATTCTTTATCCACTGCATTCTTAATAGTATGTCTTCATTTCTAAAAAAAGTTTATAACTTTTAATTTCCAAAATGAATAATAAGGGGGCATGTAATATTGAAAAAAGAAAATCGTTTCGGTTTTCTGTTCTATACAGTCAAACAGTCGTAATCCCTCCCCCCCCCCCCCTCGCCCTCTCCGAAAAAAACAAAAAAATCGAAGGCAGTAAAAGTCATATGATGCCACAAAAATTCAAGGTCAACACTGATGTACAAAAACTGGTGCTAATAGTTGTGTCTCAGCGTTAACACTTAACCCTATTACACCTCTATCGGATATCCACGTCTGCTGGGATGCACCCTTGCTAAAATTATAGCTTCATACAATCATTTGCAAGCACCTATTATTAGCGTAAATAACAGGAATTAAAACGATTCTATAAGTACAATTTTAAGAGCACTGAAGAATCTCAAAGACAATAGAATAAAAATAAATCAGGATATTTTAGGCGGACATAAGAATGCACAAATTGCAGTTTAGAATTATCTTCCAATATCATGGCGTTATTTCTTTTTGCTTTGAAAGTGCATACCAAATGAAGTTCATTTGAATTGAAAAAGCACAGTAGCAATTATAGGCATAACGAATTTTGGACATTAAACGTTTGCCCTAGATAATAACTATTGTGTGTTAGTGGAACATTCCGCTTAACGTAAAAGACAGTTTTTAAGCTATTTAAGCTTGAAAACTACCGCTGTTTGCATGTGTGTTTTCTTTTCTGGCTACTGAAAATACAGGAGAATATTAAACCACATTTGTAGAAAAGAAAGGCCTTCGTTTTTCTTTTTCTTTTCTTCTTTTTTTGTATGAACGGATGAATTATGCTTTCGTTTTAAATGCCAATAATGGTTAGAGAATTCCTATTTCACAATAACATGTTAAAGAACAGAAAATCGAAATTTAATTTGAAGGATCACTAATCTCTTTAGAGAGTTACGACTACCGACTGGTTAACTCAGTTGGCAAAGCAGAAAACAAGTGACACTTTCCTGCAGAAACCCAGCGAAGGAGGATTAAAAAATACACTGATGGAGAAAAAAATCCCAACACCAAGAAGGAGTTGTGCTAGCAAAACGAAATTTGGCAGGCGTGTTTATACATCTGAAAGATGACGTCGATTCAAATTTTGTGCTCGGCGCATCAGTGTGACGCTAGTAGCGACACACGGAAGATGCAAATCAGGTTTGCTTTAAATACGCGCTGTAACGTTCCTGAGCTTTGTTTAGCGTCGAGATTTGATGTAGTGAGTTGATGTTAGTCCACAGTGCCTTTAAGAAGACAACGAGGCCATTATCAACAGCTCACTGAGTTTGAACGAGGTCATGTAATAGGCCTACGAGAAGGTGGGTTTTCTTTCCTCGAGATTGCAGAAAGGCTTGGCAGGAATGCATCCACTGTGCATAAATGTTGGCAGCAGCGGTCAAGGGAAGGCACTGCCTCAAGAAGACCGGGTTCCGGGCGGCCACGTGGCACTACTGAGAGGGAAGACCGCCGTGTTCGGCGTATGGCCGTAGCAAGTCGTACTGCGTCTGCAGCAGAAATTCGAGCAGCAGTTGGCACCACAGTAGCACAACGAACTGTTACCAATCGATTACTTCAAGGACAGCTCCGAGCCAGACGTCCTGTAGCGTGCATTGCACTAACGCCAAACCACTACCGTTTGAGACGTCAGTGGTGTCAGGCTAGAGCTCATTGGAGGACGGAGTGGAGATCTGTTGTTTTCTGATGAAAGCCGGTTCTGCCTTGGTGCCAGTGATGGCCGTGTGTTGGTTACGAGGAGGCCAGGTGAGCGGCTACCGCGATCCTGTCTGCGGCCTAGACACACTGGACCCACACCTGAAGTTATGGTCTGGAGAGCAATTTCTTATGGCAGCAGAAGCACTCTCGTGGTTATCCCACGCACCCTGACAGCAAATGTGTACGTCAGTCTGGTGATTCAACCTATTGTTCTGCCTTTCATGAGTAGCATTCCAGGAGGTGTTTTCCAACAGGATAACGCTCGACCTCATACTGCTGTTGTAACCCAACGTGCTCTACAGGGTGTCGACATGTTGCCTTGGCCTGCCAGATCACCATATCTGTCTCCAATTGAGCACGTATGGGATATCATTTCACGACAACTCCAGTGTCATCCACTACCAGCATTAACCGTCCTTGTATTGATCGACCAAGTGCAACAGGTATGGAACTCCATCCCACAAACGGACATCCACCACCTGTATGATTCAATGCATGCACGTTTGTATGCTTGCATTCAAAATTAATTCATAAAAAATATCGACTGATCTGGTATTACATCGAAAATATTACCAATTTTCAAATGTCAGAAGCCGACCGATTTTTAAATGTTCGGAATCCAACCGGTTTTTATATTAATCGGTATCCGGCTAATAAAGTATCCGGTACTGGGCCAATCTTAAACTCATCGGTGATTCTGATCCGAAAATCTCCGAAAATTTTAGAGAACATGTTCCAAAAACTTTTTAAAAAAATCGGTTTTCCGAAATATTTTCAATTTTTTAACCTTAAGATTTCTTTTGACGAAAAGTATCTGTGCTTTCGTTTCTACTTCGGGATGAGCAAAATATTTAATACTTTTAAGAACAATAATGTTTCTGGGAGAAAAAGTCTTCTGGTATTTATATTGCAGAACTTTCATTTAATCACTAGATTTTTTTTTGAGCTTTTATATAAACGTACGTATGGGGGTGGGGTTATGGTTACATAATTTATATTTTACATTAGTATTGCATACGTTTTCCGAAAATTGTGTGTGGAGCTCAGAAAAAAATTTTGTACAGAGAATCTCCCATGCTTAAACTATCCAGAACCCGACCGATTTTTAAATATCCGGTTTCCGACCGATTTTTGAATAACCGATTTTACAATGTCCGGAGTCCGACTGGTTTTCAAATATCACGTAACCGACCAATTTTTCAATATGCAATATCTGACCGAGTTTTAAATATCTGTTAATAGACCAATTTTAAAATATCCGGATATAGAACGGTATTGTTACGGAATGCTGCACTGTTTGGTTATGTATGAAAGCTTTCCGCCGTATATAATTTTTAAAAAAAGGAAGCCAGTTTAGGTTTTTGACATCACACCCGCTCGTGTGAAAGTTTTTTTTTTTTTTTCCTTAATATGAGTTTGCTGCATCTACGTCGCAAATGCGGCAAACCCGTGATAATTATTGCATTCTGGCTTCTTTTGAGACCTACGGCGCATAGCAATGTTTTTTTCTTTCTTAATCAATTATTCTATCACAATTTCATTTTTTATTCACGGTTCCGTTTGACTTTTTATTCTTTTATGAATTGAAACCTGCAAATTTCTTTACAGGTTTTATAGGGTAAATGTGGGATAGTTGCCAAACTTTTTGAAATGGGCAATTAACATAGAGAAGATGAGAGTTTAAAAATCTTTAACTTTTGTGATGGTTGGTGTACTTATTAATGAACAAAATAATTTGCATAATTTAATACTGTTCGTATTATTTATAGTTAATTACAAATAAAATAAATAACCTTATGAATGAGGATAGATGCCTACTATGTGGGTTAGACGCCGATATGATATTTTGACTTGTGGGATAGTTGCCCTAAGGAATTAATGAAAGAATATTATGATTTTCTTAACTTTATTCAACATTTGCTAAATAATATAATCAACTGAACTTAAATATTTTGCATTAATTATAGTAATCATAATTTTTTGATAAAAAAATATGTCCTAACTTTACGTTAGATGGCACAATCATCTTTGGTGCTAAATTAAAAATAATTATCACAAATTCTTATTGAGCAGTGCCTTGCACAAAATGTTAACTATATCTTTTTCTTTTACATATAATTTTTTTAAAGTATTTTTTATGTCTTTTGTTTTTTCTTATTTATAAGTTCTTTAAGCAATTTATAATTTTTCATTCTTTATTTCTTGACGTAGTTCTAAACGCTTACATTGATTACAATAACCGCCGTACATTGTGCAAGTTTCGTTCAGCCAATTTCTACACATGATGCACTGAATCCAGTCTACCTTCGATTTTGTCGCTTCACAATCTTCGAAACATTTCACACATTCAGCTGTCGCACTCTGAGAAGAGTGACTCATTTGAAAGTGTTTCGTCGTTTTCATTAGAAATTTTACCAATTTTTGTTGTAGTGTGAACATTGCGAACAGGATGCTGAATTGTATTTTGAGTATTCACACTTTTATTTTGATTTCTTCCTGTAAACCAGTTTCTTAGATATTTGTTCTTTTGACTTTTTCTTAACATTAAGGTTCATTTTCTATTGGTAGAAAATCATCAGAATCACAAGTCTCCTCTGAAGCTGATCTAGAACTTTTTTTAGTCATTTTTTTTTTTTTTGGCTTGTTTGCCTCTTTTACATGGTATGTTAGGAATAGTTTTACCTTTATTTTTCTTAGCAGCAATGTTCTCCGTGGAAGTCGGAACTGTAGCAGACTGTTTTCTTCTTTTGTAGAAAGGTACCGGAATTTTCGGTACAGGAGAAAATTCTTTCAAATACTTGCTAGGCATCTCCTTCTGTATACCTGCACTAGGCTGCTGAGAAAGCAAAGATGGAGAATTGGGAAGATCTCGCTGTGTTAGAGCTACCTGAAGACTCGTAAATTAGATCTCGATTTGAGGGTGAAGAACATCGAATTCGAACCAAAGTTGGCCTAACGCGAAGTTCGTTGTCGTCTCAACTTCGTAATGTCTGATTACTACATGAGGGACCAGGTCATTAAGAGAACATTTGTTTTGTCTCATCTCTTCAAAAGCTCTTTTAAGAGTGTCTTCGGTCAACACGCCTCGGGGCCATGCTCCTTCTTTGCGCACGTACGTGCGTGGCATATCTAGAAAACAAGAAAATAATTAACTCAGTTCATGATACAATGTGGGATAGATGCCTCTAAGGGCATCTATACTCACGAAAACTGGGGCATCAATCCTTATTGTGTGGGATAGACGCCCTCTTATTTAACTAATAAATCGTGTTAAAAAATACTGTTATAACATTTAAATGTTTGCATTTGATACATAAATGGATTATAAATACAAAAAAATAAACACTTGCTTTATAGCATCAAAAGTTCCCGGCGCACAAATATTTTACGTAACCTAAAACCACCAATATGTCGTCATTTGATTCGTTTTTCGCTGCACAACTCACAACACGATCGTTCCAACAAAGTGCGAGGCATCGGCTGGCGGAAGTGAGGGGGAAAGCTTACATTGAAACAAATGCGGGTATAATTCTCGTACAGATCGCTATGCGTTTACTTAGGCATCTATCCCCCTATGGCGTCTATCCCACATTTACCCTAATCAAATTTCTGTAAGTTTCCCAAAAATGTAATACAGTAGAACCCCGGTAATCCGAAAAGCACGAGACCGCAACGTTTTCGGTTAATCGAGGTACCATAGAAATTTTCGGAAAAGCGAGAATTATAGGCAAAGGCCACGTTAATAACCAACATGTTCCCCCCCGCGCATAGAACTTCTTCCGCCTGCAGAATATAAGGGATTGCCAAGCAGATTAACCGGTTCTGAATTTCAATGTAATATAGTTGTTGCAATAAATTCTGTACAAAATATTAATATTTTACGTTTATGTCATTTAGTATTAAATATTTTATCATATACTGACAATATTTTGATAGTTATGGAAAAAACGGGCCATTTGCCCGAAATGAAAAACAAACTTTTAAAAAAACGGAGCATTTGCCCGTTATGGAAAAAAGAATGACCCATTAGCCTTTTCGGTTAAGCCGATTTTCGGACAAACGGGATTCAGATAACCGGGGTTCTACTGTATTTATTTTTCGCGGTGTAGTTAAGCAATTTAATGAAGCATGATATTTTATGCTTAATTTATGTGTAAGAGAATTTACAAAACTTCTAGATTTTAAAATTTAATAATTTTAATAAAAATCATCTCTTTCTTCCTGGAGTATTTATTTTGTTATTTATTTATTCATTTATTTTGACGTTTCTCTCTCTCTTTTTTTCATTCATCGAACGTTCCATCTTTTCTTTTATGCGTGGGAAAAGATATATGATACCAAACAACGCTCAACGTACCGTATTGACACGGTACAAGTATTTCCGTCTTAATTTGACCTGTCAAATTCCTTTTCACCTGAAAGAACTTCCATATTGATTGTATATACTCATCTCCAAGAAGAAGCAAAATCAGAGTCTGTGTTAGCGAACTTCTCTGAAATATATTAGTTTCTAGATTTTTTAAATGCTTTACTCATTCTTAGTTTGACTAGAATATGGTAAAGAAAATTCAGGTAAAAAATTCAAAGCATGACACGAAAGATATCGGAAACAGTTCCAACCAGTGAGGCGTGCAGTTATTTATTTGTGTAGATTCGTTGTATAGATTCATCTTTATTTGTATAGATTCGTTTTTCCAATAGCTTCGATTTTTTTTAACTATAGGAGAATTATTACAATTTTCTGTAATGTTTCTGTACTTAAAAAGTTCTTTATGACACCAAAACTTAGTTATGTAACGAAAAAATAACACCTTTACTGAAAGTTTCGTTAGTCTTGAGGATGAATAACATCCAAGTGTTGTTTGGAGATTTTCATTTAAATATAGGACTGTTTAATTTTGGACTGTTGTTTAAAAATTCAAATATTATTTATGCTTCCGTTACTACTTTCAGATACAATTTTACCATCATTAAAAATAATTATTTTATTTGAAAATTCTCAGAGTTCCACTTTTTCCGTTGGTTGTACAAATTTGTGTCTTATTTTCAAAAGGAACCTTTTCCATTTTCTTTCTTTTACTTATTTAGTTATGCATTATCCATTTATTTCAAATTTTGAAATAAATAATGCATATCTAAACAAATTAAAGAAAGAGGTTTTCGAAGGTTTGTAAGAGATCAATATTTTACTTATAAAACATTTCTATTGCAGTCTCAAATGCTACCTGTGATACTGCTATTTACTTCAGTAGACCGTTTTATCCGGAGGCATAATATATATAAATTTAGTAACTGTAGATATATTCTTTTTCACAATTAATTTTACTACTCTCATAATTATATATTTATATTTTGAAATGTCTTAGGGTTTCCCGTTTCTTAGTAATTATAAAAATGAGAAGTTTTTTTTCAAAACAAACTTTTTTTTCTTCTGCAAATTTTGGCTCTTTTACAATTTTGTAACCTTTTGCATTGGAAATTAAGAAATCTAGCTTCTAAATACTGTAAAAGCACTTATTTTCGCGAGCTGTAATTTTCGCGAGAATGAAGATATCGGTGATTTTGAGAGCGGAAAATTTCACGATTTTCATATGAACAAAACTAAAAAAAAATTATTTTTTGAGGCGGGAAAAAAAAAGTATTTCGCGAGGGTGATTTTCCCGATTACGACGGGCGCTCGGGAATCGCGAGAATAAGTGCTTTTATATAAATTAAGTTCCTGAAGTTTACAATAAGTTAGCAAAAACGAAAAAAAAAACTTTCGTTTTCTCTGATAATTTAGGTTACTCTGATAAAAAAGGTGCTCCTGGTAACCTCGAAATACGTTTATACAATCTCTGCAAAAGGTGTGTTGCATTTGTGTATAACACAAAAGGTATTTGTGTTGTTTTTAACCTTTTGATTTGTAGCGTACAAAGATATTCTACTCACTTTTCAGTGATGCAATGCACGCAGGAACTAAAACGTCTCCCCAATTTTTTTTTAGTCTAGCTTTTAATACTATGCCCCCATGCTTTTAATACTATTTAATACTAATGCCTCCTCCCCCTTGCATTTTTTATGTTTGCATCTGTAAGTGTTTCCCAACTTTTCTTCTCCTCCAAGATTACTTCACTGCCCCCATGAATTGATTTCAACAAGATCATGCAAGCTTGTTAAGATAATGCTGCACATGTAAGGAAGTGAACATCAGTATGCAACGATTTCACTCATCTTAAATAGTTCTAAATATATTTTAGACAAAATTTTATCATGTGAAGATTCAAATTTATTGATCCTCCTCCCCGATGCTTAAAAGAAATACTTCAACCTCCTAAAGCAAATTTTAAGAAGAACCGAGCTGTTTTCTAACTGATTGTTCCAGTCAGGGACATAACCTGATTTTTTTTTCTTGTGGCGGAAGATGTGTATCGTATCGTTCATAACGTTCATTATGCGAACTGTAGATCCAAAGGTCATAGAATAAAATATGACTAATGTGCTTTTCAACAACAAACATAGTAACTTGCATAAGGTTCACTCTTTGTATCTTTTAAAGTCTTTATATGTACCCATCTTCATTTTGGAAATACAACTGAATTCTCTAATTTTGGTAAAAGATAAAAGACTTCAAGCAACATATCTTATTCATTATGTAGCATTAGATAATAGTGTTTATTTCGTACGATAGATGGCAGCACAACTTATCTGAAATAGACTATAGAAAAGCAGCATAAGTAAAAAATATGTTTAATTTATTATAGTTTCCTTCTCACTTAATAGCATATAAAATGAAAGCTTAATAAACGTACGTAACGGTTAGGTAAGTGGATAGGCGTGTGCACGGGGATTACCAGGAATAGGGTGCAGTGGTGTAGTCGAGGGGGACGGTCCCCCTACCTTTTTATTTTAATACAAGCGCCCCCCCCCCCTCCATTTTTTTACACTTCAATATAAGCGTCCCCCTTTTTTATTCCAATTGCTTATCTTCGTATGTATAAGCGTCCCCTCACCTTTTTTTCAGGACTACACTACTGATAGGGTGGTAGGTAGCTCCATTTGCACACAGAAGCGAACAGTAATGCCAGAACCAGTGTTTCTTTCAGACCTTTTGCTCCGGGAGGGCAGGTGAAGAACTAGGAGGGGCGGTGTATGATCCCAAATCATTTTTTTTTATATATTAAGGGTATGAAAAGAAATTAAGATAATATGCATTTTTTCAATATACATATGGTAGATTCTTGATTATATACAGTAGAAGCAATTTTAGACAATGTTTGGCGAAGTTACAGGAGTCTGAAATTTTTGTAATTGAAATTTTATGAATGTAATTCTTAGGCTGGTTTTGGGGCGGGGGGTCCGGGGGCCCTCCCCCGTAAATTTTTTGCAATTTATGTCCAGATAGTGCAATTTTAGGCTCTTAGAGGACGTTAGAGGTTCAGGGATTCTTCACCGAGAAAATTTTCAAAAGTAATCTTAAAAATGCAATTTTACTCTATTGTTCTCAACGTTACTAGAGACAGGCGCGAGGGCTCTCCCCAGGAAACTTTTTGAGATCTAAGTCTTAAGAATGAAATTTCGGATACGTTGTTGGGGAATGTTAGAGGATGCGAAAAATAGTTCGGGGACTCTCCTCCCGCAAATTTTTCGGAGCAAAAGTCTTATATTTTAGGCTACTTTTGGTGACGCTACTGATAGTTTTCGGTGTTCCAATTACCAATTTCATGGTATCTTAGAGAATGTAGAAGGAAGAGAGAACAGAACCAGAGAATCTAACTCGAAAAATTTCCAAATCTGATGTTTTAAAAATGGAATTTTAGGCCATCTTTTGGTCACGTTAAGAAGAAAAGGGGCGAGTCGGGCCATGCTTTGAAAAATTTTCCAACGTGAAGTCTTAAAAAGTGCAGCTTTCGGCTATTTTTTGGTGCCATTAGGGGAAAAGGAAAGGTATCTACCGTTCTTCCAGGAATGTTTTAAATTGAAGACTTAAATCGCAATTTTTGGAATATTTCTTCACATTAAACAGATGTAATATTGCAAAAAATGTGGGACACATGTAGATATTATGGCTTTCAAAACGATGATCACTGACCAGTCAAGCAGAAGATCACCAGAATCTAGATTTAAATGTTTTTAAATAAAAATGTACATTGTTTTTAAAAAACATTTGTCAATGTTTCTAGAAAATTTAAAAAAGTACTCTTAATGTTGACCTAAGATAAAGAATTCAATTTCAAAGTAACAGTGAAAGATTTTATTTTTATTGCCAACCGTCTCTCGTTGCAATTCGATATGGATAAATTTGGATAACAGAAGTATGGATCAAAAGGTTCCTACCATATGTAAAAAAAAGAACCAGTACTAAATAATAAAAGGCAGCTTCTTTTAGTAAGGAGATTCATGAAATTTAATGGAATAAATGGAGATTGTATATTGGAGATTGTATTGATTATCCTGTATTTTGAACCAAGGCCACCGAGAGCCAAGGCGGACCCCATATTAGTTTTGTCACCCCCTCCCCACCTCCCATTACACTTGCATCTTAACCACAGAAAAATTTTACCCACTGCACTACCAAGGGTGGATCTGGAAAATCTTCAAGGGGGAGGGGCGATTTTGGAAATCTCGGGGTTCAATGTAAGGATGGATGGAGGAGATTCTTCATTCCTTTTCAACAGTCCCTCCGCCCCCCCCCCCTTTTTTTCAAACAGCAGGAACAACAAAAAAAAAATATGCTAGTGTTGTGCTGTTTAAAATTTTACTAGCGCATTTTTTCAATGCATATACGTTTATTCAAAGCCTTATAAAAGGAACACAAGCTGACGTTTTTTTGCTTTCGCATATCTGTCTATAATTTTTT